>JASDDO010000012.1:212573595-217373595 GCA_030015575.1 Agapanthus africanus
TTTCATTTCAAAAACAACATGTTACATTTTGGTTTAATGTGTCATGATGTACTTAACTTGTATTAACCCATTCCAATTTGTAATTATCACTAATTAAAATGTATTAGTGAAAACTTAAAATAATATTAAAAATAATTAATTACGTAAAATATTTTAGTAAATTAGAAATTTACAAGTAACCAATTAAATACCAAATACTACCGATCACATAGCTAGAATAGGTATATTTAATTCTATGTTGTAAAATAATTATATCTGGTTTTTACGGAAAATACCCATTATTATACGATTCTCCGAAATTTCACCTAAACGATTTTCAAAACGTTACAATCTTTCCCTCTTAAAGAAATTCGGTCCCCGAATTTAAATTAAAACTCCTCCAAATTCTAAAACATTTTAGCAAAACACTCAAATCGGCGGGGCTCCGAAATTATCAATACATAAAACATATAATAGCGCAATGCATGCGTATGAAAAAGAGTGTATAGCTCAAAAATTAAAACTCCGTCAAGCATCCCGCAATCGTCGGAGTTATGGTGAAGACACCAAAGTCAAAAGTCCAATACGAAAACCGACATGATAATCATCGAAACCTATAACATGTACACATCGTTAAAACATCTGAAAGAAAATACATGCCAAAACCTTTTCAAGTCGATGTGCGATGCGCGTATCATGGCACAGTGACGGACGTCTATTATAAGAAAATAACTATATATATGTATATATATATCCTTTGTTTAACATACACGTCCCGCCGTTTTGAAAACAATTTAGAAGGGTTTCCTTTGTAAAATGTTTCGTGTCATCTCGAACACGCAGGAAAAGTACTGAGACTATAGCTCCTTTTTGGAAATCCTTTTGGTAACTACCAATGCATGCAAAAAAATATTCAAGTACTGTCCTCTAACTAGTCCTGCTCAGCTACTATACTAACTATAGTAAATATCATGAAAGCATACTGCTCAAAGGAAATCATTCTCAATAGTATATGTAATAATGTCACGTGCGTCTGGTGCACACAGAAATCAAAATCAATGAATGTGCTATACATGCGCACAGAAACAAAATCTAAGTACAACGGTGTGGTGCACGAAATCCTGTCAAGGGCAATGGGTGTGCCTGACAACAAATATCAGGTGCATCTGATATGCATGAAGGAATCCCGATTTAGTACATCTGGTATGGCACCAAATCGCATCAAGCGTGTCAAATATGCGCAAGAATCAAATTCAAGTGCACAAGGTGCACGAAAACAACATCGAATATCATAATCGAAAGCGAGGGTATACAACAACCTCAATCCAATTCAGGTATACTGTGGTATATAATCTCCCAACCATATGCATCAGCATGTACAAAGTCGAATCAAAATACTAAAAGTGCATGGAAATTATACCGAAAGCACAAGTCAAATCACATATATAACCATAGGTATGAAATCAAAATCAACATCTCGAATGATATCAATCGAAGTCGAGTGCAAATGTGGTGCACAAGATCTCAATCATGCGAATAAATTGCCCAAAACACCGAAATCCGAAATAATAGACATGTGATATCCAATCACCAAACGTAAATCATAAAACACTGTCGTCGATATATCCTTCCTTCGCAGTCGAGAAGGTGTCGGTGTATCTAAGCTAGGCATATCAAGATCTCTTCTTTCCTCCCGTTCATGGCCTGGAGCTGGCGCCCTTAGGCTCTCGTCTTTCACTGTGAAATGCCAGCTACCTAACTCTTCGGTTCAACGGCTCAATATGGAAATGATGACGCGGAACAGTTCCGCTCTGGCACATCTCTAAAGATCTCTGGCTAACTATCATGGTCGCTCATAACATATCTCGTCAATGATGCCAAACTCTGGCCTATTGGGTGTGCGTAATATGACCGATCCTTGGTCCAAGTCTTCTTGTATAGTATTCCAGAAAGATCTTGTCGGGGTCTCTCCTGAATCTCGTTTCTGCCGAACTGCCTGGAAGTTATCACCCTTTACTAAATCTATTTCTTGTTCCGGAACGGCTGCATACTCATCACGACTCCTTCTGGAAGATATATCCATATACAATGCCTCTGCATGCGTATCACATCTCTGATGTCAGCGGAGTGGAACGTTATCTCATCAAGATCTCGTACGAACTTCTTACTCCACTTTTCTCTAATGTCGACTGATTCGGACTCGTCTCTTCGTGGCTGCATAGACTGCGCTCCAACGGCTATACTCATATCTGGAGTCTCGCAAGCAATGTATCCCATCATATGATATCCGAACGACATCAAACTTTTCGATCGATTCATCAAAGTTCCATAATCCCACAAGAGCTCAACATCTTGAGTACGGTTTAATAATATCGAGTACATGCCACAGTACCTATGGACCAGCAATAGAAGGGCAAACCCAAGCCTCATTAATGGCACCGCGGAACTGGTGTAAACCTTAAGGTTTCAAAGCGTTCTCATGGTCATTATATCGAGTTAGGGTTTCATTCTTCTAGAGGGTCCACGTAATTACTTGCATGTTTTTCCGAATACTTTAAACTTGGAAAATGGGTTTCTAGCATTCGATCGTCTTCTATCAACTCTCAACGTACCTGCGTGAAGTCTTCTCCGGCTGGAATCAATCAATCTGATAACCTCGCATCGGGGTATGCAACTAGCCACATGTCCTAGTCTTTCCTTCATGGGTAACTAGCGATCTTCTATCACATCTCTAAGTGCAACTCGTGCTGCAATAACTCCAAGCAACTTGGGCGATATCATTTTAGTCGCATCAACAACTGGCTCGTTCGTCTGCACGCTAAACAGTGCCTCAATCATCAAGAATAATAGTGCATTAACGGTCATCACATTCTGGCTGGCCTCTAGCGGTAGCCCAATCCTCTGGTGCTGATCTGCACGTCCGAGAAATTTTGTAAAAGCAATCCATCAAACGCTCATGGCGTGAAAAACACAATAAAACGACACATCTATGCAATCGTGTGTCGTCGGAATTACGCCCTGGTTAGTCCTCGTCCATGACGATCTCGTCCTGACGCAACTCTAGCCGTAGCTCTCCCTGCCCTTGTAATCATGGAAGCAAAACCATAAACCAATATCGATGAGGATAGATCATAGGAATGAATATAATGTTGTGCAAGGAAATGTACATCCTAAGGCTTCTTAAGCGGAGTAGCGTATCGTAAGTATGCCGTAGAACATACACACGGTACGCCACTCTCCTTAAGTCACCCACTCCATCAACCAAGGTCAACTTACGCGACGAAAGTTCGGGTCTAATACCCCCTCGACCAAGTCTAAATTTCGTAAGGTCAAGCCTAGGTTCCGAATAAATATACGCCCTAGACTCCGCATAGTCAAATATAGACTCGAACCGAGGTTAAACCTGACTCTGATACCAACTTTGTCACAACCCAAAATGGCACGTGACTGGCACTTAAATCATATGAAGCCTATAGGACCCCATCTAATTCAAGTAAGCCAAAACCCAGAAATCTAAACTATTTAAAAGAAGAAGGTGAAGGGAAACTTGTTTTAAAGTTGCATATAATCACTTTGAAAAGTCGTTGTAAACATTTTTAAAACATCATATATTTTCCGAAAATTTCGGCAGAGTCTCCTTTGTAAATACTGGCCCCAAAAAGGGTAAAACAAGAATAATATGAATAAAGGCATCACCAAGTGGGAGCTAGGTCTTCGTCAATTGACGGTCACAATCACGCAAGCAATATAATATACAAAGCTAAGGACGAAGATCAAAAATCAAATGAAAACTCAAAAACATCAAGAAAACCATAATAATACAGCGCGGCTCTAAGGTCGAAAGATTATATAACAGGTCTTCTAAGTCTATAAATAATATACAAGGCTGGTTGATAGAGTTTCTAGATACAACTGAAAGTAAAATAAATACAATTGTGGTCACGATGCGAGTGAACCCATCTACCAAAGCAATCATCCGGAAGGAACAGTGTGTCAGCAAGCCACAATGAAAACCTGTATGGCAAAACCTGCAAGAAACTGTGACACAACGGGGGTGAGTTACCAACTCATGAGTAGAAAAAACATCACCGAGCAGAAATCGTATGTATGACTCAATCCTAGGTCAATACGATCAAAAAAATATAACCTCAAAATGATAGAGTCTGAAGCAAGAAAAGGTGGCAAGGGTAAACATCTATACATAAGTGTAATAACATGTGCTCGTGTCAGTGCCTCAGGTAGCAACATATCATAAATATAAGGTATGAATGCAATATAATGAAAACAGAATATATCATAAATGAGAAAACTATTTTCTTAAGTGAGTGAGATTTCTGTATATTTATAAATCGAGGTATCATCAATGAAATCAACATGAAACCAGTGTCAAGCATCGACACAAAACATATATCCCAATATCTCAGGCTCCGGCAATCCGGACAGACCCATATCATCAAATCTCAAAACCTAAGGCTCCGGCTATCCGGACTGGCCCATACTCCGATCGGTATCCCCCGGATATGCGTCGAGTCACAAAACAATCACCGGTCGGTAGTGCTCCCCTGCCAGGTTCAACGCTATCATTTGGAACCATCTTGACACGGGGTAGCGCACCGGGTCCACCATGCACCCACAGACGATTCCTCCTCCTTCTCGAATCGGGTGTATGATATCGCTCAAGAGACGAGAAAACTCATGGTGGACATATCAAAATCATATCATGAGAAAACCGCAACTTTCATTTTAAAATGATAATTTTATAAAATCCTTGCGGTTTCTCCAAATCCAGAAATCTCATGGAAATCCGAAATCCAAATCTCAAGGGTAAATAAACAATGAATTTCATAATATAGGGCTCCGGCAATCCGTACTGGCCCATAATGTCATGGAAAATGAATATATATATATATATAAACATGAAAATCACAGTAATAAATGCAATGTCTAAGCTATCATATAAAAGCAAGCTCACTAGTACCATTTCGAAACTATCAGCTAACATTTTATACTAATGAAGTAGTATTTTCTAAAGTGTACGTGACATGGCAATTACCGATGATGATGTGTGTGAGCCGGCAAGCAGGTGTACATGGAGCATACGCATCATCGGTAATAGTGCTAGTGTCCTGACAGCATGGGTTTCATAATAACTACTAAAGCACAAATAAGCATGTAAAGCGATGCGAATAATAGAATATGCGGAAAATGAATGGTAAACGCAGAAATAAGGAATATACATTACTATATATGAGTCATACAGTTTTGACATTTAAAATAACACGAACCGTGGTGTTTAGTAAATAGGGACTACTGTGTTTTTAAAAAAAGCTACGTCCTTTGAAATATCCATAGAATCCCATGTCCTGTCTTTAAAATACTGAAGATTCATTAGTTTTGAAATAGGTATGACTCGAGTCTAGTCTAATATCTATAAATAAACTACAGGACTAACTAACAGACTAATCGAAAAGGTAAGGAAAGCACTTAAATCTGAGTCGATATATATATAAATATAATAGTCGGTGATCCCGCCTCAATAGTATCACATACGATACAATAAATAATATGACATTCTCGAGTCAAGAGTGCAGATCTATCATCAATATATAGCTCGTACGGTAAATCCATCGTACGGCACCCCAATCTAGGCACGGGTCGAATATCATACTTATCTCGTCATTTATCCAGTATCTTTATCATCATAACATGAACGGGGGTACTAATCTAAAGTCTAGTACATACTAATACCATCTACAAATATATATGCGTGTGTTTGAAAACACATCGCCTATGGACCCACTATAATACCATGTCGTATCTCATAATACGAACCAAATCATATCAGCGATCTCGTGGCACAATGCCCAATCTCATCGACTCATCTCCAAATATCGTATGCTATCCTCATCATCCATGTATATGTATACGTATATATATATACACACACACACACACACACACATAGTCCTATACCTATGTGTATATATTGTAGGGTTCCTAGGCACACTATAGAGGTCTCACAAAGCATCAACCATGCCAATTTTAAAAATTTATGAGTGCCGCGAAACCCTAATACGGATCGTTGACTAGATGTTTAGGCGAAATACGAATCTAGTTAACAACTTAACTAAAGATAAGAAGCTACAACCTTTGTAGACCCGGTTATCCACTTCCTTAGCTCCACGTAGACGTCCTCTCGCTGTCCTAGTCGGATCTCGGACTCTCGCATCGGCTTCATCGAAGAAATGAGCGGAATAGTTCGTCGGCTTCGTACCGAAGATGATCTACGTCGAGGCATCACAAGTTCAAGCTCCAACTTCACCAAGTTGTGAAACTTGTGAAGAAAACACCCAAAACAACTTGGCAAGAGGTAGAGGATGAAGAAATAGGAGGTGGGTTCACTTTAGAATTGGATTTCTCACACTTTAGCTCAAGTTGCCATTAATGGACTTAAGTTTTTTCTTTTGAAGATGAAAAAGAAGATGAAGCTAGAATATGATCAAAGTTAATTCATTTTGAAAAATAAATGAATACTTATCATATACTAACTAAGGTTGAGTGTAGAGAATAGACCATGGTTACTTGGATGGGTTAGGGTTAAGCATGAAGATAAGAATGGTTAAGAAGTCAAAGCTTCATGAAGCTTCAACTAGAAACAAAGAAAGACACCATTCTTATCATAATCTTTTTAAATAAATAAACAAATAAATAAATGAAAAAGCAAAACCCTAATCATCTCTTAACCATGGTTTAATTCTTTACACTTAACCAAATGAGCAAGCATCATCAAACATGATACAAACATGTGCACAAAAGAATATCACATATACAACTTGCACATCAAGTGAGAATATCCATTTAAAGTGAACTAATAGTAGCTAATGCAAAGTAATATATCAAATATATAATTATACATTAAATCATTAAATCAACACTTTATTTAACGATCCGGTCATATCGCATATAACCGACTAGTATCCTATGAATCGTTTTATCGAATCAATGATTCGATAACTAGGTCATATCGCATACAACCAATCGAAACATTCATCGCGAGAATGAAATGCGGTATCACATACACGCATTATTCTCGGTCCCGCACATATCTCATATGCGCTCCTATTTCGTATCGCTTGAGCCAGGAAACCTCTGTGTAGGACTCTAAAGACTCGTCAATACGCCGGTAGCAGATGATGATCATATCAAGCACCCACAAGCCGCAAGCGGTCTACTAAACGTAACGGCCATCCGGGTATTGAGCGATCAGAAGATCGACGAGCCAGCCCGCTCACACTCCTGTGAATCCAACCAGTAACACTTACCGTACAGTCCGGTCTGTTCGTCTGATATGTCGCATATCAAGTCTAGGGGTGGTAAACGTCAGACCCCAATAACTGATAAGTCGTGCCGATGTGAGGCTCATAACGGGTCGAGAAACTACTGGTAACACTTACCAGCAAATCTCTGATCAGCCCTGGCCAGGGACTTCCCTGTTACGGCCAATCGAGCACAGCGCAACATCAACCCCCAATACCGGGAGAGACGAAACCCCTCCTATCGCTCATTGCCTCCATGTGACTCGGGACTGCACCCAAAGACCACCGTTTTGCACGCCCTCATGGACGTGGTAAGGTGGAGATCAAAGCACAGTGGGAATCACACAAGACTCTATGACGATCTCGGGTCTACAGACTAACCTGTACAAGTGTCACCTGAGAACTGCCATCTGACATGAGGTATAATACCATCTGGGAGTTCTCGGCGAGTCCGTCCAGTGTACCCAGTCTCCTCTGAGCACCCGTATACCATCTCTGATGTCAAACACCAATGGATATGGGATCATCCATCGCCCATCTCATAGGTCGAGAAGCGTATACGCTAGTCTATACTGGTATATCGATGCCCCGTCTCGATACACCTACGACTAGGGACCTTGAAGAATGTACCTATGGACTACCATGTCCCCATTAGTATGATCTGCATCATAGTCCAGGTAGTCAAGTACACATCCTAAGGGCTTTACCAACATGTAACTATAAGACAGTATAAAGAGACTAGTATACATGTTAAGATAAAGAGTAACCAGATAGCATACTATCATATCGAGCAAGAAAGTCATCTCTATATATGTCCAAGCATCCAATATAATATACATCATCTGTACAATACTGGCCTCTAGGGCATACATACAACTAACAATCTCCCACTTGCACTAGGGCCAGCTGCTGTAGTATCGCATACCGAGCATCCCGAAGAGTCTCTCAAACTGTATATGGGGAATGGCCTTCGTGTGTGGATCCGCCGTGTTGTTCTTCGTGTCAACCCTCCTGACCTCGATCTCCCGGCGATCAACTATCTCCCGGATCAGGTGATACCGACTCAGAATATGCCTGGATCGCTGATGGGACCTGGGTTCCTTGGCCAAAGCCACCGCTCTATTGTTATCGCAATACAAAGGTATTGGATGCTCAATGGATAGAACCACTCTAAGTTCAGTAATGAACTTCTTGATCCAGACAGCCTCTTTGGCAGCATCGTTGGCAGCGATGTAATCAGCCTCCATCGTCGAGTCTGCCACGGTTTCCTGCTTGGAACTCTTCCAGCTAACCTCCCCTCCGTAAAGGGTAAAGACAAATCCCGACTGCGACTTAGAGTCGTCCTTATCACTCTGGAAGCTCGAATCGGTAAAGGACTCCACTTGGAGTTCTCCGTTACCATACACCAAGAGCATCTCTTTAGTCCTTCGTAATTACTTGAGAATGCTCTTCACAGCTGTCCAGTGACTCTCTCCAGGATCAGCTTGATAGCTGCTCACTATACTTAGTGAGTATGCAATATCGGGTCTGGTACATAGCATCGCGTACTTGATAGAGCCTACAGCCCAAGCATAGGGTATCCCTTGCATGCGAGCTCTCTCCAAATCAGTCTTGGGAGACATCTCATTGGAGAGAGTGACTCCAGAGATCGTGGGCAAGTTCCCACGCTTGGATTCTTCCATACTAAGCCTCTTTAGTATGGTGTCAATGTACCTGGATTGGGACAATCCCAATATCCTTTTGGATCTATCTCTATAGATCCTAATTCCCAATATGCAGGAGGCATCACCAAGATCTTTCATTGAGAATCTTTGTGATAAGAAGAGCTTGACCGATTGCAGCATAGGAATATCATTTCCTGTCAAGAGTATGTCATCCACGTACAATACGAGGAAGACAACCTTACTCTCTGCCACCTTCTTGTAGATACAAGGTTCATCTGGATTTTTGACGAAATCAAACTCTTTGATAATGACGTCAAAGAAGATGTTCCAACTCCACGATGCTTGCTTTAATCCATAAATGGATTTAAGCAGCTTGCACACCTTCCCGCTGCTCCCACTGTCTACGAAGCCCTCTGGCTGAGTCATGTACACGCACTCTTCTAAATCACCGTTTAGAAAGGCGATCTTAACATCCATTTGCCAGATTTCGTAATCATGATATGCAGTGATGACAAGCATGATCCGGATGGATTTAAGCATAGCCACTAGAGAAAAGGTTTCGTCATAATCCACACCTGGTCTTTGACGAAAACCCTTTGCAACAAGTCTAGCTTTGAAAGTCTCCACTTTCCCATCTACACCAAGTTTCTTCTTGAAGATCCACTTGCTCCCAATGGGTTTTACCCCTTTAGGAGCAACATCCAAAGTCCATACTTTGTTGGTGTACATGGATTCCATCTCGGACCGCATAGCATCCAGCCATTTCACTGAGTCCCTACTCATGATGGACTGCTCGAAGCTAGTTGGGTCATCATCCTCCTTGATGCAATCCTCGCTCCCACCATCCATAAGAAAACCGTAGCATCTCTCAGGTGGGCAAGGAACCCTACTAGATCGGCGGAGAGGCTGGGGTTCATTGTGAACTACGGAATCCTCTGGTTCCACCAGATCTTCTGTTGTAGCTTCTGCAGCTGGAACCTCTTCCAGTTCTACCTCATGACCACTAATCTCTTTTTCAAGAAATTCCTTTTCTAAAAAGGTGGCATGCCGAGAAACAAACATTCTTTGTTCCTCAGGGTGGTAGAAGATATACCCTTGAGAATTCTTAGGATATCCTACAAATTTTCATAGAACAGACCGTGCCTCGAGTTTGTCCGGATTTTGTCGTTTGACATAGGCTGGACAACCCCATATCTTAACATAGTTAAGACTTGGTCTCTTTCCTTTCCATATCTCATATGGAGTGGTAGGCACAGATTTGGTTGGGACCATATTCAATAGATGTATGGTTGTCTCAAGCGCATACCCCCAGAAGGAAATAGGTAACTCAGCTGTGCTCATCATAGAGTGCACCATATCTAATAGGGTGCGGTTCCTCCGTTCTGATACACCATTGTGCTGTGGTGTATATGGAGGAGTCAGCTGAGAGAGAATCCCATTCTCTTTTAGGAAGTCCAGGAATTCATTGCTCAAGTATTCACCTCCTCGATCCGATCGAAGGATTTTAATACTTTTTCCGGTTTGGTTCTCGACTTCTTGTTTATATTCTCTAAATTTCTCAAAAGCTTCAGACTTGTGTCTTATCAAGTACACATGTCCGTATCTTGAGAGATCGTCAGTGAATGTAATGAAGTACGAAGAACCATCCCTGGCATGTGTAGACATTGGACCGCATACATCACTATGTACTAGTCCCAAGAGTTCCGTAACTCTTTCTCCGTGTCCCGTAAACGGAGTTTTGGTCATCTTGCCTTTGAGACATGACTGGCAACTGTCATAAGATGAAAATTCGAAAGGTTTCAAATATCCATCCTTATGTAACTTAGCTAGTCGTGTCGCATTGATGTGACCCAGTCTACAATGCCACAAGAAGGTTTCGTTCAGCTCTGAACTCTTCCTCTTATGTGTGTTTGTTATGCTCAGAACTGTTGATTGATTTAGAACATAAATGCCATTGCACAACGTGCCTGATCCAACCAACTTTTGGTTACGGAAAATGTTCATAACATTGTCCTGTAATACAAAATTATATCCCTCTTTACTCAATAAAGAAACCGATAGAATGTTACATATCAGGTTCGGCATGTAATAGCATTCGTTCATAACCAATGTATTACCAGTTGGTAATACAAGGTGATATTCCCCGACAGTCTTAGCTGCAACAATTGCACCATTTCCAACTCTAATGTCTTTATCACCTTCTCCAAGTTCTCTACCTCTCCTAAGCCCATGTAACTGATTACATATATGGGATCCTGACCCGGTATCTAATACCCAGGACGTAGAGCAAATGGAGAAACAGTTCTCAGTAACGAACACACCCGAAGAAAATGCATCATCATGTACTTTCTTCAATCGGGTGGCATGGGAATCCTGGTATTCTCTTATATCCTGTTCAGTCCTATAACTCTTATAGGAAAGAGCGGAACCAACGTTCCCCAGCACAGTAAAACATGCGGGTTTGGTCAATACATCCATATTATTATCTTGATTAAGGCATGAAATGGTCGCTACCTGGAGAGAGAGAGAAGAAAACACTTTAGCGTATGCTCGTGCAAGATCAGATTGGTTATTATCTTATCTAATCAGGATGGCTCCCACTGGTTTTTATCAAATCTTCCTTTAAACCCTAAAAGGAAAGACTAGCCGGGATTAATTATACACTACAAGTTCGCCAATCTTTCAGCCAGGCCAGTGTCGGTACTTTGAGGGAGGCTCCCCGTGCTTTCGCACGGACCTAATTAGAGTAAACCTCGTTTTCCCAGAGGCGTAACCCCGTTGACACCTTTCTAGACACCTATTTGATCGGCTAATTGCAATGTGCAAAACTCTCCCAGGAGTAACTCTTACTCGCAGTGGGTATCGGGATCCAACTATCTCATAGAAGGTATGCAATCTCATTGCAAATTTCAACACATGAAATTCCCGATAATGCTTTTGCCCCCAGCGTGCTATGACCTTGACGAAAGCCAACAAACCACAGCCCGCTAGTCAAGTTCAACCCGTACATTTCTTGACTTAATTAAACCCACCCGCACGACCCTTGACGAAAGCTAACAAAGCCGTACGACTACCCTAATCCAGTCGCATCATATGCAGCAGATAAGCAGCACATAGCTACTGCACACTACACCTTGACGAAAGCCAACAAATGTAGCACGAATACTATATGCAACTTATCTGAAATGACGGAGGGCTACGAAAGGTTTTTCTGAAAACCTATTGCGTAATGAACTTGATATCGTTGTAGAATCAAATGAAGTTTTGAAATGGAGTGATTTTGAGGCTTTTCTAGTTTTGCTAAAGGGTCACTCCCGGTGAAGGGATCGTCGGCCCTTTCCTCGTCGAATGAGGTGCGGGATATATCATATATATCACTGTGCAAAGCAGAAACTATAGAAGCAATCAAAAACAAACCGATTGTGTAGCATCTGCCAGTTATTGCTAAAGGAGTCACTCCCGGTAAAGGGATCTCGGTCTTTTCCTCATCGAATAAGGTGCAGGATATATCACATATACCGCTGTGCAAAGCAAGAACTGTAGCTACCTGTTTTGTTTTGAAATTCGATTCTACAACATCTTAGGTTTCTTTTATTTCATTAATCTCATTAATGAAGTCCCATCATTTAAGTACCTAAACATCACAGATAAATACGACGTACACTTATGCCATCCGCATTCGCCTCGATGTCCCCTCGTGCACCGTTAGGTTAGGTAACTAACGACAGAGCAGGGCAGGGCTAGCGCGGGTGTAAAACAAAAGTAACGTCTATATAATATATCATATATACTATATACTGTATCTATCACAGAACATCACATGATTTCATCACAGATATCGCAGCAGAAGAATCATATGAAATATTGGATATACTAGGACGTCCGTGTTTTCAATACGAGCCAGTATAAAACACGGATTCCACGGTCGTGATGAATAGCCAATCCCACACCCTTAGACCCCTACGAGAGCGACAAGCAACCCTACCAATTCTAGGGTTAGGAGACCCGGACTCAACTCCTCGAGATGGTCTCCCACTGGACCCTAGAACCCGGTTACTTGTGCTCCCCTCCTTGGGTCTATCCTAATGCGGAAAAGTAAATAATATACATAAGGTGACATCTTCCGCAACCTGGAAGTGCCCCAATAAAAGAATATTACATACAAGTTTTTATATGAATGAAAATGAAAAACACTCATCTCACATAAAAACCCCCCGGCTATTCAAACACGAAGATCCAATATAACATATCCAGCAACACATAACATCACATGTCATCAACGTAAGTAAATATGCGCATCCCAATTGTCGTTGACATATAGCAACGAAACCGGCGATATCACATATTACACTTATGGTCACAGAAAAGAAAGTGTAAAACTACAACAGTTGGAATCCGCAACCTCTTTAGACATCGCATGCCTAATCAAATAAATTCCTTAGACATCGCATGCCTAACAATTATAAACCCCGCATTTTAGTCTCAAAATCGAAAATACTTTTCAATACCAAGTCGGGCAATTCAACAAGATTCCCGACATTCTGATCGAATGCTCGTCGCAAACTTTAGTAGGCGGCCGCACCCCCGACACCGTCGACGAAGTGCACCAAGACGGAACACCGCTGCCGCGAGCACCCGAACAGATGCTTTCGGCGACGGGGTTCTCCTACAGTCACTTGGTCGGGGCTATGGAGTTAGGCTGTCTATTAAGTTTACCCGGCGAGTATCCGCGTATACTACGTGATTGCGACGGACTTTTGATCACATCAAAATTCCGTGGCAACCGATCAAGTGAGACTAAAGTGCTATGTTTATAACATTCATTCAGTTATCTCATAACTTATTGTGAATTCCAATTATTGTATCACATTCCGGATAAATAGAAAATGTTAAACTTTTCGATCGAACAGTCAAACACCCAAGTTTTCCCGATACAGATCAACACATGAAACAAGTCTAAAAACATTCAGTTCGTGCCTCAGTACCAGCGGTCCAGCCGGAGAAGGGTCAAGCCAACGCCTCACATGTGGCACGCCGTACTGCCCCAAACCCTAAGGTTCAAAAGGCAGTTCAAAACAGTCACATAATCGAGTTAAGGTTTGTTGTCTTCTAGAGGGACCATCGCATTACTTGCACTACTTAGAACGTCTTTAAACCACGGAAAAATCTAACACATGGAAATTTCCCGACAGGGGAAAAAGTGGGTATTTATATCCGGTCGAACTTTTTAACATATTCTAAAAATACCCGGAAAGCCACATAGACAAAATTTGAAATTTCCGATCTAATCAACGAAGCTTCAAATCACCCCAGAATATTCAACTCTTGAATAAATATTAAAAATACCCAGAAAACACAGGAGTGAAATATAACAATTACTGTGCAAAGATTAGTCAACGAGTCAACAAAATGTCCGCGGAACCGCCGCGCCACGTGGGGTAAGGCCGCGGTTCCGCGGCTGTTTGACGGAGTTAGGGCACCGTTTTGCACAGTAATTCATAGAAAACCCTGCTCATTTTTCTGCATATTTTTAATCTGGAAAAAACCACAGTTTACAAAAATGTACAGAAAGGGGTGAAAAGCGGGGATTTCGGGTTCGATCGGACTTCAAACTCCGTCTAGACTTCGCTTAAGGCTCTAGCTAGGCTCTGATACCACTGTAGGGTTCCAGGCACACTATAGAGGTCTCACAAGGCATCAACCATGCCAATTTTAAAAATTTATGAATGCCGCGAAACCCTAATACGGATCGTTGATTAGATGTTTAGGCGAAATACGAATCTAGTTAACAACTTAACTAAAGATAAGAAGCTACAACCTTTGTAGACCCGGTTATCCACTTCCTTAGCTCCACGTAGACGTCCTCTCGCTGTCCTAGTCGGATCTCGGACTCTCGCATCGGCTTCATCGAAGAAATGAGCGGAATAGTTCGTCGGCTTCGTGCCGAAGATGATCTACGTCGAGGCATCACAAGTTCAAGCTCCAACTTCACCAAGTTGTGAAACTTGTGAAGAAAACACCCAAAACAACTTGGCAAGAGGTAGAGGATGAAGAAATAGGAGGTGGGTTCACTTTAGAATTGGATTTCTCACACTTTAGCTCAAGTTGCCATTAATGGACTTAAGCTTTTTCTTTTGAAGATGAAGAAGAAGATGAAGCTAGAATATGATCAAAGTTAATTCATTTTGAAAAATAAATGAATACTTATCATATACTAACTAAGGTTGAGTGTAGAGAATAGACCATGGTTACTTGGATGGGTTAGGGTTAAGCATGAAGACAAGAATGGTTAAGAAGTCAAAGCTTCATGAAGCTTCAACTAGAAACAAAGAAAGTCACCATTCTTATCATAATCTTTTTAAATAAATAAACAAATAAATAAATGAAAAAGCAAAACCCTAATCATCTCTTAACCATGGTTTAATTCTTTACACTTAACCAAATGAGCAAGCATCATCAAACATGATACAAACATGTGCACAAAAGTATATCACATATGCAACTTGCACATCAAGTGAGAATATTCATTTAAAGTGAACTAATACTAGCTAAAGCAAAGTAATATATCAAATATATAATTATACATTAAATCATTAAATCAACACTTGATTTAACGATCCGGTCATATCGCATATAACCGACTAGTATCCTATGAATCGTTTTATCGAATCAATGATTCGATAACTAGGTCATATCGCATACAACCAATCGAAACATTCATCGCGAGAATGAAATGCGGTATCACATACACGCATTATTCTCGGTCCCGCACATATCTCATATGCGCTCCTATTTCGTTTCGCTTGAGTCAGGAAACCTCTGTGTAGGACTCTAAAGACTCATCAATACGCCGGTAGCAGATGATGATCATATCAAGCACGCACAAGCCGCAAGCGGTCTGCTAAACGTAACGGCCATCCGGGTATTGAGCGATCAGAAGATCGACGAGCCAGCCCGCTCACACTCCTGTGAATCCAACCAGTAACACTTACCGTACAGTCCGGTCTGTTCGTCTGATATGTCGCATATCAAGTCTAGGGGTGGTAAACGTCAGACCCCAATAACTGATAAGTCGTGCCGATGTGAGGCTCATAACGAGTCGAGAAACTACTGGTAACACTTACCGGCAAATCTCTGATCAGCCCTAGCTAGGGACTTCCTTGTTACGGCCAATCGAGCACAGCACAACATCAACCCCCAATACCGGGAGAGACGAAACCTCTCCTATCGCTCATTGCCTCCATGTGACTCGGGACTGCACCCAAAGACCACCGTTTTGCACGCCCTCATGGATGCGGTAAGGTGGAGATCAAAGCACAGTAGGAATCACACAAGACTTTATGACGATCTCGGGTCTACAGACTAACCTGTACAAGTGTCACCTGAGAACTGCCATCTGACGTGAGGTATAATACCATCTGGGAGTTCTCGGCGAGTCCGTCCAGTGTACCCAGTCTCCACTGAGCACCCGTATACCATCTCTGATGTCAAACACCAATGGATATGGGATCATCCATCGCCCATCTCATGGGTCGAGAAGCGTATACGCTTGTCTACACTGGTATATCGATGCCCCGTCTCGATATACCTACGACTAGGGACCTTGAAGGATGTACCTATGGACTACCATGTCCCCATTAGTATGATCTGCATCATAGTCCAGGTAATCAAGTACACATCCTAAGGGCTTTACCAACATGTAACTATAAGACAGTATAAAGAGACTAGTATACATGTTAAGATAAAGAGTAACCAGATAACATACTATCATATCGAGCAAGAAAGTCATCTCTATATATGTCCAAGCATCCAATATAATATACATCATCTGTACAATACTGGCCTCTAGGGCATACATACAACTAACATATATATATATATATATTCATATTCCTATAGACGCATAAGAAAATAAAATGTATGCGTGTATCTGTGCGTGTATGCAAATCACTACTCTAGGGTTCGCGACTAAGAAACTAACTAAATGCATTTTCCTACAAGTATGCTAAAACTATCCTAAAGTCACCTAGCATTTCTTACTAAATATACACATCTCATAACACATAAGTATGTATGTGTGTGTGTGTGTATCATAACACATTCGCGTTCTATACTACGACACAACGGGGGTGCTATACGCCATCCACCCGACTTCCCCCGTAGATATATGTCTACTCACCTGGACGCCTCAGCTAATCTGATCCGATCTCCGCCTTATCATTTCCGCGCCACGTCCGACCCCTCTGCACCAATCCTAGGAATGTACACAAGGTAAACAAGAGGATAAATATAAATAGTCGCGGACATAATTGACACAAGTCAACAATGCGCGCTAATTAAACGCGTACACACCCAACGCACAAACGCGCTCGCAACAACGCCAAAACTACAACTAGGGTCACTCTACGTGAAAATCCCCAAACCTAAAACCCAAATCGCATCAATTGTGCATTCACAACACATTAAATACCTTAGGTATTTAGTTGTAGGTCATCAAAATCTTAACTTAATTCAACTCGATAAATTTCCAAAAACCTAGTAAGCGGTCATTAACCGTTTTAATACAAATTTTGATGTTTTCGCAAAACTAGTGGTCACAATATTCACTAATTATCTTAATTAGGCCGCATAAACATTTACTAGATTTTTAATCTCGCTAAATTACATTAATCCAAAAACCTAGTTTGCAATATTATGCAATTTGGGCAAATTACTTGTAACCATTTAAAATTTAACAACTAAACTAGGTTTTGCATATTTTAAGATGTTAAACTATATATTGCATCCTTAATGGTGTAATAAAAAACCCTAATTGAATTCACAAACCCTTACTTGAATTTTCCAAACATTCAATTAAACCCATATTATTAACTAAATATGTTTTATTTAAAGTATTCAAACAACAATTTAACTATAGGGTTTAGATTATACCTCACAAATTCAAGAGATCCAACATGAATCTAGCCTCCCAAACTTGCTTCTTTTCACCATGGTCCATACTAGAATAGCCAAGGAAAAATGGGTAAGGGTTGGATTAGGGATTTGTGAGGTTTTGTGTTGATTTTGAGTGAATTTTTGAGGAGTTTAGCACAAGAGAAATGGGGAAGAACAAGGGGGTGGGGCTGCCGCCTAGGGGGTCGGCTGAAATGAGAGGGGAGAGAGAAAGTTTGTGGGTGAGTGTGAGAAAGTCAAGAAAAGCCCATACTATAATTATCTATACCCTACTTCTTTAATTATTCTTTTTCTTTCCCATTTTCTTTTCTTCCCTTTGACTTTTTAAGTGGGGAATTAGGGGGGGGAGCTTGGGTTCGGCCAGCATGGTGTGTAGGTGTATGTGTGTTTGTGGAAAATTTTCCAAGTAAGGAAAACCCAATTCAAGCCACAAGCCCATCTCACTTCTATTTAACTTAATTTTTGCAAAATAATCCTTTTTCCTTGATATTTTCTAAAACCGTCTTAACAATTTCTTTTCATTTCAAAAACAACATGTTACATTTTGGTTTAATATGTCATGATGCACTTAACTTGTATTAACCCATTCTAATTTGTAATTATCACTAATTAAATGTATTAGTGAAAGTTTAAAATAATATTAAAAATAATTAATTACGGAAAATATTTTAGTAAACTAGAAATTTACAAGTAACCATTTAAATACCAAATACTAGCGTTCGCATAGCTAGAATAGATATATTTAATTGTATGTTGTAAAATAATTATATCTTGGTTTTTACGGAAAATACCCGTTATTTTACCGATTCTCCGAAATTTCACCTAAACGATTTTCAAAACGTTACAGCGGTGATCGGATTTGACTAGCCGAGGTGTTCCGGTGAGTAGATGTACACATCTATGGGGAAAGCACTTGGATGGCGTAAAGTGCCCGATAGTTAGGACTTAGTTATAATTCTTGTGTTCATATGCATATGTCATTTTCATGTAGCATTTGTACCATCATGTACATTGATATTATAATTTAGGACACTTGCACTATTCCTAATGGTTTATGCTATACGTGCACTATTTTATGCAAACACACACGCCATTGGTAATTGCTATGTCACGATACACCTTAGAACTTGCTTAATAATCGGTATCTGTGCAATTGCATCATGTATGATATGTAGTTTTCTAGTCATATGTTTCATTTCATCAGCATTTATATATTGTCTTCTAGTCATACATCGCATTGCATCATGTTGATATCATGGACATTCATAGTTACCCACATATTCATATATTGTGATTTTCTTGGAGATTTCCGTATTCATGAGATTTCTGGATTTGGGGAAAACCGCAAAGGAATTTCATAAACTTATAAAGATTTCAAATATAAAGTGCGGTTTTCTCGTGATATGATGTGTATAGCGTCCACCATGAGATTTCTCGGTTCTTGAGCCACGTATGTACATATACCCAATTCGAGAAAAGAGACGCCGTTTGCGGGTACATGGTGGACCCGGTAAAGTACTCCGTGGCAAGAGGGTTGTATAGTGAGACGTTGAGCCTGGCAGGGGAGCACTACCTTCCGATGATTCTTGACCCGGCGGTCATCTAGGGGATATCGATCGGAGTCGTGTGATTTGATAGATTTGAGGGCCGGTCTGAGAGACGGCTACCAAGATTTGACATATATTATATTGTGTCGATATTTGACACGGTTTTCTGTCGATTTCATTTGATGATACCCCAGTTTTATTATGCAAAAGTTTTACTAAGATAAGAACACAGATTTTTCTCATACCAGATATATAACCAGATTTCGTGTTTGATTATTCATTCATGTCGCATTCATACTAGTGCATCGCATCAAAATTGAATATGTAGGTTGTGACACATTTGCGTACATGCTTGCGATAGCCTTATTAGATGTTACTTACTACTCACGAGTTGGCAACACACCCCTGTTATGCCATAGTATCTTGCAGTACCGACCCGTCTACATAGTAGCGGCGGGCATACTTCTTCTTCTGTTACCTTTTGCTTCGACTCGAGGACTTTGCGCATAGGTGGGTTTGGGGGAAGATATTCTTTTGTTCCCACCATGTATATTTATTTTGTATCTAGTACACTCCATCGACCATGTGTTTATATGACTTAGATGTTAGTTGTATGTATGCCCTAGAGCCCATTATTGTACATGATTGTATATTACAATGGATGCTTGGACATATATATGGAGGACTTTCTTGCTCGACATGATAGTATGCTATCTGGTTGCTCTTTATCTTAATATGTAGACTTGTATTGTGATACTATCTTTCTCTCACATGTTGGTAAAGCCCTTAGGATTGACAACCAGGATTATGTTAGTTATGTGTATGCCCTAGAGGACATTACTGTACATGTGATGTATATTGTAGTAGATGCTTGGACATATATATGGAGGACTTTCTTACTCGGCATGATAGTATGTTATAGGGTTGCTCTTTATCTTAACACGTACACTTATTTTCTCTCTATTACATGTTGATAAAGCCCTTAGGATGAGTACTTGACTACCAGGATTATGATGCAGATCATACTAGTAGGGAAGAGGTAGTCGGTAAGTACATCCTTAGACTGTTCCTAGTCGTGGGAGTATCGAAACGGGGCATCGATATTCCAGAGTAGACTAGCGTATATGCTTCTCAACCCATATGATGGGCGATGGATGATCCGATATGTAACAACCCTAAACTTTCAGTACAACTTTCTGTAAAAAAAATACAAAATTACAGAAAGGGGTACTTTTGACTGGGTACAACATATAAGTTTGTTTTGCTTTTTAATAGCAATAAAGAGCTTGTAGCTCATTGGTAAGACCTTGCACAACTGACCAAAGCACCAGAGTTCAAATCCCATCACCCACATTATTTTTAATATTGTTTTATTTTAAATTTTTAGAAGTTCAAGGGTCTACACGTGCATAACTCATAAAAATCCCACTACACATATAAAACAAAATAGCCCAGGAGTATCACCATACGATATTGGACAAGTGGCAGCGAGCCCCGGCCCGACTCGGCCGACTCGGGCCGGCGACTCGGCCGACTTGGCCGGCGGGGCCGGGTTGACTCGACTGAATCCGAGTTGACCCTTCTGTGAACTTGTGCCTCTTGGTCTTCCCTAAACCCCTGTACACTTTAAATTTCCTGCACATTAACAAAGCTCCTTAAAACCACATTAAACCATATTTTTTATACAATTTTTAATACATTTTCAATACAACATTTCACCTGCCCTAACCCTTGTTTTACCCAATAAATACCACCCCTAAACACACACCCCTCACTCACAATTCTGTCCAAACTCTCAAGAAAATCCCTTGAAATTTTTGTGTGCAATTGAAGTTAGCAAAGGGCGAAGCTCCGGCGAAATTCCGACGACGACCCTAGGAGCTCCCGGCGACGAAACAATGCACCGGCGCCTCCTACGTTTTCCTCTCCCTCTTCTTTATGCTACAAACCCGTAAGTCCCATCTCCCACTTCTCTATTCTTTTCTAAAAACTCTTATTACTAAAACCCGACGGATTCGGAGTTAATCCGATTTCCGTTTCGGTTCTTCCTAAAAATTCCACTTTTTCTTAAACACGACCATATTAAACTCTTACATGTTGACTATTAAACCTTAACAAGACATATTGAACAAGTTCCATATCAAAAGGATTTCTATTTCAATTTTTATCGTACTTTTTCAGTAAATACGTAGAGGCCAGTCACGTCCTCTGCCTGTATACTGGGAAGAGGGGCGTGACAGGTTTTGTTGGTGGCCCATGCAGGTCTGAGCTATATGAAACACTACCATGCAATTCCGTTCTTCATGAACAACCTAAGCAATATAACAAAAGAACAGCGGCCAGCTATCCAGGCTTCTGCACCTCGTCTAGCACTCCCTGCTCCACCACGTGCACAGCCTGCTCGCCAATTCCAACAAGCAATGAGGGACATGCCTCGAGGGCAGAGAAACATGCCCCAAGGATAGAATGTCCCTCCAGCTAGGAAGAATGTACTACGGCGTGAGACTTTTACATTAGCAGCCGTAGAAGAAGAGGCTGTAGGTCAAGGTAACACTAGTAAGTTTCTTTCACATTTTTAAAACCCTTGTATCACTTTGTACACTACCGGTACTTCAGTCATCAAACTTTCCTTGAATCTGTTACACTTTCCTTTTACAAATTTCGAGGACGAAATTTTTATAAGGAGGGTAGAATGTAACAATCCTAAACTTTCTGGAAAAAAAATTCAAAAATACAAAAAAGGGCACTTTTACCAGAGCACAAGATATAAGTTTGTTTTGCTTTTTAATAGCAAGAAGGAGCTTGTAGCTCATTGGTAAGACCTTGCACTGCTGAACCAAACCACTAGAGTTCAAATCCTATCACCCACATTATTTTTAATATTATTTTATTTTAAATTTTTAGAAGTTCAAGGGTCTACATGTGCATAACTCGTAAAAACCCCACTACACATATAAAACAAAATAGCCCAGGAGTATCACCATACGACATTAGACATGTGGTAGCGAGCCCCGGCCCGACTCGGGCTGGCGACTCGGCACACTCGGCCGGCACGGCCAGGTTGACTCGGATGAATCCGAGTTGACCCTTCTGTGAACTTGTGCCTCTTTGTCTTCTCTAAACCCCTGTACACTTTAAATTTCCTGCACATTAACAGAGCTCTTGAAAACCCCATTAAACCATATTTTTAATACAATTTTTAATACATTTTCAATACAACCTTTCACCTATCTTAACCCTCGTTTTACCTTATAAATACCACCCCTAAACACCCCCCGACTCACAATTCTGTCCAAACTCTCAAGAAAATCCCTAGAAATTTTAGTGTGCAATTGAAGTTAGCGAAGGGCGAAGCTCCGGCGAAATTCTGATGATGACCCTAGGAGCTCCCGGCTATGAAACGACGCACTGGCGCCTCCTACGTTTTCCTCTCCCTCTTCTTTATGCTACAAACCCGTAAGTCCCACCTCCCTCTTCTCAATTCTTTTCTAAAAACTCGTATTAGTAAAACCCGACGGAATCGGAGTTAATCCGATTTTCGTTTCGGTTCTTCCTAAAAATTCCACTTTTTCTTAAACATAACTACATTAAACTCTTACATGTTGACTAGTAAACCTTAACATGATATATTGAACAAGTTCCATACAAAAAGAATTTCTATTTCAATTTTTATCGTACTTTTTCAGTAAATACGTAGCGACCATTCATGTCCTCTGCTCGTATACTAGGAAGCGAAGCGTGGCAGGTTTTGTTGGTGGCCCATGCAGGTCTGTGCTGTATGAAACACTACCATGCAGTTATGCTCTGCGTGAACAACCTAAGCAATATAACACAAGAACAGCGGCCAGCTATCCAGGCTCCTGCACCTCGTCTAGAACTCCCTACTCCACCACCTGCACAGCCTGCTCGCCAATTCCAACAAGCAATGAGGGACTTGCCTTGAGGGCAGAGAAACATGCCCCAAGGACAGAATGTGCCTCCAGCTAGGAGGAATGTACCACGGCATGAGACTTTCACATTAGCAGCCGTAGAAGAAGAGGCTGTAGGTCAAGGTAACACTAGTAAGTTTCTTTCACATTTTTAAAACCCTTGTATCACTTTGTACACTACCAGTACTTCAATCACCAAAATTTCCTTGAATCTGTTACACTTTCCTTTTACAAATTTCGAGGACGAAATTTTTATAAGGAGGGTAGAATATAACAACCCTAAACTTTCTGTACAACTTTCTGTAAAAAAATTCAAAAATACAGAAAGGGGTAATTTTGCCTTAGCACAAGATATAAGTTTGTTTTGCATTTTAATAGCAAGAAGGAGCTTGTAGCTCATTGGTAAGACCTTACACTGCTGAACCAAAGCACCAGAGTTCAAATCCCATCAACCACATTATTTTTAATATTGTTTTATTTTAAATTTTTAGAAGTTCAAGGGGCTACACGTGCATAACTCGTAAAAACCCCACTACACATATAAAATAAAATAGCCCAGGAGTATCACCATATGATATTGGACACGTGGCAGCGCACCCCGGCCCGACTCGGGCCGACGACTCGGCCGACTCGATCGGCGGGGCCAGGTTGACTCGGCTGAATCCGAGTTGACCCTTCTATGAACTTGTGCCTCTTAGTCTTCCCTAAACCTCTGTACACTTTAAATTTCCACATTAACAGAGCTCTTTAAAACCCCATTAAACCATATTTTTAATACATTTTTTAATAAATTTTCATTACAACCTTTCACCTACCCTAATCCTAGTTTTACCCTATAAATAGCACCCCTAAACACATCCCCTCACTCACAATTCAGTCCAAACTCTTAAGAAAATCCTTAGAAATTTTAGTGTGCAATTGAAGTTAGCGAAGAGCGAAGCTCCGGCGAAATTCCGACGATGACCCTAGGAGCTCCCGCCGACGAAACGACGCACCGGCGCCTCCTACGTTTTCCTTTCCCTTTTCTTTATGCTACAAACCCGTAAGTCCCTCCTCCCTCTTCTCTATTCTTTTCTAAAAACTCGTATTAATAAAACCCGACGGAATCAGAGTTAATCCGATTTCCATTTCGGTTCTTCCTAAAAATTCCACTTTTTCTTAAACACAACCATATTAAACTCTTACATGTTGACTATTAAACCTTAACAAGACATATTGAACAAGTTCCATATCAAAATGATTTCTATTTCAATTTTTATCGTACTTTTTCAGTAAATTGGTAGCGGCCGGTCACGTCTTCTGCCCGTATACTGGGAAGCGGGGCGTGACAGGTTTTGTTGGTGGCCCATGCAGGTCTGAGCTGTATGAAACACTACCATGCAGTTCTGTTCTGCGTGAACAACCTAAGCAATACAACACAGGAACAGCGGCCAGCTATCCAGGCTCCTGCGCCTCATCTAGCACTCCCTGCTCCACCACCTTGACAGCCTGCTCGCCAATTCCAACAAGCAATGAGGGACATGCCTCGAGGGCAGAGAAACATGCCCCAAGGATAGAATGTGCCTCCAGCTAAGAGGAATGTACCACGGTGTGAGACTTTCACATTAGCAGCCGTAGAAGAAGAGGTTGTAGGTAAAGGTACCATTAGTAAGTTTCTTTCACATTTTTAAAACCCTTGTATCACTTTGTACACTACCAGTACTTCTGTCACCAAACTTTCCTTGAATCTGTTACACTTTCCTTTTACAAATTTCGAGGACGAAATTTTTATAAGGAGGGTAGTATTTAACAACCCTAAACTTTTTGTACAACTTTCTGTAAAAAAATTTCAAAAATACAGAAAGGGGTACTTTTTCCTTAGCACAAGATATAAGTTTGTTTTGCTTTTTAATAGCAAGAAGGAGCTTGTAGCTCATTGGTAAGACCTTGCACTGATGAACCAAAGCACCAGAGTTCAAATCCCATCACCCACATTATTTTTAATATTGTTTTATTTTAAATTTTTAGAAGTTCAAGGGTCTACACGTGCATAACTCAAAAAAAACCCCACTACACATAAAAAAAAATAGCCCAGGAGTATCACCATACGACATTGGACACGTGGCAGCGAGCCCCGGCCCGACTCGTCCAACTCGGGCCGACGACTCGGTCGACGCGGCCGGCGGGCCGGGTTGACTCGGCTGAATCCGAGTTGACCCTTCTGTGAACTTGTGCCTCTTGGTCTTCCCCAAACCCTTGTACACTTCAAATTTCCCGCACATTAACAGTGCTCTTTAAAACACCATTAAACCATATTTTTAATACAATTTTTAATACATTTTCAATACAACCTTTCACCTACCCTAACCATAGTTTTACCCTATAAATACCACCCCTAAACACACACCCCTCACTCACTATTCTATCCAAACTCTCAAGAAAATCCTTAGAAATTTTAGTGTGCAATTGAAGTTAGCGAAGGGCGAAGCTCCGGCGAAATTCCGACGACGACACTAGGAGCTCCCGGCGACGAAACGACGCACCGGCGCCTCCTATGTTTTCCTCTCCCTCTTCTTTATGCTACAAACTCATAAGTCCAATCTCCCTCTTCTATATTCTTTTCTAAAAACTCGTATTACTAAAACCCGACGGAATCAGAGTTAATCCGATTTCCATTTCGGTTCATCCTAAAAATTCCACTTTTTCTTAAACTCTTACATGTTGACTATTAAACCTTAACAAGATATATTGAACAAGTTCCATATCAAAAGGATTTCTATTTCAATTTTTATCGTACTTTTTCAGTAAATACGTAGCGGCCAGTCACGTTCTCTGCCCGTATACTGGGAAGCGGGGCATGACAGGTTTTGTTAGTGGCCCATGCAGGTCTGAGCTGTATGAAATACTACCATGCAGTTCTGTTCTGCGTGAACAACCTAAGCAATATAACACAAGAACAGCGGCCAGCTATCCAGGCTCCTGCACCTCATCTAGCACTCCCTGCTCCACCACCTGCATAACCTGCTCTCCAATTCCAACAAGCAATGAGGGACATGCCTCGAGGGCAGAGAAACATGCCCCAAGGATAGAATGTGCCTCCAGCTAGGAGGAATGTACCACGACGTGAGACTTTCACATTAGCAGCCGTAGAAGAAGAGGCTGTAGGTCAAGGTAACACTAGTAAGTTTTTTTCATATTTTTAAAACCTTTGTATCACTTTGTACACTACCGGTATTTCAGTCACCAAACTTTCCTTGAATCTGTTACACTTTCCTTTTACAAATTTCGAGGACGAAATTTTTATTAGGAGGGGAGAATGTAACAACCCTAAACTTTCTATACAACTTTCTGTAAAAAAATTTCAAAAATACAGAAAGGGGTACTTTTTCCTCAGAACAGGATATAAGTTTGTTTTTCTTTTTGTAACACCCGAGCCCAATAATACTATTTCCATTGCTAGTTGAGTGTTACACATTGCTCATTCCAGTTATCCTGATTGTTTGATGTTTATTGCTAAATTCTAACCGGTTAAGTCATTTTGGCACATAACAAATTTTAACACCTAAAATGAAATTAAAAATATCTCTGTTGGCCTACTCGTCGTCACTAGTCGCGTAGTAGCATCCGTGCGTCGAGATTTCTTTCCGTTCGGCTAAACGGGCAAGTTTGGACGGCTACGCGCGCGTGCAAGTGTCCGACTTGGGGGCATGCATTTTAATCATAAAACACCTCATTTCAAAATTTGGAACTCGCTTAAAATCCTATATTTTGAATTTGAAACATTTGGGCGCAACCCGGGCGCGTTTTGGAAATGTTTCATTCAGCGCCGAAATACCCATTTTAATTTAATATTATTTAACCATATAATATATAATTTCTGTTTCTAATATACTATCAATCCCTGTTAATCTTTTAAATATTTACTCACGATTTTCTCCTGGCCAATCACGAGGGAGTAAATCCCTCGTGGGCCCCATCCTCTCTCTCTCTCTCTATCTCCCTCTAATCTCATTTTCTCTCTCTCCCTAACAAACTCCTTTTCTCTCTCTCTATTATATATACTCCCCCAACAGTCCCTCGTCCTCACCCAAAAACCACCACGAGAAAATCTCACCGAACCCTAACCCTAGCCTCCTCGTGCTTGCGCCGCCGACCTCCCCGCGACCTCGCCGTCGCCGTCCTCGCCTCCTCAGCCTAGCCGCACCCTCCCTACCTCCTCTCCTCCCTCCTTCAGAGCCCGCGACCCAACCCCGACGCCACCACCTGCACAAGGGTCTCGCCGTCGCCGCCGCCTCCCAACGCCGACGACGCCAGGGACTCCCTCTCTTCACCCTCGTCCCGACCTCGTCGTCATCTTCCTCCTCCCCTCACCGGACCACCAGAACCCGAGCCTGACCATAGCACCAACCCCCGGGTCGCCGGAAAACGTGCCGACGATCCTCGCCGTCGTCACCAGAGCCACCTCCGTCTCCCCTCGATCACCAGAGCGGGTCAGCACCCCTCTACTCACCGCACCACCCTCTTTCCAGCGAACCAGAAAATTCCAGCCCTCGCCGCATCTCCTGTTCACCGCCGGCGCACCCATCGCCGTCGGGCCCGTCGTAGTTGCCCCCTGGTTCTTCCCTGTAAGCATCCCTTTAGCTTTCCATTCATGTTTAATCCCTCGCTGGTCTTTGTTACGTGTATTGTGTTTGCTAACTTAGTCGCCTTTGACTTTTGCCGGATTCCGACCGAGACGTCGTTTGGACCCGACGCTCCAGCGAAGTATTCTGGTCCGTGTGGTCCCGCTGTTCGCTGTTGGACCCGACCCGTAACCCGTGCACCCGTCTCGTGTTTTCTGCCGACACCGCATCCGTGCTTTTCGGTTTGCGAAACCGTCGAGGCAAATACCCGAATACTTGCTTTAACATGCTAGTACACAAGATCAAGTCTTGCTATAAACTTAATCATCACACTATTTATTATAACTTAAAATTTACAGGGTCTAGCCTTGCTATGCAGTTGAATATCATATTATATAACCCAACAACTTAATGATGGTAATATCGATATTATATTATAACTTAGAATTGACAGTTGCAGTTATCCTTAACATGGAATCATTATAGTAGTTTCTTGAAATTAATCGGTCTGCTATCAATCCACACTTTAACTAACTAAACTAAGTAGATCATCCTTGCTTCATTTGTTAAATCACCCATGATACAATTATTATGCTTTAGTTTAATTGATGTAGCTTCATTACGTTATGTTGTTGATATCGTTTCACTTTGTGATTATTGCACCCAAGGGTGCTCGAACCTGCTAGCCTAGTACAGCTGCATTATATTCTTATAACATTGTGATTAAGTGAACCGTTATTGTTAATTACTTTCTTGCTGCTGTTACTTAGTTGATCGTACACTTGTTGAGAGCATATACTCGATCACATTACATATTGACCTGACTATGCTGCACTGGATACATACATACATATCGACTCAACCTGTGAAACATGACCTGACTTGTTACATGATCTCATGCCCAATGCCGACAAACTTGACTTGGGGTCCTCATGGACCACTCCTGTTGTCTATCCAGACAAACCTGACCTGTTACCTGATCCTATGTCGGCATTAATCCTTGATTATTGAATACCTGACCTGACATACATAGCTTGGGGGTATGGGGAAATCAAAGGTGAAACCGACTTGTAACTCAACAGTTCGATACTGGTTCTGATCAGTCTTACGGGCTTGGCCTGTCCCGGAGTGATGATGCTGACATCACTCATCCATCCTGCTACCTATTACTGCTTAGCAGCACGTCTCGGATTCAGCCCCGAGAACCTTGATCGTGGTCCCGGGCACGCACGGGATACTATTGAGTTACATCGACGATTCATCAGTTGATTTCAAAGACTATAGAGTAGAAACCTGATAGGACAGTTTAGTCGCCACTGCACATTACCCTGCTCTGTTATTTCTTAGTACTGCTTTATTCATGTTCATACCTGCATTGCTTATTACCATGTTTATATTATATTATTTGGTTGACATGACGCGCTGACGTCTGGGTTTTGCATGGCCCAGATTCCTTACCACTGCAGTTGACCGAGCAGGAGTATTTCCGCCAGCTGGCTGAACTGTGAGTTCCTTAGGGTTTAGTTTATTTATTTCATTTCATTTTCAGATGTGAGCCCGCATTATGGGACGTACTTTTTATTTATTGTATTGGATCATTTGCTTCCGCACTTATTGTTTATTGATTCTTGTTATTATGGATTTGGACATGTATTAGAGTAGCTTATTATTTTGTTCTTGATATCTCTACAACCGTAATGTGACTGTGGATGGATACTTCCTACCCACAGGTAGCATGGTTGGCTATGTCACGTGCCCAATCTTGCGTACTCTGGGAAGCGGGGCGTGACACTTTTTAATAGCAAGAAGGAGTTTGTAGCTCATTGGTAAGACCTTGCACTTTTGAACCAAAGCACCAGAGTTCAAATCCCATCATCCACATTATTTTTAATATTGTTTTATTTTAAATTTTTAGAAGTTCAAGGGTCTACATCTGTATAAATCGTAAAAACCCCAATACACATATAAAACAAAATAGCCTAGAAGTATCACCATACGACATTGGACACGTGGCAGCGAGCCCCGGCCCGACTCGGGCCGGCGACTCGGCCGACGGGGCCGGGTTGACTCGGCTAAATCCGAGTTGACCCTTCTGTGAACTTGTGCCTCTTGGTCTTCCCGAAATCCCTGTATACTTTAAATTTCCTGCACGTTAATAGAGCTCTTGAAAACCCCATTAAACCATATTTTTAATACAATTTTAATACATTTTCAATACAACCTTTCTCCTACCCTAACCCTAGTTTTACCCTATAAATACCACCCCTAAACACACACCCCTCACTCACAATTTTGTCCAAACTCTCGAGAAAATCCCTAGAAATTTTAGTGTGCAATTGAAGTTAACGATGGGCGAAGCTCCGGCGAAATTCCGACGACGACCCTAGGAGCTCCCGGCGACGAAACGACGCACCGGCGCCTCCTACGTTTTCCTCTCCTTCTTCTTTAAGCTACAAACCCATAAGTCCCACCTCCCTATTCTCTATTCATTTCTAAGAACTCGTATTACTAAAACCCGACGGATCGGAGTTAATCCGATTTCCGTTTCGGTTCTTCCTAAAAATTCTACTTTTTCTTAATCACAACCATACTAAACTCTTACATGTTGACTATTAAATCATAACAAGACATATTAAACAAGTTCTATATCAAAAGGATTTCTATTTCAATTTTTATCATACTTTTTCTGTAAATACGTAGCGGCCATTCGTGTCCTCTACCCGTATACTAGGAAGCGGGGCGTGACACCATATCCATTGGTGTTTGACATCAGAGAAGGTATACGGGTGCTCAGTAGAGACTGGGTACACTGAACGGACTCGCCGAGAACTCCTAGATGGTATTATACCTATCGTCAGATAGCAGTTGTCTAGTAACACTGGTTCAGGTTAGTCTGTCGACCCGAGATCGCCATAAAGTCTTGTGTTATTCCCACTGTGCTTTGATTTCCACCATACCACGGTCAAGAGATCGTGCAAAAAGGTAGTTTTTGGGTACAGTCCTGAGTCACATGGAGGCAATGAGCGATAGGAGGGGATTCGTCTCTCCCGGTATTAGGAGTTGATGTTGCGCTATGCTTGATTGGCCATAACAGGAAATCCCTGGCCAGGGTTGCTGAGATCTACTGGTAAATGTTTTCAGTCGTTTCTCGAACCGTTATGGACCTCTCATCGGCATGACTTATCAGGCTATTGGTGTCTGACGTTATACTACCCCCAGGCTGTGATATGCGACATATCAGACGACGAGACCGGACTGTACGGTAGTGTTACTGATTGGATTCGCAGGAGTATGAGTAGGCTTGCTTGTTGATCTTCTGATCGCTCAATACCCGGGTGGCCATTACGTTTAGCAGACCACTTGCGGCTTGTGGGTGTTTGATATGATCATCACCTACTGCCAGCGTATTGACGAGTTTTTAGAGTCCTACACAGAGGTTTCCTGGTTCATGCGAAACGAAGTAGGAGCACATATGTGATATGTGCGGGACCGAGATTAATACGAGTATGTGATACCGTATTCTATTCTCGCGATATATGATATCGATCAGTTATATGTGATATAGCCGGGTTATCGGATCGAGTGTTGATTCGATAAGTTGATTCATATGATATTAGTCGGTTGTATGTGATATAGCCGAATTATTAAATCAAGTGTTGATTTGATAATTTAATGTATTATTATATATTTGATATATTAACTTACTTTAACTAAAATTTGGTCACTAAGTATTCTTTTTCTCACTTGTGTGCATATTGTATATATGTGATATATATTAATGTACATTTTATTGTGTCATGCTTGATGCCACATACTTCATGGGTGTATGAGACTTACACTATAGTTAGGATAATCCTAGGGTTTATATATATCTAAGTAATTCAAAAATGTTTGGATATTTGGCATGGCTACAAGCTTGTAGAAGCTTGTGGAAAACATTGACCAAGTCCACTATTTTTGTTTCACTTGTAGATATTTATTGACCTAACCATTATCTTTACCATGGTAAACTCTCTACATGAGTTAGTGTATGACACTAACTCACCCATGGTTGCTATTATCACCTCATGAGTTCATTCTCTCATCTTCATTCTTCATCTTTTTCTTCATGGAGAAAGCTTGCTAGCTTTTGTCAAGGTGAGAAAATATTGTGAGAAAAATAAATCTAAAGTGAGCTTATTTCCTATTTCATCATCCTCTACTATTAGCCATTTAGTGTTTAGGGTGTTTGCTTCACTAAACTCTAATTTAGTGAAGAGGTAGCAAGAGCTTGAGTCTCCTCGACGTGGATCATTTTCGGCTTTAAAGACTTCGAGCAAGTTTGCATCTTTCACCTTGTGGAGCCTCTCAAGAGTTTGGGAGATCATTACTCGCAGTAAAGGGACTTTTACACGGAGCATTTGAAGTGAAGGACCGGTCTACAAAGGTTGTATTCCGCATTCATTTAGTTCAAAGATGTTTGCATGTTGTATTGTTTGATTCTCTAGTTAAAGATTCTAGGTTAGGGTTCTTTAGAACGGCAAAATTTTGAAAAACGGTATGGACAATGCCTCCCGAAACTTTGCTATCGACCTAGGGAACCGTACAGTGGTATCAGAGCCAGTCTAGAGATTTAAATGATATTTGTAAGATTACGAAACCGAAACTACTCCGGAACTTGCAACGCCAAATTCCAGTTTCTGTCGAATTTTAAATGGCCTCTAAAATTTTTTTTAGCAACTGTTGAATGTTGTATGAGATGCAATGTGAACACAGTAGAAAATTGAACCCCTTTCCTCGGATTTTGGCCGACAAAGAGCTTTGAAAACCGGTGTTCTCGGTTTTTGGAAGGAGTCCAGGGTTGAATTTTGTAGTGTGTTCCAGTCTCTGGGTTTTGGTGTTTCAGGTGTTGCTAGTTTTTGCTAAATTTGCATGTGATGTTAACTTTCTGCAAAGGCAATTCGGAGTGTTTGGTAATCGTAATTCTAACATATATTCGGGTTATTTAGTCGATGTTAAAAATTCGAACGGATATCAATAACCCATGTTTTCCCTCGCTGGAAATTTTCAAGAGTTGGATTTTTTCCGAGTTTAAAATCTTCAGAAAATCATGCAAGCGATTCTGTGGACCCTCTAAAAGAACGATACCCAAACTCGACCTTTTGGATCACGGAACCGCGTCATACCCTAGGGTTCGCCACAGTTTTGTGGCGACATGAGTGAGGCATGGGTCGGCCCTTCAACGAAAGGTTCATAGGAGCTGTGGCAGTTTCTGGGTACTTTTTGAACTCCGCTCAAGTGTTGAGCTTTTCGGGAAATTTTAGGTGTTTGCTTATTCGATCGAAAAGTTTAACTTCGTCTAGCTATCTGTGATTGTGATACAATATTTGGAATCCACATAATTAGTTATGAGATAACTAGTTTGAATTTTATAAATCTAGCAGTTTAGTCTTATTTGATCGGTTGCCACGGAATTTTGTTGTGGATCAAAAGTCCATCGCAATTACGTAGTGTACGCGGATACTCGCTGGGTAACCTTACTAGATAGCCACGCCCTATAGCCCCGACCAAGTGACTGTAGGAGAACCCCTGTAGGGTTAGCTTAGCACCTTAGCAAGGTTTTAGCAAGCATCAATCATGCTACTTTAAAATTTTTGGGGTGCTAAACAAACCCTAACCAAGATCTTAACTAGAGACATAGGGTAAACATAGCAAGTAAACAACTTTACTTCTAAGAGTTAGGGATTACAACCTTTGTAGTCCGTTCCTTCACTTCTAAAGCTCCGTGTTGTGGTCCCTTCGCTGCGATCATCGAGTACCCGGACTCATGAGAGGCTCCATGAAGAGAAAGATGCAAGCTTGCTTCCAATCTTCAACAACAAAGATGATCTACCTTGAAGAAACTCAAGCCCATGCTCTTGCTTTACTAATCAAGTATTAGTAAAGCAATCACCCTAATCTAAGTGGCTAGAATAGATGAGGATGATGAAGTAGGAATTTAGCTCTCATTTGTTTTCAATTTCTCACTCAAAATCATCACATAAGAAAAAGCTAGAAATCTTTTCTCAAAGGAAGAAGAAGATGAAATCACTTTGTGATGAATCATGAAATCATTGTTGTGGTTAGAATTGCAACCATGGGTTAAGACACATAGAGTTAACCCTTGTAGAGAATTAACTAGAGGCTAAGCTTTCGGTTGGGTTAATAAATATATTCACAAAATATCAAAGCTTAAAACAAAATAAAGCTTCTAGAAGCTTCATGAAAGCTTAACCCAAATCCAAACCCTAACCATGTTTAAACTCCACAAAACATATTGCATTTGTAACCATAACTTGTTACAATATTATATATCACATATATAATGTTAGTGTATATGCCCTAGAGGCCATTACTGTATCATACTAGTTTGTATATTACTTAATGGAAGCTTGGGATATTCACAGTTGTATAGACAATCTTGCTCAAAATGGTAATATGCTACTTGGTTTGTTTCTACTTTAATGTGTACATGTGTTTCTTTTAGTATATCACCTATACACATTAGTGGAGCCCTTAGGATCTTTGCTTGATTACCAGCGTTGTGATGGCAGTCACACTCGTGGGGGCTAGGTAATCCATAAGCACATCCTTATGCAGGTCCCTAGTCCTAGGACTATCGAGACAGGGCATTGATACTCCGGAGTAGACTAGCGTATGCACTTCTCATCCCAGCATGGGAGACGGTCTGTCCCACAGCCGTCAGTACGTCGTACTTGAGATAGTATGCGGGTGCTCGTTAGGTTACGAGTACACTGGATAGGACTCGTCGGGAACTGTTGGTTGGTACTATACCTATCGTCAGTTATCAGTTCTCATGTGACATGAGTACAGCTTAGTCCGCTGACTTGACACTGTCACTTCTCCTCGAGTGTGTTCCCACTGTTCTTTGATTACTACCCTACCACGGCTCCAAGGAGTCGTGCAAACAGGTAGTAGTTGGGTGCAGTCCCGAAGCACTTGGAGGCAGTGACGGTTAGACAGGATTCTTCGCTCCCGGTATTGGGGGTTGATATCGCGCTGTGTCTAGGAGAGTCATTACACAAATTCCCTGGCCAGGGCAAGCGAGATATACTGGTAGGTTTCCAGTGTTATCTCAGGGTGTTCTGTGCTACACTCCGACACGACTTGTACCGCTATTAGGGGACTGACGTTTACCGCCCCCCTAGGCCCGCCATGCGATATTCTCAGACGAACAGACCGGACTGTACGGAGATTGTCACATTCAGGCTCAGTAGGAGTTCAGATGGGTTTCACCTCGTCCGTCTTCTTATCGGCATCTCCCTGGGGGCCATTACGCACAGCTAGTGCCACTTGCGGTCTGTGGTTAAACCCACTGCCAGCGTAGTGTCGAGTCTTTAGAGTCCCACACATAGAGTTATTCGCCTTTAGGCAAAAGAGTAGAGGTCGCATGGTTTTGCGAAGGGTTCGGTCACATCCGTAAACTTGTGCACGTTTAGTGTCCGAGCAGTTATCACTAGCGGGCTTTGGTTTAAACCAGATCCTAGTGTACGTTTTGGGATTGGTTTTATCTCGTTTGTATTCGTGTTCCTCGGAACGCGGATGCGGGTGTGTATGCACGGTTGACAGAGACAGAGGCAGAGGATTCTCATTAGGGTTGTTGACTGTTGACTTTTGCTAAACACTAATAAGAATAAGAAATATGATTAATGAAAATATTAATTAAGTATTATTGTGCCATGGTTGGGTTGAAAGGTTGACTTTGTTGACTTAGTTGACCGGTTGACTAGGTTGGACTTGTTGACCATCATCATGACAATGCTATCCTTTCTTGGCATTGACCTTTGCTTGCTTGTTTGTTCACAAATTGCATTTAATGCATTAAATGATATTGCCATTTGATACGATAACAACCATCACATAATACTCAATTATTATTATTGTTTATGATGATTTTGGATTATGATAGCAAGGGTGAGAAAAGTCTTGCTCATTCTATCATTCTCATTCTCTCTCATCCTCAAGCTCTCCCTCTTCCTCTTGCTCTCTCTATAGCTCAAAGAAACTCCCTCTCATGAGTTGAGAACCATTTCCATAGAGATAAAACCCAAAACACTTCTCTACTCATCCTAGTATACAAGGTCTAGCAAACCAAGTGTTCTAGTTTCCTCTAGATTGAGGTTGGAGCCAAAGGTAGAAGCTTTCAGGTGGATCTATCTTCGGCACAAGGAGACGACGAGGAGAGAACCATCCGAACACCATAAGGAGTCGAAGAGAAGAAGTTCAAGTTAAGGTATAACACCCTAACCGAGTAGGTAAAACTCCTAGTTAGGTTGTTAGCTAGTTGTTTAACAAAGATCCGTATTTTGAGTCCATGTTACCCACAAAGAAAAATCGTTTTTCACTATTTCCGCAACCCTAAAGAACCGGGGACGGGTAACGTGGACTTACAGTGGTATCAGAGCCTAGTTAAACACTATCTAACATGTTAGCAAAGTAACTAGAAGTTCGATCGGAGAAAAAATCACAAAACATGCCCGAAATATCAACTTTCTGCCGATTTTTTTTTCTGTTCAAAAATTAATAAATCATACACTAAAAATCGGCTCAGGGTTTTTAAAGCACACCCAAGAAAAAAGGTTCAGCGACTCGGTCAAAGCGCCGCGGAACCGCGGCCGAGTTGACTCGGCCGTGGGCAATTTTTCCTGCAGTATGTTCAGTGGGGTGTTTTAGGATTTTTACAATATGTTTTTTCTTCCCAGATTTTCCAGAAAGCAAAATTTGTTTTTGGGGTTTAAAAATCCGTATTTTGATCAAACTTCTAAAGACTTTAGCTAACGGGTTTATATCTGTGATGTGATATATGTATTTAACGTCTGCTAATCGCTATACGTCGATTAGTGGGAGTTATACATATCTGTGATCTGTAATGTTGATGGTATGTGTATATGAATTCATTGGATTGTCACGGATGAATAGCCGGGGGGTTGTGAGATGAGAGTTTTCTTTTTCCTTCAATTTATGTAATTTGTAATTGATGTAATATTATTTATATGGCCGCACAACCGGGATGGGGTTGTAGCCGTCATTGTATAATTTCTTTTACTGTTTTTGCTCCTTGGATAGACCCAAGGCGGGGTGCACAGACTACCGGGCACCTCGAAGTGCCGAGTGGCCTACTCACGGTGTTGAGGGAGGTTGCTTCACTTCGGGTACTTGGCGGGTAGTTTGCCGCACCCGTAGGAGTCTAGGGTGGGGTCTTGGCTATTCATCGCGACCGTGTAATCCACTCTTCATTACAGGCTCATACGGAATGCGGATTCCTAGTATATCTAATGTGTTCATCTGTGATCTGGAATGGCTATCATTGCATGTGACGAATGTATATATCTATATATGATATCTATTTAGGCGTTGCTTATGTTTTGCATCCGCGCTAGTCCAGCCCCCGCTCTGTCGTTAGTTTAGTAACCTAACGGGTAATGACGGGGCCCCATGGCGAATCCGGATGGCATAAGCGTACGTCATATTTTCGTTGTTTTTTGCAATGGTAGGATTAAATTATAGGACGCATTAAATTAATGCAAGAAAATAAACCAAAGTTGAGTCGCTGGAACACTTTCAAAACCACTCGGTTTCTTTTCAAAAACAACTTTTAAACACGGAGCTTAAGCCACTCCTTTTAAAAGCTATCTCGTCCCATTGATTATATCAAGTTCACTACATTCACGGTTTCACCAAAACCATTCGTAGCCCTCCATCGTTTCACACGGATAGTCAATAGTATTCAAGCTATGTTTGTTGGCCAAAGTCAAGGCATAGTGATTGGTAGCTATTGGGTATTCATGTGCATCATAGATAGATGTGTTGGTTTGGGACAGTCGTACTGCCTTGTTGGCCAAAGTCAAGGGTAGGTACGGGTGGGTTCAAATTAACCTGGAGAATGACTGGTAGAACTTGACATGTGACTTATGATTTGTTGGCCAAAGTCAAGGTCATAAGAGCATGGGGCAAAAATCCACATCGGGGGTTTCTAAAGAAACTGAAACTTGCTAGCGCTGCATACCATTTGGAGTCTGATGATTCTGGTAGGATTCCTTCAGTTTTGTCACACGATGATATTTGGATCCCGATCCTACTGTGAGTATATGTTACTCCTCCGAAACTTTCTCACTTAACGATCAATGCTATAAACCAAGTAGGTGTCTAGAAAGGTGTTAGCGGGGCTACGCCCACAGGGAAAAGAGGTTATTTAATTAAGGAACTTTGCGAAAGCGTTGGAAAACCTCTCTCGAAGTACAAACACTGGGCTGGCTGAACGGTTAAGCAAGTATTGTACGGTGAGATTGATCCCGACTAATTCTTCCGTTTTGGTTTGAGGATGGATTCGAGAGACAGTGGGAGCCATCCTGTTTAGACAAACTAAAAACCACTCTAAACTTGCAAGAGCATCATGCTAAAGAGTTTCTTCTCTCTTTCCTAATTGCAGCGACCAAACATCATGACTGGACTTAAGTTACTACTTGATAAAAACATACAGACAGGGCCAAACTACAAAGATTGGCTCAGGAATGTCAAAATGGCAATCACTTATGACAAGATGGGGTATCTCCTTACCACCAAAGCTCCCCCTGTCCCAGGTCCCAAAACCAGCGTCGCGGATAAGGAAATCCGTAAGACCTAGGAAATCGACCGCGCGAAGGCCAAGTGCCTCGTGCTTGCCTCTATGGACAATGAACATCAGAGGAGGAACGAGAATATGGACCTTGAATCTATATTTCTCCATACAAAAGAACTGTATGGAGAGCAATCCCGTATCGCCAGATACGAAGTCTCGAAAAAGCTGTTTTCGTCGAGATTGGCCGTCGGATCATCGGTAGCGGAATTCGTGCTTAAGATGATTGGCTTCATTGAGGTGCTCGCGGACCTTGGGACCACGTTAGAGAATGAGCTATACACGGACTTGATTCTCCAGTCCCTTCCTTCCACTTACGCCCAGTTTATCCTGAACTTCAACTTGCAAGAAAAAGAAATTGAACTTTCAGAACTCCTCAACATGGTGAGGAGTGCAGAGGGCACCCTACAGAATGGTAGGGAAACATCCACTTTGTTTGTAGGAGGATCTTCCACTTCTAGGTCCAAGGAGAAAGCCAAGGAAAAAAAGAAGAAAACCCCCACTAAACCAAGGGGCGGTGTTAGTAAAGTGGATACGAAGGGAAAGGCAAAGGCAACAATGGTAGCGGGAAAGCTTGTGGGGAAGGAAGAGTGCTTTTTCTGTCATAAGAGTGGACACTGGAAAAAGGATTGCAGGGCTTGGAAGGCCACAAACCAGGACCCGAAGCAAGTTGCGGCTTCGGCTTCAGGTGTGTATGTTATTGAAAACTGTCTATCAATAAACTCTACTTCCTGGGTATTGGATACCGGATCAGGATCTCATATCTGCAATTCTTTGCAGGCACTGAGAAAGCGTAGGGTTTTGAAGGCAGGTGATATGACCTTCAGAGTTGCAAACGGAGCTGGCATGGATGCTGAGTCCGTGGGGGACTATCACCTGGAATTGTCAGATGGACACGTTTTGGTTTTGCGTGATTCTTATTTTGTACCCAATGCAACTTGTAATATCATATCTGTATCTTTATTATCTAAAGAAGGTTATGAATTTACATTTGTAAGCAATGTTGTAAACATTCATCTTAATCAAGTTTTGATTTGGTCAGGTACATTAAGCAATGGTATATACGTATTAAACCAACCACATATTTTCAATGTCCAGAATACACACAAAAGAAAGTCTCCGGAAACAAATCAGGCTTTCTTCTGGCAATGTAGACTGGGTCACATCAATGAGAGAAGGTTGATGAAGTTACATACAGAAGGATATTTGGATCCGTTCGAATATCAATCATATGCAACTTGTCAATCCTGTCTCTAAGGAAAGATGACAAAGACTCCGTTCACTGGACACGGAGTAAGAGCGAGCGAGCTCTTGGGACTCATACACAGCGACGTGTGCGGTCCAATGTCTACACATGCACGAAGCGGTTATTCTTACTTCATTACTTTTACGGATGACATTTCAAGGTACGGATATGTCTTTTTAATGAAACATAAATCCGAAGCCTTTGGAAAATTCCAGGAATATAAGAATGAAGTAGAAAAACAAACCGGCAAAAGTATCAAGACACTGAGATCTGATCGAGAAGGTGAATACTTGAGTGCCGAGTTCCTGGATTACCTAAAAGAGAATGGAATTCTCTCTCAGCTTACTCCTCCATACACTCCGCAACATAACGGTGTATCGGAGAGACGGAACCGGACCCTATTGGATATGGTATGTTCCATGATGAGTAATGCTGAGTTACCGCGATCATTCTGGAGATATGCACTAGAATCAGCTGCATACCTTTTGAACCGAGTTCCAACTAAGACTGTGCCTACCACACCATATCAGATGTGGTGTGGGAAGAAACCCTATCTTAAGCACATTAAGACATGGGGATGTCCAACTTTTGTGAAAAAGCAGCATGCGGACAAACTTGAGGCATGCTCAGTACAGTCGAAGTTTGTGGGATATCCAAAGAACTCCAAGGGATATTTCTTTTATTGCGAAGAGGAACAAAAGGTTTTTGTTTCTCGTCATGCCCACTTCTTGGAAACTGAGTTTTTGGAAAGTCAGATAAGTGAGAGCGCAATAGAACTGGAAGAAATTCCAGAACCACGAGCTATTACTGAAAGCTTAGTAGAACCAGAGGGTTCGAAAGATCAGGACATTCCTGCGCCTCTCCGCAGGAGTAGTAGGCAGTCTCATCCGCCTGAGAGATACTACGGTTTTCTCATAGACGGGGATAGAAAGGATTGCATCATTGATAGTGATGAGCCGACTAGCTTCCAGCAGGCCATTCAGAGCGTTGACTCGGTAAAATGGCTGGATGCAATGCGGACCGAAATGGAGTCCATGTACACCAACAAAGTATGGACGTTGGACGCTGCTCCAGATGGGGCAAAACCCGTAGGATGCAAGTGGATCTTCAAAAGGAAGATTGGTGTAGATGGACAGGTTGAGACCTATAAGGCTATACTTGTTGCAAAGGGTTTTCGTCAAAGACCTGGTTTGGACTATGACGAAACCTTTTCTCCAGTGGCTATGCTGAAATCCATTCGGATCCTTCTTGCCATTGCTGCCTTTCACGATTATGAGATTTGTCTGATGGACATAAAGACCGCTTTTCTAAATGGAAATTTAGAGGAGTGTGTCTATATGGACCAGCCAGAGGGTTTCATTCAGAGTGGGAGCAGCGGAAAGGTGTGCAAGTTGCTTAATTCCATCTATGGACTAAAGCAGGCATCGCGGAGTTGGAACATCTGTTTTTGATGAGACGGCTAAAGAATTTAGCTTTATCAAAAATCCAGATGAACCATGCATCTATAGTAGATTTGTAGCAAGAACTGTCGTATTCCTCGTTCTTTATGTGGATGACATTCTCTTAATAGGAAATGACATTCCTTTGCTACAATCTGTAAAAGGGTTCTTGTCACACAGGTTCTCCATGAAAGACCTGGGTGATGCCCCTTACATTCTGAGGATCCGGATCTATCGTGACAGATCCAAGAGGATATTAGGACTTTCACAGTCCAGGTACATCGACACCATACTGAGAAGATTCAGTATGGAAGATTCCAAGCGCAGTAATCTACCGGCTTGTCACGGGATCACCCTCTCCAAGGAGATATCTCCCAAGACTGATTTGGAAAGGGATCGCATGTCTATTATACCCCACGCTTCTGCGGTAGGCTCTATAATGTATGCGATGTTGTGTACCAGACCAGATGTAGCTTATGCACTGAGTGTGGTAAGCCGGTATCAGTCAAACCCTGGGGAGAAGCACTGGATAGTGGTAAAGAACATTCTAAAGTACCTGAGAAGGACTAAGGAGATGTTCTTGGTGTATGGCGGAAAAGACCTCCAGATCGAGGCCTTTGCTGACTCCAGCTTCCAGAGTGACAAGGTTGATTCCAAGTCCATGTCGGGTTATGTCTTTACGCTCAATGGAGGGGCGGTGTGTTGGAAGAGTTCCAAACAGGAAACCGTTGCTGACTCGACGATGGAAGCGGAATATATCGCTGCTACTGATGCCGCAAAAGAAGCCGTCTGGATGAGGAAGTTCTTAACGGAACTTCAGGTGGTTCCGTCCATTGTTGATCCAATACCACTGTATTGCGACAACAACAGGGCTATAGCTTTAGCGAAGGAACCCAGGTCCCATCAGAGGTCCAGACACATCTTGAGGCGGTATCACCTTATCAGGGAGATCGTGGGTCGCCAGGAGATCGAGGTTCGGAGAGTTGCTACGGAAGATAACACTGCTGATCGACTCACGAAGGCCTTACCCCAGACTCAGTTCGAGCGGCTGATCGAGATGATAGGTCTTCGATACGCCAGTACATGGCCTTAGTGCAAGTGGGAGATTGTCAGTGTATAAGCCCTAGAGGCCATTACTGTATCATACTAGTTTGTATATTACTTAATGGAAGCTTGGGATATTCACATTTGTATAGACAATCTTGCTCAAAATGGTAGTATGCTACTTGGTTTGTTTCTACTTTAATGTGTACATGTGTTTCTTTTAGTATATCACCTATACACATTAATGGAGCCCTTAGGATCTTTGCTTGATTACCAGCATTGTGATGGCAGTCACACTCGTGGGGGCTGGGTAATCCATAAGCACATCCTTATACAGGTCCCTAGTCGTAGGACTATTGATACAGGGCATCGATACTCCGGAGTAGACTAGCGTATGCGCTTCTCATCCCAGCATGGGAGGCGGTCTGTCCCACAGCCGTCAGTACGTCGTACTTGAGATAGTATGCGGGTGCTCGTTAGTACACTGGACAGGACTCGTCGGGAACTGTTGGTTGGTACTATACCTATCGTCAGTTATCAGTTCTCAGGTGACATGAGTACAGCTTACTCCGTTGACTTGACACTGTCACTTCGCCTCGAGTGTGTTCCCCCTGTACTTTGATTACTACCTTACCACGGCTCAAAGGAGTCGTGCAAACAGGTTGTAGTTGGGTGCAGTCCCGAAGCACTTGGAGGCAGTGACGGTTAGACAGGATTCGTCTCTCCCGGTATTGGGGGTTGATATCGCGCTGTGTCTAGGAGAGCCATTACACAAAGTCCCTGGCCAGGGCAAGCGAGATATACTGGTAGGTTTCCAGTGTTATCTCAGGGTGTTCTGGGCTACACTCCGACACGACTTGTACCGCTATTAGGGGACTGGCGTTTACCCCACTAGGCCCGCCATGCTATATTCTCAGACGAAGAGACCGGACTGTACAGGGATTGTCACCTTCAGGCTCAGTAGGAGTTTAGATGGGTTTCACCTCGTCCTTCTTGTCGGCATCTACCTGGGGGCCGTTACGCACAGCTAGTGCCGCTTACGATCTGTGGTTAAACCCACTGCCAGCGTAGTGTCGAGTCTTTAGAGTCCCACACAGAGAGCTATTCGCCTTTAGGCAAAAGAGTAGAGGTCGCATGGTTTTGCGACAGGGTTCGGTCACATCCGTGAACTTGTGCACGTTTAGTGTCCGGGCAGTTATCACTAGCGGGCTTTGGTTTAAGCCAGATCCTTGTGTACGTTTTGGGATTGGTTTTATCTTATTTGTATTCGTGTTCCTCGGAACGCGGATGCGGGTGTGTATGCACGGTTGACAGAGAAAGAGGCAGAGGATTCTCATTAGGGTTGTTGACTGTTGACTTTTGCTAAACCCTAATGAGAATAAGAAATATGATTAATGAAAATATTAATTAAGTATTATTGTGCCATGGTTGGGTTGAAAGGTTGACTTTATTGACTTGTTGACTTAGTTGACCGGTTGACTAGGTTGGACTTGTTGACCATCATTATGACAATGGCTATCATTTCTTGGCATTGAGCTTTGCTTGCTTGTTTGTTCAAAAATTGCATTTAGTGCATGAAATGATATTGCCATTTGATACGATAACAACCATCACATAATACTCAATTATTATTATTTGTTAGGATGATTTTGGATTATGAGAGCAAGGGTGAGAAAAGTCTTGCTCATTCTATCATTCTCATTCTCTCTCATCCTCAAGCTCTCCCTCTTCCTCTTGCTCTCTCTCTAGCTCAAGGAAACTCCCTCTCATGAGTTGAGAACAATTTCCATAGAGATAAAACCCAAAACACTTCTCTACTCATCCTAGTATATAAGGTCTAGCAAACCAAGTGTTCTAGTTTCCTCTAGATTGAGGTTGGAGCCAAAGGTAGAAGCTTTCAGGTGGATCCATCTTCGGCACAAGGAGACAACGAGGTGAGAACCATCCGACCACCACAAGGAGTCGAAGAGAAGGAGTTCAAGTTAAGGTATAACCCCCTAACCGAGTTGGTAAAACTCCTAGTTAGGTTGTTAGCTAGTTGTTTAACAAAGATCTGTATTTTGAGTCCATGTTACCCCTAAAGAAAAATCGTTTTTCACCATTTCCGCAACCCAAAAGAACCGGGGACGGGTAACGTGGACTTATATATAATATATTTTGTAAGATAATAAAATAATATAATTAACATATATCACATATATATCAATGTATTATCTAAGTGAGAAAAAGAATCTTTAAGTGAGCTTATATTAGTTAATGCAATATAATATATCAAATATATAATTATACATTAAATTATCGAATCAACACTTGATCCGATAATCCGTCTATTTCATAAATAACCGACTAATATAATCTGTATCAGTTCATCGAATCAACACTTGATTCGATAACCCGTCTATATCACATATACCCGGCCGATATCTCATATCGTGAGAATCTAATACGGTATCGCATACTCGTATTATTCCCAGTCTCGCACATATCACATATGTGCTCCTACTCCAATTTTCCTGAGCCAGGAAACCTCTGTGTAGAACTCTAAATAATCGTCAATACGCCGGCAGTAGGTGATGATCATATCAAACACCCACAAGCTGCAAGTGGTCAGCTAAACGTAACATCTACCCAGGTATTGAGCAATCAGAAGATCAACAAGCATGCCTGTACATTCTCCTATGAATCCAACCAGTATCACCCCCGTACAGTCCGGTCTCTTTGTATGATCTGTCGCATATCCAGCCTAGGGGTAGTAAACGTCTGACCCCAGTAGCTTGATAAGTCGTGTCGATATGAGGTCCATAACAGTTTAAGAAACTACTGATAACATTTACCAGTAAATCTCAGCAACCCTGACCTGGGATTTCCAGTTATAGCCAATCGAACACTGCGCAACATCAACTCCCTATACCGGGAGAGACGAAACTCCTCCTATCGCTTATTGCCTCCATGTGATTCGGGACTGTACCCAAAAGCCACCGTTTTGCATGACCTATTGGACGTGGTATCATGGAAATCAAAGCACAGTGGGAATCACACAAGACTTTATGACGATCTCGGGTTTACAGACTAACCTGTACCAGTGTCACTAGAAAACCGCCATCTGACGTAAGGTATAATACCATCTGGGAGTTCTCGGTGAGTCTATCCAGTGTGCCCAGTCTGCACTGAGCACCCGTATACCTTCTCCGATGTCAAACACCAATGGATATGGGATCATCCATCACCCATCATATGGGTCAAGAAGCGCATACACTAGTCTACTCTGGAGTATCGATTCCATGTCTCGGTACTCCCACGACTAGGAACATTTGAAGGATGTACTTGGCGACTACACTGTCCCCACTAGTATGATTTGCATCATAGTCCGGGTAGTCAAGTACTCATCCTAAGGGCTTTATCAACATGTGGCATAGAGACAATCAGAGTACATGTTAAGATAAAGAGTAACCAGATAGCGTACTATCATGTCGAGCAAGAAAGTCATCCCTATATATGTCTAAGCATCTACTACAATATACATCGTATGTACAGTAATGGCCTCTAGGGCATACATATAACTAACAATCTCCCAGTTTCACCAGGGCCATCTGTTATGGTATCGCATACCCAACAATCAGCTGTGGTTGAAGTATCTCATACTCAACCATCCCATAAAAGTCTCTACTGGGAATATGCTTTTGTGAGTGGATCCGCGCTGTTGTCCTCTGTGTCTACTCTCCTAACCTCGATCTCCCTGTAGATCAACCATCTCCATGATCAGGAGATACTGCCTAAGAATATGTCTGGATCTCTGATGGGATGGGGGTTCCTAGGCATCAGCTACAACTCCATTGTCATACAATGGAAGGAACGAAGTTCATCTCATGAACTAAAATATATCCAGCTGCCACTTTGGTAGCATCCTTGGTAATGATGTGTCTTGCCTTTAATCATCTAGTATGTCACGGTATCTAGCTTGGAACTCTTCCAAAATACCGTCCCTCTACTGAGGGTAAAGACAATGCCTGCGACTGACATTCAGTCGTCCTTATCACCCTGGAACCTTTCCAGTGATTCTCCCTAGGATCGATTGATACCATCTCTCTACAACTAGTGAGAATCCTAACATCCAATTAGATCTATCTCATAGACCCATAACCCAAGATTTAGGAGATATCACCTTGATCCTATATGGAGAATCTTTGTGATAAGAGGAGATTGACCGAGTGTAGCATAGGAAACTCCTTCCCTTTCAAGAGTATGTCATCCACGTACTCTACGAGGATCATTTCCATACTCTCTACTACCTTTTTGTATATACTTGGTTCATTTGATGAAGTCAAACTCTTTGACTACTACATCAAAACAGACGTTCCAATTCCGCGATGCCTAATTTATCACATAAAACATCTTGAACACGTTTCCGCTGCTCCCACTGTCTACGAAGCCCTCTGGCTGTGTACTTATAGACGCTCTCTTCCAAATCATCATTTAGAAAAGCAGTCATGACACCCAACCGCCAGATATCGTAGTCATGGTATGTAGCAGTGGCAAGTAGGATCTAGATGGACTTAAGCATAGCTTTGAAAGTCTCAACCTTTCCATGTACACCAAGTAATCTTCTCAAGATATACCTGCTTCTAATGGGGATTTAACCCTTCAGATAAAGCAACCAAAGTCCATACTTTGTTGGTGTATAAGGATTCCATCTCAGATCGGTAAGCATCCAGCCATTCTCACAGAGTCCTCACTCCTGATGGCTTGCTCGAAACTAGTTGGGTCATCATCTCATGATGCAATCCTTTCTCCCACCGTCATAGAGAAACCGAAGTATCTCTCGGGTGGATGAGGACTACCAGATCTGTAACGATCTAGAAATCGTTTTGTGTTTGTTTCTGTTTTTGGGTGAAATTCAGCGGTATTTTCAGTTTTATACCGATTGCGATCAAACGGCCATATCGACTTACCAGCACCTAGTTTTGAGAAAATAAAGCTTGTGCGCACATTTTGAGAGTATATGGGACGTTTTGGTGTAATTTGAATTTTTCCCAATTTTTAATGTTATTTTAATCCGGTTTGCACTTTTCTGGAAATCTCTCTTTTCAACTTTTCTTTAAAATTTCCTAAGTTAATCTAAACCCTATCATAAGGATTGTGTGGCCTAGGATTAAGGAAGGAAAAAGAAAAGAAAAGAATAGAAGAGAAGGAAAAGAAGGTGCATGCATGGTTGACTATGCATTTAATGCATTTTGTTTTTGGTTTTGCTTGGAAATTGCATGGAAACCTCCCTTTTCTCTCTCCTTCTCCCCTTTGGCCGAGCCCTCTCCCTCTCTACTGCACTTAGCTATTTTCTCTATCTCTTTTCATCATAAATCATTCACAATTTCCTCAATTCTCATTCAAAGTTCATAAAAATCATAACTTTGTGCATGTTTTCTCATATCCTTGACTTGGAGCATGCAAGCTTGGCTTCTTGATGTTCTTTGCTGTAGGTAATTTTCATTTACTGCTATTTAGATGCTTTTTAGTGTAGCTTTGCAGTTTAGATTGTTAAATTAGGGTTTGATGCGTAATATCGTATTTTTGGTGTCGGTTTGTGGTTTCTAGAACCTGCTTTGATCCGGATAGTTGACTGAGAAATTAAACATAGTGGTTGTGATGTACTAGAGGACCTGGAGCACCACCAGAGAGACGGACCCCAGACCACCGGCCTGGGCCGGCGACAGTAAGAAGAGGGGCCGGCGACGCCGGCCAAAGTGATGAGTTAGGGTTTGGGTCTTGGTCAGTAGGTGTCTGCTAGGGTTTGGGTTCCTCTGGTCTTGTTGAAATTGTTTAGTTTTCACAGTAGGAAAATCTGGGATCAAATGTGCAGTTTCTAGTGTTTCGTGTTCGTGCGATACGTGTTACGACACGCGTCGTGCAATTTTCGTGGTTTCGCTCTTAAGTTGTTTTCGTCGTGTCGCTACTCTCGTTAGCCACGATACGAACACTTAAGAGGTGGTTGTGTGTTGTTGTGTCGGTTAGATATAGCTAGTTCGTATTTCGTAGCTATTATTGATATATGTATATTGTTGTTGTTTATATGTTGCAGGTTCGCAGACGAGGACTACGGACACTGCCACAGGGGGATTCAGGTGGTAGATTTCTTCTAGCTTGGAGTGTGGGTGAGTAGATTTAACATCTACAGGGGAATCGCCCGCATGGCGTTATGCGTCTGGGCTAGAAACCTTTACCTTTGTCGCATATTCTATATCATGTTTAGAATTGCGCTTATACCTTACTGTTTAGTGATAGTTGTGATTGGACTAGTATCCTTAGGACACCGCACTATTATTGACGGCTCAGATTGCGAGAGCACTGATTGGATGCCACACACACCGTCAATAATTGCCATGTCATACACAACCATATTTTAGAAATGATATTGTATGGTTAGGGACATTGTGACTTTGATACATATTGCTTATCGTTATACTTAGACTTGACATGCTAGTTCGTGTTTACCTATAGGATGTTGTACCTTTAGTGCTAGGTAAATATACACCTAGGGACATAGATACAGGTGTACTTGCATTCCATACTTTACTTATACCTGATAGGTATATCATATCAGCATACAGGTAGGTGTACTTGTATTTCATATTTATACCTGATAGGTATATCACATCATCATGTAGGTAGATACCTATATTTCTGCTTTACGATTCATGTATTCATTTATATCTGGTGAATGCTATGCTGTTCTTTATACGCTTTCATTACAGTTTCATATTGCGTATATTTATTCATGGATTATCGCATTGTTATATGGATTTTTCATGATGTTTTCTGGATTTGGGAACCGTGGTTGTTCATGAAATTATGCATACAATGAAACACCCGGTTTCCTTGAGATGATATTATAGCATCCACCATGAGATTTATCGGTGTGTATATATATCCTATGCGAGGAGGCGTCGTGAGCCACATGAGGATACATGGTGGGGCCCGGAGGTACCCCGAAGCAAGAATGTTGTCGGAGTGAGTCGACGTCGCATTGAGGCGATGAAGCCTAGGGGAGCCATACTTTCCGGTGACAGGACCAATGACTCATCGGCTATCGAGTGGATACCGACGGGAGTCATGTGCGTATGGATACGTCGAGAGGCGAGGGGCAGAGCTAGGCACTCGAGCTCTCGGGATAGCGTATGATTCGTACTTATCAGTTTTTCTGTGTCGATGCTTGACACATTGGTTTTATGATATTTCTAAATACTCTTGTATATATAACAGGGGATTGAGCCGCTGTTATATATGCCTTTACACCAATATTAGTGGAATGGGACGCTAATATATGTGTATTGTCCTCATCATATTATTATGTCATTATATTTAGGATGTTAGAACTGTGCTGGAGATTTGACTTGAGACTCATGAGATTCATTGGGATTGGATGATGATATCGTACACACTAGAGATGTGAGATCCACTTAGTGTGGTACATATGATATATGTGAGATAGACTGATATTGTACAGACGAGATATGTGGGATCCACTAGCTGTTGTACATGAGATATATGTGAGATATACCTGATATTGTACATACGAGAGATGTGAGACTCACTTGCTGTTGTACATTGATATATGGGAGATATACTGTTTTTGTACATACTAGAGATGTGAGATCTACTTGACTTATACATTCGATACTTATGTGAGATACATTTGATATTGTGTAGTTGAGGAGATGTGACACTTAGATGATATGAGAGCTAATTTGGTGACTGATTGAGGCATTGGGATTTGACTTGTCTTATTGGATTGTGATCCTACCACGACGTCAGGATTCCGTGGAAATGACATATTTCACTCCATACCTCATCTTTATATACTTGTGCACTATTCCATGTATTAGGAGTACCTGTGAGAGTACCTTCATGAGTGTTGCACACTTACTTTCTCATATCCCCTGTGCATGATTATTGCATACTGTTGTCATATCTTTATTGCTGGATATATTGGTGGTACTGGTTAGTGTACTTTCCATTATTTCGTACTCATGACATGTTATATCTGAAATGTTATATATTAGATTCATGCTGTACGTTCATTCTCGCGATTACCTGCATATGTTATTTACTATTCACGAGTTGGCAACTCACCCCCGTTGTGCCACAGGTATTGCAGGTGTTTCCCCCAAAGTAGTCAAGGCAAGCTATCCAGCTTTTCAGCTTCACACTCATCTATCATCTTTTGGTTGCGGATACCACTTCGCCTGGTAGTGTGCAGTTTTGCCCAGGTGGGTTTTGTGGGTATCTGAGATGTATTGTATATTCGTTATATATTGTACTCTCCATCTACTAGCAGTTGTTGTGACTTAGAGACTTGGTGAGGACGACTTTGTATATGTATTGTGGATTTGTTGTTTTTATACAGTTTCCTTCTTTTGTCTCTTATTTCTTCGCTACGGCGTCGTATATCTGTTGTGGTGTTGTTTTCCGCCGTTGGGCGTGGATTTTGCTCCCGTTTGGGATGCTTTACATTATATTCATGTTGTACCCTTTTTTAGGGGCTTGTTTTATAAAGGAGGTGCTGCCAAAATTTTAAGGAAAATGTGGACTCTTTTAATGAATTTGGGTTGTGATTTCAAATGTTTCCAAAACTTATTACTATTTTTTCCGTATTTTTATGGTTTAGATTTCTGGGTTTTGGCTTTCTTTTACTGCGTTACGTCTGGAGGCGTTGCGTAGTATTAGGGCCATCACGTACCATTTTCGGGTCGTGACAAAGTTGGTATCAGAGCGTGGTTTTACCTTTCGGAGTGTAGGATGACCTGGTATGATGGAGTAGGTAACCTAAGCGGAGTAACGTACTGTGGGTATGTCTGCAGCATACTTACGATGCAGTATTTCGCCTAAAGTGCCTAAGTACAATTTCTTGAGATTCCTTCCTTGATGATTCATATCCTTGTGATTCGATTTCCTTGTTCTTATCGAATCCTATCTCTACTTATAGTCTTGCCATCGATGACTACGAGGACTCAGAGTGATGCAGCGAGAGCCGAGGTCAGGGTTAGCTCGGGTGAGACGAGCACTGACCAGGACGGCACTCGTGTTGCACAGTTGCAGACGGATCAGCCTTCGACTGATCAGATCGCTAGACTTGTGACAGAGATGCAGGATTTGCGCCAGACGATGAGATCATTAGTTGATGCCATTCGAGCGCAGCGACAGGAGTTTGTCACCCCAGTTGGACAGTTGTTCCTTGGGATCAGCGTGCAGCAGTCTGTTACTTACGTAGCACCAGTGGATGTAGCCCCAGTCGACGAGACATGTATTCCAGAGACTTTACGAGTTCCAGGACAGTGGAGGACCCGTGTAGGTGTGCCAGTCCAGGGACAAAGGTTCAGTTGTCGTGATAGGTTTCATGCACGGCATACGAGTACAAGAGGTGTGAGACGAGGACAGTCGTCTAGCTCTTATTCCCAGGATGGTCAGCAGTTTTCTTCCGGATGTTATCGGTGCGGGAGTTTGGATCATCGGGTTAGAGTTTGTACTGAGCCACGTAGTTGCGAGACAGCTATACCGCAGAGTGGAGGATTTCAGCCTGTTGTGGGTAGGAGACAGACACGAGGGTTTGTTTCTACTCAACCGGACGCACGGACGTCCAGTATAGACTTGGCAGGTATCCTTGTTCTTGTTCTTTTGTTGTTTGTTGGTTTTTCGCACTTTGTGCCGTGGTTGGGACGAGGATCGTGTTAGTTAGATCAGCCGCTTTGTTGTGTTAATTTCTGTCAGCGATTCTTTTGTTACGCGACACGTATTTCAGTCGTATGCCAATCAGTGAGGAGATTTTGCCGTCATTGGATCCTTCTAGAGATGTTGGATTTGACGTTCTCCTGGGCATGGATTGGTTAGTTACGTGTTAGGCGTCTGTGGACTACCGTGTGGAAACAGTCAGGATTTGTTTTCCCGGCGAGTCAGTTCTTGTTGTGCAGGTGGATAGTTGTACCGCCTCTCACAGCTTGAATTCAGCCTTTTTCCGCTAGTCAGCTTTGGAGAAGATGTCGTGGATTCTTGGCGTTCATTCGAGATACTGGAGCCACATTGGGATTGTTGGGCCGGGTAGTTATCGTGCAAGAGTTCTTCGACGATATTCCAGTAAAGCTAGCGAAATTCATGGAGCTTAAGGATCTGCTGCAGAGTTGGTTGTTGGGAGGTTTGTGTGTCCGTGTGTTTCGCTTTTGGAACTCCTATTTCTGTTCGTCAGGGAGAAAGACGACAGTTTGCGGTTGTGGATTGATAGATCGTCAATTGAACCGGCTTGCGGTGCGGTTAGGTATCAGTTACCTCGCTTTGACGATTTCTTCGATCAGCTCCAGAGTGCGAGACTTTTTCTAAGTTTGTTCGGGATCAGGTCATCATTGTTGCAGGTTCGGAGTGATGGCATTCCGAATTTTGCTTTTGTGCGTGCTACGGGCAGTTTGTGTTTTGGTGGTGTCGTTGGACTCGCCAATACCCTAGCAGCATTTGTGGGATATGATGTACCAGATTTCTTCAGGCCGTTCCTCGACCAGTTGCTGTTGTGTTTTGATGACATTCTGGTCAATTCTTTGTGTCTTGAGGAACAGGAGCAGCATTTGAGAATTTGTTTTGCAGACATTGGGAGAGCCCAGTTGTTTGCTAGATTCTCGGAGTGTTCCTTCAGGCTTGGTTGTGTTGACTCCTAGGTCTTGTAGTTACGGGAGACGGTTTCGTATGGTTCCGAGGGAGATCGTGACCGTACAGCTTATGCCCAGACTTGTGTGCGGACAGAGGTCCTTTGATTTTGGGTTTAGCAGGTTTTACCGCCGTTTCGTGCAGGATTACCAGAGTATTGATGCACCGTTGACTGTAAAGACCTGGAATGGAGATTCTTTTCTTTGGACTGAGGCATGTGTACAGAGTTTTCAGCAGTTGGAGATTTGGTTAGCAACTGCATCAGTTCTTTGCTTTTGATTCGGAGACCTTGATTTGTGACAAGGTTGTGCTAAGTTAGGAATGCGTTTGTGTACCTGATGTTATCGGGTAGAGACGTGAAATCCTAGAGTAAGCACATCAGTCAATTCTCTGTGTTCATTCAGGTTACACCAGCTTTGACGTGACTTGTGAGATAGTTACGGGTGGACAGGAATGTGAAGAGAAATTTCAGGTTTCGTCTCAAGGTGTTTGTTTGGTTTGTTGTTTGCGGCAGTTGGGATCGTCACTCGCCATTGTTAGGATACTTATGATAGCTGTTATCAGGAGACATTTCAATTGGCAACCTTTAGGTTTAGTCAGGTAGTGTCGATCACCAGTCTGTTTTCTGACTCAGCTTAGTAGGATTTTTGGACCTCAGCTTGTCTAGAGACTTCGGAGATGATCAAGTTGGTCTTTTGAGATCCTTTATGTGAGTTAGTTTTCGTTGCTTTAATTTGGCACTTTCGCCCAGATTATAGATTATTCACCCCGTTTTCATGGTGTTGATTTTTGCAAATACCTTCATGACTTTTTCACATGATTCAGCACAGACCATGGTTTGGACTCGATCTTTTCGTTCACCAGCAACCATTGGTGTAATGGTTCGGCAGGTGAAGAAACTTCGGTCAAGGGTCTTGCCATCTATGGAGAGTTTCTTGGACGTAGCTGTATAGTGAGGGGATCACTTGGGAAGCTGCGAGTGAGATTTGGGAGTTTTGTACTCTTCTCTTTGAAGGTATTCTTGGTGGAAATTTTAAATTCGGGGACGAATTTTTATAAGGGGGGGAGATTGTAACGATCTAGAAATCGTTTTGTGTTTGTTTCTGTTTTTGGGTGAAATTCAGCGGTATTTTCAGTTTTATATCGATTGCGATCAAACGGCCATATCGACTTACCAGCACCTAGTTTTGAGAAAATAAAGCTTGTGCGCACACTTTGAGAGTATATGGGACGTTTTGGTGTAATTTGAATTTTTCCCAATTTTTAATGTTATTTTAATCCGGTTTGCACTTTTCTGGAAATCTCTCTTTTCAACTTTTCTTTAAAATTTCCTAAGTTAATCTAAACCCTATCATAAGGATTGTGTGGCCTAGGATTAAGGAAGGAAAAAGAAAAGAAAAGAATAGAAGAGAAGGAAAAGAAGGTGCATGCATGGTTGACTATGCATTTAATGCATTTTGTTTTTGGTTTTGCTTGGACATTGCATGGAAACCTCCCTTTTCTCTCTCCTTCTCCCCTTTGGCCGAGCCCTCTCCCTCTCTACTGCACTTAGCTATTTTCTCTATCTCTTTTCATCATAAATCATTCACAATTTCCTCAATTCTCATTCAAAGTTCATAAAAATCATAACTTTGTGCATGTTTTCTCATTTCCTTGACTTGGAGCATGCAAGCTTGGCTTCTTGATGTTCTTTGCTGTAGGTAATTTTCATTTACTGCTATTTAGATGCTTTTTAGTGTAGCTTTGCAGTTTAGATTGTTAAATTAGGGTTTGATGCGTAATATCGTATTTTTGGTGTCGGTTTGTGGTTTCTAGAACCTGCTTTGATCCGGATAGTTGACTGAGAAATTAAACATAGTGGTTGTGATGTACTAGAGGACCTGGAGCACCACCAGAGAGACGGACCCCAGACCACCGTCCTGGGCCGGCGACAGTAAGAAGAGGGGCCGGCTACGCCGGCCAAAGTGACGAGTTAGGGTTTGGGTCTTGGTCAGTAGGTGTCTGCTAGGGTTTGGGTTCCTCTGGTCTTGTTGAAATTGTTTAGTTTTCACAGTAGGAAAATCTGGGATCAATTGTGCAGTTTCTAGTGTTTCGTGTTCGTGCGATACGTGTTACGACACGCGTCGTGCAATTTTCGTGGTTTCGCTCTTAAGTTGTTTTCGTCGTGTCGCTACTCTCGTTAGCCACGATACGAACACTTAAGAGGTGGTTGTGTGTTGTTGTGTCGGTTAGATATAGCTAGTTCGTATTTCGTAGCTATTATTGATATATGTATATTGTTGTTGTTTATATGTTGCAGGTTCGCAGACGAGGACTACGGACACTGCCACAGGGGGATTCAGGTGGTAGATTTCTTCTAGCTTGGAGTGTGGGTGAGTAGATTTAACATCTACAGGGGAATCGCCCGCATGGCGTTATGCGTCTGGGCTAGAAACCTTTACCTTTGTCGCATATTCTATATCATGTTTAGAATTGCGCTTATACCTTACTGTTTAGTGATAGTTGTGATTGGACTAGTATCCTTAGGACACCGCACTATTATTGACGGCTCAGATTGCGAGAGCACTGATTGGATGCCACACACACCGTCAATAATTGCCATGTCATACACAACCATATTTTAGAAATGATATTGTATGGTTAGGGACATTGTGACTTTGATACATATTTCTTATCGTTATACTTAGACTTGACATGCTAGTTCCTGTTTACCTATAGGATGTTGTACCTTTAGTGCTAGGTAAATATACACCTAGGGACATAGATACAGGTGTACTTGCATTCTATACTTTACTTATACCTGATAGGTATATCACATCAGCATACAGGTAGGTGTACTTGTATTTCATATTTATACCTGATAGGTATATCACATCATCATGTAGGTAGATACCTATATTTCTGCTTTACGATTCATGTATTCATTTATATCTGGTGAATGCTATGCTGTTCTTTATACGCTTTCATTACAGTTTCATATTGCGTATATTTATTCATGGATTATCGCATTGTTATATGGATTTTTCATGATGTTTTCTGGATTTGGGAACCGTGGTAGTTCATGAAATTATGCATACAATGAAACACTCGGTTTCCTTGAGATGATATTAGAGCATCCACCATGAGATTTATCGGTGCGGATATATATCCTATGCGAGGAGGCGTCGTGAGCCGCATGAGGATACATGGTGGGGCCCGGAGGTACCCCGAAGCAAGAATGTTGTCGGAGTGAGTCGACATCGCATTGAGGCGATGAGGCCTAAGGGAGCCATACTTTCCGGTGACAGGACCAATGACTCATCGGCTATCGAGTGGATACCGACGGGAGTCATGTGCGTATGGATACGTCGAGAGGCGAGGGGCAGAGCTAGGCACTCGAGCTCTCGGGATAGCGTATGATTCGTACTTATCAGTTTTTCTGTGTCGATACTTGACACATTGGTTTTATGATATTTCTAAATACTCTTGTATATATAATAGGGGATTGAGCCGCTGTTATATATGCCTTTACACCAATATTAGTGGAATGGGACGCTAATATATGTGTATTGTCCTCATCATATTATTATGTCATTATATTTAGGATGTTAGAACTGTGCTGGAGATTTGACTTGAGACTCATGAGATTCATTGGGATTGGATGATGATATCGTACACACTAGAGATGTGAGATCCACTTAGTGTGGTACATATGATATATGTGAGATAGACTGATATTGTACAGACGAGATATGTGGGATCCACTAGCTGTTGTACATGAGATATATGTGAGATATACCTGATATTGTACATACGAGAGATGTGAGACTCACTTGCTGTTGTACATTGATATATAGGAGATATACTGTTTTTGTACATACTAGAGATGTGAGATCTACTTGACTTATACATTCGATACTTATGTGAGATACATTTGATATTGTGTAGTTGAGGAGATGTGACACTTAGATGATATGAGAGCTAATTTGGTGACTGATTGAGGCATTGGGATTTGACTTGTCTTATTGGATTGTGATCCTACCACGACGTCAGGATTCCGTGGAAATGACATATTTCACTCCATACCTCATCTTTATATACTTGTGCACTATTCCATGTATTAGGAGTACCTGTGAGAGTACCTTCATGAGTGTTGCACACTTACTTTCTCATATCCCCTGTGCATGATTATTGCATACTGTTGTCATATCTTTATTGCTGGATATATTGGTGGTACTGGTTAGTGTACTTTCCATTATTTCGTACTCATGACATGTTATATCTGAAATGTTATATATTAGATTCATGCTGTACGTTCATTCTCGCGATTACCTGCATATGTTATTTACTATTCACGAGTTGGCAACTCACCCCCGTTGTGCCACAGGTATTGCAGGTGTTTCCCCCAAAGTAGTCAAGGCAAGCTATCCAGCTTTTCAGCTTCACACTCATCTATCATCTTTTGGTTGCAGATACCACTTCGCCTGGTAGTGTGTAGTTTTGCCCAGGTGGGTTTTGTGGGTATCTGAGATGTATTGTATATTCGTTGTATATTGTACTCTCCATCTACTAGCAGTTGTTGTGACTTAGAGACTTGGTGAGGACGACTTTGTATATGTATTGTGGATTTGTTGTTTTTATACAGTTTCCTTCTTTTGTCTCTTATTTCTTCGCTACGGCGTCGTATATCTGTTGTGGTGTTATTTTCCGCCGTTGGGCGTGGATTTTGCTCCCGTTTGGGATGCTTTACATTATATTCATGTTGTACCCTTTTTTAGGGGCTTGTTTTGTAAAGGAGGTGCTGCCAAAATTTTAAGGAAAATGTGGACTCTTTTAAAGAATTTGGGTTGTGATTTCAAATGTTTCCAAAACTTATTACTATTTTTTCCGTATTTTTATGGTTTAGATTTCTGGGTTTTGGCTTTCTTTTACTGCGTTATGTCTGGAGGCGTTGCGTAGTATTAGGGCCATCACGTACCATTTTCGGGTCGTGACAAGATCGGCGGAGAGGCTGAGGTTCGTTGGAAACTATTGAATCTTCCGGTTCTACCAAATCATCAGCTGCAGTTTGTTTTAGCTGGAACTCCTTCCAGTTATACCTCATAACCACTAATTTCTTCACAAGAAATTCCCTTTTCTCAAAAAATGGTATGCCGAGAAATAAAACATCTTTTGTTCGTCGGTGTGGAAGAAGATATTCCCTTGCGAATGCTTGGGATATCCAACAGACTTCCACAGAACTGACCTTGCCTCGAGCTTGTCCGGATTTTTCTTTTGACATAGGTCGGACAACCCCAAATCTTACCATCTTTAAGAGATGGGCTCTTCCTATACCATATCACATATGGAGTGGTAGGCTTCTGATTTGGTTGGAACCCTATTCAATAGGTATGCAACTTCTCAAGTGCATAACCCCAAAAGAAAATAGGCAACTCAGTAGTACTCATCATAGAGCACACCATATCACATAGGGTGCGATTGCTCCACCCCGATACACCAACGTGTTGTGGTGCATGCGGAGGAGTAATGCTAAGAGAGAATCTCATTCTCCTTTAGAATAGTCCAGGAATTCCGTGCTCAAGTATTCTCCTCCTTGATCTCATCAAAGGACATAATACTTATACCCATTTTTGGTTCTCTACTTCTAACTTATATTCATTGAATTTCTCAAAATTTCCAGACTTGTGTTTCAATAGGAACATACGTCCGGATCTTGAGAGATAATCAGTGAATGTAATGATGAACAAAGAACCGGTCTTGGCATGTGTAGACAGGGGACCTTCATACATCAGCATGTATCAATCCCAAGAATTCACTAACTCTTTCTCTGTTTCCAATAAACGGAGTTGTGGTCATCTTATCTTTGTGACATGACTGACAAGTTTTACAAGATGTAAATCCAAACTAATTTAAATATGCATCTTTATGTAACTTCAAATAGTCGGGTCGTATTGATATGACCTAGTCTACAATGCCTCAAGAAGGATTCGTTCATTTCTGAACTCTTCCTCTTGTGTGTGTTATGTACGTTAAGAACCGTGGTTTGATTTAGAACGTCTATTCTTTTAGATAACGTGCCTGAACCGATCAACTTTTGATATAGGAAATGTTAAAAACATTTTCCAACAATACAAAATTATATCATTCATTACTAATAAAGAGACTGATATGATGTTGTATATCAGGTTCGGTATCTAATAACATTCGTTCAGAATCAATGTATTATGATAATACAGGGTGATAACAGCCAACAGACTTAGCTGCAACACTTGCTTCATTTCCAACTCTTGAAACTTATCACCCGTTTTCAGTTCTCTACCTATCTGTAGCCCATGTAATAAATTACATTTGCGGGATCCTGATCCGGTATCTCATACCCAGGACATAAAGGATACTGAGAAACAGTTCTCGGTAATGAACACACCCGAAGAAGATGCATCAGCATGCACTTTCATCGTTTGGGTGGCACGGGAATTCTGGTAATTCCCTATTTCCTGCTCTTTCTTATAACAATTATAAGTTGGAGCGGGACCAACGTTCCCTAGCGCAGTATAACAAGCGGGTTCGGTCAATACATCTGTATTATTATCTTGATTAAGACGTGACATGGTCGCTACCTGGCGAGAGATAGAAGAAAACACTCAGCGTATGCTCTTGCAAGATTAGATTGGTTATTAATATATCTAATCAGGATGTCTCCCACTGTTTTAGTCAAATCTTCTTTCAAACCCTAAAAGGAAAGACTAGCCGGGATTAATTACACGCTACAAGTTCGCCAATCTTTCAGCCAGGCTAGTGCCGGTACTTTGAGGGAGCTTCCCCGTGCTTTCGCATGGACCTAATTAAAATAAACCTCATTTTCCCAGAGGCATAACCCCGTTGACACCTTTCTAGACACCTATTTGATCGGCTAATTGTAATGTGTAAAACTCTCCCAGGAGTAACTCTTACTCGCAGTGGGTATCGGGATCCAACTATCTCATAGAAGGTATGCAATCTCATTGCAAATTTCAACACTTGAAATTCCCGATAATATTTTACCCCTAGCAGCTATATGACTTTAACATAGGCAACAAATCATAAGTGCTGGTCAAGTTCAACCCGTCATTTCCCGATTGAATTAAACCCACCCGCACGACCATTAACATAGTCAACAAAGCCGCACGACTATCCTAATCCAATTGCATTATATGCTTATACAGATAAGCACTAATCAGCTACCGCACACTAGGCCTTAACATAGTCAACAAACGTAGCACGAATACTAACTAGTACTTATCTGAAATGACGGAGGGCTACGACAGGTTTTTAATAAAACCCTTTGCGTAATGAACTTGATATCGTTGTAGAATCGAGTGATTTTAAATGAAATTTTTTTTAGGCCTTTTCTAGTTTTGCCAAAGAGGTCACTCCCGGTGAAGGGATATCGGCTCTTTCCTCATCGAATAAGGTGGAGGATATTTCACAAATATCACTATGCAAAGCAAAAACTATAAAAACAATAAAAAGACAAACCGAGTTTGTAGCATCTGCTAGTTTCGCTAAAGAGGTCACTCCCGGTGAAGGGATCTCGGCTCTATCCTTATCGAATAAGGTGCTGGATGTTCTACAAGGAACACCGCTATGCAAAGCAAGAACTAGAGCTACCTGTTTTTGAGACAAGTTTCTACAACATCTTTAGGTTTCTTTTAGTTTCATTAATCTCATTAATGAAGTCCCATTTTATTATACTTCACAAGCATCACATTTGAAAAGAAATCAGCAATATAACATATATCTCATATATATAATATAAATATTCGTCTCAGGCAGTAATATGATCTCATCACAGAACTTTGCAGCAGAAGATAACATATGAAATATTGGATATACTAGGAGGTCCGTGTTTTAATACGAGCCTGTATAAAACACGGACCGCTACGAGCGCGGCAAGAAACACTGCCAACTCTAGGGTTAGGAGACCCGGTCTCGACTCCTCGAGATGGCCTCCCACTGGACCCTGGAACCCGGTTACTTGTTCTCCCCTCCTTGGGTCTACCTAATGCGGAAAAGTAAATAATATACAATGGTGACATCATCCTCAATCCGGAAGTGCCCCAATAAAAGAATATTACATAAAATGAATTTTACATGAATGAAAATGAAAAACTCCCATCTCACATAAAACCCCGGCTATTCAAACACGACGATCCAATATAACATATCACAACAACACATAATATCACATATCATCAACGTAAGTAAATATGCGTATCCCAGTTGTCTTTGATGTATAGCAACGAAAACGGCGATACACCACATATTACACTTACGGTCACAAGAAAGTGTAAAACTACAACAGTTGGAATCCACAACCTCCTTAGACATCGCATGCCTAACCAAATGAATTCCTTAGACATCTCATGCCTAACAATTATAAACCCCGCATCTTAGTCTCAATATCGAAAACACTTTTCAATATCTAGTGGGGCAATTCAACAAAATTCCCGACAACCTGATCAAATGCTCATCGAAAACTTTAGTAGACGGTCGCACCCCCGATGCCGTCGACGAAGTGCACTAAGGCGGAACACCGCTGCCGCGAGCACCCGAACGTATGCTTTTGGCGACGGGGTTCTCCTACAGTTACTTGGTCAGGGCTATGGGGCGTGGCTATCTATTAAGTTTAACCGGCGAGTATCCACGTACGCTACGTGATTGCGACGGACTTTTGATCGCATCAAAATCCCGTGGCAACTGATCATCTAAGACTATACTGCTAGATTTATAACATTCAAATTAGTCATCTCATAACTACTTGTGGATTCCAAATATTGTATCACATTCCAGATAAATAGACAATGTTAAACTTTCCGATCGAATAAACAAACACCCAAGATTTCCCAAATAGCTCTCAACACTTGAAATTAGTTTAAAAGCATCCATCACATGCCACAGTACCAATGGTCCAGCCGTAGAAGGGTCAAACCAACGCCTCACATGTGGCAACGCCGTACTGCCCTAAACCCTAAATTTAGAGGCGGTTTAGACGGTCACATAATCGAGTTATGGTTTTTGTTCTTCTAGAGAGACCACCGCGTTACTTGCACGACTTTGAACGTTCTTTAACTAAGGAAAAATCCAACACCTGGAAATTTTCCGACAGGAGAAAAGGTGAGTTATTGATATTCGTTCGAACTTTTTAACACGTTCTAAATTACACGGAAAAACTTAAACGAAGTTAAACTTTCCGATCGAATCAACGAATACAAAAGATCTCCAGAAAACTGAACACTTAAGTAGAATTAAAAATTCCCAGAAGCATGCAAAAGTACCCAAGAATCATACCCTGAAGTATTATCCCTTGACACCCTAAGTTGGCCGCGGAACTGCCGCCAAACGCATGGTTTGACCGCGGTTCCACGGTCTCTTGAAGGGTTCATGGGTCCATACTTCTCTGTAATTCTTATAATTCCCTGCTTAATTTTCTGAGTATTTTTAAAACAACGTTTTAAAAAATTTCCAGAGAGGGGGTGTATATCGACGTTTCGGGGTTCGATCGGACTTTAAACTTCGTCTAGACAACGCCTAAAGCTCTAGCTTGGCTCTGATACCACTGTAGGGTTAGCTTAGCACCTTAGCAAGTTTTTGGCAAGCATCAATCATTCTACTTTAAAATTTTTGGGGTGCTAAACAAACCCTAACCAAGATCTTAACTAGAGACATAGGGCAAACATAGCAAGTAAATAACTTTACTTCTAAGAGTTAGGAATTATAACCTTTGTAGTCCGTTCCTTCACTTCTAAAGCTCCGTGTTGAGGTCCCTTCGCTGCGATCATCGAGTACCCGGATTCAAGAGAGGCTCCATGAAGAGAAAGATGTAAGCTTGCTTCCAATCATCAACAACAAAGATGATCTACCTTGAAGAAAATCAAGCCCAAGCTCTTGCTTTACTAATCAATTATTAGCAAAGCAAACACCCTAATCTATGTGTCTAGAATAGATGAAAATGATGTAGTAGGAATTTAGCTCTCATTTGTTTTCAATTTCTCACTCAAAATCATCACATAAGACTAAGCTAGAAAACTTTTCTCAAAGGAAGAAAAAGAAGAAATCACTTTGTAATGAATCATGAAATCATTGTTGTGGTTAGAATTACAACCATGGGTTAAGAAACATAGAGTTAACCCTTGTAGAGAATTAACTAGAGGCTAAGCTTTGGGTTGGGTTAATAAATATCTTCACAAATATCAACACAAAATATCTAAGCTTAAAACAAAATAAAGCTTCATGAAAGCTTAACCCAAATCCAAACCCTAACCATGTTTAAACTCCACAAAACATGTGGCATTTGTAAACTTAACTTGTTACAATATTATATATCACATATATATTATATTTTGTAACAAAATAAAATAATACAATTAACATATATCATATATATATCAATGTATTATCTAAGTGAGAAAAAGAATCTTTAAGTTAGCTTATATTAGTTAATGCAATATAATATATCAAATATATAATTATACATTAAATTATCGAATCAACACTTGATCCGATAATCCGGCTATTTCACAAATAACCGACTAATATAATCTGTATCAGTTCATCGAATCAACACTTGATCCGATGACCCGGCTATATCACATATACCCGGCCGATATCTCATATCGCGAGAATCTAATACGGTATCGCATACTCGTATTATTCCCGGTACCACGCATATCATATATGTGCTCCTACTCCGTTTTGCCTGAGCCAGGAAACCTCTGTGTAGGACTCTAAAGAATCATCAATACGCCGGCAGTAGGTGATGATCATATCAAACACCCACAAGCTGCAAGCGGTCAGCTAAACGTAACAGCCACCCAGGTATTGAACAATCAAAAGATCAACAAGCAAGCATGTACATTCTTCTGTGAATCCAACCAGTAACACTCCCGTACAGTCCGGTCTCTTCGTCTGATATGTTGCATTTCCAGCCTAGTGGTGGTAAACGTCTGACCCCAGTAACTTGATAAGTCGTGTCGATATGAGGTTCATAACAGTTTGAGAAACTACTGATAACACTTACTAGTAAATCTCAGCAACCTTGGCCAGGGATTTCCAGTTATAGTCAATCGAACACTGCGCAACATCAACTCCCTATACCGGGAAAGACGAAGCCCCTCCTATCGCTCATTGCCTCCATGTGATTCTGGACTGTACCCAAAAGCCACCATTTTGCACACCTTCTTGGACGTGGTATGATGGAAATCAAAGCACAGTGGGAATCACACAAGACACTATGACAATCTCGGGTCTACAGACTAACCTGTACCAGTGTCACCAGAGAATTGCCATCTGACGTGAGGTATAATACTATCTGGGAGTTCTCGGCGAGTTCATCCAGTATACCCAGTCTGCACTGAGCACCCGTATACCTTCTCTGATGTCAAACACCAATGGATATAGGATCATCCATCGCCCATCATATGGGTCAAGAAGTGCATACGCTAGTCTACTGTGGAGTATCGATGCCCTGTCTCGGTACTCCCACGACTAGGAACATTTGAAGGATGTACTTGGTGACTGCACTGTCCCCACTAGTATGATCTGCATCATAGTCCTGGTAGTCAAGTACTCATCCTAAGGGCTTTATCAACATGTGGCATAGAGACAATCAGAGTACATGTTAAGATAAAGAGTAACCAGATAGCATACTATCATATCGAGCAAGAAAGTCCTCCCTATATATGTCCAAGCATCAACTACAATATACATCGTATGTACAGTAATGGCCTCTAGGGCATACATATAACTAACATCCCCATCACCAAAAGCATCCGTTCGGGTGCTCACGGCTGCGGTGTTCTCCCTTAGTACACTTCGTCGACGGCATCGGGGGTGCGGTCGTCTACTAAAGTTTCTGACAAGCATTCGATCAGGTTATCGAGAATCTTGTTGAATTACCCGACAGGTTATTGGAAAGTGTTTTCAATATTGAGACTAAAATGCGGGGTTTATAATTGTTAGGCATGTGATGTCTAAGGAATTCATTTGGTTGGGTATGAAATCCAAAGAATGTGATACATTGGGTTTATGATGTCTAAGGTGGTTGCGGATTCCAATTGTTGTAGTTTTTCACTTTTTTTCTGCTACCGTAAGTGTAATATGTGGTATATCGCCGGTTTCATTACCATATGTCAACGATAATTGGGATACGCATATTTACTTACGTTGATGACATGTGATGTTATGTGTTGTCGTGATTTGTTATATTGGATCGTCCTGTTTTGAATAGCCGGGTTTTTTTTATGTGAGATGGGAGTTTTTCTTTTTCATTTAAGTAAAAGCTTGTACGTAATATTCTTTTATTGGGACACTTCCCGGTTGAGGATGATGTCACCATTGATGTATATTATTTACTTTTCCGCATTAGGATAGACCCAAGGCGGGGAGCATAAGTAACCGGGTTCTACGGTCCAGAGGGAGACCATCTCGAGGAGTCGAGACCAGGTCTCTTAACTCTAGAATTGGTAGGGTTGCTTGCCGCTCTTGTAGGGGTCTAGGGATGTGGGTTTGGCTATTCATCGCGACCATAGAATCGATGTTTTATACTGGCTTAAATTAAAACACGGAATTCCTAGTATATCCGATATTTCATATATGTTCTTCTGCTGCAGATATTTTGTGATGTGATCACTTGATATGTTCTGAGATGAATGCCTATATTATATATATGATATATAATAACTATTGTTGCTTTCGTTTCTACTGTGATGCTTAGGAAGCATAATTTGATGGGACTTCATTAATGAGTTTAATGAAATAAAAGAAACCTAAAGATGTTGTAGAAACTTGTTTAAAAACTTGGTAGCTCTAGTTCTTGCTTTGCATAGCGGTATTCCTTGTAGAATATCCAGCACCTCATTCGATGGAGAAAGAGCCGAGATCCCTTCACCGGGAGTGACCTCTTTTGCGAAACTAGCAGATGCTACAACACACACAGTTTGTCATTTGATTGCTTCTATAGTTTTTGCTTTGCATAGTGGTATTTGTGAAATATCTTGCACCTTATTCGATAAGGAAAGAGCCGAGATCCCTTCACCGGGAGTGAGCTCTTTAGAAAAACTTGTAAAAGCCTCAAAAACACTCCTTTTCAAAATTACTCGATTCTACAACGATATCAAGTTTATTAAGCAAAGGGTTTTCTTAAAAACCTGTCGTATCCCTCCGTCATTTTAGATAAGTAGTATTTAGTATTCGTGTTACGTTTGTTGGCTTTCATTAAGGCGTAGTATGCGGTAGCTGATTAGTGCTTATCTGCTTAAGCATATGATGCGATTGGATTTGGGTAGTCGTACAACTTTGTTGGCTTTCGTCAAGGGTCGTGCGGGTGGGTTTAATTCAATCATGAAATGTACGGGTTGAACTTGACTAGTGGACTATGGTTTGTTGGCTTTCGTCAAGGTCATAGGACGCTAGGGGCTGAATATCTATCGGGAATTTCAAGTGTTGAAATTTGCAATGAGATTGCATACCTTCTATAAGATAGTTGGATCCCGATACCCAATGCGAGTAAGAGTTACTCCTGGGAGTGTTTTACACATTACAATTAGCCGATCAAGTAGGTGTCTAGAATGGTGTTAACGGGGTTACGTCCTTGGAAAATAAGGTTTATTTTAATTAGGTCCGTGCGAAAGCATGGGGAACCTCCCTTAAAGTACTGACACTGGCCTGGCCGAAAGATTGGCGAACTTATAGGGTGTAATTAATCCTGGCTAATCTTACCTTTTAGGGTTCGAAGGAAGATTTGATAAAAACAGTGGGAGCCATCCTGATTAGATAAAATAATAACCAATCTAATCTTGCAAGAGCGCACGTAGAGTGTTTTCTTCTCTCTCTCTCTCTCTCCTGGTAGCGACCATGTCACACCTTAATCAAGATAATAATATGGATGCATTGACCGAACCTGCTTATTATACTGAGCTGGGGAACATTGGTCGCTCCAACTTATAATTGTTAGAAGTCCGAGCAGTAAATAAGGGAATATTCGGATTTTCACGTGACCCAATCGAAGAAAGTGCATGTTGATGCATCTTCTTCGGGTGTGTTCATTACCAAGAACTGTTTCTCAGTATCCTCTACGTCCTGGGTATGTGATACCGAATCAGGATCCCGCATATGTAATATGTTACATAGGCAACAGATGGTAGAGAACTGAGAATGAGTGATATATCTCTAAGTGTAGAGAATGGTGCAAGTATTGCAGCCAAGTCAGTTGGCAGATATCACCTTGTATTACCAAATGGTAAAATACATTGATTCTAAACAAATGTCATTAGATACCGAACCTGATATACAACATTACATAGGTTTCTTTATTAAGTTAAAAAAGTATATAATTTTGTATTAATGGATAATGTTGAGAACATTTTCCTAAATCAAGAGTTGATTCGATCAGGCACGTTATGTAATGACATATATGTTCTAAATCGAACCACAGTTCAAAGTATATAGAACACGCACAAGAGGAGTAGTTCAGAAATGAACGAATAATTCTTGTTGCAATGTATACTAGGTCATATCAATGCGACACGACCAGCTAAGTTACATAAGGATGAATATGAGAATCTGTTCGAATTTTCATCTTATGATACTTGCTAGTCTAGTCTCAAAGATAAAATGACCAATACTCCGTTTACTCTAAACAGAGAAAAAGTTACTCAACTCTTGGGATGGATACATGATGATGTATACGGTCCTATGTCTACAAATTCCAAGGTTGGTTCTTGGTACTTCATTATATTCATTGATCTTATCTCAGGATTCGGACATATGTTCTTGTTGAAACACAAGTCTGAAACTTTTGAGAAATTCAAGGAATATAAGCTTGAAGTTGAGAACCAAACGGGTAGAAGTATTAAAGTCCTACGATGTGATCGAGGAGGCGAATACTTGGGAATGGAGTTCCTGTATTTTCTAAACGGAGAATGTGATTCTCTCTCAGCTTACTCCTTCGTATACACCACAGCACAACGATGTATCGAGGCGGAGGAATCACAGCCAATGAGATATGGTGCGCTCTATGATGAGTACTGCCGTGTTACCTATTTTCTTTTGGGTGTTATGCACTTGAGAAGCTGCATACCTATTGAATGGGGTTCCATCCAAATTAGTGCCTACCACTCCTTATGAGATATGGAATGGGAAGAGACCATGTCTTAAACGAGTTAAGATATAGGGTTGTCCGTCCTATGTTGAAAGGAAGAATCCGGACAAGCTCGAGGCAATGTCAGTTCTGTATAAGTTTGTTGGATATCCCAAACATTTGCGAAGGTATATCTTCTACCACTCTGAGGAGAAAAAGGTGTTTTGTTTCTCAGCATGCCACCTTTTTTAGAAAAGGAATTTCTTGTGAAGAAATTTATGGTCATGAGGTAGAACTGGAAGTGGTTCCAGCTAGACAAACTAACAGTTGATGATTTGGTGAAACCAAAGGATTCAATAGTCTCCAACGAACCTCAGCCTCTCCGCGAATCTGGTAGGGTTCCTCATCCAATCGAGAGATACTATGGTCTTCTTGGTAACAATGGGAGCGAGGATTGCATCAAGGTAGATGATGGCCCAACTGGGTTCAGGCAGGCCATCACAAGTGGAGACTTTATGAAATAGATGGATGTTATGCGATCAAAGATGGAATCCTTTTACACCAACAAAGTATGACTTTGAATGTTTCACCTAAGGGGGTAAAACCCATCGGGAGCAAATGGATCTTGAGAAGATTCTTAGTGTAGATGGAAAAGTTGAGACTTTCAAAGATATGCTTAAGTCCATCAGGATCAATGTGTGCATCGCGGAGTTGGAACATCTGTTTTGATGTGGCAGTCAAAGTGTTTGACTTCATCAAAAAGGTAGATGAACCTTGTTTATACAAGAAGGTTGTAGAGATTAAGGTTGTCTTACACGTATTGTACGTAGATGACATACTCTTGATAGGAAATGGTTTCCTATACTACACTCGGTCAAGCACCTCTTATCAAGAGGATTCTCCATGGAAGATCTGGATGATACCTACTACATCTTGTGAATTATGATCTATGGTGATAGATCTAAGTGGATGTTGGGAGTGTCCCTAATCCAGGTACATTTATACCATACTAAAGGGGTTTAGTATGGAAGATTCTAAGCGTGGTGGTTCGTCCACTTACTCAGGAATCACTCTCTCCAAAAAGATGTCTCCCTAGACTGATTTGGAGAGAGCTCGCGTTCAAGGTATACCCTATACTTCGGCAGTAGGCTTTATCATGTATGCAATGTTATGTACCAGACCAGATGTAGATGACTCACTAGGTGTAGTGATCAGGAATCAATCGGATCTTGGGAGAATCACTGAACAGACGTGGAGGACATTCTTAAGTACTAGAGAAGCACTAAAAGAAAGTTCTTGGTTCCAGCTTCCAGAGTGATAAGTTCGATTGAAAGTCAGTCACAGGCATTTTCTTTACCCTTAGTGGAGGGACGGTATGTTGGAAGAGTTCAAAGCTAGATACCGTGACATACTAGACGATAAAGGATGAATACATTGCTACCAACGATACTACCAAAGTGGCTATCTGGGCATTTCTTGTTCATGAGATGAACAAAGTTCCTACCATTGAGCGTCCAATAACTGTTATTGTGACAAAAATGGAGTTGTGGTTTTGGCCTAGGAACGCAGGTCTCATCAGCATTCCAGACATATTCTGAGGCAAGTATCACCTAATCAGGGAGATGGTTGATCTCACAGGGATCAAGGTAAGGAGAGTAGACACGAAGGATATCACGGCGGATCCACTCACAAAGGCTTTTCCTTAGAGAGACTTCTATAGGACGTTGAGTATGAGATACTGCAACAAATGGTCTTAGTGCAAGTGGGAGATTGTTAGTTATATGTATGCCCTAGAGGCCATTACTGTACATGTGATGTATATTGTAGTAGATGCTTGGACATATATAGATAAGACTTTCTTGCTCGACATGATTGTATGCTATCTGGTTGTTCTTTATCATAACATGGACACTTATTGTCTCTCTATTACATGTTGATAAAGCCCTTAGGATGAGTACTTGACTACCAGGATTATGATGCGGATCATACTAGTGGGGGCAGAGGTAGTCGGTAAGTACATCCTTAGACTGTTCCTAGTCGTGGGAGTATCGAGACGGGGCATCGATATTCTAGAGTAGACTTGTGTATACGCTTCTCGACCCATATTATGGGCGATGGATGATCCCATATCCATTAGTGTTTGACATCAAAGAAGGTATGCGGGTGCTCAGCAGAGACTGGGTACACTGAACGGACTCGCCGAGAACTCCTAGATAGTATTATACCTATCGTCAGATAGCAGTTCTCTGGTGACACTGGTACAGGTTAGCCTGTCGACCCGAGATTGTCATAGAGTCTTGTGTGATTCCTACTGTGCTTTGATTTCCACCATACCACTGTCATGAGATCTTGCAAAAAGGTGGTTTTTGGATACAGTCCCGAGTCACATGGAGGCAATGAGTGATAGGAGGGGATTCGTCTCTCCCGGTATTGGGAGTTGGGGTTGCGCTATGCTTGATTGGCCATAACTGGAAATCCCTGGCCAGGGTTGATCTACTGGTAAGTGTTATCAGTAGTTTCTCGAACCTTTATGGACCTTGCATCGGCATGACTTATCAGGCTATTGGGGTTTGACGTTATACCACCCCCAGGCTGTGATATGTGACATATCAGACGAAGAGACAGGACTGTACGGTAGTGTTACTGATTGGATTCATAGGAGTATGAGCAGGCTTGCTTGTTGATCTTCTGATCGCTCAATACCCGGATGGCCGTTACGTTTAGCAGACCGCTTGCGGCTTGTGGGTGTTTGATATGATCATCATCTACTGCCGGCGTATTGACGAGTCTTTAGAGTCCTACACAGAGGTTTCCTGGTTCATGCAAAACGAAGTAGGAGCACATATGTGATATGTGCGGGACTGAGATTAATACGAGCATGTGATACCGTATTCTATTCTCGCGATATGTAATATCGATCGGTTATATGTGATATAGCCGGGTTATCGGATCGAGTGTTGATTCGATAAGTTGATTCATATGATATTAGTCGGCTGTATGTGATATAACCGAATTATTAAATCAAGTGTTGATTTGATAATTTAATGTATAATTTTATATTTGATATATTAACTTACATTAACTAATATTTGCTCACTAAGTATTCTTTTTCTCACTTGTGTGCATATTGTATATATGTGATATATATTAATGTACATTTTATTGTGTCATGCTTAATGCCACATACTTCATGGGTGTATGAGACTTACACTATAGTTAAGATAATCCTAGTGTTTATATTTATCTAAGTAATTCAAAAATGGTTGGATATTTGGCATAGCTACAAGCTTGTGGAAAACATTGACCAAACCCACCATTTTTGTTTCACTTGTAGATATTTATTAACCTAACCATTATCCTTACCATGGTAAACTCTCTACATGAGTTAGTGTATGACACTAACTCACCCATGGTTCCTATTCTCACCTCATGAGTTCATTCTCTCATCTTCATTCTTCATCTTTTTCTTCATTGAGAAAGCTTTCTAGCTTTTCTCAAGGTGAGAAAATATTGTGAGAAAAATAAATCTAAAGTGAGCCCATTTCCTACTTCATCATCCTTTACTATTAGCCATTTAGTTTAGGATGTTTGCTTCACTAAACCCTAATTTAGTAAAGAGGTTGCATGAGCCTGAGTCTCCTCGACGTAGATCATCTTTGGCTTCGAAGACTTCGAGCAAGTTTGCATTTTTCACCTTGTGGAGCCTCTCAAGTGTTCGGGAGATCATTACTCGCGGCGAAGGGACTTCTACACGGAGCATTTGAAGTGAAGGACCGGTATACAAAGGTTGTATTCCGCATTCACTTAGTTGTTAAGATGTTAACATTGCTAGTTTGTTTAAATCTCTAGTTAAGATTCTAGGGTTAGGGTTGTTTAGCATGACAAAAATTTGAAAACGACATGGATGATGCCTTATGAAACCTTGTTGCAGCGCGATGGAACCCTACAGATTATGATGCAGATCATACTAGTTGGGCCAGGGTAGTCCATAAGTCCATCCTTTAATTGTTCCTAGTCGAGGGTGTATCGAGACGGGGCATCGATATTCCAGAGTAGACTAGCGTATACGCTTCTTGACGCATTTGATGGGCGATGGATTATCCCATATCCACTGGTGTTTGACATCAAAGATCGTATATGGGTGCTCAGTGGAGACTAGGTAGACTGAACAGGACTCCTCGAGAACTCCTAGATGGTATTATACCTAACGTCAGATAGCAGTTCTCTGGTGACACTGGTACAGATTAGTTTGTAGACCCGAGATTGTCATAGAGTCTTGTGTGATTCCCACTGTGCTTTGATTTTCACCTTACCATGTTCAAGAGAGCGTGCAAAACGGTGCTTTTTGGTACAGTCCCGAGTCATATGGAGGCAATGAGCGATAGGAGGGGATTCGTCTCTCCTGGTATTGGGGGTTGAAGTTGCGCTATGCTTGATTGGCTATAACAGAAAGTCCCTAGCCAGGGCTGATACTGAGATTTACTGGTAAGTGTTATCAGTAGTTTCTCGACCCGTTATGAGCCTCACATCGGCATGACTTATCAAGTTATTGGGGTCTAACGTTTACCACCCCTAGACTCGATATGCGACATATCAGACGAAGAGACCGGACTGTACGGTAGTGTTGCTATTGGATTCACAAGAGTATAGACAAGCTTTCTTGTTGATCGTTCAATACCCAGGTAGCCGTTACGTCCAGCTAGTATCGCTGACGGCTTATGGGTGACTGATATGATCATCACCTACTGCCGGCGTATTGACTGTTGGAGATAGTGCCCTCAGAGTCAATTATTGGGTCACATGCACGTGATTGCAATGATTGAGGGAGGACCTATCCCGGTAGGACAGTCTTACTCGAAATGATAGTTTGCTATCTGGTTTACCTTTATCTTCGTGTACTGCTTTAGGTGACCTGACAGGTCGCTATTGCACGTTGATAAAGCCCCTAGGATTCTTGCTTGACTGCCGGCAGTATGAGGGCGATCATATAAGTGAGAGCTGGAGTCTATTAGCACATCCTTAAAAGGTCCCTAGTCGTGGGAGTTTCGAGACAGGGCATCGATTCTCCAGAGTAGACTAGTATATACAGTTGAGACCCCGACGAGGGGCGGTTGCCGGTCTCACAAGCCACTGGTGTCAGTTGGTTCACCTAAGATGTGTACAGGTGCTCATTGGGTTATGAGTACACCGGACAGGACTCGCCGGGAACATGCTAGTTGGTCTTATACCTGACGTCAGATAGCAGTTCCCAGGTGACAAGTGTACAGGTTAGTTCATCGACCTGGGGATCGTCATTTGTCTCGTGTGAGTTCCCACTGTGCTTTGATTACTACCCTACCACGGCTCAAAGGAGTCATGCAAACAGGTTGTAGTTGGGTACAGTCCCGAGCCACATGGAGGCAGTGAGCGGATCTTCAGGGGTTCGTCTCTCCCGGTATTGGGGGTGAGGTCGCGGTGTGTCTAGGAGAGCCATTACACGAAGTCCTTGGCCAAGGCAGGAGATTTACTGGTAAGTATTCCAGTAGTATCTCAGGGTGTTCTGGGCTACACTCCGACACGACTTGTACCGCTTTTGGGGGTCTGACTTTTACCAACCCCCTAGGCCCGACATGCGATGCTCATAGACGAACGGACCGGACTGTACGGATATTGTCACTGACAGGCTCAGTAGGGTGTCAGGATGAGTTCGCTCATCGACGTCCCTTTTAGTCAATAGCTGGTGGCCCGTTACGTATTGGCTTATACCTCTGACGTGCTAGTGGTTAAATCCACAGCCATAGTATTGACGAGTCTTTAGAGTCCACCACACTTTCAGTTACTCAAGCTTTCGGGCGAAACGCTGTAGAGGCTGTATGGAGATATGGCAGGGTCCGATCAGATACGTGCGGTATTGCACGGATCAGGATCTGACAGTTTTGTACTAGTGGTCGTATGGTTATATGGCAGCATTCGATCAGATACGTGCGGTATTGCACGGATCAGGATAGGACGGATATTACTAGCCGGTTTTGGTTTAAGCCGGATCCTAGTATAGTACAGTGTAGATTTTGTCTCACTGCATTTGTATCCGGACGGAATACAGATGCGGGTGTGTATGCACAGTATGGGGGTTTTCCTGTAATTTATTACGGGACCAGTTTTCTGGAGTTGCCAGTTTGCATTCCGTTCCCGCCGGTTTTCCTTTGTTCTTTCTCGGCCGGACTTTTCCGATGGAGGGGGTTATTTGCAATTGTGCAAATAACATGTAGTGGAGGGGTTTCTTGCAATTGTGGGATTATGATATCTTTCATCCATCACTTGCATTAATTAAGACATGAAAGGGTATGGTTGATGTTTTCTTGTCTTTGGATATGGTCACCCTCTTCATTTCTCCTACCATCACCTCCCTTCATTGGTTTTGTTTTCCCTCCACCTTTTCCTTTGTTAAAAGGGGCCGGCCACATTTAGAGGAGGGAGATGAGAGAGTTCATGTTGAGAAAAGATTGGTTCATATCATGCTTGCAAAATTCTACACTTCATTCCAAAGTTCATGATTCCTCCATCAAAGGCAACTACAATACCCCAATGAGACATAGACTCTACACATCCTACAGCAAACCTTGGGCATGTCGAGTTGCCGGCTTCATGCCCGAGTTGCCTCGGTATAGAGGCGGGAGCCCGTAAAAGATGCAGGCGACGTGGTGCCCTTCCGGCGAGGAGGCGACGACCGGAGATCCCGCGAGGAGATCGGAGTGGAGATGAAGACCTGAGGACTCGGATCAGTCGGTATATCTCTAACCCATCTTCTAGTTTGCTTAGACTTGTTAATGGTTACGATCCGGGTGTTTAGTGCGCGGTGGTGCCGGTTTGCTAAGTCCGCAAAAATTAAAGTTTATCACCGTTTCCGCATTTGGCCGTCGGATTGACGGCCGGGGCGAAGCCGTGCACTTACAGTGGTATCAGAGCCTCGCCATTAACATAGTCTAGCTTGGTGTAATGTGTTTTTCTGTTTCGATCGATCGAATGTTCCAAAACTGCATTTTAGTTCGCATCAGTTTCTGTTGAAAATTTTTGGTCTCGAAAAATATTTCAGGTTGTAAAATATTGATGTACTGAAAATCTAAGAGCTCTGCAAAAATTCGACGAAGTAACTCCACAGTTGGAGCGCGGAACCGCCGCGAAAACCCCCTTCCCGCCGCCCTTCCGCCGCACACTGTGGAGATCACTTCACCAATTTTTTACAGAGGCCTTCTGGGCTTAAAATATGGGTTTTGGAATATTAAAATTGGGCCCAGGATTTCTGTGAGTGCTACAGTTTTGATTGGGGGCCCACTTGTTAATTTTTGATCGATCGGAAATTTTAAACACATTTTTCACAGTATTTACATTATATCTGCGACCGTGAATGTCACTCGATCGGTAAATCCGGTCTAACTGCTATAGCCCGGTTAGACGGATTTGCGAACGTGACTTTCACGTTGATGTTCTATGTTTATGCTGTGATGTTGCGGATCGGTCGTGGGGGATAGCCTGGATGCAATGCTAATACAGTTTTTGTTGTATTATGTACATTTGAAATTGCGGGGCGAGCGTCCGACATGTGGACTGCCGTCACTGCATGTTTGTATTATTCTTTTGGGGCACGACCTGGTTGCGGTCGATGTACCCGGTGTATGTATATTTTTACTTTCTTTACTAGGATTACCCCGCGGTGGGGTGCACGAATAGCCGGGTTCTGGAGGGCAACAAGCCCGCATCTCATGGCATTGAGAAGGAGGGGGCTTCACTCTGGGATTGGCGGGCTATTCGCCGCACTCGTAGGGGGTACAGGTTGACCCAGGAGGGGTGCCCAAGTTGCCGGATTCCGTGGAGTGCTGGGTGGTCCATTCATGGAGCTGAAGGGGGCTGCCTCGTTTCAGGTTTTGGCGGGTAACTTGCCGCGCCCGTAGGGGTCTAGGATTTCATTGTACAGGCTATCCACACGACCAGGGGAACGTCGGGTTTCAGTAGTGGCTCTGTGAAACCCGAGGATCCCAGATATCTGTATTGTTCTGTGATGCTGTACATTTCTGTGATGTTGCATTTTTTTTCACGCCTTGAGGGAAATATAATATATTATTATATATATTAGTAGATGTTGTATATGTTTTACATCCGCGCTAGTCCAGTCCCCGCTCTGCCGTTAGTTAGCTAACCTAACGGGTGATGACGGGACCCAGTGGCGAATGCGGATGGCATATACGTACGTCAGTATTTTTTCGTTCTTTGTGGTGTGATCAATGATGGGACTGCATTGATTCGGATCAATGCAAGTTAAACAAACCTTTTCTGATGTTGTTGGAACACTTTTCTAAAAGCTGTTATTGCAAGGGCGTTCTCTTTTGTTTTGCATCGTGGTATTCATTTGGAATATCCTGCTCCTCAGTCGACGAGGCAAGGGCCGAGATCCCTTCACCGGGAGTGACCCCTTGGACAGAAGTTTGCGTCAGGGCATTAACTTCACTATAGCCGATTACTTTTGCTTTGCACCGTGGTATTCAGTTGGAATATCCTGCACCCCATTCTACGGGGAAAGAGCCGAGATCCCTTCACCGGGAGTGACCTCTTTAGTAAAGGTTTTCGTCACTATATTTTCTAAAAAGCTATCCGTTCCTTCAACGATATCAAGTTCATTACGTTAAAGGTTTTCGCCAGAAACCATTCGTAGCCCTCCGTCGTTTCAGACGGGTAGCACGTAGTATTCATGCTATGTTTGTTGACCTTCGTCAAGGCATAGTGCATGGTAGCTGCTTGTTGCCTTTTTGCTGCATAGATAGATGTGTTGGTTTGGGACAGTCGTATAGCCTTGTTGACCTTCGTCAAGGGCTTGTACGGGTGGGTTCAAATTAACCTGGACAATGACGGGTGGAACTTGACATGTGACTTATGATTTGTTGACCTTCGTCAAGGTCATAAGAGCATGGGGCAGAAATCACATCGGGAGTTTCAAAAGAACTGAAACTTGCCAGATATGCGCATACCTTCTGGAGTGTGATAGCGTGAGCGGATTCCGTCACGTTATCATGCGATGATAGTTGGATCCCGATTCCCACTGATGAGTTGGTTTACTCCTCGGGTGACCCCGACTAATTCTTCTTTCAGGTTTGGAGGAGATTTTGAGGTACAGTGGGAGGTTTCCAGATTAGATAAATTGGTAACCATTCTGATCTAGTTTTGAGTGCACGCTGAGTGTTTCTTTTCTCTCTCTCTTGGCAGCGACCATTGACCCGACCCTAGACTATGACTCAGTGACCAAGTTGACCGAACCTACTTAACACTGGTTTTTGGATTGTCAGAGTTGCAGACCTCATTGCCACTCCTACTTTTACCCTTTTCTCCAGGACACCCCGTATTACTGCGAACGTCCACTTCCATTGGACAAAACCATCGTATGGTTAGATACGAACTCGAAGGAATTCGAGGATGGTTTCTGGTTCTGGAGAAAACGAATAGGATTATTCAGTTGTCTTTTCTTTTCACCTTCTCTCAGGTTGCGAGTACTCCTTGGTTTAGGAGTAGTACACCTATTACGCAGATTGGATAGTCTTCTTCCAAACCATAGGCTGGTGCCGACCGGTAGGGAATGAAGAATGCCAATTAGCCTAAACGGTATACAGAAGGTATTAAGATTAATACGAAGCAAGGGATTAGTAAGAGGGCAAAGTAAATTGCGACTGATATTCACGACCAAACCAAGTATTTCTTCGCCAATCCTAAATCACCTTTGTATTTCTCCAGGACACTCCGTATTACTACGAAGATCCCAGTTTATTGGATAATCCATCGTATGGTTATATACGAACTCGAAAGGAACTTGTTCCAGTTCGGGGATGGATCCTGGTTCAGGAGAAATAGGAATTAAGTACATTCAGGTGTCTTTTATCTTCACCTTCTCTCGCGATGCGAGTGCTCCTAGGATTAGGACAGTACACCCTTTATGCTTATTGGATAGTCTTCTTCCAAACCATAGGCTGGTGCCGAACGGTAGGGAAGGAAGAAAACTATTTGGCCTAAAGGGGTGTACAGAAGGTAATGACTAAAGACATATAAAGGGATTTGGAGAGGTGGCAAAGAATTATACAGTTATAGTTGCGAATCTGGATAATGGAAGAGGCATTGCTAGGAATATCAGGAAACCCCGTTGAAACATTTCAATGTTTCAGTTTCACTGTGTAATGTTAAAAGAAAACTGATTTCCCGATTAGACACTTGCTCCAGGGTATGTATTTACCAGGTTTGATTCTCACATCTGTATGGTTTTACAGATGATGAGTGGGAGTAAGTTATTGGGAATAGGGTAATCATCCTCATTATATCGGGATTCGTTGTAATCGGTGATATTTGAGGAGATCATCTGGGCTGTTTGCCGGTCGGCAAATATTTGGTTTTGAATATCCGCTGTTGTGCACCAATTTCAAATTGATATATCTGTACGTCTATTTTCATAGAGTGAGATATACCTTTTGATATTATGTCGATGACATTTACCTATATCAGTGGATGGTTAGGTAAGGAGCATTAAACAGCGGTGTAATTCTTCTTAACCATAAGTACAGTTTTCGACCTACGACGCACAGTGAAGGAGTTGTTAGACTCAACGGACTCATACAGAGTATTGTATATTGTCCAGTGTCCATTAGGACAGAGGGGTTGGTCCTCATACTATATTCTATTTACTTTTAACTTCTCTAGTTCTTAGACATGTGTTTCGTAGAAATACATGTTCTAAGTTTTGAGGAGTTATAGGTATTTGAATAGAGTAGAGAACCAGGTGTAGCAAGTATCGGGATTCTTCAAAGTGATTGAAGATGTAGATGCTTGTGTATGGTATTCAGTTGATAGTAATTACTTCTCTTTCAGGTTACTCATAATTGGAAGCATTCCTAAGTTGAGTAACGCTGATCGGCCTCTCTCCAATAAGTTGACATGCACTGGAGACAGCTGCTTGGTTTGAATCTGGTTAAATTAAATCAGTGCCTCTGGTTCTATATTGGATGTAGAACAGTTCATATCTTAACGTTGTTAAGGTACGGGGAGTTGTCCAGCTTATGATTAAAACCAGACACTGGACAACTCAAGGCACGTTTCTGTAATGGTTGTTTGTGGGTTGACCCAGGCTATGACGAGGGTTGACTTTCTACTATTTGGAAGATCAATAGTGATATTGTTCTTCACTCGCCACAATTTTAAAAGAAATGGATTTTTTTTTTCAGAAAACAGTAGTGGGAGTATGGTAGAACTGGAAGTCATTCCAGAACCGCAGACGATTACTGAAGATTTGATAAGGAACTTAAAGATTCAATCTGTTTTGACATTCCATTGGCCACTCCGCAGGGATGGTGGGTAACTTCAGGCACCCGAGAGGTACTCCGGTAGCCTCAAGGATGGTGACAGGGAAGTTCTTGTTTACCCACACTTGCCATTGTTGTTGTTCCAGGCTACGAGACCCGGCAGGAGGATGAGTATAGCGTCGTTCTAAACTAGATTTAGAAGTGCACGTCTATATGACTCTGGCAGAAGGTTGTCGTAGTCAGTGGGAGCAGCGGAAGCATTGGTGGACATCAGGCTTATGTCTATTTATAGACTAAAGCAGATGTAGCGGAGATAGATCATCTATTTCTGATGTGACAGTCATAGGTTTGACGTCATCAGAATAGGGGATGGATCTGTTGAGAAGGTAGTAGGAAGTGATATTCCTATACTACGATCGGTTATACTTTGGTCGTCACACAGTGGTTTCTCCACAAAGGACTTGGACATTATATCAGACATACTGGTTACTAGATCTATGGTTTTAGATCTAGATTTGGGTGGTTTCCCAATCAGGGTACCTTGACAGCATTCTAAGAGTATTTAGAATGGATGACTCCTGGCACGGTAGTATACCTGCAGGTAATGGAGTCACCCTCTCTAAAGGTGTCTTATAGACTAAAATAGAGAGGGATGTGCATGATTGGCAGATCACTTGCTTAGGCAATTGAGTCAATCATGAAATGTCAAGTACCACACCAGATGTTGTTCTTGCAGTAGATGCAATAAGTTGATATTCATCCAATCCTGGAGGAACAGTCGGGAGGCAGTTATCATTCCAGGCTTCCAAGGTGACATGGACGACAAGGAGGTTGTCAGAGTTGTAGTTATCCTTCTGACGAGGGGCAGCATTTTGGACAGTTGGTCCAAGGCAATACTGAGGGTGGCATGGCACAGGATACTGATTAAATTCAGTTGACGATACAGTCGAAGAAGTTTGGATTTGGAGTTCATTTATGAGCTAGGTCCCATCAGACATCCAGACATTCTAAGACAGGTATTGCTCATTTCGGGAGATGGCTTTCTCCGCGAACTTGAGATATAGAGAGACATAGAAAGAAACTTCTAGGCGGATCCACTCACTGAGGCTATTCCTCGAACGCAATAGTTTCGCAAACGGATTTTGTGAAACTGACTAGTAGGGGAGTTGGGTGTTCGGTATCACACGGGCTGTGAGTATGCGACATCGCAATAATTAGCCTTGAGTGCAAGTGGGAGATTGTTGGAGATAGTGCCCTCAGAGTCAATTATTGGGTCACATGCACGTGATTGCAATGATTGAGGGAGGACCTATCCCGGTAGGACAGTCTTACTCGAAATGATAGTTTGCTATCTGGTTTACCTTTATCTTCGTGTACTGCTTTAGGTGACCTGACAGGTCGCTATTGCACGTTGATAAAGCCCCTAGGATTCTTGCTTGACTGCCGGCAGTATGAGGGCGATCATATAAGTGAGAGCTGGAGTCTATTAGCACATCCTTAAAAGGTCCCTAGTCGTGGGAGTTTCGAGACAGGGCATCGATTCTCTAGAGTAGACTAGTGTATACAGTTGAGACCCCGACGAGGGGCGGTGGCCGGTCTCACAAGCCACTGGTGTCAGTTGGTTCACCTAAGATGTGTACAGGTGCTCATTGGGTTATGAGTACACCGGACAGGACTCGCCGGGAACATGCTAGTTGGTCTTATACCTGACGTCAGATAGCAGTTCCCAGGTGACAAGTGTACAGGTTAGTTCATCGACCTGGGGATCGTCATTTGTCTCGTGTGAGTTCCCACTGTGCTTTGATTACTACCCTACCACGGCTCAAAGGAGTCGTGCAAACAGGTTGTAGTTGGGTACAGTCCCGAGCCACATGGAGGCAGTGAGCGGATCTTCAGGGGTTCGTCTCTCCCGGTATTGGGGGTGAGGTCGCGGTGTGTCTAGGAGAGCCATTACACGAAGTCCTTGGCCAAGGCAGGAGATATACTGGTAAGTATTCAGTAGTATCTCAGGGTGTTCTGGGCTACACTCCGACACGACTTGTACCGCTTTTGGGGGTCTGACTTTTACCAACCCCCTAGGCCCGACATGCGATGCTCATAGACGAACGGACCGGACTGTACGGATATTGTCACTGACAGGCTCAGTAGGGTGTCAGGATGAGTTCGCTCATCGACGTCCCTTTTAGTCAATAGCTGGTGGCCCGTTACGTATTGGATTATACCTCTGACGTGCTAGTGGTTAAATCCACAGCCATAGTATTGACGAGTCTTTAGAGTCCACCACACTTTCAGTTACTCAAGCTTTCGGGCGAAACGCTGTAGAGGCTGTATGGAGATATGGCAGGGTCCGATCAGATACGTGCAGTATTGCACGGATCAGGATCGGACAGTTTTGTACTAGTGGTCGTATGGTTATATGGCAGCGTTCGATCAGATACGTGCGGTATTGCACGGATCAGGATCGGACGGATATTACTAGCCGGTTTTGGTTTAAGCCGGATCCTAGTATAGTACAGTGTAGATTTTGTCTCACTGCATTTGTATCCGGACGGAATACAGATGCGGGTGTGTATGCACAGTATGGGGGTTTTCCTGTAATTTATTACGGGACCAGTTTTCTGGAGTTGCCAGTTTGCATTCCGTTCCCGCCGGTTTTCCTTTGTTCTTTCCCGCTGGACTTTTCCGATGGAGGGGGTTATTTGCAATTGAGCAAATAACATGTAGTGGAGGGGTTTCTTGCAATTGTGGGATTATGATATCTTTCATCCATCACTTGCATTAATTAAGACATGAAAGGGTATGGTTGATGTTTTCTTGTCTTTGGATATGGTCACCCTCTTCATTTCTCCTACCATTACCTCCCTTCATTGGTTTTGTTTTCCCTCCACCTTTTCCTTTGTTAAAAGGGGCCAGCCACATTTAGAGGAGGGAGATGAGAGAGTTCATGTTGAGAAAAGATTGGTTCATATCATGCTTGCAAAATTCTACACTTCATTCCAAAGTTCATGATTCCTCCATCAAAGGCAACTCCAATACCCCAATGAGACATAGACTCTACACATCCTACAGCAAACCTTGGGCATGTCGAGTTGCCGGCTTCATGCCCGAGTTGCCTCGGTATAGAGGCGGGAGCCCGTAAAAGATGCAGGCGACGTGGTGCCCTTCCGGCGAGGAGGCGACGACCGGAGATCCCGCGAGGAGATCGGAGTGGAGATGAAGACCGGAGGACTCGGATCAGTCGGTATATCTCTAACCCATCTTCTAGTTTGCTTAGACTTGTTAATGGTTACGATCCGGGTGTTTAGTGCGCGGTGGTGCCGGTTTGCTATGTCCGCAAAAATTAAAGTTTATCACCGTTTCCGCATTTGGCCGTCGGATTGACGGCCGGGGCGCCGCCGTGCACTTACATTGACGAGTTATTAGAGTCCTACACAGAAGTTTCCTAGCTCATGCGAAACGAAGTAGGGCACATATGTGATATGTGCGGGACTGAGATTAACACGTGTATGTGATACAGTATTCTAATCTCGCGATATATGTTATATGTGATATAACCGGATTATTGAATCAAGTGTTGATTCAATGATATGTTATATGTATATATGATATGCATATAAATGATATTAGTCGGTTGTATGCGATACAGCCGGGTTATTAAATCAAGTGTTGATTTAATAATTTAGTGTATAATTATATAATTTATATATTAATATACATTAACTAATATTAGCTTACTTAAGAAAATGTTTTCTCTAAATACATTTAAATATATATGTGATATATATTAATGTATTTAATTTTGTGGCATGTTAGATGATACATTGGACATGGGTGTATGGGACTCATGCCAAAGTAAAGATAATTAGGGTGTTTAAATATTAAGGGATAAATCAAAATTAGGTGGAAATTAGCATGGCTAAGATGCTTGTGGAAGTATGGAGAAGCTTTGACTAAAATCCACTAATTTTGTTTTACTCTAGATATTTATTAACCTAATCATTATTTTTAGCCATGGTTTAGTCTCTACATAAGTTATATATGATATTTTCTTACCCATGGTTCAAGTGTTGATCACTTGATCATTTTCTTGATCTCCTCCATTTTTCTCTCTAGCTTTGAGTGAAAAAAGAAAAGAAATAGAGAAAAATTATTCTAACGTGAGAAAAATTCCTACTTCACCAATCTATACCAAACTAGCCATTTAGTATAGGTTGTTTCTTCACTAGTTCATCAATTAGTGAAGAGGTAGCTTGAGTTAGAGATTCTTCGACGTAGATCATCTTCGGCCTCGAAGATCCTTGAGCAACCTCGTTCCTTTCACCTAGTGGAGCCAAAGGAGAGTCCGGGACATCACTACTTGGAGCAAAAGGGACTACTACACGGAGCTTTAGAAGTGAAGGACCGGTCTACAAAGGTCGTATTCCCATTTCACTTAGTGTAAAGTTGTTTACATGTTTGTTATAACCCTAATCCTCTAGTTAGATCCTCATTCCGGGTTGCTTAGCACTCTAGATTTTTTTAAATTGCATGCTATATGCCTTAGAAAACATAGTGAGGGTGATAAGGAACCCATCAGTGGTATCAGAGCCAAGCTAGAGAATTAGAAAATGTTAGTAGAATTACGAAATCGAAATAACTCCGAAACAGTCGAAACAAAACCCTACTTTCTGTCGAATTTTTCTGAGCCTCCAAATTTTTTTTAAATACTTGCAGAGTGCTCTTTATGATGTAATATGAACACCAGTGAAAAACGAGCCAAATCCACCTGTTTTTGGCCAGCGAAACATTGCCAAAAACCGATTTGGCCGGTTTTCTTGATGAGTTTGGGCATCGATTTTCTTTAGTGTTCCAGTCTCCGGGGTTTGGTGTTTCAGGTATTGTTTTTTTTGCTAAAGATTGCATGTGATGTTATCTTTCTGCAGTGAAAATTCAGAGTGTTTCGTATTCATGATTTTAATATCGTTTCGGGTTTAATATTTATATGTGATACATTATTTGGAATACACAATAATTAGTTTTTTGAAAACCAGTTTGAATTTTGTAAACCTAGCAATTTAGTCTCATTTGATCGGTTGCCACGGGGTTTTGGTATGGATCAAAACTCTGTCGCAATCACGTAGTGTACGCGGATACTCGCCGGGTAACATTACTAGATAGCCACGCCCCAAAGCCCCGACCAAGTGACTGTAAGAGAACCCTGTTGCCAAAAGCATCCTCACGGGTGCTTACGGCTGCGGTGTTCTGCCTAAGTGCACTTCGTCGACGGCATCGGGGGTGCGGCCGTCTACTAAAGTTTCCGACGAGCATTCGATCAGGTGGTCGGGAACCTTGTTGAATTACCTGACTGGTTATTGAAAAGTGTTTTCAATATTGAGAATAAAATGCTGGGTTTATAAGGTTAGGAATGAAATTCGGAATATGAGATATTCCGGGTTTATGATGTCTAAAGAATTCATATGGTTAGGTATGAAATCCGAAGTATGCGATATTTCGGGTTTATGATGTCTAAGGTGGTTGCTGATTCCAATTGTTGTAGTTTTCACTTTCTTTTCTATGACTGTAAGTGTAATATGTGGTGTATCGCCGGTTTCGTTGCTATATGTCAACGGCAATTGAGATATGCATATTTACTTACGTTGATGACATGCGATGTTATGTGTTGCTGTGATATATTATATTGGATCGTCGTGTTTGAATAGCCGGGGGGTTTTGTGTGAGATGAGAGTTTTTTCATTTTCATTCATGTAAAAACTTGTATATAATATTATTTTATTGAGGCACTTCCGGTTTGAGGGTGATGTCACCATTGTTGTATATTATTTACTCTTCCGCAATAGGATAGACCCAAGGCGGGGAGTACAAGTAACTAGGTTCTAGAGTCCAGTGGGAGACCATCTCGAGGAGTCGAGACCGGGTCTCCTAACTCTAGAATTGGTAGGGTTGCTTGCCGCTCTCATAGGGGTCTAGGGATGTGGGTTTGGATATTCATTATGACCGTGGAATCCGTGTTTTATACTGGCTTAATTTAAAACACGGACCTCCTAGTATATCCAATATTTCATTTGTTGACTTCTGCTGTAATGTTCTATGATAAGATCATATAACTGCGTGAGATGAATGCTTAATATTATATATATGATATATAATAAACGTTGCTTATTTTTTGCATTCGTGCTAGTCCTGCCCTCGCTCTGCCGTTAATTATCTAACCAAACGGTGCATGACGGGACCCCGTGGCGAATGCGGATGGCATAAGCATGCGTTATATAAGTATTTTCGTTTCTTTATCTGCGATGCTTAGGAAGCATAAATGATGGGAATTCATTAATGAGATTAATGAAAGGAATGAAACGTAAAGATGTTGTAGAATCAAGTTTTCAAAAAGGTAGCTCTAGTTCTTGCTTTGTATAGTGGTATTCCTTGATGAATATCCAGCACCTCATTCGATGAGGAAAGACCCGAGATCCTTTCACCGGGAGTGACCTCTTTAGAAAAAGCTAGCAGATGATACAACCCACTCGGTTTTGTTTTTTGATTGATTCTCTAGTTCTTGCTTTGCATAGTGGTATTCCTTGATGAATATCCAGCACCTCATTCGATGAGGAAAGAGCCGAGATCCCTCCACCGGGAGTGACCACTTTAGCGAAACTAGCTAAAGCCTAAAAACACTCCTTTCTAAAATCACTCGATTCTACAATGATATCAAGTTCAAAGCGTTAAAGGTTTTCATAAAAACCATCTGCAACCCTCCGTCATTTTAGGAAGTAGAGTACTTAGTATTCGTGCTACGTTTGTTGACCATAGTTAAGGCGTAGTGTACGGTAGCTAAGTGATGTCTTCCTACACAGCATATGATGCTGTCACGACCCGAAATGGTACGTGATGTTAGTTGTATGTATTCCCTAGAGGCCAGTATTGTACAGATGATGTATATTATATTGGATGCTTGGAAATATATAGAGATGACTTTCTTGCTCGATATGATAGTATGCTATCTGGTTACTCTTTATCTTAATATTTACACTTGTCTCTTTAAACTGTCTTATGGTTACATGTTGGTAAAGCCCTTAGGATGTGTACTTGACTACCTGGACTATGATGCGGATCGTACTAGTGGGGACATGGTAGTGCATAAGTACATCCTTCAAGGTCCCTAGTCGTGGGTGTATCGAGACGGGGCATCGATATACCAGAGTAGACTAGCGTATACGCTTCTCGACCCATGAGATGGGCGATGGATGATCCCATATCCATTGGTGTTTGACATCAGAGATGGTGTACGGGTGCTCAGTGGAGACTTGGTACACTGGACGGACTCGCCGAGAACTCCCAGATGGTATTATACCTCACGTCAGATGGCAGTTCTCAGGTGACACTAGTGCAGGTTAGTCTGTAGACCCGAGATCGTCATAGAGTCTTGTATGATTCCCACTGTGCTTTGATGTCCACCTTACCACGTCCATGAGGGCGTGCAAAACGGTGGTCTTTGGGTACAGTCCCGAGTCACATGGAGGCAATGAGCGATAGGAGGGGTTTCGTCTCTCCCGGTATTGGGGGTTGATGTTGCGCTGTGCTCGATTGGCCGTAACAGGGAAGTCCCTGGCCAGGGCTGATCAGAGATTTGCTGGTAAGTGTTACCAGTAGTTTCTCGACCCGTTATGAGCCTCACATCGGCACGACTTATCGGTTATTGGGGTCTGACGTTTACCACCCCTAGACTTGATATGCGACGTATCAGACGAACAGACCGGACTGTACGGTAAGTGTTACTGGTTGGATTCACAGGAGTATGAGCGGGCTAGCTCGTCGATCTTCTGATCGCTCAATACTCGGATGGCCGTTACGTTTAGCAGACCGCTTGCGGCTTGTGGGTGCTTGATATGATCATCATCTGCTACCGGCGTATTGACGAGTCTTTAGAGTCCTACACAGAGGTTTCCTGGTTCAAGCGAAACGAAATAGGAGCGCATATGAGATATGTGCGGGACCGAGAATAATGCGTGTATGTGATACCGTATTTCATTCTCGCAATAAATGTTTCAAATGGTTATATTCGGTATGACCTAGTTATCGAATCATTGATTCGATAAATCGATACATTAAATACTAGTCGGTTGTATGCGATATAACCGAATCGTTAAATCAAGTGTTGATTTAATAATTTAATGTATAATTATATATTTGATATATTACTTTGCATTAACTAGTATTGGTTCACTTTATATGGATTTTCTCACTTGATGTGCAAATTGTATATGTGATATACTTTTGTGCACATGTTAGTATCATGTTTGATGATGCTTGCTCATTTGGTTAAGTGTATAGAATTAAACCTAGGTTAAGAAAGTGATTAGGGTTTTTATTTATCCATTCTTTTATTTATTCATTTTTGGAAAAAGAATGGGATAAGAATACAAAATGGTTGCTTTCATTCTTGAACATTGTTGAAGCTTCATGAAGCTTTGACTTTGTGACCATTTTGTCTTCACACTAAACCCTAACCATTCTTCTAACCTTAGTCAATTCTCTACACTTAACTATGGTTCACATTATGATAAGTTTGGTTTTTTCTTTTCATTTTAAAAAATAACTTATCATAATCTAGCTTCTTCTTCTTCTTCATCTTCAAGAAAGAAACTATGATGCCATCAATGGCAACTTGAGATCCAAAGTGAGAAATCCAATTCTAAAGAGAACCCACCTCCTATTTCTTCACCCTCTACCTCTTGCTAAGTTGTTTTGGGTGTTTTCTTCACAAGTTTTACCACTTGGTGAAGTTGGAGCTTGAACTTGTTCAACCTCGACGTAGATCGTCTTTGACACGAAGCCGACGACCTATTCCGCTCGTTTTCCCGATGAAGCCGATGAAAGAGTCTAGGATTCGAAAAGGACAGCGAGAGGAAGACTACGTGGAGCTTAGGAAGTGGATATCCGGATCTACAAAGGTTGTAGCATCTAACTTTTAGTTAAGTAGTTAACTAGTTTTGTATTTCGCCTAGAAATCTAGTCTAAGATCCGCGTTAGGGTTTCGCGGCACCCATAATTTTTGAAATTGGCATGGTCGATGCCTTGTGAGACCTCTATAGGGTGCCTAGGAACCTTTCACTGGTATCAGAGCCTAGCTAGAGCCTTAGGCGAAGTCCAGACGACGTTTGAAACCCGATCGAACCGAAACCCAAAACCCTAAAATGCTCTCTGGACTTTTTCTAAAAATTGGGATTTTTGTCAATTAAAAATATGCAGAAAATCAAGCAGGGTGTTATTTGAATTACTGTGAAATACGAGGGCCTGAGTCAACTTTTCCACCGCGGAACCGCGGCACGTGCTATGCATTCTGCGGCGGTTCCGCGGCCGTACTATTCCCTTGGCTGATAATTTCTGCACAGTAACTCATATAATATAATGCTATATTTTCTGGGACATTTTTATTGTGACTCTACAGAAGAGTACTCTGGGGTTGTATTGGGAATCAAAGATTCGATCGGATTATCAAATTTCGTCTTTGTGTATTTCCGGATAATTTATAGAATATGTTAAAAAGTTCGACCGGATATAAATACCCAATTTTTCCCCTGTCGGGAAATTTCCAAGTGTTGGATTTTTCCGTAGTTTAACGACGTTCTAAGTAGTGCAAGTAACGCGATGGACCCTCTAGAATACTACAAACCTTAACTCGATTATGTGACCGTCTTGAACTGCCCTTTGAACCTTCGGGTTTGGGGCAGTACGGCGTGCCACATGTGAGGCGTTGGCTTGACCCTTCTACGGCTGGACCGTTGGTAATGAGGCACGAACTGAATGTTGTTAGACTTATTTCATGTGTTGAGCTGTATCGGGAAAACTTGGGTATTCGACTGTTCGATCGGAAAGTTTAACATTTTCTGTTTATCTGGAATGTGATACAATAATTGGAATTCACAAACAGTTATAAGATAACTGAATGAATGTTATAAATCTAGCAGTTTAGTCCCATATGATATTGAAAAGAGTTTTCGATAATGAGACTAAAATGCGGGATTTATATCTGTTAGGCATGTGATGCCTAAGTATTTCATTTGATTAGGCATGCGATGTCTAAAGAAGTTGCGGATTCCAATTGTTGCAGTTTTACACTTTCTTTTCTGTGACCGTAAGTGTAATATGTGATATCGCCGGTTTCGTTGCTATATGTCAACGACAATTGGGATGCGCATGTTTACTTACGTTGATGACATGTGATGTTATGTGTTGCTGGATATGTTATATTGGATCGTCGTGTTTGAATAGCCGAGGGTTTTTATGTGAGATGAGTGTTTTTCATTTTCATTCATGTAAAAACTTGTGTGTAATATTCTTTTATTTAGGGCACTTCCAGGTAGCGGAAGTTGTCATCCTTTGTATATTATTTACTTTTCCGCATTAGGATAGACCCAAGGAGGGGAGCACAAGTAACCGGGTTCTGGGGTCCAGTGGGAGACCAACTCGAGGAGTCGAGTCCGGGTCTCCTAACCCTAGAATTGGCAGGGTTGCTTGCCGCTCTCGTAGGGGTCTAGGGGTGTGGGATTGGCTATTCATCACGACCGTGGAATCCGTGTTTTATACTGGCTCGTATTGAAAACACGGACGTCCTAGTATATCCAATATTTCATATGTTTATTCTGCTGCGATATCTGTGTTGTGACTCTGTGATGGATATAGTATATAGTATATATGATATATTATATAGACGTTACTTATGTTTTACACCCGCGCTAGCCCTGCCCTGCTCTGTCGTTAGTTACCTAACCTAACGGTGCACGAGGGGACATCGAGGCGAATGCGGATGGCATAAGTGTACGTCATATCTATCTATGATGTTTAGGTATTTAAATGATGGGACTTCATTAATGTGATTAATGAAAGATAAGAAACCTAAGATGTTGTGGAATCGAATTTTAAAATAAAACAGGTAGCTACAGTTCTTGCTTTGCACAGCGGTATATATGATATACCCTGCACCTTATTCGATGAGGAAAGGACCGAGATCCCTTCACCGGGAGTGACTCCTTTAGCGATAACTGGCAGATGCTACACACTCGGTTTGCTTTTGACTGCTTTTGGGTTTTTTGCTTTGCACAGCGATATATATGATATATCCCGCACCTCATTCGACGAGGAAAGGACCGAGATCCCTTCACCGGGAGTGATTCCTTTAGCAAAACTAGAAAAGCCTCATAATCACTCCATTTCAAAACTTTATTTGATTCTACAACGATATCAAGTTCATTACGCTCATGGTTTTTTCTAAGAGAACCCGCGTAGCCCTCCGTCATTTCAGATAGATATTATTTAGTATTCATGCTGTGTTTGTTGACTTAGTCAAAGCATAGTGTATGGTAGCTAAATTATGTTTATCTATAACAACATGAGATGTGATTGGATTAGAGCATTCGCACGGCCTTGTTGACTCAGTCAAGGGTCGTACGGGTGGGTTTAATTCAATCGGGAAATGTACGGGTTGAACTTGACTTGCGATTTATGGTTTGTTGACTTAGTCAAGGTAATAGATCGCTAGGGGCAAAAGCATTATCGGGAATTTCAAGTGTTGAAATTTGCAATGAGATTGCATACCTTCTATGAGATAGTTGGATCCCGATACCCACTGCGAGTAAGAGTTACTCCTGGGAGTGTTTTACACATTACAATTAGCCGATCAAGTAGGTGTCTAGAAAGGTGTTAACGAGGTTACGCCTCTGGGAAAACGAGGTTTACATTAATTAGGTTCGTGCGAAAGCACGGGGGACCTCCCTCAAAGTACCGACACTGGCCTGGCTGAAAGATTGGCGAACTTGCAGTGTGTAATTAATCCCGGCTAGTCTTTCCTTTTAGGGTTTGAAGGAAGATTTGATAAAAAGCAGTGGGAGCCATCCTGATTAGATAAGATAATAACCAATCTGATCTTGCACGAGCATACGCTAAAGTGTTTTCTTCTCTCTCTCCAGGTAGCGACCATTTCATGCCTTAATCAAGATAATAATATGGATGTATTGACCGAACCCGCATGTTATACTGTGCAGGGGAACGTTGGACCCGTTCTATCTTATAAATGTTATAAGACTGAACAGGAAACAGGAGAATATCTGGATTCTCACACCGCCCAAACGGAGAACATGCATGTTGATGCATCATCTTCGGGTGTGTTTGACATTGAGAACTGTTTCTCAGTTCACCCTACGTCCTGGGTATTAGATACCGGATCAGGATCCCACATATGTAAGATGTTACATGGGCTGCGAAAAGGTAGAGAACTGAGAAAAGGTGATCATTCCGTTCATGTAGGGAATGGGGAAAATGTTGCAGCCAAAGCAGTTGGCATATATCACCTGGTATTACCAAATGGTGATACACTAGTCCTGAATGAGTGCTATTATATACCGAACATGATGTGCAACATTATATCAGTTTCTTTATTAATTAAGAAGGATATAATTTTGTAGTAAAGGATAATGTTATGAACATATTCCTGGATCAAAAGTTGATTGCATCAGGCTCGCTACATAATGGCATATTCATTCTTAATCAAAATACAGTCTTCAATATACAAAACACACACAAAAGGAAAAGCTCAGAAATGAACGAATCCTTCTTGTGGCACTATAGACTTGGCCATATCAATGAGACACGACTAGCTAAGTTGCATAAGAATGGATATTTGAATTCATTCGAATTATCATCTTATGACACTTGCCATTCATGTCTCAAAGGAAAAATGACCAAAACTCCGTTTACGGGACACGGAGAAAGAGTTATTGAACTCTTGGGAATGGCGCATAGTGATGTATGCGGTCCAATGTCTACACACGCCAGAAATGGTTCTTCCTACTTCATTACATTCACTGACGATGTCTCTAGATACGGGCATGTGTTCCTGTTGAAACACAAGTCTGAAGCTTTTGAGAAATTCAAAGAATATAAGCACGAGGTAGAGAACCAAACGGGCAAAAGTATTAAGGTTCTTCGATCTGATCGAGGAGGTGAATACTTACGCAGTGAATTCCTGGATTATCTAAAAGAGAATGGGATTCTCTCTCAGCTTACTCCTCCTTATACACCACAGCACAACGGTGTATCGGAACGAAGGAATCGCACCCTATTAGATATGGCGCGTTCAATGATGAGTAATGGTGAGTTACCTATTTCCTTTTGGGGGTATGCGCTTGAGACAGCCATATACCTATTGAATCTGGTTCCGTCTAAATCTGTACCTACCACACCATATGAGATATGGAGTGGGAAGAGACCATATTTTAAACGAATTACGATATGGGGTTGTCCGGCCTATGTCAAAAAGCAAAATCTGGACAAACTCGAGGCACGATCAGTCTTGTGCAAGTTTGTGGGATATCCTAAGAATTCTCAAGGATATTTTTTCTACCAAGCTGAGGAACAAAGAGTGTTTGTTTCTCAACATGCCACCTTTTTGGAAAGGGAATTTCTTGCAAACGAAATTAATGGCAAAGAGGTAGAGCTGGAAGAGGTTCCAGCACCACAAACTGCAACTGACGATTTAGTAGAACCAGAGGATTCAGTGGTGCCCGACGTACCCCAGCTTCTCCGCCAATCTAGTAGGGTTTCTCGTCCACCTGAGAGATACTATGGTTTTCTCATTGATGGTGGTAGTGAGGATTGCATCATGGAGGATGATGACCCAACTAGCTTCGAGCAGGCCATCACGAGTGGTGACTCAGTGAAATGGCTGGATGCTATGCGGTCTGAGATGGATTCCATGTACACCAACAAAGTATGGACTTTGGAAGTTGCTCCTGAAGGGGTAAAACCCATTGGGAGCAAGTGGATCTTCAAGAAGAAACTTGGTGTAGATGGGAAAGTGGAGACTTTCAAAGCTAGACTTGTAGCAAAGGGATTTCGTCAAAGACCAGGTGTGGACTATGACGAAACCTTTTCTTCAGTGGCTATGCTTAAATCCATCCGGATCATGCTTGCCATCGCTGCATATCATGATTACGAAATCTGACAAATGGATGTTAAGACCGCCTTTCTAAACGGTGATTTAGAAGAGTGCGTGTACATGACTCGGCCAGAGGGCTTCGTAGACAGTGGGAGCAGCGGGAAGGTGTGCAAGCTGCTTAAATCCATTTATGGATTAAAGCAAGCATCGCAGAGTTGGAACATCTGCTTTGACGTCGTTATCAAAGAGTTTTGATTTCGTCAAAAATCCAGATGAACCTTGTATCTACAAGAAGGTGGCAGAGAGTAAGGTTGTCTTCCTCGTATTGTACGTGGACGACATACTCTTGATAGGAAATGATATTCCTATGCTGCAATCGGTCAAGCTCTTCTTATCACACAGATTCTCAATGAAAGATCTTTGTGATGCCTCCTGCATATTGGGAATAAGGATCTATAGAGATAGATCCAAACGGATTTTGGGATTGTCCCAATCCAGGTACATTGACACCATACTAAAGAGGTTTAGTATGGAGGAGTCCAAGCGTGGGAAAATGCCCACGATCTCTGGAGTCACTCTCTCCAAAGAGATGTCTCCCAAGACTGATTTGGAGAGAGCTCGCATGCAAGGGATACCCTATGCTTCGGCAGTAGGCTCTATCATGTATGTGATGCTATGTACCAGACCCGATGTAGCATACTCACTAAGTGTAGTGAGCAGGTATCAAGCTGATCCTGGAGAGAGTCACTGGACAGCTGTGAAGAGCATTCTCAAGTACTTACGAAGGACTAGAGATATGTTCTTGGTGTATCGTAACGGAGAACTCCAAGTGGAGTCCTTTACCGATTCGAGCTTCCAGAGTGATAAGGACGACTCTAAGCCGCAGTCGGGATTTGTCTTTACCCTTTACGGAGGGGCGGTTAGCTGGAAGAGTTCCAAGCAGGAAACCGTGGCAGACTCGACGATGGAGGCTGAATACATCGCTGCCAACGATGCTGCCAAAGAGGCTGTCTGGATCAAGAAGTTCATTACTGAACTTGGAGTGGTTCCATCCATTGAGCATCTATTACCTTTGTATTGCGATAACAATGGAGCGGTGGCTTTGGCCAAGGAACCTAGGTCCCATCAGCGATCCAGGCATATTCTGAGGCGGTATCACCTGATCCGGGAGATAGTTGATCGCCGGGAGATCGAGGTAAGGAGGGTTGACACGAAGAACAACACAGCGGATCCACTCACGAAGGCCATTCCCGAGACACAGTTTGAGAGACTCTTCGGGATGCTCGGTATGCGATACTACAACAGCTGGCCCTAGTGCAAGTGGGAGATTGTTAGTTGTATGTATGCTCTAGAGGCCAGTATTGTACAGATGATGTATATTATATTGGATGCTTGGACATATATAGAGATGACTTTCTTGCTCGATATGATAGTATGCTATCTGGTTACTCTTTATCTTAACATGTACACTTGTCTCTTTAAACTGTCTTATGGTTACATGTTGGTAAAGCCCTTAGGAGGTGTACTTGACTACCTGGACTATGATGCGGATCATACTAGTGGGGACATGGTAGTCCATAAGTATATCCTTCAAGGTCCCTAGTCGTGGGTGTATCGAGACGGGGCATCGATATACCAGAGTAGACTAGCGTATACGTTTCTCGACCCATGAGATGGGCGATGGATGATCCCATATCCATTGGTGTTTGACATCAGAGATTGTGTACGGGTGCTCAGTGGAGACTGGGTACACTGGACGGACTCGCCGAGAACTCCCAGATGGTATTATACCTCACGTCAGATGGCAGTTCTCAGGTGACACTAGTGCAGGTTAGTCTGTAGACCCGAGATCGTCATAGAGTCTTGTGTGATTCCCACTGTGCTTTGATCTCCACCTTACCACGTCCATGAGGGCGTGCAAAACGGTGGTCTTTGGGTACAGTCCCGAGTCACATGGAGGCAATGAGCGATAGGAGGGGTTTCGTCTCTCCCGGTATTGGGGGTTGATGTTGCGCTGTGCTCGATTGGCCGTAACAGGGAAGTCCCTGGCCAGGGCTGATCAGAGATTTGCTGGTAAGTGTTACCAGTAGTTTCTCGACCCGTTATGAGCCTCACATCGGCACGACTTATCGGTTATTGGGGTCTGACGTTTACCACCCCTAGACTTGATATGCGACGTATCAGACGAACAGACCGGACTGTACGGTAAGTGTTACTGGTTGGATTCACAGGAGTATGAGCGGGCTAGCTCGTCGATCTTCTGATCGCTCAATACCCGGATGGCCGTTACGTTTAGCAGACCGCTTGCTGCTTGTGGGTGCTTGATATGATCATCATCTGCTGCCGGCGTATTGATGAGTCTTTAGAGTCCTACACAGAGGTTTCCTGGTTCAAGCGAAACGAAATAGGAGCGCATATGAGATATGTGCGGGACCGAGAATAATGCGTGTATGTGATACCGTATTTCATTCTCGCGATAAATGTTTCAAATGGTTATATTCGATATGACCTAGTTATCGAATCATTGATTCGATAAATCGATACATTAGATACTAGTCGGTTGTATGCGATATAACCGGATCGTTAAATCAAGTGTTGATTTAATTATTTAATATATAATTATATATTTGATATATTACTTTGCATTAACTAGTATTGGTTCACTTTATATGGATTTTCTCACTTGATGTGCAAATTGTATATGTGATATACTTTTGTGCACATGTTAGTATCATGTTTGATGATGCTTGCTCATTTGGTTAAGTGTATAGAATTAAACCTAGGTTAAGAAAGTGATTAGGGTTTTTATTTATCCATTCATTTATTTATTCATTTTTGGAAAAAGGATGGGATAAGAATACAAAATGGTTGCTTTCATTCTTGAACATTGTTGAAGCTTCATGAAGCTTTGACTTTGTGACCATTTTGTCTTCACACTAAACCCTAACCATTCTTCTAACCTTAGTCAATTCTCTACACTTAACTATGGTTCACATTATGATAAGTTTGGTTTTTTCTTTTCATTTTAAAAAATAACTTATCATAATCTAGCTTCTTCTTCTTCTTCATCTTCAAGAAAGAAACTATGATGCCATCAATGGCAACTTGAGATCCAAAGTGAGAAATCCAATTCTAAAGAGAACCCACCTCCTATTTCTTCACCCTCTACCTCTTGCCAAGTTGTTTTGGGTGTTTTCTTCACAAGTTTCACCACTTGGTGAAGTTGGAGCTTGAACTTGTGCAACCTCGACGTAGATCGTCTTTGACACAAAGCCGACGACCTATTCCGCTCGTTTTCCCGATGAAGCCGATGAAAGAGTCTAGGATTCGAAAAGGACAGCGAGAGGAAGACTACGTGGAGCTTAGGAAGTGGATATCTGGATCTACAAAGGTTGTAGCATCTAACTTTTAGTTAAGTAGTTAACTAGTTTTGTATTTCGGCTAGAAATCTAGTCTAAGATCCGCGTTAGGGTTTCGCGGCACCCATAATTTTTGAAATTGCCATGGTCGATGCCTTGTGAGACCTCTATAGGGTGCCTAGGAACCTTTCACGTGACTGGCACTTAAATCATACAAAGTCTATAGGACCCCATCTAATTCAAGTAAGCCAAAAATCCCAGAAATCTAAACCATTTTAAAAGAAGAAGTGAAGGAAAACTTAATTCAAACAAGTGGTTTTAATAACATAAGCCGAAATATTGCATTTTTAAAATCCCAAGTCTTTTCTGAAAATTTCGGCAGAGTTTCCTTTGTAAATACTGGCCCCAAAAGGGTACAACGTGCATAATATGAATAAAGGAATCCCTAAGCGGGAGCTAGCACTTCGTCAATTGATGGTCACAACCTCTCAAGCAATATAATATACAACGCCGAAGGGCGAGGATCAAAACTCAAATGGAAACTCGAAATTATTAAGAAAACCCATAATAATACAACGCGCGATTCTAAGGTCGAAAGAATAACAACTGGTTTTTTAAGTCTGAAATAATATACAAGTCTGGTTGATGGAGATTCTAAATACAACTGAAAATAATAAAAGTTACAATAGTGGTCACGATGCAAGTGAACCTACGAACCAAAGCAATCACCCGAAAAGGAGCAGTGTGCCAGCAAAGCCGCAACAAACCTGTACGGTAAAACCTGCAAGAAACTGTGGCACAACGGGGGTGAGTTGCCAACTCGTGAGTAGAAAACATAACCGAGCAGAAATCGTATTATGACTCAATCCTAGGTCAATACGATCAATAATATATAACCTCAAAATGATAAAGTCTGAAGTATGATAAGGTGGCAAGGGTAAATATCTATACATAAGTGTAATACCATGTGCTCGTGTCAGTGCCTCAGGTAGAAACATGTCATAAATATGAGGTACGAATACAATATATTGAAAACAAAATATATCATAAATGAGAAATTTTTTTTCTTATGTGAGTAAGATTTCTGCATATTTATAAATCGAGGTATCATCAATGAAATCAATATGAAACTAGTGTCAAGCATCGACACAAAACATATATCCCAATTTCTCAATATATCAGGCTTCGGCAATCAGGACTGGCCTGTATCTTCGAATCTCAATATCTAGGGCTCCGGTTATCCGGACTGGCCCATATCATCAAATCTCAAAATCTAGGGCTCCGGCTATCCGGACTGGCCCATACTCCGATCGATATCCTCCGGATATCCGTCGAGTCACAATACAATCACCGGTCGGTAGTGCTCCCCTGCCAGGCTCAACGCCATCATCTGCGACCATCTTGCCCCGGGGTACTGCACCGGGTCCACCGTGCACCCACAGACTGTCCTCCTCCTCCTCGAATCGGGTGTATGATATCACTCAAGAGCTGAGAAAACTCATGGTGGACATATCTAAATCATATCATGAGAAAACCGCAACATTCATTTTAAAATGATCATCAGTTTATAAAATCCTTGCGGTTTCTCCAAATCCAGAAATCTCATGGATATCCGAAATCCAAATCTCAAGGGTAAATAACAATGAATTCTATATTATTGGGCTCCGGCAATCCGGACTGGCCCGTAATTTTGCATGACAATGAATATATGAATGCATCTAATATCAAGCAAAGAATGCAATAATTAACTAGCATATGAATGTAAGTCTACGGTTGCGCCCCAGCCGTCTTTCCGAGGCCAAAATGCGGAAACGAAAAACTTTTTCAAACTATAAACTGGCGCTATCGTATGCTTAAAACCCGGATTGAACCATTAACCTACAACTAGCTATCTAGAGAGAGGGTTGGAAAGTTATACCGATCGATCCATGTCCTTCGGTCTTTGGCCACCATCCCAAGCACCTCGCGGCAACTCCGGTCTCGATCTCCTCGTCGGAAAGGGCACCACATCATCGATTCTTTTTACGGGCTCCCGCTTCATCCGAAGCAACTCGGGCACGAAGTGTGCTAGCCGACATGTCCAAGGTGATGTAGAGAATGTTTGTGATCACTTTGTCTCTTGCATCCATGGATTTGGATGGACGTTGAAGGTGTTGCCATTGGAGGAAGAGAATGAGCTAGAGGAAGAAAAAGATGAAGGAGCTATCTTTTTCTTTTCTTTTGTTGTTGTATGATCAAAATGAGAGTGAGAGAGTATGAGATAAATACAAGACCAAACACATATATGGCAGCCCCTCACTCTCTCCTCTCATCATATCAACACAAAACAATGACTAACGTGACATATTTTCACAAAAAAGAGACCATGTGTCATATATATATGTCTATGTCACATTAATGCATCTCATGATGAAATTCTAGCTCATTATTTCCACCATCCAAACATTAATCCAAATGTTTGGCACAACAAAAAGATACGGCAACATCTAAAGTAAACTTGTGACGGATCACAAGGATACCCCTCACCTGTATAAACATACCTGCATCCGCATTCCGACTGAATGCGAATGCGAAGAGACTAAACTAATCCAACAAATTTAATATTAGGATCCGGCTTAAACCAAAGCCCACTAGTATGATCCGTCCAATCATGATCCGTGCAATACCGCACGTATATGATCAAACCCTGCCATATATCATACGGCCTCTACAACGTTTTGCCCGAGACATGAGAAACATTCTGTGGGGAACTCTAAAGACTCGTCAATACATTGGCTATGGATTTAACCACTAGCACGTCAGAGATACTAGCTGTACGTAACGGGCTACCAGGTATTGACCAAAAGGGAGGTCGATGAGCGAACTCATCCTGACACCCTACTGAGCCTGTTAGTGACAATATCCGTACAGTGCGGTCCGTTCGTCATTGAGCATCGCATGGCGGGCCTAGGGGGTTGGTAAAAGTCAGACCCCTAAAAGCGGTACAAGTCGTGTCAGAGTGTAGTCCAGAACACCCTAAGATACTACTGGAATACCTCCCAGTAAATCTCCTGCCTTGGCCAAGGACTTTCGTGTAATGGCTCTCCTAGACACAGTGCGATCTCACCCCCAATACCGCGAGAGACGAACCCCTGCAGATCCGCTCACTGCCTCCATGTGGATCGGGACTGTACCCAACTAAAACCTGTTTGCACGACTCCTTTGAGCCGTAGTAGGGTAGTAATCAAAGCACAGTGGGAACTCACACGAGACAAATGACGATCTCAGGTTGATGAACTAACCTGTACACATGTCACCAGGGAACTGCTATCTGACGTCAGGTATAATACCAACTAGCATGTTCCCGGCGAGCCCTGTCCGGTGTACTCATAACCCAATGAGCACCTGTATACATCTTAGGTGAACCAACTGACACCAATGGCTTGTGAGACCGGCCACCGCCGCTCGTCGGGGTCTCGACTGTATACACTAGTCTACTCCGGAGTATCGATGCCCTGTCTCGAAAACTCCCACGACTAGGGACCATTTTAAGGATGTGCTTATAGACCCCAGCTCCCACGTATATGATCGCCATCATACTGCTGGCCGTCAAGCAAGAATCCTACGGGCTCTACCAACGTGCAATAGTGATCTGTAATGTCACCAAAAGCAGTACACGATGATAAAGATAAACCATATAGCATACTATCATCTTAAGTAAAACTGTCCTACCGGCATAGGTCTTCCCTCAATCATTGCAATCACGTGCCTGTGATCCAATAATTGACTCTGAGGGCACTATATCCAACAATCTCCCACTTGCACTCAAGGCTAATTATTGCGATATCGCATACTCACAGCCCGTGTGATACCGAACACCCAACTCCTCTACTAATCAGTTTCACAAAGCCCGTTTGCGAAACTATTGTGTTCGAGGAATAGCTTCAGTGAGTGGATCCGCCCTGATGTTTCTTTCTATGTCTCTCTTTATCTCAAGTTCTCGGAGAAATCCATCTCCCGAAATGAGTAATACCTGTCTTAGAATATGTCTGGATATTTGATGGGACCTAGCTCATAAATGAATTCCAAATCCAATCTTCTTAGACTGTATCGTCAACTGAACTTAGTCAGTATCCTGCGCCATGCCTCCCTCAGTATCCCCTTGGACCACCTGTCAAAACTACTGCCCCTCGTTAGAGGGAAAACTACAACTCTGATAGCCACTCTGTCATCCAGGTCACTTTGGAAGCCTGGAATGATAACCTTCTCCCGAAGGAGGCTGTCGTTATCATATCCCCAGAACATCAACTTATGTTCTAAAACTGCTTCCGATCGTTTCTCCAGGATTGGATTATTATCAACTTATTGCATCTCGTGCAAAAACAACATCTGGTGTGGTACTTGACATCTCATTATTGACTCAATTGCCTAAGCAAGTGATCTGCCAATCATGCGCATCCCTCTCCCCTTTAGTCTGTAAGACACCTTTAGAGAGGATGACTCCATCACCTGCAGGTACACTACCGTGCCAGGAGTCGTCCATTATAAAATACTTTTAGAATGCTGTCTAAGTACCCAGATTAGGAAACTACTCAAATCTAGATCTAAAACCATAGATCTAGTAACCAGAATGTCAGATATAATATCCAAGCCCTATGTGGAGAAACCACTGTGTGACAACCAAAGTATGACCGATTGTAGTATAGGAATTTCACTTCCTACTCTGTGTATGTCATCCAAATACCAAGACATCATACCGTACTACCTTGTTAACAGATCCATTCCCTATTCTGATGAAGTCATACCTATGACTGTCACATCAGAAATAGATGATCTATCTCCGCTATATCTGCTTTAGTCTATAAATAGACACAAGCTACTTGTCCACTATGCTTCCGCTGCTCCCACTGACTACGACAACCCTCTGGCAGAGTCACATATACGTGCACTTCTAAAGTTAGTTTAGAACGACGCTATACTAATCCTCTTGCCGGGTCTCACAGTCTGGAACAACAGCAATGGCAAGTCTGGATAAACAAGAACCTCCATGTCACCGTCTTTGAGCATACCGAAGTACCTCTCGAGTGCCTGAGGTTACCCACCAAATCTGCGGAGTAGCCAATGGAATGTCAAACCAGATTGAATCTTTAGGTTCTTATCAAATTTTCAGTAATCGTTTGCGGTTCTGGAATCAGTTCCAGTTCTACCATACTCCCACTACTGTTTTCTGAAAAAAAATCCATTTTTATTAAAACTGTGGCGAGTCACGAACATTATCACTATTGATCTTCCAGATGGTAGAAAGTCAACCCTCGTCATTGCCCGGGTCAACCCACAAACAGCCATTACAGAAACGTGCCTTGAGTTATCCAGAGTCTGGTTTTAAGCATAAGCCAGACAACTTCCCGTACCTTAACATTGTTAAGATATGAACTATTCTATATCCAATATAGAAACAAAGGTACTGATTTAATTTGAACCAGATTCAAATTATGCAGCTGTCTCCAGTGCATGTCAACTAAATGGAGAGAGGCCGATCATCATTACTCAACTTAGGAATACATCCAGATATGAGTAACCTGAAAGAGAAACAAGTTTCTCAAAAACCATTACTATCAACTGAATACCATACACAAGTATCTACATCTTCGATCACCTTAAAGAATCCTGATACATGCAACGCCTGGTTCTCTACTTTATTCATATACCTATAACTTCTCAAAACATAGACCTTGCATTTCTACGAAACACATGTCTAAGAACTACAGAAGTCGCTGTAGGGTTCCTAGGCACGCTAAGGAGGTCTCACAAGGCATCAACCATGCCAATTTCAAATTTTACAAGTGCCGAGAAACCCTAATACGGATTCGTTGACTAGAGTTTAGGCGACAAAGTGAAACTAGTTAACATCTTAACTAAAAGAAAGAGGCTATAACCTTTGTAGATCCGGTTCTCTGCTTCCTTAGCTCCACGTAGACGTCCTCTCGCTGTCCTTATCGGATCTCGGACTCTGGCATCGGCTTCATCGGAGAAATGAGCAGGCTAGGTCGTCGGCTTCGATGCCGAAGATGATCTACGTCGAGGCAACACAAGATCAAGCTCTAACTTCACCAAGCAATAAACTTGTGAAGAAAAACACCCTATACTACTTGGCAAGAGGTAGAGGATGAAGAAATAGGAGGTGGGTTCACTTTAGAATTGGATTTCTCACTCTTTTACTCAAGATGCCATTAATGGAGTCAAGCTTTCTTCTTGATCAAGAGGAAGAAGAAGAAGATAGAACATGATAAGTGTTACTTTTAAAATGAAAATAATATGAATACTTATCATATACTAACTATGGTCAAGTGTAGAGAGTAAACTAAGGTTAGGTGAATGGTTAGGTTAAGAGAAGAAAAAAAAATGGTCAAGGTTTCAACTCTTCATGAAGCTTCATGAAAGAAACAAAGAAAGCCACCATTTTCATTTTCTTTTCCAAAATAAATAATCAAAATCAATAAATGAATAAGTAAACAAAACCCTAACCATTCATATAACCATGGTTTAATCTTTACACAAACTCAAGTTAACATGTATCATCAAACATGATACAATCAAGTGCACACAAAAATATATCACATATACAATGTGCACATCAAGTGAGAAAATCCTTTTAAAGTGAACCAATACTAGTTAATGCAAAGTAATATATCAAATATATAATTATACATTAAATCATTAAATCAACACTTGATTCAATGATCCGGTCATGTCGCACATAACCGACTAGTATACAATATATCGACTTATCGAATCAATCTTCGATTCGATAACTAGGTTATATCGCATACAACCAATCGAAATATTCATCGCGAGAATGAAATACGGTATCAAATACACGCATTATTCTCGGTCCCGCACATATCTCATATGCGCTCCTATTCGTTCCGCTTGAACCAGGAAACCTCTGTGTAGGACTCTAAAGACTCGTCAATACGCCGGCAGCAGATGATGATCATATCAAACACCCACAAGCCGCAAGCGGTCTGCCAAACGTAACGGCCACCCGGGTATTGAGCGATCAGAAGATCGACGAGCAAGCCCGCTCACACTCCTGTGAATCCAACCAGTAGCACTTACCGTACAGTCCGGTCTGTTCGTCTGATATGTCGCATATCAAGTCTAGTGGGTGGTAAACGTCAGACCCCAATAACCGATAAGTCGTGCCGATGTGAGGCTTATAACGGGTCGAGAAACTACTCGTAACACTTACCAGCAAATCTCTGATCAGCCCTGGCCAGGGACTTCCCTGTTACGGCCAATCGAGCACAGCGCAACATCAACTCCCAATACCGGGAGAGACGAAACCCCTCCTATCGCTCATTGCCTCCATGTGACTCGGGACTGTGCCCAAAAACCACCATTTTGTACCCCCTCATGGACGTGGTAAGGTGGAGATCAAAGCACAGTGGGAATCATACAAGACTCTATGACGATCTCGGGTCTACAGACTAACCTGCACAAGCGTCACCTGAGAACTGCCATCTGACGTGAGGTATAATACCATCTGGGAGTTCTCGGCGAGTCCGTCCAGTGTACCCAGTCTCTACTGAGCACCCGTATACCATCTCTGATGTCAAACACCAATGGATATGGGATCATCCATCGCCCATCTCATGGGTCGAGAAGCGTATACGCTAGTCTACACTGGTATATCGATGCCCCGTCTCGATACACCCACGACTAGGGACCTTAAAGGATGTACCTATGGACTACCATGTCCCCACTAGTATGATCTGCATCATAGTCCAGGTAGTCAAGTACACATCCTAAGGGCTTTACCAACATGTAACTATAAGACAGTTTAAAGAGACTAGTATACATGTTAAGGTAAAGAGCAACCAGATAGCATACTATCATATCGAGCAAGAAAGTCATCTCTATATATGTCCAAGCATCCAATATAATATACATCATCTGTACAATACTGGCCTCTAGGGCATACATACAACTAACAATCTCCCACTTGAACTAGGGCCAGCTGCTGTAGTATCGCATACCGAGCATCCCGAAGAGTCTCTCAAACTGTATCTGGGGAATGGCCTTCGTGAGTGGATCCGCCGTGTTGTTCTTCGTGTCAACCCTCCTGACCTCGATCTCCCGGCGATCAACTATCTCCCGAATGAGGTGATACCGCCTTAGAATATGCCTGGATCGCTGATGGGACCTGGGTTCCTTGGCCAATGCCACCGCTCCATTGTTATCGCAATACAAAGGTATTGGATGCTCAATGGATGGAACCACTCCAAGTTCAGTAATGAACTTCTTGATTCAGATAGCCTCTTTGGCAGCATCGTTGGCAGCGATGTATTCAGCCTCCATCATCGAGTCTGCCACGGTTTCCTGCTTGGAACTCTTCCAGCTAACCGCCCCTCCGTAAAAGGGTAAAGACAAATCCCGACTGCGACTTAGAGTCGTCCTTATCACTCTGGAAGCTCGAATCGGTAAAGGACTCCACTTGGAGTTCTCCGTTACCATACACCAAGAGCATCTCTTTAGTCCTTCGTAAGTATTTGAGAATGCTCTTCACAGCTGTCCAGTGACTCTCTCCAGGATCAGCTTGATACCTGCTCACTACACTTAGTGAGTATGCAACATCGGGTCTGGTACATAGCATCGCGTACATGATAGAGCCTACAACCGAAGCATAGGGTATCCCTTGCATGCGAGCTCTCTCCAAATCAGTCTTGGGAGACATCTCTTTGGAGAGTGTGACTCCAGAGATCGTGGGCAAGTTCCCACGTTTGGATTCTTCCATACTAAACCTCTTTAGTATGGTGTCAATGTACCTGGATTAGGACAATCCCAATATCCTTTTGGATCTATCTCTATAGATCCTAATTCCCAATATGCATGAGGCATCACCAAGATCTTTCATTGAGAATCTTTATGATAAGAAGAGCTTGACCGATTGCAGCATAGGAATATCATTTCCTATCAAGAGTATGTCGTCCACGTACAATACGAGGAAGACAACTTTACTCTCTGCCACCTTCTTGTAGATACAAGGTTCATCTGGATTTTTGACGAAATCAAACTCTTTGATAACGACGTCAAAGCAGATGTTCCAACTCCGCGATACTTGCTTTAATCCATAAATGGATTTAAGCAGCTTGTACACCTTCCCACTGCTCCCACTGTCTACGAAGCCCTCTGGCTGAGTCATGTACACGCACTCTTCTAAATCACCGTTTAGAAAGGCGGTCTTAACATCTATTTGCCAGATTTCGTAGTCATGATATGCAGCGATGGCAAGCATGATCCGGATGGATTTAAGCATAGCCACTGGAGAAAAGGTTTCGTCATAGTCCATACCTGGTCTTTGACGAAAACCCTTTGCAACAAGTCTAGCTTTGAAAGTCTCTACTTTCCCATCTACACCAAGTTTTTTCTTAAAGATCCACTTGCTCCCAATGGGTTTTACCCCTTCAGGAGCAATTTCCAAAGTCCATACTTTGTTGGTGTACATGGATTCCATCTCGGACCGCATAGCATCCAGCCATTTCACTGAGTCCCTACTCGTGATGTCTTGTTCGAAGCTAGTTGGGTCATCATCCTCCATGATGCAATCCTCGCTCCCACCATCCATGAGAAAACCGTAGTATCTCTCAGGTTGGTGAGGAACCCTACTAGATCGGCGGAGAGGCTGAGGTTCGTTGGGAGCTACTAAATCCTCTGGTTCCACTAAATCTTCAGTTTGAGTTTGTGTAGCCGGAATTTCTTCCAGTTCTACCTTATCGCCACTAATTTCTTTTGCAAGAAATTCCTTTTCCAAAAAGGTGGCATGTCGAGAAACAAACACTTTTTGTTCCTCTGTATGGTAGAAAAGATATCCATGTGAATGTTTGGGATATCCTACAAACTTGCATAGAACTGACCGCGCCTCGAGTTTGTCCGGATTTTGCCTCTTGACATAGGCCTGGCAACCCCATATCTTAACTCGTTTAAGATATGGTCTCTTCCTACTCCATATCTCATATGGCGTGGTAGGTAAAGATTTAGTTGGAACTTGATTCAATAGGTATGCTGCTGTTTCCAGCGCATATCCCCAGAAGGAAATAGGTAACTCAGCTGTGCTCATCATAGAGCGCACCATATCTAATAGGGTGCGGTTCCTCCGTTCTGATACACCGTTGTGCTGTGGTGTATATGGAGGAGTCAGCTGAGAGAGAATCCCATTCTCTTTTAGGAAGTCCAGGAATTCATTGCTCAAGTATTCACCTCCTCGATCAGATCGAAGGATTTTAATACTTTTTCCGGTTTGGTTTTCAACTTCTTGTTTATATTCCCTAAATTTCTCAAAAGCTTCTGATTTGTGTTTCATCAGGAACACATATCCGAATCTAGAGAGATCGTCAGTGAATGTAATGAAGTACGAAGAACCATCCCTGGCATGTGTAGACATAGGACCGCATACATCACTATGTATCAGTCCCAAGAATTCGGCAACTCTTTCTCCGTGTCCCGTAAACGAAGTTTTGGTCATCTTACCTTTGAGACATGACTGGCAAGTGTCATAAGATGAAAATTCAAACGGATTTAAATATCCATCCTTATGCAACTTAGCTAGTCGTGTCGCATTGATGTGACCCAGTCTACAATGCCACAAGAAGGAATCGTTCAGTTCAGAACTCTTCCTCTTGTGTGTGTTTGTTATGCTCAGAACTGTTGATTGATTTAGAACATAAATGCCATTGCACAACGTGCCTGATCCAACCAACTTTTGGTTACGGAAAATGTTAATAACATTGTCCTGTAATACAAAATTATATCCCTCTTTACTCAACAAAGAAACCGATATAATGTTGCATATCAGGTTCGGCATGTAATAGCATTCGTTCAGAACCAATGTATTACCAGTTGGTAATACAAGGTGATATTCCCCGACAGTCTTAGCTGCAACAATTGCACCATTTCCAACTCTAATGTCTTTATCACCTTCTCCAAGTTCTCTACCTTTCCTAAGCCCATGTAACTGATTACATATATGGGATCCTGACCCGGTATCTAATACCCAGGACGTAGGGCAAATGGAGAAACAGTTCTCTGTAATGAACACACCCGAAGAAAATGCATCAACATGTACTTTCTTCAATCGGGTGGCATGGGAATCCTGGTATTCCCCTATATCCTGTTCAGTCCTATAACTCTTATAAGAAAGAACGGAACCAACGTTCCCCAGCACAGTACAACATGCGGGTTCAGTCAATACATCCATATTATTATCTTGATTAAGGCATGACATGGTCGCTACCTGGAGAGAGAGAGAAGAAAACACTTTAGCGTATTCTCTTGCAAGATCAGATTGGTTATTATCTTATCTAATCAGGATGGCTCCCACTGGTTTTTTATCAAATCTTCCTTCAAACCCTAAAAGGAAAGACTAGCCGGGATTAATTACACCCTACAACTTCGCCAATCTTTCAGCCAGGCCAGTGTTGGTACTTTGAGGGAGGTTCCCCGTGCTTTCGCACGGACCTAATTAAAGTAAACCTCGTTTTCCCAGAGGCGTAACCCTGTTGACACCTTTCTAGACACCTACTTGATCGGCTAATTGTAATGTGTAAAACTCTCCCAGGAGTAACTCTTACTCGCAGTGGGTATCGGGATCCAGCTATCTCATAGAAGGTATGCAATCTCATTGCAAATTTCAACATTTGAAATTTCCGATAATATTTTGCCCCTAGCGTCCTTTGACCTTGAAAAAGGCCAACAAATCACAGGATGCTAGTCAAGTTCAACCCGTCATTTCTTGATTGAATCAAACCTACCCGCACGACCCTTGACAAAGGCCAACAAGGTCGTACGACTACCCTGAAACAATCTACATCACATGCACAAGCATATAAGCACTATTCAGCTACCGGACACTACGCCTTGACAAAGGCCAACAAACGCAGCACGAATACTAAACAATTCTTATCTGAAATGACGGAGGGCTACGACAGGTTTTTCTGAAAACCTATTGCGTAATGAACTTGATATCGTTGTAGAATTAAGTGAAGTTTTGAAATGGAGTGATTTTGAGGCTTTTCTAGTTTTGCTAAAGGGGTCACTCCCGGTGAAGGGATCATCGGCCCTTTCCTCGTCGAATGAGGTGCGGGATATATCATATATATCGCTGTGCAAAGCAAAACTCCAAAAGCAATCAAAAGCAAACCGAGTGTGTAGCATCTGCCAGTTATTGCTAAAGGGGTCACTCCCGGTGAAGGGATCTCGGCCCTTTCCTCATCGAATAAGGTGCAGGGTATATCATATATACCACTTTGCAAAGCAAAACTGTAGCTACCCTTTTTATTTAAAATTTGATTCTACAACATCTTTTAGGTTTCTTTTCTTTCATTAATCACATTAATGAAGTCCCATCATTTAAGTTGCCTAAACATCACAGATAAATACGACGTACACTTATGCCATCCGCATTCGCCTCGATGTCCCCTCGTGCACCGTTAGGTTAGGTAACTAACGACAGAGCATGGCAGGGCTAGTGCGGGTGCAAAACATAAGTAACGTCTATATAATATATCATATATACTATATACAGTATCCATCAGAACATATCAAATGATCACATCACAGATATCGCAGCAGAAAATATCATATGAAATATTGGATATACTAGGACGTCCGTGTTTTCAATACGAGCCAGTATAAAACACGGATTCCACGGTCGTGATGAATAGCCAATCCCACACCCCTAGACCCCTACGAGAGCGGCAAGCAACCCTACCAATTCTAGGTTTAGGAGACCCGGACTCGACTCCTCGAGATGGTCTCCCACTGGACCTTAGAACCCGGTTACTTGTGCTCCCCTTCTTGGGTCTATCCTAATTCGGAAAAGTAAATAATATACAAAATGTGACAACTTCCGCAACCTGGAAGTGTCCCAATAAAAGAATATTACATACAAGTTTTTACATGAATGAAAATGAAAAACACTCATCTCACATAAAAAAACCCGGCTATTCGAACACGACGATCCAATATAACATATCCAGCAACACATAACATCACATGTCATCAACGTAAGTAAGTATGCGTACCCCAATTGTCGTTGACGTATAGCAACGAACTGGCGATATCGACATACTACACTTACAGTCACAGAAAAGAAAGTGTAAAACTACAACAGTTGGAATCCGCAACCTCTTTAGACATCGCATGCCTAATCAAATGAAATACTTAGACATCACATGCCTAACAATTATAAACCCCGCATTTTAGTCTCATTATCGAAAACTCTTTTCAATATCAAGTGAGACTAAACCGCTAGATTTATAACATTCATTCAGTTATCTCATAACTGTTTGTGAATTCCAATTATTGTATCCCATTCCGGATAAATAGAAAATATTAAACTTTCCGATCGAACATTCGAACACCCAAGTTTTCCCGAAACCGTTCAACACATGAAATAAGTTCAAAGACATTCACTTCATGCCTCAGTACCAACGGTCCAGCCGTAGAAAGGGTCAAGCCAACGCCTCACATGTGGCATGCCGTACTGCCCCAAACCCTAAGGTTCAAAGGGCAGTTCAAGACGGTCACATAATCGAGTTAAGCTTTGTTGTCTTCTAGAGAGACCATCGAGTTACTTGCACTACTTAGAACGTCATTAAACTACGAAAAAGTCCAACAATTGGAAATTTCCCGGCAGGGGAAAGATTGGGTATTTACATCCGGTCGAACTTTTTAACATATTCTAAAATTATCCGGAAAACCACATAGACAAAATCTGATAATTCGATCGAATCATCTACTCTCCAAAACACCCCAGAAAACTCAACTCTTGAGTGCAAATTAAAAATTCCCAGAAAACTCAGCACCAGAAAACATGAATTACTGTGCAAACTTTGGAGGCTAATCTCATTAATTGGCCGCGGAACCGCCGCAGAAGCCAGGCTTCTGCCGCGGTTCCGCCGCGCTTTAGACACATCATGAGTTAATTTTTACACCGTAATTTTTAGAATTCCCTGCTGAATTTTTTAAGCATTTTTAATCTGGAAAAAACCCAGTTTTTGAAAAAATTCCATAGAGCAATTTGGGTTAGGGTTTCGATGTTCGTTCGGATTTCAAACGTCGTCTACACTTCGCCTAAGGCTCTAGCTAGGCTCTGATACCACTGTAGGGTTCCTAGGCATGCTAAGGAGGTCTCACAAGGCATCAACTATGCCAATTTCAAATTTTACAAGTGCCGAGAAACCCTAATACGGATTCGTTGACTAGAGTTTAGGCGACAAAGTGAAACTAGTTAACATCTTAACTAAAAGAAAGAGGCTACAACCTTTGTAGATCCGGTTCTCCACTTCCTTAGCTCCATGTAGACGTCCTCTCGCTGTCCATATCGGTTCTCGGACTTTGGCATCGGCTTCATCGGAGAAATGAGCAGGCTAAGTCGTCGGCTTCGATGCCGAAGATGATCTACGTCGAGGCAACACAAGATCAAACTCCAACTTCACCAAGCAATAAACTTGTGAAGAAAAACACCCTATACTACTTGGCCCGTAACCGGCACTTAAACTACGTAACGCCTAAAGGCGTACGCAACTTAAGTAAGCCGAAACCCAGAAATCTAAACCACCCAAAACTGGATCAACGGAGAAAAACATAGTTTTAAATATTCGGAAATTTTCAAGTAAAAATCTTTAAGTTTAGTTTTCGTTCTTAAAAATTTCGGCAGCACCTCCTTTGTAAAAACTAACCCCGAAAACGGGTACAACATAGATAATAATAAAAGCATCCCAAATGGGAGAAAATAACGCCCAACGGCGGAGACAACCACCACAACATATATACGACGCCGAAGCGAAGAAATATAAAAGGAAACTACATAAAGAAGTAAAACTTTTCAACAAAAACCGGCTCCCACGAGCACGGCACCCAAAGTCACCACAAAATATAACACTGAATCCTCACAAGTCGTCTCTAAGTCATATACAACATAGTGGTAGATGGAGAATACTAGATCCAACAAAAAATATACAAAGTATAAACAGATAACCGCAACCCACCTAAAAGCAAGGCTTCACAGCCAACCGTAGCGGTATCCGCAAAAGTAGAGATGAAAAGATGCCCTGCCGCGACTACTCAGAAGGTAAGTCCTGCACAACACTGTGGCACAACGGGGGTGAGTTGCCAACTCGTGAATAGTAAATAACATCATACAGTAATCGCAAGTATGCACGAACAGCGATCTATCTATCACAAGTAATCCGATAGCATAAGTATGATAGGTGAATATGCAACAATCATGTAAAGGTACATCATCAGGGTACTACAACTACATGAAACGATGCATATCAACATAATCCTGAGTGTGGGATGATATAATATAAAATCTCCTGCAAAAATCATCAGCATGGAAAAACACCAGTGTCCCTCACTGACACATCAAATCCCAATTCCTCAGGCACCGCATCCTAAGATCGGCCCTCACATCCTGTATATCTCACGAAAACCTGAGTGTCAAACACCGACACTCGAAACATCATGAAACCCGTGTCTAGCATCGACACGTAAATCCTCATAACTCAGGCACTGTCACCATGACTAGCCCTGACGAAATGTCATACCTCACTCCGGTCGGTATCTCTATGATAACCGCCGAGTCCAAATACAATCACCGGTAGGTAGTGGTCCCACCGTCAGGTTTATCGTCTACACCACGAAATCACCACTCACCCCGGGGTACCATACCGGGTCCACCATGTACCCGCAGACGGTGCATCCCGCTCCTCGAATCGGGTATCAAAAGCCAAATCTCAGAACCGAGAAATCACATGGTGGACTCATCAAATATCATATCAAGAGAAACCGGGTTTTCAAACAATATAATGTTTTCTTGAAAATATCCCCCGCGGTTCTCAAATCCATAAATCATATGAAATCCATATCTCAATGCGTAAAATCCATATAAAACTGATATATGCAACATAAAACATCAATATGAGCATATAAAGGGAAAACCGCTCTTTAAATTGAATCTAACTTTAAAACACATCATGCGGTTCCCAATTCCTTCGAAAATAAATGTAGTATCATATGAAGTGTACATGTAAGTGTAGCAGGGTTTAAGTATCCACATGTAATCAAGTACGAGGGTGTACATGTCAATATGTATGCATGATGTATAGGTAATTATAACAAGATATAAGTGAAGTGGAATAGGGTTCACTACCTTAACTATTCCTGCCCAATGCAATATCACGTATGTATGTGTCCACAGTATTTCATATGCACAATAGAATATGAGTTACTACTCTAATCATTCCTATCCACTATCATATCACATATGTAGGTGTTTGTGCGTGTCATGGCAATTACAGACGGTGTGGGTGTAGCATACAATTTAGTGCTCGTGCAACATGAACCGTCAGTAATGTGTTATATATAAAGGTACGAGTCAAGTACAACAGATAATGCTATGCAATGACATTCATATGAAAGTAACTAATATGCAAATACATGCAGCTATCATATCATATTCGCCCCGATGCATAACGCCATACGGGTGATTTCCCCGTAGATGTTAAATCTACTCATCGATGGTCTCGAGCTAAGAAAATCCGACCACCTGCTTCCCCTTGTCCGCAGCACCCGAAGTCCCTGCTTGCGAACCTAAAATTTCATAAATACAACACATAAGCTAAATATCCTATAATGACGGAAAGACAACGAACCGCGACGAAAACGCCCGGAAAATTACACTGCGCGCTTAGCGCATCTATCGCGCACGATACCGGCCAAAACCCTAATTGGGGTCGCTAAACTACAAAATACCGAGTCTGGACCCCGATCGTCCCGATCGCGCAACACAACACAAAAATTACGAGGAATACACTGGATATAACCTCGCAACTACCAAACGAACCCTACGTCGGAAAACTCCGAAATCTAGTAAGCAACCTATCGCACTAGATTCAAGATAACACAAATCTAACAATTACAAATACCTTAAAATAGCTTAACTAAGCTATCTAAACCAATCCTATATTTTTAACACTCGCTAATTATGTTTTAGAAAAAATCTAGTAAGCAATTTTGCTTAATTAAACAAAATGCTTATAAGCAAATTTTAATACTTTCTACTAGCTTATTCTTTTCCAAAACACAATTTAACACTTGAATTAAACACTAATCACTTAATCAAAATTTAACCCTAACATGAATTTCTTAAACCAAATATAATGAATTAATCATGATTTAAATGCTAAACTAAGCACTTAACTAGTTAACTAAATTAGCTAGTTAAATATTAAAGCAATTAATTATGGATTAAGCTAAGAAATTATACCTCCTCAAGAACACCAAAAAGAACTTAGATCCATCACTTTAGCCTCCAAAACTCAAGCTTTGAAGAAGATCCATGAAGGATTAGTGAAGGAAAAAGGTCTAATATTTATATAGGAATTTTTGGATTTATTTTTGGATATCTTTTTGTGTTTTTGAATGGAAATGAGAGAGAAATGAGCTTGGAATTATTTTGGACAGAAATGGGGGAGTTAGGGTCGGCCAAGGTGAGTGGGGGGTATTTTTGTGAATTTTGGGTGAGAAAATTGCTAGGAAAATGAGTAATAAAAGCTAATAAATGCATTTTGCCACCTTTTTACCTTTTCTTTTCTTTTTAAAATAATTCCTTTTCCACTCCAAAAATATCTAGATATTTAAAAAGAAGTTTCTAAAATAATTATAGTGACAAAATTAATTTATTCACAAAAGAAAAATTTTCCCGATTTACGTGCACAAAACACCGCTTAAAATAATATTTTTTTCGGGAAAAAATCTATCTGAACCAAAACCTCCCAAATACTCCCAAAGTTCGCGCACAAGCGTTATTTTGGTCAAATTAGGTGTCGGTAAGCTTATACGGTCATTTGATCGAAATCGGTTTAAAACGGGAAAAACCGACAGTTTTGCCCTAAAACGGGAAAATTCGCAAAACGATTTCTAAAACGTTACAATCTCCTCTCCTTATAGAAATTCGGTCCCCGAATTAAAATTTCATACTAAGCGTACCTTCAAAAAGATGAGGGAATTTCTTCCGCATCTCGCTCTCGGCCTCCCAAGTGATCTCCTCACTAGTCGGGCTACGCCAAAGAACCTTCACAGATGGCAAGACCTTTGACCGAAGTTTCTTCACTTGCAGATCCAAAATAACTACCGGCTGCTCGGTGAACGAAAGATCGCGCTCAAGCTGAACGGTCTCGTGCTGAATCGTGTGAGAAGGATCATGAAGGTATCTATGAAGCATCGACACATGAAAAACGGGGTGAACATCAGGAAAACTGGGCGGGAGCGCCAAACGATAAGCAACAGAACCCACTCGCTCAAGGATCTCGAAAGGACCTACAAATCTGGGACTGAGCTTCCCTCTCTTCCCAAATCGCATAACGCCTTTCATCGGAGAAATCCTCAGGAATACATGATCCCCCACTGCGAACTCAAGTCTGCGACGACGACGGTCGGCATAAGACTTCTGCCTGCACTGGGCTGCTCTCGTCCTATCCTGAATCAGCTGGATCTTCTCCGTGGTCTCCTGAACTAGCTGGCGTCCCAAAACCAAACTCTCACTAAGCTCGGTCCAACAGACTGGCGATCGACACTTCCTACCATATAAAGCCTCAAAAGGTGCCATCTGAATAGTCTCCTGAAAGCTGTTGTTGTAGGAGAACTCAATCAACGGCAAGTGACGATCCCAACTTCCACCAAAATCAAGCACACATGCACGGAGCATATCCTCCAGAGTCTGTATAGTCCGCTCCGACTGGCCATCGGTCTGTGGATGAAAAGCGGTACTAAAACTCAGCCGGGTACCCAAAGCTTCCTGAAGCTTCTGCCAAAGACGGCTAGTAAACTGGGTGCCTCTGTCGGATACTATGCATGTGGGAACACCGTGCAAACGCACAATCTCATCTATGTATAACTGAGCATACTGAGCATAACCGAAAGTGGTCTTCACTGGAAGAAAGTGAGCCGCTTTCGTCAACTGGTCTACAATAACCCAAATGGAGTCATACCCTCGACTGGTCCTGGGTAGACCCATAATGAAGTCCATGGAAATCTGCTCCCATTTCCACTCCGGAACGGGTAAAGGCTGCAACTCTCCAGCTGGTCTCTGATGCTCAGCCTTGACTTGCTGACAAGTCAGGCACCTCGAAACGAAGTCCGATATATCACGCTTCATCCCTTCCCACCAGTAGAAGTCCCTCAAGTCACGGTACATCTTGGTGGAACCTGGATGAACGCTAAAGGCCGACTGATGTGCCTGCTCTAGGATCTCGCGTCTCAACCCATCAACATCTGGTACACACAAGCGAGTCCCGCATCGTAGCACACCCTGGTCATCAATCATGAACTCCGAAACTCTTCCCTGCCGAACAAGCTCAAGAATCTCAATCAAACGGGCATCACTGGGCTGCGCCTCACGGATACGATCAAAAAGAAGTGGACGGGCGCAGACATAAGCAAGCCGTCCCCTAGCTGAAGTGAACTCGAACTGCACTCTACTATAATACAAGAGCTGCCAATCTGCAGAAGACTGACACTGAACTGCGCTCAACTGGGACAAGCTATCCACGGGCCTACGACTCAAAGCATCAGCTACCACATTCTCCTTGCCCGTGTGATAAAGGATCTCACAATCATAATCATTCACTAGCTCCATCCATCGGCGCTGTCTCAGGTTTAGATCTCGCTGCTGGAAGATGTACTTCAAACTCTTGTGATCCGTGAAGATCTGACACGACTCTCCGTACAAGTAGTTTCTCCAAATCTTCAACGCAAAGACTACCGCTGCCATCTCAAGATCGTGAGTGGGGTAATTCTGCTCGTGCTTCTTCAGCTGCCTAGAAGCATATGCAATTACCCTATCATGCTGCATCAAAACACAGCCGAGTCCCACTCGAGAAGCATCACAATAAACAACAAAGCCGCCTGATCCAGAAGGTAAAGAAAGAACTGGTGCTGTCGTCAACCGAGTCTTCAACTGTTGAAAACTCTGCTCGCACGCATCAGTCCAGAGAAAAGGAATTCCCTTCCGGGTCAGTCCAGTCAGCGGTGCAGCGATACTCGAGAAATCCTGCACAAAACGGCGGTAATAACCAGCTAAGCCCAAAAAGCTGCGGACCTCCGTCACCGATACAGGTCTGGGCCAAAGCTGTACAGCCTCGATCTTCCTCGGGTCCACAAGAATACCATCACCAGTCACCACATGACCCAGGAAGTCAACTCTATCAAGCCAAAATGCGCACTTTGAGAATTTAGCATACAGCCGGTGCTCTCTCAATATCTGCAAAGTAATCCTCAAGTGCTGCTCATGCTCCTCATGACTCCTAGAGTAGACCAGTATGTCATCAATAAACACTATAATGAACTGGTCGAGGAACGGCCTGAAAATCCAGTTCATCAGATCCATGAACGCTGCTGGCGCATTGGTGAGTCCGAACGACATCACCAAAAACTCATAATGCCCATAGCGTGTACGAAAAGCAGTCTTCGGAATGTCATCATTACGAACCCGCAACTGATGATAACCCGAATGCAAATCAATCTTCGAAAAATGTTTCGCACCCTGGAGCTGATCAAATAAATCGTCAATGCGGGGTAAAGGATACCTGTTCCGCACCGTAACTCGGTTCAACTGACGATAATCCACACATAGCCTCAAACTGCCGTCCTTCTTCTTGACGAACAGAACAGGAGCTCCCCACGGCGAAACACTCGGACGCACAAGTCCCAAAACAAGCAACTCTTGCAACTGATCTTTAAGCTCTCTAAGCTCTGCCGGAGCCATCCGATAAAGCGGTATAGAAATAGGCTCCGTGCCAGGAATCAGATCAATGCAAAACTCAATATCGCGCTCTGGCGGCAACCCAGGCAACTCATCGGGAAAGTCATCGGAAAATTCTCGCACGGTAGAAACCTGGTCCAACGACTCCACCGTAACTCCAGTATCATGAATGAAAGCTAAGAATCCCCGACATCCCCTCCTCAAAAACCGACTAGCGCACATAACAGAAACCAAACTGTAAGGGGCGACACCACGGTCTCCCTGCACAACAAACACTGACTCGCCGGGAAAACAAAATCTAGCTGTCTTCTCGCGGCAGTCCACGGACGCATAGCAAGTACCTAGCCAATCCATGCCCAACAGAACGTCGAAGTCCAACATCTCAAGAAGGATCAAGTCGACGGACAGATCTCTGTCTCCTAAGCGGACATCACATGATCGGAACACGTGCCACGCAACAAACGACTCTCCCACAGGAGTAGTCACTACTAACGGCTGATCTAGCAAACACGACTCTCGGCCTAACCTCGGCGCGAAGTGCGTAGAAACATACGAATGCGTAGATCCCGGATTGAAAAGAACATGTGTATCAAAAGAACATAAGGAAAGGGTACCTGAAACCACAGCATTAGACGCCTGAGCGTCCTGGTGAGTCAAGGCAAAAACCCGTGCCTGCCCTCTACCGGCTACTGGTTGTCCTCTACCTCTGCCACCTCGTCCTCTCGGCACAAAACCACCACAACCACGACCTCTCTGAGTAGGAGTCTGACGCGGCGCAACAACAGGAATAAGAGGCAACGCTCTCTGAGGCGGAGAAGGTGGTAAGGCAACCTGCGGTACTGCTGGCCCTCTCTGACGCACCACAGTACAATTCCGAACAAGATGCTGCAAACTGCCACAACCAAAACATCCATAAGACGGTCGCTGGCCCTCCTGGGAATAAGAACTGAATAACTGGCCACGTCCTACGTCTCTGCTACTCCCCGATTCTTATGGATCTCTGCCTCTACGGACAAACCTCGGTCCTCGTGCTGGCTCATCCGTACGAGTCCTCTTCGGTTCTGGAACAACCGATGACTCAGCTAGACTCTCCTCCACCAATAGGGCTGCATCGACAGCTGCCGCATACGTGTCGCAATGCTGAATGCTGATGGCCAGGAACAACTGGGTAAGCAGGACTCGAACAAACCTCTTCACCCTCATCTCCTCAGTCGCCACCAAGTACGGAGCATACACCGACAGCTCAGTAAACAATACATCATACTCCGACACCGTCATCCCCGGCGTCTGACGTAACGACTCAAATCTGCGCGCTCGCGCATCCCTGACGCTCGGTGGAAGAAAACGGGCAAGAAACGACGTCACAAACTCAGACCAGGTCATAGGAGCAAGACCAGTGGCTCTGCCCCTCTCCAACGACTCACACCACTTCTGGGCCATACCCTCCAGCCGGAAACTCGCAAACTCTACCCATCTCTTGTCCTAGCATCGGAGTGAGCGACAAATCCTGGCCATCCGGTCGATGAACGACTGCGGATCCTCAGTAACATCTGTGCCAGTAAACACCGGAGGCCTCAGCCTCATGAACTCCGTCAGTGACACGGTAATAACCTCTGGAGCTGAAACTACAACTGCCGGATCAGTAGGTACCATCGTGGTCCCTGCAACGGGTGGAACAACAGCCTGCCCCTGTGCTCGAATGGCCTCTACTAAAGTCCCCACAATCTGGCGCAGATCCTGCATACCAGCACCAATCATAGCAACGTGCTCCGGTACCACAGGTGTATCGCCCTGGTCAACCCTCGCATCAGACGAGTCGACTCTGGCCTCGGCCCTCGCGGCCGCTCTCTATGCCCTCGTAGTCTTCGGCGGCATTAGGCTGGGAATTGAAACAAGATTCGATAAGGAAACGGAAATCGAATCACAAAGATGTAGATCAATCATGGAAGGAATTTAAATCAATAAGTCCTAAGGACACTTAGGCGGAGTACCGTGTCGTAAGTATGCCGCGGAACATACACACGCTACGTCACTCTGCTCAAGCTACCTACTCCATCATACCAAGGTCATCCTACACTCCGAAAGGTAAAAACCTAGCGCTCTGATACCAACTTTGTCACGACCCAAATTTGGCCCGTAACCGGCACTTAAACTACGTAACGTCTAAAGGCGTACGCAACTTAAGTAAGCCGAAACCCAGAAATCTAAACCACCCAAAACTGGATCAACGGAGAAAAACATAGTTTTAAATATTCGGAAATTTTCAAGTAAAAATCTTTAAGTTTAGTTTTCGTTCTTAAAAATTTCGGCAGCACCTCCTTTGTAAAAACTAACCCCGAAAACGGGTACAACATAGATAATAATAAAAGCATCCCAAATGGGAGAAAATCACGCCCAACGGCCATGGTCGCATACCTTCGGTTAATCTTGGTCACTGAGTCATAGTCAAGGGTCGGGCCATGGTCGCTGCCAAAAAGAGAGAGAAAAGAAACACTCAGCGTGCACTCTAACCTAGATTAGAATGGTTATCACTTTATCCAATCAGGAAACCTCCCACTGTAACCTCAAATTCTTCTCCAAACCTGAAAGAAGAATTAGTCGGGATCACCCGAGGAGTAAACCAACTCATCAGTGGGAATCGGGATCCAACTATCATCGGATGATAACGTGACGGAATCCACTCACGTTATCACACTCCAGAAGGTATGCGCATGCCTGACAAGTTTCAGTTTCTTTAGAAACTCCCGATGTGATGTTTACCCCATGCTCTTATGATCTTGACTTTGGCCAACAAATCATAAGTCGCATGTCAAGTTCTACCCGTCATTATCCAGGTTAATTTGAACCCACCCGTACCTACCCTTGAATTTGGCCAACAAAGCAGTACGACTGTTCCAAACCAACGCATCTATCTATGCAACAGAAAAGTAACAAATAGCTACCATACACTATGCCTTGACTTTGGCCAACAAACATAGCATGAATACTAAGTGCTACCCGTCTGAAATGACAGAGGGCTACGAATGGTTTTTGGCGAAAAACCTTTAACGTAATGAACTTGATATCGTTGAAGGAACCGGAAAGATTTTTATAAAAATATAGTCGCTAAAACCTTTGCTAAAGAGGTCACTCCCGGTGAAGGGATCTCGGCTCTTTCCCCGTAGAATGAGGTGCAGGATATTCCTACTAAATACCACGATGCAAAGCAAAAAGTAATTGACTATAGTGAAGTTATTACCCTGACGCAAACTTCTGTCCAAGGGGTCACTCCCGGTGAAGGGATCTCGGCCCTTGCCTCGTCGACTGAGGTGCTGGATATTCATAACCGAATACCACTGTGCAAAACAAAAGAGAACGTCCTTGCAATAACAGCTTTTTGAAAAATATTCCAACAACATTAGAATAGGTTTGTTTAGCTTGCATTGATCCGAATCAACGCAGTCCCATCAATTAATCACACCACAAAAGAACGAAAATATGATGTACGTATATGCCATCCGCATTCGCCACTGGGTCCCATCAACACCCGTTAGGTTACTTAACTAACGACAGAGCGGGGACTGGACTAGCGCGGGTGTAAAACATATACAACATCTACTAGTATATATATCAATATATAATATTCCCTCAAGGCGTGATAAAATGCAATATCACATAAATGTAATAAGTATCACAGAACAATACAGATAATCTGGAAACCCCGGGTTTCACAGAGCCGCAACTGAAACCCGACGTTCCCCTGGTCGTGTGGATAGCCTGTGCAATGAAATCCTAGACCCCTACGGGCGCGGCAAGTTACCCGCCAAAACGTGAAGCGAGGCACCCCCTTCAACAACGTGAATGGACCACCCATCACTTCATGGAATCCGGTAACTTGAGCACCCCTCCTTGGGTCAACCTGTGCCCCCTACGAGTGCGGAGAATAGCCCGCCAATTCTAGAGTGAAGCCCCCTCCGTCTCAAAGCCATGAGATGCGGGATCGTTGCCCTCTAGAACCCGGCTATCCGTGCACCCCTCCGCGCGGTAATCCTAGTACAGAAAGTAAAAATATACATACAACGGGTACATTGACCTCAGCCCGGTCGTGCCCCAAAAGAATAATATACAAACAGGCAGTGACGGCAGTCCACATGTCGGACGCTCGGCCCGCAATATCAAATGTACAAATAATACCAAACTGTACTACCATTGCATCCAAGCTATCCACCACGACAAATCCGCAACATCACAGCACAACACAGAACATCAACGTGAATGTCGCATTCGCAAATCCGTCTAAAAGGGCTATAGCAATTAGACAGGATTTACCGCTCGAATGACATTCACAGTCGCAGGTATAATGTAAATACTGTAAACTAACGTATTTGAAATTCCGATCGGCAAAACTTCCCGAAGTGGGACCCAAGTACAATTCCAGCACTCAAAATAATATGGGCCAAAAATATATATCACAAAAATCATATTTCCATGAAATAAAGCCCCAGAAAAAATTTGAGTTACTGTAGCCCAAAAAGCGCCGCGGAATGGCCGCCAAATGCTACATTGCGCGGCGGTTCCGCGGCGGAATTATGGAGTTAGGTCTCCAAGTTTTTTTCTTTAGGTTTACTAATGCCTGAATGTATTTTTAAGATGCCTAAAATATGTTTTTGACCAACTTTGAAAATCGACAGCAAGCACAATGAAATGGAAATACGATTCGGAAATTTCGATTGATCGATATTTTAAACGCGTTAGAACAAGCTAGTAAAGGTTAATGCCGTGTCTCTGATACCATGTAAGTCTACGGTAGCGCCCCGGCCGTCTTTCCGAGGCCAAAATGCAGAAATGAAAAACATTTTCAAACTATAAACTGGCGCTATCGTATGCTTAAAACCCGGATCGAACCATTAACCTACAACTAGCTATCTAGAGAGAGGGTTGCAAAGCTATACCGATCGATCCGTGTCCTTCGGTCTTTGTCCACCATCCCAAGCTCCTCGCGGCAACTCCGGTCTCGATCTCCTCGTCGAAAAGGGCACCACATCATCGATTCTTTTTACGGGCACCTACTTCATCCGAAGAAACTCGGGCACGAAGTGTGCTAGCCGACGTATCCAAGGTGATGTAGAGAATGTTTGTGATCACTTTGTCTCTTGCATCCATGGATTTGGATGGAGGTTGAAGGTGTTGCCATTGGAGGAAGATAATGAGCTAGAGGAAGAAGAAGATGAAGGAGCTATCTTTTTCTTTTCTTTTGTTGTTGTATGATCAAAATGAGAATGAGAGAGTATGAGATAAATACAAGACCAAACACATATATGGCAGCCCCTCTCTTTCTCCTCTCATCATATCAACACAAAACAATCACTAATGTGACATATTTTCACAAAAAAGAGACCATGAGTCATATAAATATGTCTATGTCACATTAATGAATCTCATGATGAAATTCTAGCTCATTATTTCCACCATCCAAACATTAATCCAAATGTTTGGCACAACAAATAGATACGACAACATCTAAAGTAAACTCGTGACGGATCACAAGGATACCCCTCACCTGTATATATATACCTGCATCCGCATTCCAACTGAATGCGAATGCGACGAGACTAAAGTAATCCAACAAATCTAATACTAGGATCCGGCTTAAACCAAAGCCCACTAGTATGATCCGTCCGATCATGATCCGTGCAATACCGCACGTATATGATCGAACCTTGCCATATATCATACGGCCTCTACAACGTTTCGCCCGAAACTTGAGAAACAGTCTGTGGGGAACTCTAATGACTCGTCAATACATTAGCTGTAGATTTAACCACTAGTACGTCAGTGGTACTAGCTGTACGTAACGGGCTACCAGGTATTGACCAAAAGGGAGGTTGATGTGCGAACTCATCCTGACACCCTACTAAGCCTGTCAGTGACAATATCCGTACAGTCCGGTCCATTCGTCTATGAGCATCGCATGGTGGGCCTAGAAGGTTGGTAAAAGTCAGACCCCCAAAAGCGGTACAAGTCATGTCGGAGTGTAGTACAGAACACCTTGAGATACTACTGGAATACCTACCAGTAAATCTCCTGCCTTAGCCAAGGACTTTCGTGTAATGGCTCTCCTAGACACAGTGCGATCTCACCCCCAATACCGGGAGAGACGAACCCCTGCAAATCCGCTCACTGCCTCCATGTGGCTCGGGACTGTAACCAACTAAAACCTGTTTGCACGACTCCTTTGAGCCGTGGCAGGGTTGTAATCTAAGCACAGTGGGAACTCACACGAGAAAAATGACGATCTCAGGTCGATGAACTAACTGTAGGGTTACTAGGCACTCTAATAAGGTTCTACAAGGCATCAACCATGACGGATTAAAATTTTAGCCGTGCCGAATAACTCTAAACAAGATCGTTGCTAGAAAATTAGGGTTTCAAGTGCAAGTAAATCACATTTACACTAAGTGAATACGAAATACAACCTTTGTAGATCGGTCCTTCACTTCTAAATCTCCTTGTTGTAGTCCTTTCGCTGCGATCACGTGCTCCCGGACTCTCGAACGGCTCCATGAGAAAGTTGCAACGGGATTGCTTGAAGTCTTCGAGGCCGAAGATGATCTACGTCGAGGGAATACGAACTCAAGCTTCTACTTCACTAACCAAAGAATTAGTGAAGCAAACATCCTAAACTAAAGTGCTAGTCAAGTAGAGGATGGTGATATAGGAAATGGGTACACTTTAGAATTTCTTTTCTCACTTTGGATCTCTCTCTTTTACAAACCCTACAAAGAAAAATGAAGGAGGAAGAAGATGAGCTCAAATGAGAATGAAACTTATCAAGAGAGAGAGTGAGAACTAACCATGGTGAGTGAGTATCATATACTTAACTCATGTAGAGACATAACCATGGCTAAATATATTGGTTAGGTTAAATAATATCCAAAGAAAAACAAAAAGAGTTGAATTTGTCAAAGCACTCACAAGCTTCTATAAGCTTCATGCATTTAACAAATATTCACTAATTTTGTATTTACTTTGAATATTAAAAACCATACCAATATATATATAATGGTGTATGTCTCATACACCCATGACAAGTGTATCAACAACCATGATACAAATAGTAAACACAAATAAATATATATCACATATATATTAACTTGTGCACAAGTGAGAAAAATAAATGCTTAAGTGAACAAATGTTAGTCAATGTAAATTAGTATATCATATATACAATTATACACTAAATTATCAAATCAACACTTAACTTAATAATCCGTTTATAACATATATAACCGACTAACATTCAATGCATCGACTTATCGAATCAACCCTTGATTCGATAACTTGGTTATATCGCATATAACCGATCGACACAAACTCGCGAGAATAGAATACGGTATCGCATACACGCATTATTCTCGGTCCCGCACATATCACATATGCGCTCCTATTTCGTTTTGCCTGAGCCAGTACAACCTCTATGTAGGACTCTAAAGACTCGTCAATACGCCGACAGTAGGTGATGATCATATCAAGCACCCACAAGCCGTCAGCGGTACTAGCTGGACGTAACGGCTACCCGGGTATTGAGCGATCAGAAGATCAGCAAGCAAACCCGCTCCAACTCTTGCAAAAGCCTGACAGTGACACTACAGTACAGTCCGGTCTCCTCGTCTGATATGTCGCATATCAAGTTTAGGGGTGGTAAAATGTCAGACCCCAATAACCGATAAGTCATGCCGATATGAGGCTCATAACTGGTCGAGAAACTACTGGTAGCACTTACCAGTATATCTCTAAACCATCCCTGGCCAGGGACTTCCCTGTTATGGCCAATCGAGCAAAGCGCAACATCAACCCCCAATACCGGGAGAGACGAAACCCCTCCTATCGCTCATTTCCTCCATGTGACTCGGGACTGTATCCAAAAACCACCGTTTTGCACGCCCTCTTGGACGTGGTAAGGTGGAAATCAAAGCACAGTGGGAATCACACAAGACTCTATGACGATCTCGGGTCTACAGACTAACCTGTACCAGTGTCACCCGAGAACTGCCATATGACGTAAGGTATAATACCATCTGGGAGTTCTCGGCGAGTTCGTCCAGTGTACCCAGTCTCCACTGAGCACCCGTATATCATCTCTGATGTCAAACACCAATGGATATGGGATCATCCATCGCCCATTTGTATAGGTCAAGAAGGCATACGCTAGTCTACACTGGTATATCGATGCCCCGTCTCGATACACCCATGACTAGGGACCTTGAAGGATGTACTTATGGACTACCATGTCCCTACTAGTATGATCTGCATCATAGTCCAGGTAGTCAAGTACACATCCTAAGGGCTTTACCAACATGTAACAGAGAGGCAATCAGTATATACGTTAAGGTAAAGTGTAACCAGATAGCATACTATCATGTCGAGCTAGAAAGTCCTCCCTATATATGTCCAAGCATCCACTACAATATACATCTCATGTATAGTAATGGCCTTTAGGGCATACATATAACTAACAATCTCGCACTTGCACTAGGGCTATCTGATAACAGTGGTTGTAGTATCTCATACTCAACCATCCCATAATAGTCTCTCTCTGGGAAAAAGCCTTTGTGAGTGGATCCGCCGTGTTATCCTCTGAGTCTACTCTCCTAACCTCAATCCCCTGGAGATCAAACATCTCCATGATCAGGTGATACTGCCTTAGAATATGTCTGGATCGCTGATGGGACGGGCGTTCCTTGGCACAAGCCACAACTCCATTGTCACACAATGGTAGGAACGAAGTTCATCTCATGAACTTATATACACCCAGACTTCCTCTTTGGAAGTATCTTTGGTAGCGATGTATCCAGCCTTTATCGACTAGTATGCCGCGATTTCTAGCTTGGAACTCTTCCAACCTACCGTCCCTTTACTAAGGGTAAAGACAATGCATGTGACTGACCTTCAGTCGTCCTTATCACCCTGAAACCCTTCCAGTGATTCTCCCAAGGATCAATTGATACCATCTCACTACAGCTAGTGAGTATCCTAACATCCAATTAGATCTATCTCATAGATCCAAAACCCAGGATTTAGTAGGTAGCACTTTCATCCTATATGAAGAATCATTGTGATAAGCGGAGATTGATCGAGCGTAGCATAGGAAACTCCTTCCCTATTGATTGATATTAATTCTTGTTGTGTCTAAATCAAATGATCCCCGGCAACGGCGCCATTTGATTGATAAGAAATTCTCGTTCTGTGTTTAAGAAAATGTATAGAATTCACAATCAAAAATATTTGACCGCAATCAATAACGGTGTCGGATGTAGCGCGTTAGTAAGTGTGAATCGTCCACAGGGATTGTGCGATTCGTTCGTATTTTGTTTTATTTGAATTGAAACTTTAAAGAAAAGAAAACAAACAATTCATGATTTGTAATTGAAGTTCAAGAATTAGAAAATCTAGATCTAATAAAAGTAAAAGATAGAATCAAGAATTGAGAGTTTGATGATTTTTCCAACCAAATATCAAGAATCGAAATGAGGCTCGTAGGAATCGATCGGATCTATAGATGTGATGTAATCTTACGATGACGTATTCTTATCCATCGATGAATTGAGACTAGATCGATGATGATCGACGAGAATTAGGGATTTCTAGTGAAACAAGGGTTTCATCATTTATCCCTTGTTCCTTCGTCGATATCGTTAACATTCTAGCCTCTAGTAAATTCAAGAAACGATCGTGGATCCCTAATTTCGAGCGATATCATTCAAGAAAGCATCGCAACGAAACTAGGTCATCGATTCTTGAACTTGCTAGGGTTTACAAAACTCGTAGGACTTAAGAATCGTTTTAAGATTTGTTACATCATCATTCTATTGATCGTCTTGACTCCTTTACGAGCGGAATTTTACTCGAACATCACAACAAGAACTACAATTACAAATTGAGATCGAATCATGGAGCAAGAATTTAAAGAAAGCAAGATTAAAGAATTTCACATTTTATTTATATCAACAATTTCATTACAATCGCTCAAGAACTACAAGAGGAAGAACTCGATAGTCGATTTGTCTTCGCTCGTCTCCGTGAGTCGCGGATCGGCTTGGATCACTTGCTCGATGGAAGATCGGCTCCGCTCCTAAAAAGTTGAAGGCTTCTCGCTTGATTTGTACTCGGGATCTTGAATTTGGATTGGAATTAGGGTTAGGGTTTCGCACAAGCCTTGTCACTAGACTTGTGGAAGAAGATGGAGAATAATGATTGATTAAGGATTGAGGAAGAATTGAAGATTAAGGATCAAGAAGAAGAAGTTTAACCCTAGGTCTAGGCTTCTATTTATAGACCTCCTAAAACCCTAGATCTTGGATTTGAATTTTGAATTTCCCTCCAAAAGTTAGTTAGAGGGAGAGGCTTCTAGAAGTAGTTAGTTAGGAGGGAGCTTCTAGAAATAGTTTGTTAGGAGCTTAATTAAGATTAGCTTTGCTTAATAATCTTTGCTGATCTGGTAGAAGCTTCGAGAGTTCTCTGGAATTTGAAGCATGTTAAATGAATGTGGGCCTTGAGATAAGAATTTTGCCCTAAAATTTAGGTGATGACGAGACAGAACTGCGGCGGATCCGCGGCGTAAGCAGGCTCCCGCCGCGGATCCACGGCGCTTCATGGGCCTTAGGGCTTGGGCCTTCTAGGATTTTCTGATGCTGTCATTTGGGCCTTTTTTTGATATGTTGATTTGTATTTGGCCTTCTGTATTGCTACCAGATCTTTAGCCTTTGAGTTGGCGTATTTTTGATCAGCTTCTTTTGGCTTTGTTCCTGCAATTCCCTGCACAAATCTCGAAACAAGTGTTGCGCAATACAAGGATGATGCGATGCCATGAAATGCAGTCAATATCCCTTATAATGCCGGTTTTAAAGTCTAACACATGCAATCTGATATTTAACGACTGATTTGCTAATATGTGCTAAATGAATACCGAACACTTCTAGATGAGTGCAATAGATAGGGAAATTGCCGTGTAAAAAATACAGTATTTTCGACTGATCACTTATCAAGAGCATGTCATCCACGTACTCTACGAGGATCACCACCATACTCCCTACTACCTTTTTGTATATACAAGGTCCATCTACCATTTTGATGTCAAACTCTTTGACTAACACATCAAAACAGACGCTCCAACTCCGCGATGCCTAATTTATCACATAAAACATTTTGCACACGTTTCCGCTGCTCCCACTGTCTACGAAGCCCTCTGACTGTGTACTTATAAACTCTATCTTCTAAAACATCATTTAGAAAAGAAGTCATGACACCCAACCGCCAGATATCGTAGTCATGGTATGTAGCCGTGGCAAGTAGGATCTGGATGGACTTAAGCATAGCTACTTAGAAAAGGTTTCATCATAATCCATACCTGGTCAATGATGCAAACCTTTAACAAGTCTATCTTTGAAAGTCTCAACTTTTCCATGTACACCAAGTAATCTTCTCAAGATATACTTGCTCCTGATGGGGATTTAACCCTTCAGATAAAGCAACCAAAGTCCATACTATGTTGGTGTATAAGGATTCCATCTCAGATCGCTAAGCATCCAGCCATTCTTACAGAGTCCCCACTCTTGATGGCCTGCTCGAAACTAGTTGGGTCATCATTTCATGATGCATTCCTCGCACCCACTGTCATAGAGAAACTGAAGTATCTCTCAGGTGGGTGAGGAACCCTACTAGATCGGCGGAGAGGCTGAGGTTCGTTGGAAACTATTGAATCCTTTGGTTCTACCAAATCATCAGCTACAGTTTGTATAGCTGGAACCTTTCCAGTTCTACATAATAGACCTTGCCTCGAGCTTGTCTGGATTTTGCTTTTCAGACATAGGCCGGATAACCCCAAATCTTAACATACTTAAGATATGGGCTCTTCCCATTCCATATCACATATGAAGTGGTAGGCAACTGATTTGATTTGAACCCTATTCAATAGGTACGCAACTTCATAAGTGCATAACTCCCAAAAGGAAATAGGTAACTCAGAAGTACTCATGATAGAGCACACCTTATCATATAGGGTGTGATTGCTCCGCCCCGATACACCGACGTACTGTGGTGTATGCGGAGGAATAATGCCGAGAGAGAATCTCATTCTCCTTTAAAATAATCCAGGAATTTTGTGCTCAAGTATTCTCCTCCTTGATCGCATCTAAGGACATAATACTTATACCCATTTTGGTTCTCTACTTCTAACTTGTATTCTGTGAATATCTCAAAAGGTTCGGACTTGTGTTTCAACAGGAACATATGTCTGAATCTTGAGAGATTATCAGAGAATTTAATGAAGTACAAAGGACCAGTCTTGGTATGTGTAGACAGTGGACCTTCATACATCTGTATGTATCATCCCAAGAGTTCACTAACTCTTTCTCTGTTTCCAATAAACGGAGCTGTGGTCATCTTATCTCTGTGACATGACCGACAAGTTTCACAAGATGTAAATTTAAACTAATTTAAATATGCATCTTTATGTAACTTCAGCTAGTCGGGTTGCATTGATATGACCTAGTCTACAATACCTCAAGAAGGATTCGTTCATTTCTGAACTCTTCCTCTTGTGTGTGTTCTGTATACTAAGAACTGTGGTTTGATTTAGAACATTAATGCTTTTAGATAACGTGCCTGAACCGATCAACTCTTGATATAGGAAATGTTCAAAACATTATCCAACTATACAAAATTATATCCTTTCTTTACTAATAAAGAGACTGATATGATGTTGTATATCAGGTTCGGTATCTAATAACATTTGTTCAGAATCAATGTATTCTGGTAATACAGGGTGATAGTGACCAACAGACTTGGCTGCAACACTTGCACCGTTTTCTGTCTCATGAAACTTATCACCCGTTCTCAGTTCTCTACCTTTCTGTAGCCCTTGTAATAGATTACATATGCGGGATCCTGATCCGGTATCTCATACCCAGGACGTAAAGGATACTGAGAAACAGTTCTATGTAATGAACACACCCGAAGATGATGCATCAGCATGCACTTTCTTCGTTTGGGCGGCACGGGAAATCTGGTATTCCCATATTTCCTGCTCTGTCTTATAACAATTATATGTTGGAGCGGGACCAAAGTTCCCCAGCTCGGTAAAACAAGCGAGTTCGGTCAATATATCCGTATTATTATCTTTATTAAGGCGTGACATGGTCGCTACCTGGAGAGAGAGAGAAGAAAACACTCTGCGTGCGCTCTTGCAAGATCAAATTGGTTATTATTTTATCTAATCAGGATGGCTCCCACTGTTTTTATCAAATCTTCCTTCAAACCTTAAAAGGAAAGACTAGCCGGGATTAACTACACCCTACAACTTCGCCAATCTTTCAGCCAGGCCAGTGTCGGTATTTTGAGGGAGGTTCCCCGTGCTTTCGCACGGACCTAATTAAAGTAAACCTCATTTTCCCAGAGGCGTAACCCCATTGACACCTTTCTAGACACCTACTTGATCGGCTAATTGTAATGTGTAAAACTCTCACAGGAGTAACAATTACTCGCAGCGGGTATCGGGATCCAACTATCTCATAGAAGGTATGCAATCTCATTGCAAATTTCAACACTTGAAATTCCCAATAATATTTTGCCCCAAACGATCTATGACCTTGACAAGGTCAACAAACCATAGACCGTAAGTCAAGTTCAACCCGTCATTTCTTGATTGACTTAAACCCACCCGCACGACCCTTGACATGGTCAACAAGGCCGTACGACTACCCTAAAACAATCTGCATCATATGCATAAGCAGATAAATACTTGTTAGATACCACACACTGCGCCTTGACAAGGTCAACAAACGCAGCACGAATACTAAGCAGGACTTATCTGAAATGACGGAGGGCTACGACAGGTTTTTCTGAAAACCTATGGCGTAATGAACTTGATATCGTTGTTGAATCAAAAGATTTTTAAAATGGAGTGTTTTTTAGGCTTTTACTAGTTTCGCTAAAGAGGTCACTCCCAGTGAAGGGATCTCGGCTCTTTCCTCGTCGAATGAGGTGCAGGACATATCATATATATCACTGTGCAAAGAAAGAACTAGAAAAGCAATCAAAAGACAAAACCGAGGGGTGTAGCATCTGCCAGTTATTGCTAAAGGGGTCACTCCCGGTGAAGGGATCTCGGCCCTTTCCTTATCGAATAAGGTGCAGGATGTTCTACAAGCAACACCGCGATGCAAAGCAAGAACTGTAGCTACCTGTTTTTGAAAATTCGATTCCACAGCATCTTTTAGGTTTCTTTTCTTTCATTAATCACATTAATGAAGTCCCATCATTTAAGTCACCTAAAAATCACAAATAAATACGACGTACACTTATGCCATCCGCATTCGCCTCGATGTCCCCTCGTGCACCGTTAGGTTAGGTAACTAACGGCAGAGTGGGGCAGGGCTAGCACGGGTGTAAAACATAAGTAACGTCTATATAATATATCATATATACTATATACAGTATCTATCACAGAACATCAAATGATCACATCACAGATATCGCAGCAGAAGAAACATATGAAACATTGGATATACTAGGACGTCCGTGTTTTATTTTGAGCCTCTATAAAACACGGATTCCACGGTCGTGATGAATAGCCAAACCCATACCCCTATACCCCTACGAGAGCGGCAAGCAACCCTACCAATTCTAGAGTTGGGAGACCGGGACTCGACTCCTCGAGTTGGTTTCCCACCGGAATCCAGAACCCGGTTATTTGTGCTCTCCTCCTTGGGTCTATCCTAGTGCGGAAAAGTAAATAATATACAAATGGTGATATCGACCTCATCCCGGAAGTGCCCCAATAAAAGAATATTACATACATTTTATTTTACATGAATGAAAATAAAAACTCTCATCTCACATAAAACCCCCCGGCTATTCAGAACGCGACGATCTAATATACCATATCCAGCAACACATATCATCACATGTCATCAACGTAAGTAAATATGCGCATCCCAATTGTCGTTGACATATAGCAACGAAACTGCCGATAACACATATTACACTTACGGTCGCAGAAAAGAAAGTGTAAAACTACAACAGTTGGAATCTGCAACCTCCATAGACATCGCATGCCTAACAATTATAAACCCTACATTTTAGTCTCTATATCGAAAACACTTTTCAATATCTAGTCGGGCAATTCAAGAAGATTCCCGATATTCTGATCGGATGCTCGTCGCAAACTTTAGTAGACGGCCGCACCCCCGGATGCCGTCGATGAAGTGCACTAAGGCGGAACTCCACTGCCGCGAGCATCCGAACGGATGCTTTTAGCGATGGGGTTCTCCTACAGTCACTTGGTCGGGGATATGGGGCATGGCTGTCTATTAAGTTTACCCGGCGAGTATCCGTGTACGCTACGTGATTGGTCATAGACTTTTGATCGCATCAAAATTCCGTGGCAACCGATCAATTGAGACTAAACTGCTATGTTTATAACATCCAAATTAGTTATCTCATAACTACTTGTGAATTTCAAATATTGTAATACATTCCAGATAAATAGACAATGTTAAACTTTCCGATCGAATGATCAAACACCCATGTTTTCCCAAATGGTTCTCAACACTTGAGGGGAGTTTAAAAACATCCATCACATGCCACAGTACCAATGGTCCAGCCGTAGAAGGGTCAAGCCAACGCCTCACATGTGGCACGCCGTACTGCCCCAAACCCTACGGTTCAAAATGCAGTTCAAGACGGTTATATAATCGAGTTAATGTTTTTTTATCTTCTAGAGGGTCCATCGCATTACTTGCACGATCTAGACGTTCTTAAACAAACGGAAAAATCCAACACTTGGAAATTTTTCGGGTCGGGAAAAAGTGAGTTATTGATATCCGTTCGAACTTTTTAACACGTTCTAAATATCCGGAAAACAAAACGAAATTAAATATTCCAATCGAATCAACGAATAAAAAATAAACCCCAAAAATACTCAACACTTGAGTCAGTTTAAAAAATACCCAGAAAATAGCAATTTTTCCTACAGATGTTACTGTGCCAAAACGACACAGTAAGACTTCTGTACGGCCGCGGATCCGCGGCGCAAGCAGGGTATTGCCGCGGTTCCGCGGCCAACTGTACGGCTCACTGTCTCGTTTTCCACAGTATTTCGTAGAAAACCCTGCTGAATTTTTTAGGTATTTTTAATTCAGAAAAATCCCAGATTTCAAAAATTTTGCAGAGAAGGGGTTAACTTTGACATATCGGGGTTCGTTCGGAGTTTTAACTTCGTAAACATATCGCCTAATGCTCTAGCTAGGCTCTGATACCACTGTAGGGTTACTAGGCACTCTAATGAGGTTCTACAAGGCATCAACCATGCCGAATTAAAATTTTAGCCGTGCCGAATAACTCTAATCAAGATCGTTGCTAGAAAATTAGGGTTTCAAGTGCAAGTAAATCACATTTACACTAAGTGAATACGAAATACAACCTTTGTAGATCGGTCCTTCACTTCTAAAGCTCCTTGTTGTAGTCCCTTCGCTGCGATCACGTGCTCCCGGACTCTCGAACGGCTCCATGAGAAAGTTGCAACGGGATTGCTTGAAGTCTTCGAGGCCGAAGATGATCTACGTCGAGGGAATACGAACTCAAGCTTCTACTTCACTAACCAAAGAATTAGTGAAGCAAACACCCTAAACTAAAGTGCTAGTCTAGTAGAGGATGGTGAGATAGGAAATGGGTACACTTTAGAATTTCTTTTCTCACTTTGTATCTCTTTCTTTTACAAACCCTAGAAAGAAAAATGAAGGAGGAAGAAGATGAGCTCAAATGAGAATGAAACTTATCAAGAGAGAGAGTGAGAACTAACCATGGTGAGTGAGTATCATATACTTAACTCATGTAAAGACATAACCATGGCTAAATATATTGGTTAGGTTAAATAATATCCAAAGCAAAACAAAAAGAGTTGAATTTATCAAAGCACTCACAAGCTTCTACAAGCTTCATGCATTTAACAAATATTCACTAATTTTGTATTTACTTTGAATATTAAAAACCATAACAATATATATATAATGGTGTATGTCTCATACACCCATGACAATTGTATCAACAACCATGATACAAATAGTAAACACAAATAAATATATATCACATATATATTAACTTGTGCACAAGTGAGAAAAATAAATGCTTAAGTGAACCAATGTTATGTTAGTTATATGTATGCCCTAGAGGCCATTACTGTACATAGGATGTATATTGTAGTGGATGCTGGGACATATATAGGGAGGGCTTTCTTGCTCGACATGATAGTATGCTATCTGGTTACTCTTTACCTTAACGTGTATACTGATTGTCTCTATGTTACATGTTGGTAAAGCCCTTAGGATGTGTACTTGACTACCTAGACTATGATGCGGATCATACTAGTGGGGACATGGTAGTCTATAAGTACATCCTTCAAGGTCCCTAGTCGTGGGTGTATCGAGATGGGGCATCGATATACCAGAGTAGACTAGCGTATACCTTCTCGACCCATACAGATGGGCGATGGATGATCCCATATCCATTGGTGTTTGACATCAGAGATGATATACGGTTGCTCAGTAGAGACTGAGTACACTGGATAGACTCGCCGAGAACTCCCAGATGATATTATACCCTACGTCAGATGGCAGTTCTCTGGTGACACTGGTGCAGGTTAGTCTGTAGACCCGAGATCGTCATTGAGACTTGTGTGATTCCCACTGTGCTTTGATTTCCACCTTACCACGTCCAAGAGGGCGTGCAAAATGGTGGTTTTTGGGTACAGTCCCGAGTCACATGGAGGCAATGAGCGATAGGAGGGGATTCGTCTCTCCCGGTATAGGGAGTTGATGTTGCGCTGTGTTCGATTGGCTATAACCGGAAATCCCTGGCCAGGGTTGCTGAGATTTACTGGTAAGTGTTATCAGTAGTATCTCGAACTGTTATAGACCTCATATCGACACGACTTATTAAGCTATTGTGGTCTGACGTTTACCACCCCTAGGCAAGGTATGCGACATATCAGACGAACAGACCGGACTGTACGGTAAGTGTTACTGGTTAGATTCATAGGAGTGTGAGCGGGCTTGCTCGTCGATCTTCTGATCGCTCAATACCCGGGTGGCCGTTACGTTTAGCAGACTACTTGCGGCTTGTGGGAGTTTGATATGATCATCACCTGCTGCCGGCGTATTGACGAGTCTTTAGAGTCCTACACAGAGGTTTCCGGGCTCAAGCGAAACGAAATAGGAGAGCATATGAGATATGTGCGGGACCGAGAATAATGCGTGTATGTGATACCGTATTATATTCTCGCGATTTGTATCATCGGCAGGTTATATGTGATATAGCCGGGTTACCGAATCAAGTGTTGATTCGATACATTGATACACTTGATAGTAGTCGGTTATATGCGATATGACCGGATCGTTAAATCAAGTGTTGATTTAATGATTTAATGTATAATTATATATTTGATATATTATTTAGCATTAACTAGTATTGGTTCACATTAAATGGATTTTCTCACTTGAAGTGCACGTTGTATATGTGATATATTTTTGTACACTTGTTTGTATCATGTTTGATGATAAATGCAACCTTGGGTGTGTGTATGCTATACACTATGTTAAGTGAATAGTTAGGGTTTCATTTCTTTTATTTATCTATTCATTTTTGGTTAAAAGAAAAAGGAAAACAAAATGGTTGCTTTTAGAACATTTTTGATGCTTCATGCATCTTTGACTAAAAATGACCATTTTGTTTTCATCTCCTAAACCTAACCATTCAACTAACCATAGTTCATTCTCTACACTTAACTAAGGTTGCAATATGATAAGAATGAAGGGGTTTTTCTTTTTAACTTAATCTTTTTATTCTTATCATATTCTTTTCTTCTTCTTCTTCCTCTTGAGAAAGAAAAGAAAAGCTTGCTTCAAAAATGTCAAGTGATGATTCCAAGTGAGAAATCCAAATCCAAAGTGAACCCACTTTCTATTTCTTCATCCTCTACCACTTGCCATGTAGTATAGGGTGTTTTCTTCACAAGTTTCACGACTTGGTGAAGTGGGAGCTTGATCTTGTGCTGCCTCGACGTAGATCATCTTCGGCATCGAAGTCGACGACTTAGCCCGATCATTTCTTCGATGAAACCACCGCGAGAGTCCGGGATCCGATGGGTACAGCGGAGGGACTTCATCACGGAGCCGAGGAGGTGGAGGACCGGATCTACAAAGGTTGTATTTCCGTTCATTTAGTGCTAAAACAGTTTAGTAGCTTGTAGTTTCGCCTAATCTCTAGTCAACGATCCGTATTAGGGTTTGTAAGCACCGGATTTTTTTTTGAAATTGGCATGGTTGATGCCTTGTAAGACGTCATTAGTGTGCCTAGGAACCCTACATGTTAGTCAATGTAAATTAGTATATTACATATACACTTATACACTAAATTATCAAATCAACACTTGACTTAATAATCCGGTTATAACATATATAACCAACTAACATTCAATGCATCGACTTATCGAATCAACCCTTGATTCGATAACTTGGTTATATCGCATATAACCGATCGACACAAACTCGCGAGAATAGAATACGGTATCGCATACACGCAATATTCTCGGTCCCGCACATATCACATATGCGCTCCTATTTCGTTTTGCCTGAGCCAGTACAACCTCTATATAGGACTCTAAAGACTCGTCAATACACCGGCAGTAGGTGATGATCATATCAAGCACCCACAAGCCGTCAGCGGTACTAGCTGGACGTAACGGCTACCCGGGTATTGAGCGATCAGAAGATCAGCAAGCAAGCCCGCTCCAACTCCTGCAAAAGCCAGACAGTGACACTACCGTATAGTCCGGTCTCCTCGTCTAATATGTCGCATATCAAGTCTAGGGGTGGTAAAACGTCAGACCCCAATAACCGATAAGTCATGCCGATATGAGGCTCATAACGGGTCGAGAAACTACTGGTAACACTTACCAGTATATCTCTAAACCAGCCCTGGCCAGAGACTTCCCTGTTATGGCCAATCGAGCATAGCGCAACATCAACCCCCTATACCGGGAGAGACGAAACCCCTCCTATCGCTCATTGCCTCCATGTGACTCGGGACTGTACCCAAAAACCACTGTTTTGCACGCCCTCTTGGACGTGGTAAGGTGGAAATCAAAGCACAATGGGAATCACACAAGACTCTATGACGATCTCGGGTCTACAGACTAACCTGTACCAGTGTCACCAGAGAACTGCCATCTGACGTAAGGTACCATCTGGGAGTTCTCGGCGAGTCCGTCCAGTGTACCCAGTCTCCACTGAGCACCCGTATATCATCTCTGATGTCAAACACCAATGGATATGGGATCATCCATCGCCCATCTGTATGGGTCGAGAAGGCATACGCTAGTCTACACTGGTATATCGATGCCCCGTCTCGATACACCCACGACTAGGGACCTTGAAGGATGTACTTATGGACTACCATGTCCCCACTAGTATGATCCTCATCATAGTCTAGGCAGTCAAGTATACATCCTAAGGGCTTTACCAACATGTAACAGAGAGACAATCAGTATACACGTTAAGGTAAAGTGTAACCAGATAGCATACTATCACGTCGAGCAAGAAAGTCCTCCCTATATATGTCCAAGCATCCACTACAATATACATCTCATGTATAGTAATGGCCTCTAGGGCATACATATAACTAACACTAACATGTACACATGTCACCACGGAACTGCTATCTGACGTCAGGTATAATACCAACTAGCTTGTTCCCGGCGAGTCCTGTCCGGTGTACTCATAACCCAATGAGCACCTGTATACATCTTAGGTGAACCAACTGACACCAATGGCTTGTGAGACTGGCCACCGCCCCTCGTCGGGGTCTCGACTGTATACACTAGTCTACTCCGGAGTATCGATGCCCTGTCTCGAAAACTCCCACGACTAAGGACCATTTTAAGGATGCGCTTATAGACCCCAGCTCCCACGTATATGATCGCCATCATACTGTTGGCCGTCAAGCAAGAATCCTAAGGGCTCTACCAACGTTCAATAGTGATCTGTAATGTCACCTAAAGCAGTACACGATGATAAAGATAAACCAGATAGCATACTATCATCTTGATTAAGACTGTCCTACTGGCATAGGTCCTCCCTCAATCATTGCAATCACGTGCCTGTGATCCAATAATTGACTCTGAGGGCACTATATCCAACAATGAAAACAATAACATATAGGGACTATCAGTTAGCAAGCTATGTCAATGAAGTAATGTTCTCTAAAGTGTACATGACATAGCAATTACCGATGAAGATGTGTGTGAGCCGGCAAGCAAGTGTACGCGGAGCATACGCATCATCGGTAATTGTGCTGGTATCCTAACAACATGTTTCATCATTATTCACGAAAGTACATATAGACATGCAATGCAATGCGAATAGCAGAATAAATGGCAATGAATAGTAAATGCAGCAATAACGAATTATACATTCCTATATACGAGTCATACAGTTTTTGGTATCTGAAATCGCACGAATCGTGATGTTTAGAAAATAGGGGCTACGGTGTTTTTACGAAATGTACGTCCTTTGAAATATCTGTAGCATCCCTTGGCCTGTCTTTAAAATACTCACGATTCGTTAGTTTTTGAAAAAGGTATGACTCGAGTCTAGTCTAATATCTACAAGTAAACTACAGGACTAAACTAACATACTAGTTGAAAGGGTAAGGAAACCACCTAAATCTGAGTCGCTATATATATAAATATAATAGTCGGTGATCCTGCCTCAATAGTACCACATACAATACAATATATAATATGACATTCTCGAGTCAAGAGTGGGGATCTATCATAGATCGTACGGTAAATCCATTGTACGGCATCCCAATCTGGGTATGGGTCGAATATCACGTTTATCTCATCATTTATCTGGTATCCTTATCATCATATCATGAACTGGGTATTGATCTAAAGTCTAGTACATACTTATACCATATATATATATATATATATATATATATATATATATATATATATATATATATATATATGCGTGTGTATGAAAACACATCGCCTAAAGACCCGCTATAACATCATGTCGTATCTCATAATATGAACCATATCACATCACAGATCTCGTGGCATCATGCCTAATCTCATCGACTAATATCCAAGTACCATGTACTATCCTCATCGTCCATGTATATGTATACGTGTGTGTGTGTCTACACACACACACACACACAGTCCCATACTTATGTGTGTGTGTATGCAATACTATACTCTAGGGTTTCGCGACTAAAAATTATGTAACGACACTATCATCCCAATATTAGAATTAACCATGATCTTCTAAGTTCCTACTTGCTAACTATGCAAGTTTCACAAACAAAAGATCATATATAACTTTAATATATCATAGGCTACACTACGAACTGCGGGGGTGCTATACGCCATCCACCCGACTTCCCCCGTAGATATATATCTACTCACCTGGATGCCTCGGCTAATCTGATCCGATCTCAGCTCTGTCATTCCCGCACCACGTCCGATGCCTCAGCGCCCGATCCTAGGAATGTACATAAGGAAAACAATAGAATAAATATAAATAGTCACGGACACATACAATACAAGTCAACCACGCGCACTAATTAGACGCGCTCACACTTGGTGCATGAAACGCCTCACGACAACGCCACAAACTACAACTAGGGTCGGAATACGTGACAACACCAAACCAAAAACCGAATCACACTAATCGTGCGTTCACAACGCAATAATTATATAAGAAATAGGGTTTAAATCATCAACACCTTAAACTTAATTTAAAATCGATTTCTTTCAAAAACCTAGTAAGCACAAATTACCCGTTTTACTTCAAAACTTGATGTTTTAACAAAACTAGTGGCCACAATGCTCACTAAAAAAACTTAATTAGGTCATACAACCATTTACTAGATTTTAACCTCACTTATTACCTTTAATCCCAAAACCTAGTTTGCAATATTAACCACTTTTAAAAAAAAATTAAACTAACAATTAACAAACTAGCTACTAGGTTAGATTTTACAAGTCTTAAAGTGTTAAATTACACAATTAAACCATGGTCAAATGACATAAACCCTAACTTGATCTTAAACTCTTTCTTGAATTTTCTAAACTTGAAATTTGAACCATATTACTTACTAATTGAGTTTGATTTAAGTGCTTAAACCACAAATTAACTATAGGTTTAGGATTTATACCTCATAGATTGAATATCAAACATGAATCTTAGCCACCCAAACTTGCTTCCATCCCCCAAGATCCTTGCTAGATTGGCTAAAGAATAATGTGTAAAGCTTGGATTTGGAGTTTGTGAGGTTTTATTTTGATTTTTTTTGAATTTGTGAGGAATTTTGTGTTGGAAATGAAGTGGGAAAATTGGGGGGGGCTGCTCATGGGGGAGGTCTCAGCCAAGATGGGGAGGGGAAGAGAGAGAGTGAGGTGAGGGTGTTGGTAAGGTCAAGGGAAGCCATACCTCAAGTTAGCACATCATTTCTTTATTGATTTCCTTTTTCATCTTCCTTTCCTGATCTTGATCCCTGGGAGATTAACCATCTCCCTGATCAGGTGATACTTACCTCAGAATATTTCTGGAACGCTGATAGGAACTTCGTTCCTAGGCCAAAGTCACAACTCCATTGTTGTCACAATAACAGTTATTGGATGTTCAATGGTAGAAACCTTGTTCATCTCATGAACAAGAAATGTCCAGACAGTCACTTTGGTAGTATCATTGGTGGCAATGTATTCAGCCTTTATCGTCTAGTATGTCACGGTATCTAGCTTGGAACTCTTCCAACATACCATCCCTCCATTGAGGGTAAAGACAATGCATATGACTGACTTTCAGTCGTCCTTATCACCCTGGAAGCTCGAACCAAGAACTTTCTTTTAGTGCTTCTCAAGTACGTAAGAATGTCCTCCACAGCTGTCCAGTGATTCTCCCAAGATCCGATTGATTCCTGATCACTACACCTAGTGAGTCATCTACATCTGGTCTGGTATATAACATCGCATACTCTGATAGAGCCTACTGCCGAAGCACATGATATCCCTTACATGCGAGCTCTCTTCAAATCGGTATCGGGAGACATCTTTTTGGAGAGAGTGATCCATGAGTAAGTGGGCGAACCACCACGCTTAGAATCTTCCATACTAAACCCCTTTAGTTTGGTGTTTATGTACCTGGATTTGGGACACTACCAACATCCACTTAGATCTATCACCATAAATAATATTCTACGAGATGTAGTAGGTATCATCCAGATCTTCAATTGAGAATCATCGTGATAAGAGGAGCTTGACCGAGTGTAGCATAGGAAACCCTTTCCTTGTAAGTCAACGTTACACATCCCACGGGTTTGCGGGGAGACGGAACGGGTAAAAAATGATTTTTACAAACAAGGTAACATTGACTTTAACACAAGATATTTGCTAAACCATAACTAACAAACTAGCTAGAGGTATTATCTACTATGTTAGAAGATTATACCTAAAGTTCTAAGTCCTTCTCTTCATTCCGCTGTCCTCATTCTCCTTGCAAGCTCCTTGGAGTGAAATGGAAAGCACCTCCTCGTCGGCTTCTCTATGTAGTAGAAGATCCACCCGAGAGTTCCAACCTTGAGCTAAACCTCCAAGTTGAGGCAACTAGATCACTTGGTGTGCTAAACTAAGTAACCTAGAATGAGTAGAGAGTGATTTAGAGTGGCTTAGTCTCACTAACCCTTGATTCTCAACTCATGAGACACTTGGGTTTTGAGAGGAAGAAGGAGAGAGCAAGCTTGAGGAGAGAGAATGTATTTGTGATAATGATAATAAAAAAATGGAATGGATAACTTATATATGACCATTTGTCATGGCATGAAAAATATCTCATCAAAATATCTAGGTCAAAAATATCTCATCAAAATATCTATGGTCAACAAGTCAAGCCAAGTCAAATGGTCAACATAAGTATCCATGCCATATAATTATCATTTACCACAAATAATAAAACCTTTTCCTCCACTTCATATTTATTTTGACCAAGTCAATGGTCAAAACCCTAATGAGATGTCTCCGTCTATACCCCCTCTCATCCGTATATACATACCCGCATCCGTGTTCCGAAAAACACGAATACAATTAGACGGAGATAATCCAATAATCAAATACTAGGATTCGGCTTAAACTAAAGCCCACTAGTATTGTCAGCTCGAACACCATACGCGTACAAGTACACGTATGTGATCGAACCCTGTCGTAAAACCATACGACCTCTACTCGTTTCGCCCGAAGCTGGGAAAGCCGCTTTGTGGGACTCTAAAGACTCGACACTACGCTAGCAATGGGTTTAACCACAGGCCGCAAGTGGTACTAGCTGTACGTAACGGTCCCCAGGTAGATGTCGATAAGAAGGCCGATGAGGAAACCCATCCGAACTCCTACTGAGCCTGAATGTGACAATCTCCGTACAGTCCGGTCTGTTCGTCAAAGAGTATCGCATATCGGGCCTAGGGGCGGTAAACGTCAGACCCCTAATAGCGGTATAAATCGTGTCGGAGTGTAGCCCATTACACCTTGAGAAACTACTGGAGTACCAACCAGTAAATCTCGCTTGCCCTAGCCAGGGACTTTGCGTAATGGCTCTCCAAACACCGCGCGATATCAACCCCCAATACCGGGAGAGACGAATCCTATCTAACCGCCATTGTCTCCAAGTGCTTCGGGACTGCACCCAACTACTACCTGTTTGCACGACTCAATAGAGCCGTGGTAGGGTAGTAATCAAAGTACAGTGGGAACACACTCGAGGCGAAGTGGCAGTGTCAAGTTAACGGACTAAGCTGTACTCATGTTACCTGGGAACTGGTACCTGACGATAGGTATAGTACCAACCAGCAGTTCCCGACGAGTCCTGTCCGGTGTACTTGTAACCTAATGAGCACCTGCATACTATCTCCAGTACGACGTACTAATGGCTGTGGGACAGACCATCTCCCCTGCTGGGATGAGAAGCGTATACACTAGTCTACTCCGGAGTATCGATGCCCCGTCTCAATAATCCTATGACTAGGGACCTGTATAAGGATGTGCTTGTAGATTACCCAGCCCCCACTAGTGTGACTGCCATCACAATGCTGCTAATCAAGCAATGATCCTAAGGGCTCTACTAATATGTATAAGCGATATGTTAATAAAAACAAATGCATATATTGTAGTAGAAACAAACCGAGTAGCATACTACCATTTTGAGCAAGACTGTCAATACTACTGTGAATATCCCAAGCTTCCATTAAATAATATACAACCCAGTATGATACAATAAAGGCCACTAGGGCATATACACTAACAATCTCCCACTTGCACTAGGGCCATGTGCTGGCATATCGCAGACCTATCATCTCAAATAGGCTCTCGAACTGCGTCTGAGGGATGACCTTTGTGAATGGATCTGCAGTGTTATTCTCCATATCTACTATCTTCACCTCGATCTCCCGGTGATCTACGATCTCCCTGATCTGGTGGTACCGCCTCAAAATGTGTCTGGACTTCTGATGGGACCTGGGTTCCTTTTCTAAAGCTATAGCGTCATTGTTGTCGCAAAACAGCGGTATTGGATCAACAACGGTTGGAACCACCTAAAGTTTTGTGAGGAATTTCTTCATCCAGACAGCTTCTTTTGCGGCATCGCAAGCAGCTATGTACATCCATCGTCGAGTCAGCAACGGTGTCCTACTTGGATCTCTTCCAACAGATCGCCCCTCCATTGAGGGTAAAAACATAACCCGACATAGACTTGGAGTCATCCTTGTCACTCTGGAAGCTGGAGTCAGCAAAAGCCTTTTTCTGGAGGTCTTTTCCTCCATACACCAAGAACATCTCCTTAGTCCTTCTTAGATACTTCAGAATGTTCTTTACTGCTATCCAGTGTTTCTCCCCTGGGTTTGACTGATACCGGCTTACAACGCTCAATGTGTATGCTACATCTGGTCTGGTACACAACATCGCATACATTATAGAGCCTACCGCAGATGCGTATGGTATAGATGACATGCGATCCCTTTCCAAATCGGTCTTGGGAGACATCTCTTTGGAGAGGGTGATTCTATGACAAGCCGGTAGGTTACCACTCTTTGAATCTTCCATACTGAATCTTTTCAGTATGGTGTCGATGTACCTGGACTACGAAAGTCCCAACATCCTCTTAGATCTATCACGATAGATCTGGATCCCCAGAATATAGGAGGCATCACCCAGATCCTTCATGGAGAACATTTGTGACAAGAATCCTTTGACCGACTGTAGCATAGCAATATCATTTCCTATTAAGAGAATGCCATTCACTTACAAGACGAGGAATACCACAGTTCTCCCTACAATCTTACTGTAAATGTATGGTTCATCTGGATTTTTGATAAAGTCAAATTCTTTGACTGTCTCATTAAAACAGATGTTCCAACTCCGCGATGCCTGCTTTAGTCCATAAATAGACTTAAGCAACTTGCACACTTTACCGCTGCTCCCACTCTGAATGAAACCCTCTAGCTGATCCATAAATAGACTTAAGCAACTTGCACACTTTACCGCTGCTCCCACTCTGAATGAAACCCTCTGGCTGATCCATATAGACACACGCTTCCAAATTACTATTTAGAAAAGCCGTCTTTACGTTCATCTGCTAGATCTTATAATCGTGGAAGGAAGCAATGGTAAGAAGGATCCGAATGGATTTGAGAATAGCCACTGGAGAAAAGGTTTCATCATAGTCCAAACCAGGTCTTTGATGAAAACCCTTTGCAACAAGTCTAGCCTTATAGGTTTCAACATGTCCATCTACACCAATCTTCTTTCTGAAGATCCATTTGCAGCCTACGGGTTTTACCCCTTCTGGAGCATTGTCTAAAGTCCATACTTTGTTGGTATACATGGACTCCATTCGGTCCGCATTGCATCCAGCCATTTTATCGAGTCACCGCTCTGAATGGCTTGCTGGAAGGTAGTAGGCTCATCATTGTCAATGATGCAATCCTCTCGATCCCCGTCTATGAGAAACCCATAGTATCTCTTGGGCGGATGAGACTGCCTACTACTCCTGCGGAGTGGCGCTGGGATGTCCGGTTCTTCTGAAACCTCTGGTTCTACCAAGCTTTCAGTAATAGCTTGTGGTTCTGGAATTTCTTCCAGTTCTATTGCGCTACCACCTATCTGATTTTCTAAAAATTCAGTTTCCAAGAAGCAGGCATGATGAGAAACAAAGACCTTTTGCTCCTTTGCGTAATAGAAAAGATACCCATTGGAGTTCTTTGGGTATCCCACAAACTTACACTGTACTGAGAGTGCCTCGAGCTTGTCCGAATGCTGCTTTTTAACAAAAGATGGACATCCCCATGTCTAAAAGTGTTTAAGACAGGGTTTCTTCCCACTCCACATCTGATATGGTATGGTAGGCACTGACTTAGTAGGAACCTGATTCAAAAGATATGCAACTGATTTTAGTGCATAACCCTAGAAGGGTCACAGCAACTCAGCCTTACTCATCATTGAACGAACCATATCTAATAGGGTTCGGTTCCATCTCTCCGATACACCGTTGTGTTGTGGTGTGTATGAAGAGTAAGCTGAGAGAGAATTCCATTCTCTTTTAGGTAATCCAGGAACTCGGCACTCAAGTATTCACCACCTTGATCAGATCTCAGTGTCTTGATACTGTTTCCTGTTTGTTTTTCCACTTCATTCTTGTATTCCCGGAATTTCTCAAAGGCCTCGGATTTTTGCTTCATCAAGAAGATATGTCCATACCTAGAGAAATCATCCGTAAAAGTAATGAAATAGGAATAACCACCTCGCGCATGTGTAGACATTGGACCACACACATCGCTGTGTATGAGTCCTAAGAGCTCGCTCGCTCTTACTCCGTGTCCAGTTAACGGAGTCTTTGTCATTTTTCCCATGAGACAAGATTGACAAGTAGCATAAGACAGATATTCGAACGGATCCAAATATCTCTCTCTATGTAACTTCGTCAACCGTGTTTCATTGATGTGACCCAGTTTATATTGCCATAAGAAAGCCTGATTTGTTTTCGGAGACTTTCTTTTAAGTGTGTTCTGGACACTGAAAACCTGAGCTTGATTTAATACGTAAATTGCGTTTTCTAATGTACCTGACCCAATCAGAACTTTATTTAGGTGGATGTGGACCACATCGCTTACAAATGTAAAATCATATCCTTCCTTAGAAAGTAAGGATACAGATATGTTATTACAAGCTAGACTAGGTACATACAAACAGTTACGTATAATCAATATCTGCCCACTTGTCAATCCTAGATGATATTCCCCTACGGATTCAGCGCTCACGCTCATTCCGTTCGCAACTCTGAGAGTCATGTCACCTACCCTGATAACTCTACGGTTTCTCAAATCCTGTAATGAATTACAGATATAAGATCCTGATCCGGTATCTAGTACCCAGGAAGTAGAGTTAATTGACACACAATTTTCTATTACAAACACACCCGAAGCCGAAGCCACAACATGTTTCGAATCCTGGCTACTGGCTTTCCAAGCCCTACAATCCCTCTGCCAATGTCTTTTCTCGTAACAATAGGAACGTCCCTCCTTCCCTACTTTTAGCCCCGAAACTTTTGCCCTTCCTTTTCCTTCTACCTTCCTGACACCGTATATCGGCTTTGTGGAGGTCTTCTTCTTCTCACCTTTTGCTTTCGCCTTGGATGTAGAAGTCGAAGATTCCCTAATAAGCAGAGCGGGTGTCTCCTTGTTTTCCTTCAGAGTGTAAGTAGAGGGTAGGGACTGTAGAAACAAGTCAGCATATGACCTTTTTCCCAATGTGGTCTCCAGGTCCGTGAGCTCATCAATATAGCTAGTCATTGTAAGGATGTTGTCCCCTACAGATGACCCGACAGCCAACCTCGCTTAAAACAATTCCTTCGAGGTCTCATATCTTGCGATACAAGATTGGTCTCCATATAAATCTTTGTTATGGAGGAAGATAGAAGCTATGTCTATCTTCTCATGCTGCCTCTGGTTTACACTATCCACTGAGGCCAACACGAGGCACTTGGCATTCGCACAGTCCTTTTCCGATGTCTTGCGGATATCAATATCCGTGATGGTGGAAACTGGACCTGGGACGGCAGGGGCTTGAGTAGTAATGAGGTGTCCCAGCTTGTCATAGGCAATGGACATCTGGATAGACCTTTTCCAGTCATTATAGTCAGATTCAGTCATTTTATTATCTAGATGTAACCTATGTGTGGTCACGGGGTCGCTGCAAGAGAGAGAGAAGAAAACACTTAGCATGATACTCTTGCAAGTTTAAATTGGTTTTTAATTTATCTAAACAGGATGGCTCCCACTGTTTCTAGAATCCTTCCTCAAACCATAAAAGAAGAATTAGTCAGGATTAATCTCACCGTACAATACTTGCTTAACCGTTCAGCCAGGCTCGTGTCGGTACTTCGAGGGAGGTTTTACGACGCTTTCGCGAAGTTCCTTAATTAAATAACCTCTTTTCCCTAGAGGCGTACCCTGCTAACACCGTTCTAGACACCTACTTGGTTTATAGCATTGATCGTTAAGTGAAAAAATCTACCGAGGAGTAGCGGATACTCACAGTAGGATCGGGATCCAAATATCATTGTGTGATAATGTTGAAGGAATCCTACCAAAATTATCAAACTCCAAATGGTATGAAACACTAGCAAGTTTCAGTTTCTTTAGAAACTGCCGATGTGGATTTTTGCCCCATGCTCTTATGACCTTGACTAAGGCCAACAAATCATAAGTCACATGTCAAGTTCTACCCGTGATTGTCCGGGTTAATTTGAACCCACCCGTACATACCCTTGACTAAGGCCAACAAAGTAGTACGACTGTCCCAAACCAACGCATCTATGTATGCAATATGTGAATACCCTGCAGCTACTAATCACCATGCCTTGACTAAGGCCAACAAAATACTATTGAATATTCATATGAAATAACGGAGGGCTACGAATGGTTTTGGCGAAACCGTGAACGTAGTGAACATGATATAATCGAAGGAACCTGATAGCTTTTAAAAGGAGTGGTTTAAGCTCCGCATTTTAAAAGTTTTGCTGTTAATGAAAAATCGAGTGGTTTTGAAATTGTTCTGACGATTCATCTTTGGCTTGTTTTCTTTGCATTAATATAATGTGTCCCATCAATTAATCCTACCATTGCAGAAAACAACGAAAATATAACGTACGCTTATTCCATCCTCATTCGCCATAAGGCCCCGTCATCACCCGTTAGGTTACTTAACTAACGACAGAGCAAGGGATGGACTAGCGCGGATATAAAACATAAGCAACGTCTACTAGATATCATATATAGATATATACATTCGTCAGACGCAATGATAGGCATTCCAGATCACAGATAAACACATTGGATATACTTGGAATCCGCGTTTCCTTTCAGCCTGTAACGAAAGACGGATTATACGGTCGTGATAAATAGCCAAACCCTACCCTATACCCCTACGGGTGTGGCAAACTACCCGCCAAATATCTGAAGTGAAGCAACCTCCCTCAACAAAGTGAGTTGGCCACTCAGCACTTCAAAGTACCCTGTAGTTTGTGCACCCTACCTTGGGTCTATCCTAGGAGCAAAAACAGTAAAAGAAATAATACAACGGTGGCTACAAGCTCAACCCGGATGTGCCCCGCAAAAATAATATTACATCACTTTACAAATTTTACATCCAATGATAGAATGAAAACCCTCATCTCACATCCCGGCTATTCATCACAACGATCCAAAAAGTTCATATACACAAACCAATATTAACAGATCACAGATATTTGCAACCCCCACTAATTGACGTATAGAGATTAGTAGACATTCAGCACATATAACACATCATAGATATAATCCGATTAGCCAAAGTTCATAGAATTTCGATCAATAACCACATTTGAAACTACTCCAAGTACAATACTATACAGAAAATTCCTGAGAAGAAACAAAATATCCCAGAAAACACAAAACAACCACAGAGACCACAAGAAAAAATTTGGACCAACTCGGAGACGACTCGGCCATGGATCCGCGGTGGAACGTTTGGTTCGGCCGCGCCTCCGCGGCGGTCTGACCGAGTTAGGCGCCCAAATTTCTTCAGTGTTCTAGAAAAACCCTGCTCGTATTTTTCAGGTCTCAGAAAATATTTTTAGACCTGATTTAAATTTCGAAAGAAAATGCAAGTTTTGGTCGAGTTTTCAGGATTTTCCCGTGATCGAAGTTCTAACAGCTTTGCTAACATGATAGTTATGGTTTAGACTGGCTCTGATACCACTCTAAGTCAACGTTACACACCCCACGGGTTTGCGGGGAGGCTGAACGGGTAAAAAATGATTTTTACAAACAAGGTAACATTGACTTTAACACAAGATCTTTGCTAAACCATAACTAACAAACTAGCTAGATGTATTATCAACTATGTTAGAAGACTATACCTAAAGTTCCAAGTCCTTCTCTTCATTCCGTTGTCCTCCTTCTCCTTGCAAGCTCCATGGAGTGAAATGAAAAGCACCTCCTCGTCGGCTTCTCGATGTAGTAGAAGATTCACCCGAGAGTTCCAACCTAGAGCGAAACCTCCAAGTTGAGGCAACTAGATCACTTGGTGTGCTAAACTAAGTAACATAGAATGAGTAGAGAGTGATTTAGAGTGGCTTAGTCTCACTAACCCTTGATTCTCAACACATGAGACACTAGGTTTTGAGAGGAAGAAGGAGAGAGCAAGCTTGTGGAGAGAGAATGTATTTGTGATAATGATAATAAAAAAATAGAATTGATAACTTATATATGACCATTTGTCATGGCATGAAAAATATCTCATCAAAATATCTAGGTCAAAAATATCTCATCAAAATATCTATGGTCAACAAGTCAAGCCAAGTCAAATGGTCAGCATAAGTATCCATGCCATATAATTATCATTTACCAAAAATAATAAAACCTTTTCCTCCACCTCATATTTGTTTTGACCAAGTCAATAGTCAAAACCCTAATGAGATGTCTCCTTCTATACCTCCTCTCATCTGTATATACATACCCGCATCCGTGTTCTGAAAAACACGAATACAATGAGATGGAGCTAATCCAATAATCAAATACTAGGATCCGGTTTAAACTAAAGCCTACTAGTATTGTCCGCTGGAACACCACATGCATACAAGTACACGTATGTGATCGAACCCTGTCGTAAAACCATACGACCTCTACTAGTTTAGTCCGAAGCTGGGAAACCCTCTGTGTGGGACTCTAAATACTTGACACTACACTGGCAGTGGGTTTAACCACAGGCCGCAAGCGGTTTTAGCTGTACGTAACGGTCCCCAGGTAGATGTCGATAAAAAGGCCGATGAAGAAACCCATCCGAACTCCTACTGAGCCTGAATGTGACAATCTCCGTACAGTCCGGTCTGTTCGTCTAAGAGTATCATATATCTGGCTAGTGGGGTAAACGTCATACCCCTAATAGCGGTATAAGTCGTGTCGGAGTGTAGCCCATTACATCCTGAGAAACTACTGGAGTACCAACCAGTAAATCTCGCTTGCCTTGGCTAGGGACTTTGCGTAATGGCTCTTCAAACACAGCGCGATATCAACCCCCAATACCGGGAGAGACGAATTCTATCTAACCGCCACTGCCTCCAAGTGCTTCGGGACTGCACCCAACTACTACCTGTTTGCACGACTCAATAGAGCCGTGGTAGGGTAGAAATCAAAGTACAGTGGGAACACAGTCGAGGAGAAGTGGCAGTGTCAAGTCAATAGACTAAGCTGTACTCATGTCACCTGAGAACTGCTACCTGACGATAGGTATAGTACCAACCAGCAGTTCCCGACGAGTCATGTCCGGTGTACTCGTAACCTAACGAGCACCTGCATACTATCTCCAGTACAACGTACTAATGGCTGTGGGACACACCATCTCTCCTGCTGGGATGAGAAGCGTATACACTAATCTACTCCGGAGTATCGATGCCCCGTCTCGAAAATCCTACAACTAGGGACCTGTATAAGGATGTACTTGTAGATTACCCTGCCCTACTAGTGTGACTGCCATCACAATGCTGGTAATCAAGCAAAGATCCTAAGGGCTCTACTAATATGTATAAGAGATATGTTAAAAGAAACATATGCACATATTGAAGTAGAAACAAACCAAGTAGCATACTACCATTTTGAGCAAGACTGTCAATACTACTGCCAATATCCCAACCATCCATTAAGTAATATACAATCCAGTATGATACAATAATGGCCTCTAGGGCATATACACTAACATTCCTATCAAGAGTATGTCATCTACGTACAATACGTGTAAGACAACCTCACTCTCTACAACCTTCTTGTATATACAAGGTTCATCTACCATTTTGATGAAGTCAAACTCTTTGACTGTCACATCAAAACAGATGTTCCAACTCCGTGATGTGCGCATTGATCCTGATGGACTTAAGCATAGCTTTGAAAGCCTCAACTTTTCCATTTACACCAATGATCTTCTCAAGATCCATTTGCTCCCAATGGATTTTACCCCTTCAGGTGCAACATACAAAGTCATACTTTGTTGGTGTATAAGGATTCCATCTTTGATTGCATAGCATCCATCCGATTCACAGAGTCACCACTCGTGATGGCCCGCCTAAACCTAGTCGGTCCATCATCTAACATGATGCAATCCTCGCTCCTACTGTCATCGAGAAGACCGTAGTATCTCTCGAGTGGATGAGGAACCCAACCAAATTCGCGGAGAGGCTGAGGTTCGTTGGAAACTATTGAATCCTTTGGTTTCACCAAATCATTAGCTGTTTTGTCTAGCTGGAACTCCTTCCAGTTCTACCTCATGACCACAAATTTCATCACAACAAATTTCTTTTCTAAAAAGGTGGCATGCTGAAAAACAAAACACCTTTTGCTCCTCAGTGTGGTAGAAGATATTCCCTCACGAATGTTCGGGATATCCTACAAACTTATACAGAAATGACCTTGTCTCGAGCTTGTCCGGATTTTGCTTTTCAACATAGGCCGGACAACCTCATATCTTAACTCGTTTAAGACATGGTCTCTTCCCATCTATATCTCATATGCAGTGGTAGGCCCTGATTTGGATGGAACCCCATGCAATAGGTATGCAGCTTCTCAAGCGCATAACTCCACAAGAAAACAGGTAACTCAGCAATACTCACCATAGAGCGCGCCATATCTCATAGGGTGCAATACCTCTGCCCCGATATACCATTGTGCTGTGGTGTACTCGAAGGAGTAAGCTGAGAGAGAATCACATTCTTTTTTAAGAAAATCCAGGAACTCCATGCCCAACTATTCTCTTCCTCGATCACATCGTAGGACTTTAATACTTCTATCCGTCTGGTTCTTTAACTTCAAACTTATATTCCTTGAATTTCTCAAAAGCTTCAGACTTGTGTTTCAATTGGAACATATGTCTGAATCCTGAGAGAAGGTCAGTGAATATAATGAAGTACTAAGAACCAACCATGGCATTTGTAGAGAAAGGACCGTATACATCATCATGTATCCATCCAAAGAATTCACTAACTCTTTCTCTGATTCCAGTAAACAGAGTATTGGTCATTTTATCGTTGAGACAAGGTTGACAAGTATCATAAGATGAAAATTTGAACAGATTCTCATATTCATCCTTATGTAACTTAGCTGGTCATGTCACATTGATATGACCTAGTCTATAATGCCACAAGAAGGATTCGTTCATTTCTGAATTAGTCCGCTTGTTTGTGTTCTAGATACTTTGAACTGTAGTTTGATTTAGAACGTTTATGCTATTATATAACGTGCCTGATCGAATCAACTCTTGATTCAGGAAAATGTTCATAACATTATCCTCCAATACAGAATTATATCCTTCTTTAACTTAATAAAGACACCGATGTAATGTTGTATATCAGGTTCGGTATGTAATAACATTCGTTCAGAATCAATGTATTTACCATTTGGTAATACAAGGTGATATTTGCCAACTGATTTGGCTGCAACACTTGCACCATTCTCTACACTTAGAGATATATCACCCATTCCCAGTTCTCTACCTTTCTGTAGCCCATGTAACATATTACATATGCGGGATCCTGATCCGGTATCACATACCCAGGACGAAGAGGATACTGAGAAACAATTCTTGGTAATGAACACACCCGAAAAAGGTGCATCAACATGCACTTTCTTCGATTGGGTGGCATGGGAATCCGGATATTCCCCTATTTCCTGCCTGGACTTATAACAATTATAAGAAAGAGCGGAACCAACGTTCCCTAGCACAGTATAATAAGCAGGTTCGGTCAATGCATCCATATTATTATCTTGATTAAGGCCTGACATGGTCGCTACCAGGAGAGAGAGAGAGAGAAGAAAACACTCTGCGTGCGCTCTTGCAAGATTAGATTGGTTAGTATTTTATCTAATCAGGATGGATCCCACTGTTTTTATCAAATCTTCCTTCAAACCCTAAAAGGTAAGACTAGCCGGGACTAATTACACCCTGCAAGTTCGCCAATCTTTCGGTCAGGCCAGTGTCGGTACTTTGAGGGAGGTTCCCCATGCTTTCGTACGGACCTAATTAAAATAAACCTCGCTTTTCCAGGGGCGTAACCCCGTTAACACCTTTCTAGACACCTACTTGATCGGCTAATTGTAATGTGTAAAACTCTCCCAGGAGTAACTCTTATTCACAGTGGGTATCGCGATCCAACTATCGCATAAAAGGTATGAAATCTCATTGCAAATTTCAACACTTGAAATTCCCGATAATATTTTTTGCCCCTAGCAACTTATGACCTTAACATGGTTAACAAATCATAAGCGCTAACCAAGTTCAACCCGTCATTTTCTAATTGAATTAAACCCACCCGCACGACCCTTAACATGGTCAACAAAGTCGTACGACTACCCTAATCTAATCGCATCATATGCTTATGCAGATAAGTACTAATCATCTACCGCACACTATGCCTTAACATGGTCAACAAATGTTGCACGAATACTAAGTAATACTTATCTGAAATGACGGATGTCGACAATAGGTTTTTATGAAAACCATTTGCGTAATGAACTTGATATTGTTGTAGAATCGAGTGATTTTCAAAATGAGTGTTTTTGAGGCTTTTACTAGTTTTGCTAAAGAGGTCACTCCCGGTGAAGGGATCTCGGATCTTTCCTTATCGAATAAGGTGCAGGATATTTCATAAATACCGCTATGCAAAGTAAAAACTATAAAAGCAATCAAAAGACAAACCGAGTGGATTGTAGTATCTGCAAGTTTCGCTAAAGAGGTCACTCCCGGTGAAGGGATCTCGGCTCTTTCCTTATCGAATAAGGTGCTGGATATTCTACAAGGAATACCGCTATGCAAAACAAGAACTAGAGCTACCAGTTTTTTTGTAAACAAGTTTCTACAACATCTTTTAGGTTTCTTTTATTTCATTAATCTCATTAATGAATTCCCATCAAATTATGCTTCCCAAGCATCACATTAGAAACGAAAGAAATAATATTTATTATATCTCATATATATAATATAGGCATTCGTCTCAGAACATATCAAGTGATCACATCACAAAATATCAGCAACAGAAGAACATATATGAAATATTGGATATACTAGGATTTCTGGGTTTTATATTAAGCCTGTATAAAACACGGATTCCACGGTCGTGATGAATAGCCAAACCCACATCCCTAGACCCCTATGAGAGCGGCAAGCAACCCTACCAATTCTAGAGTTAGGAGACCCGGTCTCGACTTCTCGAGATGGTCTCTCACTGGACCCTAGAACCCGATTACTTGTGCTCCCCGCCTTGGGTTTATCCTAATGCGGAAAAGTAAATAATATGCATCAATGGTGACATCATCCTCCACCCAGAAGTTCCCCAATAAAAGAATATTACATACAATGAATTTTACATGAATGAAACCAAAAACCCTCATCTCACAAAAACCCCGGCTATTCAAAACACGATGGTCCAATATAACATATCACAGCAACACATAACAACACATGTCATCAACGTAAGTAAATATGCGTATCCCAGTTGTCGTTGACATATAGCACCGAAACCGGCGATACACCACATATTATAATTACGGTCGCAGAAAAGAAAGTGAAAAACTACAACAGTTGGAATCCGCAACCACCTTAGACATCATAAACCCAATGTATCACATACATTGGATTTCATGCGTAACTAAATGAATTCCTTAAACATCACATGCCTAACAATTATAAACCCCGCATTTTAGTATCGATATTGAAAACACTTTCCAATAACCTGTCGGGTAATTCAACAAGATTCCCGATAACCTGATCGAATGCTCGTCGGAAACTTTAGCAAACTGTCGCACCCCCTGATGCCGTCGACGAACTGCACTAAGGCGGAACACCGCGGCCGCAAGCACCCGAACGGATGCTTTTGGTAACGGGGTTCTCCTACAGTCACTTGGTCGGGGCTATAGGGCGTGGCTATCTAGTAAGGTTACCCGGCGAGTATCCGCGTACACTACGTAATTGCGACGGACTTTTGATCCACATCAAAATTTCGTGGCAACCGATCAAATGAGACTAAAGTGCTAGATTTATAAAATTCAAACTAGTTATCTCATAACTACATAGTATAGATTCCAATTATTATATAACAATCACAGATAGCTAGGCGAAGTTAGACAATTCGATCGATTCAACGAATTCTTAAAATTTCCCAGAGAGCTCAATACTTGAGCACTGTTAAAGTTAACCAGAGACATACCATAATACCTACGGACCTACAGCCGAAGGCCCGACACATACCTCTCAAGTGGGGACGCGGATCCGCCGCCAAAACCATGTTTTGGCCACTGATCCGCGATCACTTGGACGAGTTAGGGTTTCGTTCTTCAGGTGTGTCCATAGAATTCCCTGCATGTTTTTCTGAGTATTTTTAACATGGAAAAATCCATCTTTTTGAAAAATTTCCAGAGAGGGGGTCCATTTCGGGTTTACGGGGTTCGATCGGAATTCTAACTTCATTTAGACAACGCCTAATGCTCTAGCTTGGCACTGATACCACTGTAGTGTTAGCTTAGCACCATGTCAAGGTTTTGGCAAGCATAAAACATGCAATATTGAAAATTTTGGGGTGCTAAACAAACCAACTGAGTAATCGAACTAGATGATTAGGGTTAAACATGAATGTAAACAACTTTACATGTAAGTGAAAGAGGATTACAACCTTTGTAGACCGGTCCTTCACTTCTAAAGCTCTGAGTAGTAGTCCCTTCGCTGCGAGTAGTGAACTCCTGAACTCTAGAAAGGGTTCACTTAAAAAAATGAACAAGCTTGCTCAATGTCTTCGAGGCCGAAAAAGATCTACGTCGAGGAGACTCAAGCTCATGCTACCTCTTCACTAATGGTAAGTTTAGAGAAGCAAACACCCTAAACTAAATGGCTAATAGTAGAGGATGATGAAGTAGGAATATTTCTCACTTTAGATTTTGTTTTCTCATTTTATTTCATCACTTTGTCAAAAGCTAGAAAGCTTCAAGAGGAAGAAGAAGATGAAGTGATGAAAGATTATCTCCTTTGCTCTCAAATGCAACCATAGGTGAGTATATCACATATACTAACCCATGTAAAGAGTTAACCATGGTGTATGGTTAATGGTTAGGTCAACAAATATCTTAAGTAAAAACAAAGAAGTGGACTTTAGTCAAAGCTTATCAACAAGCTTCTCCAAGCTTCTAGCAATGAGTCATTTCCACTAATTTGTAATTACTTAATGATAAATAAAACCATAACATTAACCTAGCATGGTGTGAGTCTCATACATACATGTTGCATGTGTAATCTAGCATGACACAGTAAAATATATCACATATATTTATGTGTGCAAAAACAATACAATTAATATATATCACATATATATTAATGTATCATAAATGAGAAAAATGAATACTTAAGTGAGTTAATATTAGTTAATGTAATTTAATATATCAAATATATAATTATACATTAAATTATTAAATCAACACTTGATTTAATAATCCGGTCATATCTCATATAACCGACTAATATCCAATGTATCAGTTTATCGAATCAACAACTTGATCCGATAACCTGGCTATATCACATACAACCGATCGATACACAAATCGCGAGAATATAATGTTGTATCACATACACGCATTAATCTCGGTCCCACACATATCTCATATGTGCTCCTACTCCGTTTCGCATGAACCGGGAAACCTCTGTGTAGGACCCTAAAGACTCGTCAATACGCCGGGTGTAGGTGATGATCATATCAAACACCCACAAGGTGCAAGCGGTCTGCTAAACGTAACGGCCACCCGAGAATTGAGTAATCAGAAGATCAACAAGCAAGCCTGCTCTTACTCCTGCGAATCCAATCAGTAACACTACCGTACAGTCCGGTCTCTTCGTCTGATATGTCGCATATCAACAGCCTGGGGGTGGTATAACGTCAGACCCCAATAGCTTGATAAGTCATGCCGATGCAAGGTCCATAACGGTTCGAGAAACTACTGATAACACTTACCAGTAAATCTCAGTAACCCTTGCGAGGGATTTCCTGTTATGGCCAATCGAGCATAGCGCAACATCAACTCCCAATACCGGGAGAGACGAAACCCCTCCTATCGCTCATTGCCTCCATGTGACTCGGGAATGTACCCAAAAATCATCTTTTTGCACGATCTCTTGACCGTGGTATGGTGGAAATCAAAGCACAGTGGTAATCACACAAGACTCTATGACGATCTCGAGTCTACAGACTAGCCTGTACCAGTGTCACCAAAGAACTGCTATCCGCCGATAGGTATAATACCATCTAGGAGTTCTCGGCGAGGCCGTCCAGTGTACCCAGTCTCCACTGAGCACCTGTATACCTTCTCTGATGTCAAACACCAATGGATATGGGATCATCCATCGCCCATCAATTGGGTCGAGAAGTGTATATGCTAGTCTACTCTGGAGTATCGATGCCCTGTCTCGATACTCCAACGACTAGGAACATTTGAAGGATGTACTTACCGACTACCCTGTCCCCACTACTATGATCTGCATCATAGTCCTTGTAGTCAAGTACTCATCCTAAGTGCTTTATCAACATTCAATAGAGAGACAATAAGTGTACATGTTAAGAAAAAGAGCAACCAGATAGCATACTATCATGTCGAGCAAGGAAGTCCTCCCTATATATGTCCAAGCATCCACTACAATATACATCCCATGTATAGTAATGGCCTCTAGGGCATACATATAACTAACAAGCGCAACATCAACCCCCAATACCGGGGGAGACGAATCCCCTCCTATCGCTCATTGTCTCCATGTGACTCGGGACTGTACCCAAAATTCACCGTTTTGCACGCTCTCTTAAACGTGGTAAGGTGGAAATCAAAGCACTGTGGGAATCACACAAGACTCTATGACGATCTCGGGTCTACAGACTAACCTGTACCAGAGTCACCAAAGAACTGCTATCTGACGTGAGGTATAATACCATCTAGTAGTTCTCGGCGAGTCCTTTTCAGTGTACCCAGTCTCTACTGAGCACCCGTATACCATCTTTAATGTCAAACACCAATGGATATGGGATCATCCATCGCCCATCATATGGGTGAAGAAGCGTATACGCTAGTCTACTCTGGAATATCGATACCACATCTCGATACACCCTCGACAAGGAACAATTAAAGGATGAACTTATGGACTACCCTGGCCTCACTTGTATTGAAAGTCGACCTTAGTACCACCATGAGGTTCTAGAAGCATCAAGCATACCAAATTTTGATTTTTATTAGGTGCTAAGCTAGACTAACAAGATCTTTACTAGATTATTAAGGTTTACCTTTGTGATGTGATGAACTAAAGAGAAGAAAAGCGCATACAACCTTTGTAGTTCGAGTCTTTCTCTTCAATAGCTCCAGGTTGAAGTCCACGCGACTTTACTAGGCTCCTCTTCGAGGTGAAGGAACCACCTTCGTGATCTTCGTGCCAAAGACGATCCACCCGAAGTCCACTAGCTTAAGCTAACCCTTCACTAATCTTATTAATGAAGGAAACACTCCACATCAAATTGCTAATCTAATGTGTGATGGTGAAGTAGGGGTTTAATTTGCTCACAAGTTTGTTTTCAAACTTCATCGTTCACATCACATGTGAGGGTTGAAGCTTGAACTATAGCAATTGAGGAAGAAGAAGAAGCTAGAGAGCAACCATGGGAGCAACTCAAGAAAAATGGATACGTGTTGAGAATGAGCTAAGAATGAATGGAAACTCTTGACCCCCACTCATTCAAGCATGGAATTTTGCAATATAAAATTGCAACCATGCTTGAATAGTGAGTCAAGATGAATAAACAAATGTAAATCCCATGCTTGCAACCATGCTCTCATTTTCCACCTCATTTCTATTTTCACAAAATAGAATTTTATGCCATGCTTTATTATTATTAGTAGTAGTATATATATATATCATATATATTAATATATATATTATGAAGAATAATTAGTGAGCTAATGATATTAGTTAAAATATAATTATATCACATATAATATATATCACATTATTAAATCAACGCTTGATTTAATAATCCAGTTATATCACATATGATCGAATAATATCATTCATCTGTATATCATATTATCAAATCAACACTTGATTCGACAATCTGGTTATATCACATATAACCGAATCGATAACAGATAACTGCCAGATTACAATACTGTATCACATACAGGTATTTCACTAGGTCCACACACATATCACATATGTGTCCTACTTCGTTTCGCTCGAACTAGGAAACTTCTGTGTGCGACTCCAAAGACTCGTCAATATGCTAGAAGTAGATGATGATCATATCAATCACCTACAAGCCGTCAGCGGTACTAGATGTGTTAGTTATATGTATGCCGTAGAGGCCATTACTGTACATGTGATGTATATTGTAGTGGATGCTTGGACATATATAGGGAGGACTTTCTTGCTCGACATGATAGTATGCAATCTGGTTGCTCTTTATCTTAACATGTACACTTATTGTCTCTCTATTACATATTGCTAAAGCCCTTAGGATGAGTACTTGACTACCAGGATTATGATGCAGATCATACTGGTGGGGCATAGGTAGTCGGCAAGTACATCCTTCAAATTTTCTTAGTCGTGGGAGTATCGAGACAGGGCATCGACACTCAAGAGTAGACTAGCGTATATGCTTCTCGACCCATATGATGGGCGATGGATGATCTTATATCCATTGGTGTTTGACATCAGAGATGGTATAGGGTGCTCAGTGGAGACTGGGTACACTGGACGGACTCGTCGAGAACTCCTAGATGGTATTATACCTATCGTAAGATAGCATTTCTCTAGTGATGCTGGTACATGTTAGTCTGTCAACCCAAGATCGTCATAGAGTCTTATGTGATTCCTAATGTGCTTTGATTTCCACCTTACCACGTTTAAGAGATTGTGCAAAACGGTGGTTTTTGGGTACAGTCCTGAGTTACATGGAGGCAATGAGCGATGCGAGGGGATTTCTTCTCTCCCGGTATTAGGGGTTGATGTTGCGCTATGCTCGATTGGCCATAACAGGAAATCCGTGGCCAGGATTGCTGAGATCTACTGGTAAGTGTTATTAGTAGTTTCTTGAACCGTTATGGACCTTGCATCGGCATAACTTATCAGGCTATTGGGGTCTGACATTATACCACCCCTAGGCTTTGATATGCGGCATATCAGACGAAGAGACCAGACTGTACGGTAGTGTTACTGATTGGATTCGCAGGAGTATGAGCAGGCTTTCTTGTTAATCTTTTGATCGCTCAATACCCGGGTGACCGTTACGATTAGCTGACCGCTTGCAGCTTGTAGGTGTTTAATATGATCATCACCTACTGCTGGCGTATTGACGAGTCTTTAGAGTCCTACACATTGGTTTCCTGGTTCATGCAAAACGAAGTAGGAGCACATATGTGATATGTGCGGTACCGAGATTAATGCGCATATGTGATACCGCATTCTTTTCTCGCGATATGTGATATCGGCCGGTTATTTGTGATATAGCCGGGTTATCGGATCAAGTGTTGATTCGATAAAAAGATACATATGATATTAGTCGGTTATATGTGATATAGCCGGATTATTAAATCAAGTGTTGATTTAATAATTTAATGTATAATTATATATTTGATATATTAAATTACATTAACTAATATTAGCTCACTTAAGCATTTCTTTTTCTCATTTGTGATACATTAATATATATGTGATATATGTTAATTGTATTGTTTTCTTTTTGCACAAAATATATATGTGATATATATTGTTGCGTCGTGTTTGGTTACACATGCAACATGGATGTATGAGACTCACACCATGCTAGGTTAATGTTAGGGTTTCATTTGTTTTAAGTATTTCAAATAACTTGGAAATTAGTCATGGTTGAGCTTGGATGGAAGCTAGTAGAACCATTGACTAAGTCCACCTTTTTTGTTTTGCTTAAGATTTTTATTAACCTAACCAATATCCTAAGTCATGGTTAAGTCTCTATATGGGTTAGTGTATGTCATATACTCACCCATGGTTGCATTTCTAACATCATCTCATTATTCATCACTCCATCTTCTTCATGAAAGCTTTCTTGCTTTTAAAATTGTGATGAAATATTGTAAGAATATAAAATCTAAAGTGAGCAAAATTCCAACTTCATCATACTCTACTATTAGACATTTAGTTTAGGGTGTTTGCTTCACTAATCTACCATTAGTGAAGAGGTAGCATGAGCTTAAGTCTCCTCGACGTAGATCATTTTCGGCCTCGAAGTCTTCAAGCAAGTTTGCATCTTTCACCTTGTAGAGCCTCTCAAGAGTTCGGGAGATCATTACTCGCAGCGAAGGGACTTTTACACGGAGCATTTGAAGTAATATCCCGGTCTACAAAGGTTGTATTCCGCATTCACTTTGTATGCAAAGTTGTTTGCATGTTGGCCTGTTTAATTCTCTAGTTAAGATTCTAGGGTTAGGGTTGTTTAGAACGACAAATTTTTTAAAACGGCATGGACGATACCTCCCGAAACCTTTTTGTCGCGCTACGTAACCCTACAGTGGTATCAAAGCCAAGCAAGATATTTAAACGATGTTTGTTAGATTACGAAACCGAAACAGCTCCGAAACACCCGATACACATTCCTAGTTTCTGTCGAATTTTAAATGGCCTCTAAAAAATTTTTTAGCAACTGCAGAATATTGTATGTGATATAACATGAACATTATGAAAATTTAAAGCATTTTGGTCGGATTTTGGCCGAGCACAACAAGGGAAAATCCGAGCATGCCGGCCCTGTTCGAGCATGCCGGCCCTGCATTCTGGCTTCAAATTTTTTCAGTGTTTCAGGCTCTGGATTTTTGTGTTTCAGGTGTTGCTTGATTTTGCTAAATTTGCATGTGATGTTAACTTTTTGCAAAGGCAATTCGGAGTGTTTCATAGTCATAATTCTAACATGTATTCGGGTTATTTAGACGATGTTAAAAAGTTCGAACGGATATCAATAACCCATATTTTCCCTCGTTGGAAATTTTACAAGAATTGGATTTTTTTCAAGTTTAAAATCTTCAGAAAATCATGCAAGCGATTCTGTGGACCCTCTAGAAGAACGATACCCAAACTAGACTTGTTGGATCGCGGAACCGCGGTCATACCCTAGGGTTTGCGGCAGTTCCGTGGAGACATGAGTGATGCATGGGTCGGCCCTTCTAAGGATGGTTCATAGGAGTTGTGACATGTTCTGGGTACTTTTTGAACTCCGCTCAAGTGTTAAGATCTTTGGGAAATTTTGGATGTTTATTTATTCGATCGAAAAATTTAACATCGTCTAGCTATCTGTGATTTTGATACAATATTTAGAATCCTCATAATTGGTTATGTGATAACTAATTTGAATTTTATAAATCTAGTTGTTTAGTCTCATTTGATCGGTTGCCACGGGATTTTGATGTTAATCAAAAGTCCATCGCAATTACATAGTGTACGCGGATATTCGCCGGGTAACCTTACTAGATAGCCACGCCCCATAGCCCCGACCAAGTGACTGTAGGAGAACCCCGTCGTCAAAAGCATCCGTTCGGGTGCTCGCGGCCGCGGTGTTCCGCCTTAGTGCACTTCGGCGACGGAATCGGGGGTGCGGCCATCTACTAAAGTTTCCAACGAGCATTCGATCAGGTTATCGGGAATCTTGTTGAATTACCCGACAGGTAATTAGAAAATGTTTTTAATATCGAGACTAAAATGCAGGGTTTAGAATTGTATCGCATGTGATTTCTAAGGAATTCATTTGTTAGGCATGAAATCCAAAGTATGTGATACATTGGGTTTATGATGTCTAAGGTGGTTGCGGATTCCAACTGTTGTAGTTTTTCACTTTCTTTTCTGCGACCGTAAGTGTAATATGTGGTGTATCGCTAGTTTCGTTGCTATACGTCAATGACAATTGGGATACGTATATTTACTTACGTTGATGACATGTGATGTTATGTGTTGATGTGATATGTTATATTGGATCGCCGTGTTTTGAATAGCCGGGTTTTTTTATGTGAGATGAGAGTTTTTCATTTTCATTCATGTAAAAGGTTGTGTGTAATATTCTTTTATTGGGGCACTTCCGGGTTGAGGATGATGTCACCGTTGATGTATATTATAAACTTTTCCGCAATAGGATAAACCCAAGGTGGGGAGCACATGTAACCGGGTTCTAGGGTCCAGTGAGAGACCGTCTCGAGGAGTCGAGACCGGGTCTTCTAACTCTTGTATTGGAAGGGTTGCTTGCCGCTCTCATAGGTGTCTAAGGATGTGGGTTTGGCTATTCATCACGACCGTGGAATCTGTGTTTTATACAGGCTTAATTTAAAACACGGAATTCCAAGTATATCCAATATTTCATATATGTTCTTCTGCTGCTGATATTCTGTGATGTGATCACTTGATATTCTGAGACGAATGCTTATATTTTTTATATATGTGATATATAATAAATATTGCTGCTTTCATTTCTTCTGTGATGCTTAGGAAGCATAATTGATGGGACTTCATTAATGAGATTAATGAAATAACAGAAACCTAAAGATTTTGTAGAATCATATTTAAAAACGGCTGATGGCTGTGGGACAGACCATCTCCCACACTGAGATGAGAAGAGCATACGCTAGTCTACTCCGGAGTATCGATGCCCTGTCTCGATAGTCCTGCGACTAGGGACCTGCATAAGGATGTGCTTATAGATTACCCAGCTCCCACTAGCGTGACTGCCATCACAACGCTGGTAATCAAGCAAAGATCCTAAGGGCTCCACTAATGTGTATAGGTGATATACTAAAATAAACACATGTACACATTGAAGTAGAAACAAACCAAGTAGCATACTACTATATTGAGCAAGATTGTCTATACAAGGTGAATATCCCAAGCTTCCATTAAGCAATATACAAACTAGTATGATACAGTAATGGCCTCTAGGGCATATACACTAACAATCTCCCACTTGCACTAAGGCCGTGTACTGGCGTATCGAAGACATATCATCTCAATCAGCCGCTCGAACTGAGTCTGGGGTAAGGCCTTTGTGAGTGGATCAGCAGTGTTCTCTTCCGTAGAAACTCTTCGAACCTCGATCTCCTGGTGACCCACGATCTCCCTGATCAGGTGATACCGCCTCAAGATGTGTCTGGACTTCTGATGGGACCTTGGTTCCTTTGCTAAAGCTATAGCCCCGTTGTTGTCGCAATACAGAGGTATTGGATCAACAATGGACGGAACCACCTGAAGTTCAGTTAGGAACTTCCTTACCCAGACAGCTTCTTTTGCGGCATCTACAGCAGCGATATATTCCGCTTCCATCGTCGAGTCAGCAACGGTTTCCTGTTTGGAACTCTTCCAACACACCGCCCCTCCATTGAGGGTAAAGACATAACCCGACATGGACTTGGAATCATCCTTGTCACTCTGGAAGCTGGAGTCAGCAAAGGCCTCGATCTGGAGGTATTTTCTGCCATACACCAAGAACATCTCCTCAGTCCTTCTTAGGTACTTGAGAATGTTCTTTACAGCTATCCAGTATTTCTCCCCAGGGTTTGACTGATACCGGCTTACCACATTCAATGCATAAGCTACATCTGGTCTGGTACACAACATCGCATACATTATAGAGCCTACCGCAGAAGCGTAGGGTATAATAGACATGCGATCCCTTTCCAAATCAGTCTTGGGAGACATCTCTTTGGAGAGGGTGATCCCGTGACAAGCCGGTAGATTACCGCGCTTGGAATCTTCCATACTGAATCTTTTCAGTATGGTGTCGATGTACCTGGACTGTGAGAGTCCTAGTATCCTCTTGGATCTGTCACGATAGATCCGGATCCCCAGAATGTACGAGGCATCACCCAGGTCTTTCATGGAGAACCTGTGTGACAAGAACCCCTTGACAGATTGTAGCATAGGAATTTCATTTCTTATTAAGAGAATGCCATCCACGTATAAAACGAGGAATACTACAGTTCTCGCTACAAATCTACTATAGATGCATGGTTCATCTGGATTTTTGATAAAGCCAAATTCCTTGACCGTCTCATCAAAACAGATGTTCCAACTCCGCGATGCCTGCTTCAGTCTATAGATGGACTTAAGCAACTTGCACACTTTTCCACTGCTCCCACTCTGAATGAAACCCTCTGGCTGGTCCATATAAACACACTCCTCTAAATTTCCATTTAGAAAAGCGGTCTTTACGTCCATCTGCCAAATCTCATAATCGCGGAAGGAAGCAATGGCAAGAAGGATCCGAATGGATTTCAGCATAGCTACTGGAGAAAAGGTCTCGTTAGTCCAAACCAGGTCTTTGACGAAAACCCTTTGCAACCAGTCTAGCTTTATAGGTCTCAACCTGTCCATCTACACCAATCTTCCTTTTGAAGATCCACTTGCATCCTACGGGTTTTACCCGATCTAGAGCAACGTCCAACGTCCATACTTTGTTGGTGTACATAGACTCCATTTCGGTCCGCATTGCATCCAGCCATTTTACCGAGTCAATGCTCTGAATGGCCTGCTGGAAGCTTGTTGGCTCATCATAATCTATGATGCAATCCTTTCTATCCCCGTCTATGAGAAAACCGTAGTATCTCTCGGGCGGATGAGACTGCCTACTACTCCTGCGAAGCGGCGTAGGAATGTCATGATCTTTCGAACCCTCTGGTTCTACTAAGCTTTCAGTAATAGCTCATGGCTCTGGAATTTCTTCCAGTTCTATTGCGCTCCCACTTATCTGATTCTGCAAAAACTGAGTTTCTAAGAAGTGGGCATGCCGAGAAACAAAAACCTTTTGTTCCTCTTCGCAATAGAAGAAATATCCCTTGGAGTTCTTTGGATATCCTATAAACTTGCACTGTACTGAGCGTGCCTCGAGCTTGTCCGCATGCTGCTTTTTGACAAAAGCTGGACTTCCCCATGTCTTAATGTGATTAAGATAGGGTCTCTTCCCACACCACATCTCATATGGTGTAGTAGGCACAGTCTTAGTTGGAACTCTATTCAAAAGGTATGCAGTTGATTCTAGCGCATATCCCCAGAATGATCGCGGTAACTCAGCGTTACTCATCATGGACCGTACCATATCCAATAGGGTTCGGTTCCGTCTCTCAGATACACCGTTATGTTGCGGAGTGTATAGAGGAGTAAGCTGAGAGAGAATTCCATTCTCTTTTAAATAGTCCAGGAACTCGGCACTCAAGTATTCACCACCTCGATCCGATCTTAGTGTCTTGATACTTTTGCCGGTTTGTTTTTCTACTTCATTCTTATATTCCTGGAATTTTCCAAAGGCTTCGGACTTATGTTTCATTAAGAAGATATAACCGTACCTTGAAAAGTGTCACGACCCAAATTTGGCCCGTAACCGGCACTTAAACTACGTAACGTCTAAAGGCGTACGCAACTTAAGTAAGCCGAAACCCAGAAATCTAAACCACCCAAAACTGGATCAACGGAGAAAAACATAGTTTTAAACGTTCAGAAATTTTCAAGTAAAAATGTTCAGAAATTTTCAAGTAAAAATGTTTAAGTTTAGTTTCTTTCTTAAAAATTTCGGCAGCACCTCCTTTGTAAAAACTAACCCCGAAAACGGGTACAACATAGATAATAGTAAAAGCATCCCAAACGGGAGCAAATCACGCCCAACGGCGGAGACAACCACCACAACATATATATGACGCCGAAGCGAAGAAATATAAAAGGAAACTGCATAAAGAAGTAAAACTTTTCAACAAAACCGGCTCCCACGAGCACGGCACCCAAAGTCACCACAGAATAACACTGAATCCTCACAAGTCGTCTCTAAGTCTTATACAACATAGTGCTAGATGGAGAATACTAGATCCAACAAAATATATACAAAGTACAAACAGATAACCGCAACCCACCTAAAAGCAAGGCTTCACAGCCAACCGTAGCGGTATCCGCAAAAGTAGAGATGAAAAGATGCCCTGCAGCGACTACTCAGAGGGTAAGTCCTGCACAACACTGTGGCACAACGGGGGTGAGTTGCCAACTCGTGGATAGTAAATAACATCATACAGTAATCGCAAGTATGCACGAACAGCAATCTATCTATCACAAGTAATCCGATAGCATAAGTATGATAGGTGAATATGCAACAATCATGTAAAGGTACATCATCAGGGTACTACAACTACAAGAAACAATGCATATCAACATAATCCTGAGTGTGGGATGATATAATATAAAATCTCATGCAAACATCATCAGCATGGAAAAACACCAGTGTCCCTCACTGAAACATCAAATCCCAAATTCTCAGGCACCGCATCCTCAGATCGGCCCTCAAATCCTGTATGTCTCACGAAAACCTGAGTGTCCAACACCGACACTCGAAACATCATGAAACCCATGTCTAGCATCGACACGTATATCCTCATAACTCAGGCGCTGTCACCATGACTAGCCCTGACGATATGTCATACCTCACTCCGGTCGGTATCTCCATGATAACCGCCGAGTCCAAATACAATCACCGGTAGGTAGTGGTCCCACCGTCAGGTTTATCGTCTACACCACGAAATCAACACTCACCCTAGGGTACCATACCGGGTCCACCATGTACCCGCAGACGGTGCATCCCGCTCCTCGAATCGGGTATCACAAGCCAAATCTCAGAACCGAGAAATCACATAGTGGACGCATCAAATATCATATCAAGAGAAACCAGGTTTTCAAACAATACAAAGTTTTCTTGAAAATATCCCCCACGGTTCTCAAATCCATATATCATATGAAATCCATATCTCAATCCGTAAAATCCATATAAAACTGATATATGCAACATAAAACATCAATATGAGCATATAAAGGGAAAACCGCTATTTAAATTGAATCTAGCTTTAAAAACATATCATGCGGTTCCCAATTCCTTCGAAAATAAATGCAGTATCATATGAAGTGTACATGTAAGTGTAGCAGGGTTTAAGTATCTACATGTAATCAAGTACGAGGGTGTACATGTCAATATGTATGCATGATGTATAAGTAATTATAGCAAGATATAAGTGAAGTGGAATAAGGTTCACTACCTTAACTATTCCTGCCAATGCAATATCACGTATGTATGTGCCCACAGTATTTCATATGCACAATAGAATAAGAGTTACTACTCCAATCATTCCTATCCACTATCATATCATATAGGTAGGTGTTTGTGCGTGTCATGGCAATTACAGACGGTGTGGGTGTAGCATACGATTTAGTGCTCGTGCAACATGAACCGTCAGTAATGTGTTATATCTAATGGTACGAGTCAAGTACAACAGATAATGCTATGCAATGACATTCATGTGAAAGTAACTAATATGCAAATACACGCAGCTATCATATCATATTCGCCCCGACGCATAACGCCATATGGGCGATTTCCCCGTAGATGTTAAATCTACTCACTGATGGTCTCGAGCTAAGAAAATCCGACCACCTGCTTCCCCTTGTCCGCAACACCTGAAATCACTGCTTGCGAACCTAAAATTTCATAAATACAACACATAAGCTAAATATCCTAAAATGACGAAAAGACAACGAAACGCGACGAAAACGCCCGGAAAATTACACCGCGCGCTTAGCGCATCTATCGCGCACGATACCGGCCAAAACCCTAATTTGGGTCGCTAAACTACAAAACACCAAGTTTGGACCCCGATCATCCCGATCGCGCAACACAACACAAAAATTACGAGGAATACACTAGATATAACCTCGCAACTACCAAACGAACCCTACGTCGGAAAACCCCGAAATCTAGTAAGCAACCTATCGCAATATATCGCACTAGATTCAAGATAACACAAATCTAACAATTACAAATACCTTAAAATAGCTTAACTAAGCTATCTAAACCAATCTTATATTTTTAACACTCGCTAATTATGATTTAGCAAAAATCTAGTAAGCAATTTTGCTTAATTAAACAAAATGCTTATTAGCAAATTTTAACACTTTCTACTAGATTATTCTTTTCCAAAACATAATTTAACACTTGAATTAAACACTAATCACTTGATCAAAATTTAACCCTAACATGAATTTCTTAAACCAAATATAATGAATTAATCATGAATTAAATGCTAAACTAAGCACTTAAATAGTTAACTAAATTAGCTAGTTAAAGATTAAAGCAATTTATTATGGATTAAGGTAAGAAATTATACCTCCTCAAGAACACCAAAAAGAAATTAGATCCATCACTTTAGCCTAAAAAAATCAAGCTTTGATGAAGATCCATGAAGGATTAGTGAAGGAAAAATGGTTTAATATTTATATAGGAATTTTTGGATTTATTTTTGGATTTCTTTTTGTGTTTTTGAAAGAAAATGAGAGAGAAATGAGTTTGGAATTATTTTGGACAGAAATGGGGGGATGAGGGTCGACCAAGGTGAGTGGGGGGGGGGGTTTGTGTAATATTTTGTGAAGAAAAAACAAAGAAAAAGAGTAATAAATGCTAATTAATGCATTTTGCCACCATTACACCCTTTTCTTTTAATTTTAAAAAAGAAACCATTAGTCACCAAAAAAAATCTAGATATTTAAAAAGAACCTTCTAAAATAATTCTAGTGACAAAATTAATTTATTCACAAAATAAAAATTTTCCCGATTTACGTGCACAAAATACCGCTTAAAATAATATTTTATTCGGGAAAAAATCTATCTGAACCAAAACCTCCCAAATACTCCCAAAGTTCTCGCAGAAGCTTTATTTTGGCCAAATTAGGTGTCGGTAAGCTTATACGGTCGTTTGATCGAAATCGGGTTAAAACGGGAAAAACCGACAATTTTGCCCTAAAACGGGAAAATTCGCAAAACGATTTCTAAACCGTTACAATCTCCCCTCCTTATAGAAATTCGGTCCCCAAATTAAAATTTCATACTAAGCGTACCTTCAAAAAGATAAGGGAATTTCTTCCGCATCTCGCTCTCGGCCTCCCAAGTGATCTCCTCACTAGCCGGGCTATGCCAAAGAACCTTCACAGATGGCAAGACCTTTGACCGAAGTTTCTTCACCTGCCGATCCAAAATAACTACCGGCTGCTCGGTGAATGAAAGATCGTGCTCAAGCTGAATGGTCTCGTGCTGAATCGTGTGAGAAGGATCATGAAGGTATCTACGAAGCATCGACACATGAAAAACAGGGTGAACATCCGGAAAACTGGGCGGGAGCGCCAAACGATAAGCAACAGAACCCACTCGCTCAAGGATCTCGAAAGGACCTATAAATCTGGGACTGAGCTTCCCTCTCTTCCCAAATCGCATAACGCCCTTCATCGGAGAAATCCTCAGGAATACATGATCCCCCACTGCGAACTCAAGTCTGCGACGACGACGGTCGGCATAAGACTTCTGCCTGCACTGGGCTGCTCTCATCCTATCCTGAATCAGCTGGATCTTCTCCGTTGTCTCCTGAACTAGCTGGGGTCCCAAAACCAAACTCTCACTAAGCTCGGTCCAACAGACTGGCGATCGACACTTCCTACCATATAAAGCCTCAAAAGGTGCCATCTGAATAGTCTCCTGAAAGCTGTTGTTGTAGGAGAACTCGGTCAACGGCAAGTGACGATCCCAACTCCCATCAAAATCAAGCACACATGCACGGAGCATATCTTCCAGAGTCTGTATAGTCCGCTCCGACTGTCCATCGATCTGTGGATGAAAAGCGGTACTAAAACTCAGCCGGGTACCCAAAGCTTCTTGAAGCTTCTGCCAAAGATGGCTAGTAAACTGCGTGCCTCTGTCGGATACTATGCATGTGAGAACACCGTGCAAACGCACAATCTCATCTATGTATAACTGAGCATACTGAGCATAACCGAAAGTGGTCTTCACTGGAAGAAAGTGAGACGCTTTCGTCAACCGGTCTACAATAACCCAAATGGAGTCATACCCTCGACTGGTCCTGGGTAGACCCACAATGAAGTCCATGGAAATCTGCTCCCATTTCCACTCCGGAACGGGTAAAGGCTGCAACTCTCCAGCCGGTCTCTGATGCTCAGCCTTGACTTGCTGACAAGTCAGGCACCTCGAAACGAAGTCCGATATATCACGCTTCATCCCTTCCCACCAGTAGAAGTCTCTCAAGTCACGGTACATCTTGGTGGAACCTGGATGAACGCTAAAGGCTGACTGATGTGCCTGCTCTAGGATCCCGTGTCTCAACCCATCAACATCTGGTACACACAAGTGAGTCCCGCATCGTAGTACACCCTGGTCATCAATCATGAATTCCGAAACTCTTCCCTGCCGAACAAGCTCAAGAATCTCAATCAAACGGGCATCGCTGGGCTGCGCCTCACGGATACGATCAAAAAGAAGTGGACGGGCGCGGACATGAGCAAGCTGTCCCCCAGTGGAAGTGAACTCAAACTGCACTCTACTATCACACAAGAGCTGCCAATCTGCAGAAGACTGACACCGAACTGCGCTCAACTGGGACAAGCTACCCACGGGCCTACGACTCAAAGCATCAGCTACTACATTCGCTTTGCCCGGGTGATAAAGGATCTCACAATCATAATCCTTCACTAGCTCCATCCATCGGCGCTGTCTCAGGTTCAGATCTCGCTGCTGGAAGATATACTTCAAACTCTTGTGATCCGTGAAGATCTGACACGACTCTCCGTACAAGTAGTGTCTCCAAATCTTCAACGCAAAGACTACCGCTGCCATCTCAAGATCGTGAGTGGGGTAATTCTGCTCGTGCTTCTTCAGCTGCCTAAAAGCATATGCAATCACCCTATCATGCTGCATCAAAACACAGCCGAGCCCCACTCGAGAAGCATCACAATAAATAACAAAGTCGCCCGATCCAGAAGGTAAAGAAAGAACTGGTGCTGTCGTCAACCGAGTCTTCAACTGTTGAAAACTCTGCTCGCACGCAGCAGTCCAGAGAAAAGGAATCCCCTTCCGGGTCAGTCCAGTCAGCGGTGCAGCGATACTCGAGAAATCCTGCACAAAACGGCGATGATAACCAGCTAAGCCCAAAAAGCTGCGGACCTCCGTCATCGATACAGGTCTGGGCCAAAGCTGTACAGCCTCGATCTTCCTCGGGTCCACAAGAATACCATCACCAGTCACCACATGACCCAGGAAGTCAACTCTATCAAGCCAAAATGCGCACTTTGAGAATTTAGCATACAGCCGGTGCTCTCTCAATATCTGCAAAGTAATCCTCAAGTGCTGCTCATGCTCCTCATGACTCCTAGAGTAGACCAGTATGTCATCAATAAACACTATAATGAACTGGTCGAGGAACGGCCTGAAAATCCGGTTCATCGGATCCATGAACGCTGCTGGCGCATTGGTGAGTCCGAACTACATCACCAAAAACTCATAATGCCCATAGCGCGTACGAAAAGCAGTCTTCGGAATGTCATCATTCCGAACCCGCAACTGATGATAACCCGAACGCAAATCAATCTTCGAAAAATGTTTCGCACCCTGGAGCTGATCAAATAAATCGTCAATGCGGGGTAAAGGATACCTGTTCCGCACCGTAACTCGGTTCAACTGACGATAATCCACACATAGCCTCAAACTGCCGTCTTTCTTCTTGACGAACAGAACAGGAGCTCCCCACGGCGAAACACTCGGATGCACAAGTCCCAAAACAAGCAACTCTTGCAACTGATCTTTAAGCTCTCTAAGCTCTGCCGGAGCCGTCCGATAAGGCGGTATAGAAATAGGCTCCGTGCCAGGAATCAGATCAATGCAAAACTCAATATCGCGCTCTGGCGGCAACCTAGGTAACTCATCGGGAAAGACATCAGGAAATTCTCGCACGGTAGAAACCTGGTCTAACGACTCCACCGTAACTCCAATATCATGAATGAAAGCCAAGAATCCCTGACATCCCCTCCTCAAAAGCCGACTAGCGCACAGAACAGAAACCAAACTGTGATGGGCGACACCACGGTCTCCCTGCACAACCAACACTGGCTCGCCGGGAAAACAAAATCTAATTGTCTTCTCGCGGCAGTCCACGGACACATAGCAAGTCGCTAGCCAGTCCATGCCCAACAGAATGTCGAAGTACAACATCTCAAGAAGGATCGAGTCGACGAACAGATCTCTGTCTCCTAAGCGGACAACACATGATCGGAACACGTGCCCGCAACAAACGACTCTCCCACAGGAGTAGTCACTACTAGCGGCTGATCTAGCAAACACGACTCTCGGCCTAACCTCGGCGCGAAGTGCATAGAAACATACGAATGCGTAGATCCTGGATCGAAAAGAACATGTGCATTAAAAGAACATAAGGAAAGGGTACCTGAAACCACAACATTGGACGCCTGAGCGTCCTGGTGAGTCAAGGCAAAAACCCGTGCATGCCCTCTACCGGCTGCTGGCTGTCCTCTGCCTCTGCCACCTCGTCCTCTCGGCACAAAACCACCGTGACCACGACCTCTCTGAGTAGGAGTCTGACGCGGCGCAACAACAGGAATAAGAGGCAACACTCTCTGAGGCGGAGAAGGTGGTAAGGTAACCTACGGTACTGCTGGCCCTCTCTGACGCACCACAGTACAATTCCAAACAAGATGCTGCAAACTGCCACAACCGAAGCATCCATAAGACGGCCGCTAGCCCTCCTGGGAATAAGAACTAAATAACTGGCCACGCCCCACATCTCTGCTACTCCCCGAGTCTGAAGGAACTCTGCCTCTGTGGACAAACCTCGGTCCCCGTGCTGGCTCATCCGTACGAGTCCACTTCGGTTCTGGAACAACCGATGACTCAGCTAGACGCTCCTCCACCAATAGGGCTGCATCGACAGCTGCTGCATACGTGTCGCAATGCCGAATGCTGATGGCTAGGAACAACTGGGTAAGCAGGCCTCGAACAAACCTCTTCACCCTCATCTCCTCAGTCGCCACCAGGTACGGAGCATACACCGACAGCTCAGTAAACAAAACATCATACTCCGACACCGTCATCCCCGGCGTCTGACGTAACGACTCAAATCTGCGCGCTCGCGCATCCCTGACGCTCGGTGGAAGAAAACGGGCAAGAAACGACGTCACAAACTCAGCCCAGGTCATAGGAGCAAGACCAGTGGCTCTGCCCCTCTCCAACGACTCACACCACTTCTGGGCCATACCCTACAGCCGGAAACTCACAAACTCTACCCATCTCTCGTCGGAGCATCGGAGTGAGCGACAAATCCTGGCCATCCGGTCGTTGAACGACTGCGGATCCTCAGTAACATCTGTGCCAGTAAACACCGGAGGCCTCAGCCTCATGAACTCCGTCAGTGACACGGTAATAACCTCTGGAGCTGCAACTACGACTGCCGGATCAGTAGGTACCATCGTGGTCCCTGCAACGGGTGGAACAACAGCCTTCCCCTGTGCTCGAATGGCCTCTACTAAAGTCCCTACAATCTGGCGCAGATCCTGCATACCAGCTCCAATCATAGCAATGTGCTTCGGTACCACAGGTGTATCGCCATGGTCAACCGTCGCCTCAGACGAGTCGACTCTGGCCTCGGGCCTTGCGGCCGCTCTCTGTGCCCTCGTAGTCTTCGGCGGCATATAGGCTGAGAATTGAAACAAGATTCGATAAGGAAACGGAAATCGAATCACAAAGATGTAGATCAATCACGGAAGGAATTTCAATCAATAAGTCCTAAGGTCACTTAGGCGGAGTACCGTGTCGTAAGTATGTCGCGGAACATACACACGCTACGCCACTCTGCTTAAGCTACCTACTCCATCATACCAAGGTCATACTACACTCCGAAAGGTAAAAACCTAGCTCTCTGATACTAACTTTGTCACGACACAAATTTGGCCCGTAACCGGCACTTAAACTACGTAACGTCTAAAGGCGTACGCAACTTAAGTAAGCCGAAACCCAGAAATCTAAACCACCCAAAACTGGATCAACGGAGAAAAACATAGTTTTAAACATTCGGAAATTTTCAAGTAAAAATCTTTAAGTTTAGTTTCTTTCTTAAAAATTTCGGCAGCACCTCCTTTGTAAAAACAAACCCTGAAAACGGGTACAATATAGATAATAATAAAAGCATCCCAAACGGGAGCAAATCACGTCCAACGGCGGAGACAACCACCACAACATATATACGACGCCGAAGCGAAGAAATATAAAAGGAAACTGCATAATGAAGTAAAACTTTTCAACAAAACCGGCTCCCACGAGCACGGCACCCAAAGTCACCACAGAATAACACTGAATCCTCCCAAGTCGTCTCTAAGTCATATACAACATAGTGGTAGATGGAGAATACTAGATCTAACAAAATATATACAAAGTACAAACAGATAACCGCAACCCACCTAAAAGCAAGGCTTCACAGCAAACCGTAGCGGTATCCGCAAAAGTAGAGATGAAAAGATGCCCAGCCGCGACTACTCAGAGGGTAAGTCCTGCACAACACTGTGGCACAACGGGGGTGAGTTGCCAACTCGTGAATAGTAAATAACATCATACAGTAATCGCAAGTATGCACGAACAGCAATCTATCTATCACAAGTAATCCGATAGCATAAGTATGATAGGTGAATATGCAACAATCATGTAAAGGTACATCATCAGGGTACTACAACTACATGAAACAATGCATATCAACATAATCCTGAGTGTGGGATGATATAATATAAAATCTCATGCAAACATCATCAGCATGGAAAAACACCAGTGTCCCTCACTGACACATCAAATCCCAAATCCTCAGGCACCGCCTCCTCAGATCGGCCCTCAAATCCTGTATGTCTCACGAAAACCTGAGTGTCCAACACCGACACTCGAAACATCATGAAACCCGTGTCTAGCATCGACACGTAAATCCTCATAACTCAGGCGCTGTCACCATGACTAGCCCTGACGATATGTCATACCTCACTCCGGTCGGTATCTCCATGATAACCGCCGAGTCCAAATACAATCACCGGTAGGTAGTGGTCCCACCGTGAGGTTTATCGTCTACACCACGAAATCACCACTCACCCCGGGGTACCATACCGGGTCCACCATGTACCCGCAGACGGTGAAAGGTTCCTAGGCACCCTAGTGAGGTCTCACAAGGCATCGATCATGCCAATTTCAAATTTTAACGGTGCCTACAAACCCTAACAAGATCGTTTGCTAGATATTTAGGCGAAAAGTAAACTAGCTAACAACTTAGCTAAAGAGAATACGGAAATACAACCTTTGTAGATCCGGTGCTCCACCTCCATAGCTCCGCAACGAAGTCGTCTCCGCTGTCCAAAACAAAATCCGGGCTCTAGTGTCGCTTCGTCGGAGAATGGGCAAGCTAGGTCGTCGATGTCCATGCCGAAGATGATCTACGTCGAGGCATCGTTAAATCAAGCTCCACCTTCACTTAGCCCTAAAAACTTGTGAAGGAAACACACTCTACTACTTGGCAAGAGGTAGAGGATGAAGAAATAGGAAGTGGGTAGACTTTAGAATTGGATTTCTCACTCATTTGCATCAATCACCATTGATGACCTCAAGGTTTTCTTCTTTAGTTCAAGGAAGAAGAAGAAGAAAAGATATGATAAGATAATTCTAAAATGAAAAGAATAATACATTCTTATCATCTTAGAACCATGGTTTAGTGTAGAGAATTAATCATGGTTGAGTGGTATGGTTAGGGTTAAGGATGAGATAAGAATGGTGGACTAAGTCAAAGCTTCATGAAGCTTTAACTAAGCAACAAAAGAAGCCACCATTCTTTTCTCTTTCTTTTATTCATTTATCAAAAATAAATGGATAATTAAATAAGATAAATGAATAACAAATAATAAACCCTAACCATTTCATTAACCAAGGTTTAATACTTTACACTTAACCAAAAAGCATGCATCATCAAACATGATACAAGCAAGTGCACAAAATCATATCACATATATAATGCGCACAACCCGAGTGAGAAAATCCATTTAAAGTGAACCGATACTAGTTAATGCAAAGTAATATATCAAATATACAATTATGCATTAAATCATTAAATCAACACTTGATTCAATGATCCGGTCATGTCGCACACAACCGACTAGTATGCAATGTATCGGCTTATCGAATCAACCCTTCATTCGATAACTAGGGTATATCGCATATAACCTAATCGATACATTCATCGTGAGAATGAAATACGGTATCACATACACGCATTATTCTCGGTCACGCACATATCTCATATGCGCTCCTATTTCGTTTCGCTTGAGCCAGGAAACCTCTGTGTAGGACTCTAAAGACTCGTCAATACGCCGGCAGCAGATGATGATCATATCAAGCACCCACAAGCCGCAAGCGGTCTGCTAAACGTAACGGCCACCCGGGTATTGAGTGATCTGAAGATCGACGAGCAAGCCCGCTCACACTCCAGTGAATCCGACCAGTAACACTACCGTACAGTCCGGTCTGATCGTCTGATATGTCGCATATATTGCCTAGGGGTGGTAAACGTCAGAACCCAATAGCTCGATAAGTCATGTCGATATGAGGCTCATAACGGGTCGAGAAACTACTGGTAACACTTACCAGCAATTCTCAGATCAGCCCTGGCCAGGGACTTCCTGTTATAGCCAATCAAACACAGTGCAACATCAACTCCCTATACCGGGAGAGACGAATCCCCTCCTATCGCTCATTGCCTCCATGTGACTCGGGACTGTACCCAAAAACCACCGTTTTACACGCCCTCTTGGACGTGGTAAGATGGAAATCAAAGCACAGTGGGAACCACACAAGACTCTATGACGATCTCGGGTCAACAGACTACTCTGTACCAGTGTCACCAGAGAACTGCCATCTGACGTGAGGTATAATACCATCTGGGAGTTCTCAGCGAGTCCGTCCAGTGTACCCAGTCTCTACTGAGCACCCGTATATCATCTCCGATGTCAAACACCAATGGATATGGGATCATCCATCGCCCATCTACATGGGTCGAGAAGGTATACGCTAGTCTACTCTGGTATATCGATGCCCCGTCTCGATACACCCACGACTAGGGACTTTGAAGGATGTACTTATAGACTACCATGTCCCCACTAGTATGATCCACATCACAGTCCAGGTAGTCAAGTACACATCCTAAGGGCTTTACCAACATGTAACAGAGAGACAATCAATATACACGTTAAGGTAAAGAGCAACCAGATAGCATACTATCATGTCGAGCAAGAAAGTCCTCCCTATATATGTCCCAGCATCCACTACAATATACATCCTATGTACAGTAATGGCCTCTAGGGCATACATATAACTAACAATCTCCCACTTACACTAGGGCCATCTGTAGCAGTGGTCGTAGTATCTCATACTCAACCATCCCATGAAAGTCTCTCTCTGGGAATAGGCCTTCGTGAGTGGATCTGCCGTGTTGTCCTCTGAGTCTACTCTCCTTAACCTCGATCAGCCTGGAGATCAACCATCTCCATGATCAGGCGATACTGCCATAGAATAAGTCTGGATCACTGATGGGACGGACGTTCCTTGGCACAAGCCACAACTCCATTGTCACACAATGGGAGGAACATAGTTCATCTCATGAACCATTATACATCCAAACAGCCTCTTTGGTAGCATCTTAAGTAGCGATGTATCCTGCCTTTATCGTCTAGTATGTCACGGTATCTAGCTTGGAACTCTTCCAACATACCGTCCCTTTACTAAGGGTAAAGACAATGCCTGCGACTGACATTCAGTCGTCTTTATCACCCTGGAACACTTCCAGTGATTCTCCTCAGGATCGTTTGATACCATCTCACTACAACTAGTGAGAATCCTAACATCCAATTAAATCTATCTCATAGATCCAAAACTTAGGATTAAGGAGGTATCACTTTGATCCTATATGGAGAATAATTGTGATAAACGGAGATTGACCGAGCGTAGCATAGGAAACTCCTTTCTTATCAAGAGTATGTCATCCATGTACTCTACGAGGATCACCACCATACTCCCTACTACCTTTTTGTATATACAAGGTTCATCTACCATTTTGATGATGTCAACTTCCTTGACAAACACATCAAAACAGACGTTCCAACTCCGCGATGCCTGCTTTATCAGATAAAACATCTTGCACACGTTTCCGCTGCTCCCACTGTTTACGAAGCCCTCTGGCTGTGTACTTATAGACTCACTCTTCTAAAACATCATTTAGAAAAGCAGTCATGGCACCCAACCGCCAGATATCGTAGTCATGGTATGTAGCCGTGGCAAGTAGGATCTGGATGGACTTAAGCATAGAACCTTAGAAAAGGTTTCAACATAATCCATACCTGGTCAATGATGCAAACCTTTAACAAGTCTAGCTTTGAAAGTCTCAACTTTTCCATGTACACCAAGTAATCTTCTCAAGATATACTTGCTCCTGATGGGGATTTAACCCTTCAGATATAGCAACCAAAGTCCATACATTGTTGGTGTATAAGGATTCCATCTCAGATCACTAAGCATCCAGCCATTCTGACAGAGTCTTACTCCTGATGGCCAGCTTGAAGCTAGTTGGGTCATCATCTCATGATGTAATCCTCGCTCCCACTGTCATAGAGAAACAGAAGTATCTCTCAGGTGGGTGAGGAACCCTACTAGATCGGCGGAGAGGCTGAGGTTCGTTGGTTTCTACCGAATCCTTTGGTTCTACCAAATCAGCTGCAGTCATTTGTATAGCTGGAACCTTTCCAGTTGTACTTAACAGACCTTGCCTCGAGCTTGTCCGGATTTTGCTTTTAGACATAGGCCGGACAACCCCAAATCTTAACTAACTTAAGATATGGGCTCTTCCCCTTCCATATCACATATGAAGTGGTAGGCACTGATTTGATTCGAACCCTATTCAATAGGTATGCAACTTCTCAAGTGCAATTTCCCCTAAGGAAAAAGGTAATTCAGTATTACTCATCATAGAGCACACCATATCAAATAGGGTGTATCTGCTCCGCCCTGATATACCATCGTGCTATGGTGTATACGGAGGAGTAATGCTGAGAGAGAATCTCATTCTCCTTTAGAATAGTCCAGGAATTCCATGCACTAGTATTCTCCTCCTTGATCTCATCATAGGACATAATACTTATACCCGTATTTTGGTTCTCTACTTCTAACTTATATTCTGTGAATATCTCAAAAGATTCGGACTTGTGTTTCAACAGGAACATATGTCTGAATCTAAAGAGATCATCAAAGAACGTAATGAAGTACTAAGAACCAGTCCTGGCATGTGTAGACAGGGGACCTACATACATCAACATGTATCATCCCAAGAGTTCATTAACTCTTTCTCTGTTTCCTGTAAACGGAGCTATGGTCATCTTATCTCTGTGACATGACTGGCGAGTTTCACAAGATGTAAATTCAATCTAATTTAAATATGCATCTTTATGTAACTCTAGCTAGTCGGGTCACATTGATATGACCTAGTCTACAATACCTTAAGAAGGATCCGTTCATTTCTGAACTGTTCCTCTTATGTGTGCTCCATATACTAAGAACTGTAGTTTGATTTAGAACATCAATGCTTTTAGATAACGTGCCTGAACCGATCAACTTTTGATATAGGAAATGTTCAAAACATTATCCAACAATACGAAATTTTATCGTTTCTTTACTAATAAAGAGACAGATATGATTTTGTATATCAGGTTCGGTATCTAATAACATTCGTTCAGAATCAATGTATTACAATACAGGGTGACAGTGACCAACAGACTTGGCTGCAACACTTGCCCCGTTTTCTGCCTCATGAAACTTATCACCCGTTCTCAGTTTTTCTACCCTTTTGTAGCCCTATGTAACAAATTACATATCTGGGATCCTGATCCGGTATCATATACCAAGGATGCGGAGGATACTGAGAAACAGTTCTGTATTATGAACACACCCGAAGATGATGCATCAGCATGCACTCTCTTCGTTTGGGCGGCATGGGAAATCTGGTATTCCCCAATTTCCTGCTCTGTCTTATAACAATTATAAGTTGGAGCGAGACCAACGTTCCCCAGCTCAGTATAACAAGCGGGTTCGGTCAATAATCCGTATTATTATCTTGATTAAGGCGTGACATGGTCGCTACCAGGAGAGAGAGAGAAGAAAACACTCAGCGTGCGCTCTGTCAAGAATAGATTGGTTATTATTTTATCTAATCAGGATGGCTCCCACTGCTTTTTATCAAATCTTCCTTCAAACCCTAAAAGGAAAGACTAGCCGGGATTAATTACACACTACAAGTTCGCCAATCTTTCAGCCAGGCCAGTGTCGGTACTTTGAGGGAGGTCCCCCGTGCTTTCACACGAACCTAATTACTGTAAACCTCGTTTTCCCAGAGGCGTAACCCCGTTGACACCTTTCTAGACACCTACTTGATCGGATAATTGTAATGTATAAAACTCTCCCAGGAGTAACTCTTACTCGCAGCGGGTATCGGGATCCAACTATCTCATAGAAGGTATGCAATCTCATTGCAAATTTCAACACTTGAAACTCCCGATAAAGGTTTTTACCCCTAGCACCTATGATCTTGGCTAAGGTCAACAAATCATAGGTACTAGTCAAGTTCTACCCGTCATTTCGTGATTAATTAGACCCACCCACATGACCCTTGGCAAAGGTCAACAAAGCCACATGACTGTCCTAACTAATCGCATCATATGCGGTGTAGGAAGACATCACTTAGCTACCATACACTGTGCCTTGACTATGGTCAACAAACACAGCACGAATACTAAGTACTCTACTTCCTAAAATGACGGAGGGTTGCGACTGGTTTTTATGAAAACCTTTGACGCTTTGAACTTGATCTCGTTGCGGAATCAAATGGTTTTTAAATGGAATGTTTTTGAAGCTTTTCTAGTTTTGCTAAAGGGGTCACTCCCGGTGAAGGGATCGTCGGCCCTTTCCTCGTCGAATGAGGTGCGGGATATATCATATATATCACTGTGCAAAGCGGAAACTATAGAAGCGATCAAAGACAAACCGAGGATTGTAGCATCTGCCAGTTATTGCTAAAGGAGTCACTCCCGGTGAAGGGATCTCGGTCCTTTCCCTATCGAATAAGGTGCAGGATGTTCTACAAGGAACACCTCGATGCAAAGCAAGAACTGTAGCTACCTGTTTTTATTTTGAAATTCGATTCTACAACAGCTTAGGTTTCTTTTATTTCATTAATCACATTAATGAAGTCCCATCATTTAAGTACCTAAACATCACAGATAGATATGACGTACACTTATGCCATCCGCATTCGCCTCGATGTCCCCTCGTGCACCGTTAGGTTAGGTAACTAACGACAGAGCAGGGCAGGGCTAGCGCGGGTTTAAAACATAAGTAACGTCTATATAATATATCATATATACTATATACTATATCTATCATAGAACATCACATGATCACATCACAGATATCGCAGCAGAAGAAACATATGAAATATTGGATATACTAGGACGTCCGTGTTTTCAATACGAGCCAGTATAAAACACGGATTCCACGGTCGTGATGAATAGCCAAACCCACACCCCTAGACCCCTACGAGAGCGGCAAGCAACCCTACCAATTCTAGGGGTAGGAGACCCGGACTCGACTCCTCGAGTTAGTCTCCCACTGGACCCCAGAACCCGGTTACTTGTGATCCCCTCCTTGGGTCTATCCTAATGCGGAAAAGTAAATAATATACAAAAGGTGACATCTTCCGCTACCTGGAAGTGCCCCAAATAAAAGAATATTACATACAAGTTTTTACATGAATGAAAATGAAAAACACTCATCTTACATAAAAACCCCCGGCTATTCGAATACGACGATCCAATATAACATATCCAGCAACACATAACATCACATGTCATCAACGTAAGTAAACATGCGCATCCCAATTGTCGTTGACATATAGCAACGAAACCGGCGATATCACATATTACACTTACGGTCACAGAAAAGAAAGTGTAAAACTACAACAGTTGGAATCCGCAACCACCTCAGACATCGCATGCCTGACCAAATGAATTTCTTAGACATCGCATGCCTAACAATTATAAACCCCGCATTTTAGTCTCATTATCGAAAACTCTTTTCAATATCAAGTCGGGGAATTCAACAAGATTCCCGAAATCCTGATCGAATGCTCGTCGCAAACTTCAGTAGGCGGCCGCACCCCCGATACCGTCGACGAAGTGCACCAAGGCGGAACACCGCTGCCGCGAGCACCCAAACGGATGCTTTCGGCGACGGGGTTCTCCTACAGTCACTTAGTCGGGGCAATGGAGTGAGGCTGTCTATTAAGTTTACCCGGCGAGTATCCGCGTACGCTACGTGATTGCGACGGACTTTTGATCACATCAAAATTCCGTGGCAACCGATCAAGTGAGACTAAACTGCTATGTTTATAACATTCATTCAGTTATCTCATAACTATTGTGAATTCCAATTATTGTATCCCATTCCAGATAATTAGAAAATGTTAAACTTTCCGATTGAACATTCGAACACCCAAGTTTTCCCGATACAGATCAACACATGAAACAAGTCTAACAACATTCAGTTCGTGCCTCAGTACCAACGGTCCAGCCGTAGAAGGGTCAAGCCAACGCCTCACATGTGGCACGCCGTACTGCCCCAAACCCGAAGATTCAAAGGGCAGTTCAAGATGGTCACATAATCGAGTTAAGGTTTGTTGTCTTCTAGAGGGTCCATTGCATTACTTGCACTACTTAGAACGTCATTAAACTACGGAAAAATCCAACACTTGGAAATTTCCCGACAGGGGAAAAATTGGGTATTTATATCCGGTCGAACTTTTTAACATATTCTAAAATTTATCCGGAAAGCCACACAGACAAAATTTGATATTCCGATCGAAACTCCGAAACCCCAAAACCACCTCTGAAAATTCAACTGTATAATAAATTTTAAAATATCCCAGGAAAACCAGAACAGAATACTGAGAATTACTGTGCAAACAATACCTCACAAAACGACAAAACGGCCGCGCTTCCGCCGCACGAGGCATGCTCGTGCCGCGGAAACGCGGTGGGAAAGTGGAATCCGGTCCATGAATTTTACAGTAATTCTTAGAAAACCCTGCTTGATTTTCTGGATATTTTTAATCTTGAAAAATCCACAATTTTAAAATCTGGACAGAGAGCATTTTAGAGTTCGTGTTTTCGGTTCGATCGGACTTCAAATTCCGTCTGGACTTCGCCTAAGGCTCTAGCTAGGCTCTGATACCAGTGAAAGGTTCCTAGGCACCCTAGTGAGGTCTCACAAGGCATCGATCATGCCAATTTCAAATTTTAACGGTGCCTACAAACCCTAACAAGATCGTTTGCTAGATATTTAGGCGAAAAGTAAACTAGCTAACAACTTAGCTAAAGAGAATACGGAAATACAACCTTTGTAGATCCGGTGCTCCACCTCCATAGCTCCGCAACGAAGTCGTCTCCGCTGTCCAAAACAAAATCCGGGCTCTAGTGTCGCTTCGTCGGAGAATGGGCAAGCTAGGTCGTCGATGTCCATGCCGAAGATGATCTACGTCGAGGCATCGTTAAATCAAGCTCCACCTTCACTTAGCCCTAAAAACTTGTGAAGGAAACACACTCTACTACTTGGCAAGAGGTAGAGGATGAAGAAATAGGAAGTGGGTAGACTTTAGAATTGGATTTCTCACTCATTTGCATCAATCACCATTGATGACCTCAAGGTTTTCTTCTTTAGTTCAAGGAAGAAGAAGAAGAAAAGATATGATAAGATAATTCTAAAATGAAAAGAATAATACATTCTTATCATCTTAGAACCATGGTTTAGTGTAGAGAATTAATCATGGTTGAGTGGTATGGTTAGGGTTAAGGATGAGATAAGAATGGTGGACTAAGTCAAAGCTTCATGAAGCTTTAACTAAGCAACAAAAGAAGCCACCATTCTTTTCTCTTTCTTTTATTCATTTATCAAAAATAAATGGATAATTAAATAAGATAAATGAATAACAAATAATAAACCCTAACCATTTCATTAACCAAGGTTTAATACTTTACACTTAACCAAAAAGCATGCATCATCAAACATGATACAAGCAAGTGCACAAAATCATATCACATATATAATGCGCACAACCCGAGTGAGAAAATCCATTTAAAGTGAACCGATACTAGTTAATGCAAAGTAATATATCAAATATACAATTATGCATTAAATCATTAAATCAACACTTGATTCAATGATCCGGTCATGTCGCACACAACCGACTAGTATGCAATGTATCGGCTTATCGAATCAACCCTTCATTCGATAACTAGGGTATATCGCATATAACCTAATCGATACATTCATCGCGAGAATGAAATACGGTATCACATACACGCATTATTCTCGGTCCCGCACATATCTCATATGCGCTCCTATTTCGTTTCGCTTGAGCCAGGAAACCTCTGTGTAGGACTCTAAAGACTCGTCAATACGCCGGCAGCAGATGATGATCATATCAAGCACCCACAAGCCGCAAGCGGTCTGCTAAACGTAACGGCCACCTGGGTATTGAGCGATCTGAAGATCGACGAGCAAGCCCGCTCACACTCCAGTGAATCCGACCAGTAACACTACCGTACAGTCCGGTCTGATTGTCTGATATGTCGCATATCTTGCCTAGGGGTGGTAAACGTCAGACCCCAATAGCTCGATAAGTCGTGTCGATATGAGGCTCATAACGGGTCGAGAAACTACTGGTAACACTTACCAGCAATTCTCAGATCAACCCTGGCCAGGGACTTCCTGTTATAGCCAATCAAACACAGTGCAACATCAACTCCCTATACCGGGAGAGACGAATCCCCTCCTATCGCTCATTGCCTCCATGTGACTCGGGACTGTACCCAAAAACCACCATTTTGCACGCCCTCTTGGACGTGGTAAGATGGAAATCAAAGCACAGTGGGAACCACACAAGACTCTATGACGATCTCGGGTCAACAGACTACTCTGTACCTGTGTCACCAGAGAACTGCCATCTGACGTGAGGTATAATACCATTTGGGAGTTCTCGGCGAGTCCGTCCAGTGTACCCAGTCTCTACTGAGCACCCGTATATTATCTCCGATGTCAAACACCAATGGATATGGGATCATCCATCGCCCATCTACATGGGTCGAGAAGGTATACGCTAGTCTACTCTGGTATATCGATGCCCCGTCTCGATACACCCACGACTAGGGACTTTGAAGGATGTACTTATGGACTACCATGTCCCCACTAGTATGATCCGCATCATAGTCCAGGTAGTCAAGTACACATCCTAAGGGCTTTACCAACATGTAACAGAGAGACAATCAGTATACACGTTAAGGTAAAGAGCAACCAGATAGCATACTATCATGTCGAGCAAGAAAGTCCTCCCTATATATGTCCCAGCATCCACTACAATATACATCCTATGTACAGTAATGGCCTCTAGGGCATACATATAACTAACAGACGGTGCATCCCGCTCCTCGAATCGGGTATCACAAGCCAAATCTCAGAACCGAGAAATCACATGGTGGACGCATCAAATATCATATCAAGAGAAACCAGGTTTTCAAACAATACAAAGTTTTCTTGAAAATATCCCCCATGGTTCTCAAATCCATAAATCAAATGAAATCCATATCTCAATGCGTAAAATCCATATAAAACTGATATATGCAACATAAAACGTCAATATGAGCATATAAAGGGAAAACCGCTCTTTAAATTGAATCTAGCTTTAAAAACATATCATGCGGTTCCCAATTCCTTCGAAAAAAAATGCAGTATCATATGAAGTGTACATGTAAGTGTAGCAGGGTTTAAGTATCTACATGTTATCAAGTACGAGGGTGTACATGTCAATATGTATGCATGATGTATAAGTAATTATAGCAAGATATAAGTGAAGTGGAATAAGGTTCACTACCTTAACTATTCCTGCCAATGCAATATCACGTATGTATGTACCCACAGTATTTCATATACACAATAGAATAAGAGTTACTACTCCAATCATTCCTATCCACTATCATATCATATAGGTAGGTGTTTGTGCGTGTCATGGCAATTACAGACGGTATGGGTATAGCATACGATTTAGTGCTCGTGCAACATGAACCGTCAGTAATGTGTTATATCTAAAGGTACGAGTCAAGTACAACAGATAATGCTATGCAATTACATTCATATGAAAGTAACTAATATGCAAATACACGCAGCTATCATATCATATTCGCCCCGACGCATAACGCCATACGGGCGATTTCCCCGTAGATGTTAAATCTACTCACTGATGGTCTCGAGCTAAGAAAATCCGACCACCTGCTTCACCTTGTCCGCAGCACCTGAAATCACTGCTTGCGAACCTAAAATTTCATAAATACAACACATAAGCTAAATATCCTAAAATGATGAAAAGACAACGAAACGCAACGAAAACGCCCGGAAAATTACACTGCGCGCTTAGCGCATCTATCGCGCACGATACCGGCCAAAACCCTAATTGGGGTCGCTAAACTACAAAACACCAAGTCTGGACCCCGATCGTCCCGATCGCGCAACACAACACAAAAATTACGAGGAATACACTGGATATAACCTCGAAACTACCAAACGAACCCTACGTCGGAAAACCCCGAAATCTAGTAAGCAACCTATTGCAATATATCGTACTAGATTCAAGATAACACAAATCTAACAATTACAAATACCTTAAAATAGCTTAACTAAGCTATCTAAACCAATCCTATATTTTTAACACTCGCTAATTATGTTTTAGCAAAAATCTAGTAAGCAATTTTGTTTAATTAAACAAAATGCTTATTAGCAAATTTTAACACTTTCTACTAGATTATTCTTTTCCAAAACATAATTTAACACTTGAATTAAACACTAATAACTTAATCAAAATTTAACCCTAACATGAATTTCTTAAACCAAATATAATGAATTAATCATGAATTAAATGCTAAACTAAGCACTTAAATAGTTAACTAAATTAGCTAGTTAAAGATTAAAGAAATTTATTATGGATTAAGGTAAGAAATTATACCTCCTCAAGAACACCAAAAAGAAATTAGATCCATCACTTTAGCCTCCAAAAATCAAGCTTTGATGAAGATCCATGAAGGATTAGTGAAGGAAAAATGGTTTAATATTTATATAGGAATATTTGGATTTATTTTTGGATTTCTTTTGTGTTTTTGAAAGAAAATGAGAGAGAAATGAGTTTGGAATTATTTTGGAAAGAAATGGGGGGATGAGGGTCAGCCAAGGTGAGTGGGGGTGGTTTTGTGTAATATTTTGTGAAGAAAAAGCAAAGAAAAAGAGTAATAAATGCTAATTAATGCATTTTGCCACCATTACACCCGTTTCTTTTAATTTTAAAAAAGAAACCATTAGTCACCAAAAAAAATCTAGATATTTAAAAAGAACCTTCTAAAATAATTCTAGTGACAAAATTAATTTATTCACAAAATAAAAATTTTCCCGATTTACGTGCACAAAATACCGCTTAAAATAATATTTTATTCGGGAAAAAATCTATCTGAACCAAAACCTCCTAAATACTCCCAAAGTTCGCGCAGAAGCTTTATTTTGGCCAAATTAGGTGTCGGTAAGCTTATACGGTCGTTTGATCGAAATCGGGTTAAAACGGGAAAAACCGACAATTTTGCCCTAAAACGGGAAAATTCGCAAAACGATTTCTAAAACATTACAAAAAGTCATCCGTAAAAGTAATGAAGTAGGAATAACCGCTTCGCGCATGTGTAGACATTGGACCGCACACGTCGCTGTGTACGAGTCCTAAGAGCTCGCTCGCTCTTACTCCGTGTCTAGTGAACGGAGTCTTTGTCATCTTTCCTTTGAGACAGGATTGACAAGTGGCATACGATTGATATTCGAACGGATTCAAATATCCTTCTGTTTGTATCTTCGTCAACCTTCTATCATTGATGTGGCCTAGTCTACAATGCCATAAGAAAGTCTGATTTATTTTCGGAGACTTTCTTTTGTGTGTATTCTGGACATTGAAAATCTGTGGTTGGTTTAGTACGTATATACCATTGCTTAATGTACCTGACCCAATCAGAATATGATTAAGGTGAATGTTTAAAACATTACTTACAAATGCAAATTCATAACCTTCTTTAGAAATCAAAGATACAGAAATGATATTACAAGTTGCGTTGGGTACAAAAAAGCAATTACGTAAAACCAAAACATGTCCATCTGACATTCCCAGGTGATAGTCCTCCACGGCCTTAGCATCCATGCTAGCTCCGTTTGCAACTTTGAGGGTCATGTCACCTGCCCTCAAAACCCTACGGTTTCTCAACGCCTGCAAAGAATTACAGATATGAGATCCTGATCAGGTATCCAATACCCAGGAAGTAGAGTTTATTGATAGACTGTTTTCAATAACATACACACCTGAAGCTGAAGCCGCAACTTGCTTCAGATCCTGTTTTCTGGCTTTCCAAGCCCTGCAATCTTTCTTCCAGTGACCACTCTTTTGACATAAAAAGCACTCTTCCTTCCCTATAAGCTTCCCCGCTATCTTTGTTGCTTTTGCTTTTCCCTTCGTATCCACTTTACTAACACCGCCCCTTGGTTTGGCGGAGGCTTTCTTCTTCTTTCCCTTGGCTTTCGCCTTGGACCTAGAAGATAAAGATCCTCCTACAAACAAAGTGGATGTTTCCCTACCTTTCTGTAGGGTGCCCTCTGCACTCCTCAGCATGTTGAGGAGCTCTGGAATTTCAACTTCTTTTTCTTGTAAGTTGAAGTTCAGTATAAACTGGGCGTAAGTGGAAGGAAGGGACTGGAGAATCAAGTCCGTATAGAGCTCGTTCTCCAACGTGGTCCTAAGTTCCGTAAGCTCCTCAATGAAGCCAATCATCTTAAGCACGTGTTCCTCTACCGATGATCCGATGGCCAACCTTGCCGAAAATAACTTCTTCGACACTTCGTATCTTGCGATACGAGATTGCTCTCCATACAGTTCTTTTGTATGGAGAAATATGGATTCGAGGTCCATATTCTCATGCCTCCTCTGATGTTCGTTGTCTATAGAGGCAAGCACGAGGCACTTGGCCTTCGTGCTATCGATCTCCTAAGTCTTACGGATTTCCTTATCCGCGATGCTGGAGGTGGGACCTGGGACAGGGGGAGCTTTGGTGGTAAGGAGATACCCCAACTTGTCATAAGTGATTGCCATTTTGACATTCCTGAGCCAATCTTTGTAGCTTGGCCCTGTCAGTATGTTTTTATCTAGCAATAACTTAAGTCCGGTCATGATGATTGGTCGCTGCAATTAGGAGAGAGAGAAGAAACACACTCTTGCATGTTTAGAGTGGTTTTTAATTTGTCTAAACAGGATGGCTCCCACTGTCTCTTGAATCCCTCCTCAAACCAAAAAGGAAGAATTTGTCAGGATCAATCTCACCGTACAATACTTGCTTAACCGTTCGTCCAGGCCGGTGTCGGTACTTCGAGGGAGGTTTTCCAACACTTTCGCGAAGTTCCTTAATTTAAGAACCTCTTTCCCTTGGGGGCGTAGCCCCGCTAACACCTTTCTAGACACCTACTTGGTTTATAGCATTGATCGTTAAGTGAGAAATTTTCCGAGGAGTAGCATATACTCACAGTAGGATCGTGATCCAAATATCATCGTGTGACGAAACTGAAGGAATCCTACCAGAATCATAACACTTCAAATGGTATGCAACACTAGCAAGTTTCAGTTCTTTTGAAACTCCCGATGTGGATTTTTGCCCCATGCTCTTATGACCTTGACTTTGGCCAAAATATCATAAGTCACATGTCAAGTATTACCCGTCATTCTCCAGGTTAATTTGAGCCCATCCGCACATACCCTTGACTTTGGCCAAAATGGTAGTACGACTGCCCCAAACCAACACATCTATCTATGCTGCATATGAATACCTAATAGCTACCAATCACTATGCCTTGACTTTGGCCAACATACATAGCTTGAATACTATTGACCATCCATGTGAAACGACGGAGGGCTACGAATGGTTTTGGCGAAACCGTGAACGTAGTGAACTTGATATAATCGATGGAACGAGATAGCTTTTAAAAGGAGTGGCTTAAGCTCCGCGTTTAAAAGTTATTTTGAAAAGAAACCGAGTGGTTTTTGAAAGTGTTCCAACGACTTTTACTTGGTTTATTTTTTCTTGCATTAGTTCTTTTAATGCGTATTTTTCTTGCATTAGTTCTTTTAATGCGTCCCATCATTTAATCCTACCGTTGCAGAAAACAACTAAAATATGACGTACGCTTATGCAATTCGCATTCGCCACGGGGCCCCGTCATTACCCGTTAGGTTACTTAACTAACGACAGAGCGGGGGCAAGGCTAGCGCGGCTGCAAAACATAAACAATGCCTAAATAATATCATACTTAGATATATTGCAATGATAGCCATTTCAGATCACAGATGAATACATTGGATATACTAGGAATCCGCAATTCGTACGAGCCTGTAACGAAAGGCGGATTACACGGTCGCGATGAATAGCCAATACCCCACCCTAGACCCCTACGGGTGCGGCAAACTACCCGCCAAATATCCGAAGTGGAGAAACCTCCCTCAACGACGTGAGTAGGCCACTCGGCACTTCGAGATACCCGGTAGTTTGTGCACCCCATCTTGGGTTTATCCTAGGAGCAAAAACAGTAAAAAGAAATTATACAATGACGGCTACAACCCCGACCCGGTTGTGCGGCCAAAAATAATATTATATCAATTTACATATTACATGAATTAAAAGATAAAAGGAAAAACTCTCATCTCACAACCCCCGGCTATTCATCCGCGACAATCCAAAGAATTCATATACACATACCATCAATCATTACAGATCACAGATATGTATAACCCCCACTAATCGACATATAGCGATTAGCGGATGTTCAATACATATATCACATCACAGATATAAACCCGTTAGCCTTAGTCTTTAGAAGTTCGATAAAAATACGGATTTTCAAGCCCCAAAAACAAATTTTTCTTTCTGGAAAATCTGAGTAGAAAAGACATATTGTAAAAATCCTAAAATACCCCCAGAATCACTCTGCAAGAAACTTTTTCCCCGACCGAGTTAACTCGGCCGCGGAACCGCGGCGGGAGCATGCTCCCACCGCGTTTCCGCTGTGCCTTGAACGATTCGGTGGATGAAATTTCTTGGGTGTTTAACAAAAAGTCTTAGCTGATTTTTAAGATAAGATTTATCAATTTTTGGACAGAAAAAAATTCGGCAGAAACTTCATTTTCCGGGTTCGTTTCGCGACTTTTTCTTTGATCGAACTTCTACTTACTTTGCTAACATGTTAGATAGTGTTTAACTAGGCTCCGATACCACTGTAAGTCCATGCTACCCTTCCCAGGTTCTTACGGGATTGCGGAAGTGGTGAAAAACGATTTTCAAGAGGGTGGTAACATGGACAACCAATACGGATCTTTGTTAAACGACTAACTAACAACCTAACAAGAGTTTACCTACTCGGTTAGGGGGCTATACCTTACTTGAACTCCTTCGTCTTCGACTCCTCCCGGTGTACGGATCGGCCTCACCTCGTCGTCTCCTTGCGCCGAAGATGGATCCACTCAAAAGCTTCTACCTTTGGCTTCTTCTTCGAACTTTGAAGAAACTACATCACTTGGCTTGCTAGGCCTTGTGAACTAGAATGAGTAGAGGAATGTTTTGGTGTCTTTTTATCTCTAAGGCAATGAGTCTCAACACATGAGAATGGTTTGTCTTGAGCTAGAGAGAGCAAGAGGAAGAGGGAGAGTTTGAGAATGAGAGAGCTCAAGAGAGAGAAAGCAAATGAAAGAATGAGCCAATCTTTTCTCATTCTCACCTCTCATAATCCAAAAGCCATCATAACAAAAGTAATAATCAAGTATTGTGTGATGGTTTAAGTCAAAATGGCTATATCATTTCAAGCACTCATTTTGCAAAAATAAACAAGCAAGCAAAAGTCTTTGCCATGGAATGATAGCCATTGTCATGATGATGGTCAACTAGTCCAACCTAGTCAACCGGTCAACAAAGTCAACAAGTCAACAAAGTCAACCCTCAACAACCATGTCACTATAATACTTAATTAATATTAATGTTAATAATATTTCTTATTCTCATTAGGGTTAAGCAAAAGTCAATGGTCAACGGTCAACAGTCAATAACCCCAATGAGAATCCTCTGCCTCTGTCTCTCTGTCAACTGTGCATACACACCCGCATCCGTGTTCCGAGGAACACGAATACAAACGAGATAAAACCAATCCCAAAACGTACACTAGGATCTGGCTTAAACCAAAGCCCGCTAGTGTTAACTGTCCGGACACTGTACGTGCACAAGTGCACGGATGTGACCGAACCCTGTCGCAAAACCATGCGACCTGTCGCAAAACCATGCGACCCCTACTCTTTTGCCTAAAAGAGAATAGCTTTCTGTGTGGGACTCTAAAGACTAGGCACTACGCTAGCAGTGGGTTTAACCATAGATCGCAAGCGGCACTAGCTGTGCGTAACGGTCCCCAGGTAGATGCCGACAAGAAGACAGACGAGGTGAAACCCATCTGAACTCCTACTGAGTCTGAATGTGACAATCTCTCTGTATAGTCCGGTCAGTTCGTCTGATACATCGCATGGCGGGCCTAGGGGGAGGTAAATGTCAGTCCCCTAATAGCGGTACAAGTCGTGTCGGAGTGAAGCCCAGAACACCCTGAGATAACACTGGAAACCTACCAGTATATCTCGCTTGCCCTGGCCAGGGACTACTCGTGTAATGGCTCTCCTAGACACAGCGCGATGTCAACCCCCAATACCAGGAGAGACGAATCCTGTCTAACCGTCACTGCCTCCAAGTGCTTCGGGACTGCACCCAACTACTACCTGTTTGCACGACTCCTTTGAGCCATGGTAGGTTAGTAATCTAAGTGCAGTGAGAACACACTCGAGGCGAAGTGACAGTGTCAAGTCAGCGGACTAAGCTGTACTCATGTCACCTGGGAACTGATAACTGACAATAGGTACAGTACCAACCAACAGTTCCCGACGAGTCCTCTCCAGTGTACTCGTAACCCAACGAGCACCCGCATACTATCTCCAGTACGACGTACTGATGGCTGTGGGACAGACCATCTCCCACACTGGGATAAGAAGCGCATACGCTAGTCTACTCCGGAGTATCGATGCCCTGTCTCGATAGTCCTGCGACTAGGGACCTGCATAAGGATGTGCTTATAGATTACCCAGCCCCCACTAGCGTGACTGCCATCACAACGCTGTTAATCAAGCAAAGATCCTAAGGGCTCCACTAATGTGTATAGGTGATATACTAAAATAAACACATGTACACATTGAAGTAGAAACAAACCAAGTAGCATACTACTATATTGAGCAAAATTGTCTATACAAGGTGAATATCCCAAGCTTCCATTAAGCAATATACAAACTAGTATGATACAGTAATGGCCTCTAGGGCATATACACTAACAACTGGTACAGGTTAGTCTGTAGACCCGAGATCGTCATAGAGTCTTCTGTGATTCCCACTGTGCTTTGATTTCCATCATACCACGTCCAAGAGGGCGTGCAAAAAGGTGGCTTTTGGGTACAGTCCCGAATCACATGGAAGCAATGAGCGACAGGAGGGGTTTCGTCTCTCCCGGTATAGGGAGTTGATGTTGCGCTGTGTACGATTGGCTATAACTGGAAATCCCTGGCCAGGGTTGCTGAGATTTACTGGTAAGTGTTATCAGTAGTTTCTCGAGCTATTATGGACCTCATATCGACACGACTTATCAAGCTACTGGGGTCTGACGTTTTACCACCCCTAGGCGAGATATGCGACATATCAGACGAAGAGGCCGGACTGTATGGGAGTGTTACTTGTTGGATTCACGGGAGAAAGTACAGGCTTGCTTGTTGATCTTCTGATTGCTCAATACCTGGGTGGCTGTTACGTTTAGCTGACCACTTGCAGCATGTGGGTGTTTGATATGATCATCACCTACTGCCGGCGTATTGACGATACTTTAGAGTCCTACACAGAGGTTTCCTGGCTCAGGAAAAACGGAGTAGGAGCACATATGTGATATGTGTAAGTCGATGTAGTACACCCCAGTACTTGTGGGGAGGCGGATTTTACAAAAAACTATCAAGTTAAACAACGAACATCGACTAACCGCATGAATCGAAGCTAAACCCTAAAAACCGTATTCTTATGAGTTTCTTTACATAAGAGATTAGGGATTATACCTAATGAACCGGTCCTTCTTCTTTATGTCCTCCTTGGTTCTCCTCGGCCTTCTCTAGGTAGTAGACGATCCACCCGAGAGCGAAACTCCAAGCTAAACCTCTAACTTGAGGTAACTAACCAACTTTGATTGCTAATCAAAGATGATAGAATGATAAAGAGTGAAGGTTATGGATTGTTTAGTCTAACTAAACCTTTGATCTCAACACATGAGGATTAAGGTTAGTATCTTGAAGATGAGAGCTTGAGGAGAGAGAATGTAAGATGAGATAATGAGAGAAGAGAGAGAGTGTATCATAATATTATGAAGCATTCTTATTTTCAATAAATCATAAAAGGAAATGAATAAGCATGCTTCACAAAATATCTTGTGATGATTCATTAACATGAGTCATTAAGCAATAAATGAGCATTAATGAAGTGAATGAATCACCACTATGACTCACTCTCTTTCCAAAACAAACCTCCTTAGTCACATCTTCTAGAAGCTTCTCGAGTAATTACGAGAACGCCCCTCCGATCCGTAAAAATACGGAAAAACTTTAGACTGTAAAAATCCAATAACCGGATACCAGTAACTGGCTTAAACCAAAGCCGACTGGTAAAATCTGTCCGAAAGTCGTACGCGCGTAAACGCACGTATGCGTCCGAACCCTTTGTCGCAAAACCATGCAACCTCTATATCGTTTCGCCTGGAGTAGGAAACTCTCTGTGTGGGACTCTAGAGACTCGACTACTACGCTGGCAGTGGGTTTAACCACAGACCGCAAGCGGCACTAGCTGTACGTAACGGTCCCCAGGTAGTTGTCGATAAGAAGGCCGATGAGTAAACCCATCCGAACTCCTACTGAGTCTGATGTGACAATCTCCATACAGTCCGGTCCGTTCGTCCATGACTATCGCATATCGGGCCTAGGGGGGCGGCAAGCGTCAGTCCCCTAATAGCGGTATAAGTCGTGTCGGAGTGAAGCCCATTACACCCTGAGAAACTGCTGGAACCTACCAGCAAATCTCGCTTGCCCTGGCCAGGGACTTTGCGTAATGGCTCTCTGACACAGCACGATATCTACTCCCAATACCGGGAGGGACGAATCCTGTCTAACCGCCACTGCCTCCAAGTGCTCGGGACTGCACCCAACTGCTACCTGTTTGTACGACTCCATAGAGCCGTGGTAGGGTAGCAATCTAAGAACAGTGGGACACACTCGAGGCGAAGTAGCAGTGTCAAGTCTGCGGACTACGCTGTACTCATGTCACCTGGGAACTGTTCACTGACGACTGGTATCAAACCAACCAACAGTTCCCTGTGAGTCCTGTCCGGTGTACCCGTAACCTAACGAGCACCTGTATACTATCTCCAGTACGACGTACTGATGGCTGTGGGACAGACCATCTCCCCAACTGGGATGAGAAGCGTACACACTAGTCTACTCCGGAGTATCGATGCTCTGTCTCGATAATCCAACGACCAGGGACCAGAATAAGGATGTGCTTGTAGACTACCCAGCCCCCACTAGTGTGACTGCCATCACAACGCTGGTAGCCAAGCAAGATCCTAAGAGCTCTATCAATACGTATACTCACATATTAAGATAGGAAAACCAAGTAGCATACTACCATGTTTAGCAAGACTGTTATATACATGTGAATATCCCAAGCTTCCATTAAGTAATATACAAGCTAGTATGATACAGTAATGGCCTTCTAGGGCATAAACACTAACAATCTCCCACTTGCACTAGGGCCATGTACTGGCATATCGCAGACCAATGATCTCGAGTAGCCTTTCGAACTGAATCTGAGGAAGGGCCTTCGTGAATGGATCAGCAATGTTCTCTTCTGAAGCAACTCTCCGAACCTCGATCTCCTGACGATCAATGATCTCCCTGATCAGGTGATACCGCCTCAAGATGTGTCTGGACTTCTGATGGGACCTTGGTTCCTTCGCTAAAGCTATAGCTCCGTTGTTGTCGCAATACAGAGGTATTGGATCAACTATGGTAGGAACCACCTGAAGTTCTGTTAGGAACTTCTTCATCCAGACTGCTTCTTTTGCGGCATCGCAAGCAGCTATATACTCCGCTTCCATCGTCGAGTCAGCAACGGTGTCCTGCTTGGAGCTCTTCCAGCACACCGCCCCTCCATTGAGGGTAAAGACATAACCCGACATGGACTTGGAATCGTCCTTATCACTCTGGAAGCCGGAATCAGCAAAGGCCTCCAACCTGAGGTCTTTTCCGCCGTAAACCAAGAACATCTCCTTAGTCCTCCTTAGGTACTTGAGAATGTTCTTTACTGCTATCCAGTGCTTCTCCCCTGGGTCTGACTGATACCGGCTTACCACGCTTAGTGCATAAGCTACATCTGGTCTGGTACACAACATCGCATACATTATAGAGCCTACCGCAGAAGCGTAGGGTATAATAGACATGCGTTCCCTTTCCAAATCAGTCTTGGGAGACATCTCTTTGGAGAGGGTGATTCCGTGACAAGCCGGTAGATTACCGCGCTTTGAATCTTCCATACTGAATCTTTTCAGTACAGTGTCGATATACCTGGACTGCGAAAGTCCCAACATCCTTTTGGATCTATCACGATAGATCCGGATCCCCAGAATGTAAGAGGCATCACCCAGGTCTTTCATGGAGAACCTGTGTGACAAGAATCCTTTGACAGATTGTAGCATAGGAATGTCATTTCCTATCAATAGAATGTCATCCACGTACAAGACGAGGAATACGACACTTCTGGCCACAACTTTACTATATATGCACGGTTCATCTGGATTTTTGATAAAGTCATATTCTTTGACTGTCTCATCAAAACAGATGTTCCAACTCCGCGATGCCTGCTTTAGTCCATAAATGGACTTAAGCAGCTTGCATACTTTCCCGCTGCTCCCACTCTGATTGAAACCCTCTGGCTGATCCATATAGACGCTCTCTTCTAAATTTCCATTCAGAAAAGCCGTCTTTACGTCCATCTGCCAGATTTCATAATCATGGAAGGCAGCAATAGCAAGAAGGACCCGAATGGATTTGAGCATAGCCACTGGAGAAAAAGTTTCGTCATAGTCCAAACCAGGTCTTTGACGAAAACCCTTTGCAACAAGTCTAGCCTTATAGGTTTCCACCTGTCCATCTACACCAATCTTTTTCTTGAAGATCCATTTGCATCCTATGGGTTTTACCCCATCTGGAGCAAAGTCCAAAGTCCATACTTTGTTGGTGTACATGGACTCCATTTCGGTCCGCATTGCATCTAGCCATCGTACCGAGTCGCCGCTCTGGATGGCCTGCCTGAAGTCAGTAGGTTCATCATCATCTATGATGCAATCCTCTCTATCCCCATCTATGAGAAAACCGTAGTATCTCTCAGGCGGACGAGACGGCCTACTACTCCTGCGGAGGGGTGCGGGAATGTTCTGTTCTTCTTGAACCTCTGGTTCTACCAAACTTTCAGCAGCAGTTTGTGGTTCTGGAATTTCTTCCAGTTCTATTTCGCTCCCACTTGATTCCTTTTCTAAAAACTGATGTTCTAGAAAATGGGCATTACGAGAAACAAATACCTTCTGTTCCTCTGCGTAATAGAATAGATATCCCCTGGAGTGCTTTGGATATCCCACAAACAAACATTTTACTGATCGTGCCTCGAGCTTGTCCACATGCTGCTTTTTAACAAAAGCTGGACATCCCCAAATCTTTACATACTGTAGATGGGGTTTCTTCCCACTCCACATCTGATATGGAGTGGTAGGCACAGTCTTGGTAGGTACCATGTTCAAAAGATATGCCGCTGATTCTAGCGCATAACCCCAGAAAGATCGCGGTAACTCAGCATTACTCATCATGGATCGTACCATATCTAATAGGGTTCGATTCCGTCTCTCCGATACACCGTTATGCTGTGGAGTGTATGGAGGAGTAAGCTGAGAGAGAATTCCTTTCTCTTTTAGGTAACCTAGGAACTCGGCACTCAAGTATTCTCCACCTCGATCAGATCTAAGTGTCTTTATACTTTTGCCGGTTTGGTTTTCTACTTCATTCTTATACTCTTGGAATTTCTCAAAAGCCTCGGATTTATGCTTCATTAAGAAGACATGTCCAAACCTAGAGAAATCATCCGTGAAAGTAATGAAATAGGAATAACCACCTCTCGCATGTGTAGACATTGGACCGCATACATCACTGTGTATGAGTCCTAAGAGCTCGCTCGCTCTTACTCCTTGTCCAGTAAATGGAGTCTTTGTCATCTTTCCTTTGAGACAAGATTGACAAGTGTCATAAGTTTGATATTCGAACGTGTCCAAATATCCTTCTCTATGCAACTTAGTCAACCTTCTCTCATTGATGTGACCCAGTCTACAATGCCATAAGAAAGCTTTATTTAAATCTGGAGACTTTCTTTTTAGTGTGTTCTGGACATTGAAAATTTGGAGTTGGTTTAACACATATATGCCGTTATTTAGAGTACCGGACCCAATCAAACCATGATTAAGGTGGATGTTGACAACATCTCTTACAAACGTGAAATCATAACCTTTATTTGATAACAAGGAAACAGATATGATATTACACGTTAAGCTGGGTACAAAATAACAGTTATGTAAAACCAAAATGTGTCCACTCGTCAATCCTAGGTGATAATCCCCGACGGACGCAGCTCCCACGCTAGCTCCGTTAGCAACCCTGAGGATCATATCACCTTCCTTCAGCACTCTACGGTTTCTCAGTGCCTGCAATGAATTGCAAATATGAGATCCTGACCCGGTATCCAATACCCAGGAAGTAGAGTTGATCGACAGACAATTCTCAATTACAAACACACCTGAAGTCGAAGCCACAGCTTGCTTCGGTTCCTGGTTCTTGGCGTTCCACGCCTTGCAATCCTTCTTCCAATGCCCTTTCCTGTGACAATGGAAGCACTCATCCAGGCCAACTACCGGTGCTGTAAACTTTTTCTTTCCCTTCTTTCCCACCTTACTAACACCTCCTCTAGGTCTGGGTGCGGCCTTCTTCTTCCTTCCTTTGGCCCTAGCCTTGGACCCGGAAGAAGATGAACCGCCAACAAACATAGCGGGTGTTTCCCTTGCCTTCTGCAAGGTGCCCTCTGCACTCCTTAACATGTTCAGGAGTTCCGCAAGTTCAACTTCTTTTCCTTGAAGATTGAAGTTGAGGATAAACTGGGCGTAGGTGGGAGGGAGGGACTGGAGAACAAGGTCTGTATAGAGCTCATTATCCAAAGTCGTCCCAAGGTCTGCGAGCTCTTCTATATAGCCAATCATCTGTAGGACATGTTCACCTACCGATGACCCGACAGCCAACCTCGCTCGAAACAATTTCTTTGAGGTCTCGTATCTTGCTATACGAGATTGCTCTCCATAAAGTTCCTTTGTATGGAGAAATATGCCATCTAAGGACATATCCTCGTGCCTCCTCTGATGTTCATTATTCATCGAGGCAAGCACGATGCACTTGGCTCTCGCGCAATCTAAATCCCAGGTTTTACGGATTTCCTTATCCGTATTGCTGGATTTGGGACCAAGGGCAGCAGGTGCTGTAGCGGTGAGGACGTACCCCAGTTTGTCATAGGTCAAAGCCATCTTGACATTCCGCAGCCAATCTTTATAGTTTGGCCCTGTCAGTATATTTTTCTCTAAAAGTAACTTAAGTCCAGTCATTTTCAGGGTCGCTGCAATTAGGAGAGAGAGAAGAAAACTCTTTAGCATGATGCTCTTGCAAGTTTAGAGTGGTTTTTAGTTTATCTAAACTGGATGGCTCCCACTGTTTCTCGAATCCTTCCTCAAACCATAAAAGAAGAATTAGCCAAGACTATTCCCACCGTACAATACTTGCTTAACCGTTCAGCCAGGCCGGTGTCGATACTTCGAGGGAGGTTTTCCAACGCTTTCGCGAAGTTCCTTAATTAAGTAACCTCTTTTCTCTGGGGGCGTAACCCCGCTGACACTTTTCTGGACACCTACTAGGTTTATAGCATTGATCGTTAAGCGACGAATATCCTGATAAGTAGCATATACTCACAGTAGGATCGGGATCCAAATATCATCGTATGATAATGTTGAAGGAATCCTACCAACATTCATCAAACTCCAAATGGTATGCATCTCTTTGCAAATTTCAGTTTCTTTAGAAATTCCCGATATAAGTTTTTGCCCCATGCTCTTATGACCTTGGCGTTAGGTCAAAATGTCATAAGTCACATGTCAAGTTCTACCCATCATTATCCTGTCAGTTTGAACCCATCCGTATATATCCTTGACGTTCGGCCAAAATGATAATACGACTGTCCCAAACTAACTCATCTATCTATGCAACAAATGAATATCCAGCAGCTACCAAACACTATGCCTTGGCGTTAGGTCAAAATACATAGCTTGAATACTACTGAATACCCAGATGAAATGACGGAGGGCTACGAATGGTTTTGGCGAAACCGTGAACGTAGTGAACTTGATATAACCGAAGGAACCTGATAGCTTTTAAAAGGAGTGGTTAAATCTCCGCATTTAAAAATATCTGTTTTAAAAATAACCGAGTGGTTTCTTTTAAATTGTTCCAACGATGTAAACTTTGGTTTGTTTTACTTTGCATTACAGATAATGCGTCCCATCATTAACCTATCATTGCAGAAAACAACGAAAATATAACGTCCTCTTATGCCATCCGCATTCGCCACGGGGTCCCGTCATCACCCGTTAGGTTACTTAACTAACGACAGAGCGGGGGCTGGGCTAGCGCGGGTGAAAAACATAAGTGACGTCTAAATAGCTATAATAAATATAGATATTTTACATTCGTCTGACGCAATGATATTCATTCCAGAACACAGATAAACAATATTGGATTTGCAAGCAATCTGTATTTCTTTTGAGCCTGCAAGAAAAGACAGATTACACAGTTGTGATGAATAGCCGTTTACCCCACCCTCGACCCCTACGGGTACGGCAAACTACCCACCCGGCAGTCTGTGTACCCCACCTTGGGTCAGTCCTAGGAGCAAAAACAGTAAAATGAAATAATACAACGGTGGCTACGACCGCAACCTGGAAGTGCCCCGCAAAAATAATATTACAACAAATTATATTTACAACAAATGAATTAAACCATAACCCTTTGCTAACCCCGGCTATACACCACAACAGTCCAATACAGTTTATATGCACAAACAGATATAACCATTTCAGAAATGTGCAACCCCCTGCCAACCGACATACTAGCAGTTGGGGGAGGTTTACGAACACATCAAACAATCACAGATATAATCCAATACGCAAATACTGTATTTTTCGATCGAATAAACAACTTCAAAATTGCTCCAAAATCTGCTCTGTTAAACAGTAACCTGAGCAATAATTAAATATTCCAGAAAACCCCAAATATCACAGGGGACCCACCCAAAAAAATTGAGCCCATGACTCGGCAACTCGGCCGCGGAAGCGCGGCGGATCGGTGGGATCCGCCGCCCTTCCGCGGCGCTTTGGTCGAATCATTGGCTCGAATTTCTTGGGTGTTCTCCTGTGTTCATGTCAAGCTCTCTGAACACTCCAGAAAAATTTTAGGACTTCATTTTCACTTCGACAGAAACTTAACAGAACTAGGGTTTTCCGAGATCGTTTTTTCGTTCGAAATTCGTACAAATTTGCGATTAAGTTATTTAGTGTTTAGCGAGGCTCTGATACCACTGTAAGTCGATGTAGTACACCCCAGTACTTGTGGGGAGGCGGATTTTACAAAAAACTATCAAGTTAAACAACGAACATCGACTAACCGCATGAATCGAAGCTAAACCCTAAAAACCGTATTCTTATGAGTTTCTTTACATAAGAGATTAGGGATTATACCTAATGAACCGGTCCTTCTTCTTTATGTCCTCCTTGGTTCTCCTCGGCCTTCTCTAGGTAGTAGACGATCCACCCGAGAGCGAAACTCCAAGCTAAACCTCTAACTTGAGGTAACTAACCAACTTTGATTGCTAATCAAAGATGATAGAATGATAAAGAGTGAAGGTTATGGATTGTTTAGTCTAACTAAACCTTTGATCTCAACACATGAGGATTAAGGTTAGTATCTTGAAGATGAGAGCTTGAGGAGAGAGAATGTAAGATGAGATAATGAGAGAAGAGAGAGAGTGTATCATAATATTATGAAGCATTCTTATTTTCAATAAATCATAAAAGGAAATGAATAAGCATGCTTCACAAAATATCTTGTGATGATTCATTAACATGAGTCATTAAGCAATAAATGAGCATTAATGAAGTGAATGAATCACCACTATGACTCACTCTCTTTCCAAAACAAACCTCCTTAGTCACATCTTCTAGAAGCTTCTCGAGTAATTACGAGAACGCCCCTCCGATCCGTAAAAATACGGAAAAACTTTAGACTGTAAAAATCCAATAACCGGATACCAGTAACTGGCTTAAACCAAAGCCGACTGGTAAAATCTGTCCGAAAGTCGTACGCGCGTAAACGCACGTATGCGTCCGAACCCTTTGTCGCAAAACCATGCAACCTCTATATCGTTTCGCCTGGAGTAGGAAACTCTCTGTGTGGGACTCTAGAGACTCGACTACTACGCTGGCAGTGGGTTTAACCACAGACCGCAAGCGGCACTAGCTGTACGTAACGGTCCCCAGGTAGTTGTCGATAAGAAGGCCGATGAGTAAACCCATCCGAACTCCTACTGAGTCTGATGTGACAATCTCCATACAGTCCGGTCCGTTCGTCCATGACTATCGCATATCGGGCCTAGGGGGGCGGCAAGCGTCAGTCCCCTAATAGCGGTATAAGTCGTGTCGGAGTGAAGCCCATTACACCCTGAGAAACTGCTGGAACCTACCAGCAAATCTCGCTTGCCCTGGCCAGGGACTTTGCGTAATGGCTCTCTGACACAGCACGATATCTACTCCCAATACCGGGAGGGACGAATCCTGTCTAACCGCCACTGCCTCCAAGTGCTCGGGACTGCACCCAACTGCTACCTGTTTGTACGACTCCATAGAGCCGTGGTAGGGTAGCAATCTAAGAACAGTGGGACACACTCGAGGCGAAGTAGCAGTGTCAAGTCTGCGGACTACGCTGTACTCATGTCACCTGGGAACTGTTCACTGACGACTGGTATCAAACCAACCAACAGTTCCCTGTGAGTCCTGTCCGGTGTACCCGTAACCTAACGAGCACCTGTATACTATCTCCAGTACGACGTACTGATGGCTGTGGGACAGACCATCTCCCCAACTGGGATGAGAAGCGTACACACTAGTCTACTCCGGAGTATCGATGCTCTGTCTCGATAATCCAACGACCAGGGACCAGAATAAGGATGTGCTTGTAGACTACCCAGCCCCCACTAGTGTGACTGCCATCACAACGCTGGTAGCCAAGCAAGATCCTAAGAGCTCTATCAATACGTATACTCACATATTAAGATAGGAAAACCAAGTAGCATACTACCATGTTTAGCAAGACTGTTATATACATGTGAATATCCCAAGCTTCCATTAAGTAATATACAAGCTAGTATGATACAGTAATGGCCTTCTAGGGCATAAACACTAACAATATGTGCGGGACCGAGAACAATACGTGTATGTGATACCGTACTAGATTCTCGCGATATGTGATATCGGCCGGGTATATGTGATATAGCCGGGTCATCGGATCAAGTGTTGATTCGATGAACTGATACAGATTATATTAGTCGGTTATTTGTGAAATAGCCGGATTATCGGATCAAGTGTTGATTCGATAATTTAATGTATAATTATATATTTTATATATTAAATTACATTAACTAGAATAAGCTCACTTAAAAATTCTTTTTCTCACTCGGGTAATACATTGATATATATGTGATATTTGTTAATTGTATTATTTTATTTTGTTACAATAAATATTGTATATGTGATATATGATATTGTAACATTTTATGGTTATAAATGCAACATGTTTTGTGGAGTTTAAATGTGGTTAAGGTTTGGATTAGGGTTAAGCTTGCATGAAGCTTCTTGAAGCTTTGACTTTGACTTTGGATATTTTGTGTAGATATTTGCTTAACGCAACCCAACCCTTCACCATAGTTATATCTCTACATGGGTTAAGTCTTCATACTTAACCCATGGTTGCATTTCTAACCTCACTATGGATTCATTATTCATCACAAAGTAATTCATCTTCTTCTTCCTCCTTGCAAAGCTTTCTAGCTTTGATTTTAGTGATGAAAATGAGTGAGATTAAGAAAACAAATGAGAGCATAAATTCTACTTCATCATCCTAATCTATTCTTACCAATTAGATTAGGGTGTTCACTTCATTAGTGAGTGAGAGCTTGAGTTAAAGTTTCTTCAAGGTAGATCATCTTTGTTATCGAAGATCGGAAGCAAGCTTGCATCTTTCTCTTCGTGGAGCCTCTCAAGATTCCGGGTACTCGATGATCACAGTGAAAGGACCTTAACACGGAGCTTTAGAAGTGAAGGACCGGACTAAAAAGGTTGTAATCCTTAACTTTTAGAAGTAAAGTTGTTTACTTTCTATATGATTCGCCTAATCTCTAGTCTAAGATCTTGGTTAGGGTTGTTCGGCACGTCTAAAATTTGAATCGGGCATGGTTGATGCCTTGTAGACCCTTGTGATAGTGCCTAGTAACCCTACAGTCGTATCAGAGCCAAGCTAGAGCTTTAGGCGAAGTCTAGACGAAGTTTAAAGTCCGATCGAACTCTGAATACCCGATAAAACCTAGTTTCTGGAAAAAATTTCAAAAGTTGACATTTTTCATATTAAAAATGCTCAGAAAATTCAGCAGGTGATTTTATGGATATGTGTGAAAAACGACCCCATGATTCCATCAAAGCGTCGCGGAACCGCGGCCAAACCAGGCTATTGGCGGCGGTTCCGCGGCAATACTTGAGAATTAAGGGATCGGTTTTCAACAGTAATATCCGTAGGTAGTTTTTCATGTTTCTGGGAATTTTTAATTATACTCAAGTGTTGAGTTTTTTGGGATGTATTGCGAACTCGTTGATTCGATCGGAAAGTTTAACTTCGTTTATTTTTTCCGGATTATTTAGAACGTGTTAAAAAGTTCGACCGGATATCAATAACTCACTTTTTCCCCTGTCGGAAAATTTCCAAGTGTTGGATTTTTCCGTAGTTTAAGAACGTTCTTAGTCGTGCAAGTAACGCGGTGGACCCTCTAGAAGAACACAAACCTTAACTCGATTATGTGACCATCTGAACCGCCTCTAAACCTTAGGGTTTAGGGCAGTACGGCGTTGCCACATGTGAGGCGTTGGTTTGACCCTTCTACGGCTGGACCATTGGTACTGTGGCATGTGATGGATACTTTTTGAACCCCGCTCAAGTGTTGAGCTATTTGGGAAATCTTGGGTGTTTGTTTATTCAATCGGAAAGTTTAATATTGTATATTTATCTGGAATGTTATACAATATTTGGAATTCATAAGTAGTTATGAGATAACTAATTTGAATGTTATAAATCTAGCAGTTTAGTCTCAGATCATCGGTTGCCACGGGATTTTGATGCGATCAAAAGTCTGTCGCAATCACGTAGCGTACGCGGATACTCTCCGGGTAAACTTAATTGACAGCCACGCCCTATAGCCCCGACCAAGTGACTGTAGGAGAACCCCGTCGCCAAAAGCATCCGTTCGGGTGCTCGCGGCAGCGGTGTTCCACCTTAGTGCACTTCGTCGACGGCATCTGGGGGTGCGGCCGTCTACTAAAGTTTGCGACGAGCATTCGATCAAGATGTCGGGAATCTTGTTGAATTGCCCGACTTGATATTGAAAAGAGTTTTCGATAATGAGACTAAAATACGGGGTTTATAATTGTTAGGCATGCGAGGTCTAAGGAATTCATTTGGTTAGGCATGTGATGTATAAGGAGGTTGCGGATTCCAACTGTTGTAGTTTTACACTTTCTTTTCTGCGACCGTAAGTGTAATATGTGGTGTATCGCCTGTTTCGTTGCTATAAATCAACGACAATTGGGATACGCATATTTACTTACGTTGATGATATGTGATATTATGTGTTGCTGTGATATGTTATATTGGATCGTCGAGTTCTGAATAGCCGGGGGTTTTATGTGAGATGGGAGATTCTCTTTTTCATTCATGTAAAATTCAATTGTATGTAATATTCTTTTATTGGGACACTTCTGGGATAAGGATGATGTCACCATTGTATATTATTTACTTTTCCGCATTAGGTAGACCCAAGGCGGTGAGCACAAGTAACCGGGTTCTAGGGTCCAGTAGGAGACCATCTCGAGGAGTCGAGACCGGGTCTCCTAACCCAAGAATTGGTAGTGTTGATTGCCGCTCTCGTAGGGGTCTAGGGATGTGGGTTTGGCTATTCACCGCGACCGTGGAATCCATGTTTTATACAGGCTCGTATTAAAACACAGACCTCCTAGTATATCCAATATTTCATATATGTTCTTCTGCTGCAATATTCTGTGATGAGATCATATTACTGGCTGAGACGAATGTTTATATTATATATATGAGATATATATTGTATATTGTTGTTTTTGTTTCAAATGTGATGCTTGTGAAGCATAATAAAATGGGACTTCATTAATGAGATTAATGAAACTAAAAGAAACCTAAAGATGTTGTAGAAACTTGTTTAAAATCTGGTAGCTCTTGTTCTTGCTTTGCATAGTGGTGTTCCTTGTAGAACATCCAGCACCTTATTCGATAAGGAAAGAGCCGAGATCCCTTCACCGGGAGGGAACTCTTTAGCGAAACTAGCAGATGCTATAAACTCGGTTTGTCTTTTGATTGTTTTTATTGTTTTTGCTTTGCATAGTGGTATTTGCAAAATATCCTGCACCTTATTCGATGAGGAAAGAGCCGAGATCCCTTCACCGGGAGTGACCTCTTCAGCAAAACTAGAAAAGCCTCAAAAACATTCCATTTAAAATCACTCGATTCTACAACGATATCAAGTTCATTACGCAAAGGGTTTTCTTAAAAACCGGTCGTAGCCCTCCATCATTTCAGATAAGGACTGTTTAGTATTCGTGCTGCGTTTGTTGGCCTTTGTCAAGGCGTACTGTGCGGTAGCTGAATAGTACATATCTGCTTATGCGTATGATGCAGATTGGATTAGGATAGTCGTATGACCTTGTTGGCCTTTGTCAAAGGTCGTGCGGGTGGGTTTGATTCAATCAGGAAATAACGGGTTGAACTTGACTAGCAGCCTATGTTTTGTTGGCCTTTGTCAAGGTCATATGAGGCTTGGGGTAAAATATTATTGGGAATTTCAAGTGTTGAAATTTGCAATGAAATTCGATACCTTCTATGAGATAGTTGGATCCTGATACCCGCTGCGAGTAAGAGTTACTCCTGGGAGAGTTTTACACATTACAATTAGCCGATCAAGTAGGTGTCTAGAAAGGTGTTAACGGGGTTACGCTCCTGGGAAAACGAGGTTTATTTTAAATAGGTCCGTGCGAAAGCACGGGGAACCTCCCTCAAAGTACCGGCACTGGCCTGGCTGAAAGATTGGCGAACTTATAGGGTGTAATTAATCCCGGCTAGTCTTTCCTTTTAGGGTTTGAAGGAAGATTTGTCTAAAACAGTGGGAGCCATCCTGATTAGATAAATTGATAACCAATCTAATCTTGTAAAAGCGCATGCTGAGTGTTTTCTTCTCTCTCTCCTGGTTGCGACTATGTCACGCCTTAATCAAGATAATAATATGGATGTATTGACCGAACCCGCTTATTATACTACGCTAAGGAACGTTGGTCCCGCTCCTACTTATAATTGTTATAAGACAGAGCAGGAAATTGGGGATTACCAAAATTCCTGTGCCGCCCAAATGAAGAAAGTGTATGCTGATGCATCATCTTCGGGTGTGTTCATTACAGAGAACTATTTCTCAGTATCCTTTACGTCCTGGGTATGAGATACCGGATCAGGATCCCATATATGTAATTTGTTACATGGGCTACAGATAGGTAGAGAACTGAAAACGGGTTATAAGTTTCATGAGATAGAAACGGTGCAAGTGTTGTAGCCAAGTCTGTTGGTAGTTATCACCCTGTATTAACAAATACATTGATTCTAAACGAATGTTATTAGATACCGAACCTGATATACAACATCATATCAGTCTCTTTATTAGTAAAGAAGGATATAATTTTGTATTGTTGGATAATGTTTTGAACATTTCCTATATCAAGAGTTGATCGGTTCAGGAACGTTATCTAAAAGCATAGACGTTCTAAATCAAACTACAGTTCTTAACGTACAGAACACACACAAGAGGAAGAGTTCAGAAATGAACGGATCCTTCTTGAGGTATTATAGACTAGGTCATATCAATATGACCCGACTAGCTGAAGTTACATTTAGATTCATATTTAAATTAGTTTGAATTTACATCTTATGAAACTTGCTGGTCATGTCACAAAGATAAGATGACCACAGCTCTGTTTATTGGAAACAGAGAAAGAGTTAGTGAACTCTTGGGATTGATACAGGCTGATGTATGAAGGTCCCCTGTCTACACATGCCATGACCGGTTCTTTTTACTTCATTACATTCACTGATTATCTCTTAAGATCCGGACATATGTTCCTGTTGGAACACAAGTCTGAACCTTTTGAGATATTCACAGAATATAAGTTAGAAGTATAGAACCAAAAACGGGTATAAAGTATTATGTCCTTTGATGAGATCGGGGAGGAGAATATTTGAGCACGGAGATTCCTGGACTATTCAAAAGGAGAATGAGATTCTCTCTTAGCATTACTCCTCCGAATACACCACAGCACGTCGGTGTATCGGGGCGGAGCAACCACACCCTATGTGATATGGTGCGCTATATGATGAGTACTACTGAGTTTCCTATTTCCTTTTTGGGAGTTATGCACTTGAGAAGATGCATACCTATTGAATAGGGTTTCAATCAAATCAGTTGCCTACAACTTCATATGTGATATGGAATGGGAAGAGCCCATATCTTAAGTATGTTAAGATTTGAGGTTGTCCAGCCTATGTCTAAAAGCATAATCCGGACAAGCTCAAGGCAAAGTCGGTTCTATAGAAGTTTGTTGGATATCCCAAGCATTCGCAAGGGAATATCTTCTACCTAACCGAGGAACAAAAGATGTTTTGTTTCTCAATATGCCACCTTTGTGAAAAGGAATTTCTTGTGAAGAAATTAGTGGTCATGAGGTAGAACTGGAAACAGTTCCAGCTATACAAACTGCAGCAGATGATTTGGTAGAACCGAAGGATTCAATAGTTTCTAACGAACCTCAGCCTCTCCGCCGATCTAGTAGGGTTCCTCACCCACCTGAGAGATACTTCGGTTTCTCTATGACAGTGGGAGCGAGGATTGCATCATGAGACGATGACCCAACTTATTTCGAGCAGGCCATCAGGAGTGGGACTCTGTAAGAATGGCTGGATGCTAATGAGATCTGAGATGGAATCCTTATACACCAACAAAGTATGGACTTTGGTTACTTTATCTGAAGGGTTAAATCCCCATCAGGAGTAAGTATATCTTGAGAAGATTACTTGGTGTACATGGAAAAGTTGAGACTTTCAAAGCTATGCTTAAGTCCATCCAGATCCTATTTGCCATGGCTATATACCATGACTACGATATCTGGCGGTTGGGTGTCATGACTGCTTTTCTAAATAGTGTTTTGGAAGAGAGTCTCTATAAGTACACAACCAGATGGCTTCGTAGATAGTAGGAGCAGTGGAAACGTGTGCAAGATGTTTTATGTGATAAATCAGGCATCGCGGTATTGGAACATCTGTTTTGATGAAGTAGTCAAAGAGTTTGACTTCATCAAAATAGTAGATGAACCTTGTATATACAAAAAGGTAGTAGAGAGTATGGTGAAGATCCTCGTGGAGTATGTGGATGACATACTCTTGATAGGGAAGGCGTTTCCTATGCTACGCTCGGTCAATCTCCACTTATCTCAAAGATTCTCTATAGGATCAAGGTGATACCTCCTAAATCCTGGGTTATAGATCTATGAGATGGATCTAATTGGATGTTAGGAATCTTACTAGTTGTAGTGAGATGGTATCAATAGATCCACGGGAGAATCATTGGAAAGGTTCCTGGGTGATAAGGACGACTGAATGCCAGTCGCAGGCATTATCTTTACCCTCAGTGGAGGGACGGTATGTTGGAAGAGTTCCAAGCTAGATCCGTGACTTACTAGACGATTAAAGGCAAGATACATCGTTACCAAGGATGCTACCAAAGAGAAAGACTGGATATATATAAGTTCATAAGATGAACTTCGTTCTAACCATTGTATGACAATGGAGTTATGGCTTTGGCCTAGGAACCCCCGTCCCATCAGAAATCCAGATATAATTCTTAGGCAGTATCACCTGATCATGGAGATGGTTGATCTCCAGAGAGATCAAGGTTAGGAGAGTAGACACAGAGGACAACAGCGTGGATCCACTCACAAAGGCCTATTTCCCAGTAGAGACTTTTGTGGGATGGTTGAGTATGAGATACTTCAACCACAGCTGATTGTTGGTATGCGATACCAAAACAGATGGCCCTAGTGCAAGTAGCAGATTGTTAGTTATATGTATGCCCTAGAGGCCATTACTATACATACGATGTATATTGTAGTGGATGCTTGGATATATATAGGGAGGACATTCTTGCTCGACATGATAGTACGCTATCTGGTTGCTCTTTATCTTAACATGTACTCTGATTGTCTCTATGTTACATGTTGATAAAGCCCTTAGGATAAGTACCTAACTTCCAGGACTATGATGCGGATCATACTAGTGGGGACAGTGTAGTTGCCAAGTACATCCTTCGAATGTTCCTAGTCGTGGGAGTACCGAGACAGGGCATCGATACTCCAGAGTAGACTAGCGTATCCGCTTCTTGACCCATATGATGGGCGATGGATGATCTCATATCCATTGGTGTTTGACATCAGAGAAGGTATACGGGTGCTCAGTGGAGACTGGGTACACTGGACGGACTCGCCGAGAACTCCCAGATGGTATTATACCTCACTTCAGATGGCAATTCTCTGGTGACACTGGTACAGGTTAGTTTGTAGACCCTAGATCGTCATAGAGTCTTGTGTGATTCCCACTATACTTTGATTTCCATCATACCACGTCCAAGAGGGCGTGCAAAAAGGTGGCTTTTGGGTACAGTCCCGAATCATGTGGAGGCAATGAGCGATAGGAGGGGTTTCGTCTCTCCCGGTATAGGGAGTTGATGTTGCGCTGTGTTCGATGGGCTATAACTGGAAATCCCTGGCCAGGGTTGCTGAGATTTACTGGTAAGTGTTATCAGTAGTTTGTCGAACTGTTATGGACCTCATATCGACACGACTTATCAAGCTACTGGGGTTTGACGTTTTACCACCCCTAGGCGAGATATGCGACATATCAGACGAAGAGACCGGACTGTATGGGAGTGTTCCTGGTTGGATTCACGGGAGAAAGTACATGCTTGCTTGTTGATCTTTTGATTGCTCAATACCCGGGTGGCTGTTACGTTTAGCTAACCGCTTGCAGCTTGTGGGTGTTTGATATGATCATCACCTACTGCCGGCGTATTGATGATTCTTTAGAGTCCTGCACAGAGGTTTCCTGGCTCAGGCAAAACGGAGTAGGAGCACATATGTGATATGTGCGGGACCGAGAATAATACGTGTATGTGATACCGTACTAGGTTCTCGCGATATGTGATATCGGCCGAGTATATGTGATATAGCTGGGTCATCGGATCAAGTGTTGATTCGGTCACGACCCGAAAGAGCACGTGACTGGCACTTGAATCATATGAAATCTATAGGACCCCATCTAACCCAAGTAAGCCAAAAGCCCAGAAATCTAAAACCATTTTAAGGAATAAATAAAGAAAACTAGTTTTTTTTTAAAAAAAATGAAGAAAACATGTTTTGAAATCAAGGTTTTTCAATAACTAAGCCGAATGTGCATTTTTAAAAATGTATAGTCTTTTATGAAAATTTCGGCAGAGTTTTCTTTGTAAAAACCGGCCCCTAACGGGGAACAACAAGAATAATATATATGTGCGATGATAAAAGGCATCCCCAAGCGGGAGCTAGCTCTTCGTCAATCGACGGTCACAACCACGCAAGCAATAAAATATACAACGCCGAATGGCGAGGATCAAAACTCAAAAGAAAACTCATAATAACATGAAAATCGTAATACTGCTACACGCGACTCTAAGGTCGAAATAATACATCACCAATGTCTAAGTCTGAAACAATAAACAAGTTTTGGTTGATGGAATTCTAGATACTATGAATAATACATATACAATGGTGGTTCTGATGCAAAAGAACCCACATACCAAAAGCAATTCACCCGCAAGGAAGCAGTGTGCCAGAAATGCCGCTATGGAACCTGTACGGCAAAACCTGCAAGAAGCTGGGGCACAACGGGGGTGAGTTCCCAACTCGTGAATAGAAAACATCTACAAGCAGAAACCGAATACATGACATAATCCTAGGTCAATACGATCAGTATATAATATAAATCTCAAGAGTAAGTCTGAAGCATGATAAGGTGGCAATGCAACATCTAGACATGGTGCCAAGTACTCGTGCCAGTGCCTCAGGTAATAACATGTCATAAATATAAGGTATGACGGCATGAAATAAACATGATGAAGTATTTAAAATGAAAATCAATACACATATATTAGCGTCTCATTCCACTAATATTGGTGTAAGGGTATATATAACAGCGCCCTCATACCCTGTTATATATACAAATGAAGTGTGATCAATGTAGTCAAAGTCTGTATGTAATCAATGTCTGTATATATGTTGATCCCATCCACCTGTCATCCAATGACAATAAGCATCATGCATGTAAATATCATAAAGCATATGCATGGAAATATGAGGATATAATCAAATCATGGAACCAGAGTGCCTAGCATCGACTCTCGAAAACATCATGAAACCTGTGCCTAGCATCAGCACGTAAATCCTCGTCTATCAGGCGCTGTCACCAAGACTGGCCCTGAAAGGTACGTATCATACGCTATCTCGAAAACCCGAGTGCCCAGCTTCGACCCTCGAATTTCGACGTATCCATACGTACATACTCCGGTCGGTATCCACATGATAACCGCCGAGTCAAAATTCTATCACCGGTAGGTAGTGCTCCCCTGCCAGGCTCACCGTCTAACATATACGACTCTTCTTGCCCCGGGGTACCTTACCGGATCCACCATGTACCCGCAGACGGTGCCTACCGCTCCTCGAATCGGGTTTCATATGCCACTCTCAGAACCGAGAAAACACATGGTGGACGCACTGAAATATCATATCAAGGGAAACCGGGTTTTAAAGACAATACATATTCTCAGTTGGAATAGCCACGGTTCCCAAATCCATAAATATCATGGAAACAACATATCTCAATGCGTACAATCAGAAAGCATGATGTATGCGACATATAAAAGAATGTAAGCATATCAATATATCATGCAACAAGGAATAGTGATATGCACATATTGGGGAAAGCCGCTCTTTTAAAATGAATCAGTTTTAAAGAGTATCTTGCGGTTCCCAAATCTAGAAATATCATCTATGTATGTGGAAACATGTATGTGTACAATTATGAGTATACAGTAAGTATGTGCACAAATATAAGTGTACAAAGAGTATGTGTACAAGTATGCCATGCAAGGATCGTATCCTGAATGCAACAGTACTATAGTGTAGTGACATGGCAATTATCGATGATGAAGTGTGTGAGCCGGCAAGCAAGTGTACGTGGAACATACGCATCATCGATAATGGTGCTGGTGTTCTAGCAGCATGATGGTAATATAGCAATAACCCATGAAATGCAATGCGAATAGTACTGAAAATGCGGAATCGAATAAATCAACGCAATAGTAAGGAATCTACATCCATATGTATATATCATGCAGTTATGCCATTTGAAATAAGACGAATCAGGATTTTTAGTAAAATAAGGGCTACTGTGTTTTTAAGAAAGATACGTCTTTGAAAATACCCGTAGAATCCCTTTACTCGTCTTAAGATATTCCTGATTCGTAGTTTTGAGATAGGTATGACTCGAGTCTAGTCTAACATCTACTATGCAAACTACAAATCTAAGTATCAAGTCAATCGGGAAGGGTATGGAAACCACCTAAATCTGAGTCGATATGTACGTATAGTAGTCGGTGATCCCGCCTCAGTAGTATCGCGCACGATACAGTATATTATATGACATCCTCAAGTCATGAGTGCAGATCAATCATCAATATATAGCTCGTACGGTAAATCGTCGTACGGCATCCCAATAGATGGGTACAGGTCAATATCACATTCCTCTCATCAAATATCAGGTATCATTATCATCACATCACATAATCTGGGGTACTGATCTAAGTCTAGTACAACTGATACCAACTATATGCTGCGTGTGTAAGCACACGTCCAAAGGCCCGCTAGAGATCACATGTCGTATCTCAAATACGAATCATATCAAATCACCGATCTCGCGACACAATGCCCAATAACATCAACTCATCTCCACTGTCGTCCAATATCATCATCAATACAGTGTAGATATAGCAATAAGTACGTGTGTGCATGTGGGGGTAAACCTATTCTAGGGTTCGCAACTAGGAACTATACTAGTTTACTTCTAACCCTAATCTATACATAGTACACCTAACACAAAGACCACAACACACTAAAAACTATCTTATATATAATATATACATATATATAGTATACCAACTACGGACTGCGGGGGTGCTATACGCCATCCACCCGACTTCCCCCGTAGATATAATCTACTCACCTTGTGTCTTTATCTGTCGACGTCGTCACGCGGTTGCTTGTCATCACGAAGTCTTCATGGGGTACCTACACGTTAACGTATCGCAAATGCGTATCAAAATCAAATCAAAGCTAAAACGATACACGAAAGCCAAAACGATACGCTATGGGGCCTATAGGTTAGAACCTATGGGTACGCCTCCAAAACCATCAACAACCCTCGACATCGTCGTATAAACGCCAAGTAGTCGAGGTAAAACACTATAACCAAATTCAGAATTAGAAATACGGAAACACGTATCCAAAACAGCAACTAAGGAAATAGGCTCCATATTTCACCCTAGGTCAAATTAGACAAATCTATACATGCTAGGGGTCAAGTTTACCGGAGATAGGGCCCTGCACCAAAAATGAGGCAAAACCCTCCTGCTCTAGCCGCAAATTGCGGCCAGAAGGGTTAAATCTGCGGCCGGGAATTAGAGTTGGGGGTTAGGGTTTTGGGTGTTGGTTCCAGGGTGCCTGCACATCTCTCTGTCAAGTCAATTTTATTTTTAGGTGTCTCGGGTTAAAGCAGATCAATAAAAACAGTGAAAGATTTCCAGTTTTTCCCTATATCGATTCTATAAATCCGTATTCTGGTTCAAGTTTCAGGTTTGGGTCTAAAACAACATCACACCAGGGGTTCTAAGGTCACCACAAGCCTCAATTTCACCTTTGATTTCAGATTTACCCTAAACCCTAACTTGAATTCTCCAAAGTTCACAAAACGACATAATATCGATATGAAACTAGCATGGATGAAATAAGAATTTTAACTACTACTTTTGGGTGCAGAAATTACCTCCTTTGGCAACTCAAGAAAATTCTTGAGTTGCTCAAAGTCCTCAAAATCCTATCTTGCTTGGTCCGATGTGTAGCTAGTGAGCTCGGGAACAAGTTTTGTGAAGTGGGATTGGGGTTTGGGGTTTGTTTTAATGGTGAATCTAGGGTTTTTTTTTGAAGAGGGAGAGAGAGGGATGGCAGCAACAGCAGCAAGGGGAGGGAGAGGAGAGAGAATGAGAAGGGGAAAATGATGGGGAATGGTTCTACAAGTCAAAAAGTAAACCCCATACCTACCTCTCTCCTAATCATGATACCTTTATCTTACCTTTTCTTTTCTTTTCCTTTCTAAACCCTTCTCACTAGAATACTAACCTCAAAAGAAACATGGTGGAAAAATGCACAAGTGTAAGAAAAATGTTATGTCCATGTTTTGCACAAAAATGCTAAAAAACCGATTAGCGGTTTTTAATCGCGATTAGCACTAAATTAGTATATTACTAATCATAAAAACTTTAAAATGGCATAATTCCATAAAATACCCTATTTTAGAATTTTCCAAAATTTTTCCCATTTATTTGTATTTAATAATACCGAAATATTAAAATATTCAATAAAATAATATTAAATTATAAAAATTCCCAAAAATAATATTTTATTTTTTTGAAACGTTACAGATTCGATGAACTGATATAGATTATATTAGTCGGTTATTTGTGAAATAGCCGGATTATCGGATCAAGTGTTGATTCGATAATTTAATGTATAATTATATATTTGATATATTAAATTATATTAACCAGTATAAGCTCACTTAAAGATTCTTTTTCTTACTCGGGTAATTCATTGATATATATGTGATATATGCTAATTGTATTATTTTATTTTGTTACAATAAATATTGTATATGTGATATATAATATTGTAACATGTTAGGGTTATAAATGCAACATGTTTTGTGGAGTTTAAATGTGTTTAAGGTTTGGATTAGGGCTAAGCTTGCATGAAGCTTTCAAGAAACTTCTTAAACCTTTGACTTTGACTTTGGATATTTTGTGTAGATATTTGCTTAACCCAACCCAACCCTTCACCATAGTTAATTCTCTACATAGGTTAAGTCTTCATACTTAACCCATGGTTGCATTTCTAACCTCATTATGGATTCATTATTCATCACAAAGTAATTCATCTTCTTCTTCCTCCTTGCAAAGCTTTCTAGCTTTGATTTTAGTGATGAAAATGAGTGAGATTAAGAAAACAAATGAGAGCATAAATCCTACTTCATCATCCTAATCTATTCTTGCCAATTAGATTAGGGTGTTCACTTTATTAGAAGTGAAGGACCGGACTATAAAGGTTGTAATCCCTAACTCTTAGAAGTAAAGTTGTTTACTTGCTGTATAATTCGCCTAATCTCTAGTCTAAGATCTTGGTTAGGGTTGTTCGGCACGTCTAAAATTTGAATCGGGCATGGTTGATGCCTTGTAGACCCTTGTGACAGTGCCTAGTAACCCTACAATAATGTGATTAGATTAGGATAGTCATACGACCTTGTTGACCTCTATCAAGGGTCGTGCGGGTCGGTTTAATTCAATCATGAAATGGCGGGTTGAACTTGACTAGCATCCTATGGTCTTTTGACCTATGTCAAGGTCATAGGACGCTTGGGGAAAAATATTATCGGGAATTTCAAGTATTGAAATTTGCAATGAGATTGTATACCTTCTATGAGATAGTTGGATCCCGATACCCATTGCGAGTAAGAGTTACTCCTGGGAGAGTTTTACATATTACAATTAGCCGATCAAGTAGGTGTCTAGAATGGTGTTAACAGTGTTACGCTCCTGGAAAAACAAGGTTTATTTTAATTAGGTCCGTGCGAAAGCACGGGGAACCTCCCTCAAAGTACCAACACTAGCCTGGCCAAAAGATTAGCGAACTTGTAGGGTGTAATTAATCCCAGCTAGTCTTACCTTTTAGGGTTTGAAGGAAGATTTGATAAAAATAGTGGGAGCTATCCTGATTAGATAAAATAATAACCAATCTGATTTTGCAAGAGCTCACGCAGAGTGTTTTCTTCTCTCTCTCTCCTGGTAGTGACCATGTCACGTTTTAATCAAGATAATAATATGGATGCATTGACCGAATTGCTTATTATACTGTGTTGGGGAATGGTGGTTCCGCTCTATCTTATAAATGTTATAAGTCCGAGAAGGAAATAAGGTAATATCCGGGTTCCCCTGCCACCCAAACGAGGATTAAGCATGTTGATGCATATTCTTCGGGTGTGTTCATTACCAATAACTGTTTCTCAGTTTCCTCTACGTCCTAGGTAAGAGATACTGGATCAGGATCCCATATATGTAATCTGTTACATGGGTTACAGAAAGGTAGAGAACTAAGATTGGGTGATAAGTCTCTAAGTGTTAGAGAATGGTGCAAGTGTTGGAGCCAAATGAGTTGGCAGATATCACCTTGTATTACCAAATGGTAAATACATTGATTCTGAACAAATGTTATTACATACCGAACCTGATATACAACATTACATCAGATTCTTTATTAAGGTAAAGAAGGATATAATTATGTATTGGAGGATAATGTTGTGAACATTTTCCTGAATCAAGAGTAGACTCGACCAGACACGTTATATAATAGCATATACGTTCTAAATCAAAACATAGTTCAAAGTATCTAGAACACACACAAAAGGAGTAGTTCAGAAATGAACGAATACTTCTTGTGGCTTTATAGACTAGGTCATATCTATGCGACACGACCAGCTAAGTTACATAAGGATGAATATGAGAATTTATTCGAATTTTCATCTTATAATACTTGCCAGTCTTGTCTCGAAGGTAAAATGACCGATACTCCGTTTACTCGAAACAGAGAAAGAGTTAGTGAACTCTTGGGACAGATACATGATGATGTATTCAGTCCTATGTCTACAAATGCCAAGGTTGGTTCTTTGTACTTCATTATATTCACTGATCATCTCTCAGGATTCTGGCCTATGTTCCTGTTGAAACACAAGTCTGAAACTTTTGAGAAATTCAAGGAATATAAGCTTGAAGTTCAGATTCAGATGGGTAGAAGTATTAATGTCCTTAGATGCGATCGAGAAGGCGAATACTTGGGCATGGAGTTCCTGGATTTTATAAACGGAGAATGTGATTCTCTCGCAGCTTACTCCTTCGTATACACCACAACACAACGGTGTATCGGGGCGGAGGTATCTCACCCTATGAGATATGGTGCTCTATATGATGAGTACTGCTGAGTTACCTATTTTCTTTTGGGTGTTATGCACTTGAGAAACTGCATACCTATTGAATGGGGTTTCATCCAAATCAGTGCCTACCACTCCATATGAGATATGGAATGGGAAGAGACCATGTCTTAAACGAGTTAAGACATGGGGTTGTCCAGCCTATGTTGAAAGGCAGAATCCGGACAAGCTCGAGGAAAGGTCGGTTCTGTATAAGTTTGTTGGATATCCCAAACATTTGCAAGGGTATATTTTCTACCACTCTGAGAAGCAAAAGGTGTTTTGTTTCTCAGCATGACAACTTTTTAGAAAAGGAATTTCTTGTGAAGAAATTTGTAGTCATGAGGTAGAACTGGAAGGAGTTCCAGCTAGACAAACTAACAGCTGATGATTTGGTGAAACCAAAGGATTCAATAGTCTCTAATGAACCCCAGCCTCTCCGCGAATCTGGAAGGGTTCCTCATCCACTCGAGAGATACTACGGTCTTCTCGGTGACAGTGGGAGCGAGGATTGCATCATGGTAGATGATGGCCCAACTGGGTCAGACAGGCCATCACAAGTGGGGACTTTGTGAAATGGCTGGATGCTATGCGATCAAAGATGGAATCCTTGTACACCAATAAAGTATGACTTTGAATGCTGCAACTAAAGGGGTAAAACCTATCGGGAGCAAATGGATCTTGAGAAGATTCTAGGTGTAGATGGAAAAGTTGGGACTTTCAAAGCTATGCTTAAGTCCATCAGGATCAATGCGTACATAGCGGAGTTGGAACATCTGTTTTGATGTGGCAGTCGAAGTACTTGACTTCATCAAAAAGGTAGAAGAACCTTGTTTATACAAGAAGGTTGTAGAGAGTAAGGTTGTCTTACACGTATTGTACGTAGATGACATACTCTTGATAGGAAATGGTTTCCTATGCTACACTCGGTCAAGCTCCTCTTATCACGAGGATTTTCCATGGAAGATCTAGATTATACCTACTACATCTTGTGGATTATGATCTATGGTGATAGATCTAAGTGGATGTTGGGAGAGTCCCAAATCAAGTTACATTAACACCGTACTAAAGCGGTTTAGTATGGATGATTCTAAGCGGGTTGGTTCGTCCACTTACTCAGGAATCACTCTCTCCAAAAAGATGTCTCCCAAAACTGATTTGGAAAGAGCTCGCATGCAAGGGATACCTTATGCTTCGGCAGAAGGCTCTATCATGCGGGCGATGTTATGTACCAGACCAGATGTAAATGACTCACTAACTGTAGTGATTAGGAATCAATCGGATCTTGGGAGAATCACTGGACAGCTGTGGAGCACATTCTTAAGTACTTGAGAAGCACTGTAAGTCCCTTCGCTGCGATCGTGGTTCTCCCTGACCCTTGCATGGCTTCATGAGGCGAAAGACGCGTCCTTGCTTGAAGTCTTCGAGGCCGAAGATGATCTACGTCGAGGGGATTCCAACTCAAGCTTCTACTTCACTAACTTGAGAATTAGTGAAGCAAACACCCTAAACTAAATTTCTAGTCCAGTAGAGGACGAAGAAATAGGAAGTGGGTTCTCTTTAGAATTTTATTTCTCACAAGCTTTCTCACTTTTGATCAAACCCTAGCAAGCTTTTTTTCTTTTAACAAAATGAAGAAGAAGATGAACTAAAGAAAGAGATGAGGATAATTATCAAGTGAGAAGGCTAACCATGGTGAGTGTGTATCATATACTAACTCTTGTAGAGCCATAACCATAGCTAATCAAAATGGTTAGGTTAATAAAAAATCTAAGGGGAAGACAAAGGTAGTGGACTTTGTCAAAGCAAAGAAAGCTTCTACAAGCTTCATGCTATTTCCAAAATTCCACCAATTTAGTAATTACCATAAATAATTATAACCCACCAGAAAAATAGAAAGGTGTATTTCTTGTACACCCATGTCATGTGTATCATCAACCATGATACTAAAAGAAAAGACATTTTAATATATATCACATATATATTAAAATTGTGTTCATGTGAGAAAAACCTAAAGTGAACAAGTGTTAGTAAATGTAAACTAGTATATCTAATATACAATTATACACTTAATTATTAAATCAACACTTTACTTAATAACCCGGTCATATCTCATATAACCGACTAACATCGATTGTATCGACTTATCGAATCAACACTTGATTCGATAATCCGGCTATATCATATATAACCGACCGATACAAAAAGTCGTTAGAATAGAATACGGTATCACATACACGCATTATTCTCGGTCTTGAACATATCACATATGCGCTCCTATTTCGTTTTGCCTGAGCCAGTAAAACCTCTATGTAGGACTCTAAAGACTCGTCAATACGCCGGCAGTAGGTGATGATCACATCAAGCACCCACAAGCCGTCAGCGGTACTAGCTGGACGTAATGGCTACCCGGGTATCGTGCGATCAAAAGATCAGCAAGGAAGCCCGCTCCAACTCCTGTAAAAGCCTGCCGGTAACACTTCCCGTACAGTCCGGTCTCCTCGTCTGATATGTTGCATATCAAATCTAGGGGTGGTAAACGTCAGACCCCAATAACCGATAAGTCGTGCCGATGTGAGGCTCATAATGGGTCGAGAAACTACTGGTAACACTTACCAGTAAATCTCTAAATCAGCCCTGGCCAGGGATTTTCCTGTTATGGCCAATCGAGCACAGCGTAACATCAACCCCTAATACCGGGAGAGGCGAAACTCCTCCTATCGCTCATTACCTCCATGTGACTCGGGACTGTACCCAAAAACCACCGTTTTGCACGCCCTCATAGACGTGGTAAGGTGGAAATCAAAACACACTGGGAATCACACAAGACTCTATGACGATCTCGGGTCTACAAACTAACCTGCACAAGTGTCACCAGAGAACTGCCATCTGACGTGAGGTATAATACCATCTGGGAGTTCTCGGCGAGTCCGTCCAGTGTACCCAGTCTCCACTGAGCACCCGTATACCATCTCTGATGTCAAACACCAATGGATATGGGATCATCTATCGCCCATCTCATGGGTCGAGAAGCGTATACGCTAGTCTACACTGGTATATCGATGCCCCATCTCGATACAACCACGACTAGGGACCTTGAAGGATGTACTTATGGACTACCATTTCCCCACTAGTATGATCCGCATCATAGTCCAGGTAGTCAAGTACACATCCTAAGGGCTTTACCAACATGTAACGATAAAACAGTATAAAGAGACAAGTATACATGTTAAAGTAAAGAGCAACCAGATAGCATACTATCATATCGAGAAAGAAAGTTCTCTCTATATATGTCCAAGCATCCAATATAATATACATCATCTGTATAATACTGGCCTCTAGGGCATACATACAACTAACAATCTCCCACTTGTACTAGGGCCAGCTGCTGTAGTATCGCATACCGAGCATCCCGAAGAGTCTCTCAAACTGTATCTGGGGAATGGCCTTCGTGAGTGGATCCGCAGTGTTGTTCTTCGTGTCAACCCTCCTGACCTCGATCTCCCGGCGATCAACTATCTCCCGGATCAGGTGATACCACCTCAGAATATGCCTGGATCGCTGATGGGACCTGGGTTCCTTGGCCAAAGCCACCGCTCCATTGTTATCGCAATACAGAGGTATTGGATGCTCAATGGATGGAACCACTCCAAGATCAGTAATGAACTTCTTGATCTAGACAGCCTATTTGGCAGCATCGTTAGCAGCAAGGTATTCAGCCTCCATCGTTGAGTCTGCCACGGTTTCCTGCTTGGAACTCTTCCAGCTAACCGCCCCTCCGTAAAGGGTGAAGACGAATCCCGATTGCGACTTAGAGTTGTCCTTATCACTCTGGAAGCTCGAATCGGAGAAGGACTCCACTTGGAGTTCTCCGTTACCATACACCAAGAGCATCTCCTTAGTCCTTCGTAAGTACTTGAGAATGCTCTTCACAGCTTTCCAGTGACTCTCTCCAGGATCAGCTTGATACCTACTCACTACAATTAGTGAGTATGCTACATCGGGTCTGGTATATAGCATCGTGCACATGATAGAGCCTACTGCCGAAGCATAGGGTATCCCTTGCATGCGAGCTCTCTCCAAATCAGTCTTGGGAGACATCTCTTTGGAAAGAGTGAGCCCTGAGATCGTGGGTAAAAACCCATGTTTGGACTCTTCCATACTAAACCTATTTAGTATGGTGTCAATGTACCTGAATTGGGACAATCCCAATATCCGTTTAGATCTATCTCTCTAGATCATAATTCCCAATATGCAGAAGGCATCACCAAGATCTTTCATTGAAAATCTTTGTGATAAGAAGAGCTTCACCGATTGCAGTATAGGAATTTCATTTCCTATCAAGAGTATGTCGTCCACGTACAATACGAGGAAGACAACCTTACTCTCTGCCACCTTCTTGTAGATACAAGGTTCATCTACGTTTTTGACGAAATCAAACTCTTTGATAACGACGTCAAAGCAGATGTTCCAACTCCGCGATACTTTCTTTAATCCATAAATGGATTTAAGCAGCTTGCACACCTTTCCGCTGCTCCCACTATCTACGAAGCCCTCTGGCTGAGTCATGTACACGCACTCTTCTAAATCACCGTTTAGAAAGGCGGTCTTAACATCCATTTGCCAGATTTCGTAGTCATGATATGCAGCAATGCCAAGCAAGATCCGGATGAATTTAAGCATAGCCACTAGAGAAAAGGTTTCGTCATAGTCCACACCTGGTCTTTGACGAAAACCCTTTGCAACAAGTCTAGCTTTGAAAGTCTCCACTTTCCCATCTACACCAAGTTTTTTCTTGAAGATCCACTTGCTCCCAATGGGTTTTACCCCTTCAGGAGCAACTTCCAAAGTCCATACTTTGTTGGTGTACATCGATTCCATCTCGGACCGCATTGCATCCAGCCATTTCACCGAGTCCGCACTCGTGATGGCCTGCTCGAAGCTAGTTAGGTCATCATCAACCATGATGCAATCCTCGCTCCTACCATCCATGAGAAAACTGTAGTATCTCTCAGGTGGGTGAGGAACCCTACTAGATCGGCGGAGAGGCCGAGGTTCGTTGGGAACCACTGAATCCTCTGGTTCCACTAAATCTTCAGTTGCAGTTTATGTATCTGGAACCTCTTCCATCTCTACCACTTTGCCACTAATTTCTTTTACAAGAAATTCCTTTTCTAAAAAGGTGGCATGTTGAGCAACAAACACTTTTTGTTCCTCACTGTGGTAGAAAAAATACCCATATGAGTTCTTTGGATATTCCACAAACTTGCAAAGAACCGACCGTGCCTCGAGTTTATCCGGATTTTGTCTTTTGACATAGGCCGGACAACCCCATATCTTAACTCATTTAAGATATGGCCTCTTCCCACTCCATATCTCATATGGTGTGGTAGGTACAGATTTAGATGGAACTTGATTCAATAGGTATGCTGCTGTCTCCAGCGCATACCCCTAGAAAGAAATAGGCAACTCAGCTGTGCTCATCATAGAGCGCACCATATCTAATAGGGTGCGGTTCCTCCGTTCCGATACACCGTTGTGCTGTGGTGTATATGGAGGAGTCAGCTGAGAGAGAATCTCATTCTCTTTTAGGAAGTCCCGGAATTCATTGCTCAATTATTCACCTCCTCGATCAGATCGAAGGATTTTAATACTTTTCCCGGTTTGGTTCTCGACTTCTTGTTTATATTCTCTAAATTTCTCAAAAGCTTCTGATTTGTGTTTCATTAGGAACACATATCCGAATCTAGAGAGATCGTCAGTGAATGTAATGAAGTACGCAGAACAATTCCTGGCATGTGTAGACATGGGGCCTGGTACATCACTATGTACCAGTCCCAAGAGTTCCGTAACTCTCTCTCCGTGTCCCGTAAACGGAGTTTTGGTCATCTTGCCTTTAAGACATGACTGGCAATTTTCATAAGATGAAAATTCAAATGGATTCAAATATCCATCTTTATGCAACTTAGCTAGTCGTGTCGCATTGATGTGACCCAGTCTACAATACCACAAGAAGGATTCGTTCATTTCTGAACTCTTCCTCTTGTGTGTGTTTGTTATGCTCAGAACTGTTGATTGATTTAGAACATAAATGCCATTGCACATCGTGCCTGATCCCACCAACTTTTGGTTTAGAAAAATGTTCATAACATTATCCTGTAATACAAAATTATATCCTTCTTTACTCAACAAAGAAACTGATATAATGTTGCATATCAGGTTCGGCATGTAATAGCATTCGTTCAGAATCAATGTATTACCAGTTGGCAATACAAGGTGATATTCCCCGACAGTTTTAGCTGCAACAATTGCACCATTTCCAACCCTTATGTCTTTATCACCTACTCCAAATTCTCTACCTTTCCTAAGCCCATGTAACTGATTACATATATGGGATCCTGACCCGGTATCTAATACCCAAGACGTAGAGCAAATGGAGAAACAGTTCTCTGTAACGAACACACCCGAAGAAAATGCATCAACATGTACTTTCTTCATTCGGGTGGCATGGGAATCCTGGTATTCCCCTATATCCTGTTCAGTCTTATAACTCTTATAAGAAAGAACAGAACCAACGTTCCCCAGCACAGTATAACATGCGGGTTCGGTCAATACATCCATATTATTATCTTTATTAAGGAATGATATGGTCTCTACCTGGAGAGAGAGAAGAAAACACTTTAGCGTATGCTCTAGCAAGATCAGATTGGTTATTATTTTATCTAATCAGGATGGCTCCTACTATTTTTATCAAATCTTCCTTCAAACCGCAAAAGGAAAGACTAGCCGGGATTAATTACACCCTATAACTTCGCCAATCTTTCAGCCAGGCCAGTGTCGTTACTTTGAGGGAGGTTCCCCGTGCTTTCGCACGGACCTAATTAAAGTAAACCTCGTTTTCCCAGAGGCATAACCCCATTGACACATTTCTAGATACCTACTTGATCGGCTAATTGTCCTGTGTAAAACTCTCCCATGAGTAACAATTACTCGCAGTAGGTATCGGGATCCAACTATCTCATAGAAGGTATGCAATCTCATGCAAATTTCAACACTTGAAATTCCCGATAATATTTTTCCCCAAACGATCTATGACCTTGACAAGGTCAACAAACCATAGACCGTAAGTCAAGTTCAACCCGTCATTTCTTGATTGAATTAAACCCACCCGCACGACCCTTGACAAGGTCAACATGGCCGTACGACTACCCTAAAACAATCTGCATCATATGCATAAACAGGTAAATACTGGTCAGCTACCGCACACTACGCCTTGACAAGGTCAGCAAACGCAGCACGAATACTGAGCAGGACTTATCTGAAATGACGGAGGGCTACGACAGGTTTTTCTGAAAACCTATTCCGTAATGAACTTGATATCGTTGTAGAATCGAGTGAATTTTGAAATGGAGTGATTTTGAGGCTTTTATTAGTTTTGCTAAAGAGGTCACTCCCGGTGAAGGGATCCCAGCTCTTTCCTCATCGAATAACGTGCAGGACATATCATATATATCACTATGCAAAGCAAAACTCCAAAAGCAATCAAAAGCAAACCGAGTGTTGTAGCATCTGCCAGTTTTGCTAAAGAGGTCACTCCCGGTGAAGGGATCTCGGCTCTTTCCTCATTGAATAAGGTGCAGGGTATATCATATATACCGCTATGCAATGCAAAACTGTAGCTACCCTTTTTGAAATATTTTATTCTACAACAACTTTTAGGTTTCTTTTCTTTCATTAATCACATTAATGAAGTCCCATCATTTAAGTCACCTAAACATCACAGATAAATACGACGTACACTTATGCCCTCCGCATTCGCCTCGATGTCCCCTCGTGCACCGTTAGGTTAGGTAACTAACGGCAGAGCGGGGCAGGGCTAGCGCGGGTGTAAAACATAAGTAACGCTTATATAATATATCATATATACTATATACAGTATTTATCACAACACATCACATGATCACATCACAGATATCGCAGCAGAAGAAACATATGAAATATTGGATATACTAGGACGTCCGTACTTTATTTTGAGCCTCTATAAAACACGGATTCCACGGTCGCGATAAATAGCCAAACCCACACCCCAAGACCCCTACGAGAGCGGCAAGCAACCCTACCAATTCTAGAGTTAGGAGACCAGGACTCGACTCCTCGAGTTGGTCTCCCACTGGACTCCAGAACCCGGTTACTTGTGCTCTCCTCCTTGGGTCTATCCTAGTGCGGAAAAGTAAATAATATACAAAAGGTGACATCAACCTCATCCCGGAAGTGCCCTAATAAAAGAATATTACATACATTTAATTTTACATGAATGAAAATTAAAACTCTCATCTCACATAAAAAAAACCCGGCTATTCAAAACGCGACGATCCAATATAACATATCCAGCAACACATAACATCATAGGTCATCAACGTAAGTAAATATGCGCATCCCAATTGTCGTTGACATATAGCAACGAAACCAGCGATATCACATATTACACTTACAGTCACAGAAAAGAAAGTGTAAAACTACAACATTTGGAATCCACAATCTCTTTAGACATCGTAAAAACGAAATATCACATACTTCGCATTTCATGCCTAACTGTATGAATTCCACATATTGTATCACATTCCAGATAAATAGACAGTATTAAACTTTACGATCGAATAATCAAATACCCAAGATTTCCTAAATAGCTCAACACTTGAGCGGAGTTCAAAAATTTCAGAATACGTCACAGTAGCAACGGTCCAGCCGTAGAAGGGTCAAGCCAACACCTCACATGTGGCACGCCGTACTGCCTCAAACCCTAAGGTTCAAAAGGCAGTTCAAGACGGTCACATAATCGAGTTAAGGTTTGTTGTCTTCTAGAGGGTCCATCGCGTCACATGCACGTTTTTCCGAAAGATTTAAACCCGAGAAAAATTCAATACTTGAATGTTTTTCGTGCCCGGAAAAATTGAGTTAATGATATCCGTTCGAACATTTTAATACTTTCTAAATTATCCAGAATAACATAACAAAATTAAATTCTCCGATCGAATCGACGATTACAAAATAAACCCCAAAATACTCAACACTTGAGTCAGTTTAAAAATACCCAGAAAATAGCACTATCATATATTAGTATTACTGTGCAAAACCCAAATAAAACACTCACTATACGGCCGCGGTTCCGCGGCACAAGCAGTCTATTATCGCGGTTCCGCGGCCATCCGTACGTCTTACGTCAGCGTTTTGCACAGTAATGCTTAAAAAATCCTGCTGAATTTTTTAAGTATTTTTAATTCTAAAAATACACAGTTTTGAAAAAATGTACAGAGAGGGGGTTAACTTTGACGTATTCGGGTTCGATCGGGATTTTAATTTCGTTAACACGTCGCCTAATGCTCTAGCTAGGCTCTGATACCACTGTAGGGTTACTAGGCACTCTAATAAGGTTCTACAATGCATCAACCATGCCCGTTTAAAATTTTAGCCGTGCCGAATAACCCTAAACAAGATCGTTGCTAGAAAATTAGGGTTTCATATGCAAGTAAACTACATTTACGACTAAGTGAATGCGAAATACAACCTTTGTAGATCGGTCCTTCACTTCTATAGATCCTTGTTGAAGTCCCTTCGCTACGATCATGGTTCTCCCGGACCCTTACATGGCTTCACGAGGCGAAAGACGCGTCCTTGCTTGAAGTCTTCGAGGCCGAAGATGATCTACGTCGAGGGGATGCCAACTCAAGCTTCTACTTCACTAACTTGAGAATTAGTGAGGCAAACACCCTAAACTAAATTGCTAGTCTAGTAGAGGATGGAAAATAGGAAGTGGGTTCTCTTTAGAATTTTATTTCTCACAAGCTTTCTCACTTTTGATCAAACCCTAGCACGCTTTTTTTCTTTTAACAAAATGAAGAAGAAGATGAACTAAAGAAAGAGATGAGGATAATTATCAAGTGAGAAGACTAACCATGGAGAGTGAGTATCATATACTAACTCTTGTAGAGCCATAACCATAGCTAATCTAAATGATTAGGTTAATAAAAAATCTAAGGTGAAGACAAAGGTAGTGGACTTTGTCAAAGCAAAGTTAGCTTCTACAAGTTTCATGCTCTTTCCAAAATTCCACCAATTTTGTAATTACCTTAAATAATTATAACCCACCATAAAAATAGAATGGTGTATGTCTTGTACACCCATGTCATGTGTATCATCAACCATGATACTAAAAGAAAACACATTTTAATATATATCACATATATATTAAAGTTGTGTTCATGTGAGAAAAACCTAAAGTGAACAAGTGTTAGTAAATGTAAACTAGTATATCTAATATACAATTATACACTTAATTATTAAATCAACACTTGACTTAATAATCCGGTCATATCTCATATCATCGACTAACATCGATTGTATCGACTTATCGAATCAACACTTGTTTCGATAATCCGGCTATATCATATATAACCGACCGATACAAAAAGTCACGAGAATAGAATACGGTATAACATACACGCATTATTCTCGGTCTCGTACATATCACATATGCGCTCCTATTTCGTTTTGCCTGAGCCAGTAAAACCTCTATGTAGGACTCTAAAGACTCGTCAATACGCCGGCAGTAGGTGATGATCACATTAAGCACCCACAAGCCGTCAGCGGTACTAGCTGGACGTAACGGCTACCCGGGTATTGAGCGATCAGAAGATCAGCAAGCAAGCCCGCTCCAACTCCTGTAAAAGCCTGCCGGTAACACTTCCCGTACAGTCCGGTCTCCTCGTCTAATATGTTGCATATCAAGTCTAGGGGTGATCAGACCCCAATGACCGATAAGTCATGCTGATGTGAGGCTCATAACGGGTTAAGAAACTACTGGTAACATTTACAAGTAAATCTCTAAATCAGCCCTGGCCAGGGACTTTCCTGTTATGGCCAATCGAGCATAGCGCAACATCAACCCCCAATACTGGGAGAGACGAAACCCCTCCTATCGCTCATTGCCTCCATGTGACTCGGGACTGTACCCAAAAACCACCGTTTTGCACGCCCTCATGGACATGGTAAGGTGGAAATCAAAGCACAGTGGGAATCACACAAGACTCTATGACGATCTCGGGTCTACAGACAAACATGCACAAGTGTCACCAGAGAATTGCCATCTGACGTGAGGTATAATACCATCTGGGAGTTCTCGGCGAGTCCGTCCAGTGTACCCAGTCTCCACTGAGCACCTGTATACCATCTCTGATGTCAAACACCAATGGATATGGGATCATCCATCGTCCATCTCATAGGTCGAGAAGCGTATACGCTAGTCTACACTGGAATATCGATGCCCCATCTCGATACACCCTCGACTAGGGACCTTGAAGGATGTACTTATGGACTACCATGTCACCACTAGTATGATCCGCATCATAGTCCAGGTAGTTAAGTACACATCCTAAGGGCTTTACCAACATGTAACGATAAGACAGTATAAAGAGACAAGTATACATGTTAAAGTAAAGAGCAACCAGATAGCATACTATCATATCGAGCAAGAAAGTCCTCTCTATAAATGTCCAAGCATCCAATATAATATACATCATTTGTACAATACTAGCCTCTAGGGCATACATACAACTAACACGTGCAAAACGGTGGTTTTTGGGTACAGTCCCGAGTCATATGGAGGCAATGAGCGATGCGAGGGGATTTCGTCTCTCCCGGTATTAGGGGTTGATGTTGCGCTATGCTCGATTAGCCATAACAGGAAATCCCTGTCTAGGGTTGCTGAGATCTACTAGTAAGTGTTATCAGTAGTTTCTCGAACCGTTATGAACCTTGCATCGGCATGACTTATCAGGATATTGGGGTCTGACGTTATACCACCCCCTGGCTGTGATATGCGACATATCAGACGAAGAGACCGGACTGTACGGTAGTGTTACTGATTGGATTCACAGGAGTATGAGCAGGTTTGCTTGTTGATATTCTGATCGCTCAATACCCGGGTGGCCGTTACGTTTAGCAGACCGCATGCGGCTTGTGGGTGTTTGATATGATCATCACCTACAACCGGCGTATTAACGAGTCTTTAGAGTGTTACACAGAGGTTTCCTGGTTCATGCGAAACGAAATAGGAGCACATATGTGATATGTGTGGGACCGAGATTAATGCGCGTATGTGATACCGCATTCTATTCTCGCGATATGTGATATCGGCCGGTTATATGTGATATAGCCGGGTTATCGGATCAAGTATTGATTCGATAAAAAGATACATATGATATTAGTCAGTTATATGTGATATAACCGGATTATTAAATCAAGTGTTGATTTAATAATTTAATATATAATTATATATTTGATATATTAAATTACATTAACTAATATTAGCTCACTTAAGTATTTCTTTTTCTCACTTGTGATACATTAATATATGTGTGATATATGTTAATTGTATTGTTTTCTTTTTGCACAAAATATATATGTGATATATATTGTTGTGTCATGTTTGGTTACACATGCAACATGGATGTATGAGACTCATACCATGCTAGGTTAATGTTAGGGTTTCATTTGTTTTAAGTAATTCAAATAACTTGGAAATTGGTCATGGTTGAACTTGGATGGAAGCTAGTAGAACCATTGATTAAGTCCACCCTTTTTGTTTTGCTTAAGATATTTATTAACTTAACCATTATCCTAAGCCATGGTTAAGACTCTATAAGGGTTAGTGTATGTCATATACTCATCCATGGTTCCATTTCTAACATCATCTCATTATTCATCTCTTCATCTTCTTCTTCCTGATGAAAGCTTTCTAGCTTTTAAAATTGTGATGAAATATTGTGAGAATATAAAATCTAAAGTGAGCAAAATTCCTACTTCATCATCCTCTACTATTAGACATGTAGTTTAAGGTGTTTGCTTCACTAATCTACCATTAGTGAAGAGGTAGCATGAGCTTGAGTCTCCTTGATGTAGATCATCTTCGGCCTCGAAGACTTCAAGAAAGTTTGCATCTTTCACCTTGTGGTGCCTCTCAAGATTTCGGGAGATCATTACTCGCAGCGAATGGACTTCTATACGGAGCATTTGAAGTGAAGGACCGATCGACAAAGGTTGCATTTTTTAGTTATATGTATACCCTAGAGGCCATTACTGTACATACGATATATATTGTAGTGGGTGCTTGGACATATATAGGGAATACTTTCTTGCTCGACATGATAGTATGCTATCTTGTTACACTTTATCTAAACATGTACTCTGATTGTCTCTATGTTACATGTTGATAAAGCCCTTAGGATGAGTACTTGACTACCAGGACTATGATGCAGATCATACTAGAGGGGACAGTGTAGTCGCGAAGTACATCCTTCAAATGTTCCTAGTCGTGGGAGTACTGAGACAGGGCATCGATACTCCAGAGTAGACAAGCGTTTGCGCTTCTTGACCCATATGATGGGCGATGGATGATCCCATATCCATTGGTGTTTGACATCAAATAAGGTATACGGGTGCTCAGTGGAGACTGGGTACACTGGACGGACTCTCCAAGAACTCCCAGATGGTATTATACCTCACGTCAGATGGCAGTTCTCTGGTGACACTGGTACAGGTTAGTCTATAGACCCGAGATCGTCATAGAGTCTTGTGTGATTCCCACTGTGCTTTGATTTCCATCATACCACGTCCAACAGGGCTGTAGGGTTCCTAGGCACTCCCAAGAGGTCTCACAAGGCATCAACCATGCTAATTTCAAAAATACGGTGCCGAGAAACCCAAGACTAGATCGTTGGCTAGAAGTTTAGGCGATAAAATGAAACTAGTTTACAACTAAACTAAAAGAACGGATATACAACCTTTGTAGATCCGGTCCTCCGCCTCTATAGCTCCGCAATGAAGTCTCCTCACTGTCCAAGTCGAACCTCGGGTTCTAGTGTCGGCTTCATCGGAGAATAGACGGGCTAGGTCATCGACGACGATGCCGAAGATGATCTACGTCGAGGCATCACTAGATCAAGCTCCACCTTCACCAAGACATGAAAACTTGTGAAGGAAACACACTCTACTACTTGGCAAGAGGTAGCGGATGAAGAAATAGGATGTGGGTAGACTTTAGAATTGGATTTCTCACTCATTTTCTTCACTTGCCATTGATGAGGCAAGCTATCTTCATGTGTAGAAGAAGAAGAAGAAGATAGAATATTATGATAAGTTAATTAGAATTGAAAAGAAAAATGAATCCTTATCATAATTCCAACCATAGTTAGGTGTAGAGAATAGACTAGGGTTAGTGAATGGTTAGGTTAAGGAGATGAAGACAAAATGGTCAAAGTTGCATGAAGCTTCAAGAAACTTCATGTATCAAAGCAACCATTTTGTTTTCTTTTCTCTTTATTAATCCAAAATAAATAGATAAATGAATGGATAAATAAATAAAAACCTAACCATATACTTAACCAAGGTTTAATTCTTTATACTTAACCAAATAAGCATGTATCATCAAACATGATACAATGAAGTGCCCAAAAGTATATCGCATATACAATGCGCACATCCGAGTGAGAAAAACCATCTTAAGTGAACCGATAGTAGTTAATGCAAAGTAATATATCAAATATATAATTATGCATTAAATCATTAAATCAACACTTGATTTAATGATCCGGTCATATCGCATATAACCGACTAATATCAACAGTAATAACTGATCGAATCAACACTTGATCCGATAACCCGGCTATATCGCATATAACCGATCAATGTCACAAATCGCGAGAATCGAATACAGTATCACATACTGGAATCATTCTCGGTCCCGCACATATCTCATATGCGCTCCTATTTCGTTTCGCTTGAGCCAGGAAACCTCTGTGTAGGACTCTAAAGACTCGTCAATACGCCGGCAGCAGGTGATGATCATATCAAACACCCACAAGCCGCAAGCGGTCTGCTAAACGTAACGGCCACCCGGGTATTGAGCGATCAGAAGATCGACGAGCAAGCCCGCTCACACTCCAGTGAATCCAACCAGTAACACTACCGTACAGTCCGGTCTGATTGTCTGATATGTCGCATATCTCGCCTAGGGGTGGTAAACGTCAGACCCCAATAGCTCGATAAGTCGTGTCGATATTAGGTCTATAACAATTCGAGAAACTACTGGTAACACTTACCAGTAAATCTCAGCAACCCTGGCCAGGGATTTCCTGTTATAGCCAATCGTACACAGCGCAACATCAACTCCCTATACCGGGAGAGACGAATCCCCTCCTATCGCTCATTGCCTCTATGTGATTCGGGACTGTACCCAAAAGCCACCGTTTTGCACGCCCTCTTGGACGTGGTAAGGTGGAAATCAAAGCACAGTGGGAACCACACAAGACTCTATGACGATCTCGGGTCAACAGACTACTCTGTACCAGTGTCACCAGAGAACTGCCATCTGACGTAAGGTATAATACCATCTGGGAGTTCTCGGCGAGTCCGTCCAGTGTACCCAGTCTCTACTGAGCACCCGTATATCATCTCCGATGTCAAACACCAATGGATATGGGATCATCCATCGCCCATCTGTATGGGTCGAGAAAGTACACGCTAGTCTACTCTGGTATATCGATGCCCCGTCTCGATACACCCACGACTAGGGACTTTGAAGGATGTACTTATGGACTACCATGTCCCCACTAGTATGATCCGCATCATACTCCAGGTAGTCAAGTACACATCCTAAGGGCTTTACCAACATGTAACAGAGAGACAATCTTTGTACACGTTAAGGTAAAGAGCAACCAGATAGCATACTATCATGTCGAGCAAGAAAGTCCTCCCTATATATGTCCCAGCATCCACTGCAATATACATCCTATGTATAGCAATGGCCTTTAGGGCATCCATATAACTAACAATCTCCCACTTGCACTAGGGCCATCTGATAGCAGTGGTTGTAGTATCTCATACTCAACCATCCCATAAAAGTCTCTCTCTGGGAATAGGCCTTCGTGAGTGGATCCGCCGTGTTGTCTTCTGAGTCTACTCTCCTAACCTCGATCCCGTAGAGATCAACTATCTCCATGATCAGGTGATACTGCCTCAGAATATGTCTGGATCACTGATAGGACCGGCGTTCCTTGGCATAAGCCACAACTCCATTGTCATACAATGGTAGGAACGTAGTTCATCTCATGAACCAATATACATCCAAACAGCCTCTTTGGTAGCATCTTAAGTAGCGATGTATTCAGCCTTTATCGTCTAGTATGCCACGGTATCTAGCTTGGAACTCTTCCAACATACCGTCCCTTTACTGAGGGTAAAGACAATGCCTGCGACTGACATTCAGTCGTCTTCATCACCCTGGAACACTTCCAGTGATTCTCCCCAGGACCAATTGATACCATCTCACTACAACTAGTGAGTATTCTAACATCCAATTAGATCTATCTCATAGATCCAAAATCCAGGATTTAGTAGGTGTCACTTTGATCCTACGTGGAGAATCATTGTGATAAGCGGAGATTGATCGAGTGTAGCATAGGAAACTCTTTCCCTATCAAGAGTATGTCATCCACGTACTCTACGAGGATCGCTAGCATACTCTCTACTACCTTTTTGTTGATACAAGATTCATCTACCAATTTGATGATGTCAAACTCTTTGACTAACACATCAAAACAGACATTCCAACTCCGCGATGCCTGCTTTATCCTATAAAGCATCTTGCATGCGTTTCCGCTGCTCCCACTGTTTACGAAGCCCTCTGGCTGTGTACTTATAGACGCTCTCTTCCAAAACATCATTTTAGAAGAGCTGTCATGACACCCAACCACCATATATCGTAGTCATGGTATGTAGCCGTGGCAAGTAGGATCTGGATGGACTTAAGCATAGCTACTTGAAAAGGTTTCATCATTATCCACGCCTGGTCAATGACGAAAACCTTTAACAAGTCTAGCTTTGAAAGTCTCAACTTTTCCATCTACACCAAGTAATCTTCTCAAGATATACTTGCTCCTGATGGGGATTTAACCCTTCAGATATAGCAACTAAAGTCCATACTTTGTTGGTGTATAAGGATTCCATCTCAGATCGATAAGCATCCAGCCATTCTTACAGAGTCACACTCCTGATGGCCAGCTCGAAACTAGTTGGGTCATCATCTCATGATGCAATCCTCGCTCCCACTGTCATAGAGAAACCGAAGTATCTCTCAGGTGGGTGAGGAACCCTACTAGATCGGCGGAGAGGCTGAGGTTCATTGGTTTCTACTGAATCCTTTGGTTCTATCAAATCATCAGCTGCAGTTTGTATAGCTGGAACCTTTCCAGTTCTACATTACAGACCTTGCCTCGAGCTTGTCCGGATTTTGCTTTTAGACATTAGCCGGACAACCCCAAATCTTAACTAGCTCAAGAGATGGGCTCTTCCCTTTCCATATCAAATATGAAGTGGTAGGCAACTGATTTGATTCGAACCTTATTCAATAGGTATGCAGCTTCTCAAGTGCATAACCCCCAAAGGAAAAAGGTAACTCAGTAGTACTCATCATAGAGCACACCGTATCAAATAGGGTGTATCTGCTCCGCCCCGATATACCATCATGCTATGGTGTATACGGAGGAGTAATGCTGAGAGAGAATCTCATTCTCCTTTAGAATAGTCCAGGAATTCCATGCACAAGTATTCTCCTCCCTGATCTCATCATAGGACATAATACTTATACCCGTATTTTGGTTCTGTGCTTCTAACTTATATTCTGTGAATATCTCAAAAGGTTCGGACTCATGTTTCAACAGGAACATATGACTGAATCTTGAGAGATTATCAGAGAATACAATGAAGTATAAAGAATCAGTCCTGGCATATGTAGACAGGAGACCTTACATACATCATCATGTATCAGTCCCAAGAGTTTACTTAACTCTTTCTCTGTTTCCAGTAAACGGAGCTATGGTCATCTTAACTTTGTGACATGACTGGCGAGTTTCACAAGATGTAAATTCAAACTGCTTTAAATATGCATCTAAATGTAACTTCAGCTAGTCGGGTCGCATTGATATGACCTAGTCTACAATGCCTCAAGAAGGATTCGTTCAGATCTGAACTCTTCCTCTTGTGTGTGTTCTGTATACTAAGAACTGTGGTTTGATTTAGAACATCAATGCTTTTAGATAACGTGCCTGAACCGATCAACTTTTGATATAGGAAATGTTCAAAACATTATCCAACAATACAAAATTTTACCATTTCTTTACTAATAAAGAGACTGATATGATTTTGTATATCAGGTTCGGTATCTAATAACATTCGTTCAGAATCAATGTATTACAATACAGGGTGACAGTGACCGACAGACTCGGCTGCAACTCTTGCCCCGTTTTCTGCCTCATGAAACTTATCACCCGTTCTCAGTTCTTTACCTATCTGTAGCCCATGTAACAGATTGCATATACGGGATCCTGATCTGGTATCATATACCCAGGACGTAAAGGTCATTTGAGAAACAGTTCTCTGAAATGAACACACCCGAAGATGATGCATCAGCATGCACTCTCTTCGTTTGGGCGGCACGGGAAATCTGGTATTCCCCAATTTCCTGCTCTGTCTTATAACAATTACAAGTTGGAGCGGGACCAACGTTCCCCATCTCAGTATAACAAGCGGGTTCGGTCAATATTCCGTATTATTATCTTGATTAAGGCGTGACATGGTCGCTACCAGGAGAGAGAGAGAAGAAAACACTCAGCGTGTGTTCTTGCAAGAATAGATTGGTTATTATTTTATCTAATCAGGATGGCTCCTACTGCTTTTTATCAAATCTTCCTTCAAACCCTAAAAGGAAAGACTAGCCGGGATTAATTACACACTACAAGTTCGCCAATCTTTCAGCCAGGCCAGTGTCGGTACATTGAGGGAGGTCCCCTGTGCTTTCGCACGAACCTAATTAATGTAAACCTCGTTTTCCCAGAGGCGTAACCTCGTTAACACCTTTCTAGACACCTACTTGATCGGCTAATTGTAATGTGTAAAATTCTCCCAGGAGTAACAATTACTCACAGCGGGTATCGGGATCCAACTATCTCATAGAAGGTATGCAATCTCATTGCAAATTTCAACACTTGAAATTCCCGATAATATTTTGCCCCTAACGTGCTATGACCTTGACGAAAGCCAACAAACCATAGCCCGCTAGTCAAGTTCAACCCGTACATTTCTTGATCGAATTAAACCCACCCGCACGACCCTTGACGAAAGCCAACAAAGCCGCACGACTACCCTAATCCAATAGCATCGTATGCTGGCAGATAAGCAGCATATAGCTACCGCACACTGCACCTTGACGAAAGCCAACAAATGCAGCACGAATACTATATACAACTTATCTGAAATGACGGAGGGCTACGACAGGTTTTTCTGAAAACCTATTGCGTAATGAACTTGATATCGTTGTAGGATCGAATGAATTTTGGAATGGAGTGTCTTTGAGGCTTTTCTAGTTTTGCTAAAGGAGTCACTCCCGGTGAAGGGATCGTCGGTCCTTTCCTCGTCGAATGAGGTGCGGGATATATCATATATATCACTGTGCAAAGCAAAAACTCTTAAAAGCAATCAAAAGACAAACCGAGTGTGTAGCATCTTCCAGTTATTGCTAAAGGAGTCACTCCCGGTGAAGGGATCTCGGTCCTTTCCTTATCGAATAAGATGCAGGATATATCACATATACCGCTGTGCAAAGCAAGAACTGTAGCTACCTGTTTATTTTGAAATTCGATTCTACAACATCTTAGGTTTATTTTATTTCATTAATCCCATTAATGAAGTCCCATCATTTAAGTACCTAAACATCACAGATAAATACGACGTACACTTATGCCATCCGCATTCGCCTCGATGTCCCCTCATGCACCGTTAGGTTAGGTAACTAACGGCAGAGCGGGGCAGGGCTAGCGCGGGTGTAAAACATAAGTAACGCCTATATAATATATCATATATACTATATACTGTATCTATCACAGAACTTCACATGATCACATCACAGATATCGCAGCAGAAGAAACATATGAAATATTGGATATACTAGGACGTCCGTGTTTTCAATACGAGCCAGTATAAAACACGGATTCCATGGTCGTGATGAATAGCCAAACCCACACCCCTAGACCCCTACGAGAGCGGCAAGCAACCCTACGAATTCTAGAGTTAGGAGACCCGGACTCGACTCCTCGAGTTGGTCTCCCATTGGACTCCAGAACCCGGTTACTTGTGCCCTCCTCCTTGGGTCTATCCTAGTGCGGAAAAGTAAATAATATACAAAAGGTGACAACGTCCGCAACCTGGAAGTGCCCCAATAAAAGAATATTACATACAAGTTTTTACATGAATGAAAATGAAAAACACTCATCTCATATAAAACCCCTGGCTATTCAAACACGACGATCCAATATAACATATCCAGCAACACATAACATCACATGTCATCAACGTAAGTTAATATGCGCATCCCAATTGTCGTTGACATATAGCAACGAAACCGGCGATATCACATATTACACTTACGGTCACAGAAAAGAAAGTGTAAAACTACAACAGTTGGAATCCGCAACCACCTCAGACATCGCATGCCTGACCAAATGAATTCCTTAGACATCGCATGCCTAACAATTATAAACCCCGCGTTTTAGTCTCATTTATCGAAAACTCTTTTCAATATCAAGTCGGGAAATTCAACAAGATTCCTGACATCCTGATCGAATGCTCGTCGCAAACTTCAATAGGCGGCCGCACCCCCGATGTCGTCGACAAAGTGCACCAAAGCGGAACACCGCTGCCGCGAGCACCCGAATGGATGCTTTCGGCGACGGGGTTCTCCTACAGTCACTTGGTCGGGGCTATGGAGTGAGGCTGTCTATTAAGTTTACCCGGCGAGTATCCGCGTACTCTATGTGATTGCGACGGACTTTTGATCACATCAAAATTCTGTGGCAACCGATCAAGTGAGACTAAACTGCTATGTTTATAACATTCATTCAGTTATCACATAACTTTTGTGAATTCCAATTGTTGTATCACATTCCGGATAAACAGAAAATGTTAAACTTTCCGATTGAACATTCGAACACCCAAGTTTTCCCGATACAGATCAACACATGAAGCAAGTCTAAAAACATTCAGTTCGTGCCTCAGTACCAACGGTCCAGCCGTAGAAGGGTCAAGCCAACGCCTCACATGTGGCACGCCGTACTGCCCCAAACCCGAAGGTTCAAAGGGCAGTTCAAGACGGTCACATAATCGAGTTAAGGTTTGTTGTCTTCTAGAGGGTTCATCGAGTTACTTGCACTACTTAGAACGTCTTTAAACCACGGAAAAATCCAACACTTGGAAATTTCCCGACAGGGGAAAAATGGGGTATTTATATCCGGTCGAACTTTTTAACATATTCAAATATTATCCGGAAAGACAAATAGACAAAGTTTAAATAATCCGATCGATTCATCGAATCCCCAAAACAACCCAGAAAACTCAACTCTTGAGTAAAATATAAAAATTTCCAGAAAACTCAGCACTTTGACACAAGAATTACTGTGCAAGACACGTGGTCTAATTCACCAACATGGCCGCGGAACCGCCGCGAAACCCAGGGTGGGGCCGTGGTTCCACGGCTCATTGGTCGATTTAGAGTCACGTGCTTCACAGTAACCCATAGGATTCCCTTCTGAATTTTTTGGCAATTTTTAATTCACAAAAATCCCTGTTTTTGAAAAAAGTACAGAGAGCATGGGAAAAATGGGGTTTCGGGTTCGATCGGGATTCAAACGTCGTCTAGACTTCGCCTAAGGCTCTAGCTAGGCTCTGATACCACTGTAGGGTTCCTAGGCACTCCCAAGAGGTCTCACAAGGCATCAACCATGCCAATTTCAAAAATACGGTGCCGAGAAACCCTAGACTAGATCGTTGGCTAGAAGTTTAGGCGATAAAATGAAACTAGTTTACAACTAAACTAAAAGAACGGATATACAACCTTTGTAGATCCGGTCCTCCACCTCCATAGCTCCGCAATGAAGTCTCCTCGCTGTCCAAGTCGAACCCCGGGCTCTAGTGTCGGCTTCATCCGAGAATGGACGGGCTAGGTCATCGACGACGATGCCGAAGATGATCTACGTCGAGGCATCAGTAGATCAAGCTCCACCTTCACCAAGCCTTGAAAACTTATGAAGGAAACACACTCTACTACTTGGCAAGAGGTAGCGGATGAAGAAATAGGAAGTAGGTAGACTTTAGAATTCGATTTCTCACTCATTTTCATCACTTGCCATTGATGAGGCAAGCTATCTTCATGTGTAGAAGAAGAAGAAGAAGATAGAATATTATGATAAGTTAATTAGAATTGAAAAGAAAAATGAATCCTTATCATAATTCCAACCATAGTTAGGTGTAGAGAATAGACTAGGGTTAGTGAATGGTTAGGTTAAGGAGATGAAGACAAAATGGTCAAAGTTGCGTGAAGCTTCAAGAAACTTCATGAATCAAAGCAACCATTTTGTTTTCTTCTCTTTTTATTAATCCAAAATAAATAGATAAATGAATGGATAAATAAATAAAAACCTAACCATATACTTAACCAAGGTTTAATTCTTTACACTTAACCAAATAAGCATGTATCATCAAACATGATACAATCAAGTGCACAAAAGTATATCGCATATACAATGCGCACATCCGAGTGAGAAAAACCATCTTAAGTGAACCGATAGTAGTTAATGCAAAGTAATATATCAAATATATAATTATGCATTAAATCATTAAATCAACACTTGATTTAATGATCCGGTCATATCGCATATAACCGACTAATATCAACAGTAATAACTGATCGAATCAACACTTGATCCGATAACCCGGCTATATCGCATATAACCGATCAATGTCACAAATCGCGAGAATCGAATACAGTATCACATACTGGTATCATTCTCAGTCCCGCACATATCTCATATGCGTTCCTATTTCGTTTCGCTTGAGCCAGGAAACCTCTGTGTAGGACTCTAAAGACTCGTCAATACGCCGGCAGCAGGTGATGATCATATCAAACACAGACAAGCCGCAAGCGGTCTGCTAAACGTAACGGCCACCCGGGTATTGAGCGATCAGAAGATCGACGAGCAAGCCCGCTCACACTCCAGTGAATCCAACCAGTAACACTACTGTACAGTCCGGTCTGATCGTCTAATATGTCGCATATCTCGCCTAGGGGTGGTAAACGTCAGACCCCAATAGCTCGATAAGTCGTGTCGATATGAGGTCTATAACAATTCGAGAAACTACTGGTAACACTTACCAGTAAATCTCAGCAACCTTGGCCAGGGATTTCCAGTTATAGCCAATCGTACACAGCGCAACATCAACTCCCTATACCGGGAGAGACGAATCCCCTCCTATCGCTCATTGCCTCCATGTGATTCGGGACTGTACCCAAAAGCCACCATTTTGCACGCCCTCTTGGACGTGGTAAGGTGGAAATCAAAGCACAGTGGGAACCACACAAGACTCTATGACGATCTCGGGTCAACAGACTATTCTGTACCAGTGTCACCAGAGAACTGCCATCTGACGTAAGGTATAATACCATCTGGGAGTTCTCGGCGAGTCCGTCCAGTGTACCCAGTCTCTACTGAGCACCCGTATATCATCTCCAATGTCAAACACCAATGGATTTAGGATCATCCATCGCCCATCTGTATGGGTCGAGAAAGTACACGCTAGTCTACTCTGGTATATCGATGCCCCTTCTCGATACACCCACGACTAGGGACTTTGAAGGATGTACTTATGGACTACCATGTCCCCACTAGTATGATCCGCATCATAGTCCAGGTAGTCAAGTACACATCCTAAGGACTTTACCAACATGTAACAGAGAGACAATCTTTGTACACGTTAAGGTAAAGAGCAACCAGATAGCATACTATCATGTCGAGCAAGAAAGTCCTCCCTATATATGTCCCAGCATCCACTGCAATATACATCCTATGTATAGCAATGGCCTCTAGGGCATACATATAACTAACAAGGGCGTGCAAAACGGTGGCTTTTGGGTACAGTCCCGAATCACATGGAGGCAACGAGCGATAGGAGGGGTTTCGTCTCTCCCGGTATAGGGAGTTGATGTTGCGCTGTGTTCGATTGGCTATAACTGGAAATCCCTGACCAGGGTTGCTGAGATTTACTGGTAAGTGTTATCAGTAGTTTCTCGAACTGTTATGGACCTCATATCGACATGACTTATCAAGCTACCATGGTCTGACGTTTACCACCCCTAGGCGAGATATGTGACATATCAGACGAAGAGACCGGACTGTACGGGAGTGTTACTGGTTAGATTCATGGGAGAATGTACAGGCTTGCTTGTTGATCTTTTGATTGCTCAATACCTGGGTGACTGTTACGTTTAGCTGACCGCTTGAAGCTTGTGGATGTTTGATATGATCAGCACCTACTGCCAGCGTATTGTCGATTCTTTAGAGTCCTACACAGAGGTTTCCTGGCTCTGGCAAAACGGAGTAGGATAAAAAATATGATATGTGCGGGACCGAGAAGAATACGTATGTGATACCGTATTAGATTCTCGCGATATGAGATATTGGCCCGGTATATGTGATACAGCCGGGTCATCGGATCAAGTGTTGATTCGATGAACTGATACAGATTATATTAATCGGTTATTTATGAAATAGCCGGATTATCGGATAAGGTGTTGATTCGATAATTTAATGTATAATTATATATTTGATATATTAAATTACATTAACTAATATAAGCTCACTTAAAGATTCTTTTTCTCACTCGGGTAATACATTGATATATATGTGATATATGTTAATTGTATTATTTTATTTTGTTACAATAAATATTGTATATGTGATATATAATATTGTAACATGTTGTGGTTATAAATGCAACATGTTTTGTGGAGTTTAAATATGATTTGGGTTTGGATTAGGGTTAAGCTTTCATGAAGCTTTCAAGAAGCTTCTTGAAGCTTTGACTTTGACCTTGATATTTTGTGATATTTTGCAAAGATATTTCTTTAACCCAACCCAACCCTTTAACCATAGTTGATTCTCTACATGGGTTAAGTTTTCATACTTAACCCATGGTTGCATTTCTAACCTCACACTTGTTTCATTATTCATCACAAAGTAATTTCTTCTTCTTCTTCATTTGGAAAAAACTTTCTAGCTTTTTCATTAGTGATGAAAATGAGTGAGAAATTGAAAACAAATGAGAGCTAAATTCCTACTTCATCATCCTCATCTATTCTTGCCACTTAGATTAGGGTGTTTCCTTTGCTAATACTTGATTAGAAAAGCAAGAGCTTGGGTTTTAGTTTCTTCAAGATAGATCATCTTTGTTATTGAAGATCGGAAGCAAGATTGCGTCTTTCTCTTCATGAGCCTCTCTAGAGTCTGGGTACTCGATGATCGCAGCGAACGGACCTCAACACGGAGCTTTAGAAGTGAAGGAACAGACTACAAAGGTTGTAATCCCTAACTCTTAGAAGTAAAGTTGTTTACTTGCTTTGTTTCGCCTAATCTCTAGTCTAAGATATTGGTTAGGGTTGTTCGGCACATGAAAAATTTGATTTTGGCATGGTTAGTTCCTAGTAACCCTACAGTAGTATCAAAGCCAAGCTAGAGCTTTAGGCGAAGTCTATACGAAGTTTATAGTCCGATCGAACCCCGAAACGTCGCAATATACCCCCTCTCTGGAAATTTTTAAAAATGTTGATTTTTTCTGTATTAAAAATACTCAGAAAATTAAGCAGGGAATTCTAAGTATTGCTGTGAAAAAGGACCACTAATCCCCTCAAAGCGCCGTGGAACCGCGTCAATACCATGCCTTGTAAGGCGGTTCCGCGGACGAACTTAGGAATTAGGGTTAGGTGTTTGCACAGTAACAACCGTAAGTGTTTCTACATGCTTCTGGGAATTTTTAGTATTACTCAAGTGTTGAGTTTTCTGGAGATCTTTTGTATCCGTTGATTCGATCGGAAAGTTTAACTCCGTTTAAGTTTTTTCCGGGTAATTTAGAACGTGTTAAAAAGTTCGAACGGATATCAATAACTCACTTTTTCCCCTGCCGGAAAATTTCCAAGTGTTGGATTTTTTCCTTAATTAAAGAACATTCATAGTCGTGCAAGTAATGCGGTGGACCCTCTAGAAGAATGCAAACCTTAACTCGATTATGTGACCGTCTGAACCACCTCTAAAACTTAGGGTTTGAGGCAGTACGGCGTTGCCACATGTGAGGCGTTGGTTTGACCCTTCTACGGCTGGACCATTGGTACTGTGGCATGTGATGAATGCTATTAAACTAAGTTCAAGTATTGAGCAAAAAAAAGGGAAATCTTGGGTGTTTGTTCATTCGATCGGAAAGTTTAACATTGTCTATTTATCTGGAATGTGATACAATATTTGGAATCCACAAGTAGTTATGAGATAACTAATTTGAATGTTATAATCTAGCAGTTTAGTCTCATTTGATCGGTTGCCACGGGATTTTGATGTGATCAAAAGTCCGTCGCAATCACATAGCGTACGCAGATACTCACCGGGTAAACTTAATAGATAGCCACTCCCCATAGCCCCGACCAAGTGACTGTAGGAGAACCCCATCGCCAAAAGCATCCGTTCGGGTGCTCGCGGCAGCGGTGTTCCGCCTTAGTGCACTCTGTCGACGACATCCGGGGGTGCGGCCGTCTACTAAAGTTTCCGACGAGCATTCGATCAGGATGTCGGGAATCTTGTTGAATTGCCCGACTTGATATTGAAAAGAGTTTTCGATATTGAGACTAAAATGCGGGGTTTATAATTGTTAGGCATGCGATATCTAAGGAATTCATTTGGTTAGGCATGAGATGTCTAAGGTGGTTGCGGATTCCAACTGTTGTAGTTTTACACTTTGTTTTCTGTGACCGTAAGTGTAATATGTGGTGTATCGCCGGTTTCGTTGTTATACATCAACGACAACTGGGATACGCATATTTACTTACATTGATGATATGTGATATTATGTGTTCCTGTGATATGTTATATTGGATCGTCGTGTTTGAATAGCCGGGGGTTTTATGTGAGATGAGAGTTTTTCATTTTCATTCATGTAAAATTCATTGTATGTAATATTCTTTTATTGGGGCACTTCCGGGCTGAGGATGATGTCACCATTGTATATTATTTACTTTTCCGCATTAGGTAGACCCAAGGAGGGGAGCACAAGTAACCGGGTTCTAGGGTTCAGTGGCAGGCCATCTCGAGTAGTCGAGACCGGGTCTTTTAACCCTAGAATTGAGAGTGTTACTTGCCACTATCGTAGGGGTCTAGGGATGTGGGTTTGGCTATTCATTGCGACCGTGGAATCCGTGTTTTATGCAGGCTCGTATTAAAACACGGACCTCCTAGTATATCCAATATTTCATATATGTTCTTCTGCTGCAATGTTCTGTGATAAGATCATATTACTGCCTGAGACGAATGTTTAATATTATATATATGAGATATATGTTATATTGCTGATTTCGTTTCAAATGTGATGCTTGTGATGCATAATAAAATGGGACTTCATTAATGAGATTAATGAAACTAAAAGAAACCTAAAGATGTTGTAGAAACTTGTCTCAAAAATAGGCAGCTCTAGTTCTTGCTTTGCATAGCGGTATTCCTTGTAGAATATCCAGTACCTTATTCGATAAGGAATGAGCCGAGATCCCTTCACCGGGAGTGACCTATTTAGCGAAACTAGCAGATGCTACAAACTTGGTTTGTCTTTTGATTGTTTCTATAGATTTTGCTTTGCATAGTGGTATTTGTGAAATATGCTGCACCTTATTCGATAAGGAAAGAGCCGAGATCCCTTCACCAGGAGTGACCTCTTTAGCAAAACTAGAAAAGGCCTCAAAAACATTCCATTTAAAATCACTCGATTCTACAACGATATCAAGTTCATTACGCAAAGGGTTTTCTTAAAAACCTGTCGTAGCCCTCCGTCATTTCAGATAAGTAATACTTAGTATTCGTGCTACGTTTGTTGACCTTAGCCAAGGCGTAGTGTGTGGTAGCTAATTAGTGCTTATCTGTATAAGCATATGATGCGATTGAGTTAGGGTAGTCGTGCGACTTTGTTGACATTAGCCAAGGGTCGTGCGGGTTGGTTTAATTCAATCGGGAAATGACGGGTTGAACTTGGCTAGCGCTTATGATTTGTTGACCTTAGCCAAGGGGGAAAAATATTATCGGGAATTTCAAGTGTTGAATTTTGCAATGAGAAAGTTGGATCGCGATACCCACTGCGAGTAAGAGTTACTCCTGGGAGAGTTTTATACATTACAATTAGACGATCAAGTAGGTGTCTAGAAAGGTGTTAACGGGGTTATGCCTCTGAGAAAACGAGGTTTATTTTAATTAGGTCTGTGCGAAAGCACGGGGAACCTCCCTCAAAGTACCGGCACTGTCCTGGTTGAAAGATTGGCGAACTTGTAGAGTGTAATTAATCCCGGCTAGTCTTTCCTTTCAGGGTTTGAAGGAAGATTTGACTAAAACAGTGGGAGACATCCTGATTAGATATATTAATAACCAATCTAATCTTGCAAGAGCATACGCTGTGTGTTTACTTCTATCTCTCTCCAGGTAGCGATCATGTCACGCCTTAATCAAGATAATAATACGGATGTATTGACAAAACCCGCTTGTTATACTGCGCTAGGGAACGTTGGTCCCGCTCCAACTTATAATTGTTATAAGACAGAGCAGCAAATAAGGGATTACAAGAATTCCCGTGCCGCCCAAACGAAGAAAGTGCATGTTGATGCATCATCTTCGGGTATGTTCATTACCGAGAACTGTTTCTCAGTATCCTTTACGTCCTGGGTATGTGATACCGGATCAGGATCCCGCAAATTTAATTTGTTACATGGGCTACAGATAGGTAGAGAACTGAGAATGGGTGATAAGTTTCAAGAGTTGGAAATAATGCAAGTGTTGCAGCCAAGTCTGTTGGCAGTTATCACCCTGTATTATCAGAATACATTGATTCTGAACGAATGTTATTAGATACCGAACCTGATATACAACATCATATGAGTCTCTTTATTAGTAAAGAAGGATATAATTTTGTATTGTTGGATAATGTTTTGAACATTTCCTATATAAAGAGTTGATCGGTTCAGGCACGTTATCTAAAACCATTGACGTTCTAAATCAAACCACAGTTCTTAACATACAGAACACATACAAGAGGAAGAGTTCAGAAATGAACGAATCCTTCTTGAGGCATTGTAGACTAGGTCATATCAATGCGACCCGACTAGCTAAAGTTACATAAAGATGCATATTTAAATTAGTTTGGATTTACATCTTGTAAAACTTTCCAGTCATGTCACAAAGATAAAATGACCACAGCTCCGTTTATTAGAAACAGAGAAAGAGTTAGTGAACTCTTGGGATTGATACATGCTGATGTATGAAAGTCCTCTGTCTACATATGCCAGGACCGGTTCTTTATAATTCATTACATTTACTGATGATCTCTCAAGATTCAGACATATGTTCCTGTTGAAACACAAGTCCGAAACTTTTGAGATAATCACAGAATATAAGTTAGAAGAAGATAACCAAAAACGGGTATAAGTATTATGTCCTTTGATGAGATCAAGGAGGAGAAGACTTGAGCAAGGAATTCCTGGACAATTCTAAAGGAGAATGAGATTCTCACTCAGCATTACTCCTCCGAATACACCACAGCACGTCGGTGTATCGGGGCGGAGCAATCGCACCCTATGTGATATGGTGTGCTCTATGATGAGTACTACTGAGTTGCCTATTTTCTTTTGGAGTTATGCACTTGAGAAGTTGCATACCTATTGAATAGGGTTCCAACCAAATCAGATGCCTACCACTCCATATATGATATGGTATGGGGAAAAGCCCATCTATTAAAGATGTTAAGATTTGGGGTTGTCCGGCCTATGTTAAAAGCAAAATCCGGACAAGCTCGGGGCAAGGTCAGTTCTGTGGAAGTTTATTGGATATCCCAAACATTCGCAAGGGAATATCTTCTACCACACCGAGGAACAAAAGATGTTTTATTTCTCGGCATACCACTTTTAGATAAAAAGGGAATTTCTTGTGAAGAAATGAGTGGTCATGAGGTTGAACTGGAACGAGTTCCAGCTATAAAAACTGCAGCTGATGATTTGGTAAACCCGAAGGATTCAATAGTTTCCAACGAACCTCAGCCTCTTCGCCGATCTGGTAGGGTTCCTCATCCACCTGAGAGATACTTTGGTTTCTCTATGACAGTGGGAGAGAGGATTGCATCATGAGATGATGACCCAACTAGTTTCGAGCAGGCCATCAGGGGTGGGGACTCTATGAGAATGGCCGGATGCTTAGAGATCTGAGATGGAATCCTTATACACCAACAAAGTATGGACATTGGTTGCTTTATCTGAAGGGTTAAATCCCCATCAGGAGCAAGTATATCTTGAGAAGATTACTTGGTGTACATGGAAAAGTTGAGACTTTCAAACCTATGCTTAAGTCCATCCAGATCCTACTTGCCACGGCTACATACCATGACTACGATATCTAGCGGTTGGGTGTCATGACTGCTTTTCTAAATGATGATTTGGAAGAGAGCGTCTATAAGTACACAGCCATAGGGCTTCGTAGACAGTGGGAGCAGCGGAAACATGAGCATGATGTTTTATGGGATAAATCAGGGATCGCGGAGTTGGAACGTCTGTTTTGATGTAGTTGTCAAAGAGTTTGACTTCATCAAAATAGTAGATGAACCTTGTATATACAAAAGGTAGTAAGGAGTATGGTGGTGATCCTCATATAGTACGTGGACGACATACTCTTGATAGGGAAGAAGTTTCCTATGCTACGCTCAGTCATTCTCTACTTATCACAAAAATTCTCTATAGGATCAAGGTGATACCTTCTAAATCCTGGGTTATGGATCTATGAGATAGATCTAACTGGATGTTAGGATTCTCACTAGTTGTAGTGAGATGGTATCAATCGATCCGGGGGAGAATCACTGGAAAGGTTCCAAGGTGATAAGGACGACTGAATGTCAGTCGCAGGCATTGTCTTTACCTTCAGTGGAGGGACGGTATGTTGGAAGAGTTCCAAGCTAGATACCGTCACTTACTAGACGATTAAAGGCAAGATACATCGTTACCAAGGATGCTACCAAAGAAGCAGTCTGGATATATATAAATTCATGAGATGAACATCGTTTCTACCATTGTGTGACAATGAAGTTTTGGCTTTTGCCAAGGAACCCCCGTCTCATCAAAGATCCTGACATATTCGTAGGCAGTATCGCTTGATCATGGATATGGTTGATCTCCAGGGAGATCGAGGTTAGGAGAGGAGACACAGAGGACAACAGTGCAGATCCACTCACAAAGGCCTATTTCCCAGTAGAGACTTCTATGCGATGGTTGAGTATGAGATACTTCAACCACAGCTGATTGTAGGTATACGATACCACAACAGATGGCCCTAGTGCAAGTGGGAGATTGTTAGTTATATGTATGCCCTAGAGGCCATTACTGTACTTACGATGTATATTGAAGCGGATGCTTGGACATATATAGGGAAGACTTTCTTGCTCGACATGATAGTATGCTATCTGGTTAAACTTTATCTAAACATGTACTCTTGTTGTCTCTATGTTACATGTTGATAAAGCCATTAGGATGAGTACTTGACTACCAGGACTATGATGCAGATCATACTAGTGGGGACAATGTAGTAGCTAAGTACATCCTTCAAATGTTCCTAGTCGTGGGAGTACCGAGACAGGGCATCGATACTCCAGAGTAGACTAGCGTATGCGCTTCTTGACCCATATGATGGGCGATGGATGATCCCATATCCATTGGTGCTTGACATCAGAGAAGGTATACGGGTGCTCAGTGGAGACTGGGTACACTGGACGGACTTGCCGAGAACTCCCAGATGGTATTATACCTCACGTCAGATAGCAGTTCTCTGGTGACACTGGTACAGGTTAGTCTGTAGACCCGAGATCGTCATAGAGTCTTGTGTGATTCCCACTTTGCTTTGATTTCCATCATACCACGTCCAAGAGGGCGTGCAAAACGGTGGCTTTTGGGTACAGTCCCGAATCACATGGAGGCAATGAGCGATAGGAAGGGTTTCGTCTCTCCCGGTATAGGGAGTTGATGTTGCGCTGTGTTCGATTGGCTATAACTGGAAATCCCTGGCCAGAGTTGCTGAGATTTACTGGTAAGTGTTATCAGTAGTTTCTTGATTTGTTATGGACCTCATATCGACACGATTTATCAAGCTACTGGGGTCTGACGTTTACCACCCCTAGGCAAGATATGTGACATATCAGACGAAGAGACCGGACTGTACGGGAGTGTTACTGGTTGGATTCATGGGAGAATGTACAGGCTTGCTTGTTGATCTTTTGATTGCTCAATACCTGGGTGACTGTTACGTTTAGCTGACCGCTTGAAGCTTGTGGGTGTTTGATATGATCATCACCTACTGCCGGCGTATTGACGATTCTTTAGAGTCCTACACAGAGGTTTCCTGGCTCTGGCAAAACGGAGTAGGAGCAAATATATGATATGTGCTGGACCGAGAAGAATACGTATGTGATACTGTATTAGATTCTCGCGATATGAGGTATCGGCCGGGTATATGTGATACAGCCGGGTCATCGGATCAAGTGTTGATTCGATGAACTGATACAGATTAAATTAATCGGTTATTTATGAAATAGCCGGATTATCGGATAAGGTGTTGAATCGATAATTTAATGTATAATTATATATTTGATATATTAAATTACATTAACTAATATAAGCTCACTTAAAGATTCTTTTTCTCACTCGGGTAATACATTGATATATATGTGATATATGTTAATTGTATTATTTTATTTTGTTACAATAAATATTGTATATGTGATATATAATATTGTAACATGTTGTGGTTATAAATGCAACATGTTTTGTGGAGTTTAAATATGATTTGGGTTTGGATTAGGGTTAAGCTTTCATGAAGCTTTCAAGAAGCTTCTTGAAGCTTTGACTTTGACCTTGATATTTTGTGATATTTTGCAAAGATATTTCTTTAACCCAACCCAACCCTTTAACCATAGTTGATTCTCTACATGGGTTAAGTTTTCATACTTAACCCATGGTTGCATTTCTAACCTCACACTTGTTTCATTATTCATCACAAAGTAATTTCTTCTTCTTCTTCCTTTGGAAAAAACTTTCTAGCTTTTTCATTAGTGATGAAAATGAGTGAGAAATTGAAAACAAATGAGAGCTAAATTCCTACTTCATCATCCTCATCTATTCTTGCCACTTAGATTAGGGTGTTTGCTTTGCTAATACTTGATTAGCAAAGCAAGAGCTTGGGTTTGAGTTTCTTCAAGATAGATCATCTTTGTTATTGAAGATCGGAAGCAAGATTGCGTCTTTCTCTTCATGAGCCTCTCTAGAGTCAGGGTACTAGATGATCACAGCGAAGGGACCTCAACACGGAGCTTTAGAAGTGAAGGAACAGACTACAAAGGTTGTAATCCCTAACTCTTAGAAGTAAAGTTGTTTACTTGCTTTGTTTCGCCTAATCTCTAGTCTAAGATCTTGGTTAGGGTTGTTCGGCACATGAAAAATTTGATTTTGGCATGGTTAGTGCCTAGTAACCCTACAGTATTCCGCATTCACTTTGTATGCAAAGTTGTTTGTATGTTGGTTTGTTTAATTCTCTAGTTAAGATTCTAGGGTTAGGGTTGTTTAGAACGACAAATTTTTTAAAACGACATGGACGATGCCTCCTAAAACCTTGCTGCCGCGCTACATAACCCTAAAGTGGTATTAGAGCCAAGCTAGAGATTTAAACGATATTTGTTAGATTACGAAACCGAAACAACTCCGAAACACCCGATACACATTCATAGTTTCTGTCGAATTTTAAATGGCCTCTAAAAATTTTTTTAGCAACTGCAGAATGTTGTATGTGATATAACATGAACACTATGAAAATTTAAAGCATTTTGGTCGGATTTTGGCCGAGCACAACAAGGCAAAATCCGAGCAGGCCGGCCCTGTTCATGCAGTCTGGCTTCAAATTATTTCAGTGTTCCAGGCTCTGGGTTTTGGTGTTTCAGTTGTTTCTTGTTTTTGCTAAATTTGCATGTGATGTTAACTTTTCGCAAAGGCAATTCGGATTGTTTCGTAGTCGTAATTCTAACATGTATTCGGGTTATTTTGACGATATTAAAAAGTTCGAACGGATATCAATAACCCATATTTTCCCTCGCTGGAAATTTTCCAAGAGTTGGATTTTTTTCAAGTTTAAAATTTTCAGAAAATTAAGCAAGAGATTTTGTAGTCCCTCTAGAAGAACGATACCTAAACTCGACTTTTTGGATCGCGGAACCACGGTCATACCCTAGGGTTTGCGGCAGTTCCGTGGCGACATGAGTGGGACATGGGTCGGCCCTTCAACGGATAGTTCATAGGAGCTGTGGCATGTTTTGGGTACTTTTGAACTCCGCTCAAGTCTTGAGCTCTTTGGGAAATTTTGGATGTTTGTTTATTAGATCGAAAAGTTTAACATCGTCTAGCTATCTGTGATTGTGATACAATATTTGGAATCCACAACATTGTTTATGTGATAACTTGTTTGAATTTTATAAATCTAGCCGTTTAGTCTCATTTGATCGGTTGCCACGGGATTTTTATGTCGATCAAAAGTCCGTCGCAATTACGTAGTGTACGCGGATATTCGCCGGGTAACCTTACTAGATAGCCACGCCCCATAGCCCCGACAAAGTGACTGTAGGAGAACCCCATCGCCAAAAGCATCCGTTCGGGTACTCGCGACCGCGGTGTTCCGCCTTAGTGCACTTCGTCGACGACATCGGGGGTGCGGCCGTCTACTAAAGTTTCTGAAGAGCATTCGATCAGGTTCTTGGGAATCTTGTTGAATTACCCGACAGGTTATTGGAAAGTGTTTTCTATATCGAGACTAAAATATGGGGTTTATAATTGTTAGGCATGTGATGTCTAAGGAATTCATTTGTTGGGCATGAAATCAAAAGTATATGATACATTGGGTTTATGATGTCTAAGTGGTTGCGGATTCCAACTGTTGTAGTTTTTCACTTTCTTTTCTACGACCGTAAGTGTAATATGTGGTGTATCGCCGGTTCTGTTGCTATACGTCAACGACAATTGGGATAAGCATATTAACTTACATTGATGACATGTGATGTTATGTGTTGCTGTGATATGTTATATTGGATCGTCGTGTTTTGAACAGCCGGGTTTTTTTTATGTGAGATGAGAGTTTTTCATTTTTATTCATGTAAAATCTTGTATGTAATATTCTTTTATTGGGGCACTTCCGGGTTGAGGATGATGTCACCATTGATGTATATTATTTACTTTTCCGCATTAGGATAGACCCAAGGAGGAGAGCACAAGTAACCGGGTTCTTGGGTCCAGCGGGAGACCATCTTGAGGAGTTGAGACCGGCTCTCCTAACTCTATAATTGGAAGGGTTTCTTGTCGCTCTCGTAGGGGTCTAGGGATGTGGGTTTGGCTATTCATCGTGACCGTGGAATCCGTGTTTTATACTGGCATAATTTAAACCATGGAATTCCTAGTATATCAAATATTTCATATATGTTTTTCTGCTGCTGATATTCTGTGATGTGGTCACTTGATATTCTGAGACGAATGCTTAAATTTTATATATATGTGATATATAATAAATATTGTTGCTTTCGTTTCTTCTGTGATGCTTATGAAGCATAATTGATTGGACTTCATTAATGAGATTAATGAAATAAAAGAAACCTAAATATGTTGTAGAAACTTGTTTAAAAACTGGTAGCTCTAGTTCTTGCTTTGCATAACGGTATTCCTTGTAGAATATCCAGCACCTTATTCAATAAGGAAATAGCCGAGATCCCTTCACCGGAAGTGACCTCTTTAGTGAAACTAGCAGATGCTACAACCCACTCTGTTTGTCTTTTGATTGTTTCTATAGTTTTTTCTTTGCATAGTGGTATTTATGAAATATCCTGCACCTTATTCGATAAGGAAAGAGTGGATATCCCTTCACCGGGTGAGAGCTCTTTAGTAAAACTAGTAAAAGCCTTAAAAACACTCCTTTTCAAAAATCACTCGATTCTACAACGATATCAAGTTCATTACGCAAAGGGTTTTCTTAAAAACCTGTCGTAGCCCTCTGTCATTTCAGATAAGTAATATTTAGTATTCATGCTACGTTTGTTGACCTCTGTTAAGGCGTAGTGTGCGGTAGCTGATTAGTGCTTATCTGCAAAGCATATGATGCGATTGGATTAGGGTAGTCGTACGACCTTGTTGACCTCTGTCAAGGGTCGTGCGGGTGGGTTTAATTCAATCATGAAATGGCGGGTTGAACTTGACTAGCAGCCTATGGTTTGTTGACCTCTGTCAAGGTCATAGGACGCTTGGGGCAAAATATTATCGGGAATTTCAAGTATTGAAATTTCCAATGAGATTGCATACCTTCTATGAGATAGTTGGATCCCGATATCCACTGCGAGTATGAGTTACTCCTGGGAGAGTTTTACACATTACAATTTGCCGATCAAGTAGGTGTCTAGAAAGGTGTTAACGGGGTTACGCCCCTGGAAAAACGAGGTTTATTTTTAATTAGGTCCGTGAGAAAGCACGGGGAACCTCCCTCAAAGAACCGACACTACCCTGGCCGAAAGATTAGCGAACTTGTAGGGAGTAATTAATCCCGGCTAGTCTTACCTTTTTTGGTTTGAAGTAAGATTTGATAAAAACAGTAGAAGCCATCTTGATTAGATAAAATAATAACCAATCTGATCTTGCAAGAGTGCACGCAGAGTATTTTCTTCTCTCTCTCTCTCCTGGTAGCGACCATGTCACACCCTAATCAAGATAATAATATGGATACATTAACCGAACATGCTTATTATACTGTGCTGGGGAATGTAGGTTCCGCTCTATCTTATAACTGTTATAAGTCCGAGAAGGAAATAGGGGAATATCCGAGTTCCCCTGCCACCCAAACAAGGATTAAGCATGTTGATGCATATTCTTCCGGTGTGTTCATTACCAAGAACTGTTTCTCAGTTTGCTCTACGTCCTAGGTATGAGATACCGGATCAGGATCCCACATATGTAATCTGTTACATGGGCTACAGAAAGGTAGAGAACTGAGATTGGATGATATGTCTCTAAGTGTTAGAGAATGGTGCAAGTGTTGCAGCCAAATGAGTTGGCAGATATCACCTTGTATTACCAAATGGTAAATATATTGATTCTGAACGAATGTTATTATATACCAAACCTGATATACAACATTACATCAGATTCTTTATTAAGTTAAAGAAGGATATAATTATGTATTATAGGATAATGTTGTGAACATTTTCCTGAACCAAGAGTTGACTCGATCAGACACGTTATATAATAGCATATACGTTCTAAATCAAAACACAGTTCAAAGTATCTAGAACACACACAAAAGGAGTAGTTCAGAAATGAACGAATCCTTCTTGTGGCTTTGTAGACTAGGTCATATCTATGCGACACGAACATCTAAGTTACATAAGGATGAATATGAGAATTTGTTCGAATTTTCATCTTATAATACTTGCCAGTCTTGTCTCAAAGGTAAAATGACCGATACTCTGTTTACTCGAAACAGAGAAAGAGTTAGTGAACTCTTGGGACAGATACATGATGATGTATTCAGTCCTATGTCTACAAATGACAAGGTTGGTTCTTTGTACTTCATTATATTCACTGATCATCTCTCTGGATTCGGACCTATGTTCCTGTTGAAACACAAGTCTGAAACTTTTGAGAAATTCAAGGAATATAAATTTGAAGTTGAGAACCAGATGGGTAGAAGTATTAAAGTCTTTCGATGTGATCGGTGAGGGGAATACTTGGGCATGGAGTTCCTGTATTTTCTAAACGGAGAATGTGATTCTCTCTCAGCTTACTCCTTCATATACACCACAGCACAACGGTGTATCGGGGCGGAGGTATCGCACCGTATGAGATATGGTGCGCTCTATGATGAGTACTGCTGAGTTACCTGTTTTCTTTTGGGTGTTATGCACTTGAGAAGCTACATACCTATTGAATGGGGTTCCATCCAAATCAGTGCCTACCACTCCATATGAGATATGGAATTGGAAGAGACGAGTTAAGACATGGGGTTGTCCGGCCTATGTTGAAAGGCGGAATCCGGACAAGCTCGAGGCAAGGTCAGTTCTATATAAGTTTGTTGGATATCCCAAACATTTGCAAGGGTATATCTTCTACCACTCTGAGGAGCAAAATGTGCCTTGTTTATCAGCATGCCACCTTTATAGAAAAGGAATTTCTTATGAAGAAATTTATAGTCATGAGGTAGAACTGGAAGGAGTTCCAGCTAGACAAACTAATAGTTGATGATTTGGTGAAACCAAAGGATTCAAAAGTCTCCAACGAACCTCAGCCTCTCCGCGAATCTGGTAGAGTTCCTCATCCACTCCAGAGATACTACGGTCTTCTCGGTGACAGTGGGAGCGAGAATTGCCTCATGGTAGATGATGGCCCAACTGGGTTCAGGCAGGCCATCACAAGTGGAGACTTTATGAAATGGCTGGATGCTATGCTATCAAAGATGAAATCCTTGTACACCAACAAAGTATGACTTTGAATGTTGCACCTAAAGGGGTAAAACCCATGGGAGCAAATGGATCTTGAGAAGATTATTGGTGTAGATGGAAAAGTTGAGACTTTCAAAGCTATGCTTAAGTCCATCAGGATTAATGCGTGCATCGCGGAGTTGGAACATCTATTTTGATGTGGCAGTCGAAGTACTTGACTTCATCAAAAAGGTAGATGAACCTTTTTTTATACAAGAAGGTTGTAGAGAGTAAGGTTGTCTTACACGTATTGTACGTAGATGACATACTCTTGATAGGAAATGGTTTCCTATGCTACACTCGGTCAAGCTCCTCTCATCACGAGGATTCTCAATGGAAGATCTGGATGATACCTAATACATCTTGTGGATTATGATCTATGGTGATAGATCTATGTGGATGTTGGGAATGTCGCAAATCCAGGTACATTAACACCGTACTAAAGGGGTTTAGTATGGAAGATTCTAAGCGTGGTGGTTCGTCCACATACTTAGGAATCACTCTCTCCAAAAAGATGTCTCCCGAGACTGATTTGGAAAGAGCTCGTGTGCAAGGGACACCCTATGCTTCGGCAGTAGGCTCTATCATGTGTGCAATGTTATGTACCAGACTAGATGTAGATGACACATTAGCTGTAGTGATCAGGAATCAATCGGATCTTGGGAGAATCACTCGACAGCTGTGGAGCACATTCTTAAGTACTTGAGAAGCACTAACAGAAAGTTCTTGGTTCGAGCTTCCAGAGTGATAAGGACGACTGAGAGTCAGTCACAGGAATTGTCTTTACCCTCAGTGGAGGTACGGTATGTTGGAAGAGTTCCAAACTAGATAGCGTGACATACTAGACGATAAAGGCTGAATACATTGCTACCAACGATACTACCAAAGTGGTTGTCTGGACATTTCTTGTTCATGAGATGAATAAGGTTCCTACCATTGAGCGTCCAATAACTGTTATTGTGACAACAATGGAGTTGTGTCTTTGGCCTAAGAACACCGGTCCCATCAGCGTTCCAGACATATTTTGAGGACAGTATCACCTGATCATGGAGATGGTTGATCTCCAAGGGATCGAGGTAAGGAGAGTTGACACGACGGATCCACTCATAAAGGCATTTCCCTAGAGTGACCTCTAAAGGACGTTGAGTATGAGATACTGCAACAAATGACCTTAGTGCACGTGGGAGATTGTTAGTTATATGTATGCCCTAGAGGCCATTACTGTACATATGATGTATATTGTAGTGGATGCTTGGACATATATAGGGAGGACTTTCTTGCTCGACATGATAGTATGCTATCTGGTTGCTCTTTATCTTAACATGTACACTTATTGTCTCTCTATTACATGTTGATAAAGCCCTTAGGATGAGTACTTGACTACGAGGATTATGATGCGGATCATACTAGTGGGGCACAGGTAGTCGGCAAGTACATCCTGTTGGATATGTATGACCTATAGTCCATTATTATATATGTATACATATGGATGCTTGGACATATATATGTACATGACAGTCTTGCTCGATATGATAGTATGCTATCTGGTTTGTCTTTATCTTAACATGTGCATGTTTTACTTGCTATTACATATATTTTATACATGTTGATAAAGCCCATAGTATCAATGCTAGACTACCTGCGTTGTGATGGCGATCATACTTGTGGGAGCAGGGTAGTCGATACGCATATCCTTAAATGGTCCCTAGTCGTGGGAGTATCGACACTGGGCATCGATATTCCAGAGTAGACTAGTGTATATGTTTCTAGACCCCAATGAGGGGCGATGGTTTGGTCTCGTAACCATTGGTCTTTAGACCTAAGATCGTATGCAATTGCTCACTGGGGGTGAGTACACCAGAAGGACTCGCCGAGAACTGCCAGATGGTAGTATAACTATCGTCAGGTGGAAGTTCTCAGGTGACATGAGTACAGGTTAGTCTTTAGACCTGAGATCGGAATTTGTCTCGTGTGGGTTCCCACTGTGCTTTGATCACTACCCTACCACGGCTCTACTGAGACGTGCAAACAGGTTTTGGTTGGGTACAGTCCCGAGCCACATGGAGGAAGTGAGCGATTGTCGGGGATTCGTATCTCCCGGTATAGGGAGTCGATATCGCACAGTGTTCGATTGTTCAGGACCATAACACCTTAGCCAAGGCAGTTGGGATTTACTGATAAGATGATCAGTAGATTCCCGAATTGGTCCTGAGCCGCATCAGCACGAATTACCAGGTTATCAGGGACTGACGTTTACCACCCCTTAGACCCGGTATGCGAAACTCTCAGACGAAGAGACCGGAATGTACGGAGATGTCACAGATAGGCTCAGTAGGGATCCGGATGAGTTTGCTCGTCAGCCTTCCTTTTAGACAGGTACCCGGGTAGCCGTTGCGTACAGCTAGTGTCGCTGACGTGCTTATGGGTATGGATTTATTCAGTAACTCACTGCCGACGTACTGTCGAGTCTTTAGAGTCCCACACAGAGGGTTTCTCTAGTTCAGGCGAAATGATGTAGTAGCCGTATTGGATACGTACAGGGTTTCGATCGTTTGATGTACTTTGTACTCGGGCTTTCGATCGGGCAGTTGGTAATACTAGCCGGCTCGGGTTTGAGCCGGATTGTTAAATCACGTATTGATTTAATAGTTTACATATATGTATTTCGATATGTATGTTCTAGTATTACGTTCTTCGTGTTATTCTACCTCTTTGTGCATTCGTTTTTTTATCCGAATGCAGGTATGTATATACAGCAGATTGTAATCCGTATTTATTACAGATTACCTTCTAGAAGGTGGCCACCTCATTATGTTTTTTCCATTTATTTGATAAATGGAAAATGAGGTGCAAAGTGTGAGGTATGGGAGGAATGGAGATAACCATGCTTCAATATTTAACAAAAGAATTTTTAATTCATTTGGAGTTACTATTGAAGCATGGTTGTTGAATGTTTATTCAAGAAATTCATAGACAAAACATTTGTGTGTAATTTCTCTCTCATGGTTGCTTCATTATTTTCTTGAGCTCCCATTTCTCTTCATCTCCTCCCTCCTCTTGATTTCCTCCACCTTCCTCTTCTTCCTCTTCCACTACCCTCTCATAAGTTGAGAAAACAAGTGCCGAAGCAAGGTAGAGATAGTAAAACACATAGATCTTCATACTACATCCTAGAAAACTTGGATTAGCATCCCAAATTCTCTAGTTGCTCCTTTTTGTTCTTTAGTCAGGAGCTAGAGCCATGGATCACATCCCTCAGGTGGATCATCTACGACAAAGGAGGGCCGGAGAACAAGCTCGATCCCGGAGGACTGATGGAGCCGGAAATGGAGATCGAACAATTTCAAGGAGGCCACTTGGAGCACATGACGAGGAACAAAGACCGAAGGACTTGGGTCGCTTGGTGAGATTTCTTCATCATAGTAGATAGCACTACTACTTTTGCTAGTTAGGTTTATGGTAAGATCTGGGTTAAAAGTTATTCTAGTGCCATGTTCTAATCGTTAGAAAAAATTTTGTTCCGCATTTGGTCACGGTAGTTGGCCGGGGCACTAGCGTAACCTTTCATGGTATCAGAGCCAGACCATAAACCCTACACTAGCAAGTTTAAACAATGTTAAAATAACGAAACCGAAATAACTCCGTAACATTGAAACCAAACTTCAAGTTTCTGTCGATTTTTCAGAGGCTTCAAAAAAAATTTTTAACAAGTGCAGAGTGCTTTTTACACTGAGAGATGAACACTGACCAAAACCGACACGATTCCCCTCACTTTTGGTCGGCCACAACCTCCTTAAAACCGGTGAGCTCGGTTTTATTAAGGGGGATTACATCGAGTTTTGGCCGGTGTTCTTGTCTCTTGAAGTTTGGGTTTCAAGTGTTGCTAGTTTTTACCCAGATTTGATTTTCTGTTGTTTTTCAGGTATGGGCAATTTGGAGTGTTTCGAAGTCGTTATATTTTATCAGCTGTTTAATTGTTATCAGTACTTAGATTAGCATCTGCGACCGTGAATGTCATTTGATCGGTAAACCCGTCTATCTGCTATATGTTCTCTAGACGGGTTTGCGAACGTGATATTCGCGTTGATGTTTTGTGCTTGTGCTGTGATTGCGGTTGGATAGTCGTGGTGGATAGAATGTGGTGCAATGTTAGTGGTAATGTTTAAGATTTATTTGTATATTCATTTGCGGGGCGAGTGTCCGACATGTGGACTGCCGTCTTTGCCAGGTTGTATATTATTTTGGGGCACGACCGGGCTGAGGTCGATGTCACCATTTGTATATATTATTTTCTTATTCTGTACTAGGATTACCCCACGGTGGAGTGTACGAATAGCTGGGTTCTATAAGGAAACAAGCCCGCATCTCATAGCGTTGAGACGGAGGGGTCTTCATTCTAGAATTGGTGGGCTATTCGCCGCACTCGTAGGGGGTATAGGATGACCCATGGAGGGGCGCCCAAGTTACCGGATTCCATGAAGTGCTGGGTGCCCATTCACTTTGTTGAAGAGGGTTGCCTCACTTCTGGAATTGGCGGGTAACTCTCCGCTCTTGTAGGGGGTCCAGGTTTTCATTGCACAGGCTATCCACACGACCGGGAACGTCGGGTTTTATTTGCGGCTCAAATAAAACCCGGGGCTCCAAGATTATCCACTTTATGTATTGTTGGCTAAGATTCTATGATGTTGCTAATTATCATGTCTCGAATGAATGCTATATATACTTATATATATACTAATAGATGTTGTATATGTTTTGCACCCGCGCTAGTCCAGCCCCCCCTCTATCGTTAGTTAAGTAACCTAACGGGTGATGAAGGGGCCCCGTGGCGAATGCTGATGGCATATACGTACATTGTATTTTCGTTCTTTTTGTGGTATGATAGGATTAACTGATAAGACCGCATTAATTTTGATTAATGCAAGATAAGAAAACCTAAAAGATGTTGGAATAAATTTCGAAAAACTATAGCAATATTCTTTTGCTTTGAACAGTGGTATTCGGTCATGAATATCCAGCACCTCATTCCAGGAGGCAAGAGCCGAGATCCCTTCGCGGGGAGTGACCTCTTAAGCAAAAGTCTATACTATAGATTACTCGTTTTTTTCAAAACCACAAGTTTTCAAAAGCGAAGCCTAAATCACTCCTTTTCAAAACTACTCAGGTTCCTTCAACGATATCAAGTTCATTATGTTAACGGGTTTTTCGCCAAAAACCCAGTCGTAGCCCTCCGTCATTTCAGATAGGTACCACCTAGTATTCGTACTGTATTTGTTGGCAATTGTCAAGATATAGTGAACGGTAGCTGAGTGATATTTATCTGTTGCATAGATATGCGATTAATCGAGACAGTCGTACAGCTTTGTTAGCAAGCGTCAAGAGTTTGTGAGGGTGGATTCGAGGTAATCCAGGACAATGACGGGTTGAACTTGACTAGTGGCCTATGACTTGTTGGCAAGCGTCAAGGTTATAGGTCGTTAGGGGCAGAAACCACATCGGGAGTTTCGAACATACAGGAAACTTGCAGAATTTAGCATACTTTGTCACGACCCGAAATTTGGCACGTGAAGGACCTTAAACCACGTAACGTCTACAGGCGTAACGCAATTTAAGTAAGCCGAAAACCCAACAATCTAAACCATCAAAAGTAGTAAGTGATAAGAACATTATTAAAAATTTTGAAATCTAAGTACAAATTCTTTAAATTCCAAATTTACTTTCTTTAAAATTTAGCAGCACCTCCTTTGTAAAACAAGCCCCCAAAAGGGTACAACATAAATATAAGTAAAAGCATCCCTAAACGGGAGCAAATCCACGCCCAAAGACGGAAAACAACCACCACAACAGATATACGACGCCGTAGCGAAGAAAAAGACGATATAATTAAAACTGCATAAAAGACCTCAAGAGTCATCAAATAAAATACAATATCGTCCTCACAACTCGTCTCTAAGTCAATACATGAACATGGTAGATGGAGAGTACTGGGTACAACGAATATACAAAGAGCAACATCGGATAACCGCAAAACCCACCTATAGCAAAACTGCACCCAGTCAGCCGTAGCGGTATCCACTGCAAAAGATGATACGATAGGAAGCAGAAAGCCCTGCCTCTGACTGCTCTGAGGAAAAACCTGTACAACCCTGTGGAACAACGGGGCTGAGTTGCCAACTCCTGAATAGTAAATAACATGTGCAGGTAATCGCAAGTATTCACGTACTGCGCTAATCTATCACATGCAAGCTGATAGCAATAAATAGCACTATGTATATGCAACAGTCATGAAAGGTACACTATCAGGTACTACTAATAAATGAAGCAATGCATATCAAATAAGTGCGGAGTATGGGATAAAACATGTCATCCTCACGGAATCCTCATCGCGGCAGGACCAGTGTCCATCAAGACAATCTATATCCCAAATTCCTCAAGTCGGCCCTCAAATCGGCCCTCAGATCGGCCCTTCAGAATCGGCCCTCATAACCTGCAAGTATCATGGAACCTGAGTGTTAAATATCGACACCCGAAAACATCATGAAAACTATACATATGTATATATATGTGTGTGTGTGTGTGTGTGTGTGTGTGTTTTCTCAACAACACATCAAAATCATGGAACCTGAGTGTCTAACATCGACACCCGAAAATATCATGAAAACTATACCTGTGTGTATATATATATCTGTGTGTGTGTGTGTGTCCCTCAACGACACATCAAAATCATGGAACCTGAGTGTCTAACATCGACACTCGAAAACTTTATGAAAATACTCGTGTCCAGCATTGACACGTAAATCCTCATATATATAGGGCTCCGTCAGTCCGGATCGGCTCGTGGGTTCAGTCAGTCCGGATCAGCCCAATATATATATGTAGGGCTCCGTCAGTCCGGATCGGCCCATATAAATACCTCGGGCTCCGTCAGTCCGGATCGGCCCTTGGTTCTCAAATCCATAAATCACATGAAGTAAAGAATAAGAATACTTGCATAAATCATTATGATGATATATATTATATTATATGTACATATATAACAGCGTCGCATACCACTGATATATATATATATATATATATGTCTATATCAGCGTCCCATACCACTGATATATACCCTTAGGAGTAAAACATCCAGAAAACATCATATGAAATCCATATCTCAATGCGAAAATCCATGAAGTATAATATATGCAGCATAAACAGTAACATGAGCATATAAAGGAAAACCGCTAATTAACTGCAACAAGTCATTAAATATATCATGCAGTTCCTAATTTCTCCAAAGTCCATACAACATCATATAAAGGTGAACATGTAGCTATAGCCAGGTATGCGTAACTATGTCGGTATAGCAAGATATGTGTATCTACCAATCAATAATAATGTAATACCCTCTAGGTATATGTGTAGCTATATCAAGGTATACGGGTGTACATGTAAGTATGTATGCAAGATGTACATGTAGCTATGTCTCATATGTGTTTATACCTATCACTAATGGTATAATACCATATAGATATATGGGTAGGTAGCATGTAGTCATGGCAAGGCATATGTGTAAGCATGTAGGTATACAGGTATGCTATATGTCATATGCACAAAGGAATATGAATCGCTATCTCCATTATCCTTATCCAATACAATATCACGTATGTATAGGAGTTGTGCGTGTCAAGGCAATTATCGACGGTGTGTATGTCATACAATCAGTGCTTGTGCAACATGAACCGTCAATAATAGTGCAGTGTCCAAAAGGTACAAGTCCAAGCACAACAAGTAATAATATGCAATGAAGCTTTATGCAAAATCTCTATATGTGCAATATAAACATGCGGCTAATATCATATCATATCTAGCCCTGACGCATAACGCCATGCGGGCGATTCCCCTGTAGATGTTAAATCTACTCACCGATAACCTCGAGCTAAGTAAATACGACGACCTGCTTCCCTTTCTTCGCAGCGTCCGAAGTCCCTGCTCACGATCCTAAAATTTCACAAACACAAAACATAAGACTAAATATCTTGCACCGACACAAATACAATGAAACGCAAGGATAACGTCCATAAGATAAACACACTGTGCACTCGGTGCACAAAACGTGTACGATAACGGCGCAACCCTAGCTAGGAACTCAAAACAACATAATCACCAAGCCTAGACCCTGATCGTACCGATTGTGCATTCACAACACAATATATGTCGTGGAATCTAATATATATAACGTCGCAACATCAAAAGAAACCCACGCCTAAATTTACCGAAAATCTAGTAAGCAACTTTTAATCAATTTAGCCCAAATCTACAAGTTTAACCAAAACTAGTAATCACAATCATCTCATAATAGCTTGATTAAACCACTCAAACTTTACTAGAATTTTAATCTCACCCAAAAGAGATTTAGAAAAGTTTAGTTTGCACTTAAGCTTAATTAGATAATTAGAAAAAATATCATTTAACAATCTTGCACTAGGTTAACTTTTATCCAAGTCTAAACTTCACACTTAACCATTACACTAATCAAAATCTTAACTAGATCTTCACAAACCTTATCTTGAATTTCTAAACATGCAAATAAAAGCTTATTTAAATATCTAACAAGCTAGCATAATGATTTAAACAACAATAAAAGATTAGGGTTAGGATTTTATACCTCCACTAGATTCAAAAACTTGCAACTAGATCAACAAAACATCCTCCGAAATGCTATCCTTCATGAAGATCCATGCAAGATTAAGGCTAAAGATTAATGGGTATTGATTTGTATTTGAGTTTGTGGGATTAATTTATGATTTTAGATCAATTTGTGAAGCTTTAAGAAGTTGAAATAGGGTGAGAAAGAAAATGGGGCAGCAAGGGGAAGGGTCGGCCATAGCAAGGGAAAGATGGAGATATTTGTGGAAGTGTGTGGAAATATCTAGTTAAAACACAATTAAATCTTTATTACAAATGCCACCTCAAAACCTCTCATTAAAACCTTCATTAACTTACAAAATATCCAGATATTTATCCAAGATATTTTGGAACAAAACAAAATAGTAAATCTTGGGATTAAATTAGTATAGATTCACATTAGAATAATTAACCCAAACCAAATTGTAATTACCATTAATTAAGTGCATAATTAACAACTTAAAAAATAATATTTTTATTAAGGAAAATTATTAAAAATGCACTAAAATTTGCAAGTGACCACTAAAAACCGCAAACTAGCAATTTCCTAGTTAAACTAGGTGCAGTGAATTCTATACAGATAAATGCTCGCTTCTAGGTTTTTACGGAAAACACAATTTATTTTACCTATTAACGGAACATCGCCTAAACGATTTCTAAAACGTTATAATCTTCCCCCCTTAAAGAAATTCGATCCCTGAATTTAAAATTCTTACTACGCGTACCTTCAAAGAGATGGGTGCAAACTTTCAACATCTCACTCGCAGCCTCCCAAGTGATCACCTCACTAGACGGGCTGCGCCAAAGAACCTTCACAGATAGCAAGACCTTTGACCGAAGTTTCTCCACCTGCCGATCCACTATAACTATTGGCTGCTGGTGAACGAAAGATCGCATCCAAATGAATGGTCTAGTGCTGAATCGTGTGAGAAAGGCCTTGCGAAGTATCGACACAAGGAATACGGGGCGAATACTCAAAAATCTGGGTGGAAGTGCCAACGATAGGCAACGATACTAACTCGCTTCAAGGATCTCAAAAGGTCCTACAATTCTGGGACTAAGCTTCCTAAACCTCAACACGTCATTTATCAGAAAAATCCGTAGGAACACATGATCTCCCACTGCGAACTCAAATCTACGACAATGACGGTCGGCATAAGATTTCTATCTGCACCGGGCTGCTCTCATCCTGTCCTGAATCAATTGGATCTTCTCCGAAGTCTCATGACTAGCTGGGGTCTAAAATCCTGCTCTCGCGGAGTCAGTAACACAGACAGGCGATCGACACAACCTACCAAACAAAGCATAAAAGTTGCTATATGAATCAATGGCAAGTAATGATCCCAACTGCCAACAAACAAATAGTACGTACGCAAAAGTATATCCTCAAGAGTCTGTATAGTCCGCTCTGACTGACCATCGGCCTACGGATGGAAAGCGGAGCTAAAGCTCAACCAGTACCTAAGACTTCCTGAAGCTTCTGCCAAAGACGGCTAGCGAACTGGGCGCCTCTATTGGATACAACGCATAAAGGAACTCCGTGCAAACGCACAAACTTATCGAAGAACAACTAAGCAAACTGAGAATACTGAGCATAACCGGACAACAATCACCCAAATAGAGTCACACCTTGTTTAGACCTGGATAGACACCACAACAAAATTCATGGAGATCTTCTCCTATTCCCACTCCAGAACGGTTAAAATTTGCAACTCTCCATCTGGTCTCAAATGCTCAACCTTAGCTCGCTGACAAGTCGGACACCTCAAAACAAAATCTGAAACATCACTCTTCATCCCTGCCTACTCGTAACTAACTCTCATGTCACGTTACATCTTGGTGGCACTTGGAGTGAACACAGAAAGCCGACTGATATGCCTGCTCTAGTATCTCGCGTCTCTACCCATCAGTATCTGGAATACATAAGCGAGTCCCTCAACGTAGCATACCCTGGTCATCAATCAAGAACTCCGAATCTTTACCTTGCCGAACATGCTCAAGAATCTCAGACAAACGAGTATCGGCGGGCTGTGCCTCACGAAAATGATTAATTAAAAGTGGACAGGTGCGGACATGAGCAAGCTTTCACCTAGTAGAGGTGAGCTTAAACTATACTCATCTGTCGCGCAAGAACTATAAATCTGCAGAAGACTGTCTCTGAACTGCGCTCATCTGGGACAAGCTAACCCCCGGGCCTATGACTCAAAGCATCAGCTACCACAATTTCCTTGCCACGGGTAATAAAGGATCTCACAATCACAATCCTTCACAAGATTCATCCAATGATGCTGTCTCAACTTCAGATCCCGCTGCAGGAAGATGTATACTAAGCTCTGGTGGTCCGTGAAAATTTGACACGACTCTCCGAACAAATAGTGTCTGCAAATCTTCGGCGCAAGACCACCGTGGCCATCTCCAGATCACGAGTGGGATAAATCTACTCGTGCTCCTTCAACTGTCGGAAAGCATAAGCGATAACTCTATCGTAGTACATCAGTACCCAATCGAACCGCACTCGCGAAACATCATAATAAACGACAAAGTCGCCCGATCCAGAAACAAGGATAGAACTATAGGGTTCCTAGGCACACTAATGAGGTCTCACAATAGATCAAACATGCCCAATTCAAATTTTTCATGTGCCTACAAACCCTAATACGGATCGTTAACTAGATAATAAGGCGATGCAAGCAAGTAAACAAGTTTATTGCTAAAGGAAAGTGACTACAAGCTTTGTAGACCCGGTCCTCCACCTCTATAGCTCCGCGTTGATGTCCCTCCGCTGCGATCATCGGATCCCGGACTCTAACGATGGTATCGTCGAAGAAATGATCGGGCTAGGTCGTCGACTTCGATGCCGAAGATGATCTACGTCGAGGCAACTCAAGATCAAACTCCAACTTCACCAACTCATGAAACTTGTGAAGAAAACACCCTATACTACTTGGCAAGTGGTAGAGGATGAAGAAATAGGAAGTGGGTTCACTTTAGAATTGGATTTCTCACTCTTTTTCTCATGTTGCCATTGATGTTAGCAAGCTCTCTTCTTGTTGAAGAAGAAGAAGAAGAAAAAGAATATGATAAGTATATTAAAAATAGGAAATAAAATGATAATTATCATATTTACAACCATGGTTAAGTGTAGAGAATTAACTAGGGTTTAGTTGAATGGTTAGGGTTAGGACATGAAGACAAAATGGTCACTTAGTCAAAGCTTCATGAAGCTTCAACAACAAAACAAACTAAGCTACCATTTCATTTTTTCCCAAAACGAATTAATGAATAAATAAATAAATGAATAAGTAAGTAAATCAAAACCCTAACCATTAACATAACCATGGTTTAATTCTTTACACAAACCCAAGTTTGCATGTATCATCAAACATGATACAAACAAGTGCACAAAAGTATATCATATATATACTACTTGTGTATTTCAAGTGAGAAAATCGATTTAAAGTGAACCAATACTAGTTAATGCAAAGTAGTATATCAAATATACAATTATGCATTAAATCATTAAATCAATACTTGATTTAACGATCCGGTCATATCGCATATAACCGACTAATATCCAATATATCGGCTTATCGAATCAATCCTTGATTCGATAACTAGGTTATATCACGTACAACCAATCGATACATTCATCGCGAGAATAGAATACGGTATCACATACACGCATTATTCTCGGTCCCGCATATATCTCATATGCTCTCCTATTTCGTTTCGCTTGAGCCAGGAAACCTCTGTGTAGGGCTCTAAAAACTCGTCAATACACCGGCAGCAGGTGATGATCATATCAAACACCCACAAGCCGCAAGCGGTCTGCTAAACATAACGGCCACCCGGGTATTGAGCGATCAGAAGATCGACGAGCAAGCCCGCTAACACTCCTGTAAATCCAACCAGTAACACTTACCGTACAGTCCGGTCATGTTCGTCTGATATGTCGGATATCTCGCCTAGGGGTGGTAAACGTCAGACCCCAGTAACTTGATAAGTCATGCCGACGTAAGGTCCATAATATTCATGAAACTACTGATAACTCTTACCAGTATATCACTGCAACCCTGGCCAGGGATTTCCTGTTATGGCCAATCGTGCATAGCGCAACATCAACCCCCAATACCGGGAGAGACGAATCCCCTCCTATCGCTCATTGCCTCCATGTGAATCGGGATTGTACCCAAAAACCACCTGTTTGCACGACTCAGTAGAGTCGTGGTAGGGTGGAAATCAAAGCACATTGGGAGACACACAAGACTCTATGACGATCTCGGGTCAACAGACTATGCTGCACCAGTGTCACCAGAGAACTGTCATCTGACGTGAGGTATAATACCATCTGGGAGTTCTCGGCGAGTCCGTTCAGTGTACCCAGTCTCCACTGAGCACCCGCATACCATCTCTAATGTCAAACACCAATGGATATGGGATCATCCATCGCCCATCACATGGGTCGAAAAGATATACGCTAGTCTACTCTGGAATATCGATGCCCTGTCTCGATATTCCCATGACTAGGAACATTGAAGGATGTATTCATGGACTACCCAGGCCCCACTAGTATGATCTGCATCATAGTCCTGGAAGTCTAGTACACATCCTAAGGGCTTTATCAACATGTAACAGAGAGACAGAAAGTATACATGTTAAGATAAAGAGCAACCAGATAGCGTACTATCATGTCGAGCAAGAAAGTCCTACCTATATATGTCCCAGCATCCACTACAATATACATCCAATGTACAGTAATGGCCTCTAGGGCATACATATAACTAACAATCTCCCACTTCCACTAGGGCCATCTGTAGCAGTGGTTACAGTATCACATACTTAACCATCCCATATACGTCTCTCTCTGGGAAAAAGCCTTTGTGAGTGGATCCGCTGCGTTGTCCTCTAAGTCTACTCTCCTAACCTTGATCACCCTGGTGGTCAACTATCTCCATGATTAGGTGATGCTGTCTTAGAATATGTCTGGGTCACTGATGGGACCAGGGTTCCTTGGCCAAAGCCTCTCTTCCATTGTCATACAATGGTAGGAACCTAGTTCATCTTATGAACCAATATACACCCAAACTGCCTCTTTGGTAGCATCATTAATAGCTATGTTACCAGCCTTTATCGTCTAGTTTGCCACGGTATCTAGCTTGGAACTCTTCCAACATACCGTCCCTTTACTGAGGGCAAAGACAATGCCTGCGACTGACACTCAGTCGTGCATATCAATCTGGAACTTTTCCAGTGATTCTCCCCAGGATCGATTGATACAATCTCACTATACCTAGTGAGAACCCTAACATCCCTTTAGATCTATCTCATAGATCCAAATCTCAGGATTTAGGAGGTATCATCTTTTTCCTATTGGAGAATCCATGTGATAAGAGGAGATTGATCGAGCGTAGCATACGAAACTACTTCCCTATCAAGAGTATGTCATCCACGTACTCTATGAGGATCACCACCGTACTCCCTACTACCTTTTTGTATATACAAGGTTCATCTACCATTTTGATGAAGTCAAATACTATGACTACCACATTAAAACAAATTTTCCAACTCCGCGATGCCTGCTTTATCTTGTAAAGCAACTTGCACACGTTTCCGCTGCTCCTACTGTTTACGAAGCTCTCTGGCTGTGTACTTATAGACGTTCTCTTATAAATCAGTATTTAGAAAAATAGTCATGACACCCAACCACCAGATATCGTAGTCATGGTATGTAGCAATGTTAAGTAGGATCCGGATGGACTTAAGCATAGCCACTTGGAAAAGGTTTCATCATTATCCAAGCCTGGTCGATGACGAAAACCTTTAACGAGTTTAGCTTTGAAAGTCTCAACTTTTCCATCTACACCAAGTAATCTTCTCAAGATATACTTGCTCCTGATGGGGATTTAACCCTTCAGATATAGCATCCAAAGTCCATACTTTGTTGGTGTACATGGATTCCATCTCAGATCGCTAAGCATCCAGCCATTCTTACAGAGTCCCTACTCTCGATGACCAGCTCGAAACTAGTTGGGTCATCATCTCATGATGCATTCCTCGCTCCCACTGTCATCAAGAAACTGAGGTATCTCTCAGACAGGTGAGGAACCCTACCAGATCGGCGGAGAGGCTGAGGTTCGTCGGGGACTATTGAATCCTTTGGTTCTGTCAAATCATCAGCTGCAGTTTTGTATAGCTGGAACCTTTCCAGTTCTACAGAACTGACCTTGCCTCGATCTTGTCCGGATTTTGCTTTTGACATAGGCCGGACAATCCCAAATCTTAACTCGCTTAAGAGATGGATTCTTCCCATACCATATCTTATATGGAGTGGTAGGCACTGATTTGATTCGAACCTAATTCAATATGTATGCAGCTTCTCAAGTGCACAACCCCAAAAGGGAATAGGTAACTCAGTATTACTCATCATAGAGCACACTATATCCAATATGGTGCGATTGCTCCACCCTAATACACCGTTGTGTTGTGGTGCATTCAGAGGAGTAATACTGAGAGAGAATCTTATTTTCTTTTAGAATATCCAAGAATTCCATGCACAAGTATTCTCCTCCCTGATCTTATCATAGGACATAATACTTATACCCTTATTGGTTCCCTACTTCAAGCTTATATTCTGTGAATATCTCAAAAGGTTCGGACTTGTGTTTCAATAAGAACATATGTACGAATCTTGAGAGATTATCAGAGAACGTAATGAAGTATAAAGAACCAGTCCTGACATGTGTAGACAGGAAACCTTACATATATCATCATGTATCGGTCCCAAGAGTTCATTAACTCTTTCTCTGTTTCCAATAAGCAGAGCTATGGTCATCCAATCTTTGTGACATGACTGGCAAGTTTCATAAGATGTAAAGTCAAACTGATTTAAATATGCATCTAAAATGTAACTTCAGCCAGTCGGGTCGCATTGATGTGACCTAGTCTACAATACCTCAAGAAGGATTTGTTCATTTCTGAACTCTTCCTCTTATGTGTGTTATGTATACTAGGAACTGTAATTTGATTTAGAACGTCAATGCTTTTAGATAACGTGCCTGAACCGATCAACTTTTGATATAGGAAATGTTCAAAACATTATCCATCAATACAAATTTTATCATTTCTTTAATAATAAAGAGACCGGTATGATTTTGTATATCAGGTTCGGTATCTAATAGCATTTGTTCAGAATCAATGTACTGGTAATACAGGGTGACAGTGACCAACAGACTTGGCTGCAACACTTGCCCTGTTTTCCGTCTCATGAAACTTATCACGCGTTCTTAGTTTTCTACCTTTCTGTAGCCCTATGTAACAGATTACATATCTGGGATCCTGATCCGGTATCAGATACCCAGGATGCAGAGGATACTGAGAAACAGTTCTTTATAATGAACACACCCAAAGGAGATGCATCTCATGCACTTTCTTCGTTTGGGCGGCATGGGAATCCTGGTATTCCCGTATTTCCTGCTCTGTCTTATAACAATTATAAGTTGGAGCGGGACCAACGTTCCCCAGCTCAGTATAACAAGCGGGTTCGGTCAATACATCCATATTATTATCTTGATTAAGGCGTGATATGGTCGCTACCTGAAGAGAGAGAAAAGAAAACACTCTGCGTGCGCTCTTGCAAGATTAGATTGGTTATATATTTTATCTAATCAGGATGGCTTCCACTGTTTTTATCAAATCATCCTTCAAACCTTAAAAGGAAAGACTAGCCGGGATTAATTACACTCTACAAGTTCGCCAATCTTTCAGCCAGGCCAGTGTCGGTACTTTGAAGGAGGTTCCCCGTGCTTTCGCACGGACCTAATTACAGTAAACATCGTTTTCCTAGAGGCGTAACCCCGTTGACACCTTTCTAGACACCTACTTGATCGGCTAATTGTAAAGTACAAAACTCTCCCAGGAGTAACAAATACTCGCAGTGAGTATCGGGATCCAACTATCACATAGAAGGTATGCAATATTATTGCAAATTTCAACACTTGAAACTCCCGATAAAGATTTTTACCCCTAGCACTTATGACCTTAACTATGGTCAACAAATCATAAGCACTAGTCAAGTTCTACCCGTCATTTCGTGATTAATTAGACCCATCCACATGACCCTTAACTAAGGTCAACAAAGTCACGCGACTGTCCTAACTAATCGCATCATATGCGGTGTAGGAAGACATCACTTAGCTACCGTACACTGTGCCTTGACTATGGTCAACAAACACAGCACGAATACTAATTACTCTACTTCCTAAAATGACGTAGGGTTGCGGCTGGTTTTTATGAAAACCTTTAATGCTTTGAACTTGATCTCGTTGCGGAATCAAATGGTTTTTAAATGGAATGATTTTGAAGCTTTTCTAGTTTTGCTAAAGGGGTCACTCCCGGTGGAGGGACCGTCGGCCCTTTCCTCGTCGAATGAGGTGCGGGATATATCATATATATCACTGTGCAAAGCAAAAACTATAGAAGCGATCAAAAGACAAACCGAGTGTGTAGCATCTGCCAGTTATTGCTAAAGGAGTCACTCCCGGTGAAGGGATCTCGGTCCTTTCCTTATCGAATAAGGTGCAGGATGTTCTACAAGGAACACCGCGATGCAAAGCAAGAACTGTAGCTACCTGTTTTATTTTGAAATTCGATTCCACAATATCTTTTAGGTTTATTTTCTTTCATTAATCTCATTAATGAATATCCCATCATTTAAGTCCACCTAAACATCACAGATAAATATAACGTACGCTTATGCCATCCGCATTCGCCTCGATGTCCTGTCTGCACCGTTAGGTTAGGTAACTAACGGCAGAGCGAGGCAGGGCTAGCGCGGGTGTAAAACATAAGCAACGTCTATATAATATATCATATATACTATATACTATATACTATATCTATCTGAACAAATCACATGATCACATCACAGATAACACAGCAGAAAAATAATATGAAACATTGGATATACTAGGACGTCCGTGTTTTCAATACGAGCCAGTATAAAACACGGATTCCACGGTCGTGATGAATAACCAATCCCACACCCCTAGACCCCTACGAGAGCGGCAAACAACCCTACCAATTCTAGGGTTAGAAGACCCGGACTCGACTCCTCGAGATGGTCTCCCACTGGACCCTAAAACCCGGTTACTTGTGCTCCCCTCCTTGGGTCTATCCTAATGCGGAAAAGTAAATAATATACAAAAGGTGACATCTTCCGCAACCTGGAAGTGCCCCAATAAAAGAATATTACATACAAGTTTTTTACATGAATGAAAATGAAAAACACTCATCTCACATAAAAAAAACCCTGGCTATTCAAACACGACAATCCAATATAACATATCCAGCAACACATAACATCACATGTCGTCAACGTAAGTAAATATGCGCATCCCAATTGTCGTTGACATATAGCAACGAAACCGGCGATATCACATATTACACTTCCGGTCACAGAAAAGAAAGTGTAAAACTACAACAGTTGGAATCCACAAACTCTTTAGACATCGCATGCCTAACCAAATGAATTCCTTAGACATCACATGCCTAACAGTTATAAACCCCGCATTTTTGTCTCATTATCGAAAACTCTTTTCAATATCAAGTCGGGCAATTCAGCAAGATTCCCGAAAAACTGATCGAATGCTCGTCGTAAACTTTAGTAGGCGGCCGCACCCCCGACGTCGTCGACGAAGTGCACCAAGGCGGAACACCGCTGCCGCGAGCACCCGAACGGATGCTTTCGGCGACGGGGTTCTCCTACAGTCACTTGGTCGGGGCTATGGGGTGAGGCTGTCTATTAAGTTTACCCGACGAGTATCCGTGTACGCTACGTGATTGCGATGGACTTTTGATCACATCAAAATTCCGTGGCAACCGATCAAGTGAGACTAAACTGCTATGTTTATAACATTCATTCAGTTATCTCATAATTATTTGTGAATTCCAAATGTTGTTTCACATTCCGGATGAATAGAAAATGTTAAACTTTCCGATCGAACAATCGAACACCTAAGTTTTCCTGAAACAGCTCAGCACAAGAAATAAGTTTAAAAACATTCACTTCATGCCTCAGTACCAACGGTCCAGCCGTAGCCAACGCCTCACATGTGGCACGCCGTACTGCCCCAAACTCTAAGGTTCAAAGGGCAGTTCAAGACGGTCACATAATCGAGTTAAGGTTTGTTGTCTTCTAGATGGACCATCGCGTTACTTGCACTACTTAGAACGTCATTAAACTACGGAAAAATCCAACAATTGGAAATTTCCCGGCAAGGGAAAAAGTGGGTATTTATATCCGGTCGAACTTTTTAACATATTCTAAAATTACCCGGAAAAGCACATAGACAAAGTTTGAAATTTCCGATCGAATCATCGAAGCCCCAAAACACCCTAGAAAACTCAACTCTTGAGTGCAAATTAAAAATTCCCAGAAAACTCAGCACCTAAAGAAAGAAATTGCTGTGCAAAAATTGAAGGCTGATGTCATCATATTGCCGCGGAACCGCCGCAGAAGCCAAGCTTCTGCCGCGCTTCCGCGGCGCTTTGGACGTATCACTTTGTCGTTTTGCACTGTAATACTTAGAACTTCCTGCTGAATTTTTTAAGCATTTTTAATCTGGAAAAAACCCAGTTTTGAAAAAATGTACAGAGAGGGGTATTCGGTTAGGGTTTCGAGTTTGAACGGACTTCTAGCTTCGTCTATTCATCGCCTAAGGCTCTAGCTAGGCTCTGATACCACTGTTGGTCAGGCAGCCACCCCATCCAATGGGGTCACCGTGGCACCAACGGGTCCCTCGGCCGCTACTTTTTACGCATGCCCCCTCACGAGGACTACAACCCGCCGGAACACCTTCCGGTCTCGGGACATCCTGGGGGTAAGAGCCTATGCTTCGCGACACTGTCACACAGTGAGAACCCCCCATAGGTCGACATCCAATGCCTAGTAGCTCTGATACCACTGTAGGGTTCCTAGGCACACTAATGAGGTCTCACAATAGATCAAACATGCCCAATTCAAATTTTTCATGTGCCTACAAACCCTAATACGGATCGTTAACTAGATAATAAGGCGATGCAAGCAAGTAAACAAGTTTATTGCTAAAGGAAAGTGACTACAACCTTTGTAGACCCGGTCCTCCACCTCCATAGCTCCGCGTTGACGTCCCTCCGCTGTGATCATCGGATCCCGGACTCTAGCGATGGTATCGTCGAAGAAATGATCGAGCTAGGTCGTCGACTTCGATGCCGAAGATGATCTACGTCGAGGCAACTCAAGATCAAACTCCAACTTCACCAAGTCATGAAACTTGTGAAGAAAACACCCTATACTACTTGGCAAGTGGTAGAGGATGAAGAAATAGGAAGTGGGTTCACTTTAGAATTGGATTTCTCACTCTTTTTCTCATGTTGCCATTGATGTTAGCAAGCTCTCTTCTTGTTGAAGAAGAAGAAGAAGAAGAAAAAGAATATGATAAGTATATTAAAAAAAGGAAATAAAATGATACTTATCATATTTACAACCATGGTTAAGTGTAGAGAATTAACTAGGGTTTAGTTGAATGGTTACGGTTAGGACATGAACACAAAATGGTCACTTAGTCGAAGCTTCATGAAGCTTCAACAACAAAACAAACTAAGCCACCATTTCATTTTTGCCCAAAATGAATTAATGAATAAATAAATAAATGAATAATTAAGTAAATCAAAACCCGAACCATTAACATAACCATGGTTTAATTCTTTACACAAACCCGAGTTTGCATGTATCATCAAACATGATACAAACAAGTGAACAAAAGTATATCATATATACAACTTGTGTATTTCAAGTGAGAAAATCCATTTAAAGTGAACCAATACTAGTTAATGCAAAGTAGTATATCAAATATACAATTATGCATTAAATCATTAAATCAATACTTGATTTAACGATCCGGTCATATCGCATATAACCGACTAATATCCAATATATCGGCTTATCGAATCAATCCTTGATTCGATAACTAGGTTATATCACATACAACCAATCAATACATTCATCGCGAGAATGGAATACGGTATCACATACACGCATTATTCTCGGTCCCGCACATATCTCATATGCGCTCCTATTTCGTTTCGCTTGAGCCAGGAAACCTCTGTGTAGGACTCTAAAGACTCGTCAATACGCCGGCAGCAGGTGATAATCATATCAAACACCCACAAGCCGCAAGCGGTCTGCTAAACGTAACGGCCACCCGGGTATTGAGCGATCAGAAGATCGACGAGCAAGCCCGCTCACACTCCTATGAATCCAACCAGTAACACTTACCGTACAGTCCGGTCACGTTCGTCTGATATGTCGCATATCTCGCCTAGGGGTGGTAAACGTCAGACCCCAGTAGCTTGATAAGTCATGCCGACGTAAGGTCCATAATATTCGTGAAACTACTGATAACTCTTACCAGTATATCACTGCAACCGTGGCCAGGGATTTCCTGTTATGGCCAGTCGTGCATAGCGCAACATCAACCCCAGTACCGGGAGAGACGAATCCCCTCCTATCGCTCATTGCCTCCATGTGAATCGGGACTGTACCCAAAAACCACCTGTTTGCACGACTCAGTAGAGTCGTGGTAGGGTGAAAATCAAAGCACAGTAGGAGACACACAAGACTCTATGACGATCTCGGGTCAACAGACTAAGCTGCACCAGTGTCACCAGAGAACTGCCATCTGACGTGAGGTATAATACCATCTGGGAGTTCTCGGCGAGTCCGTTCAGTGTACCCAGTCTCCACTGAGCACCCGCATACCATCTCTGATGTCAAACACCAATGGATATGGGATCATCCATCGCCCATCACATGGGTCGAGAAGATATACGCTAGTCTACTCTGGAATATCGATGCCCCGTCTCGATATTCCCACGACTAGGAACATTGAAGGATGTACTCATGGACTACCCAGGCCCCGCTAGTATAATCTGCATCACAGTCCTGGAAGTCGAGTACACATCCTAAGGGCTTTATCAACATGTAACAGAGAGACAGAAAGTATACATGTTAAGATAAAGAGCAACCAGATAGTGTACAATCATGTCGAGCAAGAAAGTCCTACCTATATATGTCCCAGCATCCACTACAATATACATCTAATGTACAGTAATGGCCTCTACGGCATACATATAACTAACAAGAACTGGTGTAGTCGTCAACCGAATCTTCAACTGCTGAAAACTCCGCACGCATGCCTCAGTCTAAAGAAAAGAAACCCCTTCCTGGTCAATCCGGTCAACAGTGCAGCGATACTCAAGATATCCTGCACGAAACGGGGGTAAAAACCGGCTAAGCCCAAATATCTGCGGACCTCTATCCCCGATACAAGTCTGGGCCAAAGCTGTGCGGCCTCGATCTTCCTCGGGTCCATACGAATACCGTCTCCCGTAACCATATGACCTAGGAAGTCAACACTATCAAGCCTGAAGGAAACACTTCGAGAATTTAGCAAGAGCTAGCGCTCTCCCAATGTCTGCAAAGCAATCACCAAGTGCTGCTCATGTTCCTCACGACTCTTGGAATAGACCAGAATGTCATCAATAACACAACAATAAACTGGTCGAGGAACGGCCAGAAGAATCCGGTTCATCACATCCACGAATGCAGCTAGGGCATTGGTGAGTCCAACGACACCACAAAAAACTTATAAAGCCCGTAGCACGCACAAAAACAGTGTTCGGAATGTCATCACTCCGAACCCGCAACTAATGATGACCCGATCCCAAAACAACTTAGAAAAATGTCTCACACCCTGGAGCTGAGCAAAGAAATCATCAAGGCGAGTTAAAGGATACCTTTCCGCACCGTAACTCAATTCAATTGACGAAAATCAATACACAACCTCAAACTGCCATCCTTCTCCTTGACGAACAGAGTAGGAGCTCCCCAAAGCGAAACACTCGGACGCACAAGTCCCGAATTAAACAAACATACGAATTAGGTTACCTCAAAACTCTGCATTGGACGCCCGTGCGTCCCGATGAGTTGAAGCAAACGCTCATGCATGCCCTCTACCCGCAACTGGATGAACTCTTCCTCTACCATCTAGTACTCTCGGAACAAATCCTCCGCGACCATGACCTCTTTGAACATAAGTCTGACACGGATCAACAACAGGCGCAACGGGCGACTCTTCCTGAGGTGAAGGTGGTAAGGTATCATGTGGTACAGCTGTCCCGCCCTCATGTGGCTCAGTACAATCTCAAACACGATGACTTAAACTCCCGCACCGGTAACATCCAGAAGAAAACTGCTGACTGTCCTGGAGATAAGAGCTAAATAGCTGTCCTCGTCCAAAGCCTCAGCCACTCCCGCGACATAAACAAAATCTGTCGCAGCGACTAAGCCTCTGTCTCTGGGCTGATACACCTGTACGAGCCCTCCTCTGTCCTGAAACTCCTAAAGTCTCGGGAAGAAGTTCCTCATCAACTAAGGCTGCATCCACTGCTGTATACGTGATACAATGCTGTGTGCTGATAGCAAGGAATAACTGGGTAACAGGGGTGGCAACCTCCAATCGCTGCGCTCGACTGGCCTTAACCAACGACCATATCATCTGGCGCAAGTCCTGCATAACTGCCTCAAGCCTAGCGATACGATCTATCGAAGGCAGATCAATCTGCTCCTGTGCAACGAGCGTACCGTCCTGGTCAGTCCTCATCCCAAACGAGTCAACACTGGCCTCGGCCCTCGCTGCTGTCTCTCTGAGCCCTCATAGTCATCGGTGGCAAAAGGCTATAAATGGAAATAGGATTCGATATGAACACGGAAATCGAATCACAAGGATATGTATCATCATGGAAGGAATTTCAAGCAATTAGTACTTGGGTCACTTTAGGCGGAATATCGTGTCGTAAGTATGGCGCGGACATACACACGCTATATTACTCTGCTTAAGCTACCTGCTTCATCATACCAAGGTCATCCTACACTCCGAAAGGTAAAACCTAGTGCTCTGATACCAACTTTGTCACAACCCGAAATTTGGCACGTGACGGCTCTTAAACCACGTAACGTCTACAGGCGTAACGCAATTTAAGTAAGCCGAAAACCCAGCAATCTAAACCATCAAAAGTAGTAAGTGATAAGAACATTATTAAAACTTTTGAAATCTTAAATACAAATTCATTAAAATCCAAATTTACTTTCTTTAAAATTTGGCAGCACCTTCTTTGTAAAACAATCCCCCAAAAAGGTACAACATAAATATAAGTAAAAGCATCCCCAAACGGGAGCAAATCCATGCCCAAAGGCGAAAAACAACAACCATAACAGATATACGATGCCGTAGCGAAGAAAAGGACGATATAATTAAACCTGCATAAAAGACCTCCAGAGTCATCAAATAAAATACAATATCGTTCTCACAACTCGTCTCTAAGTCAATACATGAAGATGGTAGATGGAGAGTACCGGGTACAACGAATATACAAAGAGCAACATCGGATAACCGCAAAACCCTCCTATAGCAAAACTGCACCCAGTCAGCCGTAGCGGTATCCGCTGCAAAAGATGATACGATAGGAAGAAGAAAGCCCTGCCTCTGACTACTCTGAGGGAAAACCTGTACAACCCTGTGGCACAATGGGGGTGAGTTTTCAACTCGTGAATAGAAAATAACATGTGCAACTAATCGCAAGTATGCACGTACTGCGCTAATCTATCACATGCAAGCATATAGAAATAAATAGCACTATGTATATGCAACAGTCATGAAAGGTACACTATCAGGTAATACTAATACATGAAGCAATGCATATCAAATAAGTGCGGAGTATAGGATAAAACATGTCATCCTCACGGAATCCTCATCGCGGCAGGACCAGTGTTGTCACGTCCCGAAAGTACGGAAAATGACCGGCACTTAAACTACGAAACTTCTCGAGGCGTACGTAATCTAAGTAAGCCGAAAACCCAGAAATCCAAACCAAGAAAAGTAGTAGAGTGAAGGAAAACCAATTTAAAATCAAGTAGTTTTAATAGCATAAGCCGAATTATGCGGTTTTAAAAAAACATCAAGTAGTTCCTGAAAATTTCGGCAGAGTCTCCTTTGTAAATACTGGCTCCCAAACGGGATACAACATGAATAGTATACGAAATCAATAAAAAGGCATCCCCAAGCGGGAGCTAGCTCTTCGTCAATCGACGGTCACAACCACACAAGCAATATAATATACAACGCCAACGGCGAGGATCAAAACTCAAAAGGAAACTCAAAACCACAAGAAATCTGCAGAAATATAACGCGCGACTCTAAGGTCGAAAGAATAACATCACTGGTCTCTATCTCAAAAATAATACATGTTTGGTTGATGGAACTTCTAGATACAACAGAATAATAATATAAAAGTTATATAATGGGGGTACGATACAAGTAAACCCACCTACTAGCAAATTACCCGAAGGAAACTATGCCCGCAAAGCCGTGATGAAACCTGTACGGCAACCTGCAAGAAACTGGGGCACAACGGGGGTGAGTTGCCAACTCGTGAATAGAAAAACATCTACGCACAAAAATCGTATAAATAACGCAACCTAGGTCAATGATCATAATATATCCTCAAATATATGAATAACACGTAGCCTATAACAAGGCTAAGGTAAATATCTAACCCGAGTGTAATCTCATGTGCCCGTGTCAGTGCCTCAAGTAGCAATATATCATATGAATGAGGTATGAATGCATGAAAACAGAATACATGTAAATGAAGAACCGTTTTCATAATTTAGTGAGATTTCCTTTGTATTTTTAAAATGAGGTATCATAATGAAATCAGCATAAAACAGTGCCTAGCATCGGCACAAAACGTAATCCCAATATCTCGATATCTCTGTATCACAGTCTCTGTACCTCAATATCTCGAAATCTCAATGTCTCAATCTCAATATCTAGGGCGCCGTTAGTCCAGACCGGCCCCTACCATCCATCTCAGGACCACGACGGTATCCTCCGGATATCCGACGCGTCGGGTAAAATCACCGGTAGGTAGTGCTCCCCTGCCAGGCTCACATCATCATCATCACGCGCTTCTTGCCCCGGGGTACCTTACCGGGTCCACCATGTACCCGAAACGGTTCATCCGTCTCCTCGAATCGGGTCTCGAAATCCATCAGCAAACGCATGGTGGACGACTCATACATCATGGGAAAAACCGCACTTTTTATTTAAAAAAAGAAAGAAGAAGTTTGTATATGTTTTGCGGTTTTCCCCAAATCCAGAAAATCTTATGGAATCCGAATCCAAAACCTCAATAGCACGTAACAAGTGAATATATGCATGAGAATCCATGAATGCGGCATAACAATGAATATCAGTATGTATGAAGTAGCAGGTAATAACTACAATTTCTAAACTAACATATAAGGCAAGTACACTAATATCATGTCTAAACTATTAGCTAACAGGCTATGTCAAGCAATAATATTTCTAAGGTGTACGTGACATGGCAGTTACCGATGAAGATGTGTGTGAGCCGGCAAGTAAATGTACGTGGAACATACGCATCATCGGTAATGGTGCTGGTGTCCTAACCACAAGATCGCAAAAGTAGAATATAATGCATAATATAAGCATGTGATGCGGAGCGAACAACAATAATGAGCGGGAGCTGAATACTAGACGCAACTATAACTAATCTGTATTAACCTAATATAAGTCCTACAAAAGGTGCCTTTTGAAATAACACGAATCATGGGGTTTTGAAAATAGGGGCTACGGTGTTTTTATGAAAAGATACGTCTTTTGAAATATCCGTAGGATCCCTTGGACTGTATTTTAAAATACCCACAATTCGTTAGTTTTGAAATAGGTAAGAATCGAATCTAATCTAACAACTAAACTAAACTAAAGGCTAAGCTGACCAGCTGGGCTACAGGTAAGAAAACCGCCAAACATCTGAGTCGATACATATACATACCTGTATATATATTAGTCGGTGATCCCGCCTCAATAATATCATATCCGATACCATATCTATAATCAGACATCCCAAGTCAAGAGTGCGGATCAATCATCAAAATATAGCTCGTACGTAAATCCGTCGTACGGCATCCCCAAATCTGGGTACGGGTTCATATCACATTCATCATACTATCCACCTGGTATCCTCTTTATCAAATATCATGATCGGGGTACTGATCTACGTCTAGTACAATACTGATACCGCCTAAGTATGCATGCACGTGTGTGAAACACTACGTCAAGGACCCGCTACAACGTCATGTCGTATCTCAAATACGAACCCTGCTATATCACCGATCTCACGGTCTCAAATCAAATCTCATCGACTCATCATAAATCCCAAGTATCACCCTCAAATCCGTATGTGAACACATAGTCCCATACCCATGTGAACACAAAACTATAAAGAATCCCATGAGCACATATATATAGGAATGTATGCAAGTATGTATATGTGTATGTGTAGTGCAACACTACCCTAGGGTTCGCGACACTAAAATAATCCAACACACCAATATCCATCCTAAACATCGTTATTAATCCCAATTAACATATAATAATTGTTGGTGTGTACACGCATCCGTATACACCACCACGGACTGCGGGGGTGTTATACGCCATCCACCCGACTTCTCCCCGTAGATATAAATCTACTCACCTGGTCCTCGCTCGCCAGTGCCAATGTCGCCACGTGCCTGCTTGTCGTCTCAAAGTCCTCGCGAGGGTACCTACGTATCATAACACATCATATCGCATTAAAATCCGACCCATGACCAAAACGTCACACGAATCTCACATAGGTCAAAACCTATGGTTGCTTTCACAAATCAACCCAAAAACCCTCGACGTCGGCGTACAAACGCCAAACCATCGAGAAAAACCCAAATATACTCATTTGCACATTCACGAACACTAATTTTAATATAAAATAGGTTAAAACTCACAAAAACCCCAATTTCACGTAAAAAGTCATTTTTCCGAAAATCTAGCAAGCGCAATTCGCCGTTTTAGTACAAAACTCGATGTATAAACGAATTTAGCGGCCACAATATTCACTAAATGTCTTAATTAAGTCATAAAAACAATTCCCAAAATTTAATCTCATTAATTTCCATAAACGTTAAAATTCTAGTTTACAAAATACCTAAATTTTAACAATTTTATAGCAAAAATGTACAAATTACAATCTAGCTTGGATTTTCATGAACTAAAAGCATTAAACCACTCAATATAATCTTTATAATGACATGAAACCTAAATTTGAATTTTATCTCATAAGAATATAATTATTTAAAAAACCTAGTTTACCAATTATATAATTATCACTTTTAAATCAACAAATATGCAAACTAGCGACTTAAATTGGATTTAGCATAACATTAATATGTCAATTATATCACATAAACTAAATCTCACAATACAAAATACCAATTTGAAATCAAACCCCTCTCTTGAATTTTAAATAATGCACCTAGAACTAATTAAAAACCTAATTAAACAATTAATTAAGCTAACCTAAGCAATTAACAACACATTAAGCAAAAAGGTTAGAATTTATACCCAACTAATTTGAAGATCCCACAAGCACACTTAGCCTTCCAAATTGAAATCTAAATCCCTAGATCCATGCTATGGTAGCCAAGGGAAAATGGGTAGGAGGTGGATTTTGATTTGGATTTTGCTTGATTTTTTGTGGATTTTTCAAGCATTTTTGATGAACTTTTTTAAAAAGAAGGAGATGAAGAATGAAGAGGCTGTTGTGGGTTCAGATTTTGGCCAGAATTGGTGGGGATTGGGTGAGGGAGGAGAGAGAGTGAGGTGGGAAAAGTCCACTCCAGTCAAAGTCCACTCTAATTCTATCATTTTCTACTCTTTTCTTTTTCTTTTCTTTTGAAAAAAGAAGTGATTGGAGAGAGGGAGAGGGGGAGGGCTGTCATGGTGGGGCCGGCCATATGGGGAGGGGGGAGAGAGGGTGAGGTGTGGGTGTGTGGGTTAGGAAAATGATAAATGCTAAACCCCAATTCCCATTAACACTAATTTCACCGAAAAAAGCCTTTTTCTTCGATATTTTCTAAACCGTTTTAGCAAACGATTTCATTTCAAAAACCATATGATAAAATTTTATTTAATGTTTTATGATGCACAAAATTTGTTTCAACTCATTCCAATTTGTAATTTTCTCTAATTAAATGTATTAGTGACGGTTTAAAATAATAATAAAATAAATTTTTTTCAGAAAATTTTAAATTTCACCAGTGGCTCAATAAACACCAAAAACTAGCCATTACATAGCTAGAATATGTATATTTAATTTTTATAATTAAGATATTTGTATTTTGACTTTTTACGGAAAACCCTCTTATTTTACCGATTTTTCCGAAATCTCACCGAAACGATTTTCAAAACGTTACAATCTTTCCTTCTTAAAGAAATTCGGTCCCCGAATTTAAATTAAAACTTCCCCCAAATACTAAAATATTTCAGCCAAAACCATCAAATCGCCGGGGCTCCGAAATCATAAATACATAAAACAAATCGTAGCGCAACGCATGCGCATGAAAAATGAGCATATAACTCAAATCAGAACTCCGTCAAGCATCCCGCAATCATCGGAGTCATGGGGATGACATCAATACCAAATTCAAAGCAAAACCAATATGATATAACTCGAAACTATACATGTAAAATATATTCAGGTACTGTCCTCTGACTAGTCCTGCTCAGTACGAAAACACATAGCAATATCATAAAGACGTACTGCTCTATAAGAAAAATCAATCCCAAAATATGCGTATGAATACTACGTGCGTCTTGTGCGCACGGAAATCAAAATCCAAATATGTGCCATACATATGCACAGAAAAAACATCTAAGTGCATCAGGTGTGCACGAAACATCTGTCGTAGGCAACATGTGTGCCTGACAGCAAAATCAGGTGCATCTGACATGCACGAAAAATCTCGATTTAGTGCATCTGGTGTGCACCAAAATCACACTTCAAAAGATGCGCCCAACATGCGGGAAAATCCAAATCAGGTGCATCCATTGTGCACGAAATCATGAAATCCAATATCAAGTGCCGAACATGCGCAAAATCAAATCAGGTGCACAAGGTGAACAAAACAAATATCGAACATCACCATCGAAATCAAAGTCCAGTGCATCTAAGTGCACAAAAGGCATATCACTGTACTGCAAGCAAATATAAACTATACAGAGTGCAGGAACCTAATCGTGTGCGTGCATACGCACAAAATCAACTCAAATGTCTAAAACCGTAAAATCACAAACATGTGAAACCCAAGCACGAAAATGATATCAAGTGCAACACTGTGCAAAGATCGTAAATCCTCAATCATCAAAATCAAATCATGCGAATAAATCACCCAAAACATCGAAATCAATAATGGCGGAATAGTACCGCTCAAGCGCATCCTCTAAGAATCTGGGGCCAATTGTCGCGGTCACTAGTGGGACGTCTCGTCGATGATCATGAACTCTGGCCTGCTGGTGTGCATAACAATGACCACTTCTGGCTCAAGGTCTTCACCGTGAATTAGCAATCTCTCGGTCTATCGGCTCATCGGCCCTGTCAGGTGTGCTAACGGGGATGATCCCGTTCTGGCACTTCTCTTGTCACCTCTCGGTCAATCATCGCGACCACTCGTAAGACAGCATATCACTGGCATCGGCCTCTGGCACTCTGAATGTACGTGACACATCTGATCCTGGGTGCAAGTGTCATTGCAGTAGTGTCCTGGAAGGAATCCTGCTCACGGTCTCTTCCATGTCTCGTCTCTGCCAACTGTCCGGAAGTCATCGTCCTTTCCTATATCTGCATCTTGCTCTGGAACGACTGCATACTCATCGCAACTCCTTCTGGAAGGTAAATCCAAGTACCATGCCTTGGCATGCGCATCGCATCTCTGATGTCGGCGGAGTGGAACGTCATCTCATCTAGATCTGGTACGAACCTCTTACTTCAGTTTTCTCTAATGTCGTCTGCTTTGGACTCGTCTCGTCGCGGCTGCATGGACTGAGCTCCAACGGCTATCCTCGTATCGGGAGTCTCCCAAGAAATGCATCTCACCACCTAGCATCCGAATTAAGTCGAACCATCCAATCGATTGTCAAAACCTCATAATCCCCCAAGGGCTCAACATCTTGGGCACAGTTTAATAGTATCGAGTACATACCACAGCATCGGTGGTCCAGCCGTAGAAGGGCAAACCCAAGCCTCACTAATGGCGCCGCGGAACTGCCGCAAACCCTAAGGTTCAAAGGCTTTCACACGGTCATTAAGTCGAGTTAGGGTTTCATTCTTCTAGAGGGACCATAGAATTGCCTGCATGTCTTTCCGACTACTTTAAACTTGGAATAATAGGTTTCTGACATTCGATCGTCTCTGTCGACTCCCAACGTCTCCGCGTGAAGTCGTCTCTAGCTGGAATCAATCTATCTGATGACCTCTCATCGGGTAGGCGAACGAACCACATGTCATAGTCATTCATCGTCGGGTGACTAGCGACCTTCTATCATCTATTAGTACAACTCATACTGCATTAGCTCCAGCGTCTGGGGCAATATCTCGTCGCTCACAACAACAACTGGCTCACTCGTCTGCACGCTGAACAGTGCCTCAATCATCATGAGTGAGCAATACACCAACGGTCATCAAAATCTGGCTGGCCTCTATCATTGGCTCAATCCTCCAGTGTCGATCAGCACATCCGAGTAACCTCAGAAAGGCGATCCGCTAAACGCTCATGGCGCAGAAACACAGTAAAAAGACACATCTCCGCAATCGTGTGTCGCCGGAATTTCGCCCTGGTCAGTCCTCGTTCGTGACGAGCTCGTGCTGACCATAACTCTAGCTGTAGCTCTCCCTGCCCGTAATCGTGGCAGCAAAACCATAACTGGTACTGATGAGGCTAGATCGGAATGAATATAATACTGAGCAAAGAAATGTACATCCTAAGACTTCTTAAGTGGAGTAGCGTATCGTAAATATGCCGTGGAACATACCTACGGTACGTCACTCTACTTTAGTCACCTATTCCATCAACCAAGGGTCATCCTACGCTCCGAAGGTAAAACCTAACGCTCTGATACCAACTTTGTCACGTCCCGAAAGTACGGAAAATGACCAACACTTAAACTATGAAACGTCTCGAGGCGTACGTAATCTAAGTAAGCCGAAAACCCAGAAATCCAAATCAAGAAAAGTAGTAGAGTGAAGGAAAACCAATTTAAAATCAAGTAGTTTTAATAGCATAAGCCGAATTATGCGGTTTTAAAAAAAACATCAAGTAGTTCCTAAAAATTTCGGCAAAGTCTCCTTTGTAAATACTGGCTCCCAAACGGGATACAACATGAATAGTATACGAAATCAATAAAAAGGCATCCCCAAGCGGGAGCTAGCTCTTCGTCAATCGACGGTCACAACCACACAAGCAATATAATATACAACGCCAACGGCGAGGATCAAAACTCAAAAGGAAACTCAAAACCACAAGAAATCTGCAGAAATATAACGCGCGACTCTAAGGTCGAAAGAATAACATCACTGGTCTCTATCTAAAAAATAACACATGTTTGGTTGATGGAACTTCTAGATACAACAGAATAATAATATACAAGTCATATAATGGGGGTACGATACAAGTAAACCGACCTACTAGCAAATCACCCGAAGGAAACTATGCCCGCAAAGCCGTGATGAAACCTGTACGGCAACCTGCAAGAAACGGGGGCACAACGGGGGTGAGTTGCCAACTCGTGAATAGAAAAACATCTACGCACAGAAATCGTATAAATAACGCAACCTAGGTCAATGATCATAATATATCCTCAAATATATGAATAACACATAGCCTATAACAAGGCTAGGGTAAATATCTAACCCGAGTGTAATCTCATGTGCCCATGTCAGTGCCTCAAGTAGCAATATATCATATGAATGAGGTATGAATGCATGAAAACAGAATACATGTAAATGAAGAACCGTTTTCATAATTTAGTGAGATTTCCTTTGTATTTTTAAAATGAGGTATCATAATGAAATCAGCATAAAACAGTGCCTAGCATCGGCACAAAACGTAATCCCAATATCTCGATATCTCTGTATCACAGTCTCTGTACCTCAATATCTCGAAATCTCAATGTCTCAATCACAATATCTAGGGCACCGTCAGTCCAGACCGGCCCCTACCATCCATCTTAAGACCACGACGGTATCCTCCGGATATCCGACGCGTCGGGTAAAATCACCGGTAGGTAGTGCTCCCCTGCCAGGCTCACATCGTCATCATCACGCGCTTCTTGCCCTGGGGTACCTTACCGGGTCCACCATGTACCCGAAACGGTTCATCCGTCTCCTCGAATCGGGTCTCGAAATCCATCAGCAAACTCATGGTGGACGACTCATACATCATGGGAAAAACCGCACTTTTTATTTAAAAAAAGAAAGAAGTTTGTATATGTTTTGCGGTTTTCCCCAAATCCAGAAAATCTCATGGAATCCGAATCCAAAACCTCAATAGCACGTAAAAATTGAATATATGCATGAGAATCCATAAATGCGGCATAACAATGAATATCAGTATGCATGAAGTAGCAGATAATAACTACAATTTCTAAACTAACATATAAGGAAAGTACACTAATATCATGTCTAAACTATTAGCTAACAGGCTATGTCAAGCAATAATATTTCTAAGGTGTACGTGACATGGCAATTACCGATGAAGATGTGTGTGAGCTGGCAAGTAAGTGTACGTGGAACATACGCATCATCGGTAATGGTGCAGGTGTCCTAACCACAAGATAGCAACAGTAGAATATAAAGCATAATATAAGCATGTGATGCGGAGCGAACAATAATAATGAGCGGGAGCTGAATACTAGACGCAACTATAACTAATCTGTATTAACCTAATATAAGTCCTACAAAAGGTGCCTTTTGAAATAACACGAATCATGGAGTTTTGAAAATAGGGGCTACGGTGTTTTTATGAAAAGATACGTCTTTTGAAATATCCGTAGGATCCCTTGGGCTGTCTTTTAAAGTACCCAAGATTCATTAGTTTTGAAATAGGTAAGAATCGAATCTAATCTAACAACTAAACTAAACTAAGGGCTAAGCTGACCAGCTGGGCTACAGGTAAGGAAACCGCCTAACATCTGAGTCGATACATATACATACCTGTATATATATTAGTCGGTGATCCCGCCTCAATAATATCATATCCGATACCATATCTATAATCAGATATCCCAAGTCAAGAGTGCGGATCAATCATCAAAATATAGCTCGTACGTAAATCCGTCGTACGGCATCCCCAAATCTGGGTACGGGTTCATATCGCATTCATCATACTATCCACCTGGTATCCTCTTTATCAAATATCATGATCGGGGTACTGATCTACGTCTAGTCCAATACTGATACCGCCTAAGTATGCATGCACGTGTGTGAAACACTACTTCAAGGACCCGCTACAACATCATGTCGTATCTCAAATACGAACCCTGCTATATCACCGATCTCACGGCCTCAAATCAAATCTCATCGACTCATCATAAATCCTAAGTATCACCCTCAAATCTGTATGTGAACACATAGTGCCATACCCATGTGAACACAAAACTATAAAGAATCCCATGAGCACATATAAATAGGAATGTATGCAAGTATGTATGTGTGTATGTGTAGTGCAACACTACCCTAGGGTTCGCGACACTAAAATAATCCAACACACCAATATCCATCCTAAATATCGTTATTAATCCCAATTAACATATAATAATTTTTGGTATGTATACGCATCCGTATACACCACCACGGACTGCGGGGGTGCTATACGCCATCCACCCGACTTCTCCCCGTAGATATAAATCTACTCACCTGGTCCTCGCTCGCAGGTGCCAATGTCGCCACGTGCCTGCTTGTCATTTCGAAGTCCTCGCGAGGGTACCTACGTATCATAACACATCGTATCGCATTAAAATCCGACCCATGTCCAAAACGTCACACGAATCTCACATAGGTCAAAACCTATGGTTGCTTTCACAAATCAACCCAAAAACCCTCGACGTCGGCATACAAACGCCAAACCATCGAGAAAAACCCAAATACACTCATTAGCACATTCACGAACACTAATTTTAATATAAAATAGGTTAAAACTCACAAAAACCCCAATTTCACTTAAAAAGTCATTTTTCCGAAAATCTAGCAAGCACAATTCGCCGTTTTAGTACAAAACTCGATGTTTAAACGATTCTAGCGGCCAAAATATTCAATAAATATCTTAATTAAGTCATAAAAATAATTCCCATAATTTAATCTCATTAATTTCCATAAACGTTAAAATTCTAGTTTACAAAATACCTAAATTTTAACAATTTTATAGCAAAAATGCACAAACTACAATCTAGCTTGGATTTTCATGAACTAAAAGCATTAAACCACTCAATATAATCTTTATAATGACATGAAACCTAAATTTGAATTTTATCTCATAAGAATATAATTATTTAAAAAACCTAGTTTACCAATTATATAATTATCACTTTTAAATCAACAAATATGCAAACTAGCAACTTAAATTGGATTTAGCATAACATTAATATGTCAATTATATCACATAAACTAAATCTCACAACAAAAAATACCAATTTGAAATCAAACCCCTCTCTTGAATTTTAAATCATGCACCTAGAACTAATTAAAAACCTAATTAAACAATTAATTAAGCTAACCTAAGCAATTAACAACACATTAAGCAAAAATGTTAGAATTTATACCCAACTAATTTGAAGATCCCACAAGCACACTTAGCCTCCCAAATTGAAATCTAAATCGCAAGATCCATGCTATGGTAGCTAAGGGAAAATGGGTAGGAGGTGGATTTTGATTTGGATTTTTGCTTGATTTTTTGTGGATTTTTCAAGCATTTTTGATGAACTTTTTTAAAGAGAAGGAGATGAAGAAAGAAGGGGCTGTTGTGGGTTCAGATTTTGGCCATAATTGGTGGGGATTGGGTGAGGGAGGAGAGAGTGTGAGGTGGGGAAAGTCCACTCTAGTCAAAGTCCACTCTAATTCTATCATTTTCTACTCTTTTCTTTTTCTTTTCTTTTGAAAAAAGAAGTGATTGGAGAGAGGGAGAGGGGGAGGGCTGTCATGGTGGGGCCGGCCATATGGGGAGGGGGGAGAGAGGGTGAGGTGTGGGTGTGTGGGTTAGGAAAAAGATAAATGCTAAACCCCAATTCCCATTAACACTAATTTCACCGAAAAAAGCCTTTTTCTTCGATATTTTCTAAACCGTTTTAGCAAACGATTTCATTTCAAAAACCACATGATAAAATTTTATTTAATGTTTTATGATGCACAAAATTTGTTTCAACTCATTCCAATTTATAATTTTCTCTAATTAAATGTATTAGTGACGGCTTAAAATAATAATAAAATAAAAAAATTTCAGAAAATTTGAAATTTCACCAGTGGCTCAATAAACACTAAATACTAGCCATTACATAGCTAGAATATGTATATTTAATTTTTATAATAAAGATATTTGTATTTTGACTTTTTACGCAAAACCCCCTTATTTTACCGATTTTTCCGAAATTTCACCGAAACGATTTTCAAAACGTTACAAGTGTCCATCAAAAGAATCTATATCCCAAATTCCTCAAGTCAACCCTCAAATCGGCCCTCAGATCGGCCCTTCAGAATCGTCCCTCAAAACCTGCAAGTCTCATGGAACCTGAGTGTCAAACATCGACACCAGAAAATATCATGAAAACTATACCTGTGTGTATATATATGTGTGTGTGTGTGTGTGTCCCTCAACGACACATCAAAATCATGGAACCTGAGTGTCAAACATCGACACCCGAAAACATCATGAAAACTATGCCTGTGTATATGTGTGTGTGTGTGTGTGTGTGTGTCCCTCAACGACACATCAAAATCATGGAACCTGAGTGTCTAACATCGACACTCGAAAACATCTTGAAAATACTCGTGTCCAACATCGACACGTAAAGCCTCATATATATAGGGCTCCGTCAGTCCGAATCGGCCCCTGGGCTCAGTTAGTCCGGATCGGCCCAATATATATATGTAGGGCTCCGTCAGTCCGGATCGGCCCATATCAATACATCGGGCTCCGTCAGTCCGGATCAGCCCTTAGTTCTCAAATCCATAAATCACATGAAGTAAAGAATAAGAATACTTGCATAAATCATTATGATGATATATATTATCTTATATGTACATATATAACAGCGTCCCATACCACTGATATATATACGTATATATCAGCGTCCAATACCACTGATATATACCCTTAGGAGTAAAACATCCAGAAAACATCATATGAAATCCATATCTCAATGCGAAAATCCATGAAGTATAATATATGCAACATAAACAGTAACATGAGCATATAAAGGAAAACCGCTATTTAACTGCAACAAGTCACTAAATATATTATGCGGTTCCTAATTTCTCCAAACTCTATACAACATCATATAAAGGTGAACATGTAGCTATAGCCAGGTATGCGTAACCATGTCGGTATAGCAAGATATGTGTATCTACCTATCAATTATAATGTAATACCCTCCAGGTATATGTGTAGCTATATCAAGGTATACGGGTGTACATGTAAGTACGTATGCAAGATGTACATGTTGTAAGTCTACGGTAGCGCCCCGGCAGTCTACAGACGCCAAATGCGGAACAAAAACTTTTTAACTGGCGCTATCGTATACTTTAACCCGGATCTGCCATTATTGCTAAACTAACAAACTGTAAAGAGTGTAGAAAGGTTATACCGAACGATCCGAGTCCTTCGTTCTTTAACCATCATCCCACGCTCCGTTGCGGTTGCTCCGTTCTCGTCGATCTCCGATCTCCTCGTCCAGGTGACACCACGTCAACGATTCTTTAAACGGGCTCCCGCCTCTGACTCGAGGCAACTCGGTCGTCAAGTTTGCTAAAAGAGACGACCAAGAATGATGTAGAGAATGAATAGATTACTTTGTCTCACTTCGTCCAAAGCCGTGGACGATCGGTAAATGTAGTTGCCACTCGAATCGGGTGATGGAATGAAAGAGACTATGAAATTTCCATGTACCCTAAAACTATAGTCTTTTCTACCAAAAAGGAAATCAATCTCACTCACTCTCTCACAAGGGGCCGGCCACTTTTAAACCAAGAGGGAGGTGAGGGTAGGAGCAATTAGAGGGTAACCATATGCAAAAGATCAAGAGCAAATATCCTTAAGTAAACAAGAAGCATTAAAGCTTAAAGCATGAGTCATTATAACACATCATCAAGTCTTTAATGCACCATTTAATGTCAAGATGACTCATTAGCCACCTCACCACTTCCAGAACCTTCTAGAAGTATCCACACTCATCTCAAGAAAAGACAAATCCATCTTTAACCGAATGTTAAAAGACGGCTGATAGAAAACTGGAAACTGGCAACTTCCAAAAGTGATCCCGAAACGAATTTCAGGATAACCCCGTAACTTTATAAATATACCCGCATTTGTATTACGACCGAATACAAATGCAACTGAGACAAAGATATTATATCTACTCAATATAATACTCGGATCCGGCTTAAACCAAAGCCGACCAGTATCATCTGCCCGAAAAATAACACGTGCGTAAACGCACGTGCATTTTCCGAACCCTTCCATAAAACCATACGGCCTCTACAACGTTTCGCCCGAACTTGGGAAACTGTCTGTGGGGGACTCTAATGACTCGTCAGCACCCTGGCAGTGGTTTTAACCACAAACCGTCAGCGGCACTAGCTATGCGTAACGGCTTCCCATGGATTGACCTCAAGGGAGGCCGATGAGCGAACTCATCCGGAAACCCTACTGAGCCTAACAGTGACAATGTATATACAGTCCGGTCCGTTCGTCTATGAGTATCGCATATCTTCCTAGGGGGCTAGTAACGTCAGACCCCCAATTGCAGTATAAGTCGTGTCGGAGTGTAGTCCAATAACACCCTGAGATACTACTGGAGTACCTACCAGTAAATCTCCTGCCACGGCTGTAGGCTTTGTGTAATGGCTCTCCTAGACACAGCACGATCTCGCCCCCAATACCAGGAGAGACGAATCCCCTGCCGATCCGGTCACGTGCCTCCATGTGGCTCGGGACTGTACCCAAAAACTACATGTTTGCACGACTCCTTTGAGCCATGGTAGGGTGATCGCACGCTTTTGGCGTGTCGGATGTTCAAAGAATTTAAGTGTAACCGCGATCAGGACGGTGTCGCTATGCAGCTAGCCGGTGAGCACGGGTCGGTCCACAGGGAGATGGTGTTATCTTACCTTCTTGTTTTAGACGAGTCAATAAAGAATCTGTATGTTGTTTGATCTAACCTAAGTGTTTATCTGCAAGTATAAAGTTGTTAAGAAAAGATACGAAATTGTAAGCTAAGAAATCCGTACTCAAAACCTTTGAGCCGAGTCTTGACCAATTGAAGCAAAGCAATCGGCAACAACGTGGATTAGGGGATTTAAGCACGGTATTCGTGGAATCCGGCTTATTTACCCTTGGCCTTCCGTTCTTGTCTCTTGCTTTCGCCTCCGGCCAAACCGAACGCAACCGGTCGCGGTTAGGAATCACCGTTACCTTGTCAGGGTACGGTGCCTAACGGAGCGCTTGCGTATGGTTTGGGCGAAATTCAAATGGAAAATAATGGGAAAAGGAATTGGCAAAGAAACGTTAATTTACAATACCGTATTAATTCTTAACAACAACAATAATTACAACATTTAAAAAATGAACAAAAGAGAACAAAAGGAAAAGAACAAAGAAAAGAAAAGATACAAGTATTAAAGTGCATGAATTAAATTGCAAGTAATTAAAGACAAGGTAATAAATTGCAAGTAAGAAAAAGCGATAAAAAAATACGAAACTAGGACTCAAGACAAGCATGGGATCAATAGCCAACCCTTAAACTTGCAAGCTCAATGAAGAGGTTGCAAGATCAAGGGAAGGGTAGAGAACGCATGTGAAATGAAGTGCTAGTCCCGTGAGAAAATACGACCTTTGAGATCAATAACTAACTCTTACCCATTCAAGCTCAATGAAGAGGTTGAATGAGCAAGAGAAAGCAAGAATCTCAAGGGGGAGCAAACTAACAAGAAAGATAACAAGCCCTCATCTTCATTAATCTTCCACTCAAAAGCTCTCACTACAATGTCATGGAGAAAGAATGAAGAAGAGAAAGAAGAAGAACAAAACAACAAAAATGAAGAACAAAGAAGAGCTCCCTTGGTTAAGCTAAGGTCTGCTGTATTTATAGGCTGGAGAATGGAATTCTAGGGCATCCACCAAACCAGAAATGAAACACCCAAAATACCCCTGAAATTCGGCAGTGAGAGGGCCCCACCTTGCCGCGCATGCGCGGCCAATACCCCCTTTTGGCCGCGCATGCGCGGCCATCTTGGTGAGTTGGGCAGTGTGTTTTCTGGTGGGTTCCTGGTTTGGCATTTTCTCGTGTTTGCAAACTTCAAAATGCACAAAAGTCTTCAGAATATCTCCAGATTCCAAGTCCAAGATTGCACTATCTTTTCTTTACTTTTGACTTTATCTCCCTCGAGCTCCGCGCACCCATTGATTCTTGTGCAGCCCACCTCGTGCTCTGTGCTTGTCCCAGACATGAATGACCACTGTCACATGTCTTGTATTGGGAACCGGTACTCGGCACTGGACAGATATGGATGACCGGAACCCGGCTTTTATCTGCTGTGGACAGATGTTCTGCATTTGGCGTAACTGTGGAGAATTAATCCTGATTTGCAATATTTGTACTGGAAACCTGTATTCTGCAAACATGTAACAAACACGGATTAAAAGTACCTACCTATAAACACACGAGCGTAAGAATGGGCGGTATAAAATGCAATATTCTGATATGAACAAATACCTCCAAACTTAACTTTTGCTCGTCCCGAGCAAAACCAATTATTCCTAAAAGTATAATGATAACCGCACTTTCGCAGGGATCGCGATTGCACTGAGCGCGTGCAACAAGCCGTTAAACCTCTAGGTGTCCCTAGTAGGAGGAGTGTTGTCTCCTGAGGGTTTTCAGCGGATACTACCCACAAAATCCGGTCAAGCTAGTTTTGTAAAATAACTAAGATTCAAATCCTAAAGTTTTGTTTTTAGAAAATAACAATTCTATAATCCTAGGTCTAGACTATCGAACCTTTATTTTTCACACCTTGCTTCTTATTTAACTACAGATTTGATATGTCTTTACGTGCAGTGCAAATAGTGTCGTTAAGTTCCCGAAAGGTCGAATAAAGTCATTATGTCACACAATAAAGCCCAGATAACAATTTTAAAAGGATCACATAAGTTTTATAAAGAGTTAAGCATTTTTCAAGTTTCGTTTTCCAGTAAAGTTTCAACTTCAGAATTTCTATCTTCCCTAACAGGAAACTAGGTCTTATTCTTCACTCCACCTTTTTCTTGTTTTCATTTCATACACACCTCTGTGAACGTGCAATAGTCTTTATCATAGAGTAAAACCTTCATATATCCGTTAAAATTTTTTAAAAGCTTGTCTTTTATCAAGATTATTCTCACACAAAGAACCGTTAGGAATTTTAACTCGGAGAGAACACTTGCTTGACTTTGTTTTTATCTGGACTTTCTAGGCTTCTTAGCGAGCTTTGGGCCAATGCACCCAAACCAGTTGGTTTTAGGGCATTAAGTGTAGAAACACCCCAGCGGACTTAATTACTCAAGTTACCTAGGTCCAAAAACAAAAGACAGTTTGGCGTGAAAAACATGATGATTCAATACGAACGGAGATATAACCGGTAGTTCAATTATTTTTTGGATAAAAGACGTGTTTAGTGGGTTCGGGGTGTAATCATTCCAATTAAGTTTCGGATGGGTTATTTTTCAGACTTAATTCCAATTAAGGCATCAATAACATTCCTTCATATTCACTTACTTCATAAACTATTCTTGATATATTACTTATTTCAGAACAAACCTATTTGATCCTCAGAAAATTATTTATCTATTTAAAAGTTTTTAAACATAAAAGACTTTTCATCTAATTTCCAAGACTCACAACACGTGTAGTGTGATGTAAAGATGTATATCAACTATAGTTAACTTCAAAGGAGAGTTATCTTTCAGGTTTTCAAAATCTAAACATAAGATTTAGTTATTCCTATCTTTTCAAACAAAAACCGTCGAATGTTGAATCAGAGTTCTTCCACAAGCTAACTTGACAAAAAAGTTTTATATTTTTAGAAAATTTTCAGATTTTTATGGATTTTATGGATTTAATATGCAGATGCAAAATATACATATGAATGCGAAGGAAGAAAGCTTACCGAGCACACCCCCAAACTTAAACTTGACAGTGCCCTCACTGTCAGGCTATACTAAGAGGGTCAAAATTGCCGGCGCTCCCTAAAAACAAATTATATACAAAACAAAAAAGAAAACAAAAAAATATATACAAAAAAAAGTGTCCCCCCCAAACTTAAGTAAAACAGTGTTTCCACTGTTAAGCGTTGAAGTTCAGGATTAGGGGGGAAAGAACAGCGTCAAGCTATACAAGGCCTTACACAGGCCAAAAGTTAACACCAACCATTCAAAGATTTTATCATGGTAAAGCAGTGGTTGGTGAAAGAAGGCGTAAAGAAAAGAGATGGAGAATACGCGAGACCATATGCGGAGAGAAGTGGGATATGGTCTCGGTATATGAGAGGAAGAAGAATGGCGGAAGGGAAAAGGAAGTGGAATACGAACTTGAGGGTGCAAATGGAGTGAATAGATTAGCACAATTTGTGATGAGCGATGTGTAAACAGCGATTGTGCTAATCTATTAACCCGTCGAGAGATTGGGTCAAATCCCTCAAGGTTCGTGAGAAACCATGGGTACGCCGAACTTGGTAAACCAGACATATGAAATGTAAGTGATACGGGTTCTTACAAGGTCGGAACGATGGAAAGGATAGAGGGAAGTGGTTGAGGAAGGTTATCGGTTAAAGGTGCAGGAGGGTGTACACAGTCGGTGGAAGGAATAGGATGAATTGGAAAATCCGACTCATCAATTAAAACTGGTTCATCCTCAAAACTATCCTCAATGTTCTCCTCAAAATTAAGCTCATCCATGCTTTTTTCTTCAAAATCCAGACGCATATGAAGTTTGGGAAAAACAGTTAAAGACTCGGGATGATGATTTGAAGAGACAAACTCAGCCAAATCTACGGGTTCATCATCCAAAATGTTCCCAGCGTCAATATCCTTAATCAAGTGAAAATTTATATTCTCAGACACCTCATCAAAAGCATCGATTTCAATCGATTCTGGTTCATAGATGGAGGTGTAGAGGTCAAAAGGATTGGGTGTGGTTTCACTTGGCAAGGTCCCTTCACAATCTGGCAAATCAAACACTACAAAGTCGCACAACTCATTAAACATTCTATCTTTAACTGATAATTCATTTGGGACACTTGATAGACTTTCAACACGGGAGTTGTAAGATTCAATTTGGACCGGGTAGGCTTGATTCGGAAGGGGGTACATCTCACTCTCTCCACTCAAATCCACAGCCTGTCCTACCGCCTCATCATACATTGAAAAATTAGGAGCTAGTTAGAAACTAGCTACCGGGTCACTAGGTTGCACGAGGGCGGCCATGGACGCATTCAAATCCATCATCTGTTGGCTTGACGCTACCCTAAAGTCTTCCAAGGACTGTTCCAGACTAGACATTGGTTGTGAAGGGGTTTCAGTAAAAGATTCAGAGTTGTTTGGATACTGAAAACTCCCAAATTGCTGTTCTGATGCAATGTCTAGGGAAGGTGCAAAATTAGGGTAGGATTGGTAGGAGTTGAATGGCTGGACAGGAGTGGGATCAATATTGGGATAAGAAGGTGAATGGAATTGTTGATCCCAAGAATTTGTAGTGGTGAAAGGAGTGAAAGATCGGCTACGGGATTGTTCAATGCGTTCAGCTAGAGACATTGGTCTCAGGGTTACAACGTGACTCGAGGAAGGGGTATCAACGTAAGAAGGGGTGAATGTAAGAAATGGTTGATACGAAGTGGATTGCGGAGTCAAATTGTTTGTCCTAGATGCGTCTATCCGATCTCTTAATGAAATTTTTGGCATGGATGGATCGTTTGAAGTTCGACCAAAACAAGAACCGTATGATGTAATGTCTAGTTGTGGGTACCAAAGTTCGGCAAGAGTTTTGCGAGGTGGAGTACCCATGATATGAAGAGAGAATGAAAGAAAGGTAGAGAAAAAGGAGGGGGGAAAGAATGTGATTTTTTTTTTTTTGAATTTTTTTTTATTTTAGTTAGTTGTTAGCAAAAGAATGAAATATACACAAAAAATATGGACAAAAATAATCACGACACAAAAATACCACACACTTAATCGTTCTAAGGTTCACCTAGGTCAACTAGACCTGCTCGAGAACTTGATTGTCGAAGTAAAACTGTGTCGAGAAACAGGCTCAAGATACACTGATCACGAGGCCAGGTAAGTGCAGAGATAAGGGGAGGTTTTCCAACGCTTTCGCGAAGTTCCTTAATTAAATAACCCTTTCTCTTTTGGCGGTTTCGCCGTTAACACTTTCCTAGACACCCCGTAAACAATATACCGTTAAGCAAGCTTCTAAATACAGTTAACTTCTCCTAGTGAGCGCGAAGTCCTTAAGGCTTAAAGTCTAGTTTCTTTTAAATTTTGTGCGGGTAAACGTTATGCTCAGGTTCGTGATTTGTAGGCCACGGAAAAGGTGATGAAATCCTTTACCGTATGTTGTGGGGTTCGCTTGCCCTTAAATCCGTATTAATGTATGCAATGCGCAATTCAAAAATTCTTTAAAGAATCAAACAATCGTTTTTTTTTTAATTTTAAGCGCGGCGCTGCAACAAATACGGGTGTAATATTTTCAAAAATATAAAATATTAATTTTGGGAATTTTTATAATTTAATATTATTTTATTGATTATTTTAATATTTAATGCAAATAAATAGGAAAAATGTTAGAAAAATTATGGAAAATTCTAAAATGGGTTAATTATTGAAATTATGACATTTTTAAGTTGTTGTGATCATTTTGACACTAATTTAGTGCTAATCGCAATTAAAATCGCTAATCGGATTTTTTGGTAATTTTGTGCAAAACTTGCACATATCACATTTTCCTACCCTTGTGCATTTTCTTGCCTTGGTTTTCTTTTGGGGTTACTATTGAGGTGAGAAGGTTTGGATTATGGATTAAATGGAAAAGAAAAGAGAAAAGAAAAGAAAATGAGGGTAGGTGAGAGAGAGAGGTGGACTTTGACTACTTACCCTTAGCCATACCTCTTCATTCCTCATCTTTCTTCCCCTCTCCTCCCTCCTCCTGCTGCTGCTCCTGCACCCCCATTTCCCCCCTCTTCAACTCCCCACTTCATCTCATAAAACACCCCAAAAACCCCAATCTCCTTTCATTAAAAATGTGCAAAATCCCTAGATCTATACATGGAGCTAAAGAAGCATGGATTTGGCCACTAGAGGGCAACTCAAGAATTTTATTGAGTTGCTAATGAAGGTAATTTCTGAACCATTTGCTTAATTATAGCCTTTCCTATAAACCCATGTTAAGATTTTATCGATATTGTGTGATATTATGGACTTGTGGATAATCTAGTTAGGGTTTGAGAGGAACTTGAGTTGTAATGTGAAATTGAGCTCAGTAGAGGACTTGTAAACACCTAGTGCATGAATTGAGACCCTAACCTGAGAACCAAACCACAGAATACGGATTTTAGAAACCGATATCGGGGAAAATGTGAAATCTGTGAGGGTTAAATGGAATCTGCTATCACCCCGAGACCCCTAAAATAATTTTGAGTGGAAATTGAGATGTGCAGGCAACACCCAAAACCCTAGCCCCTATCTCCTCCGTATGGCCGCCAAAACCTCCATTCTGGCCGCAAATTGCGGCCAGACCAGTGAGGAATCTCCTCGTTTTCTGTGCACAGCCCCATTTCATCAATTCTTGGCCCTGGGTACTTCTAGTTTTGACAAATTCTTTCTAGGGTGAAATCTGGGACATATATCCTAAGTTGTTGCTTTGGATTCGTATTTCCGTATTCCGTATTTTTGATTCTGAAATGGTGGAATGTGTTTTGCCCGACTATTGGGCGTTTATACGACGATATAGAGGATTTATATGTGGTTTTGAAGGCGTGCCATAGGTTTTCACCTATAGGCCCCTTATCGTATCGTTTTGGGTTTTATGCGCCGTTTTAGATTGGATTTGGTTTTAATGCGCATATGCGATATTTTGATGTGTAGGTACCCATGAAGACTTCGGGACGACAAGCATACGTGGTGACATCCGTAATGATGATGCAAGGTGAGTAGATTATATCTACAGGGGGAAGTCGGGTGGATGGCGTATAGCACCCCCGCAGTCCGTAGATAGATTACTATGTAGTTTATTGTGATATTAGGTGTATTGTGGATAGTATAGGGTTAGCAGTGACTAGTGCAGTTCATAGTCGCGAACCCTAGTATAGAATTACACCTATACACACACCCTTGCTTATCACTTGTACTTATACTGTGATTGATGATATGTGATGACTTTGGAGATGAGTCGATGATGTAGGCTTGGTGCCCTGGGATCGGTGATTTGATACGATTCATATGTGGGATATGACTTGTGATTCTTGTGGGCTTGGGATATGTGTTTACCCCCGCATGCATACTTCTCTGATGGTATCGACTTGTACTAGACATAGAGTAGTACCCCCCAGACTATATGATCTGATGATACTGATACCTGTTATGTGACGAGATAGTGAGTTGTTGACCCCTACCCAGCTATGGGGATGCTGTACGATAATTTACCGTACGAGCCGATATTGATGATAGATCCGCACTCATAACTCGAGGATATCTTACGATATGACATTGAGGCGGGATCACCGACTACATATCTTTATATATATACATTGACTCAGATTTAGGTGGTTTCTACACCTACCCCTCCTGATTGACCGGATACTTAGATGTAGTTTGCATAGTGGATACTTCACTGTGGTGTTGACCACTAGATATCTGCATTTTCCTGCTATTCGCATTGCTGGCATATGTTCATTATTATGCTATTATCATGCTGTTAGGACACCAGCACCATTATCGATGATGCGTATGTTTCACGTACACTATTTGCCGGCTCACACACTTCATCATCGATAATTGCCATGCCACTACACTGTAGCACTATTGCATTCATGATATGATTACTGCTTGGCATATTGTACACATGTACCTGTACACAAACATAGATGATTCATACTTGATTGAGATTGAGGACTGCAAGATATTCCATGTTACATGATTTCCGATATGATTACCTCTCCTTACTTGTCGCATACTTCATGGATTGATTGCATAGCACGTTGCATTGGATTTACTTCTCGATGTGGATTTTCATGTGATTTCTGGTTTTGAGGACCGTGGGATTATTTAATAAAAGATGCTCTTTATGAAAAACCCGGTACCTCGTGATATGATATTTGGTGCGTCCACCACGCGTTTTCTCGGTGCTGAGACGTGTGCTTGAAACCCGATTCGAGGAGGTGATGTACCGTTTGCGGGTTCGTGGTGGGCCCGGTATGGTTCCCCTCGGCGAGATGATCGATGGGTTATGCCGATTGAGCCTGGAGGCGGGCGAGTACCTATCGGTGATTGTATTTGAGCTCGGCGGATATCCGGGGGATACCGCCTGGAGCCGAGAGATGGGCGTACTGCCGGGGGCCGACGGGCCGATACCGCAGACGGAGCCCAGAGATGGACATGGGTTGACTCGTACAGCCGGGGGCCGAGGGCCGATACCGCAGACGGAGCCCCATATGGATGAGGATTTACGTGTCGATGCTAGGCACGGGTTTCATGATGAGTTTTCCATGATTTGGTTATATCCTCACATTGCATACATGATGCTTGCTGTCAGTGGGTGACAGGTGGGCGGGTTCCACAGATATACAGATATGGATCATATACCGACTGGTTTTACACTTATCTTACACCAATATTAGTGGTATGGGACGCTAATATATGTGTATTGATATCTTTGATATTTCATCATATCTACTTCATGCAGACATACCTTACACTGATGACATGTTATTACCTGAGTACCTGGCACTACATACATGATTAGATGTTACCTTGCCACCTTATTACACTCAGATGTACTCTTGTGGATTATATTACTGATCGTTGACTTAGGATTATATCTTGCATTCGATTTCTGCTTGTAGATGTTTCTATTCACGAGTTGGCAACTCACCCCCGTTGTGCCACAGATTCTTGCAGGTTCTGCCGTACAGGTTCTATTGCGGCATTTCTGGCACACTACCTTCTTGCGGGTGATTTGCTTTGGTAGGTGGATTCTTTCGTATCAGGAATCACCTTTGTATTTATTTATTTCATTGTATCTAGAAATTGTCCATCAACCAAAACTTGTATATTCTTTCAGACTCAGAGACAGTGTTGTATTATTCGACCTTAGAGTCGCGCTTAGTAGTATTGCGGTTTTCTTGCTACTTTTGAGCTTTCTTTTGGTTTTGATCCTCGCCACTTGGCGTTGTATATTATTACATCATTGTGTGGTGGTGACCGTCGATTGACGAAGAGCTAGCTCCCGCTTGGGGATGCCTTTATCATTGTATATGTATTGTTATCCTTGTTGTACCCCATTCGGGGCCAGTTTTACAAAGGAAACTCTGCCGAAAATTTTAGAAAAGACTTATTGTTTTCAAAACGTACCTTCGGCTTAGTTATTTAAAAACCTTGATTTCAAACCTGTATTTCTTCACTTCTTTAAACCAATTTTCTTTACTTACTCTTCAAAATGGTTTTAGATTTCTGGGCTTTTGGCTTACTTGGATCAGATGGAGTCCTATAGGCTTCATATGGTTCAAGTGCTAGTCACGTGCTCTTTCGGGTCGTGACAACGGGTTAGTCAATTTTGGCGTTTGCTAGCGAACTTGCAAAAAATCCTGCAAAGAATAGTACATTGGAAGCGTCGGATTTGAGAAGAAGGTGTTAGTAAAGTACGTACCGTTAAGTTTTGGGTTAGGAAACCCCCGTTGAATCAAATCCGGTAAGCTTGAAAGGTTCGCTTGCGCGGGTCAAACTACCCGGATCTTTGGCACTGTACTCCCTAATCACCTTAACTTTGAATGTACACTTTGCTCCCACAATAGCAGTTCGCAAACTTGCAAAAATCTGCACTCTTGCCCACAAAAATGATAAAAAAACAAAAAAGAATATATTTTTTTTTATAAATATATACAAAAAGAATATTAACCCGAATAACAAGAAAGAAAATACGCTACCGTCTCCCCGGCAACGGCGCCATTTGATCGCACGCTTTTGGCGTGTCGGATGTTCAAAGAATTTAAGTGTAACCGCGATCAGGACGGTGTCGCTATGCAGCTAGCCGGTGAGCACGGGTCGGTCCACAGGGAGATGGTGTTATCTTACCTTCTTGTTTTAGACGAGTCAATAAAGAATCTGTATGTTGTTTGATCTAACCTATGTGTTTATCTGCAAGTATAAAGTTGTTAAGAAAAGATACGAAATTGTAAGCTAAGAAATCCGTACTCAAAACCTTTGAGCCGAGTCTTGACCAATTGAAGCTAAGCAATCGGCAACAACGTGGATTAGGGGATTTAAGCGCGGTATTCGTGGAATCCGGCTTATTTACCCTTGTCCTTCCGTTCTTGTCTCTTGCTTTCGCCTCCGGCCAAACCGAACGCAACCGGTCGCGGTTAGGAATCACCGTTACCTTGTCAGGGTACGGTGCCTAACGGAGCGCTTGCGTATGGTTTGGGCGAAGTTCAAATGGAAAATAACGGGAAAAGGAATTGGCAAAGAAACGTTAATTTACAATACCGTATTAATTCTTAACAACAACAATAATTACAACATTTACAAAATGAACAAAAGAGAACAAAAGGAAAAGAATAAAGAAAAGAAAAGATACAAGTATTAAAGTGCATGAATTAAATTGCAAGTAATTAAAGACAAGGTAATAAATTGCAAGTAAGAAAAAGCGATAAAAAGAATACGAAACTAGGACTCAAGACAAGCATGTGATCAATAGCCAACCCTTAAACTTGCAAGCTCAATGAAGAGGTTGCAAGATCAAGGGAAGGGTAGAGAACGCTTGTGAAATGAAGTGCTAGTCCCGTGAGAAAATACGACCCTTGAGATCAATAACTAACTCTTACCCATTCAAGCTCAATGAAGAGGTTGAATGAGCAAGAGAAAGCAAGAATCTCAAGGGGGAGCAAACTAACAAGAAAGATAACAAGCCCTCATCTTCATTAATCTTCCACTCAAAAGCTCTCACTACAATGTCATAGAGAAAGAATGAAGAAGAGGAAGAAGAAGAACAAAACAACAAAAATGAAGAACAAAGAAAAGCTCCCTTGGTTAAGCTCAGGTCTGCTGTATTTATAGGCTGGAGAATGGAATTCTAGGGCATCCACCAGACCAGAAATGAAACACCCAAAATACCCCTGAAATTCGGCAGTGAGAGGGCCCCACCTTGCCGCGCATGCGCGGCCAATACCCCCTTTTGGCCGCGCATGCGCGGCCATCTTGGTGGGTTGGGCAGTGTGTTTTCTGGTGGGTTCCTGGTTTGGCCTTTTCTCGTGTTTGCAAACTTCAAAATGCACAAAAGTCTTCAGAATATCTCCAGATTCCAAGTCCAAGATTGCACTATCTTTTCTTTACTTTTGACTTTATCTCCCTCGAGCTCCGCGCACCCATTGATTCTTGTGCAGCCCACCTCGTGCTCTGTGCTTGTCCCAGACATGAATGACCACTGTCACATGTCTTGTATTGGGAACCGGTACTCGGTACTGGACAGATATGGATGACCGGAACCCGGCTTTTATCTGCTGTGGACAGATGTTCTGCATTTGGCGTAACTGTGGAGAATTAATCCTGATTTGCAATATTTGTATTGGAAACCTGTATTCTACAAACATGTAAGAAACACGGATTAAAAGTACCTACCTATAAACACACGAGCGTAAGAATGGGCGGTATAAAATGCAATATTCTGATATGAACATAGGGTAGAAATCAAAGCACAATGGGAACTCACACGAGACAAATGACGACCTCGGGTCGATGAACTAACCTGTACACATGTCACCAGGGAACTGCTATCTGACGATATGTATAATACCAACTAGCAGATTCCCCGCGAGTCCTGTCCGGTGTACTCATAACCCAATGAGCACCTGTATACATCTTAGGTGATCCAACTGACACCAGTGGCTTGTGAGACCGGCCACCGCCCTCGTCGGGGTCTCGGCTGTATACACTAGTCTACTCCGGAGTATCGATGCCCTGTCTCGAAACTCCCACGACTAGGGACCACAATTAATGATATGCGTATAAACTACCCAACTCTCACGTATATGATCGCCATCATACTGTTGGTAGTAAAGCAAGATCCTAAGGGCTCTATCAAAGTGTAACATGTAATCAGTCACCTGAGCATGTACACGACTGATAAAGGCAAACCAGATAGCATACTATCATCTCGAGTAAGACTGTCCTACCGGTATAGGTCCTCCGCAATCATTGCAATCACGTAGCTGCGATCCAATAATTGACTCTGAGGGCACTATCTCCAACAATCTCCCACTTGCACTTAAGGCTAATTATTGCGATGTCGGCTACTCACAGCCCGTGTGAAACCGAACATCCAACTCCTCTACTAATCAGTTTCACAAACCCCGTTTGTAAAACTATTGTGTTCGAGAAATAGCCTCAGTGAGTGGATCCACCTAGATGTTTCTTTCTATATCTCTCTTAATCTCAAATTCGCGGAGAAAACCATCTCCCGAATTGAGTAATACCTGTCTTAGAATATGTCTGGATATCTGATGGGACCTAGTTCATAAATGAACTCCAAATCCAAACTTCTTAGACTATATCGATCACTGAACCTAATCAGTATCCTACACCAAGCCTCCCACAGTATCCTCTTGGACCACCTGTCCATAATACTGTCCCTCGTCAGAGGGAAAAACTATAACTCTGACAATCACTCTGTCAACCATGTCACCTTTGAAGCCTGGAATGATAACTGTCTCCCGAAGGAGGCTGCCGTCATCAAATCCGTAGAACATGTACTTATGTTCTAAAACTGTTTCCTTATGTTTCTCCAGGATTGGATTAATACAAACTTATTGCATCTAGTACAAAAACAACATCTGGTGTTGTACTTGACATCTCACGATTGACTCAATTGCCTAAGCAAGTGATCTGCCAATCATGCACATCCCTCTCCCCTTTAGTCTGTAAGACACCTTTAGAGAGGATGACTCCATCACCTGCAGGTACACCACCATGCCAGGAGTCATCTATTCTAAAAACCATTAGAATACTGTCAGAATACCCACATTAGGAAACTACCCAAATCCAGATCTAAAACCATAGATCCAGAAACCAGAATGTCAAATATTATATCCATATCCTGTCTGGAGAAACAACTGTGTGACGACCACAGTACAACCGATCGTAGTATAGAAATTTTACTTCCTACTCTGTGTATGTCATCCAAATACCATGACATCACCCCCTACTACCTTCTTAACAGATCCATCACCTATCCTGATTGAAGTCAAACCCATGACTGCCACATCAAAATTAGATGATCCATCTCCGCTATATATGCAAAAGTCTATAAATAGACATAAGCTACATGCCCACTATGCTTTCGCTGCTCCCACTGACTACAACAACCCTCCTACCGGGTCTCATAGCCTGGAACAACAGTAGTGTCAAGTCTGGATAGATAAGAACCTCCCTGTCACCGTCCTTGAGGATACCGGAGTACCTCTCGGGTGTTTGAGGTTACCCACCATATCTGCGGAGTGGCTAATGGAATGTCAAACCTGATTGAATATATAGGTCCTATTAAATTTTCCGTAATCGTTCACGGTTCTGGAATCACTTCCAGTTCTACCATACTCCCACTACTGTTTTCTGAAGAAAAAAAAATTCATTTTACTAAAACTGTGGCGAGTCAAGAACAATATCACTATTGATCTTCCAAATGGTAGAATATCAACCCTCGTCATAGCCAGGGTCAACCCATAAACAACCATTACAGAAACGTGCCCTGAGTCATCCAGAGTCTGGTTTTAAGCATAAGCTGGACAACTCCCCGTACCTTAACATCTTTTAAGGTACGAACTATTCTATATCCAATATAGAAACTTTGGCACTTTATTTAATTGGAACCAGATTCAAATCATGCAGCTGTCTCCAGTGCATATCACCTTAATGGAAAAAGGCTAATCAGCATTACTCAACTTAGGAATCTATCCAATTATGAGTAACCTGAAAGAGAAACAAGTTTTTTAAAACCATTACTATCATCTGAATACCAATCATAAGAATCTACATCTTCGATCTCTTTGAAGAATCCCGATACTTGTGACACCTGGTTCTCTACTTTATTCTTATACCCACAACTTCTCAAAACTTAGACCTTGTATTTCTACGAAACACTTGTCTAAATACTAGAGAAGTCATAAGTAAACAGAACAGAGTACGAGGACCTACCCCTTTGTCGTGATGGACACTGGACAACATACAATAGTTTGTATAAGTCCGCTGAGTTAAGCAACTCATAACCTGTGCGTCGTAGGTTGAAAACTGTACCCTGGCGATTATCTCAAATATCACCAATTACAACGAATTCCGATATAATGAGGATAATCACCTAATTCCCAATAACTTACTCCCGCTCATCATCTGTAAAACCATACAGATATGAGAATGAAACCTGGTAAATACATACCCTTGGAGTAAGTATCTAATCGGGAAAACAGTTTTTCTTCAACAATGCACTGAAACATGAAAATGTTTCGTAGGGGTATCATGGTATTCCTAGTAATTCCTCTTCCATAATCCAATTCATGACTATAACCGTATATTTCTTTGCCATCTCTCCAAATCCCTTTATTTTTCTTTAGTCATTACCTTCTGTACACCATCGTTAGGCTAAATGGTTTTCTTCCTTTCCTACCGTTCGGCACCAGCCTATGGTTTGGAAGAAGACTATCCAGTAAGCATAATAGGTGTACCCTCCTATACCAAGGAGTACTCGCATCTTGAGAGAAGGTGATGATAAAAGAAAATTGAAAATACCTTATTCTTTTAAAGGTGAAATAGGAGTGGCGACGATGTACGCGGTTTGGTCGTGAATGATAACAGTCGCAATTTACTTTGCCCTCTTTCTAATCCCTTTATTTTGTCTTTAGTTATTTCCTTCTGTACACCCTACTTAGGCTAATTAGTTTTCTTCATTCCCTACCTGTCGGCACCTGCCTATGGTTTGGAATAAGACTTTCCAATAAGCGTAATAGGTGTACTCTCCTAAACCAAGGAGCCCTCGCAACCTGAGAGAAGGTGATAATAAAAGACAACTGAGTAAACCAACTCTATTTCTCCTGAACCTGGATCCATCCTCTAAGAAGTCCCTTCGAGTTCGTATATAACCATATGATGGATCTATCCAATGGAAGTGGATGTCCGTAGTAATACGGGGTGTTCTGAGAAATGCAAAGGGTAAAAGAAGGAGTGGCAATGACTTATGCAACTCAGACAATCCAAAAGCCAGTATTTTAAGAAGGTTCGGTCAACTTGGTCACTAAGTCATAGTCTAGGGTCGGTCAAAGGTCGCTGCCAAAGAGAGAGAGAAAAGAAACACTCTGCGTGCACTCTAACCTAGATCAGAATGGTTATCACTTTATCTAATCCGGAATGCTCCCACTGTCCTCTCAAATTCTCCTCCAAACCTGAAAGAAGAATCAATCGGGATCACCCGAAGAGTGAACCAACTCATCAGTGGGAATCGGGATCCAACTCTCATCGCATGATAACGTGATGGAATGCATCCACGTTACTCATACTCCAGAAGGTTTGCGCATACTTGGCAAGTTTCAGTTTCTTCAGAAACTCCCGATATGATTTTTGCCCCATGCTCTTATAACCTTGGCGTTGGTCAAAATGTCATAAGTCACATGCCAAGTTCTACCCGTCATTATCTTGTCAATTTGAACCCACCCGCACATGCCCTTGACGTTGGCCAAAATGGCAGAACGACTGTCCCAAACCAACTCATCTATCTATGCAACAAATGAATACCCAGCAGCTACCAAACACTATGCCTTGGCGTTGGTCAAAATACATAGATTGAATACTACTGAATACCCAAAAGAAATGACGGAGGGCTACGGCTGGTTTTTGGCGAAAAACCTTTAACGTAGTGAACTTGATATCGCTGAAGGAACCTGATAGCTTTTTTTAAAATATAGTGGCGAAAACCTTTTGCTAAAGAGGTTACTCCCGGTGAAGGGATCTCGTCTCTTTCCTCGTGGAATGAAGTGCAGGATATTCCACTGAATACCGCGATGCAAAGCAACCTGTAATCGACTATAGTGAAGTTATTACCCTGACACAAACTTCTGCCCAAGGGGTCAGTCCCGGTGAAGGGATATCGGCCCTTGCCCCGTCGAATGAGGTGCAGGATATTCCACTGAATACCGCTATGCAAAACAAAATGAAACGTCTTTGCAATAACACTTTTTAAATTTGTTCCAACAACTGCAAACAGGTTTGTTTTACTTTGCATTGATCAGAATCAACGCAGTCCCATCAATCAATCACAGCAGAAAAGAACGAAAATAAAATGTACGTATATGCCATCCGCATTCGTCACTGGGTCCCGTCATCACCCGTTAGGTTACTTAACTAACGACAGAGCGAGGACTGGACTAGCGCGGGTATAAAACATATACAACATCTAATAGTATATAAACCAATATATAATAATCGCTCCAGGCGTGATAATATGCAACATTACAGAAAAGTAATAAGCATCACAGAACAATACAGATAATCTGGGATCACCGGGTTTCACAGAGCCGCTGCTGAAACCCGACGTTCCCCTGTCGTGTAGACAGCCTGTGCAATGAAACCTAGACCCTTACGGGTGCGGCAAGTTACCCGCCAAAACCTGAAGCGAGGCAGCCCCCTACAGCAAAGTGAATGGACCACCCAGCACTTCACGGAATCCGGTAATCTTGGGCACCCCTCCTTGGGTCAACCTGTACCCCCTACGAGTGCGGCGAATAGTCTGCCAATTTCTAGAGTGAGGCCCCTCTGCCTCTCAAAGCCATGAGATGCGGACCAGTTGCCCTCCAGAACCCTGCTATCCGTGCACTCCGTCACGGGGTAAAACCTAGTACAGAAATGGAAAAATAGTACATTAGGTACATCGACCGCAACCTGGTCGTGCCCCAAAAGAATATTATACAACAGGCAGAGACGGTAGTCCACATGTTGGACACTCGCCCCGCAATATCAAATGTACAAATAAACTCAAACTGCACTACCATTGCACACTGCTATCCACCACGACAAATCCGCAACATCACAGCACAACACAGAACATCAACGCGAATGTCACGTTCGCAAACCCGTCTAAAAGAACTATAGCAATCAGACGTAGTTTACCGATCAAATGACATTCCCGGTCGGAGATATAATGTAAGCACTGTAAACTAACATGTTTAAATTTCGATCGACTAAATATCACAAAGTGGGCCCCACGAACAACTGGTGAACAGTAACAAAATCTGGGCCTAAAAGATATATACCAAAACCCCCAAATTCCAACAGAGAAGACACTGTGCAAATTTGGTGCACCGATTCAATAGAACGGCCGCGGATGCGCGGCCAAACCATGGGTTTGGCCGCGATTCCACGGCAGTTTGGTGGAATCACGTGCTCAAATTTGGTCGGTGTGCTTCTAAAACCCTGCACAACTTTCTGTGATATGTAGGATAATTTTAGGACATCATTTAAAATCGACAGAAACTGTGAAGCTTGAAAATTGTGTTTTTCGATATCCGGTTCGATCGATGTTTTAAACGCGTTAGCACAAGTTAGTATAGCAAAATGGTGAGGCTCTGATACCACTGTAAGTCTACGGTAGCGCCGCGGCAGTCTACAGACGCCAAATGCGGAATAAAAACTTTTTAACTGGCGCTATCGTATACTTTAACCCGGATCTGCCATTATTGCTAAACTAACAAACTGTAAAGAGTGTAGAAAGGTTATACCGAACGATCCGAGTCCTTCGTTCTTTAACCATCATCCCACGCTCCGTTGCGGCTGCTCCGTTCTTATCGATCTCCTCGTCCAGGTGGCACCACGTCAACGATTCTTTAAACGGGCTCCCGCCTCTGACTCGAGGCAACTCGGTCGTCAAGTTTGCTAAAAGAGACGACCAAGAATGATGTAGAGAATGAATAGATTACTTTGTCTCACTTCGTCCAAAGCCGTGGATGATCGGTAAATGAAGTTTCCACTCGAATCGGGTGTTGGAATGAAAGAGACTATGAAATTTCCATGCACCCTAAAACTATAGTCTTTTCTACCAAAAATGAAATCAATCTCACTCACTCTCTCACAAGGGGCCGGCCACTTTTAAACCAAAAGGGAGGTGAGGGTAGGAGCAATGAGAGGGTAACCATATGCAAAAGATCAAGAGCAAATATCCTTAAGTAAACAAGAAGCATTAAAGCTTAAAGCATGAGCCATTATAACACATCATCAAGTCTTTAATGCACCATTTAATGTCAAGATGACTCATTAGCCACCTCACCACTTCCAGAACCTTCTAAAAGCATCCACACTCATCTCAAGAAAAGACAAATCCGTCTTCAACCGAATGTTAAAAGACGGCTGATAGAAAACTGGAAACTGGCAACTTCCAAAAGTGATCCCGAAACGAATTTCAGGATAACCCCGTAACTGTATAAATATACCCGCATTTGTATTACGACCGAATACAAATGCAACTAAGATAAAGATATTATATCTACTCAATATAATACTCGGATTCGGCTTAAACCAAAGCCGACCAGTATCATCGGCCCGAAAAATAACACGTGCGTAAACGCACGTACATTTTCCGAACCCTGGCATAAAACCATACGGCCTCTACAACGTTTCGCCCGAACTTGGGAAACTGTCTGTGGGGGACTCTAATGACTCGTCAGTACCCTGGCAGTGGTTTTAACCACAAACCGTCAGCGACACTAGCTATGCGTAACGGCTGCCCATGGACTGACCTCAAGGGAGGCCGATGAGCGAACTCATTCGGAAACCCTACTGAGCCTAACAGTGACAATGTATATACAGTCCGGTCCGTTCGTCTATGAGTATCGCATATCTGCCTAGGGGGCTAGTAACGTCAGACCCCCAATTGCAGTATAAGTCGTGTCGGAGTGTAGCTCAATAACACACTGAGATACTACTGGAGTACCTACCAGTAAATCTCCTGCCACGGCCGTGGGCTTTGTGTAATGGCTCTCCTAGACACAGCACGATCTCGCCCCCAATACCGGGAGAGACGAATCCCCTACCGATCCGCTCACGTGCCTCCATGTGGCTCGGGACTGTACCTAAAAACTACCTGTTTGCACGACTCCTTTGAGCCGTGGTAGGGTAGAAATCAAAGCACAGTGGGAACTCACACGAGACAAATGACGACCTCAGGTCGATGAAATAACCTATACACATGTCACCAAGGAACTGCTATCTGACGATATGTATAATACCAACTAGCAGATTCCCGGCGAGTCCTGTCCGGTGTACTCATAACCCAATGAGCACCTGTATACATCTTAGGTGATCCAACTGACACCAGTGGCTTGTGAGACCGGCCACCGCCCCTCGTCGGGGTCTCGACTGTATACACTAGTCTATTCCGGAGTATCGATGCCCTGTCTCGAAACTCCCACGACTAGGGACCACAATTAAGGATATGCGTATAAACTATCCAACTCTCACGTATATGATCGCCATCATATTGTTGGTAGTAAAGCAAGATCCTAAGGGCTCTATCAAAGTGTAACATGTAATCAGTCACCTGAGCATATACACGACTGATAAAGGTAAACCAGATAGCATACTATCATCTCGAGTAAGACTGTCCTACCGGTATAGGTCCTCCGCAATCATTGCAATCACATACCTGCGGTCCAATAATTGACTCTGAGGGCACTATCTCCAACACATGTAGCTATGTCTCATATGTGTTTATACCTATCACTAATGGTTCAATACCATATAGGTATATGGGTAGCTAGAATGTAGTCATGGCAAGGCATATGTGTAAGCATGTAGTTATACAGGTATGCTATATGTCATATGCACAAAGAAATAAGAATCGCTATCTCCATTATCCCTATCCAATACAATATCACGTATGTATAGGTGTTGTGCGTGTCAAGGCAATTATCGACGGTGTGTGTGGCATACAATCAGTGCTCGTGTAACATAAACCGTCAATAATAGTGCAGTGTCCAAAGGGTACAAGTCCAAGCACAACAAGTAATAATATGCAATGAAGCTTTATGCAAAATCTCTATATGTGCAATATAAACATGCGGCTAATATCATATCATATCTAGCCCTGACGCATAACGCCATGCGGGCGATTCCCCTATAGATATTAAATCTACTCATCGATGACCTCGAGCTAAGTAAATCCAACCACCTGCTTCCCTTTCTTCGCAGCGTCCGAAGTCCCTGCTCGCGATCCTAAAATTTCACAAACACAACACATAAGACTAAATATTCTACGCCGACACAAAGACAACGAAACGCAAGGATAACGTCCACAAGATAAACACACTGTGCACTGAGTGCACAAAACGCGTACGATATCGGCGCAACCCTAGCTAGGAACTCAAAACAACATAATCACCATGCCTAGACCTTGATCGTATCGATCGCGCATTCACAACACAATATATGTCATGGAATCTAATATATATAACGTCGCAACGTCAAAAGAAACCCATGCCTAAATTTACCGGAAATCTAGTAAGCAACTTTTAATCAATTTAGCCCAAATCTACAAGTTTAACCAAAACTAGTAATCACAATCATCTCATAATAGCTTGATTAAACCACTCAAACCTTAATAGAATTTTAATCTCACCCAAAAGTGATTTAGAAAAGTTTAGTTTGCACTTAAGCTTAATTTGATAATTAGGAAAAATATCATTTAAAAATCTTGCATTAGCTTAAGTTTTATCCAAGTCTAAACTTCACATTTAACCATTACACTAATCAAAACCTTAACTAGATCTTCACAAATCTTATGTTGAATGTCAAAATTTGCAAATAAAAACTTATTTAAATATCAAACTGTAAGTGCACGGCGGCGCCCCGGCCGTCAATCTGACGCCAATATGCAGAAGAGGTGATAAACTTTAATTTTGCGAACTTAGCAAACCGGCACCACCGCGCACTAAACACCCGGATCGAACCATTAACAAGTCTAAGCTAACTACAAGAAGGGGAAGAGATATACCGAATGATCCGAGTTCTCCGGTCTTCTCCTCATCGTCCTGATCTCCTGCGGAAACTCCGGTCGTCGCCTCCTCGCCGGAAGGGCACCACATCGCCTGTATCTTTTACGGGCTCCCACCTCTTGTCCGAGGCAACTCGGGCGCGAAGTTGGCTAGCCGACGCGTCCAAGGTTTGCTATAGATATAGTGTAGAAGCTTGTCTCTTTTGGGGTTATGAGGTTGCCATGGTTGGAGGAATTTTAGCACAAGAATTTTCCATGGATCCAAGCTTGATGAAGAATGGAGCATGCTATCAAAAGGAATGAGCATCTCCTCTAAAGGGCTCGGCCAAAAATGCTCACTGGAAAAATAATGAAGCAAACTCTCTCTCTTGAATGAATGTGTGAAGGTTGCAAATTAATACCAAAGAAAGAGAAGAAATATTCTCACAGCACACATCCAGGGGGGCCCACCCAATGCATGAAATGAATTATTCCACTCAAATAAATACTCACTCCATTCCCCCAACAGTGGCCGGCCCATCAATATCCAAGTGGGAAAAATGGAATAAATAAAGAGGAGAAAGGGAATGAATGAATGAATGGGAAATTAGTCACACCAATTTCCAACTCAATCCATTCACAAACCATCACCATAAATGCAAGGAATAGACAAGAAAAGAATTTCATGATTATGAAGCCACACTCATGCAAAGAAACCCCTCACAAAATGTTAATTGCAAACTTGCAATTAACACCCTCCAACGAAAAGTCCGACCGGGAAGGAAAAAGAGAAAACCGGCCGGAACGGAATGCAAACTGGCAACTTCAGAAAACCGATCCCATAATAAATTACAGGAAAACCCCACTACTGCAAATGCATGCCCGCATTTGTATTCCCACTGAATACAAATGCAAAGAGACAAAACTACACTATCAAATACTAAGATCCGGCTTAAGCCAAAGCCGGCTAGTAAAAACTGTCCGATCACGATCTGTGCAATACCGCACGTATCTGATCGAACCCTGCCATATCTCCATACGGCCTCTACAGCGTTTCGCCCGAAAGCTTGAGTAACTGAAAGTGTGGTGGACTCTAAAGACTCGTCAATACTATGGCTCTGGATTTAACCACCAGCACGTCAGAGGTATAAGCCAATACGTGACGGGCCACCAGCTATTGACCAAAAGGGACGTCGATGAGCGAACTCATCCTGACACCCTACTGAGCCTGTCAGTGACAATATCCGTACAGTCCGGTCCGTTCGTCTATGAGCATCGCATGTCGGGCCTAGGGCGTTGGTAAAAGTCAGACCCCCAAAAGCGGTACAAGTCGTGTCGGAGTGTAGCCCAGAACACCCTGAGATACTACTGGAATACCTACCAGTAAATCTCCTGCCTTGGCCAAGGACTTCGTGTAATAGCTCTCCTAGACACAGCACGACCTCACCCCCAATACCGGGAGAGACGAACCCCCAAAGATCCGCTCACTGCCTCCATGTGGCTCGGGACTGTACCCAACTAAACCTGTTTGCACGACTCTTTTGAGCCGTGGTACGGTAGTAATCAAAGCACAGTGGGAACTCACACGAGACAAATGACGATCCCCAGGTCGATGAACTATCCTGTACACATGTCACCTGGGAACTGCTATCTGACGTCAGGTATAAGACCAACTAGCATGTTCCCGGCGAGTCCTGTCCGGTGTACTCATAACCCAATGAGCACCTGTTTACATCTTAGGTGAACCAACTGACACCAGTGGCTTGTGAGACCGGCCACCGCCCCTCGTCGGGGTCTCGACTGTATACACTAGTCTACTCTGGAGAATCGATGCCCTGTCTCGAGACTCCTACGACTAGGGACCTTTTAAGGATGTGCTTATAGACTCCAGCTCTCACTTATATGATCGCCCTCATACTGCTGGCAGTCAAGCAAGAATCCTAGGGGCTCTATCAACGTGCAATAGCGACATGTCAGGTCACCTAAAGCAGTACACGATGATAAAGGTAAACCAGATAGCAAACTATCATCTCGAGTAAGACTGTCCTACCGGGATAGGTCCTCCCTCAATCATTGCAATCACGTGCCTGTGATCCAATAATTGACTCTGAGGGCACTATTTCCAACACAAACAAGCTAGCATAATGATTTAAACAACAATAAAAGATTAGGGTTAGGATTTTATACCTCCACTAGATTCAAAAACTTGCAGCTAGATCAACAAAACATCCTCCGAAATGCTATCTTCATGAGGATCCATGCAAGATTAAGGCTGAAGATTAATGGGTATTGATTTTTATTTGAGTTTGTGGGATTAATTTATGATTTTAGATGAATTTGTGTAGCTTTAAGAAGTTGAAATGGGGTGAAAAAGAAAATGGGGCAGCAAGGGGAAGGGTCGGCCATAGCAATGGAAAGATGGAGATATTTGTGGAAGTGTGTGGAAATATCTAGTTAAAACACAATTAAAGCTTTATTACAAATGCCACCTCAAAACCACTCATTAAAACCTTCATTAACTTACAAAATATCTAGATATTTATCCAAGATATTTTGGAACAAAACAAAATAGTAAATCTTGGGATTACTTTAGCATAGATTCTCATTAGCATAATTAACCCAAACCAAATTGTAATTACCACTAATTAAGTGCATAATTAACAACTAAAAAATAATATTTTAATTAAGGAAAATTATTAAAAATGCACTAAAATTTTCAAGTGGCCACTAAAAACCGCAAACTAGCAATTTCCTAGTTAAACTAGGTGTAGTGAATTCTATACAGATAAATGCTCGCTTCTAGGTTTTTGCGGATAACACAATTTATTTTACTTATTAACGGAAAATCACCTGAACGATTTCTAAAACGTTACACATACCTTCTAGAGTGTGGTGACTAGAGTGGATTCCATCTAGTGCATCACACAATGATAGTTGGATCCCGATCCCACTGATGAGTATGATTACTCTCGGGAGATTATTTCAATTAACAATCAATGCTATAAACCAAGTAGGTCTCTAGAACAGTTTTAGCGGGGCTACGCCTCCAGGAAAAAGAGGTTATGTAATTAAGGAACTTCGCGAAAGCGTTGGAAAACCTCCCTCAAAGTACCGACACTAGCCGGGCTGAAAGGTTAAGTAAGTATTGCGACATGTGATTAATCCAAACTAGTTCTCCTTTTGAGGTTTGAAGGAGAATTCGAGGAAATAGTGGGAGCCATCATGATTAGATAAACTAATAATCAATTTAATCTTGCAAGAGCGCACGCTGAGTGTTTCTTTTCTCTCTCTCCAGGTAGCAACCATTTCATGCCTTAATCAAGATAATAAAATATATTGCTTGACCGATCCGAATACTTATTCGGGGCTGGGGAACGTCGGTTCGGCTCTAACTTATGACAACAGTTATGAGTATAGGTAAGGGAAAGAGGATTGTTTGAATTCCTTGATGACCTCATCGAAGAAGAAACATACTATTATGTCTTCTTCAGGTGTTCTTGTTATTGAGAACTATTTTTCGGTCACTCCTACCTCCTGGGTACTCGATACCGGATCGGGATCTCATATATGTAATTTATTAAAGGGACTGAGAAAAAGTAGGATGGTTGGACCTGGTGATATGTCCCTCAGAGTAGCGAACGGAGCACAGGTTGATGCTTCTGCCGTCGGTGAATATCACCTAGCATTGCTAAATGGCAATGCTATGATTTTGAACAACTGCTACTATGTACCTTCCATGATTTGCAACTGTAAGTATACGGTAGCGCCCCGGCCGTCTAACAGACGCCAAATGCTGAACAAAAACTTTTTGACTGACGCTATCGTATACTATAACCCGGATCTGCCATTAAAGCTAAACTAACAAACTACAAAGTGGGTAGAAATATTATACCGAACGATCCGAGTCCTTCGGTCTTCAACCATCATCCCACGCTTTGTTGCGGCCGCTCCGATCTCCTGAATCTCCAGTCTCCTCGTACAGGTGGCACCATGTCGACGGATCTTTAAACGGGCTCCCGCCTCTGACCCGAGGCAACTCGATCATCAAGTTTGCTAAAAGAGATGACCAAGATTGATGTAGAGAATGAGTAGAACACTTTGTCTCGTTACATCCAAAGTTATGGATGAACGGTTAATGAAGTTGCCTTTTGGATCGAATGAAAATGAGCTATGAAAATATATATGGACTAAATCTCTCTTCTCATTTTTAACAACCCTTTCTGTTTCCCAAAATCATGATCAACTTTCAAATGAGGGGCCGGCCAAATAAAAGGAGGAGGGAGGTGAGTGCAGGAGCTTAGGAGAGTGACCATTAACATTAATGAAGAGAATGAGTCATAATGCACACCTTGCAAAACATTAATGCAAATGATGAATCATTTTAAGCTAGTCATCATCTAATTAATGCATCCAATGAAACAAGAACACCTCACTAACCTAGTCACCTCTTCTAGAAACTTCCACACTCATCACTCATCACTCACTCAAGAAAAGATAAATCCGTCTTTAACCGAATGTTAAAGACGGGTGATAGAAAACTGGAAACTGGCAACTTCCAAAAGCGATCCCGAAACGAATTTCAGGATAACCCCGTAATAGTATAAGCATACCCGCATTTGTATTACGACCGAATACAAATGCAACTGAGACAAAGATATTATATCTAAACATTATAATACTCGGATCTGGCTTAAACCAAAGCCTACCAGTATTATCTGCCCGAAATATGACACGTGCGTAAACGCACGTGCATTTTCCGAACCTTGCCATAAAACCATACGACCTATACAACGTTTCGCCCGAACTTGGGAAACTGTCTGTGGGGGACTCTAATGACTCATCAATACACTGGCACTTGGTATAACCACTAGCACGTCAAAGGTACTAACTGTACGTAACGGTTGCCTATGTATTGATTGGAAGGGAAGCTGACGAGCGAACTCATCCAGAAACCCTACAGAGCCTAACAGTGACAATATACATACAGTCCGGTCCGTTTGTCTATGAGTATCGCATATCGGCCTCGGGTGCTGGTAACGTCAGACCCCCAATAGCGGTATAAGTCGTGTCAGAGAGTAGCCTAAAACACCCAGAGATACTACTGTAGTACCTACCAGTAAATCTCCTGCCTCGGCCGAAGGCTTTTTGTAATGGCTCTCCTAGACACTGCGCGATCTCACCCCCAATACCGGGAGAGACGAATCCCCTGCCGATCCGCTCACTTGCCTCCATGTGGCTCGGGAAAGTACCCAAAAAAGATTTGTTTGCACGACTCCTTTGAGCCATGGTAGGGTAGAAATCAAAGCACAGTGGGAACTCACACGAGACAAATGACGACCTCAAGTCGATGAACTAACCTGTACACATGTCACCAGGGAACTGCTATCTGACGCTAAGTATAATACCAACTAGCAGATTCCCGGCGAGTCCTGTCCGGTGTACTCATAACCCAATGAGCACCTGTATACATCTTAGGTGAACCAACTGACACCAATGGCTTATGAGACCGGCCACCGCCCCTCGTCGGGGTCTCGACTATATACACTAGTCTACTCTGGAGGATCGACGCCATGTCTCGAAACTCCCATGACTAGGGACACTTTAAGGATGTGCTTATAGACCCCAACTCCCACGTATATGATAGCCATCATACTGCTGGCAGTCAAGCAAAAATCCTATGGGCTCTATCAACATGCAATAGTGAACTAAAGCATGTATACGATGATAAAGACAAACCAGATAGCATACTATTATCTCGAGCAAGACTGTCATATCGGTATAGGTCCTGCCTCAATCATTGCAATCACGTACCTGCGATCCAATAATTGACTTTGAGGGCACTATATCCAACAATCTCCCACTTTCACTTAAGGCTAATTATTGCGATGTCGCATACTCACAGCCCGTGTGATACCAAACATCCAACTCCTCTACTAATCAGTTTCACAAATCCCGTTTGTAAAACTATTGTGTTCGAGAAATAGCCTTAGTAAGTGGATCCGCCCTGATGTATATTTCTATGTCTCTCTTAATCTCAAGTTCGCGGAGAATGCCATCTCCCGAATTGAGTAATACCTATCTTAGAATATGTCTGGATATCTAATGGGACCTAGTTCATAAATGAACTTCAAATCCAAACTTCTTAGACAGTAGTGATCACTAAACCTAATCAGTATCCAGCACCAGGCCTCCCACAGTATCCTCTTGGACCACCTGTCCATAATACTGTCCCTCATCAGAGGAAAAACTATAACTCTGGCAATCACTTTGTCATCCATGTCACCTTTAAAGCCTGGAATGATAACCGTCTCCCGAAGGAGGCTGCCGTCATCAAATCCGTAGAACATACACTTATGCTCTAAAACTGCTTCCTTATGTTTCTTCAGGATTGGATTAATATTAATTTATCGCATCTAGTGCAAAACCAACATCTGGTGTGGTACTTGACATCTCATGATTGACTCAATTGCCTAAGCAAGTGATCTGCCAATCATGCACATCCCTCTCCTCTTTAGTCTGTAAGACCCCTTTAGAGAGGGTGACTCCATCAACTGCAGGTACATCACCATGCCAGGAATTATCTATTCTAAAATACCATTAGAATACTGTCAAAGTACCCAAATTGGGAAACTACCCAATCTAGATCTAAAACCATAGATCTAGTAACCAGAATGTCTGATATTAAATCCATATCCTTTGTAGAGAAACAACTGTGTGACGACCAAAGCACAACCGATCGTAGTATAGGAATTTTACTTCCTACTCTGTGTATGTCATCCAAATACCAGGACATCACACCCTACTACCTTCCTAACAGATCCACCCCCTATTCTGATGAAGTCAAACCCATGACTGTCATATCAAAAATTAGATGATCTATCTCCACTATATGTGCTCTAGTCTATAAATATACATAAGCTACTTGCCCGCTATGCTTCCGCTGCTCCCACTGATTACGACAACCCTCTGGCAGAATAATATCTACGTACACTTCTAAAGCTAGTTTAGAACGACGCTATACTTAACCTCCTGCCGGGTCTCATAGCCTGGAACAATAGTAGTGTCAAGTCTGGGTAAACGAGAACCTCCCAGTCACCGTCCTTGAGGCTACCGGAGTACCTCTCGGGTGTCTGAGGTTACCCACCATATCTGCGGAGTGGCTATTGGAATGTCATACCTGATTGAATATATAGGTCCTATTAAATTTTCCGTAATCGTTTGCGGTTCTGGAATCACTTCCAGTTCTACCATACTCCCACTACTGTTTTCTGAAAAAATCCATTTTACTAAAACTGTGGCGAGTCAAAAACAATATCACTGTTGATCTGCCAGATGGTAGAAAATCAACCCTCGACATAGCCCGGGTCAACCCACAAACTGCCATTACAGAAACGTGCCTTGAGTTATCCAGAGTCTGGTTTTAAGCATAAGCCGGACAACTCCCCGTATCTTAACATCGTTAAGATATGAACCATTCTATATACAATATAGAAATAGAGGCACAAATTTAACTGGAACCAGATTCAAACCATGCGGCTGTCTCCAGTGCATATCAACTTAATGGAGAGAGGCTAATCAATATTACTCAACTTAGGAATACATCCAATTATGAGTAACCTGAAAGAGAAACAAGTTTCTCAAAACCATTACTTGAATACCAATCACAAGAATCTACATCTTCGATTTCTTGGAAGAATCCCGATACTTGCGATACCTTGTTCCCTACTTTATTCTTATACCCACAACTTCTCAAAACTTAGACATTGTATTTATACGAAACACTTGTCTAATAACTAGAGAAGTTACAAGTAAACAGAACAGAGTATGAGGACTAACCCCTTTGTCCTGATGGACACTGGACAACATACAATACTCTGTATAAGTCCGCTGAGTTGAATAACTCAAAACCTGTGCGTCGTAGGTTGAAAACTGTACCCAGGCGATTTCCTCAAATATCACCAATTATAACGAATTCCGATATAATGAGGATGATCTCCTAATTCCCAATAACTTACTCCCACTCATCATCTGTAAAACCATACAGATATGAGAATCATACCTGGTAAATACATACCTTGGAGTAAGTATCTAATCGGGAAATCAGTTTTCCTTTAACAATGCACTGAAACATAAATATGTTTCGTAGGGGTATCCTGGTATTCATAGTAATGCCTCTTCCATAATCCAATTCATGACTTTAACCGTATATTTCTTTGCCATCTCTCCAAATACCTTTATTTGTCTTTATTCATTACCTTTTGTACGCCATCGTTAGGCTAAGTGGTTTTCTTCCTTCCCTACCGTTTGGCACCAACCTATGGTTTGGAAGAAGACTATCCAGTAAGCATAATTGGTGTACCCTCCTAAACCAAGGAGTACTCACAACTTGAAAGAAGGTGATGATAAAAGACAACTGAATAATACCTTATTCTACTTCTCCCGAACTGGGGAAAAGGCAAAGGTGAAATAGGAGTGGCGATGAAGTACGCGGTTTGGTCATGAATGAAAACAGTCGCAATTTACTTTGCCCTCTTTTTAATCCCTTTATATTGTCTTTACATATTACCTTCTGCACACCCTACTTAGGCTAATTGGTTTTCTTCTTTCCCTACCTTTCGTCACCTGCCTATTGTTTGGAATAAGACTATCCAATAAGCGTAATAGGTGTACTCTCCTAAACCAAGGAGCCCTCGCAACCTGAGAGAAGGTGATAATAAAGGACAACTGAATAAACCAATTCTATTTCTCCGGAACCTGGATCCATCCTCGAAGAAATCCCTTCGAGTTCGTATATAACCATATGATAGATCTATCCAATGGAAGTGGATTTCCGTAGTAATACGGGGTGTTCTGAGAAATCTAAAGGGTAAAAGAAAGAGCGGCAATGACTTATGCAACTTAGACAATCCAAAAGCCAGTATTTTAATAAGGTTCGGTCAACTTGGTCACTGAGTCATGGTCTAGGGTCGGTCAAAGGTTGCTGCCAAAGAGAGAGAGAGAGAAAAGAAACACTCTGCGTGCACTCTAACCGAGATCAGAATGGTTATTACTTTATCTAATCAGGAAACCTCCCACTGTAATCTCAAATTCTCCTCCAAACCTGAAAGAAGAATTAGTCGGGATCACCCGAAGAGTAAACCAACTCATCAGTGAGAATCGGGATCCAACTATCATCGCATGATAACTTGATGGAAGCCACTGAAGTTATCATACTCCAGAAGGTATGCGCATGCTTGGAAAGTTTCATGTATCTTTAGAAACTCCCGATATGATTTTTACCTCATGCTCTTATGACCTTGACTTTAGTCAACAAATCATAAGTCACATGTCAAGTTTTACCCGTCATTATCCAGGTTGATTTGAACCCACCCGTACATACCCTTGACTTTAGTCAACAAGGTAATACGACTGTCCCAAACCAACACATCTATCTATGCAACGGATGAATATTCAGCAGCTACCAAACACTATGCCTTGACTTTAGTCAACAAACATAGCTTGAATACTACTGACTATCCATAAGAAATGACGGAGGGCTACGGCTGGTTTTTGGCGAAAAACCTTTAACGTAATGAACTTGATATCGTTGAAGGAACCTGATAGCTTTTTATAAAGATATAGTGGCGATAACCTTTTGCTAAAGAGGTCATTCCCGGTGAAGGGATCTCGGCTCTTTCCTCGTGGAATGAGGTGCAGGATATTCCAACCGAATACCGCGATGCAAAGCAACTTGTAATCGACTATAATGAAGTTATTACCCTGACGCAAACTTCTACCCAAGGGGTCTCTCCCGGTGAAGGGATATCAGCCCTTGCCTCGTCGAATGAGGTGCAGGATATTCCAACCGAATATCACTATGCAACACAAAAGGAAACATCTTTGTAATAACACCTTTTAAAATTGTTCCAACAACATCGAATATAGGTTTGTTTTCCTTTGCATTGATCAGAATCAATGCAGTCCCATCAATTAATCACACCAGAAAAGAACGAAAATAAAATGTACGTATATGCCATCTGCATTCATCACTGGATCCCGTCATCACTCCTTAGGTTACTTAACTAACGACAGAGCGGGGACTGGACTAGCGCGGGTGTAAAACATATACAACATCTAGTAGTATATATACCAATATAGAATAATCGCTCCAGGCGTGATAATATGCAACATCACAGAAAAGTAATAAGCATCACAGAACAATACAGATAATCTGGGATCCCCGGGTTTCACAGAGCCGCTACTGAAACCCGACGTTCCCCTGGTCGTGTTGATAGCCTGTGCAATGAAACCTAGACCCCTACGGGTGCGGCAAGTTACCCGCCAAAACCTGAAGTGAGGCAGCCCCTTACAGCATAGTGAATGGATCACCCGGCACTTCACGGAATCCGGTAAATTGAGCACCCCTCCTTGGGTCAACCTGTACCCCCTACGAGTGCGGCGAATAGTCTGCCAATTCTAGAGTGAGGCCTCTCAAAGCCATGAGATACAGACCCGTTGCCCTCCGGAACCCGGCTATCCGTGCATTCCGTCGCAGGGTAAACCTAGTACAGAAATAAAAATATGTACAACGGGTATATCGACCTCAGCCAGGTCGTGACCCAAAATAATATTATACAAACAGGCAGTGACGGCAGTCCACATGTTGGACGCTCGTCCCGCAATATCAAATTTACAAATAAATTCAAAAAGCACTACCATTGCACACTGCTACCCACCACGACAAATCCGCAGCATCACAACACAACACGGAACATCAACGCGAATGTCACGTTCGCAAATCCGTCTAAAAGGACTATAGCAATTAGACGCAATTTACAGCTCGAATGACATTCCTGGTCGGAGATATAATATAAGTACTGCATACTAACAAGTTTAAAATTTCGATCGACAAAACTTCCCGAAGTGGGCCCCACGTACATCTGCTGTATAGTAACAAAATATAGGCCCAAAAGAAATATTCCAAAAGCCATAATTTTCCATGTAGAACATACTGTAGAAATTTGGCTCACTGTTCCCACAAAAGAGCGGCGGATCAGCGGCCAAACCCTGGTTTGGGCCGCGGATCCGCGGCCGTTCTGTGGGATCACGTGACCAAATTTCACCAGTTTGCTTAGAATTACCTGCACAATTTTCTGTGATGCTCAAAATAATTTTTAGGCCAGATTTAAAATTGACAGAAACTTTTGTACAGAAAATTGTAGTTTTCGAAATTCCGTTCGATCGATATTTTAAATGCATTAGCACAAGTTAGTAAAGCTTAGTGGTGAGGCTCTGATACCACTGTAAGTATACGGTAGCGCCCCGGCCATCTAACAGACGCCAAATGCGGAACAAAAACTTTTTGACTGGTGCTATCGTATACTATAACCCGGATCTGCCATTAAAGCTAAACTAACAAACTACAAAGTGGGTAGAAATGTTATACCGAACGATCTGAGTCCTTCGGTCTTCAACCATCATTCCACGCTTTGTTGCGGCCGCTCCGATCTCCTGAATCTCCAGTCTCCTCGTCCAGGTGGCACTACGTCGACGGATCTTTAAACGTGCTCCCGCCTCTAACCCGAGGCAACTCGATCATCAAGTTTGCTAAAAGAGATGACCAAGATTGATGTAGAGAATGAGTAGAACACTTTATTTCGTTACATCCAAAGCTATGGATGAACGGTTAATGAAGTTGCCTTTTGGATCGAATGAAAATGAGCTATGAAAATATATATGGACTAAATCTCTCTTCTCATTTTTAACAACCCTTTCTTTTTCCCAAAATCATGATCAACTTGCAAATGAGGGGCCGGCCAAATAAAAGAAGGAGGGAGGTGAGTGTAGGAGCTTAGGAGAGTGACCATTACCATTAATGAAGAGAATGAGTCATAATGCACACCTTGCAAAACATTAATGCAAATGATGAATCATTTTAAGCTACTCATCATCTAATTAATGCATCCAATGAAACAAGAACACCACACTAACCTAGTCACCTCTTCTAGAAACTTCCATACTCATCACTCATGACTCACTCAAGAAAAGATAAATCCGTCTTTAACCGAATGTTAAAAACGGGTGATAGAAAACAGGAAACTGGCAACTTCCAAAAGCGATCCCGAAACGAATTTCAGGATAACCCCGTAATAGTATAAACATATCCGCATTTGTATTACTACCGAATACAAATGCAACTGAGACAAAGATATTATATCTAAATAGTATAATACTCGGATCTGGCTTAAACCAAAGCCTACCAGTATTATCTGCCCGAAATATGACATGTGCGTAAACGCACGTGCATTTTCCGAACCTTGCCATAAAACCATACGGCCTATACAACGTTTCGCCCGAACTTGGGAAACTGTCTGTGGGGGACTCTAATGACTCATCAATACATTGGCACTGGGTATAACTACTAGCACGTCAGAAGTACTAACTGTACGTAACGGTTTCCTATGTATTGATTGGAAGGGAAGCTGACGAGCGAACTCATCCAGAAACCCTACAGAGCCTAACAGTGACAATATACATACAGTCCGGTCCGTTCATCTATGAGTATCGCATATCGTCCTAGGGGGCTGGTAACGTCAGACCCCCAATAGCGGTTTAAGTCGTGTCAGAGAGTAGCCTAGAATACCCTGAGATACTACTGGAGTACCTACCAGTAAATCTCTTGCCTCGGCCGAGGGCTTTGTGTAATGGCTCTCCTAGACACTGCGCGATCTCACCCCCAATACCGGGAGAGACGAATCCCCTGCCGATCCGCTCACTTGCCTCTATGTGGCTCGGAACTGTACCCAAAAAGGACCTGTTTGCACGACTCCTTTGAGCCGTGGTAGGGTAGAAATTAAAGCACAGTGGGAACTCACATGAGACAAATGACGACCTCAGGTCAATGAACTAACCTGGACACATGTCACCAGGGAACTGCTATCTGACGCTAGGTATAATACCAACTAGTAGATTCCCGGCGAGTCCTGTCCGGTGTTCTCATAACCCAATGAGCACCTGTATACATTTTAGGTGAACCAACTGACACCAATAGCTTGTGAGACCGGCCACCGCACCTCGTCGGGGTATCGACTGTATACACTAGTCTACTCTGGAGTATCGATGCCCTGCCTCGAAACTCCCACGACTAGGGACACTTTAAGGATGTGCTTATAGACCCCAGCTCCCACGTATATAATCGCCATCATACTGCTGGCAGTCAAGCAAAAATCCTATGGGCTCTATTAACATGCAATAGTGAACTAAAGCATGTATACGATGATAAAGACAAACCAGATAGCATACTATCATCTCGAGCAAGACTGTCATATCGGTATAGGTCCTGCCTCAATCATTGCAATCACGTACCTGCGATCCAATAATTGACTTTGAGGGCACTATATCCAACAGCTACATCATATCAGTTTCTTTACTTGATAAAGATGGATATAAGTTTTTAATTGATAGAAATATCATGAACATTTACCTTAATCGGGTATTGGTTGCAGAAGGTACACTGTGTAATGGTATGTTTGTTCTTAATCAAAACACAGTTCTTAGTATACAAAACACATGCAAGAGAAAGAGTTCAGATATGAACGAATCCTACTTGTGGTATTGTAGACTTGGTCATATCGGAGAGAAAAGATTGAGTAAGTTGCAAAAAGATGGACTTTTGGATACGTTCGAATTTTCATCTTATGAAACTTGTCAATCTTGTCTCAAAGGAAAGATGACCAAATCTCCTTTCACCGGACATGGAGAAAGAGCAGCAGAGCTCTTAGGACTCATACACAGTGATGTATGTGGTCCAATGTCTATACATGCAAGGGGTAGGTTCTCTTACTTCATCACATTCACTGACGATCTCTCTAGGTTCGGATATGTGTATCTTATGAAACACAAATCTGAAGATTTTGAGAAATTCAAAGAATTCAAAAACGAAGTAGAGAACCAAACGGGCAAAAGTATTAAGATCCTTCGATCTGATAGAGGAGGGGAATACTTAAGCACGGAATTCCTAGAATACCTAAAAGAGAATGGAATTCTCTCTCAGCTTACTCCTCCGTATATAACACGGCACAACAGTGTATCGGAGCGGAGGAACCGTACCCTATTGGATATGGTTCGCTCCATGATGAGTAATACTGAGTTGCCTCTTTCATTCTGGGGATATGCCCTTGAAACGACAATATATGTATTGAACAGGGTTCCTACCAAAGCCGTGCCTACCACTCCACATACACTGTGGGAGCGGAAGAGACCATACCTTAATTTTATTAAGATATGGGGTTGTCCAGCTTATTTAAAGAAGCAGAACCCGGACAAACTCGAGGAACGGTCAGTTTTGTGTAAGTTTGTAGGATATCCTAAGTATTCGCAAGGGTATCTGTTCCACCACACTGAGGAACAGAAGGTGTTTGTTGCTCTCCACGCTGTCTTTTTGGAGAAGGAATTTCTTGCAAATGAAATTAGTGGGAGCACGGTAGAACTGGAAGAAATTCCAGAGGGATAAACTATAACTGAAGGTTTGGTGGAACAAGAAGATTCAATAGTCCCAGACGAACCTCAGCCACTCTGCAGATCTGGTAAGATTTCCCATCCGCCCGAGAGATACTACGGTTTTCTCATAGACGGGGATCGAGAAGATTGCATCTTGGAAGAAGATGATCCTATTAGTTTCATGCAGGCCATTATCAGTAGGAACTCTGATAAGTGGATGGATGCTATGCGATCCGAAATGGAGTCCATGTATACCAATAAAGTGTGGACCTTGGATATTGCTCCACCTGGGGTAAAACCCGTTGGATGCAAATGGATCTACAAAAGAAAACTTGGTGTAGATGGGCAGGTGGAAACCTATAAGGCTAGACTCGTTGCAAAAGGTTTTCGTCAAAGACCAGCTGTGGACTATGGAGAAACCTTTTCTCCAGTGGCTATGCTCAAATCCATTCGAATCCTACATGCCATTGCTGCCTTCCATAACTATGAGATCTGGCAGATGGACGTAAAAACGGCAGTTTGGAAGAGTGCGTTTATATGGATCAGCCAGAAGGTTTTGTAGACAGTGAGAGCAGCGGGAAGGTGTGCAAGTTAATTAAATCCATTTATGGATTTAAAGCAGACATCACGGAGTTGGAACATCTGTTTTGATGAAGCAGTCAAGGAATTTGACTTCATCAAGAACGAAGATGAGCCCTGTATTTATACGAAAATTGTAGGACGAACTGTCGTGTTCATAGTCTTGTACGTGGACGACATTCTTTTGATAGGAAATAGCATTCCTATGCAACAATCGGTCAAGCTTTTCTTATCACAAAGGTTCTCCATGAAAGACCTGGGTGATGCATCGTACATTCTGGGGATTAAGATCTACAGAGATAAATCCAAGAGATTACTGGGAATTTCACAGTCCAGGTACATAGAGACCGTACTAAAGAGATTTGGTATGGAAGATTCCAAGCGCGGTAACATACCCGCATTGCACGAAATCACCCTCTCCAAGGAGATATCTCCCAAGACTGACGAGGAGAGGGTTCGCATGAGTACTATACCCTACGCTTCGGCGGTAGGATCTATAATATATGTGAAGCTATGTACAAGGCCAGATGTAGATTATACGCTAAGCGTGGTGAGCCGGTATCAGTCGAACCCAGGTGAGTACCACTGGACAACAGTAAAGAACATTCTCAAATACCTGAGAAGGACAAAGGAGATGTTCTTGGTTTACGGTAATTGAGACCTAAAGGTCGAGTCCTTTACCGATTCAAGCTTCCAGAGTGACAAGGATGACAGCAAGTCTGTCTCGGGTTTTGTATTTACCCTCAACGGACGGGCGGTGAGTTGGAAGAGCTCCAAACAGGATACCGTTGCAGACTCGACGATGGAGGATGAATACATTGCTGCAAGTGATGCCGCAAAAGAGACGGTCTGGACGAAGAAGTTCATTAATGAACTTCAGGTAGTTCCGTCTATTGTTGACCCAATACCTTTGTATTGCGATAACAATGGTGATATAGCTTTACCGAAGGAATCACGGTCCCATAAAAAATCCATGCATATCTTAAGGCGGTATCACTTGATCAGGGAGATCGTATATCGCCAGGAGATCGAGGTCAGGAGAGTGGATACAAAAGACAACACTGCAGATTCATTCACCAAGGCCCTTCCTCAAGCACAGTTCGAGAGACTTTTTGAGATGTTGGGTATGCGGTACACTAAAGTTAGCCCTAGAGCAGACGTTGGATACTCGGCACGCCAATATATATGGCCTTAGTGCAAGTGGGAGATTGTTAGATATGTATGCCCTAGAGGCCATTATTGTATATGTATACATATGAATACTTGGACATATATATGTATAGGACAGTCTTGCTCAATATGATAGTATGCTATATAGTTTGTCTTTATCTTAACATGTGCATGTTTTACTTGCTATTACATATCTTTTATACATGTTAATAAAGCCTGTTGGATCAATGCTAGACTACCTGCATTGTGATAGAGATCATACTTGTGGGAGAATGGTAGTCGGTACGCACATCCTTAAATGGTCCCTAGTCGTGGGAGTATCAAGACTGGGCATCGATATTTCAGAGTAGACTAGTGTATACGTTTCTAGACCCCGACGAGGGGCGTTGGTTAAGTCTCGCAACCATTGGTCTTTAGACCTAAGATCGTATGCAGTTGCTCACTGGGGGTGAGTACACAGGACGGACTCACCTAGAACTTCCAGATGGTACTATACCTATCGTCAGGTAGAAGTTCTCAGGTGACATGAGTACAAGTTAGTCTTTAGACCTGAGATCGGCATTTATCTCGTGTGGGTTCCCACTGTGGTTTGATCACTACCCTACCACGGCTCTACTGAGACGTGCAAACAGGTTTTGGTTGGGTACAGTCCTGAGCCAAATGGAGGCAGTGAGCGATTGTCTGGGATTCATCTCTCCCGGTATAGGGAGTCGATATCGCACAGTGTTCGATTGGTCAGGACCAAAAGACCTTGGCCAAGGCAGTTGGGATTTACTGATAAGCTGATCAGTAGTTTCCCGGATTGGTCCTGAGCCGCATCAGCGTGAATTACCAGGTTATCAGGGTCTGACGTTTACCACCCCTAGACCCGGTATGCGATACTCTCAGACGAAGAGACCGGACTGTACGGAGATTGTCACAGATAGGCTCAGTATGGATCCAGATGAGTTTGCTCATCGGCCTTCCTTTTCGACAGGTACCCGGGTAGCGGTTACGTACAGCTGGTGCCACTGACGTGCTTGTAGTTATGGATTTATCCAGTAACTCACTGCCGGCGTACTATCGAGTTTTTAAAGTCCCACACAGAGGGTTTCCCTGGTTCAGTAGAAATGATGTAGTAGCCGCATTGGGTACATGCACAGTCTCGATCGATTGATGTACTTTGTACTCAGGCTTTCAATCGGACAGTTGGTAATACTAGCCGGCTCGGGTTTGAGCTGGATTGTTAAATCAGGTATTGATTTAATAGTTTACATATATGTATTTAGATATGTATATTCTAGTATTACGTTCTTCGTGTTATTCTATATCTTTGTGCATTCATGTTCTTATCCGAATGCAGGTATGTATATACAGCAGACTGTAATCCGTATTTATTACAGATTACCTTCTAGAAGGTGGCCACCTCATTATGTTTTTTCCATTTATTTGAAAAATGGAAAATGAGATGTAAAGTGTGAGGTATGGGAGGAATGGAGATAACCTTGCTTCAATATTTAACAAATGAATTTTTAATTCATTTGGAGTTACTATTGAAGCATGGTTGTTGATTGTTTATTCAAGAAATTCATACACAAAACCTTTGTGTGTAATTTCTCTCTCATGGTTGCTTCATTATTTTCTTGAGCTCCCATTTCTATTCATCTCCTCCCCCCTCTTGATTTCCTCCACCTTCATCATCTTCCTCTTTCACTACCCTCTCATGAGTTGAGAAACAAGTGAAGAGGCAAGGTAGAGATAGTAGAACACGTAGATCTTCATACTACATCCTAGAAAACTTGGATTAGCATCCCAAGTTCTCTAGTTTCTCCTTTTTGTTACTTAGTTAGGAGCTAGAGCCATGGATCACATCCCTCGGGTGGATCATCTACGATAAAGGAGGGCCGGAGAACAAGCTCGATCCCGGAGGACCGATGGAGCCAGAAATGGAGATCGAACAATTTCAAGGTGGCCACTTGGAGCACATGACGATGAAAGAAGACCGAAGGACTTGGGTCGCTTGTTGAGATTTCTTCATCATAGTAGATAGCACTACTACATTTGCTAGTTAGGATTATGGTAAGATCTGGGTTAAAAGTTATTCTAGTGCCATGTTTAAGAAATTTTTTTTTCCACATTTGGTCACAGTAGTTGGCCGGGGCACTAGCGTAACCTTTCACATCCTTCAAATGTTCCTAGTCATGGGAGTATCGAGACAGAGCATCGATACTCCAGAGTAGACTAGCGTATACGCTTCTCAACCCACATGATAGGCGATGGATGATCCCATATCCATTGGTGTTTGACATTAGAGATGGTATGCGGGTGCTCAGTGGAGACAGGGTACACTGGACAGACTCGCCGAGAACTCCTAGATGGTATTATACCTATCGTCAGATAGCAGTGTAGGAAACCCGCTAGAAAATTTAGGGCAACATAAACACATGTAGAAAAAGCTATGGTTTTTAGAGTACAACCTTTGTAGCTCCCTACGCTAGACTCCTTGGCTACTTCAGGGTTGGAAAAATGTTCGCTTGAGATCCTCTGGGTCCACGACGATCCACCCGGAGTCCTCTTTGTCCAAGATTGAAGCTCTACTAGATCAAGAGAAGAAATGGAAGCTAACACTCTACACTAATGGGCAAGACTAGTGTAGAATAATGATGTGGTTTGTTTTCTCACTTCAAAATCCTAACTTGGTGACTCTTTTGCTCACTTGAGAAAACTAGATAGAAAGGAGGAAGAAGATGATGGCTTGTAAAATGCTCAAGATAATGATAAACTTGTGAATAAAAATGAGAAATGAAAAAATATATATATATTCACTTTCTCACTCTTAACCATAGTTATAAAATATCTAGATATTTTAGTTTGGAACAAAAATGGCCATAGAAAATGAATCATGGTTAAACCAAAGGGTTAGTGAAATAATAAAATATTAAACCATGATAACAATTTCCATTTCCATTTTTCTTTTCCAATAAATAATATCTATATATTTATATATGGTGTGAGTCTTATATTGCCGCCATCCACTATATCAACAACCATGATAGATTATGTATGCATGTATGTGTGCATGCACATTCTATGTGCATGAATGAGAATAAATGCATACGTGCATGCATACAACAAAAAAGGCAAGAAAGGGTTTAAAGTGAGAAACTAATGGTCAATGATAAATCAACACTTGATTTAGCAAACCATTCATATCGCATACGACCCGACCAAACGCAAACCGCCCGATTAATATACGGTATCACATACGCGCATTTTAACCGGGTCCACGCGCATATCTCATATGCGCACCACATCGTTTCGCCTCGACTAGGCAACTCTATTGTGGGATTCTAAGACTCGTCAATACGCCGGCAATGGGTGATGATCATATCAAGCACCCCCAAGCCGCAAGCGGTCAGCTAAACGTAACGGCCACCCGGGTATTGAACGATCAGAAGAAAACAAGCGAACCTGTCACTACTCCCGTCGAGCCAACCGGCAACACTACCGTACAGTCCGGTCTCTTCGTCAGATATGCTGCATATCGAGTCTATAGATCGTAACGTCGACCCCAATAACTCAATAAGTCGTGCCGATGAATGGTCTATAACAGATCGAGAAACTACTGATAACACTTATCAGTAAATCTTAACAGCCCTGGCCAGGGACTTACTGATATAGCCAATCGAGCACAACACAGCATCAACTCCTAATACCGGGAGAGACGAAACCCCTACTATCGCTCATCGCCTTCGTGGGACTGTACCCAACTGCCACCTGTTTGCACGACTCAGTAAAGCCGTGGTAGGGTGGTAATCAAAGTACAGTGGGAGAACACACAAGACTCTATGACGATCTCGGGTCTACAGACTAACCTGCACCAGTGTCACCTGAGAAATGCTATCCGACGATAGATATAATTCCATATAGGAGTTCTCGGTGAGTCCGTCCAGTGTACCCAGTCACCACTGAGCACCCGTATACGATCTCGATATCAAACATCGATGAATGTGGGAACATCCATCGCCCATCATATGGGTCTAGTATCATATACGCTAGTCTACTCTGGTATATCGATGCCCCGTCTCGATATACCTACGACTAGGGACATTTCAGGATATGCTTATAAACTACAGATGTCCCACTAGTATGATCTCCATCATAATCACAGTAGTCAAGCCCATATCCTCAGGGCTTTATCAACATGTATGAATGAATAAAAGCATGATCAAATCAACATGCCAGATAAAGAAGAACCAGATAGCATACTATCATGTCGAGCAAGAATGTACACTGAATATATATATATATATATATATATACATGTATAAATACATCCACTATCATATAATGGCCTCTAGGGCATACATATATCCAACAAGTAGTTCTCTGGTGACACTGGTACAAGTTAGTCTGTCGACCCAAGATCGTCATAGAGTCTTGTGTGATTCCCACTGTCCTTTGATTTCCACCTTACCACGTTCAAGAGATCGTGCAAAACGGTGGTTTTTAGGTACATTCCCGAGTCACATGGAGGCAATGAGCGATGCGAGGGGATTTCGTCTCCCCCGGTATTGGGGGTTGATGTTGCGCTATGCTCGATTGGCCATAACGGGAAATCCCTGGACAGGGTTGCTGAGATCTACTGGTAAGTATTATCAGTAGTTTCTCGAACCGTTATAGACCTTGTATCGGTATGACTTATCAGGCTATTGGGGTCTGATGTTATACCACCCCCAGACTGTGATATGCGATATATCAGACAAAGAGACCGGACTGTACGGTAGTGGTACTGATTGGATTTACAGGAGTATGAGCAGGCTTGCTTGTTGATCTTCTGATCGCTCAATACCCGGGTGGCCGTTACGTTTAGCAGCCCGCTTGCGCCTTGTAGGTGTTTGATATGATCATCACCTACTGCCGGCGTATTGACGAGTCTTTAGAGTCCTACACAGAGGTTTCCTGGTTCATGTGAAACAAAGTAAGAGCACATATGTGATATGTGCAGGACCGAGATTAATGCACGTATGTGATACCGCATTTTATTCTCATGATATGTGATATCGGACGGTTATATGTGATATAACCGGGTTATTGGATCAAGTGTTGATTCGATAAAAAGATACATATGATATTAGTGGGTTATATGTGATATAGCCGGATTATTAAATCATGTGTTGATTTAATAATTTAATGTATAATTATATATTTGATATATTAAATTGCATTAACTAATATTTGCTCACTTAAGCATTTCTTTTTCTCACTTGTGATACATTAATATATATGTGATATATGTTAATTGTATTATTTTCTTTTTGCACAAAATATATATGTGATATATATTGTTGTGTCATGTTTGGTTACACATGCAACATGGATGTATGAGACTCACACCATGCTAGGTTAATGTTAGGGTTTCATTTGTTTTAAGTAATTCAAATAACTTGGAAATTAGTCATGGTTGAGCTTGGATGGAAGCTAGTAGAACCATTGACTAAGTCCACCCTTTTTGTTTTGCTTAAGATATTTATTAACATAATCATTATCATAAGCCATGGTTAAGTCTCTACAAGGGTTAGTGTATGTCATATACTCACCCATGGTTGCATTTCTAACATCATCTCATTATTCATCACGTCATCTTCTTCTTCCTCATGAAAGCTTTCTAGCTTTTAAAATTGTGATGAAATATTATGAGAATATAAAATCTAAAGTTAGCAAAATTCCTACTTCATCATCCTCTACTATTAGCCATTTAGTTTAGGGTGTTTACTTCACTAATCTACCATTAGTGAAGATGTAGCATGAGCTTGAGTCTCCTCGACAAGATCATCTTTGGCCTCGAAGACTTCATGCAAGTTTGCATCTTTCATCTTGTGGATCCTCTCAAGAGTTTGGGAGATCATTACTCGCAGCGAAGGGACCTCTACACAGAGCATTTGAAGTGAAGGACCGATCTACAAAGGTTGTATTCCGCATTCATTTTGTATGCAGAGTTGTTTGCATGTTGGTTTGTTTAATTCTCTAGTTAAGATTCTTGGGTTAGGGTTGTTTAGAACGGCAAATTTTTGAAAATGGCATGGAGGATGCCTCCCGAAACCTTGCTGCCGCGCTACGTAACCCTACAGTGGTATCAGAGCCAAGATAGATATTTAAACGATGTTTGTTAGATTACGAAACCGAAACAACTCCGAAACACCCGATACACATTCCTAGTTTCTGTCGAATTTTTAATGGCCTCTTAAAAAAAATTTAGCAACTGCAGAATGTTGTTTGTGATATAACATGAACACTATGAAAATTTAAAGCATTTTGGTCGGATTTTAGCCGAGCACAACAAGGGAAAATCCGAGCAGGACGGCCCTATTCATGCATGCTGGCTTCAAATTTTTTCAGTGTTCCAGGCTCTGGGTTTTGGTGTTTCAGGTTTTGCTTGTTTTTTCTAAATTTGCATGTGATGTTAACTTTTTGCAAAGGCAATTCGGAGTGTTTCGTAGTCGTAATTCTAACATATATTCGGGTTATTTAGACGATGTTAAAAATTTCGTACGGATATCAATAACCCATATTTTCCCTCGCTGGAAATTTTCCAAGTGTTGAATTTTTTTCAAGTTTAAAATCTTCAGAAAATCATGCAAGTGATTCTGTGGACCCTCTAGAAGAACGATAACCAAACTCGACTTTTTGGATCGCAGAACCGCGGTCATACCGTATGGTTTGCGGCAGTTCCGTGGAGAAATGAGTGAGGCATGGGTCGACCCTTCTATGGATGGTTCATAGGAGCTGTGGCATGTTCTGGGTACTTTTTGAACTCCACTCAAGTGTTGAGCTCTTTGGGAAATTTTGGGTGTTTGTTTATTCGATCGAAAAGTTTAACATCGTCTAGCTATCTGTGATTGTGATACAATATTTGGAATCCACAAAATTGGTTATGTGATAACTAGTTTGAATTTTATAAATCTAGCAGTTTAGTCTCATTTGATCGGTTGCCACGAAATTTTGATGTTGATCAAAAGTCCGTCGCAGTTACGTAGTGTACGTGGATATTCACCGGGTAACCTTACTAGATAGCCAAGCCCCATAGCCTCGACCACGTGACTGTAGGAGAACCTCGTCGCCAAAAGCATCTGATCAGGTGCTCACGGCCACGGTGTTCCACCTTGTAGGGTTCCTAAGCACCCTAATGAGGTCTCACAAGGCATCAACCATGCCAATTTCAAATTTTAACGGTGCCGAGAAACCCTAGAACGGATCGTCGGATAGATCTTTAGGCGAAAATGAAACTAGTTAACAACTTAACTAAAGTTTAAACGGAAATATAACCTTTGTAGATCCGGTGCTCCACCTCCATAGCTCCGCAACAAAGTCCCGTCGCTGTCTAAATGAATTCCCGGGCTCTAGCGTCGGCTTCGTCGGAGAAATGGCGAGCTAGGTCGTCGATGTCCATGCCGAAGATGATCTACGTCGAGGCATCGCTAGATCAATCTCCAACTTCACCAAGTCTAGAAAACTTGTGAAGGAAACACACTCTACTACTTGGCAAGAGGTAGAGGATGAAGAAATAGGAAGTGGGTAGACTTTAAAATTGGATTTCTCACTCATTTCATCAATCCTCCATTGATGAAGTGAAGCTTTCTTCAAGGAAGAAGATGAAGAAGAAGAAGAAAGTGTAATGATAAGTTATTAGAATATATTAGAAAAACAATACTTATCATAAATCTAACTATGGTTATGTGTAGAGAATTGACCAAGGTTAAAGGAATGGTTAGGGTTAAGGATGAGATAAGAATGGTGGACTAGGTCAAAGCTTCATGAAGCTTCAACTAAACAACAAATAAAGCCACCATTCTTTTCTCTTTTCCATTTATTTTCCAAAATGTATAAACAAATAAATAAAGGAATAAATAAGTAATGGAAAATAAAACCCTAATTATATGTTTAACCATGGTTTAATTCTTTACACTTAACCAAGTAAACATGTATCATCAAACATGATACAATCATGTGTACAAAAGTATATCACATATACAATGTGCACAAACCGAGTGAGAAAAACCATTTAAAGTGAACCAATACTAGTTAACGCAAAGTAATATATCAAATATATAATTATGCATTAAATCATTAAATCAACACTTGATTTAACGATCCGGTCATATCGCATATAACCGACTAGTATCCAATGTATCGGCTTATCGAATCAATCCTTGATTCGATAACTAGGTTATATCGCATACAACCATTCGATACATTCATCGCGAGAATAGAATACGGTATCACATACACGCATTATTCTCGGCCCCGCACATATCTCATATGCGCTCCTATTTCGTTTCGCTTGAGCCAGGAAACCTCTGTGTAGGACTCTAAAGACTCGTCAATACGCCGGCAGCAGATGATGATCATATCAAACACCCACAAGCCGCAAGCGGTCTGCTAAACGTAACGGCCACCCGGGTATTGAGCGATCAGAAGATCGACGAGCAACCCCGCTCACACTCCAGTGAATCCAACCAGTAACACTACCGTACAGTCCGGTCTGATCGTCTGATATGTCGTATATCTCGCCTAGGGGTGGTAAACGTCAGACCCCAATAGCTCGATAAGTCGTGTCGATATGAGGTCTATAACAATTCGAGAAACTACTGGTAACACTTACCAGTAAATCTCAGCAACCCTGGCCAGGGATTTCCTGTTATAGCCAATCGAACACAGCGCAACATCAACCCCCTATACCGGGAGAGACGAATCCCCTCCTATCGCTCATTGCCTCCATGTGACTCGGGACTGTACCCAAAAACCACCGTTTTGCACGCCCTCTTGAACGTGGTAAGATGGAAATCAAAGCACAGTGGGAACCACACAAGACTCTATGACGATCTCGGGTCAACAGACTACTCTGTACCAGTGTCACCAGAGAACTGCCATCTGACGTGAGGTATAATAACATCTGGGAGTTCTCGGCGAGTCCGTCCAGTGTACCCAGTCTCTACTGAGCACCCGTATATCATCTCTGATGTCAAACACCAATGGATTTGGGATCATCCATCGCCCATCTGTATGGGTCGAGAAGGTATACGCTAGTCTACTCTGGTATATCGATGCCCCATCTCGATACACCCACGACTAGGGAATTTCAAGGATGTACTTATGGACTACCATGTCCCCACTAGTATGATCCGCATCATAGTCCAGGTAGTCAAGTACACATCCTAAGGGCTTTACCAACATGTAACAGAGAGACAATTAGTGCACACGTCAAGGTAAAGAGTAACCAGATAGCATACTATCATGTCGAGCAAGAAAGTCCTCCCTATATATGTCCCAGCATCCACTACAATATACATCCAATGTACAGTAATGGCCTCTAGGTTATACATATAACTAACAATCTCCCACTTGCACTAGAGCCATCTGTAGCAGTGGTTGTATTATCTCATACTCAACCATCCCATAAAAGTCTCTCTCTGGGAATAGGCCTTCGTGAGTGGATCCGCCGTGTTGTCCTCTTGGTCTACTCTCCTAACCTCGATCACCCTGGAGATCAACCATCTCCATGATCAGGTGACACTGTCTTAGAATATGTCTGGATCACTGATGGGACGAGGGTTCCTGGCATAAGCCACAACTCCATTGTCACACAATGGTAGGAACTAAGTTCATCTCATGAACTAATATACATCCAAACAGCCTCTTTGGTAGCATCTTAAGTAGCGATGTATCGTGCCTTTATCGTCTAGTATGTCACGGTATCTAGCTTGGAACTCTTCCAACATACCGTCCCTTTACTGAGGGTAAAGACAATGCCTGCGACTGACATTCAGTCGTCTTTATCACCCTAGAACAGTTCCAGTGATTCTCCTCAGGACCAATTGATACCATCTCACTACAGCTAGTGAGTATACTAACATCCATTTAGATCTATCTCATAGATCCAAAATCCAGGATTTAGTTGGTATCACTTTGATCCTATGTGGAGAATCATTGTAATAAGCGGAGATTGATCGAGCGTAGCATAGGAAACTCTTTCCCTATCAAGAGTATGTCATCCACGTACTATACGAGGATCACCACCATACTCCCTACTACCTTTTTGTATATACAAGATTCATCTACCATTTTGATGATGTCAACTTCTTTGACTAATCCATCAAAACAGATGTTCCAACTCCGCGATGCCTGCTTTATCCTATAAAGCATCTTGCACACGTTTCCGCTGCTCCCACTGTCTACGAGACCCTCTGGCTGTGTACTTATAGACTCACTCTTCTAAAACATCATTTAGAAAAGCAGTCATGACACCCAACCACCAGATATCGTAGTCATGTTATGTAGCCGTGACAAGTAGGATCTGGATGGAATTAAGCATAGCTACTTGAAAAGGTTTCATCATTATCCGCACCTGGTCAATGATGCAAACTTTTAAAAAGTCTAGCTTTGAAAGTCTCAACATTTCCATCTACACCAAGTAATCTTCTCAAGATATACTTGCTCCTGATCGGGATTTAACCCTTCAAATATAGCAACCAAAGTCCATACTTTGTTGGTGTACATGGATTCCATCTCAGATTGCTAAGCATACAGCGATTCTTACAGAGTCTCACTCCTGATGGCCAGCTCGAAGCTAGTTGGGTCATCATCTCATGATGTAATCCTCGCTCCCACTGTCATAGAGAAACCGAAGTATCTCTCAGGTGGGTGAGGAACCCTACTAGATCGGCGGAGAGGCTGAGGTTCGTTAGAATCTACTGAATCCTTCGGTTCTACCAAATCATCTGTTGTAGTTTGTATGGCTGGAACATTTCCAGTTCTACATAACAGACCTTGCCTCGAGCTTGTCCGGATTTTGCTTTTAGACATAGGCCGGACAACCCCAAATCTTAACCAATTTAAGATATGGGCTCTTCCCATTCCATATCTTATATGGAGTGGTAGGCAACTGATTTGATTTGAACCCTATTTAGTAGGTATGCAACTTCTCAAGTGCATAACTCCCAAAAGGAAAAAAGGTAACTCAGTAGTACTCATCATAGAGCACACCATATCAAATAGGGTGTATCTGCTCCGCCCCGATATACCATCGTGCAATGGTGTATACGGAGGAGTAATGCTGAGAGAGAATCTCATTCTCCTTCAGAATCATCCAGGAATTCCGTGCTCAAGTATTCTCCTCCCTGATCTCATCAAAGGACATAATACTTATACCCGTATTTTGGTTCTTTACTTCTAACTTATATTCTGTGAATATCTCAAAAGATTCGGACTTGTGTTTCAACAAGAACATAGGTCTGAATCTCGAAAGATCATCAGAGAATGTAATGAAGTATAAAGAACCAGTCCTGGCATGTGTAGACAGGAGACCTTGCATACATCATCATGTTTCAGTCCCAAGAGTTCACTAACTCTTTCTCTGTTTCCAATAAACAGGGCTATGGTCATCTTATCTCTGTGACATGATTGGCGAGTTTCACAAGATGTAAATTCAAACTGATTTAAATATGCATCTATATGTAACTCTAGCTAGTCGGGTCACATTGATCTGACCTAGTCTACAATACCTCAAGAAGAATTCGTTCATTTCTGAACTCTTCCTCTTGTGTGTGTTCTATATACTAAGAACTGTATTTTGATTTAGATCATCAATGCTTTTAGATAACGTGCCTGAACCGATCAACTTTTGATATAGGAAATGTTCAAAACATTATCCAACAATACAAAATTTTATCGTTTTTTTACTAATAAAGAGACAGATATGATTTTGTATATCAGGTTCGGTATCTAATAATATTCGTTCAGACTCAATGTATCGGTAATACAGGGTGACAGTGACCGACAGACTTGGCTGCAACACTTGCCCCGTTTTCTGCCTCATGAAACTTATCACCCGTTCTCAGTTTTTCAACCCTTTTGTAGCCCTATGTAACATCTTACATATCTGGGATCCTGATCCGGTATCAAATACCCAGGATACGGAGGATACTGAGAAACAGTTCTTTGTAATGAACACACCCGAAGACGATGCATCAACATGCACTCTCTTCGTTTGGGCGGCACGGGAAATCTGGTATTCCCTAATTTCCTGCTCTGTCTTATAACAATTATAAGTTGGAGCGGGACCAACGTTCCCCAGCTCAGTATAACAAGCGGGTTCGGTCAATAATCCGTATTATTATCTTGATTAAGGCGTGATATGGTCGCTACCGAGAAAGAGAGAGAAGAAAACACTCAGCGTGCGCTCTTGCAAGAATAGATTGGTTTTTATTTTATCTAATCAGGATGGCTCCCACTGCTTTTTATCAAATCTTCCTTCAAACCCTAAAAGGAAAGACTAGCCGGGATTAATTACACACTACAAGTTCACCAATCTTTCAGCCAGGCCAGTGTCGGTACTTTGAGGGAGGTGCCCCGTGCTTTCGCACGGACCTAATTAATGTAAACCTCGTTTTCCCAGAGGCGTAACCCCGTTGACACCTTTCTAGACACCTACTTGATCGGCTAATTGCAATGTGTAAAACTCTCCCAGGAATAACAATTACTCGCAGCGGGTATCGGGATCCAACTATCTCATAGAAGGTATGCAATCTCATTGCAAATTTCAACACTTGAAATTCCCGATAATATTTTGCCCCTAACCTCCTATGACCTTGACAAAGGCCAACAAACCATAGGATGCTAGTCAAGTTCAACCCGTCATTTCCTGATTGAATTAAACCCACCCGCACGGCCCTTGACAAAGGCCAACAAGGTCGCACGACTACCCTAACCCAATCTGCATCATATGCATAAGCAGATAAGCACCAGTTAGCTACCGCACACTGCGCCTTGACAAAGGCCAACAAACGCAGCACGAATACTAACTACTACTTATCTGAAATGACGGAGGGCTACGACAGGTTTTTCTGAAAACCTATTGCGTAATGAACTTGATATCGTTGTAGGATCGAATGAATTTTGAAATGGAGTGTTTTTGAGGCTTTTCTAGTTTTGCTAAAGGAGTCACTCCCGGTGAAGGGATCGTCGGTCCTTTCCTCGTCGAATGAGGTGCGGGATATATCATATATATCGCTGTGCAAAGCAAAAACTCTTAAAAGCAATCAAAAGACAAACCGAAGGTGTAGCATCTGCCAGTTATTGCTAAAGGAGTCACTCCCGGTGAAGGGATCTCGGTCCTTTCCTTATCGAATAAGGTGCAGGATATATCACATATACCGCTGTGCAAAGCAAGAACTGTAGCTACCTGTTTTATTTTGAAATTCGATTCTACAACATCTTAGGTTTCTTTTATTTCATTAATCTCATTAATGAAGTCCAATCATTTAAGTACCTAAACATCACAGATAAATACGACGTACACTTATGCCATCCGCATTCGCCTCGATGTCCCCTCGTGCACCGTTAGGTTAGGTAACTAACGGCAGAGCGGGGCAGGGCTAGCGTGGGTGTAAAACATAAGTAACGTCTATATAATATATCATATATAATATATATTGTATCTATCACAGAACATCACATGATCACATCACAGATATCGCAGCAGAAGAAACATATGAAATATTGGATATACTAGGACGTCCGTGTTTTCAATACGAGCCAGTATAAAACACGGATTCCACGGTCGTCATGAATAGCCAAACCCACACCCCTAGACCCCTACGAGAGCGGCAAGCAACCCTACCAATTCTGGAGTTAGGAGACCCGGGCTCGACTCCTCGAGTTGGTCTCCCACTGGACTCCAGAACCCGGTTACTTGTGCCCTCCTCCTTGGGTCTATCCTAGTGCGGAAAAGTAAATAATATACAACAACGGTGACAACTTCCGCAACCTGGAAGTGCCCCAATAAAAGAATATTACATACAAGTTTTTACATGAATGAAAATGAAAAACACTCATCTCACATAAAACCCCCGGCTATTCAAACACGACGATCCAATATAACATATCCAGCAACACATAACATCACATGTCATCAACGTAAGTAAATATGCGCATCCCAATTGTCGTTGACATATAGCAACGAAACCGGCGATATCACATATTACACTTACGGTCACAGAAAAGAAAGTGTAAAACTACAACAGTTGGAATCCGCAACCACCTCAGACATCACATGCCTGACCAAATGAATTCTTTAGACATCGCATGCCTAACAATTATAAACCCCGCATTTTAGTCTCATTATCGAAAACTCTTTTCAATACCAAGTCGGGCAATTCAACAGGATTCCCGACATCCTGATCGAATGCTCGTCGCAAACTTTAGTAGACGGTCACACCCCCGATACCGACGACGAAGTGCACCAAGGCGGAACACCGCTATCGGGAGCACCCGAACGGATGCTTTCGGCGACAGGGTTCTCCTATAGTCACTTAGTCGGGGCTATTGGGTGTAGCTGTCTATTAAGTTTACCCGGCGAGTATCCGCGTACGCTACGTGATTGCGACGGACTTTTGATCACATCAAAATTCCGTGGCAACCGATCAAGTGAGACTAAACTGCTAGATTTATAACATTCATTCAGTTATCACATAACTTTTGTGAATTCCAATTATTGTATCTCATTCCGGATAAATAGAAAATGTCAAACTTTCCGATCGAACAATCGAACACCCAAGTTTTCCCTATACAGCTCAACACATGAAATAAGTCTAACAACATTCAGTTCGTGCCTCAGTACCAACGGTCCAGCCGTAGAAGGGTCAAGCCAACGCCTCACATGTGGCACGCCGTACTGCCCCAAACCCGAAGGTTCAAAGGGCAGTTCAAGACGGTCACATAATCGAGTTAAGGTTTGTTGTCTTCTAGAGGGTCCATCGCGTTACTTGCATTACTTTAGAATGTCGTTAAACTACGGAAAAATCCAACACTTGGAAATTTCCCGACAGGGGAAAAATTGGGTATTTATATCCGGTCGAACTTTTTAACATATTCTAAAATTTATCCGGAAAGCCACATTGACAAAGTTTGATAATCCAATCGAATATACGAATCCCCAAAACAACCCCAGAAAAATCAACTCTTGAATAAAATATTAAAAATTTCCAGAAGACTCAGCACTACAAGACAAGAATTACTGTGCAAGCCACGTTGTGTAACTCTACAAAGTGGTCGCGGAACCGCCGTGAAGCCCATGGTGGGGGCTGCGGTTCCGCGCCTCTTTAGTGGAGTTAGCATCACGTGCTTCACAGTAACTCATACAATTTCCTGCTGAATTTTTTGGCAATTTTTAATCTGGAAAAATCCCAGTTTTTAGAAAAAGTCCAGAGAGCTATTTTGGGGTTAGGTTTTCGGTTCGTCCGGCTTTCAAACTCCGTCTAGACTTCGCCTAAGGCTCTAGCTAGGCTCTGATACCACTGTAGGGTTCCTATTCACCCTAATGAGGTCCCACAAGGCATCAACCATGCCAATTTCAAATTTTAACGGTGCCGAGAAACCCTAGAACGGATCGTCGGCTAGATGTTTAGGCGAAAATGAAACTAGTTAACAACTTAACTAAAGTTTAAACGGAAATACAACCTTTGTAGATCCGGTGCTCCACCTCCATAGCTCCGCAACGAAGTCCCCTCGCTGTCCAAATGAATTCCCGGGCTCTAGCGTCGGCTTCGTCGGAGAAATGGCGAGCTAGGTCGTCGATGTCCATGCCGAAGATGATCTATGTCGAGGCATCGCTAGATCAAGCTCCAACTTCATCAAGTCTAGAAAACTTGTGAAGGAAACACACTCTACTACTTGGCAAGAGGTAGAGGATGAAGAAATAGGAAGTGGGTTTCTCACTCATTTCATCAATCCACCATTGATGAAGTGAAGCTTTCTTCAAGGAAGAAGATGAAGAAGAAGAAGAAAGTGTTATGATAAGTTATTAGAATATATTAGAAAAACAATACTTATCATAAATCTAACTATGGTTATGTGTAGAGAATTGACCAAGGTTAAAGGAATGTTTAGGGTTAAGGATGAGATAAGAATGGTGGACTAGGTCAAAGCTTCATGAAGCTTCAACTAAACAACAAATAAAGCCACCATTCTTTTCTATTTTACATTTATTTTCCAAAGTGTATAAACAAATAAATAAAGGAATAAATAAGTAATGGAAAATAAAACCCTAATTATATGTTTAACCATAGTTTAATTCTTTACACTTAACCAAGTAAACTTGTATCATCAAACATGATACAATCATGTGTAAGAAAGTATATCACATATACAATGTGCACAAACCGAGTGAGAAAAACCATTTAAAGTGAACCAATACTAGTTAACGCAAATTAATATATCAAATATATAATTATGCATTAAATCATTAAATCAACACTTGATTTAACGATCCGGTCATATCGCATATAACCGACCAGTATCCAATGTATCGGCTTATCGAATCAATCCTTGATTCGATAACTAGGTTATATCGCATACAACCATTCGATACATTCATCACGAGAATAGAATACGGTATCATATACACGCATTATTCTCGGTCCCGCACATATCTCATATGCGCTCCTATTTCGTTTCGCTTGAGCAAGGAAACCTCTGTGTAGGACTCTAAAGACTCGTCAATACGCCGGCAGCAGATGATGATCATATCAAACACCCACAAGCCGCAAGCGGTCTGCTAAACGTAACGGCCACCCGGGTATTGAGCGATCAGAAGATCGACGAGCAAGCCCGCTCACACTCCAGTGAATCCAACCAGTAACACTACCGTACAGTCCGGTCTGATCGTCTGATATGTCGCATATCTCGCCTAGGGGTGGTAAACGTCAGACCCCAATAGCTCGATTAGTCGTGTCGATATGAGGTCTATAACAATTTGAGAAACTACTGGTAACACTTACCAGTAAATCTCAGCAACCCTGGCCAGGGATTTCCTGTTATAGCCAATCGAACACAGCGCAACATCAACCCCCTATACCGGGAGAGACGAATCCCCTCCTATCGCTCATTTCCTCCATGTGACTCGGGACTGTACCCAAAAACCACCGTTTTGCACGCCCTCTTGGACGTGGTAAGATGGAAATCAAAGCACAGTGGGAACCATACAAGACTCTATGACGATCTCGGGTCAACAGACTACTCTGTACCAGTGTCACCAGAGAACTGCCATCTGACGTGAGGTATAATACCATCTGGGAGTTCTCGGCGAGTCCGTCCAGTGTACCCAGTCTCTACTGAGCACCCGTATATCATCTCTGATGTCAAACACCAATGGATATGGGATCATCCATCGCCCATCTGTATGGGTCGAGAAGGTATATGCTAGTCTATTCTGGTATATCGATGCCCCATCTCGATACACCCACGACTAGGGACTTTCATGGATGTACTTATGGACTACCATGTCCCCACTAGTATGATCCGCATCATAGTCCAGGTAGTCAAGTACACATCCTAAGGGCTTTACCAACATGTAACAGAGAGACAATTAGTGCACACGTCAAGGTAAAGAGTAACCAGATAGCATACTATCATGTCGAGCAAGAAAGTCCTCCCTATATATGTCCCAGCATCCACTACAATATACATCCAATGTACAGTAATGGCCTCTAGGGCATACATATAACTAACACACCTTAGTGCACTTCGTCGATGGCATCGGGGGTGCGGCCGTCTACTAAAGTTTCCGACGAGCATTCGATCAGGTTATCCGGAATCTTGTTGAATTACCCGACAGGTTATTGGAAAGTGTTTTCAATATCGAGACTAAAATGCGGGGTTTATAATTGTTCGGCATGTGATGTCTAAGGAATTCATTTGTTGGGCATGAAATCCAAAATATGTGATACATTGGGTTTATGATGTCTAAGGTGGTTGCGGATTCCAACTGTTGTATTTTTTCACTCTCTTTTCTGCGACCGTAAGTGTAATATGTGGTGTATCTCCGGTTTCGTTGCTATACGTCAACGACAATTGGGATACGCATATTTACTTACGTTGATGACATGTGATGTTATGTATTGCTGTGATATGTTATATTAGATCGTCGTGTTTTGAATAGCCGGGGGTTTTTATGTGAGATGGGAGTTTTTCATTTTCATTCATGTAAAAGCTTGTATGTAATATTCATTTATTGGGGCACTTCCGGGTTGAGGATGATCTCACCATTGATGTATATTATTTACTTTTCCGCATTAGGATAGACCCAAGGAGGAGAGCACAAGTAACCGGGTTCTATGGTCCAGTAGGAGACCATCTCGAAGAGTCGAGACCGGGTCTCCTAACTCTAGAATTGGAAGGGTTGCTTGCCGCTCTCGTAGGGGTCTAGGGATGTGGGTTTGGCTATTCATCGCGACCGTGGAATCCGTGTTTTATACTGGATTAATTTAAAACACAGAATTCCTGGTATATCCAATATTTCATATATGTTCTTCTGCTGCTGATATTCTGTGATGTGATCACTTGATATTCTGAGACGAATGCTTATATTTTATATATATGTGATATATAATAAATATTGCTGCTTTCGTTTCTTCTGTGATGCTTAGGAAGCATAATTGATTGGACTTCATTAATGAGATTAATGAAATAAAAGAAACCTAAAGATGTTGTAGAAACTTGTTTAAAAACGGGTAGCTCTAGTTCTTGCTTTGCATAGCGGTATTCCTTGTAGAATATCCAGCACCTTGTTCGATAAAGAAAGTGCCAAGATCCCTTCCCCGGGAATGACCTCTTTAGCGAAACTAGCAGATGCTACAACCCACTCTGTTTGTCTTTTGATTGCTTCTATAGTTTTTGCTTTGCATAGTGGTATTTATGAAATATCCTACACCTTATTCGATAAGGAAAGAGCCGAGATCCCTTCACCGTTTGAGAAACTACTGATAACTCTTATTAGTAAATCTCAGCAGCAGCCCTGGCCAGGGACTTCCAGTTATAGCCAATCGAGCATAGCGCAATATCAACCCCCAATACCGGGAAAGAAGAAACCCCTCATATCGCTCATTGCCTCCATGTGACTCGGGACTATACCCAAAATCTACCTGTTTGCATGACTCCTTTGAGCCGTGGTAGGGAAGGAATCAAAGCACAGTGGGAGCCACACAAGACTCTATGACGATCTCGGGTCTACTGAATAACTTGTACCAGTGTCACCAGAGGACTGCTATCTGACGATAGGTATACTACCATATAAGAGACATCGGCGTGTCCTGTTCGGTGTACCCATTCTCCAATGAGTACCTGTGTACAATCTTTGATGTCACACACCAATGGCTGTGGGATCATCCATCGCCCTCTAAGGGACAAAAAACGTACACACTGGTCTACACCGGAATATTGATGCCCTGGTCTCGATATTCCCACGACTAGGAACTGATTAAAGGATGTACTTGTGGACCACCCTGGACCCACTAGTATGATCTCATCATAGTCCTGGTAGTCAAGTACATATCCTAAGGGCTTTATCAACATGTAAGAGATAGACAGTATAAATATCAGTCTATATTTTAAGATAAAGGTAACGTGATAGCATACTATCATGTCAAACAAGAAAGTCGTCTATATATATGTCCAAGCATCCACTGTATCATCAATAATGGCCTTTAAGGCATACATATTCCTAACAATCTCCCACTTGCACTAAGGCCAGTTGTTGTAGTATCTCATACCCAACGTCCCAATAGTCTCTCGAATAGAATCTGGGGGATGGCCTCGGTGAGTGGATCCGCTTTGTTATCCTCTGTGTCAACTCTCCTATCCTTGATCTCTCAGAGATCAACTATCTCCCTGATCAGGTGATACTGTCTAAGAATATGTTTGGACCGCTGATGGGACCGGGGTTCTTAGGCCAAAACCACAGCTCCATTGTCATCACAATACAGAGGTATTGGATGCCCAATGGTAGGAACCAAGTTCATCGTATGAACTTATTCATCCAGACAACTTCTTTGGCAGCATCATTTGTAGCGATGTAATTAGCCTCTATCAACGAGTCTGTCGAATTTTTAATGGCCTCTTAAAAAAAATTTAGCAACTGCAGAATGTTGTTTGTGATATAACATGAACACTATGAAAATTTAAAGCATTTTGGTCGGATTTTAGCCGAGCACAACAAGGGAAAATCCGAGCAGGACGGCCCTATTCATGCATGCTGGCTTCAAATTTTTTCAGTGTTCCAGGCTCTGGGTTTTGGTGTTTCAGGTTTTGCTTGTTTTTTCTAAATTTGCATGTGATGTTAACTTTTTGCAAAGGCAATTCGGAGTGTTTCGTAGTCGTAATTCTAACATATATTCGGGTTATTTAGACGATGTTAAAAATTTCGTACGGATATCAATAACCCATATTTTCCCTCGCTGGAAATTTTCCAAGTGTTGAATTTTTTTCAAGTTTAAAATCTTCAGAAAATCATGCAAGTGATTCTGTGGACCCTCTAGAAGAACGATAACCAAACTCGACTTTTTGGATCGCAGAACCGCGGTCATACCGTATGGTTTGCGGCAGTTCCGTGGAGAAATGAGTGAGGCATGGGTCGACCCTTCTATGGATGGTTCATAGGAGCTGTGGCATGTTCTGGGTACTTTTTGAACTCCACTCAAGTGTTGAGCTCTTTGGGAAATTTTGGGTGTTTGTTTATTCGATCGAAAAGTTTAACATCGTCTAGCTATCTGTGATTGTGATACAATATTTGGAATCCACAAAATTGGTTATGTGATAACTAGTTTGAATTTTATAAATCTAGCAGTTTAGTCTCATTTGATCGGTTGCCACGAAATTTCGATGTTGATCAAAAGTCCGTCGCAGTTACGTAGTATACGTGGATATTCACCGGGTAACCTTACTAGATAGCCAAGCCCCATAGCCTCGACCACGTGACTGTAGGAGAACCTCGTCGCCAAAAGCATCCGATCAGGTGCTCACGGCCACGGTGTTCCACCTTGTAGGGCTCCTATGCACCCTAATGAGGTCTCACAAGGCATCAACCATGCCAATTTCAAATTTTAACGGTGCCGAGAAACCCTAGAACGGATCGTCGGATAGATCTTTAGGCGAAAATGAAACTAGTTAACAACTTAACTAAAGTTTAAACGGAAATACAACCTTTGTAGATCCGGTGCTCCACCTCCATAGCTCCGCAACGAAGTCCCCTCGCTGTCTAAATGAATTCCCGGGCTCTAGCGTCGGCTTCGTCGGAGAAATGGCGAGCTAGGTCGTCGATGTCCATGCCGAAGATGATCTACGTCGAGGCATCGCTAGATCAATCTCCAACTTCACCAAGTCTAGAAAACTTGTGAAGGAAACACACTCTACTACTTGGCAAGAGGTAGAGGATGAAGAAATAGGAAGTGGGTAGACTTTAAAATTGGATTTCTCACTCATTTCATCAATCCTCCATTGATGAAGTGAAGCTTTCTTCAAGGAAGAAGATGAAGAAGAAGAAGAAAGTGTAATGATAAGTTATTAGAATATATTACAAAAACAATACTTATCATAAATCTAACTATGGTTATGTGTAGAGAATTGACCAAGGTTAAAGGAATGGTTAGGGTTAAGGATGAGATAAGAATGGTGGACTAGGTCAAAGCTTCATGAAGCTTCAACTAAACAACAAATAAAGCCACCATTCTTTTCTCTTTTCCATTTATTTTCCAAAATGTATAAACAAATAAATAAAGGAATAAATAAGTAATGGAAAATAAAACCCTAATTATATGTTTAACCATGGTTTAATTCTTTACACTTAACCAAGTAAACATGTATCATCAAACATGATACAATCATGTGTACAAAACTATATCACATATACAATGTGCACAAACCAAGTGAGAAAAACCATTTAAAGTGAACCAATACTAGTTAACGCAAAGTAATATATCAAATATATAATTATGCATTAAATCATTAAATCAACACTTGATTTAACGATCCGGTCATATCGCATATAACCGACTAGTATCCAATGTATCGGCTTATCGAATCAATCCTTGATTCGATAACTAGGTTATATCGCATACAACCATTCGATACATTCATCGCGAGAATAGAATATGGTATCACATACACGCATTATTCTCGGCCCCGCACATATCTCATATGCGCTCCTATTTCGTTTCGCTTGAGCAAGGAAACCTCTGTGTAGGACTCTAAAGACTCGTCAATACGCCGGCAGCAGATGATGATCATATCAAACACCCACAAGCCGCAAGCGGTCTGCTAAACGTAACGGCCACCCGGGTATTGAGCGATCAGAAGATCGACGAGCAAGCCCGCTCACACTCCAGTGAATCCAACCAGTAACACTACCGTACAGTCCGGTCTGATCGTCTGATATGTCGCATATCTCGCCTAGGGGTGGTAAACGTCAGACCCCAATAGCTCGATTAGTCGTGTCGATATGAGGTCTATAACAATTCGAGAAACTACTGGTAACACTTACCAGTAAATCTCAGCAACCCTGGCCAGGAATTTCCTGTTATAGCCAATCGAACACAGCGCAACATCAACCCCCTATACCGGGAGAGACGAATCCCCTCCTATCGCTCATTGCCTCCATGTGACTCGGGACTGTACCCAAAAACCACCGTTTTGCACGCCCTCTTGGATGTGGTAAGATGGAAATCAAAGCACAGTGGGAACCACACAAGACTCTATGACGATCTCGGGTCAACAGACTACTCTGTACCAGTGTCACCAGAGAACTGCCATCTGACGTGAGGTATAATAACATCTGGGAGTTCTCGGCGAGTCCGTCCAGTGTACCCAGTCTCTACTGAGCACCCGTATATCATCTCTGATGTCAAACACCAATGGATTTGGGATCATCCATCGCCCATCTGTATGGGTCGAGAAGGTATACGCTAGTCTACTCTGGTATATCGATGCCCCATCTCGATACACCCACGACTAAGGACTTTCAAGGATGTACTTATGGACTACCATGTCCCCACTAGTATGATCCGCATCATAGTCCAGGTAGTCAAGTACACATCCTAAGGGCTTTACCAACATGTAACAGAGAGACAATTAGTGCACACGTCAAGGTAAAGAGTAACCAGATAGCATACTATCATGTCGAGCAAGAAAGTCCTCCCTATATATGTCCCAGCATCCACTACAATATACATCCAATGTACAGTAATGGCCTCTAGGTTATACATATAACTAACAATCTCCCACTTGCACTAGAGCCATCTGTAGCAGTGGTTGTATTATCTCATAATCAACCATCCCATAAAAGTCTCTCTCTGGGAATAGGCCTTCGTGAGTGGATCCGCCGTGTTGTCCTCTTGGTCTACTCTCCTAACCTCGATCACCCTGGAGATCAACCATCTCCATGATCAGGTGACACTGTCTTAGAATATGTCTGGATCACTGATGGGACGAGGGTTCCTGGCATAAGCCACAACTCCATTGTCACACAATGGTAGGAACTAAGTTCATCTCATGAACTAATATACATCCAAACAGCCTCTTTGGTAGCATCTTAAGTAGCGATGTATCGTGCCTTTATCGTCTAGTATGTCACGGTATCTAGCTTGGAACTCTTCCAACATACCGTCCCTTTACTGAGGGTAAAGACAATGCCTGCGACTGACATTCAGTCGTCTTTATCACCCTAGAACAGTTCCAGTGATTCTCCTCAGGACCAATTGATACCATCTCACTACAGCTAGTGAGTATACTAACATCCATTTAGATCTATCTCATAGATCCAAAATCCAGGATTTAGTTGGTATCACTTTGATCCTATGTGGAGAATCATTGTGATAAGCGGAGATTGATCGAGCGAGGCATAGGAAACTCTTTCCCTATCAAGAGTATGTCATCCACGTACTATACGAGGATCACCACCATACTCCCTACTACCTTTTTGTATATACAAGGTTCATCTACCATTTTGATGATGTCAACTTCTTTGACTAATCCATCAAAACAGATGTTCCAACTCTGCGATGCCTGCTTTATCCTATAAAGCATCTTGCACACGTTTCCGCTGCTCCCACTGTCTACGAGACCCTCTGGCTGTGTACTTATAGACTCACTCTTCTAAAACATCATTTAGAAAAGCAGTCATGACACCCAACCACCAGATATCGTAGTCATGTTATGTAGCCGTGACAAGTAGGATCTGGATGGAATTAAGCATAGCTACTTGAAAAGGTTTCATCATTATCCGCACCTGGTCAATGATGCAAACTTTTAACAAGTCTAGCTTTGAAAGTCTCAACATTTCCATCTACACCAAGTAATCTTCTCAAGATATACTTGCTCCTGATCGGGATTTAACCCTTCAAATATAGCAACCAAAGTCCATACTTTGTTGGTGTACATGGATTCCATCTCAGATTGCTAAGCATCCAGCCATTCTTACAGAGTCTCACTCCTGATGGCCAGCTCAAAGCTAGTTGGGTCATCATCTCATGATGTAATCCTTGCTCCCACTGTCATAGAGAAACAGAAGTATCTCTCAGGTGGGTGAGGAACCCTACTAGATCGGCGGAGGGGCTGAGGTTCGTTGGAATCTACTGAATCCTTCGGTTCTACCAAATCATCTGTTGTAGTTTGTATGGCTGGAACATTTCCAGTTCTACATAACAGACCTTGCCTCGAGCTTGTCCGGATTTTGCTTTTAGACATAGGCCGGACAACCCCAAATCTTAACCAATTTAAGATATGGGCTCTTCCCATTCCATATCTTATATGGAGTGGTAGGCAACTGATTTGATTTGAACCCTATTTAGTAGGTATGCAACTTCTCAAGTGCATAACTCCCAAAAGGAAAAAGGTAACTCAGTAGTACTCATCATAGAGCACACCATATCAAATAGGGTGTATCTGCTCCGCCCCGATATACCATCGTGCAATGGTGTATACGGAGGAGTAATGCTGAGAGAGAATCTCATTCTCCTTCAGAATCATCCAGGAATTCCGTGCTCAAGTATTCTCCTCCCTGATCTCATCAAAGGACATAATACTTATACCCGTATTTTGGTTCTCTACTTCTAACTTATATTCTGTGAATATCTCAAAAGATTCGGACTTGTGTTTCAACAAGAACATAGGTCTGAATCTCGAAAGATCATCAGAGAATGTAATGAAGTATAAAGAACCAGTCCTGGCATGTGTAGACAGGAGACCTTGTATACATCATCTTGTTTCAGTCCCAAGAGTTCACTAACTCTTTCTCTGTTTCCAATAAACAGAGCTATGGTCATCTTATCTTTGTGACATGATTGGCGAGTTTCACAAGATGTAAATTCAAACTGATTTAAATATGCATCTATATGTAACTCTAGCTAGTCGGGTCACATTGATCTGACCTAGTCTACAATACCTCAAGAAGAATTCGTTCATTTCTGAACTCTTCCTCTTGTGTGTGTTCTATATACTAAGAACTGTATTTTGATTTAGATCATCAATGCTTTTAGATAACGTGCCTGAACCGATCAACTTTTGATATAGGAAATGTTCAAAACATTATCCAACAATACAAAATTTTATCGTTTTTTTACTAATAAAGAGACAGATATGATTTTGTATATCAGGTTCGGTATCTAATAATATTCGTTCAGACTCAATGTATCGGTAATACAGGGTGACAGTGACCGACAGACTTGGCTGCAACACTTGCCCCGTTTTCTGCCTCATGAAACTTATCACCCGTTCTCAGTTTTTCTACCCTTTTGTAGCCCTATGTAACATCTTACATATCTGGGATCCTGATCCGGTATCAAATACCCAGGATACGGAGGATACTGAGAAACAGTTCTTTGTAATGAACACACCCGAAGACGATGCATCAACATGCACTCTCTTCGTTTGGGCGGCACGGGAAATCTGGTATTCCCTAATTTCCTGCTCTGTCTTATAACAATTATAAGTTGGAGCGGGACCAACGTTCCCCAGCTCAGTATAACAAGCGGGTTCGGTCAATAATCCGTATTATTATCTTGATTAAGGCGTGATATGGTCGCTACCGAGAAAGAGAGAGAAGAAAACACTCAGCGTGCGCTCTTGCAAGAATAGATTGGTTTTAATTTTATCTAATCAGGATGGCTCCCACTGCTTTTTATCAAATCTTCCTTCAAACCCTAAAAGGAAAGACTAGCCGGGATTAATTACACACTACAAGTTCACCAATCTTTCAGCCAGGCCAGTGTCGGTACTTTGAGGGAGGTGCCCCGTGCTTTCGCACGGACCTAATTAATGTAAACCTCGTTTTCCCAGAGGCGTAACCCCGTTGACACCTTTCTAGACACCTACTTGATCGGCTAATTGCAATGTGTAAAACTCTCCCAGGAATAACAATTACTCGCAGCGGGTATCGGGATCCAACTATCTCATAGAAGGTATGCAATCTCATTGCAAATTTCAACACTTGAAATTCCCGATAATATTTTGCCCCTAACCTCCTATGACCTTGACAAAGGCCAACAAACCATAGGATGCTAGTCAAGTTCAACCCGTCATTTCCTGATTGAATTAAACCCACCCGCACGGCCCTTGACAAAGGCCAACAAGGTCACACGACTACCCTAACCCAATCTGCATCATATGCATAAGCAGATAAGCACCAGTTAGCTACCGCACACTGCGCCTTGACAAAGGCCAACAAACGCAGCACGAATACTAACTACTACTTATCTGAAATGACGGAGGGCTACGACAGGTTTTTCTGAAAACCTATTGCGTAATGAACTTGATATCGTTGTAGGATCGAATGAATTTTGAAATGGAGTGTTTTTGAGGCTTTTCTAGTTTTGCTAAAGGAGTCACTCCCGGTGAAGGGATCGTCGGTCCTTTCCTCGTCGAATGAGGTGCGGGATATATCATATATATCGCTGTGCAAAGCAAAAACTCTTAAAAGCAATCAAAAGACAAACCGAGGGTGTAGCATCTGCCAGTTATTGCTAAAGGAGTCACTCCCGGTGAAGGGATCTCGGTCCTTTCCTTATCGAATAAGGTGCAGGATATATCACATATACCGCTGTGCAAAGCAAGAACTGTAGCTACCTGTTTTATTTTGAAATTCGATTCTACAACATCTTAGGTTTCTTTTATTTCATTAATCTCATTAATGAAGTCCAATCATTTAAGTACCTAAACATCACAGATAAATACGACGTACACTTATGCCATCCGCATTCGCCTCGATGTCCCCTCGTGCACCGTTAGGTTAGGTAACTAACGGCAGAGCGGGGCAGGGCTAGCGCGGGTGTAAAACATAAGTAACGTCTATATAATATATCATATATAATATATACTGTATCTATCACAGAACATCACATGATCACATCACAGATATCGCAGCAGAAGAAACATATGAAATATTGGATATACTAGGACGTCCGTGTTTTCAATACGAGCCAGTATAAAACACGGATTCCACGGTCGTCATGAATAGCCAAACCCACACCCCTAGACCCCTACGAGAGCGGCAAGCAACCCTACCAATTCTGGAGTTAGGAGACCCGGGCTCGACTCCTCGAGTTGGTCTCCCACTGGACTCCAGAACCCGGTTACTTGTGCCCTCCTCCTTGGGTCTATCCTAGTGCGGAAAAGTAAATAATATACAACAACGGTGACAACTTCCGCAACCTGGAAGTGCCCCAATAAAAGAATATTACATACAAGTTTTTACATGAATGAAAATGAAAAACACTCATCTCACATAAAACCCCCGGCTATTCAAACATGACGATCCAATATAACATATCCAGCAACACATAACATCACATGTCATCAACGTAAGTAAATATGCGCATCCCAATTGTCGTTGACATATAGCAACGAAACCGGCGATATCACATATTACACTTACGGTCACAGAAAAGAATGTGTAAAACTACAACAGTTGGAATCCGCAACCACCTCAGACATCACATGCCTGACCAAATGAGTTCTTTAGACATCGCATGCCTAAGACTTATAAACCCCGCATTTTTGTCTCATTATCGAAAACTCTTTTCAATACCAAGTCGGGCAATTCAACAGGATTCCCGACATCCTGATCGAATGCTCGTCGCAAACTTTAGTAGACGGTCGCACCCCCGATACCGACGACGAAGTGCACCAAGGCGGAACACCGCTACCGGGAGCACCCGAACGGATGCTTTCGGCGACGGGGTTCTCCTACAGTCACTTAGTCGGGGCTATTGGGTGTAGCTGTCTATTAAGTTTACCCGGCGAGTATCCGCGTACGCTACGTGATTGCGACGGACTTTTGATCACATCAAAATTCCGTAGCAACCGATCAAGTGAGACTAAACTGCTAGATTTATAACATTCATTCAGTTATCACATAACTTTTGTGAATTCCAATTATTGTATCCCATTCCGGATAAATAGAAAATGTCAAACTTTCCGATCGAACAATCGAACACCCAAGTTTCCCCGATACAGCTCAACACATGAAATAAGTCTAACAACATTCAGTTCGTGCCTCAGTACCAACGGTCCAGCCGTAGAAGGGTCAAGCCAACGCCTCACATGTGGCACGCCGTACTGCCCCAAACCCGAAGGTTCAAAGGGCAGTTCAAGATGGTCACATAATCGAGTTAAGGTTTGTTGTCTTCTAGAGGGTCCATCGCGTTACTTGCATTACTTTAGAACGTCGTTAAACTACGGAAAAATCCAACACTTGGAAATTTCCCGACAGGGGAAAAATTGGGTATTTATATCCGGTCGAACTTTTTAACATATTCTAAAATTTATCCGGAAAGCCACATAGACAAAGTTTGATAATCCAATCGAATATACGAATCCCCAAAACAACCCCAGAAAAATCAACTCTTGAATAAAATATTAAAAATTTCCAGAAGACTCAGCACTACAAGACAAGAATTACTGTGCAAGCCACGTGGTGTAACTCTACAAAGTGGCCGCGGAACCGCCGTGAAGCCCATGGTGGGGGCCGCGGTTCCGCGCCTCTTTAGTGGAGTTAGCATCACGTGCTTCACAGTAACTCATACAATTTCCTGCTGAATTTTTTGGAAATTTTTAATCTGGAAAAATCCCTGTTTTTAGAAAAAGTCCAGAGTGCTATTTTGGGGTTAGGTTTTCGGTTCGTCCGGCTTTCAAACTCCGTCTAGACTTCGCCTAAGGCTCTAGCTAGGCTCTGATACCACTGTAGGGTTCCTATTCACCCTAATGAGGTCTCACAAGGCATCAACCATGCCAATTTCAAATTTTAACGGTGCCGAGAAACCCTAGAACGGATCGTCGGCTAGATGTTTAGGCGAAAATGAAACTAGTTAACAACTTAACTAAAGTTTAAACGGAAATACAACCTTTGTAGATCCGGTGCTCCACCTCCATAGCTCCGCAACGAAGTCCCCTCGCTGTCCAAATGAATTCCCGGGCTCTAGCGTCGGCTTCGTCGGAGAAATGGCGAGCTAGGTCGTCGATGTCCATGCCGAAGATGATCTACGTCGAGGCATCGCTAGATCAAGCTCCAACTTCACCAAGTCTAGAAAACTTGTGAAGGAAACACACTCTACTACTTGGCAAGAGGTAGAGGATGAAGAAATAGGAAGTGGGTTTCTCACTCATTTCATCAATCCACCATTGATGAAGTGAAGCTTTCTTCAAAGAAGAAGATGAAGAAGAAGAAGAAAGTGTTATGATAAGTTATTAGAATATATTAGAAAAGCAATACTTATCATAAATCTAACTATGGTTATGTGTAGAGAATTGACCAAGGTTAAAGGAATGTTTAGGGTTAAGGATGAGATAAGAATGGTGGACTAGGTCAAAGCTTCATGAAGCTTCAACTAAACAACAAATAAAGCCACCATTCTTTTCTATTTTACATTTATTTTCCAAAATGTATAAACAAATAAATAAAGGAATAAATAAGTAATGGAAAATAAAACCCTAATTATATGTTTAACCATGGTTTAATTCTTTACACTTAACCAAGTAAACTTGTATCATCAAACATGATACAATCATGTATACAAAAGTATATCACATATACAATGTGCACAAACCGAGTGAGAAAAACCATTTAAAGTGAACCAATACTAGTTAACGCAAAGTAATATATCAAATATATAATTATGCATTAAATCATTAAATCAACACTTGATTTAACGATCCGGTCATATCGCATATAACCGACCAGTATCCAATGTATCGGCTTATCGAATCAATCCTTGATTCGATAACTAGGTTATATCGCATACAACCATTCGATACATTCATCGCGAGAATAGAATACGGTATCATATACACGCATTATTCTCGGTCCCGTACATATCTCATATGCGCTCCTATTTCGTTTCGCTTGAGCCAGGAAACCTCTGTGTAGGACTCTAAAGACTCGTCAATACGCCGGCAGCAGATGATGATCATATCAAACACCCACAAGCCGCAAGCTGTCTGCTAAACGTAACGGCCACCCGGGTATTGAGCGATCAGAAGATCGACGAGCAAGCCCATTCACACTCCAATGAATCCAACCAGTAACACTACCGTACAGTTCGGTCTGATCGTCTGATATGTCGCATATCTCGCCTAGGGGTGGTAAACGTCAGACCCCAATATCTCGATAAGTCGTGTCGATATGAGGTCTATAACAATTTGAGAAACTACTGGTAACACTTACCAGTAAATCTCAGCAACCCTGGCCAGGGATTTCCTGTTATAGCCAATCGAACACAGCGCAACATCAACCCCCTATACCGGGAGAGACGAATCCCCTCCTATCGCTCATTGCCTCCATGTGACTCGGGACTGTACCCAAAAACCACTGTTTTGCACGCCCTCTTGGACGTGGTAATATGGAAATCAAATCACAGTGGGAACCACACAAGACTCTATGACGATCTCGGGTCAATAGACTACTCTGTACCAGTGTCACCAGAGAACTGCCATCTGACGTGAGGTATAATACCATCTGGGAGTTCTCGGCGAGTCCGTCCAGTGTACCCAGTCTCTACTGAGCACCCGTATATCATCTCTGATGTGAAACACCAATGGATATGGGATCATCCATCGCCCATCTATATGGGTCGAGAAGGTATATGCTAGTCTACTCTGGTATATCGATGCCCCATCTCGATACACCCACGACTAGGGACTTTCAAGGATGTACTTATGGACTACCATGTCCCCACTAGTATGATCCGCATCATAGTCCAGGTAGTCAAGTACACATCCTAAGGGCTTTACCAACATGTAACAGAGAGACAATTAGTGCACACGTCAAGGTAAAGAGTAACCAGATAGCATACTATCATGTCGAGCAAGAAAGTCCTCCCTATATATGTCCCAGCATCCACTACAATATACATCCAATGTACAGTAATGGCCTCTAGGGCATACATATAACTAACACACCTTAGTGCACTTCGTCGATGGCATCGGGGGTGCGGCCGTCTACTAAAGTTTCCGACGAGCATTCGATCAGGTTATCCGGAATCTTGTTGAATTACCCGACAGGTTATTGGAAAGTGTTTTCAATATCGAGACTAAAATGCGGGGTTTATAATTGTTCGGCATGTGATGTCTAAGGAATTCATTTGTTGGGCATGAAATCCAAAATATGTGATACATTGGGTTTATGATGTCTAAGGTGGTTGCGGATTCCAACTGTTGTATTTTTTCACTCTCTTTTCTGCGACCGTAAGTGTAATATGTGGTGTATCTCCGGTTTCGTTGCTATACGTCAACGACAATTGGGATACGCATATTTACTTACGTTGATGACATGTGATGTTATGTATTGCTGTGATATGTTATATTAGATCGTCGTGTTTTGAATAGCCGGGGGTTTTTATGTGAGATGGGAGTTTTTCATTTTCATTCATGTAAAAGCTTGTATGTAATATTCATTTATTGGGGCACTTCCGGGTTGATGATGATCTCACCATTGATGTATATTATTTACTTTTCCGCATTAGGATAGACCCAAGGAGGAGAGCACAAGTAACCGGGTTCTATGGTCCAGTAGGAGACCATCTCGAGGAGTCGAGACCGGGTCTCCTAACTCTAGAATTGGAAGGGTTGCTTGCCGCTCTCGTAGGGGTCTAGGGATGTGGGTTTGGCTATTCATCGCGACCGTGGAATCCGTGTTTTATACTGGATTAATTTAAAACACGGAATTCCTGGTATATCCAATATTTCATATATGTTCTTCTGCTGCTGATATTCTGTGATGTGATCACTTGATATTCTGAGACGAATGCTTATATTTTATATATATGTGATATATAATAAATATTGCTGCTTTCGTATCTTCTGTGATGCTTATGAAGCATAATTGATTGGACTTCATTAATGAGATTAATGAAATAAAAGAAACCTAAAGATGTTGTAGAAACTTGTTTAAAAACGGGTAGCTCTAGTTCTTGCTTTGCATAGCGGTATTCCTTGTAGAATATCCAGCACCTTATTCGATAAAGAAAGAGCCAAGATCCCTTCACCGGGAATGACCTCTTTAGCGAAACTAGCAGATGCTACAACCCACTCTGTTTGTCTTTTGATTGCTTCTATAGTTTTTGCTTTGCATAGTGGTATTTATGAAATATCCTACACCTTATTCGATAAGGAAAGAGCCGAGATCCCTTCACCATTTGAGAAACTACTGATAACTCTTATTAGTAAATCTCAGCAGCAGCCCTGGCCAGGGACTTCCAGTTATAGCCAATCGAGCATAGAGCAATATCAACCCCCAATACCGGGAGAGAAGAAACCCCTCATATCGCTCATTGCCTCCATGTGACTCGGGACTATACCCAAAATCTACCTGTTTGCATGACTCCTTTGAGCCGTGGTAGGGAAGGAATCAAAGCACAGTGGGAGCCTTACAAGACTCTATGACGATCTCGGGTCTACTGAATAACTTGTACCAGTGTCACCAGAGGACTGCTATCTGACGATAGGTATACTACCACATAAGAGACATCGGCGTGTCCTGTTCGGTGTACCCATTCTCCAATGAGTACCTGTGTACAATCTTTGATGTCACACACCAATGGCTGTGGGATCATCCATCGCCCTCTAAGGGACAAAAAACGTACACACTGGTCTACACCGGAATATTGATGCCCTGGTCTCGATATTCCCACGACTAGGAACTGATTAAAGGATGTACTTGTGGACCACCCTGGACCCACTAGTATGATCTCATCATAGTCCTGGTAGTCAAGTACATATCCTAAGGGCTTTATCAACATGTAAGAGATAGACAGTATAAATATCAGTCTATATGTTAAGATAAAGGTAACGTGATAGCATACTATCATGTCAAACAAGAAAGTCGTCTATATATATGTCCAAGCATCCACTGTATCATCAATAATGGCCTTTAAGGCATACATATTCCTAACAATCTCCCACTTGCACTAAGGCCAGTTGTTGTAGTATCTCATACCCAACGTCCCAATAGTCTCTCGAATAGCATCTGGGGGATGGCCTCGGTGAGTGGATCCGCTTTGTTATCCTCTGTGTCAACTCTCCTAACCTTGATCTCTTAGAGATCAACTATCTCCCTGATCAGGTGATACTGTCTAAGAATATGTTTGGACCGCTGATGGGACCGGGGTTCTTAGGCCAAAACCACAGCTCCATTGTCATCACAATACAGAGGTATTGGATGCCCAATGGTAGGAACCAAGTTCATCGTATGAACTTATTCATCCAGACAACTTCTTTGGCAGCATCATTTGTAGCGATGTAATTAGCCTCTATCAACGAGTCTGCTACGGTATATAGCTTGGAACCCTTCCAACATACCGTCCCTCCATTGTGGGTGAAGACAAAACCCGAGACTGACTTTCAGTCGTCCTTATCACTCTGGAAGCTCGAATCGGTAAAGGACTCTATCTGGAGTTCATCGTTACCATACACCAAGAAAATCTCTTTTGTCCTTCTCAAGAACTTAAGAATGTTCTTCAATTGTCCAGTGGTTTTCCCAAAGATCTTCTCAATACTTATTCACTACACCTAGTGAGTACGCTACATCTGGTCTGGTACATAACATCGCATACATGATTGACCCGTTTGCCAAAGAATAGGGTATTCCTTATATGCGAGCCCTCTTCAAATCAGTCTCGAGAGACATCTCTTTGGAGAGAGTGGTCCCTGAACAAGCGGGTACATTACCACGCTTAGAATCATCCATACTAAACCCCTTTAGCATGGTGTCTATGTACCTGGATTGAGACAATCCTAAATCCATTTAGATCTATCTCTATAGATCTAAATCCCCAAGATGTAGGAGACATCAGTTAGATCTTTCATGGAGAACCTGTGTGATAACAGGTGCTTGGCCGAGTGTAGCAAAGGAACACCCTTTCCTATCAAGAGTATCCCATCCGCGTACAATACGAGGAAGACAACCATACTCTCTATAACCTTCTTATTTATACAAGGTTCATCTACCTTTTTGATGAAGTCAAACTCTTTGATAGCTTCATTAAAATAGATGTTCCATCTCCGCGATGCCTGCTTTAACCCGTAGATGGATTTAAGCAGCTTGCATATGCTTCCGCTGCTCCCACTGTCTACGAAGCCCTCTGGCAGTGTCATATACACGCTCTCTTCTAAATCACTATTTAGAAAAGCGGTTTTGATGTGCAGTCTGCCAGATATCGTAGTCATGGTATGCAGCAATGGCAAGTAGGATCCTGATGGACTTAAGCTTAGCGACAAGTCTAGCTTTGAAAGTCTCAACTTTTCCATCTACACCAAATTATCTTTCTCAAAGATTCGCTTGTTCCAGATGGGTTTTACCCCTTCAGGAGAAACTTGCAAAGTCATCACTTTGCTGGTGTACATGGATTCTATCTCATATCGCATAGCATCCAACCATTTCACATAGTTTCCACTTGTGATGGCCTGCTCGAAACTAGTTAGGTTATCATCTCCATGATGCAATCCTCGCTCCCACCGTCTACGAGAAAACCGTAGTATCTTTCAGGTGGATGAGGAACCCAACTAGATCTGTGAAGTGGCTTCGGTTCGTCAGGGACTATTGAATCCTCTGGTTCCACCAAATTATCAGTTATAGTTTGCTTTGCTGGAACTTCTTCCAGGTTTACCTCAACGCCACTAATTTCTTCGACAAGAAATTCCTTTTCTAAAAAGGTAGCATGTCGAGAAACAAAACATCTTTTGTTCCTCGGTATGGTAGAAGATATACCCTCGTGAATGGTTGGGATATCCTACAAACTTGCATAGAACTGACCTTGTCTCGAGCTTGTCCGCATTTTGCTTTTCAACATAGGCCGGACAACCCCATATTTTAAATCGTTTAAAAGATGGTCTCTTCCCATTACATATCTCATATGGAGTGGTAGGCAACAGATTTGATCGGAACTCTATTCAATAGGTATGCATCTTCTCAAGTGCATGTCCCTGAAATGAAATAGGCAACTCAGCAGTACTCATCATAGAGCACACCATATCTCATAGGGTGTGATTCATCCACCCCGATATACCGTTGTGATGTGGTTTATACGGAGGAGTAAACTTAGAGAGAATCCCGTTCTCTTTTAAATGGTCTCGAAATTCCGTGCTCCAGTATTCCTTTCCCCGGTCATATCGAAGGACTTGAATACCTTTACCCATCTGGTTCCCAACTTCGTACTTATATTCCTTGAAATTCTCAAAAGATTTAGTTTTATGTTTCAACAAGAACACACGTTCGTATCTTGAGAGAACATCGATGGATATAATAAAGTATGCGGAACCATCCCTGGCATTTGTAGACATAAGACCGCATACATCACCATGTATCTGTCCAAGAGTTCAGTAGCTCTTTCTCCATTTCCAGTAAATGGAGATTTGGTCACCTAGTCTTTGAGACATGACCGGCAAGTTTTCATAAGATGTAAATTCGAACGGATTCAAATATGCATCCTTATAGAACTTCAGCTAGTCTTGTCTTATCGACATGACCTAGTCTATAATGCCTCAAGACATCGTTCAATTCTGAAATGTTCCTCTTGTGTGTGTTCTATACGTTTATAACTGTAGTTTGATTCAGAACGTGTACACTGTTATACAACATACCTTACCCAATCAACACTTGATTTAGGAAAATATTCACAATATTTATTGGTACGAAATAACAGTCGGAAAGAATCAATGTATTACCTGTAGGTAACACAAGGTGATATTTGCCAATTGCTTTGGCTGCAACAATTGCACCATCTCTACTACTAGAGACATATCACCCTTTTCCAGTTCTCCACCTGTCTATAACCCATGTAATAATTACATGTTTGGGATCCTGATCCGGTATCCAATACCAAGAACGTAGAGGTAACTGAGAAACATTCCTTGGTTACGAACACACCCGAAGTCAATGCATCAACATGCTTATTCTTCGTTTGGGTGGCGTGGGAATCCGAATATTCCCCAATTCCTTGCTCAGACTTATGACAATCATAAGTTAGAGTGGAACCTAGCCCAGTATGATAAGTAGGTTCGGTAAAAACATCCATATTATTATCTTGATTAAGGCATTTCATTGGTCGCTACCTGGAGAGAAAGAAGGATAATCACTTTGCGTGCGTTCTTTGCAAGGTTACATTGGTTATTTTATCTAATCAGGATGGCTCCCACTGTTTTTATCAAATCTTCCTTCAAACCCTAAAAGGTAAGATTAGCCGAGATTAATTACACCCTACAGGTTTGCCAATCTTTGGGCCAGGCTGGTATCGGTACTCCGAGGGATGTTCCCGTACTTTCGCACGGACCTAATTAAAATAAACCTCGTTTCCCTAGAGGCTTAACCCCGTTAACACATTTCTAGACACCTACTTGATCGACTAATTGTAAAGTGCAAAACTCTCCTAGGAGTAACTCTTACTCGCAGTGGGTATCGGGATCCAACTATCATATAGAAGGTATGCAATCTCATTGAAAATTTCAACACTTGAAATTCCCGATACTATTTTTTACCCCTAGCCACTTATGACCTTAACAAGGTCAACAAATCATAAGTGCTAGCCAAGTTTAACCCATCATTTCTTGATTGAATTAAACTCACCCGTACGACCCTTAACAAGGTCAACAAAGCCGTACGACTACCCAAATCCAATCGCATCGCATGCTAGCGGATAAGCACTAATTAGCTACCGCACACTACACCTTGATAAGGTCAACAAACGCAGCACGAATACAAAATAGCACTTATCTGAAATGACGGAGAGGTGCGCAGGTTTTAAGAAAACCTTGAGCGTAATGAACTTGATATCGTTGTAGAATCTAGTGATTTAGAAAAGGAGTGTTTTTTAGGCTTTTGCTAGCTTTGCTAAAGAGGTCACTTGTTCATCTCAGAAAACTGCATTTTAATACCACTCATTCATTATCTATTTTTTGTATGTATCGGTACTATTAACCAGTGTTTGCTCAGTAAATATAGATTACAAGTATCCATGACAAAATACTGGAAACACATTCAATTGCACGGATATTACATTGGTGAGCCGACACTGCAATCAGAACTGCAAACCGATTAATATTTCAAGAGTTTCTTTTTGTAACATGGATGTGTACACACTTTTTATCTAAATGGTCCAACACATACAAGTGTGTACACTAGCTTATTGGTTCATGGACCTAGAGGGGGGCTTCCTTGGTGCATGTGAGCACAAGTGAGGTGAGGTGTGTTAAATGCAAAGATGTGATGTGATTTAAAGAGTATCAAGTTTCCCTCCATAGTCTACTGAGTATAAACAGGTTCATATAAACAAATTAAGCAGCACCAGTGAACTTGTCGAGAAAACTCAAGACCACCACACCAACACGAGCCAGATTGATCGGATTTGGACCGGCGACATGCCCAAGAAAAACGGTCTCGCCGGCCCCACCATGCCTGTCACGACCCGAAGTTTGGCCCGTGACCGGCACTTAACCACGTAACGTCTACAGGCGTAACGCGATTAAGTGAATCGAAAACCCAGAAATCAAATCAGTGAAAGTATAGAGTGTTATAAGTTTTAAAGGAAAACATTTACTAACATAATAAGAAATCTAAGTAAACAATCACCAAGATAGTAATATACGACGCCGTAGCGAAGATCAAGATCCACAAGTAGGAACATCACAGATAGAATAAGCTGCAAGTACAGCCGGCTCACAACGAGCTCGACACCAGAATAAAAATATAATACATCATCGTCCTCACACTGTCTCTAAGTCAAATACATATATGGTAGATGGAGAATACTAGATACAACAATGTACATACTGAAAGATAAACAGATACCGCACAAAACCCACCTATCAGCAAAAGAGCTAGTACACCAACTATGGGGGTATCTGTGTCAAAAGATGTAACCGCGGCCTGCCGCGACTACTCCGAAGGGCAACCTGCAAACACTGTGGCACAACGGGGGTGAGTTTCCAACTCGTGAATAGAGATAACATATAAAGGTAATCGCGAGCATGCACGTTGTCACGACCCGAAAGAGCACGTGACTGGCCCTTGAACCATATGAAATCTATAGGACTCCATCTGATCCAAGTAAGCCAAATCCCAGAAATCTAAAACCATTTTAAGAGTATGTAAAGAAAACTGGTTTAAAGAAGTGAAGGAAAATATGTTTGAAGTCAAGGTTTTTAAATAACTAAGCCGAAGGTGCATTTTTAAAAGGTAAAGTCTTTTCTAAAAATTTCAGCAGAGTTTCTTTTGTAAATACTGGCCCCGAACGGGGTATAACAAGCATAACATATATACAATGATAAAAGGCATCCCCAAGCGGGAGCTAGCTCTTCGTCAATTGACGGTCACAACCATACATGCAATAATATACAACGCCGAAAGGCGAGGATCAAATCCAAAAGAAACACAGTAACCATGAAAACCGCAATACTACTAAGCGCGACTCTAAGACCAAATAATACATCACTAAAGTCTGAGTCTGAAACAATATACAAATTTGGTTGATGGAAATTCTAGATACAAAGAATAATATAAGTATAATGGTGGTTCTTGATGCAAAAGAAACCACCTACCAAATGCAATTCACCCTCAAGGAAGCAATGTGCCAGAAATGCCGCAAAGGAACCTGTACGGCAAAACCTGCAAGAACTGTGGCACAACGGGGGTGAGTTGCCAACTCGTGAATAGAGAATAACTACAAGCAAAAAACGAACGCAAGACATAATCCTAGGTCAAAACGATCAGTACAAAATCCTCAATATAAAACATGCAGCCTATAACAAGGCTAGGGTAAATATCTAACCCGAGTGTAATCTCCTGTGCCTGTGTCAGTGCCTCAGGTAGCAATATAACATAAGAATGAGGTATGAATGCATGAGAACATAATACATGTAAATGAAGAAACTGTTTTCATACTTTAGTGAGATTTCCTTTGTATTTTTAAAATGAGGTATCATAATGAAATTAGCATAAAACAGTGCCTAACATCGGCACAAAACGTAATCCAAATATCCCGATATCTCTGTATCCCAATCACAAAATCTAGGGCCCCGTCAGTCCAGACCGGCCCCTACCATCAATCTCAAGACCACGACGGTATCCTCCGGATATCCGACGCATCAGGTAAAATCACCGGTAGGTAGTGCTCCCCTGCCAGGCTCAACGTCATCACCACATTCATCTTGCCCCGGGGTACCGCACCGGGTCCACCATGTACCCGAAACGGTTCATCCGTCTCCTCGAATCGGGTTTCCAAATCTATCAGCAAACTCATGGTGGACGACTCATACATCATGGGAAAACCGCACTTTTTATTTTAAAAGAGAGAAAATGTTTATCTGTGTTTTTGCGGTTTTCCTCCAAATCCAGAAAATCTCACGGAAATCCAAATCCAAAACCTCAGTAACACGTAAAATAGTGAATATATGCATGAGAATCCATGAATGCGGCATAACAATGAATAACAGTATGCATGAAGTAGCAGGTAATAACTACAATGTCTAAACTATTAACTAATAGGTTATGACAAGCAATAGTATTTTCTAAGGTGTACGTGACATGGCAATTACCGATGAAGATGTGTGTGAGCCGGCAAGTAAGTGTACGTGGTACATACGCAACATCGGTAATGGTGTTGGTGTCCTAACAGCATGATATCAATAATGGAGTATGAAACATAATATAAGAATGCGATGCAAAGCGAACCACAAAAAGAGTGGGAGCTGAATCTAGACGCAACTATAACCAATCTGCATTAATCTAATATAAGTCCTACAAATGGTGCCTTTTGAAATATCACGAATCATGGGGTTTTGAAAATAGGGGCTACGGTGTTTTTATGAAAGGATACGCCTTTTTGAAATGTCTGTAGATCCCTTGACTTGTCTTTTAAAATACCCACGACCCGCTAGTTTTGAAATAGGTAGGAGTCTAATCTAATCTAACAACTACACTAAACTATACAGCTGAACTAACAAGCTGAGCTACAGGTAAGGAAACCGCCTAACATCTGAGTCGATATATATATAGATATAATAGTCGGTGATTCCGCCTCAATAGTATCGCGTACGATACAATATATCATATGACATCCTCAAGTCATGAGTGCGGATCTATCATCAATGTAAAGTTCATACGGTAAATCGTCGTACGGCATCCCAATAGCTGGGTACGGGTCAATATCACACTATCTCATCACACTTCAGGTATCACTATCATCATATCATATCACATAAGCTGGGGTACTGATCTAAGTCTAGTACAACTGATACCAACTACAAAGTATGAATGCGGGGGTCAACACACATCCCAAACCCGCAAGAATCACATTTCGTATCCCAAATACGAATCATACCACATCACCGATCTCGCGGCACAAAGCCCAAAATCATCGACTCATCTCCAAAGTCATCCAATATCATCATTAACACCGTGTAAGTATAGGTAATATGCAAGGGTGTGCGTGTAGGTGTAATCCTATTCTAGGGTTCGCGACTATGAACTACTCTAGTCACTTCTAACTCTACACTATCCATAATACACCTAACTATCATATATAATAACAACTACGGACTGCGGGGGTGCTATACGCCATCCACCCGACTTCCCCCAGTAGATATAATCTACTCACCTAGCGTCTTCATTTGTGAACGTCGCCACGCGCTTGCTTGTCGTCCCGAAGTCTTCATGGGGTAACTACACATCAAAGTATCGTATATGCGCATTAACACCAAATCAAAGCTAAAACGGCACATGAAATCCAAAATGATACGATAAGAGGCCTATAGGTTAGAACCTATGGCACGCCTTTAAAACCATCAATAAATCCTCTATATCGTCGTATAAACGCCAAATATTCAAGGTAAAACACAAGACAAAATTTCAGAATCAAAAATACGGAATACCGAAACATGAATCCAAAACAGCAACTTAGGAAATATGTCCCAGATTTCACCCTAGGTCAATTTATACAAATCTAAATATACCAGGGGTCTAAACTACAGATAAGGGAACACCAAAACCAAAACGAGGCAATTCCATCATGGTCTGGCCGCAATTTGCGGCCAGAATGGAGGAATTTGCGGCCTGGAAATGTAAGTAGGGGCTGGGGTCTTGGTGGTAGCTTCCTGGGTACCTGCACGTGTCACTGTCCAATCAATTTTAATTTAGGGTGTCTCGGTTGATAGCAGATTCAAAATACCCTTCACAGATTTCATAAATTCCCCGATATCGGTTTCTAAAATCCGTATTATGGTTTAAGCTACAGGTTTTGGGTTTCCAATTCATACACTAGGGTGATAGTATAACCTCTACTGACCTCAATTTCATATTACAACCCATAAATCATCACAACCCTAACAAGGTTATCCACAAGTCCACAATATCACACAATATCGATTCGATCTTAATATGAGGGTAAATGAAATGCATAAACTAAGTTTAAGGTCCAGAAAATACCTCATTTGGCAACTCAAGAATTTTCTTGAGTTGCCCCTAGTGGCCAAAATCCTTGCTTCTTTAGCACTAAGTGTAGATCTAGGGATTGTGCACACATTTAATGAAATGGAGATTGGGTTTTGGGGTTGTTTTAGAAGTGTTTTGGAGCTTGAAGAGGGGAGGGAAAGGAGGTGCAGGAGCAGCAGCAGGAGAAGGGAGAAGAGGGAGGGAAATGAGGAGAGAAATGGTTAAGTCCTTAGTCAATGAAGCCCATACCTCTCTCTCTCTCACCAACTACCCATTTCTTTATTCTTTTCCTTTTCTTTTTCCTTTTAAATCCCTTCTCACTCAAATAGTAAACCCAAATGAAAAGCATGGCAAGAAAATGCACAAGTGTGAAAAAGTGATATGTGCATGTGTTGCACAAAAAAGCTAAAAACCGATTAGCGATTTTTAATCGCGATTAGCACTAAATTAGTGTCAAATTAATCACAAAAACTTTAAAATGTCATAATTCTCTAATTTACCCTATTTTAGAATTTTCCAAAATTTTCTAAAATTTTTCCCCATTTATTTGTATTTAATAATTCCAAAATATTAAAATATTCAATAAAATAATATTAAATTATAAAAATTCCCAAAATTAATATTTTATCTTTTTGAAATGTTACACACGTACTGCGCTACTCTATCATATGCCAACAGATGATATCAATATGTGATAAGCAGTATGTGCAACAATCATGCAAGTGCTCTATCAGGTAATGTAACTACAGGATGAGGTACAATAGTAAATGCTGAGCAGGGGCAATATAATATCTACACGGAATGTCAACGTGGAATATATAATCGGTGTCCATCAATGCACCCAGATCCCCCAAATAGCTCAGGCGCCGGCACTCTCATCGGCCCTCAAATCCTGTAGATCTCTGAGAATCCCGAGTACCCAACATCGGCACCCAAATATCATAAATACTCGTGTCCAGCATCGACACGCAAATCCTCATCCATCGGGCCCCATCAGTCCGGGTCAGCCCACGGGCTCCGTCTGCGGTATCGGCCCTCGGCCCCAGCAGTACGGATCACCCCGCATCCATCTGTAGACTCTGATCAGTATCCTCCGGATAACTGTCAGGTCCAACCAATCACCGATAGGTAGTAGTCCCTCTGCCAGGCTCACCGTCTACTGCACAGCGAAACCGTTCTCACCCCGGGGTACCATACCGAGTCCACCATGTACCCGTAATCGGCCTCAACCAGCTCCTCGATTCGGGTTCACATATATCACTCTAGCACCGAGAAAACACATGGTGGACGCACCGAAATATCATATCAAGGGAACCGGGTTTTTAAATGATTACATATTTGCAATAGCCACGGTTCCCAAATCCAGAAATCACATGTAATCCAAACCAAAATGGAAGTCAATGATCCGATATGATATGTGCGTCAAATATAAATATCATGTCAAGTTGCATATAGATGAGCTACAATATGATGATCCGATGTGATATAGGCATCAAGTATGAATAGCATGTCAAGTCACATATAGATGAGCTACAATATGATGATCCGATGTGATATAGGCATCAAGTATGAATAGCATGTCAAGTCACATATAGATGAGCTACAATATGATGATCCGATGTGATATAGGCATCAAGTATGAATAGCATGTCAAGTCACATATAGATGAGCTACAATATGATGATCCGATGTGATATAGGCATCAAGTATGAATAGCATGTCAAGTCACATATAGATGAGCTACAATATGATGATCCGATGTGATATAGGCATCAAGTACGAATAGCATGTCAAGTCACATATAGATGAGCTACAATATGATGATCCGATGTGATATAGGCATCAAGTATGAATAGCATGTCAAGTCACATATAGATGAGCTACAATATGATGATCCGATGTGATATAGGCATCAAGTATGAATAGCATGTCAAGTCATATATAGATGAGCTACAATATGATGATCCGATGTAAATTCTATAGTGTGAGTGTCATGGCAATTACTAACGGCGTGTGTGTAACATGCAGGATAGTGCTCGTGCAACATGGACCGTTAGTAATGGTGCGGTGTTTTATTAATTCTAGTTTATATCCAAATAGCAGGGAATGCAGCATGCACTAAATAGTAGCCATGAATAGTCAATGTATACAAAGGAAACTATAAGATCCTATCAGCCCTGACGTAGAACGCCATGCGGGCGATATCCTCGTAGATGTGAAATCTACTCACCGTAGTCTCTCGCTAGGTATAGCCAACAACTTGTTTCCTCTTCTGCGCGGCGTCCGCCGTACTCGCCTGCGAACCTAGAATTACATATTATATCACACGTAAGCTTGAAGTCACACAAACACGACATTAAAGCCGAACTAGTAACTCGTGTCGCGAACCAAGCGCGCGTGTGCGCGATACGCTAAAACGTGTGGTTACGCGCCTGAAACCACTCCGACGCGTCGCGATACGCAGAAACCCTAAACCCACACACATGTATCACGTGTGTCGCGAAAGATTGAAAATACGGGAAAATAGGTAATCACCTCCAGATTTTGATACAGAAAAGATATTGCAAAAATATATATACCAAAACAAGCCACATAGCAGCAAACACCCACACCCCAAACCCTAACCCAAAACTCCCTCATCTGGCCGCAATTTGCGGCCGGAATGCATATTTCGGCGGCCTCACTTGGGAATTGGGCTCCCAAGTTTGGTGTGTGCACTCTATACCCCCCATACATGCTACAGTAACATCTAGTTTTACTCTGAAATGTCTCGGGTAGTAGCAGATCCTACAGGGCCTTAATTCTAGTTAAAAACCACACTTTTGCACTAAAATGGAACTTTAGGGTATTAAAAGTGAAGTACAACCTGGTTAAAATGGCTCTAATAACACTTAAAGGAGCTAACTAAACTATGAGAACACCAATCTAACATATACTTCACAATTGTCCTCTAATATCACTAAAAATGCACAAAAATGAGATTTTTGCTAAACAATACTACAAGTGTAAGGAAAAGGAGCGCTAATATGAGTTAATACCTTCTAAGAACCTTGTAAAACACCAAAAATTCCAGCTTCTCCCATTAGTGTGCAGATTTTCCTTTGAACACCTCAAAAACCTCACTTTTCCATGATTTTGTGAAGAAAATGAGTTGATATGTATAGGGTTTTGTGTATGGATCAAAGGGGAATGAAAAGAGAAGAGAATATGGAGAAAAATGGAGGGTTTGCTGCTGGAAATTCCTGCTGGAATTCAGAATGAGGGAAAGAGAGAGAAGAGAGAAGAAAAGGGGTCAAAAGTCAAAGTTTCACCTAACCACCATGCTTCATTGTTTAATTGGATTTTTTGAATTATGAAAAAGGGTTTTGAAAAGATTAAAATGGTGGGGAAAGAGTTAGCAACCATGCACACAAGAAGGGTTAACATATTACCAAAAACCCTAAGTCTCAAAAATGGCTAAGTGTGCAAGTGTGCACTTAACACAAGAAAATTTCCAATATGCAAACACTATTAAATATTGTTAGTTATATGTATGCCCTAGAGGCCATTACTGTACATTGGATGTATATTGTAGTGGATGCTGGGACATATATAGATAGGACTTTCTTGCTCGACATGATAGTACGCTATCTGGTTACTCTTTATCTTAACATGTATACTTTCTGTCTCTCTGTTACATGTTGATAAAGCCCTTAGGATGTGTACTCGACTTCCAGGATTATGATGCAGATCATACTAGTGGAGCCTGGGTAGCCAATGAGTACATCCTTCATTGTTCCTAGTCGTGGGAATGTCGAGACGGGGCATCGATATTCCAGAGTAGACTAGCGCATATCTTCTCGACCCATGCGATGGGTGATGGATGATCCCATATCCATTGGTGTTTGACATCGAAGATGGTATGCGGGTGCTCAGTGGAGACTGGGTACACTGAACGGACTTGCTGAGAACTCCCAGATGGTATTATACCTCACGTCAGATGGCAGTTCTCTGGTGACACTGGTACAGCTTAGTCTGTTGACCCGAGATCGTCATAGAGTCTTGTGTGTCTCCCTCTGTGCTTTGATTTCCACCCTACCACGGCTCTACTGAGTTGTGCAAACAGGTGGTTTTTGGGTACAGTCCCGATTCACATGGAGGCAATGAGCGATAGGAGGGGATTCGTCTCTCTCGGTATTGGGGGTTGATGTTGCGCTATGCTCGACTGGCCATAACAGGAAATCCCTGGCCAGGGTTGCAGTGATATACTGGTAAGAGTTATCAGTAGTTTCACACATGTCATGGACTTCACGTCGGCATGACTTATCGAGCTATTGGGGTCTGACGTTTACCACCCCTAGGCGAGATATGCGACATATCAAACGAACAGACCGGACTGTACGGTAAGTGTTACTGGTTGGATTCACAGGAGTATGAGTGGGCTTGCTCGTCGATCTTCTGATCGCTCAATACCCGGGTGGCCGTTACGTTTAGCAGACCGCTTGCGGCTTGTGGGTGCTTGATATGATCATCATCTGCTACCGGCGTATTGACGAGTCTTTAGAGTCCTACACAGAGGTTTCCTGGCTCAAGCGAAACGATATAGGAGCGCATATGAGATATGTGCGGGACCGAGAATAATTCATGTATGTGATACCGTATTCCATTCTCGCGATGAATGTATCGATTAGTTATATGCGATATAACCTAGTTATCGAATCAAGAATCGATTCGATAAGCCGATACATTGGATACTAGCCGGTTATATGCGATATGACCGGATCGTTAAACCAAGTATTGATTTAATGATTTAATGCATAATTATATATTTGATATATTACTTTACATTAACTAGTATTGGTTCACTTTTTGAGGATATTCTCACTTGATGATGCACATTGTATATGTGATATATTCTTGTGCGCTTGTTTGTATCATGTTTTATGATACATGCAACCTTGGGTTTGTGTAAAGACTTAAACCATGATTAGTGAATGGTTAGGGTTTCTTTTCTTTTAATTCTTTATCCATTTATTTATTTATTCATTCTTATTGGAAAAAGAAAAGAATGGTGGCTTTCTTTGTTTTACATTGAAGCTTCTTGAAGCATTGAATAAGTCCACCATTCTTGTCTCATGTCTAACCCTAACCACTCATCTAACCCTAGTTAAATCTCTACACTAAACCATGGTTGTTGACATGATAAGTATCATATGGTTTTTTATTTTTAAATAATAACATATGATATATTATCTTCTTCTTCTTCTTCTTCAAGAAGAAAGATGTTGATAGCTTCAATGGCAACTAGCCAAATCAAGTGAGAAATCCAAATCTAAAGTCTACCCACTTCCTATTTCTTCATCCTATACTACTTGCCATGTAGTAGAGTGTGTTGTCTTCACAAGTTTCTTGACTTGGCGAAGGCGGAGCTCGTTCTTGTGATGCCTCGACGTAGATCATCTTCGGCATCGAACCGACGATCAAGCCCGCCCATTCTTCGATGATGCCGATGCTAGAGTCATGGGTACGATTTGGACAGCGAGGGGACTTCATCACGGAGCCTAGGAGGTGGTGGACCAGATCTACAAAGGTTGTATCCCTTTTCCTTTAGATACATTTCCGTTTACTTGCTTGATTCGCCTATTTATCTAGTTAACGATCCGTATTAGGGTTTGTAGGCACTTGAAAAATTTAAATTGGTCGTGTTTGATCACTTGTGAGACTCCATTAGAGTGCCTAGGAACCCTACAGTGGTATCAGAGCCTAGCTAGAGCCTTAGGCGAAGTCTAGACGGAATTAGAAGTCCGATCGACCCGAAACCCCGATTTTAACATGCTCTCTGGACTTTGTTGAAATTCGTGGATTTTTGTGAATTAAAAATATGCAGAAAACTCAGCAGGTATTCCTAAGAATTACTGTGAAATTCGAGAGCACGATTCTTCTAAAGCGCGGCGGAACCGCGGCACGAGCATGGCTCGTGCGGCGGTTCCGCGGCCCACTAGTCACATCAACATCTTTCTTTTTCACAGTAACTCCTAGTTTTTAGTGCTGGTTTTCCTGGGAATATTTTAATATTTATTCCAGAGTTTTATTTTCTGGATTGTATTGGGAACTCAGTGTATCGATCGGATTGTCTAATTTTGTCAGTGTGTTTTTTCCGGGTATTTTAGAATATGTTAAAAAGTTCGACCGGATATAAATACCCACTTTTTCCCCTGCCGGGAAATTTCCAATTGTTGGATTTTTCCGTAGTTTAACGACGTTCTAAGTAGTGCAAGTAACGCGATGGACCCTCTAGAAGACAACAAACCTTAACTCGATTATGTGACCGTCTTGAACTGCCCTTTGAACCTTCGGGTTTGGGGCAGTACGGCGTGCCACATATGAGGCGTTAGCTTGACCCTTCTACGGCTGGACCGTTGGTACTGAGGCACGAACTGAATGTTGTTAGACTTATTTCATGTGTTGAGTATTATCGGGAAAACTTGGGTGTTCGATTGTTCGATCGAAAAGTTTAGCATTTTCTGTTTATCCGGAATGTGATACAATAATTGGAATTCATAAATAGTTATGAGATAACAAAATGAATATTTTAAATCTAGCGTTTTAGTCTCACTTGATCGGTTGCTACGGAATTTTGATGTGATCAAAAGTCCGTCGCAATCACGTAGCGTACGCGGATACTCGCCGGGTAAACTTAATAGACAGCCTCACTCCATAGCCCCGACCAAGTGACTGTAGGAGAACCCCGTCGCCGAAAGCATCCGTTCGGGTGCTCGCGGTGCGGTGTTCCGCCTTGGTGCACTTGGTCGACGGCGTCGGGGGTGCGGCCGCCTACTAAAGTTTGCGACGAGCATTTGATCAGAATGTCGGGAATCCTGTTGAATTGCCCGACTTGATATTGAAAAGTGTTTTCGATTTTGAGACTAAAATGCGGGGTTTATAATAGTTAGGCATGCGATGTCTAAGTAATTCATTTGGTCAGGCATGCGATGTCTGAGGAGGTTGCGGATTCCAACTGTTGTAGTTTTACACTTTCTTTTCTGTGACCGTAAGTGTAATATGTGATATCGCCGGTTTCGTTGCTATATGTCGACGACAATTGGGATGGACATATTTACTTACGTTGATGACATGTGATGTTATGTGTTGCTGGATATGTTATATTGGATCGTCGTGTTTGAATAGCCGGGGGTTTTTATGTGAGATGAGTGTTTTTCATTTTCATTCATGTAAAAACTTGTATGTAATATTCTTTTATTGGGGTACTTCCAGGTTGCGGAAGTTGTTACCGTTGATGTATATTATTTACTTTTCTGCACTAGGATAGACCCAAGGAGGGGAGCACAAGTAATCGGGTTCTGGGGTCCAGTGGGAGACCAACTCGAGGAGTCGAGTCCGGGTCTCCTAACCCTAGAATTGGTAGGGTTGCTTGCCGCTCTCGTAGGGGTCTAGGGGTGTGGGATTGGCTATTCATCACGACCGTGGAATCCGTGTTTTATACTGGCTCGTATTGAAAACACGGACGTCCTAGTATATCCAATATTTCATATGATTCTTTCTGCTGCGTTATCTGTGATGTGATCATGCGATGTTCTGTGCTCTGTTCAGATAGATGTAGTATATAGTATATATGATATATTATATAGACGTTGCTTATGTTTTACACCCGCGCTAGCCCTGCCTCGCTCTGCCGTTAGTTACCTAACCTAACGGTGCAGACAGGACATCGAGGCGAATGCGGATGGCATAAGCGTACGTTATATTTATCTGTGATGATTAGGTGGAATTAAATGATGGGATATTCATTAATGAGATTAATGAAAGAAAATAAACCTAATTGATGTTGTGGAATCGAATTTCAAAATGAAAACAGGTAGCTACAGTTCTTGCTTTGCATCGCGGTGTTCCTTGTAGAACATCCTGCACCTTATTCGATAAGGAAAGGACCGAGATCCCTTCACCGGGAGTGACTCCTTTAGAAATAACTGGCAGATGCTACAACACTCGGTTTGTCCTTTGATCGCTTCTATAGTTTCTGCTTTGCACAGTGATATATATGATATATCCCGCACCTCATTCGACGAGGAAAGGGCCGACGATCCCTTCACCGGGAGTGACTGATTGGTGTGATTTAGCATGCTTGCGCTTTCTAAAAGATAGATCAAAATTATTTGTAACCGCAATCAAGAACGGCGTCGCTTTGCAGCTAGCCGGTGAGTACGGGTCGGTCCACAGGGATGTTGTGAATTTTCTAATCGCGCCAACGAGTTAATTCCGAAAGGTGTTCGGATTGAATATTAAATCTAAAAATTGAAGTTGTATAATACAAGGATTAGAAACTTGCTAGGATTAGGTTTAGGGAAAATTTGGTAAACAAAGATCTACATCTCTTTCCATTTCCTTTAATTAAAGATATCATATTAGTGTTATGGTAAATCTTAACAAAGGGGATTAGGATGATTGGGAAGATTGATTCTTCCTCTAGATCCTTGTCCTTCCTTTCTTATTCTTTACCCTAACCTCCATGGAAAACCTTAAAATCCGGGCCTTTAGACTACGGTATCACCGCTACCTCGTGGGTAGAGTGCCGTAGGGAGCGGAATAAGAAGGTATGCATGGAGTTCTAATTTTCATAAAAGATTGGCAAAGAAAAGAGATGAGAGATCTTCGTCTCTCAAATCCTTCCCCATTCCTAATCCTAACAAGCGAGGAAACTACTCACTCATTAGGGAATTGAAGAACATTTATCTAGGGCAGAGAATAAAAATTACCTAGGGCAAGAATTGAAATCTAAACTAGAGCAAGGAATTAAATCTACTTACAGATGCATCTCTCCAATCATCAACGCAGGGTTGTCAGATCTGAATTCATGAATTGAAAAGAAACACCGATGCTCTCCAAAAAGAGTTCTAAAATTTATTATTAAAAGGAGGCATAAGAAATTACAATGAGTAGAGTTCCTATTTATAGAGAATAGGAAACCCTAGGTTACAATTGATTTGCATGTCTACATTTACCAAAATATCCTTAGGAAGACCTAGTCAAAGTAGACTTCAACCTTTGGTAAAATTTTATGTCTCTGTCTCTTTAAAAGAAGGTATTGGGCCCTGGATCTTTGGGCTTGGTTATTATTTGGTTCTTTATTAAAATAGCTTCTACGTTTCTTCCAGATCTCCAGTGAATAATTGTGGTGGACTTTTAACCGTTCGCTTTGTAATCTTGGACCTTGCATTGCCTTGTACTTTGTGAATTTTATCTTTGATGTAGGCTTGATCAAGAGTCTTCTATTTGTTGGTCAAAGTCCACTTTTTCATCGTCTTTACATCGTTTTCACTGTTTTCTGTCTAAGAACCTGTAACCTGTAACATGTAGCAGACATGCGTCAAAAGCACCTGTTTATTTATAAAAAGAATAAGAATGGGGAATATAATAATACAATATTATGGTGTGAACAAATACCCCCAAACTTATCTTTTGCTCGTCCTCGAGCAAACTTATTTTTATTCACTAAAATCCTAACCGCACTTTCGCAGGGAAACGCGATTGCACTGAGCACGTGCAACAAGCCGTTAAACCTCTAGGTGTCCCTAGTAGGAGGAGTGTTGTCTCCTGAGAGTTTTCAGCGGATTACACCCACAAAATCCTATCAATTTGGCTGTTCGACTTTTGTTTTTCAATTAGGTCTTCTAACAAGGAATTCTATTATCTTCTACTTGTAAATTATCCACCCATATTCTTCACACTTCCTCATCATTTAACTTAAGATTATATATGTTATGTAGACCTACTTAGCTTTCGGCATCTCTTAAGTCTTCCTTCTAGGGTTTCATCTCCACTTAGGAATTTCTATCAACCCTTACTAAAGATACAAGTTCTATTCTTCACTCCTTTCTTTTATCTAAACTCCAATCACATATCCCTACGTGTGTGTATAGATCACCCCTACACTTGGAAATTCAAATCAAGCAATCATACTCTCGTCCGTTATCCAAAGCACTTCTTAGTTGGTGAATTTTTTAATTGAATTTTGCTTATACATCCTTCATGCGACCGTTAATACTTCTTGAGGTACCAACGACCGATTACAAGATATGTTTGCACTTTAAAGCGCACTTCCTAGTCTTGCAACACCCAAGGCTTTAGCAGTGACTCCCAAACCAGTTGCACAATCACGCACTTCAAGGTCTTGGGTGTTGCACAATCACGCACTAGGTGATGAAGCACCCTCGCTAAATATTTTTCTATTTTTGCAGCCTTAAGTAATCACAAAAACCAGTGTCCATTTTTTTTATTCTTTATTCACTTTTTTTTTCTTTATTTTCATTGTAGTAAGGACTTTAGACAACAGCACTTCAAGGTCTCTTCTACTATTCCAAGTTTCAAGGTGCGTGATTGTGCAAATTGTAGGGTATACATTTTCAGAATCTAGACTTAAGCTAGGAACTATTTTTCAAACTTATACACTAATAAGAACATCAATACTCTTCTAATTTTGACTTAGCCCAAGAAGTGAACCCAAAATTTGCCTATTTCTAAATAAACTACAAAGGCATATACTTTCTACCGTTAAACTTTAAGGACGGTTATCTTTAGGGTTTTTAATTCACTAAGTCTAAGATCTAGTTGTTCCTAGCCAGTTAACTTATTTGTCAAACTCAAGTCAACTAGCCAAAATTGAATACATTAGTTTTTATAATTTTTAAAATTTTTCAAATTTTTATGGGTTTTCAAATAAGTATGCAAATGCAAAAAAAAAAAAATATGTACAAATGAATGCGAAGGAAGAAGACGTACCGAGCATACCCCCAAACTTGAACTTGACAGTGTCCTCACTGTCATGCTAAACCAAGAGGGTCAAAATGCTGGCACTCCCCTGTTTATTTATTTATAAATTTTTTTTATATTTTTAATGTTTTGAAATTTTTTATTTTATTTTTTATAGAAAAAGAAAACAAAAAATATATACATATATACAAAGATTCCCCCAAACTTAAGCTTGGCCTTGCACAAGCCAAAAGTTAGCACCAACCATTCAAAAATCTTATCGTGGAAATGGTATAGTTGGTGCAAGAAACTGAGAAGCACGCGAGACCGTGTGGAAAGAAGAATGGTAGAATATGGTCTCGGTGGGGGAGAAGAATGGCGGAAAGGAGAAAGAAGTGGAGTACGATCTTGAGGGTGTAAATCGAGTGAATAAATTAGCGCAATATGTGATGACCGATGTGTTAAAAGTGATTGCGCTAACCTATCAACCCGTCGGGAAATGGGGTCAAATCCCTCAAGATTCGCAAGAAAACATGGGTACGCCGAACTTGGTATAGGAGATGAAAGCGTAACGGTCACTTGCACGGTCGGAACAATAGGAAGGACGAAAGGGAGTGAAGTAGGGATAGTATCTTTCTCACCGTAGTAAACTGTTTCGAACATGAAAGATTCCATTAATGGTTCAAAACTACTATAATCAACCGAGTCTGATGGCTCATCTGAAAATGTAAAGGACTCAAACTCGGACGGTGAGTCATCAACATCGTCCGAAAAAGTGAAACACTCGTAGGTTTTATCGGCTGTGAGAATTGTGTCAGATTCAAAGGAAAAGGTTTCAAGCTCACAGTCTTCAAGCGGGGTAGGAATGATGGGAAGAAGGGAGGGTGATATAACAGTCAAAGGTTCAGGAGGATGAATTGGAAAATCAGACACTTCAAACAAAAATGATTCAACCTCAATATTATCCTCAAGACTCTTCTCGATACTATCCTCAATATTCAACTCATCCATGCCATTATCATCAAAATCTAGACGCATATGAGATTCGGGAGAAACATTTAATAACTCGGGATGATGATTTGAACATAAAATCTCAAGTAAATCGACAGGTTCATCATCCGAAATATTCCCGGCGTCTATATCCTCAATCAAGTGAAAATCAATTTCTTTAGACACCTCATCAAAAGCATGGATATCTATCGATTTAGGTTCTAGAGTGGAGGTGTAAAGATCGAAAGGATTAGGTGCGGTTTCACTCGAAAGGGGTTCTTCACAATCTGGCAAATCAAGCACTACAAAATCACACAACGCATCATTTTGGACACATGTTTGAAAATTGGAGTTGTTGGATTCAATAGGGTATGGGTAGGTTTGATTTGGAAATCCTCTCACATTCTCTCTCTGTCCAACCGCCTCCTCATACATTGGAAAATTTGGAGCTAGTTGGAAACTAGCTACCGGTTCAGCAGGTTGCATGAGGGTGGCCATGGACGATTCCACATTCCTAACCATTTTGTTTGTTGCTGCGATATACGCCTCCAACGCCTCTTCCAAACTAGACTTGGGTGGTAAGGGGGTTTCGGTAAAAGATTCGAAATTGTTTGGATATGTGAAACTCCCTAATGGCTGTGTAGAACCATTGTCTAGTGACGGTGGAAAAGTCGGGTAGGACTGGTAGGAAGTGGGTGATTGGACAGAGGTAGGGTCAACATATGGATAAAAAGGTGAATAGTCGTGCGGATCCCTATAATTAGATGTGTGGAGAGGGGTGAAAGATCGGCCGCGAGATTGAGCAATATGCTCAGCAATGGACATCGGCTTAGGAGTGACAGAAGGACTTGAAAAAGTGGTATCAACATATGGAGGTGGTAAAGATTGACTTGGTTGACACAAAGTGGGTTGAAAAGTCAAATTGTTTCTCCTAGACGCCTCTATTTGATCTTTCAAAGATATTTTAGGCATGAAAGGATCGTCTTTAAATTGATCGAACAAATTGCCGAACGACGCAAAATTAGGTTCGGGATACCAAAGTTCGGCAAGTGATTTATTATGTGGGGTACCCATGATAGAAGAAAGAGAAGATGAAGAAGGCAGGTGGTGCAAGGATTTATTTGCGGCAAAAGTTTGCAAGTTCTTGTAATAAAAATTTTCCTTATTCTTTTTCTTTATTTGAAAATTGTTGCAAAAAGATTTTTGATAAAAGATATGCAACAGAAAAATATTACCTGCAATCAGTTATAATCTTAAGCATATCAAAAAGAATCTTTATTTGGAAAAAAAATGTTGCAAAAAGATTTTCGAGAAAAGATGTGCAACAAAAATATTACTTGCAATCAATTTCTATTTTAATCTAGGCGCAAAAATCCTGCACAAGAGTGTTATTTGGAAAGAGAAAGATTTTTAAAGCACACAAAATCTTGCAGGAATTTTTCAGAAAATATATGCAAATTTTTGCAGAGGAGGAACAGAGAAACTTACAGAGCTCTTTTTTTTCCGCGCTTTTGCCCCCTGTTTGTTTTTTTTTTTTCTTGAACCGACCAGGCCGCGGCGGTTCCGCGGCCAGAAGTGGTTTACCGCGGCGGTTCCGCGGCCGGAAAGAGCCGCCGGTTTTTTTTTTCCGGCTGCACCAGATCGCGGGTTGACTTGTTGACTCGGTCCTCTAAATTTTTTTCAGTTCCTGTGTTGTTGCAATCTTCTGTTGATAGGATCGTCTATTTGCTGTTTCGCTTTCTGTAGATTTCCAGATCCGAATTTGTGTGTAGATCCTGCAAAATTCACACAAAGATACCCTTTCCAAAAATAACAGATGATATATTTTTATATTTTTTTTTTGGATTTTTTTAGATTTTTATGAATTTTTTTTAATTTTGATTAACCCGAAATTGCGAAAAGGAAAGTTCTACGCCATCCCCGGCAACGGCGCCATTTGATTGGTGTGATTTAGCGTGCTTGCGCTTTCTAAAAGATAGATCAAAAATATTTGTAACCGCAATCAAGAACGGCGTCGCTTTGCAGCTAGCCGGTGAGTACGGGTCGGTCCACAGGGATGTTGTGAATTTTCTAATCGCGCCAACGAGTTAATTCCGAAAGATGTTCGGATTGATTATTAAATCTAAAAATTGAAGTTGTATGATACTAGGATTAGAAACTTGCTAGGATTAGGTTTAGGGAAAATTTGGTAAACAAAGATCTACATCTATTTCCATTGCCTTTAATTAAAGATATCATATTAGTGTTATGGTAAATCTTAACAAAGGGGATTAGGATGATTGGGAAGATTGATTCTTCCTCTAGATCCTTGTCCTTCCTTTCTTAATCTTTACCCTAACCTCCATGGAAAACCTTAAAATCCGGGCCTTTAGACTACGGTATCACCGCTACCTCGTGGGTAGAGTGCCGTAGGGAGCGGAATAAGAAGGTATGCATGGAGTTCTAATTTTCATAAAAGATTGGCAAAGAAAAGAGATGAGAGATCTTCGTCTCTCAAATCCTTCCCCATTCCTAACCCTAACAAGCGAGGAAACTACTCACTCATTAGGGAATTGAAGAACATTTATCTAGGGCAGAGAATAAAAATTACCTAGGGCAAGAATTGAAATCTAAACTAGAGCAAGGAATTAAATCTACTTACAGATGCATCTCTCCAATCATCAACGCAGGGTTGTCAGATCTGAATTCATGAATTGAAAAGAAACACCGATGCTCTCCAAAAAGAGTTCTAAAATTTATTATTAAAAGGAGGCATAAGAAATTACAATGAGTAGAGTTCTTATTTATAGAGAATAGGAAACCCTAGGTTACAATTGATTTGCATGTCTACATTTACCAAAATATCCTTAGGAAGACCTAGTCAAAGTAGACTTCAACCTTTGGTAAAATTTTATGTCTCTGTCTCTTTGAAAGAAGGTATTGGGCCTTGGATCTTTGGGCTTCCTTATTATTTGGTTCTTTATTAAAATAGCTTCTACGTTTCTTCCGGATCTTCAGCGAATAATTGCGGTGGACTTTTAACCGTTCGCTTTGTAATCTTGGACCTTGCATTGCCTTGTACTTTATGAATTTTATCTTTGATGTTGGCTTGATCAAGAGTCTTCTATTTGTTGGTCAAAGTCCACTTTTTCATCGTCTTTACATCGTTTTCACTGTTTTCTGTCTAAGAACCTGTAACCTGTAACATGTAGCAGACATGCGTCAAAAGCACCTGTTTATTTATAAAAAGAATAAGAATGGGGAATATAATAATACAATATTATGTTGTGAACAGTGACCCCTTTAGCAAAACTAGAAAAGCCTCAAAAACATTCCATTTAAAAACCATTTGATTCCGCAACGAGATCAAGTTCAAAGCGTAAAAGGTTTTCATAAAAACCATTCGCAACCCTCCGTCATTTTAGGAAGTAGAGTAATTAGTATTCGTGCTGTGTTTGTTGACTTTAGTTAAGGCACAGTGTACGGTAGCTAAGTGATGTCTTCCTACACCGCATATGATGCGATTAGTTAGGACAGTCGCGTGACTTTGTTGACCTTAGTTAAGGGTCATGTGGGTGGGTCTAATTAATCAGGAAATGACGGGTAGAACTTGACTAGTACTTATGATTTGTTGACCATAGTTAAGGTCATAGGTGCTAGGGGTAAAAACCTTTATCGGGAGTTTCAAGTGTTGAAATTTGCAATGAGATTGCATACCTTCTATATGATAGTTGGATCCCGATACCCACTGCGAGTAATTGTTACTCCTGGGAGAGTTTTGCACTTTGCAATTAGCCGATAAAGTAGGTGTCTAGAAAGGTGTCAACGGGGTTACGCCTCTGGGAAAGCGAGGTTTACAGTAATTAGGTCCGTGCGAAAGCACGGGGAACCTCCCTCAAAGTACTGACACTGGCCTGGCTGAAATATTGGCGAACTTGTAGAGTGTAATTAATCCCGGCTAGTCTTTCCTTTTAGGGTTTGAAGGAAGATTTGATAAAAACAGTGGGAGCCATCCTGATTAGATAAAATATATAACCAATCTGATCTTGTAAGAGCGCACGCAGAGTGTTTTCTTCTCTCTCTCTCCAGGTAGCGACCATATCACGCCTTAATCAAGATAATAATATGGATGTATTGACCGAACCCGCTTGTTAAACTGAGCTGGGGAACGTTGGTCCCGCTCCGACTTATAATTGTTATAAGACCGAGCAGGAAATAGGGGAATACCAGATTTCCTATGCCGCCCAAACGAAGAAAGTGCATATGATGCATCTTCTTCGGGTGTGTTCAATATAGAGAACTGTTTCTCAGTATCCTCTGAATCCTGGGTATTTGATACCAGATCAGGATCCCAGATATGTAATCTGTTACATAGGGCTACAAAAAGGTAGAAAAACTGAGAATGGGTGATAAGTTTCATGAGGCAGAAAACGGGGCAAGTGTTGCAGCCAAGTCTGTTGGTCACTGTCACCCTGTATTACCAATACATTGATTCTGAACAAATGCTATTAGATACCGAACCTGATATACAAAATCATATCAGTCTCTTTATTAGTAAAGAAATGATATAATTTTGTATTGTTGGATAATGTTTTGAACATTTCCTATATCAAAATTTGATCGGTTCAGGCATGTTATCTAAAAGTATTGACGTTCTAAATCAAACTACAGTTCCTTGTATACTAAACACACACAAGAGGAAGAGTTCAGAAATGAACAAATTCTTCTTGAGGTATTGTAGACTAGGTCATATCAATGCGACTCGACTAGCTGAAGTTACATTTAGATGTATATTTAAATCAGTTTGAATTTACATCTTGTGAAACTTGCCAGTCATGTCACAAAGATAAGATGACCATAGCTCTGTTTATTGGAACCAGAGAAAGAGTTAGTAAGCTCTTGGGACTGATACATTATGATGTATGTAAGGTCTCCTGTCTACACATGCCAGGACTGGTTCTTTATACTTCATTACGTTCTCTGATAATCTCTCAAGATTCAGTTATATGTTCCTGTTGAAACATGAGTCCGAACCTTTTGAGATATTCACAGAATATAAGTTAGAAGTAGAGAACCAAAATACGGGTATAAGTATTATGTCCTATGATAAGATCAGGGAGGAGAATACTTGTGCATAGAATTCCTGGACTATTCTAAAGGAGAATGAGATTTTCTCTCAGTGTTACTCCTCTGAATACACCACAGCACAACGGTGTATCGGGGCGGAGCAATCACACAATATTAGATATCGTGTGCTCTATGATGAGTATTACTGAGTTACCTGTTTCCTTTTAGGTGTTATGCACTTGAGAAGCTGCATACATATTGAATTAGGTTTGAATCAAATCAGTGCCTACCACTCCATATGAGATATGGTATGGGAAGAGCCCATGTCTTAAGCTAGTTAAGATTTGGGGTTGCCCGGCCTATGTTTAAAGCAAAATCCGGACAAGATCGAGACAGGATCAGTTCTGTAGAACTGGAAAGGTTCCAGCTATACAAAACTGCAGTTGATGATTTGACAGAACCAAAGGATTCTATAGTTCCCGACGAACCTCAGCCTCTCCGCCGATCTAGTAGGGTTCCTCATCCGCCTAAGAGATACCTCGGTTTCTCGATGACAGTTGGAGCGAGTTATGCATCATAAGATGATGACCCAACTAGTTTCGAGCAGGCCATCGAGAGTAGGGACTCTGTGAGAATGGCTGGATGCTTAGCGATCTGAGATGGAATCCATATACACCAACAAAATATGGACTTTGGTTGCTATATCTGAAGGGTTAAATCCCCATCAGGAGCAAGTATATCTTGAGACGATTACTTGGTATAGATGGAAAAGTTGAGACTTTCAAAGCTAGATTTGTTAAAGGTTTTCTTCATCGACCAGGCACGGATAATGATGAAACCTTTTCCATCGAATATGCTTAAGTCCATCCAGATCCTACTTGCCACGGCTACATACCATGACTGCGATATCTGGTGGTTGGGTGCCATGACTACTTTTCTAAATAATGATTTAGAAGAGAACGTCTATAAGAACACAGCCAGAGGGCTTCGTAAACAGTGGGAGCAGCGGAAACGTGTGCAAGTTGCTTTATATAATGAAGCAGGCATCGCGGAGTTGGAACGTCTGTTTTGATGTGATAGTCAAAGTGTTTGACTTCATCAAAATGTTAGACGAACCTTGTATATACAAAAGGGTAGTAAAGAGTAAGGTGGTCATCTTCGTATTGTACGTAGACAACATACTCTTGATAGGAAAAGAGTTTCCTATACTACGATCGGTCAATCTCCTATTATCACTAGGATTCTCCAAATAGGATCAAAGTGATACCTCCTAAATCCTGAGTTTTCATCTATGAGATAGATGTAATTGGATGCTAGGATTCTCACTAGATGTAGCTAGATGGTATCAATCGATCCTGGGGAGAATCACTGGAAGGGTTCCAGAGTGATAAAGACGACTGAATGTCAGTCATAGGCATTCTCTTTACCCTTAGTAGAGGGACGGTATGTTGGAAGAGTTCCAAGCTAGATACCGTGGCAAACTAGACGATAAAGGCTGGTAACATCGCTATTAAAGATACTACCAAAGAGGCAGTTTGGGTGTATATTGGTTCATAAGATGAACTAGGTTCCTGCCATTGTATGACAATGGAAGTGTGGCTTCGGCCCTGGAACCCTGGTCCCATCAGTGACCCAGACATATTTTGAGGCAGCATCACCTGATCATGGAGATAGTTGATCTCCAGGTTGATCGAGGTTAGGAGAGTAGACTCAGAGGACAACACGGCGGATCCACTCACGAAGGCCTTTTCCCAGAAAGAGACTCATATGGGATGGTTGAGTATTAGATACTGCAACCACTGCTACAGATGGCCCTAGTGCAAGTGGGAGATTGTTAGTTATATGTATGCCCTAGAGGCTGTACATTGGATGTATATTGTAGTGGATGCTGGGACATATATAGATAGGACTTTCTTGCTCGACATGATAGTATGCTATCTGGTTGCTCTTTATCTTAATATGTATACTTTCTGTCTCTCTGTTACCAGTTGATAAAGCCTTTAGGATGTGTACTCGACTTCCAGGACTATGATGCAGATCATACTAGTGGGGCCTGGGTTGCCAATGAGTACATCCTTCATTGTTCCTAGTCGTGGGAATGTCGAGACGGGGCATCGATATTCCAGAGTAGACTAGCGCATATCTTCTCGACCCATGCGATGGGCGATGGATGATCCCATATCCATTGGTGTTTGACATCGAAGATGGTATGCGGGTGCTCAGTGGAGACTGGGTACACTGAACGGACTCGCCGAGAACTCCCAGATGGTATTATACATCACGTCAGAAGGCAGTTCTCTGGTGACAATGGTACAGCTTTGTCTGTTGACCCGAGATCGTCATAGAGTCTTGTGTGTCTCCCACTGTGCTTTGATTTCCACCCTACCACGGCTCTACTGAGTTGTGCAAACAGGTGGTTTTTGGGTACAGTCCCGATTCACATGGAGGCAATGAGCGATAGGAGGGGATTCGTCTCTCCCGGTATTGGGGGTAGATGTTGCGCTATGCTCGACTGGCCATAACAGGAAATCCCTGGCCAGGGTTGCAGTGATATACTGGTAAGAGTTATCAGTAGTTTCACACATGTCATGGACTTCACGTCGGCATGACTTATCGAGCTATTGGGTTCTGACGTTTACCATCCCTAGGCGAGATATGCAACATATCAGACGAACAGACCGGACTGTACGGTAAGTGTTACTGGTTGGATTCACAGGAGTATGAGCGGGCTTGCTCATCGATCTTCTGATCGCTCAATACCCGGGTGGCCGTTACGTTTAGCAGACCGCTTGCGGCTTGTGGGTGCTTGATATGATCATCATCTGCTACCGGCATATTGACGAGTCTTTAGAGTCCTACACAGAGGTTTCCTGGCTCAAGCGAAACGAAATAGGAGAGCATATGAGATATGTGCGGGACCGAGAATAATTCGTGTATGTGATACCATATTCCATTCTCGCGATGAATGTATCGATTAGTTATATGCGATATAACCTAGTTATCGAATCAAGGATCGATTCGATAAGCCGATACATTGGATACTAGCCGGTTATATGCGATATGACCGGATCGTTAAATCAAGTATTGATTTAATGATTTAATGCATAATTATATATTTGATATATTACTTTACATTAACTAGTATTGGTTCACTTTATGAGGATATTCTCACTTGATGATGCACATTGTATATGTGATATATTCTTGTGCGCTTGTTTGTATCATGTTTGATGATACATGCAACCTTGGGTTTGTGTAAAGACTTAAACCATGATTAGTGAATAGTTAGGGTTTCTTTTCTTTTAATTCTTTATCCATTTATTTATTTATTCATTCTTTTTGGCAAAAGAAAAGAATGGTGGCTTTCTTTGTTTTACATTGAAGCTTCTTGAAGCTTTGAATAAGTCCACCATTCTTGTCTCATGTCTAACCCTAACCACTCATCTAACCCTAGTTAAATCTCTACACTAAACCATGGTTGTTGACATGATAAGTATCATATGGTTTTTTATTTTTAAATAATAACATATGATATATTATCTTCATCTTCTTCTTCTTCTTCAAGAAGAAAGATGTTGATAGCTTCAATGGCAACTAGCCAAATCAAGTGAGAAATCCAAATCTAAAGTCTATCCACTTCCTATTTCTTCATCCTCTACTACTTGCCATGTAATAGAGTGTGTTGTCTTCACAAGTTTCTTGACTTGGTGAAGGCGGAGCTCGTTCTTGTGATGCCTCGACGTAGATCATCTTCGGCATCGAACCGACGATCAAGCCCGCCCATTCTTCGATGATGCCGATGCTAGAGTCATGGGTACGATTTGGACAGCGAGGGGACTTCATCACGGAGCCTAGGAGGTGGTGGACCGGATCTACAAAGGTTGTAGCCCCTTTCCTTTAGATACATTTCCGTTTACTTGCTTGATTCGCCTATTTATCTAGTTAACGATCCGTATTAGGGTTTGTAGGCACTTGAAAAATTTAAATTGGCCGTGTTTGATCACTTGTGAGACTCCATTAGAGTGCTTAGGAAACCTACAAATATAACTTAATAATCCTAGGAATACATATATATAATAACACGTACGATCACTAATTATCACGAAAGACATTCTAACGGAAATTCAAAGTGTTACAATCTACCCCCCTTAAAGAAATTTGGTCCCCGAATTTAAAATTTTAACAATACGCACCTTCAAAAAGATGGGGATACCTCCTCCTCATCTCGCTCTCGGTCTCCCAAGTGACTTCTTCGCCGCTCTAGCCACGCCAAAGTACCTTGACGGACGGTATATCTTTCGACCTCAGTTTCTTCACTTGCCGATCCCAGATCATCACCGGCTGCTCTGCATAGGAAAGGTCGCGCTCAAGCTGGATCGTCGGGTGCTGAATCGCATGCGAAGGATCATGAAGATATCTGCGGAGCATCGAAACGTGAAATACGGGGTGCACGTCTGGAAAACTGGGCGGAAGGGCTAATCGATACGCAACTGCACCAACACGCTCAAGGATCTCGAAGGGGCCCACGTATCTGGGACTAAGCTTCCCCTTCTTCCCAAACCTCGTCACGCCTTTCATTGGGGAGACCCTCAAGAAAACATGATCACCAAAAGAAAACTCAAGTCTGCGCCGACGACGGTCCGCATAAGATCTCTGCCTACTCTGGGCTGCTCTCATCCTATCGCGAATCAACTGGATCTTCGCGGTCGTCTCCTCCACAATCTGCGGTCCTAAGATACTGCTCTCACTGAGCTCCGTTCAACAGGTGGGCGATCTGCATCTCCTCCCATAAAGAGCCTCAAACGGTGCCATCTGAATGGTCTCCTGGTAGCTGTTGTTGTAGGAGAACTCTACTAAGGGCAAATGATGATCCCAGCTACTTCCGAAGTCTAAAACGCATGCTCTGAGCATGTCCTCGAGAGTCTGAATAGTCCGCTCTGACTGCCCGTCGGTCTGCGGATGGAATGCTGTGCTGAAACTCAAGCGAGTGCCCAAAGCCTCCTGAAGCCTCTGCCATAGCCGGCTGGTAAACTGGGTGCCTCTATCGGACACGATCCATGTCGAAACTCCGTGCAGTCGTACGATCTCATCAATGTAAATCATGGCATACTGAGAAAATCCGAAAGTCGTCTTCACCGGTAGGAAGTGAGCCGCTTTGGTCAACTGATCCACGATCACCCAGATGGAGTCATACCCTCGACTAGTCCTGGGTAGACCCACAATGAAATCCATAGATATCTATTCCCATTTCCACTCCGGAATGGGTAACGGCTGTAGCTCTCCCGCGGGCCTCTGGTGCTCAGCCTTGACTTGCTGACAAGTCAGGCATCTCGACACAAAATCTGCAATGTCCCTCTTCATACCGTCCCACCAGTAAACATCTCTCATATCGTGGTACATCTTGGTAGAACTGGGATGAACACTATATACCGACCGATGTGCCTCCTCAAGAATCTCGCGCCGTAATCCCTCAGCATCTGGTATGCACAGTCTAGCTCCAAATCGTAGTATCCCCTGATCATTGATCACGAACTCGGAAAATCTGCCCTGTCCCATCTGTGTCCTGATCTCTGAACAACGGTCATCACTATGTTGTGCCTCATATATACGGTCAAGCAACTGTGGGCGTGCAAGAACATGCGCAATCTTTCCTCCGATCGGCGTAAACTCGAACTGTACCCGGCTGTCGCATAAGATCTGCCAATCCGCCGACGACTGCCTCTGCACTGCGCCCAAAAAGGATAGACTACCCCCGGGCCTCCTGCTCAAAGCATCCGCCACTACATTCGCCCTGCCCGGGTGATACAAGATCTCACAATCGTAGTCCTTCACTAACTCCATCCATCGGCGCTGTCTAAGGTTCGGGTCTCGCTGCAGAAATATGTACGTTAAGCTCTTGTGGTCAGTGAATATCTGGCACGACTCTCCATATAGATAATGTCGCCAGATCTTGAGTGCAAAGACCACTGCAGCCATCTCCAGATCATGAGTGGGGTAATTCTGTTCATGTTTCTTTAATTGCCGCGAAGCATACGCAATCACCCTGTCATGCTGCATCAAAACGCACCCCAGCCCTACTCGTGAAGCATCGCAGTAGACCACAAATCCGCCTTATCCTGAAGGCAATGATAGCACTGGTGTCGTGGTCAGTAGAGCCCGTAGCCACTGGAAACTGTGCTCACGATCCTCCGTCCAATCGAAGTGAACTCCCTTCCGGGTCAACCCGGTCAAAGGTGTAGCAATGCGAGAGAAGTCCTGCACGAATCGCCGATAATAGCCTGCCAGCCCTAGAAAGCTGCGAACCTCCGTTACTGACGTGGGTCTAGGCCAACTCCGAACTGCCTCGATCTTCGTCGGGTCGACACATATACCATCTCGTGTAATCACGTGCCCCAAGAAGTCTACGCTGTCTAGCCAGAAGGCACACTTGGAGAATTTGGCGAAAAGCTGATGCTCCCTCAAGGTCTGCAGTGTAACCCGCAGGTGCTGCTCGTGCTCATCTCTACTCCGAGAATACACCAAGATATCGTCAATAAACACTATAATGAACAGATCAAGATACGGCCGGAAAATACGGTTCATCAAATACATAAATGTTGCTGGCGCGTTGGTGAGTCCGAACGACATCACCAAAAACTCATAATGGCCGTAACGTGTGCGGAAGGCTGTCCTAGGAATGTCCTCCTGTCGAACCCGCAGCTGATGGTAGCCCGATCGCAAATCGATCCTCGAAAAGTATCCTGCCCCCTGAAGCTGGTCGAACAAATCGTCGATGCGTGGCAAAGGATATCTGTTCCGCACTGTCATCCTGTTCAGCTGGCGGTAGTCGATACACAAACGCATACTGCCGTCCTTCTTCTTGACGAACAGGACTGGAGCACCCGAAGGAGAAACACTGGGTCGAATAAGTCCCTTATCCAGCAAGTCCTGCAACTGGCCCTTCAATTCTCTAAGTTCCGCCGGGGCCATCCGATAAGGCGGTACAGAAATAGGCCCCGTGCCAGGAACCAAGTCAATACAGAAGGAAATATCACGCTCGGGCGGTAGCCCAGGAAGCTCGTCAGGGAACTCGCTAACAACAGGAACCTGATCCACCGGAACCTCTGTAGCTCTAGTATCGCCAACATAGGCGAGAAATCCCTGACATCCCTTCCTCAAAAGCTGTCCAGCGCGAAAAGAAGAAATCACACTGTGAGGGGTGGCACCACGGTCCCCCAACACAACAAAAACCGACTCGCCGGGAAAACGGAATCTAACTGTCTTTTCACGTCAGTCTACAGAAGCATAGCACGTGGCTAATCAATCCATTCCCGAAAGAACGTCGAAGTCCAACATCTCATGAAGGATCAAATCGACCGGCAACTCTCTCTCGCCAAAATGGACGGTACATGATCGGAACACGTGACTAGCGACAAACGACTCTCCCGCAGGAGTAGTCACAACTAGCGGTTGACCAAGCAAACCGGACTCTCTACCCAAACTCGGCACAAGGTGTGTGGATACATACGAGTACGTGGAAACATATGAGCACAAGGATCCGGATCAAACTGTTAGTTATATGTATGCCCTAGAGGCCAATACTGTACATATGATGTATATTGTAGTGGATGCTAGGACATATATAGGGAGGACTTTCTTGCTCGACATGATAGTATGCTATCTGGTTATACTTTATCTTAACATGTACTCTGATTGTCTCTATATTACATGTTGATAAAGCCCTTAGGATATGTACTCGACTACTGGGACTATGATGAGATCATACTAGTGGGGCCATGGTAGTCGACGAGTACATCCTATAACTGTTCCTAGTCGAGGCTGTATCGAGACTGGGCATCGATACACCAGAGTAGACTAGCGTATACGCATCTTGACCCATATGATGGGCGATGGATGATCCCATATCCATCGGTGTTTGACATCAAGGATGGTGTACGGGTGCTCAGTGGAGACTGGGTACACTGGACGGACTCGCCGAGAACTCCCAGATGGTATTATACCATACGTCAGATGGCAGTTCTCCGGTGACACTGGTACAAAGTAGTCTGTTGACCCGAGATCGTCATAGAGTCTTGTGTGATTCCCACTGTGCTTTGATTTCCATCATACCACGTCCAAGAGGGCATGCAAAAAGGTGGCTTTTGGGTACAGTCCCGAATCACATGGAGGCAATGAGCGATAGGAGGGGATTCGTCTCTCCCGGTATAGGGAGTTGATGTTGTGCTGTGTTCGATTGGCTATAACCGGAAATCCCTGGCCAGGGTTGCTGAGATTTACTGGTAAGTGTTATCAGTAGTTTCTCGAACTGTTATAGACCTCATATCGACACGACTTATCGAGCTACTGGGGTCTGACGTTTACCACCCCTAGGCGAGATATGCAACATATCAGACGACGAGACCGGACTGTACGGGAGTGTTACTGTTTGGATTCACAGGAGAAGTTACAGGCTTTCTTGTTGATCTTCTGAGCGCTCAATACCTGGGTGGCTGTTATGTTTAGCTGACCGCTTGCAGCTTGTGGGTGTTTGATATGATCATCACCTACTACCAGCGTATTGACGATTCTTTAGAGTCCTACACAGAGGTTTCTTGGCTCAGGCAAAACGGAGTAGGAGCACATATGTGATATGTACGGGACCGAGGATAATGCGATATGTGATACCGTATTCTATTCTCGCGATATTTGATATCAGCCGGGTCATCGGATCAAGTGTTGATTCGGTGAATCGGTACGGATAAATATTAGTCGGTTATATGCGATATAGCCGGATTGTCGGATCAAGTGTTGATTCGATAATTTAATGTATAATAATATATATGATATATTAAATTACATTAACTAATATTAGCTCACTAAAAGATTCTTTTTCTCACTCGGGTAATACATTGATATATATGCGATATATGTTAATTGTATTATTTTATTTTGTTATGATAAATATTATATATATGATATATATTATTGTAACATGATATGATAAATAATGCAACATGTTTTGTGGAGTTTAAACATGATTAGGGTTTGGATTAGGGTTAATCTTTCTAGATGTTTCTAGAAGGTTTTCTTTTTGTTTTGTGAAAGATATTTGTGTATGACTCATTCTTAACTCAACCCAAACCCTAACCCTTGGTTAATTCTCTACAATGGTTAAGTGAACCATGGTTGCATAATTGATCATTATCTCCTTTTCCTATTCATCACAAAAGGATTATCATTATTGTTCATCATCTTCTTCCTTCTTCTTCATTGCTTGAACTGGTTTCTTGCTTTGATTTTTGTGATGAATAATTGTGAGAAAAATATAAATAAAGAGAGCAAAAATCCTACTTCATCATCCTCATCTTCCCTTGCCATTTAGATGAGGGTGTTCACATCATTTCATGAGTGTTAGCTTGTGTTAAAGAAACTTCAAGGTAGATCATCTTAGTATCGAAGATCGGAAGCAAAGGTTGCGTCTTTCTCTTCGTGGAACCTCTCGAGAGTCCGGATCCCGATGATCGCAGCGAAGGGACCACAACACGGAGCATATGAAGTGAAGGACCGGATCTACAAAGGTTGTAATCCCTCTCACTTAGTGTTAAAGTGTTTAGCATGCTTGTTTTCGCCTAATCTCTAGTTTAAAGTTCCGTATTCGGGTTGTTCGGCACGGCTAAATTTTAAATCGGGCATGGTTGATGCCTCGTAGACCCTTGTGCGCGTGCCTAGCAACCCTACAGTGGTATCAGAGCCAAGCTAGAGCTTTAGGCGAAGTCTAGACGAAGTTTAAAGTCCGATCGAACCCGGAAAACCCGATAAAACCAACTTTCTGGAAATTTTTTTAAAACTGTGATTTTTCCATATTAAAAATATGCAGAAAATTAAGCAGGGTCTAATATGAATTACTGTGAAATACGGGGACCTAATTCAAATAATCCACCGTGGAACCGTGCCACGAGCCAGGCATGTGCGGCAGTTCCGCGGTCGTACGGTCTCTTGTTGCATCAATTTTTGCGCAGTAATTCCTATTTTCTGGTGCTGAGTTATCTGGGAATTTTTAATATCTTTTCAACTGTTGAATTATCTGGGTTGTATTAGGGACTTAAAGATTCAATCGGATTTTATAATTTTGTTTAGTTTGTCCGGATAACTTTTAGAAACTGTTAAAAAGTTCGAACGGATATCAATAACTCACTTTTTCCCCTGTCGGAAATTTTTTTCAAAAGTTGGATTTTTTCTCGTGTTTAAGAATGTTCTAAGTCATGCAAGTAACTCAGTGGACCCTCTAGAAGACAACAAACCTTAACTCGATTATGTGACCGTCTTGAACTGCCTTTTGAACCTTAGGGTTTGGGACAGTACGGCGTGCACACATGTGAGGCGTTGGCTTGACCCTTCTACGGCTGGACCATTGGTACTGTGGCATGTGATGGATGTTTTTAAACTGATTTCAAGTGTTGAGATATATTGGGGAAATCTTGGGTGCTTGATGATTCGATCGGAAAGTTTAACTTTTTCTATTTATCTGGAATGTGATACAATATTTGGAATCCACAGGTAGTTATGAGATAACTAATTTGAATATTATAAACATAGCAGTTTAGTCTCAGATGATCGGTTGCCACGGAATTTTGATGTGATCAAAAGTCCGTCGCAATCATGTAGCGTACGCGGATACTCGCCGGGTAAACTTAATAGACAGCCTCACTCCATAGCCCCGACCAAGTGACTGTAGGAGAACCCCGTCGCCGAAAGCATCCGTTCGGGTGCTCCCGGTAGCGGTGTTCCGCCTTGGTGCACTTCGTCGATGGTATCGGGGGTGCGGCCGTCTTCTAAAGTTTGCGACGAGCATTCGATCAGGACGTCGGGAATCTTGTTGAATTGCCCGACTTGATATTGAAAAGAGTTTTCGATAATGAGACTAAAATGCGGGGTTTATAATATGTTAGGCATGCGATGTCTAAAGGAATTCATTTGGTTAGGCATGTGATGTCTAAGGAAGTTGCGGATTCCAACTGTTGTAGTTTTACACTTTCTTTTATGTGACCGTAAGCGTAGTATGTGGTGTATCGCCGGCTTCGTTGCTATACATCAACGACAATCGGGATACGCATACTTGCTTACGTTGATGATATGTGATATTATGTGTTGCTGTGATATGTTATATTGGATCGTCGCGTTTGAATAGCCGGGGGTTTTATGTGAGATGAGAGTTTTTCTTTTTCATTCTTGTAAAATTCATTTGTATGTAATATTCTTTTATTGGGGCACTTCCAGGTAGCGGAAGATGTCACTGTTGTATATTATTTACTTTTCCGCATTAGGTAGACCCAAGGCGGGGAGCACAAGTAACCGGGTTCTAGGGTCCAGTGGGAGACCATCTCGAGGAGTCGAGACCGGGTCTCCTAACCCTAGAATTGGCAGTGTTACTTGCCGCTCTCGTAGGGGTCTAGGGATGTGGGTTTGGCTATTCATCGCGACCGTGGAATCCGTGTTTTATACAGGCTCGTATTGAAAACACGGACGTCCTAGTATATCCAATATTTCATATATGTTCTTCTGCTGCAATGTTCTGTGATGAGATCATATTACTGCCTGTGACGAATGTTTATATTATATATATGAGATATATGTTATATTGCAGATTTCGTTTCAAATGTGATGCTTGTGAAGCATATTAAAATGGGACTTCATTAATGAGATTAATGAAATAAATGAAACCTAAGATGTTGTAGAAACTTGTTTAATAAAAACTGGTAGCTACAGTTCTTGCTTTGCATCGCGGTGTTCCTTGTATAACATCCTGCACCTTATTCGATAAGGAAAGGACCGAGATCCCTTCACCGGGAGTGACTCCTTTAGCAATAACTGGCAGATACTACAAACTCGGTTTGTCTTTTGATTGCTTCTATAGTTCTTGCTTTGCATGGTGATATTTGTGAAATATCCTGCACCTTATTCGATGAGGAAAGGGCCGACGATCCCTTCACCGGGAGTAACACCTTTAGCAAAACTAGAAAAGCCTAAAAAACACTCCATTTAAAATCACTCGATTCTACAACGATATCAAGTTCATTACGCACTAGGTTTTCTTAAAAAAACCTGTCGTAACCCTCCGTCATTTTAGGAAGTAGAGTACTTAGTATTCGTGCTGTGTTTGTTGACCTTAGTTAAGGCACAGTGTACGGTAGCTAAGTGATGTCTTCCTATATAGCATATGATGTGATTAGTTAGGACAGTCATATGACTTTGTTGACCTTAGTTAAGGGGCATGTGGGTGGGTCTTGTTAGTGTTTATGCCCTAGAAGGCCATTACTGTATCATACTAGTTTGTATATTACTTAATGGAAGCTTGGGATGTTCACATGTATATAACAGTCTTGCTAAACATGGTAGTATGCTACTTGGTTTTTCTATCTTAATATGTGAGTGTACGTATTGATAGAGCTCTTAGGATCTTGCTTGACTACCAGCGTTGTGATGGCAGTCACACTAGTGGAGGCTGGGTAGTCTACAAGCACATCCTTATTCAGGTCCCTAGTCGTTGGATTATCGAGACAGAGCATCGATACTCCGGAGTAGACTAGTGTGTACGCTTCTCATCCCAGTTGGGGAGATGGTCTGTCCCACAGCCGTCAGTACGTCGTACTGGAGATAGTATACAGGTGCTCGTTAGGTTACGGGTACACCGGACAGGACTCACAGGGAACTGTTGGTTGGTTTTATACCAGTCGTCAGTGAACAGTTCCCAGGTGACATGAGTACAGCGTAGTCCGCAGACTTGACACTGCTACTTCGCCTCGAGTGTGTCCCACTATTCTTAGATTGCTACCCTACCACGGCTCAAAGGAGTCGTGCAAACAGGTAGCAGTTGGGTGCAGTCCCGAGCACTTGGAGGCAGTGGCGGTTAGACAGGATTCGTCCCTCCCGGTATTGGGAGTTGATATTGCGCTGTGTCAGAGAGCCATTACGCAAAGTCCCTGGCCAGGGCAAGCGAGATTTGCTGGTAGGTTCCAGTAGTTTCTCAGGGTGTAATGGGCTTCCTTCCGACACGACTTATACCGCTATTAGGGGACTGACGCTTGCCGCCCCCTAGGCCCGATATGCGATAGTCTTGGACGAACGGACCGGACTGTATGGAGATTGTCACATCAGACTCAGTAGGAGTTCGGATGGGTTTTCTCATTGGCCTTCTTATCGACAACTACCTGGGGACCGTTACGTACAGCTAGTGCCGCTTGCGTTCTGTGGTTAAACCCACTGCCAGCGTAGTAGTCGAGTCTCTAGAGTCCCACACAGAGAGTTTCCTATTCCAGGCGAAACGATATAGAGGTCGTATGGTTTTACGACAAAAGCTCGGACGCATACGTGCGTTTACGCGCGTACGACTTTCGGACAGTTTTTACCAGTCGGCTTTGGTTTAAGCCAGTTACTGGTATCCGGTTATTGGATTTTTACAGTCTAAAGTTTTTCCGTATTTTTGCGGATCGGAGGGGCGTTCTCGTAATTGTGCGAGAAGCTTCTAGAAGATGGTGACTAAGGAGGTTTAGATGTCATTTGCATTAAATGGGTTTAGTGAGTCATGAGGGTGATTCATTCATATCATTAATGCACAATAAATGATTAATGAGTCATGGTTATGAATCACCATTAGATATTTATGAAACTTGATTATTCATCACTTTTTTTTTCTTTTGTTGATGAATTATAAAGTTTCATATATATTATGATAACTTACTATTCTCATATGATAATTATTCTCACCTTCTCTCTCCTCAAGCTCTCCCTCTTCAAACCCTAATCCTCACCCCTCATGTGTTGAGAACAAGGATTAGTTAGACTAAACAATCCATAAACCTCACTCTATCTCATTCTATCTTCTTTGATTAGCAATCCAAGAAGGTTAGTTGCCTCAAGTTTAGAGGCTAAGCTTGGAGTTTTGCTCTCGGGTGGATCGTCTACTACAAAGAGAAGGCCGAGGAGGACAAGGAGATCGTAAAGACGAAGGAGTTGGTTCATTAGGTATAATCCCTAAACACAGTAGTTTAGAAACACTTTGTGTTTGGTTATTTATAGTTTAGCTTCGATTCAAGCGGTTAGTCGATGTTTGTTCACTAAACAAGTTCGTTTTTGAAAATTCCGCCTCCCCACAAGTATTGGGGTGTAGTACATCGACTTACAGTGGTATCAGAGCCTCGCTAAACAATAAATAACTTTATTGCAAATTTGTACGAATTTCGAACGGAAAAACGAAGCCGGAAAACCCTAAAAACATCAAGTTTCTGTCGATTTTAAAATGATGTCCTAAAATTTTTCAGGGAAGTTCAGAAAGCTTGAAAAGACACCAGAAGAACACCCAAGAAATTTGGGCTCCTGAATCGGCAACGCGGTTGCGGAACCGCGGCGGATCGCACCGATCCGCCGCGCTTCCGCCGCCGAGTTGCCGAGTCAGGAACCCAAATTTCCTGTGTTGCTTCTCTGTGATATTTGGGATTTTCTGGAATATTTAATATTTGCTCAGGTTTCAGTTTTACAGAACAGTATTGGAGCAATATTAATGGTGTTTAATCGATCGAAATTGTACAGTATTTGCATATTGGATTATATCTGTGATTGTATAATGTGTTCGTAAACCTCCCCTAACTGCTAGTATGTCGGTTGGCAGGGGGTTGCATATTTCTGAAATGGATTTTATCTGTTTGTGCATATGAACTGTATTGGACTGTTGTGGTGTATAGCCGAGGTTTAGCAATGGGTTATTAATTAATTCATTTGTTGTAAATGTAATTTGTTGTAATATTATTTTGCGGGGCACATCCAGGTTGCGGTTGTAGCCACCGTTGTATTATTTCATTTTACTGTTTTTGCTCCTAGGACAGATCCAAGGTGGGGTACACAAACTGCCGGGTGGGTAGTTTGCCGTACCCGTAGGGATCTTGGGTAGGGTAACGGCTATTCATCACAACTGTGTAATCTGTCTTTTCTTGCAGGATCAAAAGAAATACAGATTGCTTGCAAATCCAATAAAGTTTATCTGTGTTCTGGAATGTATATCATTGCGTCAGACGAATGTAAAATATCTATATATATGATAGCTATTTTAGACGTCACTTATGTTTTACACCCACGCTAGCCCAGTCCCCGCTCTGTCGTTAGTTAAGTAACCTAACGGGTGATGACGGGACCCAGTGGCGAATGCAGGTGGCATAAGAGGACGTCATATTTTCGTTGTTTTCTGCAATGATAGGTTAATGATGGGACGCATTATCTATAATGCAAAGAAAATAAACCAAGTTTAAATCGTTGGAACAATTTAAAAGAAACCACTCGGTTATTTTTAAAACAGATATTTTTAAATGCGGAGCCTTAACCACTCCTTTTAAAAGCTATCAGGTTCCTTCGGTTATATCAAGTTCACTACGTTCACGGTTTCGCCAAAACCAGTCGTAGCCCTCCGTCATTTCTTATGGATGGTCAGTAGTATTCAAGCTATGCTTGTTGGCATACGTCAAGGCATAGTGTTTGGTAGCTGCTGGGGTATTCATTTGTTGCATAGATAGATGTGTTGGTTTGGGACAGTCGCATTACCTTGTTGGCATACGTCAAGGGTATATACGGGTGGGTTCAAATTAACAAGATAATGATGGGCAGAACTTGACATGTGACTTATGATTTGTTGGCATACGTCAAGGTCATAAGAGCATGGGGCAAAAACTAATATCGGGAATTTCTAAAGAAACTGAAATTTGCAAAGAGATGCATACCATTTGGAGTTTGATGAATGTTGGTAGCATTCCTTCAACATTATCATACGATGATATTTGGATCCCGATCCTACTGTGAGTATATGCTACTTATCAGGATATTCGTCACTTAACGATCAATGCTATAAACCTAGTAGGTGTCCAGAAAGGTGTCAGCGGGGTTACGCCCCCAGAGAAAAGAGGTTATTTAATTAAGGAACTTCGCGAAAGCGTTGGAAAACCTCCCTCGAAGTATCGACACTGGCCTGGCTGAACGGTTAAGCAAGTATTGTACGGTGAGAATAGTCCTGGCTAATTCTTCTTTTATGGTTTGAGGAAGGATTCGAGAAACAATGGGAGCCATCCAGTTTAGATAAACTAAAAACCACTCTAAACTTGCAAGAGCATCATGCTAAAGAGTTTTCTTCTCTCTCTCCTAATTGCAGCGACCCTGAAAATGACTGGACTTAAGTTACTTTTAGAGAAAAATATACTGACAGGGCCAAACTATAAAGATTGGCTGCGGAATGTCAAAATGGCTTTGACCTATGACAAACTGGGGTACATCCTCACCGCTACGGCACCTGCTGTCCCTGGTCCTAAATCCAATAATGCGGATAAGGAAATCCGCAAAACCTAAGATTTAGATTGCGCGAAAGCCAAGTGCATCGTGCTTGCCTCAATGAACAATGAACATCAGAGGAGGCACGAGGATATGGACCTTGATGGCATATTTCTCCATACAAAGGAACTTTATGGAGAGCAATCTCGTATAGCAAGATACGAGACCTCTAAGAACTTGTTTCGAGCGAGGTTGGCTGTCGGGTCATCGGTAGGAGAACATGTCCTAAAGATGATCGGCTATATAGAAGAGCTCGCAGACCTTGGGACGACTTTGGATAATGAGCTCTATACATACCTTATTCTCCAGTCCCTTCCTCACACCTACGCCTAGTTTATCCTGAACTTCAACATTCAAAGAAAAGAAGTTGAACTTCCGGAACTCCTGAACATGTTAAGGAGTGCAGAGGGCACCTTGAAGAATTCAAGGGAAACACCCGCTATGTTTGTTGGCGGTACATCTTCTTCCGGGTCCAAGGCAAGGGCCAAAGGAAGGAAGAAGAAGGCCGCACCCAGACCTAGAGGAGGTGTTAGTAAGGTGGGAGGGAAGGGAAATAAAAAGTTTGCAGCACCGGTAGTTGGCCAGGATGAGTGCTTCCATTGTCACAGGAAAGGGCACTGGAAGAAGGATTGCAAAGCGTGGAACGCCAAGAACCAGGAACCGAAGCAAGATGTGGCTTCGACTTCAGGTGTGTTTGTAATTGAGAATTGTCTGTCGATCAACTCTACTTCCTGGGTATTGGATACCGGATCAGGATCTCATATTTGCAATTCATTGCAGGCACTGAGAAACCATAGAGTGCTGAAGGAAGGTGATATGACCCTAAAGGTTGTTAACGGAGCTAGCGTGGGAGCTACGTCCGTCGGGGATTATCACCTAGGATTGACGAGTGGACACATTTTGGTTTTACATAACTGTTATTTTGTACCAAGCTTAACGTGTAATATCATATCAGTTTCCTTGTTATCAAATAAAGGTTATGATTTCACGTTTGTAAGAGATGTTGTCAACATCCACCTTAATCATGGTTTGATTGGGTCTGGTACACTAAATAACGGCATATATGTTTTAAACCAACTCCAAATTTTCAATGTCCAGAGCACACTAAAAAGAAAGTCTCCAGATTTAAATAAAGCTTTCTTATGGCATTGTAGACTGGGTCACATCAATGAGAGAAGGTTGACTAAGTTGCATAGAGAAGGATATTTGGACTCGTTCGAATATCAATCTTAGGACACTTGTCAATCTTGTCTCAAAGGAAAGATGACAAAGACTCCATTCACTGGACAAGGAGTAAGAGCGAGCGAGCTCTTAGGACTCATACACAGCGATGTATGTGGTCTAATGTCTACACATGCGAGAGGTGGTTATTCCTACTTCATTACTTTTACAGATGATTTCTCTAGGTTTGGACATGTCTTCTTGATGAAGCATAAATCCGAGGCCTTTGAGAAATTCCTGGAATACAAGAGTGAAGCGGAAAACCAAACAGGCAAAAGTATTAAGACACTAAGATCTGATCGAGGTGGAGAATACTTAAGTGCCGAGTTCCTAGGTTACCTAAAAGTGAAAGGAATTCTCTCTCAGCTTACTCCTCCATACACTCCACAGCACAACGGTGTATCGGAGAGAAGGAATCAAACCCTATTGGATATGGTACGATCCATGATGAGTAATGCTGAGTTACCGCGATCTTTCTGGGGATATGCGCTAGAATCAGCGACACATCTTTTGAACAGAGTTCCAACCAAAACTGTGCCTACCACACCATATCAGATGTGGAGTGGGAAGAAACCCTATCTTCAGTACCTGAAGACATGGGGATGTCCAGCTTTTGTAAAAAAGCAGCATCCGGACAAGCTCGAGGCACGCTCGGTAGAGTGTAAGTTTGTGGGATATCCAAAGAACTCTACAGGATATTGTTTCTATTACGCAGAGGAACAAAAGGTTTTTGTTTCTCGTCATGCCCGCTTCTTAGAAACTGAATTTTTAGAAAATCAGAAGAGTGGGAGCGTAGTCGAACTGGAAGAAATTCCAGAACCACAAGCTACTACTGAAAGTTTGGTAGAACCAGAGGTTCAAGAAGTACAGGACATTCCCGCACCCCTCCGCAGGAGTAGTAGGCCGTCTCATCCGCCTGAGAGATACTACGGTTTTCTCATAGATGGGGATAGAGAGGATTGCATCATAGATGATGATGAACCTACTGACTTCCAGCAGGCCATCCAGAGCGGCGACTCGGTACGATGGCTAGATGCAATGCGGACCGAAATAGAGTCCATGTACACCAATAAATTATGGACTTTGGACTTTGCTCCAGATGGGGTAAAACCCATAGGATGCAAATGGATCTTCAAGAAAAAGATTGGTGTAGATGGACAGGTGGAAACCTATAAGGCTAGACTTGTTGCAAAGGGTTTTCGTCAAAGACCTGGTTTGGACTATGACGAAACTTTTTCTCCAGTGGCTATGCTCAAATCCATTCGGGTCCTTCTTGCTATTGCTGCCTTCCATGATTATGAAATCTGGCAGATGGACGTAAAGACGGCTTTTCTGAATGGAAATTTAGAAGAGAGCGTCTATATGGATCAGCCAGAGGGTTTCAATCAGAGTGGGAGCAGCGGGAAAGTATGCAAGCTGCTTAAGTCCATTTATGAACTAAAGCAGGCATCGCGGAGTTGGAACATCTGTTTTGATGAGACAGTCAAAGAATATGACTTTATCAAAAATCCAGATGAACCGTGCATATATAGTAAAGTTGTAGCCAGAAGTGTCGTATTCCTCGTCTTGTACATGGATGACATTCTATTGATAGGAAATGACATTCCTATGATACAATCTGTCAAAGGATTCTTGTCACACAGGTTCTCCATGAAAGACCTGGGTGATGCCTCATACATTCTGGGGATCCGGATCTATCGTGATAGATCCAAGAGGATGTTGGGACTTTCGCAGTCTAGGTATATCGACACTGTACTGAAAAGATTCAGTATGGAAGATTCTAAGCGCGTTAATCTACCGGCTTGTCACGGAATCACCCTCTCCAAAGAGATGTCTCCCAAGACTGATTTGGAAAGGGAACGCATGTCTATTATACCATACGCTTCTGCGGTAGGCTCTATAATGTATGCGATGTTGTGTACCAGACCAGATGTAGCTTACGCACTGAGCGTGGTGAGCCGGTATCAGTCAGACCCAGGGGAGAAACACTGGATAGCAGTAAAGAACATTCTCAAGTACCTGAGGAGGACTAAGGAGATGTTCTTGGTTTACGGCGGAAAAGACCTCAGGTTGGAGGCCTTTACTGATTCCGGCTTCCAGAGTGATAAGGACGATTCCAAGTCCATGTCGGGTTATGTCTTTACCCTCAATGGAGGGGTGGTGTGCTGGAAGAGCTCCAAGCAGGACACCGTTGCTGACTAGACGATGGAAGCGGAGTATATAGCTGCTTGCGATGCCGCAAAAGAAGCAGTCTGGATGAAGAAGTTCCTAACAGAACTTCAGGTGGTTCCTACCATAGTTGATCCAAGACCTCTGTATTGTGACAACAACGGAGCTATAGCTCTAGCGAAGGAACCAAGGTCCCATCAGAAGTCCAGACACATCTTGAGGCGGTATCACCTGATCAGGGAGATCATTGATCGTCAGGAGATCGAGGTTCGGAGAGTTGCTTCAGAAGAGAACATTGCTGATCCATTCACGAAGGCCCTACCTCAGACGCAGTTCGAGAGACTACTCGAGATCATTGGTCTTTGATATGCCAGTACATGGCCTTAGTGCAAGTGGGAGATTGTTAGTGTTTATGCCCTAGAAGGCCATTACTGTATCATACTAGTTAGTATATTACTTAATGGAAGCTTGGGATGTTCACATGTATATAACAGTCTTGCTAAACATGGTAGTATGCTACTTGGTTTTTCTATCTTAATATGTGAGTGTACGTATTGATAGAGCTCTTAGGATCTTGCTTGACTACCAGCGTTGTGATGGCAGTCACACTAGTGGGGGCTGGGTAGTCTACAAGCACATCCTTATTCAGGTCCCTAGTCGTTGGATTATCGAGACAGAGCATCGATACTCCGGAGTAGACTAGTGTGTACGCTTCTCATCCCAGTTGGGGAGATGGTCTGTCCCACAGCCGTCAGTACGTCGTACTGGAGATAGTATACAGGTGCTAGTTAGGTTACGGGTACACCGGACAGGACTCACAGGGAACTGTTGGTTGGTTTTATACCAGTCGTCAGTGAACAGTTCCCAGGTGACATGAGTACAGCGTAGTCCGCAGACTTGACACTGCTACTTCGCCTCGAGTGTGTCCCATTGTTCTTAGATTGCTACCCTACCACGGATCAAAGGAGTCGTGCAAACAGGTAGCAGTTGGGTGCAGTCCCGAGCACTTGGAGGCAGTGGCGGTTAGACAGGATTCGTCCCTCCTGGTATTGGGAGTTGATATCGCGCTGTGTCAGAGGGCAAGCGAGATTTGCCGGTAGGTTCCAGTAGTTTCTCAGGGTGTAATGGGCTTCCCTCCGACACGACTTATACCGCTATTAGGGGACTGACGCTTGCTGCCCCCTAGGCCCGATATGCGATAGTCTTGGACGAACGGAGCGGACTGTATGGAGATTGTCACATCAGACTCAGTAGGAGTTCGGATGGGTTTTCTCATCGGCCTTCTTATCGACTACTACCTGGGGACCGTTACGTACAGCTAGTGCCGCTTGCGTTCTGTGGTTAAACCCACTGCCAGCGTAGTAGTCGAGTCTCTAGAGTCCCACACAGAGAGTTTCCTATTCCAGGCGAAACGATATAGAGGTCGTATGGTTTTACGACAAAAGCTCGGACGCATACGTGCGTTTACGTGCGTACGACTTTCGGACAGTTTTTACCAGTCGGCTTTGGTTTAAGCCAGTTACTGGTATCCGGTTATTGGATTTTTACAGTCTAAAGTTTTTCCGTATTTTTGTGGATCGGAGGGGCGTTCTCGTAATTGTGCGAGAAGCTTCTAGAAGATGGTGACTAAGGAGGTTTAGGTGTCATTTGCATTAAATGGGTTTAGTGAGTCATGAGGGTGATTCATTCATATCATTAATGCACAATAAATGATTAATGAGTCATGGTTATGAATCACCATTAGATATTTATGAAACTTGATTATTCATCACTTGTTTTTTCTTTTGATGATGAATTATAAAGTTTCATATATATTATGATAACTTACTATTCTCATATGATAATTATTCTCACCTTCTCTCTCCTCAAGCTCTCCCTCTTCAAACCCTAATCCTCACCCCTCATGTGTTGAGAACAAGGATTAGTTAGACTATACAATCCATAACCCTCACTCTATCTCACTCTATCTTCTTTGATTAGCAATCCAAGAAGGTTAGTTGCCTCAAGTTTAGAGGCTAAGCTTAGAGTTTTGCTCTCGGGTGGATCGTCTACTACAAAGAGAAGGCCGAGGAGGACAAGGAGATCGTAAAGACGAAGGAGTTGGTTCATTAGGTATAATCCCTAAACACAGTAGTTTAGAAACACTTTGTGTTTGGTTATTTATAGTTTAGCTTCGATTCAAGCGGTTAGTCGATGTTTGTTCACTAAACAAGTTCGTTTTTGAAAATTCCGCCTCCCCACAAGCATTGGGGTGTAGTACATCGACTTACAGGTCTAATTAATCAAGAAATGATGGGTACACTTGACTAGTGCTTATGATTTGTTGACCATAGTTAAGGTCATAAGTCACTAGGGGTAAAATATTATTGGGAATTTCAAGTGTTGAAATTTGCAATGAGATTCCATACCTTCTATGAGATAGTTGATCCCGATACCCGCTGCGAGTAAGAGTTACTCCTGGGAGAGTTTTACACATTACAATTAGCCGATCAAGTAGGTGTCTAGAAAGGTGTTAACGGGGTTACGCCTCTGGGAAAATGAGGTTTACTTTAATTAGGTTCGTGCGAAAGCACGGGGGACCTCCCTCAAAGTACCGACACTGGCCTGGCTGAAAAATTGGCGAACTTGTAGCGTGTAATTAATCCCGGCTAGTCTTTCCTTTTAGGGTTTGAAGGAAGATTTGATTAAAACAGTGGGAGACATCCTGATTAGATATATTAGATAACCAATCTAATCTTGCAAGAGCATACGCTGAGTGTTTTCTTCTCTCTCTCTCCAGGTAGCGAACATATCATGCCTTAATCAAGATAATAATACGGATAAATTGACCGAACCCACTTGTTATACTGAGCTGGGGAACGTTGGTCCCACTCCAACTTATAATTGTTATAAGACAGAGCAAGAAATTGGGGAATACCAGATTTCCCATGCCGCCCAAACGAAGAAAGTACATGTTGATGCATCATCTTCGGGTGTGTTCATTACACAGAACTGTTTCTCAGTATCCTTTACGTCCTGGGTATGTGATACCGGATCAGGATCCCATATATGTAATCTGTTACATGGGCTACAGATAGGTATAGAACTGAGAACGGGTGATAAGTTTCATGAGACAGAAAACGGTGCAAGTGTTGCAGCCAAGTCTGTTGGTCACTATCACCCTGTATTACCAGAATATATTGATTCTGAACGAATGTTATTAGATACCGGTACTGATATGCAACATCATATCAGTTTCTTTATTAGTAAAGAAGTGATATAATTTTGTATTGTTGGATAATGTTTTGAACATTTCCTATATCAAGAGTTGATCGGTTAAGGCACGTTATCTAAAAGCATTGACGTTCTAAATCAAACCACAGTTCTTAGTATACAGAACACACACAAGGGGAAGAGTTCAGAAATGAATGAATCCTTCTTGAGGTATTGTAGACTAGGTCATATCAATGCGACCCGACTGGCTGAAGTTACATATAGATGCATATTTAAATTAGTTTGAATTTACATCATGTGAAACTTGCCGGTCATGTCACAAAGATAAGATGACCACAGCTCTGTTTGTTGGAAACAGAGAAAGAGTTAGTGAACTTTTGGGATTGATACATGCTGATGTATGAAAGGTCCCCTGTCTACACATGCCAAGACCGGTTCTTTTTACTTCATTACGTTCTCTGATAATCTCTCAAGATTCAGACATGCGTTCCTGTTGAAACACAAGTCTGAACCTTTTGAGATATTCACAGAATATAAATTAGAAGTAGAGAACCAAAAAATACGGGTAAAAGTATTATGTCCTTTGATGTGATCAAGGAGGAGAATACTTGAGCACGGAATTCCTGGACTATTCTAAAGGAGAATGAGATTCTCTCTCAGCATTACTCCTCCGTATACACCACAGCACGTCGGTGTATCGGGGCGGAGCAATAGCACCCTATGTGATATGGTGTGCTCTATGATGAGTACTACTGAGTTTCCTATTTCCTTTTGGATGTTATGCGCTTGAGAAGCTGCATACCTATTGAATAGGGTTCAAATCAAATTAGTTGCCTACCATTTCATATGCGATATGGAAAGGGAAGAGCCCATATCTTAAGTTTGTCAAGATTTGGGGTTGTCCGGCCTATGTCTAAAAGCAAAATCCGGACAAGCTCGAGGCAAGATCTGTAATGTAGAAATGGAAATGTTCCAGCTATACAAACTACAGCTGATGATTTGGTAGAACCAAAGGATTCAATAGTCTCCAACGAACCTCAGCCTCTCCGCCAATCTAGTAGGGTTCCTCACCCACCTGAGAGATACTTCGGTTTCTCAATGACAGTGGGAGCGAGGATTGCATCATGAGATGATGACCCAACTAGTTTCGAGCAGGCCATCAGGAGTGGGACTCTGTAAGAATGGCTGGATGCTTATCGATCTGAGATGGAATCCTTATACACCAACAAAGTATGGACTTTGGTTGCTTTATCTGAAGGGTTAAATCCCCATCAGGAGCAAGTATATCTTGAGAAGATTACTTGGTGTACATGGAAAAGTTGAGACTTTCAAAGCTACGCTAAAGTCCATCCAGATCCTACTTGCCACGGCTACATACCATGACTACGATATCTGGTGGTTGGGTGTCATGACTTCTTTTCTAAATGATGTTTTAGAAGAGAGCGTCTATAAGTACACAGCCAGAGGGCTTTGTAGACAGTGGGAGCAGCGGAAACGTGTGCAAGATGTTTTATATGATAAAACAGGCATCGCGGAGTTGGAACATCTGTTTTGATGTGGTAGTCAAAGAGTTTGACTTCATCAAAATGGTAGATGAACCTTGTATATACAAAAAGGAAGTAGAGAGTATGGTGGTGATCCTCGTAGAGTACATGGATGACATACTCTTGATAGGGAAGGAGTTTCCTATGCTACGCTCGGTTAATCTCCGCTTATCACAAGTATTCTCCATATAGGATCAAAGTGATACCTCCTAAATCCTAGGTTTTGGATCTATGAGATAGATCTAATTGGATGTTAGGATACTCACTAGTTGTAGTGAGATGGTATCAATCGATCCTGGGGAGAATCACTGGAAAGGTTCCAAGGTGATAAGAACGACTGAATGTCAGTCGCAGGCATTGTCTATACCCTCAGTGGAGGGACGGTATGTTAGAAGAGTTCCAAGCTAGATACCGTGACTTACTAGACGATTAAAGGCAAGATACATCGTTACCAAGGATACTACCAAAGAGGCAGTCTGGATATATATAAGTTCATGAGATGAACTTCGTTCCTACCATTGTCTGACAATGGAGTTGTGGCTTCAGCCAAGGAACTACCGTCCCATCAGAAATCCAGATATAATTCTTAGGCAGTATCACCTGATCATGGAGATGGTTGATCTCCAGGGAGATCGAGGTTAGGAGAGTAGACACAGAGGACAACAGCGCGAATCCACTCACAAATGCCTTTTTCCCAGTAGAGACTTTTATAGGATGGTTAAGTATGGGATACTTCAACCGCAGCTAATTGTTGGGTATGCGATACCATAACAGATGGCCCTAGTGCAAGTGGGAGATTGTTAGTTATATGTATGCCCTAGAGGCCATTTCTGTACATATGATGTATATTGTAGTGGATGCTAGGACATATATAAGGAGGACTTTCTTGCTCGACATGATAGTATGCTATCTGGTTGTACTTTATCTTAACATGTACTCTGATTGTCTCTATATTACATGTTGATAAAGCCCTTAGGATATGTACTCGACTACTGGGACTATGATGAGATCATACTAGTGGGGCCATGGTAGTCGACGAGTACATCCTATAACTGTTCCTAGTCGAGGGTGTATCGAGACAGGGCATCGATACACCAGAGTAGACTAGCGTATACGCATCTTGACCCATATGATGGGCGATGGATGATCCCATACCCATCGGTGTTTGACATCAAGGATGGTGTACGGGTGCTCAGTGGAGACTGGGTACACTGGACGGACTCGCCGAGAACTCCCAGATGGTATTATACCATACGTCAGATAGCAGTTCTCCGGTGACACTGGTACAGAGTAGTCTGTTGACCCGAGATCGTCATAGAGTCTTGTGTGATTCCCACTATGCTTTGATTTCCATCATACCACGTCCAAGAGGGCGTGCAAAAAGGTGGCTTTTGGGTACAGTCCCGAATCACATGGAGGCAATGAGCGATAGGAGGGGATTCGTCTCTCCCGATATAGGGAGTTGATGTTGTGCTGTGTTCGATTGGCTATAACCGGAAATCCCTGGCCAGGGTTGCTGAGATTTACTGGTAAGTGTTATCAGTAGTTTCTCGAACTGTTATAGACCTCATATCGACACGACTTATTGAGCTACTGGGGTCTGACGTTTACCACCCCTAGGCGAGATATGCAACATATCAGACGACGAGACCGGACTGTACGGGAGTGTTACTGTTTGGATTCACAGGAGAAGTTACAGGCTTGCTTGTTGATCTTCTGAGCACTCAATACCTGGGTGGCTGTTACGTTTAGCTGACCGCTTGCAGCTTGTGGGTGTTTGATATGATCATCACCTACTGCCAGCGTATTGACGATTCTTTAGAGTCCTACACAGAGGTTTCTTGGCTCAGGAAAAACGGAGTAGGAGCACATATGTGATATGTGCGGGACCGAGGATAATGCGATATGTGATACCGTATTCTATTCTCGCGATATTTGATATCAGCCGGGTCATCGGATCAAGTGTTGATTCGGTGAATCGGTACGGATAAATATTAGTCGGTTATATGCGATATAGCCGGATTGTCGGATCAAGTGTTGATTCGATAATTTAATGTATAATAATATATATGATATATTAAATTACATTAACTAATATTAGCTCACTAAAAGATTCTTTTTCTCACTCGGGTAATACATTGATATATATGCGATATATGTTAATTGTATTATTTTATTTTGTTACGATAAATATTATATATATGATATATATTATTGTAACATGATATGATAAATAATACAACATGTTTTGTGGATTTTAAACATGATTAGGGTTTGGATTAGGGTTAATCTTTCTAGATGTTTCTAGAAGGTTTTCTTTTTGTTTTGTGAAAGATATTTGTGTATGACTCATTCTTAACTCAACCCAAACCCTAACCCTTGGTTAATTCTCTACAATGGTTAAGTGAACCATGGTTGCATAATTGATCATTATCTCCTTTTCCTATTCATCACAAAAGGATTATCATTATTGTTCATCATCTTCTTCCTTCTTCTTCTTTGCTTGAAATGGTTTCTTGCTTTGATTTTTGTGATGAATAATTGTGAGAAAAATATAAATAAAGAGAGCAAAAATCCTACTTCATCATCCTCATCTTCCCTTTCCATTTAGATGAGGATGTTCACATCATTTCATGAGTGTTAGCTTGTGTTAAAGAAATTTCAAGGTAGATCATCTTAGTATCGAAGATCGGAAGCAAAGGTTGCGTCTTTCTCTTCGTGGAACCTCTCGAGAGTCCGGATCCCGATGATCGCAGCGAAAGGACCACAACACGGAGCATATGAAGTGAAGGACCGGATCTACAAAGGTTCCGTATTTAGCATGCTTGTTTTCGCCTCTCACTTAGTGTTAAAGTGTTTAGCATGCTTGTTTTCGCCTAATCTCTAGTTTAAAGTTCCGTATTCGGGTTGGTCGGCACGGCTAAATTTTAAATCGGGCATGGTTGATGCCTCGTAGACCCTTGTGCGTGTGCCTACCAACCCTACACAAACAATACGTGTGCAACAAAGGACAAACTGAAATAGTACCTGAAAGCTCTGCGTTGAACGCCGCATTTTAGTCTCATTATCGAAAACTCTTTTCAATATCAAGTCGGGCAATTCAACAAGATTCCCGAAAAACTGATCGAATGCTCGTCGCAAACTTTAGTAGTTGGCCGCACCCCCGATACCGTCGACGAAGTGCACTAAGGAAGAACACCACTACCGCGAGCACCCGAACGGATGCTTTCGGCGATGGGGTTCTCCTACAGTCACTTGGTCGGGGCTATGGGGTGAGGCTGTCTATTAAGTTTATCCGGCGAGTATCCGCATACGCTACGAGATTGCGACGGACTTTTGATCGCATCAAAATTCCGTGGAAACCGATCAAGTGAGACTAAACAGCTAGATTTATAACATTCATATCAGTTATCTCATAACTACTTGTGGATTCCAAGTATTGTATCACATTACGGACAAGATAGAAAATGTTAAACTTTCCGATCGAACAATCGAACACCCAAGTTTTCCCGAAACAGTTCAACACATGAAATAAGTTCAAAAACATTCACTTCGTGCCTCAGTACCAACGGTCCAGCCGTAGAAGGGTCAAGCCAACGCCTCACATGTGGCACGCCGTACTGCCCCAAACCCGAAGGTTCAAATGGGCAGTTCAAGACGGTCACATAATCGAGTTAAGGTTTGTTGTCTTCTAGAGGGTCCATCGCGTTACTTGCACTACTTAGAACATTATTAAACCACGGAAAGATCCAACACTTGGAAATTTCCCGACAGGGGAAAAAGTGGGTATTTATATCCGGTCGAACTTTTTAACATATTCAAAAATTACCCGGAAAACACATAGACAAGATTAGACAATCCGATCAAATCCACGAAGCTCCAAAACACTCCAGAAAACTCAACTCTTGAGTGAAAATTAAAAATTCCCAGAAAACTCAGCACCTGAATAGACAAATTACTGTACAAAAATGGAAGCGTAATCTCATAATTTGGCCGCGGAACCGCCGAAGAAGCCATGCTTCTGCCGCGGTTCCGCCGCGCTTTGGGGGTATCGTTTGTTCGTTTTTGCACCGTAATTCTTAGAATTCCCTGCTGAATTTTTTAAGCATTTTTAATCTGGAAAAACCCAGTTTTTGAAAAAAGTCCAGAGAGCATTGAAAAATTGGGGTTTCGGGTTCGATCGGGTTTCTAACATCGTCTATGCATCGCCTAAGGCTCTAGCTAGGCTCTGATACCACTGTAGGGTTCCTAGGCACACTAATGAGGTCTCACAAGGCATCAACCATGCCAATTTCAAAAAATTCCGGTGCCTACAAACCCTAATATGGATCATTGACTAGAGATTAGGCGATACTACAAGCTACTAAACTGTTTTAGCACTAAGTGAACGGAAATACAACCTTTGTAGATCCGGTCATCCATGTCCTCGGCTCCGTGATGAAGTCCCTCCGCTGTACCCATCGGATCCCGGACTCTAGCGGTGGTTTCATCGAAGAAATGGGCGGGCTAGGTTGTCGACTTCGATGCCGAAGATGATCTACGTCGAGGCAACACAAGATCAAGCTCCAACTTCATCAAGTCAAGAAACTTGTGAAGAAAACACCCTATACTATATGGCAAGTGGTAGAGGATGAAGAAATAGGAAGTGGGTTCACTTTAGAATTGGATTTCTCACTCTTTTTCTCAAGGCACCATTGTTGGTTGCAAGCTTCTTCATCTTGAAGAAGAAGAAGATAATATGATAAGTATATGAATAATAGAAAATAAAATGATTCATATCATATTAGTAACCATGGTTAAGTGTAGAGAATAAACTAAGGTTAGTTGAATGGTTAGGTTAGGCAAAAGAAACAAAAATGGTTGAACTTTTCAAAGCTTCATGAAGCTTCAATGTAAATCCAAAATAAGCAACCATTTCTTTTTCCTTTGCCAAAAAGAATAAAGAGAATGAATAAATAAACAAATAAGTAAATAAACAAAACCCTAACCATTAACATAACCATGGTTTAGACTAAACATACACCCAAGTTGGCATGTATCATCAAACATGATACAATCCTGTGCACCAAAATATATCACTTATACAATGTGCACAAGCAAGTGAGAAAAGCATCTTAAGTGAACCAATACTAGTTAATGCAAAGTAATATATCAAATATATAATTATGCATTAAATCATTAAATCAACACTTGATCTAACGATCCGGTCATATCGCATATGACCGACTAATATCCAATGTATCGGCTTATCGAATCAATCCTTGATTCGATAACTAGGTTATATCGTATACAACCAATCGATACATTCATCGCGAGAATAGAATACGGTATCACATACACGCATTATTCTCGGTCCCGCACATATCTCATATGCGCTCCTAATTCGTTTCGCTTGAGCCAGGAAACCTCTGTGTAGGACTCTAAAGACTCGTCAATACGCCGGCAGCAGATGATGATCATATCAAACACCCACAAGCCGCAAGCGGTCTACTAAACGTAACGGCCACCCGGGTATTGAGCGATCAGAAGATTGACAAGCAAGCCCGCTCATACTCCTGTGAATCCAACCAGTAACACTTACCGTACAGTCCGGTCTGTTCGTCTGATATGTCGCATATCTTGCCTAGGGGTGGTAAACGTCAGACCCCAGTAGCTCGATAAGTCGTGTCGATATGAGGTCTATAACAGTTCGAGAAACTACTGATAACTCTTACCAGTACATCTCAGCAACCCTGGCCAGGGATTTCCGGTTATAGCCAATCGAACACAGCGCAACATCAACTCCCTATACCGGGAGAGACGAATCCCCTCCTATCTCTCATTGCCTCCATGTGATTCAGGACTGTACCCAAAAACCACCGTTTTGCACGCCCTCTTGGACGTGGTAAGGTGGAAATCAAAGCACAGTGGGAATCACACAAGACTCTATGACAATCTCGGGTCTACAGACTAACCTGTACCAGTGTCACCAGAGAACTGCCATCTGACGTGAGGTATAATACCATCTGGGAGTTCTCGGCGAGTCTGTCCAGTGTTCCCAGTCTCCACTGAGCACCCGTACATCATCTCTGATGTCAAACACCAATGGATATGGGATCATCCATCGCCCATCAGTATGGGTCGAGAAGGTATACCCTAGTCTACTCTGGTATATCGATGCCCCGTCTCGATACACCCACGACTAGGGACCTTGAAGGATGTACTTATGGACTACCATGTCCCCACTAGTATGATCCGCATCATAGTCCAGGTAGTCAAGTACACATCCTAAGGGTTTTACCAACATGTAACAGAGAGACAATCAGTATACACGTTAAGGTAAAGAGTAACCAGATAGCATACTATCATGTCGAGCAAGAAAGTCCTCCCTATATATGTCCCAGCATCCACTACAATATAGATCCTTTGTACAGTAATGGCCTCTAGGGCATACATATAACTAACAATCTCCCACTTGCACTAGGCCATCTGTAGCAGTGGTTGTAGTATCTCATACTCAACCATCCCATGAAAGTCTCTCTCTGGGAATAGGCCTTCGTGAGTGGATCCGCCGTGTTATCCTCTGAGTCTGCTCTCCTAACCTCGATCACCCTGGAGATCAACTATCTCCATGATCAGGTGATACTGCCTTAGAATACGTCTGGATCACTGATGGGACGGATATTCCTTGGCATAAGCCACAACTCCATTGTCACACAATGGGAGGAACTAAGTTCATCTTATGAACAAATATACATCCAGACTGCCTCTTTGGTAGCATCTTAAGTAGCGATGTATCCAGCCTTTATCGTCTAGTATGCCACGGTATCTAGCTTGGAACTCTTCCAACATACCGTCCCTTTACTGAGGGTAAAGACAATGCCTGTGACTGACATTCAGACGTCCTTATCACTCTAGAACCTTTCCAGTGATTCTCCTCAGGACCAATTGATACCATCTCACTACAACTAGTGAGTATCCTAATATCCAATTAGATCTATCTCATAGATCCAAAACCCAGGATTTAGTAGGTATCACTTTGATCCTTTTTGGAGAATCATTGTGATAAGCGGAGATTGACCGAGCGTAGCATAGGAAACTCCTTCCCTATCAAGAGTATGTCATCCACGTACTCTACGAGGATCACTACCATACTCCCTACTACCTTTTTGTATATACAAGGTTCATCTACCATTTTGATGATGTCAAACTCTTTGACTAACACATTAAAACAGACGTTCCAAATCCGCGATGCCTGCTTTAATCTGTAAAGCAACTTGCACACGTTTTCGCTGCTCCCACTATTTACGAAGCCCTCTGGCTGTGTACTTATAGACGTTCTCTTCTAAATCGGTATTTAGAAAAGCAGTCATGACACCCAACCGCCAGATATCGTAGTCATGGTATGTAGCCGTGGCAAGTAGGATCTGGATGGACTTAAGAATAGCTCCTTAGAAAAGGTTTCAATATGATCCATACCTGGTCAATGATGTAAACCTTTAACAAGTCTAGCTTTGAAAGTCTCAACTTTTCCATGTACACCAAGTAATCTTCTCAAGATATACTTACTCCTGATGGGGATTTAACCCTTCAGATAAAGCAACCAAAGTCCATACTTTGTTAGTGTATAAGGATTCTGTCATGACCCAAAAGTACGGAACATGACCGGCACTTAGACTACGAACGTCTCAAGGAGTACGTATGCTAAGTAAGCCGAAACCCAGAAATACAAACCAAGAGAAGTAGTAGAGAATAGAAAGAACCATATCAAATCAACCTATATGCAACATAATATACAACGCATAAAGGCGAGGATCACAACAGAAATGGAACTCAACCAGCAAGAAACTCAAGAAATATAACATGCTACTCTATGGTCGAAAGAATAACATTACTGGTCTCTATCTCAAAAAAATACAAGTTTGGTTGATGGAACTTCTAGATACAACTGAAATATAATATACAAGGTATAATGATGGGTAAGATACAATAAACCCACCTACTAGCAAGTCACCCGAAAAGAAACCGTGCCTGCAAAGCCGTAATGAAATCCGTACGGCAACACCTGCAAGAAACTGGGGCACAACGGGGGTGAGTTGCCAACTCGTGAGTAGAAAAAGATCTACGAACAGAAAATCGCATGAATAACGCAACCTAGGTCAATGATCATAATATATCCTCAAATATATGAATAACATGCAGCCTATAACAATGGCTAGGGTAATATCTAACCCGAGTGTGATCTCATGTGCCCGTGTCAGTGCCTCAGGTAGCAATATATCATATGAATGAGGTATGAATGCATGAAAACAGAATACATGTAAATGAAGAAACTGTTTTCATAAATTAGTGAGATTTCCTTTGTATTTTTAAAATGAGGTATCATAAATGAAATCAGCATCAACAGTGTCTAGCATCGACACAAAACATAAATCTCAATGTCTCAAAACCTCAGGCTCCGGCCATCCGGACTGGCATGTATCATCAAATCTCAGTACCTCAATATCTTGAAATCTCAATGTCTCAATCTCAAAATCTAGGGCGCCGTCAGTCCAGACCGGCCCCTACCATCCATCTCAAGACCACGACGGCATCCTCCGGATATCCGACGCGTCGGGTAAAATCACCGGTAGGTAGTCTCCCCCTGCCAGGCTCATCGTCATCACCACGAGCTTCTTGCCCCGGGGTACCTTACCGGGTCCACAATGTACTCGAAACGGTTCATCCAACTCCTCGAATCGGATCTCCAAATCTATCAGCAAACTCATGGTGGACGACTCATACATCATGGGAAAAACCGCGCTTTTTATTTAAAAAAGACAAAGAAGAAGTTTGTATATGTTTTGCGGTTTTCCCCAAATCCATAAAATCTCATGGAAATCCAAATCCAAAACCTCAATAGCACGTAAAAAGTGAATATATGCATGAGAATCCATGAATGCGGCATAACAATGAATAACAGTATGCATGAGGTAGCAGGTAATAACTATAATGTCTAAACTAACAAATAAGGCAAGTATACTAATATCATGTCTAAACTATTAGCTAACAGGCTATGTCAAGCAATAATATTTTCTAAGGTGTACGTGACATGGCAATTACCGATGAAGATGTGTGTGAGCCGGCAAGTAAGTGTACGTGGTACATACGCATCATCGGTAATGGTGCTGGTGTCCTAACCACAAGGTATCAACAGTATAATATGAAGCATAATATAAGCATGTGATGCGGAGCAAACAACAATAATGAGCGGGAGCTGAATACTAGACGCAACGATAATTAATCTGTTTTAACCTAATATAAGTCCTACAATGGTGCCTTTTGAAATAACACGAATCGTGGGGTTTTGAAAATAGGGGCTACGGTGTTTTTAAGAAAAGATACGTTTTTTGAAATATCCGTAGGATCCCTTAGGCTGTCTTTAAAAATACACACGATTCGTAAGCTTTGAAATAGGTAGGAACCGAATCTAATCTAACAACTAACTAAACTAAAGGGCTACGCTATAAGCTAGACTACAGGTAAGGAAACCGCCTAACATCTGAGTCGATACATATACATACCTGTATATATATTAGTCGGTGATCCCGCCTCAATAATATCATATCCGATACCATATCTATAATCAGACATCCCAAGTCAAGAGTGCAGATCAATCATCAAGATATAGCTCGTACGTAAATCCGTCGTACGGCATCCCCAAATCTGGGTATGGGTCAATATCATATTCCTCACACTATTCCTCTGGTATCCTCTTTATCCAAGATCATAGTCTAGGGTACTGACCTATGTCTAGTACAATACTAATATCCTCAATATACTCATGATCTGACTACTGATCGACAATCTCGTACAAACCGATATTGTCAGCACATATCATCATCAAGGGGTATACATCGCCCGATACGGCCTAATATCAATATCCTAGCATATTATGCCTCATATCACGATCACATGTCGACCATTTATTTATAATACTATTCACCCGTATCGCCGCCGCAAGATCCGCTATAACACCAGGGCGTACCTTAAGTACGAATCCTGCCATATCACCGAGATCACAACCACAAACAAATCTCATCGACTCAGCTCAATCCCAAGTATCCTCCTCAAATCCGTATGTGAACACATAGTCCCATACCCATGTAAACATATAAATATATTCCCATAGACGCACATATGAAATAAGGAATGTATGCAAGTATGTATATGTGTGTATGTGTAAGTGTAGTGCACCCACTACCTAAGGTTTCGTAACCATGCACCAATCCAACACCAATATCCATCTAAAATCATCAATAATAAATCCTAACAACATATCATAAATTGTTGGTGTGTATACGCATCCGTATACATCACCACGGACTGCGGGGGTGCTATACGCCATCCACCCGACTTCTCCCCGTAGATATAAATCTACTCACCTGTTCCTCGCTAGCCGGTACCGACGTCGCCACGCGCTTGCTTGTCGTCTCGAAGTCCACATGGGGGTACCTACATATCATAACGCACCATATCGCATTAAAACTAAATTCGAAATCGAAACGGCATACGAAAATCAAATCGGCACGCGTATCACGCATAGGTCCAAACCTATCGCCTACGCATGCAAGAATAGTCAAACCAACTCTCGATGTCGATGTACAAACGTCAAACCATCGAGAAAAATCTAATCACACTCATTTGCACATTCACGAACACTAATTTTAATATAAACTAGGTTAAAACTCACAAAAACCTCAATTTTGCTTAAAAAGTCATTTTTCCGAAAATCTAGCAAGCACAATTCGCCGTTTTTGTACAAAACAGGATGTTTAAATGAATGTAGCAGCCAAGATATTTATTAAATATCTTAAATAAGTCGTATAAACAATTTCCGGAATTTAATCTCATTAAATTCCAAAAATCCTAATATTCTAGTTTACCAAAAATACCTTTTTTAACAATTTCAAAGCAAAATGCACAAACTACAATCTAGCTTAGAATTGCATGATCCAAAGCATTAAACCACACTTAATAAAGTTAATGAAGCCAAGAAAAACCTAATCACATTTTTAATCCCAAGCATTTAACAAATTTCAAAAACCTGGTAAGCAAATTAGCAAAATAACAAAATTTTTAAAGCTAGCCATTAGCACTAGCTACTAAACTTGTATTAACATGACAACAAAGCCTAATTATAATACACAACCACACACCAATTTTATAAACCCTAACTTGCATTCAATTTCACAACTTGAATTCCAAAACTTGCAATTAAACTCATATATCCAAATAACACTTAATTAAATTAGCTTAAGAAATTAGTAACAATTTAAGCAACAAAAAGTTTTAGAATTATACCCAAAAATATATGAAGGTCCAGAAGACTCCATGGCCTCCCAAAATGCTCTCTTTTCACAAGGATCCATGCTAAACGGGCTAAGCTAAAATGGGTAGGACTTTGATTTTGATTTTGTGGGATTTTTGGTGGATTTTTGATGCAATTTTTCATGAAGTTTTGAAGGGAAAAGAGAGGGGAAAATGGAGGGGGGGCTGCTGTGGGGAGAAGGAAATTTCGGCCAGAAAAGTGGGTGGGGGAGAGAGAGGGAGGTGAGGAAAATGAGGGGGGGGGGACAAGGTCAAGGTCAAACAAAGTCAAAAGTCTAACTACTTCACTCATTTTCTTTTCTTTTCTTTCATTTCTTTTTCCTTGAAAATCAAGTGGGGAAAAATATGGTGGGTGCTGAATTCAGCCATGGGGAGGAGTAAGTGGGGGTGTGTGGGTGTGGGCACGGGTGTGGGGTGATGAAAAATGATAAATACAATACCCCAAACATCCATTTACGCTAAAAAAAACCTTTTTTCTTCAATAATTTCTAAATCATTTTGGCAAATGATTTCGTTCCAAAAACCACATGATAAATTTTTATTTAATGTTTTATGATGCACAAAATTTGTTTCAACTCATTCCAATTTGTAATTTTCCCTAATTAAATGTATTAGTGACGGCTTAAAAAAATAATAAAATAATATTTTTTTCAGAAAATTTGAAATTTCATCAGCGGCTCAATAAACAACAAATAATAGCAATTACATAGCTAAAATATGTATATTTAATTTTTTATATTAAGATATTTGTATTTTGACTTTTTACAGAAAACCCCCTCATTTTACCGATTTTCCGAAATTTCACCGAAACGATTTTCAAAACACTACAGATTCCATCTCAGATCAATAAACATCCAGCCATTCTTACAGAGTCTCACTCCTGATGGCCAGCTCGAAACTAGTTGGGTCATCATCTCATGATGCAATTCTCGCTCCCACTGTCATAGAGAAACCGAAGTAACTCTCAGGTGGGTGAGGAACCCTACTAGATCGGCGGAGAGGTTGAGGTTCGTTGGAATCTACTAAATCCTTTGGTTCTGTCAAATCATCAGCTGCAGTTTGTATAGCTGGAACATTTCCAGTTCTACATAACAGACGTTGCCTCGAGCTTGTCCGGATTTTGCTTTAGACAAAGGCCGGACAACCCCAAATCTTAACTAACTTAAGATATGGGCTCTTCCCTTTCCATATCACATATGAAGTGGTAGGCAACTTATTTGATTTGAACCCTATTCAATAGGTATGCAACTTCCCAAGTGCATAACCCCCAAAAAGGAAAAAGATAACTCAGTAGTACTCATCATAGAGCACACCATATCAAATAGGGTGTATCTGCTCCGCCCCGATATACCATCGTTCTATGGTGTATACGGAGGAGTAATGCTGAGAGAGAATCTCATTCTCCTTTAGAATAATCCAGGAATTCCGTGCTCAAGTATTCTCCTCCTTGATCACATCAAAGGACATAATACTTATACCCGTATTTTGGTTCTCTACTTCTAACTTATATTCTATGAATATCTCAAAAGGTTCAGACTTGTGTTTCAAGAGGAACATATGTCTGAATCTTGAGAGATCATCAGAGAATGTAATGAAGTACAAAGAACCGGTCTTGGCTTGTGTAGACAGGGGATCTACATACATCAACATGTATCAATCCCAAAATTTCACTAACTCTTTCTCTGTTTCCAGTAAACAGAGCTATGGTCATCTTATCTTTGTGACATGACTGGCGAGTTTCACAAGATGTAAATTCAAACTAATTTAAATATGCATCTTTATGTAACTTAGCTAGTCGGGTCGCATTGATATGACCTAGTCTACAATACCTCAAGAAGGATTCGTTCATTTCTGAACTCTTCCTCTTGTGTGTGTTCTGTATACAAGGAACTGTAGTTTGATTTAGAACATCATTGCTTTTAGATAACGTGCCTGAACCGATCAACTTTTGATATAGGAAATGTTCAAAACATTATCCAACAATACAAAATTTTTTCATTTCTTTACTAATAAAGAGACTGATATGATTTTGTATATCAGGTTCGGTATCTAATAACAATCGTTCAGAATCAATGTATTCTGGTAATACAGGGTGACAGTGACCAACAGACTTGGCTGCAACACTTGCCCCGTTTTCTGCCTCATGAAACTTATCACCCGTTCTCAGTTCTCTACCTATCTAGAGCCCATGTAACATATTACATATGTGGGATCCTGATCCGGTATCATATACCCAGGACGTAAAGGACACTGAGAAACAGTTCTATGTAACGAACACACCCGAAGAAGATGCATCATATGCACTTTCTTCGTTTGGGCGGCATGGGAAATCTGGTAGTCCCCAATTTCTGCTCTGTCTTATAACAATTATAAGTTGGAGCGGGACCAACGTTCCCCAGCTCAGTATAACAAGCGGGTTCGGTCAATATATCTGTTTTATTATCTTGATTAAGGCGTGATATGGTCGCTACCTGGAGAGAGAGAGAAGAAAACATTCTGCGTGCGCTCTTGCAAGATCAGATTGGTTATGTATTTTATCTAATCAGGATGGCTCCCACTGTTTTTATCAAATATTCCTTCAAACCCTAAAAGGAAAGACTAGGCGGGATTAATTACACACTACAAGTTCGCCAATCTTTCAGCCAGGCCAGTGTCGGTACTTTGAGGGAGATCCCCCGTGCTTTCGCACGAACCTAATTAATGTAAACCTCGTTTTCCCAGAGGCGTAACCTCGTTAACACCTTTCTAGACACCTACTTGATCGGCTAATTGTAATGTGTAAAACTCTCCCAGGAGTAACAATTACTCGCAGCGGGTATCGGGATCCAACTATCTCATAGAAGGTATGCAATCTCATTGCAAATTTCAACACTTGAAATTCCCGATAATTTTGCCCCTAGAGTTCTATGACCTTGACGCAGGCCAACAAACCATAGTGCGCTAGTCAAGTTCAACCCATCATTTCCTGATTGAATTAAACCCACCCGCACGACCCTTGACGCAGGCCAACAAAGTCGCACGACTACCCTAATCCAATCTGCATCATATGCATAAATAGATAAATACTAGTTAGCTACCGCACACTACGCCTTGACGCATGCCAGCAAACGTAGCACGAATACTAAGTAGGACTTATCTGAAATGACGGAGGGTTACGACAGGTTTTTCTGAAAACCTATTGCGTAATGAACATGATATCGTTGTAGAATCAAATGATTTTAAAATGGAGTGTTTCTGAGGCTTTTCTAGTTTTGCTAAAGGAGTCACTCCCGGTGAAGGGATCGTCGGTCCTTTCCTCGTCGAATGAGGTGCAGGATATATCATATATATCACTGTGCAAAGCAGAAACTATAAAAGCAATCAAAAGACAAACCGAGAGTTGTAGCATCTGCCAGTTATTGCTAAAGGAGTCACTCCCGGTGAAGGGATCTCGGTCCTTTCCTGATCGAATAAGGTGCAGGATGTTCTACAAGGAACACCTCGATGCAAAGCAAGAACTGTAGCTACCTGTTTTATTGAAAATTCGATTCCACAACATCTTAGGTTTCTTTTATTTCATTAATCATATTAATGAAGTCCCATCATTTAAATTACCTAAACATCACAGATAAATATGACATACACTTATGCCATCCGCATTCGCCTCGATGTCCCCTTGTGCACCGATAGGTTAGGTAACTAACGACAGAGCGGGGCTGGGCTAGCACGGGTGTAAAACATAAGTAACGCCTATATAATATATCATATATACTATATACAGTATTTATCACAGAACATATCAAATGATCACATCACAAATATCGCAGCAGAAAATATCATATGAAATATTGGATATACTAGGACGTCCGTGTTTTCAATACGAGCCAGTATAAAACACGGATTCCACGGTCGCGATGAATAGCCTAACCCACACCCCTAGACCCCTACGAGAGCGGCAAGCAACCCTACCAATTCTAGAGTTAGGAGACCCGGACTCGACTCCTCGAGTTGGTCTCCCGCTGGACTCCAGAACCCGGTTACTTGTGCCCTCCTCCTTGGGTCTATCCTAGTGCGGAAAAGTAAATAATATACAAATGGTGATAACTTCCGCAACTTGGAAGTGCCCCAATAAAAGAATATTACATACAAGTTTTTACATGAATGAAAATGAAAAACGCTCATCTCACATAAAAACCCCCGGCTATTCAAACACGACGATCCAATATAACATATCCAGCAACACATAACAACACATGTCATCAACGTCAGTAAACATGTGTATCCCAATTGTCGTTGACATATAGCAACGAAACCGGCGATATCACATATTACACTTACGGTCGCAGAAAAGAAAGTGTAAAACTACAACAGTTGGAATCCGCAACCTGCATAGACATCGCATGCCTAATCTAATGAATTCCTTAGACATCGCATGCCTAACAATTATAAACCCCGCATTTTAGTCTCATTATCGAAAACTCTTTTCAATATCAAGTCGGGCAATTTAACAAGATTCCCGAAAAACTGATCGATGCTCGTCGCAAACTTTAGTAGGTGGCTGCACCCCCGATACCGTCGACAAAGTGCACTAAGGCAGAACACCACTACCGCGAGCACCCGAACGGATGCTTTCGGCGATGGGGTTCTCCTACAGTCACTTGGTCGGGGCTATGGGGTGAGGCTGTCTATTAAGTTTATCCGGCGAGTATCCGCGTACGCTACGAGATTGCGACGGACTTTTGATCGCATCAAAATTCCGTGGCAACCGATCAAGTGAGACTAAACCGCTAGATTTATAACATTCATATCAGTTATCTCATAACTACTTGTGGATTCCAAGTATTGTATCACATTCCGGACAAGATAGAAAATGTTAAACTTTCCGATCGAACAATCGAACACCCAAGTTTTCCCGAAACAGTTCAACACATGAAATAAGGTCAAAAACATTCACTTCGTGCCTCAGTACCAACGGTCCAGCCGTAGAAGGGTCAAGCCAACGCCTCACATGTGGCACGCCGTACTGCCCTAAACCCGAAGGTTCAAAGGGCAGTTCAAGACGGTCACATAATCGAGTTAAGGTTTGTTGTCTTCTAGAGGGTCCATCGCGTTACTTGCACTACTTAGAACATTATTAAACCACGGAAAGATCCAACACTTGGAAATTTCCCGACAGGGGAAAAAGTGGGTATTTATATCCGGTCGAACTTTTTAACATATTCAAAAATTACCCGGAAAACACATAGACAAGATTAGACAATCCGATCAAATCCACGAAGCTCCAAAACACTCCAGAAAACTCAACTCTTGAGTGAAAATTAAAAATTCCCAGAAAACTCAGCACCTGAATAGACAAATTACTATGCAAAAATGGAAGCGTAATCTCATAATTTGGCCGCGGAACCGCCGAAGAAGCCATGCTTCTGCCGAGGTTCCTCCGCGCTTTGGGGGTATCGTTTGTTCGTTTTTGCACCATAATTCTTAGAATTCCCTGCTGAATTTTTTAAGCATTTTTAATCTGGAAAAACCCAGTTTTTGAAAAAAGTCCAGAGAGCATTGAAAAATTGGGGTTTCGGGTTCGATCGGGTTTCTAACATCGTCTACGCATCGCCTAAGACTCTAGCTAGGCTCTGATACCACTGTAGGGTTCCTAGGCACACTAATGAGGTCTCACAAGGCATCAACCATGCCAATTTCAAAAAATTCCGGTGCCTACAAACCCTAATACGGATCATTGACTAGAGATTAGGCGATACTACAAGCTACTAAACTGTTTTAGCACTAAGTGAACGGAAATAAAACCTTTGTAGATCCGGTCCTCCACGTCCTCGGCTCCATGATGAAGTCCCTCCGCTGTACCCATCGGATCCCGGACTCTCGCGGTGGTTTCATCGAAGAAATGGGCGGGCTAGGTCGTCGACTTTGATGCCGAAGATGATCTACGTCGAGGCAACACAAGATCAATCTCCAACTTCACCAAGTCAAGAAACTTGTGAAGAAAACACCCTATACTACATGGCAAGTGGTAGAGGATGAAGAAATAGGAAGTGGGTTCACTTTAGAATTGGATTTCTCATTCTTTTTCTCAAGGCACCATTGTTGGTTGCAAGCTTCTTCATCTTGAAGAAGAAGAAGAAGAAGATAATATGATAAGTATATGAATAATAGAAAATAAAATGATTCTTATCATATTAGCAACCATGGTTAAGTGTAGAGAATAAACTAAGGTTAGTTGAATAGTTAGGTTAGGCAAAAGAAACAAAAATGGTTGAACTTTTCAAAGCTTCATGAAGCTTCAATGTAAATCAAAAATAAGCAACCATTTCTTTTTCCTTTGCCAAAAAGAATAAAGAGAATGAATAAATAAATAAATAAGTAAATAAACAAAACCCTAACCATTAACATAACCATGGTTTAGACTAAACATACACCCAAGTTGGCATGTATCATCAAACATGATACAATATTGTGCACCAAAATATATCACATATACAATGTGCACAAGCAAGTGAGAAAAACATCTTAAGTTAACCAATACTAGTTAATGCAAAGTAATATATCAAATATATAATTATGCATTAAATCATCAAATCAATACTTGATCTAACGATCCGGTCATATCGCATATGACCGACTAATATCCAATGTATCGGCTTATCGAATCAATCCTTGATTCAATAACTAGGTTATATCGTATACAACCAATCGATACATTCATCGCGAGAATAGAATACGGTATCACTTACACGCATTATTCTCGGTCCCGCACATATCTCATATGCGCTCCTATTTCGTTTCGCTTGAGCCAGGAAACCTCTGTGTAGGACTCTAAAGACTCGTCAATACGCCGGCAGCAGATGATGATCATATCAAACACCCACAAGCCGCAAGCGGTCTTCTAAACGTAACGGCCACCCGGGTATTGAGCGATCAAAAGATCAACGAGCAAGCCCGCTCATACTCCTGTGAATCCAACCAGTAACACTTACCGTACAGTCCGGTCTATTCGTCTGATATGTCGCATATCTTGCCTAGGGGTGGTAAACGTCAGACCCCAGTAGCTCGATAAGTCGTATCGATATGAGATCTATAACAGTTCGAGAAACTACTGATAACTCTTACCAGTACATCTCAGCAACCCTGGCCAGGGATTTCCGGTTATAGCCAATCGAACACAGCGCAACATCAACTCCCTATACCGGGAGAGACGAATCCCCTTCTATCGCTCATTGCCTCCATGTGATTCGGGACTGTACCCAAAAACCACCGTTTTGCATGCCCTCTTGGACGTGGTAAGGTGGAAATCAAAGCACAGTGGGAATCACACAAGACTCTATGACGATCTCGGGTCTACAGACTAACCTGTACCAGTGTCACCAGAGAACTGTCATCTGACGTGAGGTATAATACCATCTGGGAGTTCTCGGCGAGTCTGTCCAGTGTACCCAGTCTCCACTGAGCACCCGTACATCATCTCTGATGTCAAACACCAATGGATATGGGATCATCCATCGCCCATCTGTATGGGTCGAGAAGGTATACGCTAGTCTACTCTGGTATATCGATGCCCCGTCTCGATACACCCACGACTAGGGACCTTGAAGGATGTACTTATGGACTACCATGTCCCCACTAGTATGATCCGCATCATAGTCCAGGTAGTCAAGTACACATCCTAAGGGTTTTACCAACATGTAACAGAGAGACAATCAGTATACACGTTAAGGTAAAGAGTAACCAGATAGCATATTATCATGTCGAGCAAGAAAGTCCTCCCTATATATGTCCCAGCATCCACTACAATATACATCCTTTGTACAGTAATGGCCTCTAGGGCATACTTATAACTAACAGTATGAATAGCAAGTTAAGTCACATATAGATGAGCTACAATATGATGATCCGATGTGATATAGGCATCAAGTATGAATAGCATGTCAAGTCACATATAGATGAGCTACAATATGATGATCCGATGTGATATAGGCATCAAGTATGAATAGCATGTCAAGTCACATATAGATGAGCTACAATATGATGATCCGATGTGATATAGGCATCAAGTATGAATAGCTTGTCAAGTCACATATAGATGAGCTACAATATGATGATCCGATGTAAATTCTACAGTGTGAGTGTCATGGCAATTACTAACGGTGTGTGTGTAACATGCAGGATAGTGCTCGTGCAACATGGACCGTTAGTAATGGTGCGATGTTCTATCAATTCTAGTTTATATCCAAATAGCAGGGAATGAAGCATGCACTAAATAGTAGCCATGAATAGTCAATGTATACAAAGGAAACTATAAGATCCTATCAGCCCTGACGTAGAACGCCATGCGGGTGATATCCCCGTAGATGTGAAATCTACTCACCGTAGTCTCTCGCTAGGTATAACCAACAACTTGTTTCCCCTTCTGTGCGGCGTCCGCCGTACTCGCCTGCGAACCTAGAATTACACATTATATCACACGTAAGCTTGAAGTCACACAAACGCGACATTAAAGCCGAACTAGTAACTCGTGTCGCGAACCAAGCGCGCGTGTGCGCGATACGCTAAAACGTGTGGTTACGCGCCTGAAACCACTACGACGCGTCGCGATACGCAGAAACCCTAATCCCACACACACGTATCACGCGTGTCGTGAAAGATTGAAAATACGGGAAAATAGGTAATCACCTCCAGATTTTGATACAGAAAAGATATTGCAAAAATATATATACCAAAACAACCCACATAGCAGCAGACACCCACACCCCAAACCCCAACCCAAAACTCCCCCATCTGGCCGCAATTTGCGGCCAGAATGCATATTTCAGCGGCCTCACTTGGGAATTGGGCTCCCAGGTTTGGTGTGTGCACTCTATACCCCCCATACATGCTACAGTAACATCTAGTTTTACTCTGAAATGTCTCGGGTAGCAGCAGATCATACAGGGCCTTAATTCTAGTTAAAAACCACACTTTTGCACTAAAATGGAACTTTAGGGTATTTTAGTGTAAAAGTGAAGTACAACCTGGTTAAAATGTCTCTAATAACACTTAAAGGAGCTAACTAAACTATGAGAACACCAATCTAACATATACTTCACAATTGTCCTCTAATATCACTAAAAATGCACAAAAATGAGATTTTTGCTAAACAATACTACAAGTGTAAGGAAAAGGAGTGCTAATATGAGTTAATACCTTCTAAGAACCTTGTAAAACACCAAAAATTCCAGCTTCTCCCATTAGTGTGCAGATTTTCCTTTGAACACCTCAAAAACCTCACTTTTCCATGATTTTGTGAAGAAAATGAGTTGATATGTATAGGGTTTTGTGTATGGGTCAAAGGGGAATGAAAAGAGAAGAGAATATGGAGAAAAATGGAGGGTTTGCTGCTGGAAATTCCTGCTGGAATTCAGAATGAGGGAAAGAGAGAGAAGAGAGAAGAAAAGGGGTCAAAAGTCAAAGTTTCACCTAACCACCATGCTTCATTGTTTAATTGGATTTTTTGAATTATGAAAAAGGGTTTTGAAAAGATTAAATTGGTGGGGAAAGAGTTAGCAACCATGCACACAAGAAGGGTTAACATGTTACCAAAAACCCTAAGTCTCAAAAATGGCTAAGTGTGCAAGTGTGCACTTAACACAAGAAAATTTCCAATATGCAAACACTTCTAAATATAACTTAATAATCCTAGGAACACATATATATAATAACACGTACGATCACTAATTATCACGAAAGACATTCTAACGGAAATTCAAAGTGTTACAATGCCCAATAAGTCTCGTTTTTGTTCTGGCTCTCCCTTGCTGTCACATCAACTCATTTTTATTGCTTGTTTATTCTTATTTTGTGCCTATATAAGGCAGATCAGTGAGGAAGGGACAAAGGTCATACTTTGTATACTTTTTGTTTCTCTTTTCATTTTGTTCTTGTACATAGTTAGCTCCCCTTGAGTTCTTTGTCTTCTCTTGATCTTGCAACATCTTCATTGAGCTTGCAAGTTTAAGTTTTGGTTATTGAACTCAAGGGTTGTATCATCATTTGGAATCAATAAAGCTTTCATTTTGCCTTCATTTTGCCTTGAGATCTTAGCCTTCTCTTGATCTTGCAACCTCTTCATTGAGCTTGCAAGTTTAAGTTTTGGTTATTGAACCCATGGTTTGTAATATCGCTTTTGGTTCTTAGTATTTCTATCTCTTTACTTACTTGCAATTTTATTCATGCTATTTACTTACTTGCATTTTATTACCATGCCCTTTACTTACTTGCTTGTTGCTATTTTCTTTTCTTTTTATCTTTTCGTTTGCTTTTTCTCTTTGTTGTTTTGGTTGTTTGTAAATATGGTGCTGTTAGGAAAAAGAATGGAATTGTAAGTTAAGGTTTTTGTTTCTTATTTCCTTTGCCCGATATTTTAAATTGAACTCCACCAAAACCTTACGCAAGTGCTCCGTTAGGCACCCTACCCTACCAAGGTATCAGTGATCCCTAACCGTGACCGGTGGCGTTCGGTTTGGCCGGAGGCAAAAGCCAAACGACAAGAACGGACGGACAAGGGTCAATAAACCGGATTTTCCTAATACCGTGCTTAAGTACCCTAATCCACGTTGTTTCCAATTGCTCTAACTTCAATAGTCAAGTTCGGCACAAAAGATTGAGTACGGAAATCCATAACTTACACTAATCTAGTTATTCCTAACAAACTTATACTTGCATATAAACATATAGGTTAGAATCGAACCATTCCACCATGCACATTAACTCGTCATAATAAGAACGTGAAACGCTCCGTCTCCCTGCGAACGACCCGTACTCATCACGGCTAGCTACACGTGACGCCGTCCTGATTGCGGTTAACTTTAGAATTTAAAATACGACACGCGCGAAAGCGCGCGTACAATCAAATGGCGTCGTTGCCGGGGAGACGGTAACGTTTTTATTCTTGTTATTTCGGGTTAATCTTGTTTATATCATCTAACACCATTTTAAAAACAAAACAAACTAAGAAAATCAAAATTTTCAAAACCAAAACAAAAATTAAAATTGCTAACATTTTGTTCTCTGGATTTTTGACCTGCAAGCACTCTGGATCTCAACTGAAAAGATAAACAATACAATTGAGATACTAGTAGAACACTTAGACAGTAGAAGAAAATTGGAGCTGTAACATTTCAGAAAAATAAAATATTATTTTTAGAAAATTTAGATAATTAAATAATGAATTATTATAAATATCTTGATGTATGAAGATTAGTTTTAATGAAAAGGGGTATAATTATATACCGATAGTTTGGAAAATATTGGAAATTTATAAGAATTATTGAATTGAAGGTGTTTATATGATATGAGCATTTATGGATTTTTAAAATACTTATTTGTAAATGGGTTAAATGCTAAACTCAATTAATTTTCACTAATCTTGCATTAATCCAGTTTATGTGTATGACATACAACATAGTATGTCACATATACTTGTTACCTTTTTTTGATATGAAACATGTCTTCATCCTTATTCTTAAGGGTTTTGTTTTTAAAAATGAAAAGAAAAGAAAAGATAAAGAAAAAGATAAAGAGAAGAATAGAATAAAGAAAGGAGTGTGGGCAAGAGAGAGAAGAGAGAGAGAGGGTGGGGGTTTCCTTTGACCATGGCATCATCTTCTCATTTCCATTTTCTTCATTCTTTTCCTCTTCCTCCTCCATGGCTACCCTCTTCCCTCCATCACCTCTACCTCCTCACTAGAACCCCAAATCCACTCCCAAACATCATATCCTCTTCATAAAAATTTTGCACAAGCTCACCATAAGAATATGGGACTTAACAAGTTAGGATTTTGAGCACTTGGGGCAACTCAAGAAAATTCTTGAGTTGCAAAATGAGGTAATCTCTACACCATTAGCTTAGAAATTGAATCTATTTAGCTTCTATTCAAGTTTAGAATTGGTTAAGTGAGGATAAGTGAGCTTTGAAAATTTCAAGAGGAGGTTAGGGTTTTGTGTGTATTCGAAAAGTGAAATTGAGGTGTTTTAAGTGACTACAACTCCTTTAATGATAAAATCTGGACCAAACATGAGACTGAAACCCCACATCTTGAACTTGTAAACCCCGATGTCGGATTTTGTTGATTTTGGTGATGTGTTTTGGAGATCATCTATAACTCGGGGACCTTAAAAATTATTTAGCGATTACTATGAGTCGTGCAGGCAACCTGGAAGCTACAATCAATACCAGAGCCCCAACTCCTTCTTTTAGGCCTTAGATTTAACCCATTTGGCCGCAATTTGCGTCGTGGGTATGACCAAATTGATTCGTACCGGGTCCATGGTTTTATCTTCAGTAAATTAGACCCTCCACATATGTAAAATTGGCTAATTCATCCTAGAGTAAAATCTGGAAGTGTTTTACATTGTTTCCGATTTTGGTTTTGTGAATTATGTAACTTGAACTTGGGTATTTATGTGTTTTCTCGATCGATTGGCGTTTGTACGTCGATGTCGAGGGCTATTGGTTCTTCTTGCATGCGTACACCATAAGTTTAAACCTATGTGCGTTTTGTGTGTCGTTTTAGGTTTTATCCGCGATTTCGGTTTACGATATTATATGTTTATATGTAGGCACCTTCACGCGGACTTCGGACGATGAGGAAAAGAATGGCGACATCGACTTCAGCAAGCAAAGATCAAGGTGAGTAGATATATATCTGCGGGGGAAGTCGGGTGGATGGCGTATAGCACCCCCGCAGTTTCGTAGTGTAGTATACGAATATGCTGTCTATATATAAATATGCATATTGTGAGACTAAATGATTATGAAGATAGGCTTTAGGTGTTCATGAGTTAGTGTAGTGTAATTGAAAGTTAGTGTCTTAGTATAGTTTCTTAGTCGCGAAACCCTAAAGTAAAGATTGGCACACACGCACACACGCACGCTTACATTTGATTTTCTTGTGCGTATATGGGGATATATATATATATATATATATATACATATATGTATGTGAGTATGTATATATATATGTACATATATACACGAATGATGAGGATAGTATATGATACTTGGAGATGAGTCGATGTGATTGGGCACGATGCCGTGATATCGGTGATGTGAATTGGGTCGTGTTATGATATATGAGTGGATCGTTGGGCGATGTGTTTTCATACACACGCGGATATATATGTGTGATGGTATCGGAATGTACTAGATTTTAGATCAGTACCCCTAATTCAGGATATGATGATAATGATACCAGATAGATAATAAGTTATATATGATATTGAACCATACCCCGATTTGGGATGCCGTACGATGGATTTTACCGTACGAGATATAATTATGATGATTGATCCGCACTCTTGATTGAGGATGTCGTATTATATATTTTATCGTATGTGACGCTATTGAGGCGGGATGACCGACTAGATATATCGACTCAGACTTAGGTGGATTTCCTTACCTCTTTGGTTAGTCTCTTAGCTTGTCCTGTAGTTTACTTAGTAGATGTTAGATTTGGGTGCGATTCATACTTATTTCCAAAAATAACGAATCGTGGGTCTTTTAAAGACAGTCCAAGGGATACTACGGATATTTCAAAGGACGTACCTTTTCGTAAAAACATCGTAGCCCCTATTTTCTAAAACATCACTATTCGTGCGATTTCAAACACCAAAAACTGTATGACTCGTATATAGAAATGTATATTGTTTATTGTTTCAGTTACTATTCGTTCTCCGTTTATTCATGTTGTTATCATCGCATCGCATTGCATGATTAATGTGTACTTTAGTTATTATGAAACCCTGCTGTCAGGACACCGGCACCATTACCGATGATGCGTATGCTCCACGTACACTTGCTTGCCAGCTCACACACATCATCATCGGTAATTTTCATGTCACGTACACATTAGAAAACACTACCTCATTGATATAAATTGATAGCTGATAGTCTCGACATAGTACTAGTGCGCTCGCTTTTATATGCAAGTTTAGACATTGCATTTATTACTGTAATATCTCATACATGTGTATTTTCATTTGTCATGCAAAATTATGGGGCTTTATGCCGGTATTCGTTGTTAATTGACTGTTGGTCATGAGATTCGGATTTTCCATGAAATTTCTGGATTTGGAGAAACCGCAAGGATTTTATAAACTGATTATCATTTCTAAAAATAGAAATTGCGGTTTTATCGTGATATGATGTGAGATATGTCCACCATGAGTTTTCTCGGCTCTTGAGCGGTATCATACACCCGATTCGAGGAGGAGGAGGAGGAACCTCTGCGGGTGCATGGTGGACCCGGAGCGGTACCCCGGGGCAAGATGGTCGCAGATGATGGCGTTGAGCCAGGCAGGGGAGAACTACCGACCGGCTATTTATGACGCGGCGGATATCCATAGGATACCGACGTAGTCATGAGATTTGATAATTTGGGCCAGTCCGGATTGCCGGAGCCCGGGGCCAGTCCGGATTTCTGGAACCCGAGATATTGAGATTTGATGTTATGGGCCAGTCCGGATTGCCGGAGCCTGAGATATTGAGATATTGAGACATTGATACATTGGGATACATATTCTGTGTCGATGCTTGACACGGATTCTCTGTTGATTTCATTGATGATATTTCGGGTTTTATACAAAATCCCACTGAGATATGAAAACATAATTCTCGTACAAGATGTATCATGCTTTCATTCTTAATGCATTAGTACAACATATATGCGATATGTTGCTTCCTGATGCACTGACACAAGCACTTGGTATCATACTTATGTTTAGATGTTTACCCTGGCCATTATTTGATGCTTCAGGTTGTATTATTATGAGGATTTTATTGTATGACCTAGGATAGAGTCATACATATGATTTCTTCTCGGTGATATTTTCTACTCACGAGTTGGCAACTCACCCCCGTTGTGCCACAGTTTCTTGCAGGTTTTGCCGTACAGGTTTCCTTGGCGACTTGCTGGCACACCACTTCCTTTCGGGTGATTGCTTTGGTAGATGGGTTCACTTGCATCGTGTCGACCATTGTACTTTATTTATATTCAGTTGTATCTAGTAACTCCATCAACCAGACTTGTATATTTAGTAGACTTAGAAAAGCAATGTTTTTATTCTTTCGGCCTTAGAGTCGCGCTTTTATTATTATGGTTTTCTGGTGGATATTGTTTTCCATCTGAGTTTTGATCCTCGCCTTTCGGCGTTGTATATTATATTGCTTGCGTGGTTGTGCCCCCAATTGGAGAAGAGCTAGTTCCCACTTGGGTATGCCCTTATATTATGCATGTTTGTACCCGTTTGGGGCCAGTATTTACAAAGGGAACTCTGCCGAAATTTTTTGAAAAAACTTGATGTTTTAGAAATGATTACTATGGCTTATTTATTAAAACCACTTGCTTTAAAACAAGTTTTCTTCACTTCTTCTTTAAAAATGGTTTAGATTTCTGGGCTTTTGGCTTACTTGAATTAGGTGGGGACTTCACATGATTCAAGTGCCAGTCACGTTCTATTTCGGGTCGTGACAAAGTTGGTATCAGAGCGCTAGGTTTAACCTTGGTTCGAGTCTAGGTTTGACTATACGGAGTCCAGGGCATTTATATATATTCGGAACCTAGGCATGACCTTACGGAACTAGACTTGATCGAGGCGGTATTAGACTCGAACTATCGTCGCATAGGTTGACTTTGGTTGATGGAGTAAGTGACTTAAGTAGAGTGACGTACCGTGTGTATGTTCCGCGGCATACTTACAATACGCTACTCCGCTTAAGAAGCCTTAAGATTTATATTTCCTTGCACCGTATTATATTCATTCCTATGATCTATCCTCATTGATATCTGTTTGTGGGTTTTGTTACCACGATTGCATAGGCAGAGAGAGATGCGGCTAGAGTTGCGGTCAGCATGAGCTCGTCTGGGACGAGGACTGACCAGGGCGTAATTCCGGTGGCACACGATTGCATAGATGTGTCGTTTTATTGTGTTTTTTTGCGCCATGAGCGTTTTGATGGGTTGTTTTTTTACTAAGATTTCTCGAGCGTGCAGATCAGCACCAGAGGATTGGGCCACTGCTGGAGGCCGGCTAGAATGTGATGACCGTCAATGCACCGTTTATTCTTGATGATTGAGGCATTGTTTAGCGTGCGGACGAATGAGATAGTTGTTGCTACAACTGACAAGATATCGCCCCAGATGTTTGAAGCTATTGCAACACGAGCTTGTACAAAGGGATATGATAGAAGATCGCTAGTCACTCAAGGATGAACGACTAGGAAATGTGGTTCGTTTGCACACACCGATGCGAGGTCATCAGATTGATTGATTCCAGCTTGAGAAGACTTCACGCAGGTACGTTGAGAGTCGATAGGAAACGATCGAATGTCAGAAACCCATTTTTCCAAGTTTAAGGTATTCGGAAAAACATGCAAGTAATTCTGTGGATCCTCTAGACGAATGAAACCCTAACTCGACATAATGACCATGGAAACACTTTTGAACCTTAGGGTTTGCGGCAGTTCCGCGGTGCCATTAATGAGGCTTTGGTTTGCCCTTCTACGGCTGGTCCAAAGGTACTGTGGCATGTACTGGATATTATTAAATTGGCACGAGTGTTGAGCTCTCGGGGAATTATGGGACTTTGATGAATCGATCAAAAAGTATAACGTCGTCCGGATATCATGTGATGGGATACAATACTTGGAATCCACAAGAAAACTAATTTGAATTTTATAAATCTAGCAATTTAGTCTCAGTTGATCGGTTGCCACGAGATTTTGATGAGATGACGTTCCACTCCGTTGACATCAGGGATGTGATATGCATGCATAGGCATTGAATATACATATATCTTTCAGAAGGAATCGTGATGAGTATACAGCTGTTCCGGAACCAGAAATGGATTTAGTAAAGGGTGAAACTTCCGGGCAATTCGGCATAAACAAGATTTGAGAGAGACCCCGACAGAATCTTTCTGGAATACTACACGAGAAGATTTGGACCCAGGATCGGTCGTATTACGCATACCCAGTAGGCCAGAGTTCGGCATCATCGATGAGACATGTTATGAGTGACCATGATCGTTGGCCAGAGATCTTTAGAGGATGTGCCAGAGCGGAACTGTTTCCGTTATCGTTCCATATTGAGCCGTTGAGCTGAGGAGCTATGTAACTAGCAATTCATAGTGAGAGACGAGAGCCTAAGGGCACAAGGCGCCAGACCATGAACAGGAGGCAAGGAGATACCTTGCTCTGCTAGCTTTGTATGCACGGACACCTTCTCTACTTTGAAAGAAGGAAACATCGACGACAGTGTTTACGATTTGCGATTTGGTGATTCCAATATCACGTGTCCGTTATTTTGGATTTCGGTGTTTTTGGGGAAATTTATTTGCATGATTGAGATTTTGTGCACCACAGTTGCACTCGACTTCGATTTAATGTCATTCGAGATGTTTGATTTTGATTTCATGCCTATGGTATGTATGTGATTTAACTTGTGCCTTCGGTGTAGTTTTCATGTGCTTTTAGTAATTTGATTCGATTTTATGCACGCTGATGCATGTAGTTGTGAGATTATATACCACGGTATACCTGATTTGGATTGAGATGTGTTATATACCGTCGATTTCGATTGTGATACTCGATTTTTGTTTTCATGCACCCCCTGTGCACTTGATTTGGATTCTTACGCATACCGACGCGCTTGATGCAATTTTGGTGCACACCCGATGCACTAAATCGGGATTCTTCGTGCATATCAGATGCACCTAATATTGTCGTCAGGCACACTCGTTGCCCTTGACCGGTGTTTTCGGGCACACCCGTTGCACTTAGTTTTGGTTTCTGTGCACATGTATGGCACATTCATTGATTTCTATTTCTGTGCGCACCAGACGCACGTAGCATTGTTACATGTACAATTGAGTACGATTTCTCTTGAGCAGTACGTTTTATGATATTTACTATTTGGTTTAGTAGCCGAGCAGGACTGTTCTAAGAACAGTAACTAGGAGTTTTTGCATGCATCGATAGTGTTAGTTATGTATATGCCCTAGAGGCCATTGTTGTACATATGATGTATATTATAATGGATGCTTGGATATATATAGAGAGGACTTTCTTGCTCGTCATGATAGTATGCTATTTGGTTTCACTTTATCTTAACATGTTGACTTGTATTGGTTTACTTTTTTTCTCTCACATGTTGATAAAGCCCTTAGGATCTGTACTCGACTACTGGGACTATGATGAGATCATACTAGTGGGGCCACGGCAGTCGATGAGTACATCCTATAACTGTTCCTAGTCGAGGGTATATCGAGACAGGGCATCGATACACCAGAGTAGACTAGCGTATACGCATCTTGACCCATATGATGGGTGATGGATGAACCCATATCCATCGGTGTTTGACATCAGAGATGGTGTACGGGTGCTCAGTGGAGACTGGGTACACTGGACGAACTCGCCGAGAACTCCCAGATGGTGATATACCACACGTCAGATGGCAGTTCTCCGGTGACACTGGTACAGGGTAGTCTGTAGACCCGAGATCGTCATAGAGTCTTGTGTGATTCCCACTGTGCTTTGATTTCCACCTTACCACGTCCAAGAGGGCGTTCAAAAGGGTAGCTTTTGGGTGCAGTCCCGAATCACATGGAGGCAATGAGCGATAGGAGGGGATTCGTCTCTCCCGGTATAGGGAGTTGATGTTGTGCTGTGTTCGATTGGCTATAACTGGAAGTCCCTGGCCAGGGCTGATATAGAGATTTACTGGTAAGTGTTACCAGTAGTTTCTTGACCCGTTATGAGCCACACATCGACACGACTTATCGGTTACTGGGGTCTGACGTATACCACCCCTAGACTTGATATGAGACATATCAGACGAGGAGACCGGACTGTACGGGAGTGTTACTGATTGGATTCACAGGAGAACGTACAGGCTAGCTTGTTGATCTTCTGATCGCTCAATACCTGGGTGGCTGTTACGTTTAGCTGACCGCTTGCAGCTTGTGGGTGTTTGATATGATCATCACCTGCTGCCGGCGTATTGACGATTCTTTAGAGCCCTACACAGAGGTTTCTTGCCTCAGGCAAAACGGAGTAGATGCACATATGTGATATGTGCAGGACCGAGGATAATGCGATATGAGATACCGTCTTATATTCTCACGATATTTAGATATGAACAGGGTCATCGGATCAAGTGTTGATTCGATGAATCGGTACATGATATATTAGTCGGTTATATTCGATATAGCCGGATTGTCGGATCAAGTGTTGATTCGATGATTTAATGTACAATAATATATATGATATATTGTATTACATTATCTAATATTGGCTCGCTTTATTATTTCATTTTCTCACCGGATAATACAATGATATATATGCGATATATATTAAAGGTATTATTTCTTTTGTTACAAATATATAATATATGTGTGATATATATTATAGTAACATGATATTATTAATAATGAAACATGTTTAGTGGTGATTAAACAAGGTTAGGGTTTAATTGGGTTAGTTTCTTCTTGCACCTTCTAGAAGTTCTTCTTTTGTCATGAAGAAGATATTATGATAGATATTTTCTTATGACTCATTTCTTAACCCAACCAAACCCTAGCCTTAGTTAACTCTCTACAAGGGTTATCCTTGTCATCATTAACCAAGGTTGCATTATTATTCATATACTCATTTCATTATTCATCACAAAAGGATTATCTCATTATTCATCATCTTCTTCTCTCTTAAGCTTTGAAAAAGCTCACTTGATTTTCCTTTTGTGATGTTTTCATGTGAGAATTTGATATAAAAAGATAGCATAAATACTACTCCATCATCCTCATCTAATCTAGCCCATTAGATTAGGGTGTTAACCTCATTAGAGTGAGAGAGTTTGGGTTATAGCTGTTGGAGATAGTGCCCTCAGAGTCAATTATTGGATCACAAGCACGTGATTGCAATGATTGAGGGAGGACCTGTCCCAGTAGGACAGTCTTACTCAAGATGATAGTATGATATCTGGTTTATCTTTATCATCGTGTACTGCTTTAGGTGACCTTACGAGTCGCTATTACACGTTGATAGAGCCCCTAGGATTCTTGCTTGACTACCAGCAGTATGAGGGCGATCATATACGTGGGAGCTGGGGTCTATAAGCACATCCTTAAAAGGTCCCTAGTCGTTGGAGTTTCGAGATAGGGCATCGATACTCCAGAGTAGACTAGTGTATACAGTCGAGACCCCGACGAGGGGCGTTGGCCGGTCATACAAGCCACTTGTGTCTGTTGGTTCACCTAAGATATATACAGGTGCTCATTGGGTTATGAGTATACCGGACAGGACTCGCCAGGAACCTGCTAGTTGGTATTATACCTGACGTCAGATAGTAGTTCCCTGGTGACATGTGTACAGGTTAGTTCATCGACCTGAGATCGTCATTTGTCTCGTGTGAGTTCCCACTGTGCTTTGATTACTACCCTACCACGCTCAAAGGAGACGTGCAAAAAGGTTTTAGTTGGGTACAGTCCCGAGCCACATGGAGGCAGTGAGCGGATCTGCAGGGGTTCTTCTCTCCCGGTATTGGGGGTGAGGTCGCGCTGTGTCTAGGAAAGCCAGTACATGAAAAGTCCTTGGCCAAGGAAGGAGATTTACTGGTAGGTATTCTAGTAGTATCTCAGGGTGTTATGGGCTATACTCCGACACGACTTGTAGCGCTTTTGGGGGTCTGACTTTTACCAACCCCCTAGGCCCGCCATGCTGTTAGTTGTATGTATGCCCTAGAGGCCAGTATTGTACAGATGTTGTATATTATATTGGATGCTTGGACATATATAGAGATGACTTTCTTGCTCGATATGATAGTATGCTATCTGGTTACTCTTTATCTTAACATGTACACTAGTCTCTATATACTGTCTTATAGTTACATGTTGGTAAAGCCCTTAGGATGTGTACTTGACTAACTGGACTATGATGCAGATCATACTAGTGGGGACATGGTAGTCCATAAGTACATCCTTCAAGGTCCCTAGTCGTGGGTGTATCGAGACAGGGCATCGATATACCAGTGTAGACTAGCGTATACGCTTCTCGACCCATGATGGGCGATGGATGATCCCATATCCATTGGTGTTTGACATCAGAGATGGTGTACGGGTGCTCAGTGGAGACTGGGTACACTGGACGGACTCGCCGAGAACTCCCAGATGGTATTATACCTCACGTCAGATGGTAGTTCTCAGGTGACACTTGTACAGGATAGTCTGTAGACCCGAGATCGTCATAGAGTCTTGTGTGATTCCCACTGTGCTTTGATCTCCACCTTACCACGTCCATAAGGGCGTGCAAAATGGTGGTCTTTGGGTACAGTCCCGAGTCACATGGAGGTAATGAGCGATAGGAGGGGTTTCGTCTCTCCCGGTATTGGGGGTTGATGTTGCGCAGTGCTCGATTGGCCGTAGCAGGGAAGTCCCTGGCCAGGGCTGATCGGAGATTTGCTGGTAAGTGTTACCAGTAGTTTCTCGACCCGTTACGAGCCTCACATCGGCGCGACTTATCGGGTTATTGGGGTCTGACGTTTACCACCCCTAGACTTGATATGCGACATATCAGACGAAGAGACCGGACTGTACGGTAAGTGTTACTGGTCGGATTCACAGGAGTGTGAGCGGGCTAGCTCGTCGATCTTCTGATCGCTCAATACCCGGGTGGCCGTTACGTTTAGCAGACCGCTTGCGGCTTGTGGGTGCTTGATATGATCATCATCTGCTACCGGCGTATTGACGAGTCTTTAGAGTCCGACACAGAGGTTTCCTGGTTCAAGCGAAACGAAATAGGAGCGCATATGAGATATGTGCAGGACCGAGAATAATGCGTGTATGTGATACCGCATTTCATTCTCGCGATAAATGTTTCGATTGGTTATATTCGATATGACCTAGTTATCGAATCATTGATTCGATAAATCGATACATTGCATACTAGTCGGTTATGTGCGACATGACCGGATCATTGAATCAAATGTTGATTTAATGATTTAATGTATAATTATATATTTGATATATTACTTTGCATTAACTAGTATTGGTTCACTTTAAACGGATTTTTCTCACTTGGATTGCACATTGTATATGTGATATACTTTTGTGCACTTTTTGTATCATGTTTGATGATACTTGATCATTTAGTTAAGTGTATAGGATTAATCCATGGTTAATTTGATAATTAGGGTTTTGCATATTCATTTATTTATTTATTTGTTTATTTATTTGTTTGGAAATGATTTAAAAAGGATGGTGGCTTTCTTTGTCATTTAGTTGAAGCTTCATGAAGCTTTGACTTCTTATCCTTTCTTATCATCATGCTTAACCCTAACCCATCCATTAACCATGGTAGATTCTCTACACTTAACCCTAGTATGAATTATGATAAGTATTGCTTTTTCTTTTGATTTTAAAAGAGACTTATCATAATACTAGATCATCTTCTTCATCTTCTTCTTCTTCTTCTTCAAGCTTGCTACTCTAATGGCAACTTGAGATTTAGTTAGAGAAATCCAAATCTAAAGTGAACCCATCTCCTATTTCTTCACCCTCTACCTCTTGCCAAGTTGTTTTGGGTGTTTACTTCACAAGTTTCACAAGTTTGTGAAGTCGGAGCTTGAGTTTGTGCAACCTCGACGTAGATCGTCTTTGACACAAAGCCGACGACCTATTCCGCTTGTTTTCCCGATGAAGCCGACGGAAGAGTCTAGGATTCATGATGTACAGTGAGAAGACTTCGTTGCGGAGCCGTGGAGGTGGATATCCGGATCTACAAAGGTTGTAATTTCCGTATCCTAGTAGTTAAGAGTTAACTAGTATTCTATTTCGCCTAAAATTCTAGCAACGATCCGTAGTCTAGGGTTTCTCGGCACCAAAAATTTTAAATTGGCATGTCCGATGCCTTGTGAGACCTTACTAGTGTGCCTAGGAACCTTTCACTGGTATCAGAGCCTAGCTAGAGCCTTAGGCGAAGTCCCGACGACGTTTGAAACCCGATCGAACCGAAATCCAAAACCTAAAAATGCTCTCTGGACTTTTTCTAAAAATTCGGATTTTTGTCAATTAAAAATATGTAGAAAATCAAGCAGGGTGTTATTAGAATTACTGTGAAACACGAGGGGCTAATTCAACTTTTCCACCGCGGAAGAGCGGCACATGCTAGGCATGTGCGGCGCTTCCGCGGCCATACTGTTCCCTTGCATATTTATTTCTGCACAGTAACTCTTGTAATATAATGCTATATTTTCTGGGATATTTTGTTGTGACTTAACAGAAGAGTATTTTGGGGTTGCTTTGGGGATTCGTTTTTTCAATCGGGTTATCAAATTTTTGTCTAAGTGGATTTCCAGATAACTGTGGAATATGTTAAAATGTTTGACCGGATACAAATACCCAACTTTTCCCTTGCCGAAAAATTCCAAGTGTTGGATTTTTCTGTGGTTAAAAGACGTTCGAAGTAGTGCAAGTAACGCGATGGTCCCTCTAGAAGACAACAAACCTTAACTCGATTATGTGACCGTCTTGAACTGCCCTTTGAACCTTCGGGTTTGGGGCAGTACGGCGTGCCACATGTGAGGCGTTGGCTTGACCCTTCTACGGCTGGACCGTTGGTACTGAGGCATGAAGTGAATGTTTTTGAACCTATTTCATATGTTGATCGGTGTCGGGAAAACTTGGGTGTTCGAATGTTCGATCGGAAAGTTTAATACATTCTATTTATCCGGAATTGGATACAATAATTGGAATTCACAAACAGTTATGAGATAACTGGATGAATGTTACAAATCTAGCAGTTTAGTCCCATACGATATTGAAAAGAGTTTTCAATAATGAGACTAAAATGCGGGGTTTGCAACTATTAGGCATGTGATGTCTAAAGAGGTTGCGGATTCCAATTGTTGTAGTTTTACACTTTCTTTTCTGTGACCGTAAGTGTAGTATGTTCATATCGCCGGTTTCGTTGCTATACGTCAACGACAATGGGGGTATGCATACTTACTTATGTTGATGACATGTGATGTTATGTGTTGCTGGATATGTTATATTGGATCGTCGTGTTCGAATAGCCGGGGGTTTTTATGTGAGATGAGTGTTTTTCATTTTCATTCATGTAAAAAACTTGTATGTAATATTCTTTTATTTGGGGCACTTCCAGGTAGCGGAAGATGTCACCCTTTGTATATTATTTACTTTTCCGCATTAGGATAGACCCAAGGAGGGGAGCACAAGTAACCGGGTTCTGGGGTCCAGTGGGAGACCAACTCGAGGAGTCGAGTCCGGGTCTCCTAACCCTAGAATTGGCAGGGTTGCTTGCCGCTCTCGTAGGGGTCTAGGGGTATGGGATTGGCTATTCATCACGACCGTGGAATCCGTGTTTTATACTGGCTCGTATTGAAAACACGGACGTCCTAGTATATCCAATATTTCATATGATTATTCTGCTGCGATATCTGTGATGCGATTCAGTGATGGATTTAGTATATGATATATATGATATATTATATAGACGTTACTTATGTTTTACACCCGCGCTAGCCCTGCCCTGCTCTGTCGTTAGTTACCTAAGGACATCGAGACGAATGCGGATGGCATAAGTGTACGTCATATCTATCTGTGATGTTTAGGTATTTAAATGATGGGACTTCATTAATGTGATTAATGAAAGATAAGAAACCTAAGATGTTGTAGAATCGAATTTTAAAATAAAACCGGTAGCTACAGTTCTTGCTTTGCATAGCGGTATATATGATATACCCTGCACCTTATTCGATGAGGAAAGGACCGAGATCCCTTCACCGGGAGTGATTCCTTTAGCAATAACTGGCAGATGCTACACACTCGGTTTGCTTTTGACTGCTTTTGGGTTTTTGCTTTGCACAGCGATATATATGATATATCCCGCACCTCATTCGACGAGGAAAGGACCGAGATCCCTTCACCGGGAGTGACTCCTTTAGCAAAACTAGAAAAGCCTCAAAATCACTCCATTTCAAAACTTCATTTGATTCTACAACAATATCAAGTTCATTACGCTCATGGTTTTCAGAAAAACCTGGCGTAGCCCTCCGTCATTTCAGATAAGTACTATTTAGTATTCGTGCTGCGGTTGTTTGGCATGCGTCAAGGCGTAGTGTACGGTAGCTAACTAGTATTTATCTGCTTATGCATATGATGCAGATTGGATTAGGGTATTCGCACGGCGTTGTTTGGCATGCGTCAAGGGTCGTGCGGGTGGGTTTAATTCAATCAGGAAATGACGGGTTGAACTTGACTAGCGGACTATGGGTTGTTTGGCATGCGTCAAGGTCATAGCACGCTAGGGGCAAAAGATTATCGGGAATTTCAAGTGTTGAAATTTGCAATGAGATTGCATACCTTCTATGAGATAGTTGGATCCCGATACCCACTGCGAGTAAGAGTTACTCCTGGGAGAGTTTTACACAGTGCAATTAGCCGATCAAGTAGGTGTCTAGAAAGGTGTTAACGAGGTTACGCTTCTGGGAAAACGAGGTTTACATTAATTAGGTTCGTGCGATAGCACGGGGGACCTCCCTCAAAGTACCGACACTGGCCTGGCTGAAAGATTGGCGAACTTGTAGTGTGTAATTAATCCCAGCTAGTCTTTCCTTTTAGGGTTTGGAGGAAGATTTGATAAAAAGCAGTGGGAGCCATCCTGATTAGATAAGATAATAACCAATCTGATCTTGCACGAGCATACGCTAAAGTGTTTTCTTCTCTCTCTCTCCAGGTAGCGACCAGTTCATGCCTTAATCAAGATAATAATATGGATGTATTGACCGAACCCACATGTCATACTGTGCTGGGGAACGTTGGTTCCGTTCATTCTTATAAGAGTTATAGGAATGAACAGGATATAGGGGAATACCAGGATTCCCATGCCACCCGAATGAAGAAAGTACATATTGATGCATTTTCTTCGGGTGTGTTCGTTACTGAGAACTGTTTCTCCATTTGCTCTACGTCCTGGGTATTAGATACCGGGTCGGGATCCCATATATGTAATCAGTTACATGGGCTAAGGAAAGGTAGAGAACTTGGAGAAGGTGATAAAGACATTAGAGTTGGAAATGGTGCAATTGTTGCAGCTAAGACTGTCGGGGAATATCACCTTGTATTACCAACTGGTAATACATTGGTTCTGAACGAATGCTATTACATGCCGAACCTGATATGCAACATTATATCGGTTTCTTTATTAAGTAAAGAGGGATATAATTTTGTATTACAGGACAATGTTATGAACATTTTCCGTAACCAAAAGTTGGTTGGATCAGGCACGTTGTGCAATGGCATTTATGTTCTAAATCAATCAACAGTTCTGAGCATAACAAACACACACAAGAGGAAGAGTTCTGAACTCAACGAATCCTTCTTGTGGCATTGTAGACTGGGTCACATCAATGCGACACGACTAGCTAAGTTGCATAAGGATGGATATTTGAAACCTTTCGAATTTTCATCTTATGACACTTGCCAGTCATGTCTCAAAGGCAAGATGACCAAAACTCCGTTTACGGGACACGGAGAAAGAGTTACCGAACTCTTGGGACTGATACATAGTAATGTATGTGGTCCTATGTCTACACATGCCAGGGATGGTTCTTCATACTTCATTACATTCACTGACGATCTCTCAAGATACGGACATGTGTACTTGATAAGACACAAGTCTGAAGCTTTTGAGAAATTTAGAGAATATAAACAAGAAGTCGAAAACCAAACCGGAAAAAGTATTAAAATCCTACGATCTGATCGAGGAGGGGAATACTTGAGAAATGAATACCTGGACTTCCTAAAAGAGAATGGGATTCTCTCTCAGCTGACTCCTCCATATACACCACAGCACAACGGTGTATCTGAACGGAGAAACCGCACCCTATTAGATATGGTGCGCTCAATGATGAGTACAGCTGAGTTACCTATTTCCTTCTGGGGACATGCGCTTGAGACAGCCATGGACCTATTGAATAGAGTTCCTACCAAATCAGTGCCTACCACTCCATATGAGATATGGAAAGGGAAGAGACCACATCTTAATTACATTAAGATATGGGGTTGTCCAGCCTATGTCAAAAGACAAAATCCGGACAAACTCGAGACAAGATCTGTCTTATGTAAGTTTGTAGGATATCCCAAAAATTCACAAGGGTATATCTTCTACCACACCGAGGAACAAAAGGTGTTTGTTTCTCGACATGCCACTTTCTTAGAAAAAGGTTTTCTTATGAAACAGAAAAGTGGCATCGAGGTAGAACTGGAAGAGGTTCCAGCGACACAGACTACAACAGAAGATTTGGTTGAACCAGAGGATTCCGTAGTTCCCGATGAACCCCAGCCACTCCGCCGATCTAGTAGGGTTCCTCGCCAACCTGAGAGATACTACGGTTTTCTCATCGATGGTGGGAGCGAGGATTGCATCATGGAGGATGATGACCCAACTAGCTTCGAGCAGGCCATCACGAGTGGGGACTCAGTGAAATGGCTGGATGCTATGCGGTCTGAGATGGATTCCATGTACACCAACAAAGTATGGACTTTGGAAGTTGCTCCTGAAGGGGTAAAACCCATTGGGAGCAAGTGGATCTTCAATAAGATACTTGGTGTAGATGGGAAAGTGGAGACTTTCAAAGCTAGACTAGTAGCAAAAGGTTTTCGTCAAAGACCAGGTGTGGACTATGACGAGACCTTTTCTCCAGTAGCTATGCTTAAATCCATCCGGATCATGCTTGCCATCGCTGCATATCATGATTACGAAATCTGGCAAATGGATGTTAAGACCGCCTTTCTAAACGGTGATTTAGAAGAGTGCGTGTACATGACTCAGCCATAGGGCTTCATAGATAGTGGGAGCAGCGGGAAGGTGTGCAAGCTGCTTAAATCCATTTATGGATTAAAGCAAGCATCGCGGAGTTGGAACATCTGCTTTGACGTCGTTATCAAAGAGTTTGATTTCGTCAAAAATCCAGATGAACCTTGTATCTACAAGAAGGTGGCAGAGAGTAAGGTTGTCTTCCTCGTATTGTACGTGGACGACATACTCTTGATAGGAAATGATATTCCTATGCTGCAATCGGTCAAGCTCTTCTTATCACAAAGATTCTCAATGAAAGATCTTGGTGATGCCTCCTGCATATTGGGGATCAGGATCTATAGAGATAGATCCAAAAGGATTTTGGGATTGTCCCAATCCAGGTACATTGACACCATACTAAAGAGGTTTAGTATGGAAGAGTCCAAGCGTGGGAACTTACCCACGATCTCTGGAGTCACTCTCTCCAAAGAGATGTCTCCCAAGACTGATTTGGAGAGAGCTCGCATGCAAGGTATACCCTATGCTTCGGCAGTAGGCTCTATCATGTATGCGATGCTATGTACCAGACCCGATGTAGCATACTCACTAAGTGTAGTGAGCAGGTATCAAGCTGATCCTGGAGAGAGTCACTGGACAGCTGTGAAGAGCATTCTCAAGTACTTGCGAAGGACTAGAGATATGTTCTTGGTGTATGGTAACGGAGAACTCCAAGTGGAGTCCTTTACCGATTCCAGCTTCCAGAGTGATAAGGAAGACTCTAAGTCGCAGTCGGGCTTTGTCTTTACCCTTTACGGAGGGGCGGTTAGCTGGAAGAGTTCCAAGCAGGAAACCGTGGCAGACTCGACGATGGAGGCTGAATACATCGCTGCCAAGGATGCTGCTAAAGAAGCTGTTTGGATCAAGAAGTTCATTGCTGAACTTGGTGTGGTTCCATCCATTGAGCGTCCAATACCTTTGTATTGCGATAACAATGGAGCAGTGGCTTTGGCCAAGGAACCCAAGTCCCATCAGCGGTCCAGGCATATTCTGAGGCGGTATCACCTGATCCGGGAGATAGTTGATCGCCGGGAGATCGAGGTCAGGAGAGTTGACACGAAGAACAACACGGCGGATCCACTCACGAAGGCCATTCCCCAGACACAGTTTGAGAGACTCTTCGGGATGCTTGGTATGCGATACTACAGCAGCTGGCCCTAGTGCAAGTGGGAGATTGTTAGTTGTATGTATGCCCTAGAGGCCAGTATTGTACAGATGTTGTATATTATATTGGATGCTTGGACATATATAGAGATGACTTTCTTGCTGGATATGATAGTATGCTATATGGTTACTCTTTATCTTAACATGTACACTAGTCTCTATATACTGTCTTATAGTTACATGTTGGTAAAGCCCTTAGGATGTGTACTTGACTACCTGGACTATGATGCAGATCATACTAGTGGGGACATGGTAGTCCATAAGTACATCCTTCAAGGTCCCTAGTCGTAGGTGTATCGAGACGGGGCATCGATATACCAGTGTAGACTAGCGTATACGCTTCTCGACCCATGTGATGGGCGATGGATGATCCCATATCCATTGGTGTTTGACATCAGAGATGGTGTACGGGTGCTCAGTGGAGACTGGGTACACTGGACGGACTCGCCGAGAACTCCCAGATGGTATTATACCTCACGTCAGATGGCAGTTCTCAGGTGACACTTGTACAGGATAGTCTGTAGACCCGAGATCGTCATAGAGTCTTGTGTGATTCCCACTGTGCTTTGATCTCCACCTTACCACGTCCATAAGGGCGTGCAAAACGGTGGTCTTTGGGTACAGTCCCGAGTCACATGGAGGCAATGAGCGATAGGAGGGGTTTCGTCTCTCCCGGTATTGGGGGTTGATGTTGCGCAGTGCTCGATTGGCTGTAGCAGGGAAGTCCCTGGCCAGGGCTGATCGGAGATTTGCTGGTAAGTGTTACCAGTAGTTTCTCGACCCGTTACGAGCCTCACATCGGCGCGACTTATCGGGTTATTGGGGTCTGACGTTTACCACCCCTAGACTTGATATGCGACATATCAGACGAAGAGACCGGACTGTACGGTAAGTGTTACTGGTCGGATTCGCAGGAGTGTGAGCGGGCTAGCTCGTCGATCTTCTGATCGCTCAATACCCGGGTGGCCGTTACGTTTAGCAGACCGCTTGCGGCTTGTGGGTGCTTGATATGATCATCATCTGCTACCGGCGTATTGACGAGTCTTTAGAGTCCTACACAGAGGTTTCCTGGTTCAAGCGAAACGAAATAGGAGCGCATATGAGATATGTGCAGGACCGAGAATAATGCGTGTATGTGATACCGCATTTCATTCTCGCGATAAATGTTTCGATTGGTTATATTCGATATGACCTAGTTATCGAATCATTGATTCGATAAATCGATACATTGCATACTAGTCGGTTATGTGCAACATGACCGGATCATTGAATCAAATGTTGATTTAATGATTTAATGTATAATTATATATTTGATATATTACTTTGCATTAACTAGTATTGGTTCACTTTAAACGGATTTTTCTCACTTGGATTGCACATTGTATATGTGATATACTTTTGTGCACTTTTTGTATCATGTTTGATGATACTTGATCATTTAGTTAAGTGTATAGGATTAATCCATGGTTAATTTGATAATTAGGGTTTTGCATATTCATTTATTTATTTATTTGTTTATTTATTTGTTTGGAAATGATTTTAAAAGGATGGTGGCTTTCTTTGTCATTTAGTTGAAGCTTCATGAAGCTTTGACTTCTTATCCTTTCTTATCATCATGCTTAACCCTAACCCATCCATTAACCATGGTAGATTCTCTACACTTAACCCTAGTATGAATTATGATAAGTATTGCTTTTTCTTTTGATTTTAAAAGAGACTTATCATAATACTAGATCATCTTCTTCATCTTCTTCTTCTTCTTCAAGCTTGCTACTCTAATGGCAACTTGAGATTTAGTGAGAGAAATCCAAATCTAAAGTGTACCCATCTCCTATTTCTTCACCCTCTACCTCTTGCCAAGTTGTTTTGGGTGTTTACTTCACAAGTTTCACAAGTTTGTGAAGTCGGAGCTTGAGTTTGTGCAACCTCGACGTAGATCGTCTTTGACACAAAGCCGACGACCTATTCCGCTTGTTTTCCCGATGAAGCCGATGGAGGAGTCTAGGATTCATGATGTACAGCGAGAAGACTTCGTTACGGAGCCGTGGAGGTGGATATCCGGATCTACAAAGGTTGTAATTTCCGTATCCTAGTAGTTATGAGTTAACTAGTATTCTATTTCGCCTAAAATTCTAGCAACGATCCGTAGTCTAGGGTTTCTCGGCACCAAAAATTTTAAATTGGCATGTCCGATGCCTTGTGAGACCTTACTAGTATGCCTAGGAACCTTTCACATGCGATGCTCATAGACGGAAGGACCGGACTGTACGGATATTGTGACTGACAGGCTCAGTAGGGTGTCAGGATGAGTTCTCTCATCGACGTCCCTTTTGGTCAATAGCTGGTAGCCCGTCACGTATGGCTAAAACCTCTGACGTGCTAGTGGTTAAATCCACAGCTATAGTATTGATGAGTCTTTAGAGTCCACCACACACAATTACTCAGGTTTCGGGCGAAACGCTGTCGAGGCCGTATGGAGGTATGGCAGGGTTCGATCAGATACGTGCGGTATTGCATGGATCGTGATCGGACGGTTTATACTAGCGGGCTTTGGTTTAAGCCGGATCCTAGTATAGGATTTTGTCTCTTTGCATTTGTGTTCAGTGGGAATACAAATACGGGCATGTATATGCAGTCGCGGGGTTTTCCTGCAATTTATTATGGGATCAGTTTTCAGAAGTTGCCAGTTTGCATTCCGTTCCGACCGGTTTTCCTTTGTTCTTTCGCGGCCGGACTTTCCGTTGGAGGGGGTTATTTGCAAGAGTGCAAATAACTTATTGTGAGGGGCTTTCTTGTAATTGTGGCTTTACGATAAGACTAGCATCTTGAGATTCTTTTTCTTTCTTATCTTTTGCTTTAATGAGATGTGTATTGAGTTGGATTTGGATGAGAGGTTGGTGTGACTTTTATTTATCATTATCATATCTTTTCCCCACTTGTTTTTCAATTGATAATTCACTCCACCATATGCTTGGCCGGCCACTTCATGGGAGAGAAAGAGGTTTTTCATTTGGTGTATGGAAAATGATTCTCATTCTCATTTTTGTAAAAAAGGTTCACAAGCTCTCTCAAAAGTTCTCTCTCCACCTCCATCATGGCAACTTCTATAACCCCAAGAGACAATCTTTTCTAAACTACGTCTACAGCAAATCTTGGACGCGTCGGCTAGCCAACTTCGCGCCCGAGTTGCCTCGGTCCAGAGGTGGGAGCCCGTAAAAGAATCCGGCTACGTGGTGCCCTTTTCGACGAGGAGGTGACGGACGGAGATTCCGCGGGAGATCGGAGTGGAGACGAAGACCAAAGGACACGGATCGCTTGGTATAACTCTTCACCCATCTTTTAGTTTGCTAGTAGCTAGGTTAATGGCCCGATCCGGGATTTTTGTGCGCGGTGGTGCCGGTTTGCTAGTTTGCAAAGTTTTTCGTTTCCGCGTTTCCGGCGTCGGATCGACGGCCGGGGCGCCGCCGTGCACTTACAATGGTATCAGAGCCAGGCCGTTAACCTAGTCTAGCTTGCTCTAGTATGTTTAGAACTCGATCGAAAAAAATCCCAAAAACCGTATTTTTAGTGCACTGGTTTCTGTCGAAATTTTTTTGGGCTCTAAAAATTTTTCAGGTTATTGCAGAAACATGTGAAGGGAATTATAAGCACACTGTAAAAATTTGGTGAGGCGATGTTACAGTTCCACCGTGGAAACGCGGCCAAACCCACGTTTGCGCCGCGGTTCTGCGGCAGAATTAAGTCAACGCGACACCAAAAATTTTTCAGTGGGCTTTTGACTAGGAAATAGGGGTTTTGGGATATTCATTTTGGGCCCAGATTTTCTGTGAGAGATACAGTACTGCTTGGGGCCCACTTCGATAAATTTGATCGATCGAAAAGTTTAAACATGTTAGTTCACAGTATTTACATTATATCTGCGACCGTGAATGTCATTTGATCGGTAAATCCTGTCTAACTGTTATAGCCCTTTTAGACGGATTTGCGAACGTGACATTCACGTTGATGTTCTGTGTTGTGCTGTGATGCTGCGGATTGGTCGTGGGGGATAGCCTGGATGCAATGTTAGTACAGTTTTGTTTTATATGTACATTTGATATTGCGGGGCGAGCGTCCGACATGTAGACTGCCGTCACTGCCTGTTTGTATATTATTCTTTTGGGGCACGATCGGGATGAGGTCGATGTACCCGTTGTATGTATATTTTACTTTCTGTACTAGGATTACCCCGTGGAGGGGTACACGGATAGCCGGGTTGTAGAGGGCAACGAGCTCGCATCTCATGGCTTTGAGATGGAGGGGGCTTCACTCTAGAATTGGCGGGCTATTCGCCACACTCGTAGGGGGTACAGGTTGACCCAAGGAGGGGTGCTCAAGTTACCGGATTCCATGAAGTGCTGGGTGGTCCATTCACGTTGTTGAAGGGGGCTGCCTCGCTTCAGGTTTTGGCGGGTAACTTTCCGCGCCCGTAGGGGTCTAGGATCTCATTGCACAGGCTATCCACACGACCAGGGGAACGTCGGGTATCAGTAGCGGCTCCGTGAAACCCGGGGATCCCAGATATCTGTATTGTTCTGTGATGCTGTACATTTCTGTGATGTTGCATTTTATCATGCCTTGAGCGAAATATTATATATTGATATATATACCAGTAGATGTTGTATATGTTTTGCATCCGCGCTAGTCCAGTCCCCGCTCTGTCGTTAGTTAAGTAACCTAACGGGTGATGACGGGACCCAGTGGCGAATGCGGATGGCATATACGTACATCATTATTTTCGTCCTTTATTGGTGTGATCAATTGATGGGTCTGAGTTGATTCGGATCGATGCAAGCTAAACAAACCTATACTGATGTTGTTGGAACATTTTTCAAAAAGCTATTATTGCAAGGACGTTCTCTTTTGTTTTGCACAGTGGTATTCAGTTGGAATATCCTGCTCCTCAGTCGACGAGGCAAGGGCCGAGATCCCTTCACCGGGAGTGACCCCTTGGACAAAAGTTTGCGTCAGGGCAATAACTTCACTATAGCCGTTTACTTTTGCTTTGCATCGTGGTATTCAGTTGGAATATCCTGCACCTCATTCTACGGGGAAAGAGCCGAGATCCCTTCACCGGGAGTGACCTCTTTAGCAAAGGTTTTCGTCACTATATTTTTAAAAGCTATCCGGTTCTTTCAACAATATCAAGTTCATTACGTTAAAGGTTTTCGCCAGAAACCATTCGTAACCCTCCATCATTTCGGTTAAATATTCGGTAGTATTCAAGCTATGTATTTTGACCTCACGCCAATGCATAGTGATTGGTAGCTGCCGGATATTTATCTGTTGCATAGATAGATGCGTTGGTTTGGGACAGTCGTACTACTATTTTGGCCTACGTCAAGGGTATGTACGGGTGGGTTCAAATTAACCTGGATAATGATGGGCAGAACTTGACATGTGACTTATGATATTTTGACCTCTCGCCAAGGTCATAAGTGCATGGGGCAAAAATCCACATCGGGAGTTTCTAAAGAAACTGAAACTTGCCAGATTTGTGCGTACCTTCTGGAGTGTGATAACGTGGCGGATTCCGTCACTTTATCATGCGATGATAGTTGGATCCCGATTCCCACTGATGAGTTGGTTTACTCCTCGGGTGATCCCGGCTAATTCTTCTTTCAGGTTTGCGGAAGAATTTGACGTTACAGTGGGAGGTTTCCAGATTAGATAAAGTGATAACCATTCTGATATAGGTTAGAGTGCACGCTGAGTGTTTCTTTTCTCTCTCTCTTTGGCAGCGACCATTGACCCGACCCTAAGACTATGACTCAGCGACCAAAATTAACCGAAGCTTCTTAAACACTGGCTTTTGGATTGTCAGAGTTGCAAACCTCATTGCCACTCCTACTTTTACCCTTTTCTCCAGGACACCCCGTATTACTACGAACGTCCACTTCCATTGGACTAAACCATCGTATGGTTATATACGAACTCGAAGGAATTCGAGGATGGTTTCTGGTTCTAGAGAAAACGAATAGGACTATTCAGTTGTCTTTTCCTTTTACCTTCTCTCAGGTTGCGAGTACTCCTTGGTTTAGGAGGTAGTACACCTATTACGCAAATTGGATAGTCTTCTTCCAAACCATAGGCAGGTACCGACCGGTAGGGAATGAAGAAAACTAATTACCCTAAATGGTGTACAGAAGGTATTAAGTTAAGACAAAGAAAGGGATTAGTAAGAGGGAAATGTAAATTGCGACTGCTATTCACGACCAAACCAAATATTTCTTCTCCAATCCTAAATCACATTTGTATTTCTCCATGACACTCCGTATCACTACGAAGATCCACAGTTTATTTGGATACTCCATCGTATGGTTATATACGAACCCGAAAGGAACTTGTTCCAGTTCGGGGATGGATTCTGGTGCAGGAGAAATAGGAATAAGGTTTTATTCGGTTGTCTTTTATCTTCACCTTCTCTCGCATTGCGAGTGCTCCTAAGATTAGGACAGTACACCCATTATGCTTATTGGATAGTCTTCTTCCAAACCATAGGCTGGTGCCGAACGGTAGGGAAGGAAGAAAACCATTTAGCCTAAGAGGGTGTACAGAAGGTAATGACTAAAGACATATAAAGGGATTTGGAGAGGTGACAAAGAAATATACGGTTACAGTTGTGAATCTGGATAATGGAAGAGGCATTACTAGAAATACCCGGATACCCCTACGAAATATTTCAATGTTTCAGTTTCACTGTGTACTGTTAAAAGAAAACTGATTTCCCAATTAGACACTTGCTCCAGGGTATGTATTTACCAGGTATGATTTTCACATCTGTATGGTTTTACAGATGATGAGTGGGAGTAATTTATTGGGAATTAGGTGATCATCCTCATTATATCGGGATTCGTTGTAATTGGTGATATTTGAGGAAGTCACCTGGGTTGTTTGCCGGACGACAAATATTTCGTTTTGAATATCCGTTATAATGCACCAATTTCAAATTGATATATCTGTACGTCTATTTTTATAGAGTGAGATATACCTTTTTGAAATTATGTCAATGACATTTACCTGTATCAGTAGATGGTTAGGTAAGGAGCATTAAACAGCGGTGTAATTCTTCTTAACCATAAGTACAATTTTGGACCTACGACACACAGGGAATGAGTTATTAGACTCAGGGGACTTATACAGAGTATTGTATATTGTCCAGTGTCCATTAGGACAGAGGGGTTGGTCCTCGTACTATATTCGGTTTACTTATAACTTCTCTAATTCTTAGACAAGTGTTTCGTAGAAACACAGGGTCCAAGTTTTGAGAAGTTATAGGTATGTGAATAAAGTAGAGAACCAGGTATTGCAAGTATCGAGATTCTTCAAGGTGATCGAAGATGTAGATACTTGTATATGGTATTCAGTTGATAGTAATGGTTAAGAGAACTTGCTTCTTTTTCAGGTTACTCATAATTGGAAGTATTCCTAAGTTGAGTAACGCTGATCGGCCTCCTTCCATTTAGTTGACATGCACTGGTGACAGCTGCATGATTTGAATCTGGATCAATTAAATCAATTCCTCTGTTTCTATATTGGATATAGAACAGTTCATATCTTAACATTGTTAAGATACGGGGAGTTGTCCGGCTTATGCTTAAAACCAGACTCCTGATAACTCAAGGCACGTTTCTGTAATGGCTGTTTGTGGGTTGACTCGAGCTATGACGAGGGTTGACTTTCTACCATCTGGAAGATCAATAGTGATATTGTTCTTGACTCGCCACAGTTTTAATAAAAATGGATTTTTTTCAGAAAACAGTAGTGGGAGTATGGTAGAACTGGAAGTGATTCCAGAACCGCAAACGATTACTGAAGATTTGATAAGAACCTAAAGATTCAATCTGGTTTGACATTCCATTGGCCACTCCGCAGATATGGTGGGTAACCTCAGGCACCCGAGAGGTACTTCGGTATGCTCAAGGACGGTGGCAGGGAGGTTCTTGTTTACCCAGACTTGACATTGCTGTTGTTCCAGACTGTGAGACCCGGCAGAAGGATGAGTATAGCGTCGTTCTAAACTAGTTTTAGAAGTGCATGTCTATATGACTCTGCCAGAGGGTTGTCGTGGTCAGTGGGAGCAGCGGAAGCATGGTGGACAAGTGGCTTATGTCTATTTATAGACTAAAGCAGATATAGCGGAGATAGATCATCTATTTCTGATATGACAGTCATAGGTTTGACTTCATCAGAATAAGGGGATGGATCTGTTAAGAAGGTAGTAGGGTGTGATGTCCTGGTATTTGATGACATACACAGAGTAGGAAGTGATATTCCTATACTACGATCAGTTATACTTTGGTTGTCATACAGTAGTTTCTCCACATAGGAATTGGATCTTATATCGTACATTCTGGTTACTAGATCTATGGTTTGAGATCTAGATTTGGGTGGTTTCCCAATCTGGGTACTTAGACAGCATTCTATGAGTATTTAGAATGGACGACTCCTAGCACGGTAGTATACCTGCAGGTGATGGAGTCACCTTCTCTAAAGGTGTCTTACAGACTAAAGGGGAGAGGGATGTGCATGATTGGCAGATCACTTGCTTAGGCAATTGCGTCAATCATGAGATGTCAAGTACCATACCAGATGTTGTTTTTTGTAGTAGGTGCAATAAGTTGATATTAATCCAATTCTGGAGAAACGATCGGAAGCAGTTTTAGAACATAAGTGGATGTTCTAAGGATATGATAACAACATTCTCCTTCGGGAGACAGTTATCATTCCAGGCTTCCAAGGTGACCTGGTTGGCAGAGTGGTTGTCAGAGTTATAGTTTTCCCTCTGACGAGTGGCAGTATTTTGGACAGGTGGTCCAGGTGGATACTGAGGGAAGGCATGGCGCAGGATACTGATTAAGTTCAGTTGAAAATACAGTCTAAGAATTTTGGATTTGGAGTTCACTTATGATCTATGTCCCATCAGATATCCAAACACATTCTAAGACAGGTATTGCTCATTTCGGGAGATGGTTTTCTCCGCGAACTTGAGATAAAGAGAGACATAGAAAGAAACATCAGAGCAGATCCACTCACTGAGGCTATTCCTCGAACGCAATAGTTTCGCAATCGAGCTTTGTAAGACTGACTAGTAGAGGAGTTGAATGTTCGGTATCACACGGGCTGTGAGTATGCGACATCGCAATAATTAGCCTTGAGTGCAAGTGGGAGATTGTTGGAGATAGTACCCTCAGAGTCAATTATTGGATCACAAGCACGTGATTGCAATGATTGAGAGAGGACCTGTCCCAGTAGGACAGTCTTACTCAAGATGATAGTATGCTATCTGGTTTATCTTTATCATCGTGTACTGCTTTAGGTAACCTTACGAGTCGCTATTACACGTTGATAGAGCCCTTAGGATTCTTGCTTGACTACCAACAATATGAGGGCGATCATATACGTGGGAGCTGGGATCTATAAGCATATCCTTAAAAGGTCCCTAGTCGTCGGAGTTTCGAGATAGGGCATCGATACTCCAGAGTAGACTAGTGTATACAGTCAAGACCCCGACGAGGGGCGGTGGCCGGTCTCACAAGCCACTGGTGTCAGTTGGTTCACCTAAGATGTATACAGGTGCTCATTGGGTTATGAGTACACCGGACAGGACTCGCCGGGAACCTGCTAGTTGGTATTATACCTGACGTCAGATAGTAGTTCCCTGGTGACATGTGTACAGGTTAGTTCATCGACCTGAGATCGTCATTTGTCTCGTGTGAGTTCCCTCTGTGCTTTGATTACTACCCTACCACGCTCAAAGAAGACGTGCAAACAGGTTTTAGTTGGGTACAGTCCCGAGCCACATGGAGGCAGTGAGCGGATCTACAGGGGTTCGTCTCTCCTGGTATTGGGGGTGAGGTCGCACTGTGTCTAGGAGAGCCAGTACATGAAAAGTCCTTGGCCAAGGTAGGAGATTTACTGGTAGGTATTCTAGTAGTATCTCAGGGTGTTCTGGGCTATACTCCGACACGACTTGTACCGCTTTTGGGGGCCTGACTTTTACCAACCCCCTAGGCCCGCCATGCGATGCTCATAGACGAACGGACCGGACTGTACGGATATTGTCACTGACAGGCTCAGTAGGGTGTCAGGATGAGTTCGCTCATCGACGTCCCTTTTGGTCAATAGCTGGTAGCCCGTCGCGTATGGCTAATACCTCTGACGTGCTAGTGGTTAAATCCACAGCCATAGTATTGACGAGTCTTTAGAGTCCACCACACACAGTTACTCAGGTTTCGGGCGAAACGCTGTAGAGGCCGTATGGAGGTATGGCAGGGTTTGATCAGATACGTGCGGTATTGCACGGATCGTGATCGGACGGTTTATACTAGCGGGCTTTGGTTTAAGCCGGATCCTAGTATAGTACACTGTAGATTTTGTCTCTTTGCATTTGTGTTCAGTGGGAATACAAATGCGGGCATGTATATGCAGTCGCGGGGTTTTCCTGTAATTTATTATGGGATCAGTTTTCTGAAGTTGCCAGTTTGCATTCCGTTCCGGCCGGTTTTCCTTTGTTCTTTCGCGGCCGGACTTTCCGTTGGAGGGGGTTATTTGCAAGAGTGCAAATAACTTATTGTGAGGGGCTTTCTTGCAATTGTGGCTTTATGATAAGACTAGCATCATAAGATTCGTTTTCTTTCTTACCTTTTGCATTAATGAGATGTGTATTGAGTTGGATTTGGATGAGAGGTTGGTGTGACTTTTATTTATCATTATCATAGCTTTTCCCCACTTGTTTTTCAATTGATAATTCACTCCACCATATGCTTGGCCGGCCACTTCATGGGAGAGAATGAGGTTTTTCATTTGGTGTATGGAAAATGATTCTCATTCTCATTTTTTTAAAAAAGGTTCACAAGCTCTCTCAAAAGTTCTCTCTCCACCTCCATCATGGCAACTTCTATAACCCCAAGAGACAATCTTTTCTACACTACATCTATAGCAAATCTTGGACGCGTCGGCTAGCCAACTTCGCGCCCGAGTTGCCTCGGTCCAGAGGTGGGAGCCCGTAAAAGAATCCGGCTACGTGGTGCCCTTTTCGACGAGGAGGTGACGGACGGAGATTCCGCCGGAGATCGGAGTGGAGATGAAGACCGAAGGACACGTATCACTTGGTATAACTCTTCACCCATCTTTTAGTTTGCTAGTAGCTAGGTTAATGGCCCGATCCGGGATTTTTGTGCGCGGTGGTGCCGATTTGCTAGTTTTCAAAGTTTTTCGTTTCCGCGTTTCCGGCGTCGGATCGACGGCCGGGGCGCCGCTGTGCACTTACAATAGCAACTTCGACGTAGATCATCGGAGAAGCGGACCACTACAAGCTAGCATGGATCATTCTAGTCTTGGAGCCTCTCTTGAGTCCGGGAGATCGTGGATCGCGGCGAAAGGACTTCTACTCGGAGCTTATGAAGCGAAGAAGCGGACTACAAAGGTTGTAATCACTAACACTTAAGTGGTAAAGATGTTTACTTGCATGTTAAACCCTAATAATCTAGCAAAGATCCCGGCTTTGGGTTGTTCGGCATGTCTAAAATTTTATTCGGACATGTTTGATGCCTTATGAACCTTCACAAGAGTGCCTAGGAACTCTACAATGGTATCAGAGCCTAGCTAGAGCATTAGGCGACGTGTATACGAAGTTAAAACTCTGATCGAACCCGATACGACGAAAATGAACCCCTCTCTGGATATTTTTTAAAAACTGTGATTTTTCAGAATTAAAAATGCTTAAAAATACCAGCAGGAAAATATAAGCATCTCTGTGAAACACGTGTCAATGATCCGTACAATGCGCCGCGGAACCGCGGCAATACCTTGCTCCTGCCGCGGAACCGCGGCCGTACAGACAAGTCGTTGACTCGTTTTTCCATGGTTATATCCGTAGGTAATTATGTATTTTTCTGGGTACTTTTAATCTGGCTCAAGTGTTGAGTGTTCTGGGGTTTATTTTGTAATCATTGATTCGATCGGAATATTTAATTTTGTTACGTTTTCCGGATATTTAGAAACTGTTAAAATTTTCGAACGGATATCATTAACTCACTTTTTCCCGGCACGTAAAATTTTCAAGTGTTGAATTTTTATCTTGTTTAAATCTTTCGGAAAAATGTGCAAGTAACACGGTGGACCCTATAGAAGAAAACAAACCTTAACTCGATTATGTGACCGTCTTGAACTGCCTCTAAACCTTAGGGTTTGGGGCAGTACGGCGTGCCACATGTGAGGCGTTGGCTTGACCCTTCTACGGCTGGATCATCGGTACTGTGACAGTTTCTGGGATTATTTGAACTCCGCTCAAGTGTTGAGCTATTTAGGAAATTTTGGGTATTTGATTTCTGTTCGGAAAGTTTAATACTGTCTATTTATCTGGAATGTGATACAATATGTGGAATTCATATAGTTAGGCATGAAATGCGAAGTATGTGATCTTTCGGATTTATGATGTCTAAAGTGATTATAGATTCCAAATATTATAGTTTTACAATTTCTTTTCTGTGACCGTAAGTGTAGTATGTAGTTATATTGCCGGTCTTCGTTGCTATACATCTACGACGATCGGTGTATGCATACTTACTTACGTTGATGATATGTGATATTATATGTTGCTGTGATATGTTATATTGGATCGTCGTGTTCTGAATAGCCGGGTGTTTTATGTAAGACGAGGGTTTTTATTTTCATTCATGTAAATTTCATTTGTATGTAATATTCTTTTATTGTGGCACTTCCGGGATGAGGTTGATGTCACCAGTGTATATTATTTACTTTTTCGCATTAGGTAGACCCAAGGAGGGGAGCACAAGTAACCGGGTTCTAGGGTCCAGTGGGAGGCCATCTTGTGGAGTCGAGACCGGGTCTCCTAACCTTAGAATTGGCAGTGTTACTTGCCGCTCTCGTAGGGGTTGTTCAGTTGATAAAACTGCACATTTGTATTACATTTTTCCTACCATTTTCATATTAAAAAAAGGACTTTATTATAATATATTATACATATTAGGGTTTACGTGTAAAAACACCATTTTCCATGTGTTAATATATTTTAATTAGTATTTGGTAGGAAAATGTATGCAAATAAATCTATTGACCAAATCCTAGTAGAACTAAGTCTACTAAATATTATTTGAGATTATTGTGCAGAATTTTCCAAGTTGTTATGCAGAATTTATCAAACAAATCAAGTTGTTGAAGAAAACTTGCCAAATTAAGAAGCAAAACTTGGAGACCAAGTCTGGGAGCAACCGAGAAAAGATTTCTGAATTCTGAAGGTGCCTAGGATTTCCACATGTCACAATCACAATGCCTAAGAAAAATGATCAAGAGATCCCCACCATTGGCCGCGGAACCGCGGCCAAACCCCCCTGTTGGCCGCGGATCCGCGGCAGTCTAGAGAGATCATTTGCTAAGATTTTGTGGCTTAAATCTCTGCTATATTTTACCAACTTTTGAAGCAAAAGATTGTGGCTTTGGACTATAAAAGGGCACCGAGAGCCTCTTGGAAAAGTTATCAAGCCGAAGAGATCACGAATTCCAAGACGGCTCACGCATCCAGGCTGATCATCAACTGTTCATCTACCTCCTTGGAAGAGATCGAGAAGCAACTAATTTTGTAATCATTTTCTAAGGAATAAAGTGTAGATTGTTCAAGTTGATTAATAAAGGTAGTTGTTTTATTTTATTCTTTTGCATTTTACATTATGTTTTTCCTCTCTGTCTTTTCATCTTCTTCTCCCAACATGCGCGAGTAATTCTCCGCTTGTTAGGGATTGTAGGATTAGGGTAGGCTAATGGACGATGAAAATAACTAAACCCTTTTTAAGTCCTATAAAGTTTAGGAACTTTATCAAAAGAATCATTAACATCCTAATCAGACGCGCTAGCAATTTTTTGCTAGTTCCGACCGTGATTAGAGATTAGATTAATGATTGTTTTGGTAAAGGCTAAATATGAACGGAGTTCCGTGTCGAGATAAGGGTTAAGAGTGGGATTCCCTTTTCCCTCCAGAAACCCTAATCTACACGCATCACCGTCGTTCTAGTTCTAAATCTATTAATGGATAAAAAGGGTAACTTTTAATTAATCTTCCATAACTACTAAATCCTAACGAACCCTACAAGCCCTCTTATTATATTAACTACATCTTTAAAATAATCTAGATCTATATTTTACATTCTTGTTTAACGTAGATCTAGAAACCATTCTATAAAATTCTTTATCCCTCCTCTCTTTCTCAACACATCTAAAGTAAAAGTAAAAGGTTCCACGTTTCCCAGAGGACGACCCGTACTCATCTCGGTCTAGCTATACGCGACACCGTTATTGATTGCGGTTAACTAGAAACAAACACTTTTTCGAATCAATCAAATGGCGCCGTTGCCGGGGAGACGTGCGTAATTTTTTATTCTTACTATTTGTGTTGAATTCTTATACGATCTATATTATAATAAAACAAAACTGCAAATTGCATATTTAACGATTTGTGTGTGAATTTTGCGAGGGAATCTGGAGTCACGGACTTGAGGAAACAGGAGATCTAGGGTTTCACAATTCTCTGGTATCTTTCTTAACTCCTTCTCTCTCTCGTCAAATCCAATAAAATCTATTTTCTGCAGGATTCTTTGCAAAATCGCGCCGCTCAAAAAATCTTTTTGCAAAAGTTTTGTGATTGGTTTTGTTTTGAAATTTTAATACGGACTTTAAGGGGTAAAGACCAAATCAAGATTAGGTGGGGATTTCATCACCCTTCCTAAGCCCCACAAATCACAAACCAAGCATATAGATCAACCCTTCATTAATTTAAAAAATATCTAGACCAGACTCTAAGGACTGTCGCGCTCAATAAGGACAGAGGAAGGTCGTGGGTAATCTATCGTTTATCCGCATTATTTTTGTAGTGCCTAGGCAAGTGTGTCGAAGGCTAGTGGTTTTTAATTAGGCCCACGACGTGGTTCCTTACCACTTACCTGGCACTTACCTGGCTATAAGGGTAGTACGGAGGCGGTAGAGGATTTATCCTGCGGCTTGTCCTTTGGAAGTCTAGGAGCGGTCTAGAGACTGGAGCTAGGTAACCATAGTTCTAGGGTTGTGCATTTTTGTGATTTGTCTAAATCCGTCTTTTTTTTAAAACAAACTAATTACTTTCTCTCCTTTTTACCCCTTCCCCCTTCTTCTTTTCTTATAATGGGTGACCTAAACAGAAGAACACTTGCCGAGCTTTGCTGTCCACAACCAGATATCTCTTGTTTTCGAAATCCCTTCGGTATACCGTCCGGCTCTTCCATGTCCTTAAGAGATCATATAGAACAAGCAGGAAGAAACAGTTGGCCACCTCAGTCTAGGTCTTATCAACCATATCCTAATCCTACACCTGTTTCAGTTCATACCCAGAGTGAGGAAGCCCCTAGACGAATGTCCATTGCTGAGCACATAACTAGGTCTAGAGGCCAAAGTTTCAACCCGGACCAATATCAACCATCACCACCACTGTCCGGAGAAGAGTTTGATATGCGGTTTGTATATAGCCAACCAACCAACCTATATCAATATTCTTCTTATCATAATATTGATCCTACTCCTACCCAAGTTCAGCAACCATTCTGTTCCTATCAATCCAATCCGACTTTTCCACCTACTCTAGACAGTTCTTCTAATCAGTCATTTGGGAGTTTTAATTATCTACAGGAATTTCAATCTTATACTGAAACCCCTTATCAACCCAAGACTAGTCTGGAGCAGACATTAGAAAAATATATGGAACTGACGAATCAAATTATGAAAGATTTACGTAGTAAGACAGAACTGTACACCCTTCCTAATCAAACCTCCCTTTCCAAACTGAAATCCACAACTCCAGTTTCATAGATTCATCAAGTACACCAAATAGAATGACTGATAAGTTGTGTGACTTTGTAGTGTTTGATTTACCCGACTGTGAAGGGTCCATTTCAAGTGAAACCATACCCAACCCTTGTGATCTCTACACCTCCACTCTTGAGCCAAAACTTATTGAAAACAATACTTTTGATGAGGTGTTTGAGAATTTTAACCTTCACTTGAATGAGGTGATTGACGTTGGGGATATATTGATTGATAAACCCAAAATTTTGGATGATTTTGTCCCACCAATTCATCAAATCCTTTCACTTCCTTGTGGTCATCATCTTGAGCCTTTAATTCTTCCCGAACCCCAAATATGTCTTGAAGTTGATGATAAAGGTATGCCCGAAGATCAGACCGAAATACAGCCTCCATCTTCCACATCTGGTTCAGCAACACTCGACACACCAATTTGTTTACCCATTTCACCTTCTACTTTCTCCGGTTCTTCTTCTGTTCCTATAGTTTCAGTGAGTTTTGATGAATCACAATCCGTTAATTCAAGTTCAATAATACCAGAAATTCAACTTGATTTGGATATTTTTGAAAATGAGGTAGATGAGTTTTTCGAATCCTCTACCTCAATAATTTTTGAATCAAGTAGGATAAATTCTGGCACAAAACTCTTTGACAGCAAAATGTTCAATCACACTATTGAAAAAAGTTTTGAAGAACTTTTTGCTGACGAACTTGAATTTTTAAACAATACGGATTTTGTGATTGATCAATCTCGACTTATAGAGGTTGAACCGTCACCATTCCTTCTTCCTAATCATTCACATTCATCCTCATTCTTTCCTTTCTCTAATTTCAAACCCTTTCCAGACCACCTCTTATCCCTTCCCCACTTTTTCTTGACTCGATACAACACATTCTTCCACCAACCTATACGATATACTGATAAAGTCTTTGAATGGTTGGTATTAACTTTTGGTCTTTGTAAAGCTTTATTTTGATCAAAAGACTCATCCCCTCTTAAAATGCTTCGTATTGTCTAACTCATGTTTGAGAGGGGGTATATTTTTGGCTCTTGAACATAACTTTTGTCCTCAAATTTGTGAGCCAAAAATAAGTTTGGGGGAGCATTTTCACTTTCATATATTCTTGCCCCCATTAATAATTTCCTCCCAAGTCTACAGGTTTTTGAGCTTAACGGATGACATCAGTGAGGACACTGCTGTAAACAGGTTTGGGGGAAGTTTGTGCTTATTTACACATCAATTTGCATCATATTTTGCATAAGCACAACATTTTCAAAAATTAAAAAAAAATTATAACAAAAGGGTAGAAAGTGAAAAATTACATCCAAAAGATAGGAATAGTTTAAGAAAACCAAGAAAATTAGAAGTTTTCTTAAACGAACTAGTAATAAGTAGTTATGAGCTGTTGTCCCAAGGGTTAGTAAGATGAAGGAAGTCACTAATCTGAGGATAAAAATAAGTCTGAAAAATAGTTTCTATTCTGGAAGCCGAACATTTGAATGTTGATACCCTACTATATGCACTTACACACGTCTTGAAACTCGGAACAGTAGAGGATACCTTGAAATGCTCTTGTCTAAAAGCCAAAGTATGAAGGAAATGAAAAAAATGAAGAAAATATAAAAATGGTGAAAAGAAAAAAAATGAACACTGGTTTTGTTATCGCCAAGGCAGCAATAAAAAAATATAGCGAGGGTGCCTCTTCACCTAGTGCCCTAAGGCCAACTGGTCTGGGAGTCACTGCTAAGCCTTAGGTGGTGCAAGACGAGGAAAATATTATCACCTAATCAGCAAGCACATAAATAATCGGTCTGTTAGTACCTCAAGAAGTATTAACGGTCGCATGAAAATGTGTGAGCAAATCTAAGTATTCATCAAATTAAAAAGTACTAAGGTAGATGGACAAGAGTATGATAGCTTCAATTGAATTCTCCGAATGTAGGGATGTCCTATACACACACATAGGGGTATATGATCAATGTTTGGATGAAAGGTAGGAATGAAGAATAAAGACGATGTTTTATTGAGGGATGATGTGATTTCTAATATTTTTTCATGACTATTAAGATAGGGCTCATGACAACTGAAAAGCTAGTATAGTTGGAAACTCTTCTTTTCAAGGCCTTTCTTTTATGGTTCTTATCTTTATATGTAAATTTCACCATCTTTCTTTTGTTATTGGATTTTGTGGGTGTAATCCGCTGAAAACCCTCAGGAGACAACACTCCTCCTACTAGGGACACCTAGAGGTTTGACGGCTTGTTGCACATGCTCAGTGCAATCGTGTCTGCCTACGAAAGTGTGCTTAGTTTTCTCTTTTCTTTTTCTCCTCTTAAATAAACTAGTTTGCTCGGGACGATCAAAGATAAGTTTGGGGGTATTTGTTCAGTTGATAAAACTGCATATTTGTATTACATTTTTCCTACCATTTTCATATTAAAAAAAGGACTTTATTATAATTTATTATACATATGAGGGTTTACGTGTAAAAACACCGTTTTCCATGTGTTAATATATTTTAATTAGTATTTAGTAGGAAAATGTATGCAAATAAATCTATTGACCAAATCCTAGTAGAACTAAGTCTACTAAATATTATTTGAGATTATTGTGCAGAATTTTCCAAGTTGTTATGCAGAATTTATCAAACAAATCAAGTTGTTGAAGAAAACTTGCCAAATTAAGAAGCAAAACTTGGAGACCAAGTCTGGAAACAACCGAGAAAAGATTTCTGAATTCTGAAGGTGCCTAGGATTGCCACATGTCACAATCACAAAGCCCAAGAAAAATGATCAAGAGATCCCCACCATTGGCCGCGGAACCGCGGCCAAACCCCCCTATTGGCCGCGGATCCGCGACAATCTAGAGAGATCATTTGCTAAGATTTTGTGGCTTAAATCTCTGCTATATTTTACCAACTTTTGAAGCAAAAGATTGTGGCTTTGGACTATAAAAGGGCACCGAGAGCCTCTTGGAAAAGTTATCAAGCCGAAGATATCACGAAGTCCAAGACGGCTCACGCATCCAGGCTGATCATCAACTGTTCATCTACCTCCTTGGAAGAGATCGAGAAGCAACTAGTTTTGTAATTATTTTCTAAGGAATAAAGTGTAGATTGTTCAAGTTGATTAATAAAGGTAGTTGTTTTATTTTATTCTTTTGCATTTTACATTATGTTTTTCCTCTCTGTCTTTTCATCTTCTTCTTCCAACATGCGCGAGTAATTCTCCGCTTGTTAGGGTTCGTAGGATTAGGGTAGGCTAATGGACGATGAAAATAACTAAACCCTTTTTAAGTCCTATAAAGTTTTGGAACTTTATCAAAAGAATCATTAACATCCTAATCGGGCGCGGTAGCAATTCTTTGCTAGTTCCGACCGTGATTAGAGATTAGATTAATGATTGTTTTGGTAAAGGCTAGATATGAACGGAGTTCCATGTCAAGATAAGGGTTAAGAGTGGGATTCCCTTTTCCCTCCAGAAACCCTAATCTACACGCATCACCGTCATTCTAGTTCTAAATCTATTAATGTATAAAAAGGGTAACTTTTAATTAATCTTCCATAACTACGAAATCCTAACGAACCCTACAAGCCCTCTTATTATATTAACTACATCTTTAAAATAATCTAGATCTATATTTTACATTCTTGTTTAACGTAGATCTAGAAACCATTTTATAAAAATTTTTATCCCTCCTCTCTTTCTCAACACATCTAAAGTAAAAGTAAATGGTTCCACGTTTCCCAGAGGACGACCCGTACTCATCTAGGTCTAGCTATACGCGACACCGTTATTGATTGCGGTTAACTACAAACAAACACTTTTTCGAATCAATCAAATGTTGATTGATACGAAAAAGTGTGTTTTGTAGTGGACACGGAGAAAGAGTTACGGAACTCTTAGGACTGGTACATAGTGATGTATGCGGTCCCATGTCTACGCATGCCAGGAACGGTTCTTCCTACTTCATTACATTCACTGACGATATCTCAAGATTCGGACATGCGTTCCTGATGAAACACAAGTCTGAAGCTTTTGAGAAATTCAGAGAATATAAGCACGATGTAGAGAATCAAACGGGCAAAAGTATTAAGATTCTTCGATCTGATCGAGGAGGTGAATAGTTAAGCAATGAGTTCCTAGATTATCTAAAAGAGAATGGGATTCTATCTCAGCTTACTCCTCCTTATACACCACAGCACAACGGTGTATCGGAATGGAGGAATCGCACCCTATTAGATATGGTGCGCTCTATGATGAGCGAAGCTGAGTTACCTGTTTCCTTCTGGGGGTATGCGCTTGAGACAGCCATATACATATTGAATCTAGTTCTGTCTAAATCTATACCTACCACACCATATGAGATATGGAGTGGGAAGAGACCATATTTTAAACGAGTTAAGATATGGGGTTGTCCGGCCTATGTCCAAAGGAAAAATCCGGACAAACTCAAGGCACGATCAGTTCTTTGCAAATTTGTTGCTCAACATGCCACCTTTTTGGAAAGGGAATTTCTTGCAAAAGGAATTAGTGGAAAAGAGGTAGAGCTGGAAGAGGTTCCAGCACCACAAACTACAATTGATGATTTGTTGGAATCAGAAGATTCAGTAGTACCCGACGAACCCCAGCCTCTCCACCGATCTAGTAGGGTTTCTCGTCCACCTGAGAGATACTACGATTTTCTCATTGATGGTGGAAGCGAGGATTGCATCATGGATGATGATGATCCGACTAGTTTCGAGCAGGTCATCACGAGTGGTGACTCTATGAAATGGCTGGATGCAATGCAATCTGAGATGGAATCCATGTACACCAACAAAGTATGGACTTTGGAAAGTGCTCCTGAAGGGGTAAAACCCATTGGGAGCAAGTGGATCTTTAAAAAGAAATTTGGTGTAGATGGAAAAGTTGAGACTTTCAAAGCTAGACTTGTAACAAAGGGTTTTCGTCAACGACCAGGTGTGGATTATGACGAAACCTTTTCTCCAGTGGCTATGCTTAAGTCCATCCAGATCTTACTTGCCATTGCTGCATACCATGACTACGAAATCTGGCAAATGGATGTTAAGATCGCCTTTCTAAACGGTGATTTAGAAGAGTGCGTGTACATGACTCAGCCGGACGGCTTCGTAGATAGTGGGAGCAGCGGAAAGGTGTGCAAGCTGCTTAAATCCATTTATGGGTTAAAGCAAGTATCGCGGAGTTGGAACATCTGTTTTGATGTTGTAGTCAAAGAGTTTGACTTCATCAAAAATATATATGAACCTTGTATCTATAAGAAGGTAGCAGAGATTAAGGTTGTCTTCCTCGTATTGTACGTGGATGACATACTCTTGATAGGAAATGATATTCCTATGCTGCAATCAGTCAAGCTCTTCTTATCACAAAGATTCTCAATGAAATATCTAGGTGATGCCTCCTGCATATTGGGAATCATGATCTATAGAGATAGATCTAAATGGATACTGGGATTGTCCCAATCCAGGTACATTGACACCATACTAAAGTGGTTTAGTATGGAAGAATCCAAGCATGGGAACCAACCCACGATCTCTGGACTCACTCTCTCCAAAGACATGTCTCCCAAGACTGATTTGGAGAGAGCTCGCAGGCAAGGGATACCCTATGCTTCGGCAGTAGGCTCTATCATGTATGCGATGCTATGTACCAGACCCGATGTAGCATACTCACTAAGTGTAGTGAGTCGGTATCAAGCAGATCCTGGAGAGAGTCACTGGAAAGCTGTGAAGAACATTCTCAAATACTTGCGAAGGACTAAAGACATATTCTTGGTGTATGGTAACGGAGAACTCCAGGTGGAGTCCTTTACCGATTCCAGCTTCCAAAGTGATAAGGACGACTCTAAGTCGCACTTGGGATTTGTCTTTACCCTCAATGGAGGGGCGGTATGTTGGAAGAGTTCCAAACAGGATACCGTTGCAGACTTGACGATGGAGGCTGAATACATCGCTGCCAACGATGCTGCCAAAGAGGCTGTCTGGATAAAGAAGTTCATTAGTGAACTTGGTGTGGTTTCATCCATTGAACATCCAATACCTCTGTATTGTGATAACAATGGAGCTGTGGCTTTGGCTAAGGAACCCAGGTCCCATCAAAAGTCCAGACATATTCTGAGGCGGTATCACCTGATCAGGGAGATAGTTGATCGCCGAGAGATCGAGGTCAGGAGAGTTGATACGAAGGATAACACTGTGGATCCATTCACGAAGGCCATTCCCCAGATACAGTTTGAGAGATTATTCGGGATGCTAGGTATGAGATACTACAACAGCCGGCCTTAGTGCAAATGGGAGATTGTTAGTTATGTATATGCCCTAGAGGCCATTGTTGTACATATGATGTATATTATAATGGATGCTTGGATATATATAGAGAGGAATTTCTTACTCGTCATGATAGTATGCTGTTTGGTTTCCCTTTATCTTAACATGTTGACTTCTATTGGTTTACTGTTTTTCTCTCACATGTTGATAAAGCCCTTAGGATCTGTACTCTAATACTAGGACTATGATGAGATCATACTAGTGGGGCCACGGTAGTCGATGAGTACGTCCTATAACTGTTCCTAGTCGAGGGTAAATCGAGACAGGGCATCGATACACCAGAGTAGACTAGCGTATACGCGTCTTGACCCATATGATGGGCGATGGATGATCACATATCCATCGGTGTTTGACATCAGAGATGGTGTACGGGTGCTCAGTGGAGACTGGGTACACTGGACGGACTCGCCGAGAACTCCCAGATGGTGATATACCACACGTCAGATGGCAGTTCTCCGGTGACACTGGTACAGGGTAGTCTGTAGACCCGAGATTGTCATAGAGTCTTGTGTGATTCCCACTGTGCTTTTATTTCCACCTTACCACGTCCAAGAGGGCGTGCAAAACGGTGGCTTTTGGGTGCAATCCCGAATCACATGGAGGCAATGAGCGATAGGAGGGGATTCGTCTCTCCCGGTATAGGGATTGGCTATAACTCGAAGTCCCTGGCCAGGGCTGATATAGAGATTTACTGGTAAGTGTTACCAGTAGTTTCTCAACCCGTTATGAGCCGCACATCGCCACGACTTATCGGTTACTGGGGTCTGACGTATACCACCCATAGACTTGATATGAGACATATCAGACGAGGAGACCGGACTGTACGGGAGTGTTACTGATTGGATTCACAGGAGAACGTACAGGCTAGCTTGTTGATCTTATGATTGCTCAATACCTGGGTGGCTGTTATGTTTAGCTGACCACTTGCAGCTTGTGAGTGTTTGATATGATCATCACCTGCTACCGGCGTATTGACGATCATTAGAGCCCTACACAGAGGTTTCTTGGCTCAGGAAAAACGGAGTAGAGGCACATATGTGATATGTGCAGGACTGAGGATAATGGGATATGAGATACCGTCTTATATTCTCACGATATTTAGATATGAACAGGGTCATCGGATCAAGTGTTGATTCGATGAATCGGTACATGATATATTAGTCGGTTATATTCGATATAGCCGGATTGTCGGATCAAGTGTTGATTCGATGATTTAATGTATAATAATATATATGATATATTGTATTACATTATCTAATATTGGCTCGCTTTATTATTTCATTTTCTCACCGGATAATACAATGATATATATACGATATATATTAAAGGTATTATTTCTTTTGTTACAAATATATAATATATATGTGATATATATTATAGTAACATGATATTATTAATAATGAAACATGTTTAGTGGTGATTAAACAAGGTTAGGGTTTAATTGGGTTAGTTTCTTCTTGCACCTTCTAGAAGTTCTTCTTTTGTCATGAAGAAGATATTATGATAGATATTTTCTTATGACTCATTTCTTAACCCAACCAAACCCTAGCCTTAGTTAACTCTCTACAAGGGTTATCCTTGTCATCATTAACCATGGTTGCATTATTATTCATATACTCATTTCATTATTCATCACAAAAGGATTATCTCATTATTCATCATCTTCTTCTCTCTTAAGCTTTGAAAGAGCTCACTTGATTTTCCTTTTGTGATGTTTTTATGTGAGAATTTGATATAAAAAGATAGCATAAATACTACTCCATCATCCTCATCTAATCTAGCCCATTAGATTAGGGTGTTCACCTCATTAGAGTGAGAGAGCTTGGGTTATAGCAACTTCGACGTAGATCATCGGAGAAGCGGAACACTACAAGCTAGCATGGATCGTTCGAGTCGTGGAGCCTCTCTTGAGTCCGGGAGATCGTGGATCGCGGCGAAAGGACTTCTACTCGGAGCTTATGAAGCGAAGGAGCGGACTACAAAGGTTGTAATCCCTCACACTTAAGTGGTAAAGATGTTTACTTGCATGTTAAACCCTAATAATCTAGCAAAGATCCCGGCTTTGGGTTGTTCGGCACGTCTAATATTTTATTCGGGCATGTTTGATGCCTTATGAACCTTCACAAGAGTGCCTAGGAACCCTACAGTGGTATCAGAGCCTAGCTAGAGCATTAGGCGACGTGTATACGAAGTTAAATCTCCGATCGAACCCGATACGATGAAAATGAACCCCTCTCTGGATATTTTTTAAAAACTGTGATTTTTCAGAATTAAAAATGCTTTAAAATACCAGCAGGAAAATATAAGCTTCTCTGTGAAACACGTGTCAATGATCTGTACAATGCGCCGTGGAACCGCGGCAATACCTTGCTCCTGCCGCGGAACCGCGGCCGTACAGACAAGTCGTTGACTCGTTTTTCCATGGTTATCCGTAGGTAATTATGTATTTTTCTGGGTACTTTTAATCTGGCTAAAGTGTTGAGTGTTCTGGGGTTTATTTTGTAGTCATTGATTCGATCGGAATATTTAATTTTGTTATGTTTTCCGGATATTTAGAAACTGTTAAAATGTTCGAACGGATATCATTAACTCACTTTTTCCTGGCACGTAAAATTTTCAAGTGTTGAATTTTTATCGGGTTTAAATCTTTCGGAAAAATGTGCAAGTAACACGGTGGACCCTGTAGAAGAAAACAAACCTTAACTCGATTATGTGACCGTCTTGAACTGCCTCTAAACCTTAGGGTTTGGGGCAGTACGGCGTGCCACATGTGAGGCGTTGGCTTGACCCTTCTACGGCTGGATCATCGGTACTGTGACAGTTTCTGGGATTATTTGAACTCCGCTCAAGTGTTTAGCTATTTAGGAAATTTTGGGTATTTGATTTCTGTTCGGAAAGTTTAATACTGTCTATTTATCTGGAATGTGATACAATATAAGGAATTCATATAGTTAGGCATGAAATGCGAAGTATGTGATATTTCGGATTTACGATGTCTAAAGTGATTGTAGATTCCAAATATTGTAGTTTTACAATTTCTTTTCTGTGACCATAAGTGTAGTATGTAGTTATATTGCCGGTCTTCGTTGCTATACATCTACGACGATCGGTGTATGCATACTTACTTACGTTGATGATATGTGATATTATGTGTTGCTGTGATATGTTATATTGGATCATCGTGTTCTGAATAGACGGGGGTTTTATATGAGATGAGCGTTTTTATTTTCATTCATGTAAATTTCATTTGTATGTAATATTCTTTTATTAGGGCACTTCCGGGATGAGGTTGATGTCAGCAGTGTATATTATTTACTTTTCCGCATTAGGTAGACCCAAGGAGGGGAGCACAAGTAACCGGGTTCTAGGGTCCAGTGGGAGGCCATCTTGAGGAGTCGAGACCGGGTCTCCTAACCCTAGAATTGGCAGTGTTACTTGCTGCTCTCGTAGGGGTCTTGGGATGTGGGTTTGGCTATTCATCGCGACCGTGGAATCCGTGTTTTATACCGGCACGTATTGAAAACACGGACATCCTAGTATATCCAATATTTCATATATGTTCTTCTGCTGCAATGTTCTGTGATAAGATCATATTACTGCCTGAGATGAATGCTTATATTAAATATATATATGCTGATATATAAATATTACTGCTTTCGTATCTTCTGTGATGCTTAGGAAGTATAAGTTGATGGGATTTTTATTAATAAGATTAATAAAAAGAAAAGAAAATTAAAAGATATTGTAGAATCAAAACTTTATAAAAAGGGTAGCTACAGTTTTTCTTTGCATAGCGGTATATATGATATGCCTTGCACCTTATTCGATGAGGAAAGATCCGAGATCCCTTCATCGGGAGTGACCTCTTTAGCGAAACTGGCAGATGCTACAAACTCGCAGTTTAGTTTTTGACAGCTTATATAGTTCTTGCTTTGCACGGCGCAATATATGATATATCCTGCACCTTATTCGATGGGGAAAGAGCCGAGATCCCTTCACCGGGAGTGACCTCTTTAGCGAAACTAGAAGCCTAAAAAAACACTCCTTTTCAAAATCACTCGATTCTACGACGATATCAAGTTCATTACGCAATAGGTTTTCTGAAAAACCTGTCGTAGCCCTCCGTCATTTCAGATAAATCCTACTTAGTATTCGTGCTGCGTTTGTTGACCTTGTCAAGGCACAGTGTGCGGTAGCTAATTAATGTTTATCTGCTAAAACATGAGATGTGATTGGATTAGGGTATTCGTACGGCCTTGTTGACCTTGTCAAAGGTCATGCGGGTGGGTTTAATCCAATCAGGATATGACGGGTTGAACTTGACTTGCGATTTATGGTTTGTTGACCTTGTCAAGGTCATAGATCGCTAGGGGCAAAATATTATCAGGAATTTCAAGTATTGAAATTTGTAATGAGATTGCATACCTCCTATGAGATAGTTGGATCCCGATACCCATTGCGAGTAAGAGTTACTCCTGGAAGAGTTTTACACAGGACAATTAGCCGATCAAGTAGGTGTCTAGAAAAGTGTTAACGGGGTTACGCCTCTGGGAAAAAACGAGGTTTATTTTAATTAGGTCCGTGCGAATGCACGAGGAACCTCCCTCAAGTACCGACACTGATCTGGCTGAAAGATTGACGAAATTGTAGGGTGTAATTAATCCCGGCTAATCTTACCTTTTTGGGTTTGAAGGAAGATTTGATAAAAACAGTGGGAGACATCCTGATTAGATAAGATAATAACCAATCTAATCTTGCAAGAGCATACGCTAAACTATTTTCTTCTCTCTCTGTCCAGGTAGAGACCATGTCAGGCCATAATCAAGATAATAATATGGATGTATTGACTGAACCCTCTTATTATACTGAGCAGGAGAACGTTGGACCCATTCTTTCTTATAAGAGTTATAAGACAGAATAGGAAACAGGAGAATATCTGGATTCTCATGCCGCCCAAAAGAACATGCATGTTGATGCAACTTCTTCAGGTGTGTTAGTTATTAAGAACTGTTTCTCAGTTCACCCTACGTTGTAACACCCGAGCCCAATACTACTAATTTCTGTTACTGTTTGAGCATTAGGTGGTACTCATTTCATTTATCTTGCTTGTTTGTGGCTTACTGTAAAATTTTACCTGGCAAAGTTATTTCTGTATATAAAAAATTTTAGCGTCTAAAATGAAATTAAAAATATCCATCTTGGCCTACTCGACACCCTTAGCATTGTGGTAGCGTCCGTGTATCGTGTTCTCGTCCCGTTCGGTGAAACGGGCGAGTTTGGACGGCTACGCGCGCGTACAGGTGTCCGTCTTGGGGGTATGCTTTTTAATCATAAAACACTTAATTTTAAAATTTGGAACCCGCTTAAAATCCTATTATTTCAATTTCGAATTTTTGGACCCAATCCGGGCGCAATTTGAAAATGTTTTATTTAGCGCCAAAATCCCAAAATTTAATAATCTATAAACAGTATATATTCTGAACTTATAAACATAACTTTCACTGTCAGGTAATCTTTAAAAATCTTTTAAAATATTTTTCTTTAACCTCCACATAATTCTCAGCCAATCGCGAGGCAAACTTTTCCCGTGGGCCCCACCTCTTCTATCTCTCTCTCTCTCTCTCTCTCTCTCTAACCTCATTTTCTCTCTCTCTCTTTTAAATATTTTTCCCCCTCGTTTCTTTTTCTCCATCACGAGAACAGAAACAAATCGGCAGAACCCTAGCCACCCTCACCCTGTCGCCGCCGGCGACCCCGTCCTCTTGTCCCCGACCTCGTACGCTCCTCGGTAAGATATTTTCCCTCCTCTTTCCCTTTTTCCTTCCTTCTTGGCTAATGTTTTCTTCATCGACAGTTCTCTTCCCCCGCGATCACTGTTTACCGCCGAAGATCGGTGGCGTCGTCAACCCTCGCAACCCCTCTGCTGATCTTCGTAAGCACCCTCTCAGATCCTCCTCCCCCTTCCCTTGTATTTTCCATGTATTTCTCGCTTTTCTTATTTCATATCTTGATGTCTCGCTCACTGTTCTTTTCTCGCCGGAATCCGGCGATGCTGACGACGTGATCCGACATTCCAGCGAGGTACCCCGATCCGCGTGGTCCCAGTTTTTGGGTTCAATCCATGAACCGTGCGTCCGTCGTGAGTTTCCCCGCCGACGTTACTTTCCGTTTTTCCCGGTTCGCGACCCGTCGAGGCAAGTATCCCTTGCTACAAGCTATACAATATATTTATATATGTATTGACACCCTAAACCTGTAAAATTAGCTTAGTACAATCGTTTTCCCATTTCGGTTACAAAATTGCATTATAACATTTTACTGTTAAACATGGAATTTACAGTTTGCCAATTTGAACCCAATAATCAAATATACCTATTCAATCACATTTTACTGTTAAATAGATGGTAGCATTCATCCCTGTAGTTCTGTTACATTCGGACACTCGTATGTATTTAACTTGAAATAACTGTATTGGACCGTTACATAAACTATTGCACCGCTAAGGGTGCTTAAACCTGTTAACATGACTAAACGGCTACATTGTATTACTGCACTCTTGTGATTGAATGAAACATGCTTATTATTTAATTCATTGCTTATTTCATGTTGTTAATAACCACGTGTGATTATATATCTGATTGGGAGCACACTTACGATATTGTTTACACCTTGACCTGACTTGCTTCATATATATTGATATACCTGACATGGTACCGTATACTGTTGACTTGACCAGATGTACCATGACCTGACCCGTTCCCTGATCTCGTGCCTAATGCCAACAAACCTGACATGTAGTCCTCATGGACCATTCCTGTTGTCTATCCAGACAAACCTGCTTTTACCTGATCCTGTGTTGGCATTAGTTCTTGATTACTGAATACCTGACTCGACATACATAACTTGGGGGTATGAGGAAATCAAAGGTGAAACCGACTTGTAACTCAATAGTTCGATACCTGTTCTGATCAGTCTTACGGGCTAGGCCAGCCCCGGAGTGATGATGCTGACATCACTCGCCCATCCTGCTACTTGTTACTGCCTAGCGGCACGTCTCGGATTCAGCTCCGAGAATCTTGACCGTGGTCCCGGGCACGCATGGGATACTATTGAGTTACATCGACGATTCATCAATTGATTTCAAAGACTTTAGAATAGAAAACCTGATAGAACAGTTTAGTTACCCACTGCACACTACCCTGCACTGCTTGTTTCACATTATTGCTTTATTCATGTTTATTATTGCATGGCCTGTTACATTGTTCATATTATATTACTTGTTGACATGACGCGCTGACGTCTAGGTTTTGCATGGCTCAGATTCTGTACCGCTGTCGCAGTCCGAGCAGGAGTACTTCAGCCAGCAGGCTGAGCTGTGAGTTCAGTAGTAGTTAGTTTTATTTCCTGCATTCATTTCCTGATGTGAGCCCGCATTATGGGACATACTTTTCAGTTATTTGTATCGGATCATTTGCTTCCGCATTTATTTATTATTGACTCCTGTCATTATGGATTATGGACATGTTTTTAGATAGTTTTATCTTGTTCTTGATATCTCTACAGCCGTAATTTGACTGTGGATGGATACTTCCTACCCACAGGTAGCATGGTTGGCTATGTCACGTGCCCAATCTAGCGTACTCTGGGAAGCGGGGCGTGACATGGTTTTTTTGGTATCAGAGTCATAGGATAGTCGGGTTGATTCTTTTGTAGTTGGGTATTGTACCCAATACACGAATCAGAATACCCGTGTTTAGGAAACATGTCCTGCCACCTTGACCATTTTACCATTCTTGAATCACATTCTTCCTGATTATATCTTTTACGATGTGCAAACTTCCTTTGCATATCGATTCGAAAACCTGATTCCTTGTTATCTCTAGGACTTAGGCGACTTGGATGGAGTTATGTAATTGTGGTTATGATACTGCAGCATAGTTACAATGCGGTACTCTATTTAAGTATCTTGGAGTTCTAGCCTTGATCTATATATTGAATCTATCATCATGCTAATGTTGGGTGTTTTGATTTCAGGAATATGGCAGATAAGAATTTCAAGACGTACCAGAGGCATGTGGATGAAGCCGCCATGCTTTGAGTGATAAGAGGAATGCTGGAGAATCAAAAGAGACAGACCGAGCTGATCCAGCAGCAAGCAGACTCGTTCCATGAAGGTTTGCAGATCGTTCAGCAGTCTGTAAACAATGTTGGAGCTAAACCAGTTGACCAAGTAGGGACTGTGGCAGATTTCAAACGTTTGGGTCCGTCTACATTTACTGGTTTGGAGGAGCCGTTGCCAGCCGAGCAGTGGCTAGTTGACACGGAGAATTTGTTGATTGCAGCACAGATTCCAGATGACAAAAGAGTTGATATGGTACGCATTCAGTTGGTGGACTACGCTCGAGAATGGTGGCTTATGGAGGAGACCCGCTTGCCCAAGCCGATCAAGTGGGCGGATTTTTCTATGAGTTTCCTGGAGAAGATCTTCCCGCGGACTGCACGGGAGGAAATGGAAGAGAAATTTATTGGGCTAAGGCAGAATGGAGCACCCGTGGACGTGCATGCAGCAGAGTGGATGAGACTCAGCAGATTCGCTGGACCTTTAGTCGCCAACGATGCAGACAGGGCACGAAGGTTCATGCGCAGTTTGGATGTGGACATCCAGAGGCAGATTGTCTCCCTGGGTTTGACCACTTTCTCACAGGTTCTTACGGCAGCTCGGGAACAGCAGAGTTTATCTCGGATGAAGGGGAGTTTGCAGCAGATAGCAGTTGCGGCCAGGAAGCCCGCATTTGTACCTAACCGAGCTCATGGTCGCAAAGGTATTCCAGTGGACCGTCGTGGTGTAGCACCCATGAAGAAGCCTATGATTGTTGATCGAAGAAAGAGCGTGATTTTTGACTACTGTCGTTTACCTGGGCACGTGCAGAAGGATTCTCGTAGGAGGCTGGGACTCTGTTTGGTTTGTAGAGCGGCATATCATGCCGTTGGTGCTTGTCCGTCGAAGCTTCGTACGAGAGATGATATTCAGAAGCCTCCGCAGAAACCGTTCCAAGGACAGAAACAGCTGACTCAAGGACCTAATCAGGATCGAGCTTTTACCTTGACAGCAGAGGAAGCTAAGGCGTCAGGAGAAGTTGTTTCAGGTATTCTACTCATTCATGGTTTTCCCGCAGTGGCATTATTTGATTCTGGTGCATCCCATTGTTTTATGTCATCCAAGTTTATAACTACACACTCGATTGCCTGCACGACCCTGTCTAGTTTCTGGGACATACACACTGGGAATGGGAAAATCATATCTAGTAGGGAGTGTAAAGATTGTACGGTTGTTGTGTGCGGACGGGAACTCTTTGCAGATTTCTTGGTGATTGATACGGGCAGCTATGAAGTCGTCTTGGGAATGGATTTTCTTGGAACTTTCCATGCTCACATTGACTGTAGGGCAAAGAAAGTAATTTTCCAGATTCCCGGACATTCCGAGTTTACCTTCACTGGAGGAAGCAGTTCTGTCGGGCCAGTCGAATTTAGGGCTAGGCCGACAAACAATATTCTTGCAGCAATGGAACTTGATAGTGGTGAAGAGCAGGCGGTTGTTCGCGATTTTATGGACGTATTTGAAGATATATCGGGTTTACCGCCGAAGCGAGATGTGGAGTTCGCAATTGATCTTATTCATGGTGCAGCGCCAGTATCTAAAGCATATTATCCAATGGCACCAGTAGAGTTGGAAGAAGTTAAGAAACAGGTTGCCGAATTGCTTGAGAAGGGTTGGATTCGAAGCAGTAACTCTCCTTGGGGAGCTCCAGTTCTTCTAGTAAAGAAGAAGGATGTCACAAGAAGACTGTGCATCGACTATCGAGAACTAAACCGGGTGACTATTAAGAACAAGTACCCGATCCCTCGCATTAGAGAACCTTTTGAGCAGCTTAGTGGCGCGAGGGTATTCTCGAAGCTGGATTTGCGATCCGGATATCATCAGGTTCGAGTGAAAGCAGAAGATATTTGCAAGACGGCGTTTCGAACTCGGTACGGACATTCCGAGTACTTAGTGATGCCCTTCGGAGTAACGAATGCGCCGGCAGTATTCATGGACTTGATAAACCGAATCTTTTCACCGTTCTTGGACCAGTTTATCGTGGTATTCATTGACGATATTCTGGTTTACTCGAAGAGTTTTGAGGAGCATGCTGAGCATTTGAAGATCGCACTGCAGACATTGAGACAGGAGAAATTGTATGTGAAGATGAGTAAGTGCGAGTTTTGGCTGGAGGAAGTGAAGTTTTTGGGGCATCTTATGTCGGGCGATGGAATCGCCGTCGATCCCGAAAAGATTGCAGCAGTTCGAGATTGGCCTATTCCAAAGAATGTTGCTGAGATAAGAAGTTTCCTTGGATTAACCGGATACTACAGGAGATTTGTGGAGAACTTCGCTCGTCTGGCAGAGCCGTTGACCAAGCTTACGCGTAAGGAGTTACCTTTTGTATGGACGGATAAGTGTGCGTTAGCTTTCGAGACGTTGAAGCAGAAGTTGATAACCGCCCCAATTCTGACCGTGCCAGACAATTCCGGAGGATTGGTGATTCACAGCGACGCATCTGGGAAAGGATTGGGATGTGTTTTGATGCAGCATGGGAAGGTGGTAGCATACGCATCGAGACAATTGAAGACCCATGAGAAGAATTATCCGACTCATGACTTGGAGCTTGCGGCTGTGATTTTTGCTTTGAAGATTTGGAGACACTACCTTTTGGGCGAAAGAGTCGAAGTTTTTACAGATCATAAGAGCTTGAAATATGTGTTCACACAGAAGGAGCTTAATATGAGGCAGCGCAGATGGTTGGAGCTGATAGCTGACTACGATCTTGATCTTAAGTACCATCCGGGAAAGGTTAACGTCGTGCCAGATGCGCTTAGTCGGTTACCAGCAATTCAGGTGTTAACTATGCAGAAGGAGATCGTTGTAGATTTTCGAAGATTCGACTTGGAGGTTGTGCTACCGCATTCTACGGGACAGTTGATGCAGCTGCAAGTGCAGTCATCTTTGGTTGAGAAAATTAAAGCAGCACAATCGCAGGATCCTAGATTGCAAAAGTTTCGAGAGCAGGTTGAAGCTGGACTACGAACAGATTTACTGATCCACGAAGATGGTTCGTTGAGGTATGGTAGCCGTTTGTTTGTGCCAAAGGGAGATGTTCGTGAAGAGCTTATGAAGGAGGCACACAGTTCAGCTTATTCTGTGCATCCAGGAGGCATAAAGATATACCGAGATATTCGACAGCATTTCTGGTGGGAAGGCATGAAACGGGAGATTACATGCTTTGTGGCTAAGTTCTTGGTGTGTCAGCAAGTTAAGGCTGAACATCAAAGGGTTGCTGGTTTATTGCAACCACTTCCGATTCCTCAGTGGAAGTGGGAACATATAACCATGGATTTCGTGACGGCTTTACCGCGGAGTCCAAAGGGCAACAATGCAGTATGGGTGATTGTTGATCGGTTGACCAAGGCTGCTCACTTTATTCCTTTCCAGGTTGGTCAATCAACGGAGACTTTGGCAGAGCGGTACATGCAGGAGATTGTAAGATTGCATGGAGTACCGGTGAGCATCGTGTCCGATCGGGACACTCGGTTCTTATCACACTTCTAGAGGAGTTTACAGGAAAGTTTGGGGGCTCGATTGAAATTTAGCACAGCTTATCATCCTCAAACCGATGGTCAGTCGGAGAGAACGATCAAAACTCTTGAAGATATGTTGAGAGCATGCATGTTGGACTTCAAGGGTTCTTGGGAGGATCATCTACACTTGGTGGAGTTTTCTTATAACAACAGTTTTCAGGCAACTATCCAGATGGCTCCGTTTGAAGCTTAGTATGCTCGTAAGTGTCGTTCACCTATTTGTTGGGATGATGTCGGTGAACGAAGATTATTGGGACCAGATTTGGTTGTACAGACAATTGAGAAGGTTAACACTATCAGGAATCATATGATGGCAGCTCAAGACAGACAGAAGAGTTGGGCTGACACGTCAAGAAGACCTCTAGAGTTCTCCGTGGGTGATTTGGTATTCTTGAAGATATCACCGACTAGAGGGGTGATTCTTTTTGGGAGTCGAGGAAAGCTTAGTCCTAGATTTGTTGGACCCTTTGAGATATTGGAGCGTGTTGGAGAGGTAGCGTACCGTTTGGCGTTACCGCAGTCCTTGGCAGGTGTGCACGATGTGTTTCACGTATCTCAACTACGAAGGTATGTTCGAGATGAAACACACGTTTTGGATCATTCGGAGTTGACAGTACGAGAAGACTTGACTTTTGAGGAGCGACCGGTTGAAATTGTGGATCGAAGGGAAAAGGTTCTTAAGAACAAGGTTATCCCCCTTGTGCTTGTTTCTTAGGATAATCGATCGCATGGAGAGTCCACTTGGGAACGAGAAGATGAGATCCGGCAGAAGTTTCCTCACCTTTTCCTGTAGTTTTCTATCTTGTATTCTTGGAATTTCGAGGACGAAATTCTTTTTGTAGTTGGGTATAATGTAACACCCGAGCCCAATACTACTAATTTCTGTTACTGTTTGAGCATTAGGTGGTACTCATTTCATTTATCTTGCTTGTTTGTGGCTTACTGTAAAATTTTACCTGGCAAAGTCATTTATGCATATAATAAATTTTAGCGTCTAAAATGAAATTAAAAATATCCATCTTGGCCTACTCGACACCCCTAGCATTGTGGTAGTGTCCGTGCATCGTGTTCTCGTCCCGTTTGGTGAAACAGGCGAGTTTGGACGGCTACGCGCGCGTACAGGTGTCCGTCTTGGGGGTATGCTTTTTAATCATAAAACGCTTAATTTTAAAATTTGGAACCCGCTTAAAATCCTATTATTTCAATTTCAAATTTTTGGACCCAATCCATGCGCAATTTGGAAATGTTTTATTTGGCGCCAAATCCAAAAATTTAATAATCTATAAACAGTATATATTCTGAACTTATAAACATAACTTTCACTGTAAGGTAATCTTTAAAAATCTTTTAAAATATTTTTCTTTAACCTCCACATAATTCTCAGCCAATCGCGAGGCAAACTTTTCCCGTGGGCCCCACCTCTTCTATCTCTCTCTCTCTCTTTAACCTCATTCTCTCTCTCTCTCTCTCTCTCTCTCTTTTAAATATTTTTCCCCCTCGTTTCTTTTCCTCCATCACGAGAACAGAAACCCATCGGCAGAACCCTAGCCACCCTCACCATGTCGCCGCCGGCGACCCCGTCCTCTTGTCCCCGACCTCGCACGCTCCTCGGTAAGATATTTTCCCTCCTCTTTCCCTTCTTCCTTCTTTCTTGGCTAATGTTTTCTTCATCGACAGTTCTCTTCCCCCGCGATCACTGTTCACTGCCGGAGCTCCGGTGGCGTCGTCAACCCTCGCCACCCCTCTGCTGATCTTCGTAAGCACTCTCTCAGATCCTCCTCCCCCTTCCCTTGTATTTTCCTTGTATTTCTCGCTTTTCTTGTTTCATATCTTGATGTCTCGCTCACTGTTCATTTCTCGCCGGAATCCGACGATGCCGACGACGTGATCCGACGTTCCAGCGAGGTACCCCGATCCGCGTGGTCCTAGTTTTTGGGTTCAATCTGTGAACCGTGCATCCGTCGCGAGTTTCCCCGCCGACGTTACGTTCCGTTTTTCCCGGTTCGCGACCCGTCGAGGCAAGTACCCCTTGCTACATGCTATACAATATATTTATATATGTATCGACACCCTAAACCTGTAAAATTAGCTTGGTACAATCATTTTCCCATTTCGGTTACAAAATTGCATTCTAACATTTTACTGTTAAACATGGAATTTACAGTTTGCCAATTTGAACCCAATAATCAAATCTACCTATTCAATCACATTTTACTGTAAAATAGATGGTAGCATTCATCCCTGTAGTTTTGTTACATTCGGACACTCATATGCATTTAACTTGAAATAACTGTATTGGACCGTTACATAAACTATTGCACCGCTAAAGGTGCTTAAACCTGTTAACATGACTAAACGGCTACATTGTATTACTGCACTCTTGTGATTGAATGAAACATGCTTATTATTTAATTCATTGCTTATTTCATGTTGTTAATAACCACGTGTGATTATATATCTGATTGGGAGCACACTCACGATATTGTTTACACCTTGGCCTGACTTGCTTCATATATATTGATATACCTGACATGGTACCGTATACTGTTGACTTGACCTGATGTACCATGACCTGACCCGTTACCTGATCTCGTGCCTAATGCCAACAAACCTGACATGTAGTCCTCATGGACCGTTCCTGTTGTCTATCCAGACAAACCTGCTTTTACCTGATCCTGTGTTGGCATTAGTTCTTGATTACTGAATACCTGACTCGACATACATAACTTGGGGGTATGGGAAAATCAAAGGTGAAACCGACTTGTAACTCAACAGTTCGATATATGTTCTGATCAGTCTTACGGGCTAGGCCAGCCCCGGAGTGATGATGCTGACATCACTCGCCCATCCTGCTACTCGTTACTGCCTAGCAGCACGTCTCGGATTCAGCCCCGAGAATCTTGACCGTGGTCCCGGGCACGCACGGGATACTATTGAGTTACATCGACGATTCATCAATTGATTTCAAAGACTTTAGAATAGAAAACCTGATAGAACAGTTTAGTTACCCACTGCACACTACCCTGCACTGCTTGTTTCACATTATTGCTTTATTCATGTTTATTATTGCATGGCCTGTTACATTGTTCATATTATATTACTTGTTGACTTGACGCGCTGACGTCTGTGTTTTGCATGGCCCAGATTCTGTACCGCTGTCGCAGTCCAAGCAGGAGTACTTCAGCCAGCAGGCTGAGCTGTGAGTTCAGTAGTAGTTAGTTTTATTTCCTGCATTCATTTCCGGATGTGAGCCCGCATTATGGGACATATTTTTCAGTTATTTGTATTGGATCATTTGCTTCCGCATTTATTTATTATTGACTCCTGTCATTATGGATTATGGACATGTTTTTAGATAGTTTTATCTTGTTCTTGCTATCTCTACAGCCGTAATGTGACTGTGGATGGATACTTCCTACCCATAGGTAGCATGGTTGGCTATGTCACGTGCCCAATCTAGCGTACTCTGGGAAGCGGGGCGTGACATACGTCATGGGTATTAGATACCGGATCAGGATCCCATATATGTAAATTGTTACATGGGCTACGAAAAGATAGAGAACTGGGAAAAGGTGATCATTCCGTTCAAGTAGGGAACAATGCAAATGTTGCAGCCAAAGCAGTTGGCGAATATCACCTAGTTTTGCCAAATCGTAATACACTGATTCTAAATGAGTGCTATTATATACCGAACATGATGTGCAACATTATATCAGTTTCTTTATTAAGTAAAGAAGGATATAATTTTGTAGTAAAGGATAATGTTATGAACATATTCCTAGATCAAAAGTTGATTACATCAGGCTCGTTACATAATGGCATATTCATTCTAAATCAAAATACAGTCATCAATATACAAAACACACACAAGAGGAAGAGTTCAAAAATGAACGAATCCTTCTTGTGGTATTATAGACTTGGTCATATCAATGCGACACGACTGGCTAAGTTACATAAGGATGGATATTTGAATCCGTTCGAATTATCATCTTATGATACTTGCCATTCATGTCTCAAAGGAAAAATGACCAAAGCTCCATTTAGTGCACACGGAGAAAGAGTAACGGAACTCTTAGGACTGGTACATAGTGATGTATGTGGTCCCATGTCTACGCATGCCAGGAACGGTTTGTCGCGTCCCGAAAGTACGGAATATGACCGGCACTTAAACTACGAACGTCTTGAGGCGTACGTAATCTAAGTAAGCCGAAAACCTAGAAATCCAAACCAAGAAAAGTAGTAGAGTGAAGGAAAACCAATTTAAATCAAGTAGTTTTAATAGCATAAGCCGAATTATGCGTTTTTAAAAACATCAAATAATTCCTGAAAATTTCGGCAGAGTCTCCTTTGTAAATACTGGCCCCCAAACGGGATGCAACATGAATAGTATACGAAATCAATAAAAAGGCATCCCCAAGCGGGAGCTAGCTCTTCGTCAATCGACGGCCACAACCACCCAAGAAATATAATACACAACGCCAAGGGCGAGGATCAAAACTCAAAGGAAACTCAAAACAGCAAGAAAACCACAGAAATAAAACGCGCGACTCTAAGGTCGAAAGAATAACATCAGTGGTCTCTATCTCTGAAATAAATACATGTTTGGTTGATGGAACTTCTAGATGCAACAGAATAATGATATACGAGATATATAATGGGGGTACGATACAAGTAAACCCACCTACTAGCAAATCAGCCGAAGGAAACTATGCCTGCAAAGCCGTAATGAAACCTGTACGGCAAACCTGCAAGAAACTGGGGCACAACGGGGGTGAGTTGCCAACTCGTGAATAGAAAAAAACATCTACGAAAAGAAATCGCATAAATAACGCAATCCTAGGTCAATGATCATAATATATCCTCAAATATATAACCAGCAACCCATAACAATGGTTAGGGCAAATATCTAACCCAAGTGTAAATCCAAGTGCCTGTGCCAGTACCTCAGGTAGCAATGTATGAATGCATGAAACAGAATGCATGTACTGAAGAAAACTGCTTTCATAAATCAGTGAGATTTCTGTATTTTAAAAGTGAGGTACCATAAATGAAATCAGCATAAAACAGTGCCCAGCATCGACACAAAACAAGTGTCCAAATATCTCGATATCTCTGTATCACAATCTCTGTACCTCAAAATCTCAAAATCTCAATATCTCAATCACAATATCTAGGGCGTCGTCAATACAGACCGGCCCCTACCATCCATCTCAAGACCATGACGGTATCCTCCGGATATCCGACGCATCGGGTAATATCACCGGTCGGTAGTGCTCCCCTGCCCGGCTCAACGTCAACAACACGATCCTCTTTCCCCTGGGTACCGCACCGAGCCCACCATGTACCCGAAACGGTTCCTCCACTCCTCGAATCGGGTCTCGAAATCCATCAGCAAACTCATGGTGGACGACTCATACATCATGGGAAAACCGCACTTTTTATTTTAAAAGAGAGAAAAGGTTTATTTATGTTTTTGCGGTTTTCCTCCAAATCCAAGAAATCTCATGAAATCCGAATCCAAGTAATCAATAGCATGTAAACAGTGAATATAGGCATGAGAATCCATGAATGCGACACAACAGTGAATAATAATATGCATGAAGTAGCAGGTAATAACTACAATGTCTAAACTAACATATAAGGCAAGTACACTACTATCATGTCTAAACTATTAGCTAACAGGCTATGTCAAGCAATAATATTTTCTAAGGTGTACGTGACATGGAAATTACCGATGAAGATGTGTGTGAGCCGGCAAGTAAGTGTACGTGGTACATACGCATCATCGGTAATGGTGCTGGTGTCCTAACCACAAGATATCAACAGTAGAATATGAAGCATAATATAAGCATGTGATGCGGAGCGAACAACGATAATGATCGGGAGCTAAATACTAAACACAACGATAACTAATCTGCATTACCCTAATATAAATCCTACAAATGGTGCCTTTTGAAATAACACGAATCATGGGGTTTTGAAAATAGGGGCTACGGTGTTTTTATGAAAAGATACGTCTTTTGAAATATCCGTAGGATCCCTTAGGCTGTCTTTTAAAATACCCATGATTCATTAGTTTTTGAAATAGGTAAGAATCGAATCTAATCTAACAACTAAACTAAACTAAAGGGCTAAGCTAACAAGCTGGATTACAGGTAAGGAAACCGCCTAACATCTGAGTCGATACATATACATACCTGTATATATATTAGTCAGTGATCCCGCCTCAATAATATCATATCCGATACCATATCTAAAATCAGACATCCCAAGTCAAGAGTGCGGATCAATCATCAAAATATAGCTCGTACGTAAATCCGTCGTACGGCATCCCCAAATATGGGTACGGGTCAATATCATATTCATCACACTATTCATCCGGTATCCTCTTTATCAAAGATCAAAGTCTAAGGTATTGACCTAGGTCTAGTACAATACTGATATCATCAATAGTCATGATCTGGCTAATGATCGACAGTCTCGTACAAACGGATATCATCAGCACAAATCATCATCAAGGGGTATACATCGCCCGATACGGCCTAATATCAATATCCTAGCATATCATGCCTCATATCACGATCACATGTCGACCATTTTATTTATAACACTATTCACCCGTATCGTCGCCCCAAGATCCGCTATAACACCAGGACGTACCTCAAGTACGAATCCGGCCATATCACCGACATCACAACCTCAACACAAATCTCATCGACTCATCTCAATCCCAAGTATCATTCTCAAATCCGTATATGAACACATAGTCCCATACCAATGTGAACACATAACTATATATATTCCCGTAAACACAAATGGAAGAAGAATGTATACAAGTATGGGTGGGTGTGTGCATGTATGGTGCGACCACTACTCTAGGGTTTCGCGATACTAAACCATCCAAATTTATCATCAATAAACTCAACAATATATAAACAATATATATATGTGTGTATACGTGTTCGTATACATCACCACGAACTGCGGGGGTGCTATACGCCATCCACCCGACTTCTCCCCGTAGATATAAATCTACTCACCTGGTCCTCGCTCGCCGATGCCGACGTCGCCACGCGCTTGCTTGTCGTCTCGAAGTCCATATGGGGGTACCTACATATCATAACGCACCATATCGCATTAAAATCTGAAAGGTTAGCCTAGCACCTCATGAAGGGTTTAGAAGCATCACATGTACCAAAGGTGGAGTCTTTAGGGTGGTAAGTTAACAAACATCGGATCGTTCCTAGAAAATTAGGGTTTCTAAAATTTTCACATCAACATATGAAAGAATAGATGGGGTTTAGATAGTACAACCTTTGTAGCTCCCTACGCTAGACTCCTCGGCCTCTTGGGTGTTGGAGGAAGGTCCTCTTGAAGTCCTCTCACGTCCACGACGATCCACCCGAAGTCCCTAGTCCAAACTCGCAACTTCACCCGATCAAGAGAACGAATGAAGATAACACTCTAAACAAGTGGGCTAAACTTATGTAGAATGATGTTGTGGTTCTTATTCTCACTTCAAAATCCAATCTTGTTATATAATTTGCTCACTACAAAAGTCTAGAGAGCAAGTGAAGAAGGAGGAAGAAGATGATGGCTATTTTTGAGAAGAAGATAAGAATAACTCTTCAAAGAAAATAGAAAATATATCAATATATATTTTCCTCTTCTCATATCAAACCATGGTTAGGATATTATTGAACTTGAGTTAAAAACACAAAAGGAAAAGTAATCCATGTTCAAATGGTGGGTGAGAATGGTTAGGTCAAGAAGAGTGTAGAAAGCTTCCATGAATTATCCTTTCCATTTCTTTTGTTTTAGATCAAATTCAATAATAATATATATAAATAAAACCATGGTGTGAGTCTTATATTGCCACCATTTTCTTTGTATAAACAACCATGAAAGATGATGTATGTATGTATGTATGTATGTATGTATGTATGTATACACATCCATATGTGCATGAAACTAGAAAGAAAGAAAAACATAAATGCATGCATACATCCATCCAACACAAGAAAGGATTTCTAGTGAGAAACTAATGGTTAAATGATAAATCAACACTTGATTTATCAATCCGGCCATATCACATACGACCCTAACCAAAATCAAGCCGCCCAATCAATATACGGTATCCTATACGCGTATTTTAATCGGGTCCATGCGCATATCGCATACGCGCACTACAACGTTTCGCCTGGACTAGGAAACTCCATTGTGGGACTCTGAGACTCATCAATACGCCGGCAGTGGGTGATGATCATATTAAGCACCCCCAAGCCGCAAGCGGTCAGCTAAACGTAACGGCCACCCGGGTATTGAGCGATCAGAAGAGAACAAGCGAACCTGCTACAACTCCCGTCGAGCCAACCGACAACACTTCCTGTACAGTCCGGTCTCCTCGTCTGATATGTCGCATATCAAGTCAAGGGGTGGTAAACGTCAGACCCCAATAACCGATAAGTCGTGCCGATGTGAGGCTCATAACGGGTTGAGAAACTACTGGTAACACTTACCAGCAAATCTCTGATCAGCCCTGGCCAGGGACTTCCCTGTTACGGCCAATCGAGCACAGCGCAACATCAACCCCCAATACCGGGAGAGACGAAACCCCTCCTATCGCTCATTGCCTCCATGTGACTCGGGACTGTACCCAAAAACCACCGTTTTGCACGCCCTCATGGACGTGGTAAGGTGGAGATCAAAGCACAGTGGGAATCACACAAGACTCTATGACGATCTCGGGTCTACAGGCTAACCTGGACAAGTGTCACCTGAGAACTGCCACCTGACGTGAGGTATAATACCATCTGGGAGTTCTCGGCGAGTCCGTCCAGTGTACCCAGTCTCCACTGAGCACCCGTATATCATCTCTGATGTCAAACACCAATGGATATGGGATCATCCATCGCCCATCTCATGGGTCGAGAAGCGTATACGCTAGTCTACACTGGTATATCGATGCCCCGTCTCGATACACCCACGACTAGGGACCTTAAAGGATGTACTTATGGACTACCATGTCCCCACTAGTATGACCCGCATCATAGTCCAGGTAGTCAAGTACACATCCTAAGGGCTTTACCAACATGTAACTCTAAGACAGTATAAGGAGACAAGTATACATGTTAAGATAAAGAGCAACCAGATAGCATACTATCATATCGAGCAAGAAAGTCATCTCTATATATGTCCAAGCATCCAATATAATATACATCATCTGTACAATACTGGCCTCTAGGGCATACATACAACTAACAATCTCCCGCTTGCACTAGGGCCAGCTACTGTAGTATCGCATACCGAGCATCCCGAAGAGTCTCTCAAACTGTGTCTGGGGAATGGCCTTGGTGAGTGGATCCGCTGTGTTATTCTTCGTGTCAACCCTCCTAACCTCGATCTCCCGGCGATCAACTATCTCCCGGATCAGGTGATACCGCCTCAGAATATGCCTGGATCGCTGATGGGACCTGGGTTCCTTGGCCAAAGCCACCGCTCCATTGTTATCATAATACAAAGGTATTGGATGCTCAATGGATGGAACCACTCCAAGTTCAGTAATGAACTTCTTGATCCAGACAGCCTCTTTGGCAGCATCGTTGGCAGCGATGTATTCAGCCTCCATCGTCGAGTCTGCCACGGTTTCCTTCTTGGAACTCTTCCAGCTAACCGCCCCTCCGTAAAGGGTAAAGACAAATCCCGACTGCGACTTAGAGTCGTCCTTATCACTCTGGAAGCTCGAATCGGTAAAGGGCTCCACTTGGAGTTCTCCGTTACCATACACCAAGAGCATCTCTTTAGTCCTTCGCAAGTACTTGAGAATGCTCTTCACAGCTGTCCAGTGACTCTCTCCAGGATCAGCTTGATACCTGCTCACTACACTAAGTGAGTATGCTACATCGGGTCTGGTACATAGCATCGCGTACATGATAGAGCCTACAGCCGAAGCATAGGGTATCCCTTGCATGCGAGCTCTCTCCAAATCAGTCTTGGGAGACATCTCTTTGGAGAGAGTGACTCCAGAGATTGTGGGTAAGTTCCCACGCTTGGATTCTTCCATACTAAACCTCTTTAGTATGGTGCCAATGTACCTGGATTGGGACAATCCCAGTATCCGTTTGGATCTATCTCTATAGATCCTAATTCCCAATATGCAGGAGGCATCACCAAGATCTTTCATTGAGAATCTTTGTGATAAGAAGAGCTTGACCGATTGCAGCATAGGAATATCATTTCCTATCAAGAGTATGTCGTCCACGTACAATACGAGGAAGACAACCTTACTCTCTGCCACCTTCTTGTAGATACAAGGTTCATCTACATTTTTGACGAAATCAAACTCTTTGATAACGACGTCAAAGCAGATGTTCCAACTCCGCGATACTTTCTTTAATCCATAAATGGATTTAAGCAGCTTGCACACCTTCCCGCTGCTCCCACTGTCTACGAAGCCCTCTAGCTGAGTCATGTACACGCACTCTTCTAAATCACCGTTTAGAAAGGCGGTCTTAACATCCATTTACCAGATTTCGTAGTCATGATATGCAGCGATGGCAAGCATGATCCGGATGGATTTAAGCATAGCCACTGGAGAAAAGGTCTCGTCATAGTCCACACCTGGTCTTTGACGAAAACCCTTTGCTACAAGTCTAGCTTTGAAAGTCTCCACTTTCCCATCTACACCAAGTTTTTTCTTGAAGATCCACTTGCTCCCAATGGGTTTTACCCCTTCAGGAGCAACTTCCAAAGTCCATACTTTGTTGGTGTACATGGATTCCATCTCGGACCGCATTGCATCCAGCCATTTCACTGAGTCTCTACTCGTGATGGACTGCTCGAAACTAGTTGGGTCATCATCCTCCATGATGCAATCTTCGCTTCCACCGTCAATGAGAAAACCGTAGTATCTCTCAGGTGGATGAGAAACCGTACTAGATCGGCGGAGAGGCTGGGGTTCGTCGGGCACTACTGAATCCTCTGGTTCTACTAAATCATTAGTTGTTGTTTGTGGTGCTGGAACCTCTTCCAGCTCTACCTCATTGCCACTAATTTCTTTTGCAAGAAATTCCCTTTCCAAAAAGGTGGCAAGTTGAACAACAAACACTCTTTGTTCCTCATCTTGGTAGAAAAAATATCCTTGAGAATTCTTTGGATATCCCACAAACTTGCAAAGAACTGATCGTGCCTCGAGTTTGTCCGGATTTTGCTTTTTGACATAGGCCGGACAACCCCATATCTTAATTCGTTTAAAATATGGTCTCTTCCCACTCCATATCTCATATGGTGTGGTAGGTACAGATTTAGACGGAACCAGATTCAATAGGTATATGGCTGTCTCAAGCGCATACCCCCAAAAGGAAATAGGTAACTCAGCATTGCTCGTCATTGAACGCACCATATCTAGGGTGCGATTCCTTCGTTCCGATACACCGTTGTGCTGTGGTGTATAAGGAGGAGTAAGCTGAGAGAGAATCCCATTCTCTTTTAAATAATCCAGGAAATCAATGCTTAAGTATTCACCTCCTCGATCAGATCGAAGAATCTTAATACTTTTTCCCGTTTGGTTCTCTACCTCGTGCTTATATTCTTTGAATTTCTTAAAAGCTTCAGACTTGTGTTTCAACAGGAACACATGCCCGTATCTAGAGAGATCGTCAGTGAATGTAATGAAGTAGGAAGAACCGTTTCTGGCGTGTGTAGACATAGGACCGCATACATCACTATGCACCAGTCCTAAGAGTTTAGTAACTCTTTCTCCGTGTCCACTAAACGGAGTTTTGGTCATTTTTCCTTTGAGACATGAATGGCAAGTGTCATAAGATGATAATTCGAATGAATTCAAATATCCATTCTTATGTAACTTAGCTAGTCGTGTCTCATTGATATGGCCAAGTCTACAGTGCCACAAGAAGGATTCGTTCATTTCTGAGCTTTTCCTCTTGTGTGTGTTTTGTATATTGAGGAATGTATTTTGATTGAGAATGAATATGCCATTATGTAACGAGCCTGATGTAATCAACTTTTGATCCAGGAATATGTTCATAACATTATCCTTTACTACAAAATTATATCCTTCTTTACTTAATAAAGAAACTGATATAATGTTGCACATCATGTTCGGTATATAATAGCACTCATTCAGGACTAGTGTATCACCATTTGGTAATACCAGGTGATATATGCCAACTGCTTTGGCTGCAACATTTGCCCCATTCCCTACTTGAACGGAATGATCACCTTTTCCCAATTCTCTACCTTTCCGTAGCCCATGTAACTGCTTACATATATGTGATCCTGATCCGGTATCTAATACCCAGGACGTAGGGAGAACTGAAAAATAGTTCTCAATAACAAACACACCCGAAGAAGGTGCATCATCATGCATGTTCTCCGTTTGGGCGGCGTGAGAATCCAGATATTCTCCTGTTTCCTGTTCAGTCTTATAACACTTATAAGATAGAACGGGTCCAACGTTCCCCTGCACAGTATAACATGCGGGTTCGGTCAATACATCCATATTATTATCTTGATTAAGGCATGACATGGTCGCTACCTGGAGAGAGAGAGAAGAAAACACTTTAGCGTATGCTCTTGCAAGATCAGATTGGTTATTATCTTATCTATTCAGGATGGCTCCCACTGGTTTTTATCAAATCTTCCTTCAAACCCTAAAAGGAAAGACTAGCCGGGATTAATTACACCTTACAACTTCGTCGATCTTTCAGCCAGGCCAGTGTCGGTACTTTGAGGGAGGTTCCCCGTGCTTTCGCACGGACCTAATTAAAGTAAACCTCGTTTTCCCAGAGGCGTAACCCCGTTGACACCTTTCTAGACACCTACTTGATCGGCTAATTGTCCTGTGTAAAACTCTTCCAGGAGTAACAATTACTCGCAGTGGGTATCGGGATCCAACTATCTCATAGAAGGTATGCAATCTCATTACAAATTTCAACACTTGAAATTCCCGATAATGCTTTTGCCCCAAGCGATCTATGACCTTGACTAAGTCAACAAACCATAAATCGCAAGTCAAGTTCAACCCGTACATTTCTCGATTGAATTAAACCCACCCGTACGACCCTTGACTGAGTCAACAAGGCCGTGCGAATGCCCAAATCCAATCACATCTCATGTTGTAACAGATAAACATTATTTAGCTACCGTACACTATGCCTTGACTAAGTCAACAAACATAGCACGAATACTAAATAATATCTATCTGAAATGACGGAGGGCTACGCAGGTTTTTTTTAAGAAAAACCATAAGCGTAATGAACTCGATATCGTTGTAGAATCTAGTGAATTTTGAAATGGAGTGATTTTGAGGCTTTTATTAGTTTTGTTAAAGAGGTCACTCCCGGTGAAGGGATCTCGGCTTTTTCCTCATCGAATAAGGTGCGGGATATATCATATATATCACTGTGCAAAGAAAAACCCTAAAAGCAGTCAAAAGTCAAACCGAGTGTTGTAGCATCTGGCAGTTTCGCTAAAGGGGTCACTCCCAGTGAAGGGATCTCGGCCCTTTCCTCATCGAATAAGGTGCAGGGTATATCATATATACCGCTATGCAAAGCAAAACTGTAGCTACCCTTTTATTTTAAAATTAGATTCTACAACATCTTTTAGGTTTCTTTTCTTTTATTAATCACATTAATGAAGTCCCATCATTTAAGTTACCTAAACATCACAGATAAATACGATGTACACTTATGCCATCCGCATTCTCCTCGATGTCCCCTCGTGCACCGTTAGGTTAGGTAACTAACGACAGAGCATGGCAGGGCTAGTGCGGGTGTAAAGCATAAGTGACGCCTATATAATATATCATATATACTATATACTGTATCTATCAGAACATATCAAATGATCACATCACAGATATCGCAGCAGAAACATAGATATAATGTGGGATATACTAGGATGTATGTATTTAGTATTTAGCCAAAATAGAAAATACGGATTCCACAGTCGCGATGAATAGCCAAGCCCACACCGTGGACCCCTACGAGAGCGGCAAGCGACCCTACCAATTCTTGAGTTTAGGAGACCCGGTCTCGACTCCTCGAGATGGCCTCCCACTGAACCCCAGAACCCGGTCACCTGTGCTCCCCTCCTTGGGTCCATCCTAATGCGGAAAAGTAAATAATATACAACACTGGTGACACAACCTCAACCCGGAAGTGCCCCAAATAAAAGAATATTACATAACATTTGAATTTACATGAATGAAAATATAAAGCTCTCATCTCACATAAAAAACCCCTGGCTATTCAATCGCAACAATCCTGCACATCATATCACAGCAACACATAATATCACATATCATCAACGTAAGTAAGTATGTGTACCCCAATTGTCGTTGACGTATAGCAACGAAACCGGCGATATCGACATACTACACTTACGGTCACAGAAAAGAAAGTGTAAAACTGCAATATCTGGAATCCACATTCTCTTTAAACATCGTAAATACGAGGTATCACATACCTCGTATTTCATGTCCTATAATATGAATTCCACACATTGCATCACATTCCAGATAATTAGACAGTATTAAAGTTTTCGAACGAACGATCAAATACTCAAGATTCACTAAAGCTCAACACTTGAGCGGAGTTCAAAAAACCCGGAGTGTGACACAGTGGTAGCGGTCCAGCCGTAGAAGGGTCAAGCCAACGCCTCACATGTGGCACGCCGTACTGCCCCAAACCCTAAGGTTCAAAAGGCAGTTCAAGACGGTCACATAATCGAGTTAAGGTTTGTTGTCTTCTAGAGGGTCCACCACAAACAAACTTGCAAGAACCTCCGAAGGATTTAAACCCCGTGAAAAGTGAGCAAATGATACTCGTTCAAACACTTCACTACTTTCTAATTTACCCGGAAAAGCCACGAAATGAAAATTCCGATCGAATCGACGAGTCCAAAACCAACTCCAGAACAAACAGCACAAAATTCAGATTAAAAATACCCTAAAAAAATATACAAGCATAATAAAGAATTACTGTATAAAAATTATCCATTGATGGATGTAAATGGCCGCGGAACCGCGGCCTAACCAAGCTTCGGCCGCGTTTCCGCGGCAATATGAACAGTTCACTTCATCGAATTCTACAGTAATTCTTAGATTTGCCTGCTTTATTTTTTACAAATTTTTAATTATGAAAAATGTCAAATTTTAAAAAATTTCCAGAGAGCACTCTAAAATGCCGTATTTCGGTTCGATCGGAGTTTTAACTTCGTAAAAATGTCGCCTAATATTCTAGGTCGGCTCTGATACCAATGAAAGGTTAGCCTAGCACCTCATGAAGGGTTTGGAAGCATCACATGTACCAAAGGTGGAGACTTTAGGGTGCTAAGTAAACAAACATCGGATCGTGCCTAGAAAATTAGGGTTTCTAAAATTTTCACATCAACATATGAAAGAATAGATGGGGTTTAGATAGTACAACCTTTGTAACTCCCTACGTTAGACTCCTCGGCCTCTTGGGTGTTGGAGGAAGGTCCTCTTGAAGTCCTCTCACGTCCACGACGATCCACCCGAAGTCCCTAGTCCAAACTCGCAACTTCACCCGATCAAGAGAACGAATGAAGATAACACTCTACACAAGTGGGCTAAACTAGTGTAGAATGATGTTGTGGTTCTTATTCTCACTTCAAAATCCAATCTTGTTATGTAATTTGCTCACTACAAAAGTCTAGAGAGCAAGTGAAGAAGGAGGAAGAAGATGATGGCTATTTTTGAGAAGAAGATAAGAATAACTCTTCAAAGAAAATAGAAAATATATCAATATATATTTTCCTCTTCTCATATCAAACCATGGTTAGGATATTATTGAACTTGAGTTAAAAACACAAAAGGAAAAGTAATCCATGGTCAAATGGTGGGTGAGAATGGTTAGGTCAAGAAGAGTGTAGAAAGCTTCCATGAATTATCCCTTCCTGTTCTTTTGTTTTAAATCAAATTCAATAATAATATATATAAATAAAACCATGGTGTGAGTCTTATATTGCCACCATTTTCTTTGTATAAAGAACCATGAAAGATGATGTATGTATGTATGTATGTATACACATCCATATGTGCATGAAACTAGAAAGAAAGAAAAACATACATGCATGCATACATCCATCCAACACAAGAAAGGATTTCTAGTGAGAAACTAATGGTTAAATGATAAATCAACACTTGATTTATCAATCCGGCCATATCACATACGACCCTAACCAAAAGCAAGCCGCCCAATCAATATACAGTATCCTATACGCGTATTTTAATCGGGTCCATGCGCATATCGCATACGCGCACCACAACGTTTCGCCTGGACTAGGAAACTACATTGTGGGACTCTGAGACTCGTCAATACGCCGGCAGTGGGTGATGATCATATCAAGCACCCCCAAGCCGCAAGCGGTCAGCTAAACGTAACGGCCACTCGGGTATTGAGCAATCAGAAGAGAACAAGCGAACCTGCTATAACTCCCGTCGAGCCAACCGACAACACTTCCCGTACAGTCCGGTCTCCTCGACTGATATGTCGCATATCAAGTCAAGGGGTGGTAAACGTCAGACCCCAATAACCGATAAGTCGTGCCGATGTGAGGCTCATAACGGGTTGAGAAACTACTGGTAACACTTACCAGCAAATCTCTGATCAGCCCTGGCCGGGGACTTCCCTGTTACGGCCAATCGAGCACAGCGCAACATCAACCCCTAATACCGGGAGAGACGAAACCCCTCCTATCGCTCATTGCCTCCATGTGACTCGGGACAGTACCCAAAAACCACCGTTTTGCACGCCCTCATGGACGTGGTAAGGTGGAGATCAAAGCACAGTGGGAATCACACAAGACTCTATGACGATCTCGGGTCTACAGACTAACTTGCACAAGTGTCACCTGAGAACTGCCACCTGACGTGAGGTATAATACCATCTGGGAGTTCTCGGCGAGTCCGTACAGTGTACCCAGTCTCCACTGAGCACCCGTATACCATCTCTGATGTCAAACACCAATGGATATGGGATCATCCATCACCCATCTCATGGGTCGAGAAGCGTATACGCTAGTCTACACTGGTATATCGATGCCCCGTCTCGATACACCCACGACTAGGGACCTTGAAGGATGTACTTATGGACTACCATGTCCCCACTAGTATGATCCGCATCATAGTCCAGGTAGTCAAGTACACATCTTAAGGGCTTTACCAACATGTAACTCTAAGACAGTATAAAGAGACAAGTATACATGTTAAGATAAAGAGCAACCAGATAGCATACTATCATATCGAGCAAGAAAGTCATCTCTATATATGTCCAAGCATCCAATATAATATACATCATCTGTACAATACTGGCCTCTAGGGCATACATACAACTAACAATCCGACTCATGACCAAAACGACGCACTAATCCCACGTAGGTCAAAACCTATGGTTGCTTTCACAAATCGACCCAAAAACCCTCGACGTCGGCGTACAAATGCCAAACCATCGAGAAAACTCCCAACACACTCATTTGTATAATTACAAACACTAATTATAATATAAAATAGCTTAAAATTCACAAAAACCCCAATTTCACTTAAAAAGTCATTTTTCCGAAAATCTAGCAAGCACAAATCACCGTTTTAGTACAAAACTCGATGTATAAACGAATCTAGCGGCCACAATATTCTCTAAATATCTTACATAAGTCATAAAAACAATTCCCATAATTTAATCTCATTAAATTCCAAAAACCCTAAAATTCTAGTTTACAAAATACCTAAATTTTAACAATTTTATAGCAAAAATGCACAAACTACCATCTAGCTTGGATTTTCATGAACTAAAGTATTAAACTACACTTTAAAATGTTAATAATGCCATGAATACCCTAATTAGATTTTTATCTCCATTAATTAATCAAATTCCAAAAACCTAGTTTGCTTAAAAACTTGATTTGGACAAATTAAATGCAACAATTACATAATAGCAACTAGATTAGGTTTTCCATGCCCTCACATGCCAAAATACACTTTGTAAACTTAAACAAGTGACAATAACCATATTTGAATTCAAACCCTAACTCATAAATTTTAAATCATGCACTTAAAACCAATTGAAAACGTATTTAAACCTAATTAAACACCTAATTAAGCTAACATGAAACAATTACAACACATTAAGCAAAAGGTTAGAATTTATACCCAAATAATTTGAAGCTCCCACAAGCACACTTAGCCTCCCAAATTGAAATCTAAATCCCTAGATCCATGCTAAAGTAGCCAAGGAGAAATGGGTAGGAGGTGGATTTTGATTTTGTGGAATTTTTGAGGCATTTTTGATGATTTTTGATGGAATTTTGAAGAGAAAAGAGAAGAAGAAATGAGGTGGGGCTGAAGAAGGGGGGCTCGGTCAAGTGCAGGTGAGGGAAGTGTGGGGGGTGTGTGAGGTGGGGAAAAGTCAAGTGGGGAAGGTTCAAGTCAACACAAAGTCAAAAGTCCATACTCATTTATCTATTTCCTTCATTTCCTTTTCTTTTCTTTGCTTTAATGTGTGAAATGGGAGGCCCAAGATTGTTGGGCTGATCAAGGGGGGCCGGCCAAAGCATGTTGGGGGAATGGGTGTGGGTTTTGTTTGGGTGAGAAAAAGAGATAAGTGTAGTAACCCACTTCCATTACACTAATTTCACCGGAAAAAAAAGCATTTTTCTTCGATATTTTCTAAACCGTTTTGGTAAACGATTTCATTTCAAAAACCACTTGATAAAATTTTATTTAATGTGCCATGATGCACAAAATTTGTTTCAACTCATTCCAATATGTAATTTTCCCTAATTAAATGTATTAGTGACGGCTTAAAATAATATTAAAATAATTATTTTCGGAAAATTTTTCAGAAAATTTGAAATTTCACCAGTGGCTCAATAAACACCAAATACTAGCAATTATATAGCTAGAATATGTATATTTAATTTTATAATAAAGATATTTGCATTTTGACTTTTTACAGAAAACCCCCTTATTTTATCGTTTGTTTCGAAATTTCACCGAAACGATTTTCAAAAGGTTACAATCTTCCCCCCTTAAAGAAATTCGGTCCCCGAATTTAAATTAAAACTCCCCCCAAATACTAAAACATCTAAACCAAAACCATCAAGTCGTCGGGGCTCCGAAATTGTAAATATATAAAACAAATCGTAGCGCAGCGCATGCGCATGAAGAATGAGCATATAACTCAAATCAAACTCCGTCAAGCATCCCGCAATCATCGCAGTCATGGGAAAGACATCAATGCCAAATCCAAAGCAAAACCAATATGATATAACTCGAAACTATACATGTAAATATCGAATCTATATATGTAAGTATCTGAAGGAAATGCATGCCAAATCTCTTTAAGTCGCTGTGCAACGCGTATAACACTGCACAGTGACGGACGTCTATCACAAGAAAATAACTATATACATATATACCTTTGTTTGAAATGTGCGTTCCACCGTTTTGGAAACAATTTAGAAGGTCTCCTTGTTATAAACATTTCATGTCATATCAGACACGTAGGTAAATACTGAGACTATAGCTCGCTTTTTGGAATTCCCTTCAATAGCTATCAATGCATGCAAAATACATTCAGGTACTGTCCTCTGACTAGTCCTGCTTAGTACGAAAACACATCGCAATTATAAAAAAAACGTACTGCTCTATAAGAAATCAATCCCAAAATACACGTATGAATACTACGTGCGTCTGGTGCGCACGGAAATCAAAATCCAAATACGTGCCATACAAATGCACAGAAACAAGATCTAAGTGCATCGAGTGTGCACAAAGCATCTGTCGTAGGCAACGTGTGTGCCTGACAGCAAAATCAGGTGCATCTGACATGCACGAAAAAATCTCGATTTAGTGCATCTGGTGTGCACCAAAATCGCATCTCAAGACATGCGCTCAACATGCGCGAAAACCCAAAACCAGGGACATCCATCATGCACGAAATCATGAAATCCAATAGCAAGCGCCGAACATGCGCAAAATCAAATCAGGTTCACAAAACAAATATCGAGTATCACAATCGAAATCGAAGTCCAGTGCATCTAAGTGCACAAAAGGCGTATCACTGCGCTGCAAGCATATATAAACTATACAGAGTGCAGGAACCAAATCGTGTGCGTGCATACGCACAAAATCAACTCAAATGTCTAAAACCGTAAAATCACAAACATGTGAAACCAAAGCACGAAAACGATATCAAGTGCAACACTGTGCAAAGATCGTAAATCCTCAATCATCAAAATCAAATCATGCGAATAAATCACCCAAAACATCGAAATCAATAATGGCGGAATAGTACAGCTCAAGTGCATCCTCTAAGAATCTCGGGCCAACTATCGCGATCACTAGTGGGACGTTTCGTCGATGATCATGAACTCTGGCCTGCTGGTGTGCGTAACAATGACCACTCCTGGGTCAAGTTCTTCACTGTGAATTACCAATCTCTCGGTCCATCGGCTCATCGGCCCTGTCAGGTGTGCTAACGGGGATGATTCCCGTTCTGGCACTTCTCTGGTCATCTCTCGGTCAATCATCGCGACCACTCGTAAGACAGCATATCACTGGCATCGACCTCTGGCTCTCTGAATGTACGTGACACATCTGATCCTGGGTGCAAGTATCATTACAGCAGTGTCCTGGAAGGAATCCTGCTCACGGTCTCTTCCATGTCTCGTCTCTGCCAACTGTCCGGAAGTCATCATCATTTCCTATATCTGCATCTTGCTCTGGAACGACTGCATACTCATCGCGACTCCTTCTGAAAGGTAAATCCAAGTACCATGTCTCGGCATGCGCATCGCATCTCTGATGTCGACGGAGTGGAACGTCATCTCATCTAGATCTGGTACGAACCTCTTACTTCACTTTTCTCTAATGTCGTCTGCTTTGGACTCGTCTCGTCGCGGCTGCATGGACTGAGCTCCAACGGCTATCCTCGTATCGGGAGTCTCCCAAGAAATGCATCTCACCACCTAGCATCCGAATTAAGTCGAGCCATCCGATCGAGTCGTCAAAACCTTATAATCCCCTAGGAGCTCAACATCTTGGGCACAATTTAATAGTATCGAGTACATACCAAAGCATCGGTGGTCCAGCCGTAGAAGGGCAAACCCAAGCCTCACTAATGGCGCCGTAGAACTGCCGCAAACCCGAAGGTTCAAAGGCTTTCACACGGTCATTAAGTCGAGTTAGGGTTTCATTCTTCTAGAGGGACCATAGAATTGCCTGCATGTCTTTCCGACTACTTTAAACTTGGAATAATAGGTTTCTGACATTCGATCGTCTCTGTCGACTCACAATGTCTCCGCGTGAAGTCGTCTCTTACTGGAATCAATCTATCTGATGACCTCTCATCGGGTAGGCGAACGAACCACATGTCCTAGTCATTCATCCTCGGGTGACTAGCGACCTTCTATCATCTCTTAGTACAACCTGTACTGCAATAGCTCCAACATATGGGGCGATATCTCGTCGCTCGCAGCAACAACTGGCTCACTCGTCTACACGCTGAACAGTGCCTCAATCATCATGAGTAAGCAATACACCAACGGTCATCAAAATCTGGCTGGCCTCTATCATTGGCTCAATCCTCTAGTGTCGATCAGCACATCCGAGTAACCTCATAAAGGCGATCCGCCAAACGCTCGTGGCGTGGAAACACAGTAAAAAGACACATCTCCGCAATCGTGTGTCGCCAGAATTTTGCCCTGGTCAGTCCTCGTTCGTGACGAGCTCGTGCTAACCGCAACTCTAGCTGTAGCTCTCCCTGCCTATAATCGTGGCAGCAAAACCATAATTGGTACTGATGAGGCCAGATCGAAATGAATATAATACTAAGCAAAGAAATGTACATCCTAAGGCTTCTTAAGTGGAGTAGCGTATCGTAAATATGCCGCGGAACATACCTACGGTACGTCACTCTACTTTAGTCACCTATTCCATCAACCAAGGGTCATCCTACGCTCCGAAGGTAAAACCTAACGCTCTGATACCAACTTTGTCACGTCCCGAAAGTACGGAATATGACCGGCACTTAAACTACGAACGTCTCGAGGCGTACGTAATCTAAGTAAGCCGAAAACCCAGAAATCCAAACCAAGAAAAGTAGTAGAGTGAAGGAAAACCAATTTAAATCAAGTAGTTTTAATAGCATAAGCCGAATTATGCGTTTTTAAAAACATCAAATAATTCCTGAAAATTTCGGCAGAGTCTCCTTTGTAAATACTGGCCCCCAAACGGGATACAACATGAATAGTATACGAAATCAATAAAAAGGCATCCCCAAGCGGGAGCTAGCTCTTCGTCAATCGACGGTCACAACCACCCAAGCAATATAATACACAACGCCAAGGGCGAGGATCAAAACTAAAAGGAAACTCAAAACAGCAAGAAAACCACAGAAATAAAACGCGCGACTCTAAGGTCGAAAGAATAACATCACTGGTCTCTATCTCTGAAATAAATACATGTTTGGTTGATGGAACTTCTAGATACAACAGAATAATGATATACGAGATATATAATGGGGGTACGATACAAGTAAACCCACCTACTAGCAAATCACCCGAAGGAAACTATGCCCGCAAAGCCGTAATGAAACATGTACGGCAAACCTGCAAGAAACTGGGGCACAACGGGGGTGAGTTGCCAACTCGTGAATAGAAAAAAACATCTACGAAAAGAAATCGCATAAATAACGCAATCATAGGTCAATGATCATAATATATCCTCAAATATATAACCAGCAACCCATAACAATGGTTAGGGCAAATATCTAACCCAAGTGTAAATCCAAGTGCCCGTGTCAGTGCCTCAGGTAGCAATGTATGAATGCATGAAACAGAATGCATGTACTGAAGAAAACTGCTTTCATAAATCAGTGAGATTTCTGTATTTTAAAAGTGAGGTACCATAAATGAAATCAGCATAAAACAGTGCCTAGCATCGACACAAAACAAGTGTCCAAATATCTCGATATCTCTGTATCACAATCTCTGTACCTCAATATCTCAAAATCTTAATATCTCAATCACAATATCTAGGGCGCCGTCAATCCAGACCGGCCCCTACCATCCATCTCAAGACTACGACGGTATCCCCGGGATATCCGACGCGTCGGGTAATATCACCGGTCGGTAGTGCTCCCCTGCCAGGCTCAACGTCAACAACACGATCCTCTTTCCCCGGGGTACCGCACCGGGCCCACCATGTACCCGAAACGGTTCCTCCACTCCTCGAATCGGGTCTCGAAATCCATCAGCAAACTCATGGTGGACGACTCATACATCATGGGAAAACCGCACTTTCTATTTTAAAAGAGAAAAAAGGTTTATTTATGTTTTTGCGGTTTTCCTCCAAATCCAAGAAATCTCATGAAATCCGAATCTAAGTCATCAATAGCATGTAAACAGTGAATATAGGCATGAAAATCCATGAATGCGACACAACAGTGAATAATAACATGCATGAAGTAGCAGGTAATAACTACAATGTCTAAACTAACATATAAGGCAAGTACACTACTATCATGTCTAAACTATTAGCTAATAGGCTATGTCAAGCAATAATATTTTCTAAGGTGTACGTGACATGGAAATTACCGATGAAGATGTGTGTGAGCCGGCAAGTAAGTGTACATGGTACATACGCATCATCGGTAATGGTGTTGGTGTCCTAACCACAAGATATCAACAGTAGAATATGAAGCATAATATAAGCATGTGATGCGGAGCGAACAACAATAATGAGCGGGAGCTAAATACTAAACACAACGATAACTAATCTGCATTACCCTAATATAAATCCTACAAATGGTGCCTTTTGAAATAACACGAATCATGGGGTTTTGAAAATATGGGCTACGGTGTTTTTATGAAAAGATACGTCTTTTGAAATATCCGTAGGATCCCTTGGGCTGTCTTTTAAAATACCCGCGATTCGTTAGTTTTTGAAATAGATAAAAATCGAATCTAATCTAACAACTAAACTAAAGGGCTAAGCTAACAAGCTGGACTACAGATAAGGAAACCGCCTAACATCTGAGTCGATACATATACATACCTGTATATATATAGTCGGTGATCCCGCCTCAATAATATCATATCCGATACCATATCTAAAATCAGACATCCCAAGTCAAGAGTGCGGATCAATCATCAAAATATAGCTCGTACGTAAATCCGTCGTACGGCATCCCCAAATCTGGGTACGAGTCAATATCAGATTCATCACACTATTCATCCGGTATCCTCTTTATCAAAGATCAAAGTCTAAAGTACTGACCTAGGTCAAGTACAATACTGATATCATCAATAGTCATGATCTGGCTACTGATCGACAGTCTCGTACAAACGGATATCATCAGCACATATCATCATCAAGGGGTATACATCGCCCGATACGGCCTAATATCAATATCCTAGCATATCATGCCTCATATCACGATCACATGTCGACCATTTTATTTATAACACTATTCACCCGTATCGTCGCCCCAAGATCCGCTATAACACCAGGACGTACCTCAAGTACGAATCCAGCCATATCACCAATATCACAACCTCAACACAAATCTCATCGACTCATCTCAATCCCAAGTATCATTCTCAAATCCGTATGTGAACACATAGTCCCATACCTATGTGAACACATAACTATATATATTCCCGTAAACACAAATGGAAGAAGAATGTATGCAAGTATGGGTGGGTGTGTGCATGTATGGTGCGACCACTACACTAGGGTTTCGCGATACTAAACCATCCATATTTATCATCAATAAACTCAACAATATGTAAACAATATATATGTGTGTATACGTGTTCGTATACATCACCACGAACTGCGGGGGTGCTATACGCCATCCACACGACTTCTCCCTGTAGATATAAATCTACTCACCTGGTCCTCGCTCGCCGGTGCCGACGTCGCCACGCACTTGCTTGTCGTCTCGAAGTCCACATGGGGGTACCTACATATCATAACGCACCATATCGCATTAAAATCCGACTCATGACCAAAACGACGCACGAATCCCACGTAGGTCAAAACCTATGGTTGCTTTCACAAATCGACCGAAAAACCCTCGACGTCGGCGTACAAACGCCAAAACATCGAGAAAACTCCCAACACACTCATTTTTACAATTACAAGCACTAATTATAATATAAAATAGCTTAAAATTCACAAAAACCCCAATTTTACTTAAAAAGTCATTTTTCCGAAAATCTAGCAAGCACAAATCACCGTTTTAGTACAAAACTCGATGTATAAACGAATCTAGCGGCCACAATATTCTCTAAATATCTTACATAAGTCATAAAAACAATTCCCACAATTTAATCTCATTAAATTCCAAAAACCCTAAAATTCTAGTTTACAAAATACCTAAATTTTAACAATTTTATAGCAAAAATGCACAAACTACCATCTAGCTTGGATTTTCATGAACTAAAGTAAACTACACTTTAAAATGTTAAAAATGCCATGAATACCCTAATTAGATTTTTATCTCCATTAGTTAATCATATTCCAAAAACCTAGTTTGCTTAAAAACTTGATTTGGACAAATTAAATGCAACAATTACATAATAGCAACTAGATTAGGTTTTCCATGCCCTCACATGCCAAAATACACTTTGTAAACTTAAACAAGTGACAATAACTATATTTGAATTCAAACCCTAACTCATAAATTTTAAATCATGCACTTAAAACCAATTGAAAACATATTTAAACCTAATTAAACACCTAATTAAGCTAACATGAAACAATTACAACACATTAAGCAAAAGGTTAGAATTTATACCCAAATAATTTGAAGCTCCCACAAACCCACTTAGCCTCCCAAATTAAAATCTAAATCCCTAGATCCATGCTAAAGTAGCCAAGGAGAAATGGGTAGGAGGTGGATTTTGACTTTGTGGAATTTTTGAGGCATTTTTGATGGAATTTTGAAGAGAAAAGAAAAGAAGAAATGAGGTGGGGCTGAAGAAGAGGAGGGCTCGGTCAAGTGCAGGTGAAGGAAGTGTGGGGGTGTGTGAGGTGGGGAAAAGTCAAGTGGGGAAGGTTCAATTCAACACAAAGTCAAAAGTCCATACTCATTTATCTATTTCCTTCATTTCCTTTTCTTTTCTTTGCTTTAATGTGTGAAATGGGAGGCCCAAGATTGTTGGGCTGATCAAGGGGGGCCGGCCAAAGCATGTTGGGGGAATGGGTGTGGGTTTTGTTTGGGTGAGAAAAAGAGATAAGTGTAGTAACCCACTTCCATTACACTAATTTCACCGGAAAAAAAAACATTTTTCTTCGATATTTTCTAAACCGTTTTGGCAAACGATTTCATTTCAAAAACCACATGATAAAATTTTATTTAATGTGTCATGATGCACAAAATTTTTTTCAACTCATTCAAATTTGTAATTTTCCCTAATTAAATGTATTAGTGACGGCTTAAAATAATATTAAAATAATTATTTTCGGAAAATTTTTCAGAAAATTTGAAATTTCACCAGTGGCTCAATAAACACCAAATACTAGCAATTACATAGCTAGAATATGTATATTTAATTTTATAATAAAAATATTTGCATTTTGACTTTTTACAGAAACCCCCCTTATTTTACCGTTTTTTCGAAATTTCGCCGAAACGATTTTCAAAATGTTACACTATTTTTCCTACTTCATTACATTCACTGACGATGACTCAAGGTTCGAACATGTGTTCCTGATGAAACACAAGTCTGAAGCTTTTGAGAAATTCAGAGAATATAAGCACGAAGTAGAGAATCAAACGGGCAAAAGTATTAAGATTCTTCGATTTGATTGAGGAGGTGAATACTTAAGCAATGAGTTCCAAGATTATCTAAAAGAGAATGGGATTCTCTCTCAGCTTACTCCTCCTTATACACCACAGCACAACGGTGTATCGGAATGGAGGAATCACACCCTATTAGATATGGTGCGCTCTATGATGAGCGAAGCTGAGTTACCTGTTTCCATCTGGGGGTATGCGCTTGACACAGCCATATACATATTGAATCTAGTTCCGTCAAAATCTGTACCTACCACACCATATGAGATATGGAGTGGGAAGAGACCATATTTTAAACGAGTTAAGATATAGGGTTGTCCGGCCTATGTCAAAAGACAAAACCCGGAAAAACTCGAGGCACGATCAGTTTTTTGCAAATTTATGGGATATCCAAAGAATTCTCAAGGATATTTTTTCTACCACGCTGAGGAACAAAAAGTGTTTGTTACTCAACATGTCACCTTTTTGGAAAGGGAATTTCTATCAAAAGAAATTAGTGGCAAAGAGGTAGAGCTGGAAGAGGTTCCAGCACCACAAACTACAACTGATGATTTGTTGGAACCAGAAGATTCAGTAGTACCCGACGAACCCCAGCCTCTCCGCCGATCTAGTAGGGTTTCTCGTCCACTTGAGAGATACTAAGGTTTTCTCATTGATGGTGGAAGCGAGGATTGCATCATGGATGATGATGACCCGACTAGTTTCAAGCAGGCCATCATGAGTGGTGACTCTGTGAAATGGTTGGATGCAATGCAATCTGAGATGGAATCCATGTACACCAATAAAGTATGGACTTTGGAAAGAGCTCCTGAAGGGGTAAAACCCATTGGGAGCAAGTGGATCTTTAAAAAGAAATTTGGTGTAGATGGAAAAGTTGAGACTTTCAAAGCTAGACTTGTAGCAAAGGGTTTTCGTCAACGACAAGGTGTGGATTATGACGAAACCTTTTCTCCAGTGGCTATACTTAAGTCCATCCGGATCTTACTTGCCATTGCTGCATACCATGACTACGAAATCTGGCAAATGGATGTTAAGACTGCCTTTCTAAACGGTGATTTAGAAGAGTGCGTGTACATGACTCAGCCAGACGGCTTCGTAGATAGTGGGAGCAGCGGAAAGGTGTGCACGCTGCTTAAATCCATTTATGGGTTAAAGCAAGCATCGCGGAGTTGGAACATCTGTTTTGATGTTGTAGTCAAAGAGTTTGACTTCATCAAAAATATAGATGAACCTTGTATCTATAAGAAGGTAGCAGAGAGTAAGGTTGTCTTCCTCGTATTGTACGTGGATGACATACTCTTGATAGGAAATGATATTTCTATGCTGCAATCAGTCAAGCTCTTCTTATCACAAAGATTCTCAATGAAAGATCTAGGTAATGCCTCCTGCATATTGGGAATCATGATCTATAGAGATAGATCTAAACGGATACTGGGATTTTCCCAATCCAGGTACATTGACACCATACTAAAGAGGTTTAGTATGGAAGAATCCAAGCGTGGGAACCAACCCACAATCTCTGGACTCACTCTCTCTAAAGACATGTCTCCCAAGACTGATTTGGAGAGAGCTCGCATGCAAGGGATACCCTATGCTTCGGCAGTAGGCTCTATCATGTATGCGATGCTATGTACCAGACTCGATGTAGTATACTTACTAAGTGTAGTGAGTCGGTATCAAGCAGATCCTGGAGAGAGTCACTGGACAGCTGTGAAGAACATTCTCAAACACTTGCGAAGGACTAGAGACATGTTCTTGGTGTATGGTAACGGAGAACTCCAGGTGGTGTCCTTTACCGATTCCAGCTTCCAAAGTGATAAGGACGACTTTAAGTCGCACTCGGGATTTGTCTTTACCCTCAATGGAGGGGCGGTATGTTGGAAGAGTTCCAAACTGGATATCGTTGCAGACTCGATGATGGAGGCTGAATACATCGCTGCCAACGATGCTGCCAAAGAGGCTGTCTGGATAAATAAGTTCATTAGTGAACTTGGTGTGGTTCCATCCATTGAACATCCAATACCTCTGTATTGTGATAACAATGGAGCTGTGGCTTTGGCCAAGGAACCCAGGTCCCATCAAAAGCCCAGACATATTCTGAGGCTGTATCACCTGATCAGGGAGATAGTTGATCGCCGAGAGATCGAGGTCAGGAGAGTTGATACGAAGGACAACACTGCGGATCCATTCACGAAGGCCATTCCCCAGATACAGTTTGAGAGATTATTCGGGATGCTAGGTATGAGATACTACAGCAGCTGGCCTTAGTGCAAATGGGAGATTGTTAGTTATGTATATGCCCTAGAGGCCATTGTTGTACATATGATGTATATTATAATGGATGCTTGGATATATATAGAGAGGAATTTCTTGCTCGTCATGATAGTATGCTATTTGGTTTCACTTTATCTTAACATGTTGATTTGTATTGGTTTACTGTTTTTCTCTCACATGTTGATAAAGCCCTTAGGATCTGTACTCGACTACTGGGACTATGATGAGATCATACTAGTGGGGCCACGGTAGTCGATGAGTACATCCTATAACTGTTCCTAGTCGAGGGTATATCGAGACAGGGCATCGATACACCAGAGTAGACTAGCGTATACGCATCTTGACCCATATGATGGGCGATGGATGATCCCATATCCATCGGTGTTTGACATCAAAGATGGTGTACGGGTGCTCAGTGGAGACTGGGTACACTGGACGGACTCGCCGAGAACTCCCAGATGGTGATATACCACACGTCAGATGGCAGTTCTCCGGTGACACTGGTACAGGGTAGTCTGTAGACCCGAGATCGTCATAGATTCTTGTGTGATTCCCACTGTGCTTTGATTTCCACCATACCACGTCCAAGATGGTGTGCAAAACAGTGGCTTTTGGGTGCAGTCCCGAATCACATGGAGGCAATGAGCGATAGGAGGGGATTCGTCTGTCCCGGTATAAGGAGTTGATCGTGTGCTGTGTTCGATTGGCTATAACTGGAAGTCCCTGGCCAGGGCTGATATAGAGATTTACTGGTAAGTGTTACCAGTAGTTTCTCGACCCATTATGATCCACACATCGACACGACTTATCGGTTACTGGGGTCTGACGTATACCACCCCTAGACTTGATATGCGACATATCAGACAAAGAGACCGGACTGTACGGGAGTGTTACTGATTGGATTCACACGAGAACGTACAGTCTAGCTTGTTAATCTTCTCATCGCTCAAAACCTGGATAGCTGTTACGTTTAGCTGACCGCTTGCAGCTTGTGGGTGTTTGATATGATCATCACCTGCTACCGGCGTATTGACGATTCTTTAGAGTCCTACAAAGAGGTTTCTTGGCTCAGGCAAAACGGAGTAGAGGCACATATGTGATATGTGCAGGACCGAGGATAATGCGATATGAGATATCGTCTTATATTCTCGCGATATTTAGATATGCACCGGGTCATCGGATCAAGTGTTGATTCGATGAATCGGTACATGATATATTAGTCGGTTATATTCGATATAGCCGGATTGTCGGATCAAGTATTGATTCGATGATTTAATGTATAATAATATATATGATATATTATATTACATTATCTAATATTGGCTCGCTTTATTATTTCATTTTCTCACCGGATAATACAATGATATATATGCGATATATATTAAAGGTATTATTTCTTTTGTTACAAATATATAATATATATGTGATATATATTATAGTAACATGATATGATTAATAATGACACATGTTTAGTGGTGATTAAACAAGGTTAGGGTTTAGTTGGGTTAGTTTCTTCTTGCACCTTCTAGAAGTTCTTCTTTTGTCATGAAAAAGATATTATGATAGATATTTTCTTATGACTCATTTCTTAACCCAACCAAACTCTAGCCTTAGTTAACTCTCTACAAGGGTTATCCTTGTCATCATTAACCATGGTTGCATTATTATTCATATACTCATTTCATTATTCATCACAAAAGGATTATCTCATTATTCATCATCTTCTTCTCTCTTAAGCTTTGAAAGAGCTCACTTGATTTTCCTTTTGTGATGTTTTCATGTGGGAATTTGATATAAAAAGATAGCATAAATACTACTCCATCATCCTCATCTAATCTAGCCCATTAGATTAGGGTGTTCACCTCATTAGAGTGAGAGAGCTTGGGTTATAGCAACTTCGACGTAGATCATTCGAGAAGCGGAACACTACAAGCTGGCATAGATCGTTCGAGTCGTGGAGCCTCTCTTGAGTCCGGGAAATCGGGGATCGCGGCGAAGGGACTTCTACTCAGAGCTTATGAAGCGTAGGAGCGGACTACAAAGGTTGTAATCCCTCACACTTAAGTGGTAAAGATGTTTACTTGCATGTTAAACCCTAATAATCTAGCAAAGATCCCGGCTTTGGGTTGTTCGACACGTCTAAAATTTTATTCGGGCATGTTTGATGCCTTATGAACCTTCACAACAGTGCCTAGGAACCCTACACATAGTTATCGAAGGGATTTCCAAAAAGGAGCTACAGTTTCGATATTTTTCCTATGTGTCCGAGATGACACGAAACATTTTATAAAGGAAACCCTTTTAAATTATTTTCAACACGGCGGGACGTACATGTTCAACAAAGGATAAATATATATAGAATTTTCTTACAATAAACGTCCGCTACTTGTGCCGTGATACGCGCATCGCAGAGTGATTTGAAAAAAAGTTGGGCATGCTTTTCCTTTCAGATGTTTTGACGGATTTACAACGATGCGTACTATGTACGTGTTATAGTTTTGATTTTGAGTTATATACTCGTTTTCATGCGTATGCAATGCACTAAGATGTGTTTTAAGTATTGATGATTTCGGAGCCTCGACGGCTTGAGTGTTTTGCAGAAATGTTTTAGTATTTGGGGGGATTAAATTTAAATTCGGGGACCGAATTTATTTAAGGGGGGAAGACTGTAACATTTTAGAAAAATAAAATATTATTTTTGGGAAATTTATATAATTAAATAATGAATTATTATAAATATCTTAATTTATGGTGATTAGTTTTAATGAAAAAGGGTATAATTATATACAGATAGTTGGGAAAATATTGGAAATTTATAAGAATTATTGAATTGAAGGTGTTTATGTGATATGAGCATTTATGGATTTTTAAAATACTTATTTGTAAATGAGTTAAATGCTAAACTCGATTAATTTTCACTAATCTTGCATTAATCCGGTTTATATGCATGACATACACCATAGTATGTCACATATACTTGTTACCTTTTTTATATGAAATATGTCTCCATCCTTATTCTTATGTGTTTTGTTTTCAAAAATGAAAAGAAAAGAAAATATAAAGGAAAAGATAAAGAAAAGAAAAGGATAAAGAAAAGAAAAGAATAAAGAAAGGAGTATGGGCAAGAGAGAGGAGAGAGAGAGAGAGGGTGGGGGTTTTCTTTGACCATGGCCTCATCTTCTCATTTCCATTTTCTTCATTCTTTTCCTCTTCCTCCTCCATAGATGCCCTCTTCCCTCCATCACCTCTACCTCCTAACTAGAACCCCAAATCCACACCCAAACATCATATCCTCTTCATAAAAATTGTGCACAAGCTCACCACAAGCATTGGGGACTAAACAAGTTAGGATTTTGAGCACTTGGGGCGACTCAAGAAAATTCTTGTGTTGCCAAATGAGATAATCTCTATACCATTAGCTTATAAATTGAATCTCTTTAGCTTCTATTCGAGTTTAGAATTGTTTAAGTGATGATAAGTGAGCTTTGAAAATTTCAAGAGGAGGTTAGGGTTTTGTGTGTATTGGAAAAGCGAAATTGAGGTGTTTTAAGTGACTACAACTCCTTTAATGATAAAACCTGGAACAAACATGAGATTGAATCCCCACATCTTAAACTTAGAAACCCCGATGTCGGATTTTGTTGATTTTGGTGATGTGTTTTGGAGATCTGCTATAACCCGGGGACCTTAAAAATTATTTAGCAATTACTGTGAGTCGTGCAGGCAACCTGGAAGCTACCATCGAGACCCGAGCCCCAACTCATTCTCTTAGGCCCCAGATTTAACCTATTTGGCCGCAATTTACGGCCTGGGTATGACCAAATTGATTTGTACTAGGTCCATGGCTTTATCTTCAGTAAATTAGACCCTCCACATATGTAAAATTGGCTAATTCATCCTACAGTAAAATCTGGATGTGTTTTACACCGTTTCTGATTTTGGTTTTGTAAATTTGTAACTTGAACTTGGGTATTTATGTATTGTCTCGATCGATTAGCGTTTGTACGTCGATGTCGAGGGTTATTGGTTCTTCTTGCATGCGTAGACCATAGGTTTTAACCTATGTGCGTTTTGTGTGCCGTTTTGGGTTTTATCCGCGATTTCGATTTACGATATTATATTTTTTATATAGGCACCTTAACACAGACTTTGGACGATGAGGAAGAGAATAGCGACATCGACTTCGGCAAGCAAAGATCAAGGTGAGTAGATATATATCTACGGGGGATGTCGGGTGGATGGCGTATAGCACCCCCGCAGTTTCGTAGTATAGTATACGAATACGCTGTCTATATATAAATATGCGTATTGTGAGACTAAATGATTATAAAGATAGGCTTTAGGCATTCATGAGTTAGTGTAGCGTAATTTAAAGTTAGTGTCTTAGCATAGTTTCTTAGTCGCGAAACCCTAGAGTAAAGATTGGCACACACGCACACACACACGCTTACATTTGATTTTCTTGTGCGTATATGGGGATATATATATATATATATATATATATATATATATACATATATATATATATACATACATATATATACATATATGTATGTGAGTATGTGTGTGTGTGTGTGTGTATATATATATATATGTACACATATACACGGATGATGAGGATAGTATATAATACTTGGAGATGAGTCGATATGATTGGGCACGATGCCGTGAGATCGGTGATGTGAATTGGGTCGTGTTATGATATATGAGTGGATCGTTGGGCGATGTGTTTGCATACACACATGGATATATATGTGTGATGGTATCGGAATGTACTAGACTTTATATCAGTACCCCTAATTCAGGATATGATGATAATGATACCAGATAGATAATAAGTTATATGTGATATTGACCCATACCCCGATTTGGGATGCCGTACTATGGATTTTACCGTACGAGATATAATTATGACGATTGATCCACACTCTTGATTGAGGATGTCGTATTATATATTTTATCGTATGTGACGCTATTGAGACGGGATCACCGACTACTAGATATATCGACTCAGACTTAGGTGGAATTCCTTACCCCTTGGGTTAGTCTCTTAGCTTGTCCTGTAGTTTAATTAGTAGATGTTAGATTTGGGCGCGAGTCATACTTATTTCCAAAACTAACGAATCGTGAGTATTTTAAAGACAGGCCAAGGGATACTACGGATATTTCAAAGGACGTACATTTTCTTAAAAACATCGTAGCCCCTAGTTTCTAAAACACCATGATTCATGCGATTTCAGACACCAAAAACTGTATGACTCGTATATAGAAATATATATTCTTTATTGTTGTGGTTACTATTCGTTCTCCGTTTATTCATGTTGTTATCGTCGCATTGCATGCTTAATGTGTACTTTAGTTATTATGAAACCCTGCTGTCATGACACCAGCACCATTATCGATGATGCGTATGCTCCACGTACACTTACTTGCCGGCTCACACACATCATCATCGGTAATTTTAATGTCACGTACACATTAGAAAACACTACCTCATTGGTATAAATTGCTAGCTGATAGTCTCGACATAGTACTAGTGCGCTCGCTTTTATATGCTAGCTTAGACATTGCATTTATTACTATGATATCTCATGCATGTGTCTTTTCATTTGTCATGCAATATTATGGGGCTTTATGTCGGTATTCAATGTTTATTGACTTTTGTTCATGAGATTCGGATTTACCATGAGATTTCTGGATTTGGAGAAACCGCAAGAATTTTATAAACTGATTATCATTTCTAAAAATAGAAATTGCGGTTTTCTCATGATATGATGTGAGATATGTCCACCATGAGTTTTCTCGGCTCTTGAGCGGTATCATACACCCGATTCGAGGAGGAGGAGGAACTGTCTGCGGGTGCATGGTGGACCTGGTGCGGTACCCCGGGGCAAGATGGTCGCAGATGATGGCGTTGAGCCAGGAAGGGGAGCACTACCGACCGGTTATTTGTGACGCGGAGGATATCCGTAGGATACCGACGTAGTCGTGAGATTTGATGATTTGGGCCAGTCCGGATTGCCGGAGCCCGGGGCCAGTCCAGATTGCCAGAGCCCGAGATATTGAGATTTGATGTTATGGGCCAGTCCGGATTGCCGGAGCCCGAGATATTGAGATATTGAGACATTGAGACATTGGGATACATATTTCGTGTCGATGCTTGACACGGATTCTCTGTTGATTTCATTGATGATATTTCGGGTTTTATACAAAATCTCACTGAGATATGAAAACAGATTTTCTCGTACAAGATGTATCCCGCTTTCATTCTTAATGCATTAGTACATCATATATGTGATGTGTTGCTTCTTGAGGCACTGACTCGAGCACTTGGTATCATACTTATGTTTAGATGTTTACCCTGGCCATTATTTGATGCTTCAGGTTGTATTATTATGACGATTTATTGTATAACCTAGGATAGAGTCATACATACGATTTCTTCTCGGTGATGTTTTCTACTCACGAGTTGACAACTCACCCCCGTTGTGCCACAGTTTCTTGCAGGTTTTACCGTACAGGTTTCCTTGGCGGCTTGCTGGCACACCACTTCCTTCAGGGTGATTGCTTTGGTAGGTGGGTTCACTTGCATCATGACCACCATTGTACTTTATTTATATTCAGTTGTATCTAGTAACTCCATCAACCAGACTTGTATATTTAGTAGACTTAGAAAACCAGTGTGTTTATTCTTTCAGCCGTAGAGCCGCGCTTGTATTATTATGGTTCTCTGGTGGATATCGTTTTCCTTCTGAGTTTTGATCCTCGCCTTTCGGCGTTGTATATTATATTGCTTGCGTAGTTGTGCCCGCCAATTGGCGAAGAGCTAGCTCCCGCTTGGGGACGCCCTTATATTATGTATGTTTGTACCCGTTTGGGGCCAGTATTTACAAAGAAAACTCTGCCGAAATTTTTGGAAAAGACTTGATGTTTTAAAAATGATTACTACGGCTTATTTATTAAAACCACTTGCTTTAAAACAAGTTTTCTTCACTTCTTCTTTAAAAATGGTTTAGATTTCTGGGCTTTTGGCTTACTTGAATTAGGTGGGGTCTTATAGACTTCACATGATTCAAGTGACAGTCACGTGCTATTTCGGGTCGTGACAGAAGCCCATCTGCCCCAAGGAGCCCGGCAACATCCCTAAAAATTCCGGTGTCGCCGGTCCAAGCTCCTCCTTTTGCTCCAAAATTTTGTTCCCTACTCCAGTGTTCTAATTTTGTCCCAATTTTATTGTTTGATTTTTATAATTTTGGGTGTGCAGGTGTTTGGGCATTCATATCGCTTTTTTGCACTAAATATCCATTTTCCAACATTTTAAGATTTTTACGGATTTGTGAATTGCGATCCTGTGCAGCAAAGTGCACATTCAAGGATAAGGTGATTATGAAGTACAGTGCCAAAGATCCGGGTAGTTTGACCCTCGCAAGCGAACTTTTCAAGCTAACCGGATTCACTTCAACGGGGGTTTCTTAACCCCAAAACTTATCGGTACGTATTTTCCTAACACCTTATTCTCAAATCCGACGCATCCAATATAATATCTTTGCAGGATTCTTTGTAAGTTCGCTTGCAAACGCTAAAATTGACTAACCCATATTTGTTGCAGTGCCGTGCTTAAACATAAAAATTGATTTTTTTAGGTTTTTAAGAACTTTTTCATTGATTTGTGCATTACATCCATTAATACGGACTTAAGGGCAACCAAACACCACAACATACGGTAACGGATTTCATCACCTTTTCCGTGGCCTACAAATCATGGATTGAGCATAACGTTTACCCGCACAAATTTTTAAAAGAAACTAGACTTTAAGCCTTTAAGGACTTCGCGCTCATTAGGAGAAGTTAACTGTGTTTAGAACACCGCTTAACGGTATATCATTCACGGGATGTCTAGGAAAGTGTTCACGGCGAAACCGCCAAAAGAGAAATGGTTATCTAATTAAGGACCTTCGCGAAAGTGTTGGAAAACCTCCCCTTATCTCTGCACTTACCTGGCCTCGTGATCCATATATCTTGAGCCCATTCTCGACACAGTTTTACTTTGACAATCAAGTTCTTGAGCAGGTCTAGTTGACCTAGGTGAACCCTAGACCGATTAGGTGTGTGGTATTTTGTGTCGTGGTTATTTTTTTTTGTGTATATTTCATTCTTTTATTAATAACTAACAAACAATATATATATATAAACACATTCTTTTTCGTCTCCTTTTCTTCTTCTGTTCATATCATGGGTACCCCACCTAGAAAAACTCTTGCCGAACTTTGGTACCCACAACCAGACATTACTTCTTACGGTTCTTGCTTTGGTCGAACGTCGAACGATCCCTCCATGACAAGAATCTCTTCGAAAGATCGGATAGACGCGTCTAGGACAAACAATTGGACTCAGCAATCCATTTTGTATCAACCATTTCAACCTACACCACCTTCTTACGTTGATACCCCTTTTGAGAGTCTTGTTATAACTCCGAAACCCATGTCCATTGCCGACAGAATTGAACAATCTCGTAGCCGATCTTTCACTCCTTTCACCACTTCCAATTCTTTTGATCAACAATTCCATTCACCTTCTTATCATAACGTTGATCTTAACCTTGTCCAACCATTCAGTTCCTATCAATCCTACCCGACTTTTACACCTTCACTAGACATTGCTTCTGAACAGCCTTTTGGGAGTTTCTAGTATCCAAACAACTTTTAATCTTATACTGAAACCCATTCACAACCCATGTCCAGTCTGGAACAATCATTGGATGACTTTCGGGTAGCGTCGTACAAACAGATGATGGATTTGAATGTGTCCATGACCGCCCTCATACAACCTAGTGACCCGGTAGCTATTTCCAACTAGATCCAAATTTTCCAATGTATGATGAGGCGATAGGACAGATTGAGAATTTGAGTAGTGAGAGCGAGCAGTACACCCTTCCAAATCAAACCTACCCGTTGCAAATTGAATTCCACAACTCCGGTTTTGAAAGTCTATCGAGTGTCCCAAATGATTCACCGATTGAAGATAGAACGTTTGATGAGTTGTGTGACTTTGTAGTGTTTGATTTACCAGATTGTGAAGGGACCCAGTCAAGTGAAACCACACCCAATCCCTTTGAGCTCTACACCTCCATCCTAGAACCACAATTGATTGAAATCCATGCTTCTGATGAGGTGTCTGATAAAATTGATTTTCACTTGATTGACGATATTGACACTGGGAATATTTTGGATGATAAACTTGTAGTTTTGGATGAGTTTTTCTCACCAATTCATCAAGTCCTTTCACTTCCATGTGGACATCATCCTGAGTCATTAACCATTTTTCCCGAACTTCATATGCGTCTGGAAATTGATAATGAATGCATGGATGAGCTAAATTTTGAGGAGAATTTTGAGGATAGTATTGAGGAAGAACCGGTTTTACTTGATGAGTCGGATTTTCCAATTCATCCTGTCCCTTTCACTGACTGTGTACACCCTCCTGAACCTTTAACTGATACCCTTCCTCGGTCACTTCCCCCTATCCTTTCCATCGTTCCGACCTTGCAAGATACCGTATCACTTTCATTTCCTATGTCTGATTTACCAAGTTCGGTCTGTAAGTCGACGTTAGACACCCCACATGATGCGGGGAGGCGGAATAGGTAAAACAATCATTTTGTTCAAGTTAACATCGACTAACATTACGGATCTTTGCTAAACCCTAACTAACAACTATCTAGAAGTGCTAAACTACTATGATAGATGATTATACCTCAAGATACTAGTCCTTCTTGTTCTTGTTGTTCACCTCCTCATCGGCCTCCTCGATGTGATAGAAGATCCATCCGAGAGCTCCTTCTCCAAACTTTAACCTCTCACTTGAGGTAACTAGGTGGCTATTATTGCTAATCAAAGTAACCTAGAGGATATAGAGATGGATTAGGGATCTATTAGTCTTGCTAACCCTTGGGATCTCAACACATGAGAGGATTAGGATTAGGTTCTTGAAGAGAGAGAGCTTGAGGAGAGAGAATGTGTTTATGAGAATGAATATAAATCTTGAGTCATTTGGATAAATAATGAAGCATGAAAATATCTAAGTAATAATATATAAAATTATCAACCATGCTTCATTAATTACTTTGAGGTGAATCACCTCATGACTCATGATGTAATTAATGCAAATTTCACATCATCTCCTCCACCTCATTAAGCTTAATTCATAAATGAATTAAAATATAATGAGGCATCTTTCTTCTAGAAGCATCTCGAGTAATTATGAGAATGCCCCTCCTATCCGTAAAACACGGAAAATCTGAGACTGTATAAATCCAATAATCCAATACTAGAATCTGGCTTAAACTAAAGCCCGCTAGTAAAAACTGCCCGAAAATCATACGTGCACAAGTACACGTATATGTCCGAACCCTGTCGTAAAACCATACGACCTCTATATCGTTTCGCCTGAAGCAGGGAAACTCTCTGTGTAGGACTCTAAAGACTCGACAATACGCTGGTAGTGGGTTTAACCAGAGGCCGCAAACGGTACTAGCTATACGTAACGGTCCCCAGGTAGATGTCGATAAGAAGGCCGATGAGGAAACCCATCTGAACTCCTACTGAGCCTGATGTGACAATCTCCATACAGTCTGGTCTGTTCGTCTAAGACTTGAAAGGTTCCTAGGCACTCTAGTAAGGTCTCACAAGGCATCGGACATGCCAATTTAAAATTTTTGTGCCGAGAAACCCTAGACTACGGATCGTTGCTAGAATTTTAGGCGAAAAGAAAAGCTAGTTAACACTTAACTATAAGTATACGGAAATTACAACCTTTGAAGATCCGGATATCCACCTCCACGGCTCCGCAACGAAGTCTCCTCGCTGTCCATCTTGAACCTTGGACTCTCTTGAAGGCTTCATCGGAGAAACATGCGGAATAGGTCGTCGGCATCGTGTCAAAGACGATCTACGTCGAGGTTGCACAAGCTCAAGCTCCGACTTCACAAAGTAGTGAAACTTGTGAAGAGATCACCCAAAACAACTTGGCAAGAGGTAGAGGGTGAAGAAATAGGAGATGGGTCCACTTTAGATTTGGAATTCTCTCACTTTTGCTCAAGTTGCCATTGATGGCATCTTGTTTTCTCTCTTGAAGAAGAAGGAAGAAGCAAATAGAATATGATAATTATATTGAAAAAGAATAATAAAATCAAAATACTTATCATGTTCTAACCTAGGTTAAGTGTAAAGAATAAACCATGGTCACTTGGATGCGTTAGGGTTAAGCATGAAGATAAGGATGGTTCCTAAAAGTCAAAGCTTCATGAAGCTTCAACTAATGACAAAGAAAGCCACCATTCTCATCTTTATCTTTTTCAAATAAATAAATAAACAAACAAACAAATAAATAAATAAATATGCAAAACCCTAATTATCAAATTAACCATGGATTAATTCTATACACTTAACAAAATGATCAAGTATCATCAAACATGATACAAAAATGTGCACTAAAGTATATCATATATACAATGTGCATCAAGTGAGAAAAATCCGTTTAAAAATGAACCAATACTAGTTAATGCAATGCAATATATCAAATATATAATTATGCATTAAATCATTAAATCAACATTTGATTCAATGATCCGGTCATGTCGCACATAACCGACTAGAATCCAATGTATCGATTTATCGAATCAATGATTCGATAACTAGGTCATATCGAATATAACCAATCGAAACATTTATCGCGAGAATGAAATGCGGTATCACATACACGCATTATTCTCGGTCCTGCACATATCTCATATGCGCTCCTATTTCGTTTCGCTTGAACCAGGAAACCTCTGTGTAGGACTCTAAAGACTCGTCAATACGCCGGTAGCAGATGATGATCATATCAAGCATCCACAAGGCGCAAGCGGTCTGCTAAACGTAACGGCCACCCGGGTATTGAGCGATCAGAAGATCGACGAGCTAGCCCTCTTACACTCCTGCGAATCCGACCAGTAACACTTACCGTACAGTCCGGTCTCTTCGTCTGATACGTCGCATATCAAGTCTAGGGGTGGTAAACGTCAGACCCCAATAACCCGATAAGTCGTGCCGGTGTTAGGCTCATAACGGGTCGAGAAACTACTGGTAACACTTACCAGTAAATCTCTGATCAGCCCTGGCCAGCGACTTCCCTGTTACGGCCAATCGAGCACAGCGCAACATCAACTCCCAATACCGGGAGAGACGAAACACCTCCTATCGCTCATTGCCTCCATGTGACTCGGGACTGTACCCAAAGACCACCGTTTTGCACGCCCTCATGGACGTGGTAAGGTGGAGATCAAAGCACAGTGGGAATCACACAAGACTCTATGACGATCTCGGGTCTACAGACTAACCTGTACAAGTGTCACCTGAGAACTGCCATCTGACGTGAGGTATAATACCATCTGGGAGTTCTCGGCGAGTCCGTCCAGTGTACTCAGTCTCCACTGAGCACCCGTATACCATCTCTGATGTCAAACACCAATGGATATGGGATCATCCATCGCCCATCACATGGGTCGAGAAGCGTATACGCTAGTCTACTCTGGTATATCGATGCCCCGTCTCGATACACCCACGACTAGGGACCTTGAAGGATGTACTTATAGACTACCATGTCCCCACTAGTATGATCTGCATCATAGTCCAGGTAGTCAAGTACACATCCTAAGGGCTTTACCAACATGTAACTATAAGACAGTATAAAGAGACAAGTGTACATGTTAAGATAAAGGTCAACCAGATAGCATACTATCATGTCGAGCAAGAAAGTCATCTCTATATATGTCCAAGCATCCAATATAATATACATCATCTGTACAATACTGGCCTCTAGGGCATACATACTACTAACAATCTCCCACTTGCACTAGGGCCAGCTGCTGTAGTATCGCATACAGAGCATCCCGAAGAGTCTCTCAAACTGTGTCTGGGGAATGGCCTTCGTGAGTGGATCCGCCGTGTTGTTCTTCGTGTCAACTCTCCTGACCTCGATATCCCGGCGATCAACTATCTCCCGGATCAGGTGATACCGCCTCAGAATATGCCTGGATCGCTGATGGGACCTGGGTTCCTTGGCCAAAGCCACCGCTCCATTGTTATCGCAATACAAAGGTATTGGACGCTCAATAGATGGAACCACTCCAAGTTCAGTAATGAACTTCTTGATCCAGACAGCCTCTTTGGCAGCATCGTTGGCAGCGATGTATTCAGCCTCCATCGTCGAGTCTGCCACGGTTTCCTGGTTGGAACTCTTCCAGCTAACCGCCCCTCCGTAAAGGGTAAAGACAAAGCCCGACTGCGACTTAGAGTCGTCCTTATCACTCTGGAAGCTCGAATCGGTAAAGGACTCCACTTGGAGTTCCGTTACCATACACCAAGAACATATCTCTAGTCCTTCGCAAGTACTTGAGAATGCTCTTCACAGCTGTCCAGTGACTCTCTCCAGGATCAGCTTGATATCTGCTCACTATACTTAGTGAGTATGCTACATCGGGTCTGGTACATAGCATCGCATACATGATAGAGCCTACTGCCGAAGCATAGGGTATCCCTTGCATGCGAGCTCTCTCCAAATCAGTCTTGGGAGACATCTCTTTGGAGAGAGTGACTCCAGAGATCGTGGGTAAGTTCCCACGCTTGGACTCTTCCATACTAAACCTCTTTAGTATGGTGTCAATGTACCTGGATTGGGACAATCCCAAAATCCGTTTGGATCTATCTCTATAGATCCTTATTCCCAATATGCAGGAGGCATCACCAAGATCTTTCATTGAGAATCTTTGTGATAAGAAGAGCTTGACCGATTGCAGCATAGGAATATCATTTCCTATCAAGAGTATGTCGTCCACGTACAATACGAGGAAGACAATCTTACTCTCTGCTACCTTCCTGTAGATACAAGGTTCATCTGGATTTTTGACGAAATCAAACTCTTTGATAACGACGTCAAAGCAGATGTTCCAACTCCGCGATGCTTGCTTTAATCCATAAATGGATTTAAGCAGCTTGCACACCTTCCCGCTGCTCCCACTGTCTACGAAGCCCTCTGGCTGAGTCATGTACACGCACTCTTCTAAATCACCATTTAGAAAGGCGGTCTTAACATCCATTTGCCAGATTTCGTAATCATGATAAGCAGCGATGGCAAGCATGATCCGGATGGATTTAAGCATAGCCACTGGAGAAAAGGTCTCGTCATAGTCCACACCTGGTCTTTGACGAAAACCTTTTGCTACAAGTCTAGCTTTGAAAGTCTCCACTTTCCCATCTACACCAAGTTTCTTCTTGAATATCCACTTGCTCCCAATGGGTTTTACCCCTTCAGGAGCAACTTCCAAAGTCCATACTTTGTTGGTGTACATGGAATCCATCTCAGACCGCATAGCATCCAGCCATTTCACTGAGTCCCCACTCGTGATGGCCTGCTCGAAGCTAGTTGGGTCATCATCCTCCATGATGCAATCCTCGCTCCCACCATCTATGAGAAAACCGTAGTATCTCTCAGGTTGGCGAGGAACCCTACTAGATCGGCGGAGTGGCTGAGGTTCGTCGGAAGCTACTGAATGCTCTGGTTCCACTAAATCTTCTGTTGTGTTTTGTTCAGCTGGAACCTCTTCCAGTTCTACCTCAGAGCCACTAATTTCTTTTGCAAGAAATTCCTTTTCTAAAAAGGTGGCATGTTGAGCAACAAACACTCTTTGTTCCTCAATGTGGTAGAAGATATACCCTCGCGAATGTTTGGGATATCCAACAAACTTACACAAAACAGATCTTGCCTCGAGTTTGTCCGGTTTTTGTCTTTTGACATAGGCCGGGCAACCCCATATCTTTATAAAATTAAGATATGGTCTCTTCCCTTCCCATATCTCATATGGTGTGGTAGGCACAGATTTGGTGGGAACCCTGTTCAGTAGGTATGCTGTCGTTTCCAGTGCATATCCCCAGAAGGAAACAGGTAACTCAGCTACACTCATCATAGAGCGCACCATATCTAATAGGGTGCGGTTTCTCCGCTCCGATACACCGTTGTGCTGTGGTGTATACGGAGGAGTTAGCTGAGAGAGAATCCCATTCTCTTTTAGGAAGTCCAGGAATTCAATGCTTAAGTATTCTCCTCCTCGATCAGATCGTAGGATTTTAATACTTTTTCCGGTTTGGTTCTCAACTTCTTGTTTATATTCTCTAAATTTCTCAAAAGCTTCTGATTTGTGTTTCATCAAGAACACATATCCGAATCTAGAGAGATCGTCAGTGAATGTAATGAAGTACGAAGAACCATCCCTGGCATGTATAGACATGGGACCGCATACATCACTATGTATCAGTCCTAAGAGTTCGGTAACTCTTTCTCCGTGTCCTGTAAACGGAGTCTTGGTCATCTTGCCTTTGAGACATGACTGGCAAGTGTCATAAGATGAAAATTCAAACGGATTTAAATATCCATCTTTATGCAACTTAGCTAGTCGTGTCACATTGATGTGACCCAGTCTACAATGCCACAAGAAGGATTCGTTCAGTTCTGAACTCTTCCTCTTGTGTGTGTTTGTTATGCTCAGAACTGTTGATTGATTTAAAACATAAATGCCATTGCATAACGTGCCTGATCCAACCAACTTTTGGTTACGGAAAATGTTCATAACATTGTCCTGTAATACAAAATTATATCCCTCTTTACTTAATAAAGAAACCGATATAATGTTGCATATCAGGTTCGGCATGTAATAGCATTCGTTCAGAACCAATGTATTACCGGTTGGTAATACAAGGTGATATTCCCCGACAGTCTTAGCTGCAACAATTGCACCATTTCCAACTCTAATGTCTTTATCACCTTCTCCAAGTTCTCTACCTTTCTTGAGCCCATGTAACTGATTACATATATGGGATCCTGACCCGGTATCTAATACCCAGGACGTAGAGCAAATGGAGAAACAGTTCTCAGTAACGAACACACTCGAAGAAAATGCATCAACAAGTACTTTCTTTATTCGGGTGGCATGGGAATCCTGGTATTCCCCTATATCCTGTTCATTCCTATAACTCTTATAAGAAAGAACGGAACCAACGTTCCCCAGCACAGTATAACATGCGGGTTCGGTCAATACATCTATATTATTATCTTGATTAAGGCATGAACTGGTCGCTACCTGGAGAGAGAGAGAAGAAAACACTTTAGCGTATGCTCGTGCAAGATCAGATTGGTTATTATCTTATCTAATCAGGATGGCTCCCACTGCTTTTTATCAAATCTTCCTCCAAACCCTAAAAGGAAAGACTAGCCGGGATTAATTACACACTACAAGTTCGCCAATCTTTCAGCCAGGCCAGTGTCGGTACTTTGAGGGAGGTCCCCCGTGCTTTCGCACGAACCTAATTAATGTAAACCTCGTTTTCCCAGAGGCGTAACCCCGTTGACACCTTTCTAGACACCTTCTTGATCAGCTAATTGCAATGTGTAAAACTCTCCCAGGAGTAACTCTTACTCGCAGTGGGTATCGGGATCCAACTATCTCATAGAAGGTATGCAATCTCATTGCAAATTTCAACACTTGAAATTCCCAATAATATTTTGCCCCAAGCATCCTATGACCTTGACGGAGGTCAACAAACCACAGGGTGCAAGTCAAGTTCAACCCGTCATTTCTTGATTGAATCAAACCTACCCGCACGACCCTTGACGGAAGTCAACAAGGTCGTACGACTACCCTAATCCAATCTGCATCATATGCATAAGCAGACAAATACTAGTTAGCTACCGCACAATACGCCTTGACGGAGGTCAACAAACGTAGCACGAATACTAAGTAGGATTTATCTGAAATGACGGAGGGCTACGCAGGTTTTCATAAAACCATGAGCGTAATGAACTTGATATCGTTGTAGAATCAAATAAAGTTTTGAAATGGAGTGATTTTGAGTTTTTTCCAGTTTTGCTAAAGGAGTCACTCCTGGTGAAGGGATCTCGGTCCTTTCCTCGTCGAATGAGGTGCGGGATATATCATATATATTACTGTGCAAAGCAAAAACTCTTAAAAGCAATCAAAACCAAACCGAGTGTGTAGCATCTGCCAGTTACTGCTAAAGGAGTCACTCCCGGTGAAGGGATCTCGGTCCTTTCCTCATCGAATAAGGTGCAGGGTATATCATATATACCGCTGTGCAAAGCAAGAACTGTAGCTACCTGTTTTATTTTAAAATTCGATTCTACAACATCTTAGGTTTCTTATCTTTCATTAATCACATTAATGAAGTCCCATCATTTAAATACCTAAACATCACAGATAGATATGACGTACACTTATGCCATCCGCATTCGCCTCGATGTCCCCTCGTTCACCGTTAGGTTAGGTAACTAACGACAGAGCAGGGCAGGGCTAGCGCGGGTGTAAAACATAAGTAACGTCTATATAATATATCATATATACTATATACTTTATCCATCACAGAGTCACAACACAGATATCGCAGCAGAATAAACATATGAAATATTGGATATACTAGGACGTCCGTGTTTTCAATACGAGCCTGTATAAAACACGGATTCCACGGTCGTGATGAATAGCCAATCCCACACCCCTAGACCCCTACGAGAGCGGCAAGCAACCCTGCCAATTCTAGGGTTAGGAGACCCGGACTCGACTACTCGAGTTGGTCTCCCACTGGACCCCAGAACCCGGTTACTTGTGATCTCCTCCTTGGGTCTATCCTAATGCGGAAAAGTAAATAATATACAAAAGGTGACATCTTCCGCTACCTGGAAGTGCCCCAAATAAAAGAATATTACATACAAGTTTTTTACATGAATGAAAATGAAAAACACTCATCTCACATAAAAACCCCCGGCTATTCGAATACGACGATCCAATATAACATATCCAGCAGCACATAATATCACATGCCATCAACGTAAGTAAGTATGCATACCCCAATTGTCGTTGACGTATAGCAACGAAACCGGCGATATGAACATACTACACTTACGGTCACAGAAAAGAAAGTGTAAAACTACAACAATTGGAATCCGCAACTTCTTTAGACATCACATGCCTAACAGATATAAATCCCGCATTTTAGTCTCATTATCGAAAACTCTTTTCAATATCATATGGGACTAAAGTGCTAAATTTATAACATTCATCCAGTTATCTCATAACTGTTTGTGAATTCCAATTATTGTATCCCATTCCGGATAAACAGAAAATGTTAAACTTTCCGATCGAACAGTCGAATACCCAAGTTTTCCCGATACAGTCCAACTCATGAAATAAGTCTAACAACATTCAGTTCGTGCCTCAGTACCAACGGTCCAGCCGTAGAAGGGTCAAGCCAACGCCTCACATGTGGCACGCCGTACTGCCCCAAACCCGAAGGTTCAAAGGGCAGTTCAGGACGGTCACATAATCGAGTTAAGGTTTGTTGTCTTCTAGAGGGTCCATTGCGTTACTTGCACTACTTAGAACATCGTTAAACTTCGGAAAAATCCAACACTTGGAAATTTCCCGACAGGGGAAAAATTGGGTATTTATATCCGGTCGAACTTTTTAACATATTCTAAAATTTATCCGGAAAGCCACACAGACAAAATTTGATACTCCGATCGATATACCGAATCCCCAAAACAACTCAGAGAAATTCAACTCTTGAAAAAAATATTAAAAATACCCAGGAAAACCAGCACTGTATTTTATGAATTACTGTACAAATTTGGATGCCAGAAAACACAAAACGGCCGCGCTTCCGCCGCACGAGCCACGCTCGTGCCGCGGAAACGCGGTGAGAAAATGGAATCAGGTCCACGAAATTTACAGTTTTTCATAAAAAACCCTGCTTGATTTTCGGAATATTTTTAATATGGAAAAAGACCAGATTTTAAAAAATGGACAGAGAGCATAATTGTGATCGGGTTTCGGGTTCGTTCGGACTTCAAATTCCGTCTGGACTTCGCCTAAGGCTCTAGCTAGGCTCTGATACCAGTGAAAGGTTCCTAGGCACTCTAGTAAGGTCTCACAAGGCATCGGACATGCCAATTTAAAATTTTTGTGCCAAGAAACCCTAGACTACGGATCGTTGCTAGAATTTTAGGCGAAAAGAAAAGCTAGTTAACACTTAACTATAAGTATACGGAAATTACAACCTTTGAAGATCCGGATATCCACCTCCACGGTTCCGCAACGAAGTCTCCTCGCTGTCCATCTTGAACCTTGGACTCTCTTGAAGGCTTCATCGGAGAAACGTGCGGAATAGGTCGTCGGCTTCGTGTCAAAGACGATCTACGTCGAGGTTGCACAAGCTCAAGCTCCGACTTCACAAAGTAGTGAAACTTGTGAAGAGAACACCCAAAACAACTTGGCAAGAGGTAGAGGGTGAAGAAATAGGAGATGGGTCCACTTTAGATTTGGAATTCTCTCACTTTTGCTCAAGTTGCCATTGATGGCATCTTGTTTTCTCTCTTGAAGAAGAAGGAAGAAGCAAATAAAATATGATAAGTATATTGAAAAAGAATAATAAAATCAAAATACTTATCATGTTCTAACCTAGGTTAAGTGTAGAGAATAAACCATGGTCACTTGGATGGGTTAGGGTTAAGCATGAAGATAAGGATGGTTGCTAAAAGTCAAAGCTTCATGAAGCTTCAACTAATGACAAAGAAAGCCACCATTCTCATATTTATCTTTTTCAAATAAATAAATAAACAAACAAATAAATAAATAAATAAATATGCAAAACCCTAATTATCAAATTAACCATGGATTAATTCTATACACTTAACAAAATGATCAAGTATCATCAAACATGATACAAAAATGTGCACTAAAGTATATCACATATACAATGTGCATCAAGTGAGAAAAATCCGTTTAAAAATGAACCAATACTAGTTAATGCAATGCAATATATCAAATATATAATTATGCATTAAATCATTAAATCAACATTTGATTCAATGATCCGGTCATGTCGCACATAACCGACTAGAATCCAATGTATCGATTTATCGAATCAATGATTCGATAACTAGGTCATATCGAATATAACCAATCGAAACATTTATCGCGAGAATGAAATGCGGTATCACATACACGCATTATTCTCGGTCCTGCACATATCTCATATGCGCTCCTATTTCGTTTCGCTTGAACCAGGAAACCTCTGTGTGGGACTCTAAAGACTCGTCAATACGCCGGTAGCAGATGATGATCATATCAAGCATCCACAAGCCGCAAGCGGTCTGCTAAACGTAACGGCCACCCGGGTATTGAGCGATCAGAAGATCGACGAGCTAGCCCGCTCACACTCCTGCGAATCCGACCAGTAACACTTACCGTACAGTCCGGTCTCTTCGTCTGATATGTCGCATATCAAGTCTAGGGGTGGTAAACGTCAGACCCCAATAACCCGATAAGTCGTGCCGATATTAGGCTCATAACGGGTCGAGAAACTACTGGTAACACTTACCAGTAAATCTCTGATCAGCCCTGGCCAGGGACTTCCCTGTTACGGCCAATCGAGCACAGCGCAACATCAACTCCCAATACCGGGAGAGACGAAACCCCTCCTATCTCTCATTGCCTCCATGTGACTCGGGACTGTACCCAAAGACCACCGTTTTGCACGCCCTCATGGATGTGGTAAGGTGGAGATCAAAGCACAGTGGGAATCACACAAGACTCTATGACGATCTCGGGTCTACAGACTAACCTGTACAAGTGTCACCTGAGAACTGCCATCTGACGTGAGGTATAATACCATCTGGGAGTTCTCGGCGAGTCCGTCCAGTATACTCAGTCTCCACTGAGCAACCGTATACCATCTCTGATGTCAAACACCAATGGATATGGGATCATCCATCGCCCATCACATGGGTCGAGAAGCGTATACGCTAGTCTACTCTGGTATATCGATGCCCCGTCTCGATACACCCACGACTAGGGACCTTGAAGGATGTACTTATAGACTACCATGTCCCCACTAGTATGATCTGCATCATAGTCCAGGTAGTCAAGTACACATCCTAAGGGCTTTACCAACATGTAACTATAAGACAGTATAAAGAGACAAGTGTACATGTTAAGATAAAGGTCAACCAGATAGCATACTATCATGTCGAGCAAGAAAGTCATCTCTATATATGTCCAAGCATCCAATATAATATACATCATCTGTACAATACTGGCCTCTAGGGCATACATACTACTAACAAGACTATCGCATACCGGGCCTAGGGGGGCGGCAAGCGTCAGTCCCCTAAAAGCTGTATAAGTCATGTCGGAGTGAAGCCTATTACACCTTGAGAAGCTACTGGAAATCCTACCAGTAAATATCGTTTGCCCTGGCCAGGGACTTTGCGTAATGGATCTCCAAACACAGCGCAATATCAACTCCCAATACCGGGAGAGACAAATCCTATCTAACTGCCACTGCCTCCAAGTGCTTCGGGACTGCACCCAACTGCTACCTGTTTGCATGACTCCTTTGAGCCGTGGTAGGGTAACAATCTATGAATAGTGGGAACACACTCGAGATGAAGCAGCAGTATCAAGTCAACGGACTATGCTGTACTCATGTCACCTGGGAACTGTTAACTGACGACGGGTATAATACCAACCAACAATTCCCTGCGAGTCCTGTCCGGTGTACCCATAACCCAACGAGCACCTGCATAGTATCTCCAGTACAACGTACTAATGGCTGTGGAACAGACCATCTCCCTTGCTGGGATGAGAAGCGTATACACTAGTCTACTCTGGAGTATCGATGCCCTGTCTCGATAATCCTACGACTAGGGACCTGAAAAAGGATGTGCTTGTAGACTACCCAGCTCCCACTAGTGTGACTGCCATCACAACGCTAGTAGTCAAGCAAGATCCTAAGGGCTCTATCAATATGTATTCGCGATATGCTAAAAGAAACATATACACATATTAAGATAGATATAAACCAAGTAGCATACTACTATATTGAGCAAAACTGTTAATACAACTGTGAATATCCCAAGCTTCCATTAAATAATATACAAGCTAGTATGATACAATAATGGCCCCTAGGGTATATACACTAACAATATCCCACTTGCACTAGGGCCATATACTAGCATATCGAAGACCTATCATCTCGAATAACCTCTCAAACTGTGTCTGAGGTAAGGCCTTTGTGAATGGATCTGCAGTGTTCTCCTCTGTAGCAACTCTTCGGACCTCGATCTCCTGGCGATCAATGATCTCCCTGATCAGGTGATACCGCCTCATCATGTTTTTGGACTTCTGATGGGACCTGGGTTCCTTCGCTAAAGCTATAGCGCCGTTGTTGTCACAATACAGCGGTATTGGATCAGCAATGGTAGGAACCACCTGAAGTTCTGTTAGGAACTTCTTCATCCAGACTGCTTCTTTTGCGGCATCGCAAGCAGCGATATACTCTGCTTCCTTCGTCGAGTCAGCAACGGTGTCCTGCTTGGAACTCTTTCAGCACACCGCCCCTCCATTGAGGGTAAAAACATAACCTGACATGGACTTGGAGTCATCCTTGTCACTCTGGAAGCTAGAGTCAGCAAAAGCCTCAATCTGGAGGTCTTTTACGCCGTAAACCAAGAACATATCCTTAGTCCTTCTCAGGTACTTGAGAATGTTCTTTACTGCTATCCGGTGCTTCTCCCCCGGGTCTGACTGATACCGGCTTACCACACTCAGTGCGTACGCTACATCTGGTCTGGTGCACAACATCGCATACATTATAGAACCTACTGCAGAAGCGTAGGGTATAATTGACATGCGATCCCTTTCCAAATCAGTCTTGGGAGACATCTCTTTGGAGAGGGTGATTCCGTGATAAGTCGGTAAATTACCGCGCTCAGAATCTTCCATACTGAATCTTTTCAGTATAGTGTTGATATACCTGTACTGTGAAAGTCCCAACATCCTCTTAGATCTATCACGATAGATCTGGATCTCCAGAATGTAAGAGGCATCACCCAGGTCTTTCATGGATAACCTGTGTAACAAGAATCCTTTGACAGATTGTAGCATAGGAATATCATTTCCTATCAATAGAATGTCATCCACGTACAAGACGAGGAATACAACAGTTCATGATACAATTTTACTATATATACATGGTTCATCTGGATTTTTGATAAAATCATATTCTTTGACCGTTTCATCAAAACAGATGTTCCAACTCCGCGATGCTTGCTTTAGTCCATAAATGGACTTAAGCAACTTGCACACTTTCCCGCTGCTCCCACTCTGATTGAAACCTTCTGGCTGATCCATATAGACGCACTCTTCTAAATTACCATTTATAAAAGTCGTCTTTACGTCCATCTGCCAGATCTCATAATCATAGAAGGCGGCAATGGCAAGAAGGATCCGAATAGATTTGAGCATAGCCACTGGAGAAAAAGTTTCGTCATAGTCCAAACCAGGTCTTTGATGAAAACCCTTTGCAACAAGTCTAGCCTTATACGTTTCCACCTGTCCATCTACACCAATCTTTTTCTTGAAGATCCACTTGCATCCTATGGGTTTTACCCCATCTGGAGCAAAGTCCAAAGTCCATACTTTGTTGGTGTACATGGACTCCATCTCGGTCGGCATTGCATCCAGCCATCTTACCGAGTCGCCGCTCTGGATGGCCTGCTGGAAGCTAGTAGGTTCATCATTATCAATGACGCAATCCTCTCTATCTCCGTCTATGAGAACACCATAGTATCTCTCAGGCGGATGAGACGGCCTACTACTCCTGCGGAGGGGTGCGGGAATGTCCTGTTCTTCTTGAATTTCGGGTTCTACCAAACTTTCAGTAGTAGTTTGTGGTTATGGAATTTCTTCCAGTTCTATTGCGCTCCCACTTGTTTCCTTTTCTAAAAACTGCCGTTCTAGAAAATGGGCATTACGAGAAACAAAAACCTTTTGTTCCTCTTCGTAATAGAAGAAATATCCCTTAGAGTTCTTTGGATATCCCACAAACTTACGCTGTACTGATCGTGCCTCGAGTTTGTCTGCATGCTGCTTTTTAACAAAAACTGGACATCCCCATATCTTCAGATACTGAAGATAGGGTTTCTTCCCACTCCACATCTGATATGGTGTGGTAGGCACAGACTTGGTAGGAACCCTGTTCAAAAGATATGCAGCTGATTCTAGTGCATAACCCTAGAAAGATTGTGGTAACTCGGCATTACTCATCATGGAACGTACCATATCCAATAGGGTTCGGTTCCGTCTCTCTGATACACCGTTATGTTGTGGAGTGTATGGAGGAGTAAGCTGAGAGAGAATTCCTTTCTCTTTTAGGTAACCCAGGAACTCGGCACTTAAGTATTCACCATCTCGATCAGATCTCAGTGTCTTGATACTTTTGCCGGTTTGGTTTTCTACTTCATTCTTATATTCTCGGAATTTCTCAAAGGCCTCGGATTTATGTTTCATCAAGAAAATGAATCTATACCTAGAGAAACCATCCGTAAAAGTAATGAAATATGAAAAACGGCCTCTTGCATGTGTAGATATTGGACCACATACATCGCTGTGTATGAGTCCTAAGAGCTCGCTCGCTCTTACTCCATATCCAGTGAATGGAGTCTTTGTCATCTTTCCTTTGAGACATGATTGACAAGTGGCATAAGATTGATATTCGAACGGATCTAAATATCCTTCTCTATGTAACTTAGTTAACCTTGTCTCATTGATATGACCCAGTCTACAATGCCATAAGAAAGCCTGATTTATTTCTGAAGACTTTCTTTTTAGTGTGTTCTGGACATTGAAAATCTGTAATTGGTTTAACACGTATATACCGTTATCTAGTGTACCGGACCCAATAAAACCATGATTAAGGTGGATGTTAACAATATCGCTTATAAACGTGAAATCATAATCTTCTTTTGATAACAACGATACTTATATGATATTACACGTTAAACTAAGTACACAAAAACAGTTGTGCACAACCAAAATATGTCCACTCGTCAATCCAAGGTGATAATCCCCTACGGACACAGCATTCACACTAGCTCCGTTAGCAACATGGAGGGTTATATCACCAACCTTCAGCACTCTACGGTTTCTCAGTGCCTGCAATAAATTGCATATATGAGATCCTGATCCGGTATCCAATACCCAGGAAGTAGAGTTGATTGACAGACAATTTTCAATTACAAACACACCTGAAGCCGAAGCCACAACTTGCCTCCGGTCCTGGTTCTTGGAAATCCAAGCTTTGCAATCCTTCTTCCAATGGCCTTTCCTGCGACAGTGGAAGCACTCGTCCTTTGCCACTACTGGCACCGCAACCTTCGCCTTTCCCTTGGCTTCCATCTTACCAACACCACCTCTCGGTTTGGTAGCGGCCTTCTTCTTCCTTCCTTTGGCCCTTGCCTTGGACCTGGAAGAGGAAGCACTGCGAACAAACATAGTAGGTGTTTCCCTTACTTTCTGCAAGGTGCCCTCTGCACTCCTCAACATGTTAAGGAGTTCTGGAAGTTCAACTTCTTTACCTTGAATGTTGAAATTCAAGATAAACTGTGTGTAGGTGGAAGGAAGGGACTGGAGAATCAAATCTGTATACAGCTCTTTCTCTAATATTGTCCTGAGATCTGTGAGCTCCAATATAGCCAATCATCTTAAGGACATGTTCCCCTACAGATGATCCGACGGCCATCCTCGACTGAAACAAGTTCTTCGAGCTCTCGTATCTAACTATACGAGATTGCTCTCCATACAGTTCCTTGGTGTGGAGAAATATGGATTCTAGATCCGTATTCTCGTGCCTCCTCTGATGTTCATTATTCATAGAGGCAAGCACGATGCATTTGGCCTTCGCGCAGTCTAACTCTCAGGTCTTGCGGATTTTCTTATCCGCGACACTGGATTTAGGACCTGGGATGGCAGGGGCCTTTGTAGTAAGGACATACCCCAATTTGTCATAGGTAATAACCATCTTAACATTCCAGAGCCAATCTTTATAGTTTGGCCCTGTCAAAATATTTTTATCTAATAATAACTTAAGGCCTGTCATGTTCTGGGTCGCTGCAATAAGAGAGAGAGGGAACACTTTAGCATGATGCTCTTGCGAGTTTAGAGTAGTTTTTAGTTTATCTAAACAGGATGGCTCCCACTGTTTCTCGAATCCCTCCTCAAACCAAAAAGGAAGAACTAGTCAGGACTTTCTCACCGTACAATACTTGCTTAACCGTTCAGCCAGGCCGGTGTCGGAACTTCGAGGGAGGTTTTACGACGCTTTCGCGAAGTTCCTTAATTAAATAACCTCTTTTCTCTGGGGGCGTAGCCCCGCTGACACCTTTCTCGACACCTACTTAGTTTATAGCATTGATCGTTAAGTGACGAATCTCCTGATGAGTAGCGGATACTCACGGTAAGATCAGGATCCAAATATCATCGTTTGATAAAGCTGAAGGAATCCTACCAAAATTATCACACTCCAAATGGTATGCAACTCTTGGCAAATTTCAGTTTCTTTAGAAATTCCCGATATAAATTTCTGGCCCATTCTCTTATGACCTTGGCATTGGTCAAAATGTCATAAGTCACATGTCAAGTTCTACCCATCATTATCTTGTTAATTTGAACCCACCCGTACATACCCCTGACGTTGGCCAAATGATAGTACGACTGTCCCAAACCAACTCATCTATCTATGCAACAAATGAATACCCAGCAACTACCAAACACTATGCCTTGGCGTTGGTCAAAATACATAGCTTGAATACTATTGAATAACCAAATGAAATGACGGAGGGCTACAAATGGTTTTGGCGAAACCGTGAACGTAGTGAACTTGATATGATCGAAGGAACCTGATAGCTTTTAAAAGGAGTGGTTTAAGCTCCGCAATTAAAAAAAATATCTTCTGTTTTAAAATAACCGAGTGGTTTCTTTTAAACTGTTCCAACGATTCAACTTTTGTTTATTTTCTTTGCAATAAAATAATGCGTCCCATCAATTAACCTATCATTGCAGAAAACAATGAAAATACAACGTCCTCTTATGCCATCCGCATTCGCCACTGGGCCCCGTCATTCACCCGTTAGGTTACTTCACTAACGACAGAGTGGGGGCTGGGCTAGCGCGGGTGCAAAACATAAGTGACGCCTACTAGCTATCATATATAGATATTGTACATTTGTCAGACGCAATAATAGTCATTCCAGATCACAGATGAACATATTGGATTTTCTACGAATCCGCATTCCTTTTGAGCCTGCAAAGAAAAACGGATTACACAGTCGCGATGAATAGCCAAAACCCCACCCTAGACCCTTACGGGTACAGCAAACTACCCGCCTAGTACCCGAAGTGAAGCGATCTCCCTCAACGACGTGAGTAGGCCACTAAACACTTCAAAGTATCCGGTAGTTTGTGCACCCCATCTTGGGTCTATCCTAGGAGCAGAAAATAGTAAATGAAATAATACAACGGTGGCTACAACCTCAACCCGGATGTGCCCCGCAAAAGAATATTACAAAAAATTACAATTTACATTTGAATGAAAGAAATACTCATCTCACATCCCCGGCTATCCATTCACGACAATCCAACAAGTCCACATTCACAAACCAGTAAAAACCATTACAGAAATGTGCAACCCCCTGCTAACCGACATACTAGCAGTTAGGGGAGGTTTACGAACACATTAAACACAACACAGATATAATCAAGTTAGCCACACAGCTTAGAACTTCAATCAAGCAACACAAATGAATCTACTCCAAACAATTCTCTGTGCACATAAAACCTGAGCAGAAACAAATAATCCCAGAAAACACAACATCAACATAGAAGAATAACTAAGCAAATTTGGGTTGACTCGAAGTCAACTCTGCCGCGGATCCGCGGTGGATCGCTTGGATCGAAGGCGGTTCCGCGGTGGTATGGTCGAGTCACGATCCCAAATTTCTTCACAATTCATAAAAAACCCTGCTTGTATTTTTAAGGGTCCATGAAAAAATTTTAGACCCCGTTTTAAAAACGGAAGAAACTATGTGAAAATGATATTTTTTCGGGTTCGTTTTGCGATCGAATTTCTAACGACTTTGCTAACATGTTTGTTATGGTTTAGCCTGGCTCTGATACAAGTGTAAGTCGACGTTAGACACCCCACATGATGCGGGGAGGTGAAATAGGTAAAACAATCATTTTGTTCAAATTAATATCAACTAACTTTACGGATCTTTGCTAAACCCTAACTAACAACTATCTAGAAGTGCTAAACTACTATGATAGATGATTATATCTCAAGATACTAGTCCTTCTTGTTCTTGTTGTTCACCTCCTCGTCGGCCTCCTTGATGTGATAGAAGATCCACCCGAGAGTTCCTTCTCCAAGCTTTAACCTCTCACTTGAGATAACTAGGTGTCTATGATTGCTAATCAAACTAACCTAGAAGATATAGAGATGGATTAGGGATCTATTAGTCTTGCTAACCCTTGGGATCTCAACACATGAGAGGATTAAGGTGAGGTTCTTGAAGAGAGAGAGCTTGAGGAAAGAGAATGTGTTTGTGAGAATGAATATAAATCTTGAGTCATTTGGATAAATAATGAAGCATGAAAATATCTAAGTAATAATATATAAAATTATCAACCATACTTTATTAATTACTTTGAGTTGAATCACCTCATGACTCATGATGTAATTAATGCAAATTTCACATCATCTCCTCCACCTCATTAAGCTTAATTCAAAAATGAATTAAAACATAATGAGTCATCTTTCTTCTAGAAGCTTCTCGAGTAATTACGAGAATGCCCCTCCTATCCGTAAAACACGGAAAAACTGAGACTGTATAAATCCAATAATCCAATACTAGAATCTGGCTTAAACTAAAGCCCGCTACTAAAAATTGTCCGAGCATCATACGTGCACAAGTACACGTATATGTCCGAACCCTGCCGTAAAACCATACGACCTCTATATCGTTTCGACTGAAGCAGGGAAACTCTCTGTGTGGGACTCTAAAGCCTCGACACTACGCTGGCAGTGGGTTTAACCGCAGGCCGCAAGCGGTACTAGCTGTACGTAACGGTCCCCAGGTAGATGTCGATAAGAAGGCCGATGAGGAAACCCATCCGTACTCCTACTGAGCCTGATGTGACAATCTCTGTACAGTCCAGTCTGTTCGTCTATGACTATCGCATATCGGTTCTAGGGGGTGGCAAGCGTCAGTCCCCTAAAAGCTGTATAAGTCGTGTCGGAGTGAAGCCCATTACACCTTGAGAAGCTACTGGAAATCATACCAGTAAATCTCGTTTGCCCTAGCCAGGGACTTTGCGTAATGGCTCTCCAAACACAGCGCGATATCAACTCCCAATACCGGGAGAGACGAATCCTATCTAACTGCCGCTGCCTCCAAGTGCTTCGGGACTGCACCCAACTGCTACATGTTTGCACGACTCCTTTGAGCCGTGGTAGGGTAGCAATCTAAGAACAGTGGGAACACACTCGAGATGAAGCAGCAGTATCAAGTCAATGGACTATGATGTACTCATGTCACCTGGGAACTGTTAACTAACGACGGGTATAATACCAACCAACAGTTCCTTGCGAGTCCTGTCCGGTGTACCCGTAACCCAACGAGCACCTGCATACTATCTCCAGTACAATGTACTAATGGCTGTGGAACAGACCATCTTCCCTGCTGGGATGAAAAGCGTATACACTAGTCTACTATGGAGTATCGATGCTATGTCTCGATAATCCTACGACTAGGGACCTGAAAAAGGATGTGCTTGTAGACTACCCAGCTCCCACTAGTGTGACTGCCATCACAACGCTGGTAGTCACGCAAGATCCTAAGGGCTCTATCAATATGTATCCGTGATATTCTAAAAGAAACATATACATATATTAAGATAGATATAAACCAAGTAGCATACTACTATGTTGAGCAAGACTGTTATTACAACTGTGAATATCCCAAGTTTCCAATAAGTAATATACAAGCTAGTATGATACAATAATGGCCCCTAGGGCATATACACTAACACGGTCTACCCATGTTTTCTCACGAATCTTGAGAGGTTTGACCCCATCTCTCGACAGGTTAATAGATTGGTACAATCGCTTTTTACACGCCGGTCATTACAAATTGTACTAATTTATTCACTCCATTTTCACACTCAAGTTCGTACTCCATTTCTTTTTCCCTTCCGCCATTCTTCTCCTCATATACCGGGACCGTATACCGCTTCTATCCCCATACTGTCTCGCGTATTCTCCATTTCTTTCCTCTCTGCATTCTTTCACCAACCTGCACATTATAGCGATAAAAATTTTGAATGGTTGGTGCTAACTTTTGGCCTGTGTAAGGCCTTGTATAGATTGATATTGTTCTTTCCCCCCTAATCCTGAACTTCACCGCTTAAACAGCGGAAACACTGTTTCACTTATGTTTGGGGGGAGGGGGCTTTTTGTGTATATATATTTTTGGTTTGCTTTTTGTTTTGTATATAAAAAAAAACAGGGGAGCACCGACAATTTTGACCCTCTTGGTGTAGTCTGACAGTGAGGGCACTGTCAAGTTTAAGTTTGGGGGGGTGTTTGGTAAGCTTTCTTCCTTCGCATTCATGTGAATATTTTGCATTTGCATACTTATTTTAAAACCCATAAAAATCGAAAAAATTTACAAAATTATAAAAACTTCGTCGTCAAGTTAGCTAATAGGATAACTGAGATTTTTATTCCGAAAGTTTAGTTGATACGTTAGAAATAACAAAATCTTAGGCTTAGGAATTGAAAACCTTAAAAATAACCCTCCTTCTGTTTAACCTTGGTAATTATACGTCCTTATAGTTTTTTTTATAGAAGTAGGTAATCTTGAGTTCAGTTCTTGAGTTAAGTCGAAATGAAGGGAAAGTATTGAAAGCTTTACTGAAGGATAAGTCTGAAAAATAGTTTCTATTCTTGAGTCCAAATTTAGAAAGTATATACCCTACAAACTGCATATACACGCACCTTGAAACTTGGGATAGTAGAGCATATCTAGAAATACTCTTGCCTGAAAACCTAGTATGAAAGAAAAAACGGTATTTAAAGCTAACTACCAAAAGAGCATCATTGAAAAAAAAATATACCCGGTCTTGAAAAAGAAAAATAAAGAAAAGAAAAATAAATAAAGTCAAGACCTGAAAACTTCTATTTACGTTTTAAGCTCACACATTCAGTAATCGGCTATTGGTGCCTCAAGAAGCATTAATAGTCGCATGAAAGGTGTGTGAGCAACACCGTCCATCATTAACGAAAAGAAGTAGTATTAGGTATTAGGGAAAGGGTACTATAGCTTGAATTGAATTCTTAAGTGTAAGGGTGAAACTATACACACACATAGGGGTATACAATCGATATTTGGAGGAAAGATGGGAATAAAGAATAAGACTTATGTTTTCCGTAAAATTGATAAAAATCCCTGATTGGAGACCGCACTTTAGACGAAAAACTCAAGAGATACCGATATCTTTCTAAACTGTAAAACGTATAGGATCTGAGGTTGAATAAATAGGAGGTGTGAAACATTAGGGTTGGATATTTCTAACTTAGGATGATAGAATTTCTAACTTAGATGCTAAACTGTAGGAATAGAATCGAAGTTAACTTGTGAAACTAGTTTGACGGGATTTTGTGGGTGTAATCCGCTGAAAACCCTCAGGAGACAACACTCCTCCTACTAGGGACACCTAGAGCTTTAACGGCTAGTTACACGAGCTCAGTGCAATTGCGTTCCTTGCGAAAGTGAGGCTAGGATTTTTGTTTTGCTCGGGACGAGCAAAAGATAAGTTTGGGGGTATTTGTTAATCTCAAAAAACTGCATTTTAATACCACTCATTCATTATCTATTTTTTGTATGTATCGGTACTATTAACCAGTGTCTGCTCAGTAAATATAGATTACAGGTATCCGTGATAAAATATTGAAAACACATTCAAATGCATGGATATTACATTGGTGAGCCGACACTGCAATCGGAACTGCAAACCGATCAATATTTCAAGATTTTCTTTTTGCAACATGGATGTGTACACACTTTTTATCTAAATGGTCCAACACATACAAGTGTGTACACTAACTTGTTGGTTCATGGACCTAGAGGGGGCTGCCTTGGTGCAAGTGAGCACAAGTGAGGTGATGTGTGTTAAATGCAAAGATGTGATGTGATTTAAAAAGTACCATGTTTCCCTCCATAGTCTACTGAGTATAACCAGGTTCATATAAACAAATCAAGCAGCACCAGTGGACTTGTCGAGAGAACACAAGACCACCACACCAACACGAGCCAGATAGCTCGGATTTGGACCGGCGACATGCCCAAGAAAACCGGTCTCGCCGGCCCCACCATGACCAATAAGTCCTATTTTTGTTCTGTCTCACCCTTGCTGTCACATTAACTCATTTTCATTGCTTGTTTATTCTTATTTTGTGCCTATATAAGGCAGATCAGAGAGCAAGGGACAAGGGTCATACTTTGTATACTTTTTGTTTCTCTTTTCATTTTGTTCTTGTACATAGCTAGTTCCCCTTGAGTTCTTTGCCTTCTCTTGATCTTGCAAGCTCTTCATTGAGCTTGCAAGTTTAAGTTTCGGTTATTGAACTCAAGGGTTGTATCATCATTTGGAATCAATAAAGATTTCATTTTTCCTTCATTTTGCCTTGAGTTCTTAACCTTCTCTTCATCTTGTAACCTCTTCATTGAGCTTGCAAGTTTAAGTTTAGGTTATTGAACCCATGATTTGTAATATCGCTTTTGGTTCTTAGTATTTCTATCTCTTTACTTACTTGCAATTGTATTCATTCCATTTACTTACTTGCATTTTATTACCATGCCCTTTACTTACTTGCTTGTTGCTATTTTCTTTTCTTTTTATCTTTTCATTTGCTCTTTCTCTTTGTTGTTTTGGTTGTTTGTGAATATGGTGTTGTTAGGAAAAAGAATGGAATTGTAAGTTAAGGTTTTCGTTTCTCATTTCCTTTGCCCGATATTTTCAATTGAACTCTGCCCAAACCATACGCAAGCGCTCCGTTAGGCACCCTACCTACCAAGGTATCGGTGATCCCTAACCACGACTGGTTGCGTTCGGTTTGGCCGGAGGCAAAAGCCAAGAGACAAGAACGGACGGACAAGGATCAATAAGCCGGATTTGCCTAATACCGTGCTTAAGTATCCTAATCCACGTTGTTGCCTATTGCTCTAGCTTCAATAGTCAAGTTCGGCACAAAGGATTGAATACGGAAATCCATAACTTATACTAACCTAGCTATTCCTAACAAACTTATACTTGCATATAAACACATAGGTTAGAATCGAACCATTCCACCACGCGCATTAACTAGTCATAACAAGAACGTGAAACGCTCCGTCTCCCTACGGATGACCCGTACTCATCACGGCTAGCTACATGCGACGCCGTCCTGATTGCGGTTAACTTTAGAACTTAAAATACGACACGCACGAAAGCGCGCGTGCAATCATCACTCCCGGTGAAGGGATCTCGGCTCTTTCCTCATCGAATGAGGTACTGGATAGTCATGAAAACCACTATGCAAAGCTCGAACTAGAGAAGCAGTCAGAAGACAAAACCGAGTGGGTTGCAGCATTTGCTAGTTTCTCTAAAGAGGTCACTCCCGGTGAAAGGATCTCGGCTCTTTCCTCATCGAATGAGGTGTTGGATATTCATCAAGGGATACCACTGTGCAAAGCAAAAACTAGAGCTACCCTTTGTGAATATTTGATTCTACAACATGTTTAGGTTTCTTTCTTTTCATTAATCTCATTAATGAAGTCCCATCAATTAATGTTTCTTAAAGATTACAGAAAAATGAAACAAAAAATAGAACGTACGCTTATGTCATCCGCATTCGCCACTGGGCCTCGTCATGCACCGTTAGGTTACTTAACTACCGGCAGAGTAGGGGCTGGACTAGCGTAGGTGCAAAACATAAGCAACGTTTATTATATATCATATATATAATATTACATTCGTCTCACGCAGTTATATGATCAACAACACAGAATCAAGCAACATATGAAATATTGGATATACTAGGATGTCCGTATTTTAAATTTAGCCAATAATGTAAAACACGGATTCCACAGTCGTGATGAATAGCCAAACCCACATCACTAGACCCCTACGAGAGCGGCAAGTAACCCTGCCAATTCTAGAGTTAGGAGACCCGGTCTCTGTAAGGTTACTAAGCACACGCACAAGGGTCTATAAGGCATCAACCATGCCCGATTTAAAATTTAGCCGTGCCGAACAACCCTAAACCAAGATCTTAGACTAGAGATTAGGCGAAACAAAGCATGTTAAACACTTTAACATCTAAGGGTTAGGGATTACAACCTTTGTAGTCCGGTCCTTCACTTCATAAGCTCCGTGTTGTGGTCCCTTCGCTGCAATCATCATATTCCGGACTCTTGAGAGGCTCCATGAAGAGAAAGATGCAAGCTTTCTTCCGATCTTCGATAACAAAGATGATCTATCTTGAAGTTTCATTAACACAAGCTCTCACTCACAAAATGAAGTGAACACCCTAATCTAAATGGCTAGGATAGATTAGGATGATGAAGTAGGATTTTAGCTCTCATTTATTTTCATTAACACACTCATTTTCATCACTTCATAAAAAGCTAGAAAGCTTTTCATGAAAAGAAAGAAGAAGGAAGAAGAAGAACAATCAATCCTTTTGTGATGAATAATGAAACTCATATATGAGGTTAGAAATGCAACCATAGTTAAGAATGAATCCTTAACTCATGTAGAGAAACAACCATGGTAAAGGGGTTTGGGTTAGGTTAAGGAAATATCTTCACAAAATATCTTTTCCAAAACAAAAGGCAAAGCTTCTAGAAACTTCTAGAAAACTTAACCCAAATCAAACCCTAACCATGTTTAATCTCCACTAAACTTGTTGCATTAAAAACCATATCATGTTACAATATTATATATCACATATATAATATTTATTGTAACAAAATAAAATAATACAATTAACATATATCGCATATATATCAATGTATTACCCGAGTGAGAAAAAGAATCTTTTAGTGAGCTTATATCAGTTAATGTAATTTAATATATCAAATATATAATTATACATTAAATTATCGAATCAACACATGATCCGATAATCCGGCTATTTCATAAATAACCGACTAATATAATCTGTATCAGTTCATCGAATCAACACTTGATCCGATGACCCGGCTATATCACATATACCCGGCCGATATCTCATATCGCGAGAATCTAGTACGGTATCACATACACGTATTGTTCTCGGTCCCGCACATATCATATATGTGCTCCTACTCCGTTTTGACTGAGCCAAGAAACCTCTATGTAGGACTCTAAAGAATCGTCAATACGCCGGCAGTAGGTGATGATCATATCAAACACCCACAAGCTGCAAGCGGTCAGCTAAACGTAACATCCACCCAGGTATTAAGCGCCCAGAAGATCAACAAGCAAGCCTGTACATTCTCATGTGAATCCAGTCAGTAACACTCCCATACAGTCTGGTCTCGTCGTCTGATATGTTGCATATCTCGCCTAGGGGTGGTAAACGTCAGACCCCAGTATCTTGATAAGTCGTGTAGCTATGAGGTCTATAATAGTTCGAGAAACTACTGATAACACTTACCAGTAAATCTCAGCAACCCTGGCCAGGGATTTCCAGTTATAGCCAATCGAACATAGCACAACTCAACTCCCTATACCGGGAGAGACGAATCCCCTCCTATCGCTCATTGCCTCCATGTGATTCGGGACTGTACCCAAAAGCCACCTTTTTACACGCCCTCTTGGACGTGGTATGATGGAAATCAAAGAACAGTGGGAATTACACAAGACTCTATGACGATCTCGGGTCTACAGATTAACCTGTATCAGTGTCACCAGAGAACTGCCATCTGACGTGAGGTGTAATACCATCTGGGAGTTCTCGGCGAGTCCGTCCACTGTACCTAGTCTTTACTGAGCACCCGTACACCATCCTTGATGTCAAACACCGATGGATATGGGATCATCCATCGCCCATCATATGGGTCAAGATGCGTATACGCTAGTCTACTCTGGTGTATCGATGCCCTGTCTCGATACACCCTCGACTAGGAACAGTTATAGGATGTACTTGTCGACTACCGTGGCCCCACTAGTATGATATCATCATAGTCCCAGTAGTCGAGTACATATCCTAAGGGCTTTATCAACATGTAACATAGAGACAATCAGAGTACACATTAAGATAAAGTACAACCAGATAGCATACTATCATGTCGAGCAAGAAAGTCCTCCTTATATATGTCCAAGCATCCATTACAATATACATCGTATGTACAGTAAAGGCCTCTAGGGCATACATATAACTAACAATCTCCCACTTGCACTAGGGCCATCTGTTGTGGTATCGCATACCCAACAATTAGCTGTGGTTGAAGTATCTCATACTCAACCATCCCATAAAAGTCTCTACTGGGAAAAAGGCCTTTGTGAGTGGATCCGTGTTGTTGTCCTCTGTGTCTACTCTCCTAACCTCAATCTCCCTGGAGATCAACCATCTCCATGATCAGGTGATACTGCCTAAGAATTATATCTGGATTTCAGATGGGACAGGTGTTCCTTGGCATAAGCCACAACTCCATTGTCATACAATGGTAGGAACGAAGTTCATCTCATAAACTTATATATCCAGACTGCCTCTTTGGTAGCATCCTTGGTAACGATGTATCTTGCCTTTAATCGTCTAGTAAGTCAAGGTATCTAGCTTGGAACTCTTCCAACATACTGTCCCTCCACTGAGGGTAAAGACAATGCCTGCGACTGACATTCAGTCGTCCTTATCACCATGGAACCATTTCCAGTTATTCTCCTCAGGATCTATTGATACCAACTCACTACAACTAGTGAGAATCCTAACATCCAATTAGATCTATCTCATAGATCCAAAACCCAGGATTTAGGAGGTATCACTTTGATCCTATATGGAGAATCATTGTGATAAGTGGAGATTGACCGAGCATAGTGTAGGGTTCCTAGGCACACACTAGAGGTCTCACAAGGCATCAACCATGCCAATTTCAAAAAATCTAGGTGCCGAGAAACCCGACTACGGATCGTTGGATAGAAATCTAGGCGAAAATGAAATCTAGTTAACAACTTAACAAAAAGGAAACGGAAATACAACCTTTGTAAATCCGGTGCTCCACCTCCATAGCTCCGCAACGAAGTCCCCTCGCTGTCCTAGTGAATTCCCGGGCTCTAGCGTCGGCTTCATCGGAGAATAGGCGAGCTAGGTCGTCGATGTCCATGCCGAAGATGATCTACGTCGAGGCATCGCTAGATCAAGCTCTACCTTCACCAAGCCATGAAAACTTGTGAAGGAAACACCCTCTACTACTTGGCAAGAGGTAGAGGATGAAGAAATAAGAAGTGGGTAGACTTTAGAATTGGATTTCTCACTCATTTTCTTCACTTGCCATTGAAGAGGCAAGCTTTCTTCTTTGAAGATGAAGAAGAAGAAGAAGATGAAGATAATTATTATGATAAGTGTTATTCAATAATTCAAAAAGAATTATTCTTATCATAATTAGAACCATGGTTAGATGTAGAGAGTTAACTCAAGTTAAATGAATGGTTAGGGTTAGAAGAAGAAGACAAAAAGGTTACATTAGTCAAAGTTGCATGAAGCTTCAAGAAGCTTCATGTAAGAAAGCAACCTTTTTATTTTCCTTTTCACTTTTTCTTTTAATCCAAATTAAAAGATAAATGAATAAATGAAGGAATAAAAACCCTAACCATTTACTTAACCATGGAATAACTCTTTACACAAACCCTAGCAAACATGTATCATCAAACATGATACAATCAAGTGCACAAAAGTATATCACATATACAATGTGCACATCCGAGTGAGAAAATCCATTTAAAGTGAACCAATACTAGTTAATGCAAAGTAATATATCAAATATATAATTATACATTAAATCATTAAATCAACACTTGATTTAACGATCCGGTCATATCGCATATAACCGACTAGTATCCAATGTATCGGCTTATCGAATCATTCCTTGATTCGATAACTAGGTTATATCGCATACAACCATTCGACACATTCATCGCGAGAATGAAATACGGTATCACATACACGCATTATTCTCGGTCCCGCACATATCTCATATGCGCTCCTATTTCGTTTCGCTTGAGCCAGGAAACCTCTGTGTAGGACTCTAAAGACTCGTCAATACGCCGGCAGCAGATGATGATCATATCAAGCACCCACAAGCCGCAAGCGGTCTGCTAAACGTAACGGCCACCCAGGTATTGAGCGATCAGAAGATCGACGAGCAAGCCCGCTCACACTCCAGTGAATCCAACCAGTAACACTACCGTACAGTCCGGTCTCGTCGTCTGATATGTCGCATATCTCGCCTAGGGGTGGTAAACGTCAGACCCTAATAGCTCGATAAGTCGTGTCGATATAAGGTCTATAACAATTCAAGAAACTACTGGTAACACTTACCAGTAAATCTCAGCAACCCTGGCCAGGGATTTCCTGTTATAGCCAATCGAACACAGCGCAACATCAACCCCCTATACCGGGAGAGACGAATCCCCTCCTATCGCTTATTGCCTCCATGTGACTCGGGACTGTACCCAAAAACCACCGTTTTGCACGCCCTCTTGGATGTGGTAAGATGGAAATCAAAGCACAGTGGGAACCACACAAGACTCTATGACGATCTCGGGTCAACAGACTACTCTGTACCAGTGTCACCAGAGAACTGCCATCTGACGTGAGGTATAATACCATCTGGGAGTTCTCGGCGAGTCCGTCCAGTGTACCCAGTCTCTACTGAGCACCCGTATATCATCTCTGATGTAAAACACCAATGGATATGGGATCATCCATCGCTCATCTGTATGGGTCGAGAAGGTATACGCTAGTCTACTCTGGTATATCGATGCCCCATCTCGATACACCCACGACTAGGGACTTTCAAGGATGTACTTATGGACTACCATGTCCCCACTAGTATGATCCGCATCATAGTCCAGGTAGTCAAGTACACATCCTAAGGGCTTTACCAACATGTAACAGAGAGACAATCAATGTACACGTTAAGGTAAAGATCAACCAGATAGCATACTATCATGTCGAGCAAGAAAGTCCTCCCTATATATGTCCAAGCATCCACTACAATATACATCCTATGTACAGTAATGGCCTCTAGGGCATACATATAACTAACAATCTCCCACTTGCACTAGGACCATCTGTAGCAGTGGTCGAAGTATCTCATACTCAACCATCCCATAAAAGTCTCTCTCTGGGAATAGGCCTTCGTGAATGGATCCGCCATGTTATCCTCTGAGTCTTCACTCCTTGCCTCGATCCCTTAGTGATCAACCATCTCCATGATCAGGTGATACTGCCTTAGAATATGTCTGGATCACTGATGGGACGGGGGTTCCTGGCATAAGCCACAACTCCATTGTCACACAATGGTAGGAACTAAGTTCATCTCATGAACTAATATACATCCAAACAGCCTCTTTGGTAGCATCTTAAGTAGCGATGTATCCAGCCTTTATCGTCTAGTATGCCACGGTATCTAGCTTGGAACTCTTCCAACATACCGTCCCTTTACTGAGGGTAAAGACAATGCCTGCGACTGACATTCAGTCGTCTTTATCACCCTGGAACCCTTCCAGTGATTCTCCCCAGGATCGATTGATACCATCTCACTACAACTAGTGAGTATACTAACACCCAAATAACATCTATCTCATAGATGAAAACTAAGGATGGAGGAGGTATCACATTGATCCTATCTGGAGAATCCTTGTGATAAGCGGAGATTGACCGAGCGTAGCATAGGAAACTCCTTCCCTATCATGAGTATGTCATCCACGTACTCTACGAGGATCACCACCATACTCCCTACTACCTTTTTGAATATACAAGGTTCATCTACCATTTTGATGATGTCAACTTCCTTGACTAATCCATCAAAATAGATGTTCCAACTCCGCGATGCCTGCTTTATCCTATAAAGCATCTTGCACACGTTTCCGCTGCTCCCACTGTCTGCGAGGCCCTCTGGCTGTGTACTTATAGATGCACTCTTCTAAATCAGTATTTAGAAAAGCAGTCATGACACCCAACCGCCAGATATCGTAGTCATGGTATGTAGCCGTGGCAAGTAGTATCTGGATGGACTAAAGCATAGGTACTGGAAAAGGTTTCATCATTATCCACGCCTGGTCAATGACGAGAACCTTTAACAAGTCTAGCTTTGAAAGTCTCAACTTTTCCATCTACACCAAGTAATCTTCTCAAGATATACTTGCTCCTGATGGGGATTTAACCCTTCAGATATAGCAACCAAAGTCCATACTTTGTTGGTGTATAAGGATTCCATCTCAGATCACTAAGCATCCAGCCATTCTGACAGAGTCTTACTCCTGATGGCCAGCTCGAAACTAGTTGGGTCATCATCTCATGATGCAATCCTCGCTCCCACTGTCATAGAGAAACCGAAGTATCTCTCAGGTGGGTGAGGAACCCTACTAGATCGGCGGAGAGGCTGAAGTTCGTCGGTTGCTATTGAATCCTCTGGTTCTACCAAGTCATCTGCTGTCATTTGTATGGCTGGAACATTTCCAGTTCTACATAACAGACCTTGCCTCGAGCTTGTCCGGATTTTTCTTTTAGACATAGGCCGGACAACCCCAAATTTTAACTAACTTAAGATATGGGCTCTTCCCATTCCATATCACATATGAAGCGGTAGGCAACTGATTTGATTGGAACCCTATTCAATAGGTATGCAACTTCTCAAGTGCATAACCCCCTAAGGAAAAAGGTAACTTAGTATTACTCATCATAGAGCACACCATATCAAATAGGGTGTATCTGCTCCGCCCCGACGTACCATCGTGCAATGGTGTATACGGAGGAGTAATGCTGAGAGAGAATCTCATTCTCCTTTAGAAAATTCCAAGAATTCCGTGCTCAAGTATTCTCCTCCTTGATCTCATCAAAGGACATAATACTTTTACCCGTATTTTGGTTCTCTACTTCTCACTTATATTCTGTGAATATCTCAAAAGGTTCGGACTCATGTTTCAACAGGAACATATGACTGAATCTTGAGAGATTATCAGAGAATATAATGAAGTATAAAGAATCAGTCCTGGCATGTGTAGACAGGAGACCTTACATACATCATCATGTATCAGTCCCAAGAGTTCACTAACTCTTTCTCTGTTTCCAATAAACAGAGTTATGGTCATCTTATCTTTGTGACATGACTGGCGAGTTTCATAAGATGTAAATTCAAACTAATTTAAATATGCATCTTTATGTAACTCTAGCTAGTCGGGTCGCATTGATATGACCTAGTCTACAATGCCTCAAGAAGAATTCGTTCATTTCTGGACTCTTCCTCTTGTGTGTGTTCTGTATACTGAGAACTGTAGTTTGATTTAGAACATCAATGCTTTTAGATAACGTGCATGAACCGATCAACTTTTGATATAGGAAATGTTCAAAACATTATCCAACTATACAAAATTTTATCATTTCTTTACTAATAAAGAGACAGATATGATTTTGTATATCAGGTTCGGTATCTAATAACATTCGTTCAGAATCAATGTATTCATGGTAATACAGGGTGACAGTGACCAACAGACTTGGCTGCAACACTTGCCCCGTTTTCTGCCTCATGAAACTTATCACCCGTTCTCAGTTTTCTACCCTTTTGTAGCCCTATGTAACAGATTACATATCTGGGATCCTGATCCGGTATCATATACCAAGGATGCGGAGGATACTGAGAAACAGTTCTGTATAATGAACACACCCGAAGATGATGCATCAGCATGCACTCTCTTCGTTTGGGCGGCACGGGAATCTTGGTATTCCCTAATTTCCTGCTCTGTCTTATAACAATTATAAGTTGGAGCGGGACCAACGTTCCCCAGCTCAGTATAACAAGCGGGTTCGGTCAATATTCCGTATTATTATCTTGATTAAGGCATGATATGGTCGCTACCAGGAGAGAGAGAGAAGAAAACACTCAGCGTGCGCTCTGTCAAGAATAGATTGGTTTTTATTTTATCTAATCAGGATGGCTCCCACTGCTTTTTATCAAATCTTCCTTCAAACCCTAAAAGAAAAGACTAGCCGGGATTAATTACACACTACAAGTTCGCCAATCTTTCAGCCAGGCCAGTGTCGGTACTTTGAGGGAGGTCCCCCGTGCTTTCGCACGAACCTAATTAATGTAAACCTCGTTTTCCCAGAGGCGTAACCCCGTTGACACCTTTCTAGACACCTACTTGATCGGCTAATTGTAATGTGTAAAACTCTCCCAGGAGTAACAATTACTCGCAGCGGGTATCGGGATCCAACTATCTCATAGAAGGTATGCAATCTCATTGCAAATTTCAACACTTGAAATTCCCGATAATATTTTGCCCCTAACGTGCTATGACCTTGACGAAAGCCAACAAACCATAGCCCGCTAGTCAAGTTCAACCCGTACATTTCTTGATTGAATTAAACCCACCCGCACGACCCTTGACGAAAGCCAACAAAGCCGCACGACTACCCTAATCCAATCGCATCGTATGCTGGCAGATAAGCGGTATATAGCTACCGCACACTGCACCTTGACGAAAGCCTACAAATGCAGCACGAATACTATATACAACTTATCTGAAATGACGGAGGGCTACGACAGGTTTTTCTGAAAACCTATTGCGTAATGAACTTGATATCGTTGTAGAATCAAATGATTTTAAAAATGGAGTGCTTTTGAGGCTTTTCTAGTTTTGCTAAAGGAGTCACTCCCGGTGAAGGGATCGCCGGTCCTTTCCTCGTCGAATGAGGTGCGGGATATATCATATATATCACTGTGCAAAGCAAAAACTCTTAAAAGCTATCAAAAGACAAACCGAGTGTGTAGCATCTGCCAGTTATTGCTAAAGGAGTCACTCCCGGTGAAGGGATCTCGGTCCTTTCCTCATCGAATAAGGTGCAGGATATATCGTATATACCGCTGTGCAAAGCAAGAACTGTAGCTACCTGTTTTATTTTGAAATTCGATTCTACAACATCTTAGGTTTCATTTCTTTCATTAATCATATTAATGAAGTCCCATCATTTAAGTACCTAAACATCACAGATAAATACGACGTACACTTATGCCATCCGCATTCGCCTCGATGTCCCCTCGTGCACCGTTAGGTTAGGTAACTAACGGCAGAGCGGGGCAGGGCTAGCACGGGTGTAAAACATAAGTAACGTCTATATAATATATCATATATACTATATACTATATCTATCACAGAACATCACATGATCACATCACAGATATCGCAGCAGAAGAATCATATGAAATATTGGATATACTAGGACGTCCGTGTTTTCAATACGAGCCAGTATAAAACACGGATTCCACGGTCGTGATGAATAGCCAAACCCACCCCCCTAGACCCCTACGAGAGCGGCAAGCAACCCTACCAATTCTAGAGTTAGGAGACCCGGACTCGACTCCTCGAGTTGGTCTCCTACTGGACTCCAGAACCCGGTTACTTGTGCCCTCCTCCTTGGGTCTATCCTAGTGCAGAAAAGTAAATAATATACAAACGGTGACATCTTCCGCTACCTGGAAGTGCCCCAATAAAAGAATATTACATACAAGTTTTTACATGAATGAAAATGAAAAACACTCATCTCACATAAAAACCCCCGGCTATTCGAACACGACGATCCAATATAACATATCCAGCAACACATAACATCACATGTCATTAACGTAAGTAAATATGTCCATCCCAATTGTCGTTGACATATAGCAACGAAACCGGCGATATCACATATTACACTTACGGTCACAGAAAAGAAAGTGTAAAACTACAACAGTTGGAATCCGCAACCACCTCAGACATCGCATGCCTGACCAAATGAATTACTTAGACATCGCATGCCTAACATTTATAAACCCCGCATTTTAGTCTCAAAATCGAAAACTCTTTTCAATATCAAGTCGGGCAATTCAACAAGATTCCCGACAATCTGATCGAATGCTCGTCGCAAACTTTAGTAGGCGGCCGCACCCCCGACGCCGTCGACGAAGTGCACCAAGGCGGAACACCGCTACCGGGAGCACCCGAACGGATGCTTTCGGCGACGGGGTTCTCCTGCAGTCACTTGGTCGGGGCTAGGGGGTGTAGCTGTCTATTTAGTTTACCCGGCGAGTATCCGCGTACGCTATGTGATTGCGACGGACTTTTGATCACATCAAAATTCCGTGGCAACCGATCAAGTGAGACTAAACTGCTATGTTTATAACATTCATTCAGTTATCTCATAACTTATTGTGAATTCCAATTATTGTATCCCATTCCGGATAAATAGAAAATGTCAAACTTTCCGATCGAACACCCAAGTTTTCCCGATACAGATCAACACATGAAACAAGTCTAAAAACATTCAGTTCGTGCCTCAGTACCAACGGTCCAGCCGTAGAAGGGTCAAGCCAACGCCTCACATGTGGCACGCCGTACTGCCCCAAACCCGAAGGTTCAAAGGGCAGTTCAAGACGGTCACATAATCGAGTTAAGGTTTGTTGTCTTCTAGAGGGACCATCGCGTTACTTGCACTACTTAGAACGTCGTCAAACAACGGAAAAATCCAACACTTGGAAATTTCCCGGCAGGGAAAAAATTGGGTATTTATATCCGGTCGAACTTTTTAACATATTCTAAAATTTATCCGGAAAACACATAGACAAAATCTGATAATCCGATCGAATCATTGAATCCCCAAAACAACCCCAGAACACTCAACTGTAGAGTCACATTAAAAATAACCAGAAATTATAAGATTCAATTATATGAATTACTGTGCAGAAAACGTTGGTCAAAGGGACAGTACGGCCGCGGAACCGCCGCACCATGCATAGCTGGGGCCACGGTTCCGCGGTGGAAAAGTCGATTTAGCCCCTCGTATTTCACAGTAATTCAAATAACACCCTGCTTATTTTTCTGCATATTTTTAATTGACAAAAATCCAAAATTTTAGAAAATTTCCAGAGAGCATTTTGGGTTGGGGTTTCGGGTTCGTTCGGAATTCAAACGTCGTCTAGACTTCGCCTAAGGCTCTAGTTAGGCTCTGATACCACTGTAGGGTTCCTAGGCACACACTAGAGGTCTCACAAGGCATCAACCATGCCAATTTCAAAAAATCTAGGTGCCGAGAAACCCGACTACTGATCGTTGGCTAGAAATCTAGGCGAAAATGAAATCTAGTTAACAACTTAACAAAAAGGAAACGGAAATACAACCTTTGTAGATCCGGTGCTCCACCTCCATAGCTCCGCAACGAAGTCCCCTCGCTGTCCTAGTGAATTCCCGGGCTCTAGTGTCGGCTTCATCGGAGAATAGGCGAGCTAGGTCGTCGATGTCCATGCCGAAGATGATCTACGTCGAGGCATCGCTAGATCAAGCTCCACCTTCACCAAGCCATGAAAACTTATGAAGAAAACACCATCTACTACTTGGCAAGAGGTAGAGGATGAAGAAATAGGAAGTGGGTAGACTTTAGAATTGGATTTCTCACTCATTTTCTTCACTTGCCATTGAAGAGGCAAGCTTTCTTCTTTGAAGATGATGAAGAAGAAGAAGATGAAGATAATTATTATGATAAGTGTTATTCAATAATTCAAAAAGAATTATTCTTATCATAATTAGAACCATGGTTAGATGTAGAGAGTTAACTCAAGTTAAATGAATGGTTAGGGTTAGAAGAAGAAGACAAAAAGGTTACATTAGTCAAAGTTGCATGAAGCTTCAAGAAGCTTCATGTAAGAAAGCAACCTTTTTATTTTCCTTTTCACTTTTTCTTTTAATCCAAATTAAAAGATAAATGAATAAATGAAGGAATAAAAACCCTAACCATTTACTTAACCATGGAATAACTCTTTACACAAACCCTAGCAAACATGTATCATCAAACATGATACAATCAAGTGCACAAAAGTATATCACATATACAATGTGCACATCCGAGTGAGAAAATCCATTTAAAGTGAACCAATACTAGTTAATGCAAAGTAATATATCAAATATATAATTATACATTAAATCATTAAATCAACACTTGATTTAACGATCCGGTCATATCGCATATAACCGACTAGTATCCAATGTATCGGCTTATCGAATCATTCATTGATTCGATAACTAGGTTATATCGCATACAACCATTCGACACATTCATCGCGAGAATGAAATACGGTATCACATACACGCATTATTCTCGGTCCCGCACATATCTCATATGCGCTCCTATTTCGTTTCGCTTGAGCCAGGAAACCTTTGTGTAGGACTCTAAAGACTCGTCAATACGCCGGCAGCAGATGATGATCATATCAAGCACCCACAAGCCGCAAGCGGTCTGCTAAACGTAACGGCCACCCGGGTATTGAGCGATCAGAAGATCGACGAGCAAGCCCGCTCACACTCCAGTGAATCCAACCAGTAACACTACCGTACAGTCCGGTCTCGTCGTCTGATATGTCGCATATCTCGCCTAGGGGTGGTAAACTTCAGACCCCAATAGCTCGATAAGTCGTGTCGATATGAGGTCTATAATAATTCGAGAAACTACTGGTAACACTTACCAGTAAATCTCAGCAACCCTGGCCAGGGATTTCCTGTTATAGCCAATCGAACACAGCGCAACATCAACCCCCTATACCGGGAGAGACGAATCGCCTCCTATCGCTCATTGCGTCCATGTGACTCGGGACTGTACCCAAAAACCACCGTTTTGCACGCCCTCTTGGACGTGGTAAGATAGAAATCAAAGCACAGTGGGAACCACACAAGACTCTATGACGATCTCGGGTCAACAGACTACTCTGTACCAGTGTCACCAGAGAACTGCCATCTGACATGAGGTATAATACCATCTGGGAGTTCTCGGCGAGTCCGTCCAGTGTACCCAGTCTCTACTAAGCACCCGTATATCATCTCTGATGTCAAACACCAATGGATATGGGATCATCCATCGCTCATCTGTATAGGTCGAGAAGGTATACGCTAGTCTACTCTGGTATATCGATGCCCCATCTCGATACACCCACAACTAGGGACTTTCAAGGATGTACTTATGGACTACCATGTCCCCACTAGTATGATCCGCATCATAGTCCAAGTAGTCAAGTACACATCCTAAGGGCTTTACCAACATGTAACAGAGAGACAATCAGTGTACACGTTAAGGTAAAGATCAACCAGATAGCATACTATCATGTCGGGCAAGAAAGTCCTCCCTATATATGTCTAAGCATCCACTACAATATACATCCTATGTACAGTAATGGCCTCTAGGGCATACATATAACTAGCACGTAGCATAGGAAACTCCTTCCTTATCAAGAGTATGTCATCCATGTACTCTACGAGGATCACCACCATACTCCCTACTACCTTTTTGTATATACAAGGTTCATCTACCATTTTGATGAAGTCAAACTCTTTGATTACCATATCAAAACAGATGTTCCTACTCCGCGATGCCTGATTTATCACATAAAACATCTTGCACACGTTTCCGCTGCTCCCACTGTCTACGAAGCCCTCTGGCTGTGTACTTATAGACGCACTCTTCTAAATCTACATTTAGAAAAGCAGTCATGACACCCAACCGCCATATATCGTAGTCATGGTATGTAGCCGTGGCAAGTAGGATCTGGATGGACTTAAGCATAGCTTTGAAAATCTCAACTTTTCCATGTACACCAAGTAATCTTCTCAAGATATACTCGCTCCTAATGGGGATTTAACCCTTCAGATAAAGCAACCAAAGTCCATACTTTGTTGGTGTATAAGGATTCCATCACAGATCGCTAAGTATCCAGCCATTCTTACTGTAGGGTTACTAGGCACACTCAAGAAGTTCCACAAGGCATCAACCATGCCAAAATCAAATTTTTCATGTGCCTAAGAATCCTATGCAAGATCGTTAACTAGAGATTAGGCGAAAAGCAAGCAAGTAAACAACTTTATTGCTAAGTGAAAGGGACTACAACCTTTGTAGATCCGCTCCACCATTTCTTTAGCTCCGTGTTGACGTCCCTTTCGCTGCGATCATCGGGATCCCGGACTCTAGCGATGGTTTCATCGGAGAAATGATCGGGCTAGGTCATTGACTTCGAGTCCGAAGATGATCTACGTCGAGGCAACTCAAACTCAAGCTCCATCTTCACTAGGTCAAGAAACTTGGGAAGAAAACACCCTCTACTACATGGCAAGTGATAGAGGATGAAGAAATAGGAAGTGGGTTCACTTTGGATTTGGATTTCTCACTTGGAATCATCACTTAGAATTTTCTAGCAAGCTTTTTCTTTCTTCATGAAGAAGATGAAGAAGAAGAAAGAAAAAGAATAATTGAAAAATGAATAATCCATAATAGAAAATGAAGTGATGCTTATCATATAGCAACCATGGGTTAGTTTTACTCATGTAGAGAATAAACTAGGGTTTAGATAATGGTTAGGTTTAAGAATAGAAACAAAATGGTGAAGCTTCATGAAACTCCAAGAATAAAACAAAAGAAAGCCACCATATTTGTTTCTTGCCAAAAGAAATAAATAAATAAATAAGGAAAATGAAATCCTAACCATTAACTAAACATGGTGTATAGCATACACACACCCAAGTTTGCATGTATCATCAAACATGATACAAACAAGTGCACAAAAATATATCATATATACAATGTGGACAATCTAGTGAGAAAATAATCTTATGTGAACCAATACTAGTTAATGTAAAGTAATATATCAAATATATAATTATACATTAAATCATTAAATCAACACTTGATTTAATGATCCGGTCATACTGCATATAACCGACTAATATCAAGTGTATCAATGTATCGAATCAACACTTGATTCGGTAACCCGGCTATATCTCATATAACCGTCCAATGATACAAATCTCGAGAACTAAATACAGTATCACATACTGGTATTATTCTCGGTCCCGCACATATCTCATATGCGCTCCTATTTCGTTTCGCTTGAGCCAAGAAACCTCTGTGTAGGACTCTAAAGACTCGTCAATACGCCGGCAGTAGGTGATGATCATATCAAACACCCACAAGCCGCAAGCCGTCTGCTAAACGTAACGGCCACCCGGGTATTGAGCGATCAGAAAATCAACGAGCAAGCCCGCTCACACTCCTTTGAATCCAACCAGTAACACTTACCGTACAGTCCGGTCTGTTCGTCTGATATGTCGCATATCTCGCCTAAGGGTGGTAAACGTCAGACCCCAATAACTCGATAAGTCGTGTCGATATGAGGCTCATAACGGGTCGAGAAACTATTGGTAACACTTTCCAGTAAATCCCTAAAACAGCCTTGGCCAAGGACTTCCTGTTATAGTCAATCGAGCACAGTGCAACATCAACTCCCTATACCGGGAGAGACGAAACCCCTCCTATTGCTCATTGCCACCATGTGATTCGTGACTGTACCCAAAAGCCACCGTTTTGCACGCCCTCTTGGACGTGGTAAGGTGGAAATCAAAGCACAGTGGGAATCACAAAAGACTCTATGACGATCTCGGATCTACAGACTAACCTGCACCAGTGTCACCAGAGAACTGCCATCTGACGTAAGGTATAATACCATCTGGGAGTTCTCGGCGAGTCCTTCCAGTGTACCCAGTCTCCACTGAGCACCCGTATATCATCTCTGATGTCAAACACCAATGGATATGGGATCATCCATCGCCCATCTGTATGGGTCGAGAAGGTATACGCTAGTCTACTCTGATATATCGATGCGCCGTCTCGATACACCCACGACTAGGGACTTTGAAGGATGTACTTATGGACTACCATGTCCCCACTAGTATGATCCGTATCATAGTCCAGGTAGTCAAGTACACATCCTAAGGGCTTTACCAACATGTAACAGAGAGACAATCAGTGTACACGTTACGGTAAAGAGTAACCAGATAGCATACTATCATATTGAGCAAGAAAGTCATCCCTATATATGTCCAAGAATCCACTACAATATACATCCTATGTATAGTAATGGCCTCTAGGACATACATATAACTAACAATCTCCCACTTGCACTAGGGCCATCTGACAGCAGTGGTTGTAGTATCTCATACGCAACCATCCCATAAAAGTCTCTCTCTGGGAAAAGGCCTTTCTGAGTGGATCCGCCGTGTTGTCCTCTGAGTCTCCTCTCCTAACCTCGATCCCCTGGAGATCAACCATCTCCACGATCAGGTGACACTGCCTTAGAATATGTCTAGATCCCTGATGGGACAGACGTTCCTTGGCCTAAGCCACAACTCCATTGTCACACAATGGGAGGAACGAAGTTCATCTCATGAACTTATATACACCCAGACTGCCTCTTTGGTAGCATCTTTGGTAGCGATGTATCGAGCCTTTATCTTCTAGTATGCCACGGTATCTAGCTTGGAACTCTTCCAACATACCGTCCCTATGCTGAGGGTAAAGACAATGCCTGCGACTGACATTCAGTCGTCTTTATCACCCTGGAACCTTTCCAGTGATTCTCCCCAGGATCGATTGATACCATCTCACTACAACTAGTGAGTATCCTAACATCCAATTAGATCTATCTCATAGATCCAAAACCCAGGATTTAGGAGGTATCTTTTTGATCCTATATGGAGAATCATTGCGATAAGCGGAGATTGACCGAGCGTAGCATAGGAAACTTCTTCCCTATCAAGAGTATGTCATCCACGTACTCTACGAGGATCACCACTATACTCCCTACTACCTTTTTGTATATACAAGGTTCATCTACCATTTTGATGATGTCAAACTCTTTGACTACCACATCAAAACTGATGTTCCAACTCCGTGATGCCTGCTATATCACATAAAATATCTTGTACACGTTTCCGCTGCTTCCATTGTCTACGAAGCCCTCTGACTGTGTACTTATAGACTCTTTCTTCTAAATCTTTATTTAGAAAAGTAGTCATGACACCCAACCGCCAGATATCGTAGTTTTTGGTATGTAGCCGTGGCAAGTAGGATCTGGATGGACTTAAGCATAGGTACTTAGAAAAGGTTTCATCACAATCCATAGCTGGTCAATGATATAAACCTTTAACAAGTCTAGCTTTGAAAGTCTCAACTTTTCCATGTACACCAAGTAATCTTCTCAAGATATACTTGCTCCTGATGGGGATTTAACCCTTCAGATAAAGCAACCAAAGTCCATACTTTGTTGGTGTATAAGGATTCCATCTCAGATCGATAAACATCCAGCCATTCTTACAGAGTCACACTCCTGATGGCCAGCTCGAAACTAGTTGGGTCATCATCTCATGATACAATCTTCCCTCCCACTGTCATAGAGAAACCAAAGTATCTCTCAGGTGGGTGAGGAAACCTACTAGATCGGCGGAGTGGCTGAGGTTCGTTGGGGACTATTGAATCCTTTGGTTCTGTCAAATCATCAGCTGCAGTTTTGTATAGTTAGAACCTTTCCAGTTCTACAGTATTGACCTTGCCTCGATCTTGTCCGGATTTTGCTTTTGACATAGGCCGGACAATCCCAAATCTTAACTTACTTAAGAGATAGGCTCTTCCCATACCATATCTTATATGGAGTGGTAGGCACTGATTTGATTGGAACCTTCTTCAATAGATATGCAACTTCATAAGTGCATAACTCCCTAAAAAAGAAATAGGAAACTCAGTAGTACTCATCATAGAGCACACCATATCACATAGGGTGCTATTGCTCCGCCCCGATATACCATCGTGCTATAGTGTATACGGAGGAGTAATGCTGAGAGAGAATTCCATTCTCCTTTAGAATAATCCAGGAATTTCGTGCTCAAGTATTCTCCTCCTTGATTACATCAAAGGATATAATACTTTTACCCGTATTTTGGTTCTCTACTTCTAACTTATATTCTATGAATATCTCAAAAAGTTCGGACTTGTGTTTCAACAGGAACATATGTCTGAATCTTGAGAGATTATCAGAGAATGTAATGAAGTACAAAGAACCGGTCTTGGCATGTGTAGACAGGGGACCTTCATACATCAATATGTATCATCCCAAGAGTTTACTAACTCTTTCTCTGTTTTCAATAAACAGAGCTATGGTCATCTAATCTTTGTGACATGACTGGCAAGTTTCATAAGATGTAAATTCAAACTGATTTAAATATGCATCTAAATGTAACTTCAGCCAGTCGGGTCGCATTGATATGACCTAGTCTACAATACCACAAGAAGGATTCGTTCATTTCTGAACTCTTCCTCTTGTGTGTGTTCTGTATACTAGGAACTGTAGTTTGATTTAGAACGTCAATGCTTTTAGATAACGTGCCTGAACTGATCAACTATTGATATAGGAAATGTTCAAAACATTATCCAACAATACAAAATTATATCCTTTCTTTACTAATAAAGAGATTGATATGATTTTGTATATCAGGTTCGGTATCTAATAGCATTTGTTCAGAATCAATGTATTCTGGTAATACAGGGTGACAGTGACCAACAGGGTTGGCTGCAACACTTGCACCGTTTTCTGCCTCATGAAACTTATCACCCTTTCTCAGTTCTTTACCTTTCTGTAGCCCATATAATAGATTACATATGTGGGATAATGATCCGGTATCATATACCCAGGACGTAAAGGACATTTGAGAAACAGTTCTCTGTAATGAACACACCCGAAGATGATGCATCAACATGCACTTTCTTCGTTTGGGCGGCACGAGAAATCTGGTATTCCCCAATTTCCTGCTCTGTCTTATAACAATTATAAATTGGAGCGGGACCAACGTTCCCCAGCTCAGTATAACAAACGGGTTCGGTCAATATATCCGTTTTTATTATCTTGATTAAGGCGTGACATAGTCGCTATCTGGAGAGAGAGAGAAGAAAACACTCTGCGTGCGCTCTTGCAAGATCAGATTGGTTATTATTTTATCTAATCAGGATGGCTCCCACTGTTTTTATCAAATCTTCCTTCAAACCCTAAAAGGAAAGACTAGCCGGGATTAATTACACACTACAAGTTCGCCAATCTTTCAGCCAGGCCAGTGTCGGTACTTTGAGGGAGGTTCCCCGTGCTTTCGCACGGACCTAATTAAAGTAAATCTCGTTTTCCCAGAGACGTAACCCCGTTGACACCTTTCTAGACACCTACTTGATCGGCTAATTGTAATGTGTAAAACTCTTCCAGGAGTAACAATTACTCGCAGTGGGTATCGGGATCCAACTATCTCATAGAAGGTATGCAATCTCATTGCAAATTTCAACACTTGAAATTCCCGATAATTTTTCCCCTAGCGTCCTATGACCTTGACGGAGGCCAAACTACCCATAGTCGGCTAGTCAAGTTCAACCCATCATTTCCTGATTGAATTAAACCCACCCGCACGACCCTTGACGGAGGCCAAACAACACCGTACGAATACCTGATTTAAATGATTTTCCTATTGTGTCGTGTTTTTGATAAAATAGATTTTAGAAATCACAACCAAAAGAATTATTTTGACCGCAATCAATAACGGTGTCGGATGTAGCGCGTTAGTAAGTGCGGATCGTCCACAGGGAAAGTGAGTTCCGTTCAATTTCCGAATTAGATGAGTTGAAAATTTAGGGCAAAGAAAAGAAAACAATTCATGATTTACATTTAAAGATCAAGAAATAAGAAAAATCTAGATCTAGAAAAGACTTTAAAAGCAAGAATTGAGATGTGTGATAATTTCCAACCAACAATCAAGATTAGAAGTATGGCTCGTAGGAGTGGATCGGATCTATAGATGTGATTATATCTAAAGATTACTAATTCTTATCCATTAATGAATTGATACTAGATCGATGCAAAATTCATCGAGGTTTAAGGATCGTGCGGGAAAATTAGGGATTTCGCAACCAATCCTTTGTCCTTTCAATGGATCACATTCAAATTCTAGCTTCTAGTTAATCAAATGTTTAATAGTTGTTCCCTAGTTTTGAGTGAACACGATCAAGAAAGCATCATCTCGAAACTAGGTCATTAATCATTTGATTCACTAGAATTTCCAAACATTATAGGATTTAAGAATTGTAAAAAGATCTAAATCATCATCATCTAAAGATCGTCACAACTCCTACACGAGCGGAGATTACTCAAACATCATGATCACAAACACAATCACAAATTGAATTCTAATCATTATGCTTGAATTAAAAGAGAAGCAAGAGTATAGAAAATTCACCTTTATTTATCAACAAATTTCGTTACAACTCTCTTGAATTTACAAAAGGAAGGAACTAGATCGTCGATTTCGGCTTCGCTCGGCTCCTTGAGTCGCGGATCGGCGTGGATCTCTTGCTCCGTTGGAAATCCGGCGTCGCTTGCTAAAGGTTGAAGGCTCTCTTGCTCAAATTGATCTCGAGATCTTGATCTTGATTTTGAATTGGAGATGGGAATTGAATTTGGCACAAGCTTTTGTCACTAAACTTGTGGGTAGAAGATGGTGATGATTCTTGAACATTTTTCACCCTTGATCTAAGCTCCTTTTTATAGACCTCTAGATTTAGAATTGAAATTTGAATTTTCCCTCCAAAATGAACCACTTTTCCCTCCAAAATGAGCAACTTTTCATTTGAATTTGAATTTTCCCTCCAAAATGAACTACCTCATTTGAATTTTCCCTCCAAAATGAACTACCTCATTTGAATTTTCCCTCCAAAATGAGGTTGTTAGAAAGAATCTTCTAGAAGAAGTTTGTTAGAGGGAATATTCTAGAATGAGGTTGTTACAAGGAGGCTTCTAGAAGAAGGTTGTTATAAGGAGGCTTCTAGAAGAACTTTGTTGGAGGGAATATTCTAGAATGAGGAATATTCTTAGGTAAGGTTGTTAGGCCGAGCCTTCTAGATGAAGCCACGTGCATTCTGGAGTATTCTGGAAGCTTTAGCCGTTACATAGGACACGTGGAGAAAATCTGCTGCGCTGTTGACGTCATACCACCGCGGATCCGCGGAGACAAAGGGGTTTGGGCTGTGGATCCGCGGTCCTTTGAGGGCCTTGGGGCTTGAGTTTTCTGGTACATGCTTGGGCTGAGTTTTGGGCATGTTTTTGATATGTTGATTTTCCAATTGAGTCCCTGATCTCTGCCAGATCTCCAGCCTTTGAGTTGGCGTATTTTATCAGCACTGTTTCACAATTTTAGCTCGGTTTCTGGAATTTCCTGCACAATTTCTCGGGACAAGAGTTGCGCAATACAAGGATGATGCGATGCCATGATAAACACACAATTTCCCTAAAAGTGCCGGTTTTAAAGTCTAACACATGCAATCTGGTATTTCAGTGATGTTTTGCTAATATGTGCAATATGAATACCGAACACTTCTAGATGAGTGCAAATGATAGGGAAATTGCCGTGTTAAAAAATGCAGTATTTTCTACTGATCAATACCCTAATCCAATCGCATCGTATGCTAGCAGATAAGCATTAGTTAGCTACCGTACACTACGCCTTGACGGAGGCCAAACTACTGCAGCACGAATACTAACTAGTACTTATCTGAAATGACGGAGGGCTACGACAGGTTTTTCTGAAAACCTATTGCGTAATGAACTTGATATCGTTGTAGAATCAAATGATTTTAAAATGGAGTGTTTTTTAGGCTTTTCTAGTTTTGCTAAAGGGGTCACTCCCGGTGAAGGGATCGTCGGCCCTTTCCTCATCGAATAAGGTGCAGGATATATCATATATACCGCTGTGCAAAGCAAAAACTATAGAAGCAATCAAAAGACAAACCGAGGGTTGTAGCATCTGCCAGTTATTGCTAAAGGAGTCACTCCCGGTGAAGGGATCTCGGTCCTTTCCTTATCGAATAAGGTGCAGGATGTTCTACAAGGAACACCGCGATGCAAAGCAAGAACTGTAGCTACCTGTTTTTGAAAATTCGATTCCACGACATCTTTTAGGTTTCTTTTCTTTCATTAATCATATTAATGAAGTCCCATCATTTAAGTTACCTAAACATCACAGATAAATACGACGTACACTTATGCCATCAGCATTCGCCTTAATGTCTCCTCGTGCACCGTTAGGTTAGGTAACTAACGGCAGAGCGGGGCAGGGCTAGCGCGGGTGTAAAACATAAGTAACGCCTATATAATATATCATATATACTATATACAGTATTTATCACAGAACATCAAATGATCACATCACAGATATCGCAGCAGAAGAATCATATGAAACATTGGATATACTAGGACGTCCGTGTTTTCAATACGAGCCAGTATAAAACACGGATTCTACGGTCGCGATGAATAGCCAAACCCACACCCCTAGACCCCTACGAGAGCGGAAAGCAACCCTACCAATTCTAGAGTTAGGAGACCCGGACTCGACTCCTCGAGTTGGTCTCCCACTGGACTCCAGAACCCGGTTACTTGTGCCCTCCTCCTTGGGTCTATCCTAGTGCGGAAAAGTAAATAATATACAATAGGAGACATCTTCCGCAACCTGGAAGTGCCCCAATAAAAGAATATTACATACAAGTTTTTACATGAATGAAAATGAAAAACACTCATCTCACATAAAAACCCCAGGCTATTCAATACGCGACGATCCAATATAACATATCCAGCAACACATAACATCACATGTCATCAACGTAAGTAAATATACGCATCCTAATTGTCGTTGACATATAGCAACGAAACCGGCGATATCACATATTACACTGACGGTCGCAGAAAAGAAAGTGTAAAACTACAACAGTTGGAATCCGCAACCTGCTTAGATATCACATGCCTAACCATCTGAATTCCTTAGACATCACATGCCTAACAATTATAAACCCCGCATTTTAGTCTCTATATCGAAAACACTTTTCAATATCAAATCGGGCAATTCAACAAGATTCCCAATAAACTGATCGAATGCTCGTCGCAAACTTTACTAGACGGCCGCACCCCCGGATGCCGTCGACGAAATGCAATAAGGCGGAACACCGCTGCCGCGAGCACCGGAACGGATTCTTTTGGCGACGGGGTTCTCCTACAGTCACTTGGTCGGGGCTATGGGGCATGGCTGTCTATTAAGTTTACCCGGCGAGTATCCGCGTATGCTACGTGATTGCGACGGAATTTTGATCACATCAAAATTCCGTGGCAACCGATCAAATGAGACTAAAGTGCTATGTTTATAACATCCAAATCAGTTATCTCATAACTACTTGTGGATTCCAAATATTGTATCACATTCTAGATAAATAGAAAATGTTAAACTTTCCGATCGAACAATCAAACACCCAAGTTTTCCCGAAACAGCTCAACACTTGAAATAAGTTTAAAAAACATTCACTTCATGCCACAGTGCCAACGGTCCAGTCGTAGAAGGGTCAAGCCAACGCCTCACATGTGGCACGCCGTACTGCCCCAAACCCGAAGGTTCAAAGGGCAGTTCAAGACGGTCACATAATCGAGTTAAGGTTTGTTGTCTTCTAGAGGGTCCATCGCGTTACTTGCACTACTTAGAACGTTTTCAAACTACGGAAAAATCCAACATTTGGAATTTCCCGGCAGGGGAAAAATTGGGTATTTATATCCGGTCGAACTTTTTAACATGTTCTAAAATACCCGGAAAACACACAGACGAAGTTAAACTTCCCGATCGAAACATCGAGTCCCTAATACAACCCAGAAAACTCAACTCTTGAGAAAACTTTAAAAATTCCCAGAAAATACAGCACTTTCAGAGAGAGATTACTGTGCAAACAGAAAAAGATGAAGTGATACAACGCCCGCGGAACTGCCGCACGAGCCATGCTCGTGCCGCGGTTCCACGGTGATATAGTCGACTTAGACGCACGTGCAGCACAGTAACTCCTCAAAAACCCTGCTGAATTTTTTGGATATTTTTAATTAGGAAAATGCACAGTTTCAGAAACTGTACAGAAAGGGGTGAAATTTAGGGTTTCGAGGTTCGATCGGGTTTCTAACATCGTCTACACATCGCCTAAAGCTCTAGCTAGGCTCTGATACCACTGTATGGTTACTAGGCACACTCAAGAGGTTCCACAATGCATCAACCATGCCAAAATCAAATTTTTCATGTGCCTAAGAATCCTATGCAAGATCGTTAACTAGAGATTAGGCGAAAAGCAAGCAAGTAAACAACTTTATTGCTAAGTGAAAGGGACTACAACCTTTGTAGATCCGCTCCACCATTTCTTTAACTCCTTGTTGACGTCCCTCCGCTGCGATCATCGGGATCCCGGACTCTAGCGATGGTTTCATCGGAGAAATGATCGGGCTAGGTCATTGACTTAGAGGCCGAAGATGATCTATGTCGAGGCGACTCAAACTCAAGCTCCATATTCACTAGGTCAAGAAACTTGTGAAGAAAACACCCTCTACTACATGGCAAGTGATAGAGGATGAAGAAATAGAAAGTGGGTTCACTTTGGATTTGGATTTCTCACTTGGAATCATCACTTAGAATTTTCTAGCAAGCTTTTTCTTTCTTCATGAAGAAGATGAAGAAGAAGAAAGAAAAAGAATAATTGAAAAATGAATAATCCATAATAGAAAATGAAGTGATGCTTATCATTTAGCAGCCATGGGTTAGTTTTACTCATGTAGAGAATAAACTAGGGTTTAGATAATGGTTAGGTTTAAGAATAGAAACAAAATGGTGAAGCTTCATGAAACTCCAAGAATAAAACAAAAGAAAGCCACCATATTTGTTTCTTGCCAAAATAAATAAATAAATAAATAAGGAAAATGAAATCCCAACCATTAACTAAACATGGTGTATAGCATACACACACCCAAGTTTGCATGTATCATCAAACATGATACAAACAAGTGCACAAAAATATATCATATATACAATGTGCACAATCTAGTGAGAAAATAATCTTAAGTGAACCAATACTAGTTAATGTAAAGTAATATATCAAATAAATAATTATACATTAAATCACTAAATCAACACTTGATTTAATGATCCGGTCATACCGCATATAACCGACTAATATCAAGTGTATCAATGTATCGAATCAACACTTGTTTCGGTAACCCGGCCATATCTCATATAACCGTCCAATAATACAAATCTCGAGAATAGAATACAGTATCACATGTTGGTATTATTCTCGGTCCCGCACATATCTCATATGCGCTCCTATTTCGTTTCGCTTGAGCCAGGAAACCTCTGTGTAGGACTCTAAAGACTCGGCAATACGCCGGCAGCAGTTGATGATCATATCAAACACCCATAAGCCGCAAGCGGTCTGCTAAACATAACGGCGACCCGGGTATTGAGCGATCATAAGATCAACGAGCAAGCCTGCTCACACTCCTGTGAATCCAACCAGTAACACTTACCGTACAGTCCGGTCTGTTCGTCTGATATGTCGCATATCTCGTCTAGGGGTGGTAAACGTCAGACCCCAATAACTCGATAAGTCGTGTCGATATGAGGCTCATAACGGGTCGAGAAACTACAGGTAACACTTACCAGTAAATCCCTAAAACCGCCTTGGCCAAGGACTTCCTGTTATAGCCAATCGAGCACAGTGCAACATCAACTCCTTATACCGGGAGAGACAAAACCCCTCCTATCGCTCATTGCCTCCATGTGATTCGGGACTGTACCCAAAAGCCACCATTTTGCACGCACTCTTGGACGTGGTAAGGTGGAAATCAAAGCACAGTGGGAATCACACAAGACTCTATGACGATCTCGGGTCTACAGATTACCTGCACCAGTGTCACCAGAGAACTGCCATCTGACGTAAGGTATAATACCATCTGGGAGTTCTCGGCAAGTCCGTCCAGTGTACCCAGTCTCCACTGAGCACCCGTATATCATCTCTGATGTCAAACACCAATGGATATGGGATCATCCATCGCCCATCTGTATGGGTCGAAAAGGTATACGCTAGTCTACTCTGGTATATCGATGCCCCGTCTCGATACACCCACGACTAGAGACTTTGAAGGATGTACTTATGGACTACCATGTCCCCACTAGTATGATCCGCATCATAGTCCAGGTAGTCAAGTACACATCCTAAGGGTTTACCAACAAGTAACAGAGAGACAATCAGTGTACACGTTAAGGTAAAGAGTAACCAGATAGCATACAATCATATTGAGCAAGAAAGTCATCCCTATATATATCCAAGCATCCACTACAAGAAAGTCAGGCTCAATAGCGGCACTAGCTGTACGTAACGGCTACCCAGGTATTGAGCGAAAGGGAGGCCGATAAGCAAACTCATCCTGAAACCCCTATTGAGCCTGACAGTGACAATATACGTACATTCCGGTCTGTTCGTCTAAGAGTATTGCATATCGAGTCTAGGGGGTGGATAAAGTCAGACCCCTAATAACGCGATAATTCATGTCGGTATGAAACCAATCACCACATGAAAAACTACTGATCCTAGATCAGTAATTCTCGACTACCTTGGCCAAGGATTTCTGGTGATGGCCACCCGTGAACTGTGCGACATCAACCCCGAATACCGGGAGAGACGAATCCCCAACTATCCGCTCGCTACCTCCATGTGGCTCGGGATTATACCCAACTAAAACCCGTTTGCACGACTCCTTTGAGCCCCGGTAGGGTAGTAATTAAAGTACAGTAGGAACTCACACGAGACAAATGATGATCTCAGGTCGACAGACTAACCTGTACACATGTCACCTACGAACTGCTATCTGACAATAGGTATAGTACCAGCTAGCAGGTTCCCGGCGAGTCCGTCCAGTGTACTCATAACCCAATGAGCACCTATATACTATCTTAGGTGAACAAACTAACACCAATGGCTTGTGAGACCTGGCCACCGCCCCTCGTCGGGGTCTCGATCAGTATACACTAGTCTACACTGGTGTATCGATCTTGTCATGACGCGAAATTTTAGTACGTGACCGGCACTTAAATCACGCAACGTCTAAAGGCGCAACGTAAATTAAGTAAGCTGAAGCCAAGAAATCTAAACCTTTTTAAGAAAATAAAAGAGGTGAAGTTTTGAAATAAAGGTAAGATGAAATCAAAAGTTTTCTTAAATGCAAAGATAATGGAACATGAAAGTGCAAGTGGATTTTTACTTGTTGAAAAACGTGTTTCGTCTTTTAAAAATTTGGGCAGCACCTCCATTGCATATTTTGATTAAAAACCACATATACATGATAATATAAAAAGGCATCTCCAAGCGGGAGCTAGCTCTTCACCAATCGGCGGAATCACAACCACACAAGTCAGAAATATATGTATACAATGTCCAACGGCAAAGATCAACACAAAGGATAATGAAATAAGCAAGACATCAACCCACCAAGCGAACATATAACCCATCGCTCTATCCCTCGCAACCACAAGTCTTTTTAAGTCTTACTACTTATACAATTACTAGTTTCTGATTGATGGAGTTAACTAGATACAACAAGAATAATAATACAAGAGTGGGCACAATCCAAATGTCCCACCTACCAAAGAGAATCACCCGAAAGCAAGCTGTGTGCCAGCGATACCGCTACTGATCTAAGCGGTCAAACCTTCAAGAACTGTGGCACAATGGGGGTAGGTTGCCAACTCGTGAGTAGAAAATATCAGCAGGTAGAAATCGAATTAATCAACGATTCCTAGGTCAACTATATCATAAAGTTAATACTATGATATTTAGGGTGACCGTATCTGCATATGTGCCAACAATATAATCAATGCCTATCTGCATGTGGATAACATCTACGTGTCCATCAATGACACAACAATATCATTCATGTAAATATCATGAAAGCATATGCATGTAAATATGAGGATATCAATCAACGTGTGTCCATCAACGACACATCGAGATCATGGAATCTGAGTGCCCAACATCGACACTCGAAACATCATGAAACCCGTGTCCAGCATCGACACGCAAATCCTCATATCTCAGGCTCCGTCAGTCAGGATCGGCCCATATCATCTCACGACTCCGGTCGGTATCCTCCGGATAACCGCCGAGCCTAAATACTATCACCGGTAGGTAGTAGTCCCTCTGCCAGGCTCATCGTCTACTGCACAACATATCTTTCTTGCCCCGGGTACCATACCGGGTCCACCATGTACCCACAAACGGTCTCATCCAGCTCCTTGAATCGGCTATCACATAACTCATAACCGAGAAAACACATGGTGGACGTCTCGAAATATCATATTAAGAGAAACCGGGTTTTTAAAACAATACATACTTTCTTTTGAAATATAACCACGGTTCTCAAATCCAGAATATCATGAAAACAGCATCTCAATGCATATAATCGTAAAGCATGATGTATGCAAACATAGAACAGAAATGTGAGCATATCAGTATATCATGCAGCATAGTATAGTGATGTGAGCATAGCAATATATCATGCAACATAGAATAATGATGTGGCAATTCTACTGTGTAAGTGACATAGCAATTATCGATGATGAAAGTGTCTGAGCCGGCAATCTGTGTAAGTGTAACATACGCATCATCGATAATTGTGTAGTGTACTAGCACAGGTATATATAATGCAATGAGAATGTCATAAACGTAGCATAAAGTAGATCGTAAGCGAAATGGTGTAAGGTATGTGTATCTATAACATAACTGAGTCGATGAATCTATCAATCGGCAATCCAGCCTCACAACATCACGTACGGTAATCCATCGTACGGCGGCATTAAACAATTAGGGATCCTATCAACCTATATGACAATGAGGGTACGGACCTAATATCTCGTACGGCATATCACTCATTATTCACATCATTATATATATATATACCTATATCTCAGGTCACATCCGTATCCATCTCATATCACGGGACCGACGAAGGTATCAATTATCTCATATCGACTCGCATCTGTATAACGACATATCAAACCAAGTCATCATATCTCATCGTATACTCTTTTCATCACATCAATATCTCACATCAAGTCATCTTCTTAATCTCATATTATATTTATTAGCCTCATAACATGCCACTATAATCTCATACTGATTCTCTTTCACTACATATATATATATATATATCGTGATTCACATTCACGTTTCACATCCTTATATATCAATTCGAGACATCATTTCTATCATATCATGTCACACTAAACCATAAACTATAACCTTAAGTCGTGGTATATCTTGTCTCCTACTAATTCTTTAACTGTATCCATAAACTTCTAGCATGGTTTCCTTAACCATATTCTATAAATCGGTTTCCATTATAATTTGCGGGGATGCTATATGTCATCCACCCGACTTCTCCCATTGATATAAACCTACTCACCTGCGGAACTCCTTGTTCAGTCGCAGTCGATGTACTTCGTCGTCTCGGAATCCACACGAAGATACCTACAATAAATACACAGTCGTAATGCTATTAAAATCAAGTCCGAAAAACCGATACGGCACACGGTGCGCTCATAGGTTACAACCTATAGCCTACGCATGCAAAAACAACCAAACATCCAACGACCAAATCTCATAACTAATATCAAAACCAAGAATTCCAATATCGGAAAACATAACCCAAAACCACCCCAATATGTTCCCAAATTTTGGATCATGAAATCTAAAGCAAAACTAAAACTACAGTAGCTATGTTATAAGGTATGTGAGCTACTGGCAAAACCCCAACACCAAATCTGCTACAGTAACCGACCTAACTGCTACAGTAACCGGCCCCGCCGGCCCTGCCTTGGGATTTGGGTCTCATCTTCTCGTGGTGGTCTCCTATTGGTCTAACTAGGTTAATGTATATGTTTGATTTTTTTTTTAAAGGTCTTGGGTTGCTCCATATTCCCTTTAGAATTCCGAAAATGACACAAAACTGACACGGAAGTTTCTAAGTTCGTATTTTGGTTTCAAATCTCTAGCCCAGGTCAGGAAAATCACACTAGGGTCTTGTAAACAGCCACTACACATCACCACAACACAACTCATACCCTAAACCTCATCTAGGAAATTTCTAAGATCACAATCCACACTTCTTTAACTCTAAACTACATCTTGGGCAGACTAAACATAATTACTTAACTAAAGATAGGAATTATACCACATTTAGCAACTCAAGAATTTTCTTGAGTTTCTCAAAGTCTTCAAAATCCAAGTTTGAAAGGTCCATAAGGTGTAGGATGAGGTGATGTTCATTTTTAATGAAGAGAGTATAGGATTTTAGCAAGGTTTTTGAGATGATCCATGGAGGTAGAGGAAGTGGAGGAAGAGATGAAGAAGATGAAGGAGGAGTTGAGGAATAAAATGTTGAAGGAAAATGAATGGGGGAGAATTGGTCAAGGGTATGAGCCTCTCTCTCTCATTCTCATTCTCACTCTCACTCTCACTCTCTCTCATGGCATGCTCCCATGCTATCATGTGAGCCCCCCCTCTCTCTCCTCAATAATTCACTCCCATGCCATCTCTTTTCTTCTTCTTTTCTCACAATAAATAGAACCAAAATCAAGTGAACAGACATGTAACAAAAATGCAACATGTCATGGTGCACTAACCATGGAAAAATGTAGAAACACGGATTTGGCTTAATCGCGATTAGTAGTGCACTAATCATGTTTAATTTTAAACTTGCATATAATTAATTATAAAAATGCCAAATCCGATAAATATATATTTAAATGAATAAATCATTTTAATCTCCAATTATTTCACAATTATTGGTATATATTTATACCATTTTACGAAAACCCCAAATTCGCAAATTCGAATAGTTTTCGCGAAATATATTATTTTAATATTAAATTTCAAAAATAGTATTTTATATTTTCTGAAATGTTACAGATGCCCAGTCTCGAAACTCGCACGACTAGGGACATTTAAGGATTTGTTTATAGACCCCCAGCTCCCATGTATATGATCTCCATCATAATGCTGCTAGTCAAGCAAGAATCCTATGGGCTCTATCAACATATAATAGTGATCTGCAATACCACCTAAAGCATGTACTTGATGATAAAGACAAACCAGATAGCATACTATCATTTCGAGTAAGACTATTCTACCGGTATAGGTCCTCCCTTAATCATCATAATCACCTAACTGCGATTATGATAATTGCCTTGAGGGAACTATAGCCAACAATCTCCCACTTGCACTTAAGGCCAATTATTGCGATGTCGCATACTCACAGCCCGTGTGATATCGAATACCCAACTTCTCTACTAATCAGTCTCACAAAGCCTGTTTGTGAAATTATTGTGTTCGAGAAATAGTCTCAATGACTGGATCCGCTCCAGTGTTTCTATCTGTATCTCTCTATGTCTCAACTTCGCGGAGAAAACTATCTCCCGAAATGAGCAATAGTTTTCTTAGAATATGTCTAGATATCTGATGAGACCCAGTTCATAAATGAACTCCAAATCCAGCAAACTTCTTAGACCGTATCGCCCACTGAATTTAATCAGTATCCTGCACCATGCCTTCCGCAGTATCCGCTTGGACCACCTGTCCAACATACTGTCCCTCAGAAGAGGGAAAAACTATAACTTAGACAGCCACTCTGTCATCCAGGTCACCTTGGAAGCCAGAAATGATTACTGTCTCCTGAAGGAGGCTGACGTTACCATATCCCTAGAACATCCATTTATGTTCATAAACTGCTTCCCTACATTTCTCCAGGATTGGATTAATATATGTTTATTGCAGCTAGTGCAAAAACAACATCTGGTATGGTACTTGACATTTCATGATTAACTTATTTTCCTAAGCAAGTGATATGCTAATCATTCAGATCCCTCTCCCTTTTAGTCTGTAAGACACCTTTAAAGAGGGCGACTCCATCACCTGCAGGTACACCACCATGCCAGGAGTCGTCCATTCTAAAACACTTTAGAATAGTTTCAAGTACCCAAATTGGGACACTTCCCAAATCTAAATCTAAAACCATAGATCTAGTAACTAGAAACCTTGATATTATATCCATGTCCTATGTAGAGAAACAACTGTGTGACAACCACAGTATAACCGATTGTAGTATAGGAATTTCATTTCCTATGAAGTGCATGTCATCCCAAATACTAGGACGTCACACCCTACTACCTTCTTACCAGATCCATCTCCTATTTTGATGAAGTCAAATCCTATGACTGTCACATCAAAAATAGATGATCTATTTCCGCTATACCTGCTTTAGTCTATAAATAGACATAAGCTACTTGCCCACTGCTTCCGTTGCTCCCACTGACTACAATAACCCTCTGGCAGATTCATATATACGTGCACTTCTAAAGCTAGTTTAGAACGATACTATACTCATCCTCCTGCCGGGTCTTATAGTCTAGAACAGCAACAATAGCAAGTCTGGGTAAACAAGAACCTCCCTGTCACCGTCTCTGAGAAGACCGAAGTACCTCTCGGGTGCCTGAGGTTACCCACCAAATCTGCGGAGTGGCTAATGGAATGTCAAATCCAATTGAATCCTCACGTTCTATTAATTCTTCAGTGATCGTTTTTGGTTCTGGAATCACTTCCAGTTCTACCATACTCCTACTTTTGTTTTCTGAAAAAATCCATTTTACTAAAACCGTGGCGAGTCAAGAACAATATCACTATTGATCTTCCTGATGGTAGAAGGTTAACCCTCGTCAAAGCCCGGGATAACCCACAAACTGCCATTACTGAAACGTGCATCAAGTTTATCCAGATTCTGGTTTTAAGCATCAGCCGGACAACTCCCTATACCTTAACATCGTTAAGATATAAATTGATTCTATATATTTCCAATATAGAAACAAAAGCACTAATTTAATTGGAACCGGATTCAAAATCATGCAGCTGTCTCCAGTGCATGTCAACTAAATAGAGAGAGGCCGATCAGCATTACTCAATTAGGAGTGCATCCAAATATGAGTAACCTGAAAGAGAAGAAAGTTCTCAAAACCATTACCATCAACTGAATACCAAACACAAGTATCTACATTTTCAATCACCTTGAAGAATCCTGATACTTGCAACACATGGTTCTCTACTTTATTCTTGTACCTATAACTTCTCAAAACTTGGACCTTGTATTTCTACGAAATACTTGTCTAAAACTGGAGAAGTCACAAGTAAACAGAATATAGTACGAGCACCAACACCTCTGTCCTAATGGACACTGGACAACATACAATACTTTGTATAAGTCCAATGAGTTTAATAACTCAAACCTTGTGCGTCGTAGGTTGAAAACTGTACTATGGTTAAGAAGAATTACACCGCTGTTGAATGCACCTTACCTAATCACCAACTGATATAGGTAAATGTCATAGATATAATTTCAAAAGGTTATATCTCACTTTATAAAATAAACGTACAGATATATCAGTTTGAAATTGGTGCATAACAACGGATATTCAAAACTAAATATTTGACATCCGGCAAAAAACAGATGATTTCCTCAAATATCACCAATTATAATGAATTCCGATATAATAAGGATCTAATCACCCAATTCCCAATATCTTACTCCCACTCACCATCTGTAACACCATACAGATGTGAGAAACCGATCTGGTAAATACATACCCTGGAGTTAGATTCCAATTGGGAAAATAATTTTCAATTAACATCGCACAGTCGGACTGAAACATGAAAATGTTTCAAAGGGTTTAACCTGGTATTCCTAATAACGCCTCTTACACTATCCTGATTCATGACAGTAACCATATACTTACCTGCCCTCACTTCAATCCCTTTATTATGTCTTTACTTATTAACTTCCGTAGACCTTCTTTAGGCTAATTGGTTTTCTTCCTTCCCTACCCTTCGGCACCAGCCTAAGATTTGGAAGAAGACTATACAATAAGCGTAATAGGTGTACACTCCTTATGCCAGGAGCCCTCGCAATCTGAGAGAAGGTAATGGGAAAAGACATCTGAATAATCATATTCTATTTCTCCTGAACTGGAAACCATCCTCGAATCTGGAACGAATTCCTTCGAGTTCGTATGTAACTATACGATGGCATGTCCAAGCATTATGGACGTTCGTAGTGATACGAAGTGTTGGAGAAAACCAAAGTGGATTTGGGAGTGGCAGGGGTATCCGTGTTTTTGTCGTAAATGATAGTAGTCGCAATATCCTTTTGTCGGTATTATAATCCCTTTATATGTGTTTACTTATTACCTTCTGTACACCACCTTTAGGCTAATTAGTTTTCTTCCTTCCCTATCCTTCGGCACCAGCCTAAGGTTTGGAAGAAGACTATCCATTAAGCTCAATAGGTGTACCCTCTCCTAATCCTAGGAGCCCTCAAAACCTGAGAGAATGTAAAGGAAAAAGACAACCGAATAATCATATTCAATCTCTCCAGAACGAGAATCCATCTTCGAATCTGGAACAAGTTCCTTCGAGTTCGTATGTAACTATACGATGGATTATCCAATAAGTGCGGATCTTCGTAGTGATACGGGGTGTTCTGGAGAAACGCAAAAGTGATATAGATGTGGCAATGATATATGCGACACCGTGACATTCCAAAAGCTAAAGTGTTTTAAGAAGGTTCGGTTAACTTGGTTCATGAGTTTTAGTTAAGGGTCGGGCCATAGTCACTGCCAGAGAGAGAGAAAAAAGAAACACTCAGCGTGCACTCTAACCTAGATCAGAATGGTTAATCACTTTATCTAATCAGGATGGCTCACACTGTTTCCTCGAATTCTCCTCCAAACCCAAAAGAAGAATTAGTCGGGATCATCTAAAATCACCTGAAGAGTAATCCTACTCATCAGCGGGGATCGGGATCCAACTATCATCGCATGATAACTTGATGGAATCCACCCAAGTTACCATATTCCAGAAGGTATGCGCAAGCCTGGCAAGTTTCCTTTATGTTTGAAACTCCCGATGTGATTTTTACCCCTAACGACTTCATGGCCTTGATAGAGACCAACGTGCCATAAGTCGCTAGTCAAATTCAACCCGTCATTATCCATGATTGATCTAAACCCACCCGCATAAGCCCTTGATTGAGACCAACGTGACTATGCGGCTGTCCTAGATAATCGCATATCCATGCTACAGACACGTATCACGCAGCTACCGAACACTATGACTTGATAAAGACCAACGTACATAGCAAGAATACTACGAGATACCTATCTGAAATGACGGAGGGCTACGGCTGGTTTTTGGAAAAAAACCTTTAACGTAATGAATATGATATCGTTGAAGGAACCGATGTGGTTTTACAAATATATAGTGGCGCAAACTTTTGCTAAAGAGGTCACTCCCTTTGAAGGGATCTCGGCTCTTTCCTCGTCGAATGAGGTGCAGGATATTCCTAACTGAATACCATGATGCAAAGCAAAAGAAAATGACTATAGTGAAGTTATTACGCTGATGCAAACTTTTGCTCAAGGGGTCACTCCTGATGAAGAGATCTTGGCCCTTGCCTCGTCGAATGAGGTGCAGGATATTGCCAATCGAATGCCACTGTGCAACGCAAAAGAAAACGTCTGTAATGTCAGTTTTTTAAAAAACTTGGTTCCAACAACATCATATATGTTTGTTTTATCTTTACATTGATTAAAATCAACGCAGTCCCATCAATTAATCACACCAGAAAAGAATGAAAATATGATATACGTATATGCCATCTGCATTCGCCACTGGGTCCCGTCATCACTCGTTCGGTTACTTAACTAATGACAGAGCGGGGACTGGACTAGCGTGGGTGCAAAACATATACAACATCTACTAGTATATATATAAATATATATAACAATCGTCCCAGGCATGATATAAAGCAATATCACAGAAGCATCACAGAAAATCAGCCAAGCAACAGAGAGTGGTGGATATTCCTAGAGCCCCGGGTTTCACTTGAGCCGCAAATGAAACCCGGCGTTCCCTGTCGTGTGGATAGCATGTGCAATGAAAACCTAGACCCCTACGAGTTCGACAAGTTATCCGCCAATCCCAGAAGCGAGGCAACCCCAATCAACAAAGTGAATGGGCCACCCAGCACTTCACGGAATCCGGTAACTTGAGCACCCCTCCGTGGGTCAACCTTTACCCCTTACGAGTGCGGCGAATAGCCCGCCAATTCTAGAGTAAGGTCCCCTCCGTCTCAACGCCATGAGATGCGGACCCGTTGCCCTCTAAAACCTGGCTATTCGTGCACTCCACCGCGGGGTAATCCTAGTACAAAAAGAAAAGAATAGGTACAAGGTGACATCGACCTCAACCCGGTCATACCCCAAACAAATAATATACAAACTGGCAGTGACGGCAGTCCACATGTCGGACGCTCGCCTCGTAATATCAAATGTACAAATGAAACTAAACTGTACTAACATTGCACCCAAGCTATCCACCACGACGATCCAGCCACAACACAGCACAACACAGAACATCAACGTGAATGTCACGTTCGCAAACCCGTCTAAAAGAACTATAGCAATTAGACAAGTTGTACCGCTCTAATGATATTCACGGTCGCAGATAGAAATGCATATACTGTAAACTTTAAACAGTGTTAGAAATATCGACTTCGAAATAACCCTGAATAGCTCTAAACAAATAGATAAACCATATCCAAACTGAGCTAAACTAGCAATACCACTGAACCAATATTCCAGAGACTAGACCATACCCAAAATTACAAGTCCAAACTCACCTACAAAACCAGCCACCTCGGATTTTCTTGCATCTGGCCCGCCAAATTTTGTTGGAATGGGCTCGTATTTGGGGTGTGTTCCTGAATCTCGATTTCCTATACCAAAGCTCTTGTCTTGCTTGAGGATTTCTCAGCTCAAGTGTTGGCGAACAAGTAGGCCAACAAAAAGATGAGCAACGGTAATGCCAAGACGCTCAACTCGATGAGCGGCGGCCATGAAAGGCTCGCGGCTTGGTGAGCAGACGAATAGGAGGTCCTTAGACCTATATATGAGGTCTCTTGTCCGTTTTTGGTAGACAAGGATACCGAGAATAAGATGAGTAGCAGTAATGCCAAAGCGCTCAACTTGATGAGCAGCATCCATGTAAGGCTCGCGGTTCGGTGAGCAGCCGAATAGGAGGTCCTTTGACCTATATATCAAATCTCAGCCGAAATCCTTTACGCCCCCTTTTTAAACTCATTTACTGGGCCAGGACCAATTTTAATAAAATAATAGTTATGTTTATAAACTTTTTCTTTTAAACACCCCAGTTGCTAGACAAAGTTCAGTTTAATTTGAAAAATTGAATGGCCTTTGTTTTTCTTAAAAATAAATAAATAAATGGACCATGCCAGTTTATTTTGATGGTGTTTCAAAATTTGGGTTAAAACTTTATTTTATAAACTTTATTAAGGACCTTGCAAGTCCAGCCCAAGTTGTAATATAAAGTTGGCCAAGCCGATTAATCGATTAGTGTGGCCAACAGATTAACTAAATCATGATCAAATCCAAAGTCACAGATTCGCCATTCTGGATTAATTCGGCCAGGTCGAAAACTCGGATTCGCAGAACTATTCGGAAAAAATCTGCAGGTATTTGAAAAAATTCGGCAGGTATTCGGGAAATATTTGTGAAGGATTTCGAGAAAGAAATTAATATATGAGGCGCTAAGTTTTGATATTTCTAAGTATTCGTTTTTTTTTTGTGAATTATTCGCTGCATTTTTGAATTATTCGGAGCCCAATGGAAATTAAATCGGAGAATTAATCGCCTGATAAAAAATTTGTGAATTATTCTCGAATTCGCCGAATAATTCGTGAATTATGTGACTATGATCAAAACAATTAGGGTTGGGGTTCTAATGCATTAAGGAAAAAAAACCTATAAACATGCAGCCGCCATCCCAATTGGTGCTACTATGGCCAACGGGCTCAGCCGCCGCCTCCGGAAGACCGGCCTCCAGAGGCCGCCGCCGGTCGGCCATCTCTTGGCGACCGGCGATGTTGCCGGCGACCGGCGCTGGAATTTCACCCATAATATTTTTTTGTGAAAAGATTCCAATATTTTAATACAAAAATTTGTCTTTCCATGTGTTGGATATTTGTATGCCCTAGAGGCCATTATATGATAGCGGATGTATCGGTATGTGTGTGTGTATATATATATATTCAAAGGACATTCTTACTCGACATGATAGTATGCTATCTGGTTGTACTTTATCTTAACATGTTCACTTGATCATGCGTATTACTCATTTGGTACATGTTGATAAAGCCCTTAGGATATTTGCTTGACTACTGAGATTATGATGCGGATCATACTAGTGGGACATGTGTAGTTTATAAGTATATTCTTGAAATGTTCCTAGTCGTGGGTGTATCGAGACGGAGCATCGATATTCCAGAGTAGACTAGCGTATACGTTACTTGACTCATATGATGGGCGATGGATGATCTCATATCCATTGGTGTGGTGATACTAAAGACTGTATACGGGTGCTCAGTGAGACTGGGTACACTAAACGGACTCGCCAAGAACTCCTATGTGGTATTATATCTATCATCAGATAGCAGTTCTCAGATGACACTGGTACAGGTTAGTCTGTATACCCGAGATCGTCATAGAGTCTCGTGTGTCCTTCCACTGTACTTTGATCTCCACTTTACCACGGCTCTACTGAGTCGTGCAAACAGGTAGATTTTGGGTACAATCCCAAGGCACATGGAAGCAATGAGCGATAGGAGGGGTTTCGGCTCTCCCGGTATTGGGGTTGATGTTGCGCTATGCTCGATTGGCTATAACAGGAAGTCCCTGGCCAGGGCTAATGAGATTTACTGATAAGTGTAATCAGTAGTTTCTCGATCTGTTATGAGCCATATACCGGCATGACATATTGAGTTATTGGGGTCGATGATATCATCCTTAGACTCGATATGCAGCATATCTGACGAAAAGACCGGACTGTATGGTAAGTATTGCCAGTTGGCTCGACGGGAGTTTTGACAGGTTCGCTTGTGTTTCTTCTAATTGCTCAATACCCGGGAGCTGTTACGTACAACTTGTGTCACTGACGGTTTGTGGGTATGTGATATGATCACTGCCTACTGCTAGCGTATTGATGAGTCTTAGAGTCCCAAAAAGGGGTTTCCTAGCTCAGGAGAAAAGATGTGGGGTGCATATGAGATATGCGCGGGAGCTCGATTAAATATGTGTATTTGATACCGTATTTTAATCGGGCGTTTACTATTGGACTGGCCGTATGTGATATGACCGGGTTATTAAATCAAGTGTTGATTTAATATTAAGTCAATTAGCTCATTTATTAAAACCTATTGCTTTATGATGCATGCAGTGTATGTATATATTGATATGGATGCACACATGCAAGCATACATGTGTCATGGTTGATGATACATTGGTGATGGCAATCCAAGACTCACATGGTAACGTATTTATATATTTTGATTATTGAGAAAAGCAAAATGGGAATAAAATCATGGTTGACTTTCTACACTCTTCTCTTGTGTTGACTAAAGTCAAAACCATGGTTTCATTGCCCATGGTTTTTGTAGCCCATGGTTTTGCTTAAAATCAAGTCTCAAAATATATAGATATTTTGTAACCTTGGTTAGGGATGACATAACTCTCTCTCTCTCTCTCCCTTGATTATGTTGATTATTCTCACTTGAGTCAAGTTTAGCCATTCTCCTTCTTCTTCCTCAACTCAAGCTCTGTAGCTTTTTCCAAGTCAGTGAAGAACATAAAAAATAAAAAGTTTTTAAGTGAGATCCAAACCCACATCACTAATCTATATTAGTCTAGCCCATTAGTGTAGGTTGTTTGCTCCACTACCATTTGGTTCAAGTGAAGGTAGGAGCTTGTGCAAAGGGACTCCGTGGTGGATCGTCGTGGACTTGGAAGGACTCAAGCGAACCGGTTCAAACTCTAGTTGATCCAAGGAGTCACAAGAGGAGGTCTACAAAGGTTGTATTACTCACCTCTTAGTGTTAGAAATTTGTTAGTATGTGATACTAGTTATTGTTACCCAAATTTTTCTAGTTCGATTCATGATTAGTATTCTTTAGCACCCCCTAAATTTTTGTTATAGCATGTGTGATGCAACCCAAACCCTAGGCATGGTGCTAAAGAATCCCTAAAGTGGTATCAGAGCCAAGCTAGAAACTTAGACGATGTTAGAAATATTATGAAACCGAAACAACTCCGAAAATACGATAAACTGAAACCCTGAAATATGCTCTCTGTCGATTTTTAAAAGACCTCCAAAAATTTTTAAGCAACTGCAGAAGCTTGCATATGATGCACTGAGAACACTGGAGAAAAACGAGGCGATTCTACCGGTTTTGACCCGGTGACATGACCATATTTTCCTGCCTGGCCGGTCCTATTGCTTCCATTTCGCCTCGGTTTCTTCTGGTGCTCTGGTCTGTTGGTTTTGGGGTTTCAGGTATTGTTTGTTTAGCCCAAAATTTCATGTGATATTAATTTTTTTTAGGGGCTAATTCGGAGTATTTCGTAGTCATAATTTTAACATTGTTTTTGGTAACCCGGACGACATTTAACAGTTCGAACGAATATCACATACCACCTCATTACTCTCGCTGGAAATTTTCCAAGTGTTGGAATTTTCCAAGTTATAGATATTCGAAAGATCATGCAAGTAACCCTATGGACCCTCTAGAAGAACGTAACCATAACTCAATTCTATGACCATGGAACCGTGGCTAAACCTTAGGGTTTGCCGTCGTTCCGTAGCGCCATAGGTGAGGAAAGGGTTGACCCTTCTACAGTTGGTCCATAGACACTGTGGCATGTTTTGGGTATTTTTAACCTTGCTCAAGTGTTGAGCTCTCGGGGTAGTTTGTGGGTGTTTGTTGATTCGATCGAAACGTTTAACATCGTCTAGATATTTGTGAATGTGATACAATAATTGGAATCTACACTAATTAGTTTTGTGAAAAGTAATTAGTTGCGTGTAAATCTAATATTTTGGCCTCGGGTGGAATCGGGAATCTTGTTGAATTACCCGACTTTTTGAAAAGGTGTTTTCATAGATGAGACCTAAATGTAAGATTTGCATCGTTAGGTATGAAATCCAGAATATATGATAATCAGGGTTTATGATGTCTAAAGGCAATAATGATTCCAATTGTTGTAGTTTTTCACTTTCTTTTATGCGACCGTAAGTGTAGTATGTGGTGCATCGCCAGTTTCGTTGCTATACATCAACGATAATTAGGGTACGCATACTTACTTACGTTGATGATATGTGATGTTATGTGTTGCTGAGATATGATGTACAGGATCGTCGTGAATGAATGGCCGGGGGTTTTTATGTGAGATGAGAGTTTTTCTTTTCATTCATGTAAAATTCATTGTATGTAATATTCTTTTATTGGGGCACTTCCGGGTTGAGGATGATGTCACCGTTGTTGTATATTATTTACTTTTCCGCATTGGGATAGACCCAAGGTGGGGAGCACAAGTGACCGGGTTCTAGGGTCCAGTAGGAGGCCATCTCGAGGAGTCGAGACCGGGTCTCCTAACTCTAGAATTGGTAGGGTCACTTGCCGCTCTCGTAGGGATTTAGGAGTGTGGGCTTGGCTATTCATCGTGACCGTAAAATCCGTATTTTCTATTGTTGGCTAAATACAAAATACGGACCTCCTAGAATATCCTATATTTTCATATAAGTGGTTCTGCTGTTGATATTCTGTGATGTGATCACTTTATATGCTAAGACGAATGATGTATTATATATGATATATAATAAACATTGCTTATGTTTTGCATCGGCGCTAGTCCCACCCCGCTATGCCGTTTGTTAAGTAACCTAACGGTACATAACGGGACATTGTGGCGAATGCGGATGGCATAAGCGTACGTTTTATTTTCGTTTCTTTTCTGCAATGGCTTAAGGACTTAAATGATGGGACTACATTAATGAGATTAATGTAAAGAAAAAGGAACCTAAAAGATATTGTAGAATCGAATTTGAAACCTACACGGCTTTTTGTGAAAAAGCGAGTTTTCAAAATGCGGAGTTTAAGCCACTCCTTTTAAAACTATTAGATTCTACAACGATATCAAGTTCAAAGCGTTAAAGGTTTTCTTAAAAACCATTCGCAGCCCTCCGTCATTTTAGGAAGTAGAGTACTTAGTATTCGTGCTACGTATGTTGACTGTAGCCAAGGCGTAGTGTACGGTAGCTAAGGGATGTCTTCCTATACAGTATATGATGCGATTAATTAGGACAGTCACATTATTATGTTGACTATAGCCAAGGGTCATGTGGGTAGGTCTAATTAATCATGAAATGACGGGTAAGACTTGACTAGTGCTTATGATATGTTGACCATAGCCAAGGTCATGAGTGCTAGGGGTAAAAACCATATCGGGAGTTCAAGAGTTGAAATTTTCAATGAGATTGCATACCTTCTATGTGATAGTAGGATCCCGATCCCACTGTGAGCAAAAGTTTCTCCCAGGAGAGTTTTGCGCTTTACAATTAGCTAACCCATTAGGTGTCTAGAAAGGTGTCAACGGGGCTACGCCTCTGGGAAAATGAGGTTTGTTCTAATTAGGTCCATGCAAAAGCACGGGGAACCTCCCTCAAAGTACCAGCACTGGCCTGGCTTAACGGTCAGCGAAGTTGTAGAATATAATTAATCCTGGATAATTTTCTTTTTAAGGTTTGAAAGAAAATTTGATAAAAGCAGTGGGAGACATCGATTAGATAAGATAATAACCAATCTAATCATTGCAAGAGCTTTCGCTGAGTGTATTCTTTTCTCTCTCCTAATGGCAGATAACCATGACTGGACTTAAACTACTGTTAGAGAAAAATAAGCTAACTGGGCCGAACTATAAAGATTGGCTGAGGAACATTAACATTGCTCTCACATATGATAAAGTATCATATGTCCTAACTGCCTCAGCCCCTCCCAGCCTAGGCCCTGAATCTTCTGTTGCGGATAAGGAGATCCGCAAAACGTGGGATATTGACTGTGATACTGCCAAATGCCTCGTGCTTGCATCGATGGACAATACACATCAAAAGCAGCATGAGCAGATGGATGTTCAATCCATCTTTCTCCATACAAAAGAGTTGTATGGGGAGCAATCACGTATCCTACGATACGAAGTGGCTCGAAAGCTGTTTCAGATGCGGATGTCTCCTGGCACACCAGTAGGTGATCACGTTTTGAAGATGATAGCTCTTATTGTAGAGCTTGAGGGCCTCAGATGGACAATGGAGAACGAGCAATATGTTGATATTGTTCTACAGTCTCTTCCCCATGCCTTTGCTACATTCATAGTGAACTTCAACATGCATAACATGGAGAAGTCACTACCGAAACTTCTCAATATGTTGAGAAGTGCGGAGAGCACGCTTAAGGCGAAGTCTCCCTCTCTGATTGTTAGACAATCTTCCTCTTCCGTCCCAAAAGCCAAGGCCAAGGAAAGGAATAAGAAGAAATCCACCAAACCGAGAGGTGGAATCAAGAAGGCACAAAGGAGAGACAAATCCAAAGTTGAGAAGTTGGGAAAAGGAGAATGTTTTCACTGCAAGAAAACGGGGCACTGGAAGCGGAACTGTACTGAATACCTTGATCTCAAGAAAAAGAAGCATGATGATGCTTATGCTTCAGGTGTGTTTGTGACTGAAAACTATTTTTCTATAAACTCTGCTTCCTGGGTATTGGATACCGGTTCGGGTTCTCATATCTGCAATTCTGTGCAGGGCTTGAGAAATAGCAGAGTTTTGAAGACTGGTGATCACACTCTCCGAGTTGGAAATGGTTCCAATGTACATACAGTTTTAGTGGGAGAGTATCACCTGGGGTTGCCATCGGGTTGTATATTGGTTTTGAACCCATGTTATTTTGTGCCTAGCATGCTTTGTAATATAATATCCATTTCTTTGATAGACAATGAAGGATAGCATTTTGGATTGCAGCATAATGTTATGAACATTAAACTAAATCAAGAGTTGATTGTTTCTGGTACACTTAATAACGGGATATACGTCCTAAATCAACACACAGTTTTCAACATACAACACACAAATAAAAGAAAATTTCCAGATATAAATGAAGCTTTTCTTTGGCATTGTAGACTTAGTCATATTAATGAAATAAGACTAAACAAGCTTCATAAAGATGGATATTTAAATCCTTTTGAATATAAATCTTATGCGACTTGTCAGTCTTGTATCAAAGGAAAAAATGACCAAAACTCCATTTACTGGACACGGAGAAAGAGCTACTGTCACGACCCGAAATATTAGCTCATGACCAGCACTTGAATCACGCAACGTCTAAAGGCATACAAGAATTCAAGTAAGCTGAAACCCAGAAATCTAAACCTTTTAAAGAAAATAAAGGAGGTGAAGTTTTGAAATAAAGGCATAATGAAATCAAGTTTCCTTAAATGCATAGAAAAGGAACATGAATAATGCTAGTGAAATTTACTAATTTGAAAACATGTTTCGTCTTTTAAAATTTTGGGCAGTACCTCCTTTGTATTTTTTGATCCCAAACCACAAATACATGAAAATATAAAGGCATCCCCAATCGGGAGCTAGCTCTTCGCCAAACGGTGGATCACAACCACGCAAGACAGTATATATAAGTATACGATGCCTAACGGCGAAGATCACCACAACGGATAAAGTAAGGCAAGACATAAATCCCCAAAAGCGAACATACAACCCATCGCTCAAATCTCGAAACTACAAGTCTTGCTAAGTCTCATGTCTTATACAATTACTAGTTTTGATTTGATGGAGTTGACTAGATACAAAATGAAATATAATACAAGAGTGGGTACGATACAAATATCCCACCTACCAAGAAAACCACCTAAAAGTAGATATGTGCCAGCGATGCCGCTACTGATCCATGCGGTCAACCTGCAAGAACTGTGGCACAACGTGGGTGAGTTGCCAACTCGTGAATAGAAAAACATCTATAAGTAGAAATCGAAAAAACAACGACTCCTAGGTCAACTATATCATAAAGGTAATACTATGATATCTAGGGTGACCGGGTCGTATATGTGCCAATAATATACTTAAGTCTACAAGTATGGTGATATCATCCAATCATAAAACAATGTATGTATGCAGGTGGATCTCGTCCAACCATATAATCAATGTCTGTATGCATGTAAATATCATAAAAGAGTGTGCATAAAAGTATGAGGATATAAATCAATGGGTGTCCCTCACGACACATAAAAATCACGGAACCTGGGTGTCCAACATCGACACCCGAAAACATCATGAAACCCGTGTCCAACATCGACACGTAAATCCTCATATCTCGGGATCCGTCAGTCTGGATCGGCCCACGGGCTCAGTCAGTCCGGATCGGCAAATATCATCTCTCGACTCCGGTCGGTATCCTCCGAATATCCTCCGAGCCCAAATACTATCACCGGTAGGTAGTGGTCCCTCTGCCAGGCTCATCGTCATCCATAAGAAATCTCTCTCTCGCCCCGGGTACCATACCGGGTCCACCATGTACCCGCAAACGGAATCATCCGCCTCCTCGAATCGGGTTTCACATTTCACTCTCAGAATCGAGAAAACATATGGTGTACGCACTGAAATATCATATCAAGAGAAACCGGGTTAATAAAACAGTACATACTTTCTTTTGAGATAGCCACGGTTCTCAAATCCAGAAATCTCATGAAAACAGCATATCTCAATGCGTAAAATCATAAAGCATGATGTATGCGACATATGATAAAAATGTAAGCATGTCCGAATATCATGCAACATGGAACAGTAATATGTACATATCGAGGGAAAACCGCTCTTTTAAATGAATCCAGTTTTAAAATATATCATGCGGTTCCCAAATCTCCAAAATCGAATGCAATATCGTATAGGGGTGCATATATGTATGTACGCAAGTGTGGGTGTACAATATGTATGTACGCAAGTGTATCATGCAAGGAGTCATATCCTGATGCAGTGACTCTACTGTGTAGTGACATGGCAATTATCGATGATGAAGTGTGTGAGCCGGCAAATATGTGTAAGTGCAACATATGCATCATCGATAATGGTGCAGGTGTACTAGTATAGGTATAAGTAATGCAATGTGAATAACATAAATGCAGTATAAGGTAAATCATATGCAAATGCTGACGGGTATATGTATCTAACAGGACCGAGTCGGTGAATCAATCCATCGGTATCTAGCCACACAACGTCACGTACGATATAATCCATCATACGGCATCCTCTAGTCAAGGGTATGGATCAATCATCAAGTTACACTCATCACGTATGGAAAATCATCGTACAGCGGCATTAAACCAATGGGGATCCTATCATCCTATAAGACAATGAAGGTACGGCCTAATGTCACGTACGGCCTATCATTCCTGATTCACAGCACTATATATATATATATCTGTATACCTATGTCCCAGGTCACATCCATAACAATCTCGTATCAGGGGATCGGTAAGGTATCAATCATCTCAATCGACTCATATCCGTATACCAACATATCCTCAAATCATCATATCACGTGTCAAATCGTATTCTCTTTTCATCACATATATATCTCACATAAAGTCAATTTACAATTACATTCTAACCTTACTATAAGCATAGTATCTAATCTAACATACACACCTGAACCATACAATCAGTTTTTAGAAGATGCAAATTGTAGTTTTGAAAGTCGGGGTTACGGTGTTTTTAAGGAAAGATATCATTTGAAAATCCGTAACGTCCCTCAAGGTATCTGTTTAAAAGATACATACGATTCTTCAGTTTGGAAATTGGTATAGTACCCTAAACGGTAATATCGTCAAACATCATCCTCAAATTTCGTCATCACATATTAGCCGTATCATATCACTTCTAACTATCCTTGTTTCTAATATAGTTTCTCTAACTAACTTTTAACTCCATCTATAGTTTTCTATTAAAGGTTTCCTTAACCATTTACTATGAATCGGTTTCCATCAAAAACTTGCGGAGGTGCTATACTCCATCCACCCTGCTTCCCCCGTGGATATAGATCCACTCACCTTGGTCTTCGCTTGCCGAAGTCGATGACGCCACGCTCCATCGCCTCGGAATCCACGCGAAGGTACCTACAATAACAACACATATAGCAACGCTATTAAAATCAAGTTCTGAAATCCAAAACGGCACACGGATCGCCTATAGGTTAGAACCTATAGCCCACGTATGCAAAACCAACAAATTACCCCTAGTCGTTGATGTACAAGCATCCAACAACCAAATACAAATCAAAATATCAAGAATTAGCATTTCAAAATACGAAAAACATAGCTAAAATCACACTAAAATGCTCCCAGATTTTGACTCAGGTCAAACAAAGCTATGCAAACAAGCCTAGGGTGATGTACATAGTGTATATGAACTACTGGATCAACCCCGACACCAAAGCCAACCAAGTGACCGGCCATAGGGCCCCAAAATCCGGCCTCCTCGGCCCCCATGTTATGTTGGGCTTCGTTTGGTCATGGTGGTCTCCTATGGTCTAAAATGGGTCTCTGGTATTGTTTGCTAAACTCAGAAAGTCCCCGAGTTGCTCCAGATTTCCCTGCACACCCTATATCCTCACAAAACCGACATGGACAAAATTCAAAATCCGTATTTTGGTTACTACACTCAATTCCATCTATAGAACCACCTCAAAAGTCTTATTGACAACCACTAACATCAATAATTTCCCAAACACTTCTCTAGAATTCCAAAGTGCACAAATCCATCACTAAACGACTTCTAAACTTAAACAAAATTCTAAGAAATCAAACTACCCTAAATGAAAAGTGATATACCTCATGGTTACACCCAAACAAAACCCTAGAAGGCCCAATGTTGTCAAAATCCCACTTTGCTTGGTTCATTACGATGAGGGTGAGGAGGTGATCATCTTTTGTGAAGTGGGTATGGGGTTTTGATGAGATTTTAGAGATGGGTCATGAGGGTAGAATGAGGGGCTTGAGGATGAAGAAGGAGGTGAAAGAAATGGTGGGGGAAAAGGTATAGGGAAGCACTCTCCCTCTCTCTCTCTTTCTCTCTCTCTTTCTCACTCTCATTCTCTCTCCTAGCATGCTCACTCTCATCATTATGTCCCCTCTCTCTCCTCAAGTCATCATGACACCTTTTTCTTTTCTTTTATCACCAAAAACACATACACCCAAATAAAATAACACAAATGAAATAACATGTAACATGTCATGGTGCACTAACTATGAAAAACTGTAGAAACGCGGATATGGCTTAATCGCGATTAGCAGTGCACTAATCGGGTTTTTATCCAAATTGCATATAATAAATTTTAAATATGCCAAATCCTTTAAATATATTTTTAAATGAATAAATCATTTTAATTTCCGTTTATTTCACAATTATCGGTATATATTTATGGAGGGTTACCAACGACGACAGCAAGGTTTCGGGAGGCATTGTCCATGCCAAATTAAAATTTTGCCGATTTAGATAACCCAAACATAGATCGTCTACAAGAAATATACGGAAAGATATATGCAAGCACTTTACAATAAGTAAAGAGAGCGAGGAATACAACCATTGTAGACCGGTCCTTCACTTCAATAGCTCCGTATAGTCATCCCCTTCGCTGCAATCGCAAACTCCGGACTCTAGAGAGGCTCCGCGAAGAAACGAGCGTGCTTCCTTCGATGACTTCGAGGCCGAAAATGATCTATGTCGAGGAGACACTAACTCAAGATATTCCTTCACTAGGTCATGAACTTTGTGAAGAGAACACCCTATACTACATGACAAGTAGTAGAGGATAATGAAGTAGGAAGTGGGCTCATTTTAGAATTGATTTTCTCACACTTTTTCTCATATCACCATTAGAGCTAGAAAGCTTTTTCATGGAGCTTACAGAAGAAGAAGAAGAAAAATAACTTATCACAATAATTCATCCAAATGAATTAAGTAACCATGGGTGAGTTAAACCTATCATGATTAACTCATGTAGAGAATTAACCAAGGTGTGAGGTTAAGGGTTGGGTTAAGCAATATCTTAGGTTATGACAAAAGAGTGGACTTTGTCAAAATTTCTCCAAGCTTCTTCAAGCTTGATAACTTTGACCAAGTTTAATTATTTTGTTAAATCTTAAGATAATAAACAAAACCCTAGCTTAACCCTAATCATGGTATAAGTCTCAAACACCCATCTTGCATGTATCATCAAGCATGATACAAACTTGTACACTTGCATATATCACATATAAACAATGTGCACAAACTAGTGAGAAAAGAAATCATTAGTGAGCTAAATATTAGTTAATGTAATATAATATATCAAATATATAATTATACATTAGATTATCAAATCAACTTTTGATTTAATAATCCGGCTATAACCGACTAATGTCATGTGTAACAACTTATCGAATCAACACTTGATCCGATAACCCGGCTATATCGCATACAACCAATCAATGTCACAAATAGCGAAAATAGAATACGGTATCTCATATCGTATCAATCTCGATCCTGCACTATCATATATATGCTCCTACTCCATTTCGCTTGAGCAAGGAAACCTCTGTGTAGGACTCTAAAGACTCGTCAATACGCCGGCAGTAGGTGATGATCATATCAAACACCCACAAGCCGTAAACGGTCTGCTAAACGTAACGGCCACCCGGGTATTGAGCGATCAGAAGATCAACAAGCAAGGCAGCTCACACTCCTGCGAATCCAATCAGTAACACTACCGTACAGTCCGGTCTCTTCGTCTGATATGTCGCATATCTCGTCTAGGGGTGGTAAACGTCAGACCCCAGTAACTCGATAAGTCGTGTCGATATGAGGCTCATAACAGGTCGAGAAACTACTGATAACACTTACCAGTATATCTCTGAAGCTGCCTTGGCCATGGACTTCCTATTATAGCCAATCGAACACAGCGCAACATCAACTCCCTATACTGGTGAGACGAAACCCCTCCTATCGCTCATTGCCTTCATGTGACTCGGGACTGTACACAAAAGCCACCGTTTTGCACGCCCTCTTGAACGTGGTATGATGGAAATCAAAGCACAGTGGGAATCACATAAGACTCTATGACGATCTCGGGTCTACAGACTAACCTGTACCAGTGTCACCAGAGAACTGCCATCTGACGTGAGGTATAATACCATCTGGGAGTTCTCAGCGAGTCCGTCCAGTGTACCCAGTCTCCACTGAGCACCCGTATACTGTCTCTGATGTCAAACACCAATGGATATAGTATCATCCATCGCCCATCTACATGGGCCGAGAAGCTATACGCTAGTCTACTCTGGTATATCGATGCCCTGTCTCGATACACCCTCGGCTAGGAACATTTGAAGGATGTACTTAGCGACTACATTGTCCCCACTAGTATGATCTATATCATAGTCCTGGTAGTCAAGTACTCATCCTAAGGGCTTTATCAACATGTAATACAGAGACAATCAGAGTATATGTTAAGATAAAGAGCAACCAGATAGCATACTATCATGTCGAGCAAGAAAGTCCTCCATATATATGTCCAAGCATCCACTACAATATACATCGTATGTATAGTAATGGCCTCTAGGGCATACATATCACTAACAATCTCCCACTTGCACTAGGGACATCTGTTGTAGTATCTCATACCCAACAATCAGCAGTGGTTGAAGTATCTCATACTCAACCATCCCATAAAAGTCTCTACTGGGAAATAGGCCTTTGTGAGTGGATCCGCGCTGTTGTCCTCTGTGTCTACTCTCCTAACCTCGATCTCCCTGGAGATCAACCATCTCCATGATCAGGTGATACTGTCTAAGAATATATTTGGATCTCTAATAGGACAGGGGTTCGTAGGCCAAAGCCACAACTCCATTGTCACACAATGGTAGGAACGAAGTTCATCTAATGAACTAATATACATCCAGACTACCTCTTTGGTAACATCCTTGGTAGCAATGTATCCAACCTTTATGGTCTAGTATGCCACGACATCTAGCTTGGAACTTTTCCAACATACCGTCCCTCCACTAAGGGTAAAGACAATGCCTGTGACTTGACATTCAGTCGTCCTTACCACTCTGGATCCTATCCAATGATTCTTCCCAGGATTGATTGATACCATCTCACTACACTTAGTGAGAACCCTAACATCTATTTAGATCTATCTCATAGATCCAATACCCTGGATTTAGGAGGTATCACCTAGATCCTATATGGAGAATCCATGCGATAAGAGGAGATTGACCGAGCATAGCATAGGAAACTCCTTCCATATCAAGAGTATGTCATCCACGTACAATGCGAGGATCAACACCATACTCCTTACTACCTGTTTGTATATACAAGGTTCATCTACCATTTTGATGAAATCAAACTCTTTGACTAACACATCAAAACAGATGTTCTAACTACACGATGCCTACTTTAACTCATAAAGCAACTTGCACACGTTTCCGCTGCTCCCACTGTCTACGAAGCCATCTGGCTGTGTACTTATTGACGCTGTCTTCTAAATCACTATTTAGAAAAACAGTCATGACACCCAACCGCCAGAAATCATAGGCATGGTATGTAGCAATAGCAAGTAAGATCCGGATGGACTTAAGCATAGGCACTAGAAAAGGTTTCATCATTATCCACACCTGGTCGATGACGAGAACCTTTTACAACTAGTCTTACCTTTGAAAGTCTCAACTTTTCCATATACACCTAGTAATCTTCTCAAGATATACTTGCTCCTGATGGGGATTTAACCCTTCAGATAAAGCAACCAAAATCTATACTTTGTTGGTGTATATGGATTCCATCTCAGATCGCATAGCATCCAGCCATTCTCACATAGTCCCCACTCCTGATGGCCTGCTCGAAACTAGTTGGGTCATCATCTCATGATGCAATCCTCGCTCCCACTGTCATAGAGAAGCCGAAGTACCTCTCAGGTGGATGAGGAACCTTACCAGATCGGCGGAGAGGCTGAGGTTCGTTGGAAACTATTAAATCCTTCTGGTTTACAAAATCATCAGCTGCAGTTTGTATAGCTGGAACTCCTTCCTGTTCTACCTCATTACCACAAATTTCTTCACAAGAAATTCCCTTTCTCAAAGGTGGCATGCTGAGAAACAAAACACTTTTTGCTCCTCAGTGTGGTAAAAGATATTCCCTTGCGAATGCTTGGGATATCCAAAAAACTTCCACGAATCTGATCTTGCCTCGAGCTTGTCCGAATTTTGCTTTTAGACATAGGCCGGACAACCCCAAATCTTAACATCCTTAAGAGATAGGCTCTTCCCATACCATATCACATATGGAGTGGTAGGCACCTGATTTGATTGGAACCCCATTCAATAGATATGCAGCTTCTTAAGTGCATAACCCCTCAGAAGGATGTAGGTAACTCAGTAGTACTCATCATAGAGCACACCATATCTCATAGGGTGCGATTGCTCCGCCCCGATACATCGACGTACTGTGGTGTATACGGTGGAGTAAAGCTGAGAGAGAATCTCATTCTCCTTTAGAATAGTCCAGGATCTCCGTGCTCAAGTATTCTCCTCCTCAATCACATCCTAGAACATAATACTTATACTCGTTTTGGTTCTCTACTTCTAACTTATATTCTTTGAATTTCTCAAAAGCTTCAGACTTGTGTTTCAACACGAACACATGTGTGAATCTTGAGAGATCATCAGTGAATGTAATGAAGTACAAAGAACCAGTCCTGGCATGTGTAGACAGGGGACCTACATACATCATCATGTATCAATCCTAAGAGTTCACTAACTCTTTCTCTGTTTCCAATAAACGGAGCTATGGTCATCTTATCTTTGTGACATGACTGACAAGTTTTACAAGATGTAAATTCAAAAATATTTAAAAATGCATCTAAATATAACTTAGTTAGTCGGGTCGCATTGATATGACCTAGTCTGCAATGCCTCAAGAAGGATTCATTCATTTCTGAACTCTTTCTCTTGTGTGTGTTCTGTACATTAAGAACTGTAGTTTGATTTAGAACGTATATGCTTTTAGATAACGTGCCTGAACCGATCAACTCTTGATATAGGAAATGTTCAAAATATTATCCAACAATACAAAATTATATCCTTCTTACTAATAAAGAGACTGATATGATATTGTATATCAGGTTCGATATCTAATAACATTCGTTCAGAATCAATGTATTTGGTAATACAGGGTGATAACTGCCAACATACTTGGCTGCAACACTTGCACCATTTTTAACTCTTAAAACTTATCACCATTTCTCAGTTCTCTACCTATCTTTAGCCCATGTAACATATTACATATGTGGGATCCTGATCCGGTATCTCATACTCAGAACGTAAAGGATACTGAGAAACAGTTCTCGGTAATGAACACACCCGAAGAAGATGCATCATCATGCACTTTCTTCGTTTGGGCGGCACGGGAATCCTGGTAATTCCCTATTTCCTGCTCGGTCTTATAACAATTATAAGTTGGAGCGGGACCAACGTTCCTTAGCGCAGTTTAACAAGTGGGTTCGGTTAATGCATCCGTATTATTATCTTGATTAAGGCGTGACATGGTTGCTACCTGGAGAGAGAGAGAAGAAAACACTCAGCGTATGCTCTTGCAAGATAAGATTGGTTATTAATTTATCTAATCAGGATGGCTCCCACTGTTTTTGTCAAATCTTCCTTCAAACCCTAAAAGGAAAGACTAGCCGGGATTAATTACACCCTATAAGTTCTCCAATCTTTTAGCCAGGCCAGTGCCGGTACTTTGAGGGAGGTTCCCCGTGCTTTCGCACGAACCTAATTAAAATAAACCTCGTTTTCCCATAGGCATAACCCCATTGACACCTTTCTAGACACCTACTTGATCGGCTAATTGTAAAGTGTAAAACTCTCCTAGGAGTAACTCTTACTCGTAGCGGGTATCGGGATCCAACTATCTCATAGAAGCTACGCAATCTCATTGCAAATTTCAACACTTGAAACTCCTAATAATGTTTTACCCCTAACGTCCTATGACCTTGACGGAGGTCAACAAACCATAGGCTACTAGTCAAGTTCAACCCGTCATTTCCTGATTGAATTAAACCCACCCGCATGACCCTTGACGAAGGTCAACAAGGCCGCACGACTACCCTAATCCAATCGCATCGTATGCTTATACAGATAAGCATAAATAGCTACCGCACACTACGCCTTAACGAAGGTCAACAAACGTAGCACGAATACTATGAAATACTTATCTGAAATGACGAAGGGCTACGACAGGTTTTTATGAAAACCCTTTGCGTAATGAACTTGATATCGTTGTAGAATCAAATGATTTAAAATGGAGTGTTTTTTAGGCCTTTACTAGTTTTGCCAAAGAGGTCACTCCCGGTGAAGGGATCGTCGGCTCTTTTCTTATCGAATAAGGTGCAGGATATTTCACAAATACCACTGTGCAAAGCAAAAACTATAGAAGCAATCAAAAGACAAAACAAAGGGTTGTAGCATCTACCAGTTATTGCTAAAGAGGTCACTCCCGGTGAAGGGATCTCGGCTCTTTCCTTATCGAATAAGGTGATGGATGTTCTACAAGGAACACCACTATGCAAAGTAACAACTAGAGCTACCTGTTTATGAAAATTCGATGCCACAACATCTTTAGGTTTCTTTTATTTCATTAATCTCATTAATGAAGTCCCATCATTTTAAGTTACCTAAATATCACAGATAAATACAACGTACGTTTATGCCATCCACATTCACCTCGATGTCCCCTCGTGCACCGTTAGGTTAGGTAACTAACAGCAGAGCGGGGCAGTGCTAGCGCGGGTATAAAACATAAGCAACGTCTATATAATATATCACATATACTATATCCTGTATCCATCACAACATATCAAATGATCACATCACAGATATCGCTGCAGAAGAACAACATATGAAATATTGGATATACTAGCATTTCCGTGTTTTATTTTAAACCTATGTAAAACACGGATTCCACGGTCGTGATGAATATCCAATCCCACACCCGTAGACACCTACGAGAGCAGCAAGCAACCCTACTAATTCTAGAGTTAGGAGACCCGGTCTCGACTCCTCGAGATGGTCTCCCACTGGACTCCAGAACCCGGTTACTTGTGCTCCCCGCCTTGGGTCTATCCTAATGCGGAAAAGTAAATAATATACAATGGTGACATCATCCTCAACCCGGAAGTGCCCCAATAAAAGAATATTACAAACAATAAATTTTACATGAATGAAAATGAAAAACTCTCATCTCACATAAAACCCCCGGCTATTCAAACACGACGATCCAATATAACATATCACAGCAACACATAACATCACATGTCATCAACGTAAGTAAATATGCGTATCCCAATTGTCGTTGACATATAGCAACGAAACCGGCGATACACCACATATTACACTTACGGTCGCAGAAAAGAAAGTGAAAAACTACAACAGTTGGAATCCGCAACCACCTTAGACATCGCATGCCTAACCAAATGAATTCCTTAGACATCGCATGCCTAACAATTATAAACCCCGCATTTTAGTCTCAATATCAAAAACACTTTTCAATATCTAGTCGGGCAATTCAACAAGATTCCCGACATCCTGATCGAATGCTCATTGGAAACTTTAGTAGACGGCCATACCCCCCGATACCGTCGACGAAGTGCACTAAGGCGGAACACCGCTGCCGCGAGCACCCGAACGGATGCTTTTGGCGACAGGGTTCTCCTACAGTCACTTGGTCGGGGCTATAGGGCGTGGCTATCTATTAAGTTTACCCGGCGAGTATCCGCGTACGCTACATGATTGCGACGGACTTTTGATTTCATCAAAATCCCATGGCAACCGATCAAATGAGACTAAACTTCTAGATTTATAACATTCAAATTAGTTATCTCATAACTACTTGTGGATTCCAAATATTGTATCCCATCACATAATATCCGGACGACGATAAACTCTTCGATCGATTCATCAAAGTCCCACAATTTCCCGACAGCTCAACACTTGAGCACAGTTTTAGTAATACCCAGAAGATGCTACAGTACCTATGAACCAGCCGTAGAAAGGTCAAACCAACGCCTCACATGTGAAACGCTAAACTACCATAAACCCTAAGGTTCAGTGGTGGTTTTGACGGCCATATAATCGAGTTAAGGTCTACATTCTTCGAGAGAGTCCACAGAATCACTTGCATGTTTTTCCGAATACGTTAAACTTGAAAAAATGGGTTTTTGACATTCGATCGAACTTTTTAACATTGTCTAGACAGTATGTGAAAACCCGAAACAATGTCAAAACTACGAATACGAAACACTCCGAATTGCTTAAAATGTAAGATTACATCGCATGCAAAATTAGCCAAAATAAACAACACCTGAAACACCAAACCCCAGAACCCAAAACACAGGAAAAATTTGGCACCAATCCACCCATGTAGGGCCGGCCTTCTCGGTTTTGGAGGCCATGTGCTCGGCCAAAATCCGAGTACATGGTCCCAAATTTTCCCCATGTTCATCTATCTGGACAAATGTGATTCTGCACTTGTTTGAAAAAATTTTGGAGCTCATTTTAAAATCGACAGAAAGTGTAGATTTCGTGTTTCAGTTTCGGAGTTATTTCGGTTTCGTGATTCTAACAAATTCCGTATTTATTTCTAACATGGCTCTGATACCACTAGAGGGTTACCAACGACGGAAATAAGGTTTCGGGAGGTATCATCTATGCCAAATTAAAATTTTGCCGATTTAGATAACCCAAACATAGATCGTCTACTAGAAATATACGGAAAGATATATGCAAACACTTTGCAATAAGTAAAGAGAGCGAGGAATACAACCTTTATAGACCGGTCCTTCACTTCAATAGCTCCATGTAGTCGTCCACTTCGCTGCGAACGCAAATTCCGGACTCTAGAGAGACTCCGCGAAGAAACGAACGTGCTTTCTTCGATGACTTCGAGGCCGAAGATGATCTACGTCGAGGAGACACTAACTCAAGCTATTCCTTCATTAGGTCATGAACTTTGTGAAGAGAACACCCTATACTACATGGCAAGTAGTATAGGATGATGAAGTAGGAAGTGGGCTCACTTTAGAATTGATTTTCTCACACTTTTTCTCATAGCACCATTAGAGCTAGAAAGCTTTTTCATGGAGCTTGAAGAAGAAGAAGAAGAAGAACTTATCACAATAATTCATCCAAATGAATTAAGTAACCATGGGTGAGTTAAACCTATCATGCTTAACTCATGTAGAGAATTAACCAAGGTGTGAGGTTAAGGGTTGGGTTAAGCAATATCTTAGGTTATGACAAAAGAGTGCACTTTGTCAAATTTTCTCCAAGCTTCTTCAAGCTTGATAACTTTGACCAAGTTTAATTATTTTGTTAAATCTTAAGATAATAAACAAAACCCTAACTTAAACCTAATCATGGTATAAGTCTCAAACACCCAACTTGCATGTATCATCAAGCATGATACAAATTTGTACACTTGCATATATCACATATAAACAATGTGTAGAAACTAGTGAGAAAAGAAATCATTAGTGAGCTAAATATTAGTTAATGTAATATAATATATCAAATATATAATTATACATTAGATTATCAAATCAACTTTTGATTTAATAATCCGGCTATAACCGACTAATATCATGTGTAACAACTTATCGAATCAACACTTGATCCGATAACCCGGCTATATCGCATACAACCGATCAATGTCATAAATCGCGAGAATATAATACGGTATCTCATATCGTATCAATCTCGGTCCCGCACATATCACATATGTGCTCCTACTCCATTTCGCTTGAGCAAGGAAACCCCTGTGTAGGACTCTAAAGACTCGTCAATACGCCGGCAGTAGGTGATGATCATATCAAACACCCACAAGCCGCAAGGGGTCTGCTACATGGGGAAAATTTGGCCAGATGTGATTCTGCACTTGTTAAGCGATCAGAATATCAACAAGCAAGCCTGCTCACACTCCTACAAATCCAATTAGTAACACTACCGTACAGTCCGGTCTCTTCGTCTGATATGTCGCATATCTCGTCTAGGGGTGGTAAACGTCAGACCCCAGTAACTCGATAAGTCGTGTCAATATGAGGCTCATAACGGGTCGAGAAACTACTGATAACACTTACCAGTATATCTATGAAGCTGCCTTGGCCAAGGACTTCCTGTTATAGCCAATCGAATACAGCGCAACATCAACTCCCTATACCGGGAGAGACGAAATCCCTCCTATCGCTCATTGCCTCCATGTGACTCGGGACTGTACCCAAAAGCTACTGTTTTGCACGCCCTCTTAGACATGGTATGATGGAAATCAAAGCACGGTGGGAATCACACAAGACTCTATGACGATCTCGGATCTACAGACTAACCTGTACTAGTGTCACCAGAGAACTGCCATCTGACGTGAGGTATAATACCATCTGGGGGTTTTCGGCGAGTCCGTCCAGTGTACCCAGTCTCCACTGAGCAGCAGTATATTGTCTCTGGTGTCAAACACCAATGGATATGGGATCATCCATCGCCCATCTACATGGGTCAAGAAGCTATACGCTAGTCTACTCTGGTATATCGATGCCCTGTCTCGATACACCCTCGACTAGGAACATTTGAAGGATGTACTTAGCGACTACACTATCCCCACTAGTATGATCTGTATCATAGTCCTGGTAGTCAAGTACTCATCCTAAGGGCTTTATCATCATGTAACATAGAGACAATCAGAGTACATGTTAAGATAAAGAGCAACCAGATAGCATACTATTATGTCGAGCAAGAAAATCCTCCATATATATGTCCAAGCACCCACTACAATATACATCGTATGTACAGTAATGGCCTCTAGGGCATACATATCACTAACAATTTATACCCTTTTTCGAAAACCCCAATTTCGCAAATCGGGCAGTTTTCGGGAAATATATTATTTTAATATTAAATTCCAAAAATAATATTTTATATTTTCTGAAATATTACAATCTTCCCCCCTTAAAGAAATTCATTCCCCAAATTTAAATTTAAACCCCCAAAATCTAAAACATTTCAATAATCAGCTCAAATCAACGGGGCTCCGAAATCATGGAAGATGTAGAAACAACATAGCGCGTCAAGTACGCATGAAAACGAGTACAAAACTCAAAAACTGAACTCCGTCAAGCGTCACACAAATCATCGGATTTGCATACATATCCTCGGAGTTAAAATAGAGATACGGATCTCGAAATCCACTACTGAAATCCAATATACACTAGTCAAATGCTATAATACTGTTTAGTACGCATTTTTGGAAAAATTTCAAGAACTGAATAAAACTCATGCAAAAATCTTTTCTAAATCGCCGCGTGAATGCGTAACTCACGGCATAAGTGACGGACGCTCATTTCAAAATAATAATATATTTCCATATATGTTTTCCTAAATACACGTTCCATCGTTTTTTCAAAATATCCCAAAAGGTTTTCCTTCATAAACGTTCATGTCGCTCACGGACACGTAGGAAATAGCGAGACTATAGCTTTTTTTCAAAAACCTCTTGGTAAACATTTAATGCATGCAAAGTACTCAGATACTGTCCTCGGATCAGTCCTGTTCGGCTACTACATAACATAGTGCCCATTATAAAAAAAAGTGCTCAAAAGCAAAATCAGCCTCAGAAGGTGTATCTAACCATCACGTGCATCTGGTGCGCACGAAAATCAAATCCAAACACAAGTGCCACAACATGCATAAAAGCAAAACTAAGTGCAACGGGTGTGCACGACAACCACATCAAGTGCATCTAGAGTGCCTGAAAATCTCAATCTAGTGCAACTAACGTGAACGGGTGAAAATCCCAAATCGAGTGCATCTGGTGTGCACAAAATAACTTCTCATATCATGCGCCCAACATGCGCGAAAATCCAAATCAGGTGCATCCATCATGTACGAAAGAAATCTAAATCAAGTGCATCAAACATGCACGAATAAAATCTAAATCAAGGGCATCCAACATGCACGAGTAAAATCTCACTCAAGTGAATCCGATGCACACAAAATCCAAAATCAAGCGCCTAATACGCGCAAAAATCCGACCAAAATGCGTCGGGTCCGTAAAAGCATATAGTGCAGTAGCATGCATGAAAACGAACGGCAAGTGCCAACGCGCACGAAAACGCAAATCGGATAACACAAATGCTTAAAGACATAAATCGGTGCACAATGTACGGAGTATAAATCTAGTGCAACTATTGCACAAAAACATAAATCCAGTGCAAAAAAGGCACGAAATATAAATCTGGTGCGACAAACGCACGAAATACAAATACGGTGCATCCAGTGCACGAAATACCGATCAATAACTCAAATGCGTAAACAGTAACACCGAGTGTACCAAGGTGTACAAATCAAAAACGTGTGCAACTATGTGCACAAAATCAGTATCAATGCACTGAGCTGTACCGAGTGCAAAAATCATATCAACCGCAATAGGTATGCATAAATCGCAAATCAACACAATGGTGTATAAAATATATATCCAGCGCAATAACTATGCACAAAATGTAAATACCCAGCAGGTGCAGCCATGGTGCACGAAAACAATATCATAAAGCTCAATCATCAAAACTCAAATCCAAGCGATATAAGCGTGATACTCGGATCACAAACGCAAATCGCAATAAATGACATTGAGGTACACCTCCTACAATGTCGAAAAATGTCGGTGCGCCTAAAACTAGCAGATCAAGAACATCCACTTGCCTCCCGCTCACGGTCTGGCGTCCTCTGTCTCTGGGTCCTTATCTTCTCTGTGGATTTACCAATCTCTCAATCCATCGGCTCATCGGCCCGGTCAGGTGTGCTAACGGGAACGATTTCGTTCTAGCACTTCTCTGGTCATCTCTCGGTCAATCATCACAACCACTCGTAAAGTAGCACGTCACTGGCGTCGGCCTCTGGTCCTCTGAATACACATCACATATCTGATCCTGGGTGCAAATCTTATTGCAGCAGTGTCCTGGAAGGAATCCTGCTCAAGGTCTCTTCCGATCTCGCCTATGCCGAACTGTACGGAGGCTGGTACTCTTACATAATCTTTTCTCGTTTTTTGGACATCTGCGTTCTCAGCACAATATTTCCTCGGGAATTGGCCGCATCCCAACGCCTCTGTATACATATCAGATCTCTCATCTCGACGGGGAGTAACAACAGCTCGTCAGCATCTCGCATGAACCTATGGTTCCACTCGTCTATATCATCGTCCACCTTGACGTCATGCCATGCTATCTGCGCACTTGAACTGTTCTTGGCCACGGTCAATCCGAAGTCTCTCACACGGACTCGAAGTCACGAACTCGGTATCTTCATCACTATGTAGAAGATATCTAGCCGAACACGTCCTCTGGAACTCATCCTAACCATCAGAGGAATACTCAATACTCGTCCGTCCTAGATCAATTCACAACGCATCTGGGTGAGGTCCTCTATCCAAAGCTGGTCAGCTTATTGGTCTCTTATCGCATGATATCCGGATGACGTCAAACCTTTCGATCGAGTCATCAAAATCCCATAATTTCCCGAAAACTCAACACCTGAACACAGTCTAATAATATCTGGTACATACCACAGTAACTACGGACCAACCGTAGAAGGGCAAACCCAAGCCTCACTGATGGCACCGCTAACTGTCGCAAACCCTAAGGTTCAAAGTGGTTCCATGGTAATCGTATCAAGTTAGGGTTTCATTCTTCTAGAGGGTCCACAGAATCACTTGCATGTTCCTCCGAACACTTTAAACTTGGGAAAAACGGGTTCCAGACCTTCGTTCGAACTTTTTTTTAACTTCTCCTATACAACATGTGAATATCCTTCGTCCGCATGCTAAACAATACTTCAACCCTCCAGGAAAGAAGATACATCAACGGTCATATCTGGATCGGTCTGCTCTAGATCTGAGAAAGACTCTTCACACTGGAAATCTTTAACTCAACTGGGCCTGCGTCGGCACATCATTCTGACGAATCACCTTCGTCAATCAACTCGGGGTAGACTAGCTATCATCTATCGCATCTCTGCCTGGAAGCTCCAGCGATCTCAGCTTGTAAGCTCTGGAAGCGACATCCTATCAATCTCAGCAACAGCTGGGTCATCTGTCTGCACGGTAGACGACATCACAATCTCCAAGGTAGGCTATACATCAACAGTCCTCTGGCAACTGGCAACTCTATCAACGGCCCGATCATCCTGTGCAAAACCAAGCACTCGCCTCATCCGAGAGGTCACAACATAAACGCTAACTCGAGACGTTCCTTTGTTACCAGAAAACACGATGGTCAGTCCTCGTGCCAAACGAGCACGCCCTGACCGCATCACTGGCAGCAACTCAATCTGCGCTCAAACCATGGTGACAGGAACCTCAATCGAGTATCGAAGAAAGCAGATCAGCGGCATGAAAGGAAACGACGGATCCAGAATGAATGCATGATCATAAGAAGGAACATCATCAATGAGAGTATGATCATGGAAACGAATAGAATCAAGGATCCCAAATGGATGTATAATCATGGGTATGAAGAGAATCACAGATCTCAATAATATGTGTATCCTAAGGTTTCTTAAGTGGAGTATCGTATAGTAAATATGTCGCGGAACATATGTACGGTACGTCACTCTACTCAAGCTACCTACTCCATCAATCAGGGTCAGCCTATTAAACGAAAGTTCGGGTCTAATACCCCCCGTTCAAGTCTAAGTTCCATAAGGTCAAGCCTAGGTTCCGAAATACATATACGCCCTAGACTCCGCATAGTCAAATATAGACTCGAACCAAGGTTAAACCTAGCACTCTGATACCAACTTTGTCACGACCCGAAATATTAGCTCGTGACCAGCACTTGAATCACGCAACGTCTAAAGGCGTAACGGAATTCAAGTAAGCTGAAACCCAGAAATCTAAACCTTTTTAAGAAAATAAAGGAGGTGAAGTTTTGAAATAAAGGTATAATGAAATCAAGTTTCCTTAAATGCGTAGAAAAGGAACATGAATAATGCAAGTGAAATTTACTAGTTTAAAAACATGTTTCGTCTTTTAAAATTTTGGGCAGCACCTCCTTTGTATTTTTTGATCCAAAACCACAAATACATGAAAATATAAAGGCATCCCCAAGCGGGAGATAGCTCTTCGCCAAACGGCGGATCACAACCATGCAAGACAGTACATATAAGTATACGACGCCCAACGGCGAAGATCACCACAACAGATAAAATAAGGCAAGACATAAATCCCCAAAAGCGAACATACAACCCATCGCTCAAATCTCGCAACTACAAGTCTTGCTAAGTCTCATGTCTTATACAATTACTAGTTTTGATTTGATAGAGTTGACTAGATACAAAATGAAATATAATACAAGAGTAGGTACGATAAAAAAATCCCACCTACCAAGCAAACCACCTAAAAGTAGCTATGTGCCAGCGATGCCGCTACTGATCCATGCGGTCAACCTGCAAGAACTGTGGCACAACGGGAATGAATTGCCAACTCGTGAATAGAAAAACATCTACAAATAGAAATCGAATAAACAACGACTCCTAGGTCAACTATATCATAAAGGTAATACTATGATATCTAAGGTGACCGGTTCGTATATGTGCCAACAATATACTCAAGTCTACAAGTATGCTGATATCATCCAATCATATAAACAATGTATGTATGCAGGTGGATCTCGTCCAACCATATAATCAATGTCTGTATGCACGTAAATATCATAAAAGAGTGTGCATGATAGTATAAGGATATAAATCAACGGGTGTCCCTCACGACACATAAAAATCATGGAACCTGGGTGTCCAACATCGACACCCGAAAACATCATGAAACCCGTATCCAGCATCGACACGTAAATCCTCATATCTCGGGCTCCGTCAGTCCGGATCGGCCCACGGGCTCCATCAGTCCGGATCGGTCCATATCAACTCTCGACTCCGGTCGGTATCCTCCGGATATCCGCCGAGCCCAAATATTATCACCGGTAGGTAGTGGTCCCTCTGCCAGGCCCATCGTCATCCACAAAAAATCTCTCTCTCGCCCCGGGGTACCATACCGGGTCCACCATGTACCCGCAAACGGAATCATCCGCCTCCTCGAATCGGGTTTCACATGTCACTCTCAAAACCGAGAAAACACATGGTGGACGCACTGAAATATCATATCAGGAGAAACCGGGTTTTTAAAACAGTACATACTTTCCTTTGAAATAGCCACGGTTCTCAAATCCAGAAATCTCATGAAAACAGCATATCTCAATGCGTAAAATCATAAAGCATGATGTATAAGACATATGATAAAAATGTAAGCATATCTGAATATCATGCAACATGGAACAGTAATATGCACATATCGAGGGAAAACTGCTCTTTTAAATGAATCCAGTTTTAAAATATATCATGCGGTTCCCAAATCTCCAAAATCGAATGCAATATCGTATAGGGGTGCATATGTGTATGTACGCAAGTATGGGTGTACAATATGTATGTACGCAAGTATATCATTCAAGGAGTCATATCTTGATGCAGTGACTCTACTGTGTAATGACATGGCAATTATCGATGATGAAGTGTGTGAGCCGGCAAATCTGTGTAAGTGCAACATACGCATCATCGATAATGGTGTAGGTGTACTATCACAGGTATAAGTAATGCAATGCAAATAACATAAATGTAGTATAAGGTAAATCATATGCAAATGCTGACGGGTATACGTATCTAACAGGACCGAGTCGGTGAATCAATCCATCGGCATCTAGCCACACAACGTCACGTACGGTATAATCCATCGTACGACATCCACTATTCAAGGATATGGATCAATCATCAAGTTACACTCATCACGTACGGAAAATCATCGTACGGCGGCATTAAACTAATGGGGATCCTATCATCCAATAAGACAATGAGGGTACGGCCTAATGTCACATACGGCCTATCATTCCTGATTCACAACATTCTCTCTCTCTCTCTATATATATATATATATATATGTGTGTGTGTGTGTGTGTGTGTGTGTGTGTGTATATATATATATATATGTGTGTCCCAGGTCACATCCATAACAATCTCGTATCAGGGGACTGGCAAGGTATCAATCATCTCAATCGACTCACATCCATATTCCAACATATCCTCAAATCATTATATCACGTGTCAAATCGTATTCTCTTTTCATCACATCTATATCTCACATAAGGTCAATTTACAATTACATTCTAACCTTACTATAAGCATAGTATCTAATCTAACATACACACCCGAACCATACAATCAGTTTTTAGAAGATGTGAATCGTAGTTTTGAAAGTTGGGGTTACGGTGTTTTTAAGGAGAGAAATCATTTGAAAATCGGTAACGTCCCTCAAGGTATCTGTTTAAAAGATGCATACGATTCTTCAGTTTGGAAATAGGTATGGTTCGGATGACACATTTACATCAGGTATTTAGTTCTATAGTACCCTAAATGGCAATATCGTCAAATATCATCCTTAAATTCCGTCATCACATATTAGCCGTATCATATCACTTCTAACTATCCTTGTTTCTAATATAGTTTCTCTAACTATCTTTTAACTCTATCTATAGTTTTCTATTAAAGGTTTCCTTAACCATTTACTATGAATTGGTTTCCTTCAAAAACTTGCGGGGGTGCTATACTCTATCCACCCGACTTCCCCCGTAGATATAGATCCATTCACCTTGGTCTTCGCTTACCGAAGTCGATGACGCCATGCTCCGTCGCCTCGGAATCCACGCGAAGGTACCTACAATAACAACACATATCGCAACGCTGTTAAAATCAAGTTCTGAAATCCAAAACGGCACACGGATCGCCTATAAGTTAGAACCTATAGCCCACGTATGCAAAACCAACAAATTACCCCTAATCGTTGATGTACAAACATCCAACAACCAAATACAAATCTAAATATCAAGAATTAGCATTTCAAAATATGGAAAACATAGCTAAAATCACACTAAAATGCTCCTAGATTATGACTCAGGTCAAACAAAGCTAAGCAAACAAGCCTAGGATGATGTACATAGTGTATATGACCTACTGGATTAACCCCGACACCAAAACCAACCAAGTAGCGGCCACAGGGCCCCAAAATCTGGCCTCCTCGGCCCCCCATGCTCTGTTGGGCTTCGTTTGGTCATTGTGGTCTCCTATGGTCTAAAATAGGTCTTTGGTATTGTTTGCTAAACTCAGAAAGTCCCCGGGTTGCTCCAGATTTCCCTGCACACCCTATATCCTCACAAAACCGACATGGAAAAAATTCAAAATCCGTATTTTGGTTACTACACTCAATTCCAGCTATAGAACCACCTCAAAAGTCTTATTGACAGCCACTAACATCATTAATTTCTCAAACCCTTCTCTAGAATTCCAAAGTGCACAAATCCATCACTAAACGACTTCTAAACTTAAACAAAATGCTAGGAAATAAAACTACCCTAATTGAAAAGATATATACCTCATGGTTACACCCAAATAAAATCCTAGAAGTCCTAATATTGTCAAAATCCCACTTTACTTGGTTCATTGCGATGTGGGTGGGGAGGTGGTCATCTTTTGTGAAGGGGGTATGGGGTTTTGATGAGATTTTAGAGATGGATAATGAGGGTAGAATGAGGGGCTTGAGGATGAAGAAGGAGGTGATAGAAATAGTGGGGGAAAAGGTATGGGGCAGCACTCTCCCTCTCTCTCTCTTTCTCACTCGCATTCTCTCTCCTTGCATGCTCACTCTCATCATTATGTCCCATCTCTCTCTCCTCAAGTCAACATGACACCTTTTTCTTTTCTTTTCTCACCAAAAACACTTACACCCAAATAAAACAACACAAATGAAATAACATGTAACATGTCATGGTGCACTAACCATGAAAAACTGTAGAAACACGCATTTGGCTTAATCACGATTAGCAGTGCACTAATCGGGGTTTTATCCAAATTGCATATAATAAATTTTAAAAATGCTAAATCCTTTAAATATATTTTTAAATGAATAAATCATTTTAATTTCCGTTTATTTCACAATTATCGGTATATATTTATACCCTTTTTCGAAAACCCCAATTTCGCAAATCGGGCAGTTTTCGGGAAATATATTATTTTAATATTAAATTCCAAAAATAATATTTTATATTTTCTGAAATGTTACAGCTACCGAGCTCTTGTACCTCATACATAGTGATGTATGTGGGCCAATGTCTACACATGCGGGAGTCGGTTTTTCTTACTTCATAACTTTTACTGATGATTTCTCGAGATTCGGTCATGTATTTTTATTAAAGCATTAGTCTGAAGCTTTCGAGAAATTCAAGGAGTAAAAACTTGAAGTAGAAAAACAAACGAGAATGAGCATCAAAATACTTCGATCAGATCGAGGTGGAGAGTATCTTAGTACAGAGTTTTCGAATATCCTAAAGGAGAATGGGATTCTCTCTCAGCTCACTCCCTCTTACACACCACAGCACAATGGTGTGTCAGAGAGGCTGAATCATACCCTATTAGATATGGTAAGATCCATGATGAGTGATGCTGAGTTACCTTTCTCCTTTTGGGGGCATGCATTGGAGACTGCATCTTTTCTCTTGAACAAAGTTCCAACCAAGACCGTGTCTACCACTCCATATGAGATATGGTATGGGAAGAGGCCATCTCTTAAACGAGTTAAGATTTGGGGTTGTTCGGCTTTTGTTAAAATGCAGAATCCAGACAAACTCGAGACACGATCGGTCAAGTGTATATTTGTGGGATATCCAAAACATTCGTTTGGATATCTTTTCTACCACAAAGAGGAAAAAAAGCTGTTTGTTTCTCAACATGCTTAGAAAATGAGATTTTTCCAATGATAATGATGGCAAAGTGGTAGATCTAGAAGAGGTTCTAGAGACACAAGTTACAAATGACGACTTGGTTGAACCTGATGTTGCAACAGAATCTTATGAACCTCAGCCACTTCGTAGATCTGATAGGACTTCTCGCCCACCGGAGAGATACTACGGTTTTCTCATTGATGGTGATGGAGAAGATTGCATCATGAATGATGATGACCCTACCAATTTTCAGCAAGCTATCACGAGTGGTGACTCTGTGAAGTGACCGGATGCCATTGTTAGTTATATGTATGCCCTAGAGGCCATTGTTGTACATGTGATGTATATTATAATGGATGCTTGGATATATAAAGATGACTTTCTTGCTCGATATGATAGTATGCTATCTGGTTTCACTTTATCATAACGTGTTAACAAATACTGTTTTGTGATCACATGTCGATGAAGCCCTTAGGATATGTACTCGACTACTAGGACTATGATGAGATCATACTAGTGGGGCTAGGGTAGTCAACGAGTACATCTTATAACTGTTCCTAGTCGAGGGTGTATCGAGACAGGGCATCGATACTCCAGAGTAGACTAGCGTACACGCATCTTGACACATATGATGGGCGTTGGATGATCCCATATCCATTAGTGTTGGACATCAAAGATCAGTGGAGACTGGGTACACTAAACGGACTCGCCGAGAACTCCTTGATGGTATTATACCTATCGTCAAATAGCAGTTCTCCGGTGACACTGGTACAGATTAGTCTGTAGACCCAAGATCGTCATAGTGTCTTGTGTGATTCCCACTGTGTTTTGATTTCCACCTTACCACGTCCAAGAGGGCGTGCAAAATGGTGGTTTTTGGGTACAGTCCCGAATCACATGGAGGCAATGAGCGATAGGAGGGATTTTGTCTCTCCCGGTATAGGGAGTTGATGTTGTGCTGTGTTCGATTGGCTATAACTAGAAGTCCCTAGCCAGGGCTGATATGGAGATTTACTGGTAAGTGTTATCAGTAGTTTCTCGACCCGTTATGAGCCTTACATAGACACGACTTATCGGTTACTGGGATCTGACGTTTTACCACCCCTAGACTAGATATGCAATATATCAGACGAAGAGACCGAACTGTAAGGTAGTGTTTACTGATTGGATTTGTAGGAGAATGTACAGGCTTGCTTGTTGATCTTCTGATCGCTCAATACCTGGGTGGATGTTATGTTTAGCTGACCGCTTGCTGCTTGTGGGTGTTTGATATGATCATCACCTACTGCCGGCGTATTGACGATTCTTTAGAGTCCTACACAGAGGTTTTCTGGCTCAGGCAAAACGGAGTAGGAGCACATATGTGATATGTGCGGGACCGAGAATATTACGATATGAGATATCGTATTCCATTCTCACGATATATGATATCGGCCGGGTATATGTGATATAGCTGGGTCATCGGATCAAGTTTTGATTCGATGAATCGGTACATGTTATATTAGTCGGTTATATGCAATATAGCCGGATTGTCGGATCAAGTGTTGATTCGATAATTTAATGTATAATTATATATGTGATATATTACATTACGTTAACTAATATAAGCTCGCTTTATTGATTCATTTTCTCACCAGATAATACATTGATATATATGCGATATATGTTAATTGTATTATTTTCTTTTGTTGCAAAATATATTATATATGTGTTATATGATATTGTAACAAGTTATGATTAAAAATACAATATGATTTGTGGAGATTAAACAAGTTAGGGTTTGATTTGGGTTAGCTTTTTCATGAAGCTTCTAGAAGCTTTATTTTGTTTTAAGCTTAGATATTTTGTGTAGATATTTCTTAACCCAACCCAAACCCTTTACCCTAGTTAATTCTCTACAAGGGTTAAGCCTTCATATTTAACCCATGGTTGGATTTGTAACCACAACAATAATTCATTATTCATCACAAAAGAATTTTCTTCTTCTTCTTCATTCTCTTGAAAGAAAACCTTGACTAGCTTTTCATTTTGTGATGATAAATGGTCAGAAATTGAAAATAAAAGAGAGCTAAATTCCTACTTCATCATCCTCATCTATTCTAGCCACTTAGATTAAGGTGTTCACTTCTCTAATAGTTGTTTAGTGAAGTGTAAGCTTGGGTTAAAGATTCTTAAAGGTAGATCATCTTCGAAAAGGAAGACTTCAAGCAAGCATGGATCATTCGGCTTGTAGAGCATCTCTAGAGTCCGGAAGTTCATGGATCGCGGCAAATGGACTACTACTTGGAGCTTATGAAGCGAAAGAACGGACTACAAAGGTTGTAATCCCTCTCTCTTAGATGTAAAGTTGTTTACATGTTTTGTTAACCCTAATTATCTAGCAAAGATCCTCGCTTTAGGTTATTCGGCACTTGAAAAATTTAAATTTGGCATGGTTGATGTCTTGTAGACCCTTATGATAGTGCATCATAACCCTACAATAGTATCAGAGGCAAGATAGAGCTTAGGCGTTGTCTAGACGAAGTTAGAAGTCTGATCGAACCCCGAAACACCGAGAATTGACCCCTTGCTGGAAATTTTTTCAAAAGTTGAAATTTTTCATATTTAAAATACTCAGAAAATCATGCAGGGAATTTTATAGACCCACCTGAAGAAAGAATCCCTAACTCGCTACAGTGACCGCGTAACCGCGGCTAAAACCTGGTTTTGGCGGCGGTTCCGCGGCGCCACTGTGGAGGCTTGGGACGGGTACTTCAGCGACGGCCCATAGGTGCTGGGGCATGCTACTGAGAATTTTTATTTTCTGCTCAAGTGTTGAGCTCACTGGGGTATTTTGGGAATTCGTTGTGTCTGTCGAATTATCTAACTTCGCCTAGTTATCTGTGATAATTATATATTGCTATGATATGTTATATTGGATCGTTGTGTATTGAATAGCCGGGGGTTTTATGTGAGATGAGAGTTTTCTTTTTCATTCATGTAAAATTCATTTGTATGTAATATTCTTTTATTGGGGCACTTCCAGGTTGAGGATGATGTCACTATTGTATATTATTTACTTTTCCGCATTAGGATAGACCCAAGGCGGAGAGCACAAGTAACCGGGTTCTAGGGTCCAGTGGGAAGCCATCTCGAGGAGTCGAGGCCGGGTCTCCTAACCCTAGAATTGGCAGGGTTACTTGCCGCTCTCGTAGGGGTCTAGGGATGTGGGTTTGTCTATTCATCGCAACTGTGGAATCCGTGTTTTATACAGGCTCAAAATAAAACACGGATGTCCTAGTATATCTAATATTTCATATGTTGACTTCTGCTGCAATGTTCTGTGATGAGATCATGTTATTGCCTGAGACGAATGCTTATACTATATGTTGATATATAAATATTGTTGCTTTCGTTTCTTCTGTGATGCTTAGGAAGCTTAACTGATAGGTTTTATTAATGAGATTAATAAAAGAAAAGAAACCTAAAAGATGTTGTAGAATCAAATTTTCAAAAAGGGTAGCTACAGTTTTTGCTTTGCATAGCGGTATATATGATATACCCTGCACCTTATTCGATGAGGAAAGAGCCGAGATCCCTTCACCGGGAGTGACCTCTTTAGCAAAACTGGCAGATGCTACAAACTCACGGTTTAGTTTTTGATTGCTTCTATAGTTCTTGCTTTGCACAGCGGTATTTGTGAAGTATCCTGCACCTTATTCGATGAGGAAAGAGTCGAGATCCCTTCACCGGGAGTGACCTCTTTAGCAAAACTAGAAAAGCCTCAAAAACACTCCTTTTCAAAAGCACTTGTTTCTACAACGATATTGAGTTCATTACGCTCATGGTTTTCTGAAAAACCTGCTTAGCCCTCTGTCATTTCAGATAAAGACTATTTAGTATTCGTGTTGCGTTTGTTGACCTTTGTCAAGGTGTAGTGTGCGGTAGCTGATTAGTAATTATCTGTAAAACATGAGATGTGATTGAGTTAGGGTAGTCGTACGACCTTTTTGACCTCTGTCAAGGGTCGTGCGAGTGGGTTTGATTCAATCAAGAAATGACGGGTTGAACTTGACTAGTGCACTATGGTTTGTTGACCTCTATCAAGGTCATAGCACACTAGGGGCAAAAGTATTATCAGGAATTTCAAGAGTTGAAATTTGCAATGAGATTGCATACCTTCTATGAGATAGATGGATCCTGATACCCACTGCGAGTAAGAGTTATTCCTGGGAGAATTTTACACAGGACAATTAGCCGATCAAGAACGTGTCTAGAAAGGTGTTAATGGGGTTTTGCCTCTAGGAAAATGAGGTTTATTTTAATTAGATCCGTCCGAAAGCACGGGGAACCTCCCTCAAAGTACCAACACTGATCTGGCTGAAAGATTGGCGAACTTGTAAGGTGTAATTAATCTCGGCTAATCTTACCTTTTAGGGTTTGAAGGAAGATTTGATTAAAACAGTGGGAGCCATCCTAATTAGATAAGATAATAACCAATCTAATCTTGCAAGAGCGCACGCTAAAGTGTTTCCTTCTCTCTCTCTCCAGGTAGCGACCATGTCAGGCCTTAATCAAGATAATAATATGGATGTATTAACCGAACCCGCTTGTTATACTGAGCAGGGGAACGTTGGTTCCGTTCTTTCTTATAATTGTTATAAGACTGAACAGGAAATAGGAGAATACCAGAATTCACACGCCGCCTAAACGAAGAATAAACATGTTGATGTATCTTCTTCGGATGTGTTAGTTACCGAGAACTGTTTCTCAGTTCACTCTACGTTCTGGGCATTTGATACCGAATCAGGATCCCACATATGCAATATATTGCACGGGATAAAGAAAGGTAGAGAACTGGGAATGGGTGATCATTCCGTAAGAGTAGGGAATGGTGCAAATGTTGCAGCCAAAGCAGTTGGCGAATATCACCTTGTATTACTAAGTGGTAATACATTGATTCTGAACGAATGCTATTATATACCAAACATGATATGCAACATTATATCAGTTTCTTTATTAAGTAAAGAAGGATATAATTTTGTAATACATGATAATGTTATGAACATCTTCCTAAATCAAAAGTTGATTGGATCAGGCTCGTTAAATAATGGCATATACGTTCTAAATCAAAACATGGTTCTTAATATACAGAACACACACAAGAGGAAAAGTTCAGAAATGAACGAATCCTTCTTGTGGCATTGTAGACTTGGTCATATCAATGCGACACGACTAGCTAAGTTACATAAAGATGGTTATTTAAATACGTTCGAATTATCATCTTATGAAACTTGCCATTCATGTCTCAAAGGCAAAATGACCAAAACTCTGTTTAGTGGACACAGAGAAAAAGTTACGGAACTCTTGGGAATAATACATAGTGATGTATGCGGTCCCATGTCTACACATGCCAGGAATGGTTCTTCGTACTTCATTACATTCACTGATGATCTCTCAAGATACGGAAATGTGTTCCTGTTGAAACACAATTCTGAAGCTTTTGAGAAATTCAGAGAATATAAGCACGAAGTGGAGAACCAAACGGGCAAAAGTATTAAGATCCTACGATCTGATCGAGGATGAGAATACTTGAGCAATGAGTTCCTGGACTATCTAAAAGAGAATAGGATTCTCTTTCGGCTTACTCCTCCTTATACACCACAGCACAACGGTGTATCGGAGCGGAGGAATCGCACCCTATTAGATATGGTGCGCTCTATGATGAACACTGCTGAGTTGCCTTTTTCCTTTTGGGGTTATGCGCTTGAAGCAGCAGCATACCTATTGAATCAGGTTCCATCAAAATCTGTACCTACCACACCATATGAGATATGGAGTGGGAAGAGACCGTGTCTTAAACGAGTTAAGATATGGGGTTGTCCGGCCTATGTCAAAAGGCAAAATCCGGACAAACTCGAGGCACGATCAGTTCTTTGTAAGTTTGTAGGATATCCTAAACATTCAAATGGATATCTATTCTACCATGGTGAACAACAAAAGGTGTTTGTTGCTCAGCATGCCACCTTTTTAGAAAGGAATTTCTTGTAAAAGAAATTAGTGGCGAAGAGGTAGAACTGGAAGAAGTTCCAGCAGCATAAACTGCAACTGAAGATTTAATGGAACCAGAGGATTCAGTAGTTCCCGACGAACCCCCGCCTCTCCGCCGATCTAGTAGGGTTCCTCATCCACCTGAGAGATACTACGGTTTTTTCATTGATGGTGGGAGCGAGGATTGCATCATGGAAGATGATGACCCAACTAGATTTGAGCAGGCCATCACGAGTGGGGACTCTGTGAAATGGCTGGATGCAATGAGATCTGAGATGGAATCCATGTACACCAACAAAGTATGGACTTTGGAAATTGCTCCTGAAGGGATAAAACCTATTGGGAGCAAATGGATCTTTAAGAAGAAACTTAGTGTAGATGGAAAAGTTGAGACTTTCAAAGCTAGACTTGTTGCAAAGGGTTTTCGTCAACGACCAGGTGTGGATTATGAAGAAACTTTTTCTCCAGTGGCTATGCTTAAATCCATCCGGATCTTACTTGCCATTGCTGCATACCATGACTATGAAATATGGCAAATGGATGTTAAGACCGCCTTTCTAAATGGTGATTTAGAGGAGTGCGTGTACATGACTCAGCCAAAGGGCTTCATAGACAGTAGGAGCAGCGGAAAGGTGTGCAAGCTGCTTAAATCCATCTATGGGTTGAAGCAGGCATCACGGAGTTGGAACATATGTTTTGATGTAGTAGTCAAAGAGTTTGACTTCATCAAAAACATAGATGAACCTTGTATATACAAGAAGGTGGCAGAGAGTAAGGTTGTCTTCCTCGTATTGTACGTGGATGACATACTCTTGATAGGAAATGATATTCCTATGCTGCACTCGGTTAAGCTCTTCTTATCACATAGATTCTCAATGAAAGATCTAGGTGATACCTCCTGCATTTTAGGAATTAAGATCTATAGAGATAGATCTAGAAGGTGTAAGTCCATGCTACCTCTCTCGGTACTTTCGGGAATGCGGAATTTGGTAAATAACAATTTTTACGGAGGTGGTAACATGGACCTATAACCCGGATCTTGGTTAAACTTCTATCTAACATCCTAACTAAGAGTTTCTAGCTACTCGGTTAGGGGGTTATACCTAGCTTGTCTTGAACTCCTTCGTCTTCAAGCTCCGGTGGTGGTCCGATGGCTCCTTCTCGTCGTCTCCGTACGCCGAAGATAGATCCACTTGAAAGCTCCAACCTTTAGCTCCTTCTTCGTTCTTTGAAGAAACTAGTTCACTTGGTTTGCTAAACCTAGTGAACTAGAATGAGTAGAGAAGATTTAGAATGGGATTTTATCTATGGTTCTTGATTCTCAACACATGAGAGATATGAACCATAGAGTCAAGAGAGGGAGCAAGAGGATGAGAGTGAGAGCAAAGAGGAGAGCTCAAGAACAAGAGAGAGAATGAGCAAGAAAGAATGAGGCTCTCTTTTGTCTCTCACCCTCTCATAATCCAAAGTAATCATAACTCATCATATCAATAAAAGTCTTATGTGATGGTTGAAGCAACCATAACCTTATCATGTCATGCACTCATTTTACTCAAATGAGCAAGCAAGTAAAAGTCTTTGGCATGAAATGATAGCCATGGTTATCATGATGGTCAACTAGTCAAGCCTAGTCAACCGGTCAACAAAGTCAACAAGTCAACAAAAGTCAACAAGTCAACAAAGTCAACAAAAGTCAACAAGCAAGTCACCATAATACTTAATTAATATAATAGTTAATCACATATCATATTCTCATTAGGGTTGAGCAAAAAGTCAAAATGTCAACGGTCAACTGTCAACAACCCTAATGAGAATCCGCTGTCTGTGCCTCCCTGTCAACTGTGCATACACACCCGCATCCGCGTTCCGAGGAACACGAATGCAAACTGGATAAATCCAATCCTATAAGGTACACTAGAATCTGGCTTAAACCAAAGCCCGCTAGTGTAAACTGTCCGGACACTGTACGTGCACAAGTGCACGGATGTGACCGCACCCTGTCGCAAAACCATGCGACCTGTCGCAATACCATGCGACCTCTACTCTTTTGCCTAAAGGCGAAAAGCTTTCTGTGTGGGACTCTAAAGACTCGACACTACGCTGGCAGTGGGTTTAACCATAGACCGCAAGCGGCACTAGCTGTGCGTAACGGTCCCCAGGTAATGCCGACAAGAAGACTGACGAGGCGAAACCCATCTGAACTCCTACTGAGCCTGAGTGTGACATTCTCCGTACAGTCCGGTCTGTTCGTCTGATACATCGCATGGCGGGCCTAGGGGGCGGTAAACGTCAGTCCCCCAATAGCGGTACAAGTCGTGCCGGAGCGAAGCCCAAAACACCCTGAGATAACACTGGAAACCTACCAGTATATCTCGTTTGCCCTGGCCAGGGACTACTCGTGTAATGGCTCTCCTAGACACAGCGCGATGTCAACCCCCAATACCGGGAGAGACGAATCCTGTCTAACCGTCACTGCCTCCAAGTGCTTCGGGACTGCACCCAACCACCACCTGTTTGCACGACTCCTTTGAGCCGTGGTAGGGTAGTGATCAAAGTACAGTGGGAACACACCCGAGGCGAAGTGACAGTGTCAAGTCAGCGGACTAAGATGTACTCATGTCACCTGGGAACTGATAACTGACGATAGGTATAATACCAACTAGTCAGTTCCCGACGAGTCCTGTCCAGTGTACCCGTAACCTAACGGGCACCCGCATACTATCTCAAGTACGACGTACTGACGGCTGTGGGACAGACCGTCTCCCACACTGGGATGAGAAGCGCATGCGCTGGTCTACTCCGGAGTATCGATGCCCTGTCTCGATAGTCCTGCGACTAGGGACCTGCATAAGGATGTGCTTATAGATTACCCAGCCCCACTAGTGTGACGGCCATCACATCGCTGGTAATCAAGCAAAGATCCTAAGGGCTCCACTAATGTGTATAGGCGATATACAAAAATAAACACATGTACATATTAAAGTAGAAATAAACCAAGTGGCATACTACTATTTTGAGCAAGATTGTATATACAAGGTGAATATCCCAAGCTTCCATTAAGTAATATACATACTAGTATGATACAGTAATGGCCTCTAGGGTATACACACTAACAATCTCCCACTTGCACTAAGGCCATGTACTGGCGTATCGAAGACCTATCATCTCGATCAGCCGCTCGAACTGAGTCTGGGGTAGGGCCTTGGTGAATGGATCTGCAGTGTTATCTTCTGAAGCGACCCTTCGTACCTCGATCTCCTGGCGATCCACGATCTCCCTGATCAGGTGATACCGCCTCAAGATATGCCTGGATCTCTGATGGGACCTGGGTTCCTTTGCTAAAGCTATAGCCCCGTTGTTGTCGCAATACAGAGGTATTGGATCAACAATGGACGGAACCACCTGAAGTTCTTTCAAGAACTTCCTCATCCAGACAGCTTCTTTTACGGCATCAGATGCAGCGATGTATTCCGCTTCCATCGTCGAGTCTGCAACGGTTTCTTGTTTGGAACTCTTCCAACACACCGCCCCTCCATTGAGGGTGAAGACAAAACCCGACATGGACTTGGAATCATCCTTGTCACTCTGGAAGCTGGAGTCAGCAAAGGCCTCGATCTGGAGGTCCTTTCCACCATACACCAAGAACATCTCCTTAGTCCTTCTCAGGTACTTGAGAATGTTCTTTACTGCTATCCAATGTTTCTCCCCAGGGTTTGACTGATACCGGCTTACCACACTCAGTGCATAAGCTACATCCGGTCTGGTACACAACATCGCATACATTATAGAGCCTACCGCAGAAGCGTAGGGTATAATAGACATGCGATCCCTCTCCAAATCAGTCTTGGGAGACATCTCTTTAGAGAGGGTGATCCCGTGACAAGCCGGTAGGTTACCGCGCTTGGAATCTTCCATACTGAATCTCTTCAGTATGGTGTCGATGTACCTGGACTGTGAAAGTCCTAATATCCTCTTGGATCTGTCACGGTAGATCCGGATACCCAGAATGTATGAGGCATCACCCAGGTCTTTCATGGAGAACCTGTGTGACAAGAACCCCTTGACAGATTGTAGCATAGGAATGTCATTTCCTATTAAGAGAATGTCATCCACGTATAAAACGAGGAATACTACAGTTCTCGCTACAAATCTACTATAGATGCATGGTTCATCTGGATTTTTGATAAAGCCAAATTCTTTGACCGTCTCATCAAAGCAGATGTTCCAACTCCGCGATGCCTACTTTAGTCCATAGATGGACTTAAGCAACTTGCACACCTTTCCGCTGCTCCCACTTTGAATGAAACCCTCTGACTGGTCCATATAGACACACTCCTCTAAATTTCCATTTAGAAAAGCTGTCTTTACGTCCATTTGCCAAATCTTATAATCGTGGAAGGCAGCAATGGCAAGAAGGATCCGAATGGATTTCAGCATGGCTACTGGAGAAAAGGTTTCGTCATAGTCCAAGCCAGGTCTTTGACGAAAACCCTTTGCAACCAGCCTAGCTTTATAGGTCTCAACCTGTCCATCTACACCAATCTTCCTTTTGAAGATCCACTTGCATCTTACGGGTTTTACCCCATCTGGAGAAATGTCCAACGTCCAAACCTTGTTGGTGTACATGGACTCCATTTCGGTCCGCATTGCATCCAGCCATTTCACTGAGTCAACGCTCTGAACGGCCTGCTGGAAGCTAGTAGGCTCATCATAATCTATGATGCAATCCTCTCTATCCCCGTCTATGAGAAAACCGTAGTATCTCTCGGGCGGATGAGACTGCCTACTACTTCTGCGGAGCGGCGTAGGAATGTCCTGTTCTTCCGAACCCTCTGGTTCCACTAAACTTTCAGTAATAGTCCGTGGTTCTGGAATCTCTTCCAGTTCTACTGCGCTCCCACTTATTTCCTTTTCTATGAACTGGTGTTCTAGAAAGTGGGCATGACGAGAAACAAGAACTTTTTGTTCCTCTTCGCAGTAGAAGAAATATCCCTTGGAATTCTTTGGATATCCCACAAACTTGCACAGTACTGAGCGTGCCTCGAGCTTGTCCGCATGCTGCTTTTTGACAAAAGCTGGACTTCCCCATATCTTAATGTGATTAAGATGGGGTCTCTTCCCACACCACATCTCAAATGGCGTAGTAGGCACAGTCTTAGTGGGAACTCGGTTCAAAAGGTATGCGGCTGATTCTAGCGCATATCCCCAGAATGATCGCGGCAACTCAGCGTTACTCATCATGGACCGAACCATATCCAATAGGGTTCGGTTCCGTCTCTCCGATACACCGTTATGTTGCGGAGTGTATGGAGGAGTAAGCTGAGAGAGAATACCATTCTCTTTTAAGTAATTCAGGAATTCGGCACTTAAGTATTCTCCACCTCGATCCGATCTTAGAATCTTAATACTTTTGCCGGTCTGTTTCTCTACTTCATTCTTATACTCCTGGAATTTTCCAAAGGCCTCGGACTTATGTTTCATTAAGAAGACATAACCGTACCTTGAGAAGTCATCCGTAAAAGTAATGAAGTAAGAATGTCCGCTTCGGGCATGTGTAGACATTGGACCGCACACGTCACTGTGTACGAGTCCCAAGAGCTCGCTCGCTCTTACTCCATGTCCAGTAAACGGAGTCTTTGTCATCTTTCCTTTGAGACAGGATTGACAAGTGGCATACGACCGATATTCGAACGCATTCAAATACCCTTCTGTATGTAACTTCGTCAACCTTCTCTCATTGATGTGACCCAATCTACAATGCCATAAGAAAGTCTGATTTATTTCTGGAGACTTTCTTTTGTGTGTATTCTGGACATTAAAAATCTGTGGTTAGTTTAACACGTATATACCATTACTAAAAGTACCTGACCCAATCAAAACTTGATTAAGGTGAATGTTTACAACATTACTTACAAACGCAAATTCATAACCTTCTTTAGAAACTAAAGATACAGAAATGATATTACAAGTTGCGTTGGGTACAAAAAAGCAATTACGCAAAACCAAAACATGTCCATCTGACATTCCCAGGTGATAGTCCCCCACGGCTTTAGCATCCATGCTAGCTCCGTTCGCAACTCTGAGGGTCATGTCACCTGCTTTCAAAACACTACGGTTTCTCAACGCCTGCAAAGAATTACAGATATGAGATCCTGATCCGGTATCCAATACCCAGGAAGTAGAGTTTATTGAAAGACAGTTTTCAATAACATACACACCTGAAGCTGAAGCTGCAACCTGCTTCAATTCCTGTGTTCTGGCCTTCCAGGCCCTGCAATCATTCTTCCTGTGTCCTTTCTTATGACAATAGAAGCATTCTTCCTTATCCACAAGCTTTCCCGCTAACTTTGTTGCTTTTGCTTTTCCCTTCGTATCCACTTTACTTACACCGCCCCTTGGTTTGGCGGGGGCCTTCTTCTTCTTTCCCTTGGCTTTCGCCTTGGACCTAGAAGAAGATGATCCTCCTACAAACAAAGTGGATGTATCCCTACCTTTCTGTAGGGTGCCCTCTGCGCTCCTCAGCATGTTGAGGAGCTCTGAAAGTTCAACCTCTTTTTCTTGTAGGTTGAAGTTCAGTATAAACTGGGCGTAAGTGGAAGGAAGGGACTGGAGAACTATATCCGTATATAGCTCACTCTCCAATGTGATCCCTAGGTCAGCGAGCTCCTCAATGTAGCCGATCATCTTTAGCACGTGCTCGGCTACTGATGATCCGACGGCCATTCTTGTCGAGAATAACTTTTTCGACGCTTCGTATCTTGCGATACGAGATTGCTCTCCATACAGTTCTTTTGTATGGAGCAATATGGATTCCATGTCCATATTCTCATGCCTCCTCTGATGTTCGTTGTCCATCGAGGCAAGCAGGAGGCACTTGGCCTTCGCGCTATCAATCTCCCAAGTCTTGCGGATTTCCTTATCCGCGACACTGGAAGTTGGACCAGGGACAGGGGGAGCTTTGGTGGTAAGAAGATACCCCAGCTTGTCATAAGTGATTGCTATCTTGACATTCCTGAGCCAATCTTTGTAGTTTGGCCCTGTCAGTTTGTTTTTATCTAGGAGTAACTTAAGTCCAGTCATGTTGATTGGTCGCTGCAATTTGGAGAGAAGAGGAAAACACTCAGCATGATGCTCTTGCAAGTTTAGAGTGGTTTTTAGTTTGTCTAAACAGGATGGCTCCCACTGTTTCTCGAATCCCTCCTCAAACCATAAAGGAAGAATTAGTCAGGATCAATCTCACCGTACAATACTTGCTTAGCCGTTCGGCCAGGCTGGTGTCGGTACTTCGAGGGAGGTTTTCCAACGCTTTCGCGAAGTTCCTTAATTAGAGAACCTCTTTTCCCTGGGGGCGTAGCCCCGCTAACACCTTTCTAGGCACCTACTAGGTTTATAGCATTGATCGTTTAGCGAGAAATTTCCCGAGGAGTAGCATATACTCACAGTAGGATCGGGATCCAAATATCATTGCGTGACGAAACTGAAGGAATCCTACCAGAATCATCACACTCCAAATGGTATGCAAATCTAGCAAGTTTCAGTACTTATGAAACTCCCGATGTGGATTTTTGCCCCATGCTCTTATGATCTTGACTTTGGCCAAAATATCATAAGTCACATGTCAAGTTCTACCCGTCATTATCCAGGTTAATTTGGATCCATCCGTACCTACCCTTGACTTTGGCCAAAATGGCAGTACGACTGTCCCAAACCAACGCATCTATCTATGCTACACATGAACACCCAATAGCTACCAATCACTGTGCCTTGACTTTGGCCAACATACACAGCTTGAATACTATTGACTATTCATGTGAAACGACGGAGGGCTACGAATGGTTTTGGCAAAACCGTGAACGTAGTGAACTTGATTTGGTCGATGGAACGAGATAGCTTTTAAAAGGAGTGGCTCAAACTCCGTATTTTAAAAGTTTGTTTTGAAAAGAACCGAGTGGTTTTTCGAAAGTGTTCCAACGACTTTAACTTGGTTTATTATCTTGCATTAGTTCTTTTAATGCGTGATATTCTTGCATTAGTTCTTTTAATGCGTCCCATCATTTAATCCTACCATTGCAGAAAACAACCAAAATATGACGTAGGCTTATGCCATTCGCATTCGCCACTGGGCCCCGTCATTACCCGTTAGGTTACTTAACTAACGACAGAGCGGGGGCTGGGCTAGCGCGTCTGTAAAACATAAGCAACGCCTAAATAATATCATATATATATATAATGCAATGATAAACATTTCAGATCACAGATAAATACATTGGATATACTAGGAATCTGTAATTTGTACGAGCCTGTAACAAAAACAGATAACACGGTCGCGGTGAATAGCCAATACCCCACCCAAGACCCCTACGGGTGCGGCAAACTACCCGCCAAGTACCCGAAGCGTAGCAACCTCCCTCATCTCCATGAGTAGGCCACTTGACACTTCGGCATACCCGGTGTGTGCACCCCTCCATGGGTCTATCCTAGGAGCAAAAAACAGTAAAAAGAAATTATACAATGACGGCTACAACCCCGACCCGGTTGTGTGGCCATACAAATAATTATTACATCAATTTACAAATTTACATGAATTGCAAGAAAAGAAAACTCTCGTCTCACAACCCCCGGCTATTCACCCGCGACAATCCAACATATTTATATACACATTCCAGCACATTACAGATCACAGATTTGTATAACCCCCACTAATCGACATATAGCGATTAGTAGACGTTCAATACAAATATCACATTACAGAAAAAACCCGTTAGCTTAAGTCTTTTAGAAGTTCGATCAAAAATACGGATTTTCGGGACCCCAAAAAGGAAATTTTCGTTCTGGAAAATCTGGGCAGAAAATATATGTTCCAAAAATCCCCAAATACCCCCAGAATAATACTGCACCAAAGATTGACCACGGCCGAGTCAACTCGGCCGCGGATCCGCGGCGGGAGCGTGCTCCCGCCGCGCTTCCGCGGCGCTTTGACTTGGTCGTGGGTCCATCTTTGGTGGTTATTCACAGAAAAGCCTGAGCCGATTTTAGGTGTTAAAATAATCAACTTTTGAACAGTAAAAAATTCGACAGAAACTTGAAATTCTTGGGGTTCGTTTCGGTACTTTTTCGTGGATCGATCTTCTAGTTACTTGCTAACATGCAAGATAGAGTTTAACTAGGCTCTGATACCACTGTAAGTCCATGCTACCTCTCCCGGTACTTTCGGGAATGCGGAATTTGGTAAATAACAATTTTTACGGAGGTGGTAACATGGACCTATAACCCGGATCTTGGTTAAACTTCTATCTAACATCCTAACTAAGAGTTTCTTGCTACTCGGTTAGGGGGTTATACCTAGCTTGTCTTGAACTCCTTCGTCTTCAAGCTCCGGTGGTGGTCCGATGGCTCCTTCTCGTCGTCTCCGTACGCCGAAAATAGATCCACTTGAAAGCTCCAACCTTTAGCTCCTTCTTCGTTCTTTGAAGAAACTAGTTCACTTGGTTTGCTAAACCTAGTGAACTAGAATGAGTAGAGAAGATTTAGAATGGGATTTTATCTATGGTTCTTGATTCTCAACACATGAGAGATATGAACCATAGAGTCAAGAGAGGGAGCAAGAGGATGAGAGTGAGAGCAAAGTGGAGAGCTCAAGAACAAGAGAGAGAATGAGCAAGAAAGAATGAGGCTCTCTTTTGTCTCTCACCCTCTCATAATCCAAAGTAATCATAACTCATCATATCAATAAAAGTCTTATGTGATGGTTGAAGCAACCATAACCTTATCATGTCATGCACTCATTTTACTCAAATGAGCAAGCAAGTAAAAGTCTTTGGCATGAAATGATAGCCATGGTTATCATGATGGTCAACTAGTCAAGCCTAGTCAACCGGTCAACAAAGTCAACAAGTCAACAAAAGTCAACAAGTCAACAAAAGTCAACAACCAAGTCACCATAATACTTAATTAATATAATAGTTAATCACATATCATATTCTCATTAGGGTTGAGCAAAAAGTCAAAAAGTCAACGGTCAACTGTCAACAACCCTAATGAGAATCCGCTGTCTGTGCCTCCCTGTCAACTGTGCATACACACCCGCATCCGCGTTCCGAGGAACACGAATGCAAACTGGATAAATCCAATCCCATAAGGTATACTAGGATCTGGCTTAAACCAAAGCCCGCTAGTGTAAACTGTCCGGACACTGTACGTGCACAAGTGCACGGATGTGACCGCACCCTGTCGCAAAACCATGCGACCTGTCGCAATACCATGCGACCTCTACTCTTTTGCCTAAAGGCGAAAAGCTTTCTGTGTGGGACTCTAAAGACTCGACACTACACTGGCAGTGGGTTTAACCACAGACCGCAAGCGGCACTAGCTGTGCGTAACGGTCCCCAGGTAATGCCGACAAGAAGACCGACGAGGCGAAACCCATCTGAACTCCTACTGAGCCTGAGTGTGACATTCTCCGTACAGTCCGGTCTGTTCGTCTGATACATCGCATGGCGGGCCTAGGGGGCGGTAAACGTCAGTCCCCCAATAGCGGTACAAGTCGTGCCGGAGCGAAGCCCAAAACACCCTGAGATAACACTGGAAACCTACCAGTATATCTCGTTTGCCCTGGCCAGGGACTACTCGTGTAATGGCTCTCCTAGACACAGCGCGATGTCAACCCCCAATACCGGGAGAGACGAATCCTGTCTAACCGTCACTGCCTCCAAGTGCTTCAGGACTGCACCCAACCACCACCTGTTTGCACGACTCCTTTGAGCCGTGGTAGGGTAGTGATCAAAGTACAGTGGGAACACACCCGAGGCGAAGTGACAGTGTCAAGTCAGCGGACTAAGCTGTACTCATGTCACCTGGGAACTGATAACTGACGATAGGTATAATACCAACTAGTCAGTTCCCGACGAGTCCTGTCCAGTGTACCCGTAACCTAACGGGCACCCGCATACTATCTCAAGTACGACGTACTGACGGCTGTGGGACAGACCGTCTCCCACACTGGGATGAGAAGCGCATGCGCTGGTCTACTCCGGAGTATCGATGCCCTGTCTCGATAGTCCTGCGACCAGGGACCTGCATAAGGATGTGCTTATAGATTACCCAGCCCCACTAGTGTGACGGCCATCACATCGCTGGTAATCAAGCAAAGATCCTAAGGGCTCCACTAATGTGTATAGGCGATATACAAAAATAAACACATGTACACATTGAAGTAGAAATAAACCAAGTAGCATACTACTATTTTGAGCAAGATTTTATATACAAGGTGAATATCCCAAGCTTCCATTAAGTAATATACATACTAGTATGATACAGTAATGGCCTCTAGGGCATACACACTAACAGAAGGATACTGGGATTGTCCCAATCCAGGTATATTGACACCATACTAAAAAGGTTTAGTATGGAAGAATCCAAGCGTGGGAACTTACCTACAATCTCTGGACTCACTCTCTCCAAAGAGATGTCTCCCAAGACTGATTTGGAAAGAGCTCGCATGCAAGGGATACCCTATGCTTCAGTAGTAGGCTCTATCATGTACGTGATGCTATGTACCAGACCCGATGTAGCATACTCACTAAGTGTAGTGAATAGGTATCAAGCAGATCCTGGAGAGAATCATTGGACAGCTGTGAAGAACATTCTCAAGTACTTGAAAAGGACTAAATAGATGTTCTTGGTGTATGGTAACGGAGAACTCCAGGTGGAGTCCTTTACCGATTCAAGCTTCCAGAGTGATAAGGACGACTCTAAGTCACACTCGGGATTTGTCTTTGCCCTAAATGGATGGGCGGTTTGTTGGAAGAGTTCCAAACAGGAAACCGTGGCAGACTCGACGATGGAGGCTGAATACATCGCTGCCAACGATGTTGCCAAAGAGGCTGTCTGGATAAAGAAGTTCATCACTGAACTTGGTGTGGTTCCGTCCATTGAGTATCCAATACCTCTGTATTGTGATAATAATAGAGCTATGGCTTTGGCCAAGGAATCCAGGTCCCATCAGAAGTCCAGACATATTCTGAGGCGGTATCACCTGATCCGGGAGATAGTTGATCGCTGGGAGATCGAGGTCAGGAGAGTTCATACGAAGGACAACACTGCGGATCCACTAACAAAGGCCATTCCTCAGATACAATTTGAGAGACTCTTCGGGATTTTGGGTATGAGATACTACAACAGCTGGCCTTAGTGCAAGTAGGAGATTGTTAGTTATATGTATGCCCTAGAGGCCATTGTTGTACATGTGATGTATATTATAATGGATGCTTGGATATATATAGAGATGACTTTCTTGCTCGATATGATAGTATGCTATCTGGTTTCACTTTATCTTAACGTGTTAACAAATACTGTTTTGTGATCACATGTTGATGAAGCCCTTAGGATATGTACTCGACTACTAGGACTATGATGAGATCATACTAGTAGGGCCAGGGTAGTCAACGAGTGCATCCTATAACTGTTCCTAGTCGAGGGCGTATCGAGACAGGGCATCGATACTCCAGAGTAGACTAGCGTACAAGCATCTTGACCCATATGATGGGCGATGGATGATCCCATATCCATTGGTGTTAGACATCAAAGATCGTGTACGGGTGCTCAATGGAGACTGGATACACTGAACGGACTCGCCAAGAACTCCTGGATGGTATTATACCTATCGTCAGATAGCAGTTCTCCGGTGACACTAGTACAGGTTAGTCTGTAGACCCAAGATCGTCATAGTGTCTTGTGTGATTCCCACTGTGCTTTGATTTCCACCTTACCGGGCATGAAAAATGGTGGCTTTTGGGTACAGTCCCGAATCACATGGAGGCAATGAGCGATAGGAGGGGTTTCGTCTCTTCCGGTATAGGGAGTTGATGTTGTGCTGTGTTTGATTGGCTATAACTAGAAGTCCCTGGCCAGGGATGATATGGAGATTTACTGGTAAGTGTTATCAGTAGTTTCTCGACCCGTTATGAGCCTTCCATCGACACGACTTATCGGTTACTGGGGTCTGACGTTTTACCACCCCTAGACTAGATATGCAACATATCAGAAGAAGAGACCGGACTGTACGGTAGTGTTTACTGATTGGATTTGCAGAAGAATGTACAGGCTTGCTTGTTGATCTTCTGATCGCTCAATACCTGAGTGGCTGTTACGTTTAGCTGACCGCTTGCTGCTTGTGGGTGTTTGATACGATCATCACCTACTGCCGGCGTATTGACGATTCTTTAGAGTCCTACACAGAGGTTTCCCGGCTCAGGCAAAACGGAGTAGGAGCACATATGTGATATGTGCGGGACCGAGAATATTACGATATGAGATATCGTATTTCATTCTCGTGATATATGATATCGGCCGGGTATATGTGATATAGCCGGGTCATTGGATCAAGTGTTGATTCGATGAATCGGTACATGTTATATTAGTCATTTATATGCTATATAGCCGGATTGTCGGATCAAGTGTTGATTCGATAATTTAATGTATAATTATATATGTGATATATTACATTAAGTTAACTAATATAAGCTCGCTTTATTGATTCATTTTCTCACCGGATAATACATTGATATATATACGATATATGTTAATTGTATTATTTTCTTTTGTTGCAAAATATATTATATATGTGATATATAATATTGTAACAAGTTATGATTACAAATACAACATGATTTGTGGAGATTAAACAAGTTAGGGTTTGATTTGGGTTAGCATTTGGGTTAGCTTTTTCATGAAGCTTCTAGAAGCTTTATTTTGTTTTAAGCTTAGATATTTTGTATTGATATTTTGTATAGATATTTCTTAACCCAACCCAAATCCTTTTACCCTAGTTAATTCTCTATAAGGGTTAAGCCTTCATACTTAACCCATGGGTGGATTTGTAACCACAACAATAATTCATTATTCATCACAAAAGAATTTTCTTCTTCTTCTTCATTCTCTTAAAAGAAAACCTTGACTAGTGTTCAGTTGATAAAACTGCACATTTGTATTACATTTTTCCTATCATTTTCATATTAAAAAAAGGACTTTATTATAATATATTATACATATGAGGGTTTATGTGTAAAAACATTATTTTCCATGTGTTAATATATTTTAATTATCATTTGGTAGGAAAATGTATGCAAATATTATTGACCTAATCCTAGTAGAACAAAGTCTACTAAAATCTTATTTGAGTTGTTGTGCAGAATATTTCCAAGTTGTTATGAAGAATTTATCAAACAATTCAATTTGTTGAAGAAATCTTGCCAAATTAAGAAGCAAACTTGGAGACCAAGTCTGGAAGCAACCGAGAGAAGATTTCTGAATTCTAAAGGTGCCTTGGATTGCCAAATGTCACAATCAGAGAGCCCAAGAAAACTCATCAAGAGATCTCACCCATTGAGCGCGGATCCGCAGTCAAACCCACCCTTGGGCCGCGGATCCGCCGCAAGATATGGGAGTTAGAGGAATATATTTTGGGGCATGAATCTCTGCTGAATTTTACTAAGTCTTCAACCAAAAGATTCTGGCTTTGCACTATAAAAAGGCACCGAGAGCCTCTTGGAAAAGTCATCAAGCCGACGAGATCACGAAGCCCAGACGCTCATGCATCCAGGCTGATCATCAACTGTTCGTCTACCTCCTTGGAAGAGATCGAGAAGCAAACTAGTCTTTGTAATCATTTTCTAAGGAATCAAAGTGTAGATTGTTCAAGTTGATTAATAAAGGTAGTTGTTTTATTTAATTCTTTTGCATTTTACATTATGTTTTCCCTCTCTTTCTTTTCATCTTCTTCTCCCAACATCCGCGAGTAATTCTCCGCTTGTTAGGGTTCGTAGGATTAGGGTAGGCTAATAGACGATGAAAATAATTAAACCCTTTTTAAGTCCTATAAAGTTTAGGAACTTTATCAAAATAATCATTAATATCCTAATCGGGCGCGCTAGCAATTCTTTGCTAGTTCCGACCGTGATTAGAGATTAGATTAATGATTGTTTTGGTAAAGGCTAAATATGAACGGAGTTCCGTGTCGAGATAAGGGTTAAGAGTGGGATTCCTTTTCCCTCCAGAAACCCTAATCTACACGCATCACCGTCGTTCTAGTTCTAAATCTATTAATGGATAAAAAGGATAACTTTTAATTAATCGTCCATAACTACTAAATCCTAACGAACCCTACAAGCCCTCTTATTATATTAATTACATCTTAAAATAATCTAGATCTATATTTTACATTCTTGTTTAACGTAGATCTAGAAACCATTCCACAAGATTCTTATTTCTCCCCCCTTCTTCAACACATTCCACAAGATTCTTATTTCTCCCCCCTTCTTCAACACATCTAAAGTAAGAGTAAAAGATTCAACGTTTCCCTGAGGACGACCCATACTCACCTCGGTCTAGCTACACGCGACACCGTTCTGATTGCGGTTAACTACAAACACACAATTTTTCACAACAATCAAATGGCGTCGTTGCCGGGGATACGTGCGTAATTTTTTTTATTCTTACTATTTTTGTTGAATTCTTAGACGAGACATATCATTATTAAAACAAAACTGCAAATTGCATATTTAACGATTTTTGCGTGAATTTTTGCGAGGAAATCTGGAGTCACAAACTTGAGGAAACAGGAAACAGAGACATTTTTAGAGATCCAGAGGAGCACAAAAGGCCATACAAAAAATTTCATCAACTGTTCCTTCTGCCACGCGGTGGAACCGCGGCAAAAGCACCCATTCTGCGGTGGAACCGCGGCAAGTTGGAGTAATTAGGGAATAAATCTTCTCTGGTATCTTTCTCAACTCTTTCTCTCTCTCCTCAAATCCAATAAAATCTATTTTCTGCAGGATTCTTTGCAAAATCGCGCCGCTAAAAAATCTTTTTGCAAAAGTTTTGTGATTGGTTTCGTTTTGCATATTTTAATACGGACTCTAAGGGGCAAAGACCAAATCAAGATTAGGTGGGGATTTCATCACCCTTCCTAAGCCCCACAAATCACAAACCGAGCATATAGATCAACCCTTCATTAATTTAAAAAATATCTAGACCAGACTCTAAGGACTGTCGCGCTCAATAAGGACAGAGGAAGGTCGTGGGTAATCTATCGTTTATCCGCATTACTTTTGTAGTGCCTAGGCAAGTGTGACAAAGGCTAGTGGTTTTTAATTAGGCCCACGACGTGGTTCCTTCCCACTTACCTGGCACTTATCTGGCTACAAGGGTAGTACGGAGGCGGTAGAGGATTGATCTTGCGGCTTGTCCTTTGGAAGTCTAGGAGCGGTCTAGAGACTGGACCTAGGTAACCTTAGTTATAGGGTTGCTTGTGCATATTAGGGAGATTTTTCTTGAGTCCCACTTTTTCAAAACAAGCTAATTTTAAAATCACACACACGCTGCCACTTGCACTAAACCCGCTTAGTGCATGCTCGGCTGGACACGGGATCCTAGTGCCCGTCTTGTCCGCGTTCCTGCTATCGACGCCGAAGTCGGTACTTCTTCATCTTCTTTTCCCCCACCACACACTACATCAACCGAGATGGACGGCACTCCATCAGAGTATAACACCACGCTGTCACCGCCCGAAGGTGCGCAGAATCCACCGCGCATCTCTCTCCAAGAGAGATGCTATCCTATTCGTGGTCCCCTTCCTACTTGTCTATCTCTTCCACCACCTAACGGGGATAATTTCGAAATCAAACCCTACTACATCAATCTGCTGCCCAAATTTCATGGGCTTGAGTCGGAAGACGCGTACGTTTTCATTACCAAATTCGAGAACGTATGCGCAATGATGGGTACTTCACGATTGACTTTAGATGCTATGCGCTTACGTCTTCTCCCATTCACACTGTGCGACTTGGCAGAAAAATAGCTTTATAATACTGCCGCACACTCTATCACTAATTGGGATGAATTCGTCATAGCATTTCTTAAGAAGTTTTACCCAAATCATAAGACTGCACATATTAGGAGCGAGATCAACCAGTTCACCCAGCTTCCCAATGAACCATTTTGGAAGTGCTTTGAACGTTTCAAAGATCTGCTTGTCCAATGCCCCCATCACGGAATACAAAGATGGGATTTATGTCGGATTATATATGAGGGCATTAATCCAGCGACAAAGCAGATGCTTGAAACAATGTGTCAATGCAATTTCATGTCTAAAGATGACGGTGAAGCATGGAAATATCTGGAAGATCTCGCTGAACACACGTTGCAGTGGGAAAGCGTAAGACCACCTACTACTAAGGGAGGTATTCACCAGCTCGACGTTTCCATCGCAGTAAAAACCGAAATGGCAGCGATGCAAAAGAAACTCGATTCTATTGAGAACAAACTTTCATCAGTCTCCCTAAATCAGGTCACGTTTCCCAAGACTGTCTGTGGTTGCTGTTCGGATCCTTCACACCTAACGGAAGAATGTCCTATGAATGCATCGTTTCAAGCTAATGCTGCTTTTCAGCAGCGACCTAGAAACGATCCTTATTCTTCCACATACAATCAAGGATGGAGGAATCATCCTAACTTTGCTTGGAATCAAAACCAACAAAGCAATTATCAAAGACCTCCTCCACAGCAACCACAACCACAGAATCAGCCCCCCTTTCAGTCACAAAATTTCCAAAATCCGGCCAACATTTCTACACCACAAGTGGCCGGTACTGACAACTCACTTGCACAAACTTTTGATATGTTCATGAAACAATCCATGCAAAATTCGGCTGAGATAAGGTCTTCTATTGATACCCTAACGAAAAACTCCTCCTCCCATGGTGAGAGTATCAAATCAATAGAAAACCAAATCGCACAGTTAAACGCCGCAATGAGTGCGAGAGAGAAAGGGAAACTCCCATCTCAACCCATACCTAATCCTGGCCACTCACAAAGTTATAATGTGAGTGCTGTTACCACGTTGAGATCGGGAAAAGTGCTGAATGACCGAGTGGGTGAGCAATGTGATGATAGTGACACCAATGATACCCCAGCTTCTTCTTCTTCCCCTAATTCGTCTAGTCTCCCACCTTCACCCGAGCCTATTCTCCGTTTTCCCCAAGGCTCGAACCCTTCGAACATTTCGCCAAATCTATCTAAGTCGATTCCCACTCCAATTTTAGGATCGAATCGATCCCCACAGTCTTCTCCACAAACGTTGGACCCAAAACTTATTGATCAAGCACCTTATCCAAACAGGTTAAGGGGCAACAGACCAAGTCCACAAATGGAGAAGATTGTGGAAATTTTTAAGCAAGTTAACATAAACATTCCTCTCCTAGATGCTATTCAACAAGTTCCATCATATGCGAAAATCCTAAAGGACTTGTGCACTAGGAAGAGAAAAGTTCAAGTACCTAAAAAAGTTTCCTTGCGAGTAATGTGAGCACTGTTTTTACACAACAACTACCCAAGAAACGAAAGGACCCCGGAAGTCCTACAATTTCTATTTCCATTGGGGGTAAAAATATCAATCGTGCTCTACTCGATCTTGGTGCTAGTGTTAACTTGCTTCCGTATTCTATGTATGAGCAATTAGGGATCGGAGAGTTAAAACCTGCGCATTGCACTCTTCAGATGGCCGATCGATCTATCACCCAACGTAGGGGTGAGCTAGAGGATGTGTTAATCAAAGTCGGGGAATTCATATTTCCTGTGGACTTTATCGTTATTGATACACAACCTGTGGCAAACCCACGCAATCAAATCCCGGTGATACTCGGTCGACCCTTTTTGGCCACTTCCAACGCAGTAATTAATTGTAGAAACGGCTCTATGACCCTATCCTTTGGAAAGAAGTCAATTGAGCTTAATATTTACAAGTTGGGAAGTGAACCCTCCGAACCCTATGCTCATGTGTGTTCTGTCGAATTAATGGATGTCGACAGCAGCGAATTTGATCAATCTCATGATACAGACTCTTTTCATATGTTGTTGTTTGACCCAACCATTTACTCTTCCACCGAGTTGTCCGGGTCAACATCTAATGAGGAACCTTATATTGAGTCTGACGATCACCCCATTTTTTCTGATGACATTATTTTTCGGGTTATCGATGAAAGCTTTGAGGAAATTTTCGCTGATGAACTCGCATTTTTACAAGACACGGGTGTTGAGATGAATCAACTCCAAGATGAAGAAATTGGACCTTCACCCCCTCTTTTGGACAATCATGACAATGCGAGTAATCCATCATTACTATCACTGTGTCGTCTCTCCAAATTGAGACGTAATCATTTTCCAATACACCTCTTGTCACCTCCCCACTTCTTCACGTCAATAGGTGACATGTTCTTCCACCAAGCTTGGTGCTTTATCGATAAAATTTTTGAATGGTTGGTGTTGACCTTCGGTCTTTGCAAAGCTTGGCATTGACCAATAACCTTGACCCCCTCATCTGATTTTAAAAGATTAAAAATGTTTAACTCAAGTTTGGGGGAGGGGTGGTATATTTTGGCTCTTGAAAGAAAATGATTTTTACAAAATTGTGAGCCTAAAATAAGTTTGGGGGAGGATTTTCACTTTTATATATTCTTGCCCCCATTAATATTTTCCTCCCAAGTCTACAGGTTTTTGAGCTTAACGGATGACATCAGTGAGGACACTGCTGTAAACAGGTTTGGGGGAGGTTTGTGCTTATTTACACATCAATTTGCATCATATTTTGCATAAGCACAACATTTTCAAAAATTTTAAAAAAAATTCTTTTATAACAAAAGAGTAGAAAGTGAAAAATTACATCCAAAAGATAGGAATAGTTTAAGAAAACCAAGAAAATTAGAAGTTTTCTTATACGAACTAGTAATAAGTAGTTATGAGCTGTTGTCCCAAGGGTTAGTAAGATGAAGGAAGTCACTAATCTGAGAATAAAAATAAGTCTGAAAAATAGTTTCTATTCTGGAAGCCAAACATTTTGAACGTTGATACCCTACTATATGCACATACACACGTCTTGAAACTCGGGATAGTAGAGGATACCTTGAAATGCTCTTGTCTAAAATCCAAAGTACGAAGGAAGTGAAAAAAAAATGAAGAAAATATAAAAATGGTGAAAAGAAAAAAAATGAACACTGGTTTTGTTATCGCCAAGGCAGCAATAAAAAAATATAGCGAGGGTGCCTCTTCACCTAGTGCCCTAAGGCCAACTGGTCTGGGAGTCACTGCTAAGCCTTAGGTGGTGCAAGACGAGGAAAATACTATCACCGAATCAGCAAGCACTTGAGTAATCGGTCGGTTAGTACCTCAAGAAGTATTAACGGTCGCATGAAAATGTGTGAGCAAATCTTTAATATTCATCAAATTAAAAAGTACTAAGGTAGATGGACAAGAGTATGATAGCTTGAATTGAATTCTCCGAGTGTAGGGATGTTATTTACACACACGTGGGGTTATATGATCAATGTTTGGATGAAAGGTAGGAATGAAGAATAAAGACGAGGTTTTATTGAGGGATGATGTGATTTCTAACATTTTTTCATGACTATTAAGATAGGGCTCATGACAACTGAAAAGCTAGTAAAGTTGGAAACTCTTCTTTTCAAGGCCTTTTCTTTTATGGTTCTTATCTTTATATGTAAATTTCACCATCTTTCTTTTATTATAGGATTTTGTGGGTGTAATCCACTGAAAACCCTCAGGAGACAACACTCCTCCTACTAGGGACACCTAGAGGTTTAACGGCTTGTTGCACGTGCTCAGTGCAATCGTGTCTGCCTACGAAAGTGTGCTTAGTTTTCTCCTTTCTTTTTCTCCTCTTGAATAAACTAGTTTGCTCGGGACGATCAAAGATAAGTTTGGGGGTATTTGTTCAGTTGATAAAACCGCACATTTGTATTACATTTTTCCTATCATTTTCATATTAAAAAAAGGACTTTATTATAATATATTATACATATGAGGGTTTATGTGTAAAAACATTATTTTCCATGTGTTAATATATTTTAATTATCATTTGGTAGGAAAATGTATGCAAATATTATTGACCTAATCCTAGTAGAACAAAGTCTACTAAAATCTTATTTGAGTTGTTGTGCAGAATATTTCCAAGTTGTTATGAAGAATTTATCAAACAAATCAATTTGTTGAAGAAATCTTGCCAAATTAAGAAGCAAACTTGGAGACCAAGTCTGGAAGCAACCGAGAGAAGATTTCTGAATTCTAAAGGTGCCTTGGATTGCCAAATGTCACAATCAGAGAGCCCAAGAAAACTCATCAAGAGATCTCACCCATTGAGCACGGATCCGCGGCCAAACCCACCCTTGGGCCGCGGATCCGCCGCAAGATATGGGAGTTAGAGGAATATATTTTGGGGCATGAATCTCTGCTGAATTTTACCAAGTCTTCAACCAAAAGATTCTGGCTTTGCACTATAAAAAGGCACCGAGAGCCTCTTGGAAAATTCATCAAGCCGACGAGATCACGAAGCCCAGACGCTCACGCATCCAGGCTGATCATCAACTGTTCGTCTACCTCCTTGGAAGAGATCGAGAAGCAAACTAGTCTTTGTAATCATTTTCTAAGGAATCAAAGTGTAGATTGTTCAAGTTGATTAATAAAGGTAGTTCTTTTATTTAATTCTTTTGCATTTTACATTATGTTTTCCCTCTCTTTCTTTTCATCTTCTTCTCCCAACATGCGCGAGTAATTCTCCGCTTGTTAGGGTTCGTAGGATTAGGGTAGGCTAATAAACGATGAAAATAATTAAACCCTTTTTAAGTCCTATAAAGTTTAGGAACTTTATCAAAATAATCATTAACATCCTAATCGGGCGCGCTAGCAATTCTTTGCTAGTTCCGACCGCGATTAGAGATTAGATTAATGATTGTTTTGGTAAAGGCTAGATATGAACGGAGTTCCGTGTCGAGATAAGGGTTAAGAGTGGGATTCCTTTTCCCTCCAGAAACCCTAATCTACACGCATCACCGTCGTTCTAGTTCTAAATCTATTAATGGATAAAAAGGGTAACTTTTAATTAATCATCCATAACTACTAAATCCTAACGAACCCTACAAGCCCTCTTATTATATTAATTACATCTTAAAATAATCTAGATCTATATTTTACATTCTTGTTTAACGTAGATCTAGAAACCATTCTATAAAATTCTTTATCCCTCCTCTCTTTCTCAACACATCTAAAGTAAAAGTAAAAGGTTCCACGTTTCCCAGAGGACGACCCGTACTCATCTCGGTCTAGCTACGTGCGACACCGTTATTGATTGCGGTTAATTACTACAAACAAACACTCTTTCGTACAAATCAACTAGCTTTTCATTTTGTGATGATAAATGGTGAGAAATTGAAAATAAAAGAGAGCTAAATTCCTACTTCATCATCCTCATCTATTCTAGCCACTTAGATTAGGGTGTTCACTTCTCTAATAAGTTGTTTAGTGAAGTGTAAGCTTGGGTTAAAGATTCTTCAAGGTAGATCATCTTCGAAAAGGAAGACTTCAAGCAAGCATGGATCATTCGGCTTGTGGAGCCTCTCTAGAGTCCGGAAGTTCATGGATCGCGGCGAAGGGACTACTACTCGGAGCTTATGAAGCGAAAGAATGGACTACAAAGGTTGTAATCCCTCTCTCTTAGATGTAAAGTTGTTTACATATTTTGTTAACCCTAATTATCTAGCAAAGATTCTCGCTTTAGGTTATTCGGCACTTGAAAAATTTAAATTCGGCATGGTTGATACCTTGTAGACCTTTGTGATAGTGCCTAATAACCCTACAGCCATGAGATCCGAAATGGAGTCTATGTACACCAACAAAGTATAGACTTTGGATGTTGTACCCTCTGGGGTAAAACCTGTAGGGTGAAAATGGACCTTTAAGAGAAAGATCGGTGTAGATGGGCAGGTGGAGACCTATAAGGCAAGGGTTATGGCGAAATGATTTCGTCAAAGACCAGGACTGGACTATAACGAAACCTTTTCTCCTGTATCCATGCTTAAATCCATTCGGATCCTACTTGCTATTGCTGCTCACTACGACTATGAAATCTGGCAGATGGACGTTAAAACTGCTTTTCTAAATGGTGATTTAGAAGAATGCGTTTATATGGATCAGCCAGAGGGCTTCATTGATAGTAGGAGCAGCGGGAAAGCATGTAGGTTGCTTAAATCCATTTATGGATTAAAGCAGGCATCACGGAGTTGGAACATCTGTTTTGATGATGTCATCAAAGAGTTTGATTTCGTCAAAAATCCAGATGAACCTTGTGTTTATAAGAAGATTGTAGGGAGTACTGTCACATTCCTCATTTTGTACGTGGCTAACATTCTTCTGGTAGGAAACGATGTTCTTATGTTACAATCGGTCAAACTATTCTTATCACAAAGGTTCTCCATGAAGGACCTGGGTGATGCCTCATACATATTGGGCATGAAGATCTATAGGGATAGATCTAAAAGGTTGTTGGGATTGTCCCAAACCAGGTACATTAACACCATCCTAAAAAATTTTAGTATGGAAGACTCCAAGCGGGGTGCCTTACCCGCTTGTCATGGAGTCACTCTCTCCAAAGACTTTTGCCCAAAGACTGATGAAGAGAGAGCTCACATGAGCATTACACCCAACGCTTCAGCCGTAGGATCTATAATGTATGCGATGTTATGTACACGCCCTGATGTAGCTTATACACTGAGTATAGTAAGAAGGTATCAATCCAACTCAGGGGAGAATCGCTGGACAGTTGTGAAGAACATTCTTAAGTACTTGCGAAGGACTAAAGAAATGTTCTTGGTGTATGGTAACGTGGATCTCCAAATGGAGGCCTTTACCGATTCGAGCTTCCAGAGTGATAAGGATGACATCAAATCTATCTCAGGGTTTGTATTTACCCTCAAAGGAGGGGCGGTATGTTGGAAGAGTTCCAAACAGGATACCGTTGCAGACTCCTCGATGGAAGCTGAGTATATTGCTGCAAATGATGCTGCCAAGGAAGCCGTCTGGATGAAGAAGTTCATCTCGGAGCTAAGAGTAGTTCCAACCATTATTGATCCAATACCATTGTATTGTGATAATAATGGGGCTATGGCATTAGCCAAAGAGCCCAGGTCCCATCAGCGATCCAGACACATCCTGAGGCGATATCATCTGATCCGGAAGATAGTTGATCGCCGCGAGATCTTGATTCAGAGAGTAGATACAAAGAATAACACCGCAGATCCACTCACCAAGGCCCTCCCTCTGCCGCAGCATGAGCGACTTTTTGAGATGTTGGGTATGAGATACGCCAATAATTGGCCTTAGTGCAAGTGGGAGAATGTTGGATATATGTATGCCCTAGAGGCCATTATATGATAGTGGATGTATCGGTATGTGTGTGTGTGTATTCAAAGGACATTCTTGCTCGACATGATAGTATGCTATCTGGTTGTACTTTATCTTAACATGTTCACTTGATCATGTGTATTACTCATTTGGTACATGTTGATAAAGCCCGTAGGATATTTGCTTGACTATTGAGATTATGATGCGGATCATACTTGCAACGTTTTAAAAATAAATAAATAAATAATCGTTTAGGAATATTTTTCCGATAATCGGTAAATAACTAGCGTTTTTTGTAAAAAAAACAAGATATAATTATTTTTCAACCTAGACTTAAATATACCTATTTTAGCTATGTAATGGCTAGTATTGATATTTAATTGGTCACTTTTAAATTACTAGTTTAATTAAACATTTTTCCTGAATTAATTAAATTAAATATTATTATAAGCTTTCATTTATACATTTAATTAGTAGTAATTACAATTGGAATGGGTTAAATATACAAATGTGAACCATGACAACTTAAATATGTAAGTGCACGGCAGCGCCCCGGCCGTCTGAACGAGGCCAAAATGCGGAAACGATACTTTACTTTAACTTTTAAAACTGGCGCTACCGCGTACTAAAAACCCGGATCGGGCCATTAACTTAATCCTAGCTAACAAGAGAAGGGGTAGAGAGATATACCGAGCGATCCGTGTCCTTCGGTCTTCTCGTCGTCATCCCGATCTCCCCGCGGAATCTCCGGTCTTCATCTCCTCGTCGGAAGGGCACCACATCGCCGGGTTCTTTTACGGGCTCCCACCTCTGGACCGAGGCAACTCGGGCACGAAGTTGGCGAGTCGACGTGTCCAAGAATACTGTAGATGAAGTGTAGATCACTATGTCTCTAGGGGTTTAAGAAGTTGCCATGGTTTTAGTGGAGGAATGAGATGTGGATTTTTGTGATGAACTTAGGAATTTTTTCAAGCCAAATGAGAACCCAATCCCTCACATAAATTTTGGACAGCCCCCGAAAAGAGAATGGCCGGCCCCCTTGGCATGAAGAATGAGAAGAGGTAGTGAGCCAAAAGAATAATGCAAGAGAGAGAGAGAGAGAAAATGGTGATCATGAAGAATCATTATCATAACAAAGTCTCACTCCAAAACCCATCACTCTCATCATCACACAAAAAGTCAAGCAATGATGAATAAAGAAGTCAAATGATGGTGGAACCATCATGAAGCAACAATATACAAAGACCACCCTCCACAATGCTAATTTGCACAATTGCAAATAAGCCCTCATCCACCAATTTTCAGCCAAGGAAAGAAACAAAGGAAAATGGCCAAAACGGAATGCAAACCGGCAACTTCATAAAACTGATCACATAATAAATTACAGGAAAACCCCTCGACTGTATATACATACCCGCATTTGTATTCCGAACGAATACAAATGCAATGAGACAAAATCTACACTGTACAATACTAGGATCCGGCTTAAACCAAAGCCTACTAGTATTATCCGTCCGATCATGATCCGTGCAATACCGCACGTATATGATTGAACCCTGCCATATCTCCATACGGTCTCTACAGCGTTTCGCCCGAAACTTGAGAAAACGATCAGTGGGGGACTCTAAAGACTCGTCAATCCCTTGGCTGTGGATTTAACCACTAGCACGTCAGAGGTATTAGCCATACGTAACGGGCTACCAGACATTGACCAAAAGGGACGTCGATGAGCGAACTCATCCTGACACCCTACTGATCCTGTCAGTGACAATATCCGTACAGTCCGGTCTGTTCATCTATGAGCATCGCATGGCGGGCCTAGGGGGTTAGTAAAAGTCAGACCCCCAAAAGTGGTACAAGTCGTGTCGGAGAGTAGCCCAGAACACCCTGAGATACTACTGGAATACCTACCAGTAAATCTCCTGCCTTGGCCAAGGACTTCGTGTAATGGCTCTCCTAGACACAGCGCGACCTCACCCCCAATACCGGGAGAGACGAACCCCTGCAGATCCGCTCACTGCCTCCATATGGCTCGGGACTGTACCCAACTAAAACATGTTTGCACGTCTCCTTTGAGCGTGGTAAGGTAGTAATCAAAGTACAGTGGGAACTCACACGAAACAAATGACGATATCAGGTCGATGAACTAACCTGTACACATGTCACCAGGGAACTACTATCTGACGTCAGGTATAAGACCAACTAGCACATTCCCGGCGAGTCCTGTCCGGTGTACTCATAACCCAATGAGCAACTGTATACATCTTAGGTGAACCAATTGACACCAGTGGATTGTGAGACCGGCCACCGCCCCTCGTCGGGGTCTCGACTGTATACACTAGTCTACTCTGGAGTATCGATGCCCTGTCTCGAAAATCCCTCGACTAGGGACCTTTTAAGGATGTGCTTATAGACCCCAGCCCCCACGTATATGATCGCCATCATACTGCTGGTCGTCAAGCAAGAATCCTAAGGGCTCTATCAACGTGTAATAGTGACTTGTAAGGTCACCTGAAGCAGTACACGATGATAAAGGTAAACCAGATAGCATACTATCATCTTGAGTAAGACTGTCCTACCAGCATAGGTCCTCCATCAATCATTGCAATCACGTGCCTGTGATCCAATAATTGACTCTGAGGGCACTATCTCCAGCAATCTCCTACTTGCATTCAAGGCTAATTATTGCGATGTCGCATACTCACAGCCCGTGTGATACCGAACACCCAACTCCTCTACTAATCAGTCTCACAAAACCAGTTTACGAAACTAATGTGTTCGAGGAATAGCCTCGGTGAGTGGATCCGCCTTGATGTTTCTTTCTATGTCTCTCTTTATCTCAAGTTCTCGGAGAAAGCCATCTCCCGAAATGAGCAATACCTGTCTTAGAATATGTCTGGATATCTGATGGGACCTAGCTCATAAATGAACTCCAAATCCAAACTTCTTAGACTGTATCGTCAACTGAATTTAATCAGTATCCTGCGTCATGCCTCCCTCAGTATCCCCTTGGACTACCTGTCCAAAATACTGCCCCTCGTCAGAAGGAAAACTATAACTCTGACAACCTCTCTGTCATCCATGTCACCTTGGAAGCCTGGAATAATAACTGTCTCCTAAAAGAGGTTGTTGTTATCATATCCCTAGAACATCCACTTATGTTCTAAAACTGCTTCCATTCGTTTCTCCAGGATTGGATCAATATCAACATATTGCATCTACTGCAAAAAACAACATCTGGTGTGGTGCTTCACATCTCATGATTGACTCAATTACCTAAGCAAGTGATCTGCCAATCATGCACATCCCTCTCCACTTTAGTATGTAAGACAACTTTAGAGAGGGTGACTCCATCACCTGCAGGTACACTACCATGCCTGGAGTCGTCCATTCTAAAACACCTTCAGAATGCTGTCTAAGTACCTTGATTGGGAAACTACCCAAATCTAGATCTAAAACCATAGATCCAGTAACCAGAATGTCTTGTATTATATCCAAGTCCCATGTGGAGAAACCACTGTGTGACAACCAAAGTATAACCGATCGTAGTATAGGAACATCACTTCCTACTCTGTGTATGTCATCCAAATACCTGGACATCACACCCTACTACCTTCTTAACAGATCCATCCCCTATTCTGATGAAGTCAAACCTATGACTGTCATATCAGAAATAGATGATCTATCTCCGCTACATCTGCTTTAGTCTATAAATAGACATAAGACACTTGTCCACCAATGCTTCCGCTGCTCCCACTGACTACGACAACCCTCTAGCAGAGTCATATACACGTGCACTTCTAAAGCTAGTTTAGAACGACGCTATACACATCCTCCTGCCGGGCCTCACAGCCTGGAACAACAGCAATGGCAAGTCTGGGTAAACAAGAACCTCCCTGTCACCGTCCTTGAGGCTACCGGAGTACCTCTCGGGTGCCTGAGGTTACCCAACATATCTGCAGAGTGGCCAATGGAATGTCAAACCAGATTGAATCGTTAGGTTCTTATCAAATTTTCAGTAATCGTTTGCGGTTCTGGAATCACTTCCAGTTCTACCATACTCCCACTTCTGTTTTCTGAAAAAATCCATTTTACTTAAAACTGTGGTGAATCTAGAACAATATCACTATTGATCTTCCAGATGGTAGAAAGTCAACCCTCGTCATAGCCCGGGTCAACCCAGAAACAGCCATTACAGAAACACGCCTTGAGTTATCCAGAGTCTGGTTTAAATCATAAGCCGGACAACTCCCCGTACCTTAACAATGTTAAGATATGAACTGTTCTATATCCAATACAGAAACAGAGGCACTGGTTTAATTGGAACCAGATTCAAATCATGCAACAGTCTCCAGTGCATGTCAACTAAGTGGAAGGAGGCCGATCAGCGTTACTCAACTTAGGAATGCTTCCAATTATGAGTAACCTGAAAGAGAAGCAAGTTCTCTTAATCATTACTATCAACTGAATACCATATACAAGTATCTACATCTTCGATCACCTTGAAGAATCCCGATATTTGCAATACCTGGTTCTCTACTTTATTCATATACCTATAACTTCTCAAAACTTGGACCATGTGTTTCTACGAAACACCTGTCTAAAAACTAGAGAAGTCATAAGTAAACCGAATATAGTACGAGAACCAACCCCTCTATCCTCATGGACGCTGGACAACATACAATTATCTGTATAAGTCCCTTGAGTCTAATAACTCATTCCCTGTGTGGCGTAGGTTGAAAACTGTACCATGGTTAAGAAGAATTACACCGCTGTTTAATACTCCTTACCTAACCATCCACTGATATAGGTAAATGTCATAGACATAATTTCAAAAAGGTATATCTCACTCTATAAAAATAGACGTACAGATGTATCAATTTGAAATTGGTGCATAACAGCGGATATTCAAAACCAAATATTTGCCGTCCGACAAACAACCCAGGTGACTTCCTCAAATATCACCAATTACAACGAATTCCGATATAATGAGGATGATCACCTAATTCCCAATAACTTACTCCCACTCTTCATCTGTAAAACAATACAGATGTGAGAATCATACCTGGTAAATACATACCCTGGAGCAAGGGCTAATTGGGAAATCAGTTTTCTTTTAACAATACACAGTGAAACTGAAACATGTAAATGTTTCGTAGGGGTATCCGGGTATTCCTAGTAATGCCTCTTCCATTATCAGATTCACAACTGCAACCGTATATTTCTTTTCCATCTCTCCAAATCCCTTTACATGTCTTTAGTCGTTACCTTCTGTACACCCTCTTAGGCTAAATGGTTTTCTTCCTTCCCTACCGTTCGGCACCAGCCTATGGTTTGGAAGAAGACTATCCAATAACCGTAATGGGTGTACTGTCCTAAATCTAGGAGCACTCGCAATGCGAGAGAAGGTGAAGATAAAAGACAACCGAATAAAACCTTATTCTTATTTCTCCTAAACCAGAATCCATCCCCGAACTGGAACAAGTCCCTTTCGAGTTCGTATATAACCATACGATGGAGTATCCAAATAACTGTGGATCTTCGTAGTGATACGGAGTGTTCTGGAGAAATACAAAGGTGAAATGGGAGTGGTAATGAAATACTTGGTTTGGTTGTGAATAGCAGTCGCAATTTACTTTGCCCACTTACTAATCCCTTTATTTGTCTTTACTTAATACCTTCTGTACACCATCGTTAGGCTAATTGGTTTTCTTCATTCCCTACCGGTCGGCACCTGCCTATAGTTTGGAAGAAGACTATCCAATTTTCGTAATAGGTGTACTATCCCCTAATCTAAGGGGCACTCACAACCTGAGAGAAGGTAAAAGGAAAAGACAGTTGAATAGTCCTATCCGTTTTCTCCAGAACCGGAAACCATCCTCGAATAAATTCCTTCGAGTTCGTATATAACCATACGATGGTTTTATCCAATGGACGTGGACGTTCGTAGTAATACGGGGTGTCCTGGAGAAAAGGGTAAAAGTAGGAGTGGCAATGAGGTATGCAACTCTGACAATCCAAAAGTCAGTATTTTAAGAAGGTCCGGTTAATCTTGGTCACTGAGTCATAGTCAAAGGTCGGGTCATGGTCGCTGCCAAAGAAAGAGAGAAAAGAAACACTCAGCGTGCACTCTAACCTAGATCAGAATGGTTTTCACTTTATCTAATCTAGAAACCTCCCACTGTAACGTCAAATTCTTCTCCAAACCTGAAAGAAGAATTAGTCGGGATCACCCGAGGAGTAAACCAACTCATCAGTGGGAATCGGGATCCAACTATCATCGCATGATAACGTGACGGAATCCGCTCACGTTATCACACTCCATAAGGTATGCGCATATCTGGCAAGTTTCAGTTTCTTTAGAAACTCCCGATGTGATTTTTACCCCATGCTCTTATGACCTTGATTTTGGCCAACAAATCATAAGTCACATGTCAAGTTCTACCTGTCATTCTCCAGGTTGATTTGAACCCACCCGTACCTACCCTTGACTTTGGCCAACAAGACAGTATGACTGTCCCAAACCAACGCATCTATCTATGCTGCATATGAATATCCAATAGCTACCAATCACTGTGCCTTGACTTTGGCCAACAAACACAGCTTGAATACTATTGACTATCCATATGAAACGACGGAGGGCTACGAATGGTTTTTGGCGAAAAACCTTTAACGTAATGAACTTGATATCATTGAAGGAACCGGATAGCTTTATAAAAATATAGTGACGAAAACCTTTGCTAAAGAGGTCACTCCCGGTGAAGGGATCTCGGCTCTTTTCCCGTAGAATGAGGTGCAGGATATTCCAACTGAATACCACGATGCAAAGCAAAAGTAAATGACTATAGTGAAGTTATTGCCCTGACGCAAACTTCTGTCCAAGGGGTCACTCCCGGTGAAGGGATCTCGGCCCTTGCCTCGTCGACTGAGGTGCAGGATATTCCAACTGAATACCACTGTGCAAAACAAAAGAGAATGCCCTTGCAATAACATCTTTTTGAAAAATGTTCCAACAACATCAGAATAGATTTTTTTAGCTTGCATTGATCCGAATCAACGCAGTCCCATCAATTGATCACACCAATAAAGAACGAAAATAATGATGTACGTATATGCCATCCGCATTCACCACTGGGTCCCGTCATTACCCGTTAGGTTACTTAACTAATGACAGAGCGGGGACTGGACTAGCGCGGATGCAAAACATATACAACATCTACTAGTATATATATCAATATATAATATTCGCTCAAGGCGTGATAAAATGCAACATCACAGAAATGTAATAAGCATCACAGAACAATACAGATATCTGGGATCCCCGGGTTTCATAGAGCCGCTACTGAAACCCGACGTTCCCCTGGTCGTGTGGATAGCCTGTGCAATGAAATCCTAGACCCCTACGGGCGCGGCAAGTTACCCGCCAAAACCTGAAGCGAAGCAGCCCCTTTCAGCAACGTGAATGGACCACCCAGCACTTCACGGAATCCAGTAACTTGGGCACCCCTCTTTGGGTCAACCTGTACCCCCTACGAGTGCGGCGAATAGCCCGCCAATTCTAGAGTGAAGCCCCCTCCGTCTCAACGCCATGAGATGCGGGCCCGTTGCCCTCTAGAACCTGGCTATCCGTGCACCCCACCGCGGGGTAATCCTAGTACAGAAAGTAAAATATACATACAACGGGTACATCGACCTCAGCCCGGTCGTGCCCCAAAAGAATAATATACAAACAGGCAGTGACGACAGTCCACATGTCGGACGCTCGCCCCGCAATATCAAATGTACATAATACACCAAACTGTACTACCATTGCATCCAGGCTATCCACCACGACAATCCGCAACATCACAGCACAACACAGAACATTAACGTGAATGTCACGTTCGTAAATCCGTCTAAAAGGGCTATAGCAGTTAGACAGGATTTACCGATCAAATGACATTCACGGTCGCAGATATAATGTAAATACTGTGAACTAACATGTTTAAAATTTTCGATCGACTAAATTTACCGAAGTGGGCCCCAAGCACAACTGTAGCACTCAAAGAAAATCTGGGCCCAAACAGAATATTCCAAAACCCCCCATTTTCAACTCAGGAATCACTGGAAGAAATTTTGTGCAGTGTTTCTTCTTTACTGCGGCGGAACCGCGGCCAAAGTAGGGGTACGGCCGCGGTTCCACGGCTAAAGAGGAAGATCAATCCACGAAATTTTCCCAGATTCCATTAAAAACCCTGCCTGTATTTTTGCAACACACTGAAAAAAATTTCGAGCCAAAAAAAATTCGACAGAAAACTGATACTTTGAAAATGCAGTTTTAGGATATCTGTTCGATCGAAACTTTAAACACGTTAGAGCAAGCTAGACTAGGTTAATGACGTGGCTCTGATACCAGTGTAAGTGCATGGCAGCGTCCCGGCCGTCTGAACGAGGCCAAAATGCGGAAACGATACTTTTCTTTAACTTTTAAAACTGGCGCTACCGCGTACTAAAAACCCGGATCAGGCCATTAACCTAATCCTAGCTAACAAGAGAAGGGGTAGAGAGATATACCGAGCGATCCGTGTCCTTCGGTCTTCTCGTCGTCATCCCGATCTCCCCGCAGAATCTCCGGTCTTCATCTCCTCGTCGGAAGGGCACCACATCGCCGGGTTCTTTTACGAGCTCTCACCTCTGGACCGAGGCAACTCGGGCACGAAGTTGGCGAGTCGACGTGTCCAAGAATACTGTAGATGAAGTATAGATCACTATGTCTCTAGGAGTTTAAGAAGTTGCCATGGTTTTAGCGGAGGAATGAGATGTGGAATTTTGTGATGAACTTAGGAATTTTTTCAAGCCAAATGAGAACCCAATCCCTCACATAAATTTTGGACAGCCCCCAAAAAGAGAATGTCCGGCCCCCTTGGCATGAAGAATGAGAAGAGGGAGTGAGCCAAAAGAATAATGTAAGAGAGAGAGAGAAAATGGTGATCATGAGGAATCATTATCACAACAAAGTCTCACTCCAAAACCCATCACTCTCATCATCACACAAAAAGTCAAGCAATGACGAATAAAGAAGTCAAATGATGGTGGAACCATCATGAAGCAACAATATACAAAGACCACCCTCCACAATGCTAATTTGCACAATTGCAAATAAGCCTTCCTCCACCAATTTTCAGCCAAGGAAAGAAACAAAGAAAAATGGCCGAAACGGAATGCAAACTGGCAACTTTATAAAACTGATCCCGAAATAAATTACAGGAAAACCCCTCGACTGTATATACATACCCGTATTTGTATTCCGACCGAATACAAATGCAATGAGACAAAATCTACACTGTACAATACTAGGATCCGGCTTAAACCAAAGCCCGCTAGTATTATCCGTCCGATCATGATCCGTGCAATATCGCACGTATATGATTGAACCCTGCCATATCTCCATACGGCCTCTACAACGTTTCACCCGAAACTTGAGAAAACGGTCTGTGGGAGACTCTAAAGACTCGTCAATCCCTTGGCTGTGGATTTAACCACTAGCACATCAGAGGTATTAGCCATACGTAACGGGCTACCAGGTATTGACCAAAAGGGACGTCGATGAGCGAACTCATCCTGACACCCTACTGAGCCTATCAGTGACAATATACGTACAGTCCGGTCCGTTCGTCTATGAGCATCGCATGGCGGGCCTAGGGGGTTGGTAAAAGTCAGACCCCCAAAAGCGGTACAAGTCGTGTCGGAGAGTAGCCCAGAACACCCTGAGATACTACTGGAATACCTACCAGTAAATCTCCTGCCTTGGCCAAGGACTTCGTGTAATGGTTCTCCTAGACACAGCGCGACCTCACCCCCAATACCGGGAGAGACGAACCCCTGCAGATCCGCTCACTGCCTCCATGTGGCTCGGGACTGTACCCAACTAAAACCTGTTTGCACGTCTCCTTTGAGCGTGGTAGGGTAGTAATCAAAGTACAGTGGGAACTCACACGAGACAAATGATGATCTCAGGTCGATGAACTAACCTGTACACATGTCACCAGGGAACTGCTATCTGACGTCAGGTATAAGACCAACTAGCATGTTCCCGGCGAGTCCTGTCCGGTGTACTCATAACCCAATGAGCACCTGTATACATCTTAGGTGAACCAACTGACACCAGTGGCTTGTGAGACCGTCCACCGCCCCTCGTCGGGGTCTCGACTGTATACACTAGTCTACTCTGGAGTATCGATGCCCTGTCTCGAAAACCCCTCGACTAGGGACCTTTTAAGGATGTGCTTATAGACCCCAGCTCCCACGTATATGATCGCCATCATACTGCTGGTCGTCAAGCAAGAATCCTAAGGGCTCTATCAACATGTAATAGTGACCTGTAAGGTCACCTGAAGCAGTACACGATGATAAAGGTAAAACAGATAGCATACTATCATCTTGAGTAAGACTGTCCTACCGGCATAGGTCCTCCATCAATCATTGCAATCACGTGCCTGTGATCCAATAATTGACTCTGAGGGCACTATCTCCAACAAAATAGCAGTTTATAATATGTTTTCTTTTTCTCCACTTATCTTTATGGTTCTAGATTTTTCTATGGTTAAGAAAATCAGGAAATAAAATAAAATAAAATAAAAATAGAATTGATAAGAGGTGCACTAATTGAAGCTTGAAATGTTGTCTAAACCTAGAAAATTCCACACACAAGCCCACACACCCTTTTCCTCCACTTGTAGCCGAGCCGAGTGTGGCAGCCCCCCCCCCCTCCTCTCTCTCTTCACAAATTCTCACCTCATTCTCACTTTAAAAATTAATACAATAGAAAATTAAGAAAAGAATTAATAAGTGTAATAATGGATGAAGTTTCTACACTCACCCACACACTTTTCTCTCTCCCCCTCTCCCCAAAAAAATCTGGCCGAGCCTTCCCCCATGGCAGCCCCTCCATTTCTTCACCTCAATTTCTCTTCAAAAATTCTTCAAAATTGCTTCAAAAATCCACATAAAATATCACTAATTCCAAATTTAAACCTTACCCATTACTCTTTAGCCAATCTAGCTTGAATCCATGGAGCAAGAGACCATTTTGGAGGCTAAGTTAGCATGCTAGATTTCAAAACTTGTGAGGTAAATCTTTAACCTATGGTTTGATTGTTAGTTAATTGCTTTAATTTAGCTTAATAGGTGTTTGATTATGATTTTAAATTGCATGTTTGAAATTCAAGAGATGGGGTAAATTAAAGTTAGGGTTTTTATTACTTGCTCACAGTTTAAATATGTAGTTTAACATCTTAAGTCATGCAAATTCTAGTCTAGTTGTTAAATTTCAATTGTTGCTTCAAAATTGTTCAAATTAGATAATTTTGCAAACTGGGTTTTTAGAGTTAATATAAATTGGTGAGATAAAAATTTAGTTATGGTTTGTGTGACTTAATTAAGATATTTAGTTATTAGTGTGGCCACTAGAATTGTTAAAACATTTAGATTTGTACTAAAAAGGTAATGAGTCGCTTACTAGGTTTTTGGATTAAGTCGTTTGAACTAAGTTTGAAATTTTGGTGATTTACAACCTATTCCATATAGTTTTTAGTGTGTTGTGAAACCACGATTGGTACGTTTGGGTTTTAGGTTTGGGGATTTTCATGTATAGTGACCCTAGTTGTAGTTTGTGGCGTTGTCGCGAGCGCGTTCTGTGCACCAAGTGTGTGCGCGTCTAGTTAGTGCGCGTGATTAGCTTGTGTCGTTTGTTCCGCAACTATTCGTATATTTATCCTCTTAATTTCTTGTGTGCGATTCTAGGATCGGGTGCGGAGGCGTCGGATGTGGCGCGGAAAGATAAAGCTGAGATCAGATCAGATTAGCCGAGGCGTCCCGGTGAGTAGATACACACATCTACGGAGGAATCGTCTGGATGGCGCAAGGCGCCCGATAGTTAGAATTTCTATTAGTACTTGAATTATATGCGTAGTTCCTAGTTATTCATCTCGTTGCATCGCATCATCTTTTATATATATGTGTGATATCATCTCATAGGACACTTGCACCATTACCATTAGTTTATGCTGCACGGGCACTATTCATGTGGATACACACGCCTTGGTAATTGCTATGCCACGAACACTATATAACTTGTTTAAATAAGAATCTAAAACAATTGCACCATATATAATTTGTAAACATGTACTTGTATATTCAATTCATCAGGATGGATACGTAGGATTGCTAGTCATATGCATATACCTCATTGCATCATCGTTCATGCATAGTTTTCTAGTCACACATCGTATTTCATATTGTTGATACCACCGGCATTCATCATCGCCGACATGTGTACATATGGTGATTTTTCTTGAGGATTTCAGTATTATGATATTTCTGGATTTTTGGGAAAACCGCAAGAATTTTATAAACCTGTTATCATTTTAATAATGCAAGTTGCGGTTTTCTCGTGATATGATGTATGTGTCGTCCACCATGAGATTTCTCGGTTCTTGAACGGTATCGTACACCCGATTCGAGGAGAAGGAGGAACCGTCTTTGGGTGCATGGTGGACCCGGTGCGGTACCCCGGGACAAGATGGTCGCAGATGATGGCGTTGAGCCCGGCAGGGGAGCACTACCGACCGGTTATTTACGACGCGGCGGATATCCGAAAGATACCGACGTAGTCTTGAGATTTGATGATATGGGCCAGTCCGGATTGCCGGAGCCCGAGATTTGATGATATAGGCCAGTCCGAATTGCCGGAGCCCGAGACATTGAGATATTCATATTTGGTGTCGATGCTTGAAACGGATTTCTATTGATTTCATTGTTGATACTACAGTTAAATTACGGAAGTTTTACTAAGATAAGAATATATATTTTCTCGTACTAAATATATTCAGATCTCGTGTTGATTATGCATTCATGTTGCATACATACTAGTGCATCACATCGCATTAGTACATGTAGGATGTGACGAAATTGCGTGCATGCTTACGATAGCCTTATTAGATGTTACCTACTACTCACGAGTTGGCAACCCACCCCCTTTGTGCCACAGTATTTTGCAGGTCCGACCCGTCAGTACAGTAGCAGCGGGCGTACTTCCTCCTTTTGCTTCATTGCATCGATTTGCAGCTTTGCTTATAGGTGGGTTGCGAGGATATTTATCCCATCATGTACATTATTTGTATCTAGTATACTCCATCTACCCTTGTATATTTGACTAGACAGTGAGACTCGTGAGACTTATATTTGTGGTGTTTGGTGTCGATGCTCACTTGAGCCAACGTAGTATCTTCTTGTTTCTTGCTTTCTGATGCTTATTGTTCACTTTTGATATACATATTGCGTGTGGTTGTGATTCCGCCATTAGAGAAGAGTTAGCTCCCGCTTGGGGATGCCTTATTCATCATTTATATATTTTCATGTGTTGTACCCGTTTGGGGGCCAGTTTTTATAAAGGAGACTCTGCCGAAATTTTCGGGAAAATATGATGCTGTTTTTAAACGTTTAATGCCATTTATTTTGTTAAAACCACTTGCTTAAAACAAGTTTTCCTTCACTCTAATTGTTAAACGGTTTAGTTTTCTGGGCTTTGGCTTACTTAGATTACGTTGCGTCTTAAGACGTTTCGTAGTTTAAGTGTCTGTCACGTTCCGTACCTTCGGGTCGTGACAATACTAGTGGGACATGTGTAGTTTATAAGCATATCCTTGAAATGTTCCTAGTCGTGGGTGTATCGAGACGGGGCATCGAAATTCCAGAGTATACTAGCGTATACGTTACTTGGATGATCCCATATCCATTGGTGTGGTGATACCAAAGATTGTATACGGGTGCTCAGTGAGACTGGGTACACTGAACGAACTCGCCGAGAACTCCTATGTGGTATTATATCTATCGTCGGATAGCAGTTCTCAGGTGACACTGGTACAGGTTAGTCTGTAGACCCGAGATCGTCATAGAGTCTTGTGTGTCCTCCCACTTTACTTTGATCTCCACCCTACCACGGCTCTACTGAGGCGTGCAAACAGGTGGATTTTGGGTACAGTCCCGAGGCACATGGAGGCAATGAGCGATAGAAGGGGTTTCATCTTTCCCGGTATTGGGGGTTGATGTTGCGCTATGCTCGATTGGCTATAACAGGAAGTCCCTGGCCAGGGCTGATGAGATTTACTGATAAGTGTTATCAGTAGTTTCTCGATCTGTTATGAGCCATATATCGGCATGACTTATTCAGTTATTGGGGTCGACGATACCATCCCTAGACTCGATATGCAGTATATCTGACGAAGAGACCGGACTGTATGGTAAGTGTTGCCGGTTGGCTCGACGGGAGTTTTGACAGGTTCACTTGTGTTTCTTCTGATCGCTCAATACCTGGGAGCCGTTACGTACAGCTTGTGCAACTGACGGTTTGTGGGTATGTGATATGATCACTGCCTACTGCTAGCGTATTGACGAGTCTTAGAATCCCACAAAGGGGTTTCCTACCTCAAGCAAAAAGATGTAGGGTGCATATGAGATATGCGCGGGAGCTCGATTAAATAAATGTATTTGATACCGTATTTTAATCGGGCGTTTACTATTGGACAGGTCGTATGTGATATGACCGGGTTATTAAATCAAGTGCTGATTTAATATTAAGTCCATTAGCTCATTTATTAAAACCTATTTCTTTATGATGCATGCATGAGTGTATGTATATGTTGATATGGATGCACACATGCAAGCATACATGTGTCATGGTTGATGATACATTGGTGATGGCAATGCAAGACTCACATGGTAACATATTTATATATTTTGATTATTGAGAAAAGCAAAATGGGAATAAAATCATGGTTGACTTTCTACACTCTTCTCTTGTATTGACTAAAGTCAAAACCATGGTTTCATTGCCCATGTTTTTTGTAGCCCATGGATTTGCTTAAACTCAAGTCTCAAAATATCTAGATATTTTGTAACCATGGTTAGGGATGACATAACTCTCTCTCTCTCTCTCTCTCTCTCTCTCTTGATTATGGTGATTATTCTCACTTGAGTCAAGTTTAGCCATTCTCCTTCTTCTTCCTCAACTCAAGCTCTCTAGTTTTTTCCAAATGAGTGAAGAACATAAAAAGAAAAGGTTTTTAAGTGAGATCCAAACCCACATCACCAATCTATATTAGTCTAGCCCACTAGTTTAGGTTGTTTACTCTACTACCATTTGATTCAAGTGAAGGTAGGAGCTTGTGCAAAGGGACTCCATGGTGGATCGTCGTGGACTTGGAAGGACTCAAGCGAACCAGTTCAAACTCTAGTTGATCCAATAAGTCACAAGAGGAGGTTTATAATGGTTGTATTACTCACCTCTTAGTGTTAGACACTTGTTAGTATGTGATACAAGTTATTGTTACCCTAATTTTCTAGTTCGATTCATGGTTGGTATTTTTTAGCACCCCCTAAATTTTTGTTATAGCATGTGTGATACAACCCAAACCCTAGACATGGTGCTAGAGAATCCCTACACCATGATAAAAAATTCCAGAAAAACTAAATCGTTTTTTATCATAATCGATAAATGATAATAGATCATATCTATGTAAAAAAATCTATGGTGCATAAACAAAATCAATATGGATCTCCAAAAATCAATTTTATATCGATTTCATGATATAATCGCTCAAAAGTAAATAATATCACGGAACACAAAATTAGATCCATATATACAAAAATTTAATCTAACTTTAGATTGATAAAAACACGATTATGATCGCAATACAAAAATAATATAGCGGATCTAATATCATACAAGCATGAACATGAAAGCTCTGATACCAATGTCGCACATGCATATAGAATAAATAAAATCTTCATTTAGATAGAAATCGAGATAATATCAAACATATAATACAGAGGGAACAAATCTTTATCTAGAATGTGATAATTCTATATAAGAAAAGTGGATCGGTTGTATCTCATGTTGATTAGATAAAGTATATTATTCATGCTACATATACATCGCGATGTCCTTCTACAAACGGTCAGAAAGCAACCACACCATTGAACGGCGAGAAGCCCTCACGTAGTCACTTCGCTACTAACCATAAAAGGGGAAAAAGAGAAAAGGAGGAAAAGACGGTTAATTCTCATGGAGACACAAACCCTAATCTCTGTATATCATTAGTTACTTACAAACCCTAGACTTGCAAGATACTTATATAGGGAACCAATCCAGTTAAGATCGGTTACTCTACCAACCCGACCGGCCAGCTCAATCACCTGGGCAGATATGAGCCAAGCTGCCCAAATTCCAACAAGACAAAATCAAAATCACCCAAACAGGTGGCTGGAGGTCTTCAAGCAGCGGTGGTAAGATCAAAACCATAAGCAAATTCTTGACGATTTCTTGTGGTGTTGAGCGTATTTACGGCATACGATTATAAGAGCAATACGTCGATATATCGTTCCTTGGTTTGATTGTGGCACAAGGTGATGGGAAGGATACGACATCATGAGCGTGAGCTCCTTAAATGCATTTACGAAGGTGCCTGACAAGAGCAAGTAGTGGGTTGGTCGTGGGGTTGCCTCTCCGAGGTTTGCTTGTGTTGGATTAGCGAATTTCCGGAGGAGCTTTAGAGGGTGAAGGCATTGGTGTAACTTAAAAGATGGCTGATGGAATTTATAATTACATCTTTGTGTACATTCCTTTGACCTTTAACACCTTTCCAGACGGTGCAATATGTTAAGGAACCTCAAACAGAAGGCATTCGTTAGCTTTTCGAAATCAGCAAGGTTTTCACGGTCGACATTGGAAAACCAAATTTGATCATTGCCTTTTGAGGGCCCTTTTGGAACAAGAAAGTAATGAGCCCAACATATCAGCATATGGTCAAGCCATTTCATGGAAAGCATGTAACCAGACATCGGGATCCAACTCACGTTTATACTCAGGATTGCGAGGATATTTGAATCCTTCTGGCGGTCGGAAAGAAGGTGTCTTAAGAATTTATTAAATATGGTATCTGCATTTCTTCATTCCTGTATATTCTTGTTTAAGATCTAAAACAAACTGTCCATCATATTACCAGCTTGTGCCTACCACCTCAGAGTGAGGGAAGTTATGCACTATGGTGTGGGACGGTGTGTTGCATTCCGTTGGAGGTGCATTGAATGAATTATGACATTTCTTGTAAATGTTGGTGAAAATGTCGATGAAAATGAGGTAACGTGGATTCCGTTCGGAACAGAGGAGCTTTGAGTTGAACTTTTGAGATTGAGATTTTGAGTGTTTAATTTAGGCGAAGTTGGTTCAAACGGGTTGAGGAACCTGGTCTAAGTTTGTGGGCTAGTCGGTATGCCGGAGCTGACGGGCCACGGAGATGAAGGGTTGACAGATTCGACAACTTCGCTCATAAGTGCAATCAAAATAAAGTTGCGCAACTATATATCAGGGTTCATCTTGAATATCGCCCAACTACTTTACAGAATTCATTATTATTTCTTTCACTATACATAGCCCTTCTTTGGCTCAACTATCATAGTTGTCATCTCCTCGCCTCGCTTCCTTGGCTTGGTGCGACTCGATGTTGGTTTGATTTGATTTTAATAGGCAATACTTGAAAGCTGATTGATTGAGCTTGAGCAGGGTTTCATCTTTACTTTGGGTTTTCTCTTCATGGTTCTTGGGTTCATTTAAATCATCATCAACATGCGGTGTGGATCTTCAATAAGCATGGTCTCAAATGATTCTTGTCAGACTCAATAGTACTTATAATTACATATAATTACGATGTTTTACAAGATTCGCAGGTTACTCGCTCAGACAAAGCTCTCATACATTGTTCACACAATCTCTCATATTTCATTCCTATTTCAAACAAACTTGTCTTTTTCCTGCAAAAGGTAAGTGGCACTCATGCACTAACCTGTGTGTATCAAGGTTTGGGCTCTACCCAGCGTCCTCGTTTGCTTGGCCGGCCCAATGCCCGTCCAGCTTAGCCGGTCAACAGGCCAGGACAAGCCCAGTTGACCGGGCCTCGGACCGGCCCCGATGCCCCATATCCCAGCCCTGTTTTAGTCCCGGCTTGGGTCGGGCCGGCCCAAACACAATTAAAATATTATTTTAAAAAAATTGGTTTTCTTGCAGGTTTTTTTGGAATTTTTTTAAACCCGAAATTCGTGTAGGTCCCAGCTTTATTGATTAAATTTTTTTTGAGAGGGAACATAAGTTGGCAAACCTTACCTCTGATACAATTGCCAAAATAAATTTAAAAAATACAATTAGTAAGCTTCTCTAAAGTCTTTACTCTTCATCAGTATCGGACTTTTCAATACTTTTAATGTGTTGTTATCTAGTTTCTGCATCGAACAAATATTTTTTGGCACACTACAACGTCCACTGCTTCAATACTTAAAGAGTTCTGAATTAGGGGGAATGTGAATGTAAAATTTGGTTTTTTGGAGGGTTGAAAAAATGTAAAAGTTTTGAACGGTAAAAAATTTCAAATTTCAAAAACCCCCTTGCTCCTCATCACATCACACATTATTCTCTTCCTTTTATTTCAATTTTTTTCCGTTCTTTTTTTGAAACCCCCATCCCCTTTAAATCAAATCATAACTTTGATTTTCCCCAACACAACCTGCGATTTTGAGGTACAAATCTATTTATTTGGGCCCAAAAATCTTTTAAAATTCAGAAGCGGTCTCATGGCCGGACCTCGGGCCACCGGCCCATTTTCCACCTAGACGTACATTGGGCTTTGGGAAGAGGATTATAACTCATTGTCTCATCAAGGGAGACTCTAGGTATATCCGTTTCATAGGGATTGAGGACCTAATATGCCTTACGTGACAATAGGGGTCCTAATCTAACACATGTATAGGTCAATGCAACTAGTGAGATGCGCAAAATTACCTTTTGCCCATACAATGAATGAGAAAGGAAACAAAGTGCATTTTTTTTCATTTTTAATTAATTTATTAGTCAAGAAATGCGAAAATTAATTATTATTTAATTACTTAACCAGTTGGATGTTGTGTTTAACTAATTGATCAATAAAATGATAAAAACAAGATAAAAATCTTATTATTAACACTTTTCCTAGGTCTAGAATTAATTAATTAATTAAATCGAAATTTTTTACTACATGATGATGCTCAATATTGGCGATCCCCAAGATCCTGACACGTGGCCGGTAACGTTTCGTAGAACTCAGAAGAAGGGGTCCACAGGGGCCGACCAAGCCTGTCACGACCCGCAGGGTACGGAACGTAACTGGCACTTAAGTTTACGAAACGTCTAAAGACGTCCGTAAAATAAGTAAGCCAAAGCCCAGAAAACCAAACCAAATAAGTAAAAGAGTGAAGAGAACCCAATCAATTGAAAACAAGTTTATCAATAAGTCATATAAAACCCTTTTTGAAAACAATATCAATTTTTCCGAAAATTTCGGCAGAGACTTCTTTGTAAATACTGGCCCCCAAAATGGGTACAACAAAAATATATATGAATCCAACAAATAAGGCATCCACAAGCGGGAGCTAGCTCTTCGCCACAAGGCGGTCACAATCCCACGTAAAATAAAGCAACAACATGCGAAATAATCAGAATGAAGCATAAGAAAAAACAGCATGTCGACTCAAGTGAGTTCGACCCCAAAATACAGCATAAAAGTCCACAAACCAGTCTCATCTCTAGGTCAATATACAATAATACTGGTAGATACAGTAGATGGAGTGCACTAGATACAAGGAATATACAAGGTGGTACAAAAATAATGATATAACCCACCTAAGAGCAAAACCTCGAGTCCAGGCAAAGGAGGCAAAAGAACAAGTGCGCCTGCCGCTACTGTACGGACGGAGCGGACCTGCAAAAGGCTGTGGTATAACAGGGGTGAGTTGCCAACTCGTGAGTAATAAATAACATCTACAAAGGCTATCGTATGCATGCACACAAGCATCCTAGCATCTAAAATACAGGTATGACTGGATGCACTGGCAGGTGTGTATACAACATCAGTGTACTAATATGTATGCAACATGAATATCTGAGTTCTCAATAGGTATATATAAGAAACATTTTATCTCTTTTTGTTTTTGAAACTCTTTTAGAATGCCAGCATAATACTCACAGAATCGACGAGAACCGGTGTCCAGCAACGACACCCAAAAGCTGTCTCAAATCTCATAAATCCATGTCAAAGTGTCTCTGGCCTCAGCCATCCGGCTGACCCATCTTAATATCAATATCTCATCCTCTCGCGGCCCCGGTCGGTATCCTCTGGATATCCGCCGTGCCCAATGAAGTCACCGGTAGGTAATCCGTCCCCTGCCAGACTCATCGTCAGCACCACGAGCTTCTTGCCCCGGGTACCCTACCGGGCCCACCATGTACCCGAGACGGTTCATCCAACTCCTCGAAACGGGTCTCAAAAACCACAGCAAACTCATGGTGGATGACACTTACATCACTAGAAAACCGCAATTTACATGTTTTTTAAAAATATAATAAGTTTAGAAATTTTGCGGTTTTCCCCCGAAATCCAGAAATATCATAAAATCTCAAGAAATCCTCATAAGTGCATATATCAATGATAATGAATGCATATGGTATCAATAATCAAGTTGCGATGTGTGATTAATAGATTAGGCATGAACAATTAATATGATGAAGTACATGCACATGAATAGCAATCCTACGGTTCATTTTAAGGAATTAAAGGCAATAGCACAAGTTTAAGTATCAATTAGTAAAAGGTTTAAATTTTAAAGGTTATCTAGTGTGGTGGCATGGCAATTACCAGGGTGTGTGTGTAAGCATGAATAATGCTCGTGTTGCATATAAAAACACTGGCAATGGTGCAGGTGTCCTATAAAATGGTTTCGTATAGGTATGTCAATATAGGGTATGAATGTAGCAAATAATCATACAAGTATTACACCCCTAATTACTAACATTACTAAGAATCTTTTAAGTTACTAAAACTATCGGGCGGCTTGCGCCATCCAACGATAGTCCCCCATAGATTTTACATCTACTCAACGGAATCCCTGGCTAGCTGTGTCCAATCACCGCTTTCCCATTTCGTGCCGCGTCTGACGTCTCCGCGACCGAGCCTGGAATTTACATCAATACCAAACATAAGGTTACCTATCAAGACTGACGCAAAACCCAAACGAAAATACTAATGTTCACTAGCTAGGTACAACGTGCACAAGGTGCGCGGAACATACGCGAAAATCGCAAAAACCGCCAAAAATCGCCGATTTGGTCGCCCGACAAAACTAAAACCCGACTACTCAAAAATCCGCACACACGCATCCTTAATGTCATAGGATACGCTAAAAATGTCATGAAGACATCGCAATTAATTCATCACAACATTTTAGTAAAAACTAGTAAGCTAGAATAGCAATTTGGTGCAAACATCGACAATAGCGACAAAGTTATCACGGTCCAACACAACCATCCAATCCACACAACTAGTTAGCCACCAAAAACACAAATTTTAACTTATTTACCATGCTACAAAACCCACATTCCATACACAAACCTCTTCTTGAATTTGGTAATTAGCAATCTTAATGAAAATTTCACACAAGCTTAACATAGATTAGCATAATAAGAAGCCACTTAAGCAAAGTAACCTTAAAGATTGGTTTAGTAATTAACTAGATATCTAATTAGCTTTAATTAACTAAATAATGGTTCCTAAAAACCCTAGTTTAACTCTAACCATAAACCTTTAAAAACTAGATTAGAATCTAACACTAAATTAACACTAGATTTTAGCCCAATTAGCAATTTAACCACTTAGATTAAGCTAACAAAATAACTAGATAACAAAATAGCTTAATTAATCTCTTAATGGTGATCTAAACCCTAAATTAATTTCAAACCACAAACTTTAAAAAAACTAGTATGCAATTAACACTAAAATTAACACTAAAACAATTTTCAAAGTTCTAATTAACATACTTTAACTACAATGTAACCATTTGATTAGAAGTTATACCTCAAAAGTTCAAACCCTAAGTTGCTAAAGCCTCCCAAGATGCCATCTTTCTCCAAGATTTGAGCCAATTTGGGTTTGAGAAGAGAGGGAATAAGGTTTTGCTTTGAAATTGTAAAGGATTTATTGATTTTTGATGGTTTTTTAGATGAATTTGTGAACAAAATAGAGAGGAAAATGAAGGGGGGGAGCTGCTGATTTTCTGGACAGAAATGAGGGAGAGGGGAGTGGTGTGGGTGTGGGAAAAAGTCTCTAGTCAAACTCCCCCAAAGTCAAAGCACCATACCCCATTTAACAATTCAAAAACCTTAAAAAAAAAACCCTCATTTCCACACAACAACACAAGTCAAAGAGCATGGAATTTTTTTTCCCATGTGCTGCTGGAAATGGCCGGCCTAGGGTGAGGAAGAAGTGAGAGAGAGTGCACAAAAAAAAAATTTATGCAAAAAGACCCCCTACAAGTCAAAAATTGCAAGTTTAGGCTTAAATTCAATAAATTTCGTTTCCTATAATAAAAATTAGTTAAAAATCAAAATAAAATACTAAAAATTTATGTTACAACTAGATTTTAATTATCATAATTTTAAAAATTAAAATTTTCCCGGAAAAATTTGTATTTATCGCTAATTTAATGTATTTTCTTACCGGCTTAAAATAATATTAAAAAATTGAAAAATAGGGAAATTTTTTTAAATGACCAGGATTTAATAAGTAACTCATTAGCTACTAAAAACAAGCAATTATCTATCCATTTTAGGTATAATTAGCCCTAAACTGCAAAATAACAAAAAAGACGGTTTTCGGAAAAATACCGAATTTTCGCCGAATTTCAGGAAAACACCAAAACGACTTTTCAAGACGCTACAATTTTCCCCCCTTAAAGAAATTCGGTCCCCGAATTTAAAAATATAACTACGCGTACCTTCGAAGAGATGGGGATATTTCTTCCTCATCTCGCCCTCGGTGTCCCAGGTAACCTCCTCGCTGCTCGGGCTACGCCAAAGGACCATGACGGTTGGTATTATCTTCGACCTCAATTTCTTCACCTGCCGATCCAGGATGGCCACCGGCTGCTCTGCAAAAGAAAGGTCGCGCTCTAGCTGGACTGTCGGGTGCTGAATCGCATGCGAAGAGTCGTGAAGGTACTTGCGGAGCATCAAAACATGGAAGACGGGGTGAACATCGGGAAAGCTGGGTGGAAGAGCCAAACGATATGCAACAGCGCCGACACGCTCGAGGATCTCGAAGGGACCTACGAATCTAGGGCTAAGCTTCCCCTTTCGCCCAAAAAGCATCACGCCCTTCATCGGAGAGACTCTCAGAAAAACATGGTCGCCAACTGCGAACTCTAATCTGCGACGGGGCCTGTCTGCATAGGATTTCTGTCTGCTCTGAGCTGCCCTCATCCGGTCTCGAATTAACTGTATCTTCGCTGTCGTCTCCTCAACAAGCTGCGGCCCCAAAATACCGCTCTCGCTGAGCTCTGTCCAACAGACGGGCGATCTGCATCTCCTCCAATACAATGCCTCGAAAGGTGCCATCTGAATAGTATCCTGGAAGCTGTTGTTGTAGGAGAACTCCACTAGAGGTAAATGATGATCCCGGCTACCACCAAAGTCTAAAACGCACGCTCTGAGCATGTCCTCGAGAGTCTGAATGGTCCGCTCTGACTGTCCGTCGGTCTGCGGATGAAATGCTGTGCTGAAGCTCAAACGAGTGCCCAAAGCCTCTTGGAGTCTCTGCCATAGTCGGCTGGTAAACTGAGTGCCTCGATCTGACACGATACAAGTCGGTACGCCATGTAGTCGCATGATCTCGTCAATATAGAGCTGAGCATCCTGAGCGAAACTGAAAGTCGTCTTCACTGGCAGGAAGTGAGCCGCTTTCGTCAATCTATCCACGATCACCCAGATGGAGTCGTACCCTCGACTGGTCCTGGGTAGACCCACAACGAAGTCCATCGAAATCTGCTCCCATTTCCACTCCGGAATGGGTAACGGCTGTAGCTCTCCTGCGGGCCTCTGGTGCTCGGCCTTGACTTGCTGACAAGTCAGGCATCTCGAAACGAACTCCTCAATGTCCCTCTTCATCCCGTCCCACCAGTAGGTCTCTCTCATATCATGGTACATCTTGGTGGAACCGGGGTGGACACTATATACTGATCGGTGTGCCTCCTCCAGAATGTCGCGCCGCAATCCATCAGCATCTGGTACGCACAGTCTAGATCCATATCGTAAAATCCCCTGATCGTCAATCACGAACTCGGAAAATCTGCCCTGTCCCATCTGTGCCATGATCTCTGAGCAACGGTCGTCACTGCGCTGTGCCTCATATATACGGTCAAGCAACTGTGGGCGTGCACGAACATGCGCGAGCTGTCCCCCTGTCTGAGTGAACTCGAACTCAACTCGGCTGTCGCATAACATCTGCCAATCTGCTGACGACTGCCTCTGCACTGCGCGTAAAAAGGATAGACTACCCCCGGGCCTCCTACTCAACGCATCTGCCACCACATTCTCCTTGCCTGGGTGATATAAGATCTCGCAGTCGTAGTCTTTCACCAACTCCATCCAACGACGCTGTCTGAGGTTCAGGTCTCGCTGCTGAAATATGTACTTTAAGCTCTTGTGATCGGTGAATATCTGACACGACTCGCCGTATAGGTAATGTCGCCAAATCTTCAGTGCAAAGACCACTGCAGCCATCACCAAATCATGAGTGGGGTAGTTCTGTTCATGCTTCTTCAACTGCCGAGAAGCATAAGCGATCACCCGGCCATGCTGCATCAATACGCATCCTAATCCCACTCGCGAAGCATCACAGTAGACCACGAATCCGCCTGATCCCGAAGGCAAAGATAATACCGGCGCCGTAGTCAAACAAGTCCGTAGCTGCTGAAAACTTCGCTCGCACTCCTCTGTCCAAACGAAAGGAACTCCCTTCCTGGTCAAACCGGTCAACGGTGCAGCTATACGGGAGAAGTCCTGAACAAAACGCTTGTAGTAGCCCGTCAGGCCTAGAAAACTACGGATCTCAGTAACCGATGTAGGTCGGGGCCACTGCTGAACAGCCTCAATCTTCTTCGGGTCCACACAAATGCCGTCTCTCGTAACCACGTGACCCAAGAATCCGACGTTGTCCAGCCAGAATGCACACTTGGAGAACTTTACGAATAGCTGGTGCTCCCTCAGAGTCTGTAACGTAATCCGCAAGTGCTGCTCGTGCTCCTCTCTGCTCCGGGAGTACACCAAGATATCGTCGATAAACACGATGATGAACAAGTCAAGATACGGCCTGAATGTACGGTTCATCAAATCCATGAATGCTGCTGGGGCGTTGGTGAGTCCGAACGACATCACTAAAAACTCGTAGTGGCCGTAGCGCGTGCGGAAAGCTGTCCTCGGTATATCCTCCTGTTGAACTCGCAGCTGATGGTATCCTGATCGCAAGTCGATCCTCGAAAAATACCCCACACCCTGAAGCTGGTCGAACAAATCATCAATGCGCGGCAACGGATACCTGTTCCGAACGGTAACTTTGTTCAGCTGGCGGTAGTCGATACAAAAGCGCAAACTTCCATCCTTCTTCTTGACAAACAGGACCGGAGCACCCCACGGAGAAACACTCGGTCGAATAAGCCCCTTATCTAACAAATCCTGCAACTGATCCTTCAGCTCTCGAAGCTCTGCCGGGGCCATCCGATAAGGCGGTATAGAAATAGGCCCCGAGCCGGGAATCAAATCAATGCAGAACTCAACATCGCGCTCAGGCGGTAGCCCAGGTAGCTCATCAGGGAAAACATCAGGGAACTCACAAACTACCGGGACCCGGTCCAACGGAACCTCTGCAGCTCGAGTATCACAAATACACGCTAAGAATCCCCGACATCCCATCCGCAAGAGCTGACCAGCGCGAAGAGACGAAATTAAGCTGGGAAGGGTGACACTGCGTTCTCCCCGAATAACAAGGATTGGCTCTCCCGGAAAGCTAAATATGACTGCCTTCTCACGGCAGTCTACCGAAGCATAACAAGTGGCTAACCAATCCATGCCCAGAAGCACATCAAAGTCCAACATATCGAGGAGAATCAAATCAACCGATGAATCCCTCTCCCCGATACGAACGGAACACAAACGAAATACAAAACGAGCGACAAATGGCTCGCCTATCGGAGTAACAACAACAAGCGGATGATCTAACGACGACGACTCACGGCCCAACATCGGTGCATAGTGTGTAGAGACGTACGAATGTGTGGAACCTGGGTCAAATAATACCCGGGCGTCGAAAGAACAAACTGGCAAGGTACCTGTCACAACGGCATTGGATGCCTGCGTATCCTGCGGTGTCAAAGCAAAAACTCGGGCCTGTCCTCCACCGATAGCGGGCTGACCTCGACCTCGGCCTCTGCCTCCTCGTCCTCTCTGAACAGGACCGCCGCGTCCACGGCCTCTGGGTGCACCTAACTGGCGTGGAGCATCGCCTGTGGTAGGAAGTAGGGATCTCTGTGGAGGGGGTGGCGATGGTGGTAGGGTCATATGCGGAACTGTCGCTGCTCCCTGTCGTCTCGCCGGACAGTCTCGGACAAGATGGTGCAAACTCCCGCACCCAAAACACCCTGGAGACGGCTGCTGCCCCTGGGGATAAGAACCATATAACTGTCCCCGCCCAAATCCTCTGCCAGGCCTATCTCTCGGAAAGAATCTGGCGAGCTGCCTCTGAAACGGTACCTCGGTGCGAATCCTCTTCGGCCCAGAAATGGCCGAAGTCTGTGATATGCGTGCCTCCATCCGCAATGCCGTATCCATAGCAGCTGAATAAGTGTCGTAGTGCTGGGCGCCAATGGCAAGATATAGCTGGGCATCAAGTCCCTGTACGAACCTCTTCACCATCTTCTCCTCGGTATCCACCAAATACTGAGCGTATCGGGATAACTGTGTAAACTGGATGTCATACTCAGACACCGTCCCCCCAGGTGTCTTGACTAAGGCCTCGAAGCTACGAGCTCTGACGTCACGAACGCTCTCTGGAAGGAAACGGGCTAGAAAGACCGCTGTAAACTCGACCCAAGTCATAGGCGGCAGACCTGCAGCTCAACCTCTCAAGACTGACTCCCACCATGTCTGTGCGAGACCCTCTAGTTGGAAACTCGCAAGCTCTACCCATCGATCATCCAAACATCTCAGCGAACGGCAGATCCTGGCTAAACTGTCAAGGAACGTCTGTGGGTCCTCCGTTGCCTCGGTGCCGGTGAATACTGGAGGTTTCAGCCTCATGAAATCCTGTAGTGAAACCGGAATGGCCACGGTGGTAGTAGTAGGAGCAGGTATCATGGTCGTCTGTGATGTAGTAGGTACGTCATCCGGCCTCGGTGTACGACTGGCTGCAACTAGGGATCCTACCATCTGACGTAGCTCCTGCATGCCCCCCATCATCTGTCGCAACTCCTCCATACCAGTCTCGAGCCAATCCATACGGCCTGGGGAAGGTGGATCGGTCTGTCCCTGCGGCGTAGGCATACCACCCTGCTCAGTCCTAGTCTCGGACGAGCCAGCTCGAATCTCGTCTCTGGCGGCAGCCCTCTGTGCCCTCATAGCCTTCGGCAGCATAGTGGCTGTTACAGGAAAACGGATAATAAGAACAGTGCAATAGAATCATAGGATACACGAAATTGAAGAAGAATTTCAAGCAAGTATCCTAAAGTCACTTAGGCGGAGTACCGTATCGCAAGTATGCCGCGGACATACGCACGCTACGTTACCCTGCTTAAGTCACTTACTCCATCTACCAAGGGTCATCCTACACTCAAAAAGGTAAAACCTATCGCTCTGATACCAACTTTGTCACGACCCGCAGGGTACGGAACGTGACTGGCACTTAAGTTTACGAAACGTCTAAAGACGTCCGTAAAATAAGTAAGCCAAAGCCCAGAAAACCAAACCAAATAAGCAAAAGAGTGAAGAGAACCCAATCAATTGAAAACAAGTTTATCAATAAGTCATATAAAACCCTTTTTGAAAACAATATCAATTTTTCCGAAAATTTCGGCAGAGTCTCCTTTGTAAATACTGGCCCCCAAAATGGGTACAACAAAAATATATATGAATCCAAAAAATAAAGGCATCCCCAAGCGGGAGCTAGCTCTTCGCCACAAGGCGGTCACAATCCCACGCAAAATAAAGCAACAACATGCGAAATAATCAAAATGAAGCATAAGAAAAAACAGCATGTCGACTCAAGTGAGTTCGACCCCAAAATACAGCATAAAAGTCCACAAACCTCACAGTCTCATCTCTAGGTCAATATACAATAATACTGGTAGATACAGTAGATGGAGTGCACTAGATAAAAGGAATATACAAGGTGGTACAAAAATAATGATATAACCCACCTAAGAGCAAAACCTCGAGTCCAGGCAAAGGAGGCAAAAGAACAAGTGCGCCTGCCGCTACTGTACGGACGGAGCGGACCTGCAAAAGGCTGTGGCACAACGGGGGTGAGTTGCCAACTCGTGAGTAATAAATAACATCTACAAAGGCTATCGTATGCACGCACACAAGCATCCTAGCATCTAAAATACAGGTATGACTGGATGCACTAGCAGGTGTGTATACAACATCAGTGTACTAATATGTATGCAACATGAATATCTGAGGTCTCAATAGGTATATATAAGAAACATTTTATCTCTTTTTGTTTTTGAAACTCTTTTAGAATGCCAGCATAATACTCACAGAATCGACGAGAACCGGTGTCCAGCAACGACACCCAAAAGCTGTCTCAAATCTCATAAATCCATGTCAAAGTGTCTCTGGCCTCAGCCATCCGGCTGACCCATCTCAATATCAATATCTCATCCTCTCGCGGCCCCGGTTGGTATCCTCTGGATATCCGCCGTGCCCAATGAAGTCACCGGTAGGTAATCCGTCCCCTGCCAGGCTCATCGTCAGCACCGCGAGCTTCTTGCCCCGGGGTACCCTACCGGGCCCACCATGTACCCGAGACGGTTCATCCAACTCCTCGAAACGGGTCTCAAAAACCACAGCAAACTCATGGTAGACGACACTTACATCACTAGAAAACCGCAATTTACATGTTTTTTAAAAATATAATAAGTTTAGAAATTTTGCGGCTTTCCCCCGAAATCCAGAAATATCACAAAATCTCAAGAAATCCTCATAAGTGCATATATCAATGATAATGAATGCATATGGTATCAATAATCAAGTTGCGATGTGTGATTAATAGATTAGGCATGAACAATTAATATGATGAAGTACATGCACATGAATAGCAATCCTACAGTTCATTTTAAGGAATTAAAGGCAATAGCACAAGTTTAAGTATCAATTAGTAAAAGGTTTAAATTTTAAAGGTTATCTAGTATGGTGGCATGGCAATTACCAGGGTGTGTGTGTAAGCATGAATAGTGCTCGTGTTGCATATAAAAACCCTGGCAATGGTGCAGGTGTCCTATAAAATGGTTTCGTATAGGTATGTCAATATAGGGTATGAATGTAGCAAATAATCATACAAGTATTACACCCCTAATTACTAACATTACTAAGAATCTTTTAATTTACTAAAACTATTGGGCGGCTTGCGCCATCCAACGATAGTCCCCCATAGATTTTACATCTACTCAACGGAATCCCTGGCTAGCTGTGTCCAATCACCGCTTTCCCCTTTCATGCCGCGTCTGACGTCTCCGCGACCGAGCCTGGAATTTACATCAATACCAAACATAAGGTTACCTATCAAGACTGTCGCAAAACCCAAACGAAAATACTAATATTCACTAGCTAGGTACAACGTGCACAAGGTGCGCGGAACATACGCGAAAATCGCGAAAATCGCAAAAATCGCCGATTTGGTCGCCCGACAAAACTAAAACCCGACTACTCAAAAATCCGCACACACGCATCCTTAATGTCATAGGATACGCTAAAAATGTCATGAAGACATCGCAATTAATTCATCACAACATTTTAGTAAAAACTAGTAAGCTAGAATAGCAATTTGGTGCAAACATCGACAATAGCGACAAAGTTATCACGGTCCAACACAACCATCCAATCCACACAACTAGTTAGCCACCAAAAACACAAATTTTAACTTATTTACCATGCTACAAAACCCACATTCCATACACAAACCTCTTCTTGAATTTGGTAATTAGCAATCTTAATGAAAATTTCACACAAGCTTAACATAGATTAGCATAATAAGAAGCCACTTAAGCAAAGTAACCTTAAAGATTGGTTTAGTAATTAACTAGATATCTAATTAGCTTTAATTAACTAAATAATGGTTCCTAAAAACCCTAGTTTAACTCTAACCATAAACCTTTAAAAACTAGATTAGAATCTAACACTAAATTAACACTAGATTTTAGCCCAATTAGCAATTTAACCACTTAGATTAAGCTAACAAAATAACTAGATAACAAAATAGCTTAATTAATCTCTTAATGGTGATCTAAACCCTAAATTAATTTCAAACCACAAACTTTAAAAAAACTAGTATGCAATTAACACTAAAATTAACACCAAAACAATTTTCAAAGTTCTAATTAGCATACTTTAACTACAATGTAACCATTTGATTAGAAGTTATACCTCAAAAGTTGTCACGCCCCGCTTCCCAGAGTACGCAAGATTGAGCATGTGACATAGCCAACCATGCTACCTGTGGGTAGGAAGTATCCATCCACAGTCACATTACGGTTGTAAGGATATCAAGAACAAGATAAAAACTAATCTAATACATGTCCAAATCCATAATAACAAGAATCAATAAACAATAAGTGCGGAAGCTAATGATCCAATACAATGAATAAACAGTACGTCCCATAATGCGGGCTCACATCTGGAAATGAAATGAAATAAATAAACTAAACCCTAAGGACTCACTGTTCAGCCAGCAGGCTGATGTACTCCTGCTCGGTCGTCGACAATGGTACGGAATCTGGGCCATGCAAAACCCAGACGTCAGCGCGTCATGACATCAAGTATATAGTATAAACATAAGCAATGCAAGTATGAACATGAATAAAGCAATAATAAGAGATAACAAGCAGGGTAATGTGCAATGGTGACTAAACTGTCCTATCAGGTTTTCTACTCTATAGTCTTTGAAACCAATTGATGAATCATCGATGTAATCCAATAGTATCCCGTACATACCCGGGATCATGGCCACAATATTCTCGGCTGTAGCCGAGACATGCCGTTAGGCACAGAAAGGAAAGTGTACACTTGGTATTACCCCGTACATACCCGGGATCACGGCCACAATGTTCTCGGCTGAAGCCGAGACATGCCGTTAGGCACAGAAAGGAATGTGTACACTTGAACGGTAGTGAACTGTCGAGTTACAAGTCAGGTTCATCTTTGATTTCCCCATACCCCCAAGCTATGTATGTCAGGTCAGGTATTCAGTAGTCAAGGACTAATGCCAACACCAAAATCTGGTAAGAGTAGGTCTGTCTGGATAGACAGCGGGGATGGTCAGGTTTGTCGGCATTAGGCATGAAATCATGAAACAAGTAATGTCATGGTACAACCGGATGAGTCGGTATGTATGTATATGTCAGGTGTAGCAGGGTCAGGCCAATAGGTAGTGCAATCGGGTAAGTGCTCACAACAGGTATACAATCAATAATGGACAGCAACAGGAAACAGTAATTAACCATAATATTCCATGTAACCACAGTGATGTTTGTATTCTCTTATTAACAGGTTCAAGCACCTTTAGGGTGCAGTAGCCACAAGGTGAAGCAATATCCACAATTATGAAGTAATGAAGCTACAGGAATTTACACTAAGTATAATAATTGTCTCGTGAATGATTTAACAGTTTAAGCAGATATGATCTAGTCGTTTTGTTTAGTTGAAATATGGATTGATATGGGTTGATTAATTACGAGGAACTGTTATAACGATTCCATGATAAAGATAACTGCAATAGTGTGATATCAATTTCCATCATTAAGTTGTTGTATAGTATGAATTCAATTGCGTGGCAAGACTAGATCTCGCACGCTAGCATGTTAGAGCAAGTATTCAGATACTTGCCTCGGCGGTTCTGCAATCTGGAACACGGATGCGATGTCGGCAAAAACACGATATGATAGCACGGGCCACGGATCGAGTCCCAACAGAGAACAACGGGATCACACGGACCAGGGGGCTTCGCTGGAGCGTCGGGTTCGCCAAGACGGCACGGTCGGATTCCGGCAAAACGCGACAACAAGTTAGCAACACACAATGAACTCAATGCGATCAGCGGGGGTGATTTGCACAGAAGGAAAGAAGAGGAAGCTTACAGAGAGATATACCAGGTGACCCCGGCGAGCTCGACGGCGCTGGAACGCCGGCGAGGCAACGGCGGCGGCTGCAAGGGCTGAATGGCCTCGGGGTGCGCGGGAGAGGGTGCTGCGGCGAGTGGAGGAGAGGGTGGTCGGCTCTGGCGGTCGAGGGGGAGACGGAGGTGGCTCTGGTGACGACGGCGAGGTCGCCGGCGCGTTCTCCGGCGAACAGCGGAGGGTAGGCGATGGGTTAAGGGCTCGGGTTGGTGGTCCGGCGAGGGGAGGAGGGCAGCGACGACGAGGTCGGGACGAGGAGGGTGAGAGGGAGTCGCGGGAGTCGTCGGCGACGAGAGGTGGCGTCGACGGCGAGGTCTGCGAGGGTTGGAGGCGTCGTCGGGGTTGGGTGCAGGCGTGGGAATCGTCGGAGGAAGGAGGTACGTGGGTGCGGTGAGGTCGACGAGGTGGTGGCGGCGACGACGAGGTCGTGAGGTGGTCGGCGGTGAGGTCGCGAGGCTAGGGTTAGGGTTTTTGTTGGGTTCGTGATGGGAGAAGATGGGTTGAGGGAGGCGGCTGCATGGGTTAATAATATAGGAAGAGAGAGAGAGAGAGATTGGAGAGAGATTGAGAGAAAGATTGAGGGAAGAGAGAGAGAGATAGGGAAAAGGGAAGGGGGCCCACTCGGTTACACTCCCCTCTGTGATTGGTTGATCACGAGATAGGGAAAGATTTGAATGGATTGAAATTAAAATTTGAAGGAGTTGGATAGGTAAAGCAGGTAAAGAAAATATATTTCGTATATAATTAGTTTAAGGTATTAAATTTAAATGGGCCATTTTGGCGCGAAATGAAACATTTCCAAATCGCGCCCGGGTTGTGCCCAAATATTCCAAATTCAAATTATAGGATTTTAAGTGGGTTCCAAATTTTGAAAAGAGGTGTTTAATGATTAAAATGCATGACCCCAAGTCGGGCACTTGCACGCGCGCGTAGTCGTCCAAACTTGCCCGTTTAGCCAAACGGAACGGAATCTCGACACGCGGACGCTACCACGCGACTAGTGGCGACGAGTAGGCCAACATAGACATTTTAAATTTCATTTTAGGAGTTACAATTTGTTATGTGCCAAAATGACTTAACCGGTTAAAATTTAGCAATAGACCCCAGAAAAACAGAATAATTGAAAAGAGCCATAAATAACCCTCAACTAGTAATATAAATAGTATTATTGGGTTCGGGTGTTACATCATACCCAACTACAAAGAATTTCGTCCTCGAAATCCTAAGGATACAAGATAGCTAACTACTGGAAAAGGTGAGGGAATTTCTGTCGGATCTCGTCTTCTCGCTCCCAAGTGGATTCTCCATGCGATCGATTACCCCAAGAAACTAGCACAAGAGGGATAACCTTGTTCTTAAGAACCTTTTCTCTGCGATCCTTGATTTCAACTGGTCGCTCCTCAAAAGTCAGGTCCTCCCGTACGGTCAACTCCGAATGATCCAAGACATGAGTCTCATCACGAACATACTTCCGTAGTTGAGACACATGAAACACATCGTGAACTCCTGCTAAAGACTGTGGTAACGCCAACCGGTACGATACTTCTCCAACACGCTCCAAAATCTCGAAGGGTCCAACGAATCGAGGACTAAGCTTTCCCCGACTTCCAAAGCGAATCACCCCTCTAGTCGGTGATATCTTCAGGAATACCAAATCACCCACGGCGAACTCTAGAGGTCTTCTCGACGTGTCGGCCCAACTCTTCTGTCTGTCTTGAGCTGCCTTCATATGCTTCCTGATTGTATTCACCTTCTCGACTGTCTGTACCACCAAATCTGGTCCTAGTAACCTTCGTTCACCAACATCATCCCAACAGACAGGTGAACGGCATTTACGCCCATACAGTGCTTCAAACGGGGCCATCTGAATAGTTGCTTGGAAGCTATTGTTGTACGAAAACTCCACCAGGTGTAGATGATCTTCCCAAGAACCTTTGAAGTCCAACATGCAAGCCCTCAACATATCTTCAAGGGTCTGGATCGTTCTCTCTGATTGTCCATCAGTCTGAGGATGATAAGCTGTGCTAAACTTCAATCGAGTCCCCAAACTTTCTTGTAAGCTCTTCCAAAAGTGCGACAAGAACCGAGTGTCCCGATCGGACACGATGCTTACCGGTACTCCATGCAATCTGACAATCTCCTGCATGTATCGCTCTGCCAAAGTCTCTGTCGATTGACCAACCCGAAAAGGAATAAAGTGAGCTGCCTTGGTCAACCGATCGACAATCACCCATACTGCATAGTTGCCCTTTGGACTCCGCGGTAAAGCCGTCACGAAATCCATGGTTATATATTCCCACTTCCACTGAGGAATCGGAAGTGGTTGCAACAAACCAGCAACCCTTTGGTGTTCAGCCTTGACTTGCTGACACACCAAGCACTTAGCCACGAAGCGAGCAATTTCCCGTTTCATACCTTCCCACCAGAAGTGCTGTCGAATATCTCGGTACATCTTTGTCCCTCCTGGATGTACAGAGTAAGCTGAACTGTGTGCCTCCTTCATAAGCTCTTCACGCACATCTCCTTTCGGCACACACACACGGCTACCATATCTCAACGAACCATCTTCATGGATCAGTAAATCGGTTCGTAGTCCGGCTCCAACCTGCTCTCGAAACTTTTGCAATCTAGGATCCTGCGATTGTGTCGCTTTAATCTTCTCAACTAAGGACGATTGTACTTGCAACTGCATCAACTGTCCTGTAGCATGTGGTAGCACAACCTCCAAGTCAAATCTCCGAAAATCCGCAATGATCTCTCTCTGTGCAGTCAGTATTTGAATTGCTGGCAACCGACTCAGCGCATCCGGCACGACGTTGACCTTTCCCGGATGGTATTTAAGATCGAGGTCATAGTCGGCCATCAGCTCCAACCATCTGCGTTGTCTCATGTTCAACTCCTTCTGAGTGAACACATACTTCAAACTCTTGTGATCTGTAAAGACTTCGACTCTCTCGCCCAATAGGTAGTGTCTCCAAATCTTCAGGGAGAAGATCACGGCTGCAAGCTCTAAGTCATGAGTCGGATAGTTCTTCTCATGAGTCTTTAGCTGTCTCGATGCGTAAGCGACGACTTTCCCGTTCTGCATTAAAACACATCCCAATCCCTTTCCAGATGCGTCGCTATGAATCACCAGTCCTCCTGAATTATCCGGTACGGTCAGGATCGGGGCGGTTATCAACTTCTGCTTCAACGTCTCGAAGGCCAATGCACATCCATCCGTCCAAACAAATGGTACCTCCTTACGCGTAAGCTTGGTTAGCGGCTCAGCTAAACGAGCGAAGTTCTCCACAAATCTCCTGTAGTATCCGGCGAGTCCAAGGAAACTCCTTATCTCCGCAACATTCTTTGGAATAGGCCAATCTCGAACTGCTGTAATCTTTTCGGGATCGACGGCGATTCCATCGCCCGACACGACATGGCCCAGAAACTTCACTTCTTCCAGCCAGAATTCACACTTACTCATCTTCGCAAATAACTTCTCTTGTCTCAGCGTCTGCAGTGCGATCCTTAAGTGCTCAGCATGCTCTTCCGGACTCTTCGAGTATACCAGAATATCGTCAATGAATACCACAATAAACTGGTCCAAGAAGGGTGAAAAGATCCTGTTCATCAAATCCATAAATATTGCCGGCGCATTAGTCACTCCGAAAGGCATCACTAAATACTCGAAATGCCCATACCGAGTTCGAAACGCCGTCTTGCAAATGTCTTCTGCCTTCACTCGGACCTGATGATATCCTGATCGCAAGTCCAGTTTCGAGCATACCCTCGCGCCACTAAGCTGCTCAAAAAGTTCTCCAATGCGAGGGATCGGGTATTTGTTCTTAACAGTCACCCGGTTCAATTCTCGATAATCAATGCACATCCTTCTCGTGCCATCCTTCTTCTTTACTAAGAGAACTGGAGCTCCCCAAGGTGAGTTGCTGCTTCGAATCCATCCCTTCTCGAGTAATTCACCCACCTGTTTCTTAACTTCTTCCAATTCCACCGGTGCCATCGGGTAATAAGATTTTGATACTGGCGCTGCACCAGGAATAAGGTCAATCGCAAACTCCACATCTCGCTTCGGCGGTAAGCCCGAAATATCTTCAAACACATCCATAAAGTCGCGGACAACTGCCGGCTCTTCATTACTATCCACTACCATAGCCGTAAGAACATTGTCCGTCGGCCTAACCCTAAACTCGACTGGCCCGACAGAACTGCTTCCTCCGATGAAAGTAAACTCAGGGTGTCCGGGAATCTGGAAAATTACTTTCCTCGCCCTACAATCAATGTGTGCGTGGAAAGTGCCAAGAAAATCCATTCCCAAGACTACTTCATAACTGCCCGTATCAATCACCAAGAAATCTGCAAAAAGCTCCCGTCCGCAAACAACAACCGTACAATCTTTACATTCCTTACTAGCTATGATTTTCCCATTCCCAGTGTGTATGTCCCAAAAACTAGACAGAGTCGTGCAGGTGATCGAGTGTGTAGTAATAAATTTGGATGACATAAAACAGTGGGATGCTCCGGAATCAAATAATGCCAATGCGGGAAAACCACGAACGAGTATAGTACCTGAAACTACTTCTCCTGATGCCTTGGCTTCCTCAGCTGTCAGCGTGAAAGCTCGACCCTGGTTGGGTCCTTGTGTCAGCTGTTTCTGCCCTTGGAACGGTCTCTGCGGAGGCTTCTGTATCTCATCTCTCGTGCGAAGCTTCGACGGACAAGCACCAACTGCGTGATCGGCTGCTCCACAAACCAGAAAAAGTCCCAGTCTCCTTCGACAATCCATTTGCAAGTGGCCCGGTAAATTGCAGTAGTTACAACTTATGCTCTTTCTTTGATCAACGATCACAGGCTTCTTCATTGGCGCTACACCTCGACGGTCCACTGGAATACCTCTGCGCCCATGATCTCGGTTAGGTACAAATGCAGGCTTCCTGGTCGCAACTGCCGTCTAGTGAAGGTTCCCTTTCGATCCTGATAAACTCTGCTGCTCTCTGGCTGCCGTAAGAACCTGTGAGAAAGTGGTCAAACCCAGAGAGACAATCTGCCTCTGGATGTCCACATCCAAACTGCGCAAGAACCTTCGCGCCCTGTCTGCCTCCTTGGCGACCAAGGGTCCAGCGAAACGGTTGAGTCTCGTCCATTCCGCTGCATGTATATCCACAGCTGCTCCATTTTGTCTCAGCCCAATAAATCTCTCCTCCATTTCCTCCCGGGCAGTCCGTGGGAAGAACTTTTCCAAGAAACTTTTGGAGAAATCCGCCCAACTGATTGTCTTGGACAAGCGGGTCTCCTCCACAAGCCACCACTCTCGGGCGTAATCCACCAGCTGAATGCGCACCACATCAACTCTCTTGTCTTCTGGGATCTGTGCCGCAATCAGTAGATTCTCCGTGTCCACGAGCCACTGCTCGGCTGGCAACGGCTCCTCCAAGCCCATGAAAGTAGTAGGACCCATTCGTCTGAAATCTGCCACGGTCCCTACTCGGTCGACTGGCTTCGCTACAGCGGTGTTTACAGACTGCTGCATAGCCTGCAAACCCTCCTGAAATGAATCTGCTTGCTGCTGGATCAGCTCAGTTTGCCTCTTCTGATTTTCCAACATCCCACGTATCACTCCTAACATGGCGGCTTCATCCACCCGCCTCTGATACGTCTTGAAATTCTTATCTGCCATGGTCCTGAAATCAAAACAAACAACATTAGCATGATGATAGATTCGATATATAAATCAAGGCTAGAACTCCAAGATACTTAAATAGAGTGCTGCATTGTAGCTATGCCGCGGTATCATAGCCGCAATTACTTAACTCCACCCAAGTCGCCTAAGTCCTAGAGATAACAAGAAGTTAGGTTTTCGAGTTAACAATGCAAAGTAAGTTTGCATGTCGACATGATCCGGAAGAATGATTCAAGGATGGAAACACGGTCAAAGTGGCAGGACATGTTTCCTAATCACGGGTATTATGATTCGTGTATCGGGTGCAATACCCAACTACAAGGAATCAACCCAATTAACCTATGGCTCTGATACCAAAAGAACCATGTCACGCCCCGCTTCCCAGAGTACGCAAGATTGGGCACGTGACATAGCCAACCATGCTACCTGTGGGTAGGAAGTATCCATCCACAGTCACATTACGGTTGTAAGGATATCAAGAACAAGATAAAAACTAATCTAATACATGTCCAAATCCATAATAACAAGAATCAATAAACAATAAGTGCGGAAGCTAATGATCCAATACAATGAATAAACAGTACGTCCCATAATGCGGGCTCACATCTGGAAATGAAATGAAATGAAATAAATAAACTAAACCCTAAGGACTCACTGTTCAGCCTGCTGGCTGAAGTACTCTTGCTCGGTCGTCGACAATGGTACGGAATCTGGGCCATGCAAAACCCAGACGTCAGCGCGTCATGACATCAAGTATATAGTATAAACATAAGCAATGCAAGTATGAACATGAATAAAGCAATAATAAGAGATAACAAGCAGGGTAATGTGCAATGGTGACTAAACTGTCCTATCAGGTTTTCTACTCTATAGTCTTTAAAACCAATTGATGAATCGTCGATGTAATCCAATAGTATCCCCTACATACCCGGGATCACGGCCACAATATTCTCGGCTGCAGCCGAGACATGCCGTTAGGCACAGAAAGGAAAGTGTACACTTGGTATTACCCCGTACATACCCGGGATCACGGCCACAATGTTCTCGGCTGAAGCCGAGACATGCCGTTAGGCACAGAAAGGAATGTGTACACTCGAACGGTAGTGAACTGTCGAGTTACAAGTCAGGTTCATCTTTGATTTCCCCATACCCCCAAGCTATGTATGTCAGGTCAGGTATTCAGTAGTCAAGGACTAATGCCAACACCAAAATCTGGTAAGAGTAGGTCTGTCTGGATAGACAGCGGGGATGGTCAGGTTTGTCGGCATTAGGCATGAAATCATGAAACAAGTAATGTCATGGTACAACCGGATGAGTCGGTATGTATGTATATGTTAGGTGTAGCAGGATCAGGCCAATAGGTAGTGCAATCGGGTAAGTGCTCACAACAGGTATACAATCAATAATGGACAGCAGCAGGAAACAGTAATTAACCATAATATTCCATGTAACCACAGTGATGTTTGTATTCTCTTATTAACAGGTTCAAGCACCTTTAGGGTGCAGTAGCCACAAGGTGAAGCAATATCCACAATTATGAAGTAATGAAGCTACAGGAATTTACACTAAGTATAATAATTGTCTGGTGAATGATTTAACAGTTTAAGCAGATATGATCTAGTCGTTTTGTTTAGTTGAAATATGGATTGATATGGGTTGATTAATTACGAGGAACTGTTATAACGATTCCATGATAAAGATAACTGCAATAGTGTGATATCAATTTCCATCATTAAGTTGTTGTATAGTATGAATTCAATTGCGTGGCAAGACTAGATCTCGCACGCTAGCATGTTAGAGCAAGTATTCAGATACTTGCCTCGGCGGTTCTGCAATCTGGAACACGGATGCGATGTCGGCAAAAACACGATATGATAGAACGGGCCACGGATCGAGTCCCAACAGAGAACAACGGGATCACACGGACCAGGGGGCTTCGCTGGAGCGTCGGGTTCGCCAAGACGGCACGGTCGGATTCCGGCAAAACGCGACAACAAGTTAGCAACACACAATGAACTCAATGCGATCAGCGGGGGTGATTTGCACAGGAGGAAAGAAGAGGAAGCTTACAGAGAGATATACCAGGTGACCCCGGCGAGCTCGACGGCGCTGGAACGCCGGCGAGGCAACGGCGGCGGCTGCAAGGGCTGAATGGCCTCGGGGTGCGTGGGAGAGGGTGCTGCGGCGAGTGGAGGAGAGGGTGGTCGGCTCTGGCGGTCGAGGGGGAGATGGAGGTGGCTCTGGTGACGACGGCGAGGTCGCCGGCGCGTTCTCCGGCGAACAGCGGAGGGTAGGCGATGGGTTAAGGGCTCGGGTTGGTGGTCCGGCGAGGGGAGGAGGGCAGCGACGACGAAGTCAGGACGAGGAGGGTGAGAGGGAGTCGCGGGAGTCGTCGGCGACGAGAGGTGGCGTCGACGGCGAGGTCTGCGAGGGTTGGAGGCGTCGTCGGGGTTGGGTGCAGGCGCGGGAATCGTCGGAGGAAGGAGGTACGTGGGTGCGGTGAGGTCAACGAGGTGGTGGCGGCGACGGCGAGGTCGTGAGGAGGTCGGCGGTGAGGTCGCGAGGCCAGGGTTAGGGTTTTCGTTGGGTTCGTGATGGGAGAAGATGGCTTGAGGGAGGCGGCTGCATGGGTTAATAATATAGGAAGAGAGAGAGAGAGAGATAAGAGAGAGATTGAGAGAAAGATTGAGGGAAGAGAGAGAGAGAGATAGGGAAAAGGGAAGGGGGCCCACTCGGTTACACTCCCCTCTGTGATTGGTTGATCACGAGATAGGGAAAGATTTGAAGGGATTGAAATTAAAATTTGAAGGAGTTGGATAGGTAAAGCAGGTAAAGAAAATATATTTCGTATATAATTAGTTTAAGGTATTAAATTTAAATGGGACATTTTGGCGCGAAATGAAACATTTCCAAATCGCGCCCGGGTTGCGCCCAAATGTTCCAAATTCAAATTATAGGATTTTAAGTGGGTTCCAAATTTTGAAAAGAGGTGTTTAATGATTAAAATGCATGCCCCCAAGTCGGGCACTTGCACGCGCGCGTAGTCGTCCAAACTTGTCCGTTTAGCCAAACGGAACGGAATCTCGACACGCGGACGCTACCACGCGACTAGTGGCGACGAGTAGGCCAACATGGACATTTTAAATTTCATTTTAGGAGTTACAATTTGTTATGTGCCAAAATGACTTAACCGGTTAAAATTTAGCAATAAACCCCAGAAAAACAGAATAATTGAAAAGAGCCATAAATAACCCTCAACTAGTAATATAAATAGTATTATTGGGTTCGGGTGTTACAAAAGTTCAAACCCTAAGTTGCTAAAGCCTCCCAAGATGCCATCTTTCTCCAAGATTTGAGCCAATTTGGGTTTGAGAAGAGAGGGAATAAGGTTTTGCTTTGAAATTGTAAAGGATTTGTTGATTTTTGATGGTTTTTTAGATGAATTTGTGAACAAAATAGAGAGGAAAATGAAGGGGGGGGGAGCTGCTGATTTTCTGGACAGAAATGAGGGAGAGGGGAGTGGTGTGGGTGTGGGAAAAAGTCTCTAGTCAAACTCCCCCAAAGTCAAAGCACCATACCCCATTTAACAATTCAAAAACCTTAAAAAAAAACCCTCATTTTCACACAACAACACAAGTCAAAGAGCATGGAATTTTTTTTCCCATGTGCTGCTGGAAATGGCCGGCCTAGGGTGAGGGAGAAGTGAGAGGGAGTGCACAAAAAAAATTTATGCAAAAAGACCCCTTACAAGTCAAAAATTGCAAGTTTAGGCTTAAATTCAATAAATTTCGTTTCCTATAATAAAAATTAGTTAAAAATCAAAATAAAATACTAAAAATTTATGTTACAACTAGATTTTAATTATCATAATTTTAAAGATTAAAATTAGCTCGGAAAAATTTGTATTTATCGCTAATTTAATGTATTTTCTTACCGGCTTAAAATAATATTAAAAAATTGAAAAATAGGGAAATTTTTTTAAATGACCAGGATTTAATAAGTAACTCATTAGCTACTAAAAACAAGCAATTACCTATCCATTTTAGGTATAATTAGCCCTAAACTGCAAAATGACAAAAAAGACGGTTTTCGGAAAAATAACGAATTTTCGCCGAATTTCAGGAAAACACCAAAACGACTTTTCAAGACGCTACAATTTTCCCCCCTTAAAGAAATTCGGTCCCCGAATTTAAAAATATAACTACGCGTACCTTCGAAGAGATGGGGATATTTCTTCCTCATCTCGCCCTCGGTCTCCTAAGTAACCTCCTCGCTGCTCGGGCTACGCCAAAGGACCTTGACGGTTGGTATAATCTTCGACCTCAACTTCTTCACCTGCCGATCCAGGATGGCCACCGGCTGCTCTGCAAAAGAAAGGTCGCGCTCTAGCTGGACTGTCGGGTGCTGAATCGCATGCGAAGGGTCGTGAAGGTACTTGCGGAGCATCGAAACATGGAAGACGGGGTGAACATCGGGAAAGCTGGGTGGAAGAGCCAAACGATATGCAACAGCGCCGACACGCTCGAGGATCTCGAAGGGACCTACGAATCTAGGACTAAGCTTCCCCTTTCGCCCAAAACGCATCACGCCCTTCATCGGAGAGACTCTCAGAAAAACATGGTCGCCAACTGCGAACTCTAATCTGCGACGGCGCCTGTCTGCATAGGATTTCTGTCTGCTCTGAGCTGCCCTCATCCGGTCTCGAATTAACTGTATCTTCGCTGTCGTCTCCTCAACAAGCTGCGGCCCCAAAATACTGCTCTCGCTGAGCTCTGTCCAACAGACGGGCGATCTGCATCTCCTCCCATACAATGCCTCGAAAGGTGCCATCTGAATAGTATCCTGGAAGCTGTTGTTGTAGGAGAACTCCACTAGAGGTAAATGATGATACCAGCTACCACCAAAGTCTAAAACGCACGCTCTGAGCATGTCCTCGAGAGTCTGAATGGTCCGTTCTGACTGTCCGTCGGTCTGCGGATGAAATGATGTGCTGAAGATCAAACGAGTGCCCAAAGCCTCCTGGAGTCTCTGCCATAGTCGGCTGGTAAACTGAGTGCCTCGATCTGACACGATACAAGTCGGTACGCCATGTAGTCACATGATCTCGTCAATATAGAGCTGAGCATACTGAGCGAAACTGAAAGTCGTCTTCACTGGCAGGAAGTGAGCCGCTTTCGTCAATCTATCCACGATCACCCAGATGGAGTCGTACCCTCGACTGGTCCTGGGTAGACCCACAACGAAGTCCATCGAAATCTGCTCCCATTTCCACTCCGGAATGGGTAACGGCTGTAGCTCTCCTGCGGGCCTCTGGTGCTCGGCCTTGACTTGCTGACAAGTCAGGCATCTCGAAACGAACTCCGCAATGTCCCTCTTCATCCCGTCCCACCAGTAGGTCTCTCTCATATCATGGTACATCTTGGTGGAACCGGGGTGGACACTATACACTGATCGGTGTGCCTCCTCCAGAATGTCGCGCCGCAATCCATCAGCATCTGGTACGCACAGTCTAGATCCATATCGTAAAATCCCCTGGTCGTCAATCACGAACTCGGAAAATCTGCCCTGTCCCATCTGTGCCATGATCTATGAGCAACGGTCGTCACTGCGCTGTGCCTCATATATACGGTCAAGCAACTGTGGGCGTGCACGAACATGCACGAGCTATCCCCCTGTCTGAGTGAACTCGAACTCAACTTTGCTGTCGCATAACATCTGCCAATCTGCTGACGACTGCCTCTGCACTGCGCGTAAAAAGGGTAGACTACCCCCGGGCCTCCTACTCAACGCATCTGCCACCACATTCGCCTTGCCTGGGTGATATAAGATCTCGCAGTCGTAGTCTTTCACCAACTCCATCCAACGACGCTGTCTGAGGTTCAGGTCTCGCTGCTGAAATATGTACTTTAAGCTCTTGTGATCGGTGAATATCTGACACGACTCGCCGTATAGGTAATGTCGCCAAATCTTCAGTGCAAAGACCACTGCAGCGATCACCAAATCATGAGTGGGGTAGTTCTGTTCATGCTTCTTCAACTGCCGAGAAGCATAAGCGATCACCCGGCCATGCTGCATCAATACGCATCCTAATCCCACTCGCGAAGCATCACAGTAGACCACGAATCCGCCTGATCCCGAAGGCAAAGATAATACCGGCGCCGTAGTCAAACAAGTCCGTAGCTGCTGAAAACTGCGCTCGCACTCCTCTGTCCAAATGAAAGGAACTCCCTTCCGGGTCAAACCGGTCAACGGTGCAGCTATACGGGAGAAGTCCTGAACAAAACGCTTGTAGTAGCCCGCCAGGCCTAGAAAACTACGGATCTCAGTAACCGATGTAGGTCGGGGCCACTGCTGAACAGCCTCAATCTTCTTCGGGTCCACACAAATGCCGTCTCTCGTAACCACGTGACCCAAGAATCCGACGCTGTCCAGCCAGAATGCACACTTGGAGAACTTTACGAACAGCTGGTGCTCCCTCAGAGTCTGTAACGTAATCCGCAAGTGCTGCTCGTGTTCCTCTCTGCTCCGGGAGTACACCAAGATATCGTCGATAAACACGATGATGAACAAGTCAAGATACGGCCTGAATGTACGGTTCATCAAATCCATGAATGCTGCTGGGGCGTTGGTGAGTCCGAACGACATCACCAAAAACTCGTAGTGGCCGTAGCGCGTGCGGAAAGCTGTCCTCGGTATATCCTCCTGTCGAACTCGCAGCTGATGGTATCCTGATCGCAAGTCGATCCTCGAAAAATACCCCGCACCCTAAAGCTGGTCGAAAAAATCCTCAATGCGCGGCAACGGATACCTGTTCCGAACGGTAACTTTGTTCAGCTGGCGGTAGTCGATCCATAAGCGCAAACTTCCATCCTTCTTCTTGACAAACAGGACCGGAGCACCCCACGGAGAAACACTCGGTCGAATAAGCCCCTTATCTAACAAATCCTGCAACTGATCCTTCAGCTCTCGAAGCTCTGCCGGGGCCATCCGATAAGGCGGTATAGAAATAGGCCCCGAGCCGGGAATCAAATCAATGCAGAACTCAACATCGCGCTCAGGCGGTAGCCCAGGTAGCTCATCAGGGAAAACATCAGGGAACTCACAAACTACCGGGACCCGGTCCAACGGAACCTCTGCAGCTCGAGTATCACAAATACACGCTAAGAATCCTTGACATCCCTTCCGCAAGAGCTGACCAGCTCGAAGAGACGAAATTAAGCTGGGAAGGGTGACACTGTGGTCTCCCCGAATAACAAGGACTGGCTCTCCCGGAAAGCTAAATATGACTGCCTTCTCACGGCAGTCCACCGAAGCATAACAAGTGGCTAACCAATCCATGCCCAGAAGCACATCAAAGTCCAACATATCGAGGAGAATCAAATCAACCGATGAATCCCTCTCCCCGATACGAACGGAACACAAACGAAATACAAAACGAGCGACAAACGACTCTCCTACCGGAGTAACAACAACAAGCGGATGATCTAACGACGACGACTCACGGCCCAACATCGGTGCAAAGTGTGTAGAGACGTACGAATGTGTGGAACCTGGGTCAAATAATACCCGGGCGTCGAAAGAACAAACTAGCAAGGTACCTGTCACAACGGCATTGGATGCCTGCGCATCCTGCGGTGTCAAAGCAAAAACTCGGGCCTGTCCTCCACCGATAGCGGGCTGACCTCGACCTCGGCCTCTGCCTCCTCGTCCTCTCTGAACAGGACCGCCGCGTCCACAGCCTCTGGGTGCACCTAACTGGCGTGGAGCATCGCCTGTGGTAGGAAGTAGGGCTCTCTGTGGAGGGGGTGGCGATGGTGGTAGGGTCACATGCGGAACTGTCGCTGCTCCCTGTCGTCTCGCCGGACAGTCTCTGACAAGATGGTGCAAACTCCCGCACCCAAAACACCCTGGCGACGGCTGCTGCCCCTGGGGATAAGAACTATATAACTTTCCCCGCCCAAATCCTCTGCCAGGCCTATCTCTCGGAAAGAATCTGGCGCGCTGCCTCTGAAACGGTACCTCGGTGCGAATCCTCTTCGGCCCAGAAATGGCCGAAGTCTGTGATATGCGTGCCACCATCCGCAATGCCGTATCCATAGCAGCTGAATAAGTGTCGTAGTGCTGGGCGCCAATGGCAAGATTGTTAGTGTTTATGCCCTAGAAGGCCATTACTGTATCATACTAGCTTGTATATTACTTAATGGTAGCTTGGGATATTCACATGTATATAACAGTCTTGCTAAACATGGTAGTATGCTACTTGGTTTTTCTATCTTAATATGTGAGTATACGTATTGATAGAGCTCTTAGGATCTTGCTTGTCTACCAGCGTTGTGATGGCAGTCACACTAGTGGGGGCTGGGTAGTCTACAAGCACATCCTTAATCAGGTCCCTGGTCGTTGGATTATCGAGACAGAGCATCGATACTCCGGAGTAGACTAGTGTGTACGCTTCTCATCCCAGTTGGGGAGATGGTCTGTCCCACAGCCATCAGTACGTCGTACTGGAGATAGTATACAGGTGCTCGTTGGGTTACGGGTACACCGGACAGGACTCACAGGGAACTGTTGGTTGGTTTGATACCAGTCGTCAGTGAACAGTTCCCAGGTGACATGAGTACAGCGTAGTCCGCAGACTTGACACTGCTACTTCGCCTCGAGTGTGTCCCACTGTTCTTAGATTGCTACCCTACCACGGCTCAAAGGAGTCGTGCAAACAGGTAGCAGTTGGGTGCAGTCCCGAGCACTTGGAGGCAGTGGCGGTTAGACAGGATTCGTCCCTCCCGGTATTGGGAGTAGATATCGTGCTGTGTCAGAGAGCCATTACGCAAAGTCCCTGGCCAGGGCAAGCGAGATTTGCTGGTAGGTTCCAGCAGTTTCTCAGGGTGTAATGGGCTTCACTCCGACACGACTTATACCGCTATTAGGGGACTGACGCTTGCCGCCCCCCTAGGCCCGATATGCGATAGTCATGGACGAACGGACCGGACTGTATGGAGATTGTCACATCAGACTCAGTAGGAGTTCGGATGGGTTTACTCATCGGCCTTCTTATCGACAACTACCTGGGGACCGTTACGTACAGCTAGTGCCGCTTGCGGTCTGTGGTTAAACCCACTGCCAGCGTAGTAGTCGAGTCTCTAGAGTCCCACACAGAGAGTTTCCTACTCCAGGCGAAACGATATAGAGGTTGCATGGTTTTGCGACAAAGGGTTCGGACACATACGTGCGTTTACGCGCGTACGACTTTCGGACAGTTTTTACCAGTCGGCTTTGGTTTAAGCCAGTTACTGGTATCCGGTTATTGGATTTTTACAGTCTAAAGTTTTTCCGTATTTTTACGGATCGGAGGGGCGTTCTCGTAATTACTCGAGAAGCTTCTAGAAGATGTGACTAAGGAGGTTTGTTTTGGAAAGAGAGTGAGTCATAGTGGTGATTCATTCACTTCATTAATGCACATTTATTGCTTAATGACTCATGTTAATGAATCATCACAAGATATTTTGTGAAGCATGCTTATTCATTTCCTTTATTGATTTATTGAAAATAAGAATGCTTCATAATATTATGATACACTCTCTCTCTTCTCTCATTATCATAACACACATTCTCTCTCCTCAAGCTCTCATCTTCAAGATACTAATCCTTAATCCTCATGTGTTGAGATCAAAGGTTTAGTTAGACTAAACAATCCATAACCTATACTCTATATCATCCTATCATCTTTGATTAGCAATCAAAGTTGATTAGTTACCTCAAGTTAGAGGTTTAGCTTGGAGTTTCGCTCTCGGGTGGATCGTCTACTACCTAGAGAAGGCCGAGGAGAACAAAGGAGGACGTAAAGAAGAAGGACCGGTTTCATTAGGTATAATCCCTAATCTCTTATGTAAAGAAACTCATAAGCTACGGTTATTTAGAGTTTAGCTTCGATTCAAGCGGTTAGTCGATGTTCGTTGTTTAAACTTGATAAGTTTTTGTAAATTCCGCCTCCCCATAAGTACTGGGGTGTACTACATCGACTTACAGTGGTATCAGAGCCTCGCTAAACACTAAATAACTTAATCGCAAATTTGTACGAATTTTGAACGAAAAAACGAAGCCGGAAAACCCTAATTCTGTTAAGTTTCTGTCGAACTTAAAATGAAGTCCTAAAATTTTTTTAATGTGTTCAGAAAGCTTGACATGGGTCCAGGAGAACACCCAAGAAAATTGGGCCCATGACTCGGCTAAAGCGCCGCGGAAGCGCGGTGGATCCCACCGATCCGCCGCGGTTCCGCCGCCGAGTTGCCGAGTCATGATCCCAAATTTTTTGTGTGGGTCCCCTGTGATATTTAGTGTTTTCTGGAATATTTAATTATTGCTCAGGTTACTGTTTAACAGAGCAGATTTTAGAGCAATATTGATGTTGTTTATTCGATCGAATTGTACAGTATTTGCGTATTGGATTATATCTGTGATTGTTTAATGTGTTCGTAAACCTCCCCCAACTGCTAGTATGTCGGTTGGTAGGGGGTTGCACATTTCTGAAATGGTTATATCTGTTTGTGCATATAAACTGTATTGGACTGTTGTGGTGTATAGCCGGGGTTAGCAATGGGTTATTGATTAATTCATTTGTTGTAAATGTAATTTGTTGTAATATTATTTTCGCGGGGCACTTCCAGGTTGCGGTCGTAGCCACCGTTGTATTATTTCATTTTACTGTTTTTGCTCCTAGGACTGACCCAAGGTGGGGTACACAGACTGCCGGGTGGGTAGTTTGCCGTACCCGTAGGGGTCGAGGGTGGGGTAAACGGCTATTCATCACAACTGTGTAATCTGTCTTTTCTTGCAGGCTCAAAAGAAATACAGATTGCTTGCAAATCCAATATTGTTTATCTGTGTTCTGGAATGAATATCATTGCGTCAGACGAATGTAAAATATCTATATTTATTATAGCTATTTAGACGTCACTTATGTTTTACACCCGCGCTAGCCCAGCCCCCGCTCTGTCGTTAGTTAAGTAACCTAACGGGTGATGACGGGACCCCGTGGCGAATGCGGATGGCATAAGAGGACGTTATATTTTCGTTGTTTTCTGCAATGATAGGTTAATGATGGGACGCATTATCTATAATGCAAAGTAAAACAAACCAAAGTTTAAATCGTTGGAACAATTTAAAAGAAACCACTCGGTTATTTTTAAAACAGATATTTTTAAATGCGGAGCTTTAACCACTCCTTTTAAAAGCTATCAGGTTCCTTCGGTTATATCAAGTTCACTACGTTCACGGTTTCGCCAAAACAAGTCGTAGCCCTCCGTCATTTCTTATGAATGGTCAGTAGTATTCAAGCTATGTTTGTTTGGCCCTTAGTCAAGACATAGTGTTTGGTAGCTGCTGGGGTATTCATTTGTTGCATAGATAGATGAGTTGGTTTGGGACAGTCGTATTACTTTGTTTGGCCCTTAGTCAAGAGTATACGGATGGGTTCAAATCAACAGGATAATGATGGGCAGAACTTGACATGTGACTTATGATTTGTTGGCCCTTAGTCAAGATCATAAGAGCATGGGGCAAAAACTTATATCGGGAATTTCTAAAGAAACTGAAATTTGCAAAGAGATGCATACCATTTGGAGTTTGATGAATGTTGGTAGGATTCCTTCAACATTATCATATGATGATATTTGGATCCCGATCCTACTGTGAGTATATGCTACTTATCAGGATATTCGTCGCTTAACGATCAATGCTATAAACCTAGTAGGTGTCCAGAAAAGTGTCAGCGGGGTTACGCCCCCAGAGAAAAGAGGTTATTTAATTAAGGAACTTCGCGAAAGCGTTGGAAAACCTCCCTCGAAGTATCGACACCGGCCTGGCTGAACGGTTAAGCAAGTATTGTACGGTGAGAATAGTCTTGGCTAATTCTTCTTTTATGGTTTGAGGAAGGATTCGAGAAACAGTGGGAGCCATCCAGTTTAGATAAACTAAAAACCACTCTAAACTTGCAAGAGCATCATGCTAAAGAGTTTTCTTCTCTCTCTCCTAATTGCAGCGACCCTGAAAATGACTGGACTTAAGTTACTTTTAGAGAAAAATATACTGACAGGGCCAAACTATAAAGATTGGCTGCGGAATGTCAAGATGGCTTTGACCTATGACAAACTGGGGTACGTCCTCACCGCTACAGCACCTGCTGTCCTTGGTCCCAAATCCAGTAATGCGGATAAGGAAATCCGTAAAACCTGGGATTTAGATTGCGCGAGAGCCAAGTGCATCGTGCTTGCCTCGATGAACAATGAACATCAGAGGAGGCACGAGGATATGTCCCTAGATGGCATATTTCTCCATACAAAGGAACTTTATGGAGAGCAATCTCGTATAGCAAGATACGAGACCTCTAAGAAACTGTTTCGAGCGAGGTTGGCTGTCGGGTCATCGGTAGGTGAACATGTCCTACAGATGATCGGCTATATTGAAGAGCTCGCGGACCTTGGGACGACTTTGGATAATGAGCTCTATACAGACCTTGTTCTCCAGTCCCTTCCTCCCACCTACGCCCAGTTTATCCTCAACTTCAATCTTCAAGGAAAAGAAGTTGAACTTGCGGAACTCCTGAACATGTTAAGGAGTGCAGAGGGCACCTTGCAGAAGGCAAGGGAAACACCCGCTATGTTTGTTGGCGGTTCATCTTCTTCAGGGTCCAAGGCTAGGGCCAAAGGAAGGAAGAAGAAGGCCGCACCCAGACCTAGAGGAGGTGTTAGTAAGGTGGGAAAGAAGGGAAAGAAAAAGTTTACAGCACCGGTAGTTGGCCTGGATGAGTGCTTCCATTGTCACAGGAAAGGGCACTGGAAGAAGGATTGCAAGGCGTGGAACGCCAAGAACCAGGAACCGAAGCAAGCTGTGGCTTCGACTTCAGGTGTGTTTGTAATTGAGAATTGTCTGTCAATCAACTCTACTTCCTGGGTATTGGATACCGGATCAGGATCTCATATTTGCAATTCATTGCAGGCACTGAGAAACCGTAGAGTGCTGAAGGAAGGTGATATGATCCTCAGGGTTGCTAACGGAGCTAGCGTGGGAGCTGCGTCCGTCGGGGATTATCACCTAGGATTGACGAGTGGACACATTTTGGTTTTACATAACTGTTATTTTGTACCCAGCTTAACGTGTAATATCATATCAGTTTCCTTGTTATCAAATAAAGGTTATGATTTCACGTTTGTAAGAGATGTTGTCAACATCCACCTTAATCATGGTTTGATTGGGTCAGGTACTCTAAATAACGGCATATATGTGTTAAACCAACTCCAAATTTTCAATGTCCAGAACACACTAAAAAGAAAGTCTCCAGATTTAAATAAAGCTTTCTTATGGCATTGTAGACTGGGTCACATCAATGAGAGAAGGTTGACTAAGTTGCATAAAGAAGGATATTTGGACACGTTCGAATATCAAACTTATGACACTTGTCAATCTTGTCTCAAAGGAAAGATGACAAAGACTCCATTTACTGGACAAGGAGTAAGAGCGAGCGAGCTCTTAGGACTCATACACAGCGATGTATGCGGTCCAATGTCTACACATGCGAGAGGTGGTTATTCCTACTTCATTACTTTTACAGATGATTTCTCTAGGTATGGATATGTTTTCTTAATGAAGCATAAATCAGAGGCCTTTGAAAAATTCCTGGAATTTAAGAGTGAAGCGGAAAACCAAACAGGCAAAAGTATTAAGACACTAAGATCTGATCGAGGTGGAGAATACTTAAGTGCCGAGTTCCTAGGTTACCTAAAAGAGAAAGGAATTCTCTCTCAGCTTACTCCTCCATACACTCCACAGCATAATGGTGTATCGGAGAGACGGAATCGAACCCTATTGGATATGGTACGATCCATGATGAGTAATACTGAGTTACCGCGATCTTTCTGGGGTTATGCGCTAGAATCAGCAGCATATCTTTTGAACCAGGTTCCAACCAAGACTGTGCCTACCACACCATATCAGATGTGGAGTGGGAAGAAACCCTGTCTAAAACATTTTAGGACATAGGGGTGTCCAGCTTTTGTAAAAAAGCAGCATGTGGACAAGCTCGAGGCACGCTCAGTACTGTGTAAGCTTGTGGGATATCCAAAGAACTCCAAGGGATATTATTTCTATTACGCAGAGGAACAAAAGGTTTTTGTTTCTCGTCATGCCCACTTCTTAGAAACTGAATTTTTAGAAAATCAGAAGAGTGGGAGCGAAGTAGAACTGGAAGAAATTCCAGAACCACAAGCTGTTACTGAAAGTTTGGTAGAACCAGAGGTTCAAGAAGAACAGAACATTCCCGCACCCCTCCGCAGGAGTAGTAGGCCGTCTCGTCCGCCTGAGAGATACTACGGTTTTCTCATAGATGGGGATAGAGAGGACTGCATCATAGATGATGATGAACCTACTGACTTCAGGCAGGCCATCCAGAGCGGCGACTCGGTACGATGGCTAGATGCAATGCGGACCGAAATGGAGTCCATGTACACCAACAAAGTATGGACTTTGGACTTTGCTCCAGATGGGGTAAAACCCATAGGATGCAAATGGATCTTCAAGAAAAAGATTGGTGTAGATGGACAGGTGGAAACCTATAAGGCTAGACTTGTTGCAAAGGGTTTTCGTCAAAGACCTGGTTTGGACTATGACGAAACTTTTTCTCCAGTGGCTATGCTCAAATCCATTCGGGTCCTTCTTGCAATTGCTGCCTTCCATGATTATGAAATCTGGCAGATGGACGTAAAGACGGCTTTTCTGAATGGAAATTTAGAAGAGAGCGTCTATATGGATCAGCCAGAGGGTTTCAATCAGAGTGGGAGCAGCGGGAAAGTATGCAAGCTGCTTAAGTCCATTTATGGACTAAAGCAGGCATCGCGGAGTTGGAACATCTGTTTTGATGAGACAGTCAAAGAATATGACTTTATCAAAAATCCAGATGAACCATGCATATATAGTAAAGTTGTGGCCAGAAGTGTCGTATTCCTCGTCTTGTACGTGGATGACATTCTATTGATAGGAAATGACATTCCTATGCTACAATCTGTCAAAGGATTCTTGTCACACAGGTTCTCCATGAAAGACCTGGGTGATGCCTCTTACATTCTGGGGATCCGGATCTATCGTGATAGATCCAAGAGGATGTTGGGACTTTCGCAGTCCAGGTATATCGACACTATACTGAAAAGATTCAGTATGGAAGATTCTAAGCGCGGTAATCTACCGGCTTGTCACGGAATCACCCTCTCCAAAGAGATGTCTCCCAAGACTGATTTGGAAAGGGAACGCATGTCTATTATACCCTACGCTTCTGCGGTAGGTTCTATAATGTATGCGATGTTGTGTACCAGACCAGATGTAGCTTATGCACTGAGCGTGGTAAGCCGGTATCAGTCAGACCCAGGGGAGAAGCACTGGATAGCAGTAAAGAACATTCTCAAGTACCTGAGGAGGACTAAGGAGATGTTCTTGGTTTACGGCGGAAAAGACCTCAGGTTGGAGGCCTTTGCTGATTCCGGCTTCCAGAGTGATAAGGACGATTCCAAGTCCATGTCGGGTTATGTCTTTACCCTCAATGGAGGGGCGGTGTGCTGGAAGAGCTCCAAGCAGGACACCGTTGCTGACTCGACGATGGAAGCAGAGTATATAGCTGCTTGCGATGCCGCAAAAGAAGCAGTCTGGATGAAGAAGTTCCTAACAGAACTTCAGGTGGTTCCTACCATAGTTGATCCAATACCTCTGTATTGCGACAACAACGGAGCTATAGCTTTAGCGAAGGAACCAAGGTCCCATCAGAAGTCCAGACACATCTTGAGGCGGTATCACCTGATCAGGGAGATCATTGATCGTCAGGAGATCGAGGTTCGGAGAGTTGCTTCAGAAGAGAACATTGCTGATCCATTCACGAAGGCCCTTCCTCAGATTCAGTTCGAGAGGCTACTCGAGATCATTGGTCTGCGATATGCCAGTACATGGCCCTAGTGCAAGTGGGAGATTGTTAGTGTTTATGCCCTAGAAGGCCATTACTGTATCATACTAGCTTGTATATTACTTAATGGTAGCTTGGGATATTCACATGTATATAACAGTCTTGCTAAACATGGTAGTATGCTACTTGGTTTTTCTATCTTAATATGTGAGTATACGTATTGATAGAGCTCTTAGGATCTTGCTTGTCTACCAGCGTTGTGATGGCAGTCACACTAGTGGGGGCTGGGTAGTCTACAAGCACATCCTTAATCAGGTCCCTGGTCGTTGGATTATCGAGACAGAGCATCGATACTCCGGAGTAGACTAGTGTGTACGCTTCTCATCCCAGTTGGGGAGATGGTCTGTCCCACAGCCATCAGTACGTCGTACTGGAGATAGTATACAGGTGCTCGTTGGGTTACGGGTACACCGGACAGGACTCACAGGGAACTGTTGGTTGGTTTGATACCAGTCGTCAGTGAACAGTTCCCAGGTGACATGAGTACAGCGTAGTCCGCAGACTTGACACTGCTACTTCGCCTCGAGTGTGTCCCACTGTTCTTAGATTGCTACCCTACCACGGCTCAAAGGAGTCGTGCAAACAGGTAGCAGTTGGGTGCAGTCCCGAGCACTTGGAGGCAGTGGCGGTTAGACAGGATTCGTCCCTCCCGGTATTGGGAGTAGATATCGTGCTGTGTCAGAGAGCCATTACGCAAAGTCCCTGGCCAGGGCAAGCGAGATTTGCTGGTAGGTTCCAGCAGTTTCTCAGGGTGTAATGGGCTTCACTCCGACACGACTTATACCGCTATTAGGGGACTGACGCTTGCCGCCCCCCTAGGCCCGATATGCGATAGTCATGGACGAACGGACCGGACTGTATGGAGATTGTCACATCAGACTCAGTAGGAGTTCGGATGGGTTTACTCATCGGCCTTCTTATCGACAACTACCTGGGGACCGTTACGTACAGCTAGTGCCGCTTGCGGTCTGTGGTTAAACCCACTGCCAGCGTAGTAGTCGAGTCTCTAGAGTCCCACACAGAGAGTTTCCTACTCCAGGCGAAACGATATAGAGGTTGCATGGTTTTGCGACAAAGGGTTCGGACACATACGTGCGTTTACGCGCGTACGACTTTCGGACAGTTTTTACCAGTCGGCTTTGGTTTAAGCCAGTTACTGGTATCCGGTTATTGGATTTTTACAGTCTAAAGTTTTTCCGTATTTTTACGGATCGGAGGGGCGTTCTCGTAATTACTCGAGAAGCTTCTAGAAGATGTGACTAAGGAGGTTTGTTTTGGAAAGAGAGTGAGTCATAGTGGTGATTCATTCACTTCATTAATGCACATTTATTGCTTAATGACTCATGTTAATGAATCATCACAAGATATTTTGTGAAGCATGCTTATTCATTTCCTTTATTGATTTATTGAAAATAAGAATGCTTCATAATATTATGATACACTCTCTCTCTTCTCTCATTATCATAACACACATTCTCTCTCCTCAAGCTCTCATCTTCAAGATACTAATCCTTAATCCTCATGTGTTGAGATCAAAGGTTTAGTTAGACTAAACAATCCATAACCTATACTCTATATCATCCTATCATCTTTGATTAGCAATCAAAGTTGATTAGTTACCTCAAGTTAGAGGTTTAGCTTGGAGTTTCGCTCTCGGGTGGATCGTCTACTACCTAGAGAAGGCCGAGGAGAACAAAGGAGGACGTAAAGAAGAAGGACCGGTTTCATTAGGTATAATCCCTAATCTCTTATGTAAAGAAACTCATAAGCTACGGTTATTTAGAGTTTAGCTTCGATTCAAGCGGTTAGTCGATGTTCGTTGTTTAAACTTGATAAGTTTTTGTAAATTCCGCCTCCCCATAAGTACTGGGGTGTACTACATCGACTTACAAAGATATAGCTGGGCATCAAGTCCCTGTACGACCCTCTTCACCATCTTCTCCTCGTTATCCACCAAATACTGAGCGTATCGGGATAACTGTGTAAACTGGATGTCATACTCAGACACCGTCATCCCAGGTGTCTTGACTAAGGCCTCGAAGCTATGAGCTCTGGCGTCACGAACGCTCTATGGAAGGAAACGGGCTAGAAAGACCGCTGTAAACTCGACCCAAGTCATAGGCGGCAGACCTGCAGCTCGACCTCTCAAGACTGACTCCCACCATGTCTGCGCGAGACCCTCTAGTCGGAAACTCGCAAGCTCTACCCATCGATCATCCGAACATCTCAGCGAACGGCAGATCCTGGCTAAACTGTCAAGGAACGTCTGTGGGTCCTCCGCTGCCTCGGTGCCGGTGAATACTGGAGGTCTCAGCCTCATGAAATCCTGTAGTGAAACCGGAATGGCCACGGTGGTAGTAGTAGGAGCAGGTATCATGGTCGTCTGTGATGTAGTAGGTACGTCATCCGGCCTCGGTGTACGACTGGCTGCAACTAGGGATCCTACCATCTGACGTAGCTCCTGCATGCCCCCCATCATCTGTCGCAACTCCTCCATACCAGTCTCGAGCCTATCCATACGGCCTGGGGAAGGTGGATCGGTCTGTCCCTGCGGCATAGGCATACCACCCTGCTCAGTCCTAGTCTCGGACGAGCCAGCTCGAATCTCGTCTCTGGCGGCAGCCCTCTGTGCCCTCGTAGCCTTCGGCGGCATAGTGGCTGTTACAGGAAAACGGATAATAAGAACAGTGCAATAGAATCATAGGATACACGGAATTGAAGAAGAATTTCAAGCAAGTATCCTAAAGTCACTTAGGCGGAGTACCGTATCGCAAGTATGCCGCGGACATACGCACGCTACGTTACCCTGCTTAAGTCACTTACTCCATCTACCAAGGGTCATCCTACACTCAAAAAGGTAAAACCTATCGCTCTGATACCAACTTTGTCACGACCCGCAGGGTACGGAACGTGACTGGCACTTAAGTTTACGAAACGTCTAAAGACGTCCGTAAAATAAGTAAGCCAAAGCCCAGAAAACCAAACCAAATAAGCAAAAGAGTGAAGAGAACCCAATCAATTGAAAACAAGTTTATCAATAAGTCATATAAAACCCTTTTTGAAAACAATATCAATTTTTCCGAAAATTTCGGCAGAGTCTCCTTTGTAAATACTGGCCCCCAAAATGGGTACAACAAAAATATATATGAATCCTACAAATAAAGGCATCCCCAAGCGGGAGCTAGCTCTTCGCCACAAGGCGTTCACAATCCCACGTAAAATAAAGCAACAACATGCGAAATAATCAGAATGAAGCATAAGAAAAAACAGCATGTCGACTCAAGTGAGTTCGACCCCAAAATACAGCATAAAAGTCCACAAACCAGTCTCATCTCTAGGTCAATATACAATAATACTGGTAGATACAGTAGATGGAGTGCACTAGATAAAAGGAATATACAAGGTGGTACAAAAATAATGATATAACCCACCTAAGAGCAAAACCTCGAGTCCAGGCAAAGGAGGCAAAAGAACAAGTGCGCCTGCCGCTACTGTACGGACGGAGCGGACCTGCAAAAGGCTGTGGCACAACGGGGGTGGGTTGCCAACTCGTGAGTAATAAATAACATCTACAAAGGCTATCGTATGCATGCACACAAGCATCCTAGCATCTAAAATACAGGTATGACTGGATGCACTAGCAGGTGTGTATACAACATCAGTGTACTAATATGTATGCAACATGAATATCTGAGGTCTCAATAGGTATATATAAGAAACATTTTATCTCTTTTTGTTTTTGAAACTCTTTTAGAATACCAGCATAATACTCAAAGAATCGACGAGAACCGGTGTCCAGCAACGACACCCAAAAGCTGTCTCAAATCTCATAAATCCATGTCAAAGTGTCTCTGGCCTCAGCCATCCGGCTGACCCATCTCAATATCAATATCTCATCCTCTCGCGGCCCCGGTCGGTATCCTCTGGATATCCGCCGTGCCCAATGAAGTCACCGGTAGGTAATCCGTCCCCTGCCAGGCTCATCGTCAGCACCACGAGCTTCTTGCCTCGGGGTACCCTACCGGGCCCACCATGTACCCGAGACGGTTCATCCAACTCCTCGAAACGGGTCTCAAAAACCACAGCAAACTCATGGTGGACGACACTTACATCACTAGAAAACCGCAATTTACATGTTTTTTAAAAATATAATAAGTTTAGAAATTTTGCGGCTTTCCCCCGAAATCCAGAAATATCATAAAATCTCAAGAAATCCTCATAAGTGCATATATCAATGATAATGAATGCATATGGTATCAATAATCAAGTTGCGATGTGTGATTAATAGATTAGGCATGAACAATTAATATGATGAAGTACATGCACATGAATAGCAATCCTACGGTTCATTTTAAGGAATTAAAGGCAATAGCACAAGTTTAAGTATCAATTAGTAAAAGGTTTAAATTTTAAAGGTTATCTAGTGTGGTGGCATGGCAATTACCAGGGTGTGTGTGTAAGCATGAATAGTGCTCGTGCTGCATATAAAAACCCTGGCAATGGTGCAGGTGTCCTATAAAATGGTTTCGTATAGGTATGTCAATATAGGGTATGAATGTAGCAAATAATCATACAAGTATTACACCCCTAATTACTAACATTACTAAGAATCTTTTAAGTTACTAAAACTATCGGGCGGCTTGCGCCATCCAACGATAGTCCCCCGTAGATGTTACATCTACTCACCGGAATCCCTGGCTAGCTGTGTCCAATCACCGCTTTCCCCTTTCGTGCCGCGTCTGACATCTCCGCGACCGAACCTGAAATTTACATCAATACCAAACATAAGGTTACCTATCAATACTGACGCAAAACCCAAACAAAAATACTAATATTCACTAGCTAGGTACAACGTGCACAAGGTGCGCGGAACATACGCGAAAATCGCAAAAACCGCCAAAAATCGCCGATTTGGTCGTCCGACAAAACTAAAACCCGACTACTCAAAAATCCGCACACACGCATCCTAAATGTCATAGGATAGGCTAAAAATGTCATCAAGACATCGCAATTAATTCATCACAACATTTTAGTAAAAACTAGTAAGCTAGAATAGCAATTTGGTGCAAACATCGACAATAGCGACAAAGTTATCACGGTCCAACACAACCATCCAATCCACACAACTAGTTAGCCACCAAAAACACAAATTTTAACTTATTTACCATGCTACAAAACCCACATTCCATACACAAACCTCTTCTTGAATTTGGTAATTAGCAATCTTAATGAAAATTTCACACAAGCTTAACATAGATTAGCATAATAAGAAGCCACTTAAGCAAAGTAACCTTAAAGATTGGTTTAGTAATTAACTAGATATCTAATTAGCTTTAATTAACTAAATAATGGTTCCTAAAAACCCTAGTTTAACTCTAACCATAAACCTTTAAAAACTAGATTAGAATCTAACACTAAATTAACACTAGATTTTAGCCCAATTAGCAATTTAACCACTTAGATTAAGCTAACAAAATAACTAGATAACAAAATAGCTTAATTAATCTCTTAATGGTGATCTAAACCCTAAATTAATTTCAAACCACAAACTTTAAAAAAAACTAGTATGCAATTAACACTAAAATTAACACCAAAACAATTTTCAAAGTTCTAATTAGCATACTTTAACTACAATGTAACCATTTGATTAGAAGTTATACCTCAAAAGTTCAAACCCTAAGTTGCTAAAGCCTCCCAAGATGCCATCTTTCTCCAAGATTTGAGCCAATTTGGGTTTGAGAAGAGAGGGAATAAGGTTTTGCTTTGAAATTGTAAAGGATTTGTTGATTTTTGATGGTTTTTGAGATGAATTTGTGAACAAAATAGAGAGGAAAATGAAGTGGGGGAGCTGCTGATTTTCTGGACAGAAATGAGGGAGAGGGGAGTGGTGTTGGTGTGGGAAAAAGTCTCTAGTCAAACTCCCCCAAAGTCAAAGCACCATACCCCATTTAACAATTCAAAAACCTTAAAAAAAAACCCTCATTTCCACACAACAACACAAGTCAAAGAGCATGGAATTTTTTTTTCCTATGTGCTGCTGGAAATGGCCGGCCTAGGGTGAGGGAGAAGTGAGAGGGAGTGCACAAAAAATTGTTTTATGCAAAAAGACCCCCTACAAGTCAAAAATTGCAAGTTTAGGCTTAAATTCAATAAATTTCGTTTCCTATAATAAAAATTAGTTAAAAATCAAAATAAAATACTAAAAATTTATGTTACAACTAGATTTTAATTATCATAATTTTAAAGATTAAAATTAGCCTGGAAAAATTTGTATTTATCGCTAATTTAATGTATTTTCTTACCGGCTTAAAATAATATTAAAAAATTGAAAAATAGGGAATTTTTTTTAAATGACCAGGATTTAATAAGTAACTCATTAGCTACTAAAAACAAGCAATTACCTATCCATTTTAGGTATAATTAGCCCTAAACTGCAAAATAACAAAAAAGACGGTTTTCGGAAAAATACCGAATTTTCGCCGAATTTCAGGAAAACACCAAAACGACTTTTCAAGACGCTACAAAGCCACCATGTACCCGACTTGCAAACAAAAGCTGGCCCTCCTCGGGGCCACCTGCAGAATGGCCTCCTCGGTCCCGTGGCTCTCGCCGAGCTGCCACAAGGCCAGGACTCCTCGGTCACCTCCCTCGTCTCGAGCTCCGGTCCGAGGCTGTCTTCCTCGACCCTTCGACCAAGGTCGTCGCTCACAGGCGTAACTGCCGCTCCATGAATCTAGCCATGCGCTGATTCTACACCAGCAACATCCCACGTTCCACGCCATCAATTCCCATTAACGGGCGATTCGCTTTCTACGCGGGCGTGACGTCGGGGGGCGTAACCGCCGGCGAGATTCTCGCGCCTGCTGCTGCGTGCTCCACCGCTATATAAACCCCCATCACAGAGGGGTCAAGTAAGCCATCTTTTACTCTTTTAAGCCGTTACTCTGCTCGGATCTCATCACTAACTTGATCGTCGGAGGGTCCTTGGTGGTACCAAACCACCCCGGGACTTCTTTGCAGGTACTCGCCACCGAGCTCCTCATACCACCTCTTCCACCAAAACCCATTAAGACCCATACGCAATGGAAGATAACCACTTAAGTCCACCAGGAGATCGGCGGAAGAAAACATCTAACGGAGACCCGTAAAGGTCCTCCATCAGTTGGCGCGGTCTGTGGGAAATCGAAAACTCCATAAAAACAAAAGTTGGCCTTCCGATCTCCGCCCACATGGCAATCGATCCCCCTGAAGATCCAAACGCCCGCTGTCGCCTCCCTCACAATGGAGACGCAGACGGGCCCTCACCCCACGTCGTCGGCCTCCCCGCTGGTTGCCGCCTCATAGGCCCCGGCGACCGCCCGAGCAAAAGGGCTAGGGGCCGAGAGCCTATCACCTTTGACGACGAGGATCTCCACGGCATATCTGTGCCCCATAGTGACCCGCTGGTGATCATAGCCCAAATTCACCGGTACGAGGTCCATAGAATACTCATCGATTCGGGCAGCTCGGCGGACATCCTCTTCCACGACTGTTTCCTACGTATGGGGCTCGCCCCCGCAGACCTGAGACCGACCTCCCACGTCTTCTCGGGGTTTACCAACCACTCTATCCCAGCATAAGGAGTGGTCACCCTGCAGTTCACGATCGGCGAACCCGGCCGCACGCGCATGCTGCCTGTGAACTTCATCGTGGCGAAGGTTCCGTCGGCCTACAACGTCCTCCTCGGCCGCCCGACGCTGAACTCCCTCCAGGCCCAGATCTTGACATACCACCTGGCGATAAAATTCCCCCTCGACCGGGGCGGGATAGGTCGGGCATACGGGAGCCAGTGGGTCGCAAGGATAGGCCTCACAGAGACGTCTTCGCCCGTGCAGCACGCTGACGACGCCGATGCGTGCAGCGACATCGAAGGATCTCTGGACACCCGGGACGAGCGGAAGGAGGTCCGTGGGGCGCCGGTCGAACCTCTTACCGAGGTTCCCCTAGCATAAGGGGACCAAGGAAAGACCGTCCAGGTCGGGTTGCTCCTAGCGGGGACCTAGCGGGATGACCTGATCAAGTTCTTCAGAAGCAACTCCGACGTTTTCGCCTGGGCGCCCGCTGACATGCCTGGGATCGACCCCAAAATCATCTTCCACAAGCTCGGAGTTGATCCTATGGCCCAGCCCGTCAGACAGAAGAAAAGAAGCTTCGCCCCGGTCAAGCAGAAGGCGATCGAAGAGGAGATCGATCGGCTCCTCGCCGCCAACTTCATCAGGAATGTGCCCTACTCAGAGTGGCTGGCAAATGTAGTCCTAGTCAAGAAGTCAAGCGGGAAATGGCGTATGTGCGTCGATTTCACCGACCTTAATAAGGCCTGCCCCAAGGAAAACTTCCCGCTCCCTCGCATAGACCAGCTCGTTGACAGCTCGGCTTGTCATGACCTATTGAGCTTTATGGACGCCTTCTCCGGCTACAACCAAATCCGTATGAACCCCGAAGACGAGGACCTGACCACATTCACGATGGACCGGGGGTGTACTGCTACAGGGTGATGCTCTTCGGCCTCAAGAACGCCGGGGCCACATACCAAAGGCTGGTCAATCGCATGTTCAAGCCGCAGATCGGCAAGAACATGGAAGTCTACGTCTACGACATGCTCGTCAAGTCCACCTCGTCGGCCGACCACGCCAAGGACCTGGGCGAGGCATTCGGAGTGCTCCGCAAATTCAACATGAAATTAAACCCCGCCAAGTGCGCATTCGGAGTCACCGGTGGAAAGCTCCTCGGGTTCATGGTCACTCACCGCGGAATCGAGGCTAACCCGGAGAAGATCGACGCAATCCTGAGCATGGCCGCACCTAAGACCAACGTCGAGATCATGTGGCTCACGGGGAGGGTCGCCGCTCTGAGCCGTTTTATGTCCAGGTTGGGGGAGAAGTGCCTTCCGTTCTTTAAGGCGCTAAGGAAAATTCCGAGGTTCGAGTGGTCGGAGGAATGCTAAGCCGCCTTCGACCAATTGAAGAAGCACTTCGCTACAACGCCGCTGCTCACCCGGCCAGTGGAGGGGGACGAGCTGTCGGTGTATCTGGCAGTATCCGACCAAGCAGCTAGCTCGGTGCTCGTCCGAGAGGCCGAAGGGGCGCAGAAGCCGGTGTACTATGTGAGCCACATGTTTACAGACGCGGAGACGAGGTACCCCGCCATAGAGAAGATTGTCTTGGCCCTCGTGGTAACCTCGCGGAAGCTGCGACACTACTTCCAAGCACACATCATCATCGTCCTCACCGAACGCCCGTTGGGGGCTATCCTGGCATCACCAGAATCCTCAAGCCGCCTGAAAAATGGAGGTGGGAGCTATCTCAATTCGACATAAGGTATCGCCCGAGGCAAGCCATCAAGGTGCAAGCCCTGGCCGATTTCATCATCGAATGCACCATCCCTAGCAGGAAGCCAGAGTCCACGCCGCCCCTCGCAGCCTGGTGCCCCATCCCGGAAGGACCTAGCTCAGTTCCGGAGTGGGTCATCTACGTCGACGGGTCTTCTATCGAGGAAGGCTGCGGGGCCGGCCTCATCATCCGGGGCCCGAACGAAGCCGAGATGGAGTACTCCTTGAGGCTCGGCTCCAAAGCTTCGAACAACGCGGCAGAATACGAGGCCCTCCTGACCGGACTGCGTATGGCCGTCGGTCTGGGGCTGAAGATAGTTCGAATCCGCAGCGACTCGGCCCTCGTTGTTGGCCAGGTGACCGGCCGCTTCGAAGCTCGAGAGCCTCTAATGATTAAGTACCTGGACGAGGTAAGGAAGCTCCGGAAAAACTTCGACGTGGTCTAGGTAGAACAAATACCCAGACAGCTGAATGTCCAAGCAGACACCCTGAGCAAGCTGGCTTTGTCGTACTCGGCCAGTAATAGACGGTCAATCCTCTTCGAAACCTTGCCTCAACCCAGCATGGGAGACGAAGCGATGACACTCCACGTGTACGCGGCGCAGGATAGCGACCAGGATTGGAGGAAGCCCCTTGTGGAGTTCCTGAAGGACGGCGCGCTCCCGGAGGACCGGGCGGCCGCCCGACGTCTCCGGGCCAAAGCCCGCCACTTCGTCTGGAGCAACGGGAACCTCTACAAGAAGGCCTTCACTCAGCCCCTGCTCCGATGCGTTGACCCCCAAGAGGCCGACTACGTCCTTCAGGAAATCCATGAAGGGGTGGGCGGCGTGCACCGGGGGGCTCGAACCTTGATCCAAAAGGCGTTGCTCTAAGGGTACTACTAGCCCACCATGCACGAGGATGCCCTGAAGCTGGTCAGGAGATGCAAAAGCTGCCAGCTCCACGGCAGCATTCCACGCCTCCCGGCTACCGAGCTAACCGCCCTGACTTCTCCATGGCCGTTTGCCCAATGAGGGCTGGATATGATCGGCCAGTTCCCTACTGGAACAGGCGAGCACAAATACGTCCTCGTTGCGGTGGACTACTTCACCAAGTGGATCGAGGCCGTTCCCATCAGAAAATCGGACGCTGCCACGACCATCAAGTTCCTGCAAAACAACCTGATACTACGGTTTGGCATCCCGAGGTGCATCATCACCGACCACGGGACGAAATTCGAGAACGAGAAAGTAAAGGACTTCTGCAAAGAGTACCATATCCTCATAAAGTTCGCCGCGGTCACGCACCCCCAATGTAATGGGCAGGCCAAGGTCGCTAACCGAGACGTCCTCCGGGGTCTCCGGACCCGCCTAGAAGGGAGGCAAGGGAGTTGGGTCGAAGAGCTCCCCCGGGTCTTATGGGCCCTGCGGACGTCAAATAAGACTCCCATCGGGGAAACCCCCTTCAGCCTCTGCTATGGGACCGAAGTGATGGTCCCAGCGGAGATTGGGTTGCCCAGTCACCGGGTCGAGCACTTCGACGATGACGCAAACACCATGGCGCTGAGGACCAACCTCGACATATTGTTGGAAAGAAGGGACCGGGCCCAGATCAGAGCCGCCGCCTATCAGCAACAGACTGCCCGATACTACAATGCTCGGGTTAAACGCCGCTCCTTCAAGACCGGAGACCTGATCCTACGGAGGAACAAATTCATCGACCAAGGCAGGCTTCACAAGTTCTCCCCAAAATGGGAGGGTCCTTTCCTTGTCTCTGAAGTGCTCCCCGGAGGAGCATACCGCCTACAAGACGCGGACGGGAGAAAGCTGCCGCGGCCTTACAACGCCGAGAAACTCAAACTATACTAATGAAGTCAGAGCCAGCGAGTGCTGCCCAAAACCCCCCTCCCCCTAAAAATTTCCCTTTCACAAAACCGTTCTCTGAAATTCATGTCCATACGAATAAGAACGTCGAATCTTTTTACCCCAGTAGAGTTCCCCCTTTATAGAAAGCCCTCCCAGAGGCAGTCGAGTCCGAGGATCCCTCGCTCGGCTATTCCCAGCGGGCAGCTTCCCTGCCACAACGCTGAGGATCGAAAGCCCTCACCGAGGCGGTCGAGCCCGAGGATCTCTCGCTCGGTTATCCCCAACGGGCAGCTTCCCTGCCACAACGCCGGTGATCAAAAAGCCCTCCCAGAGGCAGTCAAGCCCGAGGATCCCTCGCTCAGCTATCCTTCAGGACAAAAGCCCTCTCCAAGAGGCACCGGGCAGTAACCCTGCCCGGCCAAGGGCCCTTGGTAGGCTTCTACAGCCTCTCCCGCGCCAAGGACCAAAGTCCCCCCAGCTATCCCCGGCTGGTAGCTGTAGGGTTCCTAGGCACACTAATGAGGTCTCACAAGGCATCAACCATGCCAATTTCAAATGATTTTAAAAATGCCGAGAAACCCTAATACGGATCGTTGACTAGAGTTTAGACGATAACAACAACTAGTAAACTACTTTACTAAGAAGTGAACGGAAATACAACCTTTGTAGATCCGGTCCTCCACCTCCATAGCTCCGTGATGAAGTCCCCTCGCTGCGATCATCGAATCCTGGGCTCTAGCGTCGGCTTCATCGGAGAAATGGGCGGGCTAGGTCGTCGACTTCGATGCCGAAGATGATCTACGTCGAGGCAGCACTAAATCAAGCTCCAACTTCACCAAGCCATGAAACTTGTGAAGAAAACACCCTATACTACTTGGCAAGTGGTAGAGAATGAAGAAATAGAAAGTGGTTTCACTTTAGAATTGTATTTCTCACTCTTTTTCTCAAGTCACCATTAAAGGATGCAAGGTTTTCTTCATCTTGAAGAAGAAGAAGAAGAAGGAGATGATAATATCATGAGTATTATTGGAAAATAGAAAATAAGTGATTCTTATCATATTATCAACCATGGTTATGTATAGAGAGTAAACTATAGTTTAGTTGAATGGTTAGGTTAAGGGATCAAGACAAAATGGTAGACTTTCAAAGATGCTTTGAAGCTTCAAGAAGCTTCAAGCAAAGAAAGAAAAGAAAGCCACCATTTTATCCTTTCCAAAAAAGAATAAATAAATAAATAAATAAATATAAAACCTAACCATTAAACTAAATATGGTTTAACATAAACACAAACCCAAGTTTGCATGTATCATCAAACATGATACAAACAAGTGCACAAAAAATATATCACATATACAATGTGCACATCAAGTGAGAAAATCCATCTTAAGTGAACCAATAATAGTTAATTCAAAGTAATATATTAAATATATAATTATGCATTAAATCATCAAATCAACACTTGATTTAACGACCCGGTCATATCGCATATGACCGACTAATATCCAATGTATCGACTTATCGAATCAACGCTCGATTCGATAATTAGGTTATATCGCATACAACCAATCGATACATTCATCGCGAGAATAGAATACGGTATCACATACACGCATTATTCTCGGTCCCGCACATATCTCATATGCGCTCCTATTTCGTTTCGCTTGAGCCAGGAAACCTCTGTGTAGGACTCTAAAGACTCGTCAATACGCCGGCAGCAGGTGATGATCATATCAAACACCCACAAGCCGCAAGCGGTCTGCTAAACGTAACGGCCACCCGGGTATTGAGCGATCAGAAGATCGACGAGCAAGCCCGCTCACACTCCTGTGAATCCAACCAGTAACACTTACCGTACAATCCGGTCTGTTCATCTTATATGTCGCATATCTCGCCTAGGGGTGGTAAACGTCAGACCCCAATAGCTCGATAAGTCGTGTCGATATGAGGTCTATAACAGTTCGAGAAACTACTGGTAACACTTACCAGTAAATCTCAGCAACCCTGGCCAGGGATTTCCGGTTATAGCCAATCGAACACAGCGCAACATCAACTCCCTATACCGGGAGAGACGAATCCCCTCCTATCGTTCATTGCCTCCATGTGATTCGGGGCTGTACCCAAAAGCCACCGTTTTGCACGCCCTCTTGGACGTGGTAAGGTGGAAATCAAAGCACAGTGGGAATCACACAAGACTCTATGACGATCTCGGGTCAACAGACTAATCTGTACCAGTGTCACCAGAGAACTGCCATCTGACGTAAGGTATAATACCATCTGGGAGTTCTCGGCGAGTCCGTCCAGTGTACCCAGTCTTCACTGAGCACCCGTATATCATCTCTGATGTCAAACACCAATGGATATGGGATCATCCATCGCCCATCTGTATGGGTCGAGAAGGTATACGCTAGTCTACTCTGGTATATCGATGCCCCATCTCGATACACCCACGACTAGGGACCTTGAAGGATGTACTTATAGACTACCATGTACCCACTAGTATGATCCGCATCATAGTCCAGGTAGTCAAGTACACATCCTAAGGGCTTTACCAACATGTAACAGAGAGACAATCAGTATACACGTTAAGGTAAAGAGTAACCGGATAGCATACTATCATGTCGAGCAAGAAAGTCCTCCCTATATATGTCCCAGCATCCACTACAATATACATCCTATATACAGTAATGGCCTCTAGGGCATACATATAACTAACAGTAGCTTCCTACCACAACCGACAGGGATCAAAGTCATCTCCAAGAGGCACTGGGCAGTTACCCTGCTCCGTTCCCATCCTGAAGGATCAAAAGCCCTCGCAAGAGGCAACCGAGCAGCTACCCTTCTCGGTCTACTCCGGCTGGTAGCTCCCTACCTACGACACCAGGGATCAGAATGCCTTAGAAGGGGCACCACAGCTGCTAACCCACTCGTCCATCCCAGGCTGGTAGTTGCCTACCCCCGACGCTAGAGTAAAAGCCATCGCCAAGAGGCAACCGCGCAGCTTCACTGCCCGGTCATCCACAACAATCTTCTTACAGCCACTCCAGTGCTAAAGACCAAAGTCCTCCAAGAGGAAGTCGAGTCCTTGCTCGTCTATCCTCGGCTGATAACTTCGTAACACAACCGACAGGAATCAAAGCCCTAGCCAAAAAGCAACTGCGCAGCTACACTGCCCAATCACCCCCGGCTGGTGGTCGACGATCGAGGCCAAAGATGCCCGGTGGCCAGCGGAAGATCCGATACACCAGGAGGGTAGTCAGGTTATCCAAATCTGTACGATCTCACCCCGACTCTGGGGCCCATGGGGATACCTCCTCGGCAGCGCAGGGGGATACCTCCTCGGCAGCGATTGCCATGCTCGTCAGCTAGCAGTTGAAGTCAACTCGACGGAAGATCGCCAGACAGATGGCCAACCTGACACGAGAACACGACGGTACAAGCAAAGATATCTTACGGACATCCTCCATATACAGAAGACAAAAATGCAAACCGACGAATCAAGGATTTTCTTTTATTGCCAAGATCAAGGTTTGTACATAGGGTATTCTGGGGCCCCAAGCCCTACAAACTGCCCGGAGGCTTACTTCGGCCCCCTCATCGCTGGCGTCACGACCCGGGGCTTTACTACCAGAGACTTTGCCACTAGGGGCGTGCCATACTCCCCTTTCCATCTCCTACCGGAGGCCTCGTCACCGGAAGCGGAACCTGAGCGCGGAGTTCACCATTGTCGAACTTAGGAAGCTGTTCCTTCACGGCGTCCAGATACTTGTTCCACGCGACGGCAAAATACTCCCCGAGCTCGGCGTAAAACTGCTCTGATGCCTTATACTCGGCCACAACTTTCTTAGCCCGAGCCTCGGCAACTTGGGCCTTCAGCAAAGCCACCTCAGCATCTCCCCTGCTGGCGTCCCTCTTTTTTTCCAGGGCCACGAAGCGTCCGGCCAAATCTGCCAGCTTCCTATCGGCGACCCTGAGGGACGCATTTAGATGACGAAGGACACCCCGATTCGCCGAATTGGTAAGTTCCGCAGCCTCCACTCAGCCCTCTGAGACGTCGGCCCTTACCCTCTCCGAGCGCAGGTCATGTCGCAAAATCTCGACCTCTGAAGGGAACGCTTCCACTGGCCTCGGGGCGTGGAACACCCCCTCGGCCTCCATACGAGTGGCAAGGGCACAATGTTGAAGGACCTGACAGAAAGCCGATGAAAAACCAGGAGGCCCCCGAGCCAGGGTAAGGTATACCAAGAGGAATACACGCAAAGGGGTTCGCACCTGGACCGCCCCCTGGGCCATGGCCTCCAATTGATCCCTCAGGGAGCCGTACGGAAGCTTTCCCCCGGCCGACTCCTCCATCTCGGTGAGCAGGCCAGCGGCGATGGAAAGTCCAGACGGAACCGTGAATACGACACCCCCTCCTACACGGAAATCCCCTCAGGGGCCCTCGACGACGGCGCGAGAGACCATCCTCTTCCTCTTGAGAGAGGGCATGCCCTCGCCCTTCCCTCTGTCCCCCGTTTAGAGCTCGGGTAACTGTGGACGTCCCTGGCCGCCGCCGGAGAAACCACCGGATGCCGTCGACGAAGCAGACGGCCCTACTGGGGGCTCGGCCATGCCACCAGCATCCTTCTGGCGCGAGCAACCCAAAAAGTGAGAGCGAACCATGTATTCGAAAGGAAGAAGAACGCCGAGCAGCAATGCCTCAAGGAAGAGGGGAAAATGAAAGATCGGGGGCCCTGAGGCGGGCCTCACCCCTGTTTATTGCTGCGTACGGCCTCAGCCAACGGCGACCGTCATCTCCCACCGAAACACCCCCTAGACAAGCGGCCCTGATCGCTCCACGTGTCGACCCTGCGTTGGACCGCATACCGTCTGACGCCGCAGGCCTGCGTATGTCGCATCGGCCAATCGATGCTTGACGCGTGGACCGTCGCTTCAGTTGCAGAGTGCACGAACCGGTGCACCTTCTTTAAATGCGGAGATCTCGCCTTGATTCGCTAGCGGGAAAGACAGCCGATGGCCCGAGGACTCATCCCGACAAAACCCTGGAAAGGAGCTCACCTCGGGAGGCCCGGCGATCCACTCCTGACCCGACCCGCTAGCTGGCCGGGACAAGAGTGGGGGGCTAATGATGATGCTCAATATTGGCGATCCCCAAGATCCTGACACGTGACCGGTGCGTTTCCTAGAACTCAGAAGAGGGGGTCCACAGGGGCCGACCAAGCCACCCTGTACCCGACCGGCAAACACAAGCTGGCCCTCCTCGGGCCCCCTGCAGAATGGCCTCCTCGGTCCCGTGGCTCTCGCCGAGCTGCCAGAAGGCCAGGACTCCTCGGCCTCCTCGCTCGTCCCGAGCTCCGGTCCGAGGCCGTCTTCTTCGACCCTCCGACCAAGGTCGTCGCTTACAGGCATAACCGCCGCTCCGCGAATCTCGCCATGCGCTGATTCTACGCCAGCAACATCCCACGTTCCACGCCATCAATCCCCATTAACGGGCGATCCGCTTTCTGTAAGTCCACGGTACCTTCCCCGGTACTTACGGGCTTGCGGAAATGATGAAAAACGATTTTTCTTTTGGTGGTAACATGGACTCAAAATACGGATCTTTGTTAAACAACTATCTAACAATCCTAGCAAGAGTTTTACCTACTCGGTTAGGGGTTATACCTTAACTTGAACTCCTTCTCTTGGTCTCCTTGTGGTGGTCGGATGGTTCTCTCCTCGTCGTCTCTTTGTGCCGAAGATGGATCCACCTGAAAGCTTCTACCTTTGGCTTCACTTCAAACTAGAAGAAACTAGAACACTTGGTTTGCTAAACCTTGTGAACTAGGATGAGTAGAGGAGTGTGTTGGGTTTTATCTTTATGGTTCTTGCTTCTCAACACATGAGACAAGTGAACCATAGACTAGAGAGAGAGCAAGAGGAAGAGGGAGAGCTCAAGCATGAGAGAGAAAAGAAATGAAAGAATGAGCACGCCTTTTGCCATCCAAGCTCTCATAATCCAAAATAATCATAACCCATAATAGTAATTAAGTATTATGTGATGGTTCAAGTCAAAATGGCCATATCATTTCATGCACTCATTTTGCAAAAAGAAACAAGCAAGCAAAAGTCTTTGCCATGAAATGATAGCCATTGTAATGATGATGGTCAACTGGTCCAACCTAGTCAACCGGTCAACAAAGTCAACAAGTCAACAAAGTCAACCCTTCAACAACCATGTCACAATAATACTTAATTAATATTATTGTTAATCATATTTCATATTCTCATTAGGGTTTAGCAAAAGTCAACAGTCAACAGTCAACAACCCCAATGAGAATCCTCTGCCTCTGTCTCTCTGTCAACTGTGCATACACACCCGTATCCGCGTTCCGAGGAACACGAATACAAACGAGATAAAACCAATCCCAAAACGTACACTAGGATCTGGCTTAAACCAAAGCCCGCTAGTGTTAACTATCCGGACACTAAACGTGCACAAGTGCACGGATGTGACCGAACCCTATCGCAAAACCATGCGACCTCTACTCTTTTGCCTAAAGGCGAATAGCTTTCTGTGTGGGACTCTAAAGACTCGACACTACGCTGGCAGTGGGTTTAACCACAGACCGCAAGTGGCACTAGCTGTGCGTAACGGTCCCCAGGTAGATGCCGATAAGAAGACGGACGAGGTGAAACCCATCTGAACTACTACTGAGCCTGAATGTGACAATCTGTGTACAGTCCGGTCTGTTCGTCTGAGAATATCGCATGGCAGGCCTAGGGGCGGTAAACGTCAGTCCCCTAATAGCGGTACAAGTCGTGTCGGAGTGTAGCCCAGAACACTCTGAGATAACACTGGAAACCTACCAGTATATCTCGCTTGCCCTGGACAGGGACTTTGTGTAATGGCTCTCCTAGACACAGTGCGATATCAACCCTGTTAGTTATATGTATGCCCTAGAGGCCATTACTGTACATAGGATGTATATTGTAGTGGATGCTGGGACATATATAGGGAGGACTTTCTTGCTCGACATGATAGTATGCTATCTGGTTGCTCTTTACCTTAACGTGTATACTGATTGTCTCTCTGTTACATGTTGGTAAAGCCCTTAGGATGTGTACTTGACTACCTGGACTATGATGCGGATCATACTAGTGGGGACATGGTAGTCCATAAGTACATCCTTCAAAGTCCCTAGTCTTGGGTGTATCGAGACGGGGCATCGATATACCAGAGTAGACTAGCGTATACCTTCTCGACCCATGTAGATGGGCGATGGATGATCCCATATCCATTGGTGTTTGACATCGGAGATGATATACGGGTGCTCAGTAGAGACTGGGTACACTGGACGGACTCGCCGAGAACTCCCAGATGGTATTATACCTCACGTCAGATGGCAGTTCTCTGGTGACACTGGTACAGAGTAGTCTGTTGACCCGAGATCGTCATAGAGTCTTGTGTGGTTCCCACTATGCTTTGATTTCCATCTTACCACGTCCAAGAGGGCGTGCAAAACGGTGGTTTTTGGGTACAGTCCCGAGTCACATGGAGGCAATGAGCGATAGGAGGGGATTCGTCTCTCCCGGTATAGGGAGTTGATGTTGCACTGTGTTTGATTGGCTATAACAGGAAGTCCCTGGCCAGGGCTGATCTGAGAATTGCTGGTAAGTGTTACCAGTAGTTTCTCGACCCGTTATGAGCCTCATATCGACACGACTTATCGAGCTATTGGGGTCTGACGTTTACCACCCCTAGGCAAGATATGCGACATATCAGACGATCAGACCGGACTGTACGGTAGTGTTACTGGTCGGATTCACTAGAGTGTGAGCGGGCTTGCTCGTCGATCTTCAGATCGCTCAATACCCGGGTGGCCGTTACGTTTAGCAGACCGCTTGCGGCTTGTGGGTGCTTGATATGATCATCATCTGCTGCCGGCGTATTGACGAGTCTTTAGAGTCCTACACAGAGGTTTCCTGGATCAAGCGAAACGAAATAGGAGCGCATATGAGATATGTGCGGGACCGAGAATAATGCGTGTATGTGATACCGTATTTCATTCTCGCGATGAATGTATCGATTAGGTTATATGCGATATACCCTAGTTATCGAATCAAGAGTTGATTCGATAAGCCGATATATTGCATACTAGTCGGTTGTGTGCGACATGACCGGATCATTGAATCAAGTGTTGATTTAATGATTTAATGCATAATTGTATATTTGATATATTACTTTGCATTAACTAGTATCGGTTCACTTTAAATGGATTTTCTCACTCGGGTTGTGCGCATTATATATGTGATATGATTTTGTGCACTTGCTTGTATCATGTTTGATGATGCATGATTTTTGGTTAAGTATAAAGTATTAAACCTTGGTTAATGAAATGGTTAGGGTTTATTATTTGTTATTCATTTATCTTATTTAATTATCTATTTATTTTTGATAAATGAATAAAAGAAAGAGAAAATAATGGTGGCTTCTTTTGTTGCTTAGTTAAAGCTTCATGAAGCTTTGACTTAGTCCACCATTCTTATCTCATCCTTAACCCTAACCATACCACTCAACCATGATTAATTCTCTACACTAAACCATGGTTCTAAGATGATAAGAATGTATTATTCTTTTCATTTTAGAATTATCTTATCATATCTTTTCTTCTTCTTCTTCCTTGAACTAAAGAAGAAAACCTTGAGGTCATCAATGGTGATTGATGCAAATGAGTGAGAAATCCAATTCTAAAGTCTACCCACTTCCTATTTCTTCATCCTCTACCTCTTGCCAAGTAGTAGAGTGTGTTTCCTTCACAAGTTTTTAGGGCTAAGTGAAGGTGGAGCTTGATTTAACGATGCCTCGACGTAGATCATCTTCGGCATGGACATCGACGACCTAGCTTGCCCATTCTCCGACGAAGAGACACTAGAGCCCGGATTTTGTTTTGGACAGCGGAGACGACTTCGTTGCGGAGCTATGGAGGTGGAGCACCGGATCTACAAAGGTTGTATTTCCGTATTCTCTTTAGCTAAGTTGTTAGCTAGTTTACTTTTCGCCTAAATATCTAGCAAACGATCTTGTTAGGGTTTGTAGGCACCGTTAAAATTTGAAATTGGCATGATCGATACCTTGTGAGACCTCACTAGGGTGCCTAGGAACCTTTCACTGGTATCAGAGCCTAGCTAGAGCCTTAGGAGAAGTCCAGACGGAATTTGAAGTCCGATCGAACCGAAAACACGAACTCTAAAATTCTCTCTGTCCAGATTTTAAAATTGTGGATTTTTCAAGATTAAAAATATCTAGAAAATCAAGCAGGGTTTTCTAAGAATTTCTGTAAAATTCGTGGACCGGATTCCACTTTCCCACCGCGTTTCCGCGGCACGAGCATGCCTCGTGCGGCGGAAGCGCGGCCGTTTTGTCGTTTTGTGAGGTATTGTTTGCACAGTAATTCTCAGTATTCTGTTCTGGTTTTCCTGGGATATTTTAAAATTTATTATACAGTTGAATTTTCAGAGGTGGTTTTGGGGTTTCGGAGTTTCGATCGGAATATCAAATTTTGTCTGTGTGGCTTTCCGGATAAATTTTAGAATATGTTAAAAAGTTCGACCGGATATAAATACCCAATTTTTCCCCTGTCGGGAAATTTCCAAGTGTTGGATTTTTCCGTAGTTTAACGACGTTCTAAGTAGTGCAAGTAATGCAATGGACCCTCTAGAAGACAACAAACCTTAACTCGATTATGTGACCGTCTTGAACTGCCCTTTGAACCTTCGGGTTTGGGGCAGTACGGCGTGCCACATGTGAGGCGTTGGCTTGACCCTTCTACGACTGGACCGTTGGTACTGAGGCACGAACTGAATGTTGTTAGACTTGTTTCATGTGTTGATCTGTATCGGGAAAACTTGGGTGTTCGAATGTTCAATCGGAAAGTTTAACATTTTCTAATTATCTGGAATGGGATACAATAATTGGAATTCACAATAGTTATGAGATAACTGAATGAATGTTATAAACATAGCAGTTTAGTCTCACTTGATCGGTTGCCACGGAATTTTGATGTGATCAAAAGTCCGTCGCAATCACGTAGCGTACGCGGATACTCGCCGGGTAAACTTAATAGACAGCCTCACTCCATTGCCCCGACCAAGTGACTGTAGGAGAACCCCGTCGCTGAAAGCATCCGTTTGGGTGCTCGCGGCAGCGGTGTTCCGCCTTGGTGTACTTCGTCGATGGTATCGGGGGTGCGGCCGCCTACTGAAGTTTGCGACGAGCATTCGATCAGGATTTCGGGAATCTTGTTGAATTCCCCGACTTGATATTGAAAAGAGTTTTCGATAATGAGACTAAAATGCGGGGTTTATAAATGTTAGGCATGCGATGTCTAAGAAATTCATTTGGTCAGGCATGCGATGTCTGAGGTGGTTGCGGATTCCAACTGTTGTTGTTTTACACTTTCTTTTCTGTGACCGTAAGTGTAATATGTGATATCGCCGGTTTCGTTGCTATATGTCAACGACAATTGGGATGCGCATGTTTACTTACGTTGATGACATGTGATGTTATGTGTTGCTGGATATGTTATATTGGATCGTCGTATTCGAATAGCCGGGGGTTTTTATGTGAGATGAGTGTTTTTCATTTTCATTCATGTAAAAACTTGTATGTAATATTCTTTTATTTGGGGCACTTCCAGGTAGCGGAAGATGTCACCTTTTGTATATTATTTACTTTTCCGCATTAGGATAGACCCAAGGAGGGGAGCACAAGTAACCGGGTTCTGGGGTCCAGTGGGAGACTAACTCGAGGAGTCGAGTCCGGGTCTCCTAACCCTAGAATTGGTAGGGTTGCTTGCCGCTCTCGTAGGGGTCTAGGGGTGTGGGTTTGGCTATTCATCACGACCGTGGAATCCGTGTTTTATACTGGCTCGTATTGAAAACACGGACGTCCTAGTATATCCAATATTTCATATGTTTCTTCTGCTGCGATATCTGTGATGTGATCATGTGATGTTCTATGATAGATATAGTATATAGTATATATGATATATTATATAGACGTTACTTATGTTTTACACCCGCGCTAGCCCTGCCCTGCTCTGTCGTTAGTTACCTAACCTAACGGTGCACGAGGGGACGTCGAGGCGAATGCGGATGGCATAAGTGTACGTCATATCTATCTGTGATGTTTAGGTACTTAAATGATGGGACTTCATTAATGTGATTAATGAAATAAAAGAAACCTAAGCTGTTGTAGAATCGAATTTCAAAATAAAAATAGGTAGCTACAGTTCTTGCTTTGCATCGAGGTGTTCCTTGTAGAACATCCTGCACCTTATTCGATAGGGAAAGGACCGAGATCCCTTCACCGGGAGTGACTCCTTTAGCAATAACTGGCAGATGCTACAACCCTCGGTTTGTCTTTGATCGCTTCTATAGTTTCCGCTTTGCACAGTGATATATATGATATATCCCGCACCTCATTCGACGAGGAAAGGGCCGACGATCCCTTCACCGGGAGTGACCCCTTTAGCAAAACTAGAAAAGCTTCAAAAACATTCCATTTAAAAACCATTTGATTCCGCAACGAGATCAAGTTCAAAGCGTCAAAGGTTTTCACAAAAACCAGTCGCAACCCTCCGTCATTTTAGGAAGTAGAGTACTTAGTATTCGTGCTGTGTTTGTTGACCATAGTCAAGGCACAGTGTACGGTAGCTAAGTGATGTCTTCCTACACCGCATATGATGCGATTAGTTAGGACAGTCATGTGGCTTTGTTGACCTTAGCCAAGGGTCATGTGGGTGGGTCTAATTAATCACGAAATGACGGGTAGAACTTGACTAGTACCTATGATTTGTTGACCTTAGCCAAGGTCATAGGTGCTAGGGGTAAAAACCTTTATCGGGAGTTTCAAGTGTTGAAATTTGCAATGAGATTGCATACCTTCTATGAGATAGTTGGATCCCGATACCCGCTGCGAGTAAGAGTTACTCCTGGGAGAGTTTTATACATTACAATTAGCCGATCAAGTAGGTGTCTAGAAAGGTGTCAACGGGGTTACGCCTCTGGGAAAACGAGGTTTGCAGTAATTAGGTTCGTGTGAAAGCACGGGGGACCTCCCTCAAAGTACCGACACTGGCCTGGCTGAAAGATTGGCGAACTTGTAGTGTGTAATTAATCCCGGCTAGTCTTTCCTTTTAGGGTTTGAAGGAAGATTTGATAAAAAGCAGTGGGAGCCATCCTGATTAGATAAAATAATAACCAATCTATTCTTGACAGAGCGCACGCTGAGTGTTTTCTTCTCTCTCTCCTGGTAGCGACCATGTCACGCCTTAATCAAGATAATAATACGGATTATTGACCGAACCCGCTTGTTATACTGAGCTGGGGAACGTTGGTCCCGCTCCAACTTATAATTGTTATAAGACAGAGCAGGAAATTGGGGAATACCAGATTTCCCGTGCCGCCCAAACGAAGAGAGTGCATGCTGATGCATCATCTTCGGGTGTGTTCATAATACAGAACTGTTTCTCAGTATCCTCCGCATCCTTGGTATATGATACCGGATCAGGATCCCAGATATGTAATCTGTTACATAGGGCTACAAAAGGGTAGAAAAACTGAGTACGGGTGATAAGTTTCATGAGGCAGAAAACGGGGCAAGTGTTGCAGCCAAGTCTGTTGGTCACTGTCACCCTGTATTGTAATACATTGATTCTGAACGAATGTTATTAGATACCGAACCTGATATACAAAATCATATCTGTCTCTTTATTAGTAAAGAAACGATAAAATTTCGTATTGTTGGATAATGTTTTGAACATTTCCTATATCAAAAGTTGATCGGTTCAGGCACGTTATCTAAAAGCATTGATGTTCTAAATCAAACTACAGTTCTTAGTATATGGAGCACACATAAGAGGAAGAGTTCAGAAATGAACGGATCCTTCTTAAGGTATTGTAGACTAGGTCATATCAATGTGACCCGACTAGCTAGAGTTACATAAAGATGCATATTTAAATTAGATTGAATTTACATCTTGTGAAACTCGCCAGTCATGTCACAGAGATAAGATGACCATAGCTCCGTTTACAGGAAACAGAGAAAGAGTTAATGAACTCTTGGGATGATACATGTTGATGTATGTAGGTCCCCTGTCTACACATGCCAGGACTGGTTCTTAGTACTTCATTACGTTCTCTGATGATCTCTTTAGATTCAGACATATGTTCCTGTTGAAACACAAGTCTGAATCTTTTGAGATATTCACAGAATATAAGTTAGAAGTAGAGAACCAAAATACGGGTATAAGTATTATGTCCTATGATGAGATCAAGGAGGAGAATACTAGTGCATGGAATTCCTGGACTATTCTAAAGGAGAATGAGATTCTCTCTCAGCATTACTCCTCCGTATACACCATAGCACGATGGTATATCAGGGCGGAGCAGATACACCCTATTTGATATGGTGTGCTCTATGATGAGTAATACTGAATTACCTTTTTCCTTAGGGGAAATTGCACTTGAGAAGTTGCATACCTATTGAATAGGGTTCGAATCAAATCAGTGCCTACCACTTCATATGTGATATGGAAGGGGAAGAGCCCATATCTTAAGTTAGTTAAGATTTGGGGTTTTCCGGCCTATGTCTAAAAGAAAAATCCGGACAAGCTCGAGGCAAGGTCTGTTAAGTACAACTGGAAAGGTTCCAGCTATACAAACGACTGCAGCTGATTTGGTAGAACCAAAGGATTCAGTAGAAACCAACGAACCTCAGCCTCTCCGCCGATCTAGTAGGGTTCCTCACCCACCTGAGAGATACTTCTGTTTCTCTATGACAGTGGGAGCGAGGATTACATCATGAGATGATGACCCAACTAGCTTCAAGCTAGCCATCAGGAGTAAGACTCTGTCAGAATGGCTGGATGCTTAGTGATCTGAGATGGAATCCTTATACACCAACAAAGTATGGACTTTGGTTGCTATATCTGAAGGGTTAAATCCCCATCAGGAGCAAGTATATCTTGAGAAGATTACTTGGTGTACATGGAAAAGTTGAGACTTTCAAAGCTAGACTTGTTAAAGGTTTGCATCATTGACCAGGTATGGATTATGTTGAAACCTTTTCTAAGGATCTATGCTTAAGTCCATCCAGATCCTACTTGCCACGGCTACATACCATGACTACGATATCTGGCGGTTGGGTGCCATGACTGCTTTTCTAAATGATGTTTTAGAAGAGTGAGTCTATAAGTACACAGCCAGAGGGCTTCGTAAAGAGTGGGAGCAGCGGAAACGTGTGCAAGATGTTTTATCTGATAAAGCAGGCATCGCGGAGTTGGAACGTCTGTTTTGATGTGTTTGTCAAGGAAGTTGACATCATCAAAATGGTAGATGAACCTTGTATATACAAAAAGGTAGTAGGGAGTATGGTGGTGATCCTCGTAGAGTACGTGGATGACATACTCTTGATAAGAAAGGAGTTTCCTATGCTACGCTCGGTCAATCTCCGTTTATCACAATTATTCTCCATATAGGATCAAAGTGATACCTCCTTAATCCTAAGTTTTGGATCTATGAGATAGATTTAATTGGATGTTAGGATTCTCACTAGTTGTAGTGAGATGGTATCAAACGATCCTGAGGAGAATCACTGGAAGTGTTCCAGGGCGATAAAGACGACTGAATGTCAGTCGCAGGCATTGTCTTTACCCTTAGTAAAGGGACGGTATGTTGGAAGAGTTCCAAGCTAGATACCGTGACATACTAGACGATAAAGGCAGGATACATCGCTACTTAAGATGCTACCAAAGAGGCTGTTTGGATGTATAATGGTTCATGAGATGAACTATGTTCCTCCCATTGTGTGACAATGGAGTTGTGGCTTGTGCCAAGGAACGTCCGTCCCATCAGTGATCCAGACTTATTCTATGGCAGTATCGCCTGATCATGGAGATGGTTGATCTCCAGGCTGATCGAGGTTAAGGAGAGTAGACTCAGAGGACAACACGGCGGATCCACTCACGAAGGCCTATTCCCAGAGAGAGACTTTCATGGGATGGTTGAGTATGAGATACTACGACCACTGCTACAGATGGCCCTAGTGCAAGTGGGAGATTGTTAGTTATATGTATGCCCTAGAGGCCATTACTGTACATAGGATGTATATTTTAGTGGATGCTGGGACATATATAGGGAGGACTTTCTTGCTCGACATGATAGTATGCTATCTGGTTGCTCTTTACCTTAACGTGTATACTGATTGTCTCTCTGTTACATGTTGGTAAAGCCCTTAGGATGTGTACTTGACTACCTGGACTATGATGCGGATCATACTAGTGGGGACATGGTAGTCCATAAGTACATCCTTCAAAGTCCCTAGTCGTGGGTGTATCGAGACGGGGCATCGATATACCAGAGTAGACTAGCGTATACCTTCTCGACCCATGTAGATGGGCGATGGATGATCCTATATCCATTGGTGTTTGACATCGGAGATGATATACGGGTGCTCAGTAGAGACTGGGTACACTGGACGGACTCGCCGAGAACTCCCAGATGGTATTATACCTCACGTCAGATGGCAGTTCTCTGGTGACACTGGTACAGAGTAGTCTGTTGACCCGAGATCGTCATAGAGTCTTGTGTGGTTCCTACTGTGCTTTGATTTCCATCTTACCACGTCCAAGAGGGCGTGAAAAACGGTGGTTTTTGGGTACAGTCCCGAGTCACATGGAGGCAATGAGCGATAGGAGGGGATTCGTCTCTCCCGGTATAGGGAGTTGATGTTGCACTGTGTTTGATTGGCTATAACAGGAAGTCCCTGGCCAGGGCTGATCTGAGAATTGCTGGTAAGTGTTACCAGTAGTTTCTCGACCCGTTATGAGCCTCATATCGACACGACTTATCGAGCTATTGGGGTCTGACGTTTACCACCCCTAGGCAAGATATGCGACATATCAGACGATCAGACCGGACTGTACGGTAGTGTTACTGGTCGGATTCACTGGAGTGTGAGCGGGCTTGCTCGTCGATCTTCAGATCGCTCAATACCCGGATGGCCGTTACGTTTAGCAGACCGCTTGCGGCTTGTGGGTGCTTGATATGATCATCATCTGCTGCCGGCGTATTGACGAGTCTTTAGAGTCCTACACAGAGGTTTCCTGGCTCAAGCGAAACGAAATAGGAGCGCATATGAGATATGTGCGGGACCGAGAATAATGCGTGTATGTGATACCGTATTTCATTCTCGCGATGAATGTATCGATTAGGTTATATGCGATATACCCTAGTTATCGAATCAAGGGTTGATTCGATAAGCCGATACATTGCATACTAGTCGGTTGTGTGCGACATGACCGGATCATTGAATCAAGTGTTGATTTAATGATTTAATGCATAATTGTATATTTGATATATTACTTTGCATTAACTAGTATCGGTTCACTTTAAATGGATTTTCTCACTCGGGTTGTGCGCATTATATATGTGATATGATTTTGTGCACTTGCTTGTATCATGTTTGATGATGCATGCTTTTTGGTTAAGTGTAAAGTATTAAACCTTGGTTAATGAAATGGTTAGGGTTTATTATTTGTTATTCATTTATCTTATTTAATTATCCATTTATTTTTGATAAATGAATAAAAGAAAGAGAAAAGAATGGTGGCTTCTTTTGTTGCTTAGTTAAAGCTTCATGAAGCTTTGACTTAGTCCACCATTCTTATCTCATCCTTAACCCTAACCATACCACTCAACCATGATTAATTCTCTACACTAAACCATGGTTCTAAGATGATAAGAATGTATTATTCTTTTCATTTTAGAATTATCTTATCATATCTTTTCTTCTTCTTCGTCCTTGAACTAAAGAAGAAAACCTTGAGGTCATCAATGGTGATTGATGCAAATGAGTGAGAAATCCAATTCTAAAGTCTACCCACTTCCTATTTCTTCATCCTCTACCTCTTGCCAAGTAGTAGAGTGTGTTTCCTTCACAAGTTTTTAGGGCTAAGTGAAGGTGGAGCTTGATTTAACGATGCCTCGACGTAGATCATCTTCGGCATGGACATCGACGACCTAGCTTGCCCATTCTCCGACGAAGCGACACTAGAGCCCGGATTTTGTTTTGGACAGCGGAGACGACTTCGTTGCGGAGCTATGGAGGTGGAGCACCGGATCTACAAAGGTTGTATTTCCGTATTCTATTTAGCTAAGTTGTTAGCTAGTTTACTTTTCGCCTAAATATCTAGCAAACGATCTTGTTAGGGTTTGTAGGCACTGTTAAAATTTGAAATTGGCATGATCGATGCCTTGTGAGACCTCACTAGGGTGCCTAGGAACCTTTCAAACCCCCAATACCGGGAGAGACGAATCCTGTCTAACCGTCACTGCCTCCAAGTGCTTCGGGACTGCACCCAACTACTACCTGTTTGCATGACTCCTTTGAGCCGTGGTAGGGTAGTAATCTAAGTACAGTGGGAACACACTCGAGGAGAAGTGACAGTGTCAAGTCAACGGACTAAGCCGTACTCATGTCACCTGGAAACTGATAACTGACGATAGGTATAGTACCAACCAACAGTTCCCCACGAGTCCTGTCCAGTGTACTCGTAACCTGACGAGCACCCGCATACTATCTCAAGTACGATGTACTGACGGCTGTGGGACAGACCGTCTCCCCTGCTGGGATGAGAAGCGCATACGCTAGTCTACTCCGGAGTATCGATGCCCTGTCTTGATAGTCCTACGACTAGGGACCTGCATAAGGATGTGCTTGTGGATTACCCAGCCCCCACGAGTGTGACTGCCATCACAACGCTGGTAATCAAGCAAAGATCCTAAGGGCTCCACTAATGTGTATAGGTGATATACTAAAATAAACACATGTACACATTAAAGTAGAAACAAACCAAATAGCATACTACTATTTTGAGTAAGATTGTCTATACAAGGTGAATATCCCAAGCTTCCATTAAGTAATATACAAACTAGTATGATACAGTAATGGCCTCTAGGGCATATACACTAATAATCTCCCACTTGCACTAAGGCCATGTACTTGCGTATCGAAGGCCTATCATCTCGATCAGCCGCTCGAACTGAGTCTGGGGTAAGGCCTTTGTGAGTGGATCAACAGTGTTATCTTCCGTAGCAACTCTCCGAACCTCGATCTCCTGGCGACCCATGATCTCCCTAATCAGGTGATACCGCCTCAAGATGTGTCTGGACTTCTGATGGGACCTGGGTTCCTTCGCTAAAGCTATAGCCCCGTTGTTGTCGCAATACAGAGGTATTGGATCAACAATGGACGGAACCACCTGAAGTTCTGTCAAGAACTTCCTTATCCAGACGGCTTCTTTTGCGGCATCTGCAGCAGCGATATATTCCACTTCCATCGTCGAGTCAACAACGGTTTCCTGTTTGGAACTCTTCCAACACACCGCCCCTCCATTGAGGGTAAAGACATAACCCGACATGGACTTGGAATCATCCTTGTCACTCTGGAAGCTGGAGTCAGCAAAGGCCTCGATCTGGAGGTCTTTTCCTTCATACACCAAGAACATCTCCTTAGTCTTTCTCAGGTACTTGAGAATGTTCTTTACCGCTATCCAGTGCTTCTCCCCAGGGTTTGACTGATACCGGCTTACCACACTCAGTGCATAAGCTACATCTGGTCTGGTACACAACATCGCATACATTATAGAGCCTACCGCAGAAGCGTAGGGTATAATAGACATGCGATCCCTTTCCAAATCAGTCTTGGAAGACATCTCTTTGGAAAGGGTGATCCCGTGACAAGCCGGTAGATTACCGCGCTTGGAATTTTCCATACTGAATCTTCTCAGTATGGTGTCGATGTACCTGGACTGTGAAAGTCCTAATATCCTCTTGGATCTGTCACGATAGATCCGGATCCCCAGAAAGTAAGAGGCATCACCCAGGTCTTTCATGGAGAACCTGTGTGACAAGAATCCCTTGACAGATTGTAGCATAGGAATGTCATTTCCTATCAACAGAATGTCATCCACATAAAAAACGAGGAATACGACAGTTCTTGCTACAAATCTACTATAGATGCATGGTTCATCTGGATTTTTGATAAAGCCAAATTCTTTGACCGTCTCATCAAAACAGATGTTCCAACTCCGCGATGCCTGCTTTAGTCCATATATAGACTTAAGCAACTTACACACCTTTCCGCTGCTCCCACTCTGAATGAAACCCTCTGGCTGGTCCATATAGACACACTCCTCTAAATTTCCATTTAGAAAAGCGGTCTTTACGTCCATCTGCCAAATCTCATAATCATGGAAGGCAGCAATGGCAAGAAGGATCCGAATGGATTTCAGCATAGCCACTGGAGAAAAGGTTTCGTCATAGTCCAAACCAGGTCTTTGACGAAAACCCTTTGCAACAAGTCTAGCCTTATAGGTCTCGACCTGTCCATCTACACCAATCTTCCTTTTGAAGATCCACTTGCATCCTACGGGTTTTACCCCATCTGGAGCAATGTCCATACTTTGTTGGTGTACATGGACTCCATTTCGGTCCGCATTGCATCCAGCCATTTTACCGAGTCAACGCTCTGAATGGCCTGCTGGAAGCTAGTCGGCTCATCACTATCAATGATGCAATCCTCTCTATCCCCATCTATGAGAAAACCGTAGTATCTCTCGGGCGGATGAGACTGCCTACTACTTCTGCGGAGTGGCGCAGGAATGTCATGATCTTTCGAACCCTCTGGTTCTAGTAAGCTTTCAGTAATAGCTCGTGGTTCTGGAATTTCTTCCAGTTCTATTGCGCTCCCATTTATCTGATTTTCCAAAAACTCAGTTTCCAAGAAGTGGGCATGACGAGAAACAAAAATCTTTTGTTCTTCTTCGCAATAGAAAAAATATCCCTTGGAGTTCTTTGGATATCCCACAAACTTGCACTGTACTGAGCGTGCCTCGAGTTTGTCCGCATGCTGCTTTTTGACAAAAGCTGGACATCCCCATGTCTTAATGTGCTTAAGATAGGGTTTCTTCCCACACCACATCTGATATGGTGTGGTAGGCACAATCTTAGTTGGAACTCGGTTCAAAAGGTATGCAGCTGATTCTAGTGCATATCCCCAGAATGATCGCGGTAACTCAGCGTTACTCATCATGGAACGTACCGTATCCAATAGGGTCCGGTTCCGTCTCTCCGATACACCGTTATGCTGCGGAGTGTATGGAGGAGTAAGCTGAGAGAGAATTCCATTCTCTTTTAGGTAATCCAGGAACTCGGCACTTAAGTATTCACCACCTCGATCAGATCTTAGTGTCTTGATACTTTTGCCTGTTTGTTTTTCTACTTCATTCTTATATTCCTGGAATTTTCCAAAGGCTTCGGATTTATGTTTCATTAAGAAGACATATCCGTACCTTGAAAAGTCATCCGTAAAAGTAATGAAGTAAGAATAACCGCTTCGTGCATGCGTAGACATTGGACCGCACACGTCGTTGTGTACGAGTTCCAAGAGCTCGCTCGCTCTTACTCCGTGTCCAGTGAACGGAATCTTTGTCATCTTTCCTTTGAGACAGGATTGACAAGTTGCATATGATTGATATTCGAACGGATCCAAATATCCTTCTGTATGTAACTTCGTCAACCTTCTCTCATTGATGTGATCCAGTCTACTATGCTATAAGAAAGCCTGATTTGTTTCCGGAGACTTTCTTTTGTGTGTATTCTGGATATTGAAAATCTGAGCTTGGTTGAATACGTATATACCATTGCTTAATATACCTGACCCAATCAAAACTTGATTAAGGTGAATGTTTACAACATTACTTACAAATGCAAATTCATAACCTTCTTAAGATAATAAATATATATATATATATATATATATATGATATTACAGGTTGCATTGGGTACAAAATAACAATCACGCAAAACCAAAACGTGTCCATCTAATAACCCCAGGTTATAGTCCCCCACGGACTCAGCATCCATGCCAGGTCCGTTTGCAACTCTAAGGGTCATATCACCTGCCTTCAAAACCTTACGCCTTCTCAGTGCCTATAAAGAATTACAGATATGAGATCCTGATCCGGTATCCAATACTGTAACACCTTAGAATGTGTTTTGTAGCTAATTATATTTTAAAATGTGGTTTTTAATAAAAAGTTTACCAAATTAAGTTTTAAATATTTTATCTTATTTAATGTGTATTTTATTAGAATTTTATTAGGCACACACACACTTGTGCATGATAACTAGGGTTGTTTTTGGGGTTAAACCATGATTAGCAACCATGGTTAACCAACCTTTTTCTCTAACCTAGTTTTATTACTTGTTTATGTGTCATGATAGTTTTAAATGGGTTTTAATTTTGAATTGGTGTTTGGTGCATGGTTGACTTTGAGAGAGAGGGAGAGAGAGAGAGAGAGAGAGCATGGGGCATCATGGCCTTTGCCATGCCTCATTTAATGAGGAAAGAGAGAGTGAGAAGGGGTCTTTGGAGTGTGCTCTCATTTCTCCACCTCATTTTCTATCTCTCATTCTCTCACTCTCTCACAAACACACACACACACACTTCCAGCAGCAGCAGCTTCATCACAAACTCACACACACACACTGCAGAGAGAGAGAGAAGAAGCAGCAGCAGAAGCAGAAGAAGGAAGCAGCAGCAGCAGCACAGGCAGTGGCAGCAGCAACAACATCAAGAGCATCTTCCTCACCATCATCAGCATCACTATCATCATCATTACCATCAACAGCAGCAGCAGGAATAGAAGCAGCAGCAAGCAGCAGTGACAGCAGCAGCAACACTAGGAGCAGCAGCAACAGAGGCAAGCTCCAGCAACTGCAGCAGCCATCACCTCCTCCATACACCTCTTCACCTGCTCTCTAGGGTCCAATAGGGTATATTTCCGAACCCTATTGTTTGATTGTGCAGCTTGTGTGCTAATTAGCTTGTTTAGTGCTAAATTAGCTAGTTTAGTGCTAGTTTTGGTGATTTGTGAGGTATTGTGGTAATTTGTTAGATGTGTTGGATACCCTAGTTTACTTAAGTGCTAATAGGGACATTGCAACTGAGAAATCCCCAGATTACACTAAAATACCATATAGTTTGTGATTTGTGCAATTTGTGACTTTTGAGGTGATATTTATGACTTTTGTGATCTGCTATAGACCCGATGCCTACAGAATAAAACTAGAGATGACTGGAGCATGTACACTAGGTATAGATAACACCCCCAGAAGACGAGCCCCTACCCCCTTTGTCTGGCCGACAATTTCTCCATTCTGGCCGCAATTTGCGGCCAGGAAGAGGAATTGGGTGTTGAGGTTTTGTGTGGAGCTTTATTCTGGGTTGTATAGGTCCTTGGTATGTCTAGTTTTGTAATATTGTACCTGTAGGAAAATCTGGGACTATATGTCGCTTTTGTGTTTAGTTGTGTTTGCGCGATACGCGCGATACGTGTGTGGGTTCTGTGATCCAGCGTATCGCGGCGTGTCGCGATGGTTTTTAGACGCGTACACACACGATTCAGCGTATCGTGCACACGCGCGTTTAGTTCGCGACGCGAGTTTCTCGTTTCGTTTCGATATCGCGTTTCGAGAGATATTAGGCTTATATGTGTTTTCATGTCGTATTTACAGGTGTGCAGGCAGGAGCTACGGACACAGCTACAGGGGGAGCAGGTGATAGGATTCACCCAGCGTGGAGTTTAGGTGAGTAGATATAACATCTACAGGGGAATCGCCCGCATGGCGTTATGCGTCTGGGCTAGGATTCAATTTCCTGTCGCACTTTCTACGTCATTGTAGAATTGCGTATTTACTGCATTTCCTAGATATAGCTAAATACTGTGACTAGCAGCCGTAGGACACTGCACACATTATTGACGGTTCATGTTGCACGAGCACGGATTGCATGCTACACACACACCGTCAATAATTGCCATGTCACACACTACCCCTTATAGCTACCTTTGCTTACCACACTTGACATCTAGTTATCGGTATACCTATAGTGTATCATACCTTTAGTGATAGGTATATTTTCACTTGAGATACAGCTACAGGTATACCTCCTACATATTTTACCTATACCGGGAGGGATTTCCTACATATGTTACTATACCCAGGGGGGTATACGACATCAGTTCCTATAGGTAGATACCTAGACTTAGCTATACCTGTATGTTAGACACGTATCCAGTTGCAGATACCTAGCTACTTTTACTGATGTTACTTAGCTGTACCTTATCATGATTTCTCATACATCTGGTTCAGCTATATACTTGTGTTTACCTGCTCGCATTCAGATATATCGCATACTTCTATTCCTGTATTTATGCATTGTTTATCTGGATTTCATATGATGTTTTCGGGATTTGGGAACCGCGGGAGTTCATGAAATTATGCATACATGTAACAACCCGGTTTCCTTGATATGATATTTCGAGCGTCCCCCATGAGTTTTATCGGTGCTGATTACCTACTCCATACGAGGTGTGGTTGCCGTATGAGAGTACATGGCGGGGCCCGGTATGGTTCCCCTCGGCAAGAAGATCGATGGGTTTGCCGATTGAGCCTGGAGGCGGGCGAGTACCTACCGGTGATTGTTGGACCTGGCAGTTGTCTGGAGGCTACTGGCCAGAGTAGAGAGATGGATACGGGATGACCTGTACTGTCGAGGCCGAGGGCCGACACTGCAGACGGACCCCGTGGGCTGTCCGGACTGACGGAGCCCCATATACGAGGATTTCTGTGTCGATGCTTGGCACACGGTTTCATGATATTTCTTTAACCCCTTTTTGTATATATAACAGGGGACTTAGCCGTTGTTATATATACCCTTACACCAATATTAGTGGAATGGGACGCTAATATATGTGTATTGCCCCCATCATATTTATTTCTGTACATGTATATATATCTTTAGGATGTTAGATTCATATTGAGATTGGACTGGGATACTAGGTGATTCATTGGGATTTGGACACTGGATATACCTATGTGATTGGTGACTTGTACATTCGGATATAGGAGATTACCTGATATTGTACATACGAGATATGTGAGATCCACTTGATGTTGTACATGTGATATATGTGAGATACACTGATATTGTACACACTAGATATGTGGGATATACTCGACATTGTACATTGAGGAGATGTGAGACTTATTTGATGTGAGTGCCCAATGTGGGGCCTGGTTTGAGGATTTGGGATTGGAGTATCTTAGTGGATTGTGATCCTGCCACGACGTCAGGTTTCCGTGGAAAGTGACATATTCCACCCTACACCTCACCATTACCTATCTTATGCACAGATTCATATATTGGTAGTACTTGTGGTGTACCCTTATGATAGTTGCATATTTGCTTTCTCATATCTCTATTGCACTGACATTGCATACCACTATCATGCCATCATTGCTTCACTTATTGATCGTACCTGCTAGTGTACTCTCTTTATCTCAGCATTTCATGACATATTGTTACTACTGTAATCGCATATCTTAGATTCATGCTGTACGTGCATTCCTGCGATTACCTGCATATGTTTTATACTATTCACGAGTTGGCAACTCACCCCCGTTGTGCCACAGGTGTTTCAGGTCTTTCCCCAGAGTAGTCGAGGCAGGCTATTCCCCTATCCAGCTATCCAGCTACCATCTTTTGCTACAGATACCGCATCAGCTCACAGTACCATTTTGCATAGGTGGGTTAGACGGTTATCTGTATTATATTTTGTACCTTCGTTGTATTGTACTCTCCATCTACTGTTGTATTATTGACATAGAGACTTGGTGAGGACGTTATGTGTATTATGGTGGATTTGGTGTCTTTATATATGCAGCTTTTTCTCTACTGTCCTTATTCTTCTGGTGTATTCATATTGACTAGTCTTTATAGAAAAAAATGGGGTGTTGCTAAAATTTTAAAGAAAGAAAGTGAGACTTTTAAAGAATTTGGGTTGCGATTTCAATTGTTTCTAAACTTGTATTATCTTTTCCGTATTTTTCTTGGTTTAGATTTCTGGGTTTTGGCTTTCTTTTACTACGTTGCGTCTTTAGGCGTTGCGTAGTATTAGGGCCGTCACGGGCCATTCTTGGGTCGTGACAAAGTTGGTATCAGAGCGTTAGGTTTTACCTTTCGGAGTGTAGGATGACCTTAGTATGATGGAGAAGGTAGCTTAAGCAGAGTAACGTAGTGTGTGTATGTCTGCAGCATACTCACAGCGCGGTACCTTGCATTAAGTGACCTAAGTACAAAATTGCTTGACATTCCTTCCTTGATGATTCAGATCCTTGAGATCCGATTTCCTCATTCTTATCGAATCTCATCTTATATCTATTTATAGCCTTGCCGCCGATGACTATGGGGACTCAGAGCGATGCAGCGAGGGCCGAGGTCAGGGTTAGCTCGGGTGAGCCGAGCACTGACCAGGATGGCACTCTAGTTGCACAGGTGCAGACGGATCAGCCTACGATCTATACTATGGATAGACTTTTGGTAGAGATGCAGGAGTTCCGCCAGACGATGAGTTCCTTGGTCGATGTCGTTCGGGAACTACGACAGGAGGTTGTCACCCCTGTTACTCAGCTGTCCCTTACGATCAGCATGCAGCAGTCCGTCACTTACATAGCACCAGTGGTTGCAGCTCCAGTTGACGAGGCACATATTTCAGAGGCTCAGAGAGTTCCAGGACAGTGGAGGACTCGTACCAGCGTATCAGCCCAGAGGCAGAGGTTTGGTCGTCGAGACAGATTTCGTGGCCTTCGCGGGAGTAGCAGAGGCTTGGGACGAGGACAGTCGTTCAGCTCTCATCCCCAGGATGGTCAGCAGTCAGCACGTGGATGTTTTCGATGCGGAAGCCTTCAGCACTTCGTCAGGGATTGTTCCTTAGCACCTCGTCATGATCGTTTCCAGAGAGGCCGTGGACGTGGAAGATTTGCTCAGAGGGCTCAGGCTACCAGAGGAGTTCATCCAGCTGCGAGTAGAGGGCAGACACAGGAGTTTGCTTCTACTCATCGGGACGCGCAGACGTCCAATGTGGAGTTTTCAGGTACCCTTGAGTTATATTTTATTTTTTTTATTATTTTCTCTTGGTGTACTTGTTGTTTCATGCTTGTACTGTGGTTGGGTAGATTAGTCTTGTTGTGCTAACTTCTGTCAGCGATTCTTTGGTTGCGCGACACGTATTCAGTTGTGTGCCAATCAGATAGGAGATAAAGATTTCGTCCGTCGTTTTGATCCTTCTAGAGATGTTGGATTTGACGTTCTCCTGGGCACGGACTGGTCAGCTACGTGTTAGGCGTCTGTGGACTACCGTGTGGAAGCAAGTTAGGTTTTGTTTTCCCCGGTAAGTCAGTTCTTGTTGTGTGGGTGCATAGTTGTGCCGCCTCTCACAGCTTGAATTCAGCCTGTTTAGCTAGTCGGCTACTGAGGAGGTGTCGTGGATTCTTGACGTTTCTTCGTGATACCGGAGCCACCGTGGGATTGTTGGACCGGGTTCTTTTCGTGCGAGAGTTTTTCCGACGTTGTTCCAGATGAGCCGGCGAAGCTGAGGGAGCTTAAGGATCAGCTGCAGAGTTTTGGTTTGGGGAGTTTGGTGCGTCTGAGTGTTTCGCTTTTGGGAGCTCCTATTTCTGTTCGTCGAGGAGAAGGACGGCAGTTTGAGGTTGTGTATCGACGGATCGTCAATTGAACCGGCTTACGGTGCGGATAGGTATCCTTCACCTTGCCGTGGCGATTTCTTCGATCAGCTCCAGAGTGCGAGGCATTTTTCTAAGTTTGCTTGGGATCAGGTCATCATTATTGCGGATTCGGATGATGACATTCCGAAGACTGCCTTATGCGTGCTACGGGCTTTGTGTGTATCGGTGAGTCGTTGGATTCCCTGATGCCCTAGCGGCATTCGTAGATATGATGAACCAGATTTCTGCAGGCCGTTCCTCGACCAGTTTCTGTTGTGTTACTTACGACACTCTGGTCTACTTAATGTGTCTTGAGGGACAGGAGTAGCACTTGAGGATTTGTTATGCAGATGCTGGGAGAGCACCAGCAGTTTGCTAAATTCTCAGAATGTTTCTTCAGGCTTGTTTTGTGTTGACTCCTAGGTCTTGTAGTCACGGGAGACGGTTTCGTATGGTTCCGAGGGAGATCGTGGCCGTACAGCTTAGGCCCGGACTTGTGTGCAGGACGGAGATCCGCAGATGGTTGGTCTTAGCAGGTTTTTGCCACCGTTTCGTGCAGGATTGCTCGAGTAGTGCTGCACCGTCGACTGAATTGACCAAAAAGGAGGTTTCTTTTCTTTGAACTGAGGCACGTGTACAGAGTCTTCAGCAGTTGAAGATTCAGTTAACAGCTGCATCAGTTCTTCCTTTGCTTTTGGTTCGGCGACTTTGTTGTTTAACTGTAATGTTTCTTGAGTGGGCTCGAGTGTGTACTGAGGTGACACTATAGAGTTATCGCTTTTGCTTCCCTACATTTGGAGGAAGTACGAGGAGGATATTCCACTCATGATCTGGAGATGGCCGCGGTGGTTTTGCGTTGGAGATTTGGAGACACTACTTGCTTGAGAGTCGTGTCAGATTTTCCACGGACCACTAGAGCTTAATGTACATCTTCCTGCAGCAGATTTGGATTGTTGTGATGGTCTCCTGCAGATTTACAGTTCTTGTGTGATCGTTGAGTATAGCTTAGTTCGTCTCTACGGAGGGGACAGCTTGCTCATGTTCACGCCCGACCACTTTCCTTAAATCGCTTTCGCGAGACACTGCCCGTCGAAGCTCGTACGTCAGAAGTACTTGAGCATATTCGGCTGGGTAATGATTCGAAAACCTTGATTGTGACAATGATGTGCTAAGTTAGGGACACGTTTGTGTACCTGCCATTATCAGGTAGAGGCGTGTAATCCTAAAGCATGCACATCTGTCAACTCTCTTTATGCATTCAAGCTCCACCAGCTTTGGCGTGACTTGTGAGATAGTTACAAGTGGACAGGAATGCAAGGAGAAGTTTCAGGTTTCGTTTCAAGTGTCTGTCTTGTTGTGTACTTTGGGTCGAGCATCTGAGGCCGGCTGGAGAGTTGCAACCTTTTACCGTTCCGAAGCAGGAATGGGAGCAGATCTCCACAAACTTCGTTATGGTTTCCACCCAAGTTTGGATAGGGTGCGACTCCATTCGGATTCTTGTCATCCGGTTTTACTCAGTTTGCTCAGTTGTTTTGTTAAGTTTGTGTGTTTGTTGTTTTGTTTGGTCGTCAGCAGCTGGGGATCGTCACTCGCCATCGTTAGGGTTCTCCTACGATAGCTGTTATCAGGAGACGCTCTAATTGGCCACCCTTAGGCTTAGGGGTTAGGTCGTGTCGATCGCCAGCCTGTTGTTTCTGACTCTGCGTAGGTAGGATTTTAGACCCCAGCTATGTCTAGAGAATTCGGAGATAGTCCAGTTGTGTTCAGGTCAGGATGAGAACTATCCATTGCAAACAGATGTTTTATGCGACTGTGTTGGTCGCAGGCTTGAGTGCGCAGTGGCAAGTCATGGATTCCTATGGACTTTCCGATGAATGACGTGTTGGATTCTGGGGAGCTTATCCCAGGGTTTAGGTCCTTCTGAGATCCTATAAGCGAGTTAGTTTCGTTGCCTTCAATTTGGCACTTCCGCCCAGATTTCTGGATTTTCACCCCGTATTCCTTGTGAAGATACTTTACAAATTCCTTCATGACCTTCTCACATGTTTTGGCACCAGACCATTTAGCTTGACGCGATCTTTCGTTCACCCGCAGCCATGTGTGTTAATGGCTCGACAGGTGGAGAAACATCGGTCAAGAGTCTTGCCATCTGTGAAGGGTTTCCTTGGACGTAGCCGTATAGTGAGTTAGTCACTTGGGAGGCTGCGAACGAGATTTGAGGATTTTAATCTTCTCTTTGAAGGTACATGTAAAGGTATAATTTTTAAATTCGGGGACGAATTTCTTTTAAGGGGGGGAGATTGTAACACCTTAGAATGTGTTTTGTAGCTAATTATATTTTAAAATGTGGTTTTTAATAAAAAGTTTACCAAATTAAGTTTTAAATATTTTATCTTATTTAATGTGTATTTTATTAGAATTTTATTAGGCACACACACACTTGTGCATGATAACTAGGGTTGTTTTTGGGGTTAAACCATGATTAGCAACCATGGTTAACCAACCTTTTTCTCTAACCTAGTTTTATTACTTGTTTATGTGTCATGATAGTTTTAAATGGGTTTTAATTTTGAATTGGTGTTTGGTGCATGGTTGACTTTGAGAGAGAGGGAGAGAGAGAGAGAGAGAGAGCATGGGGCATCATGGCCTTTGCCATGCCTCATTTAATGAGGAAAGAGAGAGTGAGAAGGGGTCTTTGGAGTGTGCTCTCATTTCTCCACCTCATTTTCTATCTCTCATTCTCTCACTCTCTCACAAACACACACACACACACTTCCAGCAGCAGCAGCTTCATCACAAACTCACACACACACACTGCAGAGAGAGAGAGAAGAAGCAGCAGCAGAAGCAGAAGAAGGAAGCAGCAGCAGCACAGGCAGTGGCAGCAGCAACAACATCAAGAGCATCTTCCTCACCATCATCAGCATCACTATCATCATCATTACCATCAACAGCAGCAGCAGGAATAGAAGCAGCAGCAAGCAGCAGTGACAGCAGCAGCAACACTAGGAGCAGCAGCAACAGAGGCAAGCTCCAGCAACTGCAGCAGCCATCACCTCCTCCATACACCTCTTCACCTGCTCTCTAGGGTCCAATAGGGTATATTTCCGAACCCTATTGTTTGATTGTGCAGCTTGTGTGCTAATTAGCTTGTTTAGTGCTAAATTAGCTAGTTTAGTGCTAGTTTTGGTGATTTGTGAGGTATTGTGGTAATTTGTTGGATGTGTTGGATACCCTAGTTTACTTAAGTGCTAATAGGGACATTGCAACTGAGAAATCCCCAGATTACACTAAAATACCATATAGTTTGTGATTTGTGCAATTTATGACTTTTGAGGTGATATTTATGACTTTTGTGATCTGCTATAGACCCAATGCCTACAGAATAAAACTAGAGATGACTGGAGCATGTACACTAGGTATAGATAACACCCCCAGAAGACGAGCCCCTACCCCCTTTGTCTGGCCGCCAATTTCTCCATTCTGGCCGCAATTTGCGGCCAGGAAGAGGAATTGGGTGTTGAGGTTTTGTGTGGAGCTTTATTCTGGGTTGTATAGGTCCTTGGTATGTCTAGTTTTGTAATATTGTACCTGTAGGAAAATCTGGGACTATATGTCGCTTTTGTGTTTAGTTGTGTTTGCGCGATACGCGCGATACGTGTGTGGGTTCTGTGATCCAGCGTATCGCGGCGTGTCGCGATGGTTTTTAGACGCGTACACACACGATTCAGCGTATCGTGCACACGCGCGTTTAGTTCGCGACGCGAGTTTCTCGTTTCGTTTCGATATCGCGTTTCGAGAGATATTGGGCTTATATGTGTTTTCATGTCGTATTTACAGGTGTGCAGGCAGGAGCTACGGACACAGCTACAGGGGGAGCAGGTGATAGGATTCACCCAGCGTGGAGTTTAGGTGAGTAGATATAACATCTACAGGGGAATCGCCCGCATGGCGTTATGCGTCTGGGCTAGGATTCAATTTCCTGTCGCACTTTCTACGTCATTGTAGAATTGCGTATTTACTGCATTTCCTAGATATAGCTATATACTGTGACTAGCAGCCGTTGGACACTGCACACATTATTGACGGTTCATGTTGCACGAGCACGGATTGCATGCTACACACACACCGTCAATAATTGCCATGTCACACACTACCCCTTATAGCTACCTTTGCTTACCACACTTGACATCTAGTTATCGGTATACCTATAGTGTATCATACCTTTAGTGATAGGTATATTTTCACTTGAGATACAGCTACAGGTATACCTCCTACATATTTTACCTATACCGGGAGGGATTTCCTACATATGTTACTATACCCAGGGGGGTATACGACATCAGTTCCTATAGGTAGATACCTAGACTTAGCTATACCTGTATGTTAGACACGTATCCAGTTGCAGATACCTAGCTACTTTTACTGATGTTACTTAGCTGTACCTTATCATGATTTCGCATACATCTGGTTCAGCTATATACTTGTGTTTACCTGCTCGCATTCAGATATATCGCATACTTCTATTCCTGTATTTATGCATTGTTTATCTGGATTTCATATGATGTTTTCGGGATTTGGGAACCGCGGGAGTTCATGAAATTATGCATACATGTAACAACCCGGTTTCCTTGATATGATATTTCGAGCGTCCCCCATGAGTTTTATCGGTGCTGATTACCTACTCCATACGAGGTGTGGTTGCCGTATGAGAGTACATGGCGGGGCCCGGTATGGTTCCCCTCGGCAAGAAGATCGATGGGTTTGCCGATTGAGCCTGGAGGCGGGCGAGTACCTACCGGTGATTGTTGGACCTGGCAGTTGTCTGGAGGCTACTGGCCAGAGTAGAGAGATGGATACGGGATGACCTGTACTGTCGAGGCCGAGGGCCGACACTGCAGACGGACCCCGTGGGCTGTCCGGACTGACGGAGCCCCATATACGAGGATTTCTGTGTCGATGCTTGGCACACGGTTTCATGATATTTCTTTAACCCCTTTTTGTATATATAACAGGGTACTTAGCCGTTGTTATATATACCCTTACACCAATATTAGTGGAATGGGACGCTAATATATGTGTATTGCCCCCATCATATTTATTTCTGTACATGTATATATATCTTTAGGATGTTAGATTCATATTGAGATTGGACTGGGATACTAGGTGATTCATTGGGATTTGGACACTGGATATACCTATGTGATTGATGACTTGTACATTCGGATATAGGAGATTACCTGATATTGTACATACGAGATATGTGAGATCCACTTGATGTTGTACATGTGATATATGTGAGATACACTGATATTGTACACACTAGATATGTGGGATATACTCGACATTGTACATTGAGGAGATGTGAGACTTATTTGATGTGAGTGCCCAATGTGGGGCCTGGTTTGAGGATTTGGGATTGGAGTATCTTAGTGGATTGTGATCCTGCCACGACGTCAGGTTTCCGTGGAAAGTGACATATTCCACCCTACACCTCACCATTACCTATCTTATGCACAGATTCATATATTGGTAGTACTTGTGGTGTACCCTTATGATAGTTGCATATTTGCTTTCTCATATCTCTATTGCACTGACATTGCATACCACTATCATGCCATCATTGCTTCACTTATTGATCGTACCTGCTAGTGTACTCTCTTTATCTCAGCATTTCATGACATATTGTTACTACTGTAATCGCATATCTTAGATTCATGCTGTACGTGCATTCCTGCGATTACCTGCATATGTTTTATACTATTCACGAGTTGGCAACTCACCCCCGTTGTGCCACAGGTGTTTCAGGTCTTTCCCCAGAGTAGTCGAGGCAGGCTATTCCCCTATCCAGCTATCCAGCTACCATCTTTTGCTACAGATACCGCATCAGCTCACAGTACCATTTTGCATAGGTGGGTTAGACGGTTATCTGTATTATATTTTGTACCTTCGTTGTATTGTACTCTCCATCTACTGTTGTATTATTGACATAGAGACTTGGTGAGGACGTTATGTGTATTATGGTGGATTTGGTGTCTTTATATATGCAGCTTTTTCTCTACTGTCCTTATTCTTCTGGTGTATTCATATTGACTAGTCTTTATAGAAAAAAATGGGGTGTTGCTAAAATTTTAAAGAAAGAAAGTGAGACTTTTAAAGAATTTGGGTTGCGATTTCAATTGTTTCTAAACTTGTATTATCTTTTCCGTATTTTTCTTGGTTTAGATTTCTGGGTTTTGGCTTTCTTTTACTACGTTGCGTCTTTAGGCGTTGCGTAGTATTAGGGCCGTCACGGGCCATTCTTGGGTCGTGACAAATACCCAGGATGTAGAGTTTATTGATAGATAGTTTTCAATAACATACACACCTGAAGCTGAAGCCGCAACTTGCTTCAGATCCTGGGTTCTGGCCTTCCAAGCCCTGCAATCCTTTTTCCAGTGTCCACTTTTGTGACAGTAAAAGCATTCTTCCTTTCCTACAAGCTTTCCCGCTACCTTTGTTGCTTTTGTCTTTCCCTTCGTATCCACTTTACTAACACCGCCCCTTGGTTTGGCGGGGGCTTTCTTCTTCTTTCCCTTGGCTCTCGCCTTGGACCTAGAAGAGGAAGATCCTCCTACAAACAAAGTGGATGTTTTCCTACCTTTCTGTAGGGTGCCCTCTGCACTCCTCAGCATGTTGAGGAGTTCTGAAAGCTCAACTTCTTTTTCTTGCAAGTTGAAGTTCAGGATAAACTGGGCGTAAGTGGAAGGAAGGGACTGGAGAATCAAGTCCTTATAGAGCTCGTTCTCTAACGTGGTCCCAAGGTCCGCGAGCTCCTCAATGAAGCCAATCATCTTAAGCACGTGTTCCGCTGCCGATGATCCGACGACCAATCTCGCCGAAAATAGCTTTTTCGAGACTTCGTATCTGGCGATACGGGATTGCTCCCCATACAGTTCTTTTGTATGGAGAAATATGGATTCAAGGTCCATATTCTCGTGCCTCCTCTGATGTTCATTGTCCATAGAGGCAAGCACGAGGCACTTGGCCTTCGCGCAATCGATTTCCCAGGTCTTACGGATTTCCTTATCTGCGACGCTGGTTTTGGGACCTGGGACAGGGGGAGATTTGGTGGTAAGGAGATACCCCAACTTGTCATAAGTGATTGCCATTTTGACATTCCTGAGCCAATCTTTGTAGTTTGGCCCTGTCAGTATATTTTTATCTAGTAGTAACTTAAGTACAGTCATGATGTTTGGTCGCTGCAATTAGGAGAGAGAGAAGAAACACTTTAGCGTGATGCTCTTGCAAGTTTAGAGTGGTTTTTAATTTGTCTAAACAGGATGGCTCCCACTGTCTCTCGAATCCCTCCTCAAACCAAAAAGGAAGAATTAGTCAGGATCAATCTCACCGTACAATTCTTGCTTAACCATTCAGCCAAGCTGGTGTCGGTACTTCGAGGGGGGTTTTCCAACGGTTTCGTGAAGTTCCTTAATTAAATAACCTCTTTTCCCTATGGGCGTAGCCCCGCTAACACCTTTCTAGACACCTACTTGGTTTATAGCATTGATCGTTAAGTGAGAAATTTCCCGAGGAGTAGCATATACTCATAGTAGGATCGGGATCCAAATATCATTGCGTGACAAAATTGAAAGAATCCTACCAGAATCATCACACTCCAAATGGTATGCAGCGCTAGCAAGTTTCAGTTCTTTTGAAACTCCCGATGTAGATTTTTTCCCCATGCTCTTATGACCTTGACTTTGGCCAACAAATCGTAAGTCACATGTCAAGTTCTACCCGTCATTCTCCAGGTTAATTTGAACCCACCCGTACCTACCCCTGACTTTGGCCAACAAGGCAGTACGACTGTCCCAAACCAACACATCTATCTATGGTGCACATGAATACCCAATAGCTACCAATCACTATGCCTTGACTTTGGCTAACAAACATAGCTTGAATACTATTGACCATCCATGTGAAACGACGGAGGGCTACGAATGGTTTTGGTGAAACCGTGAACGTAGTGAACTTGATATAATCGATGGAACGAGATAGATTTTAAAAGGAGTGGCTTAAGCTCCGCGTTTAAAAGTTATTTTTGAAAAGAAACCGAGTGGTTTTTGAAAGTGTTCCAACGACTCAACTTTGGTTTATTTTCTTGCATTAATTTTAATGCGTCCCATCATTTAATCCTACCATTGCAGAAAACAACGAAAATATGATGTACTCTTATGCCATCCGCATTCGCCACGGGGCCCATCATTACCCGTTAGGTTACTTAACTAACGACAGAGCAGGGGCTGGACTAGCGCGGATGCAAAACATAAACAACGCCTAAATAGATATCATATATAGATATGCACATTCGTCACATGCAATGATAGCCATTCCAGATCACAGATGTACACATTGGATATACTAGGAATCCACAATCCGTACGAGCCTGTAACGAAGAGCGGATTACACGGTCGTGATGAATAGCCAAGACCCCACCCTAGACCCCTACGGGTGCGGCAAACTACCCGCCAAGTATCCGAAGCAAAGCAACCTCCCTCAACACCGTGAGTAGGCCACTCGGCACTTCGAGATACCCGGTAGTTTGTGCACCCCATCTTGGGTCTATCCTAGGAGCAAAAACAGTAAAAGAAATTATACAATGATGGCTACACCCCCATCCCGGTTGTGCGGCCATATAAATAATATTACATCAATTACAAATTACATGAATTGAAAGAAAAAGAAAACTCTCATCTCACAACCCCCCGGCTATTCATCTACGACAATCCAATGAATTCATATACACATACGATCAACATTACAGATCACAGATGTGTATAACCCCACTAATCGATGTATAGCGATTAGCAGACATTCAATACATATATCACATCACAGATATAACCCGCTAGCTTATGTCTTTAGAAGTTCGATCAAAATACGGATTTTTAAGCCCCAAAAACAAATTTTGCTTTCTGGAAAATCTGGGCAGAAAAAACATATTCCAAAAATCCCCAAACAGCCCCAGAAAAACACTGCAGGAAACTTGTGCCACGACCGAGTCAACTCGGCCGCGGAACCGCGGCGGGAGCATGCTCCCACCGCGTTTCCGCGGTGCATTGACCGAGTCGGTGGACCAATTTTCTTATGTGGGTTTTAAAAAGCCTGAGCCGATTTTTAGTGTCAGATTAATTATTTTTTGAACAAGAAAAAAAATCGGCAGAAACTATAATTTTTCGGGCGTGTTTCGTGACTTTTTCTCCGATCGAACTTCTACTTACTTTGCTAACATGTTAGATAGTGTTTAACTAGGCTCTGATACCACTGTAAGTCCACGTTACCTCTCCCGGTACTTACGGTCTTGCGGAAATGATGAAAAATGATTTTTCTTTTGGTGGTAACATGGACTCAAAATACGGATCTTTGTTAAAAAACTATCTAACCTAACAAGAGTTTTACCTACTCGGTTAGGGGTTATATCTTAACTTGAACTCCTTCTCTTGGTCTCCTTTTGGTGGTCGGATGGTTCTCTCCTCGTCGTCTCTTTGTGCCGAAGATGGATCCACCTGAAAGCTTCTACCTTTGGCTTCACTTCAAACTAGAAGAAACTAGAACACTTGGTTTGCTAAACCTTGTGAACTAGGATGAGTAGAGAAGTGTGTTGGGTTTTATCTCTATGGTTCTTGCTTCTCAACACATGAGACAAGTGAACCATAGACTAGAGAGAGAGCAAGAGGAAGAGGGAGAGCTCAAGCATGAGAGAGAAAAGAAATGAAAGAATGAGCAAGCCTTTTGCCATCCAAGCTCTTATAATCCAAAATAATCATAACTCATAATAGTAATTGAGTATTATGTGATGGTTCAAGTCAAAATGGCCATATCATTTCATGCACTCATTTTGCAAAAAGAAACAAGCAAGCAAAAGTCTTTGCCATGAAATGATAGCCATTGTAATGATGATGGTCAACTGGTCCAACCTAGTCAACCGGTCAACAAAGTCAACAAGTCAACAAAGTCAACCCTTCAACAACCATGTCACAATAATACTTAATTAATATTATTGTTAATCATATTTCATATTCTCATTAGGGTTTAGCAAAAGTCAACAGTCAACAGTCAACAACCCCAATGAGAATCCTCTGCCTCTGTCTCTCTGTCAACTGTGCATACACACCCGTATCCGCGTTCCGAGGAACACGAATACAAACGAGATAAAACCAATCCCAAAACGTACACTAGGATCTGGCTTAAACCAAAGCCCGCTAGTGTTAACTGTCCGGACACTAAACGTGCACAAGTGCACGGATGTGACCGAACCCTGCCGCAAAACCATGCGACCTCTACTCTTTTGCCTAAAGGCGAATAGCTTTCTGTGTGGGACTCTAAAGACTCGACACTACGCTGGCAGTGGGTTTAACCACAGACCGCAAGCGGCACTAGCTGTGCATAACGGTCCCTAGGTAGATGCCGATAAGAAGACGGACGAGGTGAAACCCATCTGAACTCCTACTGAGCCTGAATGTGACAATCTGTGTACAGTCCGGTCTGTTCGTCTGAGAATATCGCATGGCGGGCCTAGGGGGGTGGTAAACGCCAGTCCCCTAATAACGGTACAAGTCGTGTCGGAGTGTAGCCCAGAACACTCTGAGATAACACTGGAAACCTACCAGTATATCTCGCTTGCCCTGGCCAGGGACTTTATGTAATGGCTCTCCTAGACACAGCGCGATATCAACCCCCAATACCGGGAGAGATGAATCCTGTCTAACCGTCACTGCCTCCAAGTGCTTCGGGACTGCACCCAACTACTATCTGTTTGCATGACTTCTTTGAGCCGTGGTAGGGTAGTAATCTAAGTACAGTGGGAACACACTCGAGGCGAAGTGACAGTGTCAAGTCAACGGACTAAGCTGTACTCATGTCACCTGGGAACTGATAACCGACGATAGGTATAGTACCAACCAACAGTTCCCCATGAGTCATGTCCAGTGTACTCGTAACCTAACGAGCACCCGCATACTATCTCAAGTACGACGTACTGACGGCTGTGGGACAGACCGTCTCCCCTGCTGGGATGAGAAGCGCATACGCTAGTCTACTCCGGAGTATCAATGCCCTGTCTCGATAGCCCTACGACTAGGGACCTGCATATGGATGTGCTTATGGATTACCCAGCCCCCACGAGTGTGACTGCCATCACAACGCTGGTAATCAAGAAAAGATCCTAAGGGCTCCACTAATGTGTATATATGATATACTAAAATAAACACATGTACACATTAAAGTAGAAACAAACCAAGTAGCATACTACTATTTTGAGCAAGATTGTCTATACAATGTGAATATCCCAAGCTTCCATTAAGTAATATACAAACTAGTATGATACAGTAATGGCCTCTAGGGTATATACACTAACACTTTCTACGCGGGCGTGACGTCGGGGGGCGTAACCGCCGGCGAGATTCTCGCGCCTGCTGCTGCGTGCTCCACCGCTATATAAACCCCCATCACAGAGGGGTCAAGTAAGCCATCTTTTGCTCTTTTAATCCGTTACTATGCTCGGATCTCATCATTAACTTGATCGTCGAAGGGTCCTTGGTAGTTCCAAACCACCCCGGGACTTCTTTGCTGGTACTCGCCACCGAGCTCCTCATACCACCTCTTCCACCAAAACCCATTGAGACCCACATGCAACGGAAGATAACCATCTAAGTCCACCAGGAGATTGGCGGAAGACAACATCTGACGGAGACCCGAAAAGGACCTCCATCACTACACAAAGAAGAAAACTTTCTAAATTAGAAGCATTTATCGAAAAGCTTACGTGGAAGGCGTGTCCCATCACGATCGCTCTGTGGATTAGTTCAAAATATTTGTTTCCCCCTTACAACGCACTTACGGAGTGTTGAGATTGATTCCACAATCGCCACTGCACTTGTATAGACTACTAGCCACCTTTTATCACATGTTTAGGAGAAGTTATAGGACAACCCGTGGGAAAAATAAAAAACTTGTGAGAAAAACCTTGTATGCAAGGGTTTTCCTTACACAAAACCCAAAATCATCCAAGGGCTTGTAAATGGCTTACATGGTGAAAACCCTTGCATATTAGTATTTTCCCTCTTTGTGAGACGTCTAGTCTCCAAAGAGGTCCTATTCTTCGTAGTGTCTCATGAAAATAAGAATGTTCAAATTGAAAGAATTCTAGTGTAAGGAACAAAACTCTAAAGAAAAATGAAAAAAAACTTGCAAATAAAGATCTAAATGAATTACCGGATGTGAGACCAAGGAAGATGCGTGTTCTTTACCCATAGGTTGGGTTTGAAATGCAAGATTAAGCCTCTTTGAAAAATGAAATTTTTTTATATAAGAAAATATTTTTTTGTTTTTTTTAGTGTTTTGAATTAATAATGCAAGAGATATGGATTATTATCTAACATGAAAATTAAAACAATCTAAATACAAAAAGAAAGAAAAGAACCGAAGAGAAAAGGAAAGTTTGGCATGTTTGCGTTGCCTCTTTATCTCCTGCACGATCCTGCTTTGGCCTTGTTGATGAAACCTTAGAGAAGATTGAGAGCTAGGCTCCCAGGCTCTAAAATTTTCTTAGGTGGTGTTAGTCTCAAGTCATTTGAAAATACAATTCTGGAATTGAAAATTCATGTTTGTCCCGAATTATTTAAAATTGGAATTTACTTAATGGTGTTAGTCGAAACTAGAATTTTAGAATGCGAGAATTTGGATTTTAGAATTCGTTATTCTATTTATGGTACAAAAATTATAAAACCAATCAATTTTCAAATCATCATGTACCCCCAAATTTTCTAAAATAACCTACTATACATATCAGATCAAATTTTAAATAAACCATCCCACCCGATATGGAAACCACCGGCTGCCACCACCATCAATCGGATATCCACCGCCGCCACCTCCAATTACCATCCCTGTTCACCCCGCCACCAGCATTAATGCTGAATGTAATGAAGAAAAGTAATGCGGAAAGTAAATACGAAAAGAATTAAAATAAAAAAACTACCTTTATTGATCAACTATTGCGTTACAAATTGCTCGCTGAAAAACTAAATTGCAAAAACTTAGTTGCCCACTAGATCTCTGTCTCGATCGATAGATGATTCGATGATTTTGTAATGTAAAGCTCTCGGTCCTTTTTATAGTCTCTGGAATTAGAAACCGTAGATACCATATTGGAGTATGTAACATTTTGATCATGTCCCTGAAAATCCAGATCATACGGCCAGTAATAGACCGTGGAACTGCCTCCCCTACCCATGTTTGACCGCGGATCCGCCGCCTTCTGGTGGGCTTCTGCATCCAATTTTTTCGTGGCTTCTTCTCTCGATATTTGGAGATCCTCTTGATACAAAAATTCTGAAAATATTACTCTTAGTCTCTTCCGTTGCTAAATTCTTCGATTTTCTCTAAAGATTTGACAGATTCGGTATGATGCTTTGATTTGTTGTGGATCTCCTACATAGATTTCAGACCTGAGCTAATCTAGTATAATACCTGCACAATATCTCAAAATCATCTTGTTAGTAGCATTTGTTGTTTTTGAGAAATTATTCCAACCATTTATATTATATAATATTTTAAGAATATTGTGTAGGAATATTTGATAGGATATGCATATTTTAATTAATAATATTTCATTTAAATATTATATGCATTTATTTTCTCTGATTATATTAATTATAAATGAAGAAATATATGATAATAATATTTTTACAAATAAACCCATATATGTTTTTTTATTTACAATTAACACCTTTTAGTAGTTAATAATAATAGGGAAAATGTTCATACAAATGTGCAATATTTTTGACTAATCAAATACCCCCAAACTTATGTTTGATCGTCCCGAGCAAACTATTTATTAAAAAGAAAGAGAAAAACCCAACACATTTTCGTAGGCAACACGATTGCACATAGCTCGTGCAATAAGCCTTTAAACCTCTATGTGTCCCTAATAGGAGGAGTGTTGTCTCCTAAGGGTTTTCAGCGGATTTTACCCACAAAATCCCCCCCAAAAAGAAAGAATATAAAAATTACATGCAAAGATAAGAACATATAAAAGAAAAAACTTAGAAATAAGAATTTCAGACTATACGAGCTTTTAAGTTGTCATGAGCCCTATCTTAATAGTCATGAAAAGATATTAAAAATCCCATCATCTCTCAATAGAACATCGTCTTTAGTCTTCCTCCTTATTTTTCTTTCAAATATCGATCATATACCCTACGTGTGTGTAAAAGACATCCCTACACTTGGAGAATTCAATTCAAGCTATCATACACTTGTTCATATTCCTTAGTACTTTTTAGTCGGTGATGTTTTAAATGGATTTGCTCACATATTTTTCATACGACTGTTAATACTTCTTAAGGTACTAACCAACCGATTACCGAATGTGCTCACTTATTAAGGCGTAATTAGCAATATGCTAGTCTTGCAATACCTAAGACTTAGCAGTGACTCCCAAACCAATTGGTCTAAGGCACTATGTTATAAGGCACCCTCACTATATTTTTTTATGCTGCCTTAAGTAATTACAAAACCAGTGTTCATTTTTCTGCACCACTTATCTTTTATGCATCATTTATATTTTATTAATTTATATTTTTTCTTCATACTAAGGCTTTTAGACAAGAGTATTTCAATGTATTCTCTACTATCCCAAATTTCAAGATGTGTGCAAGTGCGTATAGTAGGGTATCAACGTTCATAAATTTGGACTCAAGAATTGGGACTAATTTTTAGACTTATTTCTATCCGCATATTAGTGATTCCTTCATCTTACTAATCCTTGGGACAAAAGCTCATGACTACGTATTACTAGTTTCATTTTAAAACATATAATTTTCTTGCATTTCTTAAATTTCTTCCTTTCTTTTTCATATGTATTTTTCACTTTCTAACTTTTATTTTTAAAAAACAATTATCATGCAATGCAATATTTACATATGATGCGTAGATCCATACAAACCATCCCCCGAAACTTATTTGCAGCAGTGTCCTCACAGATGTTGTTCTGTAAGCTCAAAACGTGAAGACAAGAAGAAACAGTTCAATAAGATGGTATAAAGAAAGGGTCAAAAGTGAATAACCGTGAAATCCTCCCCCAAACATGTTCTTGGCTCATAATTGTGCAAACAATTCTTTTCTTTCAAGAGCCACAATATTTTTCTTCGTCCCCCAAACTTGAGTAAAACAGTGTTTTCATTACTAAGTATTGAAATTTAATATAAGAGGGGGGGGGTTAAATATTAACGGTCGACACAAAGCTTTGCAATGACCAAAAGTTAAAACCAACCATTCAAATATTTTATCTAGGTAACACCATGGTTGGTAGAAAAAGACGAAACGGATGTACGGGTAGAAAAATACTCGAGACTGTATAAGAATAGTGGTTGTATCATGTCTTGAGTAGAAGAAATAGAAATGAGAGTAACGATAAGAGATGAAGTGGGGAGAAGAGAAGATGTGTAATCGAAAAGATTTACGTCTCGGTTGGTAAAGAAGGAATAAGTGGAATAGTCGTATTCTTGTATGTGATAAGAAGAAGGGGTGGCGGTTCAACTTTTTTTTCCTCAAAGAGAGGCATACGAATTTCCGGTAGAGGTTGATTTATCACAACATCCAAGTCTTTAAGGAACGTGAGTTCTTTGGTGAAAATAATTTTGAAACTCTCATCAATGTTTCGAATGATAATCTCATCGGAAAGAAAAGAATAAGTGGAATAAGCAGATTCATTAGAAAGGTTGAAAGTTTCAAGGTCAATCTATTGCGCACCAGAATTCAAAACACTCGATTCGTCAGTAATTATAGAGGTAAGAGACTCGAAAAGCTCATCAACCGTATTTCTAAAAGTGTTTAAATCAAGTGGTTTTTCAAGAATCATAGAACTCGAAATATCGGAGTGTGGTTTATCAAAACTCGGAGGAACTGAAAGAAGATGAGAAGAAGAACCAAAGAAAGTGGGTAATGAAATAGGTAAACAAACTTGGGTGTCGAGCATTGTTGATCCAGATGTGGGAGATGAAGACTGAATATCGGTTTGCATATTAGATAGGGTGGTGGAAAGAATAGGATTGGTTAACCGTGCAGGAAGATGTTCACATTCAATGGAAGGGACATGATAAGTCGGAGAATTGTTTATCACAGAAAACTGCATTTCAATACCGCTCATTCATTATCTGTTTTGTTATATATCGGTACTACTAACCAGTGTCTGCTCAGTAATTACAGAATATATGTATCTGTGACAAAATACTGGAAATACACTTAAAATCACGGATATATTGTTTGTGAGCCGACACTGCAACCGGAACTGGAAATCGACCGATATTCAAAGAGTTTTTGCAAATAAACAAGTGCACACACATTTTCGTCCAACACATAGCAAGTGTGCACTAGCTCTTTGATGCATGGACCTAGAGAGGAGGCTGCCCAAAGCACATGGGGGGACAAGAGTGAAAAATGCATAAAGATGTGATGTTATGTATAGCTACATGTTTCCCTCCAAATCCCTGAGTGCATCCCATGCCTTTATTGAGAAATATAGTATCACCGGTGGATTTGTCGAGAGAACACAAGACCATACAACAAGCACGAACCCAAGACTCATCAACAGGACCGGCCACATTCCCTATTTGGCCGAGCTGGCCGCCCCTTGCCCCAAAGACCCCCAAACTTCTGTGGTCCCTCTCTTGCTGCTACGTCATCATATTATTATTTCTTGTTTAATTTTCTTTTGTCCCTATTGTAGGGATTCTCTAGCACCATCCTAGGGTTTGGGTTGCATCACACATGCTATAATAAAATTTTAAGGGGTGCTAAACAATACCTACCATGAATCGAACTAGAAAATTAGGGTAACAACATATAGTATCATATACAAAGTAGTGTCTAACACTAAGAGGTAAGTAATACAACCTTTGTAGACATCCTCTTGTGACTCCTTGGATCGAGTAGGGTTTGAACCGGTTCGCTAGAATCCTTCCAAGTCCACGATGATCCACCATGAAGTCCCTTTGATCAAGCTCCTTGTCACGCCCCGCTTCCCAGTGTACGGCGAAGGGGACGCGACGAGGCCCGCTACGTATATACTCAGAAGTACATACGCTAAGCGTATCTAAGCAATATAAAATAAGTACACAAGAGACAAGAGATATAAAAATAACAGCAACTTTATTAATAACATTCTTTCGTACAATGCATGAAAAGTAAATACAACTGAAATGGAAAGCGATGCCTAAACAGTGGCATAACAGGAAATGTAAATACTGAAAAGAACAAGGTACAATATCTAGAGCTCGGGGTCTTCGTGAAACTGCTCCAAGTCTTCACCGGTGGGCTCGATCTCTGCTGGGTCTAAAGCACCTGACGACATTCAAAGAAGAAAGAAATAGAATGTCGTCAGCGAACAGGTCGCTCGGTAAGTCCCAAAGATAAGGGAGTAATAGACAGAAAGTAAGAATGAGAGAGAGAGAGAGAGCTTTTAATGTTGTATTATAATATTGTAATATTGTAATAACGTTGTTGTTTGTAGCCTGGTACAGAAGATGCCAGTGTATAAGAGGGGAGTCCCACTTACACCGGGGACCTTGGTAACCTGTAGTACAAGGCTCCATCGATAATACCACGGAACAACGACATGGATGTAATTACGTCTTAAATGACCACCTCGTGCCACCTTTAACATATTCCGTACCAGTCTACCCCTTAAACCCCGTAGTGTTATGATGGTATTGTAGTATTGTATTGTATAAGTTGGATGACTGATCAAAACCATGATATCAGTAACCATGTTATAACTGTATAATTAGGTAAATGGAATAACGGAATAATGGATGTATATCCATGGTTTGATTCAGCCAAGTTGTAATGATTGTTAACAGGATTCTGGGATTCATGTATTCATATAAAGTTGGAAAATTAAAGAATATAGATTGATAACTGGATTATGGAATTCATGTGTTCATATTGAGTTGGAATATTAAAGAATATAGAATGTCTTGAATCATATTCAAGTCAGAAATAGTCAGACTCAAATCCGAGTCAGACTAAAAGAAAAGTAATTTGAAGTTCTATAATTGTTAGGGTCCTTATTGTAATTTATAAAACTTGAGGGGGTTTTATATAAAAATACTTTTGTATAGTTTTCAAGATACACCTCAAGTATTTATTATTCTTCTTTATAGTTATAATGAGTGTAAATTTTATTTGTGTTATTCTAGTAAATATATCCTAATAAAAGTATTAATTTATAATATTGATTTATTTGAAAATTCATGGTATTTTAATGTAACTTTTAATCTTGTAAATTTTAGAAAAAGGTGGAAACTTTATCTAATAATAAAATAGGCGTTTAAATGATAATTATATATATGTTAATACAAGAATAATTTTAAATAAGTATTTTATTTTCCAAAATCTCATTTTTCTTAAATGTCGTATTTTAAACCTTTCGAGACCGAATGCTCCTTGCGGAGGTCTGAATCTCGCGCTACTAAGCTCGAGGGTGCACCATAAACCGTACTATCCCTAACGAGTTCCCCAAAGGTGGGTTGTAGTGGCGCTTTGCAAAGATTTAATAAATACTAGTCATTTAGAAAAAGGTTTTATAAAGATGAGGTATTTATTTGTAAAAGGTATGAATTTCCGTATTTTAGTTTCTAGGGTTTCCTAAGCCAACTTGCCTATCTCTAAAAGGTCTAAACGACAAGTCATTAGAAGCCTCAAATCGCCTCTTCACCGCCAATTGCGGCCAGGTAAGTACAAGTGAGGAGGGAGGGATCCGCTCACGTATCGTGAGGCGGGCCTTTTAAAGTTACCCAAGCTCACTTGCCTAGCCTAGACACCACAAAGTCAGTTTAGATAAACGATCGATGTCCATGACATATCGTATTTTTCTATTAAAAGATTTTGTTTTAAAATTGTATACAACTTAGGACTTTTAGAAAAGGTTTATAAAGAAAAGGGTATTTTAATGTAAAATTTTGTATTATCGTATTCTAAGTTTTGATGATATCAATTAGGGTTGTATTTGCGTGTGTGTGGAGGTAGGTCATTACCTCGTGATCTACGTTAAGGTATAGCAATTGTTAAGGGTTAAATGTGATAACTAAATATTGTGGTATTTAAGTGAAAGAAATACGATAAATGGAAACGTTATCATTTCATGTGAAAAACTTTATCCAAATTGATTTTTAAGTGATTAATAGTCAATATGAATATGTTTAAGCATTATGTAATTTGTGACTGTTAGTGTATATGCCCTAGAGGCCATTACTATATCATACTAGCTTGTATATTACTTGATGGAAGCTTGGGATATTCACAGTTGTATAGACAATCTTGCTCAAAATGGTAGTATGCTACTTGGTTTGTCTCTACTTTAATATGTGCATGTGTTTCTTTTAGCATATCGCTTATATACATATTAGTAGAGCCCTTAGGATCTTTGCTTGATTACCAGCGTTGTGATGGCACTCACACTCGTGGGGGCTGGGTAATCCATAAGCACATCCTTATACAGGTCCCTAGTCGTAGGACTATCGAGATAGGGCATCGATACTCCGGAGTAGACTAGCGTATGCGCTTCTCATCCCAGCGGGGGAGACGGTCTGTCCCACAGCCGTCAGTACGTCGTACTTGAGATAGTATGCGGGTGCTCGTTAGGTTACGAGTACACTGGACAGGACTCGTCGGGAACTGTTGGTTGGTATTATACCTATCGTCAGTTATCAGTTCCCAGGTGACATGAGTACAGCTTAGTCCGCAGACTTGACACTGTCACTTCGCCTCGAGTGTGTTCCTACTGTACTTAGATTACTACCCTACCACGGCTCAAAGGAGTCGTGCAAACAGGTAGTAGTTGGGTGCTGTCCCGAAGCACTTGGAGGCAGTGACGGTTAGACAGGATTCGTCTCTCCCGGTATTGGGGGTTGACATTGCGCTGTGTCTAGGAGAGCCATTACACAAGTGGTCCCTGTCCAGGGCAAGCGAGATATACTGGTAGGTTTCCAGTGTTATCTCAGGGTGTTCTGGGCTTCACTCCGACACGACTTGTACCGCTATTAGGGGACTGACGTTTACCGCCCCCTAGGCCCGCCATGCGATGTATCAGACGAACAGACCGGACTGTACGGAGATTGTCACATACAGGCTCAGTAGGAGTTCGGATGGGTTTACCTCATCGGCCTTCTTATCGACATCTACCTGGGGACCGTTACGTACAGCTAGTGCCGCTTGCGGTCTGTGGTTAAACCCACTGCCAGCGTAGTGTCGAGTCTTTAGAGTCCCACACAGAGAGTTTCCCTGCATTGAGCGAGACGTGTAGAGGCCGTATGGTTTTACGGCAGGGCTACGATCACTTACGTGCACTTGTGTGCGTATGCTGTTCGGGCAGGCAATACTAGTGGGCTTTAGTTTGAGCCAGATCCTAGTATTGCACAGATGGATTTGTTTTGTCTTCTGTGCATTTGCATTCTACGGAATACGGATGCAGGTGTGTATGCACAGATTTGTGGAGTGGAGAAGGAGGAGGTGCCTCATTAGGGTTTTGACAGTTGGTTCGGTCAAAACCATTATGAGCCGGAAACATTATTTACTAGTGCTTTTATTGATAATTATGTTATGGCTAATTACATTGACCATTTGACCATCTTGACTTTGTTGACCGTTTGACCAAAGTTGACTAGGATCTTTTTGAAAGGTCTAAAGTATTCTTTGGTTTTCTTTTTCATTTTTGTTATGATAATGGTCATGTCATTTGTAGACATCAACTTTATCTTGATGGGATTAGTAATGATAGTGTTTTCACATTATTGCAACCATGGTTGTGTTTTCTCTTGGTGAAGCTTTTCATTTGTTCATTCTCATTCTCTCTCTTGAAATGAGAAGCTCCATGGTTGCTAACCTTTCTCCTTCTTCTTTCTCCTCTTGATCTCATCTTTTGATCTCATGTGTTGAGAGAAAAATGACCCCACAAAGACAAATACATCCATACATCTCCTCTATACATTCTAGGGCTTCTTGACTAGCAATCACTTTGCCCTAGTTGCCTCGGCTTGAGGCGGAGCTTAGTGTACATCTCTCGGGTGGATCGTCTTCGACTCAAGAAGGCCGCGGAGGTGCCCAAGGTCCGGATCGACGCTTGGAGCTTGGATGGGCGAGTGGGACAGCGGAATGAAGACCCGAAGGACCGGTTCCGTGAGGTATATTTTCTACAAGCATAGTAGTTATAGCCTCTTGTAGTTTACTAGTTTCTAGTTTAGCAAAGATCCGTGCTCTAAGTCCATGTCGCCTTGCGCCAAATTATTGTTTTTCGTCGTTTCCGCCTCCCCGTAAGAACCAGGATGAGCAACGTGGACTTACAGTGGTATCAGAGCCTAGCTAAACATAAACTAGTAAGTTAGCAAAGTGTTTAGAACATCGATCGGAAAAAAGTCGCAAAACACATCCGCAAAAACCACTTGTTTCTGTCGATTTTTTTACTGCTCAAAAAGTGATTTAAAATATATGAAAAATCGTCTCAGGGTTTTGTGAAAACACTGCAGAAAAACGAGCCAGTGAATCGATCAAACGGCCGCGGTTCCGCGGCAATGACATGCTCATTGCCGCGGTTCCGCCGCGGTTTTGACTCTTCACTGGATCGGGTTTCGTGCAGTGTTTTAGTTTGGCTATTTTGGGATTTTTAATATATGTTTTTTCCACCCAGATTTTCCTGAGAGCAAATTGACTTTTGGGGTGGTTAAAAATCCGTATTTTGATCGGTATTCCATACACTTTGGCTAATGGATATTTTCTGTGATGTGATATATGTATTGAACGTCCGCTAATCGCTATATGTCGATTAGTGGGCATTATACATATCTATGATCTGTAATGTTGATGGTTTATGTATATGAACTCGGTGGATTGTCGCAGATGAATAGCCGGGAATGGGTGTGAGATGAGAGTTTCTTTTTCTTCCATTCATTGTAAAATTTGTAAATTGATGTAATATTATTTGTTTGGCCGCACAACCCGGTCGGGGTTGTAGCCGTCATTGTATTATTTCTTTTTACTATTTTTGCTCCTAGGATAGACCCACGGTGGGGTGCACAAACTACCGGGTATCTCGAAGTGTCGAGTGGCCTACTCACGGTGTTGAGGGAGGTTGCTACGCTTCGGGTACTTGGCGGGTAGTTTGCCGCACTCGTAGGGGTCTAGGGTGGGGTTTGGCTATTCATCGCGACCGTGTAATCCGTTTTTCGTTGCAGGCTCGAACGAATCGCGGATTCCTAGTATATCCAAAGTGTTCATCTGTGATCTGTAATGTCTATCATTGCTATATATATTAACTATTTAGGTGTTGCTTATGTTTTGCATCCGCGCTAGTCCAGCCCCCGCTCTGTCGTTAGTTAAGTAACCTAACGGGTGATGACGGGGCCCCGTGGCGAATGCGGATGGCATAAGCGTACACCATATTTTGGTTGTTTTCTGCAATGGTAGATATAAATGATGGGACGCATTAAAAGAACTAATGCAAGAAAATAAACCAAGTAAAAGTTGTTGGAACACTTTGAAAACCACTCGGTTCTTTTAAAAAACCAGCATTTTAAACGCGGAGCTTGAACCACTCCTTTTAAAAGCTATCTCGTTCCATCGACTATATCAAGTTCACTACGTTCACGGTTTCGCCAAAACCATTCGTAGCCCTCCGTCATTTCGGTTAAATATTCAGTAGTATTCAAGCTATGTATTTTGACCTTTGCCAAGACATAATGATTGGTAGCTGCTGAATATTTATCTGTAGCATAGATAAATGCGTTGGTTTGGGACAGTCGTACTACTATTTTGGCCTTCGTCAAGGGTATGTACGGGTGGGTTCAAATTAACCTGGATAATGACGGGTAGAACTTGACATGTGACTTATGATATGTTGGCCTTCGTCAAGGTCATAAGAGCATGGGGCAAAAAATCCACATCGGGAGTTTCATAAGTACTGAAACTTGCTAGCGCTGCATACCATTTGGAGTGTGATGATTCTGGTAGGATTCCTTCGGTTTTATCACGCGATGATATTTGGATCCCGATCGTACTGTGAGTATATGCTACTTCTCGGGAAATCTCTCACTTAACGATCAATGCTATAAACCAAGTAGGTGTCAAGAAAGGTGTTAGCGGGGCTACGCCCACAGGGAAAAGAGGTTACTTAATTAAGGAACTTCGCGAAAGCGTTGGAAAACCTCCCTCGAAGTACTGACACTGGCCTGGCTGAACGGTTAAGCAAGAATTATACGGTGAGATTGATCCTGACTAATTCTTCCTTTATGGTTTGAGGAGGGATTCGAGAGATAGTAGGAGCCATCCTGTTTAGATAAAATAAAAACCAATCTAAACTTGCAAGAGCATCATGCTGAGTGTTTTCTTCTCTCTCTCTTAATTGCAGCGACACAGTGACCGCACCTAGGTTACATCTAGATAATAAAATGACTGAATCTGACTGTTATGACTGGCAAAGGTCTGTCCAGATGTCCATTGCCCATGATAAGCTGGGACACCTCTTAACTGATCCAACCCCTGCCGTCTCAGGTCCAGTTTCCCCTGTCACGAATATTCATATCCGCGAGACATCGGAAAGGAACTCTGCGAAAGCCAAGTGCCTCGTGTTAGCCTCAGTTGATGGTTTATACCAGAGGCAGCACGAGAAGATGGACTCAGCTTCTATCTTCCTCCATAACAAAGTTTTATATGGAGAGCAATCTTGTATCGCAAGATATGAGACCTAGAACGAATTGCTTCCAGCAAGGTTGGCTATCGGGTCATCTGTAGGGGCAACGTCCTTACAGAGACCAGCTCTTTTGAGCTCTCGGACCTGAAGACCACGTTGAAGAACGAGTCAGATGCTGACTTAGTTCAACAGTCTCTACCTACTACCCTGAAAGAAACCAGGGAAGTAGAAAGAAAGAGAAGGGCAGAAGTTTCAGGAATGGATGCAGTAAAAGAGGGATGTTCCTATTGTTACGGGAATGAACATGGGCAGAAGGATTGCAGGGCTTGCAAAGCCAGTAGCCAGAATTCGAAGCATGTTGTGGCTTCGGCTTCGGGTGTGTTTGTAATAGAGAACTGTATGTCAGTTAACCCTACTTCCTAGGTATTGGATACCGGATCAGGATCTCATATCTGTAATTCGTTACAGGCTCTGAGAAACCGTAGGGTTATCAGGAAAGGTGATATGACTCTCAGGGTTGCTAACGGAATGAGCATGTATGCTGTATCCATAGGGGAATATCATCTAGGACTGACAACTGGGCAGATATTGATTCTGCGTGACTGTTTTTATGTACCAGGTGTGACTTGTAACATCATATCTGTATCCTTACTTTCTAAGGAAGGATATGATTTTACTTTTGTAAGCGATGTAGTAAACATCCACCTAAATCAAGTACTGATTGGGTCAGGTACATTAAAATACGGTATATACGTTTTGAATCAAGCTCAGGTCTTCAGTGTCCAGAACACACTTAAAAGAAAGTCTCCGGAATTAAATCAGGCTTTCTTATAGCATTGTAGACTGGTTCACATTAATGAGACACGGTTGACAAAGTTACATAATGAAGGATACTTGGATCCGTTCGAGTACCAGTCTTCTGCCACTTGTGAATCTTGTCTCATAGGAAAGATGACAAAGACTCCGTTCACTGGACACGGAGAAAGAGCGAGCGAGCTCTTGGGACTCATACACAGTGATGTGTGTAGTCCAATGTCTACACATGCGCGAAGTGGTTATTCATACTTCATTACTTTCACAGACGATTTCTCTAGGTATGGATATGTCTTCTTGATGAAGCACAAGTCCGAGGCCTTTGAGAAATTTCAGGAATATAAGAATGAAGTTGAAAAACAAACAGGCAAAAGTATCAAGACACTGAGATCTGATCGAGGCGGTGAATACTTGAGTGCCGAGTTTCTGGGCTACTTAAAAGAGAATGGAATTCTCTCTCAGCTTACTCCTCCATACACACCATAACACAACGGTGTATCGGCAAGGCGGAATCGAACCCTATTGGATATGGTTCGTTCCATGATGAGTAAGGCTGAGTTACCGCGATCCTTCTGGGGATATGCACTAGAATCAGCTGCATATCTTTTGAACAAGGTTCCCTCCAAGACTGTGCCTACCACACCATATCAGATGTGGTGTGGGAAGAAACCCTGTCTTAAGTATCTGAAGATATGGGGATGTCCAGCTTTTGTAAAAAAGCAGCATGCGGACAAGCTCGAGGCACGCTCAGTACTGTGTAAGTTTGTGGGATACCCAAAGAACTCCAAGGGGTATTTTTTCTATCACGCAGAGGAACAAAAGGTTTTTGTTTCTCGTCATGCCCACTTTCTGGAACATCAGTTTTTAGAAAAAGAAGCAAGTGGGAGCGTAGTAGAACTGGAAGAAATTCCAGAACCACAAGCTATTACTGAAAGCTTGGAAGAACCAGAAGTTTCAAGAGAATCGGACATCCCAGCGCCACTCCGCAGGAGTAGTAGGCAGTCTCATCCGCCCGAGAGATACTACGGTTTTCTCATAGACGGGGATAGAGAGGATTGTACCATGGATTATGGTGAGCCTACTAGCTTCCAGCAAGCCATTCAGAGCGGTGACTCGGTAAAATGGCTGGATGCAATGCGGGCCGAGATGGAGTCTATGTACACCAACAAAGTTTGGACTTTGGAATTTGCTCCAGAAGGGGTAAAACCCGTAGGCTGCAAATGGATCTTCAGAAAGAAGATTGGTGTAGATGGGCAGGTTAAGACCTATAAAGCTAGACTTGTAGTAAAGGGTTTTCGTCGATGACCTGGTTTGGACTATGACGAGACCTTTTCTTCAGTGGCTATGCTGAAATCCATTCGGATCCTTCTTGCCATTGCTGCCTTCCACGATTATGAAATCTGGCAGATGGACGTAAAGACGGCTTTCCTAAATGGAAATTTGGAAGAGTGCGTCTATATGGATCAGCCGGAGGGATTCATTCAGAGTGGGAGCAGCGGTAGAGTGTGTAAGTTGCTAAAGTCCATCTATGGACTTAAGCAGGCATCGCGGAGTTGGAACATCTGCTTTGATGATACTGTCAAAGAATTCGACTTTATCAAAAACCCAGATGAACCATGCATTTACAGTAAGATTGTAGGGAGTACTGTAGTATTCCTCGTCTTGTACGTGGATGACATTCTCCTAATAGGAAATGATATTCCTATGCTACAGTCAGTCAAAGGATTCTTGTCGCAGAGGTTCTCCATGAAGGACCTGGGCGATGCCAACTACATTATGGGGATCCAGATCTATCGTGATAGATCTAAGAGGATGTTGGGACTTTCACAGTCAAGGTACATCGACACCATACTGAAAAGATTCAGTATGGAAGATTTCAAGCGCGGTAATTTACCGGTTTGTCACGGGATCACCCTCTCCAAAGAGATGTCTCCCAAGACTGATTTGGAAAGGGATCGCATGTCTATTATACCCTACGCTTCTGCGGTAGGCTCTATAATGTATGCGATATTATGTACCAGACCAGATGTAGCATACGCATTGAGCGTTGTAAGCCGGTATCAGTCGAACCCAGGGGAGAAACATTGGATAGCGGTAAAGAACATTCTCAAGTACCTGAGAAGGACTAAGAAGATGTTCTTGGTGTATGGCGGAAAAGACCTCCATCTCGAGGCCTTTGCTGACTCCAGCTTCCAGAGTGACAAGGATGTCTCCAAGACCATGTCGGGTTATGTCTTTACCCTCAATGGGGGGACGGTTTTCTGGAAGAGTTCCAAGCAGGAGACCGTTGCAGACTCAACTATGGAAGCGGAGTACATAGCTGCTTGCGATGCCGCAAAGGAAGCTGTCTGGATGAAGAAGTTCCTCATGGAGCTTCAGGTGGTTCCTACCATTGTTGATCCAATACCGCTGTATTGCGACAACAACGGCGCTATAGCTTTAGCGAAGGACCCCAGGTCCCATCAGAAGTCCAGGCACATTTTGAGGCGGTACCACCTGATCAGGGAGATCGTTGATCGCCGAGAGATCGAGGTGAAGAGAGTAAATACGGAGAACAACACTGCAGATCCACTCACGAAGGCCCTACCTCAGACTCAGTTCGAGCGGCTGATCGAGATGATAGGTCTTTGATACGCCAGTACATGGCCTTAGTGCAAGTGGGAGATTGTTAGTGTATATGCCCTAGAGGCCATTACTGTATCATACTAGCTTGTATATTACTTGATGGAAGCTTGGGATATTCACAGTTCTATAGACAATCTTGCTCAAAATGGTAGTATGCTACTTGGTTTGTCTCTACTTTAATATGTGCATGTGTTTCTTTTAGCATATCGCTTATATACATATTAGTAGAGCCCTTAGGATCTTTGCTTGATTACCAGCGTTGTGATGGCGCTCACACTCGTGGGGGCTAGGTAATCCATAAGCACATCCTTATACAGGTCCCTAGTCGTAGGACTATCGAGACAGGGCATCGATACTCCGGAGTAGACTAGCGTATGCGCTTCTCATCCCAGCGGGGGAGACGGTCTGTCCCACAGCCGTCAGTACGTCGTACTTGAGATAGTATGCGGGTGCTCGTTAGGTTACGAGTACACTGGACAGGACTCGTCGGGAACTGTTGGTTGGTATTATACCTATCGTCAGTTATCAGTTCCCAGGTGACATGAGTACAGCTTAGTCCGCAGACTTGACGCTGTCACTTCGCCTCGAGTGTGTTCCCACTGTACTTAGATTACTACCCTACCAAGGCTCAAAGGAGTCGTGCAAACAGGTAGTAGTTGGGTGCTGTCCCGAAGCAGTTGGAGGCAGTGACGGTTAGACATGATTCGTCTCTCCCGGTATTGGGGGTTGACATCGCGCTGTGTCTAGGAGAGCCATTACACAAGTAGTCCCTGGCCAGGGCAAGCGAGATATACTGGTAGGTTTCCAGTGTTATCTCAGGGTGTTCTGGGTTTCACTCCGACACGACTTGTACCGCTATTAGGGGACTGACGTTTACCGCCCCCTAGGCCCGCCATGCGATGTATCAGACGAACAGACCGGACTGTATGGAGATTGTCACATACAGGCTCAGTAGGAGTTCGGATGGGTTTACCTCATCGGCCTTCTTATCGACATCTACCTGGGGACCGTTACGTACAGCTAGTGCCGCTTGCGGTCTGTGGTTAAACCCACTGCCAGCGTAGTGTCGAGTCTTTAGAGTCCCACACAGAGAGTTTCCCTGCATTGAGCGAAACGTGTAGAGGCCGTATGGTTTTACGGCAGGGCTACGATCACTTACGTGCACTTGTATGCGTATGCTGTTCGGGCAGGCAATACTAGTGGGCTTTGGTTTGAGCCAGATCCTAGTATTGTACAGATGGATTTGTTTTGTCTTCTGTGCATTTGCATTCTACGGAATGCGGATGCAGGTGTGTATGCACAGATTTGTGGAGTGGAGAAGGAGGAGGTGCCTCATTAGGGTTTTGACAGTTGGTTCGGTCAAAACCATTATGAGCCAGAAACATTATTTACTAGTGCTTTTATTGATAATTATGTTATGGCTAATTACATTGACCATTTGACCATCTTGACATTGTTGACCGTTTGACCAAAGTTGACTAGGATCTTCTTGAAAGGTCTAAAGTATTCTTTGGTTTTCTTTTTCATTTTTGTTATGATAATGGTCATGTCATTTGTAGCCATCAACTTTATCTTGATGGGATTAGTAATGATAGTGTTTTTACATTATTGCAACCATGGTTGTGTTTTCTCTTGGTGAAGCTTTTCATTTGTTCATTCTCATTCTCTCTCTTGAAATGAGAAGCTCCATGGTTGCTAACCTTTCTCCTTCTTCTTCCTCCTCTTGATCTCATCTTTTGATCTCATGTGTTGAGAGAAAAATGATCCCACAAAGACAAATACATCCATACATCTCCTCTATAGATTCTAGGGCTTCTTGACTAGCAATCACTTTGCCCTAGTTGCCTCGGCTTGAGGCGGAGCTTAGTGTACATCTCTCGGATGGATCGTCTTCGACTCAAGAAGGCCGCGGAGGTGCCCAAGGTCCGGATCGACGCTTGGAGCTTGGATGGATGAGTGGGACAGCGGAATGAAGACCCGAAGGACCGGTTCCGTAAGGTATATTTTCTACAAGCATAGTAGTTATAGCCTCTTGTAGTTTACTAGTTTCTAGTTTAGCAAAGATCCGTGCTCTAAGTCCATGTCGCCTTGCGCCAAATTATTGTTTTTCGTCGTTTCCGCCTCCCCGTAAGAACCGGGATGAGCAACGTGGACTTACAGGGACAAGTGAATTTTGATAGAAAACCGAATCGGAAATCGGTTTGTTCCGATTTCCGTCAGGTTTTAAAAAGTTGTATTTTTCTTAAAAGAAAAGGAAGATAGAAAGAGGGGGACTTACGGGTTTTGGACATGTTAGAGAGTGAGAGGGAGGTAGAGGGTTGTCGATGCGTCGAAGCGTCGTGAAGGGTCCTAGTACGATCGCCGGAATTCGTCGTCGATTTCGGCAGTGCTTCGCCTTTCGCTCTTTTTCTAACGTACCGAATTCTCTTGAGATTTTGGGAGAGTGGACTTAGGAATGTAGGGTGAAAGGGTAGAGGGTAGGGGTGTTTATATAGAGTTAGGCTAGGGTTAGGGTTTATATTAAAAAAAATATAAAATATATATAAAAACATTAAAAAAATCATTAAATTTTGAAATAAAAGTGATTTATTGTGCATTCGGTAACCGATCAAGAAAAAATAAAGTATGCAGGGGGTATGACCAAGTCAACACGGAAAAATTCCGTGTTGACGACTCGGCCATCCGGCCGAGTCCGGCTGGCGGCGCCGGCCCGAGTCGGCCGGTCCGCCGGCCGACTCGGCCGAGTCGGGCCGAGTCGGAGTACCATCGGGTGGGTCTTCACTTGGGGGGAATTTTGGTATATCTAACTTTTTGGGTTCAGTATAAATTTTGAGAGTTATGGCTGTTTGACTGTTGACTTTCCAAAAATTTAAAACAAAACAATATAAAAAAATAATGTGGGGCATGGGATTCGAACTCTGGTGGCTTGGTTCAGCAGTGCAAGGTATTACCAATGAGCTACAAGCTCTTCTTGTAATTATTGTGGTATTTAATTACTTAAAATGATAGCAGCAAGAATAAATGCTCCTTGTATATATTAAATTTAAAGTAAATTCTTGTACACTAAAAATGGAGTTATTATATTCTTGTAGCTTGTAATTAAAAACAAAATAATTACCTATATCTTGTGCTCATGCTTAAATACCCCTTTGTGGATTTTAAAAAAATATTTGAAAAAATTTGGTGTAGAAAAATAGGGTTGTTACACTCCTAGCTTCACTTGATCTATGAAGAAGTGGAGCATACAACCTACACTAATGGGCTAGACCAGTATAGATTAGTAATGTGGGTTTGGATCTCACTTAAAAACCTTTCCTTTTATTTTCTTCTCTCACTTTTAAAACCGTAGAGAGCTTGAAAGAGGAAGAAGAAGATGAGTGGCTAAACTTGACTTAAGTAAAGATTATCTCAACATAATCCCAAGTGAATGAGAGTTATGCCTAACCATGGTTACAAAATATCTAGATATTTTTTAGACTTGAGGTTAAGCAAAACCATGGGCTACAAAACTATAGGCAATGAAACCATGGTATTGACTTTGGTCAACACAAGAGAGTGAAGAATAGTCAACCATGATTTTATTTCCATTTTTCTTTTCTCAAATAATCAAAATATACATATATATGTTACCATGTGTGTCTTGCATTGCCACCACCAATGTATCATCGACCATGACACATGTATGCTTGCATGTGTGCATCCATATCAACATATCCATACACTCATGCATGCATCATAAAGGAATAAGTTTTAATAAATGAGCTAATGGAATTAATATTAAATCAACACTTGATTTAATAACCCGGTCATATCACATACGACCCGTCCAATAGTAAACGCCCGATTAAAATACGATATCCAATACACGCATTTAATCGAGCTCCCGCGCATATCTCATATGCACCTCACATCTTTTCGCTTGAGCTAGGAGACCCCTTTGTGGGACTTTAAGACTCGTCAATACGCTAGCAGTAGGCAGTGATCACATCACATACCCACAAACCGTCAGTCGCACAAGCTGTACGTAACGGCTCCCAGGTATTGAGCGATCAGAAGAAAAACAAGCGAACCTGTCAAAACCCCGTTTTAACATTTCAGAAAAATGAATTATTATTTTTGGGAATTTTTATAATTAAATAATAAATATATTGAATATTTTAATATTGCGGTATAATTAAATACCGATAAATGGGGAAAATTTTGAAATTTTTTAGAAATTACTGAAATGAGGGTGCTTTATGTGATTCATGCAAATTATGAAAGTTTATGATTTATTTGACACTATTTTAGTGCTAATCGCGATTAAAAATCGCTAATCGGGGTTTAAGCGTGTTTTGTGCACATGACATGCACATATCATTTTCACACTTGTTGCATTTTTCCTACATGATTCTTGTGTGTATGGTTATTTGTTTTGGCAAAGAGAAGAAAAGAAAAGAAAAAAAAAAGAAATGGAATAAAGAATAGAATAGTGATGGATGGGCAAGAGAGAGAGAGAGAGGTGAGGGGTCAACCCAAGATCATGGCTCATTGTCCCTTCATTGTTTCTTCTTCATTTCTCTCCCCTCTCTCCTCTCATGGAAGCACCTCCTCCCTCCCCCTCTTCAAGCCACAAAACACCATAAAAAACAACCCAAAACACCATCCCCACTTCTTTTAATATGTGCACAAGCTCATGGCAAACACTTTGGACCAAGCAAGTTTTGATTTTGGACACTTGGGGCAACTCAAGAAATTTCTTGAGTTGCCAAATGAGGTAATTCCTATACCATTTGCATTGTATTTCTTTCTCTTTAGCTTCCATATTTGATTAGAGGTGTTTTAGTGATGTTTAGCGAGGGTAGGAAATTTCTAATTAGGGTTTATGGAATTCTTGAGTTGTGATGTGTGATTAAGCTTAGTAGAGGCCACACAAACCCCCTAGTGCTAGAATTCAGACCCAAACCAGTGACTTAACCCCGGAATACAAACTTAGAAAACCCGATATCGGAAAATTGTGGATTCTGTAAGGGTATAATGAAATCTGCTAACACCCGAATGACCTGAAAATTTTTTAGCAAACACAGAGGAGTGTGCAGGCAACCTAGAACCCCCCATTGAAACCCTAGCCCCTAACCCCTTTCCATGGCCGCAAATTTAATCATTCTGGCCGCAATTTGCGGCCAGGGTAGGTTGGAAATTGGTTCATATTGGTTCTGTGGCTTTATCTCCAGTAAACTAGACCCTTGGCATATGCAAAATTGGCTAATTTGACCTGGGGTAAAATCTGGGACCATTTTCCTAAGTTGCTGCATTGTTTTACGACTTCGTTTTAACATTGATTTTGGTATTTGATTTTGTGTTTCCGTCGTGTGGCGTTTGAACGTCAACGACTAAGGTTATTGGTCGTGTTTGCATGCGAGGCTATAGGTTTTTACCTATGAGCGTAGCGTGTGCCGTTTTGGTATTTCGATTAGATTTTAATACGCAATTGTGATTGTGTATTGTTGTAGGTACCTCCGCGTGAACATCGGACGATGAAGATGAAGATGGCGACATCGGCACACAAGAAGCAATGTGAGTAGATATATATCTATGGGGGAAGTCGGGTGGATGGCGTATAGCACCCCCGCAGTTCGATGTATCGTATGCTATATATATACTATATATATATATGATATCTTTTATGTGAGACATGGATATTCATGTTTTGGTTATGTGTTCATGGTTTAGCTTAGGGTAGTTAGAAGTAACTTAGTTTAGCTTCTTAGTCGCGAACCCTAGATTAGAGATTACACCCACACGCACACACACACACATGCATACATTTGTTTTACTTGTGCGTATATGGGGATATGTATGTATACACACACGCGCGCGCACACATGGGTATGGGACTGTGTGTGTATATATATATATATATATATATACATATACTAGATGATGAGGATAGTACTTGGGATTGGAGATGAGTCGATGAGATTGGGCTTGAGGCCGTGAGATCGGTGATGTGACATGGTTCAGATTTGAGATACGACATGATGTTTTAGCGGGTCCTTTCGACGTGGAGTTTTCATACACATGCATGCATATACATAGATGGTATCAGTATTGTACTAGACGTAGACCAGTACCCCGGATCATGATATTTGATAGAGAGGATACCATATGAATAATGTGATAGATGTGATATTTGACCCGTACCCTGATTTGGGAGGCCGTACGACGGATTTACCGTACGAGCTATATATTGATGATAGATCCGCACTCTTGATTCGAGGATGTCATATTATATTAGGGTATCGTATGGGATACTACTGAGGCGGGATCACCGACTATTATATATATATATATATATATATATATATATATATATATATATGTATCGACTCAGATGTTAGGCGGCTTCCTTACCTTTCGATCAGCCTTTTAGTTAGTCATGTAGTTTACTTGTAAAGGGTAGATTAGACTCGAGTCATACCTATTTCAAAACTAATGAATCGTGAATATTTTAAAGACAAGCCAAGGGATTCTACGGATATTTCAAAGGACGTACATTTTCTTAAAAACACCGTAGCCCTTATTTTCAAAACACCACGATTCGTGTTATTTCAAATGGCAAAACTGTATGACTCATATTTATATAAATGCGGATTAGTTATCATTGTGTTTATTATTCAGCTCCCGCATATTATTGTTGTTCGCATCGCATTGCATGCTTATATTATGTTTTTATATGCTATTATTGAGATCATGATGTCAGGACACCAGCACCATTACCGATGATGCGTATGTTCCACATACACTTACTTGCCGGCTCACACATATCGTCATCGGTAATTGCCATGTCACGTACACTTTAGAGAATATTACTCATTGACATAGCTTGTTAACTGATAGTTCGACATGGTATTAGCGTACTCATTTTTATATGCTAGTTTAGTCATTGCAGTTATTACTTGCTACTTCATGCATATCATTATTCACTGTTATCCAGTATTATGGAGTTTTATGCCGATATTCACTGTTTACTTGCAATTGATGATTGGATTTCGTATTTTCATGAGATTCCTGGATTTGGGAGAAAACCGCAAGAATATATATAAACTTCTCTCTCTCTCTCTCTTTAAAATGCAAGCTGCGGTTTTCTCGTTATGTATGAGTCGTCCACCATGATGTTTTATTGGTTATGAGATAGATTCGAGCCCTGATTCGAGGAGCCGGATGAACCGTCTGCGGGTACATGGTGGACCCGGTATGGTACCCCAGGGCGAGAGTGATTTCATGGAGGATGATGAGCCCGGCAGGGGCAGACTGCCTACCGGTGATTGTTTGGCGCGTCGGATATCTGGAGGATACCATTCATGGTCGTGTGATTTATGATATGGGCCAATCCGGACTGACGGAGACCTAGATATTGAAACATTGAGATATTAAGATTTGAGACACTGAGATTTGAGATTTGATGATACAGGCCAGTCCGGGTAGCCGGGAGCTTGAGATATTGAGATATTTGGATTTATGTTTTGTGTCGATGCTTGACACGGATTTCTCTGTTGATTTCATTAATGATACTCGATTTATATACATACAGAAATCTCATTAAATAAAGAAAAACAGTTGTCTCACCTCATTTCATTACATTACATTCATACCTCATACATATGATACATTGTTACCTGAGGCACTTGTTAGTGTATATGCCCTAGAGGCCATTACTGTATCATACTAGTATATATATTACTTGATGGAAGCTTGGGATATTCACAGTTGTATATACAATCTTGCTCGAAATGGTAGTATGCTACTTGGTTTGTCTCTGCTTTAATATGTACATGTGTTTCTTTTAGCATATCGCCGATATACATATTAGTAGAGCCCTTAGGATCTTTGCTTGATTACCAGCGTTATGATGGCGCTCACACTCGTGGGGGCTGTATAATCCATAAGCCACATCCTTATACAGGTCCCTGGTCGTTGGACTATCGAGACAGGGCATCGATACTCCGGAGTAGACTAGCGTATGCGCTTCTCATCCAAGTGTGGGAGACGGTCTGTCCCACAGCCGTCAGTACGTCGTACTTGAGATAGTATGCGGGTGCTCGTTAGGTTACGAGTACATTGGACAGGACTCGTCGGGAACTGTTGGTTGGTATTATACCAATCGTCAGTTATCAGTTCCAGGTGACATGAGTACAGCTTAGTCCGCTGACTTGACACTGTCACTTCGCCTCGAGTGTGTTCCCCACTGCACTTTGATTACTACCCTACCACGGCTCAAAGGAGACGTGCAAACAGGTAGTAGTTGGGTGCAGTCCCGAAGCACTCGGAGGCAGTGACAGTTAGACAGGATTCGTCTCTCCCGGTATCGGGGGGTTGACATCGCGCTGTGTTCAGGAGAGCCATTACACAAGTAGTCCCTGGCCAGGGCAAGCGAGATATACTGGTAGGTTTCCAGTGTTATCCTCAGGGTGTTCTGGGCTACACTCTGACACGACTTGTACCGCTATTAGGGGACTGACGTTTACCGCCCCCTAGGCCCGCCATGCGATGTATCAGACGAACAGACCGGACTGTACGGAGACTGTCACATACAGGCTCAGTAGGAGTTCAGATGGGGTCACCTCGTCAGTCTTCTTATCGGCATCTACCCGGGGACCGTTACGTACAGCTAGTGCCGCTTGCGGTCTGTGGTTAAACCCACTGCCAACGTAGTGGTCGAGTCTTTAGAGTCCCACACAGAGAGCTATTCGCCTTTAGGCAAAATGAGTAGAGGCCGCATGGTTTTGCGACAGGGTTCGTTCACATCCGCGCACTTGTGCATGTTTGCTGTCGAACAGCTTATACTAGCGGGCTTTGGTTTAAGCCAGATCCTAGTATATGATTTGGGATTGGTTTAATCTCTTTGTTTTCGTGTTCCTCGGATCACGAATACGGGTGCGTATGCACAGTTGATTGAGGCGGAGGAAGAGGTTTTTCATTAGGGTTTTGGAATGGGTGTGTATGCACAGTTGACAGTCGTCTATTTTCCAAACCCTAATGATATTGTGATTTATCAATTAATAATATTAATTAAGTGAAATTGTGTCATGGTTGGGCTTGTTGACTTGTTGACCAAGGTTGACTAGTTGACTAGGTTTGAAACATTGACCATCATCATTACTTTTTTTAGATTCTCTTGATCTTTGCAAAATCATTTATTGTGATATGATAATGGTCTCTTCAAACTAACCATCACCTTTTCATTTTGATTAATATTATTATTTGAAAAATCACATATATTTTGTTATGGTTGTAAAAACCATTTCATTCTATCATTTACTTTCTCTCTCTTGCTCTTCCTCTTCCTCAAGCTCTCCCCTCTCATGTGTTGAGAAACACTTGAGCTTGAGAAAAACCATTCCATAGTAATCTCTACTCTCATCTAGGGTTCTAGGATTAGCACTTCTAGCACCCTAGTTACTTCTAGCTTGGAGTTGAAGCCAAAGGTTGAGGCTTTCGGGTGGATCCTTCTTCGACGTGAAAAGACGACAAAGGTGATCCCTTTCTACTACTCCAAGGAGTAAGGAGAGAAGGACATAAAGCCCTAGGTATAACCATTCTAACCTTTAGCTAGTTTCTAGTTAGCTTTAGCTTGTTTTGTTTAGCAAAGATCCTCCTTTGTCTAGTCCATGTTGCCTAGAGAAGTAAAAATCCGATTTTTATTCCGTTTTCCGCCTCCCCACAAGCACCGGGGTGGGCAACGTGGACTTACAGTGGTATCAGAGCCTAGCTAAATATAAACTAGCTAGGTAGTAAAGTGTATGGAAGTTCAATCGGAAAATCACAAAACCGAGTTACAAAAACCCTAACTTTCTGTTATTTTTGTTTCTGTTCAAAATACAAAATCGTACGTCAAAAATCATCTCAAGGTTTTGTGAAGAAAGCCACCAAAAACGATCCAGTGAATCATTCAAAGCGCCGCGGTTCCGCGGCAATAGCAAGCTATTGCCGCGCAACCGCGGCCGTTTTGACTCGGTTCTGGGTCGAGTTTGGTGCAGTGTTCTTCTGTCTTGGTTTTGGGAATTTTAAGATGGTTTATTTGTGCCCAGGTTTTTCAGAAAAGAAATTTGTATTTGGGGGCCTATAAATCCGTATTTTTGATCGAACGTCACTACACTTTGACTAAAGGGTTATATCTGTGTTGTTTATATGTATTGAACGTCGGCTAATCGCTATATGTCGATTAGTGGGGGTTATACATATCTGTGATCTGTGTTTGATGTTGGTATGTGTATATGAATGCGTTGGATTGTCGCGGGTGAATAGCCGGGGTGGATGTAAGATGAGAGTTTCTTTTTCTTTCATTCATTGTAATATGTAAATTGATGTAATATTATTTGTTTGGCTGCACAACCGGGTCGGGGTTGTAGGCGTCATTGTATAATTCTTTTTACTGTTTTTGCTCCTAGGATAGACCCATAGAGGGGGTGCACAAACAACCGGGTATCTCGAAGTGCCGAGTGGCCTACTCACGGTGTTGAGGGAGGTTGCTTCGCTTCGGGTACTTGGCGGGTAGTTTGCCGCACCCGTAGGGGTCTTGGGTGGGGTATTGGCTATTCACCGCGACCGTGTAATCCGCTTTTCGTTGCAGGCTCGAACGTATTGCGGATTCCTAGTATGTCCAATGTATTCATCTGTGATCTGTAATGTCTATCATTGCTTTATATCTATATACTATAACTATTTAGGCGTTGCTTATGTTTTACAGCCGCGCTATACCAGCCCCCGCTCTGTCGTTAGTTAAGTAACCTAACGGGTGATGACGGGGCCTCATGGCGAATGCGAATGGCATAAGCGTAAGTCATATTTTGGTTGTTTTCTGCAATGGTAGGATTAAATGATAGGACGCATTAAAAGAACTAATGCAAGAAAATAAACCAAGTAAAAGTCGATTGGAACACTTTGAAAACCACTCGGTTCTTTTCAAAACTAAACTTTTAAACGCGGAGCTTGAACCACTCCTTTTAAAAGCTATCCCGTTCCATCGATTATATCAAGTTCACTACGTTCACGGTTTCGCCAAAACCAATCGTAGCCCTCCATCATTCCACATGAATGGTCAAAAAGTATTCAAGCTATGTATTTTGGCCAAAGTCAAGGCATAGTGATTGGTAGCTATTTGGGTATTCATGTGCAGCATAGGTAGATGCGTTGGTTTGGGACAGTCGTGCTGCTATTTTGGCCAAAGTCAAGGGTAGGTACGGGTGGGTCCAAATTAACCAAGAGAATGACGGGTAGAACTTGACATGTGACTTATGATATTTTGGCCAAAGTCAAGGTCATAAGAGCATGGGGCAAAAATCCACATCGGGAGTTTCATAAGCACTGAAACTTGCTAGCGCTGCATACCATTTGGAGTGTGATGATTCTGGTAGGATTCCTTCTGTTTTATCACGCGATGATATTTGGATCCCGATCCTACTGTGAGTATATGCTACTCCTCGGGAAAACTCTCACTTAACGATCGATGCTATAAACCTAGTAGGTGTATAGAAAGGTGTTAGCGGGGCTTCGCCCACAGGGAAAAGAGGTTACTTAATTAAGGAACTTCGCGAAAGAGTTGGAAAACCTCCCTCGAAGTACCGACACTGGCCTGGCTAAACGGTTAAGCAAGTATTGTACGGTGAGATTGATCCCGACTAATTCTTTCTTTACGGTTTGAGAAGGGATTCGAGAGACAGTGGGAGCCATCCTGTTTAGACAAACTAAAAACCACTCTAAACTTGCAAGAGCATCATGCTAAAGTGTTTCTTTTCTCTCTCCTAATTGCAGCGACTATTCAACATGACCGGACTTAAGTTATTACTAGATAAAAACATACTGACAGGGCCAAACTATAAAGATTGGCTCAGGAATGTCAAGATGGAAATCACTTATGACAAGTTGGGGTATGTCCTTACCACCAAAGCTCCCCCTGTCCCAGGTCCTACCTCCAGCGTCACGGATAAAGAAATCCGTAAGACATGGGAGATCGATTGCGCGAAGGCCAAATGCCTCGTGCTTGCCTCGATGGACAACGAACATCAGAGGAGGCATGAGAATATGGACCTGGAGTCCATATTTCTCCATAAAAAAGAACTGTATGGAGAGCAGTCTCGTATCGTAAGATACGAAGTGTCGAAGAAGCTATTTTCGGCAAGATTGGCCATCTGATCATCGGTAGCGGAACACGTGCTTAAGATGATTGGCTACATAGAGGAGCTCGCGGACCTTGGGACCACGTTGGAGAATGAACTCTATACTGATTTGATTCTCCAGTCCCTTCCTTCCACTTACGCCCAGTTTATCCTAAACTTCAACATGCAAGGAAAGGAGGTTGAACTTTCCGAACTTCTGAACATGTTGAGGAGTGCTGAGGGCACCCTACAGAAAGGTAGGGAGACATCCACTTTGTTTGTAGGAGGATCTTCCTCTTCTAGGTCCAGGGCGAAAGCCAAGGGTAAGAAGAAGAAAGCCCCCGCCAAACCAAGTGGCGGTGTCAGTAAAGTGGATACGAAGGGAAAGGGAAAGGCAACAAAGGTAGCGGGAAAGCTGGTGGGGAAGGAAGAATGCTTCTACTGTCACAGAAGTGGACACTAGAGACAGGATTGTAAGGCTCGGAAGGCCAGAACCCAGGATCTAAAGCAAGTTGCGGCTTCAGCTTCAGGTGTGTATGTTATTGAAAACTGTCTATCAATAAACTCTACTTCCTGGGTATTGGATACCGGATCAGGATCTCATATCTGTAATTCTTTGCAGGCGTTGAGAAAGCGTAGAGTTTTGAAGGCAGGTGATATGACCCTCAGAGTTGCAAACAGAGCTAGCATGGGTGCTGAGGCCGTGGGGGACTATCACCTGGGATTGTCGGATGGACACTTTTTGATTTTACGTAGTTGTTATTTTGTACCAAATGCAACCTGTAATATCATTTCTGTATCTTTATTATCTAAAGAAGGTTATGAATTTGCATTTGTAAGTAATGTAGTGAACATTCACCTTAATCAAGTTTTGATTGGGTCAGGTACATTAAACAACGGTATATACGTATTAAACCAACCACAGATTTTCAATGTCCAGAATACACACAAAAGAAAGTCTCCAGAAATCAATAAAACTTTCTTATGGCATTGTAGACTGGGTCACATCAATGAGAGAAGGTTGACTAAGTTACATGCAGAAGGATATTTGGATCCGTTACAATATCAATCGTATGCAACTTGTCAATCCTGTCTCAAAGGAAATATGACAAAAACTCCGTTCACTGGACACGGAGTAAGAGCGAGCGAGTCTTGGGACTCGTACACAGCGACGTGTGCGGTCCAATGTCTACACATATGCGAAGCGGTTATTCTTACTTCATTACTTTTACGGATGACTTTTCAAGGTACGGTTATGTCTTCTTAATGAAACATAAATCCGAGGCTTTTGAAAAATTCCAGGAATATAAGAATGAAGTAGAAAAACAAACAGGCAAAAGTATCAAGGCACTGAGATCTGATCGAGGTGGTGAATACTTGAGTGCCGAGTTCCTGGGTTACTTAAAAGAGAATGGAATTCTCTCTCAGCTTACTCTTCCATACACTCCGCAACACAACGGTGTATCGGAGAGACGGAACCGAACCCTATTGGATATGGTACGGTCCATGATGAGTAACGCTGAGTTGCCGCGATCGTTCTGGGGATATGCGCTAGAATCAGCTGCATACCTTTTGAACCGAGTTCCAACTAAGACTGTGCCTACTACACCATATCAGATGTATATCCCCTATCTTAATCACATTAAGACATGGGGATGTCCAGCTTTTGTAAAAAAGCAGCATGCGGACAAGCTCGAGGCACGCTCAGTACAGTGCAAGTTTGTGGGATATCCAAAGAACTCCAAGGGATATTTCTTCTATTGCGAAGAGGAACAAAAGGTCTTTGTTTCTCGCCATGCCCACTTTCTAGAACACCAGTTCATAGAAAAAGAAATAAGTGGTAGCGCAATAGAACTGGAAGAAATTCCGGAACCGCGAGCTATTACTGAAAGCTTAGTAGAACCAGAGGGTTCGAAAGATCAGGACATTCCCACGCCACTCTGCAGGAGTAGTAGGCAGTCTCATCCGCCCGAGAGATACTACGGTTTTCTCATTGACGGGGATAGAGAGGATTGCATCATAGATTGTGATGAGCCTACTAGCTTCCAGCAAGCTATTCAGAGCGTCGACTCGGTAAAATGGCTGGATGCAATGTGGACCGAAATGGAGTCCATGTACACCAACAAAGTATGGACGTTGGACATTGCTCCAGATGGGGTGAAACTCGTAGGATGCAAGTGGATCTTCAAAAGGAAGATTGGTGTAGATGGACAGGTTGAGACCTATAAAGCTAGACTGGTTGCAAAGGGTTTTCGTCAGCGACCTGGTTTGGACTATGACGAAACCTTTTCTTCAGTAGCTATGCTGAAATCCATTCGGATCCTTCTTGCCATTGCTGCCTTCCACGATTATGAGATTTGGCAGATGGACGTAAAGACCGCTTTTCTAAATGGACATTTAGAGGAGTGTGTCTATATGGACCAGCCAGAGGGTTTCATTCAGAGTGGGAGCAGCGGAAAGGTGTGCAAGTTGCTTAAGTCCATTTATGGACTAAAGCAGGCATCGCGGAGTTGGAACATCTGTTTTGATGAGACGGTCAAGGAATTTGGCTTTATCAAAAATCCAGATGAACCATGCATCTATTGTAGATTTGTAGCGAGAACTGTAGTATTCCTCGTTTTATACGTGGATGACATTCTCTTAATAGGAAATGACATTCCTATGCTACAATCTGTCAAGGGGTTCTTATCACACAGGTTCTCCATGAAAGACCTGGGTGATGCCTCATACATTCTGGGTATCCGGATCTACCGTGACAGATCCAAGAGGATATTAGGACTTTCACAGTCCAGGTACATTGACACCATACTGAAGAGATTCAATATGGAAGATTCCAAGCGCGGTAATCTACCGGCTTGTCACGGGATCACCCTCTCCAAAGAGATGCCTCCTAAGACTGATTTGGAGAGGGGTCGCATGTCTATTATACCCTACGCTTCTGCGGTAGGCTCTATAATGTATGCGATGTTATGTACCAGACTAGATGTGGCTTATGCACTGAGTGTGGTAAGCAGGTATCAGTCAAACCCTGGGGAGAAACAATGGATAGCGGTAAAGAACATTCTCAAGTACCTGAGAAGGACTAAGGAGATGTTCTTGGTGTATGTCGGAAAAGACCTCCAGATTGAGGCCTTTGCTGACTCCAGCTTCCAGAGTGACAAGGATGATTCCAAGTCCATGTCGGGTTTTGTCTTCACCCTCAATGGAGGGGCGGTGTGTTGGAAGAGCTCCAAACAGGAAACTGTTGCTAACTCGACTATGGAAGCGGAATACATCGCTGCATCTGATGCCGCAAAAGAAGCTGTCTGGATGAGGAAGTTCTTGAAAGAACTTCAGGTGGTTCCGTCCATTGTTGACCCAATACCTCTGTATTGCGACAACAACGGGGCTATAGCTTTAGCGAAGGAACCCAGGTCCCATCAGAAATCCAGATACATCTTGAGGCGGTATCACCTGATCAGGGAGATCGTGGATCGCCAGGAGATTGAGGTTCGGAGGGTTGCTTCAGAAGATAACACTGCAGATCCATTCACGAAGGCCTTACCCCAGACTCAGTTCGAGCGGCTGATCGAGATGATAGGTCTTCGATATGCCAGTACATGTCCTTAGTGCAAGTGGGAGATTGTTAGTGTATATGCCCTAGAGGCCATTACTGTATCATACTCGTATGTATATTACTTGATGGAAGCTTGGGATATTCACAGTTATATATACAATCTTGCTCGAAATGGTAGTATGCTACTTGGTTTGTCTCTACTTTAATATGTGCATGTGTTTCTTTTAGCATATCGCAGATATACATATTAGTAGAGCCCTTAGGATCTTTGCTTGATTACCAGCGTTGTGATGGCGCTCACACTCGTGGGGGCTGGGTAATCCATAAGCACATCCTTATACAGGTCCCTGGTCGTTGGACTATCGAGACAGGGCATCGATACTCCGGAGTAGACTAGCGTATGCGCTTCTCATCCAAGTGTGGGAGACGGTCTGTCCCACAGCCGTCAGTACGTCGTACTTGAGATAGTATGCGGGTGCTCGTTAGGTTACGAGTACATTGGACAGGACTCGTCGGGAACTGTTGGTTGGTATTATACCTATCGTCAGTTATCAGTTCCCAGGTGACATGAGTACAGCTTAGTCCGCTGACTTGACACTGTCATTTCGCCTCGAGTGTGTTCCCACAGCACTTTGATTACTACCCTAGCACGGCTCAAAGGAGTCGTGTAAACAGGTAGTAGTTGGGTGCAGTCCCGAAGCACTCGGAGGCAGTGACGGTTAGACAGGATTCGTCTCTCCCGGTATTGGGGGTTGACATCGCGCTGTGTCCAGGAGAGCCATTACACAAGTAGTCCCTGGCCAGGGCAAGCGAGATATACTGGTAGGTTTCCAGTGTTATCTCAGGGTGTTCAGGGCTACACTCCGACACGACTTGTACCGCTATTAGGGGACTGACGTTTACCGCCCCTAGGCCCGCCATGCGATGTATCAGACGAACAGACCGGACTGTACGGAGACTGTCACATACAGGCTCAGTAGGAGTTCAGATGGGTCACCTCGTCAGTCTTCTTATCGGCATCTACCTGGGGACCGTTACGTACAGCTAGTGTCACTTGCGGTCTGTGGTTAAACCCACTGCCAGCGTAGTGTCGAGTCTTTAGAGTCCCACACAGAGAGCTATTCGCCTTTAGGCAAAATGAGTAGAGGTCACATGGTTTTGCGACAGGGTTCGTTCACATCCGCGCACTTGTGCACGTTTGCTGTCCGGACAGCTTATACTAGCGGGCTTTGGTTTAATCCAGATCCTAGTATATGATTTGGGATTGGTTTTATCTCTTTGTATTCGTGTTCCTCGGATCACGAATACGGGTGCGTATGCACAGTTGATTGAGGCGGAGGAAGAGGTTTTTCATTAGGGTTTTGGAATGGGTGTGTATGCACAGTTGACAGTCGTCTATTTTCCAAACCCTAATGATATTGTGATTTATCAATTAATAATATTAATTAAGTGAAATTGTGTCATGGTTGGGCTTGTTGACCAAGGTTGACTAGTTGACTAGGTTTGAAACATTGACCATCATCATTACTTTTTTTAGATGCTCTTTGATCTTTGCAAAATCATTTATTGTGATATGATAATGGTCTCTTCAAACTAACCATCACCTTTTCATTTTTGATTAATATTATTATTTGAAAAATCACATATATTTTTTTATGGTTGTAAAAACCATTTCATTCGATCATTTACTTTCTCTCTCTTGCTCTTCCTCTTCCTCAAGCTCTCCCTTCTCATGTGTTGAGAAACACTTGAGCTTGAGAAAAACCATTCCATAGTAATCTCTACTCTCATCTAGGGTTCTAGGATTAGCACTTCTAGCACCCTAGTTACTTCTAGCTTGGAGTTGAAGCCAAAGGTTGAGGCTTTCGGGTGGATCCTTCTTCGACGTGAGAAGACGACAAAGGCGATCCCTTTCTACTACTCCAAGGAGCAAGGAGAGAAGGACATAAAGCCCTAGGTATAACCATTCTAACCTTTAGCTAGTTTCTAGTTAGCTTTAGCTTGTTTTTGTTTAGCAAAGATCCTCCTTTGTCTAGTCCATGTTGCCTAGAGAAGTAAAAATCCGATTTTTATTCCGTTTTCCGCCTCCCCGCAAGCACCGGGGTAGGCAACGTGGACTTACAGCACTGACACGAGCACATGGGATTACACTTATGCATAGATGTTTACCCTTGCCACCTTTTCATACTTTAGACTTTATCATTTTGAGGTTATATTTATTTTGATCGTATTGACCTAGGATTGTGTCATACATACGATTTCTGCTCGGTGATGTTTTCTACTCACGAGTTGGCAACTCACCCCGTTGTGCCACGGTTTCTTGCAGGTTTTGCCGTACAGGTTTCATTACGGTTTGCTGGCACACTACTTCTTTTCCGGGTGATTTTCTTTGGTAGGTGGGTTCACTTGCATCGTGACCACCATTGTACTTTATTACATTCAGTTGTATCTAGTAACTCCATCAACCAAACTTGTATTATTGATTACAGACTTAGCAGACCGGTGATGTTATTCTTTCGACCTTAGAGTCGCGCGTTGTATTATTATGGGTTTTCATGTTGTTTTGAGTTTCCTTTTGAATTTTGATCCTCGCCCTTCGACGTTGTATATTATATTGCTTGCGTGGTTGTGCCCGTCGATTGACAAAGAGCGAGCTCCCACTTGGGGATGTCTTTTATCATTGATGTATATTTATCATGTTGTACCCCGTTCGGGGACAGTATTTACAAAGGAAACTCTGCCGAAATTTTCAGAAAAGACTTGTGATTTTAAAATTTATTCAGTTTATTTTAATAAAACATTTCTTCAAAATGGTTTTAGATTTATGGGCTTTTGGATTACTTGAATTAGATATGGTCCTATAGACTTCATATGATTCAAGTGCCAATCACGTGCTATTTCGGATCGTGACACCCGTCGAGCCAACTAGCAACACTTACCGTACAGTCCGGTCTCTTCTTCAGATATGCTGCATATCGAGTCTAGGGATGGTATCGTCGACCCCAATAACTCAATAAGTCATGCCGGTACATGGTTTATAACAGATCGAGAAACTACTGATAACACGTATCAGTAAATCTCAGCAGCCCTGTCCAGGGACTTCCTGTTATAGCCAATCGTGCACAGCCCAACATCAACCCCTAATACCGGGAGAGACGAAACCCCTCCTATCGCTCATCGCCTCCATATGCCTCGGGACTGTACCCAAAATCCACCTGTTTGCACGACTCAGTAGAGCCGTGGTAGGGTGGAGATCAAAGTACAGTGGGAGGACACACAAGACTCTATGACGATCTCGGGTCTACAGACTAACCTGTACCAGTGTCACCTGAGACCTGCTATCCGACGATAGATATAATACCACATAGGAGTTCTCGGCGAGTCCGTTCAGTGTACCCAGTCTCACTGAGCACCCGTATACGGTCTTTGGTGTCACCACACCAATGGATATGGGATCATCCATCGCCCATCATATGGGACAAGTAACGTATACGCTAGTCTACTCTGGAAATATCGATGCCCCGTCTCGATACACCCACGACTAGGAACATTTTAAGGATATTCTTGTAAACTACACATGTCCCACTAGTATGATCCGCATCATAATCTCAGTAGTCAAGCAAATATCCTAAGGGCTTTATCAACATGTACCAAATGAATAAGAAGCATGATCAAATGAACATGTCAAGATAAAGTACAACCAGATAGCATACTATCATGTCGAGTAAGAATGTCCCATGAATATATATATATATATATATATATATATATATATATATATATATATATATATATATATATAAACACATACCGGTACATACACTATCATATAATGGCCTCTAGGCCATACATATATCCAATACCCTGGATCATGATATTTGATAAAGAGGATACCAGATGAATAATGTGATAGATGTGACATTTGATCCGTACCCTGATTTGGGAGGTCGTATGACGGATTTACCGTACGAGCTATATATTGATGATAGATCCGCACTCTTGACTCGAGGATGTCATATTATATTAGGGTATCGTATGAGATACTATTGAGGCGGGATCACCGACTATTATATATATGTATCGACTCAGATTTTAGGCGGCTTCCTTACTTTTCGATCAGCCTTTTAGTTAGTCCTGTAGTTTACTTGTAAATGGTAGATTAGACTCGAGTCATACCTATTTCAAAACTAATGAATCGTGAATATTTTAAAGACAGGTCAAGAGATTCTACGGATATTTCAAAGGAAGTACATTTTCTTAAAAACACCGTAGCCTTTATTTTCAAAACACCACGATTCGTGTTATTTCAAATGGCAAAATTGTATGACTCATATTTATATAAATGCCGATTAGTTATCATTGTGTTTATTATTCAGCTCCCGCATATTATTGTTGTTCGCATCGCATCGCATGCTTATATTTTGTTTTCATATGCCATTACTGACATCATTCTGTCAGGACACCGGCACCATTACCGATGATGCGTATGTTCCACATACACTTACTTGCCGGCTCACACATATCATCATCGGTAATTGCCATGTCACTTACACTTTAGAGATTATTACTCATTGACATAGCTTGTTAACTGATAGTTCGACATGGTATTAGCGTACTCGTTTTTATATGCTAGTTTAGTCATTGGAGTTATTACTTGCTACTTCATGCATATCATTATTCACTGTTATGCAGTATTATGGAGTTTTATGCCGATATTCACTGTTTACTTGCTATTGATGATTGGATTTCGGATTTTCATGAGATTCCCAGATTTGGGAGAAAACCGCAAGAATATATATAAACTTCTCTATCTCTCTTTTTAAAATGCAAGCTGCGTGTAACATTTCAGAAAAATAAAATATTATTTTTGGTAATTTTTATAATTTAATATTAATTTTTAATGAATATTTTAATATTTCGGTATAATTAAATACCGATAAAATGGGGAAACTTTGGAAAAATTATGGAAAATTCTAAAATAGGGTATTTTATAGAGTTATGCCATTTTAAAGGTTTTTATGATTAGTTATATGCTAATTTGGTGCTAATCGCGATTAAAAATCGCTAATCGGTTTTTTAGCATTTTTGGTGCAAAACATGCACATATCATTTTTCCACACTTATCACATTTTCTTACATGTTGTGGGTGTATGGTTGCCTAGGGTTACCATTGGGTGAGAAGGAATAAAGGAAAAAAGAAAAAGAAAAGAAAAATGTATAATATGATGAAGAGAGAGAAAGAGTAAGTCAACCCTTTTTTTGAACCACCCCCCATCATTTCTTCACACCATTCTCTCTCCCTTTTTCCCTTGAGCTGCTGCTGCCCTCCCCATCTTCTTCCTCCACCTTTAATCCCCCAAAACACTATGGATCCAACCCCAAAACCCTATTCCCATTTCACAAAAATTGCTCCTAAGCTCACTAGCTACACATTAGACCTAGAAAGAGAGGATCTTAAGGACTTCGAGCAACTCAAGAATTTTCTTGAGTTGCCAAAGGAGGTAATTTCTACACCCTTAGAGTAGTATTTAGATTTCTTGTGCATCTATATTTGTTTCATGTCGATATCGTGTCGTTTTGAGGACTTTGGGAATTTCAAGTTAGGGTTTAGGGTTTGATTTGAAATCAAAGATGAATTGAGGTGTAATTAGAGACTACAACCCCTGTTGTGATGTTAGATTAGACAAAACCAGAAACTAGAACCCAGAATACGGATTTAGAGAAACGATATCGGGGAAAACTGTAAATCTGTGAGTGTATTTGGAAATCTGCTATCACCCGAGCCACCTGAAAATAATTTTGGTTTGACAGTAAGATGTGCAGGCACCTAGGAACCACCACACCAAACCCTAGCCCCCACCTCCTTCTTCAGGCCGCCAATTAATCCCTTCTGGCCGCAATTTGCTGCCAGAGCATGGGTTCTGGGGTCCGTTCTTGTTCTGTAGCTTTATCCCCTATAAACTAGATCCTTGGCATATGCAACTTTGACTGATTCCACATAGGGTAGAATCTGGGGTAATTTTCTTGTGTTGGTGCATTGTTTTATGACTTGTTTTAGCATGGATTTTGGTATTTGGTGATTCGTTTCTGTCGGGTGGCGTTTGAACATTAACGGCAAAGGGTTATTGGTCGTGTTTGCATGCGAGACTATAGGTTTTTACCTATGAGAGTAGCGTGTGCCGTTTTGGTTTCCGATGTGATTTTCATGTGCTTTTCGATTGTGTTATCTTTGTAGGTACCCTACGTGATGTCGAGGCATTGAAGATGAAGATGGAGACATCGGCATCGGCACACAAGAAGTAAGGTGGGTAGATTTATATTTACGGGGAGAAGTCGGGTGGATGGCGTATAACACCCCCGCAGTTCGTGGTGATGTATACGAATACGTATACACACATATATTGATTATATATTGTTTGAGATTATTGATGATAAAAATGGATCCTAGGTGTGATTGGATTGGTTTAGTGTTGCGAAACCCTAGAGTAGTGGTTGCACCATACATACACACACACCCATACTTGCATACATTCTTCTTTCATATGTGCGTATATGAGAATATATATTTGTTAGTTATATGTATGCCCTAGAGGCCATTACTGTACATAGGATGTATATTGTAGTGGATGCTGGGACATATATAGGGAGGACTTTCTTGCTCGACATGATAGTATGCTATCTGGTTACACTTTACCTTAACGTGTATACTGATTGTCTCTCTGTTACATGTTGGTAAAGCCCTTAGGATGTGTACTTGACTACCTGGACTATGATGCGGATCATACTAGTGGGGACATGGTAGTCCATAAGTACATCCTTCAAGGTCCCTAGTCGTGGGTGTATCGAGACGGAGCATCGATATACCAGAGTAGACTAGCGTATACCTTCTCGACCCATACAGATGGGCGATGGATGATCCCATATCCATTGGTGTTTGACATCAGAGATGATATATGGGTGCTCAGTGGAGACTGGGTACACTGGACGGACGCGTCGAGAACTCCCAGATGGTATTATACCTCACGTCAGATGGCAGTTCTATGTTGTCACTGGTACAGGTTAGTCTGAAGACCCGAGATCGTCATAGAGTCTTGTGTGATTCCCACTGTGCTTTGATTTCCACCTTACCACGTCCAAGAGGGCGTGAAAAACGGTGGCTTTTGGGTACAGTCCCGAATCACATGGAGGCAATGAGCGATAGGAGGGGATTCGTCTCTCCCGGTATAGGGAGTTGATGTTGCGCTGTGTTCGATTGGCTATAACCGGAAATCCCTGGCCAGGGTTGCTGAGATTTACTGGTAAGTGTTACCAGTAGTTTCTCGAACTGTTATAGACCTCATATCGACACGACTTATCGAGCTATTGGGGTCTGACGTTTACCACCCCTAGGCGAGATATGCAACATATCAGACGAACAGATCGGACTGTACGGTAAGTGTTACTGGTTGGATTCACAGGAGTGTGAGCGGGCTTGCTCATCGATCTTCTGATCGCTCAATACCCGGGTGGTCGTTACGTTTAGCAGACCGCTTGCGGCTTGTGGGTGTTTGATATGATCATCATCTGCTGCCGGCGTATTGACGAGTCTTTAGAGTCCTACACAGAGGTTTCCTGGCTCAAGCGAAACGAAATAGGAGCGCATATGAGATATATGCGGGACCGAGAATAATACGTGTATGTGATACCGTATTCCATTCTCGCGATGAATGTATCGATTGGTTGTATGCGATATAACCTAGTTATCGAATCAAGGGTTGATTCGATAAATCGATACATTGGATATTAGTCAGTCATATACGTTATGACCGGATCGTTAAATCAATTATTGATTTGATGATTTAATGCATAATTATATATTTGATATATTACTTTGCATTAACTAGTATTGGTTCACTTTAAATGGTTTTTCTCACTTGTAGTACACAAGTTGTATATGTGATATACTTTTGTGCACTTGATTGTATCATGATTGATGATACATGCTTACTTGATTTTTTGTAAAGACTTATACCATGGTTATCATAATGGTTAGGGTTTTGAATTATTCATTTATTTGTTTATCCATTTATTTTTTGGACAAATAAAGTGAGAAGAAAACAAAATGGTTGCTTGAATATCATGATGCTTGTTGAAGTTTCAAGAAGGTTTGACCATTTTGTCTTCATCTACTAAACCTAACCATTCACTAACCCTAGTAGATTCTCTACACTTAATCATAGTTAGGATATGATAAGTATTCAATTATTTTATTATTTTGATATAACACTTATCATATTCTTGCTTCTTCTTCTTCTTCTTCACATGAAGAAAAGCTTGCTATCAACAATGGCAACTAGTGAAAATGAGTGAGAAAACCAATTCTAAAGTGAACACACCTCCTATTTCTTCATCCTCTACCTCTTGCCAAGTAGTATAGGGTGTTTTCTTCATAAGTTTCATGACTTGGTGAAGTGGGAGCTTGATCTTGTGATGCCTCGACGTAGATCATCTTCGGCATCGTTGTCAATGACCTAGCCCGCCCATTTCTCCGATGAAGCCGACGCTAGAGCTCGGGATCCGATTTGGAAAGCAAGGAGACTTCATCATGGAGCTATGGAGGTGGAGGACCGGATCTACAAAGGTTGTATTTCCGTTCACTTAGTTAAATTGTTAACTAGCTTCTTGTTTCGCCTAAAATTCTAGTCAACGATCCGTATTAGGGTTTCTCGGCACTTGTAAAACTTTGAAATTGGCATGGTTGATGCCTTGTGAGACCTCATTAGCATGCCCAGGAACTCTACAATATTTATGTGTTCACATGGGTATGCGACTATGTGGTTATATACTGGATTGAGGATAGTACTTGGGATTTAAGGTGAGTCGATGAGATTTGATTTGAGACCGTGAGATCGGTGATATGGAAGGATTCGTACTTGAGATACGTCATGATGTTATAGCGGATCTTTGGACGACGATACCATGTGAATAGTGATATACACAGAATAGTTGACTGGTGATCGAGACATGAGATAAGATATGTTAAAATCCACCTGTTTGCACGACTCAGTAGAGCCGTGGTAGGGTAGAGATCAAAGTACATTGGGAGGACACACAAGACTCCATGATGATCTCGGGTCTACAGACTAACCTGTACTAGTGTCATCTGAGACCTGCTATCCAACGATAGATATAATACCACATAGGAGTTCTCGGCGAGTCCGTTCAGTGTACCCAGTCTCACTGAGCACCCGTATACGGTCTTTGGTGTCACCACACCAATGGATATGGGATCATCCATCGCCCATCATATGGGACAAGTAACGTATACGCTAGTCTACTATGGAAATATCGATGCCCCGTCTCGATACACCCACGACTAGGAACATTTTAAGGATATGCTTGTAAACTACACATGTCCCACTAGTATGATTCACATCATAATCTCAGTAGTCAAGCAAATATCCTAAGGGCTTTATCAACATGTACCAAATGAATAAGAAGCATGATCAAATGAACATGTCAAGATAAAGTACAACCAGATAGCATACTATCATGTCGAGTAAGAATGTCCCATGAATATATATATATATATATATAAACACACACATACCGGTACATACACTATCATATAATGGCTTCTAGGCCATACATATATCCAATACCTATAAAAGCAGACCAGTGAGCAAGGGAGAGGGGGTCATTCTCTGTCTTAAATTGTCTAAGTTTTGTTCAACACTTTCTTTCTCTTTTTTGTTTTGTTCTTGTATATAGCTAGTCCTCCTTGAGTTCTTTGCCTTCTCTTGATCTTGCAACCACTTCATTGAGCTTGCAAGTTTAAGTTTTGGTTATTGATCTCAAGGGTTGTATGTTCATTTGGAATCAATAAAGATTTCTTTTTGCCTTCATTTGCCTTTTGTTCTTAGCCTTCTCTTGATCTTGCAATATCTTCATTGATCTTGCAAGTTTAAGTTTAGGCTATAGAACCCATGGTTTGTAATGTGTTCTATGGTTCCTAGTATCTTTATTTCTTGCTTTACTTTCTTGCAATTTATTTCCATGCTTTACTTGCAATTTCATTATCTTGCACTTACTTACTTGTATTGTTTTCTTTTCTTCTCTTTGTATCTTTTATTTGCTCTTTTTGTTTGTTGTTGAGATGGTTGTGAATATGTTGTTGTTAGGAAAGAAAACGTTATTGTAAGTTAAGGTTTCGTTTCTCATTTCTTTTTCCCGTATTTTCCGTTTGAACTCCGCCCAAATCTTACGCAAGTGCTCCGTTAGGCACCCTACTCTACCAAGGTATCGGTGATTCCTAACCATGACCGGTTGCGTTCGGATTGGCCGGAGGCGAAAGCAAGCGACAAGAACGGATGGACAAGGGTCAATAAGCCGGATTCCACTAATACCGTACTTAAATACCCTAATCCACGTTGTTGCCGATTGCTCTAGCTTCAATGGTTAAGTTCGGCACAAAGGATTGATTACGGAATTCACTAGCTTACACTAACCTATCTAATCGTAACAATTTATACGTTGCATATATACACATAGGGTAGATACGAACATTCCGCCACACGCATTAACTCGTGAAAACAAGAACGTAGAACGCTCCGTCTCCCTGCGGACAACCCGTACTCATCGCGGCTAGCTGCAAAGCGACATCGTCTTAATTGCGGTTAACTTTAGAACTTTAAAACTCGACATGCCAAAAGCGTGCCAACCAAATGGCGCCGTTTCCGGAGAAACGGTAACGTTTTTATTCTTGTCATTTCGGGTTAATCTTGTTAATATCCATCTAACACCTTTTCTAAAAACAAAAAAAAATTTCAAAATTTCAAAAACTAAAAAAAAAAACTAACATTCCTAACCATTTTTGCTCTCTGGATTTCTGACCTGCTAGCACTCTGGATCTAAAATGAGAAGATAAACAATACCAGTGAGACACTAGTAGAATACTGAGACAGCAGAAGAAAACTGGAGCCCCAACTCATAGAGAAAAACGGCGACACCCCTATAAATTCCGAGCTCGCCTGCCCTATTACCTCCATTTGCTCCAAAATTTGGTTCTGTGCTCCAGTGTTCTGTTTTTGTCCCATTTTTATTGCTTTTTTTTTAAATTTTGAGTGTGCAGGAGTTTGGGCATTCATATCTTTTTTCCGCACTAAAATCCGTTTTACGACATTTGTAGATTTGACGGATTTGCGAACTGCGATTGTGTGGAGCAAAGTGTACATTCAAGGCTAAGGTGATTGCGAAGTACAGTGTCAAAGATCCGGGTAGTTTGACCCGCGCAAGCGAACTTTCCAAGTTATTCGGATTCAATTTAACGAGGGTTTCTTAACCCGAAAATTTATCGGTACGTACTTTACTAACACCTTCTTATCAAATCCGACGCATCCACTATAATATCTTTGCAAGATTCTTTCCAAATTCGCTGTCATACGCAAAAATATTGACTAACCCGTATTTTTTGCAGTGCCGTGCTTAACGTAAAAAATGATTGTTTGATTCTTTGAATAATTTTTTTTATTGAATTGCGCATTGCATCCATTAATACGGACTTAAGGGCAAGCGAACCCCACAACATACGGTAAAGGATTTCATCACCTTTTCCGTGGCCCACAAATCACGAAATTGAGCATAACATTTACCCGCACAAATTTTAAAAGAAACTAGACCTTAAGCCTTTAAGGACTTCGCGCTCACTAGGAAAAGTTAACTGTGTTTAGAACACCGCTTAACGGTATATCGTTTACGGGGTGTCTAGGAAAGTGTTCACGGCGAAACCGCCCAAAGAGAAAGGGTTATCTAATTAAGGGCCTTCGCGGAAGCTTCGGAAAATCTCTCCTTATCTCTGCACTTACCTGGCCTCGTGATCAATATATCTTGAGTCCGTTTCTCGACACAGTTTTACTTCGATAATCAAGTTCTTGAGCAGGTCTAGTTGACCTAGGTGAACCCTAGACCGATTACGTGCGTGGTATTTTTGTGTCGTGATTGTTTTTGTCCAGATTCTTTTTGTGTGTATATTTCATTCTTTTGTTAATAACTAACTTATAAATAATATTAAAAAAAATCATATTCCTTTTCCTCTCTTCTTCTTCTTCTCTTCATATCATGGGTACCCCACCTCGAAAAACTCTTGCCGAACTTTGGTACCCACAACCAGACATTACTTCTTACGGTTCTTGCTTTGGTCGAACTTCGAACGATCCCTCCATGCCCAAAATTTCTTTGAAAGATCGAATAGACGCGTCTAGGACAAACAATTGGACTACGCAATCCACTTCGTATCAACCGTTTCAACTTACCCCACCTTATTACGTTGATACCTCTTTTGAGAGTCCTGTTGTAACTCCAAGACCTATGTCTATTGCTGAACGTATAGGACAATCCCGTAGCCGATCTTTCACTCCTTTCACCACTTTCAATTCTTTGGATCAACAATTCCATTCACCTTCTTATCCAAATGTTAATCCTACTCCTATCCAACCATTCGATTCCTACCAGTCCTACCCAACATTTACACATTCCATAGACATTGCTTATGAACAGCCTTTTGGGAGTTTCTAGCATCCAACCAACATTGAATCTTTTACGGAAACTCCTCCACAACCCATGTCTAGTATGGAACAGTCGTTAGAAGACTTTCGGGTAGCGTCATACCAACAGATGATGGATTTGAATACGTCTATGGCCACCCTCAAACAACCTAGTGACCCGGTAGCTAGTTTCCAACTAGCTCCAAATTTTCCAATGTATGATGAGGCGATAGGACAGGCTGAGAATTTGAGTAGTGAGAGTGAGCTGTACACCCTTCCAAATCAAACCTACCCATCGCAAGTTGAATTCCACAACTCCGGTTTTGAAAGTCTATTGAGTGTCTCAAATGAATCATAAATTGAAGATAGAACAGTTAATGAGTTGTGCGACTTTGTAGTGTTTGATTTACCGGATTGTGAAGGGACACAGTCAAGTGAAACCAATCCCAATCCTTTTGACCTCTACACCTCCATCTTAGAACCACAATTGATTGAAATCCATGTGTTTGATGAGGTGTCTAAGAATATTTATTTTCACTTGATTAAGGATATCGACGCTGGGAATATTTTGGATGATGAACCCGCAGCTTTGGATGAGTTTTTCTCTCCAATTCATCATCCCGATTCATTAACTATTTTTTCCGAACATCATATGAGTCTAGATATTGATGATAAATGCATGGATGAGCTAATTTTTGAGGAGAATTTTGAGGATATTTTTGAGGATGAAGCAGTTTTGCTTGATGAGTCGGATTTTCCAATTCATCCTGTCCCTTCCACCGACTGTGTACACCCTCCTGAACGTTTAACCGATCCTATTTCTCAATCACTTCCCTCCATCCTTTCCATCGTTCTGACCTTGCAAGACAACGTATCACTTTCATTTCTAATGTCTGGTTTACCAAGTTCGGTCTACCCATGTTTTCTCACGAATCTTAAGGGATTTGACCCATTTCTCGATGGGTTAATAGATTCGTAAAATCACTTGTTACACATCGGTCATAATAAATTGTACTAATTTATTCACTCCATTTCCACCCTCAAGTTCGTATTCCACTTCTTTCTCCCTTCCTCCATTCTTCTCCACCGAGACCGTATCCCGCTTCTATTCGCATATGGTCTAGCGTATTCTACATTTCTTACCTCTCCGCATTCTTTCACCAACCGGCACACTATCGCGATAGAATTTTTGAATGCTTGGTGTCACTTTTGGCCTGTGTAAGGCCTTGCATAGCTTGATACTGTTCTCTTCCCCCTAACTCTGAATTTCAACGCTTAAACAGTGGAAACACTGTTTCACTTAAGTTTGGGAGGAACCCTTTTGTGTATATATATTTTTGGTTTGCTTTTTGTTTTGTATAAAAATTTTTAGGGAGCGCCGACAATTTTGACCCTCTTGGTGTAGCCTGACAGTGAGGGCATTGTCTAGTTTAAGTTTGGGGGTATGCTCGATAAGATTTCTTCCTTCACATTCATTTGTATATTCTGCATTTGCATACTTATTAAAACCCATAAAAATCGAAAAAATTTCCAAAAATATAAAAACTTTGTCGTCAAGTTAGCTAATAGGGTAACTTAGATTTTATTCCGAAAGTTTAGTTGATACGTTAGAAATAACTAAATCCTAGGCTTAGGAATTGAAAACCCTAAAAATAACCCTCCTTCTATTTAAACTTGGTAATTATACGTCCTTACAGTTTTTTTTTATAGAAGTAGGTAATCTTGAGTTCAATTCTTGAGTTAAGTCAAGATGAAGGGAAAGTATTGACGCTTTACTGAAGGATAAGTCTGAAAAATAGTTCTATTCTTGAGTCCAAATTTAGAAAGTATATACCCTACATACTGCACATACACGCACCTTGAAACTTGGGATAGTAGAGGATACCTAGAAATACTCTTACCTGAAAACCTAATATGAAAGAAAAAACGGTATTTAAAGCTAACCACCAAAAGATCATCATTGAAAAATACATCCGGTCTTGAAAAAGAAAAATAAAGTAAAGAAAAATAATAATAAATAAAGTTAAGACCTGGAAACTGCTATTTACGCTTTAAGCTCGCACAATCAGTAATCGGCTATTAGTGCCTCAAGAAGCATTAATAGTCGCATGAAAGACGTGTGAACAAATCCGTCCATCATTAATGAAAAGAAGTAATATTAGGCATTAGGGCAAAGGTACTATAGCTTGAATTGAATTCTTAAGTGTAGGGGTGAAACTATACACACACGTAGGGGTATACAATCGATGTATGGAGGAAAGATAGAAATAAAGAATAAGACTTATGTTATCCATAAAGATGGTAAAAATCCCTGATTGGAGACCGCACTTTAGAAGGAAAACTTAAGAGATGCCGAGATCTTTCTAAACTGTAAAACGTATAGGATCTGGGGTTGAATAAATAGGAGGTGTGAAACATAAGGGTTGAATATTTCTAACTTAGGAAGATAGAATTTCTAACATAAATACTAAACTGTAGGAGTAGAATCAACGTTAACTTGTGAAACTAGTTTGACAGGATTTTGTGGGTAGTATCCGCTGAAAACCCTCAGGAGACAACACTCCTCCTACTAGGGACACCTAGAGGTTTAACGACTTGTTGCACGAGCTCAGTGCAATCGCGATCCCTACGAAAGTGATGCTAGGATTTTGTTTTGCTCAGGATGAGCAAAAGATAAGTTTGAGGATATTTGTTTATCACGGAAAACTGTATTTCAATACCGCTCATTCATTATCTGTTTTGTTATATATCGGTACTATTAACCAGTGTCTGCTCAGTAATTACAGATTACAGGCATCCGTGACAAAATACTGGAAATACACTTAAAATCACGGATATATCGTTTGTGAACCGACACTGCAACCGGAATTGGAAACCGACCGATATTCAAAGAGTTTTTGCAAATAAACAAGTGCACACACATTTTGGTTCAACACATAGCAAGTGTGCACTAGCTCTTTGATGCATGGACCTAGAGAGGAGGCTGCCTAAAGCATATGGGGGGACAAGAGTGATAAATGCATAAAGATGTGATGTGATGTATAGCTACAAGTTTCCCTTCAAATCCCTGAGTGCATCCCATGCTTCTATTGAGAAATCTAGTAGCACCAGTGCACTTGTCGAGAGAACACAAGATCACACAACAAGCACGAGCCCAAGACTCATCAACAGGACCAACCACATTCCCTGTTTGGCCGAGCTGGCCAGCCCCCTTGCCCCAAAGACCCCCAAACTTCTGTGGTCCCTCCCTTACTGCCACGTCATCATTTTTTTTATTGCTTTTTTAATTTTCTTTTGTGCCTATAAATGCAGACCAGTGAGCACGGGAGAGGGGGTCATTCTTTGTCTTACATTGTCCAAGTTTTGTTGAACACATTGTTTCTCTTTTTTGTTTTGTTCTTGTATATAGCTAGTCCCCCTTGAGTTCTTTACCTTCTTTTGATCTTGCAACCTCTTCATTGAGCTTACAAGTTTAAGTTTTCGTTATTGATCTCAAGGGTTGTGTGTTCATTTGGAATCAATAAAGCTTTCTTTTTGCCTTCATTTGCCTTGTGTTCTTAGCCTTCTCTTGATCTTGCAACCTCTTCATTGATCTTGCAAGTTTAAGTTTAGGCTATTGAACCCATGGTTTGTAATGTGTTCTATGGTTCCTAGTATCTTTATTTCTTGCTTTAATTTCTTGCAATTTATTTCCATGCTTTACTTACTTGCAATTTCATTATCTTGCACTTACTTACTTGTAATGTTGTCTTTTCTTTTCTTTGTATCTTTTATTTACTCTTTTTGTTTGTTGTTGAGATAGTTGTGAATATGTTGTTGTTAGGAAAGAAAACGTTATTGTAAGTTAAGGTTTCGTTTCTCATTTCCTTTGTCCGTATTTTCCATTTGAACTCCGCCCAAACCTTACGCAAGCGCTCCGTTAGGTACCCTACCCTACCAAGGTATCGGTGATTCCTAACCGTGACCGGTTACGTTCGGATTGGCCGGAGGCGAAAGCAAGCGACAAGAATGGACGGACAAGGGTCAATAAGCCGGATTCCACTAATACCGTGCTTAAATACCCTAATCCACGTTGTTGCCGATTGCTCTAGCTTCAATGGTTAAGTTCGGCACAAAGGATTGATTACGGAATTCACTAGCTTAGACTAACCTATCTAATCCTAACAATTTATACATTGCATATATACACATAATGTAGATACGAACATTCCGCCACGCGCATTAACTCGGGAAAACAAGAACGTAGAACGCTGCGTCTCCTTGTGGACGACCCGTACTCATCGCGGTTAGCTGCAAAGTGACACCGTTTTGATTGCGGTTAACTTTAGAACTTTAAAACTCGACACGCCAAAAGCGTGCCAACCAAGAATCTAACTCATCCAATATGGTGAGTCCATCTTCAAAGATATTCTCAACACCGATCTCTCTAACACCTCCGGTCAAATCAAACGAATAGTTCTTTAAAAATTCATCAATTATACTATCCTCAATTGATGGATCATTAGGTTCACTTGATGGAATTGGAAGGTTTGAAATATAAAGTGTAGTCGGATAAAGATCAGTTTGATTTGGAATGGTGTAAGGCTCTCTTTCACACTCACTATTGAGCAAGTCAAACATGTTAGTCCCGGAAACCTCATCAATTAGATTATTAAGCGGTTGATTATCAAATACATTCGGTTGGAGTTCGGGATGGAAGGTGTCGAGATCAAAAGAATTGGTTCTGGTTTGACTTGGAGGGATCCCTTGTTCTTTTTAAGTACTCAATTCCAACTCTACTTCGAGACTAGACATTGTTTGTGAATAAATTTCAATGAAGGATTCCCTTTGAACCGTGGAACTTCTTAATTAATATTCAGAAGCACTATCGAGATAAGATGCAAAATTTGAGTATGGTTGGAATGTGTTTAATTGTTGGCTACGGGTGAGTTCAATATGTTCCTCAATCAATATGGGTTTACAAATTGCCACATTTGTCTTAAAAGAAGTATTAACATGAGAAGGTATGAATGTTTGGTACTGTGGATAAGAGTTAGAAGGGTGTATCCAAGTTTCATAACAAGGATTAGGATCAACATTGTGATATGAAGAAGATTGATATTGGTTGGTTAGTTGGCGACTGGCTTTTGCAATTTACTCGGAAATGGTCATGAATTTAGAAATTGCCATATTCGCCTCAAAAGGAGTGTCAACATTTCCATATGGAAATGATTGTAAGTGTTGTCCTAAAGGTTTTAGAGCAGTAAAAGGTATGAAACTTTGGGTACGGGCCTTCGCATTATGCTCAGCAATGGACATACGTTTAGAAGTTGTCTCACTAGTCTTAAACGGATTATCAACATAAGAAGGTGTTGAATTTTGACATGGTTGATACGATTTTGAGTGAGGTGTCCAACTGTTATTTCTAGCGCGTTCTATCCTATCCCTTAAAGAAATGGTGGGATCGATATTTATACCAAAGCAATTACGATAATAAGAAATATCTGGTTGTTTGTAACAAAGCTCGGCAAGAGTGGGTCGGTTTGGGTTACCCATTATAAGAGAATGAAAAGAAAAGAGGGTGAAATGGTATATATATATATATATATATATATATATATTAATTATATTTTTTTTATGAATTTTGAAATTTTTTTGCTTTGAAAGTGGGACTAGACTTAATTAATCACAAATGTGCACAAATAATCTCTAGAACTAGGGTCACCTAGGTTAAGTCACTAGACTGCTCCTAGACATCTAAAGGACAAGACGTAGGACCAATCTGTAGGGATCCTAGGCACACTAATGAAGTCTCACAAGACATCAAACATGGCTAATTTAAATTTTATGAGTGCCGAGAAACCCTAACACGGATCGTTAACTAGATATATAGGCTATGCGTTGCAAGTTAACGAATTTAACTTAAAAGGAAAGGGGGTACAACCTTTGTAGATCCGATCCACCACTTCCTAAGCTCCATGATGATGTCCCTCCGCTGTGCAAATCGGATTCTGGACTCTGGCATCGGATTCATCGGAAAAATGGGCGGGCTTTGTCGTCGGCTTCGATGCCGAAGATGATCTACGTCGAGGCATCACAAGATCAAACTCCCACTTCACCAAGTCATGAAACTTGTGAAGGAAACACCCTATACTACTTGGCAAGAGGTAGAGGATGAAGAAATAGGAAGTGGGTTCTCTTTGGAATTGGATTTCTCACATGATTTCATCACTTGCCATTGATGAGGCAAGCTTTTCTTTCTTGCTCATGAAGAAGAAGATGAAGAAAAGAATATGATAAGTGTTAAAGAATAATTGAAAAGAATTGATTCTTATCATATTCTAACCTTAGTTAAGTGTAGAGAATAGACTAGGGTTAGTTTAAATGGTTAGGGTTAAGGATGAGAACAAAAAGGTCATTTAGTCAAAGCTTCATGAAGCTTCAACTAAAAACAAATCAAGCCACCATTCATTTATCTTTCAATTTATTCAAAATGAATAAACAAATAAGATAAATGAATAAGTAAAACCCTAATCAACAACTTAACCATGGTTTAATTCTTTACACTTAACCAAATAAGCATGTATCATCAAACATGATACAACCAAGTGCATTAAAGTATATCACATATACCACTTGCACAAATCAAGTGAGAAAATCCACTTAAAGTGAACCAATACTAGTTAATGCAAAGTAATATATCAAATATATAATTATGCATTAAATCATTGAATCAACACTTGATTTAACGATCCGGTCATATCGTATATAACCGACTAGTATCCTATGTATCGGCTTATCGAATCAATCCTCGATTCGATAACTAGGTTATATCGCATACAACCATTTGATACATTCATCACGAGAATGGAATACGGTATCACATACACGAATTATTCTCGGTCCCGCACATATCTCATATGCGCTCCTATTTCGTTTCGCTTGAGCCAGGAAACCTCTGTGTAGGACTCTAAAGACTCGTCAACACGCCGGCAGCAGATGATGATCATATCAAGCACCCACAAGCCGCAAGCGGTCTGCTAAACGTAACGGCCACCCAGGTATTGAGCGATCAGAAGATCGACGAGCAAGCTCGCTCACACTCCTGTGAATCCAACCAGTAACACTTACCGTGCAGTCTGGTCATGTTCGTCTGATATGCCGCATATCTCTCCTAGGGGTGGTAAACGTCAGACCCCAGTAGCTTGATAAGTCATGCCGACATAAGGTCCATAACATTCGTGAAACTAATGATAACTCTTACCAGTATATCACTGCAACCCTGGCCAGGGATTTCCTGTTATGGCAAGTCGTGCATAGCGCAACATCAACCCCCAATACCGGGAGAGACGAATCCCCTCCTATCGCTCATTGCCTCCATGTGAATCGGGACTGTACCCAAAAACCATCTGTTTGCACAACTCAGTAGAGCCGTGGTAGGGTGGAAATCAAAGCACAGTGGGAGACACACAAGACTCTATAACGATCTCGGGTCAACAGACTAAGCTGTACCAGTGTCACAAGAGAACTGCCATCTGACGTGAGGTATAATACCATCTGGGAGTTCTCGGCGAGTCCGTTCAGTGTACCCAGTCTCCACTGAGCACCCGCATACCATCTCTGATGTCAAACATCAATGGATATGGGATCATCCATCGCCCATCACATGGGTCGAGAAGATAAACGCTAGTCTACTCTGGAATATCGATGCCCCGTCTCGATATTCCTACGACTAGGAACAATGAAGGATGTACTCATTGACTACCCAGGCCCCACTAGTATGATCTACATCATAGTCCTGGAAGTCGAGTACACATCCTAAGGGCTTTATCAACATGTAATCAGAGAGACAGAAAGTATACATGTTAAGATAAAGAGCAACCAGATAGCATACTATCATGTCGAGCAAGAAAGTCCTACCTATATATGTCCCAGTATCCACTACTATATACATCCAATGTACAGTAATGGCCTCTAGGGCATACATATAACTAACAATCTCCCACTTGCACTAGGGCCATCTGTAGCAGTGGTTGCAGTATCTAATACTCAACCATCCCATATGAATCTCTCTCTGGGAAAAGGCCTTCGTGAGTGGATCCGCTGTGTTGTCCTCTGAGTCTACTCTCCTAACCTTGATCACCCCGGAGATCAACTATCTCCATGATCAGGTGATGCTTCCTCAGAACATGTCTGGGTTAGTGATGGGACCAGGGTTCCAGGGCCAAAACCACACTTCCATTGTCATACAATGGCAGGAACCTAGTTCATCTTATGAACCAATATACACCCAAACTGCCTCTTTGGTAGTATCTTTAATAGCGATGTTACCAGCCTTTATCGTCTAGTTTTCCACGGTCTCTAGCTTGGAACTCTTCCAACATACCTCCCCTTCACTGAGGGTAAAGACAATGCCTGCGACTGACATTCAGTCGTCCTTATCACCCTGGAACCATTCCAGTGATTCTCCCCTGGATCAACTGATACCATCTCACTACAATTAGTGAGAATCCTAACATCCATTTAGATCTATCTCATAGACCCAAATCTTAGGATTTAGGAGGTATCACTTTGATCCTATATAGAGAATCTATGTGATAAGAGGAAATCGACCGATCGTAACATAGGAAACTCCTTTCCTATCAAGAGTATGTCATCCACGTACTCTACGAGGATCATTACCATACTCCATACTACCCTTTTGTACATACAAGGTTCATCTACCATTTTGATGAAGTCAAACTCTTTGACTACCATATCAAAACAGATGTTCCAACTCCGTGATGCCTGCTTTATCCTGTAAAGCAACTTGCACACGTTTCCGCTGCTCCCACTGTTTACGAAGCCTTCTGGCTGTGTGCTTAATGACGTTCTCTTCTAAATCATTATTTAGGAAAGTAGTCATGGCACCCAACCACCAGATATCGCAGTTATGGTATGTAGCAGTGGCAAGTAGGATCTGGATGGACTTAAGCATAGTCCCTAGAAAAGGTTTCATCATTTTCAACACCTGGTTGATGACTAAAACCTTTAACAAGTCTAGCTTTGAAAGTCTCAACTTTTTCATCTACACCAAGTAATCTTCTCAAGATATACTTGCTCCTGATGGGGATTTAACCCTTCAGATATTGCAGCCAAAGTCCATACTTTGTTGGTGTACATAGATTCCATTTCAGATCGCTAAGCATCTAGCCATTCTTACAGAGTCCCTACTCTCGATGACCTGCTCGATACTAGTTGGGTCCTCATCTCATGATGCATTCCTCGCTCCCACTGTCATCGAGAAACCGAGGTATCTCTCAGGCGGATGAGGAACCCTACTAGATCGGCGGAGAGGCTGAGGTTCGTCGGGAACTATAGAATCCTTTGGTTCTGTCAAATCATCAACTGCAGTTTTGTATAGCTGGAACCTTTTCAGTTCTACAGAACTGATCCTGCCTCGATCTTGTCCGGATTTTGCTTAAGACATAGGCCGAACAATCCTAAATCTTAACTTACTTAAGAGATTGGTTCTTCCCATACCATATCTCATATGGAGTGGTAGGCACTGATTTGATTCGAACCTAATTCAATAGGTATGCAGCTTCTCAAGCGCATAACTCCCAAAAAGAAATAGGAAACTCAGTAGTACTCATCATAGAGCACACCATATCTAATATTGTGTGATGCTCCACCCCGATATACCGTTGTGCTGTGGTGTATTCAGAGGAGTAACACTGAGAGAGAATCTCATTCTTGTTTAGAATAGTCCAAGAATTCTATGCACAAGTATTCTCCTCCCTGATCTCATCAAAGGACATAATACTTATACCCGTATTGGTTCTCTACTTCTAACTTACATTTTGTGAATATCTCAAAAGGTTCGGACTTTGTTTTCAACAGGAACATATGTCTGAATCTTGAGAGATTATCAGAGAATGTAATGAAATACAAAGAACCGGTCTTGGCATGTGTAGACAGGAGACCTTACATACATCATCATGTATCAATCCCAAGAGTTCATTAACTCTTTCTCTGTTTTCAGTAAACGGAGCTATGGTCATCTAATCTTTGTGACATGACTGGCAAGTTTCACAAGATGTAAATTCAAACTGATTTAAATATGCATCTAAAATGTAACTTTAGCTAGTCGGGTCGCATTGATATGACCTAGTCTATAATGCCTCAAGAAGGATTCGTTCATTTCTGAACTCTTCCTCTTGTGTGTGTTCTGTATACAAGGAATTGTAGTTTGATTTAGAACATCAATGCCTTTAGATAACGTGCCTGAACCGATCAACTCTTGATATAGGAAATGTTCAAAACATTATTCAGCAATACAAAATTTTATCATTTCTTTACTAATAAAGAGACTGATATGATTTTATATATCAGGTTCGGTATCTAATAGTATTTGTTCAGAATCAATGTATTGGTAATACAGGGTGACAGTGACCAACAGACTTGGCTGCAACACTTGCCCCGGTTTCTGTCTCATGAAACTTATCACCCGTTCTCAGTTTTCTATCCTTCGGTAGCCCTATGTGACGGATTACATATCTGGGATCCTGATCCGGTATTAAATACTCAGGATGCAGAGAATACTGAGAAACGGTTCTTTATAATGAACATACCCGAAGGAGATGCATCATATGCACTTTCTTCGTTTGGGCGGCATAGGAATTCTGGTATGATTTTATATATCAGGTTCGGTATCTAATAGTATTTGTTCAGAATCAATGTATTGGTAATACAGGGTGACAGTGACCAACAGACTTGGCTGCAACACTTGCCCCGGTTTCTGTCTCATGAAACTTATCACCCGTTCTCAGTTTTCTATCCTTCGGTAGCCCTATGTGACGGATTACATATCTGTGATCCTGATCCGGTATTAAATACTCAGGATGCAGAGAATACTGAGAAACAGTTCTTTATAATGAACATACCCGAAGGAGATGCGTCATATGCACTTTCTTCGTTTAGGCGGCATAGGAATTCTGGTATTCCCCTATTTCCTGCTCTGTCTTATAACAATTATAAGTTGGAGCGGGACCAACGTTCCCCAGCTCAGTATAACAAGCGGGTTCGGTCAATACATCCCTATTATTATCTTGATTAAGGCGTGATATGGTCGCTACCAGGAGATAGAGAAGAAAACACTTAGCGTGCGCTCTTGCAAGATCAGATTGGTTATTTAAATTATCTAATCAGGATGGCTCCCACTGTTTTTATCAAATCTTCCTTCAAACCCTAAAAGGAAAGACTGGCCGGGATTAATTACACGCTACAAGTTCGCCAATCTTTCAGCCAGGCCAGTGTCGATACTTTGAGGGAGGTTCCCCGTGCTTTCGCACGGACCTAATTACTGTAAACCTCGTTTTCCCATAGGCGTAACCCCGTTGACACCTTTCTAGACACCTACTTGATCGGCTAATTGTAAAGTGCAAAACTCTCCTAGGAGTAACAATTACTCGCAGTGGGTATCGGGATCTAACTATCACATAGAAGGTATGCAATCTCATTGCAAATTTCAACGCTTGAAACTCCCGATAAAGGTTTTTACCCCTAGCACCTATGACCTTAACTATGGTCAACAGATCATAAGCACTAGTCAAGTTCTACCCATCATTTCGTGACTAATTAGACCCACCCATATGACCTTTAAGTAAGGTCAACAAAGTCACGCGACTGTCCTAACTAATCGCATCATATGCAGTGTAGGAAGACATCACTTAGCTACCGTACACTGTGCCTTGACTATGGTCAACAAACACAGCACGAATACTAAGTACTCTACTTCCTAAAATGACGGAGGGTTGCGGCTGGTTTTTATGAAAACCTTTAACGCTTTGAACTTGATCTCGTTGCGGAATCAAATGGTTTTTAAATGTAATGTTTTTGAGGCTTTTCTAGTTTTGCTAAAGGGGTCACTCCTGGTGAAGGGATCGTCGGCCCTTTCCTCTTCGAATGAGGTGCGGGATATATCATATATATCACTGTGCAAAGCAGAAACTATAGAAGCAATCAAAAGACAAACCGGGTGTGTAGCATCTGCCAGTTATTGCTAAAGGTGTCACTCCCGGTGAAGGGATCTCGATCCTTTCCTCATCGAATAAGGTGCAGGAAGTTCTACAAGGAACACCGCGATGCAAAGCAAGAACTGTAGCTACCTGTTTATTTTGAAATTCGATTCCACAACATCAATTAGGTTTATTTTCTTTCATTAATCTCATTAATGAATATCCCATCATTTAAGTCCACCTAATCATCACAGATAAATATAACGTACGCTTATGCCATCCGCATTCGCCTCGATGTCCCGTCTGCACCGTTAGGTTAGGTAACTAACGGCAGAGCGGGGCAGGGCTAGCGCGGGTGTAAAAAATAAGCAACGTCTATATAATATATCATATACACTATATATTATATCTATCACAGAACATCACATGATCACATCACAGCTAACGCAGCAAAAGAAACATATGAAATATTGGATATACTAGGACGTCCGTGTTTTCAATACGAGCCAGTATAAAACATGGATTCCACGGTCGTGATGAATAGCCAATCCCACACCCCTAGACCCCTACGAGAGCGGCAAGCAACCCTACCAATTCTAGGGTTAGGAGACCCGGACTCGACTCCTCGAGACGGTCTCCCACTGGACCCTAGAACCCGGTTACTTGTGCTCCCCTCCTTGGGTCTATCTTAGTGCAGAAAAGTAAATAATATACAAATGGTGACATCATCCGCAACCTGGAAGTGCCCCAATAAAAGAATATTACATACAAGATTTTACATGAATGAAAACGAAAAACACTCATCTCACATAAAACCCCCCCGGCTATTCGAACACGATGATCCAATATAACATATCCAGCAACACATAACATCACATGTCATCAACGTAAGTAAATATGCGCATCCCAATTGTCGTTGACATATAGCAACGAAACCGGCGATATCACATATTACACTTACGGTCACAGAAAAGAAAGTGTAAAACTACAACAGTTGGAATCCGCAACCACTTTAGACATCGCATGCCTAATCAAATGAAATACTTAGACATCGCAAGCCTAACAATTAAAAACCCCGCATTTTAGTCTCAAAATCGAAAACACTTTTCAATATAAAGTCGGGTAATTCAACAAGATTCCCGACATCCTGATCGAATGCTCGTCGCAATCTTCAGTAGGCGGCCGCACCCCCGACGCCGTCGACAATGTGCACCAAGGCGGAACACCGCTGCCGCGAGCACCCGAACGGATGCTTTCGGCGACGGGGTTCTCCTACAGTCACTTGGTCGGGGCTATGGAGTGAGGCTGTCTATTAAGTTTACCCGGCGAGTATCCGCATACGCTACGTGATTGCAACGGACTTTTGATCGCATCAAAATTCCGTGACAACCGATCAAGTGAGACTAAACTGCTATGTTTATAACATTCATTCAGTTATCTCATAACTACTTGTGAATTCCAAATGTTGTATCACATTCCGGATAAATAGAAAATGCTAAACTTTTCGATCGAACAATCGAACACCCAAGTTTTCCCGATACAGCTAAACACATGAAATAAGTCTAAAAACATTCAGTTCGTGCCTCAGTACCAACGGTCCAGCCGTAGAAGGGTCAAGCCAACGCCTCACATGTGGCACGCCGTACTGCCCCAAACCCTAAGGTTCAAAGGGCAGTTCAAGACGGTCACATAATCGAGTTAAGGTTTGTTGTCTTCTAGAGGGTCCATCGCGTTACTTGCACTACTTAGAACGTCGTTAAACTACGGAAAAGTCCAACAATTGGAAATTTCTCGGCAGGGAAAAAAATGGGTATTTATATCCGGTCGAACTTTTTAACATATTCTAAAATTACCCGGAAAAACACACTGACAAAATTAGACAATTCGATCGATACACCGAGTCCCCAATATAACCCAGAAAATTCAACTCTTGAATAAATATTAAAAATTCCTAGGAAAACCAGCACTGTTAAGTAGGAGTTACTGTGCAAACTTCAACGCATAAAACGACAAATCGGTCGCGGAACCGCCGCACGAGCCATGCTCGTGCCGCGGAACCGCGGCGCCTTGATGGAATTAGGGCATCGAAATTTACAGTAACTCTTAGATATTCCTGCTGATATTTCTGCATATTTTTAATTCTCAAAAAACCACGATTTCAGAAAATGTACAGAGAGCATTTTTGGGTTTGGGTTTCGGTTCGATCGGACTTCTAACTCCGTCTACGCATCGCCTAAGGCTCTAGCTAGGCTCTGATACCACTGTAGGGATCCTAGGCACACTAATGAAGTCTCACAAGGCATCAAACATGGCTAATTTAAATTTTATGAGTGCCGAGAAACCCTAACACGGATCGTTAACTAGATATATAGGCTATGCGATGCAAGTTAACGACTTTAACTTAAAAGGAAAGGGGGTACAACCTTTGTAGATCCGATCCACCACTTCCTAAGCTCTGCGATGATGTCCCTCCGCTGTGCAAATCGGATTCCGGACTCTGGCATCGGATTCATCGGAAAAATGGGCGGGCTTGGTCGTTGGCTTCGATGCCGAAGATGATCTACGTCGAGGCATCACAAGATCAATCTCCCACTTCACTAAGTCATGAAACTTGTGAAGGAAACACCCTATACTACTTGGCAAGAGGTAGAGGATGAAGAAATAGGAAGTGGGTTCACTTTGGAATTGGATTTCTCACATGATTTCATCACCTGCCATTGATGAGGCAAGCTTTTCTTTCTTGCTCATGAAGAAGAAGATGAAGAAAATAATATGATAAGTGTTAAAGAATAATTGAAAAGAATTGATTCTTATCATATTCTAACCTTAGTTAAGTATAGAGAATAGACTAGGGTTAGTTTAAATGGTTAGGGTTAAGGATGAGAACAAAAAGGTCATTTAGTCAAAGCTTCATGAAGCTTCAACTAAAAACAAATCAAGCCAAAATTCATTTATCTTTCAAGTTATTCAAAATGAATAAACAAATAAGATAAATGAATAAGTAAAACCCTAATCAACAACTTAACCATGGTTTAATTCTTTACACTTAACCAAATAAGCATGTATCATCAAACATGATACAACCAAGTGCACAAAAGTATATCACATATACAACTTGCACAAATCAAGTGAGAAAATCCACTTAAAGTGAACCAATACTAGTTAATGCAAAGTAATATATCAAATATATAATTATGCATTAAATCATTGAATCAACACTTGATTTAACGATCCGGTCATATCGTATATAACCGACTAGTATCCTATGTATCGGCTTATCGAATCAATCCTCGATTCGATAACTAGGTTATATCGCATACAACCATTCGATACATTCATCGCGAGAATGGAATACGGTATCACATACACGAATTTTTCTCGGTCCCGCACATATCTCATATGCGCTCCTATTTCGTTTCGCTTGAGCCAGGAAACCTCTGTGTAGGACTCTAAAGACTCGTCAACACGCCGGCAGCAGATGATGATCATATCAAGCACCCACAAGCCGCAAGCGGTCTGCTAAACGTAACGGCCACCCGGGTATTGAGCGATCAGAAGATCGACGAGCAAGCCCGCTCACACTCCTGTGAATCCAACCAGTAACACTTACCGTACAGTCTGGTCATGTTCGTCTGATATGCCGCATATCTCGCCTAGGGGTGGTAAACGTCAGACCCCAGTAGCTTGATAAGTCATGCCGACGTAAGGTCCATAGCATTCGTGAAACTACCGATAACTCTTACCAGTATATCACTGCAACCCTGGCTAGGGATTTCCTGTTATGCCCAGTCGTGCATAGCGCAACATCAACCCCTAATACCGGGAGAGACGAATCCCCTCCTATCGCTCATTGCCTCCATGTGAATCGGGACTGTACCCAAAAACCACCTGTTTGCACAACTCAGTAGAGCCGTGGTAGGGTGGAAATCAAAGCACAGTGGGAGACACACAAGACTCTATGACGATCTCGGGTCAACAGACTAAGCTGTACCAGTGTCACCAGAGAACCGCCATCTGACGTGAGGTATAATACCATCTGGGAGTTCTCGGCGAGTCCGTTCAGTGTACCCAGTCTCCACTGAGCACCCGCATACCATCTCTGATGTCAAACATCAATGGATATGGGATCATCCATCGCCCATCACATGGGTCGAGAAGATAAACGCTAGTCTACTCTGGAATATCGATGCCCCGTCTCGATATTCCCACGACTAGGAACAATGAAGGATGTACTCATTGACTACCCAGGCCCCACTAGTATGATCTACATCATAGTCCTGGAAGTCGAGTACACATCCTAAGGGCTTTATCAACATGTAATCAGAGAAACAGAAAGTATACATGTTAAGATAAAGAGCAACCAGATAGCGTACTATCATGTCGAGCAAGAAAGTCCTACCTATATATGTCCCAGTATCCACTACTATATACATCCTATGTACAGTAATGGCCTCTAGGGCATACATATAACTAACACAATCCTCTATCACCTTCTTATCAATCTTGCAGCTAGGTAAGTGTCAGGGAAGTGGGAGGTATCCGCTATACGAATCACCGAAATAGTGGGCCTAATTAAGTAACCACTTTCTTTAGTCACACTTGCCTTAGACACCACAAGAGAAATGCGGATAAGCAATAGATTACCCACGACCCTCTTTTGTCCTAATTGATCGTGACTGTCCTTAGAGCCTTGGTTTAGATATTTTTTATTAATGCAGGTTTATGCGTATGCTTGTTTGTGATTTGTGGGGCCTAGGAAATGTGATGAAATACCCTCTTAATCTGAATTTGGGTTTATTTCCCCTTAATGTCCGTTTTAAATATGCAAAACAACCCGAAATCAAAACACACAAAAATATTTTTTTAGCGACGTTGTTTGCAAAGAATCCTACAGGTATAAACAGTTTATTGGAGCTTTAGAGGAGAGAGGAAGACGATAGGAGAATACCAGAGAAGTTTGGGGGCCCAACTTTGTCACGACCCGCATGTGGCACGTGACCGGCACTTAAATCACATGACATCTAAAGACGTCGACGCGGTCCAAGTAAGCCGAACCCCGGAATCTAAACCCTTTTTGAATATATTGGAGGTGAGGTTTAAAATAGTCATCAGATGGGATCGGTTTAAAATAAACATTTAAGTTTAATTAAGTATGTTTGAAAAACATCTACGACGTCTTAAAATTCGACAGCACCTCCTTTGTAAATTATGAATAAAACACGATACATACATAACAATAAAAATAGTATCCCAACGGGAGCTAGCTTCCACGCCCAAACAGCGGAGCAACCAAACAAACAATATACGACGCACAACGGCGAAGAAAAGAAAAGCGAAACAAAATCAACAATAAAAAATGTCGACTCTAATAAGTACGACGCCCATAACACACAATTCTAAGTCTCGCTTGTAAGTCCACAATATGCCAGTGCTAAGTCGATGGAGTTTTACTAGATACAAGAAGATGTGAATATATAAGTTTGATTATGATACAACAGTAACCCACCTGCCAAAGCAATCACTGAGAAGAAGGGTGTGCCACCAGCCGCTGAAAATCCAAGCGGTAAAACCTGCAAGAAACTGTGGCACAACGGGGGTGAGTTGCCAACTCAGTGAATAAAAGTACATCAGAAGGTAGAAATCAAAATGCACAACGATACCTAGGTCATAAATATAATACTATCATATCCTACACTAATGTAATATATGATATGCATATGTATCATAAATGTAACTCTATCCATCACATAAACCCAAAATAGAATGTATCAATGTAAATGACCTGTATCTAGGTATAATCCCATAAGTAGCCGAAAATATATATGTAAAAGCTATTCTTTAAAATAGTCGCGGAATACATATGTCACGGCATAAAAGCAGACGCGATAGTATGAAATATAATAGGTATCTTATTTAAGATATACGTCCTGCTGTTTTAATGAATAGTGTTAAGAGGTTTACAATTTAAAAGATTCCAATGTCATACTAGACACGTCAAAATAATGAGACTATAGCTCGATTTTGAATTCCCTTTTATATGCAACTACTCGTAAAAAGGTATGCAGGTACTGTCCCCCGGATCAATCCTGGTCGGCTACAATAACTCATAACATAACAGTATACCTCAATGATAGCAATATATCAACATCTGGATGTCCAGCATCGACACCCGAAATCAGAAATCCCTCGTGTCCATCACCGACACGCAAATCCTCAAATCTTTCGTGTCCATCACCGACATGAAAATGCAGATGTCGTCGACACCATCTCAACAGATGATCGCTACCCGATATCCCTGGCCCCGGTCGGTATCCCCTGGATATCCGCCATGCCCAAATCGAGCCCCGGTCAGTATCCTCTGGATATCTGCCGTGTTCATCTCTATCTCTGGTATCGAGTGTCCTTGCTAGGCTCCCCACCTCTAATGCGGCTTTCCAGCCCCTCGGTCTCGACCGGGTCCACCATGTATCCGACTGTATACTCCCCCACTCAGCCTGGACAAGTAGCAAGTCCGTAACCGTATATCTCCCTCACTCGGTTCGGAATAAAACTATCAGAAAACCTCAAGCTCACGGTGGACGCCAACTCATCATATCCAGAAATATCAAGAAAAGAATAAGAATAATTGCATAGATCATTCTGATGATATCTTATAAATATACATATATAACAGTGCCCCATACCTTTGATATATATCATCAAAAGTAAAACATCCTGAAAACTCATAAGAATCAAATACGAATACCCATGGTACTGGTATTCGCAATGCTTAACAGGTAATATAGGTAAAGTACGTAAAATAAAATCATACAAGCAATAAACGTAATAGTCCTACTGTGTCATGGCAATACTAATGATGTGTAGTGTAGCATACGCGTCTGTGCTCATGCTGCTTGGCAATCATTAGTATTTGTGCAAATGTTCTAAAAGTGTATAAAGCATACTCATATCAACATCTACATACACATTACGTTGTATAACGGTCCTACAGTGACATGGCAGTACCAATGAGGTGTAGTGTAACATGTGAGTATGTGCTTGTGCAACGTAATACTCATTGGTAGTTGTGCAGTGTTCTATCAGAGTGTTCGTATCACGGAAACGTATAATATCGATAAATACATCGCGAATAAGTAAAGTAAATCTATGCGTAATTATTAAATGTAACTACTTACTATGAGCTATACTATTATCTTTGGAAATGGAACGAAACGTTGGTTTTGAAATAAGGAGACCGCCTGAGGTTAAAAATAGATCTTTGTTTTGGAAATTGGCATCGCATCCTTGTCATTTATCATTAAAAAGGGAAACGAATCATTAGTTTTTAAAAGAGTATAGCTCATTCAAGTATTACGTTCTAAAACGAAATAAAACTTGACTATACGAGTCTAAAGGAAACTTGGCCGTTATTCAGCATGCTAATCTCGTCATCACAAGTACGGTGTGATTCCTCTTACAATATCCACATTAACACAATATCCAATTTAACTCAAGTACGGCATGATCCCTCGTACAAGTCCATCAAACCATGAATAAAACTATATGCACATGAAAACTATACTAGATGCAACATAACATTAATGCCAATAACCTTGAATTTATTACCAAGAAATAACTAAATATCATAACTATCTTAGCAATAAGGTTGCGGGAGTGCTATACGCCATCCACCCGACTTTCCCCGTAGATGTAAATCTACTCACCAACTTGTCAAGCTCGTCGAATCCACGATTGCTATGTCTGCCAACTCCGTCTCGAAAACCTTCGCGATCGTACCTATAATCGTAGTTATGAAATATTGGCATAAATATCATATTGAAATCAAAACAATGAGCTAAGTATCCATAGGTTAGAACCTACGGCTCACTTACTCACAAAACAACAAGATAACCCTGAAATTAATGTACGAATGTCAACGTTTTAGTCGCAGTACAGAAATACGAAAAACTCATATCGAAATGTCGGAAACTTGATAAAACCCTTACTAAAACATTCCCAGATTTCTCTGTATGCATATTGGAACAAATCAAACAATACTGTATATCATAAAATAACCAAATACACCTACAGAGAAAAGCCCAACACAAAACTCCACCAATGACCCGGCTGCGCCGGCAAAAACAATGATGTCGCCGGATGAACATGTGAATCTGGTGCTCGGGCTTTAGGTATTGTCTCCTAGTGGTCTCATGATACTATGGTCTTATTAGTTTTTCTAGTGATTATAGCTAGTGGTTCCAGATTAAGTATTTGTACCACAATTATCACAAAAGTTCATGTTTCTGATATTTATATACAAAAACAGATACTAAACAGAATTGAAATCATATGGAAAGAAATAGATGTACCTATAGAGAGGTAGTACAAAGAAATCTAGCTCAAGGATTGTATGATGGAAGCTCCTATGTGTTGTAATTAACCAAGATTGAGGTTGTGAACAATTTGATGAAGGGACATGGCTTCTTTCTTTGATATGATGAATACTTAGGAATTTTGTTGTATTAGGAGCTTGAAGAGTTAAGTTTGTTCAGTTGAGAAAACTAAAGAAATTCCTAGGTGTTGTGTTGTGTAGAGAGAGCATGAGGTGGAGGGTTGTAAGGTGGAGGTATCAATTGAGAAGGTGGAGGTGTAAAGTGAGAAGAAGGAGGTGGAGGGAGTTGAGCATGGGTGAGGGTGTGTTGGTGTGAGGGTTTGAACTAGGATAAGATATACCAACCATTAAAAGAATTATAATAAAAGAAAAACCTTTCATGTTACAATTTAAATCCATGTAAAATAAAAGATATGAGATAATTAATCTATCACTTAAATATCATTATCTTAATGTAAAGTACAATGTCATGTTAAAATAATTAAAAATATCATTTTTATGATATCACACACTTTTATTCATATTTATCAAAATAATTACATTTTACGGATATAATTCTGATACCCAATTTTATAAACAATATCATTTTTGTAAACTTATTATATTCATATTTAAAATTATAAATTAATATTTATAATTTTCCAAAATGTTACACCAACTCTTTAATAGGGCCGTGCTTCCGCCGCCAAAAGCAATCCTAGGCTGCGGTTTCGCCGCCTCTTTACATGTTCTTCTGTTCAAACTTCTTTAGAGTACTCCAATGCTCCTCTGGTTCAAGTTGAAAGTCTCTGAATCTCTGTTGGCTTGCTCCAATTACTTCAGATGTCCTTACAAAACTCGCACAAGAATTTTTAAAAACACAAATGCAGTTTTGGTTCTCTTTTATTTTATGTTTCTGGTATTTTTTAGAAATCAATCCGAATAACAAGAAAAATAATTATGATCGTTTCTCCGGCAACGACGCCATTTGATTGATCGTGAAAAAGTGTGTATGTATGCTATAAATAACCGCAATCAATAACGGTGTCACAAATAGCTAGCCGCGATGAGTACGGGTCGTCCGTAGGGAAACGGTGAATTTCTTATCTTGTTTTAGACGAGTTGATAAAAAATAGAAGGGATTGTTGCCGTTTTAAACTAGGATGGTTAGAAAATTTTATAATAGAAAGGCTTTTAGGGTTTATAGGACTTAGTAGTTAATGGATAAAGTAAAAAAATTAATTCTTTTTTCCTTTTAATTATTTAATATTAGAGAGATAGCGATGAATGTGGATTAGGGTTCTTGGAGGGAATTAGGGTTTCACACTACTGCCCCTTGTCCTTCCATTGATCTCTATTTATCTTACGTCCTTAAAAAAACAAGTATTAACTAATCTCAAATCGTGATCGTGACTATTATTAATTGATATCGCACCCGATAAGAGGGTTAATATTTATTTTACTAAAATTTATAAAAATTAAAACATCAAAAGAAGTTAGGGATATTTCATCCATTATTCTACCCTATCCTACAAACACTAATAAGTAAGAATTTACTTGCTCATTGTTATTAGTGATTTAAAAGAGAGGTGGAAGATGAATGAAACCATATTTAAAATCAGAAAGTAATGCTGAATATAATGCAGAAAAGTAATGCGGAAAGTAATGTGGAAAGAACGTGAAGAAAAGTAATGCGGAAAGTAAATGCGGAAAGAATTAAAACAAAATACTACCTTTATTGATCAACTATTGCATTACAAGTTGCTCGCTAAAAAACTAAATTACAAAAACCTAGTTACTCGCTAGATCTCTCGATCGATCGATAGATAGATGATTCGATGATTTTGGAATGTACAGCTCTCGGTCCTTTTTATAGTCTCTGGAATTAGAAACACTAGATATCATATTGGAGTATGTAACATTACGATCATATCTATGAAAATCCAGACCCTACAGCCACTAACAGACAGTGAAACCGCCGCACTACCCATGTTTGACCGCGGATCTGCCGCCTTCTGGTAGGCTTGTGCGTCCAATTTTTTCCTGGCTTCTTCTCTCGATATTTGGAGATCCTCTTGATACAAAGATTCTGAAAATATTGTTGGATATATGTATGCCCTAGAGGCCATTATATGTACAGTGGATGCTTGGACATGTATATATATATATATATATATATATATATATATATATATATATATATATATGACTTTCTTGCTCGACATGATAGTATGCTATCTTGTTGTACTTTATCTTGACATGTTCATTTGATCATGCATCTTACTCTTTTGGTACATGTTGATAAAGCCCATATGATATTTGCTTGACTACTGCGACTATGATGCAGATCATACTAGTGGGACACGTATAGTTTATAAGCATATCCTTGAACTGTTCTTAGTCGTGGGTGCATCGAGACGGGGCATCGATATTCTAGAGTAGACTAGCGAATACCATTCTTGTCCCATATGATGGGCGATGGATGATCCCATATCCATCTGGTGTGGTGACACCAAAGATTGTATATGGGTGCTCAGTGGAGACTGGGTACACTGAACGGACTCTCCGAGAACTCCTATGTGATATTATATCTATCGTCGGATAGCAGTTCTCAGGTGACACTGGTACAGGTTAGTCTGTAGACCCGAGATCGTCATAGAGTCTTGTGTGTCCTCCCACTGTACTTTGATCTCCACCCTACCATGGCTCTACTGAGTCGTGCAAACAGGTGGATTTTGGTTACAGTCCCGAGGCACATGGAGGCAATGAGCGATAGGAGGGGTTTCGTCTCTCCCGGTATTGGGGGTTGATGTTGCGCTGTGCACAATTGGCTATAACAGGAAGTCCCTGGCCAGGGCTGCTGAGATTTACTGATAAGTGTTATCAGTAGTTTCTCGATCTGTTATGAGCCATACACGGGCATGACTTATTGAGTTATTGGGGTCGACGATACCATCCCTAGACTCGATATGCAGCATATCTGACGAAGAGACCGGACTGTACGGTAAGTGTTGCCAGTTGGCTCGACGGAAGTTTTGACAGGTTTGCTTGTTTTTCTTCTGATCGCTCAATACCCGTGTGGCCGTTACGTTTAGCTGACCGCTTGCGGCTTGTGGGTGTTTTGATATGATCATCACCTACTGTCAGCGTATTGACGAGTCTTAGAGTCCCACACAGGAGTTTTCTTGTTCAGGCGAAACGATGTGGTGTGCATATGACATATGCATGGGAGTTCGATTAGATGTGTGTATATGATACCGTATATTAATCGGGCGTTTACTATTGGTCGGGTCGTATATGATATGACCGGTTTGTTAAATCAAGTGTTGATTTAACATTGACTTTTTATCTCACTTTTATTAAACCTTTTCTTTTGGATGTATGCATACATGTATTTATGTTCATGCACATGATGATGTGAATGCATACATACATACATACATACATACATTGTGTCATGGTTGTTGATACACTTGTGATGACAATGCAAGACTTACATGGAACTAATATGTGTGTGTGTGTGTGTGTGTGTGTGTGTGTGTGTTTGTTTTTGAGTTAAAGAAAAAGAAAATTAATTCATGGTTGATAATTCTAAATACTTCTTTATTTAACCTTTTCTTTGACCATGAGTTAACTTTCTTTAGTTGCTTTAAACTCTTAAATAAATATCTAGATATTTAGTTACCATGGTTAGATGAGAGTGTGACTTTCATTTATATATTTTCTATTCTCTTTTTATTTTAGAGATTATCATAAAACTTGAGCTGAAGCTTTGCCATCTTCATCTTACTCCTCTCTCATGCTCTCTTGAGTTTTCCTTTGAGTGAGGTAGATAAAAAGAAAGGGTTTTGAAGTGAGAAAACAAACCACATCACCATTCTACACTACTCTAGCCCATTAGTGTAAAGTGTTTGCTTTATCTTCATCCTTGATCAAGTGAAGAAAGGAGCTTTGAGCAAAGGGATTTCGGGTGGATCATCATCGACTAGGAAGGTTTCTAGGGAGCCGGTTCAAACTCTCAAAGGTCCAAGAAGTCAAGGAGGAAAGTCTACAAAGGTTGTATTACTTATCTCTTAGTGTTAAATAACCTCTAGTATGTGATACTAGTTTGATGTTACCCTAAAATTCTAGTCTGATTCATGGTTAGTTTGCTTAGCACCTCCTTAAAAATTTTATAGTGGCATGTGTGATGCTTTCAAACCCTAGGTATGGTGCTATAGAAACCAAACAGTGGTAACAGAGCCAAGCTAGAAATTTAGAGACGGTGTTATTACTATTACGAAAACAAAAACAACTCCGAAAAATACGATATTTAGAAACCCTAAAATTGCTCACTGTTGTTTTTTAAAAAAAGTCGTCTAAAAATTATTTTAGCAACTTCAGAAGTTTACATATGATGTACTGAGAACACTGGAGAAAAACGAGGAAAATCCACCACTAAAAAACCGTCCACAACCCTCAAAAAACCGGCCTGCTCGGCCATTTTTGCTCCATTTTCCTCGTCTTTCTACTGTGCTCTGGTCTGTAGGTTTTGGGGTTTCAGGTATTGTTTGTTTAGCCCAAAAATTCATGTGATGTTTATTTTGATTAGGGGCTAATTCTTAGTATTTTGTAGTCGTATATTTTAACATTGTATTGGTAACCTAGACAATGTTTAACAGTTCGATAGAACTTCAAACCCCACATCAAGACCCCCTCTGAAATTTTCAAGTGTTGGAATTTTCCCAAGTTGAATGTATTCGGAAAATCGTGCAAGTATCCCTATGGACCCTCTAGAAGAACGTAACCCTAACTCGACTTTATGACCATGGAACCGCGGATAAACCTTAGGGTTTGCCATAGTCCTGTGGCGCCATAGGTGAGACAAGGGTTTACCCTTTTACGGCTGGTCCATAGACACTGTGGCATGTTTTTGGGTATCTTAACTTTGCTCAAGTGTTGAGCTCACGGGGTAATTTGTGGGTGTTTGTTGATTTAATCGAAACGTTTAACATCGTCTAGATATATGTGATGATTGCAATTGTTGTTGTTTTTCACTTTCTTTTCTGCGACCGTAAATGTAGTATGTGCTGTATCGCCGGTTTCGTTGCTACACATCAACGACAATCGGGGTACGCATACATACTTACGTTGATGACATGTGATGTTATGTGTTGCTGAGATATGATGTACATGATCGTCGTGAATGAATAGCCAAGGGTTTTATTTGAGATGAGAGTTTTTTTTACATTTTCATTCATGTAAAATTAATTGTATGTAATATTCTTTTATTTGGGTCACTTCCGGGTTGAGGATGTTGTCACCATTATTGTATATTATTTACTTTTCCTCATTAGGATAGACTCAAGGAGGGGAGCACTAATGACCGAGTTCTAGGGTTTAGTGGGAGGCCATCTCGAGGAGTCGAGACCGGGTCTCCTAAACTCTAGAATTGGTAGGGTCACTTGCCGCTCTCGTAGGGGTCTAGGGATGTGGGCTGGGCTATTCATCGCAATCGTGGAATCCGTATTTTCTATTGTTGGCTAAATACAAAATACGGACCTCCTAGAATATCCTATATTTTCATATATATATTTCTGCTGCTAATTATTCTGTGATGTGATTACTTAATATCTGAGACGAATGGATTATTATTATATATATGATATATAATAAACGTTGCTTATGTTTTACACCCGCGCTAGTCCCGCCCTGCTATGCCGTTGGTTAAGTAACCTAACGGTGCATAACGGGACACTATGGCGAATGCAGATGGCATAAGTGTATGTTCTATTTTCGTTTATTTTCTGTGATGGCTTAGAAACTTAAATGATGGGACAACATTAATAATATTAATGTAAAGAAAAAGAAACCTAAAGATGTTGTAGAATCGGATTTGAAACCCACTCGGCCTTTTTATGAAAAAGCAAGTTTCAAAAGATGCGGAGCTTAAGCCACTCATTTTCTAAACTATTTTGATTCTACAACGAGATCAAGTTTAAAGCGTTAAAGGTTTTCATAAAAACCAACCGCAACCCTCCGTCAATTTAGGAAGCAGGGTACTTAGTATTCATGCTGCGTATGTTGATCATAGTCAAGGCGTAGTATACAGTAGTTAAGTGATGTCTTCCTACAAAGCATATGATGCGATCAATTAGGACATTCATGTGATTATGTTGATCATAGTCAAGGGTCATATTGGTGGGTCTAGTTAATCACGAAATGATAGGTTGAACTTGACTAGTGCTTATGATATGTTGACCATAGCCAAGGTCATAAGCAACTAGGGGTAAAAACCATATCGGGAGTTTCAAGAGTTGAAATTTGCAATGAGATTGCATACCATCTATATGATAGTTGGATCTCGATCCCACTGTGAGTAAGAGTTACTCCCAGGATAGTTTTGCACTTTACAATTAGCTAATCCAGTAGGTGTCTAGAAATGTGTCAACGGGGTTAGACCTCTGGGAAAACGAGGTTTATTTTAATTAGGTCCATGCGAAAGCACGGGGAACCTCCCTCAAAGTACCGACACTGGCCTGGCTGACCGGTTAGCAAAACTGTAGAATGTAATTAATCCTGGCTGGTTTTCTTTTTGAGGTTTTGAAAGAAAATTTGATAAAAGCAGCGGGAGACATCGATTAGATAAGATAATAACCAATCTAAATCTTTGCAAGAGCATTTCGTTGAGTGTTTTTCTTTTCTCTCTCCTAATGGCAGATACCAATGACGGGACTAAAACTTCTGTTAGAGAAAAACAAACTGACAGGACCGAATTATAAAGAATGGTTGAGAAACCTGAACATTGCACTCACATATGATAAAGTATCATATGTCCTCACTGCCAAAGTCCCACCCATCCCAGGTCCTGAATCATCTGTTTCGGATAAGGTGATCCGAAAACATGGGATATTGATTGTGACACGACCAAGTGCCTCACGCTTGCTTCTATGGACAATATACATCAGAAGCAACATGAGAAGATGGATGTACAATCCATTTTTCTTCATACAAAGGAGTTGTATAGAGAGCAATCTCGGACTTTAAGATACGAGGCATCTCAAAAGCTGTTTCAGATGCGGATGGCTCCTGGCACATCAGTAGGTGAACATATCTTGAAGATGATTGGTCTTATAGAAAAACATGAGGACCTAGGATGGACCATGGATAACGAGCAATATACTGATATTGTTCTACAGTCTCTCCCCCCTGCCTCTGCTCCATTCATAGTAAACTTCAACATGAATGATTTGGAGAAATCACTGCCTGAACTTCTCAATATGTTGAGAAGTATAGAGAGCACGCTTAAGACAGCGAAAACTCCCGCTCTGCTTGCTGGGCCATCTTCCTCTTCCATACCAAAAGCCAAGGCCAAGGGAAAGAAGAAGAAGAAACCCACCAAATCGAGACGTGGAGTTGTAAAGGCGAAGCAGAAAGACAAATCCGGGGCCGCGGGAAGTGGAAAAGGAGAATGTTTTTTCTGCCATAAGTGGGGACACTGGAAACGCAATTGTGCTCTGTATCTTGCTGATCTCAAGAAGAAGAAGCATACTGATGCTTCCGCTTCAGGCGTGTTTGTAACTGAAAACTGTTTTTCTATAAACTCTGCATCTTGGGTATTAGATACCGGTTCTGGTTCTCACATCTGCAATTATATGCAGGGATTGAGAAATAGTAGAGTTTTGAAGACTGGTGACCATACTCTTCGGGTTGGAAATGGTTCCAATATACATGATGTATCTGTAGGAGAGTATCATCTGGGGTTGCCTTCGGGATGTATTTTGGTTTTGAACCCTTGTTATTATGTACCTAGCATGCTATGTAATATAATATTCGTTTCCTTGTTAGACAATGAAGGATATCATTTTGTGTTGCAAAATAATGTTATGAACATTAACTTGAATCAACAGTTGATTGGGTATGGTACACTAAATAACGGTATTTACGTCCTACACCAACACACAATTTTCAATATACAACATACAAATAGAAGAAAATTTTCAGATATAAACGAAGCTTTTCTTTGGCATTATAGACTTGGTCATATTAATGAAACAAGACTAAACAAGCTACATAAAGATGGATATTTAAATCCTTTTGAATATAAATCTTATGCGACTTGTCAGTCCTATATCAAAGGTAAAATGACCAAAACTCCGTTTACTAGACACGGAGAAAGAGGTGTAGAACTCTTAGGCCTCATACATAGTGATGTATGCGGACCAATGTCTATACATGCTAGAGAAGGTTTTTCATACTTCATTACTTTTACTGATGATTTCTCAAGATTCGGACATGTATTTTTATTAAAGCATAAATCCGAAGCTTTCGAGAAATTCAAGGAATATAAACTTGAAGTAGAAAAACAAACAGGATTGAGCATCAAGAAACTTCGATCGGATTGAGATGGAGAGTATTTGAGTACAGAGTTTCCAGACTTCTTAAAAGAGAATGGGATTCTCTCTCAGCTCACTACCCCTTACACACCACAGCATAACGGTGTGTCAGAACGAAGGAATCGTACCCTATTAGATATGGTATGGTCCATGATCAGTGATGCTGAGTTACCGCTTTCCTTTTCGGGACATGCATTGGAGACAACAATGTATCTGTTAAACAGGGTTCCAACCAAGACCGTGTCTACCACACCATATGAGATATGGTGTGGAAAGAGACCATCTCTTAAAAGAGTTAGGATATGGGGTTGTCCGGCTTTTGTCAAAAAAGCAGAATCCAGACAAACTCGAGACACGATCGGTCATGTGTAAATTTGTGGGATATCCAAAACATTCCTATGGATATCTATTCTACCACAAGGAGGAACAAAAAGGTGTTTGTTTATCAACATGCCACATTTTTAGAAAATGAAATTTTTACAAATAGCATTTAAGCCAATGCGGTAGAACTAGAAGATGTTCTAAAGACACAAATTATTCATGACGAATTGGTTGAAACTGATGTTGCAGTAGAACTTCAAGAACCTCAGCCGCTCTGGAGATCTAGTAGAACTTCTTGCCCACCGGAGAGATACTATAGGTTTCTCATTGATGGTGATAGAGAAGATTGCATCATGGATGATGATGACCCTACTAGTTTTCAGCAAGCTATCACGAGTGGTGACTCAGTGAAGTGGCTGGATGCCATAAGATCCGAAATGGGGTCCATGTACACCAACAAAGTATGGACTTTGGACGTTGCACCTCCTGGGATAAAACCCGTAGGGTGCAAATGGATCTTTAAGAGAAAGATTGGTGTAGATGTACAGGTGGAGAACTTTAAAGCAAGGCTTGTAGCGAAAGGTTTTCATCAAAGACTAGGATTGGACTATGATGAAACTTTCTCTCCAGTAGCAATGCTTAAATCCATTTGGATCCTACTTGCTATTTCTGCTCACTACGACTATGAAATCTGGTAGATGGACGTTAAAACTGCATTTCTAAATGGTGATTTAGAAGAATGCGTTTTTATAGATCAGCCAGAGGGCTTCATTGACAGTGGGAGCAGCGAAAAGGCATGTAGGTTGCTTAAATCCATTTATGGATTAAAGCAGACATCACGGAGTTAGAACATCTACTTTGATGATACAATCAAAGAGTTTGATTTTATCAAAAATATAGATGAACCATGCATTTATAAGAAGATTGTAGGGAATACTGTCACATTCCTCGTATTGTATGTGGATGACATTCTCTTGATAGAAAATGATATTCCTATGCTACAATCGGTCAAACTATTCTTATCACAAAGGTTCTCCATGAAGGACCTGGGTGATGCCTCTTGCATTTTGGGCATAAGGATCTATAGAGATAGATCCAAGAGGTTATTGGTATTGTCTCAATCAAAGTACATTGACACCATCCTAAAATTGTTTAGTATGGAAGATTCCAAGCGTGGTGCCTTGTCCGCTTGTCATGGAATCACTCTCTCCAAAGACTTATGTCCGAAGACTGATGAAGAGAGAGCTCGCATGAGCATTATACCCTACGCTTCAGCCGTAGGATCTATAATGTATGCGATGTTATGTACTCGCCCTGATGTAGCTTATGCACTAGCTGTAGTAAGCAGCTATCAATCCAACCCAGGGGAGAAACATTGGATAGCAGTGAAGAACATTCTTAAGTACTTGCGAAGGACTAAAGAATTGTTCTTGGTGTATGGTAACGGGGATCTCCATATGGAGGCCTTTACCTATTCCAGCTTCCAAAATGATAAGGATGACAGCAAATCTATCTCAGGATTTGTATTTACCCTCAATGAAGGGGCGGTTAGTTGGAAAAGTTCCAAATAGGATACCGTTGCAGACTCCACGATGGAAGCTGAGTATATTGCTGCAAATGATGTTGCCAAGAAAGCCGTCTGGATGAAGAAGTTCGTCGCGGAACTAGGAGTAGTTCCAACCATTATTGATCCAATACCGTTGTATTGTGATAATAATGGGGCTATGGCATTGGCCAAAGAACCCATGTCCCATCCGAAGTCCAGACACATCCTGAGGTGATATCATTTGATCCGGAAGATAGTAGGTCGCCACGAGATCAAGATTCGGAGAGTAGATACAAAGATTAACACCGCGGATCCACACACCAAGGCCCTTCCATAGCCGCAACATGAGCGAATTTTTGAGATGTTGGGTATGACATACGCCAATAATTGGCCTTAGTGCAACTAGGAGATCGTTGGATATATGTATGCTTTAGAGGCCATTATATGTATAGTGGATGCTTGGACATGTGCGTGTGTGTGTGTGTGTGTGTGTAGACGACTTTCTTGTTCGACATGATAATATGCTGTCTGGTTGTACTTTATCTTGACATGTTCATTTGATCATGCATCTTACTCTTTTGGTATATGTTGATAAAGCCTATAGGATATTTTCTTGACTACTGCGACTATGATGCAGATCATACTAGCGGGACACGTATAGTTTATAAGCATATCCTTGAGCTGTTCCTAGTCGTGGGTGTATCGAGACGGGGCATCGATATTCCAGAGTAGACTAGCGTATACCATTCTTGTCCCATATGATGGGCGATGAATGCTCTCATATCCATCTGGTGTGGTGACACCAAAGATTGTATACGGGTGCTCAGTAGAGACTGGGTACACTGAACGGACTCGCCGAGAACTCCTATGTGGTATTATATCTATCGTCGGATAGCAGTTCTCAAGTGACACTGGTACAAGTTAGTCTGTAGACCCGAAATCGTTATAGAGTCTTGTGTGTCCTCCCACTGTACTTTGATCTCCACCCTACCACGTCTCTACTGAGTCGTGCAAACAGGTGGATTTTGGGTACAGTCCCGAGGCACATGGAGGCGATGAGCGATAGGAGGGGTTTCGTCTCTCCCGGTATTGGGGGTTGATGTTGCGATGTGGACGATTGGCTATAACAGGAAGTCCCTGGCCAGGGCTGCTGAGATTTACTGATAAGTGTTATCAGTAGTTTCTCGATCTGTTATAGACCATGTACCGGCATGACTTATTGAGTTATTGGGGTCAACAATACCATCCCTAGACTCGATATGCAGCATATCTGACAAAGAGACCGGACTGTACGGTAAGTGTTGCCAGTTGGCTCGACAGGAGTTTTGACAGATTTGCTTGTTTTTCTTCTGATCGCTCAATACCCGGGTGGCCGTTACATTTAGCTGACCGCTTGCGGCTTGTGGGTGTTTGATATGATCATCACCTACTGTCGGCGTATTGACGAGTCTTAGAGTCCCACACAGGAGTTTCCTAGCTCAGGCGAAACGATGTGGTGTGCATATGAGATATGCGCGGGAGCTCGATTAGATGCGTGTATATGATACCGTATATTAATCGGGTGTTTACTATAAGTCGGGTCGTATGTGATATGACCGGTTTGTTAAATCAAGTGTTGATTTAACATTGACTTTTTATCTCACTTTTATTAAACCTTTTCTTTTGGATGTATGCATGCATGTATGGATATATTTATGTTCATGCACATGATGATGTGAATGCACACATACATACATACATACATACATTGTGTCATGGTTGTTGATACACTTGTGATGGCAATGCAAGACTCATATTGAACTAATATGTGTGTGTGTGTGTATGTTTTTGAGTTAAAGAAAAAGAAAATTAATTCATGGTTGATAATTCTACACACTTCTTTATTTAACCTTTGCTTTGACCATGAGTTAACTTTCTTTAGTTGATTTAAACTCTAAAATAAATATCTAGATATTTAGTTACCATGGTTAGATGAGAGTGTGACTTTCATTTATATATTTTCTATTCTCTTTTTATTTTAGAGATTATCACAAAACTTGAGCTCAAGCTTTGCCATCTTCATCTTCCTCCTCTCTCATGCTCTCCTGAGTTTTCCTTTGAGTGAGGTAGATAAAAAGAAAAGGGTTTTGATGTGAGAAAACAAACCACATAACCATTCTACACTACTCTAGCCTATTAGTGTAAAGTGTTTGCTTCATCTTCGTCCTTGATCAAGTGAAGCAAGGAGTTTTGAGCAAAGGGACTTCGGGTGGATCATCGTGGACTAGGAAGGTTTCTAGCGAGCAGGTTCAAACTCTCAAACGTCCAAGGAGTCAAGGAGGCAAGTCTACAAAGGTTGTATTACTTATCTCTTAGTGTTAGATAACCTATAGTATGGGATACTAGTTTGATGTTACCCTAAAATTCTAGTCCGATTCATGGTTAGTTTGCTTAGCACCTCCTTAAAAATTTTATAGTGGCATGTGTGATGCTTCTAAACCCTTGGTATGGTGCTATGGAAACCCAACAAATATTGCTCTTAATTTCTACCATTGCTAGATTCTTCGATTTTCTCTTAAGAATTTGCAGATTCGGTTTGATACTTTGATTTGTTGTGGATTTTCTACTTAGATTTTAGACCTGAGCTAATCTAGTATAATACCTGCACAATATCTCAAAATCATCTTGTTAGTAGCATTTTGTATTTTTGAGATATTATTCCTGTTGGGTTATGCAAGCGCCCCAACCATCAATCCGTGACCAAATGCGGAACAAAAATTTATAAAACTTGGCGCTACCACAACCAATTATCCGGATCTACCCATAAGCCCTAGATAACACAACATAAAAAGGAGTTAGAATGGTTATACCGAATAGATCCGTGTCCTTCGGTCTTCAACCATCATCCCAAGCTCCTACGGGCTTCCTTGATCAAGCTTGATCTTCGGCCTCCCTCCATCGAAGATGATCCACCCGAGAGTCTATGCAACGAGCTCCAACCTTATATCCGAGGAAACTAGGGCACCTAGATTGCTACTCTAGATACCGTAGATGAAGTAGAGAGTGATGAAGGATTAATTTGTCTCAAGACACCCAAGGATTCTCAACTCATGAGAGGGTTTAGGTGGAGCTAGAGGAAAAAGAAGATGCCATGAGAATAAGGTGTTGAGAGCAAGTCAAGAGAGAGAAAGTGAGTGAATGAATGAATGGCTTGTGTTTTTGTTTGTTGTGTGGGTGTGATAAGAAATAATGGAGCCATCACATAAATTTCCATGTCTCCAAAATATCTTAGTTAACAAAAAATATCTCAAGTTAACATAATCTCATAACAAACAAAAACACTAAGCATGCTAGAATAGTAACCATGGGTCACTAATTAACCATCCCACAAAAATGTAATAAACACCTCATCCTACACTTCAATAACCTTTTAATCCAAAATGGTCTAAACCATGATGAGTTGTAATCTTATAAAAGTAATCTTGTAATAAATTACAAGAATACCCATCAACCGTATATACATACCCGCATCCGTATTCCGAAGAATACGAATACAAAGAGACAAAAATAATCCAACAAATACAATCCTAGGATCCGGCTTAAACCAAAGCCCACTAGTATTATCCATCCGAATCATGATACACGCATAAGTATACGTATGTGATCGAACCCTGCCGTAAAACTATACGGCCTATACATCGTTTCGCCCAAAGCAGTGAACCCTTTGTGTGGGACTCTAAAGACTTATCAATATGCTAGCAGTGGGTTTAACCACAAGCACGTCAGCGGCACTAGCTGTACGTAACGGCTACCCAGGTATTGAGCGAAAGGGAGGCCGACGAGCAAACTCATCCAGAAACCCCTACTGAGCCTGACAGTGACAATATCCGTAAAGTCCGGTCCGTTCGTCTATGAGTATCGCATATCGAGTCTAGGGGGTGGATAAAGTCAGACCCCTAATAACGCGACATTTATTGTCCGTATGAAGCCCATCACCACCTGAGAAACTACCGATCCTAGATCAGAAATTCTTGATTACCTTTGCCAAGGATTTCTGGTGATGGCCACCCGTTCACTCCGCGATATCAACCCCCAATACCGTGAGAAACGAATCCCCTGACGATCCGCTCACTGCCTCCATGTGGCTCGGGACTGTATCCAACTAAAACCTGTTTGCACGACTCCTTTGAGGCGTGGTAGGGTAGTAATCAAAGCACAGTGGGAACTCACACGAGAAAAATGACGATCTCAGTTCGATAGACTAACCTGTACACATGTCACCAGGGAACTGCTATCGGACAATAGGTATAATACTAACTAGTATGTGTTAGTTGTATGTATGCCCTAGAGGCCAGTATTGTACAGATGTTGTATATTATATTGGATGCTTGGACATATATAGAGATGACTTTCTTGCTCGATATGATAGTATGCTATCTGGTTACTCTTTATCTTAACATGTACACTAGTCTCTTTATACTGTCTTGTAGTTACATGTTGGTAAAGCCCTTAGGATGTGTACTTGACTACCTGGACTATGATGCAGATCATACTAGTGGGGACATGGTAGTCCATAGGTACATCCTTCAAGGTCCTTAGTCGTGGGTGTATCGAGACGGGGCATCGATATACCAGAGTAGACTAGCGTATACGCTTCTCGACCCATGAGATGGGCGATGGATGATCCCATATCCATTGGTGTTTGACATCAGAGATGGTATACGGGTGCTCAGTGGAGACTGGGTACACTGGACGGACTCGCCGAGAACTCCCAGATGGTATTATACCTCACATCAGATGAAAGTTCTCAGGTGACACTTGTACAGGTTAGTCTGTAGACCCGAGATCGTCATAGACTCTTGTGTGATTCCCACTGTGCTTTGATCTCCACCTTACCACGTCCATGAGGGCGTGCAAAACGGTGGTCTTTGGGTACAGTCCCGAGTAACATGGAGGCAATGAGCGATAGGAGGGGTTTCGTCTCTCCCGGTATTGGGGGTTGATGTTGCGCTGTGCTCGATTGGCCGTAACAGGGAAGTCCTTGGCCAGGGCTGATCAGAGATTTGCTGGTAAGTGTTACCAGTAGTTTCTCGACCCGTTATGAGCCTCACATCGGCACGACTTATCGGGTTATTGGGGTCTGATGTTTACCACCCCTAGACTTGATATGCGACGTATCAGACGAACAGACCGGACTGTACGGTAAGTGTTACTGGTCGGATTCGCAGGAGTGTGAGCGGGCTAGCTCGTCGATCTTCTGATCGCTCAATATCCGGGTGGCCGTTACGTTTAGCAGACCGCTTGCGGCTTGTGGGTGCTTGATATGATCATCATCTGCTACCGGCGTATTGACGAGTCTTTAGAGTCCTACACAGAGGTTTCCTAGCTCAAGCGAAACGAAATAGGAGCGCATATGAGATATGTGCGGGACCGAGAATAATACCAGTATGTGATACTGTATTCGATTCTCGCGATTTGTAACATTGATCGGTTATATGCATTATAGCCGGGTTATCGGATCAAGTGTTGATTCGATAAGTTGTTACTATTGATATTAGTCGGTTATATGCGATATGACCGGGTCGTTAAATCAAGTGTTGATTTAATGATTTAATGTATAATTATATATTTGATATATTGCTTTACATTAACTAATATGGGTTCACTTTAAATGGATTTTCTCACTTGATGTGCATGATGTATATGTGATATACTTTTGTACACTTATTTGTATCATATTAGATGATGCATGTTTATTTGGTTAAGTGTAAAGAATAAACCCATGGTTAAGAGGATAATTAGGGTTTTGATTTGATCACACATTTATTTATCCATTCCTTTTTTTTAAATTGTTTTATAAAAACAAAATGGTTTTCTTTTGTCATGAAGCTTAATGAAGCTTCATGAAGGTTTGACTCAAGACCATTTTGTCTTTATGCTAAACCCTAACTATTCCCACTTACCATGGTTTGCTCTCTACACTTAACCCATGTTAGAATTATGATAAGTATTGCTTTTTCTTTTATTTTAAAAGGACTTATCATAATACTAGCTCATCTTCTTCTTCTTCTTCAAGCTTGCTACTTTAATGGCAACTTGAGCAAAAGTGAGTAAAATCCAATTCCAAAGAGAACCCACCTCCTATTTCTTCACCCTCTACCTCTTGCCAAGTTGTTTTGGGTGTTTACTTCACAAGTTTCACAAGTTTGTGAAGTCGGAGCTTGAACTTACGATGCCTCGACGTAGATCGTCTTTGACACGAAGCCGGCGACCCAGCTCACCCGTTTCTCCGACGAAGCCGACGCTTGAGCCCGGGGTTCGACATGGACAGCGAGGAGACTTCGTTGCGGAGCCGTGGAGGTGGATATCCGGATCTACAAAGGTTGTAATTTCCATATCCTTATAGGTAAGTGTTAACTAGCTTTTCTTTTCGCCTAAAATTCTAGCAACGATCCGTAGTCTAGGGTTTCTCGGCACCAAAAATTTTGAAATGGCATGTCTGATGCCTCATGAGACCTCTATAGGGTGCCTAGGAACCTTTCACTGGTATCAGAGCCTAGGTAGAGCCTTAGACGAAGTCTAGACGGAATTTGAACTCCGAACGAACCCGAAACCCCAATACAAATTGCTCTCTGTATTTTTTATGAAAACGTGGATTTTTCCATATTAAAAGTTGCCAAAAAATTCAGCAGGGAATATAGTGAGTTACTGTGAAGTACGATGTGCTAATTCGACTACAGAGGCGCGGAACCGCAGCCCCCACCAAGGGATTCGCGGCGGTTCCGCGGCCACTGTGTTGAATTAAAAAAATGGCGAGCACAGTAATTCGTGTTTTATAATGCTGAGTCTTCTGAAAATTTTTAATAATTTTTCAAGAGTTGAATTTTCTGGAGTTGTTTTGGGGATTCGGTATTTCGATCGGATTATCAAATTTCGTCTTTTGTGTATTTCCGGATAATTTCCAGAATATGTTAAAAAGTTCGACCGGATATAAATACCCAATTTTTCCCCTGTCGGGAAATTTCCAAGTGTTGGATTTTTCCGTAGTTTAACGACGTTCTAAGTAGTGCAAGTAACGCGATGGACCCTCTAGAAGACAACAAACCTTAACTCGATTATGTGACCGTCTTGAACTGCCCTTTGAACCTTCGGGTTTGGGGCAGTACGGCGTGCCACATGTGAGGCGTTGGCTTGACCCTTCTACGGCTGGACCATCGGTACTGAGGCACGAACTGAATGTTGTTAGACTTATTTCATGTGATGGACTGTATCGGGAAAACTTGGGTATTCGACCGTTCGATCGGAAAGTTTAACATTTTCTGTTTATCTGGAATGTGATACAATAATTGGAATTCACAAACAGTTATGAGATAACTGAATGAATGTTATAAATTTAGCAGTTTAGTCCCATATGATATTGAAAAGAGTTTTCGATAATGAGACTAAAATGCGGGATTTATATCTGTTAGGCATGTGATGTCTAAAGAAGTTGCGGATTCCAATTGCTGTAGTTTTACACTTTCTTTTCTGTGACCGTAAGTGTAGTATGTTCATATCGCCGGTTTCGTTGCTATACGTCAACGACAATTGGGGTATGCATACTTACTTACGTTGATGACATGTGATGTTATGTGTTGCTGGATATGTTATATTGGATCGTCGTATTCGAATAGCCGGGGGTTTTTATGTGAGATGAGTGTTTTTCATTTTCATTCATGTAAAAACATGTATGTAATATTCTTTTATTTGGGGCACTTCCAGGTAGCGGAAGTTGTCACACTTTGTATATTATTTACTTTTCCACATTAGGATAGACCCAAGGAGGGGAGCACAAGTAACCGGGTTCTGGGGTCCAGTGGGAGACCAACTCGAGGAGTCGAGTCCGGGTCTCCTAACCCTAGAATTGGCAGGGTTGCTTTCCGCTCTCGTAGGGGTCTAGGGGTGTGGGATTGGCTATTCATCACGACCGTGGAATCCGTGTTTTATACTGGCTCGTATTGAAAACACGGACGTCCTAGTATATCCAATATTTCATATGTTTATTCTGCTGCGATATCTGTGTTGTGACTCTGTGATGGATATAATATATAGTGTATATGATATATTATATAGACGTTACTTATGTTTTACACCCGCGCTTGCCCTGCCCTACTCTGTCGTTAGTTACCTAACCTAACGGTGCACGAGGGGACATCGAGGCGAATGCGGATGGCATAAGTGTACGTCATATCTATCTGTGATGTTTGGGTATTTAAATGATGGGACTTCATCAATGTGATTAATGAAAGATAAGAAACCTAAGATGTTGTAGAATCAGATTTTAAATAAAACAGGTAGCTACAGTTCTTGCTTTGCACAGCGGTATATATGATATACCCCGCACCTTATTCGATGAGGAAAGGACCGAGATCCCTTCACCGGGAGTGACTCCTTTAGCAATAACTGGCTGATGCTATAGACTCGGTTTGCTTTTGAATGCTTTTGGGTTTTTGCTTTGCACAGCGATATATATGATATATCCCGCACCTCATTCGACGAGGAAAGGACCGAGATCACTTCGCCGGGAGTGACTCCTTTAGCAAAACTAAAAAAGCCTCAAAATCACTCCATTTCAAAAATTCATTTGATTCTACAACGATATCAAGTTCATTACGCAATAGGTTTTCAGAAAAAACCTAGCGTAGCCCTCCGTCATTTCAGATAAGTCCTGTTTAGTATTCGTGCTGCGTTTGTTGACCTTGTCAAGGCGCAGTGTGCGGTAGCTAACCAGTATTTGTCTGCTTATGCATATGATGCAGATTGGGTTAGGGTAGTCGTACGGCCTTGTTGACCTTGTCAAGGGTCGTACGAGTGGGTTTGATTCAATCAAGAAATGACGGGTTGAACTTGACTTGCGGTCTATGATTTGTTGACCTTGTCAAGGTCATAGATCGTTCGGGGCAAAATATTATCGGGAATTTCAAGTGTTGAAATTTGCAATGAGATTGCATACCTTCTATGAGATAGTTGGATCCCGATGCCCACTGTGAGTAAGAGTTACTCCTGAGAGAGTTTTACACATTACAATTAACCGATCAAGTAGGTGTCTAGAAAGGTGTTAACGAGGTTACGCCTTTGGGAAAACGAGGTTTACATTAATTAGGTTCGTGCGAAAGCACGGGGGACCTCCCTCAAAGTACCGACACTGGCCTGGCTGAAAGATTGGCGAACTTGTAGTGTGTAATTAATCCCGGCTAGTCTTTCCTTTTAGGGTTTGGAGGAAGATTTGATAAAAAGCAGTGGGAGCCATCCTGATTAGATAAGATAATAACAAATCTGATCTTGCACGAGCATACGCTAAAGTGTTTTCTTCCCTCTCTCTCCAGGTAGCGACCATTTCATGCCCTAATAAAGATAATAATATGGATGTATTGACCGAACCCGCATGTTATACTGTGCTGGGGAACGTTGGTTCCGTTCTTTCCTATAAGAGTTATAGGAATGAACAGGATATAGGGGAATGCCAGGATTCCCATGCCACCCGAATGAAGAAAGTACATGTTGATGCATTTTCTTCGGGTGTGTTCGTTACTGAGAACTGTTTCTCTATTTGCTCTACGTCCTGGGTATTGGATACCGGGTCGGGATCCCATATATGTAATCAGTTACATGGGCTAAGGAAAGGTAGAGAACTTGGAGAAGGTGATAAAGACATTAGAGTTGGAAATGGTGCAATTGTTGCAGCTAAGACTGTCGGGGAATATCACCTTGTATTACCAACTGGTAATACATTGGTTCTGAATGAATGCTATTACATGCCGAACCTGATATGCAACATTATATCGGTTTCTTTATTAAGCAAAGAAGGATATAATTTTGTATTACAGGATAATGTTATGAACATTTTCCGTAACCAAAAGTTGGTTGGATCGGGCACGTTATGCAATGGCATTTATGTTCTAAATCAATCAACAGTTCTGAGCATAACAAACACACACAAGAGGAAGAGTTCTGAACTCAACGAATCCTTCTTGTGGCATTGTAGACTGGGTCACATCAATGTGACACGACTGGCTAAGTTGCATAAGGATGGATATTTGAAACCTTTCGAATTTTCATCTTATGACACTTGCCAGTCATGTCTCAAAGGAAAGATGACCAAAACTCCGTTTACGGGACACGGAGAAAGAGTTACCGAACTCTTGGGACTTATACATAGTGATGTATGTGGTCCCATGTCTACACATGCCAGGGATGGTTCTTCATACTTCATTACATTCACTGACGATCTCTCTAGGTTCAGGTATGTGTTCCTGATGAAACACAAATCAGAAGCTTTTGAGAAATTTAGGGAATATAAACAAGAAGTTGAGAACCAAACCGGAAAAAGTATTAAAATCCTTCGATCTGATCGAGGAGGGGAATACTTGAGCAATGAATTCCTGGACTTCATAAAAGAGAATGGGATTCTCTCTCAGCTGACTCCTCCATATACACCACAGCACAACGGTGTATCAGAACGGAGGAACCGCACCCTATTAGATATGGTGCGCTCTATGATGAGCACAACTGAGTTACCTATTTCCTTCTGGGGTTATGCGCTGGAAACAGCAACATACCTATTGAATCAAGTTCCATCTAAATCTGTACCTACCACACCATATGAGATATGGAGTGGGAAGAGACCATATTTTAAACGAGTTAAGAAATGGGGTTGTCCGGCCTATGTCAAAAGGCAAAATCCGGACAAGCTCGAGGCACGGTCAGTTCTCTGCAAGTTTGTGGGATATCCAAAGAATTCATATGGGTATTTTTTTCTACCACAGTGAGGAACAAAAAGTGTTTGTTGCTCAGCATGCCACCTTTTTAGAAAAGGAATTCCTTGAAAAAGAAATTAGTGGCAAAGTGGTAGAGCTGGAAGAGGTTCCAGATACACAAACCGTAACTGAAGATTTAGCGGAACCAGAAGGTAGCTCCCAATGAACCTCAGCCTCTCCGCCGATCTAGTAGGGTTCCTCGCCAACCTGAGAGATACTACGGTTTTCTCATGGATGGTGGAAGCGATGATTGCATCATGGAGGATGATGACCCAACTAGCTTCGAGCAGGCTATCACGAGTGGGGACTCGGTGAAATGGCTGGATGCCATGCGGTCCGAGATGGAATCCATGTACACCAACAAAGTATGGACTTTGGACGTTGCTCCTGAAGGGGTAAAACCTATTGGGAGCAAGTGGATCTTCAAGAAGAAACTTGGTGTAGATGGGAAAGTGGAGACTTTCAAAGCTAGACTTGTAGCAAAGGGTTTTCGTCAAAGACCGGGTGTGGACTATGACGAAACCTTTTCTCCAGTGGCTATGCTTAAATCCATCCGGATCATGCTTGCCATCGCTGCATATCATGATTACGAAATCTGGCAAATGGATTTTAAGACCGTCTTTCTAAACGGTGATTTAGAAGAGTGCGTGTACATGACTCAGCCAGAGGGCTTCGTAGACAGTGGGAGCAGCGGGAAGGTGTGCAAGCTGCTTAAATACATTTATGGATTAAAGCAAGCATCGCGGAGTTGGAACATCTGCTTTGACGTCGTTATCAAAGAGTTTGATTTCGTCAAAAATCCAGATGAACCTTGTATCTACAAGAAGGTGGCAGAGAGTAAGGTTGTCTTCCTCGTATTGTACGTGGACGACATACTCTTGATAGGAAATGATATTCCTATGCTGCAATCGGTCAAGCTCTTCTTATCACAAAGATTCTCAATGAAAGATCTTGGTGATGCCTCCTGCATATTTGGAATAAGGATCTATAGAGATAGATCCAAACGGATTTTGGGATTGTCCCAATCCAGGTACATTGACACCATACTAAAGAAGTTTAGTATGGAAGAGTCCAAGCATGGGAACTTGCCCACGATCTCTGGAGTCACTCTCTCCAAAGAGATGTCTCCCAAGACTGATTTGGAGAGAGCTCACATGCAAGGGATACCCTATGCTTCGGCAGTAGGCTCTATCATGTATGCGATGCTATGTACCAGACCCGATGTAGCATACTCACTAAGTATAGTGAGCAGGTATCAAGCTGATCCTGGAGAGAGTCACTGGACAGCTGTGAAGAGCATTCTCAAGTACTTGCGAAGGACTAGAGATATGTTCTTGGTGTATGGTAACGGAGAACTCCAAGTGGAGTCCTTTACCGATTCGAGCTTCCAGAGTGATAAGGACGGCTCTAAGTCGCAGTCGGGCTTTGTCTTTACCTTTTACGGAGGGGCGGTTAGCTGGAAGAGTTCCAAGCAGGAAACCGTGGCAGACTCGACAATGGAGGCTGAATACATCGCTGCCAACGATGCTGCTAAAGAAGCTGTCTGGATCAAGAAGTTCATTACTGAACTTGGAGTGGTTCCATCCATTGAGCATCCAATACCTTTGTATTGCGATAACAATGGAGCGGTGGCTTTGGCCAAGGAACCCAGGTCCCATCAGCGATCCAGGCATATTCTGAGGCGGTATCACCTGATCCGGGAGATAGTTGATCGCCGGGAGATCGAGGTCGGGAGGGTTGACACGAAGAATAACACGACGGATCCACTCACGAAGGCCATTCCCTAGACACAGTTTGAGAGACTCTTCGGGATGCTCGGTATGCGATACTACAGCAGCTGGCCCTAGTGCATGTGGGAGATTGTTAGTTGTATGTATGCCCTAGAAGCCAGTATTGTACAGATGTTGTATATTATATTGGATGCTTGGACATATATAGAGATGACTTTCTTGCTCGATATGATAGTATGCTATCTGGTTACTCTTTATCTTAACATGTACACTAGTCTCTTTATACTGTCTTGTAGTTATATGTTGGTAAAGCCCTTAGGATGTGTACTTGACTACCTGGACTATGATGCAGATCGTACTAGTGGGGACATGGTAGTCCATAAGTACATCCTTCAAGGTCCCTAGTCGTGGGTGTATCGAGACGGGGCATCGATATACCAGAGTAGACTAGCGTATACGCTTCTCGACCCATGAGATGGGCGATGGATGATCCCATATCCATTGGTGTTTGACATCAGAGATGGTATACGGGTGCTCAGTGGAGACTGGGTACACTGGACGGACTCGCCGAGAACTCCCAGATGGTATTATACCTCACGTCAGATGGCAGTTCTCAGGTGACACTTGTACAGGTTAGTCTGTAGACCCGAGATCGTCATAGACTCTTGTGTGATTCCCACTGTGCTTTGATCTCCACCTTACCACGTCCATGAGGGCGTGCAAAACGGTGGTCTTTGGGTACAGTCCCGAGTCACATGGAGGCAACGAGCGATAGGAGGGGTTTCGTCTCTCCCGGTATTGGGGGTTGATGTTGCGCTGTGCTCGATTGGCCGTAACAGGGAAGTCCCTGGCCAGGGCTGATCAGAGATTTGTTGGTAAGTGTTACCAGTAGTTTCTCGACCCGTTATGAGCCTCACATCGGCACGACTTATCGGGTTATTGGGGTCTGACGTTTACCACCCCTAGACTTGATATGCGACGTATCAGACGAACAGACCGGACTGTACGGTAAGTGTTACTGGTCGGATTCGCAGGAGTGTGAGCGGGCTAGCTCGTCGATCTTCTGATCGCTCAATACCCGGGTGGCCGTTACTTTTGGCAGACCGCTTGCGGCTTGTGGGTGCTTGATATGATCATCATCTGCTACCGGCGTATTGACGAGTCTTTAGAGTCCTACACAGAGGTTTCCTAGCTCAAGCGAAACGAAATAGGAGCGCATATGAGATATGTGCGGGACCGAGAATAATACCAGTATGTGATACTGTATTCGATTCTCGTGATTTGTAACATTGATCGGTTATATGCATTATAGCCGGGTTATCGGATCAAGTGTTGATTCGATAAGTTGTTACTATTGATATTAGTCAGTTATATGCGATATGACCGGGTCGTTAAATCAAGTGTTGATTTAATGATTTAATGTATAATTATATATTTGATATATTGCTTTACATTAACTAATATGGGTTCACTTTAAATGGATTTTCTCACTTGATGTGCATGATGTATATGTGATATACTTTTGTACACTTATTTGTATCATATTAGATGATGCATGTTTATTTGGTTAAGTGTAAAGAATAAACCCATGGTTAAGAGGATAATTAGGGTTTTGATTTGATCACACATTTATTTATCCATTCCTTTTTTTTTAAATTGTTTTATAAAAACAAAATGGTTTTCTTTTGTCATGAAGCTTAATGAAGCTTCATGAAGGTTTGACTCAAGACCATTTTATCTTTATGCTAAACCCTAACTATTCCCACTTACCATGGTTTGCTCTCTACACTTAACCCATGTTAGAATTATGATAAGTATTGCTTTTTCTTTTATTTTAAAAGGACTTATCATAATACTAGCTCATCTTCTTCTTCTTCTTCAAGCTTGCTACTTTAATGGCAACTTGAGCAAAAGTGAGTAAAATCCAATTCCAAATAGAACCCACCTCCTATTTCTTCACCCTCTACCTCTTGCCAAGTTGTTTTGGGTGTTTACTTCACAAGTTTCACAAGTTTGTGAAGTCGGAGCTTGAACTTGCGATGCCTCGACGTAGATCGTCTTTGACACGAAGCCGGCGACCCAGCTCACCCGTTTCTCCGACGAAGCCGACGCTTGAGCCCGGGGTTCGACATGGACAGCGAGGAGACTTCGTTGCGGAGCCGTGGAGGTGGATATCCGGATCTACAAAGGTTGTAATTTCCATATCCTTATAGTTAAGTGTTAACTAGCTTTTCTTTTCGCCTAAAATTCTAGCAACGATCCGTAGTCTAGGGTTTCTCGGCACCAAAAATTTTGAAATGGCATGTCCGATGCCTCATGAGACCTCTATAGGGTGCCTAGGAACCTTTCAGTATGTTCCCGGCGAGTCCGTCCGGTGTACTCATAACCCAATTGTTAGGTTTGCCTAGCACCCTATGTAGAGTTTGGAAGCATCACAAGTCACAAAGTTTAAATTTTTATGGTGCTAAGCAAGCAGGCAAAGGAATCAATCCTAGAAAATTAGGGTTTCAAAAGTTAATGGCAATAAAGACTAGGGTTTCGAGACTACAACCTTTGTAGCTCCCTTCGCTAGACTCTTTGGCCTCTTGGATGTTGGAAGAGGGTCCTCTTGAAGTCTTCTCGCATCCACGACGATCCACCCAAAGTTCCTCGTCCAAGCTCGTAACTTCACTTTTCAAGATGAGAAATGAAGAGAACACTCTAAACAAGTTGGCTAAACTTGTGTAGAATGATGTTGTGGTTATGATTCTCACTTCAAAAACCTTTCTTTATTTGTGTTTTACTCACTAGAAAAAACTAGAGAGTAAAAGGAAGAAGGAGGAGGAAGATGATGGCTTTTGTTTTAACAAGGGTGAAAAAAATGATAACTCTCTTCAAAGAAAAAGAAAAATATATGTATATATATTTTTAATCCTCATCTCAAACCATGGTTAGATGATGGAGACATTATTTAACTTGAGTTTAAAACACAAAGAGAAGGATAACTCTTGGTTAGAAGTAGGTGAGCATGGTTAGGTTAAAGAACAATGTAGAAGCAAGTTAAGAATTATCCTTTCCTTTTCTATTTTGTTTTAACAATAAATCAAATAATAATCCATATATTCAACCATGGTGTGAGTCTTATATTGCCATCATATTCTATGTATAAGCAACCATGAAGGATGATGCATGTAGGTATGTGTGTATGCACATCCATATGTGCATGAAACTAAAAGAAAGAAAGAAAAACATACATGCATGCATACATCCATCATATACTAGAAAAGGTTTTAAGTGAGAAAGCTAATGGTTAAATGATAAATCAACACTTGATTTATCAATCCGGCCATATCACATATGACCCTACCAAAAGCAAGCCGCCCGATCAATATACGGTATCATATACGCGCATTTTAATCGGGTCCATGCGCATATCGCATACGCGCACCACAACGTTTCGCCTGGACTAGGTAACTTCTTTGTGGGACTCTAAGACTCGTCAATACTCCGGCAGAGGGTGATGATCATATCAACCACCCCCAAGGCGCAAGCGGTCAGCTAAACGTAACGGCCACCCGGGTATTGAGCGATCAGAAGAAAACAAGCGAATCTGCTACAACTCCCGTCGAGCCAACCGGCAACACTACCGTACAGTCCGGTCTCTTCGTCAGATATGCTGCATATCGAGCCTAGGGATGGTCACGTCGACCCCAATAACTCAATAAGTCGTGCCGGTGAATGGTCTATAATAGATGGAGAAACTACAGATAACACTTATCAGCAAATCTCAGCAGCCTTGGCCAGGGACTTACTGATATAACCAGTCGGGCACAGCACAGCATCAACTCCCAATACCGGGAGAGACGAAACCCCTCCTATCGCTCATCTTCTTCATGTGTCTCGGGACTGTACCCAACGGCCACCTGTTTGCACGACTCAGTAGAGCCGTGGTAGGGTGGCAATCAAAGTACAGTGGGAGAACACATAAGACTCTATGACGATCTCGGGTCTACAGACTAACCTGTACCAGTGTCACCTGAGAACTGCTATCCGACGATAGATATAATTCCATATAGGAGTTCTCGGTGAGTCCGTCCAGTGTACCCAGTCACCACTGAGCACCCGTATATGATCTTGATGTCGAACATCGATGAATGTGGGAACATTCATCGCCCATCGTATAGGTCTTGTATCATATACGCTAGTCTACTCTGGTATATCAATGCCCCGTCTCGATATAGTTACGACTAGGGACATTCCAGGATATGCTTACAGACTACAGATGTCCCACTAGTATGATCTCCATCATAATCAGAGTAGTCAAGCCGATATCCTCAGGGCTTTATCAGCATGTATGAATGAATAAAAGCATGATCAAATCAACATGTCAGATAAAGAAGAACCAGATAGCATACTATCATGTCGAGCAAGAATGCATACTGAATATATATACATGTATAGATACATCCACTATCACATAATGGCCTCTAGGGCATATATATATCCAACAATCTCCCACTTGCACTAAGGCCAGTTATTGGCGTATCTCATACCCAACATCTCAAAAAGTCACTCATGCTGCGGCTGAGGGAGGGCCTTGGTGAGTGGATCCGCGGCGTTATTCTGTTAGTTATATGTATGCCCTAGAGGCCATTACAGTACATACGATGTATATTGTAATGGATGCTTGGACATATATAGGGAGGACTTTCTTGCTCGACATGATAGTATGCTATCTGGTTGTACTTTATCTTAACATGTACTCTGATTGTCTCTATGTTACATGTTGATAAAGCCCTTAGGATATGTACTCGACTACTGGGACTATGATGAGATCATACTAGTGGGGCCACGGTAGTCGACGAGTACATCCTATAACTGTTCCTAGTCAAGGGTGTATCGAGACAGGGCATCGATACACCAGTGTAGACTAGCGTATACGCATCTTGACCCATATGATGGGCGATGGATGATCCCATATCCATCGGTGTTTGACATCAAGGATGGTGTACGGGTGCTCAGTGGAGACTGGGTACACTGGACGGACTCGCAGAGAACTCCCAGATGGTATTATACCTCACGTCAGATGGCAGTTCTTCGGTGACACTGGTACAGAGTAGTCTGTTGACCCGAGATCGTCATAGAGTCTTGTGTGATTCCCACTGTGCTTTGATTTCCATCATACCACGTCCGAGAGGGCGTGCAAAAAGGTGGCTTCTAGGTACAGTCCCGAATCACATGGAGGCAATGAGCGATAGGAGGGGATTCGTCTCTCCCGGTATAGGGAGTTGATGTTGTGCTGTGTTCGATTGGCTATAACCGGAAATCCCTGGCCAGGGTTGCTGAGATTTACTGGTAAGTGTTATCAGTAGTTTCTCAAACTATTATAGACCTCAAATCGACACGACTTATCGAGCTACTGGGGTCTGACGTTTACCACCACTAGGCGAGATATGCGACATATCAGACGACGAGACCGGACTGTACGGGAGTGTTACTGTTTGGATTCACAGGAGAATGTACAGGCTTACTTGTTGATCTTCTGAGCGCTCAATACCTGGGTGGCTGTTACGTTTAGCTGACCGCTTGCAGCTTGTGGGTGTTTGATATGATCCTCACCTACTGCCGGCGTATTGACGATTCTTTAGAGTCCTACACAAAGGTTTCTTGGCTCAGGCAAAACGGAGTAGGAGCACATATGTGATATGTGCGGGACCGAGGATAATGCGATATGTGATACCGTATTATATTCTCGCGATATTTGATATCAGCCGGGTCATCGGATCAAGTGTTGATTCGATGAATCGGTACGGATAAATATTAGTCGGTTATATGCGATATAGCCGGATTATCGGATTAAGTGTTGATTCGATAATTTAATGTATAATAATATATATTATATATTAAATTACATTAACTAATATTAGCTCACTAAAAGATTCTTTTTCTCACTCGGATAATACATTGATATATATGCGATATATGTTAATTGTATTATTTTATTTGGTTACAATAAATATTATATATGTTATATATAATATTGTAACATGATATGATTACTAATGCAACATGTTTAGTAGAGATTAAACATGGTTAGGGTTTGATTAGGGTTAAACCTTTTTAGATGTTTCTAGAAGGTTTTCTTTTTTGTTTTGGAAAAGATATTTTTGCATGATATTTCTTAACCCAACCACACCCTTTAACCCTAGTTCAATCTCTACAATGGTTACTTGACCATGGTTTCTTTATTCATCATATTATTCTTTTTCTATTCATCACAAAAGAAATTGAATCATTATTCATCTTCTTCTTCCTTCATTTCTTTCATGAAAAAGCTTTCTAGATTTTCTTCAAGTGATGAATAAATGTGAGAAAAAGATAAATAAAGAGAGCAAAAATCCTACTTCATCATCCTCATCTTCCCTTGCCATTTAGATGAGGGTGTTCACATCATTTCATGAGTGTTTGCTTGTGTTAACGGAACTTCAAGGTAGATCATCTTAGTATCGAAGATCGGAAGTAAAGGTTGCATCTTTCTCTTCGTGGAACCTTTCGAGAGTCCGGAACCCGATGATCGCAGCGAAGGGACCACAACACGGAGCATATGAAGTGAAGGACCGGATCTACAAAGGTTGTAATCCCTCCCACTTAGTGTTAAAGTTGTTAACATGCTAGTTTTCGCCTAATCTCTAGTTTAAAGATCCGTATTTGGGTTGTTCGGCACGGCTAAATTTTTAATCGGGCATGGTTGATGCCTCGTAGACCCTTGTGCGCGTGCCTAGCAACTCTACAGTGGTATCAGAGCCAAGCTAGAGCTTTAGGCGAAGTCTAGACGAAGTTTAAAGTCCGATCGAACCCGGAAAACCCGATATAACCCCTTCTTTGGAAATTTTCTGAAAATTTGATTTTTTCCAAATTAAAAATGTTCAAAAAAATCAGCAGGGAAATACAAGAGTTACTGTGAAGCACGTGCGCCTGATTCCACCAAAGCGCAGCGTAACCGCGGCACATGCATGGCATGTGCGGCGGTTCCGCGGCACTTTAGTCACTTCACTGTTTGAAATTTGCACGGTAATTCTTGTCTTTTAGTGCTGTATTTTCTGGGAATTTTTAATATTTATTCAACTGTTGAATTTTCTGGGTTGTTTTGGGGATTCGATTATTCGATCGGATTGTCTAATTTTGTCTATGTGTTGTCCGGATAACTTTTAGAAACTGTTAAAAAGTTCGAACGGATATCAATAACTCACTTTTTCCCCTATCGGAAAATTTTTCAAAAGTTGGATTTTTTCTCGTGTTTAAAAATGTTCTAAGTCGTGCAAGTAACTCGGTGGACCCTCTAGAAGAAAACAAACCTTAACTCGATTATGTGACCGTCTTGAACTGCCTTTTGAACCTTAGGGTTTGGGGCAGTACGGCGTGCCACATGTGACGCGTTGGCTTGAACCTTCTACGGCTGGACCATTTGTACTGTAGCATGTGATGGATGTTTTTAAACTGATTTCAAGTGTTGAGATATATTGGGGAAATCTTGGGTGTTTGATGATTCGATCGGAAAGTTTAACTTTGTCTATTTATCTGGAATGTGATACAATATTTGGAATCCACAGGTAGTTATGAGATAACTAATTTGAATATTATAAACATAGCAGTTTAGTCTCAGAAGATCGGTTGCCACGGAATTTTGATGTGATCAAAAGTCCGTCTCAATCACGTAGTGTACGCGGATACTCGCCGGGTAAACTTAATAGACAGCTACTCCCCAAAGCCCCGACCAAGTGACTGTAGGAGAACCCCGTCACCGAAAGCATCCGTTCGGGTGCTCGCGGCAGCGGTGTTCCGCCTTGGTGCACTTCGTCGACGGCGTCGGGGGTGCGGCCGTCTACTAAAGTTTGCGACGAGCATTCGATCAGGACGTCGGGAATCTTGTTGAATTGCCCGACTTGATATTGAAAAGAGTTTTCGATAATAAGACTAAAATGCGGGGTTTATAATTGTTAGGCATGCGATGTCTAAGGAATTCATTTGGTTAGGCATGCGATGTCTAAAGAAGTTGTGGATTCCAACTGTTGTAGTTTTACACTTTCTTTTCTGTGACCGTAAGCGTAGTATGTGGTGTATCGCCGGCTTCGTTGCTATATATCAACGACAATCGGGATACGCATACTTGCTTACGTTGATGATATGAGATATTATGTGTTGCTGTGATATGTTGTATTGGATCGTCGCGTTTGAATAGCCGGGGATTTTATGTGAGATGAGAGTTTTTTCTTTTTCATTCATGTAAAATTCATTTGTATGTAATATTCTTTTATTGGGGCACTTCCAGGTAGCGGAAGATGTTACCGTTGTATATTATTTACTTTTCCGCATTAGGTAGACCCAAGGCGGAGAGCACAAGTAACCGGGTTCTACGGTCCAGTGGGAGACCATCTCGAGGAGTCGAGACCGGGTCTCCTAACCCTAGAATTGGCAGTGTTACTTGCCGCTCTCGTAGGGGTCTAAGGATGTGGGTTTGGCTATTCATCGCGACCGTGGAATCCGTGTTTTATACAGGCTCGTATTGAAAACACGGATGTCCTAGTATATCCAATATTTCATATATGTTCTTCTGCTGCAATGTTCTGTGATGAGATCATATTACTGCCTGAGACGAATGTTTATACTATATATATGAGATATATGTTATATTGCAGATTTCGTTTCCAAAGAGATGCTTGTGAAGCATAATAAAATGGGACTTCATTAATGAGATTAATGAAATAAAAGAAACCTAAGATGTTGTGGAATCGAATTTCTAAATAAAACAGGTACCTACAGTTCTTGCTTTGCATAGCGGTGTTCCTTGTAGAACATCCAGCACCTTATTCGATAGGGAAAGGACCGAGATCCCTTCACCGGGAGTGACTCCTTTAGCAATAACTGGCAGATGCTACAAACTCGGTTTGTTTTTTGATTGCTTCTATAGTTCTTGCTTTGCATAGTCGTATATATGATATATCCTGCACCTTATTCGATGAGGAAAGGGCCGACGATCCTTTCACCGGGAGTGACCCCTTTAGCAAAACTAGAAAAGCCTCAAAAACACTCCATTTAAAATCACTCGATTCTACAACGATATCAAGTTCATTACGCAAAGGGTTTTCATAAAAACCTGTCGTAGCCCTCCATCATTTCAGATAAGTAGTAATTAGTATTCGTGCTACGTTTGTTGGCCTGCGTCAAGGCGTAGTGTGCGGTAGCTAACTAGTATTTATCTGCTTATGCATATGATGCAGATTGAGTTACGGTAGTCGTGCGACTTTGTTGGCCTGCGTCAAGGGTCGTGCGGGTGGGTTTAATTCAATCAAGAAATGACGGGTTGAACTTGACTAGCGCACTGTGGTTTGTTGGCCTGCGTCAAGGTCATGGGACGCTAGGGGTAAAATATCATTGGGAATTTCAAGTGTTGAAATTTGCAATGAGATTGCATACCTTCTATGAGATAGTTGGATCCCGATACCCGCTGCGAGTAAGAGTTACTCCTGGGAGAGTTTTACACATTACAATAAGTCGATCAAGTAGGTGTCTAGAAAGGTGTTAACGGGGTTACGCCTCTGGGAAAACGAGGTTTACTTAATTAGGTTCGTGCGAAAGCACGGGGGACCTCCCTCAAATTACCGACACTGGCCTGGCTGAAAGATTGGCGAACTTGTAGCGTGTGATTAATCCCGGCTAGTCTTTCCTTTTAGGGTTTGAAGGAAGATTTGATTAAAACAGTGGGAGACATCCTGATTAGATATATTAGATAACCAATCTAATCTTGCAAGAGCATACGCTGAGTGTTTTCTTCTCTCTCTCTCCAGGTAGCGACCATATCACGCCTTAATCAAGATAATAAAACGGATATAATTGACCGAGCCCGCTTGTTATACTGAGCCGGGGAATGTTGAACCCGCTCCAACTTATAATTGTTATAAGACAGAGCAGGAAATTGGGGAATACCAGATTTCCCGTGCCGCCTAAACGAAGAAAGTGCATGCCGATGCATCATCTTCGGGTGTGTTCATTACAGAACTGTTTCTCAGTATCCTTTACGTCCTGGGTATGTGATACCGGATCAGGATCCCGTATATGTAATCTGTTACATAGGCTACAAATAGGTAGAGAACTGAGAACGGGTGATAAGTTTCATGAGACAGAAAACGGTGCGAGTGTTGCAGCCAAGTCTGTTGGTCACTATCACCCTGTATTACCTGAATATATTGATTCTGAACGAATGTTATTAGATACCGAACCTGATATACAAAATCATATCAGTCTCTTTATTAGTAAAGAAAGGATATAATTTTGTATTGTTGGATAATGTTTTGAACATTTCCTATATCAAGAGTTGATCGGTTCAGGCACGTTATCTAAAAGCATTGACGTTCTAAATCAATCTACAGTTCTTAGTATACAGAACACACACGAGAGGAAGAGTTCAGAAATGAACGAATCCTTCTTGAGGCATTGTAGACTAGTTCATATCAATGCGACCCGGCTAGCTAAGTTACATTTAGATGCATATTTAAATCTGTTTGAATTTACATCTTGTGAAACTTGCCGGTCATGTCACAAAGATAAGATGACCACAGCTCTGTTTATTGGAAACAGAGAAAGAGTTAGTGAACTCTTGGGATTGATACATGCTGATGTATGTAAGGTCCCATGTCTACACATGCCAAGATCGGTTCTTTCTACTTCATTATATTCTCTGATAATCTCTCAAGATTCAGACATATGTTTCTGTTGAAACACAGGTCCGAACCTTTTGAGATATTCACAGAATATAAATTAGAAGTAGAGAACCAAAATACAGGTATAAGTATTATGTCCTTTGATGAGATCAAGGAGGAGAATACTTGAGCACGGGATTCCTGGACTATTCTAAAGAAGGATGAGATTCTCTCTCAGCATTACTCCTCCGTATACACCATAGTACGATGGTATATCGGGGCGGAGCAATAGCACCCTATGTGATATGGTATGCTCTATGATGAGTACTACTGAGTTGCTTATTTCCTTTAGGATGTTATGCGCTTGAGAAGCTGCATACCTATTGAATAGGGTTCAAATCAAATCAGTTGTTTACCACTTCATATGTGATATGGAAAGGGAAGAGCCCATATCTTAAGTTTGTTAAGATTTGGGGTTGTCCGGCCAATGCCTAAAAGCAAAATCCGGACAAGCTCGAGGCAAGGTCTGTTATGTAGAACTGGAAATGTTCCAGCTATACAAAATGCAGCTGATGATTTGGTAGAACCAAAGGATTCAATAGTTTCCAACGAACCTCAGCCTCTCCGCCGATCTAGTAGGGTTCCTCACCCACCTGAGAGATACTTTAGTTTCTCTATGACAGTGGGAGCGAGGATTGCATCATGAGATGATGACCCAACTAGTTTCGAGCAGGCCATCAGGAGTGAGTCTCTGTAAGAATGGCTGGATGCTTATCGATCTGAGATGGAATCCTTATACACCAACAAAGTATGGACTTTGGTTGCTTTATCTGAAGGGTTAAATCCCCATCAGAAGCAAGTATATCTTGAGAAGATTACTTGGTGTACATGGAAAAGTTGAGACTTTCAAAGCTAGACTTGTTAAAGGTTTACATCATTGACCAGGTATGGATTATGTTGAAACCTTTTCTAAGGATCTATGTTTAAGTCCATCCAGATCCTACTTTCCACAGCTACATACCATGACTACGATATCTGGTGGTTGGGTGTCATGACTGCTTTTCTAAATGATGTTTTGGAAGATAGCGTCGATAAGTACACAGCCAGAGGGCTTCGTAGACAGTGGGAACAGCGGAAACGTGTGCAAGATGCTTTATAGGATAAAGCAGGCATCGCGGAGTTGGAACATCTGTTTTTGATGTGGTAGTCAAAGAGTTTGACTTCATCAAAATGGTAGATGAACCTTGTATATACAAAAAGGTAGTAGAGAGTATGGTGGTGATCCTCGTAGAGTACGTGGATGACATACTCTTGATAGGGAAGGAGTTTCCTATGCTACGCTCAGTCAATCTCCGCTTATCACAAGGATTCTCCATATAGGATCAAAGTGATACCTCATAAATCCTGTGTTTTGGATCTATGAGATAGATCTAATTGGATGTTAGGATACTCACTAGTTGTAGTGAGATGGTATCAATCGATCCTGGGGAGAATCACTGGAAAGGTTTCAGGGTGATAAGAACGACTGAATGTCAGTCGCAGGCATTATCTTTACCCTCAATGGAGGGACGGTATGTTGGAAGAGTTCCAAGCTAGATACCGTGACATACTAGAAGATTAAAGGCAAGATACATCGTTACCAAGGATGCTACCAAAGAGGCAGTCTGGATATATATAAGTTCATAAGATGAACTTCGTTCCTACCATTGTGTGACAATGGAGTTGTGGCTTTAGCCAAGGAACTACCGTCCCATCAGAAATCCAGATATAATTCTTAGGCAGTATCACCTGATCATGGAGATGGTTGATCTCCAAGGTGATCGAGGTTAGGAGAGTAGATACAGAGGACAACAGCGTGGATCCACTAACAAAGGCCTTTTTCCCAGTAGAGACTTTTGTGGGATGGTTGAGTATGAGATACTTCAACCACAGCTAATTGTTGGGTATGCGATACCATAACAGATGGCCCTAGTGCAAGTGGGAGATTGTTAGTTATATGTATGCCCTAGAGGCCATTACTGTACATACGATATATATTGTAATGGATGCTTGGACATATATAGGGAGGAATTTCTTGCTCGACATGATAGTATGCTATCTGGTTGTACTTTATCTTAACATGTACTCTGATTGTCTCTATGTTACATGTTGATAAAGCCCTTAGGATATATACTCGACTACTGGGACTATGATGAGATCATACTAGTGGGGCCACGGTAGTCGACGAGTACATCCTATAACTGTTCCTAGTCGAGGGTGTATCGAGACAGGGCATCGATGCACCAGAGTAGACTAGCGTATACGCATCTTGACCCATATGATGGGCGATGGATGATCCCATATCCATCGGTGTTTGACATCAAGGATGGTGTACGGGTGCTCAGTGGAGACTGGGTACACTGGACGGACTCGCCGAGAACTCCCAGATGGTATTATACCTCACGTCAGATGGCAGTTCTCCGGTGACACTGGTACAGAGTAGTCTGTTGACCCGAGATCGTCATAGAGTCTTGTGTGATTCCCACTGTGCTTTGATTTCCATCATACCACGTCCGAGAGGGCGTGCAAAAAGGGGACTTTTGGGTACAGTCCCGAATCACATGGAGGTAATGAGCGATAGGAGGGGATTCGTCTCTCCCGGTATAGGGAGTTGATGTTGTGCTGTGTTCGATTGGCTATAACCGGAAATCCCTGGCCAGGGTTGCTGAGATTTACTGGTAAGTGTTATCAGTAGTTTCTCAAACTGTTATAGACCGTAAATCGACACGACTTATCGAGCTACTGGGGTCTGACGTTTACCACACCTAGGCGAGATATGCGACATATCAGACGACGAGACCGGACTGTACGGGAGTGTCACTGTTTAGATTCACAGGAGAATGTACAGGCTTGCTTGTTGATCTTCTGAGCGCTCAATACCTGGGTGGCTGTTACGTTTAGCTGACAGCTAGCAGCTTGTGGGTGTTTGATATGATCATCACCTACTGCCGGCGTATTGACGATTCTTTAGAGTCCTACACAGAGGTTTCTTGGCTCAGGCAAAACGGAGTAGGAGCACATATGTGATATGTACGGGACCGAGGATAATGCGATATGTGATACTGTATTATATTCTCGCGATATTTGATATCAGCCGGGTCATCGGATCAAGTGTTGATTCGATGAATCGGTACGGATAAATATTAGTCGGTTATATGCGATATAGCCGGATTGTCGGATCAAGTGTTGATTCGATAATTTAATGTATAATAATATATATGATATATTAAATTACATTAACTAATATTAGCTCACTAAAAGATTCTTTTTCTCACTCGGATAATACATTGATATATATGCGATATATGTTAATTGTATTATTTTATTTGGTTACAATAAATATTATATATGTGATATATAATATTGTAACATGATATGATTACTAATGCAACATGTTTAGTAGAGATTAAACATGGTTAGGGTTTGATTAGGGTTAAACCTTTCTAGATGTTTCTAGAAGGTTTTCTTTTTTGTTTTGGAAAAGATATTTTTGCATGATATTTCTTAACCCAACCACACCCTTTAACACTAGTTCAATCTCTACAATGGTTACTTGACCATGGTTGCTTTATTCATCATATTATTCTTTTTCTATTCATCACAAAAGAAATTGAATCATTATTCATCTTCTTCTTCCTTCATTTCTTTCATGAAAAAGCTTTCTAGATTTTCTTCAAGTGATGAATAAATGTGAGAAAAAGATAAATAAAGAGAGAAAAAATCCTACTTCATCATCCTCATCTTCCCTTGCCATTTAGATGAGGGTGTTCACATCATTTCATGAGTGTTAGCTTGTGTTAACGGAACTTCAAGGTAGATCATCTTAGTATCGAAGATCGGAAGCAAAGGTTGCATCTTTCTCTTCGTGGAACCTTTCGAGAGTCCGGAACCCGATGATCGCAGCGAAGGGACCACAACATGGAGCATATGAAGTGAAGGACCGGATCTACAAAGGTTGTAATCCCTCTCACTTAGTGTTAAAGTTGTTAACATGCTAGTTTTCGCCTAATCTCTAGTTTAAAGATCCGTATTTGGGTTGTTCGGCACGGCTAAATTTTTAATCGGGCATGGTTGATGCCTCATAGACCTTTGTGCGCGTGCCTAGCAACCCTACATATTCTTTGTGTCTACTCTCTTAATCTCGATCTCGCGGCGATCTACAATCTCCCGGATCAAATGAAAGCGCCTCAGGATGTGTCTGGACCGCTGATGGGAGCTGAGCTCCTTGGCTAACGCCATAGCCCCATTATTATCACAATACAAGGGTATTGGATCAATAATGGTTGGAACTACTCCTAGATCCGAGATGAACTTCTTCATCCAGACGGCTTCCTTGGCGGCATCATTTGCAGCAATGTACTCAGCCTCCATCGTAGAGTCTGCAACGGTATCATGTTTGGAACTCTTCCAACTTACCGCCCCTCCATTGAGGGTAAATACAAACCCTGAGATAGATTTTCTGTCATCCTTATCGCTCTGGAAGCTCGAATCGGTAAAGGCCTCCATTTGGAGATCTGTATTACCATACACCAAGAACAATTCTTTAGTCCTTCGTAAGTACTTAAGAATGTTCTTCACAGCTGTCCAGTGGTTCTCCCTTGGGTTGGATTGATACCTGCTTACAACACTAAGTGCATAAGCTATATCTGGGCATGTACATAACATCGCATACATTATAGATCCTACTGCCGAAGCATAGGGTATAATGCTCATGCGAGCTCTCTCTTCATCGGTCTTTGGACAAGAATCCTTAGAGAGAGTGACTCCATGGCAAGCGGGTAAGGCACCCCGCTTGGAGTCTTCCATACTAAACCTTTTTAGGATGGTGTTGATGTACCTGGTTTGGGACAATCCCAATAACTTTTTGGATCTATCCCTATAGATCCTTATGCCCAGGATGTATGTGGCATCACCCAGGTCCTTCATGGAGAACCTTAGTGATAAGAATGATTTGACCGACTGTAGCATAGGAATATCATTTCCTATCAGAATAATGTCATCCACGTACAATACGAGGAATGTGACAGCTCTTCCTACAGCCTTCTTATAAACACAAGGTTCATCTGGATTTTTGATGAAATCAAACTCTTTGATAACATCATCGAAACAGATGTTCCAACTCCGAGATGCCTGCTTTAACCCATATATGGATTTAAGCAGTCTACATGCTTTCCCGCTACTCCCACTGTCAATGAAGCCCTCTGGCTGATCCATATAAACGCATTCTTCTAAATCTCCATTTAGAAATGCTGTTTTAACGTCCATCTGCCAGATTTCATAGTCGTAGTGAGCAGCAATAGAAAGTAGGATCCGAATGGATTTAAGCATGGCTACGGGCAAAAAAGTTTCGTCATAGTCCAAACTTGGTCTTTGACGAAAACCTTTTGCCACAAGTCTTGCCTTATAGGTCTCTACCTGCCCATCTACACCAATCTTTCTTTTAAAGATCCATTTGCATCCCACAGGTTTTACCCCAGGGGGTACAATGTCCAAAGTCCATACTTTGTTGGTGTACATAGACTCCATTTCGGATCTCATGGCATCCAGCCACTTCACAGAGTCACCACTCGTGATAGCTTGCTGAAAATTGGTAGGATCATCATCATCCATGATGCAATCTTCTCCGTCACCATCAATGAGGAAACCGTAGTACCTCTCCGGTGGGCGAGAAGTCCTACCAGACCTTCGGAGTGGCCGAGGTTCCTCAGTTTCTATTGCAACAGCCGGTTCAACCAAATCATCATTAGTAGTTTGTGTTTCTAGAACCTCTTCTAGATCCACCACCTTGCCATCATCTTTATCTGTGAAAAACTTTTTTTCTAAGAATGTGGCATATTGAGAAACAAACACTTTTTGTTCCTCTTTATGGTAGAATAGATATCCATAAGAATTCTTTGGATATCCTACAAAGTTACACATGACTGACCGTGTCTCGAGTTTGTCCGGATTCTGCTTTTTAACATAGGCCGGGCAACCCCAAATCTTAATTCTCTTAAGAGATGGTCTCTTCCCATGCCATATCTCATATGGCGTGGTTGACACGGTTTTGGTTGGAACCCTGTTTAGTAGAAACGCTACAGTCTCCAATGCATGTCCCTAAAACGAGACTGGTAACTCAGCGTCACTCATCATGGACCGGACCATATCTAATAGGGTCCTATTCCGTCATTCTGACACACCGTTGTGCTGTGGTGTGTAAGGAGGAGTGAGCTGAGAGAGAATCCCATTCTCTTTTAGGAAGTTTGCAAATTCTATACTGAGATACTCACCACCTCGATCTAATCGAAGCATCTTGATACTCAAGCCGGTTTGTTTTTCTACTTCTTGTTTATATTCAATGAATTTCTCGAAAGTTTCGGACTTGTGCTTTAATAAAAATACATGACCGAATCTTGAGAAATTGTCAGTGAACGTAATGAAGTATGAAAAACCGCCTCTAGCCTGTGTAGACATTGGCCCACATACATCACTATGTATGAGGCCTAGGAGCTCAGTAGCCCTTTCTCCGTGTCCGGTAAATGGAGTTTTGGTCATTTTACCCTTGATACAAGACTGGCAAGTCGCATAAGATTTATATTCAAAAGAGTTTAAATATCCATCTTTGTGTAACTTGTTTAGTCTTGTTTCGTTAATATGACCAAGTCTACAGTGCCAAAGAAAAGCTTCATTTAATTCTGAAAGCTTTCTTTTATTAGTGTTTTGTATACTGAAAACTGTGTATTGATTTAGGACATATATTCCGTTATTAAGCGTACCATACCCAACCAACATTTGATTCAGGTGAATGTTCATAACATTGTTCTGCAATACAAAATTATATCCTTCATTGTCTAACAAAGAAACGGATATTATATTACAAAGCATACTGGGTACAAAATAATAAGGATTCAAAACCAAAATACATCCAGATGGCAACCCCAAGTGATACTCTCCCACTGCGACTGTATGTACATTGGAACCATTTCCAACGCGGAGAGTATGGTCACCTGTCTTCAAAACTTTGCTATTTCTCAGCCCCTGCATAGAATTGCAAATGTGAGAACCTGAACCGGTATCCAATACCCAGGAAGCAGAGTTTATTGAAAAACTGTTTTCTGTTACAAACGCACCTGAAGCAGAAGCATCACCATGCTTCTTCTTGAGACTTAAGTACTCCGTGCAGTTGCGCTTCCAATGTCCTGTCATGTGGCAATGAAAACATTCGCCTTTCCCTGAGTCTCCAGCCTTGGACTTTTCCTTTCCCTTCACCTTTTTAACTCCACCCTTAGGATTAGTGGGCTTCTTCTTTTTCTTTCCTTTGGCCTTAGCTTTCGGGCGAGAAGAGGAAGACTCTCCAATAGTCATAACGGGAGTTTTTGCTGACTTCATAGTGCTCTCTGCACTCCTTAACATGTTAAGGAGTTCAGGGAGTTCCTTCTCCATGCCGTGCATGTTGAAGTTCACTATGAATTGAGCAAAGGTGGAGGGGAGGGACTGCAGAATAATATCTATATATTGTTCATTGTCCATTGTCCATCCTAGGTCCTCAAGCTCTTCTATAAGAGCTATCATCTTCAGAACATGGTCTCCTACTGGTGTGCCAGGGGCTATTCGCATCTAAAACAATTTCTTTGATGCTTCGTATCGTAATACGCGGGATTGCTCTCCATACAACTCCTTTGTATGGAGAAATATGGTTTGAATGTCCATATTCTCGTGCTGCTTTTGATGTGCATTGTCTATCGATGCAAGCGCGAGGCATTTGGCCGTGGCACAGTCAGCGTCCCATGTCTTGCGGACTTCAACGTCCGCAACTGAGGATTTTGGACCTGGGACAGGCGGGGCTGAAGCCGTGAGGACATATGATACTTTATCATAAGTCAAGGCGATTTTTAGATTCCTCAGCCAGTCTTTATAATTGGTCCCATTCAGTTTGTTTTTATCTAGTAGAAGCTTGAGTCCAGTCACGGGTATCTGCCATTAAGAGAGAGAAAAGAATACACTCAGCGAAAGCTCTTGCATAGATCAGATTGGTTATTATCTTGTCTAATCGATGTCTCCCACTGCTTTAATCAAGTTTTTCTTTCAAACCTAAAAAGAAAACTAGCCAGGATTAATTACAGTCTACAACTTCGCTAACCGTTCAGCTAGGCCAGTGTCGGTACTTGAGGGAGGTTCCCCGTGCTTTCGCACGGACCTAATTAAAGTAAACCTCATTTTCCCAGAGGCGTAGCCCCGTTAACACCTTTCTAAACACCTAATAAGTTAGCTAATTGTAAACTGCAAAACTCTCCTAGGAGCAACTATTGCCCACAGTGGGATCGGGATCCAACCATCATATGGAAGGTATGCAATCTCATTGCAAATTTCAACACTTGAAATTCCCGATGTAATTTTTACCCCTAGTACTTATGACCTTAACTATGGTCAACAAATCATAAGTACCAGTCAAGTTCTACCCGTCATTTCTTGATTAATTAGACCCACCCATATGACCCTTAACTATGGTCAACAAAGTCGCATGAATGTCCTAATTAATCTGCATCATATGCAGTGTAGGAAGACATCACTTAGCTACCGTACACTACGCCTTAACTAAAGTCAACAAACGTAGCACGAATACTAAGTACTCTACTTCCTAAAATGACGGAGGGTTGCGGATGATTTTTAAGAAAATATTTAACGCTTTGAACTTGATATTGTTGTAGAATCAAACGGTTTTCAAAAGGAGTGGCTTGTGCTCCGCAGTTTTGAAATATAGCTTTTTCATAAAGAGCCGAGTGGTTTTCAAATCTGATTCTACAACATCTTTTTAGGTTTATTTTCTTTACATTAATCATATTAATGTAATCCCATCATTTAAGTCCTTAAGCCAATCACAGAAAAGAAACGAAAATAACGCCCGCATTCGCCGCAATGTTCTGTTATGCACCGTTAGGTTACTTAACTAACGGCATACCGGGACGGGACTAGCATGGGTGTAAAACATAAGCAACGTCTACTATATATTATATATATAATATGTCATCCATCTCAGATATCACAGAACACAGGCAGCAGAAACATATATATAATGTGGGATATACTAGGACGTCCGTATTTAGTATTTAGCCAATAATAGAAAATACGGATTCCACAGTCGCGATGAATAGCCAAGCCCACACCCCTAGACCCCTACGAGAGCGGCAAGTGACCCTACCAATCCTGGAGTTTAGGAGACCCGGTCTCGACTCCTCGAGATGGCCTCCCACTGAACCCCAGAACCCGGTCACTTGTGCTCCCCACCTTGGGTCTATCCTAATGCGGAAAAGTAAATAATATACAACACTGGTGACACAACCTCAACCCGGAAGTGCCCCAAATAAAAGAATATTACATTACATTTGAATTTACATGAATGAAAATATAAAACTCTCATCTCACATAAAAAAAACCCAGCTATTCGATCGCGACAATCCTGCACATCATATCTCAGCAACACATAATATCTCATATCATCAACGTAAGTAAGTATGCGTACCCCGATTGTCGTTGATGTATAGCAACGAAACCGGCGATATCGAACATACTACACTTACGGTCACAGAAAAGAAAGTGTAAAACTACAATATTTGGAATCCATATTCTCTTTAGACATCATAAATGCGAAATATCACATACTTCGTATTTCATGCCTAAACTATATGAATTCCACATATTGTATCACATTCCAGATAAACAGACAGTATTAAAGTTTTCGAACGAACGATCAATTACCCAAGATTCACTAAAGCTCAACACTTGAGTAGGGTTCAAAAATCCGGAGTGTGACACAGTAGTAGCGGTCCAGCCGTAGAAGGGTCAAGCCAACGCCTCACATGTGGCACGCCGTACTGCCCCAAACCCTAAGGTTCAAAGGGCAGTTCAAGACGGTCACATAATCGAGTTAAGGTTTGTTGTCTTCTAGAGGGTCCACCACAAAAAGACTTGCACGTATCTCCAAAGTATTTAAACCCCGTGAATAGTGAGCAAATGATACTCGTTCAAACACTTCAATACTTTCTAATTTACCCGGAAAAGCAACGAAATGAAAATTCCGATCGAATCTACGAGTCCAAAACCATCTCCAGAAAATACAGTGCTATATTCAGATTAAACATACCTAAAACACTTTACAAGCAGTTCTAAGAATTACAGTGGAAATTTTATGCAATGATGCCTCTGTACGGCCGCGGAACCGCGGCCTAAGCCAGGTAGTGCGGCGGTTCCGCGGCGGTTTACACTGTTCAGGTCATCGAATTTCACTGTTTTTCTTATGTTTTCCTGCTGTAATTTTTAAGTATTTTTAATTCTGAAAAAAGTCAGATTTTAAAATTTGTCCAGAGAGGGTATCAAAAAGTCATATTTTTGTCCGATCGGAATTTTTACTTCGTAAAAGTGTCGCCTAATGTTCTAGGTCGGCTCTGATACCAATGTTAGGATTGCCTAGCACCCTATGTAGAGTTTGGAAGCATCACAAGTCACAAAGTTTAAATTTTTATGGTGCTAAGCAAGCATGCAAAGGAATCGATCCTAGAAAATTAAGGTTTCAAAAGTTATAGGCAATAAAGACTAGGGTTTCGAGACTACAACCTTTGTAGCTCCCTTCGCTAGACTCTTTGGCCTCTTGGGTGTTGGAAGAGGGTCCTCTTGAAGTCTTCTCGCGTCCACGACGATCCACCCGAAGTTCCTCGTCCAAGCTCGTAACTTCACTTTTCAAGATGAGAAATGAAGAGAACACTCTAAACAAGTTAGCTAAACTTGTGTAGAATGATGTTGTGGTTATGATTCTCACTTCAAAAACCTTTCTTTATTTGTGTTTTACTCACTAGAAAAAACTAGAGAGCAAAAAGAAGAAGGAGGGGGAAGATGATGGCTTTTGTTTTAACAAGAGTGAAAAAAAATGATAACTCTCTTCAAGGAAAAAGAAAAATATATGTATATATATATTTTTAATCCTCATCTCAAACTATGGTTAGATGATGGAGACATTATTTAACTTGAGTTTAAAACACAAAGAGAAGGATAACTCTTGGTTAGAAGTAGGTGAGCATGGTTAGGTTAAAGAACAATGTAGAAGCAAGTCAAGAATTATCCTTTCCTTTTCTATTTTGTTTTAACAATAAATCAAATAATAATCCATATATTCAACCATGGTGTGAGTCTTATATTGCCATCATATTCCATGTATAAGCAACCATGAAGGATGATGCATGTAGGTATGTGTGTATGCACATCCATATGTGCATGAAACTAAAAGAATGAAAGAAAAACATACATGCATGCATACATCCATCATATACTAGAAAAGGTTTTAAGTGAGAAAGCTAATGGTTAAATGATAAATAAACACTTGATTTATCAATCCAGCCATATCACATATGACCCTACCAAAAGCAAGCCGCCCGATCAATATACGGTATCATATACGCGCATTTTAATCGGGTCCATGCGCATATCGCATACGCGCACCACAACGTTTCTCCTGGACTAGGTAACTCCTTTGTGGGACTCTAAGACTCGTCAATACGCCGGCAGAGGGTGATGATCATATCAAGCACCCCCAAGCCGCAAGCGGTCAGCTAAACGTAACGGCCACCCGGGTATTGAGCGATCAGAAGAAAACAAGCGAACCTGCTACAACTCCCGTCGAGCCAACCGGCAACACTACCGTACAGTCCGGTCTCTTCGTTAGATATGCTGCATATCGAGCCTAGGGATGGTCACGTCGACCCCAATAACTCAATAAGTCGTGCCGGTGAATGGTCTATAACAGATGGAGAAACTACTGATAACACTTATCAGCAAATCTCAGCAGCCCTGGCCAGGGACTTACTGATATAACCAGTCGGGCACAGCACAGCATCAACTCCCAATACTGGGAGAGACGAAACCCCTCCTATCGCTCATCGTCTTCATGTGTCTCGGGACTGTACCCAACGGCCACCTGTTTCCACGACTCAGTAGATCTGTGGTAGGGTGGCAATCAAAGTACAGTGGGAGAACACACAAGACTCTATGACGATCTCGGGTCTACAGACTAACCTGTACCAGTGTCACCTGAGAACTGCTATCCGACAATAGATATAATTCCATATAGGAGTTCTCGGTGAGTCCGTCCAGTGTACCCAGTCACCACTGAGCACCCGTATATGATCTTGATGTCGAACATCGATGAATGTGGGAACATTCATCGCCCATCGTATAGGTCTAGTATCATATACGCTAGTCTACTCTGGTATATCAATGCCCCGTCTCGATATAGTTACGACTAGGGACATTCCAGGATATGCTTACAGACTACAGATGTCCCACTAGTATGATCTCCATCATAATCAGAGTAGTCAAGCCGATATCCTCAGGGCTTTATCAGCATGTATGAATGAATAAAAGCATGATCAAATCAACATGTCAGATAAAGAAGAACCAGATAGCATACTATCATGTCGAGCAAGAATGCATACTGAATATATATATACATGTATAGATACATCCACTATCACATAATGGCCTCTAGGGCATACATATATCCAACACCAATGAGCACCTGTATACATCTTAGGTGAACCAACTAACACCAATGGCTTGTGAGACCGGCCATCACCCCTCGTCGGTGTCTCGATCAGTATACACTAGTCTACTCTTGGAGTATCGATGCCCCGTCTCGAAACTCCCACGACCAGGGACATTTTAAGGATCTCCTTATAGACTACCCAACTCTCACGTATATGATCGCCATCATACTGCTGGTAGTCAAGAAAGAATCCTAACGTCTCTATCAACATGTAATAGTGATCTGTAGTGTCACCTGAAGCATGTACACGATGATAAAGACAAACCAGATAGCATACTATCATCTCGAGTAAGACTAATCTACCGGTATAGGTCCCCCCTCAATCATTGCAATCACATGCCTGCGATCAATAATTGACTTGAGGGCACTATAGCCAACAATCTCCCACTTGCACTTAAGGCTAATTATTGCGGTGTCGCATACTCACAGCCCGTGTGATACCAAACACCTAACTCTTCTACTAATCAATTTCACAAAGCTCGTTTGTGAAACTATTGCGTTCGAGAAATAGCCTCGGTGAGTGGATCCGCTCCAATGTTTCTTTCTATGTCTCTCTTTATCTCAAGTTCACGGAGAAAGCCATCTCCCGAAATGAGCAATACCTGTCTTATAATATGTCTGGATATCTGATGGGACCCAGCTCACAAATGAACTCCAAATCCAGCAAACTTCTTAGACTGTATCATCCACTGAATTTAATCAGTATCCTGCGCCATGCCTCCCTCAGTATTCGCTTGGACCACCTGTCCAAACTACTGCCCCTCATTAAGAGGGAAAGCTATAACTCTGACAGTCACTCTGTCATCAAGGCCACCTTGGAAGCCTGGAATGATAACAATCTCCCGAAGGAGGCTGCCGTTACCAAATACCTAGAACATCCACTTATGTTCATAAACTGCTTCCGAACGTTTCTCTACGATTGGATTAACATATAAACTTATTGCATCTAGTGCAAAAACAACATCTGGTGTGGTACTTGACATCTCATGATTGACTCAATTGCCTAAGCAAGTGATATGCCAATCATGCACATCCCTCTCCCCTTTAATCTGTAAGACACCTTTAGAGAGGGTGACTCCATCACCTGCAGGTACACCACCATGCCTGGAGTCGTCCATTCTAAAACACCTTTAGAATAATGTCAAAGTACCCAGATTGGAAAACTACCCAAATCTAGATCTAGTAACCAGAATGCCTGATATAATATCCATATCCATGTGGAGAAACCACTGCGTGACAACCACAGTATAACCGATCGTAGTATAGGAATTATAATTCCTATAAAGTGTATGTCATCCAAATACCAAGACATCACACCCTACTACCTTCTTAACAGATCCATCTCCTATTCTGATGAAGTCAAAGCTTATGACTATCACATCAAAAATAGATGATCTATCCCCACTATACCTACTTTAGTCTATAAATAGACACAAGCTACTTGTCCACTATGCTTCCGCTGCTCCCACTGACTATAACAACCCTCTGGCAGAGTCATATACACGTGCACTTCTAAAGATAGTTTAGAACGACGCTATACTCATCCTCCTGCCGGGTCTCATAGTCTAGAACAGCAGTAATGGAAAGTCTGGGTAAACAGGTACCTCCCTGTCACCGTCTTTGAGGATACCGAAGTACCTCTCGGGCGCCTGAGATTACCCACCATATCTGCGGAGTGGCTAATGGAATGTCAAACCCGATTGAATCTTTAGTTTCTATTAAATTTTCAGTAATCGTTTATGGTTCTGGAATCACTTCCAGTTCTACCATACCCCCACTACTATTTTCTGAAAAATTCCATTTTACTAAAACCGTGGCGAGTCAAGAACAATACCACTATTGATCTTCCAGATGGTAGAAAGTTTGTTGGATATATATGCCCTAGAGACCTTCATTGTATATGATGTTAGGGATATGTATGTACATGACAATCTTGCTCGATATGATAGTACGCTATTTGGTTTGTCTTTATCTTAACATGTGGTATATTTTACTTTGTATTTCATATATTGTATACATGTTTATAAAGCCCGAAGGATATTTGACTGACTACCAGCGTTGTGATGGCAGTCATACTTGTGGGAGCTGGGTGGTCAACAGGCACATCCTTAAATGTCCCTGGTCGTAGGAGTATTGAGACTGGACATCGATACTCCAGAGTAGACTAGTGTATACATATCTAGACCCTGACGAGGGGCGATGGATTGGTCCCGCAACCATTGGTGATATGCACCTAAGATTGTATACATATGCTCACTGGGTGTGAGTTCAACGGACAAGACTCGCAGAGGACTGACTATATGGTATTATACCTAGTGTTAGATAGCAGTTCTTGTAAGTCGATGTAGTACACCCCAGTACTTATGGGGAGGCGGAAATTACAAAACTTATCAAGTTTAAACAACAAACATCGACTAACCGCTTGAATCGAAGCTAAACCCTAAATACCGTATTCTATGAGTTTCATTTCACAAAAGTGATTAGGGATTATACCTAATGAACCGGTCCTTCTTCTTTATGTCCTCCTTGGTTCTCCTCGGCCTTCTCTAGGTAGTAGACGATCCACCCGAGAGCGAAACTCCAAGCTAAACCTCTAACTTGAGGTAACTAATCAACTTTGATTGCTAATCAAAGAAGCTAGGTGTAATATAGAGTTGGTTATGGATTGATTAGTCTTACTAATCCTAGATCTCAACACATGAGGGTGAGGATTAGTCTTTTGAAGAGAGAGAGCTTGAGGAGAGAGAAGGTGAGAGTGAGAGTAATGAGAATAGTAAATCTATCATAATATATATGAACCTTTAAAATTCATCCATTAAAGAAAAACTAAAATGATGAATAATGAAGTTTCATAAATATCAAGTGGTGATTCATAACCATGACTCATTAAGCATTTATCATGCATTAATGATATGCATGAATCACCCTCATGACTCACTAAACTCATTAAATGCAAATGACACCTAAACCTCCTTAGTCACCACTTCTAGAAGCTTCTCGCACAATTACGAGAACGCCCCTCCGATCCGTAAAAATACGGAAAAACTTTAGACTGTAAAAATCCAATAACCGGATACCAGTAACTGGCTTAAACCAAAGCCGACTGGTAAAAACTGTCCGAAAGTCGTACGCGCGTAAACGTACGTATGCGTCCGAACCCTTTGTCGCAAAACCATGCAACCTCTATATCGTTTCGCCTGGAGTAGGAAACTCTCTGTGTGGGACTCTAGAGACTCGACTACTACGCTGGCAGTGGGTTTAACCACAGACCGCAAGCGGCACTAGCTGTACGTAACGGTCCCCAGGTAGTTGTCGATAAGAAGGCCGATGAGTAAACCCACCCGAACTCCTACTGAGTCTGATGTGACAATCTCCATACAGTCCGGTCCGTTCGTCCATGACTATCGCATATCGGGCCTAGGGGGGCGGCAAGCGTCAGTCCCCTAATAGCGGTATAAGTCGTGTCGGAGTGAAGCCCATTACACCCTGAGAAACTGCTGGAACCTACCAGCAAATCTCGCTTGCCCTGGCCAGGGACTTTGCGTAATGGCTCTCTGACACAGCACGATATCTACTCCCAATACCGGGAGGGACGAATCCTGTCTAACCGCCACTGCCTCCAAGTGCTCGGAACTGTACCCAACTGCTACCTGTTTGCACGACTCCATAGAGCCGTGGTAGGGTAGCAATCTAAGAACAGTGGGACACACTCGAGGCGAAGTAGCAGTGTCAAGTCTGCGGACTACGCTGTACTCATGTCACCTGGGAACTGTTCACTGACGACTGGTATCAAACCAACCAACAGTTCCCTGTGAGTCCTGTCCGGTGTACCCGTAACCTAACGAGCACCTGTATACTATCTCCAGTACGACGTACTGATGGCTGTGGGACAGACCATCTCCCCAACTGGGATGAGAAGCGTACACACTAGTCTACTCCGGAGTATCGATGCTCTGTCTCGATAATCCAACGACCAGGGACCTGAATAAGGATGTGCTTGTAGACTACCCAGCCCCCACTAGTGTGACTGCCATCACAACGCTGGTAGATAAGCAAGATCCTAAGAGCTCTATCAATACGTACACTCACATATTAAGATAGAAAAACCAAGTAGCATACTACCATGTTTAGCAAGACTGTTATATACATGTGAATATCCCAAGCTTCCATTAAGTAATATACAAGCTAGTATGATACAGTAATGGCCTTCTAGGGCATAAACACTAACAATCTCCCACTTGCACTAGGGCCATGTACTGGCATATCGCAGACCAATGATCTCGAGCAGCCTCTCGAACTGAATCTGAGGAAGGGCCTTCGTGAATGGATCAGCAATGTTCTCTTCTGAAGCAACTCTCCGAACCTCGATCTCCTGACGATCAATGATCTCCCTGATCAGGTGATACCGCCTCAAGATGTGTCTGGACTTCTGATGGGACCTTGGTTCCTTTGCTAAAGCTATAGCTCCGTTGTTGTCGCAATACAGAGGTATTGGATCAACTATGGTAGGAACCACCTGAAGTTCTGTTAGGAACTTCTTCATCCAGACTGCTTCTTTTGCGGCATCGCAAGCAGCTATATACTCCGCTTCCATCGTTGAGTCAGCAACGGTGTCCTGCTTGGAGCTCTTCCAGCACACCGCCCCTCCATTGAGGGTAAAGATATAACCCGACATGGACTTGGAATCGTCCTTATCACTCTGGAAGCCGGAATCAGCAAAGGCCTCCAACCTGAGGTCTTTTCCGCCGTAAACCAAGAACATTTCCTTAGTCCTCCTCAGGTACTTGAGAATGTTCTTTACTGCTATCCAGTGTTTCTCCCCTGGGTCTGACTGATACCGGCTTACCACGCTCAGTGCGTAAGCTACATCTGGTCTGGTACACAACATCGCATACATTATAGAGCCTACCGCAGAAGCGTAGGGTATAATAGACATGCGTTCCCTTTCCAAATCAGTCTTGGGAGACATCTCTTTGGAGAGGGTGATTCCGTGACAAGCCGGTAGATTACCGCGCTTAGAATCTTCCATACTGAATCTTTTCAGTACAGTGTCGATATACCTGGACTGCGAAAGTCCCAACATCCTCTTGGATCTATCACGATAGATCCGGATCCCCAGAATGTAAAAGGCATCACCCAGGTCTTTCATGGAGAACCTGTGTGACAAGAATCCTTTGACAGATTGTAGCATAGGAATGTCATTTCCTATCAATAGAATGTCATCCACGTACAAGACGAGGAATACGACACTTCTGGCCACAACTTTACTATATATGCACGGTTCATCTGGATTTTTGATAAAGTCATATTCTTTGACTGTCTCATCAAAACAGATGTTCCAACTCCGCGATGCCTGCTTTAGTCCATAAATAGACTTAAGCAGCTTGCATACTTTCCCGCTGCTCCCACTCTGATTGAAACCCTCTGGCTGATCCATATAGACGCTTTCTTCTAAATTTCCATTCAGAAAAGCCGTCTTTACGTCCATCTGCCAGATTTCATAATCATGGAAGGCAGCAATAGCAAGAAGGACCCGAATGGATTTGAGCATAGCCACTGGAGAAAAGGTTTCATCATAGTCCAAACCAGGTCTTTGACGAAAACCCTTTGCAACAAGTCTAGCCTTATAGGTTTCCACCTGTCCATCTACACCAATCTTTTTCTTGAAGATCCATTTGCATCCTATGGGTTTTACCCCATCTGGAGCAAAGTCCAAAGTCCATACTTTGTTGGTGTACATGGACTCCATCTCGGTCCGCATTGCATCTAGCCATCGTACCGAGTCGCCGCTCTGGATGGCCTGCCTGAAGTCAGTAGGTTCATCATCATCTATGATGCAATCCTCTCTATCCCCATCTATGAGAAAACCGTAGTATCTCTCAGGCGGACGAGACGGCCTACTACTCCTGCGGAGGGATGCGGGAATGTTCTGTTCTTCTTGAACCTCTGGTTCTACCAAACTTTCAGTAGCAGTTTGTGGTTCTGGAATTTCTTCCAGTTCTATTTCGCTCCCACTTATTTCCTTTTCTAAAAACTGATTTTCCAGAAAATGGGCATTACGAGAAACAAAAACCTTTTGTTCCTCTGCGTAATAGAAATAATATCCCTTGGAGTTCTTTGGATATCCCACAAACATACATTTTACTGATCGTGCCTCGAGCTTGTCCACATGCTGCTTTTTAACAAAAGCTGGACATCCCCAAATCTTCATGTGCTGAAGATGGGGTTTCTTCCCAGTCCACATCTGATATGGAGTGGTAGGCACAGTCTTGGTAGGAGCTCTGTTCAGAAGATATGCCGCTGATTCTAGCGCATAACCCCAGAAAGATCGCGGTAACTCAGCATTACTCATCATGGATCGTACCATATCCAATAGGGTTCGATTCCGTCTCTCCGATACACCGTTATGCTGTGGAGTGTATGGAGGAGTAAGCTGAGAGAGAATTCCTTTCTCTTTTAGGTAACCTAGGAACTCGGCACTCAAGTATTCACCACCTCGATCAGATCTAAGTGTCTTTATACTTTTGCCGGTTTGGTTTTCTACTTCATTCTTATACTCTTGGAATTTCTCAAAAGCCTCGGATTTATGTTTCATCAGATAAATGAATCCGTATCTTGAGTAATCATCCGTGAAAGTAATGAAATAGGAATAACCACCTCTCGCATGTGTAGACATTGGACCGCATACATCACTGTGTATGAGTCCTAAGAGCTCGCTCGCTCTTACTCCTTGTCCAGTAAATGGAGTCTTTGTCATCTTTCCTTTGAGACAAGATTGACAAGTGTCATAGGTTTGATATTCGAACGTGTCCAAATATCCTTCTCTATGCAACTTAGTCAACCTTCTCTCATTGATGTGACCCAGTCTACAATGCCATAAGAAAGCTTTATTTAAATCTGGAAACTTTCTTTTTAGTGTGTTCTGGACATTGAAAATTTGGAGTTGGTTTAACACATATATGCCGTTATTTAGAGTACCGGACCCAATCAAACCATGATTAAGGTGGATGTTGACAACATCTCTTACAAACGTGAAATCATAACCTTTATTTGATAACAAGGAAACTGATATGATATTACACGTTAAGCTGGGTACAAAATAACAGTTATGTAAAACCAAAATGTGTCCACTCGTCAATCCTAGGTGATAATCCCCGACGGACGCAGCTCCCATGCTAGCTCCGTTAGCAACCCTGAGGATCATATCACCTTCCTTCAGCACTCTACGGTTTCTCAGTGCCTGCAATGAATTGCAAATATGAGATCCTGACCCGGTATCCAATACCCAGGAAGTAGAGTTGATCGACAGACAATTCTCAATTACAAACACACCTGAAGTCGAAGCCACAGCTTGCTTCGGTTCCTGGTTCTTGGCGTTCCACGCCTTGCAATCCTTCTTCCAGTGCCCTTTCCTGTGACAATGGAAGCACTCATCCAGGCCAACTACCGGTGCTGTAAACTTTTTCTTTCCCTTCTTTCCCACCTTACTAACACCTCCTCTAGGTCTGGGTGCGGCCTTCTTCTTCCTTCCTTTGGCCCTAGCCTTGGACCCTGAAGAAGATGAACCGCCAACAAACATAGCGGGTGTTTCCCTTGCCTTCTGCAAGGTGCCCTCTGCACTCCTTAACATGTTCAGGAGTTCCGCAAGTTCAACTTCTTTTCCTTGAAGATTGAAGTTGAGGATAAACTGGGCGTAGGTGGGAGGAAGGGACTGGAGAACAAGGTCTGTATAGAGCTCATTATCCAAAGTCGTCCCAAGGTCCGCGAGCTCTTCAATATAGCCGATCATCTGTAGGACATGTTCACCTACTGATGACCCGACAGCCAACCTCGCTCGAAACAATTTCTTAGAGGTCTCGTATCTTGCTATACGAGATTGCTCTCCATAAAGTTCCTTTGTATGGAGAAATATGCCATCAAGGGACATATCCTCGTGCCTCCTCTGATGTTCATTGTTCATCGAGGCAAGCACGATGCACTTGGCTCTCGCGCAATCTAAATCCCAGGTTTTACGGATTTCCTTATCCGCATTGCTGGATTTGGGACCAAGGGCAGCAGGTGCTGTAGCGGTGAGGACGTACCCCAGTTTGTCATAGGTCAAAGCCATCTTGACATTCCGCAGCCAATCTTTATAGTTTGGCCCCGTCAGTATATTTTTCTCTAAAAGTAACTTAAGTCCAGTCATTTTCAGGGTCGCTGCAATTAGGAGAGAGAGAAGAAAACTCTTTAGCATGATGCTCTTGCAAGTTTAGAGTGGTTTTTAGTTTATCTAAACTGGATGGCTCCCACTGTTTCTCGAATCCTTCCTCAAACCATAAAAGAAGAATTAGCCAAGACTATTCTCACCGTACAATACTTGCTTAACCGTTCAGCCAGGCCGGTGTCGATACTTCGAGGGAGGTTTTCCAACGCTTTCGCGAAGTTCCTTAATTAAATAACCTCTTTTCTCTGGGGGCCTAACCCCGCTGACACTTTTCTGGACACCTACTAGGTTTATAGCATTGATCGTTAAGTGACGAATATCCTGATAAGTATCAAGTACTCACAGTAGGATCGGGATCCAAATATCATCGTCTGATAATGTTGTAGGAATGCTACCAACATTCATCAAACTCAAAATGGTATGCATCTCTTTGCAAATTTCAGTTTCTTTAGAAATTCCCGATATAAGTTTTTGCCCCATGCTCTTATGACCTTGGCTTTGGTCAAAATGTCATAAGTCACATGTCAAGTTCTACCCGTCATTATCTTGTCAATTTGAACCCATCCGTATATACCCCTGACTTTGGTCAAATGGTAATACGACTGTCCCAAACCAACTCATCTATCTTATGCAACAAATGAAAACCCAGTAGCTACCAAACACTATGCCTTGACTTTGGCCAAAATGCATAGCTTGAATACTACTGAATACCCAAATGAAATGACGGAGGGCTACGACTGGTTTTGGCGAAACCGTAAACGTAGTGAACTTGATATAACCGAAGGAACCTGATAGCTTTTAAAAGGAGTGGTTAAAGCTCCGCATTTAAAAATATCTGTTTTAAAAATAACCGAGTGGTTTCTTTTAAATTGTTCCAACGATTTAAACTTTGGTTTGTTTTACTTTGCATTATAGATAATGCGTCCCATCATTAACCTATCATTGCAGAAAACAACGAAAATATAACGTCCTCTTATGCCATCCGCATTCGCCACGGGGTCCCGTCATCACCCGTTAGGTTACTTAACTAACGACAGAGCGGGGGCTGGGCTAGCGCGGGTGTAAAACATAAGTGACGTCTAAATAGCTATAGTAAATATAGATATTTTACATTCGTCTGACGCAATGATATTCATTCCAGAACACAGATAAACAATATTGGATTTGCAAGCAATCTGTATTTCTTTTGAGCCTGCAAGAAAAGACAGATTACACAGTTGTGATGAATAGCCGTTTACCCCACCCTCGACCCCTACGGGTACGGCAAACTACCCACCCGGCAGTCTGTGTACCCCACCTTGGGTCAGTCCTAGGAGCAAAAACAGTAAAATGAAATAATACAACGGTGGCTACAACCGCAACCTGGAAGTGCCCCGCGAAAATAATATTACAACAAATTACATTTACAACAAATGAATAAATCAATAAACCATTGTTAACCCCGGCTATACACCACAACAGTCCAATACAGTTTATATGCACAAACAGATATAACCATTTCAGAAATGTGCAACCCCCTGCCAACCGTCATACTAGCAGTTGGGGGAGGTTTACGAACACATCAAACAATCACAGATATAATCCAATACGCAAATACTGTATTTTTCGATCGAATAAACAACTTCAAAATTGCTCCAAAATCTGCTCTGTTAAACAGTAACCTGAGCAATAATTAAATATTCCAGAACACCCCAAATATCACAGGGGACCCACCCAAAAAAAATTGAGCGCATGACTCGGCAACTCGGCCGCGGAAGCGCGGCGGATCGGTGGTATCCGCGGCGCTTCCGCGGTGCTACAGTCGAATCATGTGCTCGAATTTCTTGGGTGTTCTCCTGTGGTCATGTCAAGCTCTCTGAACACTCCAGAAAAATTTTAGGACTTCATTTTCACTTCGACAGAAACTTAACAGAACTAGGGTTTTCCGGGTTCGTTTTTTCGTTCGAAATTCGTACAAATTTGCGATTAAGTTATTTAGTGTTTAGCGAGGCTCTGATACCACTGTAAGTCGATGTAGTACACCCCAGTACTTATGGGGAGGCGGAAATTACAAAACTTATCAAGTTTAAACAACAAACATCGACTAACCGCTTGAATCGAAGCTAAACCCTAAATACCGTATTCTATGAGTTTCATTTCACAAAAGTGATTAGGGATTATACCTAATGAACCGGTCCTTCTTCTTTATGTCCTCCTTGGTTCTCCTCGGCCTTCTCTAGGTAGTAGACGATCCACCCGAGAGCGAAACTCCAAGCTAAACCTCTAACTTGAGGTAACTAATCAACTTTGATTGCTAATCAAAGAAGCTAGGTGTAATATAGAGTTGGTTATGGATTGATTAGTCTTACTAATCCTAGATCTCAACACATGAGGGTGAGGATTAGTCTTTTGAAGAGAGAGAGCTTGAGGAGAGAGAAGGTGAGAGTGAGAGTAATGAGAATAGTAAATCTATCATAATATATATGAACCTTTAAAATTCATCCATTAAAGAAAAACTAAAATGATGAATAATGAAGTTTCATAAATATCAAGTGGTGATTCATAACCATGACTCATTAAGCATTTATCATGCATTAATGATATGCATGAATCACCCTCATGACTCACTAAACTCATTAAATGCAAATGACACCTAAACCTCCTTAGTCACCACTTCTAGAAGCTTCTCGCACAATTACGAGAACGCCCCTCCGATCCGTAAAAATACGGAAAAACTTTAGACTGTAAAAATCCAATAACCGGATACCAGTAACTGGCTTAAACCAAAGCCGACTGGTAAAAACTGTCCGAAAGTCGTACGCGCGTAAACGTACGTATGCGTCCGAACCCTTTGTCGCAAAACCATGCAACCTCTATATCGTTTCGCCTGGAGTAGGAAACTCTCTGTGTGGGACTCTAGAGACTCGACTACTACGCTGGCAGTGGGTTTAACCACAGACCGCAAGCGGCACTAGCTGTACGTAACGGTCCCCAGGTAGTTGTCGATAAGAAGGCCGATGAGTAAACCCACCCGAACTCCTACTGAGTCTGATGTGACAATCTCCATACAGTCCGGTCCGTTCGTCCATGACTATCGCATATCGGGCCTAGGGGGGCGGCAAGCGTCAGTCCCCTAATAGCGGTATAAGTCGTGTCGGAGTGAAGCCCATTACACCCTGAGAAACTGCTGGAACCTACCAGCAAATCTCGCTTGCCCTGGCCAGGGACTTTGCGTAATGGCTCTCTGACACAGCACGATATCTACTCCCAATACCGGGAGGGACGAATCCTGTCTAACCGCCACTGCCTCCAAGTGCTCGGAACTGTACCCAACTGCTACCTGTTTGCACGACTCCATAGAGCCGTGGTAGGGTAGCAATCTAAGAACAGTGGGACACACTCGAGGCGAAGTAGCAGTGTCAAGTCTGCGGACTACGCTGTACTCATGTCACCTGGGAACTGTTCACTGACGACTGGTATCAAACCAACCAACAGTTCCCTGTGAGTCCTGTCCGGTGTACCCGTAACCTAACGAGCACCTGTATACTATCTCCAGTACGACGTACTGATGGCTGTGGGACAGACCATCTCCCCAACTAGGATGAGAAGCGTACACACTAGTCTACTCCGGAGTATCGATGCTCTGTCTCGATAATCCAACGACCAGGGACCTGAATAAGGATGTGCTTGTAGACTACCCAGCCCCCACTAGTGTGACTGCCATCACAACGCTGGTAGATAAGCAAGATCCTAAGAGCTCTATCAATACGTACACTCACATATTAAGATAGAAAAACCAAGTAGCATACTACCATGTTTAGCAAGACTGTTATATACATGTGAATATCCCAAGCTTCCATTAAGTAATATACAAGCTAGTATGATACAGTAATGGCCTTCTAGGGCATAAACACTAACAGTTCTCTGGTGACATGTGTGCAGATAGTCTGTCGACCCGAGCTCGTCATTTGTCTCGTGTGAGTTCCCACTGTGCTTTGATTACTACCCTACCAGGGCTCAAAGGAGTCGTGCAAACAGGTATTAGTTGGGTACAGTCCCGAGCCACATGGAGGTAGTGAGCAACTGTTGGGGATTCGTCTTTTCCGGTATAGGGAATCGATATCACACTGTGTTCGGTTGGTCATTGCCATAAGTCCCTGGCCAGGGCTGATTGAGAATTACTGGTGATCGGACCTGTAGATTCTCGGATGGTCTTGAGCCATACTGACACAACTTGTACGGTTATTAGGGGTCTGACGTTTTTTCCACCCCCTAGGCCTTACATGCGATACTCTTAGACGAACAGACCGGACTGCACGGATATTGTCACGGACATACTCAGTAGGGGTTTTGGACGAGTTCGCTTGTCGGCCTCCTTTTCGACATGTACCTGGGTTGCCGTTACGTATAGCTAGTGCCACTGACGGACTTGTGGTTAAACCCACTGCCAGCATACTGTCGAGTCTTTAGTGTTCCACACAGAGGGTTTCCCTGGATCAGGCGAGACGATGAAGAGGCCGTATGGTATTACGGCGGGGTTTCGATCGCATACGTGTACTGGCTACACGAATGATGTTCAGACAGATAATACTAGTGGACTTTGGTTTGCCGGATCCTAGTATTATACTATTGGATTATACTTGTCTCTGTGTATCCATATTTTTCAGAATACGGATACGGGTATGTATATACGGTGAGGGCATTCTTGTAATTTTACAAGAATGGGCTTATGGAAGGAGACACCTCATTATCGATTTATCGTTTTTTTGATAAAGGATTAATGCGGTGGAAATTTAGAGATATTTGAGGAATGGGTTGCAAGCATGGCTTTGTATATTGTTTATTCATTTGGGTTTCTTATTCAAGCATGGTTGCATTTTTTGTGAGTATTTTATTCTATGCTTGAATTATTGGAAAATTACTTAGTCATTCTCACACCCATTTTCTCAATATCATTCTCACATTATCATTCTCTCTCCTAGGTTTCCTCTCCTCCTCCCTCAAGCTCATCCCATCACATGAGTTGTGAATAAATGAGCATTGAGAAAAATTAATCCAATATATCTTCTCTACTTCAACTTAGTAGTCTTCCTTAGCAAGTTGGATCACTAAGTTACCTCTTTTGAGGTTGGAGCTTGACCATAGGCCATCAGGTGGATCTTTCTTCGACACAAAGAAGATCGACAACCCAGTTCATTTGATGCTTTGGAGGAGCCAAAGAAAGGAGATCACAAAGAACCACTTGAAGACCCGAAGGACTCGACACGAGGGTATAACACTTTAACCGAGTAGTTAACGCCCTCTTGTAGTTTAGTTTTTGCTAGTTAAGGTTTAATCAAGATCCTAAAGTGGATAAAGTCTATGTTGCAAAGCCAAACATGATCTTTTGATGTGAAAAAATCGTTTTTGATGTATTCCGCCTCCCCGTGAACACATGAGGTGTGCTACATAGACTAACACTGGTATCAGAGACTAATTAAACCCTAGCTAACAGATTAAACGAAGTATAAAACTACGAAACCGAAATAACTCCGAAACTCCGAAATATGAATCCAAGTTTCTGTCGATTTTTGTAGAGCTTCAATTTTTTTTTAAACAATTGCAGAGTGCTCCTTTACTTGTGAAATGAACACACAAGAAAAACGAGGCAATTCCACTTTAAAATGGCCGGCCCCAACCTCATTTTTCCCGATCTCACCTGTTCAAAAGTGTGGGATTATGTCGAATTTTGTTATGTGTTCTTGTCTCTTGGATTTAGTATTTCAGGTGGTGTTTGTTTTTGCCAATTTTGACTGCACTGTTAACTTTTTACTGGGGCAATCTCGGAGTGTTTCGAAGTCATAGTTTTAGTGTCGTTTACGTTTTAGTTATTATCTGTATTGATATATGTGTTCGTAAACTTCCGCTAATTGCTATATGTCGGTTAGTTGGGGGTTGCACATATCTGTGATGTTGGTTTGTGTATATGAACTTTATTGGATCGTCGATGATGAATAGCTGGGGGATGTGAGATGACTGTTTTTCTTTTCTTTCATTCAATGTAATTTGTAAAAGTGATGTAATATTATTTTCGGGGCACATCCGGGTTGAGATTGTAGCCACTGTTGTACTATTTTCTTTTACTGTTTTTGCACCTAGGATAGACCCAAGGAGGGGTGCACAAACTACCGGGTTCTTTGAAGTGCCGAGTGGCCTACTCACTTTGTTCAGGGAGGTTGCTTCACTTCGGGAATTTGGCGGGTAGTTTTCCGCACCTGTAGGGGACTAGGGTGGGGTTTGGCAATTCATCATGACCTTGGAATACGTCTTTCTTTATGGGCTTAAACGAGGCGCGGAATTCCTAGTATATCCAATATGTTCATCTGTGATCTGGAATGCCTATTATTGCTTGAGACGAATGTATATATCTATATATGATATTTAGTAGGTGTTGCTTATGTTTTGCACCCGTGCTAGTCCAGCCCCCGCTCTGTCGTTAGTTAAGTAACCTAACAGGTGATGACGGGGATGTTAGTTATATGTATGCCCTAGAGGCCATTACTGTACATGAGATGTATATTGTAGTGGATGCTTGGACATATATAGGGAGGACTTTCGTGCTCGACATGATAGTATGCTATCTGGTTACTCTTTATCTTAACATGTACACTGATTGTCTCTCTGTTACTTGTTGATAAAGCCCTTAGGATGTGTACTTGACTACCTGGATTATGATGCAGATCATACTAAAGGGACAAAGATAGTCCATGAGTATATCCTTTAATTTTCCTAGTCGTGGGTGTATCGAGACGGGGCATCGATACACCAGAGTAGACTAGCGTATAGCTTCTCGACCCATGTAGATGGGCGATGGATAACCCCATAACCATTGGTGTTTGACATCAGAGATGGTATACGGGTGCTCAGTGGAGACTGGGTACACTGGACGGACTCGTCAAGAACTCCCAGATGGTATTATACCTCACGTCAGATGGCAGTTCTCTGGTGACACCGGTACAGGTTAGTCTGTCGACCCGAGATCGTCATAGAGTCTTGTGTGATTCCCACTGTGCTTTGATTTTTACCTTACCACGTTCAAGAGAACGTGCAAAACGGTGGTTTTTGGGTACAGTCCCGTGTCACATGGAGGCAATGAGCGATAGGAGGGGATTCGTCTCTCCCGGTATTGGGGGTTGATGTTGCGCTGTGCACGATTGGCTATAACAGGAAGTCTCTGGCCAGGGCTGATTCTGAGATTTACTGGTAAGTGTTATCAGTAGTTTCTCGACCCGTTATGAGACTCATATCGGAAAGACTTATCGAGTTACTGGGGTCTGAAGTTTACCACCCCTAGACGAGATATGCGACATATCAGATGAAGAGACCGGACTGTACGGTAGTGTTTCTGTTTGGATTCGCAGGAGTATGAGCAGGCTTGCTTGTTGATCTTCTGATCGCTCAATACCCAGGTGGCTTTTAAGTTTAGTAGACCCCTTGCGGCTTGTGGGTGTTTGATATGATCATCACCTACTGCCGGTGTATTGACGAGTCTTTAGAGTCCTACACAGAGGTTTCTTGGTTCATGTGAAACGAAGTAGGAGCACATATGTGATATGTGCGGGACCGAGATTAATGCGCGTATGTGATACCGCGTTATATTCTCTCTATATATGATATCGGTCGGTTATATATGATATAGCCGGGTTATCGGATCAAGTGTTGATTCGATAGATTGTTACATTTGATATTAGTCGGTTGTATATGATATAGCCGGATTATTAAATCAAGTGTTGATTTAATAATTTAATGTATAATTATATATTTGATATATTAACTTACATTAACTAATATTAGCTCACTTAAGAATTCTTTTTCTCACATGTGTACGCTTGGTATATATGTGATATATATTGATGTACATCTTTTATGTCATGCTAGATGCCACATGCTACATGGGTGTATGGGACTTACACCATGCTTATAATAATGGAATGGTTTTATTTATTTAAAGTTAATCAAAATTAGTTGGTAATTAGTCACATGGTTCAAGCTTGTAGAAGCTTGTGGAACCATTGACCAAGTCCACTAATTTTGTTTTACTTGTAGATATTTATTAACCTAACCATTATTGTTTAGCCATGGTAAACTCTCTACATGAGTTAGTGTATGACACTAACTCACCCATGGTTCATATTCTCACCTCATGAGTTCATTCTTCTGTTGGAGATAGTGCCCTCAGAGTCAATTATTGGATCGCAGGTACGTGATTGCAATGATTGCGGAGGACCTATACCGGTAGGACAGTCTTACTCGAGATGATAGTATGCTATTTGGTTTGCCTTTATCAGTCGTGTACAGTTTCAGGTGACTGATCACTGTTACACTTTGATAGAGCCTTTAGGATCTTACTTTACTACCAACAGTATGATGGCGATCATATACGTGAGAGTTGGGTAGTTTATATGCATATCCTTATTTTTGGTCCCTAGTCGTGGGAGTTTCGAGACAGGGCATCGATACTCCGGAGTAGACTAGTGTATACAGTCGAGACCCCGACGAGGGGCGGTGGCCGGTCTCACAAGCCACTGGTGTCAGTTGGATCACCTAAGATGTATACAGGTGCTCATTGGGTTATGAGTACACCGGACAGGACTCGCCGGGAATATGCTAGTTGGTATTATACATATCGTCAGATAGCAGTTCCCTGGTGACATGTGTACAGGTTAGTTCATCGACCTGAGGTCGTCATTTGTCTCGTGTGAGTTCCCACTGTGCTTTGATTTCTACCCTACCACGGCTCAAAGGAGTCGTGCAAACAGGTAGTTTTTGGGTACAGTCCCGAGCCATATGGAGGCACGTGAGCGGATCGGCAGGGGATTCATCTCTCCCGGTATTGGGGGCGAGATCGTGCTGTGTCTAGGAGAGCCATTACACAAAGCCCACGGCCGTGGCAGGAGATTTACTGGTAGGTACTCCAGTAGTATCTCAGGGTGTTATTGGGCTACACTCCGACACGACTTATACTGCTATTGGGGGTCTGACGTTACTAGCCCCCTAGGCAGATATGCGATACTCATAGACGAACGGACCGGACTGTATATACATTGTCACTTTTAGGCTCAGTAGGGTTTACGGGTGAGTTCGCTCATCGGCCTCCCTTGAGGTCAGTCCATAGGCAGCCGTTACGCATAGCTAGTGCCGCTGACGGTTTGTGGTTAAACCCACTGCCAGGGTACTGACGAGTCATTAGAGTCCCCCATAGACAGTTTCCCAAGTTCGGACGAAACGTTGTAGAGGCCATATGGTTTTATGGAAGGGTTCGGAAAATGCACGTGCGTTTACGCACGTGTCAGTTTTCGGGCAAATGATACTGGTCGGCTTTGGTTTAAGCCGGATCCGAGTATTATATTGAGTAGATATAATATCTTTATCTCAGTTGCATTTGTATTCGGTCGTAATACAAATGCGGGTATATTTATACAGTTACGGGGTTATCCTGAAAGTCGTTTCGGGATCAATTTTGGAAGTTGCCAGTTTTCAGTTTTCTATCAGCCGTCTTTTAACATTCGGTTAAAGACGGATTTATCTTTTCTTGGATGAGGGTGAGTCATGCTTCTAGAAGGTTCTAGAAATGGTGACTAGGTTAAATGGTGTTGTGTTTTCATTGGTTGCATTTAATGGTTCAATTAATGCAAGGTGACTAGGTTAGTGATTCATCTTTTTCATTAATTATGTTCACACATGATATTTGTTCTTGTGGTCACCCCCCCTCTCCTACACTCACCCTCCTCCTCCCTATATATGGACGACCCCCTCTTCTCTCTCTCACTTACTTGAAAAAGATGGTTGTAAAAGATATGATAGATTTTGGGGTGTATGGAATTTCACAGCTCATTTCATTCCATCACCCGATTTCCAGGGCAACTTCATTAACCGTTCGTCCATAGCTTTGGACGTAACGAGACAAAGTCATCTACTCATTCTCTACATCATTCTTGGTCGTCTCTTTTAGCAAACTTGACGACCGAGTTGCCTCGAGTCAGAGGCGGGAGCCCGTTTAAAGAATCAGTGACGTGGTGCCACCTGGACGAGCAGATCGGAGATCGACGAGATCAAAGCAGCCGCAACGGAGTGTGGGATGATGGTTAAAGAACGAAGGACTCGGATCATTCGGTATAACCTTTCTACACTCTTTACAGTTTGTTAGTTTAGCAATAATCGCAGATCCGGGTTAAAGTATACGATAGCGCCAGTTAAAAAGTTTTTGTTCCGCATTTGGCGTCTGTAGACGGCCGGGGCGCTACCGTAGAGTTACATCTTCATCTCATCATTTCTCTTCTTCTTCAAGAGAGAAAAGGCTTGCTAGCTTTTTCTAAAGTGAGAAAATATTGTGAGAAAAATAAATCTAAAGAGAGCCCACTTCTTACTTCATCATCCTCTACTATTAGCCATTTAGTTTAGGGTATTTGCTTCACTAAACCCTAATTTAGTGAAGAGTTAGCATGAGCTTGAGTCTTCTCGACGTAGATCATCTTCGGCCTCGAAGACATTGAGCAAGCTCGTTCATTTCTTCAAGTGAACCCTTTCAAGAGTCCGGGAGTTCACTACATGCAGCGAAGGGACTACTATACGGAGCTTTAGAAGTGAAGGACCGGTCTACAAAGGTTGTATTCCTCATTCACTTAGATGTAAATATGTTTACATATGTTTTCGTCGGATTTTCTAGTAAAGATTCTAGGGTTAGGGTTTCTAGAATGTAAATTTTTTGAAATTGGCATAGACGATGCCTCCCAAAACCTTGCTGCCGTGCTAGAAAATCCTGCAGTGGTATCAGAGACATGCTAGAAAATTAGACGATGTTTCTTAGATCACGTGACCGTAACGACTCCGAAACTTGAAACACGAAAACTTAGTTTTTGTCGAATTTAAAAAGGTCTTTAAATTTTTTTTAAACAACTGTAGAATGTTTTATGTGATATAACATGGACACTGTGAAAAATTGAAGCTATTTTGTGCAAATGTGGACGGCCACATCGGGGTTAAAACCGGCGAGCTCGGCCTAATTTGGGAGTTTGGGCTTCAAATTTTCAGGGTGTTCCAGTCTCTGGGTTTTGGTGTTTCAGGTGTTGTTTGTTTTTGCTAAATTTGCATGTGATGTTAACTTTATGTAAAGGCAGTTCGGAGTGTTTCGCAGTCGTAATTCTAACATGTATTCGGGTTATTTAGATGATGTTAAAAAGTTTGAACGGATATCAATAACCCATATTTTCCTTCACTTAAATTTTCCAAGAGTTGGATTTTTCCGAGTTTAAAATTTTCAGAAAATCATGCAAGACATTCTGTGGACCCTCTAGAAGAACGATACCCAAACTCGACTTTTTGGATCGCCGAACCACGGTCATACCCTAGGGTTTGCCACAGTTCAGTGGCGACATGAGTGAGGCATGGGTCAGCCCTTTTACGGATGGTTCATAGGAGCTGTGGCAGTTTCTGGGTACTTTTTGAACTCCGCTCAAGTGTTGAGCTTGTTGGGAAATTTTGGGTGCTTGCTTATTCGATTGAAAAGATTTACTTTGTCTAGCTATCTGTGATTTTGATACAATAATTGGAATCTATTTAGTTGCGTGCAAGTTTAACATTTCGGTCTCGGGTGAAATCGGTAATCCTGTTGAATTACCCGACTTCTTTTGAAAAGTGTTTTCATAGTTGAGACCTAAATGTAAGATTTGCATTGTTAGGCATGAAATCCAGAATATGTGATATTCCGGGTTTATGATGTCTAAGGGCAATAACGATTCCAATTGTTGTAGTTTTTCACTTTTTTTCTGCGACCGTAAGTGTAATATGTGGTGTATCACCGGTTTCGTTGCTATATGTCAACGACAATTGGGATACGCATATTTACTTACGTTGATGATATGAGATGTTATGTGTTGCTGTGATATGTTATATTGGATCGTCATTTTTGAATAGCCGGGTTTTTTTTTATGTGAGATAAGAGTTTTTCATTTTCATTCATGTAAAAACTTGTATGTAATATTTTTTTATTGGGGCACTTCCTGGTTGAGGAAGATGTCACCGTTGATGTATATTATTTACTTTTCCGCATTAGGATAGACCCAAGGAGGGGAGCACAAGTAACCGGGTTCTACAGTCCAGTGGGAGACCATCTCGAGGCGTCGAGTCCGGGTCTCCTAACTCTAGAATTGGTAGGGTTGCTTGCCGCTTTCGTAGGGGTCTAGGGATGTGGGTTTGGCTATTCATCACGACCGTGGAATCCCTGTTTTATACAGGCTTAATTTAAAACCCGGAAATCCTAGTATATCCAATATTTCATATGTTGATTTCTGCTGCGATATTCTGTGATGTGATCACTTTATATGATGAGATAGATACTGTATATAGTATATGTGATATATTATATAGACGTTGCTTATGTTTTACACCCGCGCTAGCCCTGCCCCGCTCTACCGTTAGTTACCTAACCTAACGGAGCATGACGGGACTTCGAGGTGAATGCGGATGGAATAAGCGTACGTTGTATTTATTTGTGATGTTTAGGTAACTTAAATGATGGGACTTCATTAATGAGATTTATGAAAGAAAATAAAGCTAAAGATGTTGTAGAAACTTGTTTTAAAAACTGATAGCTCTAGTTCTTGCTTTGCATAGCGGTATTCATTTTAGAATATCCAGCACCTTATTCGATAAGGAAAGAGCCAAGATCCCTTCACCGGGAGTGACCACTTTAGCGAAACTAGCAGATACTACAACCCACTCGGTTTGTCTTTTGATTGTTTCTATAGTTTTTCCTTTGCATAGTGGTATTTGTGAAATATCCTGCGCCTTATTCGATAAGGAAAGAGCCGAGATCCCTTCACCGGGAATGAACTCTTTAGCGAAACTAGTAAAAGCCCCAAAAACACTCCTTTTCAAAATCACTCGATTCTACAACGATATCAAGTTCATTACGCAAAGGGTTTTCTTAAAAACCTGTTGTAGCCCTCCGTCATTTCAGATAAGTACTACTTAGTATTCGTGCTACGTTTGTTGACTATGTTAAGGCGTAGTGTGTGGTAGTTGATTAGTGCTTATCTGCTTAAGCATATGATGCGATTGGATTAAGGTAGTCGTACGACTTTGTTGACTATGTTAAGGGTCGTGCGGGTGGGTTTAATTCAATCAGGAAATGATGGGTTGAACTTGGCTAGCGCTTATGATTTGTTGACCTTGTTAAGGTCATAAGTTGCTAGGGGCAAAATATTATCGGGAATTTCAAGTGTTGAAATTTGCAATTAGATTGCATACCGTCTATGATATAGTTGGATCCCGATACCCACTGCGAGTAAGAGTTACTCCTGGGAGAGTTTTACACATTACAATTAGCCGATCAAGTATATGTCTAGAAAGGTGTTAACGGGGTTACGCCCCTGGGAAAATGAGGTTTATTTTAATTAGGTCCGTGCGAAAGCACGGGGAATCTCCCTCAAAGTACCGGCACTAGCCTGGCTGAAAGATTGGCAAACTTGTAGGGTGTAATTAATCCCGGCTAGTCTTTCCTTTTAGGGTTTGAAGGAAGATTTGATAAACAGTAATAATGCATTGTTTGATTTACCTGACTATGAATGGTCCATTTCGAGTGAAACCATGCCAAATCCTTGTGATCTCTACACATCCACTCTTGAACCAAAATCGATTGAAAACCATCATGTGAATGAGGTGTTTAAGAATTTTAACTTTCACTGGAATGAGGAGATTGGCATTGGGGATATATTGATTGATGAACCCAAAATTTTTAATGAGTTTGTCCCAAAATTTTGGATGAGTTTGTTCCACCAATTCATCAGATCCTTTCACTTCCTTGTGGTCATCATCTTGAGCCTTTAATTCTTCCCGAACCCCAAATGCGTCTTGAAGTTGATTATAATGGTATAACTGAACAGCAGACCGAAATTCAGCCTCAATCTTCCACATCTGGTTTAGCGATTCTCGACACACTAATTTTTTCACCCATTCCACCTTCTACTTTCTCCGGTTCTTCTTCTATTCTTCCTATAGTTTCAGTGAGTTTTGATGAATCACAATCCAATAATTCAAGTTCGATCATTCCGGAAAGCCAACTTGATTTGGATAGTTTTGAAAATGAGGTAGATGAGTTTTTTGAGTCTTCTACCTCCATAAATTTTGACAAATCAAGTATGGTAAATTCTGACACAAAATTTATTGACAGCTTGTTCAATCACATCATCGATGAAAGTTTTGAAGAACTTTTTGCTGACGAACTTGCATTCCTTAACAGCACGGATTTTGTGATTAATCGATCTCCGCCTATAGAACTTGAACCGCCACATTTCTTTCTCATACGATACGAGAATCATTCACATTCTCGCTGTCGTTCACCCTCATTCTTTCATTTCTATAATTTAAGACTCAAACCCTTTCCAGATCACCACTTATCTCTTCCCCACTTCTTCCTGACTCTATACAACATGTTCTTCCACCGAGCTATACGTTACACTGATAAAATCTTTGAATGGTTGGTATTAATTTTTGGTCTTTGTAAAGTCTTATTTTGACCAAATGATCTTACCCCCTCTTAAAATGCTTAATATTGTCTAAGTCATGTTTGAGGGGGGGTATATTTTTGGCTCTTGAACATAACTTTTGTCCTCAAAATTGTGAGCCAAAAATAAGTTTGGGGGAAGATTTTCACTTTCATATATTTTTGACCCCATTAATAATGTCCTCCCAAGCTTACAGGTTTTTGAGCTTTAACAGATAGCAACAGTGAGGACTCTGTTGAAAACAAGTTTGGGGGAGGTTTATGCTTATTTACGCATCACTTTGCATCATACTTTGCATAAGCAAAAAACATTAAAAAATAAAAAAAAAATTACATAAATAAGATAATAAAAGATTAGAAAGTAAAAAATTACATCCAAAAGATTGGGAAAGTTTAAGAAAACCAAGAAAGTTAGATGTTTTCTTAAACGAACTAGTAATAAGTAGTTATGAGCCGTTGTCCCAAGGGTTAGTAAAATGAAAGAAGTCACTAATCTGAGAATAAAAATAAGTCTGAAAAATAGTTCCTATTCTGGAAGCCAAACATTTGAATATTGATACCCTACTATACGCACTTACACACGTCTTGAAACTCGGGATAGTAGAGGATACCTTGAAATGCTCTTGTCTAGAAGCCGAAGTATGAAATTCTAAAGGGAAAATAAAAGATAAAATGGTGAAAAGAAAAAAAAAATGAACACTGGTTTTGTTATCACCAAGGCAGCAATAAAAAAATATAGCAAGGGTGCTTCATCACCTAGTGCCTTAGACCAATTGGTCTGGGAGTCACTGCTAAGCCTTAGGTGGTGCAAGACGAGGAAAATACTAAATACACGGTATAAGCGATCACATGAGTAATCGGTCGGTTAATACCTCAAGAAGTATTAACGGTCGCATGAAAAATGTCTGAGCAAATCCATCTAAATATTCACCGATTAAAAAGTACTAAGGTAGATGGACAAGAGTATGATAGCTTGAATTGAATTCTCCGAGTGTAGGGATGTTCTTTACACACGCGTAGGGGTATATGATCAATGTTTGGAAGAAAGGTAGGAATGAAGAATAAAGACGATATTTTATTGAGGGATGACGTGATTTCCAACATTTTTTCATAACTATTAAGATAGGGCTCATAGCAACTGAAAAGCTAGTATTAGTTGGAAACTCTAATTTTCAAAGTCTTTCTTTTACAGTTCTTATCTTTACATGTAACTTTCATGGTCTTCCTTTTATTATGGGATTTTGTGGGTGAAATCCGCTGAAAACCCTCAGGAGACAACACTCCTCCTACTAGGGACACCTAGAGGTTTAAAGGCTTGTTGCACGTGCTCAGTGCAATCGTGTTGCCTACGAAAGTGTGCTAGTTAGTTTTTCTCTTTCTTTATTTTCTCCTTCTTTTAAAATAAAATGTTTGCTCGAGAAGACCAAAATTAAGTTTGGGGGAATTTGATCAGTCGAAAATAGTGCATTCTCAACACGTTAATTTCCCTACTCTTATCATTCATATTTAGGTGTTTATTGTAATTATAACACAGATTACGATTTCATCTGGAAAACACCAAATAACCCGTGTTATAGTTATAATCGACATTCTAAAGGGAAATTACGTGTTTATTACTACTCGCGTGATCTGTATATATCCACCCTTGTCTCGAGATTGTGTGCGGGAAAATCTTCAAGTAAAAGAGCTGGAACAGCTAAAAGTGCCGACAAAAATACATCATGTCCAAGACTTGTAATCTGGCAGTAAACAAGAAAGAATAAAAAGATTCCAGGTATCAGAAGAAGACCCCAACATTATCAGAAGAATACCACAGAACACTGGTGAAGAGACCTCATCAGACGGCCGCGGATCCGCGGCCGAGTAAGCCTAGTTGCCGCGGATCTGCGACCTATCCAGCTCCTTGGAAACTTAAATCTGCACACGTGTCTTTATTGTAACGTCCAGGCTACTAGAAGACTCTCCAAACAGCACGTGGCTTTATCCAGAAGGCTCTGCTAACAAACCTTATCCTAGAATATTCCTTATTCTAGAATGTTCCCTAACAACCTCGTTCTAGAAGGCTCTCTCTAACAACCTAGCTTTAGAGGGAAGTTTCAAATTTGAATTCTATAAGAGGGGAGCTAGGGTTGTTCATAAAAGGTTGTTGAATTTGGAGGGAGATTAATTAGGGTTCATCATTTGAGTGGTAAAAATTGTAGTGAGATCCAAATCATTTCTAAATCAAATTGAGTGACACAATTTGATCCAAATCACGATCATCGAGTACCGAATCAAAGCAAGCCTTCAAAGAGCCTTTTCAAGCAATGCCGATCTTCATCCGAGCAAGAGATCCATGACGATCCATGACTCAAGAGGACGATGCGAAGCTAGTTTCGACGTTTGAGTTCTCTCCTCAAAATCTTTTGATCTTTGAGTGAATTGTAACGATTCGTTGATTAATAAAAGATGAAAATTCTTGATCTTGCTTTTCTTTACTTTTGAGCATTATGAAGATTCATCAATTCTTGATTGTTTTCTTTTTCATGATATTTGAGTGAAAACTCCGCTTGTGGAGGAATCGAGAAAATAGGTAGATGATAATGATTAAATTCTTGAACGATTCTTAAGTCTTATGAGTTTTGTAAATTTTAGGAAATTGAATCAACGACGACCTAGTTTTGAGCGAGATGCTTTCTTGAATATTTTCGCTCCAAATTAGAGATCAACGATCGATGATTGAATTTCCTAGAGGCTAGAATATGAATGCTAATCAACGAAAGGACAAGGGATGATGATGAAGAAACCCCAGTTTCTTCAATAGATCCCTAAATCTCGTTGATTGTCATCGATCTAGCAACAAATGTTCAATAAATAAGAATTTGTAATCATAAGTATTCATCATCACTATCAATTGGATCCATTCCTACAAGCCTCTTTAAAAATCTTGATAATTCATTCGATTTGGACATCTTCTTGATCTTTAGCATTTCTTGATTCTAGATCTATTTTCTTGATGTTTCTTGAAATCAAATATTACAAATCTTGAATCAATTTTCTTGCAAATTTCTTTTATCTTTAAATTTCAACTCATCTAAAACAAGATCGATCAAAACACACATCTCAGTGGACGATCCGTATTCATTAACGCGCTACATCGACACCGTTAATTGATTGCGGTATAAATTTCTTTGGTTGTGATTATATTTTCAAAACACAACATAGATGATTATCAATTTTCATTAACGCGCTACATCTCTCTCCTTTGGCTGCCCTAATTTTCCCTCTCCATTTTCATTTCATTTTGCTTCATAAAAATCATCAAAAATCACAAATAAATCCCACAAACTCATTTATAAATCAAAACCCTTCATTCCTGAACTCAAAACTAGCTTGGATCTTCATTCTAGTGAGGATTTTGGAGGCTAAAGTTTGGTTTTTTTCTTGTTTCAAGTGGTGTTCTAGTGAGGGATAAAACCCTAACCCTAATCTCTTTTGTGGTTTTAATACTTTAATTAACTTATTTAGATGTTTAATTTAAGCTTTTAATTGCATATTTAGAATTTGTAGTTAGGGTTTTGGTAATCAAGTTAGGTTTTAATTAGTAAAAAGGGTTAATTGTTAAGTTATGCTTGAAGAAAACTTAACTTAATTTACTAGTTTGTTAAATGTTATTTTCCTAATTATCAAATTAGCTTAATTACAAGCTAGGCTTTTACTAAATTCTAATTAAGTGAGATTAAAATTATTGTAAAGGTATGAATGGTTTAATCTTGCTATATTGTGATGTTTGTAAATTCTAGTTTTGGTAAAAACTTGTAGTTTTGTGCTAAAATGAGATATGTTGCTAACTAGATTTCGGTAAGTTTAGGCGTGGGTATTTTTTGACGTTGCGATGTTATTTATATTAGATTCCGCGTTTATTATTGTGTTTTGAATGCGCGATCGGTACGATCAGGGTCTAGGCTGAAAGGTTAGCCTAGCACCTCATGAAGGGTTTGGAAGCATCACATGAACCAAAAGTGGAGTCTATAAGGTGCTAAGCTAACGAACATAGAATCGTTCCTAGAAAATTAGGGTTTCTAAAACATTTGCATATCAACACAAGCAAGAAAAGCTAGGGTTTTTGAGAGTACAACCTTTGTAGCTCCCTACGCTAGACTCCTTGGCCACTTGAGGGTTGGAGGAAGGTTCACTTGAAGTCTCCTAGTGTCCACGACGATCCACCCGAAGCTCCTAGTCCAAGCTTGCAACTTCACTTTTCAAAAGAACGAATGAAGATAACACTCTAAACAAGTTGGCTAAACTTGTGTAGAATGATGTTGTGGTTCTTATTCTCACTTCAAAATCCAATCTTGATGAGTATATTGCTCACTACAAAAAACTAGAGAGCAAAATGAGAGAGGAAGAAGAAGATGATAGCAATTTGAGAAGAAGATAAGTTCAACCCCTTGAAAAGAAAATAGAAAATATATCAATATATATTTTCCTCTTCTCATATCAAACCATGGTTAGGATATAATTGAATTTGAGTTAAAAACACAAAAGGAAAAGTAATCCATGGTCAAATGGTGGGTGAGAATGGTTAGGTCAAGAAGGATGTAGAAACTAGTCATGAATTATCTTTTCCTTTTTCCATTTTGTTTTAACCAAAAATCAAATAATAATCCAAATGAAAACCCATGGTGTGAGTCTTATATTGCCACCATTTTCTTTGTATAAGCAACCATGAAGGATGTATGTATGCATGTATGTGTATATGTACATCCATATGTGCATGAATAAAAAAGAAGGCATACATGCATGCATACATCCATCAAACTCAAGAAAGGATTTCAAGTGAGAAACTAATGGTTAATTAATAAATCAACACTTGATTTATCAATCCGGTCATATCACATATGACCCCACCAAAAGAAAACCGCCCGATCAATATATGGTATCCTATACGCGCATTTCAATCGGGTCCCTGCGCATATCGCATACGCGCACCACAACGTTTCGCCTGGACTAGGAAACTCCATTGTGGGACTCTAAGACTCGTCAATACGCCGGCAGTGGGTGTTGATCATATCAAGCACCCCCAACCGCAAGCGGTCAGCTAAACGTAACGGCCACCGGGGTATTGAGCAATCAGAAGAGAACAAGAGAACCTGCTACAACTCCCGTCGAGCCAACCGGCAACACTTCCCGTACAGTCCGATCTCCTCGTCTGATATGTCGCATATCAAGTCTAGGGGTGGTAAACGTCAGACCACAATAACCGATAAGTCGTGCCAATGTGAGGCTCATAACGGGTCGAGAAACTACTGGTAACACTTACCAGCAAATCTCTGAATCAGCCCTGGCCAGGGACTTCCCTGTTACGGCCAATCGAGCACAGCGCAACATCAACCCCCAATACCGGGAGAGATGAAACCCCTCCTATCGCTCATTGCCTCCATGTGACTCGGGACTGTACCCAAAAACCACCATTTTGCACGCCCTCATGGACGTGGTAAGGTGGAGATCAAAGCACAGTGGGAATCACACAAGACTCTGTGACGATCTCGGGTCTACAGACTAACCTGCACAAGTGTCACCTGAGAACTGCCATCTGACGTGAGGTATAATACCATCTGGGAGTTCTCGGCGAGTCCGTCCAGTGTACCCAGTCTCCACTGAGCACCCGTATACCATCTCTGATGTCAAACACCAATGGATATGGGATCATCCATCGCCCATCTCATGGGTCGAGAAGCGTATACGCTAGTCTACACTGGTATATCGATGCCCCATCTCGATACACCTACGACTAGGGACCTTGAAGGATGTACTTATGGACTACCATGTCCCCACTAGTATGATCTGCATCATAGTCCAGGTAGTCAAGTACACATCCTAAGGGCTTTACCAACATGTAACTATAAGACTGTTTAAAGAGACTAGTACACATGTTAAGATAAAGAGCAACCAGATAGCATACTATCATATCGAGCAAGAAAGTCATCTCTATATATGTCCAAGCATCCAATATAATATACATTATCTGTACAATACTGGCCTCTAGGGCATACATACAACTAACAATCTCCCACTTGCACTAGGGCCAGCTACTATAGTATCGCATACCGAGCATCCCGAAGAGTCTCTCAAACTGTATCTGGGGAATGGCCTTCGTGAGTGGATCCGCTGTGTTATTCTTCGTGTCAACCCTCCTGACTTCGATCTCCCGGCGATCAACTATCTCCCGGATCAGGTGATACCGCCTCAGAATATGCCTAGATCGCTGATGGGACCTGGGTTCCTTGGCTAAAGCCACCGCTCCATTGTTATCGCAATACAAAGGTATTGGATGCTCAATGGATGGAACCACTCCAAGTTCAGTGATGAACTTCTTGATCCAGACAGCCTCTTTGGCAGCATCGTTGGCAGTGATGTATTCAGCCTCCATCGTCGAGTCTACCACGGTTTCCTGCTTGGAACTCTTCCAGCTAACCGCCCCTCCGTAAAGGGTAAGACAAATCCCGACTGCGACTTAGAGTCGTCCTTATCACTCTAGAAGCTCGAATCGGTAAAGGACTCCACTTGGAGTTCTCCGTTACCATACACCAAGAGCATCTCCTTAGTCCTTCGTAAGTACCTGAGAATGCTCTTCACAGCTGTCCAGTGACTCTCTCCCGGATCAGCTTGATACCGGCTCACTACACTTAGTGAGTATGCTACATCGGGTCTGGTACATAGCATCGCGTACATGATAGAGCCTACAGCCGAAGCACAGGGTATCCCTTGCATGCGAGCTCTCTCCAAATCAGTCTTGGGAGACATCTCTTTGGAGAGAGTGACTCCAGAGATTGTGGGTAAGTTCCCACGTTTGGATTCTTCCATACTAAACCTCTTTAGTATGGTATCAATGTACCTGGATTGGGACAATCCCAATATCCTTTTGGATCTATCTCTATAGATCCTGATTCCCAATATGCAGGAGGCATCACCAAGATATTTCATTGAGAATCTTTGTGATAAGAAGATCTTGACCGATTGCAGCATAGGAATGTCATTTCCTATCAAGAGTATGTCGTCCACGTACAATACGAGGAAGACAACCATACTCTCTGCCACCTTCTTGTAGATATAAGGTTCATCTACGTTTTTGACGAAATCAAACTCTTTGATAATGACGTCAAAGCAGATGTTCCAACTCCGCGATGCTTGCTTTAATCCATAAATGGATTTAAGCAGCTTGCACACCTTCCCGCTGCTCCCACTATCTATGAAGCCATCTGGCTGAGTCATGTACATGCACTCTTCTAAATCACCGTTTAGAAAGGCGGTCTTAACATCCATTTACCAGATTTCGTAATCATGATATGCAGCGATGGCAAGCATGATCCGGATGGATTTAAGCATAGCCACTGGAGAAAAGGTTTCGTCATAGTCCACGCCTGGTCTTTGACGAAAACCCTTTGCTATAAGTCTAGCTTTGAAAGTCTCTACTTTCCCATCTACACCAAGTTTTTTCTTGAAGATCCACTTTCTCCTAATGGGTTTTACCCCTTCAGGAGCATCTTCCAAAGTCCATACTTTGTTGGTGTACATGGATTCCATCTCGGACTGCATAGCATCCAGCCATTTCACTGAGTCCCCACTCGTGATGGCCTGCTCGAAGCTAGTTGGGTCATCATCCTCCATGATGCAATCCTCGCTCCCACCATCAATGAGAAAACTGTAGTATCTCTCAGGTGGACGAGAAACCCTGCTAGATCGGTGGAGCGGCTGGGGTTCGTCAGGTACTACTGAATCCTCTGGTTCTACCAAGTCTTCTATTATAGTTTGTGTCGCTGGAACCTCTTCCAGTTCTACCTCAATGCCACTTGTCTGTTTCATAAGAAAACCTTTTTCTAAGAAAGTGGCATGTCGAGAAACAAACACCTTTTGTTCCTCGGGGTGGTAGAAGATATACCCTTGTGAATTTTTGGGATATCCTATAAACTTACATAAGACTGATCTTGCCTCGAGTTTGTCCAGATTTTGTCTTTTGACATAAGCTGGACAACCCCATATCTTAATGTAATTAAGATGTGGTCTCTTCCCTTTCCATATCTCATATGGAGTGGTAGGCACTGATTTGGTAGGAACTCCATTCAATAGGTCCATGGCTGTCTCAAGCGCATATCCCCAGAAGGAAATAGGTAACTCAGCTGTACTCATCATTGAGCGCACCATATCTAATAGGGTGCGGTTTCTCCGTTCCGATACACCATTGCGCTGTGGTGTATAAGGAGGAGTGAGCTGAGAGAGAATCCCATTCTCTTTTAAATAATCTAGAAAATCATTGCTCAAGTATTCTCCTCCTCGATCAGATCGAAGGATCTTAATACTTTTGCCCATTTGGTTCTCTACTTCGTGCTTATATTCTCTGAATTTCTCAAAAGCTTCAGACTTGTGTTTTATCAGGAACACATGTCCGTATCTAGAGAGATCGTCAGTGAATGTAATGAAGTAGGAAGAACCGTCCCTGGCATGTGTAGACATGGGACCGCATACATCGCTATGTATCAGCCCTAAGAGTTCCGTAACTCTTTCTCCGTGTCCCGTAAACGGAGTTTTGGTCATTTTACCTTTGAGACATGACTGGCAAGTGTCATAAGATGAAAATTCAAACGGATTCAAATATCCATCTTTATGCAACTTAGCTAGTCGTGTCGCATTTATGTGACCTAGTCTACAATGCCACAAGAAGGATTCGTTCAGTTCTGAACTCTTCCTCTTGTGTGTGTTTTGTAAATTGAGGACTGTATTTTGATTGAGAATGAATATGCCATTATGTAACGAGCCTGATGCAATCAACTTTTGATCTAGGAAGATGTTCATAACATTATCATGTACTACAAAATTATATCCTTCTTTACTTAGTAAAGAAACTGATATAATGTTGCACATCATGTTCGGTATATAATAGCACTCATTCAGAACCAGTGTATTACGACTTGGTAATACAAGGTGATATTCGCCAACTGCTTTGGCTGCAACACTTACACCATTCCCTACTTGAACGGAATGATCACCCTTTCCCAGTTCTCTACCTTTTCGTAGCCCATGTAATTGTTTACATACGTAGGATCCTGATCCGGTATCTAATACCCAGGACGTAGGGTGAACTGAAAAACAGTTCTCAATGACAAACACACCCGAAGAAGGTACATCAACATGCATGTCCTCCATTTGGGCGGCGTGAGAATCCAGACATTCTCCTGTTTCCTGTTCAGTCTTATAACACTTATAAGATAGAAGGGGTCCAACGTTCCCCTATACAGTATAACATGCGGGTTCGGTCAATACATCCATATTATTATCTTGATTAAGGCATGGCATGGTCTCTACCTGGAGAGAGAGAGAAGAAAACACTTTAGCGTATACTCTTGCAAGATCAGATTGGTTATTATCTTATCTAATCAGGATGGCTCCCACTGGTTTTTATCAAATCTTCCTTCAAACCCTAAAAGGAAAGACTAGCCGGGATTAATTACACCCTACAACTTCGCCGATCTTTCAGCCAGGCCAGTGTCGGTACTTTGAGGGAGGTTCTCCGTGCTTTCGCACGGACCTAATTAAAGTAAATCTCGTTTTCCCAGAGGCGTAACCCCGTTGACACCTTTCTAGACACCTACTTGATCGGCTAATTGTCCTGTGTAAAACTCTCCCAGGAGTAACAATTACTCGCAGTAGGTATCGGGATCCAACTATCTCATAGAAGGTATGCAATCTCATTGCAAATCTCAACACTTGAAATTCCCGATAGTATTTTGCCCCTAGCGTGCTATGACAATTGACGCATGCCAAACAACCCATAGTCCGCTAGTCAAGTTCAACCCGTACAATTCGTGATTGAATTAAACCCACCCGTACGACCCTTGACGCATGCCAAACAACGCCATACGAATACCCTAATCCAATCGCATCTCATGCTACAGATATGTAATAATCAGCTACCGTACACTACGCCTTGACGCATGCCAAACAACCGTAGCACGAATACTAAATATTACATATCTGAATTGACGGAGGGCTATGTAAGTTTTTCTGAAAACCTATTGCGTAATGAACTCGATATCGTTGTAGAATCGAATGAATTTTGAAATGGAGTGTTCTTGAGGCTTTTCTAGTTTTGCTAAAGGGGTCACTCCCGGTGAAGGGATCGTCGGCCCTTTCCTCGTCGAATGAGGTGTGGGATATATCATATATATCACTGTGCAAAGCAAAACTCCAAAAGCAATCAAAAGAAAACCGAGTGTTGTAGCATCTTCCAGTTTCGCTAAAGAGGTCACTCCCGGTGAAGGGATCTCGGCTCTTTCCTCATCGAATAAGGTGCAGGGTATATCATATATACCGCTATGCAAAGAAAAACTGTAGCTACCTTTTTATTTGAAAATTTGATTCTACAACGTCTTTTAGGTTTCTTTTCTTTCATTAATCACATTAATGAAGTCCCATCATTTAAGTTACCTAAACATCACAGATAAATACGACGTACACTTATGCCATCCGCATTCGCCTCGATGTCCCCTCGTGCACCGTTAGGTTAGGTAACTAACGGCAGAGCAGGGCAGGGCTTGCGCGGGTGTAAAACATAAGTAACGTCTATATAATATATCATATATACTATATACTGTATCCATCAGAACATATCAAATGATCACATCACAGATATTGCAGCAGAAACATAGATATAATGTGGGATATACTAGGACGTCCGTATTTAGTATTTAGCCAACAATAGAAAATACGGATTCCATAGTCGCGATGAATAGCCACGCCCACACCCTGGACCCCTACGAGAGCGGCAAGCGACCCTACCAATTATGGAGTTTAGGAGACCCGGTCTCGACTCCTCGAGATGGCCTCCTACTGAACCCCAGAACCCAGTCACCTGTGCTCCCCTCCTTGGGTCCATCCTAATGCGGAAAAGTAAATAATATACAACACAGGTGGCATCGACCTCAACTCGGAAGTGCCCCGAATAAAAGAATATTACATTACATTTGAATTTACATGAATGAAAATATAAAACTCTCATCTCACATAAAACCCCCCGGCTATTCAATCGCGACAATCCTGCACATCATATCTCAGCAACACATAATATCTCATATATCATCAACGTAAGTAAGTATGCGTACCCCAATTGTCGTTGATGTATGGCAACGAAACCGGCGATATCGACATACTACACTTACGGTCAAAGAAAAGAAAGTGTAAAACTGCAATATTTGGAATCCACATTCTTTTTAGACATCGTAAATGCGAAATATCACATATTTCGTATTTCATATCTAGCTATATGAATTCCACACATTGCATCACATTCCAGATAAACAGACGGTATTAAAGTTTTCGAACGAACGATCAAATACCCAAGATTCGCTAAAAATCAACACTTGAGCGGAGTTCAAAAAACCCGGAGTGTGACACAGTGGTAGTGGTCCAGCCGTAGAAGGGTCAAGCCAACGCCTCACATGTGGCATGCCGTACTGCCCCAAACCCTAAGGTTCAAAGGGCAGTTCAAGACGGTCACATAATCGTGTTAAGCTTTGTTGTCTTCTAGAGGGTCCACCACAAACAAACTTGCACGTATTTCCGAAAGATTTTAAACCCCGTGAAAAGTGAGCAAATGATACTCATTCAAACACTTCAATACATTCTAATTTATCCGGAAAAGTCACGAAATGAAAATTCCGATCGAATCGACAAGTCCAAAACCATCTCCAGAATTTACAGAACTAAATTCAGATTAAAAATACCCAAAACCATATACAAGCAGAGAAATTAGTTTCTGTACAAAAACGAGTCCAAGAGTAAACAGAACGGCCGCGGAACCGCGGCCTAAGCAGGCTATTGCCGCGGTTCCGCGGCGAAAACAACTGTTCATTGACTCGTTTTTCACAGTAACTCTTATTTTTACCTGCTGCATTTTTTGCATATTTTTAATTCTGAAAATAACCAGATTTTAAAAAATGTCCAAAGAGCATTCTAAAAGGCCGTATTTTGGTTCGATCGGAGTTTTAACTTCGTCAAAGTGTCGCCTAATGTTCTAGGTTGGCTCTGATACCAATGAAAGGTTAGCCTAGCACCCCATGAAGGGTTTGGAAGCATCACATGAACCAAAAGTGGAGTCTATAGGGTGCTAAGCTAACGAACATAGAATCGTTCGTAGAAAATTAGGGTTTCTAAAACATTTGCATATCAACATAAGCAAGAAAAGCTAGGGTTTTTGAGAGTACAACCTTTGTAACTCCCTACGCTAGACTCCTTGGCCACTTGAGGGTTGGAGGAAGGTTCACTTGAAGTCTCCTAGTGTCCAGGACGATCCACCCGAAGCTCCTAGTCCAAGCTTGCAACTTCACTTTTCAAAAGAACGAATGAAGATAACACTCTAAACAAGTTGGCTAAACTTGTGTAGAATGATGTTGTGGTTCTTATTCTCACTTCAAAATCCAATCTTGATGAGTATATTGCTCACTATAAAAAACTAGAGAGCAAAATGAGAGAGGAAGAAGAAGATGATGGCAATTTGAGAAGAAGATAAGTTTAACCCCTTGAAAAGAAAATAGAAAATATATCAATATATATTTTTCTCTTCTCATATCAAACCATGGTTAGGATATAATTGAATTTGAGTTAAAAACACAAAAGGAAAAGTAATCCATGGTCAAATGGTGGGTGAGAATGGTTAGGTCAAGAAGGATGTAGAAACTAGTCATGAATTATCTTTTCATTTTTCCATTTTGTTTTAACCAAAAATCAAATAATAATCCAAATGAAAACCCATGGTGTGAGTCTTATATTGCCACCATTTTCTTTGTATAAGCAACCATGAAGGATGTATGTATGCATGTATGTGTATATGTACATCCATATGTGCATGAATAAAAAAGAAGGCATACATGAATGCATACATCCATCAAACTCAAGAAAGGATTTCAAGTGAGAAACTAATGGTTAATTAATAAATCAACACTTGATTTATCAATCCGGTCATATCACATATGACCCCACCAAAAGCAAGCCGCCTGATCAATATACGGCATCCTATACGCGCATTTCAATCGGGTCCCTGCGCATATCGCATACGCGCACCACAACGTTTCGCCTGGACTAGGAAACTCCATTGTGGGACTCTAAGACTCGTCAATACGCCGGCAGTGGGTGTTGATCATATCAAGCACCCCCAAGCCGCAAGCGGTCAGCTAAACGTAATAGCCACCCGGGTATTGAGCGATCAGAAGAGAACAAGCAAACCTGCTACAACTCCCGTCGAGCCAACCGGCAACACTTCCCGTACAGTCCGATCTCCTCGTCTGATATGTCGCATATCAAGTCTAGGGGTGGTAAACGTCAGACCCCAATAACCGATAAGTCGTGCCGATGTGAGGCTCATAACGGGTCGAGAAACTACTGGTAACACTTACCAGCAAATCTCTGAATCAGACCTGGCCAGGGACTTCCCTGTTACGGCCAATCGAGCACAGCGCAACATCAACCCCCAATACCGGGAGAGACGAAACCCCTCCTATCGCTCATTGCCTCCATGTGACTCGGGACTGTACCCAAAAACCACCGTTTTGCACGCCCTCATGGACGTGGTAAGGTGGAGATCAAAGCACAGTGGGAATCACACAAGACTCTGTGACGATTTCGGGTCTACAGACTAACCTGCACAAGTGTCACCTGAGAACTACCATCTGACGTGAGGTATAATACCATCTGGGAGTTCTCGGCGAGTCCGTCTAGTGTACCCAGTCTCCACTGAGCACCCGTATACCATCTCTGATGTCAAATACCAATGGATATGGGATCATCCATCGCCCATCTCATGGGTCGAGAAGCGTATACGCTAGTCTACACTGGTATATCGATGCCCCGTCTCGATACACCTACGACTAGGGACCTTGAAGGATGTACTTATGGACTACCATGTCCCCACTAGTATGATCTGCATCATAGTCCAGGTAGTCAAGTACACATCCTAAGGGCTTTACCAAAATGTAACTATAAGACAGTTTAAAGAGACTAGTACACATGTTAAGATAAAGAGCAACCAGATAGCATACTATCATATCGAGCATGAAAGTCATCTCTATATATGTCCAAGCATCTAATATAATATACATTATCTGTACAATACTGGCCTCTAGGGCATACATACAACTAACATAGGCTTGGTGGTTGTGTCGCTTTGCGTTCCTATCTAGGGTCGTGCCGATGTAGTTCGTGTCTTTGTGTAGCTTTTGCTCTTGAGTTGGTTTCGTAATGTCGCTACGCGCGTTAGCCACTTGACGAACACTTGAGAGTATGTTTGGAGATGGTGCGTCGGTCAAACGTAGTTGGTACGTGTTATTGATCGATTACTAATATACACTTGTTATATTGTTATATGCTTTCAAGATCGCAGGCGGGGACTTCGAGCGCTGTGAAGAAGAGAAAGCGAGTTTTTTAGCTTTGCTTAGCCAGGATGGTTGGTGAGTAGATTTAACATCTGCAGGGGGATCGCCCGCATGGCGTTATGCGTCTGGGCTAGATCAAATGACATGACTATTAGTTAAAAGTATATGGATATTGATTGTGCATGTATACCTTTGTTGCTTATCTCATTTCCTTGTGTATGGACTTAGTATTAATGAGACACAACACCATTATTGACGGTTCATGTTTCACGAGCACTAATTGTATGCTAAACGCACACTGTCAATAATTGCCATGACACGCACAACACCTATACATATATGATATTGTTTTGTTTAGGGACATTGAGACATGATCCCTATTTCCTTTTATGCATATGACATATAGCATACATGTATACCTACATGCTTACACATATGCCTTGACATGCTTACATGCTAGTTACCCATATACCTATATGGTATTGTACCATTAGGGATAAGTATATACACATATGAGACATAGCTACATGTACATCTTGCATACATACTTACCTATACCTGGAGGGTATTACATCATTATTGATAGGTAGATAAACACATCTTGCTATGCCAACATGGTTACGCATACCTGGCTTTAGCTACATATTCACCTTTATTTGATGTTGTATGGACTTGGAGAAATTAGGAACAGCATGATATATATTAACTTGTTGCAGTTAAATAGCGGTTTTTCTTTTATATGCTCATATTACTGTTTCATGTTGCATATATTACATTTATGGATTTCATATGATGTTCTCTGATATTTTTACTCATAAGTATATATAACAATGGAGTGGGACGCTGTTATATATGCATATATATATATATATATATATATATATATATATTAGTGGAGTGGGACGCTAATATATGTGTATTGATTCATGCAGTTATACTTATTCTTTACTTGATATTTGTATGCATCCACTGAGAGATTTTTTTTAAACCGATACGGTATCGAGAGTGTCGATGTTAGGGCATTTAAGATTCGGAGGACGTATATACCGATACGTGAAACACAAGTGCCGAGGTGAGACACTTGGGTTTCGAGGAACGTATAGATATCAGAAAACCAATACATGGATCACGGGCGTCGATACCGGACACTTTCGATTCGAGGAACGTATGAATATGAGAAAGACCGATACGTGGATCACGGGTGTCGATACCGGATACTTACGATTCGAGGAACATATGGATATGAATATTTATGTGTCAATGTTAGGCACTTGTTTCATGATGTTTTTGGGTGTCGATGTTGGACACTCACTTTATGTGAAACTTACTCGATACCGGATATTGGATACATGAGATTTACTTGATATTGTACATTCAGGATTTATGAGGTTTACTTGACACTGTACATTCAGGATATATGAGGTTTACTTGATATTGTACATTTAGGATATATGAGATTTACTTAATATTGTACATTCAGGATATATGAGACTTACAGGATATGAGGGCCAATTTGGGGACTGATTTGTGGAAATTTGGGTTTTAGATTGTCTTGATGGACTTTGGTCCTACCACGAGGTCAGGATTCCGTGAGGATGACATGTTTTATCCCATACTCCGCATTTATTGTATATGCATTGCTTCATGTATTAGTAGTACCTGATAGAGTACCTTTCATGACTGTTGCATTTACATACTGTTATTTGATATGCATTGCTTCATGTATTAGTAGTATCTGATAGAGTATCTTACATGACTGTTGCATACATATTGCCATTTACTGTTCATGTAGTAGTAGTACCTGATAGAGTACCTTACATGACTGTTGCATACATATCGCCATTTATTGCTATCAGGTTGCATGCATTAGATTCGCGCTGTACGTGCATACTTGCGATTACCTGCATATGTTATTTACTATTCACGAGTTGGCAACTCACCCCCGTTGTGCCACAGTGTTTTGCAGGTAGTCCCTCAGGGCAGTCGCGGCAGGCTTTTCATCTTTCGTATCATCTTTTGCAGCGGATACCGCTTCGGCTGACTGTGCGCAGTTTTGCTATAGGTGGGTTTTGCGGCTATCCGATATTGTTTATTGTTATCTTTGTACCATGTACTCTCCATCTACCACTTTCATGTATGATTTAGAGACTTGATGTGAGGACGATATTGTATGTTATTTTGTGTGTGACTTGGAGGTCTTTTATACAGTTTTTATTTATATCGTCTTTTACTTCTTCTCTACGGTGTCGTATATCTGTTGTGGTGGTTGTTTCCTCCTTTGGGCATGAATTTTGCTCCCGTTGGCGATGCTTTACTTATATTTATGTTGTACCCATTTTTGGGGTTAGTTTTTACAAAGGAGGTGTTGCCAAAATTTTTTTAAAAAAGTAAAGTTGGACTTTAAAGAATTTGTACTCGAGTTTTCAAAAGTTTTAACAATGTTCTTATCACTTACTACTTTTGATGGTTTAGATTGCGTTTTTGGCTTACTTAAATTGTGTTACGCCTGTAGACGTTGCGTAGTTTAAGGGCTGTCATGTGCCAATTTCGGGTCGTGACAATAAGATTGCATATCAGGGTCGGTATGTAATAGCATTCATTCATAACCAATGTATTACCATTTGGTAATACTAGGTGATATTCGCCAACTGCTTTGGATGCAACATTTGCACCATTCCCTACTCTTACGGAATGATCACCCATTCCCAGTTCTCTTCCTTTCCTCAGCCCATGTAACATATTACATATGTGGGATCCCGATCCAGTATCTAATACCCAGGACATAGAGTGTACTGAAAAACAGTTCTTGGTAACTAACACACCTGAAGAAGATGCATCAACATGCTTATTCTTCGTCTGGGTTGCGTGGGAATCTAGATATTCCCCTATTTCCTTCTCAGTCTTATAACAATTATAAGAAAAAACGGAACCAACGTTCCCCTACTCAATATAACAAGCGGGTTCGGTCAATACATCCATATTACTATCTTGATTAAGGCCTGACATGGTCGCTACCTGGAGAGAGAGAGAAGAAAACACTTTAGCGTATGCTCTTGCAAGATTAGATTGGTTATTATCTTATCTAATCAGGATGGCTCCCACTATTTTTATCAAATCTTCCTTCAAACCCTAAAAGGTAAGACTAGCCGGGATTAATTACACCTTACAAGTTCGCCAATCTTTCAGTCAGGCCAGTGTCGGTACTTTGAAGGATGTTCCCCGTGCTTTCGCACGGACCTAATTAAAATAAACCTCGTTTTCCCAGAGGCATAACCCCGTTAACACCTTTCTAGACACCTACTTGATCAGTTAATTGTGATATGTAAAACTCTCCCAGGAGTAACTCTTACTCGTAGTGGATATCGGGATCCAACTATCTCATAGAAGGTATGCAATCTAATTGCAAATTTCAACACAAGAAATTCCCGATAATATTTTTGCCCCTAGTGTGCTATGAACTTGACAGAGGTCAACAAACCATAATGCGCTAGCATAGTCACAAATTCATCGTTCGGGTATAATTCGGCGAGGTGGAAAATTCGGATTCGGCGAACTATTTGGAAAAATCGGCAGGTATTCAGGAAAGATTCGGTAAGTGTTCGGGAAATGTTCGGGAAGGATTTCGAGCAAGAAATTAATATATGAGACGCTAGGTTTTGATTTTGTGAATTATTTTCTGTTTTTTGAATTATTCGATGTTTTTCACATAATTCGGGAATAATTCGCGAATTATTCGTGAATAATTCGCGAATTATTCGGCCCGCCGATTAAGTCGGCTGATCAAAAATTCGCGAATTATTCGTGAATTCGGCGAATAATTCGTGAATTATGTGACTATGTGCACTAGTCAAGTTCAACCCGCCATTTCATGATTGAATCAAACCCAACCGCACGACCCTTGACAAGGTCAACAAGGCCGTACGACTACCCTAATCCAATCACATCTCATGCTTTAGCAGATAAACATTAATTAGCTACAGTACACTTCGCCTTGACAAGGTCAACAAACGTAGTACGAATACTGAATAGTCCTTATCTGAAATGACGGAAGGCTACGACAAGTATTTAAGAAAACTTGTCGTGTAATGAACTTGATATCGTTGTAGAAACAAGTGATTTTGAAAAGGAGTGTTTTTAGGCTTTTACTAGTTTCTCTAAATAGGCCACTCCCAGTGAAGGGATCTCGGCTCTTTCCTTATCGAATAAGGTGCTAGATATTCTACAAATACCACTATGAAAAGCAAGAACTATAGAAGCAATCAAAAACAAAACCGAGTAAGATGTAGTATCTGCTAGTTTCTCTAAAGTGGTCACTCCCGGTGAAGGGATCTTGGCTCTTTCCTTATCGAATAAGGTGTTGTATATTCTACAAGGAATACCGCTATGCAAGGCAAAAAATAGAGCTACCCTTTTTGAAAATTTGATTCTTCAACATCTTTTAGGTTTCTTTTCTTTCATTAATCTCATTAATGAAACCCCATCATTTATGCTTCCTAAGCATCACAGAAGAAACGAAAATACAACGTACGCTTATGCCATCCGCATTCGCCACAGTGTCCCGTTATGCACCGTTAGGTTACTTAACTAACGGCATAGCGGGGCGGGACTAGCGCGGGTGCAAAACATAAGCAACGTTTATTATATATCATATATATAATAATAAAACATTCGTCTCAAACATATAAAATGATAACATCACAGAATATCAGCAGCAGAAGATAACATATGAAATATTGGATATACTAGGAATTCCGTGTTTTAAATTAAGCAGTATAAAACACGGATTCCACGGTCGTGATGAATAGCCAAACCCACATCCCTAGACCCCTACGAGAGCGGCAAGCAACCCTATCAATTCTAGAGTTAGGAGATCCGGGCTCGACTCCTCGAGATGGTCTCCCACTGGACTCTAGAACCCGGTTACTTATGCTCCCCACCTTGGGTCTATCCTAATGCGGAAAAGTAAATAATATACAACAATGGTGATATCATCCTCAACCCGGAAGTTCCCCAATAAAAGAATATTACATACAATGAATTTTACATGAATGAAAATAAAAACTCTCATCTCACATAAAACCCCCGTCTATTCAAAACACGACGATCCAATATAACATATCACAGCAACACATAACATCACATGTCATCAACGTAAGTAAATATGCGTATCCCAATTGTCGTTGACATATAGCACCGAAACCGGCGATACACCACATATTACACTTACGGTCGCAGAAAAGAAAATGTCAAACTACAACATTTGGAATCCATAATCATCTTAGACATCATAAACCCGAAATATCACATACTTCGGATTTCATGCCTAAACATATGAATTCCATATATTGTATCACATTCCACAAACAGTTAGACGATGTTAGACATTCTAATCGAATCAACAAACACCCAAAATTTCCCAAAAATCTCAACACTTGAGCGGTGTTAGAAATACCCAGAACCATACCACAGTGCCCATGGACCAGCAGCTGAAGGCCTGTCCCAAGCCCTCAAGTGGCGCCATGGAACCGCCGCCAAAATAATGTTTTGGCCGCGGTTCCGCGGTCACTTAGACGAGTTAGGGACTCGTTCTTCAGGTGGGTCCATAGAATTACCTGCACGATTTTTAGAGTATTTTTAACATGAAAAATTGCAACTTTTGGAAAATTTCCAGAGAGGGGTCCAAAATTGGGCTTTCGGGGTTCGATCGGACTTCTAACTTCGTCTAGACAACGCCTAAAGCTCTAGCTTGGCTCTGATACCACTGTAGGGTTCCTAAGCATGACAGCAAGGTTTCGGGAAGCATCGTCCATGCCAATTTTTAATTTTTCCATGCTAAAAGAACCCTAACCAAGAATCTTTAACTAGAGATTTAGACGAAACGATATGTAAACTACTTTCCATCTAAGTGAATAGGGATTACAACCTTTGTAGACCGTTCCTTCACTTCTATAGCTCCTTGTAGTGGTCCCTTCGCTGCAATCATCGAACTCTCGGACTCTTGAGTGGCTCCACAAGGTGAATGATGCATGCTTGCTTGAAGTCTTCAAAATCCAAGATGATCTACGTCGAGGAAACACGGACTCAAGCTATCACTTCACTAATGTGGAATTAGTGAAGCTAACACCCTAATCTAAATGGCTAGTTTAGAAGAGGATGATGAAGTAGGAATTTTTCTCACTTTAGAATTTAATTTCTCACTATTTTTCTTTATCTCCTCAAATCAAAGAGAAAGAGAGAGAGAGAAAGAGCTTGAAGGAGATGAAGAAAGAAGAAGATGAATGAATAATGAGCTTGAGGTTAGAAATGCAACCATGGTGAGTATATGTCATGGCTAACCCATGTAGAGAATAAACCATGGCTAATTGATTATGGTTAGGTTAATAAATATCTTAGGTAAAACAAAACAAGTGGACTTAGTCAATGGTTCTACAAGCTTCATCCAAGCTCAACCATGACTAATTCCATGTTTATTTGAATTACTTAATATAAATAAAAACCTAACCATTATCATATAACATAGTATGATTCTCGTACATCCAAGTTGCACGTATAACCTAGCATGTCACAATATTATATATCACATATATAATTTGTGAACAAAAGTAAACTATACAATAAACATATATCACATATATGTTAAATGTATAATGAGTGAGAAAATTAAATACTTGAGTGAGCATATATTAGTTAATGTAATTTAATATATCAAATGTATAATTATACATTAAATTATTAAATCAACGCTTGATTTAATAATCCGGCTATATCACATATAACCGACTAATATAATATGTATCATTTCATCGAATCAACACTTGATCCGATAACCCGGCTATATCACATATAACCGGCTGATATCACATATAGGGAGAATAGAATTCGGTATCACATACACGTATTAATCTCGGTCCCGCACATATCACATATGTGCTCCTACTCCGCTTCGCCTGAGCCAGGAAACCTCTGTGTAGGACTCTAAAGACTCGTCAATACGCCGGCAGTAGGTGGTGATCATATCAGTCACCCACAAGCCGTCAGTGGTACTAGCTGGACGTAACGGCTACCCCGGTATTAAGCGATCAGAAGATCAACAAGCAAGCCCGCTCTAACTCCTGTAAAGCCTGTCAGTAACACTACCGTACAATCCGGTCTCTTCGTCTGATATGTTGCATATCCAGTCTAGGGGTGGTAAACGTCAGACCCCAGTAACCGATAAGTCGTGCCGATATGAGGCTCATAACAGGTAGAGAAACTACTGATAACACTTACCAGTAGATCTCAATATCAGCCTTAGCCAGGGACTTCCTGTTATAGCCAATCGAACACAGCGCAACATCAACCCCCAATACCGGGAGATACGAATCCCCTCCTATCGCTCATTGCTTCCATATGACTCGGGACTGTACCCAAAAACAACCGTTTTGCACGATCTCTTAAACGTGGTAAGGTGGAAATCAAAGCACAGTGGGAATCACACAAGACTCTATGACGATCTCGGGTCTACATACTAACCTGTACCAGTGTCACCAGAGAACTGCTATATGACGATAGGTATAATACCAACTAGGAATTCTCGGCGAGTTCGTTCAGTGTACCCAGTCTCCACTGAGCACCTGTATACCATCTTTGATGTCAAACACCAATAGATATGGGATCATCCATCGCCCATCATATGGGTCATGATTCGTATACGCTAGTCTACTCTGGAATATCGATGCCCTATCTCGATACACCCTCGACTAGGAACAATTATAGGATGTACTTGTAGACTACCCTTGGCCCCACTAGTATGATCTCCATCATAGCCCTGGTAGTCAAGTACACATCCTAAGGGCTTTATCAACATGTGAGAGCAAGACAATATCACATATACAAGTCAACATGTTAAGACAAAGAGCAACCAAATAACATACTATCATGTCGAGCAAGAAAGTCCTCTCTATATATATCCAAGCATCCACTATAATATACATCACATGTACAATAATGGCCTCTAGGGCATACATATAACTAACATATAGTACAATCAATCGATCGGAATCCTGCAAGTATCCAATACAGCTACTATATCGTTTCGCCTGAACCAGGGAAACCCTTTGTGTGGGGATCTAAAGACTCGTCAATAAGCTGGTAGTGGATTTAACCACAAGCACGTCAGCGGCACTAGCTGTATGTAATGGCTACCTAGGTATTGAGCGAAAGGAAGGAAAACGAGCAAACTCATCCGAACCCCTACAGAGCCTATTCGTGACAATCTCCATACAGTCTGGTCTGTTCGTCTAAGAATATCGCATATCGGGTCTAGGAGGTGGATAAAGTTAGACCTTTAATAACGCGATATTTCGTATCGGTATGAAGCCCATCACCCACTGAGAAACTACTGATCCAAATCAGTAATTCTCAACTAGCTTGGCCAAGGATTTCTGGTGATGGCCACCCATGCACAATGCGACATCAACCCCCAATACTGAGAGAGACGAATCTCCGACGATCCGCTCACTGCCTCCATGTGGCTCGGGACTGTTGTCACGACTCGAAATTCGACACGTGACCGGCACTTAACCACGTAACGTCTATAGGCGTAACGCGACTAAGTAAGCCGAAAACCCAGAAATCAAAACCATTAAAAGTAGTGAGTGTTGAAAACGTTTGTTTTAAAACCTTTGGAAAACCTTAAGTAGTTTAGTAACTTTCTTTAAAGTTCAAGTTATTATCTTAAAAATTTTGGCAGCATTTCCTTTGTAAAAACTAACCCCGAAATCGGGTACAAGACATGATATGAATGAAATGATATATAATAATAATAAAACATCCCAAACGGGAGCAATCACGCCCAACGGCGGAAACAATCACCACAAGAGTAATATACGACGCCGTAGCGAAGAAATGAGAAATAAGTGAAAAACATCATAAAAAGATAAAACTGCATAAGTAAAGTCGGCTCACACGAGCTCGACACCAGAGTACAAATAATATACATCATCGTCCTCACACTGGTCTCTAAGTCAATACATAAAATAGTAGATGGAGGGTACTAGATACAAAAGTGTGTACAACTGGAAAATAACCGGATACCATAAAACCCACCTAGCAGCAAACAGCTCACGCACCAACTGCCGTGGTATCCGTAGCCAAAAAGATACAAGAAAGCAGCCTGCCGCGACTACTCTGAGGGGCAACCTGCAAACACTGTGGCACAACGGAGGTGAGTTGCCAACTCGTGAATAGAAATAACATATAAAGGTAATCACGAGTATGAACGTATTGCGTTGTTCTAACATGTATAATCAGATAACATCTATATGATGAGCTGAGTATGCGATAATCATACAAAAGTACTCAATCAGGTACTACAACTACATGATGCAATGCATAACAATTAATGCTGAGCATGGGATAAAATATCATCAACACGGAATGTCAATGTCGAAAACTCCGGTGTTTACCAAAAACATCCTAAAACCCAGTACTCAGGCGCCGCATACCAGATCGGCCCTCAGCATGTATCTCATGTCATAACTCTCAGGCGGTATTCTACGGATATCCGTCGGGTCTCCAACTGTCACCGGCAGGTAATAGTCCCTCCGCTGGGCTCACCGTCTAACTATACAAGTCTTCTTGCCCCGGGGTACCATACCGGGTCCACCATGTTCCCGCAGACGGTGCCTACCACTCCTCGAATCGGGTATACCACACAAGCTCTCAGAACCGAGAAATCTCATGGTGGACGCACTAAAATATCATATCAAGAGAAACCGGGTTTTTAAAATAAGGCATACTTTCTTGAAAAGGTACCACTGTTCTCAAATCCAAAAATCACATGAAATCCAACTCAATACGTAAATATGGATGCATCAAGGTGTATATATGCACCAACAAATGTACAACATGTATGTGCACAAGTATGGGTATGCGAATGAGTATGTGCACAAGTAACATAATCATGTCGAATCATATATGAGGTGAGCTACAATATACTGTTCATGGCAATTCTATAGTGTGAGTATCATGGCAATTACTAATGGTGTGTGTGTAACATGCAGATTAGTGCTCGTGCAACATGAACCGTTAGTAACAGTGCGGTGTGTTATTAATTCTAAGTCCATATACATATATATAGCAGGAAATACAGTATGCAACCAATGTATATGAATACAAATATGCAGCTACTATAGCCTATCAAGCCCTGACGCATAACGCCATACGGGCGATTTCCCCGTAGATGTCAAATCTACTCACCGTGGTCTCGTGCTAAGTGTAGCCGACAACTTGTTTCCCTTTCTTCGCAGCGTCCGTCGTACTCGCCTGCGAACCTAGAATTTCATAAAATAATACACATAAGCTAAAATCTACAAAAACGCGACATTAAAACCAAACAAGAAACCCGCGTCGCGAACCAAACGCGTGTGTGTCCGATACGCTAAAACGTGTGATTATGCGCCTGAAGCTTCCCTGACACGTCGCGACACGCAGGAAATCACCAAACCCACACACGTATCACACGTGTCGCGAAAGTTAAAAGTGTAGGAAATAGGGTAATTGGTTCCAGATTTTGCTACAGATAGAATTTTAAAAAGTTGCATATACCATAGGTCTTAATAATATAGCAGACACCCACACAGCAAACCCCAACACCCAAGTCCCCCATCTGGCCGCAATTTGCGGCCAGAAAGAATATTCCGGCGGCCCGCCTAGGGAATTGTGCTCCCGTTCTTCGCGTGTGTTCTCTAAATCTAGTGTACATGCTCCAGTAAATACAATTTTTGCCTGAAGCAATCGGGTCACAAGGAGATCACAACAGAGCACAAAACCTAGTTAAAAATCTAATTTAACACTAAACTAAAACATTATGGTGTTTTAGTGCAACCTGAAACAAACTCTAGGTTAAAACAACACTATAAGCACTTAATTAAGTTAACCAAGCCATAAAAACCCTAACTTATCATAAACTTCACTAATTTCCTCTCATTAGCACTAAAATGCACAAAAATACAATTTTTAGCTAAATAAACTACAAGTTAAGAACTAAAGTGCTAAGGGTGAGTTTAATACCTCCAAAAGACTTTAGGGAAACCCAATTTCCAGCCCTTGCCTTCAAAGGTACTGATTGGCCACTAAAATCCTCAAAAGAGCCATTAATCCAAAGGTTTTTGTGAAGGAAAAAGGGATTTTTGTGTAGGGTTTGTGTTGAATATGAAGAGGAGCAAAAGAAGAAGAAGAAGATGAAGATGTTGCTGCTGCTACTCTGCTGGAATTTTCCAGAAATGAGAGGGAGAGAGAAATGAGATAGAGAGAGAGAGATGGTCAAGGTCAAGCCCATTCCTCACCTAATCCAACCCATACCTCCCATTATTTAATTTTTTATTTTAAAATGAGGGTTTAAACTTGGTTTATGTGGGAATAAGAACCATGCAAGAAGAAAAGAAAAATGGTTACATGCTAACACTTTTAACCTAAGTCACAAAAATGTGATGAGTGTGCATGTTTGTCACACTAATCTCGCTTAGAAAAAGTAATTAAGGAAAATAAGATTTATGGTTTTTTTTTTAAAAACACGCATCATTACTAACTAATGCGAAATTAACCTAAACGAATTTCAAAGCGTTACAACTGTTGTAAGTCCGCGTTGCCCACCCCGGTGTTTGCGAGGAGGCGGAAACGGTATAAAAATCGGATTTTTAACACACTAGGCAACATGGACTAGCAAAAGGAGGATCTTTGCTAAACAAAAACTAACTACAAAGCTAAAAAGTTTAGCTACTCGGAAAAGAGGATATACCTAGGGCTTCTAGTCCTTCTCTCATTGCTCCTTGGAGTGAATGAAAGTGATCTCCTTGTCGCCTTCTCTTGTCGAAGAAGGATCCACCCGAGAGCCTCAACCTTTGGCTTCAACTTCAAACTAGAAGTAACTAAGATGCTTGGAGTGCTAATCCTAGAACCTTAGAAAGAGTAAAAATTATTTTAGAAGGATTTATCTCAAGCTCAAGATTTTCTCAACTCATGAGAGGGGAGAGCTAGAGAGAGAGGAAAAGGAGGAGAGAGAACCAAAATGATAGAATGAAAAAGAAATGAACCATTCTTCTCATATATATGAATTATGGAAATTAGATAATTAGCTAAGATAATTGTCATGGTTAATCAAGAATTGACCATTATCATTTCACATTAAATGCCTTTTGCAAGGATCAAAGAGCATCTTTCATATGGAATGATGATGGTCAACATGTCAACCAAGGTCAACAAGTCAAGTATAGTCAAATGGTCAACAACCCTAATCATGCACAATTATGATTAACTAATATCAATTAATCATAATTCACACATAAGCATTAGGGTTAAGAAAATGACAATGGTCATCAACCCTAATCAAAGTCCTCTGCCTCTGTCTCAGTCAACTGTGCATACACACCCGTATCCGTGTTCCGAAGAACACAAATACAATGAGATAAAACCAATCCCAAATCATATACAAGGATCCGGCTTAAACCAAAGCCCGCTGGTATAAGCTGTCCGGACAGCAAACGTGCACAAGTGCGCGGATGTGAACGAACCCTGTCGCAAAACCATGCGACCTCTACTCACCTAAAGGTAAATAACCCTCTGTGTGGGACTCTAAAGACTCGACACTACGCTGGCAGTGGGTTTAACCACAGACCGCAAGCGGCACTAGCTGTACGTAACGGTCCCCAGGTAGATGCCGATAAGAAGACTGACGAGGTGAACCCATCTGAACTCCTACTGAGCCTGAATGTGACAGTCTCCGTACAGTCCGGTCTGTTCGTCTGATACATCGCATGGCGGGCCTAGGGGGCGGTAAACGTCAGTCCCCTAATAGCGGTACAAGTCGTGCCGGAGTGTAGCCCAGAACACCCTGAGATAACACTGGAAACCTACCAGTATATCTCGCTTGCCCTGGCCGGGGACTACTTGTGTAATGGCTCTCCTGGACACAGCGCGATGTCAACCCCCAATACCGGGAGAGACGAATCCTGTCTAACCGTCACTGCCTCCAAGTGCTTCGGGACTGCACCCAACTACTACCTGTTTGCACGACTCCTTTGAGCCGTGGTAGGGTAGTAATCAAAATACAGTGGGAATACACTCGAGGCGAAGTGACAGTGTCAAGTCACCGGACTAAGCTGTACTCATGTCATCTGGGAACTGATAACCGACGATAGGTATAATACCAACCAATAGTTCCCGACGAGTCCTGTCCAGTATACTCGTAACCTAACGAGCACCCGCATACTATCTTAAGTACGACATACTGATGGCTGTGGGACAGACCGTCTCCCGTGCTGGGATGAGAAACGCATACGCTAGTCTACTCCGGAGTATCGATGCCTTGTCTTGATAATCCCACAACCAGGGAAGTGTATATATAAGGATGTGCTTATAGATTACCCAGCCCCCACGAGTGTGGCCGCCATCACAACGCTGGTAATCAAGCAAAGATCCTAAGGGCTCCACTAATGTGTATAGGTGATACAATAAAGAAACACATGTATACATTAAAGCAGAGACAAACCAAGTAGCATACTACCATTTCGAGCAAGATTGTCTATACAACTGTGAATATCCCAAGCTTCCATCAAGTAATATACATACTAGTATGATACAGTAATGGCCTCTAGGGCAAATACACTAACAATCTCCCACTTGCACTAAGGCCATGTACTGGCGTATCGAAGACCTATCATCTCGATCAGCCGCTCGAACTGAGTCTAGGGTAAGGCCTTCGTGAATGGATCTGCAGTGTTATCTTCTGAAGCAACCCTCCGAACCTCGATCTCCTGGCGATCCACGATCTCCCTGATCAGGTGATACCGCCTCAAGATGTGTCTGGATTTCTGATGGGACCTGGGTTCCTTCACTAAAGCTATAGCCCCGTTGTTGTCACAATACAGAGGTATTGGATCAACAATGGACGGAACCACCTGAAGTTCTTTCAAGAACTTCCTCATCCAGACGGCTTCTTTTGCGGCATCAGATGCAGCGATATATTCCGCTTCCATAGTCGAGTCAGCAACGGTTTCCTGTTTGGAACTCTTCCAACACACCGCCCCTCCATTGAGGGTAAAGACAAAACCCGACATGGACTTGGAATCATCCTTGTCACTCTGGAAGCTGGAGTCAGCAAAGGCCTCGATCTGGAGGTCTTTTCCGCCATATACCAAGAACATCTCCTTAGTCCTTCTCAGGTACTTGAGAATGTTCTTTACCGCTATCCAGTGTTTCTCCCCAGGGTTTGACTGATACCGGCTTACCACACTCAGTGCGTAAGAAACATTTGGTCTGGTACACAACATCGCATACATTATAGAGCCTACCGCAGAAGCGTAGGGTATAATAGACATGCGATCCCTTTCCAAATCAGTCTTAGGAGACATCTCTTTAGAGAGGGCGATCCCGTGACAAGCCGGTAGATTACCGCGCTTGGAATCTTCCATACTAAATCTTTTCAGTATGGTGTCGATGTACTTGGACTGCGAAAGTCCTAATATCCTCTTGGATCTATCATGATGGATCCGGATCCCCAGAATGTAGGAGGCATCACCCAGGTCTTTCATGGAGAACCTGTGTGACAAGAACCCTTTGACAGATTGTAGCATAGGAATGTCATTTCCTATCAAGAGAATGTCATCCACGTATAAAACGAGGAATACGACAGCTCTTGCTACAAATCTACTATAGATGCATGGTTCATCTGGATTTTTGATAAAGCCAAATTCTTTGACCGTCTCATCAAAACAGATGTTCCAACTCCGCGATGCTTGCTTTAGTCCATAAATGGAGTTAAGCAACTTGCACACCTTTCCGCTGCTCCCACTCTGAATGAAACCCTCTGGCTGGTCCATATAGACACACTCCTCTAAATTTCCATTTAGAAAAGTGGTCTTTACGTCCATCTGCCAAATCTCATAATCGTGGAAGGCAGCAATGGCAAGAAGGATCCGAATGGATTTCAGCTTAGCCACTGGAGAAAAGGTTTCGTCATAGTCCAAAGCAGGTCTTTGATGAAAACCCTTTGCAACAAGTCTAGCTTTATAGGTCTCGACCTGTCCATCTTCACCAATCTTCCTTTTGAAGATTCCCTTGCATCCTACGGGTTGTACCCCATCTGGAGCAATGTCCAACGTCCATACTTTGTTGGTGTACATGGACTCCATTTCGGTCCGCATTGCATCCAGCCATTTTACCGAGTCAAAGCTCTGAATGGCTTGCTGGAAGCTAGTCGGCTCATCACTATCAATGATGCAATCTTCTCTATCCCCGTCTATGAGAAAACCGTAGTATCTCTCGGGCGGATGAGACTGCCTACTACTCCTGCGGAGCGGCGTAGGAATGTCCTGATCTTTCGAACCCTCTAGTTCTACTAAGCTTTCAGTAATAGCTCGTGGTTCTGGAATTTCTTCCAGTTCTATTGCGCTCCCACTAATTTCCTTTTCCAAGAACTGGTGTTCTAGAAAGTGGGCAAGACGAGAAACAAAAACCTTTTGTTCCTCTTCGCAATAGAAGAAATATCCCTTGGAGTTCTTTGGATATCCCACAAACTTGCACTGTACTGAGCGTGCCTCGAGCTTGTCCGCATGCTGCTTTTTGACAAAAGTTGGACATCCCCATGTCTTAATGTGATTAAGATAGGGTCTCTTCCCACACCACATCTGATATGGTGTAGTAGGCACAGTCTTAGTTGGAACTCGGTTCAAAAGATATGCAGCTGATTCTAGCGTATATCCCCAGAATGATCGCGGTAACCCAGCGTTACTCATCATGGACCGTACCATATCCAATAGGGTTCGGTTCCGTCTCTCCGATACACCGTTATGTTGCGGTGTGTATGAAGGAGTAAGCTGAGAGAGAATTCCATTCTCTTTTAAGTAATCCAGGAACTCGGCACTCAAGTATTCACCACCTCGATCAGATCTCAGAGCCTTGATACTTTTGCCTGTTTGTTTTTCTACTTCATTCTTGTATTCCTGGAATTTTTCAAAAGCCTCGGATTTATATTTTATTAAGAAGACATATCCGTACCTTGAAAAGTCATCCGTAAAAGTAATGAAGTAAGAATAACTGTTTCGTGCATGCGTAGACATTGGACCGCATACGTCGCTGTGTATGAGTCCCAAGAGCTCGCTCGCTCTTACTCCGTGTCCGGTGAACGGAGTTTTTGTCATCTTCCCTTTGAGACAGGATTGACAAGTTGCATACGATTGATATTCGAACGGATCCAAATATCCTTCTGTATGTAACTTCGGCAACCTTCTCTCATTGATGTGACCGAGTCTACAATGCCATAAGAAAGCCTGATTGATTTCTGGAGACTTTCTTTTGTGTGTATTCTGGACATTGAAAATCTGTGGTTGGTTTAATACGTATATTCCATTGTTTAATGTACCTGACCCAATCAAAACTTGATTAAGGTGAATGTTCACAACATTACTTATAAATGCAAATTCATAACCTTCTTTAGACAATTAAGATACAGAAATGATATTACAAGTTGCATTTGGTACAAAATAACAACCACGCAAAACCAAAAAGTGTCCATCTGACAATCCCAAGTGATAGTCCCCCACGGCCTCAGCATCCATGCTAGCTCCGTTTGCAACTCTGAGGGTCATATCACCTGCCTTCAAAACCCTACGCCTTCTCAATGCCTGCAAAGAATTACAGATATGAGATTGTAACACCTTAGAATGTGTATTGTAGCTAATTATATTTTAATGTATGGTTTTTAATAAAAAGTTTACCAAATTAAGTTTTAAATATTTTATCCTAATTATTGTGTATTTTATTAGAATTTTGTTAGGCACACACACACTTATGCATGATAACTAGGCTTGTTTTTGGTGTTTAACCATGATTAGCAACCAAGGTTAACTAACCATTTCTCTAGCCTAGGGTTAGGTGTGGTTTAAGTGTTATGGTTGTAATTAGTAATGATATTTTTAAATTGAAAATGAATTTAAAGAAAAAGGGATTTCTTTATGTGGTTGACTTTGAGAGAGAGTGAGCATGGGCATCATGGCTTTGCCCATGCCTCATTATGAGAGAGAGAGTAAGAAGGGGTCCTTGGGTGTGCCCATTTCTCCATTTCCTTTTCTTTCTCTCATTTCCCTCACACTCTCTCACACACACACACACTCACTGCAGAGAGAAAGAGAGAAGCGGCAGCAAGCCTTGGCAGCAGCAGCAACAGAGTGAGAGAGAGAGAGGCAGCAGCAGCAACAGAGTGAGAGAGAGAGAGAGGCAGCAGCAGCAGCTGGGGGCAGCAGTAACATCATCATCATTATCATCATCATCAACACAATAACAACAACAACAACAGCAACTATAGCAGCAACAATAGCAGCAACAACAGAAGCAGCATTAGCAGGTAGCAGCAGCAGCAACAGGGACCCCAGTGCTCGCAGGAGCTCTTCTCCACACCTTCACCTGCCTTCTAGGGTTCAGTGGGTATATTTCCTTAACCCCATTGCATGGTTTGCTTAGTTGTGCATCGATTGATTGGATTAGTGCTAAATTAGCTAATTTGTGCTAAATTGTGGTGTTTAAGTGGAATTTTGGTAAATTGTTGATTTGGTTAGCTACCTTAGGTTGGTTTAGTGTTAGTTAGGCCACTTCAACTGAGATATTAGCCAAACTTCACTAAAATACCATAGATTTCTTAAATTGTGAAAATTTGTGACTTTTGATGTGATTTTGTGATATCTGGTACCTGCTGTGATCCGAGGTGAATACTAGAAAATTAAACATAGTGGTAGTGTTGTACTAGGGGACCTGGAGCACCACCTTCAAGATGGACCCCAGGCCACCGGCCAGGGCCGGCGGCGGCTGAAGGAGGGGCCGGCGACGCCGGGCTAGTTGGAGAGTTAGGGTTTGGGTTTTGTTCTGTAGGTGTCTGCTATGGTTAGGGTTCCTCTGGTCTTGTTGAATTGTTTAGTTTTCACAGTAGTCAAAATCTGGGATCATATGTCGGTTTTGGTGTCCGTTGTGTTTGCGCGATACGCGCGATACGTGAGTGGGTTCTGTGATCCAGCGTATCGCGGCGTGTCGCGATGGTTTTTAGACGCGTACACACAGGATTCAGCGTATCGTGCACACGTGCGCTTAGTTCGCGACGCGAGTTTCTCGTTTCGTTTCGATATCGCGTTTCGCAGGATATTTGGCTTATATGTGATTTCCATGTCTTAATTGCAGGTTTGCAGACAGGACTACAGACACCACTACAGGGGGAGCAGATGATAGGATTCACCAAGCGTGGAGTGTAGGTGAGTAGATATAACATCTACAGGGGAATCGCCCGCATGGCGTTATGCGTCTGGGCTACGATTCAATTACCTGTCGCACTTTCTACGTCATTGTAGAATTGCGCCTTACTGCATTTCCTAGATATAGTTATATACTGTGACTAGCAGCCGTAGGACATTGCACACATTATTGACGGTCCATGTTGCACGAGCACGGATTGCATGCTACACACACACCGTCAATAATTGCCATGTCACACACTACCCCTTATAGCTACTATTGCTTGCCACACATGACATCTAGCCTATCGGTATACCTATAGCGTATCATACCTTTAGTGATAGGTATATTTTCACTTGCGATACAGCTACAGGTATACCTCCTACATATTTTACCTATACCGGGAGGGATTTCCTACATATGTTACTTATACCCAGGGGGGTATACGACATCAGTTCCTATAGGTAGATACCTATACCTTGCTACACCTGTATGTTAGATACATATTCAGTTGCTGTCGCATATTTACATTTACTGATGTTACTTAGCTGTACCTTATCTTGATTTCGCATACATCTGGTTCAGCTATATACTTGTGTTTACCTGTTCGCATTCAGATATATCGCATACATTTATTCCTGGATTGCGCATTGTTTATCTGGATTTTTATATGATGTTTTCGGGATTTGGGAACCGCGGGAGTTCATGAAATTATGCATACATGTAACAACCCGGTTTCCTTGATATGATATTTGAGCGTCCCCCATGAGTTTTATCGGTGCTGATTATATGCTCCATACGAGGTGCGGTTTCCGTATGAGGGTATATGGTGGGGCCCGGTATGGTTCCCCTCGGCAAGAAGATCGATGGGTTTGCCGATTGAGCCTGGAGGCGGGCGAGTACCTACCGGTGATTGTTTGGACCTGGCAGTAGTCCGGAGGCTACTGGCCAGAGTAGAGAGATGGATGCGGGATGACCTGTACTGTCGGGGCCGAGGGCCGACACTGCAGACGGACCCCGTGGGCTGATTCAGACGGACGGAGCCCCATATATGAGGATTTCTGTGTCGATGCTTGGCACACGTTTTCATGATATTTCTTTAACCCCTTTTTGTATATATAACAGGGGATTTAGCCGTTGTTATATATACCCTTACACCAATATTAGTGGTATGGGACGCTAATATATGTGTATTGCCCCCATCATATTTATTTCTGTACATATATTTACCTTTAGGATGCTAGAAACTTACTTGAGATTGGACTTGGGATACTAGGTGATTCATTGGGATTTGGGCATTGGATATACCTATGTGATTGGTGATTTGTACATTCGGGATATAGGAGATTACTCGATATTGTACATTGAGGAGATGTGAGACTTATATGATGTGAGTGCCCTATATGGGGGCTGATTTGAGGATTTAGGATTGGAGTATCCTGATGGATTGTGATCCTGCCACGATGTCAGGTTTCCGTGGAAGATGACATATTCCACCCTATACCTCACCCTTACCTACCTTATGCACAGATTCATATATTGGTAGTACTTGTAGTGTACCCTTATGACAGTTGCATATTTGCCTTCTCACATCTCTATTGCATAGTTATTGCATACTATTACCATGTCATCATTGCTTCACATATTAATTGTACCTGCTAGTGTACTCTTCTTAGTTCAGCATTGCACGACATATTACTACTGTAATCGCATATCATAGATTCATGCTGTACGTGCATTCCTGCGATTACCTGCATATGTTTTATACTATTCACGAGTTGGCAACTCACCCCCGTTGTGCCACAGGTGTTTCAGGTTGTTCCCCAGAGTAGTCGAGGCAGGCTATTTCTTTATTCAGCTATCCAGCTACCACCTTTTGCTACAGATACCGCATCAGCTCACAGTACCTTTTGCTTAGGTGGGTTAGACGGTTATCTGTATTTCATATTGTACCTTCGTTGTATATTGTACTCTCTCTCCATCTACTATTGTATATTTGACATAGAGACTTGGTGAGGACGTTAGTATGTATTATTGTGGATTTGATGTCTTTTATATACATCTTTCTCTCTACTGTCTTTATTTCTTCGCTACGGCGTCGTATATTTGCATTGTATTCATCTTTGCTGGTTTTTACAAAAAGGGGTGTTGCTAAAATTTTAAAGAAAGAAAGTAAGACTTTTAAAGAATTTGGGTTGCGATTTCAATTGTTTCAAAACTTATATTATCTTTTCCGTATTTTTATGGTTTAGATTTCTGGGTTTGGCTTTCTTTTACTATGTTACGTATTTAGGCGTTGCGTAGTATTAGGGCCGTCACGGGCCAATTTTGGGTCGTGACAGAGATCCTGATCCGGTATCCAATACCCAGGAAGTAGACTTTATTGATAAACAGTTTTCAATAACATACACACCTAAAGCTGAAGCCGCAACTCGCTTCAGATCCTGGGTTCTGGCCTTCCAAGCCTTGCAATCCTGTTTCCAGTGTCCACTCTTGTGACAGTAAAAGCATTCTTCCTTTCCCACAAGCTTTCCCTCTACCTTTGTTGCCTTTCCCTTTCCCTTCGTATCCACTTTACTAACACCGCCCCTTGGTTTGGCGGGGGCTTTCTTCTTCTTTCCCTTGGCTTTCGCCCTGGACCTAGAAGAGGAAGATCCTCCTACAAACAAAGTGGATGTCTCCCTACCTTTCTGTAGGGTGCCCTCAGCACTCCTCAACATGTTCAGAAGTTCGGAAAGTTCAACCTCCTTTCCTTGCATGTTGAAGTTTAGGACAAACTGGGCGTAAGTGGAAGGAAGGGACTGGAGAATCAAGTCAGTGTAGATTTCATTCTCCAACGTGGTCCCAAGGTCCGCAAGCTCCTCTATGTAGCTAATCATCTTAAGCACATGTTCCGCTACGGATGATCCGACGGCCAATCTTGCCGAAAACAGCTTCTTCGACACTTCGTATCTGGCGATACGAGACTGCTCTCCATACAGTTCTTTTGTATGAAGAAATATGGATTCTAGGTCCATATTCTCATGCCTCCTCTAATGTTCATTGTCCATAGAGGCAAGCACGAGGCACTTGGCCTTCGCGCAATCGATCTCCCATGTCTTACGGATTTCTATATCCGCGACGCTGGAGGTTGGACCTGGGACAGGGGGAGCATTGGTGGTAAGGATATACCCCAACTTGTCGTAAGTGATTGCCATCTTAACATTCCTGAGCCAATCTTTGTAGTTTGGCCCTGTCGGTATATTTTTTATCTAGTAATAACTTAAGTCCGGTCATCTTGATTGGTCGCTGCAATTAGGAGAGAGAAAAGAAACACTTTAGCATGATGCTCTTGCAAGTTTAGAGTGGTTTTTAGTTTGTCTAAACAGGATGGCTCCCACTGTCTCTCGAATCCCTCCTCAAACCATAAAGGAAGAATTAGTCGGGATCAATCTCACCATACAATACTTGCTTAACCGTTCAGCTAGGCCAGTGTTGGTACTTCGAGGGAGGTTTTCCAACGCTTTCACGAAGTTCCTTAATTAAGTAACCTCTTTTCCCTGTGGGCGTAGCCCCGCTAACACCTTTCTAGACACCTACTAAGTTTATAGCATTGATCGTTAAGTGAGAAATTTCCTGAGGAGTAGCATATACTCACAGTAGGATCGGGATCCAAATATCATCGCGTGACAAGACTGAAGGAATCCTACCAGAATTATCACACTCCAAATGGTATGCAGCGCTAGCAAGTTTCAGTTCTTTTGAAACTCCCGATGTGGATTTTTGCCCTATGCTCTTATGACCTTGACTTTGGCCAAAATATCATAAGTCACATGTCAAGTTCTACCCGTCATTCTCCAGGTTAATTTGGACCCACCCGTACCTACCCTTGACTTTGGCCAAAATGGCAGTACGACTGTCCCAAACCAACGCATCTATCTATGCTGCACATGAATACCCAATAGCTACCAATCACTATGCCTTGACTTTGGCCAACATACATAGCTTGAATACTTATTGACCATTCATGTGAAATGACGGAGGGCTACGAATGGTTTTGGCGAAACCGTGAACGTAGTGAACTTGATATAATCGATGGAACGAGATAGCTTTTTAAAGGAGTGGTTCAAGCTCCGCATTTAAAAGTTGGTTTTTGAAAAGAACCGAGTGGTTTTCAAAGTGTTCCAACGACTTTTACTTGGTTTATTTTCTTGCATTAATTTTAATGCGTCCCATCATTTAAACCTACCATTACAGAAAACAACCAAAATATGGTGTACGCTTATGCCATCCGCATTCGCCATGGGTCCCCGTCATCACCCGTTAGGTTACTTAACTAACGATAGAGCGAGGGCTGGACTAGCGCGAATGCAAAACATAAGCAACACCTAAATAGATATCATATATAGATATACAGCAATGATAGTCAATCCAGATCACAGATGAATACATTGGATATACTAGGAATCCGCATTCCATTCGAGCCTGTAACGAAAAGAGGATTACACGGTCGCGATGAATAGCCAATACCCCACCCAAGACCCCTACGGGTGCGGCAAACTACCCGCCAAGTACCCGAAGCGAAGCAACCTCCCTCAACGACGTGAGTAGGCCACTCGGCACTTCGAGATACCCGGTAGTTTGTGCACCCCACCATGGGTCTATCTTAGGAGCAAAAAATAGTAAAAAGAAATTATACAATGGTGGCTACAACCTCAACCCGGATGTGCGGCCAAACAAATAATATTACATCAATTTACATATTACATGAATGAAAAAAAAAAAAAAAAGAAACTCTCATCTCACATCCACCCCGGCTATTCATTCGCGAAAATCCACCGAATTCATATACACAAACGAACAAGCATTACAGATCACAGATATGTATAACCCCCACTAATCGACGTATAGCGATTAGCAAACGTTCAATACATCATAGATATAACCCATTAGTCAAAGTATAGGGAAGTTCGATCAAAAATACGGATTTATAACCACCCCAAATACAAATTTCTTTTCTGGAAAATTTGGGCAGAAATAAAATATTTTAAAAATCCCAAAACCTTAACAGAAGAACACTGCACCAAACTCGGTCCACGACCGAGTCAACTCGGCCGCGGATCCGCGGCAAGAAGCATGTTCTTGCCGCGGAACCGCGGCGCCTTGAACAGTTCACTGGATCGTTTTTGGTGTGTTTCTTAACAAAACCCTGAGCCGATTTTGAAGTATGATTTATTATTTTTAGAGCAGAAAAAAAAATCAACAGAAACTTAGGGTTTTGAAAACTAGTTTTGCGATTTTTACCGATCGAACTTCTATACACTTTACTAACAAGCTAGTTTATGTTTAGTTAGGCTCTGATACCACTGTAAGTCCACGTTGCCCACCCCGGTGCTTGCGGGGATGCGGAAACGGTATAAAAATCGGATTTTTAACACACTAGGCAACATGGACTAGCAAAAGGAGGATATTTGCTAAACAAAAACTAACTACAAAGCTAAAAAGTTTAGCTACTCGGAAAAGAGGTTATACCTAGGGCTTCTAGTCTTTCTCTCGTTTCTCCTTGGAGTGAATGAAAGTGATCTCTTTGTCGCCTTCTCTTGTCGAAGAAGGATCTACCCGAGAGCCTCAACCTTTGGCTTCAACTTCAAACTAGAAGTAACTAAGATGCTTGGAGTGCTAATCCTAGAACCTTAGAAAGAGTAGAAAGTATTAGAAGGATTTATCTCAAGCTCAAGAGATTCTCAACTCATGAGAGGGGAGAGCTAGAGAGAGAGGAAGAGGAGGAGAGAGAACCAAAATGATAGAATGAAAAAGAAATGAACCATTCTTCTCATATATGTGAATTATGGAAATTAGATAATTAGCTAAGATAATTGTCATGGTTAATCAAGAATTGACCATTATCATTTCACATTAAATGCCTTTTGCAAGGATCAAAGAGCATCTTTCATATGGAATGATGATGGTCAACATGTCAACCAAGGTCAACAAGTCAAGTATAGTCAAATGGTCAACAACCCTAACCATGCACAATTATAATTAACTAATATCAATTAATCATAATTCACATATAAGCATTAGGGTTAAGAAAATGACAATGGTCATCAACCCTAATCAAAGTCCTCTGCCTCTGTCTCAGTCAACTGTGCATACACACCCGTATCCGTGTTCCGAGGAACACGAAAACAATGAGATAAAACCAATCCCAAATCATATGCTAGGATCCGGCTTAAACCAAAGCACGCTGGTATAAGCTGTCCGGACAGCAAACGTGCATAAGTGCGCGGATGTGAAGGAACCCTGTCGCAAAACCATGCGACCTCTACTCACCTAAAGGCGAATAATCCTCTGTGTGGGACTCTAAAGACTCGACACTACGCTGGCAGTGGGTTTAACCACAGACCGCAAGCGGCACTAGCTGTACGTAACGGTCCCCAGGTAGATGCCGATAAGAAGACTGACGAGGTGAACCCATCTGAACTCCTACTGAGCCTAAAAGTGACAGTCTCCGTACAGTCCGGTCTGTTCGTTTAATACATCACATGGCGGGCCTAGGGGGCGGTAAAAGTCAGTCCCCTAATAGCGGTACAAGTCGTGCCGGAGTGTAGCCCAGAACACCCTGAGACAATATTGGAAACCTACCAGTATATCTCGCTTGCCCTGGCCAGGGACTACTTGTGTAATGGCTCTCCCGGACACAGCACGATGTCAACCCCCAATACCGGGAGAGAAGAATCCTGTCTAACCGTCACTGCCTCCAAGTGCTTCAGGTCTACACCCAACTACTACCTGTTTGCACGACTCCTTTGATCCGTAGTAGGGTAGTAATCAAAGTACAGTGGGAACACACTCGAGGCAAAGTGACAGTGTCAAGTCAGCGGACAAAGCTGTACTCATGTCACCTGGGAACTGATAACCGACGATAGGTATAAAACCAACCAACAGTGTAACATTTTAAAAATAATTAAATAAATAATTAAATGAATAAAATTGTTTAAGTGAATTATATGATTTTCGGTAAAGTAAAATGTATTTTTCGTAAAATCAAACCGTGATTGTTTTTCATTATAATTTTAAAAATATCCATTTTAATTATTAAATTACTAGTAAATTGTGTTTATTTAGCCACTTATAAATTTTTAGTTTAATAAAATATTTTTCCTAAATTAATTATTTTAAATACTAACATAAGCTTTATTTTTACACTAAATTAGTGTAAATTACAAATTTAAATGGTTTTAATTTTTAAAAATGAACCATGGCATGTTAGAATTTAGTATGTATCATGCAAAAATTATTTGCAAATTTTTCCTATTTTCTAGAGCTTTCTTGAGTTGCTATAGTAAATAAATAAATAAATAATTAAATAAACCATGAAGAGACTTAAGTGTTGTTCTTTCTCTTGAAACTTCTACACACTTTTCCCACTCTCTTCTTTCTCTCCCTCACCTCTCTAGGGCCGGCCACAACCCCCCATGGCTGCCCCCCCCCCCCATTTCCCACACCATTTTTATTCAAAAATTCATCAAAAACACATCAAAAATTCAATTAAAATTCCACAAAATCCTATTTATTCCATACTCTTTATTCATTGCTCATTTTTATATGAAATTTGGAGATGGAAAGCATGCATTTTGGAGGCTCATTTCTTTTTTGGATTTCACATTTTGAAGGTATAATTTTCTTTCTTTTGACTTATTGTTATTAGATGCTCATATTAAGCTTAATTAGATTTAATGAATTAATTCTATGTTCTTTTTTTAAAATGCAAGCTAGGGTTCTAAATTCAAGTTATGATTTTTAATAATTAATTAGGGTTATAGTAGTTAGTTTAACACTTTTAGTATTAGGAAATCTTGCATGGTTATTGTTTAACAAATTGTTATTCAAAAATTGTTTTAAATTAGGAATTTAGTTAACTAGGTTTTTGCAAAATGTGGTTGTGGTTAATATAAAATACTAATTTGGGTTGTTATCATTGGATTATAGTTTTAGTGGAAATATTAGCATGTTAATGGAAATAAAAACTTAGTTTGATTGCTAGTTTCTATGGTTAATTGATAAATTGTGATAAAAATTGCTAATTTTGTAAACTAGATTTTAGAAATTCCTATATAAATGAGATTAAAAATATAATTATGGTTTCATTATATCATTATCATCATGAATTGTGGTTTAAGTCATTAATTTATGCAAAATCATGTTTTATGGTGGAATTGTGGTACTTTGCTTGAAAAATGTTGAAAATTGTTAAAGGGTGCAAACTAGAAATTTCAAATTTATACAAGTTTGTGTAATAAAAATATAGTAATAGTTTGTATAGTCTAGTTATGCTATTTAATGAGTTTTATGACCATTGGTTTCATTTAAATGTTAAGTTTTGATGAAAAACGGTAAACTGGCATTTTCGGGTTTTGCGAAATTGGACGGTTTGATAGATTTTCGGGTTTTGATGGATTTAATCATGTTTTATAGTATAAGTAATGTGTTTTAAAACTACAAGTTGTTTGTTGATGTTATCTCGATCCATCGGAGTTTGTATGCCGATATCGAGCGGTATTTGGTTCTTTTGCGTGGACGTGACATGGGTTTTAACCTATGCTTGTTCCTCATATCGTTTGACTTTTGTATGTGATTCGGTTTACGATGCTATTTATATGTTTGCGTTTAGGTACCCCTCACGTGGACTGCGGGCGATGAAGAGGAGGATGGCGACACCGTCTTCGGCAGACATGGACCAGGTGAGTAGATGCATATCTACGGGGGGAAGTCGGGTGGATGGCGTTTAGCACCCCCGCAACGTAGAATAGGAATAGTACTTATTGACATTAGGAAACCCGATGTGACCATAGATTCTTACTGAGCAGGACCCTAGTAATGACCCTAGGCGGGACTAGACTGATTTAGGAAAACCATACCTGAGGATGAATGCTTTGGGAGAGGTTCGTAGGTTTCTGATAGAAACACACACGCACACACTAAAACTTGTCATGGCGTATACGTATATGTGTGTATATATATAAAACTAGGTATAGGTGTATATATATACACAACACGTATATGGGATTCATTAATGTGATATGATATCTGAGGTATGATGAGACAGTATAACTGGGCTTGATGCCGTGATTCTTGACTATACAGTCGTATTAAAGTGTTAGCGGATCATTAGAGAATGAGATAATGAACATGAATATATAAATTATAAAGGGTGGTGGTGATAGGGAGGTACATGGGACGCTAAAATAGTACCTGGGCTGTAGCTTGTGACTGATCACGATATGATATATGTATGACTTAATCACAATATGACACATGTGACATGATATTTCTGAGGGTAAAATAAGGATTATTTTATGATGGCAATGATATATGATTGATGTATGCGATTATAGTTTAGCACCTTGATCATGAGATGTGTTGATGATGACATTATACGAATAAGGAGACACCTAGGAGATACTTGACCGTACCCCGATATTGGGATGCCGTACGATGGATTTTACCGTACGAGGCTTAGATTTGATGATTGATCCGCACTCTTGATTCGAGGAAGCCGTACTACGTACGTGACGCTATTGAGGTGGGATCGCCGACTATTAGAGATATTGATTCAGACCTTAGGTAGACTCTAGTTTCTTACTGACTAGTCTATTAGGTTTAGTTCCTTAGGATGTTAGATGGACACTGGTTTAGGTTCGACTCATATAGTGGTAGTTGTACTCGTATATCGCAGAGGAGTGGATAATGCACATCTGTCTTGCATTCATACTGTAATCATCATGGTGCATGTTCTTTTATATGTTGCTATAATCAGTATAAACTTTACCTGTTAGGACACCAGCACTATTACCGATGATGCGCATATTCCACGCACACTTATTTGCCGGCTCACACACATCATCATCGGTAATTGCTATGTCACGTACACTTTAGATCATATTGTCTTTTATGGATAGAATCAGTTAACAACTAGACCGATATAACATTGTGATTATTCTCTGACATTAGTACAGACATGATATTTATTGCTTAGACATTCATGCATTCAAATTTTCATGTTATCCTGCAGTATTATGGGCACATGCCGACACTTATCATATACTTACTCATGATTTTAAGATTTGGATTTCTATGAGATTTTTGGATTTTTGGGGAAAACCGCAAGAAATTATAAAACCTTCTCTCTCTCTCTCCTCCTCTCTTTTTAAAATAAGATGAGGTTTTCTCGTGATGTATGTGTCGTCCACCATGAGATTTCATGTTTTCTGTTGGATTTCGAGACCCGATTCAAGGAGTGGATGAACCGTCTCGGGTACATGGTGGGCCCGGTATGGTACCCCGGGGCAAGAAGATCGAGTTGTAGACGATAAGCCTAGCAGGGGAAGACTACCTACCGGTGATGTCTGGCGCGGCGGATATCCGGAGGATACCGACCGTTGTCGTGAGATTTGATGATATGGGCCGATCCGGACTGATGGAGCCCGACATATTGAGACTTGAGATTACATGTGTTGTGTCGATACTTGACACGGATTTCCATGGATTTCATTGTTGAGATTTCAGATGCTTATACACACTTTACTATGATAACAGCTAAAGAGTTCTTATACATGTATATCTGGATTTCAGGATTTGTTACTTTACATTCATGGTGCATGCATTTCATTTCATATGACATAGTATTATATGAGGCACTGACACGAACACGGAGTATCTACACTTACACGTAGTATTACCCTGCTATTACTAGATGTTTGGGAAATAGTAGTGTATTATTATGACCTAGGATAGCGTCGTGCATTCGATTTCTTTTCGTAGATGTCTTCTACTCACGAGTTGGCAACTCACCCCCGTTGTGCCAAATTTTATTACAGGTTCGATGTACAGGTTTCCCTGGCAGCTTGCTGGCACATCTATTCTTTCAGGGTGATTTGCACGGTAGGTTGGTTCACTTGTATCTGAACCACCATTGTATTTTATTCATTCATTTGTATCTAGTAAGCTCCATCAACCATACTTGTATTACTTGATAAGTTTATTGGACCAGACTTTTATTTCGACCTTAGAGTCGCGCATGTATTATTCTGATCTGGTGGTTTTGTTTTCTTTTGAGTTTTGAGCCTCGCCCTTTGGCGTTGTATATTATTGTGCCTGTTGTGGTTGATTCCGCCTATTGGCATTGATGCTAGCTCCCGTTTGGGGATGCTTTTTATTTTTTATGTATATTATACTTGTTGTACCCGTTTGGGGGCCAGTTTTTACAGAGGAGACTCTGCCGAAATTTTTGAGAAAATTTGCTGATGCTTTTAAACTTGTTTCTTTTTTCTTCTTCTTCTTCTTTTTTTGGTTTAGATTTCTGGGCTTCGGCTTACTTAGGTTACGTGGCGCCTCTAGACGCTTCGTAATCTAAGTGCCGGTCACGTTCCGTACTTTCGGGTCGTGACAAAGTTGGTATCAGAGCGCTAGGTTTAACCCTGTATAAGTTTAGGTGACCCTTGGTTGATGGAGTAGGAGATTTTGGTAGAGTAACGTACCGTGGGTATGGTCCGCGGCATACTTACGATACGCTACTCTGCTTAAGGAGCCTTAGGAGGTACATTTGTTTGCACCGTATTTCTTTCGTTCCTTTGATCTATCTTCGTCGATGTCGGAGGGTGGTTCTGTTACCACGGGCGCACGGGCAGAGGGAGCTGCGGCTCGAATGCGATAACCATTAGAGTATTGGTTATTCTTGAGGATTGAAGCATTGCTTAGAGTGCGGACGAAGGATATTCATATGCCGTCCGGATGAAGTTAAAGGGTTCGAACGATTATCAGGAAACCATTTTCCCAAGTTTAAAGTATTCGGAAGAACATGCAGGTATTTCGATGGACCCTCTAGAAGAATGAAACCCTAACTCGACATAATGACCACGAGAACGCCCTTGAACCTCAGAGTTTACGGCAGTTCCGCGGTGCCATTAGTGAGGCTTGGGTTTGCCCTTCTACGGCTGGATCATCGATGCTGGGGTATGTACCGGATATTTTTAAACTGTACTTGAGTGTTGAGCTCTCGGGGAATTATGGGATTTTGATGGATCGATCGAAAAGTTTAATGTAGTCCGGATATCAAGTGAAGGGATCGACTACGTGGGAGACTCTAGATATGAGTATTGCCGTTGGTAGCGCAGTCAGCACAGCTACGAAGAGACGAGTTCAAAGCAGCCGACATCAGAGGAGAGAGGCGGACATTGACGATCGTGTTTACGATTGTGATTTAGTGATTTGAATTTCATATTTTCTGTTATTGGATTTTGGCATTTTGAGGAGTTCGTTTTACGATTTGTATTTCATGTGTGTTCCTTCATTACATTCTAGTTGTGTTTCATATACCGGTTGTATTGATGTTGTTTAGTACATACCCAGTACACTTGATTTGGTTTTAACACCTTTTGTGATTTTGATTTGATTTCGTGCATATGGGTTACACATGATTTTGATATATGCTTCGACCTAGTTTTTATCCATTTTCGTACTGTGATTCGAGTCTGATATTCGATGTATGTTTTCGTGCACCATGTGCACCTGATTAGGATTCTTGCGCATACTTGGCGCACTTGATGCGATTTTGTGCACATCAGATGCACTAAATCGAGGTTTTGTGCAGATTAGATGCACCTGATATTGAGTCGTGGACGCCCGTTGCACTTGACAGATGTTTTTGGTGCACACCTGTTGCACTTAGTTTTGTTTTTTTGTGTATTCATGGTATCTTTAGTTGGTTTCGATTGCAGTGCGCACCGGACGCACATGATATTTTTATGATGTGATTGGGATTGATTTCAGTTTAAGCAGTATGTTTTCATAGTCATTATTATTTGATTTAGTAACCAGGCGGGACGTGTATGTTAAATAAAAGATATATATATAGCTATTTTTTTAAATTAAACGTCCGCTACTTATACCGTGACACGTGCATTGCACGGCGATTTTCAAGAGGGGTTTTTGTATGCTTCTTTATTATGAGGTTTAGGCGATTTTACTAGGATGCGAACAATATATAAGTAATAGATTGATGTATATTATGATGGTTTTCACATTGGGTTATGATATTTTATTCTCGCCATAACTCCGATGATTGCGTTATGCTTGACGGAGTTGATTTTTGTTATGTGTTGATGATTTCGGAGCCCCGACGATTTGAGTGTTTTGCTAAATGTTTTAGTATTTGGAAGGGGAGTTTTAATTTAAATTCAGGGACCGAATTTCTTAAAGGGGGGAAGATTGTAACGTTTTAAAAATAATTAAATAAATAATTAAATGAATAAAATTGTTTAAGTGAATTTTATGATTTTCGGTAAAGTAAAATGTATTTTTCGTAAAATCAAACCGTGATTGTTTTTCATTATAATTTTAAAAATATCCATTTTAATTATGAAATTACTAGTAAATGGTGTTTATTTAGCCACTTATAAATTTTTAGTTTAATAAAATATTTTTCCTAAATTAATTATTTTAAATACTAACATTAGCTTTATTTTTACACTAAATTAGTGTAAATTACAAATTTAAATGGTTTTAATTTGTAAAAATGAACCATGGCATGTTAGAATTTAGTATGTATCATGCAAAAATTATTTGCAAATTTTTCCTATTTTCTAGAGCTTTCTTGAGTTGCTATAGTAAATAAATAAATAAATAATTAAATAAACCATTAAAAGACTTAAGTGTTGTTCTTTCTCTTGAAACTTCTACACACTTTTCCCACTCTCTTCTTTCTCTCCCTCACCTCTCTAGGGCCGGCCACAACCCCCCATGGCTGCCCCCCCCCCATTTCCCACACCATTTTTATTCAAAAATTCATCAAAAACACATCAAAAATTCAATTAAAATTCCACAAAATCCTATTTATTCCATACTCTTTATTCCTTGCTCATTTTTATATGAAATTTGGAGATGGAAAGCATGCATTTTGGAGGCTCATTTATTTTTTGGATTTCACATTTTGAAGGTATTATTTTCTTTCTTTTGACTTATTGTTATTAGATGCTCATATTAAGCTTAATTAGATTTAATGAATTAATTCTATGTTCTTTTTTTAAAATGCAAGCTAGGGTTCTAAATTCAAGTTATGATTTTTAATAATTAATTAGGGTTATAGTAGTTAGTTTAACACTTTTAGTATTAGGAAATCTTGCATGGTTATTGTTTAACAAATTGTTATTCAAAAATTGTTTTAAATTAGGAATTTAGTTAACTAGGTTTTTGCAAAATGTGGTTGTGGTTAATATAAAATTCTAATTTGTGTTGTTATCATTGGATTATAGTTTTAGTGGAAATATTAGCATGTTAATGGAAAGAAAAACTTAGTTTGATTGCTAGTTTCTATGGTTAATTGATAAATTGTGATAAAAATTGCTAATTTTGTAAACTAGATTTTAGAAATTCCTATATAAATGAGATTAAAAATATAATTATGGTTTCATTATATCATTATCATCATGAATTGTGGTTTAAGTCATTAATTTATGCAAAATCATGTTTTATGGTGGAATTGTGGTACTTTGCTTGAAAAATGTTGAAAATTGTTAAAGGGTGCAAACTAGAAATTTCAAATTTATACAAGTTTGTGTAATAAAAATATAGTAATAGTTTGTATAGTCTAGTTATGCTATTTAATGAGTTTTATGACCATTGGTTTCATTTAAATGTTAAGTTTTGATGAAAAACGGTAAACTGGCATTTTCGGGTTTTGCGAAATTGGACGGTTTGATAGATTTTCGGGTTTCGATGGATTTAATCATGTTTTATAGTATAAGTAATGTGTTTTAAAACTACAAGTTGTTTGTTGATGTTATCTCGATCCATCAGAGTTTGTAAGCCGATATCGAGCGGTATTTGGTTCTTTTGCGTGGACGGGACATAGGTTTTAACCTATGCTTGTTCCTCGTATCGTTTGACTTTTGTATGTGATTCGATTTACGATGCTATTTATATGTTTGCGTTTAGGTACCCCTCAAGTGGACTGCGGGTGATGAAGAGGAGGATGGCGACACCGTCTTCGGCAGACATGGACCAGGTGAGTAGATGCATATCTACGGGGGGAAGTCGGGTGGATGGCGTTTAGCACCCCCGCAACGTAGAATAGGAATAGTACTTATTGACATTAGGAAACCCGATGTTGTTAGTTATATGTATGCCCTAGAGGCCATTACTGTACATTGGATGTATATTGTATTGGATGTTGGGACATATATAGGGAGGACTTTCTTGCTCGACATGATAGTATGCTATCTGGTTGCTCTTTAGCTTAACGTGTATACTGATTGTCTCTCTGTTACATGTTGGTAAAGCCCTTAGGATGTGTAGTTGACTACCTAGACTATGATGTGGATCATACTAGTGGGGACATGGTAGTCCATAAGTACATCCTTCAAGGTCCCTAGTCGTGGGTGTAAGTGCACGGCGGCGCCCCGGCCGTCAATCCGACGCCGGAATGCGGAAGCGGTGATAAACTTTAATTTTGCGGACTTAGCAAACCGGCACCACCGCGCACTAAACATCCGGATCGTAACCATTAACAAGTCTAAGCTACTAACAAGAAAGGGAAAAGAAGTATACCGACAGATCTGAGTCCTCCGGTCTTCTCGTCGTCGTCCCGATCTCCTGCGGAATGTCCCGTCTCCTCCTCGTCGCCGGAAGTGCACCACATCGCCTACATCGTTTACGGGCTCCCACCTCAATGCCGAGGAAACTCGGGCACGAAACCGGCTACTCGACGTGCCCAAGATATGCTATAGAATATCTAGAGAAGAAGTCTCATTTTTGGGGTTCATGGAATTGCCTTTTGTGGTGGAGGAAAAAGAACTTGGAGAAAGGTAGGAAAAATGTAGCATACAAAAGAATGAATGTATCATATTTTCTTCTCTCATCAAAATGAATCCACTTCACCATTCCATAGGAATGGCCGCCCCCCCCCACCCATGTGTGATTGGAGAGAGAAAGACTAAGGTCAAGGGGGTGGGTGGAAGTAATGATGAAAAGAGATGATGAAAGAATCCAATGATCACAACCATAACCCACACTCCAAAACAAGTAATCAACAACCATGATGGTTACAAAAAGTCAAGCCATCATAAAGATATGAAGTCAAATGATGGGACAAGTATCATGACATGATAATATGCAAAGACCCCCTCCACAAATGCTTATTTGCAACAATGCAAATAAGCCCTCCTCCACCAATCTTCGGCCAATGAACGGAACAATGGAAATCGGCCGAAACGGAAAGCAAACTGGCAACTCCAGAAAACTGGTCCCGTAATAAATCACAGGAAAACCCCAATACTGTGCATACACACCCGCATCTGTATTTCGACCGAAATACAAATGCAATGAGACAAAATCTCCACTGTACTATACTAGAATCCGGCTTATACCAAAACCGGCTAGTAATATCTGTTCGATCCTGATCCGTGCAATGCCGCACGTATCTGATCGAACCCTGCCATATAACCATACGGCCTATAGTACAAACTGTCAGATCCTGATCCGTGCAATACCGCACGTATCTGATCGGACCTTGCCATATCTCCATACGGCTTCTACAACCTTTCGCCCGAAAGCTGAGTAACTGAATGTGGGGGACTCTAAAGACTCGTCAATACCTTGGTTGTGGATTTAACCACTAGCACGTCAGAGGTATAAGCCAATACGTAACGGGCTACCAGGTACTGACTAAAAGGGATGTCTGTGAGTGAACTCAGCCTGACAACCCTACTGAGCCTGTCAGTGACAATATCCGTGCAGTCCGGTCCGTTCGTCTATGAGCATCGCATGGCGGGCCTAGGGGGTTGGTAAAAGTCAGACCCCCAAAAGCGGTACAAGTCGTGTCGGAGTGTAGCCCAGAACACCCTGAGATACTACTGGAATACCTACCAGTAAATCTCCTTGCCTCGGCCGAGGGCTTCGTGTAATGGCTCTCGTAGACACAGCACGACCTCACCCCCAATACCGGGAGAGACGAACCCCTGAAGATACGCTCACTGCCTCCATGTGGCTCGGGACTGTACCCAACTAAAACCTGTTTGCACGACTCCTTTGAGCCGTGGTAGGGTAGTAATCAAAGTACAGTGGGAACTCACACAAGACAAATGACGATCCCTAGGTCGATGAACTAACCTGCACACATGTCACCAGGGAACTGCCATCTGACGTCTGGTATATGACCAACTGGCATGTTCCCGGCGAGTCCTGTCCGGTGTACTCATAACCCAATGAGCACCTGTATACATCTTAGGTGATCCAACTGACACCAGTGGCTTGTGAGACCGGCCACCGCCCCTCGTCGGGGTCTCGACTGTATACACTAGTCTACTATGGAGTATCGATGCCCTGTCTCGAAACTCACACGACTAGGGACCATTTAAGGATATGCTTATAGACTGCCAGCTCCCACGTATATGATCGCCCTCATACTGCTGGTGGTCAAGCAAGAATCCTAGGGGCTCTATCAACGTGTAATAGCGACTTGTCAGGTCACCTAAAGCAGTACACGATGATAAAGGTAAACCAGATAGCATACTATCATCTCGAGTAAGACTGTCCTACCGGGATAGGTCCTCCATCAATCATTGCAATCACGTACCTATGATCCAATAATTGACTCTGAGGGCATTATCTCCAACCATCTCCCACTTGCACTCAAGGTTAATTATTGCGATGTCGCATACTCACAGCCCGTGTGATACCGAACACCCAACTCCTCTACTAGTCAGTCTCACAAAGCTCGTTTGCGAAACTATTGCGTTCGAGGAATAACCTCAGTGAGTGGATCCGCCTTGATGTCTCTTTCTATGTCTCTCTATATCTCAAGTTCGCGGAGAAACCCATCTCCCGAAATGAGCAATACCTGTCTTAGAATGTGTCTGGATGTCTGATGGGACATAGCTCATAAATGAACTCCAAATCCAAACTTCTTAGACTGTATCGTCAACTGAACTTAATCAGTATCCTGCACCATGCCTCCCTCAGTATTGCCTTGGACCACCTGTCCAAAATACTGCCCCTCGTCAGAGGGAAAACTATAACTCTGACAACCTCCTTGTCGTCCATGTCACCTTGGAAGCCTGGAATGATAACTGTCTCACGAATGAGGCTGTCGTTATCATATCCCTAGAACATCCACTTATGTTCTATAACTGCTTCCGATTGTTTCTCCAGGATTGGATCAATGTCAACTTATTGCATCTGGTGCAAGAACAACATCTGGTGTGGTACTTGACATCTCATGATTGACTCAATTGCCTAAGCAAAGTGATCTGTCAATCATGCACATCCCTCTCTACTTTAGTCTGTAAGACACCTCTAGAGAGGGTGACTCCATCACCTACAGGTACACTACCGTGCCAGGAGTCGTCCATTCTAAATACTCTTAGAATGCTGTCAAAGTACCCTGATTGGAAAACCACCCAAATCTAGATCTAAAGCCATAGATCTAGTAACCAGTATGTCTGATATAAAATCCATTTCCTTCATGGAGAAACCACTGTGTGACGACCAAAGGATAACCGATCGTGGTATAGGAGTTTCCTTTCCTATTCTGTGTATGTCATCCTAATACCAGGATATCACACCCTACTACCTTCTCAACAGATTCATCCCCTATTCTGATGAAGTCAAACCCATGACTGTCACGTCAGAAATAGATGATCTATCTCCGCTACATCTGCTTTAGTCTATAAATAGACATAAGCTACCTGTCCACCAATGCTTCCGCTGCTCCCACTGACTGCGACAACCCTCTGGCAGAGTCATACAGACGTGCACTTCTAAAACTAGTTTAGAATGACGCTATACTCATCCTCCCGTCGGGTCTCGCAGCCTGGAACAACAGCAATGGTAATTGTGGGTAAACAAGAACTTCCCTGTCACCGTCCTTGAGGCTACCGTAGTACCTCTCGGGTGCCTGAAGTTACCCACCTTATCTGCGGAGTGGTCAAAAGAATGTCAATCCAGATTGAATCTTTAGGTTCCTTATCAAATCTTCAGTAATCGTTTGTGGTTCTGGAATCACTTCCAGTTCTACCATACTCCCACTACTGTTTTCTGAAAAAATCCATTTTTAATAAAACTGTGGCGAGTCTAGAACAATATCTCTATTGTTCACCCAAATGGTAGAAAGTCAACCCTCGTCATAGCCTGGGTCAACCCACAAACAGCCATTACAGAAACGTGCCTTGAGTTGTCCAGTGTCTGGTTTTAATCATAAGCCGGACAACTCCCCGTACCTTAACAACGTTAAGATACGAACTGTTCTATATCCCATATAGGACCAGAGGCACTGATTTAACTGAACCAGATCCAAATCATGCAACTGTCTCCAGCGCATGTCAACTAAATGGAAGGAGGCGGATCAGCGTTACTCAACTTAGGAACACTTCCAATTATGAGTAACCTGAAAGAGAAGGAAAATCTCTTTATCATTACTATCAACTGAATACCATACACAAGTATCTACATCTTCGATCACTTTGAAGAATCCCGATACTTGCTACACCTGGTTCTCTACTCTATTCAAATACCTATAACTTCTCAAAATTCAGACCCTGTGTTTCCACGAAACACCTGTCTAAAAACTAGAGAAGTTATAAGTAAACCGAATATAGTACGAGGACCAACCCCTCTGTCCTGATGGACCCTGGACAACATACAATACTCTGTATAAGTCCCTTGAGTTTGATAACTCATTCACTGTGTGTCGTAGGTTGAAAACTGTACTTATGGTTAAGAAGAATTACACCGCTGTTTAATGCTCCTTACCTAACCATCCACTGGTATAGGTAAATGTCATCGACATAATTTCAAAAAGTATATCTCACTCTATGAAAATAGACGTACAGATATATCGATTTGAAATTGGTGCATAACAGCGGATATTCAAAACCAAATATTTGCCGACCGGCAAACAACCCAGGTGATTTCCTCAAATATCACCGATTGCAACGAATCCCGATATAATGAGGATAGTCACCCAATTCCCAACAACTTACTCCCACTCATCATCTGTAAAACCATACAGATGTGAGAATCATACCTGGTAAATACATACCCTGGAGTAAGTATCTAGTCGGGAAATCAGCTTTCCTTTAACAGTACACAGTGAGACTGAAACATTGAAATGTTTCGTAGGGGTATCCTGGTATTCTTAGTAATGCCTCTTCCAGTATCCAGATTCACAACTGTAACCGTGTAATTCTTTGCCACCTCTCCAAATCCCTTCATATGTCTTTAGTCATTACCTTCTGCACACCCTTTTAGGCCAAATGGTTTTCTTCCTTCCCTACCGTTCGGCACCAGCCTATGGTTTGGAAGAAGACTATCCAATAAGCATAATGGGTGTACTGTCCCAATCCTAGGAACACTCGCAATGCGAGAGAAGGTGAAGATAAAAGACACCTGAATAAATCTTATTCCTAATTCTCCTGAACCAGAATCCATCCCCGAACTGGAACAAGTTCCTTTCGAGTTCGTATATAACCATACGATGGAGTATCCAATAAACTGTGGATCTTCGTAGTGATACGGAGTGTTCTGGAGAAATACAAAGGTGATTTAGGATTGGCGAAGGAATACTTGGTTTGGTCGTGAATATCTGTTGCAATTTACTCTGCCCTCTCACTAATCCCTTGCTTTGTCTTAGCTTAATACCTTCTGCACACCATCGTTATGCTAATTGGTTTTCTTCATTCCCTACCGATCGGCACCAGCCTAAGGTTTGGAAGAAGACAATCCAATTTGCGTAATAGGTGTACTACCCCTAAACCAAGGAGTACTCGTAACCTGAGAGAGGGTAAAAGGAAAAGACAACTGAATAGTCCTATCCGTTTTCTCCAGAACCAGAAACCATCCTCGAATAAATCCCTTCGAGTTCGTATATAACCATACGATGGTTTTGTCCAATGGAAGTGGACGTTCATAGCAATACGGGGTGTCCTGGAGAAAAGGGTAAAAGTAGGAGTGGCAATGAGGTTTGCAACTCTGACAATCCAAAAGCCAGTGTTAAGAAGGTTCGGTCAACTTGGTCACTGAGTCAAAGTCTTAGGGTCGGGTCAATGGTCGCTGCCAAAGAGAGAGAGAAAAGAAACACTCAGCGTGCACTCTAACCTAGATCAGAATGGTTACCAATTTATCTAATCTGGAAACCTCCCACTGTACCGTCAAATTCTCCTCCAAACCTGAAAGAAGAATTAGTCGGGATCACCCGAGGAGTAAACCAACTCATCAGTGGGAATCGGGATCCAACTCTCATCGCATGACAACGTGACGGAATCCGCTCACGGTATCACACTCCAGAAGGTATGCGCATATCTGGCAAGTTTCAGTTCTTTTGAAACTCCCGATGTGATTTCTGCCCCATGCTCTTATGACCTTGGCGTGAGGTCAAAATATCATAAGTCACATGTCAAGTTCTACCCATCATTATCCAGGTTAATTTGAATCCACCCGTACATACCCTTGACGTAGGCCAAAATAGTAGTACGACTGTCCCAAACCAACGCATCTATCTATGCAACAGATAAATACCCGGCAGCTACCAATCACTATGCCTTGGCGTGAGGTCAAAATACATAGCTTGAATACTACCGAATATTTAACTGAAATGATGGAGGGCTACGAATGGTTTCTGGCGAAAACCTTTAACGTAAAGAACTTGATATCGTCGAAGGAACGGATAGCTTTTAAAAATACAGTGACGAAAACCGTTGCTAAAGAGGTCACTCCCGGTGAAGGGATCTCGGCTCTTTCCCCGTAGAATGGGGTGCAGGATATTCCAAATGAATACCGCGATGCAAAGCAAAAGTAATCGGCTATAGTGAAGTCATTGCCCTGACGCAAACTTTTTGTCTAAGGGGTCACTCCCGGTGAAGGGATCTCGGCCCTTGCCTCATCGACTGAGGAGCAGGATATTCCAACTGAATACCACGATGCAAAATAAAAGTGAACGTCCTTGCAATAACATCTTTTTGAAAAGTGTTCCAACAACATCAGATTAGGTTTGTTTTTAAACTTGCATTGATCCGAATCAATGCAGTCCCATCAATTGATCACACCAAAAAGAACGAAAATATACTGACGTACGTATATGCCATCCGCATTCGCCACTGGGTCCCGTCATTACCCGTTAGGTTAGCTAACTAACGACAGAGCGGGGACTGGACTAGCGCGGATGTAAAACATATACAACATCTACTAATATATATACCAATATATTATATTTCGCTCAAGGCGTGAAAAGAAATGCAACATTACAGAAATGTACAGCATCACAGAACAATACAGATATCTGGGATCCCCGGGTTTCATAGAGCCACTACTGAAACCCGACGTTCCCCTGGTCGTGTGGGTAGCCTGTGCAATGAAATCCTAGACCCCTACGGGCGCGGCAAGTTACCCGCCAAAACCTGAAGCGAGGCAGCCCCCTTCAGCACCGTGAATGGACCACCCATCACTTCACGGAATCCGGTAACTTGGGCACCCCTCCTGGGTCAACCTGTACCCCCTACGAGTGCGGCGAATAGCCCGCCAATCCTAGAGTAAAGCCCCCTCCGTCTCAATGCCATGAGATGCAGGCTTGTTGCCCTCTAGAACCCGGCTATCCGTGCACCCCTCCGCGGGGTAATCCTAGTACAGAAAGTAAAATATACATACAACGGGTACAACGACCGCAACCTGGCCGTGCCCCAAAATAATAATACAAACAGGCAGTGACGGCAGTCCACATGTCGGACGCTCGCCCCGCAATATCAAATGTACATAATACAACCACAACTGTACTAGCATTGCATCCAGGCTATCCCCCACGACCGATCCGCAACATCACAGCAAAAACAAAACATCAACGTGAAAGTCACGTTCGCAAATCCGTCTAACCGGGCTATAGCAGTTAGACCGGATTTACCGATCGAGTGACATTCATGGTCGCAGATATAATGTAAATACTGTGAAAAATGTGTTTAAAATTTTCCGATTGACCAAAAATTAACAAGTGGGCCCCCAAGCAATACTGTAGCACTCACAGAAATAATTGGCCCAATTTTAATATTCCAAAACCCATATTTTAAGCCCAGAAAGCCTCTGTAAAAAATTGGTGCAGGGAACCCTACAGTGCGCGGCGGATTAGCGGCGGGAAGGGGGTATATGCGGCGGTTCCGCGCTCCCACTGTGGATTCACCTCATCGAATTTTTACAGAGCTCTTAGATTTTCCAGTACATCAATAATTTACAACCTGAAAAAATTTTCGACACCAAAAATTTCAAACAGAAAACTGATGTGATCAAAATATGGTTTTTGGAATTTTGGTCGATCGGAAATGCAAAACACATCAAACGAAGCTAGACGAAGTTAATGGCGAGGCTCTGATACCACTGTAAGTGCACGGCGGCGCCCCGGCCGTCAATCCGACGCCGGAATGCGAAAGCGGTGATAAACTTTAATTTTGCGGACTTAGCAAACCGGCACCACCGCGCACTAAACATCCGGATCGTAACCATTAACAAGTCTAAGCTACTAACAAGAAAGGGAAAAGAAGTATACCGACAGATCCGAGTCCTCCGGTCTTCTCGTCGTCGTCCCGATCTCCTGCGGAATGTCCCGTCTCCTCCTCGTCGCCGGAAGTGCACCACATCGCCTACATCGTTTACGGGCTCCCACCTCAATGCCGAGGTAACTCGGGCAGGAAGCCGGCTACTCGACGTGCCCAAGATATGCTATAGAATATCTAGAGAAGAAGTCTCATTTTTGGGGTTCATGGAATTGCCTTTTGTGGTGGAGGAAAAAGAACTTGGAGAGAGGTAGGAAAAATGTAGCATACAAAAGAATGAATGTATCATATTTTCTTCTCTCATCAAAATGAATCCACTTCACCATTCCATAGGAATGGCCGCCCCCCCCCCCCACCTATGTGTGATTGGAGAGAGAAAGAGTAAGGTCAAGGGGGTGGGTGGAAGTAATGATGAAAAGAGATGATGAAAGAATCCAATGATCACAACCATAACCCACACTCCAAAACAAGTAATCAACAACCATGATGGTTACAAAAAGTCAAGCCATCATGAAGATATGAAGTCAAATGATGGGACAAGTATCATGACATGATAATATGCAAAGACCCCCTCCACAAATGCTTATTTGCAACAATGCAAATAAGCCCTCCTCCACCAATCTTCGGCCAATGAACGGAACAATGGAAATCGGCCGAAACGGAAAGCAAACTGGCAACTCCAGAAAACTGGTCCCGTAATAAATCACAGGAAAACCCCAATACTGTGCATACACACCCGCATCTGTATTTCGACCGAAATACAAATGCAATGAGACAAAATCTCCACTGTACTATACTAGAATCCGGCTTATACCAAAACCGGCTAGTAATATCTGTTCGATCCTGATCCGTGCAATGCCGCACGTATCTGATCGAACCCTGCCATATAACCATACGGCCTATAGTACAAACTGTCAGATCCTGATCCGTGCAATACCGCACGTATCTGATCGGACCTTGCCATATCTCCATACGGCTTCTAAAACCTTTCGCCCGAAAGCTGAGTAACTGAATGTGGGGGACTCTAAAGACTCGTCAATACCTTGGTTGTGGATTTAACCACTAGCACGTCAGAGGTATAAACCAATACGTAACGGGCTACCAGGTACTGACTAAAAGGGATGTCTGTGAGTGAACTCAGCCTGACAACCCTACTGAGCCTGTCAGTGAAAATATCCATGCAGTCCGGTCCGTTCGTCTATGAGCATCGCATGGCGAGCCTAGGGGGTTGGTAAAAGTCAGACCCCCAAAAGCGGTACAAGTCGTGTCGGAGTGTAGCCCAGAACACCCTGAGATACTACTGGAATACCTACCAGTAAATCTCCTTGCCTCGGCCGAGGGCTTCGTGTAATGGCTCTCCTAGACACAGCACGACCTCACCCCCAATACCGGGAGAGACGAACCCCTGAAGATACGCTCACTGCCTCCATGTGGCTCGGGACTGTACCCAACTAAAACCTGTTTGCACGACTCCTTTGAGCCGTGGTAGGGTAGTAATCAAAGTACAGTGGGAACTCACACAAGACAAATGACGATCCCCAGGTCGATGAACTAACTTGCACACATGTCACCAGGGAACTGCCATCTGACGTCTGGTATATGACCAACTGGCATGTTCCCGGCGAGTCCTGTCCGGTGTACTCATAACCCAATGAGCACCTGTATACATCTTAGGTGATCCAACTGACACCAGTGGCTTGTGAGACCGGCCACCGCCCCTCGTCGGGGTCTCGACTGTATACACTAGTCTACTATGGAGTATCGATGCCCTATCTCGAAACTCACACGACTAGGGACCATTTAAGGATATGCTTATAGACTGCCAGCTCCCACGTATATGATCGCCCTCATACTGCTGGTGGTCAAGAAAGAATCCTAGGGGCTCTATCAACGTGTAATAGCGACTTGTCAGGTCACCTAAAGCAGTACACGATGATAAAGGTAAACCAGATAGCATACTATCATCTCGAGTAAGACTGTCCTACCGGGATAGGTCCTCCATCAATCATTGCAATCACGTACCTGTGATCCAATAATTGACTCTGAGGGCATTATCTCCAACAGTGGGTGTATCGAGACAGGGCATCGATATACCAGAGTAGACTAGCGTATACCTTCTCGACCCATACAGATGGGCGATGGATGATCCCATATCCATTGGTGTTTGACATCGGAGATGATATACGGGTGCTCAGTAGAGATTGGGTACACTGGACGGACTCGCCGAGAACACCCAGATGGTATTATACCTTACGTCAGATGGCAGTTCTCTCGTGACACTGGTACAGAGTAGTCTGTTGACCCGAGATCTTCATAGAGTCTTGTGTGGTTCCCACTGTGCTTTGATTTCCACCTTACCACGTCCAAAAAGGCATACAAAACGGTGGTTTTTGGATACAGTCCCGAATCACATGGAGGCAATGAGCGATAGGAGGGGATTCGTCTCTCCTGGTATAGGGAGTTGATGTTGCGCTGTGTTCGATTGGCTATAACCGGAAATCCCTGGCCAGGGTTGCTGAGATTTACTGGTAAGTGTTACCAGTAGTTTCTCGAACTGTTATAGACCTCATATCGACACGACTTATCGAGCTATTGTGGTCTGACGTTTACCACCCCTAGGCGAGATATGTGACATATCAGACGATCAGACCGGACTGTACGGTAAGTGTTGCTGGTTGGATTCACAGGAGTGTGAGCGGGCTTTCTCGTCGATCTTCTGATCGCTCAATACCCGGGTGGCCGTTACGTTTAGCAGACCGCTTGCGGCTTGTTGGTGTTTGATATGATCATCACCTGCTGCCGGCGTATTGACGAGTCTTTAGAGTCCTACACAGAGGTTTCCTGGCTCAAGCAAAACGAAATAGGAGCGCATATGAGATATGTGCGGGACCGAGAATAATGCGTGTATGTGATACCGTATTCTATTCTCGCGATGAATGTATCGATATGGTTGTATGCGATATAACCTAGTTATCGAATCAAGGATTGATTCGATAAGCCGATACATTGAATATTAGTCGGTTATATGCGATATGACCGGATCGTTAAATCAAGTGTTGATTTAATGATTTAATGCATAATTATATATTTGATATATTACTTTGCATTAACTAGTATTGGTTCACTTTAAATGGATTTTCTCACTTGTTTGTGCACATTGTATATGTGATATATTTTTGTGCACAAATTTGTATCATGTTTGATGATGCATGCTAACTTAGGTTTGTATAAAGATTAAACCATGGTTATATGAATGGTTAGGGTTTTGTTTTCTTTTTCATTTATCTTATTTAGTTATTCATTTTGAAAAATAATAAGCATAAAGAAAAGAATGGTGGCTTTATTTGTAGTTTAGTTGAAGCTTCATGAAACTTTGACCTAGTCCACCATTCTTGTCTCTTGCTTAACCCTAACCATCATGACTAACCATGGTCTCTTCTCTACACTTAACTAAGGTTAGAATATGATAAGAATCTATTCATTTTCTATTATTAAAAAGACTTATCATATTCTATCATCTTCTTCCTCTTCTTCTTCTTCATGAAGAAACCTTGCTCCATCAATGGCAACTTGAGCAAATGAGTGAGAAATCCAATTCTAAAGTGAACCCATCTCCTATTTCTTCATCCTCTACCTCTTGCCAAGTAGTATAGGGTGTTATCTTCACAAGTTTCATGACTTGGTGAAGTGGGAGCTTGATCTTGTGATGCCTTGACGTAGATCATCTTCGGCATCGTAGTCGATGACCTAGCCCGCCCATTTTTCCGATGAAGCCGACGCTAGAGCCCGGGATTCGATTTGGACAGTGAGGAGACTTCATTGCGGAGCTATAGAGGTGGAGGACCGGATCTACAAAGGTTGTATTTCCGTTCTTTTAGTTAAAGTTGTTAACTAGTTTCATTTGTCGCCTAAAATCTAGTTAACGATCCGTAGTCTAGGGTTTCTCGGCATCGTAGAATTTGAAATTGGCATGGTTGATGCCTTGTGAGACCTCTTGAGAATGCCTAGGAACCCTACAGTGGTATCAGAGCCTAGCTAGAGCCTAAGGCGAAGTGTAGACGACGTTTGAAACACGATCGAACCGAAACCCTAATTGTAAATTGCTCTCTGGACTTTTTTCAAAAACTGGGTTATTTCCAGATTAAAAATTCTTAAAAAATTCAGCAGGAAATTCTAAGAATTACGGTGCAAAAATTACCTAATGATCTCTCTAACGCGCGGCGGAACCGCGGCATTATCCGCCTATTGCGGCGGTTCCACGCTCATTTCGTCCCTTCTTCAGTTGAATTTTGCACAGTAATTCCTATTTTGCAGTGCTAGTTTTCCTGGGAATTTTTAATCTGAACTCAAGAGTTGAGTTTTCTGGGTTGTATAGGGAGTTCGTAGATTCGATCGGATTATCAAATTTTGTCTAAGTGTTTTTCCGGGTATTTTTAGAATATGTTAAAAAGTTCGACCGGATATAAATACCCACTTTTTCCCCTGCTGGAAAATTTCCAATTGTTGGATTTTTCCGTAGTTTAACGACGTTCTAAGTAGTGCAAGTAACGCGATGGTCCCTCTAGAAGACAACAAACCTTAACTCGATTATGTGACCGTCTTGAACTGCCCTTTGAACCTTCGGGTTTGGGGCAGTACGGCGTGCCACATGTGAGGCGTTGGCTTGACCCTTCTAAGGCTGGACCGTTGGTACTGAGGCACGAACTGAATGCTGTTAGACTAATTTCATGTGTTGAGCTGTATCGGGAAAACTTGGGTGTTCGATTGTTCGATCGAAAAGTTTAGCGTTTTCTATTTATCCGGAATGTAATACAATAATTGGAATTCACAAGTAGTTATGAGATAACGGAATGAATATTATAAACATAGCAGTTTAGTCTCACTTGATCGGTTGCCACGGAGTTTTGATGTGATCAAAAGTCCGTCGCAATCACGTAGCGTACACGGATACTCGCCGGGTAAACTTAATAGACAGCCTCACCCCATAGCCCTGACCAAGTGACTGTTGGAGAACCCCGTCGCCGAAAGCATCCGTTTGGGTGCTCGCGGTAGCGGTGTTCCGCCTTGGTGCACTTCATCGACGGCGTCGGGGGTGTGGCCGCCTACTAAAGTTTGCGACGAGCATTCGATCAAAATGTCGGGAATCTTGTTGAATTGCCCGACTTGATATTGAAAAGAGTTTTCGATTTTGAGACTAAAATGCGGGGTTTATAATTGTTAGGCATGCGATGTCTAAAGAATTCATTTGGTCAGGCATGCGATGTCTGAGGTGGTTGCGGATTCCAACTGTTGTAGTTTTACACTTTCTTTTCTGTGACCGTAAGTGTAGTATGTGATATCGCCGGTTTCGTTGCTATATATCAACGACAATTGGGATACGCATATTTACTTACGTTGATGACATGTGATGTTATGTGTTGCTGGATATGTTATATTGGATCGTCGTCTTTGAATAGCCGGGGGTTTTTTATGTGAGATGAGTGTTTTTCATTTTCATTCATGTAAAAACTTGTATGTAATATTCTTTTAATGGGGCACTTCCAGGTTGCGGAAGATGTCACCCTTTGTATATTATTTACTTTTCCGCACTAGGATAGACCCAAGGAGGAGGGCACAAGTAACCGGGTTCTGGAGTCCAGTGGGAGACCAACTCGAGGAGTCGAGTCCGGGTCTCCTAACTCCAGAATTGGTAGGGTTGCTTGCCGCTCTCGTAGAGGTCTTGGGGTGTGGGTTTGGCTATTCATCACAACCGTGGAATCCGTGTTTTATACTGGCTCGTATTGAAAACACGGACGTCCTAGTATATCCAATATTTCATATGTTTCTTCTGCTGCGATATCTGTGATGTGATCATGTGATGTTCTGTGATGGATACTGTATATAGTATATATGATATATTATATAGACGTTACTTATGTTTTACACCCGTGCTAGCCCTGCCCCGCTCTGTCGTTAGTTACCTAACCTAACGGTGCACGAGGGGACATCGTACGAATGCGGATGGCATAAGTGTACGTCGTATTTATCTGTGATGTTTAGGTACTTAAATGATGGGACTTCATTAATGAGATTAATGAAATAAAAGAAACCTAAAGATGTTGTAGAATCGAATTTCAAAATAAAACAGGTAGCTACAGTTCTTGCTTTGCACATCGGTATATATGATATATCCTGCACCTTATTCGATGAGGAAAGGACCGAGATCCCTTCAACGGGAGTGACTCCTTTAGCAATAACTGGCAGATGCTACACACTCGGTTTGTCTTTTAATTGCTTTTAAGTGTTTTTGGTTTGCACAGTGATATATATGATCTATCCCGCACCTCATTCGACGAGGAAAGGACCGACGATCCCTTCACCGGGAGTGACTCCTTTAGCAAAACTAGAAAAATCTCAAAAGCACTTCATTTCAAAATCATTTGATTCTACAACGATATCAAGTTCATTACGCAATAGGTTTTCAGAAAAACCTGTCGTAGCCCTCCGTCATTTCAGATAAGTTTTATATAGTATTCGTGCTGCATTTGTTGGCTTTCGTCAAGGTGCAGTGTGCGGTAGCTATATGCTGCTTATCTGCCAGCATACGATGCGATTGGATTAGGGTAGTTGTGCGGCTTTGTTGGCTTTCGTCAAGGGTCGTGCGGGTGGGTTTAATTCAATCAAGAAATGTACGGGTTGAACTTGACTAGCGGGCTATGGTTTGTTGGCTTTCGTCAAGGTCATAGCACGTTAGGGGCAAAATATTATCGGGAATTTCAAGTGTTGAAATTTGCAATGAGATTGCATACCGTCTATGAGATAGTTGGATCCCGATACCCACTGCGAGTAATTGTTACTCCTGGGAGAGTTTTACACATTACAATTAGCCGATCAAGTAGGTGTCTAGAAAGGTGTTAACGAGGTTACGCCTCTGGGAAAACGAGGTTTACATTAATTAGGTTCGTGCGAAAGCACGGGGGACCTCCCTCAAAGTACCGACACTGGCCTGGCTGAAAGATTGGCGAACTTGTAGTGTGTAATTAATCCCGGCTAGTCTTTCCTTTTAGGGTTTGAAGGAAGATTTGATAAAAACAGTGGGAGCCATCCTGATTAGATAAAATAATAACCAATCTGATCTTGCAAGAGCGCACGCTGAGTGTTTTCTTCTCTCTCTCTCCAGGTAGCGACCATGTCACGCCTTAATCAAGATAATAATACGGATGTATTGACCGAACCCGCTTGTTATACTGAGCTGGGAATGTTGGTCCCGCTCCAACTTATAAATGTTATAAGATAGAGAAGGATATAGGGGAATACCAGATTTCCCGTACCGCCCAAACGAAGAGAGTGCATGATGATGCATCATCTTCGGGTGTGTTTGTTACACAGAACTGTTTCTCAGTATCCTCTGAATCCTGGGTATATGATACCGGATCAGGATCCCAGATATGTAATCTGTTACATAGGGCTACAAAAGGGTAGAAAAACTAAGATCGGGTGATAAGTTTCATGAGGCAGAAAACGGGGCAAGTGTTGCAGCCAAGTCTGTTGGTCACTGTCACCCTGTATTGTAATACATTGATTCTGAACGAATGCTATTAGATACCGAACCTGATATACAAAATCATATCTGTCTCTTTATTAGTAAAGAAACGATAAAATTTTGTATTGTTGGATAATGTTTTGGACATTTCTTATATCAAAAGTTGATCGGTTCAGGCACGTTATCTAAAAGCATTAATGTTCTAAATCAAACTACAGTTCTTAGTATATACAGAACACACACAAGAGGAAGAGTTCGGAATTGAACGATTCCTTCTTGAGGCATTGTAGACTAGGTCATATCAATGCGACCCGACTGGCTAGAGTTACATAAAGATGCATATTTAAATTAGTTTGAATTTACATCTTGTGAAACTCGCCAGTCATGTCACAAAGATAAGATGACCATAGCTCCGTTTACTGGAAACAGAGAAAGAGTTAATGAACTCTTGGGACTGATACATGATGATGTATGTAAGGTCCCCTGTCTACACATGCCAAGACCGGTTCTTTTTACTTCATTACATTCTCTGATGATCTCTCAAGATTCAGACATATGTTCCTGTTGAAACACAAGTCCGAACCTTTTGAGATATTCACAGAATATAAGCTAGAAATAGAGAACCAATACGGGTATAAGTATTATGTCCTATGATGAGATCAGGGAGGAGAATACTTATGCACGGAAATCCTGGTCTATTCTAAAGGAGAATGAGATTCTCTCTCAGCATTACTCCTCCGTATACACCATAGCACGATGGTATATCGGGGCAGAGCAATCACACCCTATATGATAAGGTGTGCTCTATGATGAGTACTACTGAGTTACCTGTTTCCTTTTGGGAGTTATGCGCTTGAGAAGCTGCATACCTATTGAATACGGTTACAATCAATTCAGTTGCCTACCACTTCATATTTGATATGATAAGGGAAGAGCCCATCTCTTAAGTTGGTTAAGATTTGGGGTTGTCCGGCCTATGTCTAAAAACAAAATCCGGACAAGCTCGAGGCAAGGTCTGTTATGTAGAACTGGAAAGGTTCCAGATACACAAACTGCAGCTGATGAAACAAAGGATTCAATAGTTACCAACGAACCTCAGCCTCTCCGCCGATCTAGTAGGGTTCCTCACCCACCTGAGAGATACTTCGGTTTCTCGATGACAGTGGGAGCGAGGATTGCATCATGAGATGATGACCCAACTAGCTTCGAGCTGGCCATCAGGAGTGAGACTCTGTAAGAATGACTGGATGCTTAGTGATCTGAGATGGAATCCATGTACACCAACAAAGTATGGACTTTGGTTGCTATATCTGAAGGGTTAAATCCCCATCAGGAGCAACTATATCTTGAGAAGATTACTTGGTGTAGATGGAAAAGTTGAGACTTTCAAAGCTAGACTTGTTAAAGGTTTTCGTCATCGACCAGGCGTGGATAATGATGAAACCTTTTCCAGTGGCTATGCTTAAGTCCATCCAGATCCTACTTGTCACGGCTACATACCATGACTACGTTATCTGGTGGTTGGGTGTCATGACAGCTTTTCTAAATGATGTTTTAGAAGAGGGAGTCTATAAGTACACAGCCAGAGGGCCTCGTAGACAGTGGGAGCAGCAGAAACGTGTGCAAGATGCTTTATAGGATAAAGCAGGCATCGCGGAGTTGGGACATCTGTTTTGATGGATTAGTCAAAGAAGTTGACATCATCAAAATGGTAGATGAACCTTGTATAAACAAAAAGGTAGTAGGGAGTATGGTGTCTGAAAGGTTCCTAGGCACACTATAGAGGTCTCACAAGGCATCAACCATGCCAATTTCAAATTTTATGGGTGCCGAGAAATCCTAATACGGATCTTAGACTAGATGTTTAGGCGAAATACGAAACTAATTAACACTTTAACTAAAGGAGAGAGACGACAACCTTTGTAGATCCGGTTCTCCACTTCCTTAGCTCCATGTAGTCGTCCTCTCGCTGTCCATCTCGAATCCCGAACTCAAACGTCGGCTTCATCGGAGAATTGGGCGGACTAGGTCGTCGGCTTCGTGCCGAAGATGATCTACGTCGAGGTTGCACAAGTTCAAGCTCCAACTTCACCAAGTTGTGAAACTTGTGAAGAAAACACCCAAAACAACTTGGCAAGAGGTAGAGGGTGAAGAAATAGGAGGTGGGTTCACTTTAGAATTGGATTTCACTCACTTTTGCTCAAGTTGCCATTGATGGGCTTAAGCTTTTCTTGAAGAAGAAGATGATCAAGAAGAAGAAAGAATATGATAAGTGTTGAAATAATAAGAAAATAATTCAATACTTATCATAAGCTAACTAAGGTTAAGTGTAGAGAATAGACCATGGTAAATGGGAATGGTTAGGGTTAAGCATGAAGACAAATGGTCTCTTTAGTCAAAGCTTCATGAAGCTTCAACAAGCTTCATGATAAAAAGAAACCATTTTCTTTTCTTTTATCTAATTAAATGAATAAAGAATGGATAAATAAAAAGATGAATAATACAAAACCCTAACCATTATCATAACCATGGTTTAATTCTTTGCACTTAACCTTAATAATCAAGTATCATCAAACATGATACAAATATGTGCACAAAAGTATATCACATATACTTCTTGCACATCAAGTGAGAAAATCTATATAAAGTGAACCAATACTAGTTGATGCAAAGTAATATATCAAATATATAATTATACATTAAATCATTAAATCAACACTTGATTTAACGATCCGGTCATATCGTATATAACCGACTAGTATCCTATGTATCGGCTTATCGAATCAATCCTTGATTCGATATCTAGGTTATATCGAATATAACCAATCGATACATCCATCACGAGAATGGAATACGGTATCACATACACGCATCATTCTCGGTCCTGCACATATCTCATATGCACTCCTATTTCGTTTCGCTTGAGCCAGGAAACCTCTGTGTAGGACTCTAAAGACTCGTCAATACGCCGGTAGCAGATGATGATCATATCAAGCACCCACAAGCCGCAAGCGGTCTGCTAAACGTAACGGCCATCCGGGTATTGAGCGATCAGAAGATCGACGAGCTAGCCCGCTCACACTCCTGTGAAACCAACCAGTAACACTTACCGTACAGTCCGGTCTGTTCGTCTGATATGTCGCATATCAAGTCTAGGGGTGGTAAACGTCAGACCCCAATAACCGATAAGTCGTGCCGATGTGAGGCTCATAACGGGTCGAGAAACTACTGGTAACACTTACCAGCAAATCTCTGATCAGCCCTGGCCAGGGACTTCTCTGTTATGGCCAATCGAGCACAGCGAAACATCAACCCCCAATACCGGGAGAGACGAAACCCCTCCTATCGCTCATTGCCTCCATGTGACTCGGGACTGTACCCAAAGACCACCGTTTTGCATGCCCTCATGGACGTGGTAAGGTGGAGATCAAAGCACAGTGGGAATCACACAAGACTCTATGACGATCTCGGGTCTACAGACTAACCTGCACAAGTGTCACCTGAGAACTGCCATCTGACGTGAGCTATAATACCATATGGGAGTTCTCGGCGAGTCCGTCCAGTGTACCCAGTCTCCACTGAGCACCCGTATACCATCTCTGATGTCAAACACCAATGGATATGGGATCATCCATCGCCCATCTCATGGGTCGAGAAGCTTATACGCTAGTCTACTCTGGTATATCGATGCCCCGTCTCGATACACCCACGACTAGGGACCTTGAAGGATGTACTTATGGACTACCATGTCCCCACTAGTGTGATCTGCATCATAGTCCAGGTAGTCAAGTACACATCCTAAGGGCTTTACCAACATGTAACCATAAGACAGTTTAAAGAGACAAGTGTACATGTTAAGATAAAGAGCAACCAGATAGCATACTATCATATCGAGCAAGAAAGTCATCTCTATATATGTCCAAGCATCCAATATAATATACATCATCTGTACAATACTGGCCTCTAGGGCATACATACAACTAACAATCTCCCACTTGCACTAGGGCCAGCTGCTGTAGTATCGCATACCGAGCATCCCGAAGAGTCTCTCAAACTGTATCTGGGGAATGGCCTTCGTGAGTGGATCCGCCGTGTTGTTCTTCGTGTCAACCCTCCTGACCTCGATCTCCCGGCGATCAACTATCTCCCGGATCAGGTGATACCGCCTCAGAATATGCCTGGATCGCTGATGGGACCTGGGTTCCTTGGCCAAAGCCACCGCTCCATTGTTATCGCAATACAAAGGTATTGGATGCTCAATGGATGGAACCACTCCAAGTTCAGTAATGAACTTCTTGATCCAGACAGCCTCTTTGGCAGCATCGTTGGCAGCGATGTATTCAGCCTCCATCGTCGAGTCTACCACGGTTTCCTGCTTGGAACTCTTCCAGCTAACCGTCCCTCCGTAAAGGGTAAAGACAAATCCCGACTGCGACTTAGAGTCGTCCTTATCACTCTGGAAGCTCGAATCGGTAAAGGACTCCACTTGGAGTTCTCCGTTACCATACACCAAGAACATATCTCTAGTCTTTCGCAAGTACTTAAGAATGTTCTTCACAGCTGTCCAGTGACTCTCTCCAGGATCTACTTGATACCGACTCACTACACTTAGTGAGTATGCAACATCGGGTCTGGTACATAGCATCGCATACATGATAGAGCCTACTGCCGAAGCATAGGGTATCCCTTGCATGCGAGCTCTCTCCAAATCAGTCTTGGGAGACATCTCTTTGGAAAGAGTGAGTCCAGAGATCGTGGGTTGGTTCCCATGCTTGGATTCTTCCATACTAAACCTCTTTAGTATGGTGTCAATGTACCTGGATTGGGACAATCCCAATATCCATTTGGATCTATCTCTATAGATCCTGATTCCCAATATGCAGGAGGCATCACCAAGATCTTTCATTGAGAACCTTTGTGATAAGAAGAGCTTGACCGATTGCAGCATAGGAATATCATTTCCTATCAAGAGTATGTCGTCCACGTACAATACGAGGAAGACTACCTTACTCTCTGCCACCTTCTTGTAGATACAAGGTTCATCTGGATTTTTGACGAAATCAAACTCTTTGATAACGACGTCAAAGCAGATGTTCCAACTCCGCGATGCTTGCTTTAATCCATAAATGGATTTAAGCAGCTTGCATACCTTCCCGCTGCTCCCACTATCTACGAAGCCCTCTGGCTGAGTCATGTACACGCACTCTTCTAAATCACTATTTAGAAAGGCGGTCTTAACATCCATTTGCCAGATTTCGTAGTCATGATATGCAGCGATGGCAAGCATGATTCAGATGGATTTAAGCATAGCCACTGGAGAAAAGGTTTCGTCATAGTCCACACCTGGTCTTTAACGAAAACCCTTTGCAACAAGTCTAGCTTTGAAAGTCTCCACTTTCCCATCTACACCAAGTTTCTTCTTGAAGATCCACTTGCTCCGAATGGGTTTTACCCCTTCAGGAGCAACTTCCAAAGTCCATACTTTGTTGGTGTACATGGATTCCATCTCGGACCGCATAGCATCCAGCCATTTCACTGAGTCCCTACTCGTGATGGCCTGCTCGAAGCTAGTTGGGTCATCATCATCCATGATGCAATCCTCGCTCCCTCCATCCATGAGAAAACCGTAGTATCTCTCAGGTTGGCGAGGAACCCTACTAGATCGGCGGAGAGGCTGGGGTTCATCGGGTACTACTGAATCCTCTGGTTCTACCAAGTCTTCTGTTATAGTTTGTCCCGCTGGAACCTCTTCCAGTTCTACCTCAATGCCACTTGTCTGTTTTATAAGAAAACTCTTTTCTAAGAAAGTGGCATGTCGAGAAACAAACACCTTTTGTTCCTCGGGATGGTAGAAGATATACCCTTGTGAATTTTTGGGATATCCTACAAACTTACATAAGACTGATCTTGCCTCGAGTTATTCCGGATTTTGTCTTTTGACATAGGCTGGACAACCCCATATCTTAATGTAATTAAGATGTGGTCTCTTCCCTTTCCATATCTCATATGGAGTGGTAGGCACTGATTTGGTAGGAACTCTATTCAATAGGTTCATGGCTGTCTCAAGCGCATATCCCCAGAAGGAAATAGGTAACTCAGCTGTGCTCATCATAGAGCGCACCATATCTAATAGGGTGCGGTTCCTCCGTTCTGATACACCGTTGTGCTGTGGTGTATAGGGAGGAGTCAACTGAGAGAGAATCCCATTCTCTTTTAGGAAGTCCAGGAATTCATTGCTCAAGTATTCACCTCCTCGATCAGATCGAAGGATTTTAATACTTTTTCCGGTTTGGTTCTCGGCTTCTTGTTTATATTCTCTAAATTTCTCAAAAGCTTCAGACTTGTGTCTTATCAAGTACACATGTCCATATCTTGAGAGATCGTCAGTGAATGTAATGAAGTACGAAGAACCATCCATGGCATGTGTAGACATGGGACCACATACATCACTATGTATCAGTCCCAAGAGTTCGGTAACTCTTTCTCCGTGTCCCGTAAACGGAGTTTTGGTCATCTTGCCTTTGAGACATGACTGGCAAGTGTCATAAGATGAAAATTCAAACGGATTTAAATATCCATCTTTATGCAACTTAGCTAGTCGTGTCGCATTGATGTGACCCAGTCTACAATGCCACAAGAAGGATTCGTTCAGTTCAGAACTGTTCCTCTTGTGTTTGTTTGTTATACTCAGAACTGTTGATTGATTAAGAACATAAATACCATTGCACAACGTGCCTGATCCAACCAACTTTTGGTTACGGAAAATGTTCATAACATTGTCCTGTAATACAAAATTATATCCCTCTTTAGTCAACAAAGAAACTGATATAATGTTGCATATCAGGTTCGGCATGTAATAGCATTCGTTCAGAACCAATGTATTACCAGTTGGTAATACAAGGTGATATTCCCCGACAGTCTTAGCTGCAACAATTGCACCATTTCCAACTCTAATGTCTTTATCACCTTCTCCAAGTTCTCTACCTTTCCTAAGCCCATGTAACTGATTACATATATGGGATCCTGACCCGGTATCTAATACCCAGGACGTAGAGCAAATGGAGAAACAGTTCTCTGTAACGAACACACCCGAAGAAAATGCATCAACATGTACTTTCTTCAATCGGGTGGCATGGGAATCCTGGTATTCCCTTAATTCCTGTTCATTCCTATAACTCTTATAAGAAAGAACGGAACCAACGTTCCCCAGCACAGTATAACATGCGGGTTCGGTCAATACATCCATATTATTATCTTCATTAGGGCATGAAATGGTCGCTACCTAGAGAGAGAGAGAAGAAAAAACTTTAGCGTATGCTCGTGCAAGATCAGATTGGTTATTATCTTATCTAATCAGGATGGCTCCCACTGCTTTTTATCAAATCTTCCTTCAAACCCTAAAAGGAAAGACAAGCCGGGATTAATTACACAGTACAAGTTCGCCAATCTTTCAGCCAGGCCAGTGTCGGTACTTTGAGGGAGGTCCCCCGTGCTTTCGCACGAACCTAAATAATGTAAATCTCATTTTCCCAGAGGCATAACCCCGTTGACACCTTTCTAGACACCTACTTGATCAGCTAATTGCAATGTGTAAAACTCTCCCAGGAGTAACTCTTACTCGCAGTGGGTATCGGGATCCTACTATCTCATAGAAGGTATGCAATCTCATTGCAAATTTCAACAATTGAAATTCCCGATAATATTTTGCCCCTAGCGTGCTATGACCTTGACGCATGCCAAACAACCCATAGTCCGCTAGTCAAGTTCAACCCGTACAATTCGTGATTGAATTAAACCCACCCGTACGACCCTTGACGCATGCCAAACAACGCCGTACGAATACCTTAATCCAATCGCATCTCATGCTACAGACAAGTAATAATCAGCTACCGTACACTACGCCTTGACGCATGCCAACAACCGCAGCACGAATACTGAATATTACATATCTGAATTGACGGAGGGCTACGCAGGTTTTTCTGAAAACCATGAGCGTAATGAACTTGATATCGTTGTAGAATCAAATGAAGTTTTAAAAATGGAGTGATTTTGAGGCTTTTCTAGTTTTGCTAAAGGGGTCACTCCCGGTGAAGGGATCGTCGGCCCTTTCCTCGTCGAATGAGGTGCGGGATATATCATATATATCACTGTGCAAAGCAAAAACTCTTAAAAGTAATCAATAACCAAACCGAGTGTGTAGCATCTGCCAGTTATTGCTAAAGGAGTCACTCCCGGTGAAGGGATCTCGGTCCTTTCCTCATCGAATAAGGTGCAGGGTATATCATATATACCGCTATACAAAGCAAGAACTGTAGCTACCTGTTTTTATTTTGAAATTCGATTCCACAACATCTTAGGTTTCTTTTCTTTCATTAATCACATTAATGAAGTCCCATCATTTATGTACCTAAACATCACAGATAAATACGACGTACACTTATGCCATATGCATTCGCCTCGATGTCCCCTCGTGCACCGTTAGGTTAGGTAACTAACGACAGAGCAGGGCAGGGCTAGCGCGGGTGTAAAACATAAGTAACGTCTATATAATATATCATATATACTATATACTGTATCCATCACAGAACATCACATGAACACATCACAGATATCGCAGCAGAAGAAACATATGAAATATTGGATATACTAGGACGTCCGTGTTTTCAACACGAGCCAGTATAAAACACGGATTCCACGGTCGTGATGAATAGCCAATCCCACACCCCTAGACCCCTACGAGAGCGGCAAGCAACCCTGCCAATTCTAGGGTTAGGAGACCCGGACTCGACTCCTCGAGTTGGTCTCCCACTGGACCCCAGAACCCGGTTACTTGTGCTCCCCTCCTGGGTCTATCCTAATGCGGAAAAATAAATAATATACAAAAGGTGACAACTTCCGCTACCTGGAAGTGCCCCAAATAAAATAATATTACATACAAGTTTTTACATGAATGAAAATGAAAAACACTCATCTCACATAAAACCCCCCGGCTATTCGAACACGACAATCCAATATAACATATCCAGCAACACATAACATCACATGTCATCAACATAAGTAAGTATGCATACCCCAATTGTCGTTGACGTATAGCAACGAAACCGGCGATATGAACATACTACACTTACGGTCAAAGAAAAGAAAGTGTAAAACTACAACAGTTGGAATCCGCAACCTCTTTAGACATCACATGCCTAATCAGATGAAATACTTAGACATCACATGCCTAACAGTTATAAACCCCGCATTTTAGTCTCATTATCGAAAAATCTTTTCAATATCAAGTGAAACTAAACTGCTAAATTTATAACATTCATTCAGTTATCTCATAACTGTTTGTGAATTCCAATTATTGTATCACATTCCAGATAAACAGAAAATGTTAAACTTTCCGATCGAACAGTCGAATACCCAAGTTTTCCCGATACAGCTCAACACATGAAATAAGTCTAACAACATTCAGTTTGTGCCTCGGTACCAACGGTCCAGCCGTAGAAGGGTCAAGCCAACGTCTCACATGTGGCACGCCGTACCGCCCCAAACCCGAAGGTTCAAAGGGCAGTTCAAGACGGTCACATAATCGAGTTAAGGTTTGTTGTCTTCTAGAGGGTCGATCGCGTTACTTGCACTACTTAGAACGTCGTTAAACTACGGAAAAATCCAACACTTGGAAATTTCCCGACAGGGGAAAAATTGGGTATTTATATCCGGTCGGACTTTTTAACATATTCTAAAAATTATCCGGAAATACATAAAGACGAAATTTGATAATCCGGTCGAAACATCGAAGCTCTAAAACACCCCAGAAAATTCAACTCTTGAATAAATATTAAAAATTCCCATAAAATCCAGCATCAGAAAAGAGGAATTACTGTGCAAAACATATTGTGCATTGTGAACAGTAGGCGGCGGAACCGCGGCAGAAGCCATGCTTCTGCCGCGTTTCCGCGGCGGTTTAGACGCATCATGAGCTCGTGTTGCACCATAATTCTTAGATCTTCCTGCTGAATTTTTTAGGCATTTTTAATCTGGAAAAATCCCAGTTTTTAGAAAAAGTCCAGAGAGCATGGATTGTGTTAGGGTTTCGGCTCGTTCGGCTTTTAAACTTCGTCTACGCATCGCCTAAGGCTCTAGCTAGGCTCTGATACCAGTGAAAGGTTCCTAGGCACACTATAGAGGTCTCACAAGGCATCAACCATGCCAATTTCAAATTTTATGGGTGCCGAGAAATCCTAATACGGATCTTAGACTAGATGTTTAGGCGAAATACGAAACTAATTAACACTTTAACTAAAGGAGAGACACTACAACCTTTGTAGATCCGGTTCTCCACTTCCTTAGCTTCAAGTAGTCGTCCTCTCGCTGTCCATCTCGAATCCCGAACTCAAACGTCGGCTTCATCGGAGAATTGGGCGGACTAGGTCGTCGGCTTCGTGCCGAAGATGATCTACGTCGAGGTTGCACAAGTTCAAGCTCCAACTTCACCAAGTTGTGAAACTTGTGAAGAAAACACCCAAAACAACTTGGCAAGAGGTAGAGGGTGAAGAAATAGGAGGTGGGTTCACTTTAGAATTGGATTTCACTCACTTTTGCTCAAGTTGCCATTGATGGGCTTAAGCTTTTCTTGAAGAAGAAGATGATCAAGAAGAAGAAAGAATATGATAAGTGTTGAAATAATAAGAAAATAATTCAATACTTATCATAAGCTAACTAAGGTTAAGTGTAGAGAATAGACCATGGTAAATGGGAATGGTTAGGGTTAAGCATGAAGACAAATGGTCTCTTTAGTCAAAGCTTCATGAAGCTTCAACAAGCATCATGATAAAAAGAAACCATTTTCTTTTCTTTTATCTAATTAAATGAATAAAGAATGGATAAATAAAAAGATGAATAATACAAAACCCTAACCATTATCATAACCATGGTTTAATTCTTTGCACTTAACCTTAATAATCAAGTATCATCAAACATGATACAAATATGTGCACAAAAGTATATCACATATACTTCTTGCACATCAAGTGAGAAAATCCATATAAAGTGAACCAATACGAGTTGATGCAAAGTAATATATCAAATATATAATTATACATTAAATCATTAAATCAACACTTGATTTAACGATCCGGTCATATCGTATATAACCGACTAGTATCCTATGTATCGGCTTATCGAATCAATCCTTGATTCGATATCTAGGTTATATCGAATATAACCAATCGATACATCCATCGTGAGAATGGAATACGGTATCACATACACGCATCATTCTCGGTCATGCACATATCTCATATGCACTCCTATTTCGTTTCGCTTGATCCAGGAAACCTCTGTGTAGGACTCTAAAGACTCGTCAATACGCCGGTAGCAGATGATGATCATATCAAGCACCCATAAGCCGCAAGCGGTCTGCTAAACGTAACGGCCATCCGGGTATTGAGCGATCAGAAGATCGACGAGCTAGCCCGCTCACACTCCTGTGAAACCAACCAGTAACACTTACCGTACAGTCCGGTCTGTTCGTCTGATATGTCGCATATCAAGTCTAGGGGTGGTAAACGTCAGACCCCAATAACCGATAAGTCGTGCCGATGTGAGGCTCATAACGGGTCGAGAAACTACTGGTAACACTTACCAGCAAATCTCTGATCAGCCCTGGCCAGGGACTTCCCTGTTACGGCCAATCGAGCACAGCGCAACATCAACCCCCAATACCGGGAGAGACGAAACCCCTCCTATCGCTCATTGCCTCCATGTGACTTGGGACTGTACCCAAAGACCACCGTTTTGCACGCCCTCATGGACGTGGTAAGGTGGAGATCAAAGCACAGTGGGAATCACACAAGACTCTATGACGATCTCGGGTCTACAGACTAACCTGCACAAGTGTCACCTGAGAACTGCCATCTGACGTGAGGTATAATACCATATGGGAGTTCTCGGCGAGTCCGTCCAGTGTACCCAGTCTCCACTGAGCACCCGTATACCATCTCTGATGTCAAACACCAATGGATATGGGATCATCCATCGCCCATCTCATGGGTCGAGAAGCGTATACGCTAGTCTACTCTGGAATATCGATGCCCCATCTCGATACACCCACTACTAGGGACCTTGAAGGATGTACTTATGGACTACCATGTCCCCACTAGTATGATCTGCATCATAGTCCAAGTAGTCAAGTACACATCCTAAGGGCTTTACCAACATGTAACCATAAGACAGTTTAAAGAGACAAGTGTACATGTTAAGATAAAGAGCAACCAGATAGCATACTATCATATCGAGCAAGAAATTCATCTCTATATATGTCCAAGCATCCAATATAATATACATCATCTGTACAATACTGGCCTCTAGGGCATACATACAACTAACAGTGTCGATCCTCGTAGAGTACGTGGATGACATACTCTTGATAGGGAAGGAGTTTCCTATGCTACGCTCGATCAATCTCCGCTTATCACAATGATTCTCCATATAGGATCAAAGTGATACCTACTAAATCCTGGGTTTTGGATCTGTGAGATAGATCTAAATGGATATTAGGATACTCACTAGTTGTAGTGAGATGGTATCAATCGATCCTGAGGAGAATCACTGGAAGGGTTCCAGGGTGATAAAAACGACTGAATGCCAGTCACAGGCATTTTCTTTACCCTCAGTGGAGGGACGGTATGTTGGAAGAGTTCCAAGCTAGATACCGTGACACACTAGACGATAAAGGCTGGATACATCGCTACTTAAGATGCTACCAAAGAGGCTGTTTGGGTGTATATTGGTTCATGAGATGAACTGCGTTCCTACCATTGTGAGACAATGGAGTTGTGGCTTATGCCAAGGGACGTCCGTCCCATCAGTGATCCAGACATATTCTAAGGCAGTGTCACCTGATCGTGTAGATGGTTGATCTCCAGGGGATCGAGGTCAGGAGAGTAGACTCAGAAGATAGCACGGCGGATCCACTCACGAAGGCCTATTCCCAGAGAGAGACTTTTATGGGATGGTTGAGTATGAGATACTACAACCACTGCTATCAAATGGCCTTAGAGCAAGTGGTAGATTGTTAGTTATATGTATGCCCTAGAGGCTATTACTGTACATTGGATGTATATTGTAGTGGATGCTGGGACATATATAGGGAGGACTTTCTTGCTCGACATGATAGTATGCTATCTGGTTGCTCTTTACCTTAACGTGTATACTGATTGTCTCCCTGTTACATGTTGGTAAAGCCCTTAGGATGTGTACTTGACTACCTGGACTATGATGCGGATCATACTAGTGGGGACATGGTAGTCCATAAGTGCATCCTTCAAGGTCCCTAGTCGTGGGTGTATCGAGACAGGGCATCGATATACCAGAGTAGACTAGCGTATACCTTCTCGACCCATACAGATGGGCGATGGATGATCCCATATCCATTGGTGTTTGACATCGGAGATGATATACGGGTGCTCAGTATAGACTGGGTACACTGGATGGACTCGCCGAGAACTCCCAGATGGTATTATACCTTATGTCAGATGGCAGTTCTCTGGTGACACTGGTACAGAGTAGTCTGTTGACCCGAGATCGTCATAGAGTCTTGTGTGGTTCCCACTGTGCTTTGATTTCCACCTTACCACGTCCAAAAAGGCATACAAAACGGTGGTTTTTGGATACAGTCCCGAATCACATGGAGGCAATGAGCGATAGGAGGGGATTCGTCTCTCCCGGTATAGGGAGTTGATGTTGCGCTGTGTTCGATTGGCTATAACCGGAAATCCCTGGCCAGGGTTGCTGAGATTTACTGGTAAGTGTTACCAGTAGTTTCTCGAACTGTTATAGACCTCATATCGACATGACTTATCGAGCTATTGGAGTCTGACGTTTACCACCCCTAGGCGAGATATGTGACATATCAGACGATCAGACCGGACTGTACGGTAAGTGTTGCTGGTTGGATTCACAGGAGTGTGAGCGGGCTTGATCGTCGATCTTCTGATCGCTCAATACCCGGGTGGCCGTTACGTTTAGCAGACCGCTTGCGGCTTGTGGGTGTTTGATATGATCATCACCTGCTGCCGGCGTATTGACGAGTCTTTAGAGTCCTACACAGAGGTTTCCTGGCTCAAGCAAAACGAAATAGGAGCGCATATGAGATATGTGCGGGACCGAGAATAATGCGTGTATGTGATACCGTATTCTATTCTCGCGATGAATGTATCGATATGGTTGTATGCGATATAACCTAGTTATCGAATCAAGGATTGATTCGATAAGCCGATACATTGAATATTAGTCGGTTATATGCGATATGACCGGATTGTTAAATCACGTGTTGATTTAATGATTTAATGCATAATTATATATTTGATATATTACTTTGCATTAACTAGTATTGGTTCACTTTAAATGGATTTTCTCACTTGTTTGTGCACATTGTATATGTGATATATTTTTGTGCACAAATTTGTATCATGTTTGATGATGCATGCTAACTTAGGTTTGTGTAAAGATTAAACCATGGTTATATGAATGGTTAGGGTTTTGTTTTCTTTTTCATTTATCTTATTTAGTTATTCATTTTGAAAAATAATAAGCATAAAGAAAAGAATGGTGGCTTTATTTGTAGTTTAGTTGAAGCTTCATGAAACTTTGACCTAGTCCACCATTCTTGTCTCTTGCTTAACCCTAACTATCATGACTAACCATGGTCTCTTCTCTACACTTAACTAAGGTTAGAATATGATAAGAATCTATTCTTTTTCTATTATTAAAAAGACTTATCATATTCTATCATCTTCTTCCTCTTCTTCTTCTTCATGAAGAAACCTTGCTCCATCAATGGCAACTTGAGCAAATGAGTGAGAAATCCAATTCTAAAGTGAACCCATCTCCTATTTCTTCATTCTATACCTCTTGCCAAGTAGTATAGGGTGTTATCTTCACAAGTTTCATGACTTAGTGAAGTGGGAGCTTGATCTTGTGATGCCTCGACGTAGATCATCTTCGGCATCGTAGTCGATGACCTAGCCCGCCCATTTTTCCGATGAAGCCAACGCTAGAGCCCGGGATTCGATTTGGACAGCGAGGAGACTTCATTGCGGAGCTATGGAGGTGGAGGACCGGATCTACAAAGGTTGTATTTCCGTTCTTTTAGTTAAAGTTGTTAACTAGTTTCATCTGTCGCCTAAAATCTAGTTAACGATCCGTAGTCTAGGGTTTCTCGGCATCGTAGTATTTGAAATTGGCATGGTTGATGCCTTGTGAGACCTCTTGAGAATGCTTAGGAACCCTACTGATGTGACCCTAGATTCTTACTGAGCAGGACCCTAGTAATGACCCTAGGTGGGACTAGACTGATTTAGGAAAACCATACCTAAGGATGAATACTTTGGGAGAGGTTCGTAGGTTTCTGATAGAAACACACACGCACACACTAAAACTTGTCATGGCGTATACGTATATGTGTGTATATATATAAAACTAGGTATAGGTGTATATATATACACAACACGTATATGGGATTCATTAATGTGATATGATATCTGAGGTATGATGAGACAGTATAACTGGGCTTGATGCCGTGATTCTTGACTATACAGTCGTATTAAAGTGTTAGCAGATCATTAGAGAATGAGATAATGAACATGAATATATAAATTATAAAGGGTGGTGGTGATAGGGAGGTACATGGGACGCTAAAATAGTACCTGGGCTGTAGCTTGTGACTGATCACGATATGATATATGTATGACTTAATCACAATATGACACATGTGACATGATATTTCTGAAGATAAAATAAGGATTATTCTTTGATGGCAATGATATATGATTGATGTATGCGATTATAGTTTAGCACCTTGATCATGAGATGTGTTGATAATGACATTATAGGAATGAGGAGACACCTAGGAGATACTTGACCGTACCCCGATATTGGGATGCCGTACGATGGATTTTACCGTACGAGGCTTAGATTTGATGATTGATCCACACTCTTGATTCAAGGAAGTCGTACTACGTACGTGACGCTATTGAGGTGGGATCGCCGACTATTAGAGATATTGATTCAGACCTTAGGTAGACTCTAGTTTCTTACTGACTAGTCTATTAGGTTTAGTTCCTTAGGATGTTAGATGGACACTGGTTTAGGTTCGACTCATATAGTGGTAGTTGTACTCGTATATCGCAGAGGAGTGGATAATGCACATCTGTCTTGCATTCATACTGTAATCATCATGGTGCATGTTCTTTTATATGTTGCTATAATCAGTATAAACTTTACCTGTTAGGACACCAGCACTATTACCGATGATGCGCATATTCCACGCACACTTATTTGCCGGCTCACACACATCATCATCGGTAATTGCTATGTCACGTATACTTTAGATCATATTGTCTTTTATGGATAGAATCAGTTAACAACTAGACCGATATAACATTGTGATTATTCTCTGACATTAGTACAGACATGATATTTATTGCTTAGATATTCATGCATTCATATTTTCATGTTATCCTGCAGTATTATGGGCACATGCCGACACTTATCATATACTTACTCATGATTTTAAGATTTGGATTTCTATGAGATTTCTGGATTTTTGGGGAAAACCGCAAGAAATTATAAAACCTTCTCTCTCTCTCTCTCTTCCTCTCTTTTTAAAATAAGATGCGGTTTTCTCGTGATGTATGTGTCGTCCTCCATGAGATTTCATGTTTTCTGTTGGATTTCGAGACCCGATTCGAGGAGTGGATGAACCGTCTCGGGTACATGGTGGGCCCGGTATGGTACCCCGGGGCAAGAAGATCGAGTTGTAGACGATGAGCCTAGCAGGTGAAGACTACTTACCGGTGATGTCTGGCGCGGCGGATATCCGGAGGATACCGACCGTTGTCGTGAGATTTGATGGTATGGGCCGATCCGGACTGACGGAGCCCGACATATTGAGACTTGAGATTACATGTGTTGTGTCGATGCTTGACACGGATTTCCATGGATTTCATTGTTGAGATTTCAGATGCTTATACACACTTTACTATGATAACAGCTAAAGAGTTCTTATACATGTATATCTGGATTTCAGGATTTGTTACTTTACATTCATGGTGCATGCATTTCATTTCATATGACATAGTATTATATGAGGCACTGACACGAACATGGAGTATCTGCACTTACACGTAGTATTACCCTGCTATTACTAGATGTTTGGGAAATAGTAGTGTATTATTATGACCTAGGATAGCGTCGTGCATTCGATTTCTTTTCGTAGATGTCTTCTACTAACGAGTTGGCAACTCACCCCCGTTGTGCCAAATTTTATTACAGGTTCGATGTACAGGTTTCCCTGGCAGCTTGCTGGCACATCTATTCTTTCAGGGTGATTTGCACGGTAGGTTGGTTCACTTGTATCTGAAACACCATTGTATTTTATTCATTCATTTGTATCTAGTAAGCTCCATCAACCATACTTGTATTACTTGATAAGTTTATTGGACCAGACTTTTATTTCGACCTTAGAGTCGCGCATGTATTATTCTGATCTGGTGGTTTTGTTTTCTTTTGAGTTTTGAGCCTCGCCCTTTGGCGTTGTATATTATTGTGCCTGTTGTGGTTGATTCCGCCTATTGGCGTTGATGCTAGCTCCCGTTTGGGGATGCTTTTTATTGTTTATGTATATTATACTTGTTGTACCCGTTTGGGGGCCAGTTTTTACAGAGGAGACTCTGCCGAAATTTTTGAGAAAATTTGCTGATGCTTTTAAACTTGTTTCTTTTTTCTTCTTCTTCTTCTTTTTTTGGTTTAGATTTCTGGGCTTCGGCTTACTTAGGTTACATGGCGCCTCTAGACGCTTCGTAATCTAAGTGCCGGTCACGTTCCGTATTTTCGGGTCGTGACAAACAGTTCCCGACGAGTCCTGTCCAGTGTACTCGTAACCTAACGAGCACCCACATACTATCTCAAGTACGACGTACTGACGGCTGTAGGACAGACCGTCTCCCGTGCTGGGATGAGAAGCGCATACGCTAGTCTACTCCGGAGTATCGATGCCCTGTCTCGATAATCCCACGACCAGGGATGTGTATATATAAGGATGTGCTTATAGATTACCCAGCCCCCACGAGTGTGACTGCCATCACAACGCTGGTAATCAAGCAAAGATCCTAAGGGCTCCACTAATGCGTATAGGTGATACAATAAAGAAACACATGTACACATTAAAGCAGAGACAAACCAAGTAGCATACTACCATTTCGAGCAAGATTGTCTATACAACTGTGAATATCCCAAGCTTCCATCAAGTAATATACATACTAGTATGATACAGTAATGGCCTCTAGGGCATATACACTAACAACTGTACCCAACTAAAACCTGTTTGCACGACTCTTTTGAGCCGTGGTAGGGTAGTAATCAAAGCACATTAGGAACTCACACGAGAAAAATGACGATCTCAGGTCGACAGACTAATCTATACTCATGTCACCTGGGAACTGCTATCTGACAATAGGTATAATACCAACTAGTATGTTCCCGGCGAGTCCGTCTAGTGTACTCATAACCCAATGAGCACATGTAAACTATCTTAGATGACTTACTAACACCAATGGTTTATGAGACCGGCCACCGCCCCTCATCGGGGTCTCGAAAAGCATACACTAGTCTACTCCGGAGTATCGATGCCCCGTCTCGATACTCCCTCGACTAGGGTCATTTAAGGATATGCTTATAGACCACCCAGCTCCCACGTATATGATCGTCATCATAATGCTGGTAGTCAAGCATGAATCCTATGGGCTCTATCAACATGTAATAGTGATCTGTATGCAGGGTTACCTAGCATGGTAGTAAGGTTTCGGGAGGCATCGTCCATGCTAAATTCAAAAATTTGCTGTTCTAGCTAACCCTAACCAAGAATCGTTAACTAGAAATCGACGGAAATGTAAATGCAAACACTTTGCAAGTAAAGAGAGATAGGAATACAACCTTTGTAGACCGGTCCATCACTTCAATAGCTCTATGTAGTAGTCCCTTCGCTGCGATCGTGAACTCCGGACTCTAGAGAGGCTCCCATGAAGAAACGAACATGCTTGCTTCAATGTCTTCGAGGCCGAAGATGATCTATGTCGAGGAGATACTAACCCAAGCTATCTCTTCACTAATTACGGAATTAGTGAAGCAAACACCATGTACTAAATGGAAAGTAGTAGAGGATGATGAAGTAGGAAGTGGGCTCACTTTAGATTTGATTTTCTCACATTTTTTCTCATACCTCCATTGAAGCTAGAAAGCTTTGAGGAAGAAGAAGAAGAAGAACTCATTATATGAATTAATCCCAATGAATTATTGCAACCAAGGGTAAGTTAAGCCCTCATTCTTAGCTCATGTAAAGAATTAACCAAGGGCTAAGGTTAAGGCTTAGGTTAAGAAATATCTTAAGCATGACAAACAAGTGGACTTGGTCAATGTTCTACAAGCTTCTCCAAGCTTAACCTTGACTAAATCCAAATGTTTTATTTGCTTAAAACAAATAAAACCCTAGCTTAAACCCTAGCATGGCTATAAGTCTCATACACCCATCTTGAATGTATCATCAAGCATGACACAATTCATGTACACAAATATACATATCACATATATACAATGTGCACATCAAGTGAGAAAAGAAATCTTAAGTGGGCAAGTATTAGTTAATGTAACTTAAAATATCAAATATATAATTATACATTAGATTATCAAATCAACTCTTGATTTAATAATCCGGCTATATCACATATAACCGACTAATGTCAAATGTAACAACTTATCGAACAACTCTTGATCCGATATCCCGGCTATATCGCATATAACCGACCGATGTCATAAATCGCGGGAATAGAATACAGTATCACAAATCGTATTTGATAGTTATGTATATGCCCTAGAGGCCATTGTTGTACATGTGATGTATATTATGATGGATGCTTGGATATATACAGAGAGGACTTTCTTGCTCGTCATGATAGTATGCTATTTTGTTTCACTTTATCTTAACATGTTGACTTGTATTGGTTTACTGTCTTTCTCTCACATGTTGATAATGTAAGTCGATGTAGTACACCCCAGTACTTGTGGGGAGGCGGATTTTACAAAAACGATCAAGTTTAAGGAACGAACATCGACTAACCGCTTAAATCGAAGCTAAACAAATAATAACCAAACACATAGCTAAACTAAACTATAGTGTTAAGGGATTATACCGATCGAAACTAGTCCTTCGTCTTTACGTCCTCCTTTGTTCTCCTCGACCTTCTCTAGGTAGTAGACGATCCACCCGAGAGCGAAACTCCAAGCTAAACCTCTAACTTGAGGTAACTAATCAACTTTGATTGCTAATCAAAGATGAGAGGATGATATAGAGTGAAGGTTATGGATTGTTTAGTCTAACTAATCCTTTGATCTCAACACATGAGGATTAAGGATTAGGGTTTGAAGATGAGAGCTTGAGGAGAGAGAATGTGTGATAAGATAATGAGAGAAGAGAGAGAGTGTATCATAATATTATGAAGCATTCTTATTTTAGAATAATCAATAAAGGAAATGAATAAGCATGCTTCATAAAATATCTTGTGATGATTCATTAGCATGAGTCATTAAGCAATAAATGTGCATTAATGAAGTGAATGAATCACCACCATGACTCACTCTCTTATCCAAAAGAAACCTCCTTAGTCACATCTTCTAGAAGCTTCTCGAGTAATTACGAGAACGCCCCTCCGATCCGTAAAAATACGGAAAAACTTTAGACTGTATAAATCCAATAACCGGATACCAGTAACTGGCTTAAACCAAAGCCGACTGGTAAAAACTGTCCGAAAGTCGTACGCGCGTAAACGCACGTATGCGTCCGAACCCTTTGTCGCAAAACCATGCAACCTCTATATCGTTTCGCCTGGAGTAGGAAACTCTCTGTGTGGGACTCTAGAGACTCGACTACTACGCTGGCAGTGGGTTTAACCACAGACCGCAAGCGGCACTAGCTGTACGTAACGGTCCCCAGGTAGTTGTCGATAAGAAGGCCGATGAGTAAACCCATCCGAACTCCTACTGAGTCTGATGTGACAATCTCCATACAGTCCGGTCCGTTCGTCCATGACTATCGTATATCGGGCCTAGGGGGGCGGCAAGCGTCAGTCCCCTAATAGCGGTATAAGTCGTGTCGGAGTGAAGCCCATTACACCCTGAGAAACTGCTGGAACCTACCAGCAAATCTCGCTTGCCCTGGCCAGGGACTTTGCGTAATGGCTCTCTGACACAGCACGATATCTACTCCCAATACCGGGAGGGACAAATCCTGTCTAACCGCCACTGCCTCCAAGTGCTCGGGACTGCACCCAACTGCCACCTGTTTGCACGACTCCTTTGAGCCGTGGTAGGGTAGCAATCTAAGAACAGTGGGACACACTCGAGGCGAAGTAGCAGTATCAAGTCTGCGGACTACGCTGTACTCATGTCACCTGGGAACTGTTTACTGACGACTGGTATCAAACCAACCAACAGTTCCCTGTGAGTCCTGTCCGGTGTACCCGTAACCTAACGAGCACCTGTATACTATCTCCAGTACGACGTACTGATGGCTGTGGGACAGACCATCTCCCCAACTGGGATGAGAAGCATACACACTAGTCTACTCCGGAGTATCGATGCTCTGTCTCGATAATCCAACGACCAGGGACCTGAATAAGGATGTGCTTGTAGACTACCCAGCCCCCACTAGTGTGACTGCCATCACAACGCTGGTAGACAAGCAAGATCCTAAGAGCTCTATCAATACGTATACTCACATATTAAGATAGAAAAACCAAGTAGCATACTACCATGTTTAGCAAGACTGTTATATACATGTGAATATCCCAAGCTTCCATTAAGTAATATACAAGCTAGTATGATACAGTAATGGCCTTCTAGGGCATAAACACTAACAATCTCCCACTTGCACTAGGGCCATGTACTGGCATATCGTAGACCAATGATCTCGAGTAGCCTCTCGAACTGAATCTGAGGAAGGGCCTTCGTGAATGGATCAGCAATGTTCTCTTCTGAAGCAACTCTCCGAACCTCGATCTCCTGACGATCAATGATCTCCCTGATCAGGTGATACCGCCTCAAGATGTGTCTGGACTTCTGATGGGACCATGGTTCCTTCGCTAAAGCTATAGCTCCGTTGTTGTCGCAATACAGAGGTATTGGATCAACTATGGTAGGAACCACCTGAAGTTCTGTTAGGAACTTCTTCATCCAGACTGCTTCTTTTGCGGCATCGCAAGCAGCTATATACTCCGCTTCCATCGTCGAGTCAGCAACGGTGTCCTGCTTGGAGCTCTTCCAGCACACCGCCCCTCCATTGAGGGTAAAGACATAACCCGACATGGACTTGGAATCGTCCTTATCACTCTGGAAGCCGGAATCAGCAAAGGCCTCCAACCTGAGGTCTTTTCCGCCGTAAACCAAGAACATCTCCTTAGTCCTCCTCAGGTACTTGAGAATGTTCTTTACTGCTATCCAGTGTTTCTCCCCTGGGTCTGACTGATACCGGCTTACCACGCTTAGTGCGTAAGCTACATCTGGTCTGGTACACAACATCGCATACATTATAGAGCCTACCGCAGAAGCGTAGGGTATAATAGACATGCGTTCCCTTTCCAAATCAGTCTTGGGAGACATCTCTTTGGAGAGGGTGATTCCGTGACAAGCCGGTAGATTACCGCGCTTAGAATCTTCCATACTGAATCTTTTCAGTACAGTGTCGATATACCTGGACTGCGAAAGTCCCAACATCCTCTTGGATCTATCACGATAGATCCGGATCCCCAGAATGTAAGAGGCATCACCCAGGTCTTTCATGGAGAACCTGTGTGACAAGAATCCTTTGACAGATTGTAGCATAGGAATGTCATTTCCTATCAATAGAATGTCATCCACGTACAAGACGAGGAATACGACACTTCTGGCCACAACTTTACTATATATGCACGGTTCATCTGGATTTTTGATAAAGTCATATTCTTTGACTGTCTCATCAAAACAGATGTTCCAACTCCGCGATGCCTGCTTTAGTCCATAAATAGACTTAAGCAGCTTGCATACTTTCCCGCTGCTCCCACTCTGATTGAAACCCTCTGGCTGATCCATATAGACGCTCTCTTCTAAATTTCCATTCAGAAAAGCCGTCTTTACGTCCATCTGCCAGATTTCATAATCATGGAAGGCAGCAATAGCAAGAAGGACCCGAATGGATTTGAGCATAGCCACTGGAGAAAAAGTTTCGTCATAGTCCAAACCAGGTCTTTGACGAAAACCCTTTGCAACAAGTCTAGCCTTATAGGTTTCCACCTGTCCATCTACACCAATCTTTTTCTTGAAGATCCATTTGCATCCTATGGGTTTTACCCCATCTGGAGCAAAGTCCAAAGTCCATACTTTGTTGGTGTACATGGACTCCATTTCGGTCCGCATTGCATCTAGCCATCGTACCGAGTCGCCGCTCTGGATGGCCTGCTGGAAGTCAGTAGGTTCATCATCATCTATGATGCAATCCTCTTTATCTCTGTCTATGAGAAAACCGTAGTATCTCTCAGGCGGACGAGACGGCCTACTACTCCTGCGGAGGGGTGCGGGAATGTTCTGTTCTTCTTGAACCTCTGGTTCTACCAAACTTTCAGTAGCAGTTTGTGGTTCTGGAATTTCTTCCAGTTCTATTTCGCTCCCACTTATTTCCTTTTCTAAAAACTGATTTTCCAGAAAATGGGCATTACGAGAAACAAAAACCTTTTGTTCCTCTGCGTAATAGAAATAATATCCCTTGGAGTTCTTTGGATATCCCACAAACGTACATTTTGCTGATCGTGCCTCGAGCTTGTCCACATGCTGCTTTTTAACAAAAGCTGGACATCCCCAAATCTTCATATGCTGAAGATGGGGTTTCTTCCCAGTCCACATCTGATATGGAGTGGTAGGCACAGTCTTGGTAGGAGCTCTGTTCAGAAGATATGCCGCTGATTCTAGCGCATGTCCCCAGAAAGATCGCGGTAACTCAGCATTACTCATCATGGATCGTACCATATCTAATAGGGTTCGATTCCGTCTCTCCGATACACCATTATGCTGTGGAGTGTACGGAGGAGTAAGCTGAGAGAGAATTCCTTTCTCTTTTAGGTAACCTAGGAACTCGGCACTCAAGTATTCACCACCTCGATCAGATCTAAGTGTCTTAATACTTTTGCCGGTTTGGTTTTCTACTTCATTCTTATACTCCTGGAATTTCTCAAAAGCCTCGGATTTATGTTTCATCAGATAAATGAATCCGTATCTTGAGTAATCATCCGTGAAAGTAATGAAATAGGAATAACCACCTCTCGCATGTGTAGATATTGGACCACATACATCACTGTGTATGAGTCCTAAGAGCTCGCTTGCTCTTACTCCTTGTCCAGTGAATGGAGTCTTTGTCATCTTTCCTTTGAGACAAGATTGACAAGTGTCATAAGTTTGATATTCGAACGTGTCCAAATATCCTTCTCTATGCAACTTAGTCAACCTTCTCTCATTGATGTGACCCAGTCTACAATGCCATAAGAAAGCTTTATTTAAATCTGGAGACTTTCTTTTTAGTGTGTTCTGGACATTGAAAATTTGGAGTTGGTTTAAAACATATATGCCGTTATTTAGAGTACCGGACCCAATCAAACCATGATTAAGGTGGATGTTGACAACATCTCTTACAAACGTGAAATCATAACCTTTATTTGATAACAAGGAAACTGATATGATATTACACGTTAAGCTGGGTACAAAATAACAGTTATGTAAAACCAAAATGTGTCCACTCGTCAATCCAAGGTGATAATCCCCGACGGACGCAGCTCCCACGCTAGCTCCGTTAGCAACCCTGAGGATCATATCACCTTCCTTCAGCACTCTACGGTTTCTCAGTGCCTGCAAAGAATTGCAAATATGAGATCCTGATCCGGTATCCAATACCCAGGAAGTAGAGTTGATCGACAGACAATTCTCAATTACAAACACACCTGAAGTCGAAGCCACAGCTTGCTTCGGTTCCTGGTTCTTGGCGTTCCACGCCTTGCAATCCTTCTTCCAGTGCCCTTTCCTGTGACAATGGAAGCACTCATCCAGGCCAACTACCGGTGCTGTAAACTTTTTCTTTCCCTTCTTTCCCACCTTACTAACACCTCCTCTAGGTCTGGGTGCGGCCTTCTTCTTCCTTCCTTTGGCCCTAGCCTTGGACCCGGAAGAAGATGAACCGCCAACAAACATAGCGGGTGTTTCCCTTGCCTTCTGTAAGGTGCCCTCTGCACTCCTTAACATGTTCAGGAGTTCCGCAAGTTCAACTTCCTTTCCTTGAAGATTGAAGTTGAGGATAAACTGGGCGTAGGTGGGAGGAAGGGACTGGAGAACAAGGTCTGTATAGAGCTCATTATCCAAAGTCGTCCCAAGGTCCGCGAGCTCTTCAATATAGCCGATCATCTGTAGGACATGTTCACCTACCGATGACCCGACAGCCAACCTCGCTCGAAACAGTTTCTTAGAGGTCTCGTATCTTGCTATACGAGATTGCTCTCCATAAAGTTCCTTTGTATGGAGAAATATGCCATCTAGGGACATATCCTCGTGCCTCCTCTGATGTTCATTGTTCATCGAGGCAAGCACGATGCACTTGGCTCTCGCGCAATCTAAATCCCAGGTTTTTCGGATTTCCTTATCCGCATTGCTGGATTTGGGACCAAGGACAGCAGGTGCTGTAGCGGTGAGGACGTACCCCAGTTTGTCATAGGTCAAAGCCATCTTGACATTCCGCAGCCGATCTTTATAGTTTGGCCCTGTCAGTATATTTTTCTCTAAAAGTAACTTAAGTCCAGTCATTTTCAGGGTCGCTGCAATTAGGAGAGAGAGAAGAAAACTCTTTAGCATGATGCTCTTGCAAGTTTAGAGTGGTTTTTAGTTTATCTAAACTGGATGGCTCCCACTGTTTCTCGAATCCTTCCTCAAACCATAAAAGAAGAATTAGCCAAGACTATTCTCACCGTACAATACTTGCTTAACCGTTCAGCCAGGCCGGTGTCGATACTTCGAGGGAGGTTTTCCAACGCTTTCGCGAAGTTCCTTAATTAAATAACCTCTTTTCTCTGGGGGCGTAACCCCGCTGACACTTTTCTGGACACCTACTAGGTTTATAGCATTGATCGTTAAGCGACGTATATCCTGATAAGTAGCATATACTCACAGTAGGATCGGGATCCAAATATCATCGTATGATAATGTTGAAAGAATCCTACCAACATTCATCAAACTCCAAATGGTATGCATCTCTTTGCAAATTTCAGTTTCTTTAGAAATTCCCGATATAAGTTTTTGCCCCATGCTCTTATGACCTTGGCTTTGGTCAAAATGTCATAAGTCACATGTCAAGTTCTACCCGTCATTATCTTGTCAATTTGAACCCATCCGTATATACCCCTGACTTTGGTCAAATGATAATACGACTGTCCCAAACTAACTCATCTATCTTATGCAACAAATGAAAACCCAGTAGCTACCAAACACTATGCCTTGACTTTGGCCAAAATGCATAGCTTGAATACTACTGAATACCCAAATGAAACGACGGAGGGCTACGACTGGTTTTGGCGAAACCGTAAACGTAGTGAACTTGATATAACCGAAGGAACCTGATAGCTTTTAAAAGGAGTGGTTAAGACTCCGCATTTTAAAAAATATCTGTTTTTAAAAATAACCGAGTGGTTTCTTTTAAATTGTTCCAACGATTTAAACTTTGGTTTATTTTACTTTGCATTATAGATAATGCGTCCCATCATTAACCTATCATTGCAGAAAACAACGAAAATACAACGTCCTCTTATGCCATCCGCATTCGCCACGGGGTCCCGTCATCACTCGTTAGGTTACTTAACTAACGACAGAGCGGGGGCTGGGCTAGCGCGGGTGTAAAACATAAGTGACGTCTAAATAGCTATAATAAATATAGATATTTTACATTCGTCTGACGCAATGATATTCATTCCAGAACACAGATAAACAATATTGGATTTGCAAGCAATCTGTATTTCTTTTGAGCCTGCAAGAAAAGACAGATTACACAGTTGTGATGAATAGCCGTTTACCCCACCCTCGACCCCTACGGGTACGGCAAACTACCCACCCGGCAGTCTGTGTACCCCACCTTGGGTCAGTCCTAGGAGCAAAAACAGTAAAATGAAATAATACAACGGTGGCTACAACCGCAACCTGGAAGTGCCCCGCGAAAATAATATTACAACAAATTACATTTACAACAAATGAATTAATCAATAACCCATTGCTAACCCCGGCTATACACCACAACAGTCCAATACAGTTTATATGCACAAACAGATATAACCATTTCAGAAATGTGCAACCCCCTGCCAACCGACATACTAGCAGTTGGGGGAGGTTTACGAACACATTAAACAAACACAGATATAATCCAATACGCAAATACTGTACAATTCGATCGAATAAACAACATCAATATTGCTCCAAAATCTGCTCTGTTAAACAGTAACCTGAGCAATAATTAAATATTCCAGAAAACCCCAAATATCACAGGGGACCCACCCATGAAAAATGAGCTCATGACTCGGCAACTCGGCCGCGGAAGCGCGGCGGATCGGTGGGATCCGCCGCCCTTCCGCGGCGCTTTAGTCGAATCATGGGCTCGAATTTCTTGGGTGTTCTCCTGTGGTCATGTCAAGCTCTCTGAACACACCTGAAAAATTTTAGGACTTCATTTTAAGTTCGACAGAAACTAAACAGAATTAGGGTTTTCCGGCTTCGTTTTTTCGTTCGAAATTCGTACAAATTTGCGATTAAGTTATTTATTGTTTAGCGAGGCTCTGATACCACTGTAAGTCGATGTAGTACACCCCAGTACTTGTGGGGAGGCGGATTTTACAAAAACGATCAAGTTTAAGGAACGAACATCGACTAACCGCTTAAATCGAAGCTAAACAAATAATAACCAAACACATAGCTAAACTAAACTATAGTGTTAAGGGATTATACCGATCGAAACTAGTCCTTCGTCTTTACGTCCTCCTTTGTTCTCCTCGACCTTCTCTAGGTAGTAGACGATCCACCCGAGAGCGAAACTCCAAGCTAAACCTCTAACTTGAGGTAACTAATCAACTTTGATTGCTAATCAAAGATGAGAGGATGATATAGAGTGAAGGTTATGGATTGTTTAGTCTAACTAATCCTTTGATCTCAACACATGAGGATTAAGGATTAGGGTTTGAAGATGAGAGCTTGAGGAGAGAGAATGTGTGATAAGATAATGAGAGAAGAGAGAGAGTGTATCATAATATTATGAAGCATTCTTATTTTAGAATAATCAATAAAGGAAATGAATAAGCATGCTTCATAAAATATCTTGTGATGATTCATTAGCATGAGTCATTAAGCAATAAATGTGCATTAATGAAGTGAATGAATCACCACCATGACTCACTCTCTTATCCAAAAGAAACCTCCTTAGTCACATCTTCTAGAAGCTTCTCGAGTAATTACGAGAACGCCCCTCCGATCCGTAAAAATACGGAAAAACTTTAGACTGTATAAATCCAATAACCGGATACCAGTAACTGGCTTAAACCAAAGCCGACTGGTAAAAACTGTCCGAAAGTCGTACGCGCGTAAACGCACGTATGCGTCCGAACCCTTTGTCGCAAAACCATGCAACCTCTATATCGTTTCGCCTGGAGTAGGAAACTCTCTGTGTGGGACTCTAGAGACTCGACTACTACGCTGGCAGTGGGTTTAACCACAGACCGCAAGCGGCACTAGCTGTACGTAACGGTCCCCAGGTAGTTGTCGATAAGAAGGCCGATGAGTAAACCCATCCGAACTCCTACTGAGTCGGATGTGACAATCTCCATACAGTCCGGTCCGTTCGTCCATGACTATCGCATATCGGGCCTAGGGGGCGGCAAGCGTCAGTCCCCTAATAGCGGTATAAGTCGTGTCGGAGTGAAGCCCATTACACCCTGAGAAACTGCTGGAACCTACCAGCAAATCTCGCTTGCCCTGGCCAGGGACTTTGCGTAATGGCTCTCTGACACAGCACGATATCTACTCCCAATACCGGGAGGGACAAATCCTGTCTAACCGCCACTGCCTCCAAGTGCTCGGGACTGCACCCAACTGCCACCTGTTTGCACGACTCCTTTGAGCCGTGGTAGGGTAGCAATCTAAGAACAGTGGGACACACTCGAGGCGAAGTAGCAGTATCAAGTCTGCGGACTACGCTGTACTCATGTCACCTGGGAACTATTTACTGACGACTGGTATCAAACCAACCAACAGTTCCCTGTGAGTCCTGTCCGGTGTACCCGTAACCTAACGAGCACCTGTATACTATCTCCAGTACGACGTACTGATGGCTGTGGGACAGACCATCTCCCCAACTGGGATGAGAAGCGTACACACTAGTCTACTCCGGAGTATCGATGCTCTGTCTCGATAATCCAACGACCAGGGACCTGAATAAGGATGTGCTTGTAGACTACCCAGCCCCCACTAGTGTGACTGCCATCACAACGCTGGTAGACAAGCAAGATCCTAAGAGCTCCATCAATACGTATACTCACATATTAAGATAGAAAAACCAAGTAGCATACTACCATGTTTAGCAAGACTGTTATATACATGTGAATATCCCAAGCTTCCATTAAGTAATATACAAGCTAGTATGATACAGTAATGGCCTTCTAGGGCTTAAACACTAACAGATAAAGCCCTTAGGATCTGTACTCGACTACTGGGATTATGATGAGATAATACTAATAGGGCCACGGTAGTCGATGAGTACATCCTATAAATGTTCCTAGTTGAGGGTATATCGAGACAGGGCATCGATACACTAGAGTAGACTAGCATATACGCATCTTGACCCATATGATGGGCGATGGATGATCCCATATCCATCGGTGTTTGACATCAAGGATGGTGTACGGGTGCTCAGTGGAGACTGGGTACACTAGACGGACTCGCCGAGAACTCCCAGATGGTGATATACCACACGTCAGATGGCAGTTCTCCGGTGACACTGGTACAGGGTAGTCTGTAGACCAGAGATCGTCATAGAGTCTTGTATGATTCCCACTGTGCTTTGATTTCCACCTTACCACGTCCAAGAGGGCGTGCAAAACGGTGGCTTTTGGGTACAGTCCCGAATCACATGGAAGCAATGAGCGATAGGAGGGGATTCGTCTCTCCCGGTATAGGGAGTTGATGTTGTGTTGTGTTCGATTGGCTATAACTGGAAGTCCCTGGCCAGGGCTGATATAGAGATATAATGGTAAGTCTTGCCAGTAGTTTCTCGACCTGTTATGAGCCTTACATCGACAGGACTTATCGGTTACTGGGGTCTGACGTATACCACCCCTAGACTTGATATGCGACATATCAGACGAACAGACCGGACTGTACGGGAGTGTTACTGATTGGATTCACAGGAGAACGGACATGCTAGCTTGTTGATCTTCTGATCGCTCAATACCTGGGTGGCTGTTACGTTTAGCTGACCGCTTGCAGCTTGTGGGTGTTTGATATGATCATCACCTGTTACCGGCGTATTGACGATTCTTTAGAGTCCTACACAGAGGTTTCTTGGCTCAGGAAAAACGGAGTAGAGGCACATATGAGATATGTGCAGGACCGAGGATAATGCGATATGAGATACCGTATTATATTCTCGCGATATTTAGATATGAACCAGGACATCGGATCAAGTGTTGATTCGATGAATCGGTACATGATATATTAGTCGGTTATATTCGATATAGCCGGATCGTCGGATCAAGTGTTGATTCGATGATTTAATGTATAATGATATATATGATATATTGTATTACATTATCTAATATTGGCTCGCTTTATTATTTCATTTTCTCACCGGATTAATACATTGATATATATGTTATATATGTTAATTGTATTATTTTCTTTTGTTGCAAATATATAATATATATGTGATATATATTATTGTGACATGATATGATTTATTATGAAACATGTTTAAGGATGATAAAAAGAGATTAGGGTTTGATTAGCGTTACCTCTTTCTTGATTATTCTAGAAAGGTTTCCTTTTTGTCTTGGTTAAGATATTATGGTTGATACTTATCCTTAACCTAACCAAACCCTAGCTCTAGTTTATTCTCTACAAAGGTTAAGCCTATCATCCTTGACCATGGTTCCATATCAATCATATATTCTTATCTACTATTCATCACAAAAGGAATTATCTTATTATTTTTCATCTTCTTCTCTCATGAGTTTTTGAGAGAGCTCACTAGAAATTCCTTTTGTGATGATTTCTTGTGAGAAAGTGAATTAAAAAGATAGCATAAATACTACTCCATCATCCTCATCTAATCTAGCCCATTAGATTAGGGTGTTCACCTCATTAGAGTGAGAGAGCTTGGGTTATAGCAACTTTGACGTAGATCATCGGAGAAGCGGAACAATACAAGCTATCATGGATCGTTCGAGTCGTGGAGCCTCTCTTGAGTCCGGGAGATCGTGGATCGCGGCGAAAGGACTTCTACTCAGAGCTTGTGAAGCGAAGGAGTGGACTACAAAGGTTGTAATCCCTCACACTTAGGTTTAAAGATGTTATCTTGCATGTTAAACCCTAATAATCTAGCAAAGATCCCGTCTTTGGGTTGTTCGGCACATCTAAAATTTTATTTGTGCATGATTGATGCTTTATGAACCTTCACAAGAGTGCCTAAGAACCCTACAGTGCTCTCTTGCTTGGGCCGCGGATCCGCAGCCGTACAGTTGTTGTTTGCCTGTCTGTTTGCACAGTAATTTCTAATTCTGTTAGTTATTTATTTTGGGTATTTTTAAATTGACTCAAGTGTTGAGTGTTCTGGGGTTTATTTTGTAATCGTAGATTCGATCGGAACATTTAAATTCGTTATTATTTCCGGATATTTAGAAACTGTTAAAAAGTTCGAACGGATATCATTAACTCACTTTTTCCAGACACGAAAAATTTTCAAGTGTTGAATCTTTTCTCGAGTTTAAATCTTTCGGAAATGCATGCAAGTTTTGTGGTGGACCCTCTAGAAGACAACAAACCTTAACTCGATTATGTGACCGTCTTGAACTGCCTTTTGAACCTTCGGGTTTGGGGCAGTACGGCGTGCCACATGTGAGGCGTTGGCTTGACCCTTCTATGGATGGACCGCTACTACTGTGACACATTCCGGATTATTTGAACTCCGCTCAAGTGTTGAGCAATTTGGGAAATTTTGGGTATTTGATTATTCGATCAGAAAGTTTAATACTGTCTATTTATCTGGAATGTGATACAATATGTGGAATTCATTGTGTTAGGCATGAAATGCCAAGTATGTGATATTTCGGATTTATGATGTCTAAAGTGATTGTGGATTCCAAATATTGTAGTTTTACAATTTCTTTTCTGTGACCATAAGTGTAGTATGTAGTTGTATTGCCGGTTTTCGTTGCTATACGACAACGACGATCGGTGTATGCATACTTACTTACGTTGATGATATGTGATATTATGTGTTGCTGTGATATGTTATATTGGATCGTCGTGTTCTGAATAGCCGGGGGTTTTATGTGAGATGAGGGTTTTTATTTTCATTCATGTAAAATTCATTTATATGTAATATTCTTTTATTGGGGTACTTCCGGGATGAGGTTGATGTCACCCTTGTATATTATTTACTTTTCCGCATTAGGTAGACCCAAGGAGAGGAGCACAAGTAACCGGGTTCTAAGGTCCAGTGGGAGGCCATCTCGAGGAGTCGAGACCGGGTCTCCTAACCCTAGAATTGGCAGTGTTACTTGCCGCTCTCGTAGGGGTCTAGGGATGTGGGTTTGGCTATTCATCACGACCGTGGAATCCGTGTTTTATACCGGCTCGTATTGAAAACACGGACATCCTAGTATATCCAATATTTCATATATGTTCTTCTGCTGCAATGTTCTGTGATGAGATCATATTACTGCCTGAGACGAATGCTTATACTATATATATATATATGCTGATATATAAATATTACTGCTTTCGTTTCTTCTGTGATGCTCAGGAAGCATAAGCTGATGGGATTTTATTAATAAGATTAATAAAAAGAAAAGAAACCTAAAAGATGTTGTAGAATCAAAACTTTATAAAAAGGGTAGCTACAGTTTTGCTTTGCAAAGCGGTATATATGATCTACCCTGCACCTTATTCGATGAGGAAAGAGCCGAGATCCCTTCACCGGGAGTGACCTCTTTAGCGAAACTGGCAGATGCTACAAAACTCAGTTTGTCTTTTAATTGCTTGTAAAGTTTTTCTTTGCACAGAGATATATATGATATGTCCTGCACCTTATTCGATGAGGAAAGAGCCGAGATCCCTTCACCGGGAGTGACCTCTTTAGCAAAACTAATGAAAGCCTCAAAAACACTCGATTTCAAAATTTCACTTGATTCTACGACGATATCAAGTTCATTACGCAATAGGTTTTCAGAAAAACCTGTGTAGCCCTCCGTCATTTCTGATAGATATTATTTAGTATTCGTGCTATGTTTGTTGACTTAGTCAAGGCGTAGTGTACGGTAGCTAAGTAGTGTTTATCTGCTAAAACAAGAGATGTGATTGGATTAGGGTATTCGCACGGCCTTGTTGACTCAGTCAAGGGTCGTACGGGTGGGTTTAATTCAATCAGGAAAAGTACGGGTTGAACTTGACTTGCGATTTATGGTTTGTTGACTTAGTCAAGGTCATAGATCGCTAGGGGCAAAATATTATCGGGAATTTCAAGTGTTGAAATTTGCAATGAGATTGCATACCTCCTATGAGATAGTTGGATCCCGATACCCACTGTGAGTAAGTGTTACTCCTGGGAGAGTTTTACACAGGACAATTAGCCGATCAAGTAGGTGTCTAGAAAAGTGTTAACGGGGTTACGCCTCTGGGAAAACGAGGTTTACTTTAATTAGGTCCGTGCGAAAGCACGGGGAACCTCCCTCAAGTACCGACACTGATCTAGCTGAAAGATTGACGAAATTGTAGGGTGTAATTAATCCCGGCTAATCTTACCTTTTAGGGTTTGAAGGAAGATTTGATAAAACCAGTGGGAGACATCCTGATTAGATAAGATAATAACCAATCTAATCTTGCAAGAGCATACGCTAAAGTGTTTTCTTCTCTCTCTCTCCAGGTAGCGACCATGTCAGGCCATAATCAAGATAATAATATGGATGTATTGACTGAACCCGCTTATTATAAGACTAAACAGGGAATAGGAGAATATCTGGATTCTCACGCCGCCCAAAAGAACATGCATGTTGATGCATCTTCTTTAGGTGTGTTAGTTATTAAAAACTGTTTCTCAGTTCACCCTACGTCCTGGGTATTAGATACCGGATCAGGATCCCACATATGTAAGTTGTTACATGGGCTACGTAAAGGTAGAGAACTGGGAAAAGGTGATCATTCCGTTCAAGTAGGGAACGGTGCAAGTATTGCAGCCAAAGCAGTTGACGAATATCACCTAGTATTGTCAAGTCGTAATACACTGATTCTAAATGAGTGTTATTATATACCGAACATGATATGCAACATTATATCAGTTTCTTTATTAAGTAAAGAAGGATATAATTTTGTAGTAAAGGATAATGTTATGAACATATTCCTAGATCAAAAGTTGATTGCATCAGGCTCGTTACATAATGGCATATTCATTCTAAATCAAAATACAGTCCTCAATATACAAAACACACACAAGAGGAAAAGTTCATAAATGAACGAATCCTTCTTGTGGCATTGTAGACTTGGCCATATCAATGAGACACGGCTAGCTAAGTTACATAAAAATGGATATTTGAATTTATTCGAATTTTCATCTTATGATACTTGCCATTCATGTCTCAAAGGAAAAATGACCAAAACTCCGTTTAGTGGCCACGGAGAAAGAGTTACCGAACTCTTAGGACTGGTATATAGTGATGTATGCGGTCCCATGTCTACGCATGCCAGGAACGGTTCTTCCTACTTCATTACATTCACTGACGATCTCTCTAGATACGGGCATGTGTTCCTGTTGAAACACAAGTCTGAAGCTTTTGAGAAATTCAGAGAATATAAGCACGAAGTAGAGAACCAAACGGGCAAAAGTATTAAGATCCTTCGATCTGATCGAGGAGGAGAATACTTGAGCAATGATTTTCTGGATTATCTAAAAGAGAATGGGATTCTCTCTCAGCTTACTCCTCCTTATACACTACAGCACAACGGTGTATCGGAACGGAGGAATCGGACCCTATTAGATATGGTGCGCTCTATGATGAGCGAAGCTGAGTTACCTATTTCCTTCTGGGGGTATGCGCTTGAGACAGCCATATACATATTGAATCTAGTTCCGTCTAAATCTGTACCTACCACACCATATGAGATATGGAGTGGAAGAGACCATATTTTAAACGAGTTAAAATATGGGGTTGTCCGGCCTATGTCAAAAGACAAAATCCGGACAAACTCGAGGCACGATCAGTTCTTTCCAAATTTGTGGGATATCCAAAGAATTCTCAAGGATATTTTTTCTACCACGCTGAGGAACAAAAAATGTTTGTTGCTCAACATGCCACCTTTTTGGAAAAGGAATTTCATGCAAAAGAAATTAGTGGCAAAGAGGTAGAGCTGGAAGAGCTTCCAGCACCACAAACTACAACTGAAGATTTAGTGGAACCAGAGGATTCAGTAGTACCCGACGAACCCCAGCCTCTCCGCCGATCTAGTAGGGTTTCTCGTCCACCTGAGAGATACTACGGTTTTCTCTTTGATGGTGGAAGCGAGGATTGCATCATGGAAGATGATGACCCGACTAGTTTAGAGCAGGACATCACGAGTGGTGACTCTGTGAAATGGCTGGATGCAATGCGATCTGAGATGGAATCCATGTACACCAATAAAGTATGGATTTTGGAAAATGCTCCTGAAGGGGTAAAACCCATTGGGAGCAAGTGGATTTTTAAAAAGAAATTTGGTGTAGATGGAAATGTTGAGACTTTCAAAGCTAGACTTGTAGCAAAGGGTTTTCGTCAACGACCAGGTGTGGATTATGACGAAACCTTTTCTCCAGTGGCTATGCTTAAGTCCATCCGGATCTTACTTGCCATTGCTGCATACCATGACTACGAAATCTGGCAAATGGATGTTAAGACCGCCTTTCTAAATGGTGATTTAGAAGAGTGCGTGTACATGACTCAGCCAGAGGGCTTCGTAGATAGTGGGAGCAGCGGAAAGGTGTGCAAGCTGCTTAAATCCATTTATGGGTTAAAGCAAGCATCGCGGAGTTGGAACATCTGTTTTGATTTAGTAGTCAAAGAGTTTGAATTCATCAAAAATATAGATGAACCTTGTATCTATAAGAAGGTGGCAGAGAGTAAGGTTGTCTTCCTCGTATTGTACGTGGATGACATACTCTTGATAGAAAATGATATTCCTATACTGCAATCAGTCAAGCTTTTCTTATCATAAAGATTCTCAATGAAAGATCTAGGTGATGCCTCCTGTATATTGGGGATTAGGATCTATATAGATAGATCCAAAAGGATACTGGGATTGTCCCAATCCAGGTACATTGACACTATACTAAAGAGTTTTAGTATGGAAGAATCCAAGCATGGGAACCAACCCATGATCTCTGGACTCACTCTCTCCAAAGAGATGTCTCCCAAGACTGATTTGGAGAGAGCTCGCATGCAAGGGATACCCTATGCTTCGGCAGTAGGCTTTATCATGTATGCGATGCTATGTACTAGACCCGATGTAGCATACTCACTAAGTGTAGTGAGTCGGTATCAAGCAGATCCTGGAGAGAGTCACTGGACAGCTGTGAAGAACATTCTCAAGTACTTGCGAAGGACTAGAGACATGTTCTTGGTGTATGGTAATGGAGAACTCCGGGTGGAGTCCTTTACCGATTCCAGCTTCCAAAGTGATAAAGACGACTCTTAGTCGCACTCGGGATTTGTCTTTACCCTCAATGGAGGGGCGGTATGTTGAAAGAGTTCCAAACAAGATACCGTTGCAGACTCGACGATGGAGGCTGAATACATCGCTGCCAACGATGCTGCCAAAGAGGCTGTCTGGGTTAAGAAGTTCATTGGTGAACTTGGTGTAGTTCCATCCATTGAGCATCCAATACCTTTATATTGCGATAACAATGGAGCTGTGGCTTTGGCCAAGGAACCCAGATCCCATCAGAAGTCCAGACATATTCTGAGGCGGTATCACCTGATCAGGGAGATAGTTGATCGCCGGGAGATCGAGGTCAGGAGAGTAGATACGAACGATAACACTGTGGATCTACTCACGAAGGCCATTCCCCAGATACAGTTTGAGAGATTATTCGGGATGCTAGGTATGAGATACTACAGCAGCTGGCCTTAGAGCAAGTGGGAGATTGTTAGTTATGTATATGCCCTAGAGGCCATTGTTGTACATGTGATGTATATTATGATGGATGCTTGGATATATACAGAGAGGACTTTCTTGCTCGTCATGATAGTATGCTATTTGGTTTCACTTTATCTTAACATGTTGACTTGTATTGGTTTACTGTCTTTCTCTCACATGTTGATAAAGCCCTTAGGATTTATACTCGACTACTGGGATTATGATGAGATCATACTAATAGGGCCACGGTAGTCGATGAGTACATCCTATAAATGTTCCTAGTCGAGGGTATATCGAGACGGAGCATCGATACACCAGAGTAGACTAGCGTATACGCATCTTGACCCATATGATGGGCGATGGATGATCCCATATCCATCGGTGTTTGACATCAAGGATGGTGTACGGGTGCGCAGTGGAGACTGGGTACACTGGACGGACTCGCTGAGAACTCACAGATGGTGATATACCACACGTTAGATGGCAGTTCTTCGGTGACACTGGTACAGGGTAGTCTGTAGACCCGAGATCGTCATAGAGTCTTATGTGATTCCCACTGTGCTTTGATTTCCACCTTACCACGTCCAAGAGGGCGTGCAAAACGGTGGCTTTTGGGTACAGTCCCGAATCACATGGAGGCAATGAGCGATAGGAGGGGATTCTTCTCTCCCGGTATAGGGAGTTGATGTTGTGCTGTGTTCGATTGGCTATAACTGGAAGTCCCTGGCCAGGGCTGATATAGAGATATACTGGTAAGTGTTACCAGTAGTTTCTCGACCTGTTATGAGCCTTACATCGACAGGACTTATCGGTTACTGGGGTCTGACGTATACCACCCCTAGACTTGATATGCGACATATCAGACGAACAGACCGGACTGTACGGGAGTGTTACTGATTGGATTCACAGGAGAACGGACAGGCTAGATTGTTGATCTTCTGATCGCTCAATACCTGGGTGGCTGTTACGTTTAGTTGACCGCTTGCAGCTTGTGGGTGTTTGATATGATCATCACCTGTTACCGGCGTATTGACGATTCTTTAGAGTCCTACACAGAGGTTTCTTGGCTCAGGAAAAACGGAGTAGAGGCACATATGAGATATGTGCAGGACCGAGGATAATGTGATATGAGATACCGTATTATATTCTCGCGATATTTAGATATGAACCGGGACATCGGATCAAGTGTTGATTCGATGAATCGGTACATGATATATTAGTCGTTTATATTCGATATAGCCGGATCGTCGGATCAAGTGTTGATTCGATGATTTAATGTATAATGATATATATGATATACTGTATTACATTATCTAATATTGGCTTGCTTTATTATTTCATTTTCTCACCGGATTAATACATTGATATATATGCGATATATGTTAATTGTATTATTTTCTTTTGTTGCAAATATATAATATATATGTGATATATATTATTATGACATGATATGATTTATTATGAAACATGTTTAAGGATGATAAAAAGATATTAGGGTTTGATTAGCGTTAGCTCTTTCTTGATTATTCTAGAAGGGTTTCCTTTTTGTCTTGGTTAAGATATTATGGTTGATACTTATCCTTAACCTAACCAAACCCTAGCTCTAGTTTATTCTCTACAAAGGTTAAGCCTATCATCCTTGACCATGGTTCCATATCAATCATATATTCTTATCTACTATTCAACACAAAAGGAATTATCTCATTATTTTTCATCTTCTTCTCTCTTGAGTTTTTGAGAGAGCTCACTAGAAATTCCTTTTGTGATGATTTCTTGTGAGAAAGTGAATTAAAAAGATAGCATAAATACTACTCCATCATCCTCATCTAATTTAGCCCATTAGATTAGGGTGTTCACCTCATTAGAGTGAGAGAGCTTGGGTTATAACAACTTCGACGTAGATCATCGGAGAAGCGGAACAATACAAGCTATCATGGATCGTTCGAGTCGTGGAGCCTCTCTTGAGTCCGGGAGATCGTGGATCGCGGCGAAGGGACTTCTACTCGGAGCTTGTGAAGCGAAGGAGCGGACTAGAAAGGTTGTAATCCCTCACACTTAGGTTTAAAGATGTTATCTTGCATGTTAAACCCTAATAATCTAGCAAAGATCCCGTCTTCAGGTTGGTCGGCACATCTAAAATTTTATTTGTGCATGATTGATGCTTTATGAACCTTCACAAGAGTGCCTAGGAACCCTACAGTATTAATCTCGGTCCCGCACATATCACATATGTGCTCCTACTCCATTTCGCTTGAGCCAGGAAACCCCTATGTAGGACTCTAAAGACTCGTCAATACACCGGCAGTAGGTGATGATCATATTAAACACCCACAAGACGCAAGCGGTCTGCTAAACGTAATGGCCACCTGGGCATTGAGTGATCATAAGATCAATAAGCAAGAATGCTCACACTCCTGCGAATCCAATCAGTAACACTACCGTACAGTCCGGTCTCTTCGTCTGATATGTCGCAAATCTCGTCTAGGGGTGGTAAACGTCAGACCCCAGTAACTTGATATGTCGTGCCAATACGAGGCTCATAACGGGTCGAGAAACTAATGATAACACTTACCAGTATATCTCTGAAGCAGCCCTATCCAGGGACTTCCTGTTATAGCCAATCGAGCACAGCGCGATATCAACTCCCAATACCGGGAGAGACGAAACCCCTCCTATCGCTCATTACCTCCATGTGACTCGGGACTGTACCCAAAAGCCACCGTTTTGCACGTTCTCTTGAACGTGGTAAGGTGGAAATAAAAGTACAGTTGGAATCATACAAGACTCTATGACGATCTCGGGTCTACAGACTAACCTGTACCAGTGTCACCAGAGAACTGTCATCTGACGTTAGGTATAATACCATCTAGGAGTTCTAGGCGAGTCCGTTCAGTGTACCCAGTCTCTACTGAGCACCCGTATACTATCTCTGATGTCAAACACCAATGGATATGGGATCATCCATCGCCCATCAGTATGGGTCGAGAAGTTATACGCTAGTCTACTCTGGTATATCGATGCCCTGTCTCGATACACCCATGACTAGGAACATTTGAAGGATGTACTTAGCGACTACACTGTCCCCACTAGTATGATCTGCATCATAATCCTGGTAGTCAAGTACTGATCCTAAAGGCTTTATCAACATGTAACATAGATACAATCAGTGTACACGTTAAGATAAAGAGCAACCAGATAGCATACTATCATGTCGAGCAAGAAAGTCATCCATATATATGTCCAAGCATCCACTACAATATACATCGTATATACAGTAATGGCCTCTAGGGCATACATATAACTAACACTATAATACCACATAATGCATGCACAAGATGATAAAGATAAATCAGATAGCATACTATCATTTTGAGTAAAACTGTTCTACCCGTATAGGTCCTCCCTCAATCATCACAATAGCGTGTCTGCGATTACAATAATTGACTTGAGGGCACTATAGCCAACACTATACCTATCGTCGGATAGAAGTTCTCAGGTGACATGAGTACAGGTTAGTCTTCAGACCTGAGATCGTCATTTGCCTCGTGTGAGTTCCCACTGTACTTAGATTACTACCCTACCACGACTCTACTGAGTCGTGCAAACAGGTTTTAGTTGGATACATTTCCGAGCCACACAGAGGCAGTGAGCGATTGTTGGGGATTCGTCTCTCCCGGTATAGGGAGTCGATATCGCACTGTGTTCGATTGGCCAGCACCATAAGACCTTAGCCAAGAAAGTTGGGATTTACTGGTAGTTAGATCAGTAGTTTTCCGGATTGGTCCTGAGCCATATCAGCACGAACTATCGGATTATTAGGGTCTGACGTTTACCACCCCTAGACCCGGTATGCGATACTATCAGACAAAGAGACCGGACTGTATGGAGATTGCCACAGATAAGCTCAGTAGGGATCCGGATGAGTTTTCTCATCGGCCTTCCTTTTCGACAGGTACCCGGGTAGCCGTTACGTACAGCTAGTGCCGCTGACGTGCTTGTGATTATGGATTTATCCAGTAACTCACTGCCTGCGTACTATCGAGTCTTTAGTATCCCACACAGAGGGTTTCCCTGGCTCAGGAGAAATGATGTAGTAGCCGTATTTTGATACGTGCAGGGTTCCGATCGAAAGATTGTACTAGTTACCCGGACTTTCGATCGGGATACGTATAGCGTTCTGATCGAATGATTATACTAGTTACCCGGACTTTCAATCGGACGGTTGATAATGCTAGCCGGATTGGGATTGAGCCAGATTATTAAATCAGGTATTGATTTAATAATTTACGTATATATATTTCGATATGTATATTCTAGTATTATGCTCTTTGTTTTATTTTATCTCTTTGGGTATTCATATTTTGATACGAATACGGGTATGTATATACAGAAGAATGTATTCCGTATTTATACGGAAAACATTCTAGAAGGTGGTCACTTCATTTTAGATTTATCCATTTATTTTAAATGGAAAATTAAGTGTAAAGGTAGTGAGGTGAGTACGGTGAGAATCATGCTTCAATAGTGTTGACAAATGAATTGAATATTCATTTGTGCAAACTATTCAAGTATGGTTGTGTTTTTATATTGAAAAAATGGTTATACAAAACTATGGTTGAGATTTTTCTCTCTCATTAGAGATTTTATTCTTACCATTTTGCTTTACACTCCTCACTAGCCTTTCATGAGCTCCTCCTCCTTCTTCTTGAACTTTCTCTCTACAATCTTATGTGTTGAGAATTAAGAGAGGAAGTGAGATAGAATGTGTTGAGAATTAAGAGAGAAAGTGAGATAAATATACACTAAGGAACACTAACTACATCCTAGAAACTTTAGATTAGCAACTTAAAGTCTCTGGTTGCTCCACTTGACTTTTAGTATGGAGTTAGAGCCATGGACTATATCTCTGGGGTGGATCATCTTCGACGGAGGAAGACCGGCGATCAAGCTTGATAAGCAGATCCCAAGAAGCAAACGAAGAGGATAGAAGACCGAAAGACACGGATCATTTGGTGAGATATTTCTATCATAGTAGTTAAGATCTTCTCTTTGTTAGCTAATTTCGGTTTATGGTAGATTCTAAGACGGATTTTCTAGCGCCGGATTTTAAACACCCAAAATTTTTTGTTCCGCAACGGCCACGGTAGATGGTCAGAGCGTTAGGAAAACCCAACATCCTCTTCCTCCTCTATTGTTCCTCCATTGCTCCTCTCCTATCTCCATTACTTCGAGGGAGCTCCACCTTTCTTCTGCTCCTATTCCCTCATCTTCCTCCTCCGCTACTCTTTCCTCTCCCTCGTCTTTCTCTTTCGTTCCTCTTCCTCCCTTCTCTTCTTCATCCTTCCATTCCGAGGTGGTTTTGGAGGAGGAGAAAACGGTGGTGCTTAGATATTATATATATATATATATATATATATATACAACTGTTTAAATATTGCAGGCATGCATATATATATATATATATATATATATATATATATTACATGCAAAAGCTTAGATATTACTAGCAAATGTTTAGATTTTACATGAAACGGGTTAGATAATTTAGACAATTGCATAATGAATTGTAGGCGTTTTAACTGCAAAACATATTACAAATATCATATTGTTTCAGTACAAAATATCTACAAAAGTTGAGGGCTCATATTTAAACATAATTTAAAAGTTCACACAACATACCATAATTTCATACTCTATTGATTAGTGATGTCGTTGAATATAGATATTAGGTTGTTAAGAAAAACAATAAATGAGAAATAAAGTAAATGAAAGAAAGAGAAGTAAATGACAGAAAATTATAGATCACATGAAGATAAGTAACAGGATTTCGGGGGGAAATGAGGTTTTAGCAAATTGCTTAGATATCGCAAGTAACTTCTTAAATATTATAGGCAAGTGCATAGATATTAAAGGCAATTGCTTGATATTACATGCAAATACTTAAATATTATAGAAAACTACTTCGATATTTCAGATAATTGCAAAGTTAACTCCAACATTTTTAACTACAAATATATTACATGTATCATAGTGTTTGAATACAAAAGCCGCATAAAAATTGAAATAGAGAGCTCATATTTAAACAAAATATAAAAGTTCAAACTATATACCATAATTTAAGACTTATTCGATTAGAGCAGTAAATGGATGTGGATAATTGGTTAAGTAAAACAATGAATGAGCAAGAGAGTAAATACGAGAAAGAGAAGTAAATGAGAGAAAATAATAGAACAAATGAAAAGCAGTAATTAAGATTCGGGGGAAATGAGGTTTTTGATGGGAAATAATTATTTTTGGAGGGAAAAAGTTGATATAATCATTAAATGCTTAGAATTTAGAGTTTCGACTGAAAACAAGATAGATATTACACGCAAGTTTTCAGATATTACGAGCAAGTGTATAGATATTACATGCAACTCATCAGTATTATGACAGTTATATTGACAGTTGTACACGCTGACAATGCACATGTGCATGTGCAATAGTGCTGGAATATGCAAAGCTACGGCGAAAGGCATATGAGCGGTTTTTAAGTACCGGGCCAAGGGGTTTTTAAATAGAGAAAAGACGCAAGGGTTTTTCAACATAACTAGAGTGGGCCGGGTTTTTTTGTTTAGAATTTAGCCTAATAATGATGACAATGACAACCACAATAAAACAAAAGAGAACAATTCACCCAAGAGTGTCAAACTAAAGGGGGAATGGTGAAAAATTATCGTGGTCCCTTGAAGAACTCTTCTCCCATGCTCCTTCGAAGTCTATCTCCATTTCTCTTTGTAGGTCCAATGAACATATTCATCTATCCAAAAACTTTGAATATTGAAATCAACCACAAATATATCATTAATTTCTTAAACGTACACCTCAGACAACATTACCCCTTTGTCTAACATGACCCCTTCGGTTTTGACATCACATTGAATAGTTTAATGGTTCCAAAATATAATTCATATAATAATTAATGACAAACTAACCCATCTTCACTCTCTACATCACCTAGGTCATCTAGTCTAGCGAGCTAGGTGCCCTAGTTACATCAGATTTGAGGTTGGAGCTAGGACTATAGACTCTCGGGTGGATCGTCTTTGACTCGAGGAAGCCGACGAGGAAGTATCGATCCATTACGATTCTCAAAGCCTACGATGACGAGGAGGACAGCGGAGAAGACACGAAGGACTTGTATCGTGAGGTATGACTTTCTTTCCGAGTAATTAACATCTTTACATGCTTAGCTAGTTAGGGTTTAGCCAAGATCCTGGAGTTCAAGTCGATGTTGCATGCTTTGAAAATCGTTTTTTTAAAATATTATGCCTCCACGCTAACCCGCGGGATGCACGATATCGACTTACAGGTATAACCATTCTAAACTCCTCATTAGTTTGCTAGATTTAGGTTTATTGTAGATCCAAATTATAGGGTTGTTCTAGCGCCAGTTTTGAAAACTTTTGTTCCGCAAACGGTCATGGTAGATGGCCGGGGCGCTAGCATAACCCAACAAAATCAGGTATTGATTTAATAATTTACGTATATATATTTCGATATGTATATTCTAGTATTATGTTCTTTGTGCTATTCTATCTCTTTGGGTATTAGTATTTTGATACAAATACGGGTATGATATACAGTAGAGTGTTTTCCGTATTTATACGGAAAACATTCTAGAAGATAGACATCTCATTTTAGATTTATTTATTTATTTTAAATGGAAAATGAGGTGTAAAGGTAGCGAGGTGAGTATGGTGAGAACCATGCTTCAATAGTGTTGACAAATGAATTAAATATTCATTTGTGCAAATTATTCAAGCATGATTGTGTTTTTATATTGAAAAAATGGTTTTACAAAACTATGTTTGAGGTTTCTCTCTCTCATTAGATATTTTATTCTCACCATTTTGCTTCACTCTCTTCACTAGCCCTTCATGAGCTCCTCCTCCTTCTTCTTGAACTTCCTCTCTACAATCTCATGTGTTGAGAATTAAGAGAGAAAGTGAGATAGATATACACTAAGGACCACTCACTACATCCTAGACACTTTAGATTAACAACTTAAAGTCTCTAGTTGCTCCACTAGGCTTTTAGTGTAGAGCTAGAGTCATAGACTATATGTAAGTCGATGTACAACACCCCACGACTTGCGGGGAGGCGGAATAATGAAAAACGATCTTGTTTTAGGCGTAAACATAGACTAACCGAGAATCTTTGCTGAACTATAACTAACAAGAATCATAGAAGTTAACAACTACTATGAAAAGTGATTGTACCTGATGAACCGTGTCCTTCGTCTTTTCGTTCTCCACGTCCTCTCCGGCCTTCTCTATGTAGTAGATGATCCACCCGAGAGCTTTACTTCAAGCTTCACCTCTAACTTGAGGTAACTAGGTTTCTTAAATCGCTAATCTAAGTAACCTAGGTGATATAGAGAATGGTTAAGGATTAAGTAGTCTATTCTAATCCTTGGTCTCAACACATGAGAGAGGAGGATTAGGGTTTGAAGAGAGAGAGCTTGAGGAGAGAGAAGGGAGCAAGAGAATGAGAATGAGATAATGATCTATCATAATATATATGAAGCATTATTATTTATCCAATAAAAAAATAAAGGATTTAACAACCATGCTTCATAAATACAAATGGGTGATTCATCTCCATGAGTCATTAAGCATTTATGATGCATTAATGACATGGATGAATCACACAAATGAATCACTAATCTCATTTAATGCATATGCCACCTTAACCCTCAAGTCACTATCTTCTAGAAGCTTCTCATGAAATTACGAGAACGCCCCTCCTATCCGTGAAAACACGGAAAAACTTTAGACTGTATAAATTCAATAACCGGATACTAGAAACTGGCTTAAACCAAAGCCGGCTAGTAAAAACTGTCCGGATGTCGTACATGCGTAAACACACGTATGCGTCCGAACCCTTGTCGTAAAACCATACGACCTCTATATCGTTTCGCCTGGAGTAGGGAAACTCTCTGTGTCGGACTCTAGAGACTCGACTACTACGCTGGTAGTGGGTTTAACCACAGACCGCAAGCGGCACTAGCTGTACGTAACGGTCCCTAGGTAGATGTCGATAAGAAGGCCGATGAGGAAACCCATCCGAACTCCTACTGAGTCTGATGTGACAATCTTCGTACAGTCCGGTCTGTTCGTCTAAGACTATCGCATATCGGGCCTAGGGGGGCGGCAAGCGTCAGTCCCCTAATAGCGGTATAAGTCATGTCAGAGTGAAGCCCATTACATCCTGAGAAACTACTGGAACCTACCAGCAAATCTCGCTTGCCCTGGCCAGGGACTTTGCGTAATGGCTCTCTAACACAGAGCGATATCAACTCCCAATACCGGGAGAGACGAATCATGTCTAACCGCCACTGCCTCCAAGTGCTCGGGACTGCACCCAACTGCTACCTGTTTGCACAACTCCTTTGAGTCGTGGTAGGGTAGCAATCTAAGAACAGTGGGACACACTCGAGGCAAAGCAGCAGTGTCAAGTCTTCGGACTATGCTGTACTCAAGTCACCAGGAAACTGTTAACTGACGACTGGTATAAAACCAACCAACAGTTCCCTGTGTGTCCTATCCGGTGTACCCGTAACCTAACGAGCACCTGCATACTATCTCCAGTACGACGTACTGACGGCTGTAGGACAGACCATCTCCCTAACTGGGATGAGAAGCGTACACACTAGTCTACTCCGGAGTATCGATGCCATGTCTCGATAATCCTATGACTAGGGACCTGAATAAGGATATGCTTGTAGACTACCCAGCCCCTACTAGTGTGACTGCCATCACAATACTGGTAGTCAAGCAAGATCCTAAGAGCTCTATCAATACGTATACTCACATATTAAGATAGAAAAAACCAAGTAGCATACTACCATGTTTAGCAAGACTGTTATATACATGTGAATATCCCAAGCTTCCATTAAGTAATATACAAACTAGTATGATACAATAATGGCCCCTACGGCATATACACTAACAATCTCGCACTTGCACTAGGGCCATGTACTGGCATATCGAAGACCGATGATCTCGAGTAGCCTTTCGAACTGAATCTGAGGTAGGGCCTTCATGAATGGATCAGCAATGTTCTCTTCAGTAGCAACTCTCCGGACCTCGATCTACCGACGATCAATAATCTCTCCTGATCAGATGATACCGCCTTAAGATGTGTATGGACTTCTGATGGGACCTTGGTTCCTTCGCTAAAGCTATAGCTCCGTTGTTGTCGCAATACAGAGGTATTGGATCAACAATGGTAGGAACCACCTGAAGTTCTATTAGGAACTTCTTCATCCAGACCGCTTCTTTTGCGGCATCGTAAGCAGCAATATACTCTGCTTCCATCGTCGAGTCAGCAACGGTGTCCTGCTTGGAGCTCTTCCACCACGCCGCCCCTCCATTGAGGGTAAAGACATGACCTGACATGGATTTGGAATCGTCCTTATCACTCTGGAAGCCGGAATCAGCAAAGGCCTCCATCCTGAGGTCTTTTCCGCCGTAAACCAAGAACATCTCCTTAGTCCTCCTCAGGTACTTGAGAATGTTCTTTACTGCTATCCAGTGCTTCTCCCCTAGGTCTGACTGATACCGGCTCACCACGCTCAGTGCGTAAGCTATATATGGTCTGGTGCACAACATCACATACATTATATAGCCTACCGCAGAAGCGTAGGGTATAATAAACATGCGTTCCCTTTCCAAATCAGTCTTGGGAGACATCTCTTTGGATAGGGTGATTCCGTGACAAACCGGTAGATTACCGCACTTAGAATCTTCCATGCTAAATCTTTTCAGTACAGTGTCGATATACCTGGACTGTGAAAGTCTCAACATCCTCTTGGATCTATCACGATAGATCCGGATCCCCAGAATATAAGAGGCATCACCCAGGTCTTTCATGGAGAACCTGTGTGACAAGAATCCTTTGACAGATTGTAGCATAGGAATGTCATTTCCTATCAATAGAATGTCATACACGTACAAGACGAGGAATACGACAGTTCTTGCTACAACTTTACTATATATACATGGTTCATCTGGATTTTTGATAAAGTCATATTCTTTGACCGTTTCATCAAAACAGATGTTCCAACTCCGCGATGCCTGCTTTAATCCATAAATGGATTTAAGCAACTTGCATACTTTCCCGCTGCTCCCACTCTGATTGAAACCCTCTGGCTGATCCATATAGACGCACTCTTCTAAATTACCATTCAGAAAAGCCGTCTTTACGTCCATCTGCCAGATTTCATAATCATGGAAGGCAGCAATAACAAGAAGGACCCGAATGGATTTGAGCATAGCCACTGGAGAAAAAGTTTCGTCATAGTCCAAACCAGGTCTTTGACGAAAACCCTTTGCAACAAGTCTAGCCTTATAGGTTTCCACCTGTCCATCTACACCAATCTTTTTCTTGATGATCCATTTGCATCCTATGGGTTTTACCCCATCTGGAGCAAAGTCCAAAGTCCATACTTTGTTGGTGTACATGGACTCCATTTCGGTCCACATTGCATCTAGCCATCGTACCGAGTCGCCGCTCTGGATGGCTTGTTGGAAGTTAGTAGATTCATCATCATTTATGATGCAATCCTCTCTATCCCCATCTATGAGAAAACCGTAGTATCTCTCAGGCGGATGAGACGGCCAACTACTCCTGCGGAAGGGTGCGTGAATGTCCTGTTCTTCTTGAACTATTGGTTCCACCAAACTTTCAGTATTAGTTTGTGGTTCTGGAATTTCTTCCAGTTCTATTTCGCTCCCACTTGTTTCCTTTTCTAAAAACTGATGTTCTAGAAAATGGCCATTACGAGAAACAAATACCTTTTGTTCCTCTGCGTAATAGAATAGATATCCCCTGAAGTTCTTTGGATATCCCACAAACTTACACTTTACTGATCGTGCCTCGAGCTTGTCCACATGCTGCTTTTTAACAAAAGCTGGACATCCCCAAATCTTCATATGCTGAAGATGGGGTTTCTTCCCACTCCACATCTGATATGGCGTGGTAGGCACAGTCTTGGTAGGAACCATGTTCAAAATATATGCCGCTGAATCTAGCGCATAACCCAGAAAGATCGCGGTAACTCAGCATTACTCATCATAGAACGTACCATATCCAATAGGGTTCGATTCCGTCTCTCCGATACACCGTTATGCTGTGGAGTGTATGGAGGAGTAAGCTGAGAGAGAATTCCTTTATTTTTTAGGTAACCTAGGAACTCGGCACTCAAGTATTCACCACCTCGATCAGATCTTAGTGTCTTGATACTTTTGCCGGTTTGGTTTTCTACTTCATTCTTATACTCTTGGAATTTCTCAAAAGCCTCGGATTTATGTTTCATCAGATAAATGAATCCGTACCTTGAGTAATCATCTGTAAAAGTAATGAAATAGGAAAAACCACCTCTTGCATGTGTAGACATTGGACCACATACATCGCTGTGTATGAGTCCTGAGAGCTCGCTCGCTCTTACTCCATGTCCAGTAAATGGAGTCATTGTCATCTTTCCTTTGAGACAAGATTAACAAGTGGCATAAGTTTGATATTCGAACGAGTCCAAATATCCTTCTCTATGTAACTTAGTCAACCTTCTCTTATTGATGTGACCCAGTCTACAATGCTATAAGAAAGCTTTATTTAAATCTGGAGACTTTCTTTTTAGTGTGTTCTGGACATTGAAAATTTGGAGTTGGTTTAAGACATATATACCGTTATCCAGTGTACCGGACCCAATCAAACTATGATTAAGGTAGATGTTAACAATATCACTTACAAACGTGAAATCATAACCTTTATTTGATAACAAGGAAACAGATATGATATTACACGTTAAGCTGGGTACACAAAAACAGTTATGTAAAACCAAAATGTGTCCACTCGTCAATCCCAGGTGATAATCCCCTACGGACACAGCTCCCACGCTAGCTCCGTTAGCAACCATCAGGATCATATCACCATCCTTCAGCACTCTACGGTTTCTCAGTGCCTGTAATGAATTGCAAATATGAGATCCTGATCAGGTATCCAATACCCAGGAAGTAGAGTTGATTGACAGACAATTCTCAATTACAAACACACCTGAAGTCGAAGCCACAGCTTGCTTCGGTTCCTGGTTCTTGGCGTTCCACGCCTTGCAATCATTTTTCCAGTGCCCTTTCCTGTGACAATGGAAGCACTCATCCTGGGCCACTACTGGCACTGCAATCTTTTTCTTTCCTTTCCCTCCCACCTTACTTACACCTCCTCTAGGTTTGGTGGCGGCCTTCTTTTTCCTTCCTTTGGCCCTAGCCTTGGACACGGAAGAAGAAGCACCGTTAACAAACATAGCGGGTGTTTTCCTTGCCTTCTGCACTCCTTAACATGTTCAGGATTTCCAGAAGTTCAACTTCTTTTCTTTGAAAGTTGAAGTTCAGAATAAACTGGGCGTAGGTGGAAGGAAGGGACTGAAGAATAAGGTCTGTATAGAGCTCATTATCCAAAGTCGTCCCAAGGTCTGCGAGCTCTTCTATATAGCCGATCATCTTTAGGACATGTTCTCCTACCGATGATCCGACGGCCAACCTCGCTCGAAACAAGTTCTTTGAGGTCTCGTATCTTGCTATACGAGATTGTTCTCCATAAAGTTCCTTTGTATGGAGAAATATGGCATCTAGTTCCATATCCTCGTGCCTCCTCTGATGTTCATTGTTCATCGAGGCAAGCACGATGCACTTGGCCTTCGCGCAATCATACTTCCAGGTTTTGCGGATTTCCTTATCCGCATTACTGGATTTGGGACCTGGGACTGCAGGTGCCTTAGCGGTAAGAACGTACCCCAATTTGTCATAGGTCAAAGCCATTTTGATATTCCGCAGCCAATCTTTATAGTTTGGCCCTGTCAGTATATTTTTCTCTAAAAGTAACATAAGTCCAGTCATTTTCAAGGTCGCTGCAATTAGGAGAGAGAGAAGAAAACTCTTTAGCATGATGCTCTTGCAAGTTTAGAGTGGTTTTTAATTTATCTAAACTGGATGGCTCCCACTGTTTCTCGAATCCTTCCTCAAACCATAAAAGAAGAATTAGCCAGGACTATTCTCACTGTACAATACTTGCTTAACCGTTCAGCCAGGCTGGTGTCGGTACTTCGAAGGAGGTTTTCCAACGCTTTCGCGAAGTTCCTTAATTAAATAACCTCTTTTCTCTGGGGGCGTAACCCTGCTGACACCTTTCTTGACACCTACTTGGTTTATAGCATTGATCGTTAAGTGACGAATATCCCGATGAGTAGCATATACTCACAGTAGGATCGGGATCCAAATATCATCGTATGATAATATTGAAGGAATCCTACCAACATTCATCAAACTCCAAATGGTATGCATCTCTTTGCAAATTTCAGTTTCTTTAGAAATTCTCGAAATATATTTTTGCCCCATGCTCTTATGACCTTGGCGTTAGGTCAAAATGTCATAAGTCACATGTCATGTTCTACCCATCATTATCTTGTTAATTTGAACCCATCCGTACATATCCTTGACGTTCGGCCAAAATGATAATACGACTGTCCCAAACTAACTCATCTATCTATGCGACAAATGAATACCCAGCAGCTACCAAACACTATGCCTTGGCGTTAGGTCAAAATACATAGCTTGAATACTACTGAATACCCAAATGAAATGACGGAGGGCTACGAATGGTTTTGGCGAAACCGTGAACGTAGTGAACTTGATATGACCGAAGGAACCTGATAGCTTTTAAAAGGAGTGGTTAAAGCTCCGCAATTAAAAATATCATCTGTTTTAAAATAACCGAGTGGTTTCTTTTAAATTGTTCCAACGATTCATCTTTTGGTTTATTTTCTTTGCATTATAAATAATGCGTCCCATTATTAACCTATCATTGCAGAAAACAACGAAAATACAATGTCCTCTTATGCCATCCGCATTTGCCACTGGGTCCCGTCATCACCCGTTAGGTTACTTAACTAACGGCAGAGTGGGGGCTGGGCTAGCGCGGATGTAAAACATAAGTGACGTCTAAATAGCTATCATATATAGATATTGTACATTCGTATGACGCAATAATAGGCATTCCAGATCTCATATGAGCTTTATTGGATTTGCAAGCAATCCGCGTTTGTTTAGAGCCTTCAACAAAAGACGGATTACACAGTTGTGATGAATAGCCATTACCCCACCCTAGACCCCTACGGGTACAGCAAACTACCCGCCAAATACCCGAAGTGAAGCGGTCTCCCTCAACAACGTGAGTAGGCCACTAAACACTTCAAAATACCCGGTAGTTTGTGCACCCCATCTTGGGTCTATCGTAGGAGCAAAAACAGTAAAATGAAATAATACAACGGTGGCTACAACCGCAACCTGGATGCGCCCCGCAAAATAATATTACAACATATTACAATTACATCGAATGAATGAATATAACAACCCATCTCAAACCCCGGCTAATCATCACAACAGTCCAATACAGTTCACAACCACAAACAGTAAAAACCATTACAGAAATGTGCAACCCCCTGCCAACCGACATACTAGCAGTTAGGGGAGGTTTATGAACACATTATACAATCACAGATATAATCAAAATAGCAAACATCGTATAATTTCGATCGAGCAAACATATCAGATTCTACTCCCAAAACTTCTCTGTGCACCTGAGACTTGAGCAGAAAATAAACATTCCAGAAAACACAAAAATATCACAGAAGAATAACTGGAGGAAACTGGGTTGAATCGGCCCCAACTCGGCCGCGGATCCGCGGCGGATCGGTGGTATCGGCCGCGGTTCCACGGCTGTATGGCCGATTCAGGAACCCATTTTTCACCAGTGTTCTTACAATTCTCTGTAGGTTATTCTGCAGCTCCCTGAAAAATTTTTAGAGCCTGTTTTAAATTCGACAGAAACTTGTGATATCGATGTCTTTTTCGGTTCGTTTTGCGTTCGAAATTCATACGACTTTGCTAATGAGTTAATTATTGTTTAGCGAGGCTCTGATACCACTGTAAGTCGATGTACAACATCCCACGACTTGCGGGGAGGCAGAATAATGAAAAACGATCTTGTTTTAGGCGTAAACATCGACTAACCGAGAATCTTTGCTAAACTATAACTAACAAGAATCATAGAAGTTAACAACTACTATGAAAAGTGATTATACCTGATGAACTGTGTCCTTCGTCTTTTCGTTCTCCACGTCCACTCCGGCCTTCTCTATGTAGTAGATGATCCACCCGAGAGCTTTACTTCAAGCTTCACCTCTAACTTGAGGTAACTAGGTTTCTTAAATCACTAATCTAAGTAACCTAAGTGATATAGAGAATGGTTAAGAATTAAGTAGTCTATTCTAATCCTTGGTCTCAACACATGAGAGGGGAGGATTAGGGTTTGAAGAGAGAGAGCTTGAGGAGAGAGAAGGTGAGCAAGAGAATGAGAATGAGATAATGATCTATCATAATATATATGAAGCATTATTATTTATCCAATAAAATAAAATAAAGGATTTAACAACCATGCTTCATAAATACAAATGGGTGATTCATCTCCATGAGTCATTAAGCATTTATGATGCATTAATGACATGGATGAATCACACAAATGAATCACTAATCTCATTTAATGCATATGCCACCTTAACCCTCAAGTCAATATCTTCTAGAAGCTTTTCGTGAAATTACGAGAACGCCCCTCCTATCCGTGAAAACACGGAAAAACTTTAGACTGTATAAATCCAATAACCGGATACTAGAAACTGGCTTAAACCAAAGCCGGCTAGTAAAAACTGTCCGGATGTCGTACGTGCGTAAACACACGTATGTGTCCGAACCCTTGTCGTAAAACCATACGACCTCTATATCATTTTGCCTGGAGTAGGGAAACTCTCTGTGTCGGACTCTAGAGACTCGACTACTACGCTGGCAGTGGGTTTAACCACAGACCGCAAGCGGCACTAGTTGTACGTAACGGTCCCCAGGTAGATGTCGATAAGAAGGCCGATGAGGAAACCCATCCGAACTCCTACTGAGTCTGATGTGACAATCTCCGTACAGTCCGGTCTGTTCGTCTAAGAATATCGCATATCGGGCCTAGGGGGGCGGCAATCGTCAGTCCCCTAATAGCGGTATAAGTCGTGTCAGAGTGAAGCCCATTACACCCTGAGAAACTACTGGAACCTACCAGCAAATCTCGCTTGCCCTGGCCAGGGACTTTGCATAATGGCTCTCTGACACAGCGTGATATCAACTCCCAATACCGGGAGAGACGAATCCTGTCTAACCGCCACTGCCTCCAAGTGCTCGGGACTGCACCCAACTGCTACCTGTTTGCACGACTCTTTTGAGCCGTGGTAGGGTAGCAATCTAAGAACAGTGGGACCACTCGAGGCGAAGCAGCAGTGTAAAGTCTGCGGACTATGCTGTACTCATGTCACCTGGGAACTGTTAACTGATGACTGGTATAAAACCAACCAACAGTTCCATGTGAGTCATGTCCGGTGTATCCGTAACCTAACGAGCACCTACATACTATCTCCAGTACGACGTACTGACGGCTGTGGGACAGACTATCTCCCCAACTGGGATGAGAAGCGTACACACTAGTCTACTCCAGAGTATCGATGCCCTGTCTCGATAATCCTACGACTAGGGACCTGAATAAGGATGTGCTTGTAGACTACCCAGCCCCCACTAGTGTGACTGCCATCACAACGCTGGTAGTCAAGCAAGATCCTAAGAGCTCTATCAATACGTATATTCACATATTAAGATAGAAAAAACCAAGTAGCATACTACCATGATTAGCAAGACTGTTATATACATGTGAATATCCTAAGCTTCCATTAAGTAATATACAAACTAGTATGATACAATAATGGCCCCTAGGGCATATACACTAACACTATATCCCTCGGATGGATCATCTTCGACGGAGGAAGACCGGTGATCAAGCTCGATCAAGGAGATCCCAATGAGCAAATGCAGATGATAGAAGACCGAAGGACACGGATCTTTTGGTGAGATACTTCTATCATAGCAGTTAAGATCACCTCTTTGTTAGCTAGTTTCAATTTATCGTAGATTTTAGGACGGATTTTCATGCGCTGAATTTTAAACACCCAAAATTTTTTTGTCCCACAACGGCCACGGTAGATGGCCAGGACGCTAGGAAAACCCAACATCCTGTTCCTCCTCTATTGTTCCTCCATCGCTCCTCTCATATCTCCATTACTTCGAGGGAGCTCCTCCTTTCTTTTGCTCCTACTCCTTCATCTTCCTCCTTCGCTACTCTTTCCTCTCCCTCATCTTTCTCTTTCGTTGCTCTTCCTCCCTTCTCTTCTTCATCCTGCCATTCCGAGGTGGTTTTGGTGGAGGAGAAAACAGAGGTGCTTAGATATTATATATATGCAACTGGTAAAATATTGCAGGCAAGCATATATATATATATATATTACATGCAAGAGGTTAGAAATTACTAGCAAATGTTTAGATTTTACATGAAACCGCTTAGATAATTTAAACAATTGCATAATGAATTCTAGGCGTTTTAACTGCAAAACATATTACAAATATCATATTGTTTTAGTACAAAATATCTACAAATGTTGAGGGCTCATATTTAAACATAATTTAAAAGTTCAAAAAACATACCATAATTTCAGGCTCTATTGATTAGTGGTGTAAATGAATATAGATATTAGGTTGTTAAGAAAAACAAGATAAAGAAAGTAAATGAAAGAAAGAGAAGTAAATGACAGAAAATTATAGAGCACATGAAGAAAAACAAGATAAAGAAAGTAAATGAAAGAAAGAGAAGTAAATGACAGAAAATTATAGAGCACATGAAGAACAGTAACAGGATTTGGGGAGGAAAATGAGGTTTTAGCAAATTGCTTAGATATCGCAAGCAACTTCTTAAATATTATAGACAAGTGCATAGATATTAAATGTAATTGCTTGATATTACATGCAAATACTTAAATATTACACAAAACTACTTCGATATTTCAGATAATTGTAAAGTTAACTGCAACATTTTTAACTGCAAATATATTACATGTATCATAGTGTTTTAATACAAAAGCCTTATAAAAATTGAGGGCTCATATTTAAACAAAATATAAAAGTTCAAACTATATACCATAATTTGACACTTATTCGATTAGAGCAGTAAATGGATGTGGATAATAGGTTAAGAAAAACAATGAATGAGCAAGAGAGTAAATAGAAGAAGGTGAAGTAAATGAGAGAAAATAATAGAACAAATGAAAAGTAGTAATTAAGATTCGGGGAAAATGAGGATTTTGGTGGGAAATAATTATTTTTGGAGGGAAAAAGTTGATATAATCATTAAATGCTTAGAATTTACAGATTCGACTGAAAACAAGATAGATATTACATGCAAGTTTTTAGATATTACGAGCAAGTGTATAGATCTTACATGCAACTCTTCTTTATTGTGACAGCTATATTGACAGTTGTACACGTTGACAATGCACATGGACATGTGCAATAGTGGAATATGCAAAGCTACGGTGAATGGCATATGGGCGATTTTTAAGATCTGGGCCAAGGGGTTTTTTAAATAGAGAAAAGACGCAAGGGTTTTTCAACATAACTAGAGTGGCAGGGTTTTTTTGTTTACAATTTAGCCTAATAATGATGATAATGACAACCACAATAAAAGAAAAGAGAACAATTCAACCTAGAGTGTCAAACTAAAGGGGGAAATGTGAAAAATTATCGTGGTCTCCTTGAAGAACTCTTCTCCCATGCTCCTTCGAAGTCCATATCCATTTCTCTTTGTTGGTCCAATGAACATATTCATCTATCCAAAAACTTTGAATATTGAAATCAACCATGAATATATCATTAATTTCTTAAACGTACACGTTTGGCCTTAGACATCTAACATGACCCCTTCGGTTTTGACATCACATTGAATAGTTTAATGGTTCCAAAATATAATAATTAATGACAAACTAACCCATCTTCACTCTTTGCATCACCTAGGTCATCTAGTCTAGCGAGCTAGGTACCCTAGTTACTTCAGATTTGAGGTTGGAGCTCGGATTATAGACTCTCGGGTGGATCGTCTTTGACTCGAGAAAGCCGACGAGAAAGTATCGATCCATTACGATTCTCAAAGCCTACGATGATGAGGAGGAAAGCATAGAAGACACGAAGGACTTGTATCGTGAGGTATGACTTTCTTTCCGAGTAATTAACCTCTTTACATGCTTAGCTAGTTAGGGTTTAGCCAAGATCCTGGAGTTCAAGTCGATGTTGCGAGCTTTGAAAATCATTTTTTTAAAATATTCAGCCTCCCCGCAAACCCGCGGGGTGCACGATATGGACTTACAGGTATAACCATTCTAAACTCCTCATTAGTTTGCTACCTTTAGGTTTATGGTAGATCCAAATTATAGGGTTGTTCTAGCGCCAGTTTTAAAAAATTTTGTTCCGCAAACGGTCATGGTAGATCACCGGGGTGCTGGCATAACCCAACAAAATCAGATATTGATTTAATAATTTATGTATATATATTTCGATATGTATATTCTAGTATTATATTCTTTGTGCTATTCTATCTCTTTGGGTATTCGTATTTTGATACGAATACGGGTATGTATATACAGTAGTGTGTTTTCCGTATTTATACGGAAAACATTCTAGAAGATAGACATCTCATTTTAGATTTATTCATTTATTTTAAATGGAAAATGAGGTGTAAAAGTAGCGAGGTGAGTATGGTGAGAACCATGCTTCAATAGCGTTGACAAATGAATTGAATATTCATTTGTGCAAACTATTCAAGCATGATTGTTCTTTTATATTCAAAAAATGGTTTTACAAAACAATGTTTGAGGTTTTTCTCTCTCATTAGAGATTTTATTCTCACCATTTTGCTTCACTAGCCCTTCATGAGCTCTTCCTCCTTCTTCTTGAACTTCCTCTCTACAATCTCATGTGTTGAGAATTAAGAGAGGAAGTTAGATAGATATACACTAAGGACCACTCACTACATCTTAGACACTTTATATTAGCAACTTAAAGTCTCTAGTTGCTCCACTAGACTTTTAGTGTGGAGCTAGAGCCATGGACTATATCTCTCGGGTGGATTATCTTCGACGGAGGAAGACCGGCGATCAAGCTCGATCAAGGAGATCCCAATGAGCAAACGAAGAGGATAGAAGACTGAAGGACACGGATCTTTTGGTGAGATACTTCTATCGTAGTAGTTAAGATCTTCTCTTTGTTAGCGAGTTTCGATTTATGGTAGATTTTAGGACGGATTTTCTTGCGTTGAATTTTAAACACCCAAAAAGTTTTGTCCCACAACGGCCACGGTAGATCGCCAGGACGCTAGGAAAAACCTAACATCCTCTTCCTCCTCTATTGTTCCTCCATCGCTCCTCTCTTATCTCCATTACTTCGAGGGAGCTCCTCCTTTCTTTTGCTCCTACTCCTTCATCTTCCTCTTTCGCTACTCTTTCCTCTCCCTCATCTTTCTCTTTCGTTTCTCTTCCTCCCTTCTCTTCTTCATCCTGCCATTCCGAGGTGGTTTTGGAGGAGGAGAAAACAGTGGTGCTTAGATATTATATATATGCAACTGTTAAAATATTGCTGGCAAGCATATATATATTACATGCAAGAGATTTGATATTACTAGCAAATGTTTACATTTTACATGAAACCGCTTAGATAATTTAGACAATTGTATAATGAATTCTAGGCGTTTTAACTGCAAAACATATTACAAATATCACATTGTTTCAGTACAAAATATCTACAAATGTTGAGGGCTCATATTTAAACATAATTTAAAAGTTCAGAAAACATACCATAATTTCAGGCTCTATTGATTAGTGGTGTAAATGAATATAGATATTAGGTTGTTAAGAAAAACAAGAGAAAGAAATTAAATGAAAGAAAGAGAAGTAAATGACAGAAAATTATTGAGCACATGAAGATAAGTAACAGGATTTCGGGGGAAAATGAGGTTTTAGCAAATTGCTTAGATATCGCAAGCAACTTCTTAAATATTATAGACAAGTGCATAGATATTAAATGTAATTGCTTGATATTACATGCAAATACTTAAATATTACACAAAACTACTTCGATATTTCAGATAATTGCAAAGTTAACTGCAACATTTTTAACTGCAAATATATTACATGTATCATAGTGTTTCAATACAAAAGCCTTCTAAAAATTGAAGGCTCATATTTAAACAAAATATAAAAGTTCAAACTATATACTGTAATTTAACACTTATTGGATTAGAGCAGTAAATGGATGTGGATAATAGGTTAAGAAAATCAATGAATGAGCAAGAGAGTAAATACTGGAAAGAGAAGTAAATGAGAGGAAATAATAGAACAAATGTAAAGTAGTAATTAAGATTTGGGGGAAATGAGGATTTTGGTGGGAAATGATTATTTTTGGAGAGAAAAAGTTGATATAATCATTAAATGCTTAGAATTTAGAGATTCGACTGAAAACAAGATAGATATTACATGCAAGTTTTTAGATATTACGAGCAAGAGTATAGATCTTACATGCAACTCTTCTTTATTGTGACAGCTATATTGACAGTTGTACACGTTGACAATGCACATGGGAATGTGCAATAGTGGAATATGCAAAGCTACGGTGAATGGCATATGAGCGGTTTTTAAGAACCGGGCCAAGAGGTTTTTTAAATAGAGAAAAGACGCAAGGGTTTTTCAGCATAACTAGAGTGGCCGGGTTTTTTTGTTTACAATATAGCCTAATAATGATGACAATGACAACCACAATAAAAGAAAAGAGAACAATTCACCCTAGAGTGTCAAACTAAAAGGGGAAATGTGAAAAATTATCGTGGTCCCCTTGAAGAACTCTTCTCCCATGCTCCTTCGAAGTCCATCTCCATTTCTCTTTGTTGGTCCAATGAACATATTCATCTATCCAAAAACTTTGAATATTGAAATCAACCATAAATTTATCATTAATTTCTTAAACGTACACGTTTCGCCTCAGACAATATTACCCCTTTGTCTAACATGACCTCTTCGGTTTTGACATCACATTGAATAGTTTAATGGTTCCAAAAATTTCAAAAATGGAGGAGCAATAAATTATTTGGTAGGACACTTTCTATTTGTTGGAGTAGTGCGGGATTCGATTCTCAAAAAGTGAAATATCCACAATTTAATGCTTTTGGGGACAGAACACTATAGCAAGTACAATATTATCTCCAAATTTAAAATCCTTGTTTGTTCACAAGTATTTGGAGGTCTTGAATTTGAACAAAAGTTAGATTCAAAATTGGAGTTAAAATGATTGAATTTGAAAGGATTTGGTACTATGTCATCTTTTTATCTAATAAAAGAATATTTCTATCTCTATCTCTCCCTTTCCGATTACTATCTCAAATCCATATTTTAATTTTTCATCCAAACACAAACAAAACACAAGTTTGATTGTGAAATTTTAAGTTCATATCAATTCCTCGCATTCAAACATATAATTTTATCCTTTTGGATTAAATAAAATTAAATTTATCACATATTCCAAATAAATATTTTCTTTCTGGATTTACTACCGAACAAAAGCGATTTTAAAAGGCGAGTGTAGGCCAGGAACTCTAAGGACAAGCGTGGCTATTAGAAAATTATTTCTCATGTAAGGTCGTTTCGAGGGAGCGGCCCTCGCAGCTGCGGCGAGCATTGAGCGGCATCCTCCGCTCAACGTGCGATAGCCGCTCTATGCGTGACCGCTCCCCGTTCGGGGGAGCGATTGCGCAGTTCCCACCGCTCGATTCGAGCGGTGAGTATCTCACATGCCCTCCCCTTCCCTTCCCACCCCAGTTTTTTAAAAATTGAAGGGTAATGTTCAAAAAAAAATTTGTGGTGATTTACATTTAAAATCATGGATAGAAAATCATGGTTTAGTTTATTCAAACATTCCATAGTTATAAAATCACGATTTCATACAGTTCATCCGGACACTCATCAAAATATGATTTAGTTATAAAACCATGATTTCACAGTCATGGTTTTGTTTGTAGGGTGAGAAACGAGGATAAGCCTAGCTCTAGCTAGTACTGGCTAATTTGCCTAATTACCAGCATCTTTGACAATGGTACGAATCTGTGGGGTCCAATGAGACAAGATGGGCCCAATGGATCTAACACAAACTGCATGCGGAGGTGACTCTGGGCCCACTCAACATTGTTTGTCTGCCATGAAATGCGGAAGGAAAAAAGGTCAAGCCGTTTCACACTAACTAGGGCCCACAAAGCGAGACCTTTTGCCATCTCAAGCAATCTATTGCATATACCATACACTTTAAACCCTCTTTTAATGATCCATGAATTATCCAATGAAGGGATCTTTAAGAGTGGGGAACATAATAGGATATGCGATGAGAAATAAACAAAGCTTTTTAGTTAGTTTTTCCCCTTTCATTTTTGACTAAAAACAAGATAAATATCCCGAGTTTCATGGAATTGAATGAAACATTTAAGTTAACTAATTGAAAAATCTTTTGGGTGTGAGTTAATAAATAATAATATCATATATATTCTGAGAAAGGAGTTTGTAATTGAAAAAAAAATACTTGAGAAAGTGCGAACAATAAACTTGTTGGCTAGTTATTATATAGGGTTATCTATGTTGGAGGCAATCCAAAGATCGCTACTAAAAACGGAATCAAATAAACATGCAGAAAACCAGATAATTAAACTGAACATAAATCAAACAGCGGGATCAGTGGATTTTATGAAATGAAAAATTCACACATTGACGATTCTCAAGCTCGCACATAGCAAGCCTCCCTTAGGGAACTGAGCACCGAGCCCAAAAAAATAGAAATCCGTGATGCCCGAATCGGGGATTTGCACCCCACTTCACATGCATGCTAAGAGTTTCCGGATTGGGCCACTCATTTTTCCTTTGGTTTGGGTTGGGCTCGAGTGTGCAGAGCCCATCTTTATTTCTTGTCACACAATTCCCAACCCTACTTCTATCGCGGGGTGAAAAGAAAAGATTTTATTCTCCAAAAGCCCAAACACAACAAACCCAACTCAAAATCCCATAAAAACCTCAGAATTTTGATTCATAATAAAGCTCTAAACTCTCCGACTTTTAGCGAGAAAGGAAGGTTTCCTTGCTAATATGAATTTGTGGCATGACATGGTTAAAATTCCAGCCGAGGTAAGCCTACCTAAGATTAACAATATTAAAGCCACCGCAAATTATTTTGTCAGCAAAATATTATTATTCAAAAGCTCAAGCTTATTTTTATCGAATATGCGTTGACGATTTAAATCAATCAGCTTATACTCAATATTTTTGTCCTTCCATTCCATTGACTTTTCGACCAAAAACAAAAATTTGGGTAGAATGCCAAATAAAGAGCAGAAATAAGATTTAAATGATATCCTGTTCCAAAATACATTAATAATTACATACCACCTTCATAGGGTACAGAACAGAGTTTTGTTGGTGACTATTAGCATGTTTGGACCCACCACGTCAAGCTTCGGGTTCCGGATCTAGGTCATATGATGATTGAGGCATGTGGTAGTTTTGTTCGAGAGATGATCCGCTTATTTGAGAGTTGTATTATTTATATTGTTGAACGATATGGTTTATATTGGTAATTAATTTCTTTGATATCAGTGTTGTTGAGATTTTTCATATTATTGATGCATTGTTAATATTCTTGAGATCGATGAGTTTGCATTGTATATTGATATATTAATGATATATGTTATCTAATAGGTTAGAAAAAATAAATAAAATTATATATATATATATATATATATATATATATATATATATATATATATATATATGAGAATAATACAGAAAAGAGGTCTTAGGATGCTTTTTCCTTAGGTAGCGTTAAAAATATACACCCTCCACGGTTTTTTCGACGATCGACACCCATCATAACCATTTTTATCATGTAAGATGTGGATACACAAAATTTCATTTGATTCCACTACTTTATCATCTTTGAATTAGCAATTTAAAAAGTTCTATTGTTGGTCAACCGTTAATTTTGCACCTACTAAATCGACGGTGAAAAAGTGATGGAATAACATGAAATTTGGTGTATCCATATCTGCATGATACAGATGATAATGATGTATACCAATCGTCGAAAAAATACACCCTTCACGGATTTTACTCATAGGATTTTACTCATAGGAGGAAATTCCCTTCTACGGCACCTCTCCCCCCCTCCCTCTCTCTCTCTCTCTATTATATAATAGAGAGAGCGGCCCTAGGAAGCTTTTTGCTTTAGGTGGTGGCATAAATTACGCCCTCCATAATTTTATTTGATGATCGGTATCTTCCAATTTGATTTCCATCATCAAATTTATGGATACACCAAATTTCATATGATTACAACACCATTTCACCGTTGATTTAGCAATGTAAAAAGTTCTATTGTCGGTAAGCCGTTAATTTTGCACCACTAAATCAACGGTGAAAAGATATTGGAATCACTTGAAATTTGCTGTATCGAAATATTAGACGATAAAGATCAAGATGGCCAGTGTCGATCGTTGAATAAAAAGGTGGAGGACATGATTTGTGCCACCACCTAACGCAAAAAGCCACCTAGAGCCTCTTTCCTCCATTATTCTCATATATATATATATATATATATATATATATATATATATATATATATATATATATATATATAAGTACGGTTTGACCATATACTCCCCAAACAAGAATTAAAAATGAAAAAAAAATACAAAAGCAGCTCAGAGATGTTCAACCGTTTATTGAGACGGTTGAACCCGTTCCCGTATTTTGATAGGGACGGTTTCAACGGTCCTCAGTTTTCTTATGAACAACCTAAAGGGGTTGTGAAAATACCTTAGAGGGGGATAAGGTAATTATAATATCATATGGAAAATTTAGAATTCTAATTATTATTTCTAAAGTGATTATTGGATTTCTACGGAAAATATTTAAAACGAGTTTTAAACAAGAAAATTGATAAGATAATCAATACAAACACAAAAAAGTAAAAGAGAAAGAGCAATGCAAACACAACGATATATTGAGTAAGGTTCACCACTTCCTGTGGTTAGTCCCTGCCTGAGTCTGCTACTCAGGATTTTTCCACTATATGTGTGAAGTACACAAATCACACTTCACAGGGATGTGAAAAAATAAGATATCTCTCTTCAAAAGGATCAATCACTTAAACTGCAATTCTTTAGAAAACAAGTTTTCTTCCTCTCTAGACCATGATTCTCTAAGAAAGCCGCACTTTCCTCTCTAATCCACGTATTTCTAGGAAGATCTCTTTTTCCACTCCGAAACCACAATTCAAGTGAAAAGAGAATCACCCATTCTCTTGGATTACAAATCGCTTTATTACAAACGATTTCACTCACTCACAATCGATCTCAAAGATTATTTCCAGTTAGGCACAAGAATTGTTTTGAGAGATATAGACAAGTTTAAAGCTCTTGAGAAAATGAAAAATCTGAACAAGTTAAAGCGCGAAGAACATGAAGTTTTTCAGAAAGATTTGTAATAAATTTCCTTTTTATGAATTGTGAGATCTCAAAGGTATTTGTAGAGAATTGAACGGGAAGTTATTGTAACTTCCAATAACTACCAAAAACTGTCATGAAACAGTTAATGTTGGATGTAGTGCCATCAAGACAATTATTATAATCGCAGGCAGGCGATTATGATGATTGAGAGAGGACATATACGGATAGACTCAAGATGATAGTATGCTATCTTGTTCATCCTTATCTGTTAGATATGTATGCTCTAGAGGCCTGTATTGTATAGGATGCTAGGCATGTATATGTACAGAAACAATCTTTGCTCAAAATGATAGTATGCTATCTGGTTTACTTTCATCTTAACGTCATGTTGATGAGGCCCTAAGGATTATGCTTGACTACCGGGATTATGATGTAGATCATACTAGTAGGGCTTGGGCAGTCTAAAAGCATATCCTTTTATAGTTCCTAGTCGAGGGTATGTCGAGACAGGGCATCGATATTACCATATTAGACTAGTGTGTACGTTTATTGACCGTGGGGGCGATGGTTGATCCCACAACCATTGGTGTTTGACATCAAAGATTACACACAGGTGCTCATTGGAGAATGGGTACACCGAACAGGACTCGCCGAGAACTCCTAGATGGTATATATACCTATTGTCTGATAGCAGTTCTTTGGTGACACTTGTATATGTTAGTCTGTAGACCCAAGATCGTCATAGTATCTCGTGTGATTCCCACTGTGCTTTGATTTCCTCCCTACCACGACTCTACTGAGTAGTGCAAACATGTGGATTTTGGGTACAGCCCCGAATCACATGGAGGCGGTGAGCAATATGAGGGGTTTCGTCTCTCCCGGTATAGGGAGTTAATGTCGCGCTATGCTTGATCGGCCATAACAGCAAATCCCTGGCCAGGGTTGTCGAGATTTACTGATCAGAGTTATCAGTAGTTTCTCGAACCGTTATGAGCCATAAATCAGCAGGACTTATAAAGTTACTGGGGTCTGACATTTACCACCCTTAGACTTCATATGTGACGTATCAGACGAAAAGACTGGACTGTACGGTAAGTGTTGCTTACAGGCTCGTTAGGGTTGGGTTGAGTTCGCTCGTCGGCCACCTTTTCGTCAAGTACCTGGGTAGCCGTTACGCATAGTGTTAGTGTATATTCCCTAGGGGCCATTATTGTATCATACTAGCTTGTATATTACTTAATGGAAGCTTAGGATATTCACAGTTATATAACAGTCTTGCTAAACATGGTAGTATGCTACTTGGTTTTATCTATCTTAATATGTGAGTATATGTATTGATAGAGCTCTTAGGATCTTGCTTGACTACCAGCGTTGTGATGGCAGTCACACTAGTGGGGGCTGGGTAGTCTACAAGCACATCCTTTTTCAGGTCCCTAGTCGTAGGATTATCGAGACAGGGCATCGATACTCCGGAGTAGACTAGTGTGTAAGCTTCTCATCCCAATTGGGGAGATGGTCTGTCCCACAGCCGTCAGTACGTCGTACTGGAGATAGTATACAGGTGCTCGTTGGGTTACGGGTATACCGGACAGGACTAACGGGGAACTGTTGGTTGGTATTATACCCGTCGTCAGTTAACAGTTCCTAGGTGACATGAGTACAGCATGGTCCGCAGACTTGACACTGCTACTTCGCCTCGAGTGTGTCCTACTGTTTTTAAATTGCTACCCTACCACGGATCAAAGGAGTCGTTAGCAGTTGGGTGCAGTCCCGAGCACTTGGAGGTAGTGGCGGTTAGACAGGATTCGTCTCTCCCGGTATTGGGAGTTGATATCGCGCTGTGTCAGAGAGCCATTACGCAAAGTCCCTGGCCAGGGCAAGCGAGATTTACTGGTAGGTTCCAGTTGTTTCTCAGGGTGTAATGGGCTACGCTCCGACACGACTTATACCGCTATTAGGGGACTGACGCTTGCCTCCCCCTAGGCCCTATATGCAATAGTCTTAGACGAACAGATCAGACTGTACGGAGATTGTCACATCAGACTCAGTAGGAGTTCGGATAGGTTTCCTCATCGGCCTTCTTATCGACATCTACCTGGGGACTGTTACGTACAGCTAGTGCCGCTTGCGGTCTGTGGTTAAACCCACTGCCAGCGTAGTAGTCGAGTCTTTAGAGTCCTACACAGAGAGTTTTCCTGCTCCAGGCGAAACGATATAGAGGTCGTATGGTTTGACGACAAGGGTTCGGACGCATACGTGTGTTTACGCACGTACGACATTCGGACAGTTTTTACTAGCCGGCTTTGGTTTAAGCCAGTTTCTAGTATCAGCTTATTGGATTTATACAGTCTAAAGTTTTTCCGTGTTTTCACGGATAGGAGGGGCGTTCTCGTAATTTCGCGGGAAGCTTCTAGAAGGATGGTGACTTGAGAGTTTAGGTGGCATTAGCATTAATTGATTTTGTGACTCATGAGATGAATCATTCAAGTGAGTTAATGAAGCATTTATTGCTTAATGACTCACTTGATGATTCATTGCACATATTAAATGAAGCATGATGATAAATCATTTGATTTATATTATTTGATATTCTATATGCTTCATGATATATTAGAAGTGAGAAACAATTTCAATTCATTATCATTCTCACCTTCTCTCTCCTCAAGCTCTCTGTAGCGTCTTGAAAAGTCATTTTGGTGTTTTCCTGAAATTCGGTGAAAATTCGGTATTTTTCCGAAAACCGTCTTTCTCGATATTTTGCAGTTTAGGGCTAATTATACCTAAAATGGATAGGTAATTACTTGTTTTTAGTGACTAATGAGTTAATTATGAAATTTTGGTCATTTAAAAAATTTTCCTATTTTTTTCATTTTTTAATATTATTTTAAGCCGGTAAGAAAATACATTAAATAAGCGATAAATACAAATTTTTCCGGGCTAATTTTAATCTCTAAAATTATGATAATTATATTCTAGTGATAACATAAATTTTTAGTAATTTATTTTGATTTTTTTCAAATTTTTATGAATTTAAACGAATTTATTGAATTTTGGGCTAAAACTTGCAATTTTTGAGTTGTAGGGGGCCTTTTTGCATAAAATTTCTTTTGTAAAACCCCTCTCTCATCTCACTCAGCCCTAGGACAGCCCAACCATGACCAAGTCCAGAAAATTCTGATCTCTTTTCTTTAGTTGTTTCTTGAGTTGATTTAAGGGTTTTTTTTTTGGGTTTATTTTAATTTAATTGAATAAAGTATGATACATTGACTTGGAGACTTGACCCATGACCTTCCCCACTTGCCCACACCCTCCCCCATCCCTCTTCTGGTCGAAAATTCCAGCAGCCCTCCCCCTTCACCTTCATCTTTTCATTTCCTCCAAAATTTCATCAAAATTGTTACAAAAATCCATTTAAATCCACAAATTTGTTTACAAAACCAAAACAAATCCTTGTGCTACCTCTTCTCAAGCCTATTATAGTTGAAAACATGTGGAAAGGAGGCATTTTTGGAGCAAATTCTCTTGCTTGATCCATTGATCAAGAGGTATAATTCTCATCAAGTTGCTTTCTTTTGCTAAAAATTCCTTTAATTGTATGGTTAGTGTTAAAAGTTAGCTTATTTCTAATCTAGTTTAAAAAAAGTAGTTTGTCTAAACTAGGGTTTTGAACCATGGTGGTTAATTAAGTTGTTTATAGTTAAGTTAGTTGTTAATGAACTAACCTATATAGTTATCTTGTTGATATAGTTTCCAATTATGCTAATTTGGTTAAATTTAGAAGTGTGAAATTGCTTTTTAGGATTTTCAAGAAAAGGATTTTGTATGGAAATGGTATTTGAAACATGATTAGTGAGTTGATTAAGTTTTAGAAACCATTATTTAGTTGGTTAAACCTAATTTGTTATCTAGTATTTTGCTAACCTAAATCTAAGAGGTGAACTTGCTAATTGGGGTTGAAATTAGTGTTAATTAAGTTTTTCACGTGTGGATTTTGATTTGCAATTGCTATTTATAAAAATCAAGAAAGGGTTTGGTTGTGGAATATAGGTTTTGGAGCATGGTTAATGTGTTGTAATTAGTGGGTGTGGATTGCTTGTAGTGTGCTTGGGTGAGTATGCTTTATTGTAGTCGTTTTGTCGCAAATCGGCGATTTTTGCACCGATTTTGGGACGCTATGCTTACTAGATTTTTATATAAATTATGTGATGGACTATTTTTGATATCTTGATGATTGTAATGGCTTGTCCTACGACTTTTAGGATGCGTGAGTGCGGTTTTTGGGTAGTCGGGTTTTAGTTTTGCCGGGCGACCAAATCGGCGTTTTTTGGCAGTTTTTGCGATTTTCGCGTGTGTTCCGCGCACTTTGTGCACGTTGTACCTAGCTAGCGAACTTTAATAGTTTCGTTGGGGGTTTTGCGTCGTTCTTGAATGTGTAACCTTATATTTGGTATTGATGTAAATTCCAGGTTCGGTCGCGGAAAGGCCAGACGCGGCGCGAAAGGGAAAGGCGGTGATTGGACACAGCTAGCCAGGGATCCCGGTGAATAGATTTAACATCTACGGGGGACGATCGTTTGGATGGCGCAAGTCGCCCGATAGATTTAGTAAACTGGAAAATAGTAAATTGGATAATCACTTGTGACATTAGAATAATAATACTGGCATGATAATTGCTGCAATTAGATCAATATGTTATACCCATATACGCAAACTCAATTGTAGGACACATGCACCATTACCAGGTTTTATATGCAGCACGAGCACTATTCATGTTTACACACACACCCTGGTAATTGCCATGCCACCACACTAGATAACTTTTAAATTGAAACCTTTTACTAATTGGTACTTAAACTGGTACTATTGCCTTTAATTCCTTAAAAAATGAAACCGTAGTATTGCTATTCATGTGCATGTACTTCATCATATTAATTGTTCATGCTTAATACATTAATCACACATCGCAACTTGATTATTGATATCATACGCATTCATTAGCATTGATATATGCACTTATGAGGATTTCTTGAGATTTTATGATATTGCTGGATTTCGGGGGAAAGCCGCAAAATTTCTAAACTTATTATATATTTAAAATATGTAAATTGCGGTTTTCTAGTGATGTAAGTGTCGTCCACCATGAGTTTGCTGTGGATTTGGAAATCCGTGTCGAGGAGTGGAGGAACCGGCACGGGTACATGGTGGGCCCGGTAAGGTACCCCGGGGCAAGAGGAATGTGGTGATGACGTTGAGCCTGGCAGGGGACGCATTACCTACCGGTGACTTCATTGGGCACGGCGGATATCCATAGGGTACCGACCGGGGCCGCGAGAGGATGATATATTGATACTGAGTTGGGTCAGCCGGATGGCTGAGGCCAGAGACACTATGACATGGATTTATGAGATTTGAGACAGCTTTTGGGTGTCGTTGCTGGACACCGATTTTCGTCGATTCATTGACATTATGCTGGCATTCTAAAAGAGTTTCAAGAACAAAAAGAGATAAAATATTTCTTATATATACCTATTGAGACCCCAGATTTCCATGTTGCATACATATTAGCACACTGATGTTGTATACACACCTGCTAGTGCATCCAGTCATACCTGTATTTTAGATGCTAGGATGCTTGTGTGCATGCATACGATAGCCTTTGTAGATGCTATTTATTACTCACGAGTTGGCAACTCACCCCCGTTGTGCCACAGTCTTTTGCAGGTCCGCTCCGTCAGTTCAGTAGCGGCGGGCGCACTTGTGCTTTTGCCTCTTTTGCCTGAGCTCGAGATTTGCTCATAGGTGGGTTATGTTATTATTTTGTACCACCTTGTATATTCTTTGTATCTAGTGTACTCCATCTACTGTTTCCACCAGATTATTGTATATTGACCTAGAGATGATACAGTGAGGTTTGTGGATTTTATGCTGTATTTTGGGGTCGAGCTCACTTGAGCCGACATGCTACTTTTTCATGCTTCCTTATGCTTTATTATGCTTGTTGTCATTTACATTGCGTGGGATTTGTGACCGCCTTGTGGCGAAGAGCTAGCTCCCGCTTGGGGATGCCCTATTTTGTTGGATTCATATATATTTTGTTGTACCCATTTTGGGGGCCAGTATTTACAAAGGAGACTCTGCCGAAATTTTCGGGAAAAGTTGGTATTGTTTTTAAAAAGTGTTTCACATGACTTATTTGATAAACTTGCTTTCAAATGTTGGGTTTTCTTCACTCTTTTGCTTAATTGGTTTTGTTTTCTGGGCTTTGGCTTACTTATTTTACGGACGCCTTTAGACGTTTCGTAAACTTAAGTTCCAGTCACGTTCCGTACCCTGCGGGTCGTGACAAAGTTGGTATCAGAGCGGTAGGTTTTACCTTTGTGAGTGTAGGATGACCCTTGGTAGATGGAGTAAGTGACTTAAGCAGGGTAACGTGGCGTGCGTATGTCCGCGGCATACTCACGATACGGTACTCCGCCTAAGTGACTTTAGGATATACTTGCTTAAAAAATTCCTTCTTCAATTCCGTGTATCCTATGATCCTATTGCACTGTCCTTACTATCCGTTTTCCTGTGACAGCCACTATGCCGCCGAAGGCTACGAGGGCACAGAGGGCTGCCGCCAGAGACGAGATTCGAGCTGGCTCGTCCGAGACTAGGACTGAGCAGGGTGGTATGCCTACGCCGCTGGGACAGACCGATCCACCTTCCCCAGGCCGTATGGATAGGCTCGAGACCGGTATGGAGGAGTTGCGACAGATGATGGGAGGCATGCAGGAGCTGCGTCAGATGGTAGGATCCCTAGTTGCAGCCAGTCGTACACCGAGGCCGGATGACGTACCTATTACATCACAGACGACCTTGATACCTGCTCCTACTACTACCACCGTGGCCATTCCGGTTTCACTACAGGATTTCATGAGGCTGAGACCTCCAGTATTCACCGGCACTGAGGCAGCGGAGGACCCACAGACGTTCCTTGACAGTTTAGCCAGGATCTGCCGTTCGCTGAGATGTTCGGATGATCGATGGGTAGAGCTTGCGAGTTTCCGACTAGAGGGTCTCGCGCAGACATGGTGGGAGTCAGTCTTGAGAGGTCGAGCTGCAGATCTGCCGCCTATGACTTGGGCCGAGTTTACAGCGGTCTTTCTAGCCCGTTTCCTTCCAGAGAGCGTTCGTGACGCCAGAGCTCGCAGCTTCGAGGCCTTAGTCAAGACACCTGGGATGACGGTGTCTGAGTATGACATCCAGTTTACACAGTTATCCCGATATGCTCAGTATTTGGTGGATACCGAGGAGAAGATGGTGAAGAGGTTCGTACAGGGACTTGATACCCAGCTATACCTTGCCATTGGCGCCCAGCACTACGACACTTATTCAGCGGCTAGGGATACGGCATTACGGATGGAGGCACGCATATCACAGACTTCGGTCGTTTCTGGGCCGAAGAGGATGCGCACCGATGTACCACCTCAGAGGCAGCGCGCCAGATTCTTTCCGAGAGATAGGCCTGGCAGAGGATTTGGGCGGGGACAGTTATATGGTTCTTATTCCCAGGGGCAGCAGCCGTCGCCAGGATGTTTTGGGTGCGGGAGTTTGCACCATCTTGTCAGAGACTGCCCGGTGAGACGACAGGGAGCAGCGACAGTTCCGCACGTGACCCTACCACCATCACCACCCCCTCCTCAGAGAGCCCTACTTCCTACCCCAGGCGATGCTCCACGCCAGTTAGGTGCACCGAGAGGCCGTGGACGCGGCGGTCCTGTTCAGAGAGGACGAGGAGGCAGAGGCCGAGGTCGAGGTCAGCCCGCTATCGGTGGAGGACAGGCCCGAGTTTTTGCTTTGACACCGCAGGATGCGCAGGCATCCAATGCCGTCGTGACAGGTACCTTGCCAGTTTGTTCTTTCGACGCACGGGTATTATTCGACCCAGGTTCCATACATTCGTACGTCTCTACACACTTTGCACCGATGTTGGGCCGTGAGTCATCGTCGTTAGACCAGCCGCTTGTTGTTGTTACTCCGGTAGGCAAGTCGTTTGTCGCTCGGTTTGTATTTCGTTTGTGTTCCGTTCGTATCGGGGAGAGGGATTCATCAGTTGATTTGATACTCCTCGATATGTTGGACTTTGATGTGCTTCTGGGAATGGATTGGCTAGCCACTTGTTATGCTTCGGTGGACTGCCGTGAGAAGGCAGTCAGATTTAGCTTTCCGGGAGAGCCAGTCCTTGTTATTCAGGGAGACCGCAGTGTCGCCCTTCCCAGCTTAATTTCGTCTCTTCGCGCTGGTCAGCTCTTGCGGAAGGGATGTCAGGGATTCTTAGCGTTTGTTTGTGATACTCAAGCTACAGAGGTTCCGTTGGACCAGGTCCCGGTAGTTTGTGAGTTCCCTGATGTTTTCCCTGATGAGCTACCCGGGCTACCGCCTGAGCGCGATGTTGAGTTCTGCATTGATTTGATTCCCGGTTCGGGGCCTATTTCTATACCGCCTTATCGGATGGCCCCGGCAGAGCTTCGAGAGCTGAAGGATCAGTTGCAGGATTTGTTGGACAAGGGGCTTATTCGACCGAGTGTTTCTCCGTGGGGTGCTCCGGTCCTGTTTGTCAAGAAGAAGGATGGAAGTTTGCGCTTATGTATCGACTACCGCCAGCTGAACAAAGTTACCGTTCGGAACAGATATCCGTTGCCGCGCATTGATGATTTGTTCGACCAGCTTCAGGGTGCGGGGTATTTTTCGAGGATCGACTTGCGATCAGGATACCATCAGCTGCGAGTTCGACAGGAGGATATACCGAGGACAGCTTTCCGTACACGCTATGGCCACTACGAGTTTTTGGTGATGTCGTTCGGACTCACCAACGCCCCAGCAGCATTTATGGATTTGATGAAACGTACATTCAGGCCGTATCTTGACTTGTTCATCATCGTGTTTATCGACGATATCTTGGTGTACTCCCGGAGCAGAGAGGAGCACGAGCAGCACTTGCGGATTACGTTACAGACTCTGAGGGAGCACCAGCTGTTCGCGAAGTTCTCCAAGTGTGCATTCTGGCTGGACAGCGTCGGATTCTTGGGTCACGTGGTTACGAGGGACGGCATTTGTGTGGACCCGAAGAAGATTGAGGCTGTTCAGCAGTGGCCCCGACCTACATCGGTTACTGAGATCCGTAGTTTTCTAGGCTTGGCGGGCTACTACAGGCGTTTTGTTCAGGACTTCTCCCGTATAGCTGCACCGTTGACCAGTTTGACCCGGAAGGGAGTTCCTTTCGTCTGGACAGAGGAGTGCGAGCGCAGTTTTCAGCAGCTACGGACTTGTTTGACTACGGCGCCGGTATTATCTTTGCCTTCGGGATCAGGCGGATTTGTTGTCTACTGTGATGCTTCGCGAGTGGGATTAGGATGCGTTTTGATGCAGCATGGCCGGGTGATCGCTTATGCTTCTCGGCAGTTGAAGAAGCATGAACAGAACTACCCCACTCATGATTTGGAGATGGCTGCAGTGGTCTTTGCACTGAAGATTTGGCGACATTACCTATACAGCGAGTCGTGTCAGATATTCACCGATCACAAGAGCTTAAAGTACATATTTCAGCAGCGAGACCTGAACCTCAGACAGCGTCGTTGGATGGAGTTGGTGAAAGACTACGACTGTGAGATCTTATATCACCCAGGCAAGGCAAATGTGGTGGCAGATGCGTTGAGCAGGAGGCCCGGGGGTAGTCTATCCTTTTTGCGCGCAGTGCAGAGGCAGTCGTCAGCAGATTGGCAGATGTTATGCGACAGCCGAGTTGAGTTCGAGTTCACTCAGACAGGGGGACAGCTCGCGCATGTTCGTGCACGCCCACAGTTGCTTGACCGTATATATGAGGCACAGCGCAGTGACGACCGTTGCTCAGAGATCATGGCACAGATGGGACAGGGCAGATTTTCCGAGTTCATGGTTGACGATCAGGGGATTTTACGATATGGATCTAGACTGTGCGTACCAGATGCTGATGGATTGCGGCGCGACATTCTTGAGGAGGCACACCGATCAGTGTATAGTGTCCACCCCGGTTCCACCAAGATGTACCATGATATGAGAGAGACCTACTGGTGGGACGGGATGAAGAGGGACATTGCGGAGTTCGTTTCGAGATGCCTGACTTGTCAGCAAGTCAAGGCCGAGCACCAGAGGCCCGCAGGAGAGATACAGCCGTTACCCATTCCAGAGTGGAAATGGGAGCAGATTTCGATGGATTTCGTTGTGGGTCTACCCAGGACCAGTCGAGGGTACGACTCCATCTGGGTGATCGTGGATAGATTGACGAAAGTGGCTCACTTCCTTCCAGTGAAGACGACTTTCAGCTTCGCTCAGTATGCTCAGCTCTATATTGACGAGATCGTGCGACTACATGGCGTACCGACTTGTATCGTGTCAGATCGAGGCACTCAGTTCACCAGACGACTTTGGCAGAGACTTCAGGAGGCTTTGGGCACTCGTTTGAGCTTCAGCACAGCGTTTCATCCGCAGACGGACGGACAGTCAGAGCGGACCATTCAGACCCTCGAGGACATGCTCAGAGCGTGCGTTTTAGACTTTGGTGGTAGCTGGGATCGTCATTTACCTCTAGTGGAGTTCTCCTACAACAACAGCTTCCAGGATACTATTCAGATGGCACCTTTCGAGGCATTGTATGGGAGGAGATGCAGATCGCCCGTTTGTTGGACAGAGCTCAGCGAGAGCAGCATTTTGGGGCCGCAGCTTGTTGAGGAGACGACATCGAAGATCCAGTTGATCCGAGACCGGATGAGAGCAGCTCAGAGCAGGCAGAAATCGTATGCAGACAGGCGCCGTCGCAGATTAGAGTTCGCAGTTGGCGACCATGTTTTTCTGAGGGTCTCTCCGATGAAGGGCGTGATGCGTTTTGGGCGAAAGGGGAAGCTTAGCCCTAGATTCGTAGGTCCCTTCGAGATCCTCGAGCGTGTTGGCGCTGTTGCATATCGTTTGGCTCTTCCACCCAGCTTTCCCGATGTTCACCCCGTCTTCCATGTTTCGATGCTCCGCAAGTACCTTCACGACCCTTCGCATGCGATTCAGCACCCGACAGTCCAGCTAGAGCGCGACCTTTCCTTTGCAGAGCAGCCGGTGGCCATCCTGGATCGGCAGGTGAAGAAGTTGAGGTCGAAGATTATACCAATCGTCAAGGTCCTTTGGCGTAGCCCGAGCGGCGAGGAGGTTACCTGGGAGACCGAGGGCGAGATGAGGAAGAAATATCCCCATCTCTTCGAAGGTACGCGTAGCTATATTTTTTAAATTCGGGGACCGAATTTCTTTAAGGGGGGAAGATTGTAGCGTCTTGAAAAGTCATTTTGGTGTTTTCCTGAAATTCGGTGAAAATTCGGTATTTTTCCGAAAACCGTCTTTCTCGATATTTTGCAGTTTAGGGCTAATTATACCTAAAATGGATAGGTAATTACTTGTTTTTAGTGACTAATGAGTTAATTATGAAATTTTGGTCATTTAAAAATTTTTCCCTATTTTTTTCATTTTTTAATATTATTTTAAGCCGGTAAGAAAATACATTAAATAAGCGATAAATACAAATTTTTCCGGGCTAATTTTAATCTCTAAAATTATGATAATTATATTCTAGTGATAACATAAATTTTTAGTAATTTATTTTGATTTTTTTCAAATTTTTATGAATTTAAACGAATTTATTGAATTTTGGGCTAAAACTTGCAATTTTTGAGTTGTAGGGGGCCTTTTTGCATAAAATTTCTTTTGTAAAACCCCTCTCTCATTTCCCTCAGCCCTAGGACAGCCCAACCATGACCAAGTCCAGAAAATTCTGATCTCTTTTCTTTAGTTGTTTCTTGAGTTGATTTAAGGGGTTTTTTTTGGGTTTATTTTAATTTAATTGAATAAAGTATGATACATTGACTTGGAGACTTGACCCATGACCTTCCCCACTTGCCCACACCCTCCCCCATCCCTCTTCTGGTCGAAAATTCCAGCAGCCCTCCCCCTTCACCTTCATCTTTTCATTTCCTCCAAAATTTCATCAAAATTGTTACAAAAATCCATTTAAATCCACAAATTTGTTTACAAAACCAAAACAAATCCTTGTGCTACCTCTTCTCAAGCCTATTATAGTTGAAAACATGTGGAAAGGAGGCATTTTTGGAGCAAATTCTCTTGCTTGATCCATTGATCAAGAGGTATAATTCTCATCAAGTTGCTTTCTTTTGCTAAAAATTCCTTTAATTGTATGGTTAGTGTTAAAAGTTAGCTTATTTCTAATCTAGTTTAAAAGAAGTAGTTTGTCTAAACTAGGGTTTTGAACCATGGTGGTTAATTAAGTTGTTTATAGTTAAGTTAGTTGTTAATGAACTAACCTATATAGTTATCTTGTTGATATAGTTTCCAATTATGCTAATTTGGTTAAATTTAGAAGTGTGAAATTGCTTTTTAGGATTTTCAAGAAAAGGATTTTGTATGGAAATGGTATTTGAAACATGATTAGTGAGTTGATTAAGTTTTAGAAACCATTATTTAGTTGGTTAAACCTAATTTGTTATCTAGTATTTTGCTAACCTAAATCTAAGAGGTGAACTTGCTAATTGGGATTGAAATTAGTGTTAATTAAGTTTTTCAAGTGTGGATTTTGATTTGCAATTGCTATTTATAAAAATCAAGAAAGGGTTTGGTTGTGGAATATAGGTTTTGGAGCATGGTTAATGTGTTGTAATTAGTGGGTGTGGATTGCTTGTAGTGTGCTTGGGTGAGTATGCTTTATTGTAGTCGTTTTGTCGCAAATCGGCGATTTTTGCACCGATTTTGGGACGCTATGCTTACTAGATTTTTATATAAATTATGTGATGGACTATTTTTGATATCTTGATGATTGTAATGGCTTGTCCTATGACTTTTAGGATGCGTGAGTGCGGTTTTTGGGTAGTCGGGTTTTAGTTTTGCCGGGCGACCAAATCGGCGTTTTTTGGCAGTTTTTGCGATTTTCGCGTGTGTTCCGCGCACTTTGTGCACGTTGTACCTAGCTAGCGAACTTTAGTAGTTTCGTTGGGGGTTTTGCGTCGTTCTTGAATGTGTAACCTTATATTTGGTATTGATGTAAATTCCAGGTTCGGTCGCGGAAACGTCAGACGCGGCGCGAAAGGGAAAGGCGGTGATTGGACACAGCTAGCCAGGGATCCCGGTGAGTAGATTTAACATCTACGGGGGACGATCGTTTGGATGGCGCAAGTCGCCCGATAGATTTAGTAAACTGGAAAATAGTAAATTGGATAATCACTTGTGACATTAGAATAATAATACTGGCATGATAATTGCTGCAATTAGATCAATATGTTATACCCATATACGCAAACTCAATTGTAGGACACATGCACCATTACCAGGTTTTATATGCAGCACGAGCACTATTCATGTTTACACACACACCCTGGTAATTGCCATGCCACCACACTAGATAACTTTTAAATTGAAACCTTTTACTAATTGGTACTTAAACTGGTACTATTGCCTTTAATTCCTTAAAAAATGAAACCGTAGTATTGCTATTCATGTGCATGTACTTCATCATATTAATTGTTCATGCTTAATACATTAATCACACATCGCAACTTGATTATTGATATCATACGCATTCATTAGCATTGATATATGCACTTATGAGGATTTCTTGAGATTTTATGATATTGCTGGATTTCGGGGGAAAGCCGCAAAATTTCTAAACTTATTATATATTTAAAATATGTAAATTGCGGTTTTCTAGTGATGTAAGTGTCGTCCACCATGAGTTTGCTGTGGATTTGGAAATCCGTGTCGAGGAGTGGAGGAACCGGCACGGGTACATGGTGGGCCCGGTAAGGTACCCCGGGGCAAGAGGAATGTGGTGATGACGTTGAGCCTGGCAGGGGACGCATTACCTACCGGTGACTTCATTGGGCACGGCGGATATCCATAGGGTACCGACCGGGGCCGCGAGAGGATGATATATTGATACTGAGTTGGGTCAGCCGGATGGCTGAGGCCAGAGACACTATGACATGGATTTATGAGATTTGAGACAGCTTTTGGGTGTCGTTGCTGGACACCGATTTTCGTCGATTCATTGACATTATGCTGGCATTCTAAAAGAGTTTCAAGAACAAAAAGAGATAAAATATTTCTTATATATACCTATTGAGACCCCAGATTTCCATGTTGCATACATATTAGCACACTGATGTTGTATACACACCTGCTAGTGCATCCAGTCATACCTGTATTTTAGATGCTAGGATGCTTGTGTGCATGCATACGATAGCCTTTGTAGATGCTATTTATTACTCACGAGTTGGCAACTCACCCCCGTTGTGCCACAGTCTTTTGCAGGTCCGCTCCGTCAGTTCAGTAGCGGCGGGAGCACTTGTGCTTTTGCCTCTTTTGCCTGAGCTCGAGATTTGCTCATAGGTGGGTTATGTTATTATTTTGTACCACCTTGTATATTCTTTGTATCTAGTGTACTCCATCTACTGTTTCCACCAGATTATTGTATATTGACCTAGAGATGATACAGTGAGGTTTGTGGATTTTATGCTGTATTTTGGGGTCGAGCTCACTTGAGCCGACATGCTACTTTTTCATGCTTCCTTATGCTTTATTATGCTTGTTGTCATTTACATTGCGTGGGATTTGTGACCGCCTTGTGGCGAAGAGCTAGCTCCCGCTTGGGGATGCCCTATTTTGTTGGATTCATATATATTTTGTTGTACCCATTTTGGGGGCCAGTATTTACAAAGGAGACTCTGCCGAAATTTTCGGGAAAAGTTGGTATTGTTTTTAAAAAGTGTTTCACATGACTTATTTGATAAACTTGCTTTCAAATGTTGGGTTTTCTTCACTCTTTTGCTTAATTGGTTTTGTTTTCTGGGCTTTGGCTTACTTATTTTACGGACGCCTTTAGACGTTTCGTAAACTTAAGTTCCAGTCACGTTCCGTACCCTGCGGGTCGTGACACTCTCTCTCTTCAAACCCTAACCCTAACCTCTCATGTGTTGAGATCAAGGGTTAGCTAGACTAATGCATCCATAATCCAACTCTATATCACCTAGGTTGCTTAGATTAGCACTTTAAGAAACCTAGTTATCTCAAGTTAGAGGTGAAGCTTGGAGTATAGCTCTCGGGTGGATCATCTATTACGCGGAGGAGGCCGAGAAGGAGGTGGATAATGAAAAGGAGAAGGACACGGTTCATTAGGTATAATCACTTATCATAGTAGTTAACAACTTCTATGTTTCTTGTTAGTTATAGTTTAGCAAAGATTCTCGGTTAGTCGATATTTATGTAAAGAACAAGATCGTTTTTCAATTTTCCGCCTCCCCGCAAGTCGTGGGGTGTTGTACATCGACTTACACACAGCTAGTGCCGCTGATGTGCTTATGATTAAACCCACTTCCAGCGTACTGTCGAGTCTTTAGAATCCCACACAGAGGGTTCCCTGGTTCAGGCAAAAGATGTAGAGACCGTAAGTTGTTACGGCAGGGTTTCGATCATGTTCGTGTACTGGCTACAGGAATAATGTGTTGGATGTATATGCCCTAAAGACCAGTATTGTATATGTATACATATGGATACTAGGGATATGTATGTACAAAACAATCTTGCTCAGTTTTATAGTATATTATTCGACTTGTCTTTGTCAGGATATGTGTATTTATTTGTATTGTTGTTATATCTGGTTTGCATATATTGATAAAGACTCGATACGGTAGTATACTATTGTGGTTTGTCTTTATCTTAACATGGCATATACCATACTCGTTATTACATATTGCGGTTACATGTTGATAAAGCCCCTAAGATCTTGCTTGACTACCTGCGTTGTGATGGCGATCATACTTGTGGGAGCAGGGTAGTCCATAAGCACATCCTTAAATGGTCTGTAGTCGCGTGAGTATCGAGACTGGGCACTGATACTCCAGAGTAGACTGGTGTGTACGTTTCTAGCCTCTTCGGAGGATGGTTGGTCCCGCAGCCATTGGTCTGATGTACCTAAGATCGTATACAGGTGCTCACTGGGTGTGAGTACACTGGACGGACTCGACGAGAACTTCCATATGGTACTATACCTATTTTCAGATGGAAGTTCTCAGGTGACATGTGTACAGGTTAGTCTTTGGACCCGAGATCGGCATTTGTCTCGTGTGAGTTCCCACTGAACTTTGATCACTACCCTACCACGGCTCTACTGAGTCGTGCAAACAGGTTTTGGTTGGGTTCAGTCCCGAGCCACATGGAGGCAGTGAGCGATTGTCGGGGATTCGTCTCTCCCGGTATAGGGAGTCGATATCGCACTATGATTCGATTGGTCAGGACCATAAGACCTTGGCCAAGGCACTTGGGATTTACTGATAGGTTGATCAGTAGTTTCCCGGATTGGTCCTAAGCCACATCGGCACGACTTATCCGGTTTTTAGGGTCTGACGTTCACCATCCCTTAGACCCGGTATGCGATACTCTTTGACGAAGAGACCGGACTGTACGGATATTGTCACGGATAGGCTCAGTAGGAGATCCGGATGAGTTTCCTTATCGGCCTTCTTTTCGACAGGTACCTAGGTAGCCGTTACGTACAGCTAGTGCCGCTGACGAGCTTGTGGTTAAACCCACTGCCAGAGTACTGTCGAGTCTTTAGAGTCCCACACAGAGGGTTTCCCTGATTCAGGCGAAATGATGTAGTATCCATATTGGATACGTGCAGGGTTCGATCGATTGATGTACTTGGTACTCGGATTTTCGATCGGACAGTTTGTAATACTAGCCGGCTCGGGTTTGAGCCGGATTATTAAATCAGGTATTGATTTAATAATTTACGTATATGTATTTCTATATATATATTCTAGTATTACGTTCTTCCTGTTATTCTATCTCTTTTGGGCGTTCGGATTTTTATCTGATTGCCGGTATATTTGTACAGTAGTTGGAAATCCGTATTTATTACAGTTTTCCTTCTAGAAGGTGGCCACCTCATTTTGGATTTTCCTTTTATTTGATAATTGGAAATGAGGTGTAAAGTAAAAGGTATGGGAGGAATGGCGAAGACCATGCTTTAATAATTCATAAATGAATTTATAATTCATTTGGAGTTACTATTGAAACATGGTTGTTAATTGTTTATTGAAAGAATTCACACACAAAACTAAGGTGTGTGATTTTCTCTCACTTCATGCTTCATTTCTCTTTGAGATCTCGTCTTTCTTGAGTTCCTTCCTCCTCTTGCTTTCTTCCATCTTCATCTTCTTCCTCTTCACTAACATTCTCATGTGTTGACAAACAAGTGAAGAGGTTAGAAAAGAGATAGCAAACACTTAGACACCCTCCACTACATCCTAGATTACTTGGACTTGCATCCCAAGTTCACTAGTTGCTCTTTTGATATATTGCAAAGAGCTAGAGCCATGGATCATACTCCCCGGATGGATCATCAAGGACCAAGGAAGCCCGGAGAACAAGCTCGATCCCGAAGGACCGACGGAGCAAGGAAAGAAGTTCAAGCATGTTCAAGGCGCTTGCTAGAAGCTAAGGATGAAGAAAGAAGACCGAAGGACTTGGTTCGTTTGGTGAGGTTTCTATCATAGTAGATAGCTCTCTTAGTGTAGCTAGTTAGTTTTATGGAAAGATCTGGTTTTAGGGTTTAGTCTAGCGCCAAGTTTTATTCGTAAGAATTTTTTTGTTCTGCATTTGGCCACGTGAGATGGCCGGGGTGCTAGGGTAACCCTTCATGGTATCAGAGCCACCCATAAAAGCTATACTAGCTTGTTAAATCGTGTTTAGAATAACGATCGACTGGATTTTTCAAAAACTGCATTTCTTCACATGATGTTTCTGTCGATTTTTAAAGTGTTCGAAAAATCAATATTTTGCTCTCAGAAAATCATGCAGGCTTTTTTAAGACCACAGAAGAATATTTGGCACGTGAGCCCTCTAAACCGCCGCGGAACTGCCGCGCAAACCCCCTACTGGCTGCGGATCCACGGCCATTTTGGGGGCCCACGTGATCAAATTTTTTTCTGGGCCTCATTTTTGGAAATTGTGGTTTCTGGAATAATTACTTTTTAGTCCCAAATTTGTTACAGTGTTGGTTTAATACTTGGGGCCCACTTGGAAAGTTTAGTCGATCGTAATTTTAAAATACGTATTTTTATTATCAGTACATTCATTTTTATCTGCGACCGGGAATATCACTCGATCGGTAAAACTCGTCTGATTGCTATATGTTCTTTTAGACGGGTTTTGCGAACGTGACATTCGCGTTGATGTTGTGTGTTTGTACTGTGATTGTGGTTGGATTGTCGTGGTGGATAGCATGTGGTGCAATATTAGAATACAATTTATAATTCATCTGTACATTTGTTATTGCGGGGCGAGCGTCCGACATGTGGACCGCCGTCCTTGCCGTTTGTATATTATTTTGGGGCATGACCGGGCTGTGGTCGATGTCACCGGTTGTATATATATTTTAAATATTCTGTACTAGGCTTGCCCCACGGCGGAGTGCACGGATAGCCGGGTTCTAGAAGGTAACAAGCCCGCATCTCATGGCATCGAGACGGAGGGGGCTTCATTCTAGAACTGGCGGGCTATTCGCCGCACTCGTAGGGGGTACAGGTTTTCATTGCACATGCTATCCATACGACCGGAACGTCGGGTTTTATTTGTGGCTCAAATGAAACCCGGGGCTCCAAGATTATCCACCATTCTGTAATGTTATCTGTGATGTTGTTTATTATCATGCCTGGGACGAATGTTATATATACTTATATATATACTAGTAGATGTTGTATATGTTTTGCACCTGCGCTAGTCCAGCCCCCGCTCTGTCGTTAGTTAAGTAACCTAACGGGTGATGACGGGGCCCCGTGACGAATGCGGATGGCATATACGTACATTTTATTTTCGTTCTTTTCTGGTGTGATAGGTTACAAATTGATGGGACCGCATTAATTTTAATTAATGCAAGCTAATACACCTAAAAGATGTTGTTAGAACCAAGCTTTAAAAACTGACATTACAGACGTTCTCTTTTGCTTTGCATAGTGGTATTCAGTTTGGAATATCCTGCACCTCATTCGATGAGGCAAGGGCCGAGATCCCTTCACCGGGAGTGACCCCTTGAGTAAAAGTTTGTGTCAGGGTAATAACTTTAATATAGTCGACTGTTTTTGCTTTGCATCGAGATATTCAGTTTGGAATATCCTGCACCTCATTCGACGAGGAAAGAGCCGTGATCCCTTCACAGGGAGTGACCTCTTTAGCAAAAATTTTCGCCACTATATATTTACAAACTACTCAGGTTCATTCAACGATATCAAGTTCATTACGTTAACGGGTTTTTCGCCAAAAACCCAGCCGTAGCCCACCGTCATTTCAGAATAGTAATATTTAGTACTCGTGCTGCGTTTGTTGACCTAGTCAAGGCGTAGTGTACGGTAGCTAAGTAGTATTTTTCTGTGCATTGTAAATGCGATTGGTTAGGACAGTCGTGCGGCCTTATTGACCTAGTCAAGGGCTCGTACGGGTGGGTTTAATGAAATCAAGAAAATGACGGATAGAACTTGACTAACGATTTATGGTTTGTTGACCTAGTCAAGGTCATAAATCGTTAGGGGTAAAAACCACATTGGGAGTTTCAAACATACAGGAAACCTGCAGATTTAGCATACCTTCTGGAGTGTGGTGACTAGAGTGGATTCCATCTAGTGCATCACACAATGATAGTTGGATCCCGATCCCACGGATGAGTAGGATTACTCTCGGGAGATTATCACACTTAACAATCAATGCTATAAACCAAGTAGGTGTCTAGAACGGTGTTAGCGGGGCTACGCCTCCAGGGAAAAGAGGTTATATAATTAAGGAACTTTACGAAAGTGTTGGAAAACCTCCCTCGAAGTACCAACACCAGCCTGGCTGAAAGGTTAAGCAAGTATTGTGACGTGCGATTGTGACTAGTTCTTCTTTTAGGGTTTGAAGAAGAATTTGAGGAAACAGTGGGAGCCATCCTGGTTAGATAAAATAAACCAATCTAATCTTGCAAGAGCGCATGCTGAGTGTTTTCCCTCTCTCTCTCCAGGTAGCAACCATTTCACGCCCTAATCAAGATAATAAAATGTATCGCTTGACCGATCCGAATTCTTATTCGGGGCTGGGGAACGTCGGTTTGGCTCTAACTTACGACAAATGTCATAAGAATGAGCAAGGGAAAGAGGAAGGTTTTAATTCCTTAATAACCCTATCGAAGAAGAAACATACTGTTGCGTCTTCTTCAGGTGTTCTTGTTATTGAGAACCATTTTTCGGTCAGTCCTACCTCCTTGGTACTCGATACCGGATCAGGATCTCATATATGTAATTTCTTATAAGGACTGAGAAAAAGTAGGATAGTTGCACCTGGTGATATGTCCCTCAGAGTAGGGAACGGAGCACAAGTTAATGCTGCAGCCTTCGGTGAATATCACCTAGTGTTGCCAAATGGCAATACTATGATTTTGAACAATTGCTACTTTGTACCTTCCATGCTTTGCAACATCATATCAGTTTCTTTACTTGATAAAGATGGATATAACTTTGTTCTTGATAGAAATATCATGAACATTTACCTTGATAAGGTACTGGTTGCAGAAGGTACACTGTGTAATGGTATCTATGTTCTAAATCAGAATACAGTGCTCAATATACAAAACACACGCAAGAGGAAGAGTTCAGACACGAGCGAATCCTACTTGTGGCATTGTAGACTTGGTCATATCGGAGAGAAAAGACTGAGTAAGTTACATAAAGATGGACTCTTGAATACATTCGAATTTTCATCTTATGAAACTTGTCAGTCTTGTCTCAAAGGAAAGATGACCAAATCTCCGTTCACCGGACATGGAGAAAGAGCAAAAGAGCTCTTGGGACTCATACACAGTAATGTGTATGGTCCAATGTCTATACATGAAAGGGGTGGATTCTCGTACTTCATCACATTCACTGACGATCTCTCTAGATTCGGGTATGTGTATCTTATGAAACACAAATCTGAAGCTTTTGAGAAATTCAAAGAATTCAGGAACGAAGTGCAGAACCAGATTCGCAAAAGTATTAAGATCCTCCGATCTGATAGAGGAGGGGAGTATTTAAGCACGGAATTCCTAGAATACTTAAAAGAGAATGGAATTCTCTCTCAGCTTACTCCCCCTTATACACCACAGCACAACGGTGTATCGGAGCGGAGGAATCGTACCCTATTGGATATGGTTCGCTCCATGATGAGTAATGCCGAGTTGCCTCTTTCATTTTGGGGACATGCGCTTTTAACAGCGACATATCTGTTGAATGATGTTCCATCCAAATCTGTGCCTAAGACACCATTCGAAATGTGGAATGGAAAAAGGCCGTATCTTAAAAGATTTAAGATATGAGGTTGTCCGGCTTATGTTAAAAAGTACAATCCGGATAAACTGGAGGCACGGTCAGTTTTGTGTAAGTTTGTGGGATATCCTAAGAACAGTTATGGATATCAGTTCTACCACACCGAGGAACAGAAGGTGTTTATTGCTCAACATGCTGTTTTCTTGGAAACAGAGTTTCTTGCAAAAGAAATTAGTGGGAGCACGGTAGAACTGGAAGAAATTCCAGAGGAACAAACTGTAACTGAAGATTTGGTGGAACCTCAGGATTCAATAATCCCGGACGAACCTCAGCCACTCAGCAGATCTAGTAGGATTTCTCATCCGCCCGAGAGATACTACGGTTTTCCCATAGATGGGGATCGAGAGGATTGCATCTTGGAAGAAGATGATCCTACTAGTTTCAGACAGGCCATTATCAGTAGGGACTCTAATAAATGGCTGGATGCTATGCAATATGAAATGGAGTCCATGTACACCAATAAAGTGTGGACCCTGGAAGTTGCTCCACCTGGGGTAAAACCTGTTAGATGCAAATGGATCTACAAGAAGAAACTTGGTGTAGATGGGCAGGTGGAAACCTATAAGGCTAGACTCGTTGCAAAAGGTTTTCGTCAAAGACCAGGAGTGGACTATGACGAAACCTTTTCTCCAGTGGCTATGCTCAAATCCATTAGGATCCTGCTTGCCATTGCTGCCTTCCATGACTATGAGATCTGGCAGATGGACATAAAAACGACTTTTTTAAACGGAAGTTTAGAAGAGTGCATTTACATAGATCAGCCAGAAGGTATTGTAGACAGTGGGAGCAGCGGGAAGGTGTGCAAGCTACTCAAATCCATTTATGGATTGAAGCAAGCATCGCGGAGCTGGAACATCTGTTTTGATGAGACAATCAAGGACTTTGACTTCATCAAAAACGAAGATGAGCCATGTATTTATAAGAAGATTGTAGGACGAAATGTCGTGTTCCTAGCCTTGTACGTGGACGACATTCTTTTGATAGGAAATGACATTCCTATGCTACAATCGGTCAAGCTATTCTTATCACAATGGTTCTCTATGAAAGACCTAGGTGATGCCTCGTACATTATGGGGATCAAGATCTTTAGAGATAGATCCAAGAGACTACTGGGATTTTCACAGTCCAGGTACATAGAGACTGTACTAAAGAGATTTAGTATGGAAGATTCCAAGCGCGGTAACTGTTGGGTTTACATAGCACCTCATAAAGGGTTTGGAAGCATCACATGTACCAAAGATTAAAATTTAGGGTGCTAAGTAAGCATACAAAGAATCAATCCTAGAAAATTAGGGTTTCTAAAACAACACTTCATCACAAGTAGGTTAAGCTAGGGTTTTGAGAGTACAACCTTTGTAGCTCCCTACGCTAGACTCCTCGGCTACTTAGGGTTTGGAAAAGGTCCGCTTGAACTCCTCTAGGTCCACGATGATCCACCCGGAGTCCGCTTTGTCCAAGCTTGCAACTTCACAAGATCAAGAATGAAAATGGAAGCTAACACTCTAAACAAGTGGGCAAGACTTGTGTAGAATGATGTTGTGGTGGCTTTTCTCACTTCAAAATCCTAACTTGATAAGTAATTTGCTTACTAAAGAAATCTAGAGAGCAAAAGAAGAAGGGGGAAGAAGATGATGGCTTTTTGAACAAGAGTAAAAGAAAAACCTCTTGAGAAAATAGAAAATATATCTATATATATTTTCCACCTCTCATCTCAAACCAAGGTTGAACAATAAGGATATTATTGAACTTGAGTTAAAACCCAAAAGGAACGTTAATCCATGGTTAAATGGTGGGTGAGCATGGTTAGGTCAAAGAAGAGTGTAGAAACAAACCATGAATTATCCTTTCCTTTTTCATTTTGTTTTAAAACAAATGCAATAATAATTCATATATATAAAACCATGGTGTGAGTCTTATAATGCCACCATTTTCTATGTATATACAACCATGAAGGATGATGTATGAATGTATGTGTGCATGCACATCCATATGTGCATGAAACAAGAAAGAATGCATAAATGCATGCATACATCCCAAAAATACAAGAAAGGATTTCTAGTGAGAAACTAATGGTTAAATGATAAATCAACACTTGATTTATCAGTCCGGCCATATCACATACGACCTAACCAAAAGCAAGCCGCCTGATTAATATACGGTATCTCATACGCGCATTTTAACCGGGTCCATGCGCATATCGCATACGCGCACCACAACGTTTCGCCTGGACTAGGTAACACCTTTATGGGACTCTAAGACTTGTCAATACGCCGGCAGTGGGTGATGATCATATCAAGCACCCCCAAGCCGCAAGCGGTCAGCTAAACGTAACGGCTACCCGGGTATTGAGCGACCAGAAGAAAACAAGCGAACCTGCGACAACACCCGTCGAGCCAACCGGTAACACTACCCGTGCAGTCTGGTCTCCTCGTCTGATATGTCGCATATCAAGTCTAGGGGTGGTAAACGTCAGACCCCAATAACCGATAAGTCGTGCCGATGTAAGGCTCATAACGGGTCGAGAAACTACTGGTAACACTTACCAGTAAATCTCTAATCAGCCCTGGCCAGGGACTTCCCTGTTACGGCCAATCGAGCACAGCGCAACATCAACCCCCAATACCGGGAGAGACGAAACCCCTCCTATCGCTCATTGCCTCCATGTGACTCGGGACTGTACCTAAAAACCACCGTTTTGCACGTCCTCATGGACGTGGCAAGGTGGAAATCAAAGCACAGTGGGAATCACATAAGACTCTATGACGATCTCGGGTCTACAGACTAACCTGCACAAGTGTCACCTGAGAACTGCCATATGACGTGAGGTATAATACCATCTGGGAGTTCTCGGCGAGTCCGTCTAGTGTACCCAGTCTCTACTGAGCACCCGTATACCATCTCTGATGTCAAACACCTATGCATATGGGATCATCCATCGCCCATCTCATGGGTCGATAAGCGTATACGCTAGTCTACACTGGTATATCGATTCCCCATATCGATACACCTACGACCAGGGACCTTGAAGGATGTACTTATAGACTACCATGTCCCCACTAGTATGATCCGCATCATAGTCCAGGTAGTCAAGTGCACATCCTAAGGGCTTTACCAACTTGTAACTATACGACAGTATAAAGAGACAAGTATACATGTTAAGATAAAGAGCAACCAGATAGCATACTATCATATTGAGCAAGAAAGTCATCTCTATATATGTCCAAGCATCCAATATAATATACATCATCTGTACAATACTGGCCTCTAGGGCATACATACAGCTAACAATCTCCCACTTGCACTAGGGCCAGCTGCTGTAGTATCGTATACCGAGCATCCCGAAGAGTCTCTCAAACTGTATCTGGGGAATGGTCTTCGTGAGTGGATCCGCTGTGTTATTCTTCATGTCAACCCTCCTGACCTCGATCTCCCGGCGATCAACTATCTCCCGGATCAGGTGATACCGCCTCAGAATATGCCTGGATCGCTGATTGGACCTGGGTTCCTTGGCCAAAGCCACCGCTCCATTGTTATCACAATACAAAGGTATTGGATGCTCAATGGATGGAACCACTTCAAGTTCAGTAATGAACTTCTTGATCCAGACAGCCTCTTTGGCAACATCGTTGGCAGCAATGTATTCAGCCTCCATCGTCGAGTCTGCCACGGTTTCCTGCTTGGAACTCTTCCAGCTAACCGCCCCTCCGTAAAGGGTAAAGACAAATCCCGACTGCGACTTAGAGTCGTCCTTATCACTCTGGAAGCTCGAATTGGTAAAGGACTCCACTTGGAGTTCTCCGTTACCATACATCAAGAGCATCTCTTTAGTCCTTCGTAAGTACTTGAGAATGCTCTTCACAGCTGTCCAGTGACTCTCTCCAGGATCAGCTTGATACCTGCTCACTACACTTAGTGAGTATGCTACATCGGGTCTGGTACATCGCATCGCGTACATGATAGAGCCTACAGCCGAAGCATAGGGTATCCCTTGCATGCGAGCCCTCTCCAAATCAGTCTTGGGAGACATCTCTTTGGAGAGAGTGACTCCAGAGATCGTGGGTAAGTTCCCACGCTTGGATTCTTCCATACTAAACCTCTTTAGTATGGTGTCAATGTACCTGGATTGGGACAATCCCAAAATCCGTTTAGATCTATCTCTATAGATCTTAATCCCCAATATGCAGGAGGCATCACCAAGATCTTTCATTGAGAATCTTTGTGATAAGAAGAGCTTGACTGATTGCAGCATAGGAATGTCATTTCCTATCAAGAGTATGTCGTCCACGTACAATACGAGAAAGACAACCTTACTCTCTGCCACCTTCTTGTAGATACAAGGTTCATCTACGTTTTTGACGAAATCAAACTCTTTGATAACGACGTCAAAGCAGATGTTCCAACTCCGCGATGGTTGCTTTAATCCATAAATGGATTTAAGTAGCTTGCACACCTTCCCGCTGCTCCCACTATCTATAAAGCCCTCTGGCTGAGTCATGTACACGCACTCTTCTAAATCACCGTTTAGAAAGGCGGTCTTAACATCCATTTGTCAGATTTCGTAATCATGATATGCAGCGATGGCAAGCATGATCCGGATGGATTTAAGCATAGCCACTGGAGAAAAGGTTTCGTCATAGTCCACACCTGGTCTTTGACGAAAACCCTTTGCAAAAAGTCTAGCTTTGAAAGTCTCCACTTTCCCATCTACACCAAGTTTTTTCTTGAAGATCCACTTGCTCCCAATGGGTTTTACCCCTTCAGGAGCATCTTCCAAAGTCCATACTTTGTTGGTGTACATGGATTCCATCTCGGACCGCATTGCATCCAGCCATTTCACTGAGTCCCCACTCGTGATGGCCTGCTCGAAGCTAGTTGGGTTATCATCCTCCATGATGCAATCCTCGCTCCCACCATCCATGAGAAAACCGTAGTATCTCTCAGGTGGGTGAGGAACCCTACTAGATCGGCGGAGAGGCTGAGGTTCGTTGGGAACTACCGAATCCTCCGGTTCAACCAAATCTTCTGTCGTAGTCTGTATTGCTGGAACCTCTTCCAGTTCTACCTCCTTGCCACTAATCTCTTTTTCAAGAAATTCCTTTTCTAAAAAGGTGACATGTCGAGAAACAAACACCTTTTGTTTCTCGGTATGGTAGAAGATATACCCGCGCGAATGTTTGGGATATCCAATAAACTTACACAGAATGGACCTTGCCGCGAGTTTGTCCGGATTCTGTGTTTTTACATATGCCGGACAACCCCATATCTTAACATAATTAAGACATGGTCTCTTTCCTTTCCATATCTCATATGGAGTGGTTGGCACGGATTTGGTAGGAACCATATTCAATAGGTCTGCAGCTGTTTCCAGTGCATACCCCCAGAAGGAAATAGGTAACTCAGCTGTGCTCATCATAGAGCGCACCATATCTAATAGGGTGCGGTTCCTCCATTCTGATACACCGTTGTGCTATGGTGTATATGGAGGAGTCAGCTGAGAGAGAATCCCATTCTCTTTTAGGAAGTCCAGGAATTCATTGCTCAAGTATTCACCTCCTCGATCAGATCGAAGGATTTTAATACTTTTTCCGGTTTGGTTCTCGACTTCTTGTTTATATTCTCTAAATTTCTCAAAAGCTTCTGATTTGTGTTTCATCAGGAACACATATCCGAATCTAGAGAGATCGTCAGTGAATGTAATGAAGTACGCAGAACCATTCCTGGCATGTGTAGACATTGGACCACATACATCACTATGAACCAGTCCCAAGAGTTGCGTAACTCTTTCTCCGTGTCCCGTAAACGGAGTTTTGGTCATCTTGCCTTTGAGACATGACTGGCAAGTGTCATAAGATGAAAATTCAAACGGATTCAAATATCGATCCTTATGCAACTTAGATAGTCGTGTCGCATTGATGTGACCCAGTCTACAATGCCACAAGAAGGATTCGTTCAGTTCTGAACTCTTCCTCTTGTGTGTGTTTGTTATACTCAGAACTGTTGATTGATTTAGAACATAAATGCCATTGCACAACGTGCCTGATCCAACCAACTTTTGGTTAAGGAAAATGTTCATAACATTATCCTGTAATACAAAATTATATCCTTCTTTACTCAACAAAGAAACTGATATAATGTTGCATATCAGGTTCGGCATGTAATAGCATTCGTTCAGAATCAATGTTTTACCGGTTGGTAATACAAGGTGATATTCCCCGACGGTCTTAGCTGCAACAATTGCACCATTTCCAACCCTTATGTCTTTATCACCTTCTCCAAGTTCTCTACCTTTCTTAAGCCCATGTAACTGATTACATATATGGGATCCTGACCCGGTATCTAATACCCAGGACGTAGGGCAAATGGAGAAACAGTTCTTTGTAACGAACACACCCGAAGAAAATGCATCAACATGTACTTTCTTCATTCGGGTGGCATGGGAATCCTGGTATTCCCCTATGTCCTGTTCAGTCCTATAGCTCTTATAAGATAGAACGGAACCAACGTTCCCCAGCACAGTATAACATGCGGGTTCAGTCAATACATCCATATTATTATCTTGATTAAGGCATGACATGGTCGCTACCTGGAGAGAGAGAGAAGAAAACACTTTAGCGTATGCTCTTGCAAGATCAGATTGGTTATTATCTTATCTAATCAGGATGGCTCCCACTTTTTTTTTCAAATCTTCCTTCAAACCATAAAAGGAAAGACTATCCGGGATTAATTACACCCTATAACTTCGCCGATCTTTCAGCCAGGCCAGTGTCGGTACTTTGAGGGAGGTTCCCCGTACTATCGCACGGACCTAATTAAAGTAAACCTCGTTTTCCCAGAGGCGTAACCCCGTTGACACCTTTCTAGACACCTACTTGATCGGCTAATTGTCCTGTGTAAAACTCTCCCAGAAGTAACAATTACTCGCAGTGGGTATCGGGATCCAACTATCTCATAGAAGGTATGCAATCTCATTGCAAATTTCAACACTTGAAATTCCCGATAATATTTTGCCCCTAGCGTCCCATGACCTTGACGCAGGCCAACAAACCATAGTGCGCTAGTCAAGTTCAACCCGTCATTTCTTGATTGAATTAAACCCACCCGTACGACCCTTGACGCAGGCCAACAAAGTCGCATGACTACCCTAATCCAATCTGCATCATATTCACAACCAGATAAATACTAGTTAGCTACCGCACACTACGCCTTGACGCAGGCCAACAAACGTAGCGCGAATACTAAGTAGGACTTATCTGAAATGACGGAGGGCTATGTCAGGTTTTTCTAAAAACCTATTGCGTAATGAACTTGATATCATTGTAGAATCAAGTGAATTTTGAAATGGAGTGATTTTGAGGCTTTCATTAGTTTTGCTAAAGAGGTCACTCCCGGTGAAGGGATCTCGGCTCTTTCCTCATCGAATAAGGTGCAGGATATATCATATATATCACTATGCAAAGCAAAACTCCAAAAGCAATCAAAAGCAAACCGAGTGTTATAGCATCTGCCAGTTTCGCTAAAGAGGTCATTCCTGGTGAAGGGATCTCGGCTCTTTCCTCATTGAATAAGGTGCGGGATATATCATATATATCGCTATGCAAAGCAAAACTGTAGCTACCCTTTTTGAAAAAAAATTGATTCTACAACATCTTTTAGGTTTCTTTTCTTTCATTAATCACATTAATGAAGTCCCATCATTTAAGTTACCTAAACATCACAGATAAATACGACGTACACTTATGCCATCCGCATTCGCCTCGATGTCCCCTCGTGCACCGTTAGGTTAGGTAACTAACGACAGAGCAGGGCAGGGCTAGTGCGGGTGTAAAACATAAGTAACGTCTATATAATATATCATATATACTATATACTGTATCCATCACAACATATCTAATGATCACATCACAGATATCGCAGCAGAAACATAGATATAATATGGGATATAATAGGACGTCCGTATTTAGTATTTAGCCAACAATAGAAAATACGGATTCCACAGTCGCTATGAATAGCCAAGCCCACACCCTGGACCCCTACGAGAGCGGCAAGCGACCCTACCAATTCTGGAGTTTAGGAGACCCGGTCTCGACTCCTCGAGATGGCCTCCCACTGAACCCCAGAACCCGGTCACCTGTGATCCCCTCCTTGGGTCCATCATAATGCGGAAAAGTAAATAATATACAACACTGGTGGCATCAACCTCAACCCGGAAGTGCCCCAAATAAAAGAATATTACATTACATTTGAATTTACATGAATGAAATTATAAAACTCTCATCTCACATAAAACCCCCCCGGCTATTCAATCGCGACAATCCTGCACATCATATCTCAGCAACACATAATATCATATATCATCAACGTAAGTAAGTACGCGTACCCCAATTGTCGTTGATGTATAGCAACGAAACCGGCGATATCGACATACTACACTTACGGTCACAGAAAAGAAAGTGTAAAACTACAATATTTGGAATCCACATACTCTTTAGACATCGTAAATGCGAAATATCACAAATTTCGTATTTCATACCTAACTATATGAATTCCACATATTGTATCACATTCCAGATAAATAGACAGTATTAAAGTTTTCGAACGAATGACCAAATACCCAAAATTCCTTAAAGCTCAACACTTGAGCGGAGTTCAAAAACCCGGAGTGTGACACAGTAGTAGCGGTCCAGCCGTAGAAGTGTTAAGCCAACGCCTCACATGTGGCATGCCGTACTGCCCCAAACCCTAAGGTTCAAAAGGCAGTTCAAGACGGTCACATAATCGAGTTAAGCTTTGTTGTCTTCTAGAGGGTCCACCACAAAACTTGCACGTATTTCCGAAAGATTAAAACACCGTGAAAAAGTGAGTAAATGATACTCGTTCGAACAATTCAATACTTTCTAAATTACCCGGAAAGAAACACGAAATCAAAATTCCGATCGAATCACCGAGTCCAAAATAATCTCCAGAACATATGTCACTGAAAACAGATTAAAAATACCCAAAAACCTCTACAAGCAGACAATAAGCTCACTGTACAAAAACGAAGCCTTAATGGCCCTGTACGGCCGTGGAGCCGCGGCCTAAGCCAGCTTAAGCCGTGGTTCCGCGGTGGAATTTGCATATTAGGGTTTCATTTTTTACAGTTTGTCTTATAATTCCCTGCTGTATTTTTTACATATTTTTAATTCTGAAAAATAACAGTTTTCAAAAATGTCCAGAGAGTGCTAAAAATCCGTATTTTTCGGTTCGATCGGAGTTTTAACTTCGTTAAAGTGTCGCCTAATGTTCTAGGTCAGCTCTGATACCAATGCTGGATTTACATAGCACCTCATGAAGGGTTTAGAAGCATCACATGTACCAAAGATTAAAATTTTAGGGTGCTAAGTAAGCAAACAAAGAATCAATCCTAGAAAATTAGGGTTTCTAAAACAACACTTCATCACAAGTAGGTTAAGCTAGGGTTTTGAGAGTACAACCTTTGTAGCTCCCTACGCTAGACTCCTCGGCTACTTGGGGTTTAGAAAAGGTCCGCTTGAACTCCTCTAGGTACATGATGATCCACCCGGAGTCCGCTTTGTCCAAGCTTGCAACTTCACAAGATCAAGAATGAAAATGGAAGCTAACACTCTAAACAAGTGGGCAAGACTTATGTAGAATGATGTTGTGGTGGCTTTTCTCACTTCAAAATCCTAACTTGATGAGTAATTTGCTCACTAGAGAAATCTAGAGAGCAAAAGAAGAAGGAGGAAGAAGATGATGGCTTTTTGAACAAGAGTAAAAGAAAAACCTCTTGAGAAAATAGAAAATATATCTATATATATTTTCCACCTCTCATCTCAAACCATGGTTGAACAATAAGGATATTATTGAACTTGAGTTAAAACCCAAAAGGAAAGTTAATCCATGGTTAAATGGTGGGTGAGCATGGTTAGGTCAAAGAAGAGTGTAGAAACAAACCATGAATTATCCTTTCCTTTTTCATTTTGTTTTAAAACAAATGCAATAATAATTCATATATATATAACCATGGTGTGAGTCTTATAATACCACCATTTTCTATGTATATACAACCATGAAGGATGATGTATGAATGTATGTGTGCATGCACATCCATATGTGCATGAAACAAGAAAGAATGCATACATGCATGCATACATCCCAAAAATACAAGAAAGGATTTCTAGTGAGAAACTAATGGTTAAATGATAAATCAACACTTGATTTATCAATCCGGCCATATCACATACGACCCAACCAAAAGCAAGCCGCCCGATTAATATACCGTATCTCATACGCGCATTTTAACCGGGTCCATGCACATATCGCATACGCGCACCACAATGTTTCGCCTGGACTAGGTAACTCCTTTGTGGGACTCTAAGACTTGTCAATACGCCGGCAGTAGGTGATGATCATATCAAGCACCCCAAGCCACAAGCGGTCAGCTAAACGTAACGGCTACCCGGGTATTGAGCGATCAGAAGAAAACAAGCGAACCTGCTACAACTCCCGTCGAGCCAACCGGTAACACTACCCATGCAGTCCGGTCTCCTCGTCTGATATGTCGCATATCAAGTCTAGGGGTGGTAAACGTCAGACCCCAATAACCGATAAGTCGTGTCGATGTAAGGCTCATAACGGGTCGAGAAACTATTGGTAACACTTACCAGTAAATCTCTAATCAGCCCTGGCCAGGGACTTCCCTATTATGGCCAATCGAGCACAGCGCAACATCAACCCCCAATACCGGGAGAGAAGAAACCCTTCCTATCGCTCATTGTCTCCATGTGACTCGGGACTGTACCCAAAAACCACCGTTTTGCATATCCTCATGGACGTGGTAAGGTGGAAATCAAAGCACAGTGGGAATCACATAAGACTCTATGACGATCTCGGGTCTACAGACAAACCTGCATAAGTGTCACCGGAGAACTGCCATCTGACGTGAGGTATAATACCATCTGGGAGTTCTCGGCGAGTCCGTCTAGTGTACCCAGTCTCCACTGAGCACCCGTATACCATCTCTGATGTCAAACACCTATGGATATATGATCATCCATCGCCCATCAAATGGGTCGAGAAGCGTATACGCTAGTCTACACTTGTATATCGATGCCCCGTCTCGATACACCTACGACTAGGGACCTTGAAGGATGTACTTATGGACTACCATGTCCCCACTAGTATGATCCGCATCATAGTCCAGGTAGTCAAGTGCACATCCTATGGGCTTTACCAACATGTAACTATATGACAGTATAAAGAGACAAGTATACATGTTAAGATAAAGAGCAACCAGATAGCATACTATCATATTGAGCAAGAAAGTCATCTCTATATATGTCCAAGCATCCAATATAATATACATCATCTGTACAATACTGGCCTCTAGGGCATACATACAACTAACAGTAACATACCCGCATTGCACGGAATCACCCTTTTCAAGGAGATGTCTCCCAAGACTGACGAGGAGAGGGTTCGCATGAGCACTATACCCTACGCTTCAGCGGTAGGATCTATAATGTATGCGATGCTATGTACAAGACCAGATGTAGCTTACGTGCTAAGCGTGGTGAGCCGGTATCAGTCAGACCCAGGTGAGGACCACTGGACAGCAGTAAAGAACATTCTCAAGTACCTGAGAAGGACTAAGGAGATGTTCCTGATTTACGGTAATGGAGACCTCAGGGTCGAGTCCTTTACCGACTCAAGCTTCCAGAGTGACAAGGATGACAACAAGTCTGTCTCAGGTTTTGTGTTTACCCTCAACGGAGGGGCGGTATGTTGGAAGAGTTCCAAACAGGATACCGTTGCAGACTCGACAACGGAGGCTGAATACATTGCTGCAAGCGATGCCGCAAAAGAGGCGGTCTGGATAAAGAAGTTCATAGCCGAACTTCAGGTGGTTCCGTCCATTGTTGATCCAATACCAGTGTATTGTGACAACAATGGGGTTATAGCTTTAGCGAAGGAACCACAGTCCTATTAAAAATCTAGGCACATCTTAAGGCGGTATCACCTGATCAGGGAGATCGTAGATCGCCAGGAGACCGAGGTCCGGAAAGTGGATACGAAAGACAACACGGCGGATCCATTTACAAAGGCCCTCCCTCAAGCACAGTTCGAGCGACTTTTTGGGATGTTGGGTATGCGGTACGCCAGCAGCTGGCCTTAGTGCAGACGTTGGGTATTCGGTACGCTAATCACTGGCCTTTAGTGCAAGTGGGAGATTGTTGGATGTATATGCCCTAGAGGCCAGTATTTTATATGTATACATATGGATACTAGGGATATGTATGTACAAAACAATCTTGCTCAGTTTTATAGTATATTATTCGACTTGTCTTTGTCAGGATATGTGTATTTATTTGTATTGTTGATATATCTGGTTTGCACATATTGATAAAGACTCGATACGGTAGTATACTATTGTGGTTTGTCTTTATCTTAACATGGCATATGTCATACTCGTTATTACATATTGCGGTTACATGTTGATAAAGACCCTAGGATCTTGCTTGACTACCTGCGTTGTGATGGTGATCATACTTGTGGGAGCAGGGTAGTCCATAAGCACATCCTTAAATGGTATGTAGTCGCGTGAGTATCGAGACTGGGCACTGATACTCCAGAGTAGACTGGTGTGTACGTTTCTAGCCCTGTCGGGGGATGGTTGGTCCCGCAGCCATTGGTCTGATGTACCTAAGATCGTATACAGTTGCTCACTGGGTGTGAGTACACTGGACGGACTCGCCGAGAACTTCCATATGGTACTATACCTATCGTCAGATGGAAGTTCTCAGGTGAAATGTGTACAGGTTAGTCTTTGGACCCGAGATCGGCATTCGTCTCGTGTGAGTTCCTACTGAACTTTGATCACTACCCTACCACGGCTCTACTGAGTCGTGCAAACAGGTTTTGGTTGGGTTCAGTCCCGAGCCACATGGAGGCAGTGAGCGATTGTCGGGGATTCGTCTCTCCCGGTATAGGGAGTCGATATCGCACTGTGATTCGATTGGTTAGGACCATAAGACCTTAGCCAAGGCACTTGGGATTTACCGATAGGTTGATCAGTAGTTTCCCGGATTGGTCCTGAGCCACATCGGCACGACTTATCAGGTTTTTAGGGTCTGACGTTCACCATCCCCTAGACCCGGTATGCGATACTCTTTGACGAAGAGACCAGACTGTACGGATATTGTCACGGATAGGCTCAGTAGGAGATCCGGATGAGTATGCTCATCGGCCTTCTTTTCGACAGGTACCTGGGTAGCCGTTACGTACAGCTAGTGCCGCTGACGAGCTTGTGGTTAAACCCACTGCCAGAGTACTGTCGAGTCTTTAGAGTCCCAAACAGAGGGTTTCCCTGATTCAGGAGAAAAGATGTAGTAGCCGTATTGGATACGTGCAGGGTTCGATCGATTGATGTACTTGGTACTCGGATTTAAAATCGGACAGTTTGTAATACTAGCCGGCTCGGGTTTGAGCTGGATTATTAAATCAGGTATTGATTTAATAATTTACGTATATGTATTTCTATATATATATATTCTAGTATTACGTTCTTCGTGTTATTTTATCTCTTTTGGGCGTTCGGATTTTTATCTGATTGCCGGTATATTTGTACAGTAGTTGGAAATCCGTATTTATTACAGTTTTCCTACTAGAAAGTGGCCACCTCATTTTGGATTTTCCTTTTATTTGATAATTGGAAATGAGGTGTAAAGTAAAAGGTATGGGAGGAATGGTGATGACCATGCTTTAATAATTCACAAATGAATTTATAATTCATTTGGAGTTACTATTGAAGCATGGTTGTTAATTATTTATTGAAAGAATTCACACACAAAACTAAGGTGTGTGATTTTCTCTCACTTCATGCTTCATTTCTCTTTGAGCTCTCATCTTTCTTGAGTTCCTCCCTCCTCTTGCTTTCTTCCATCTTCATCTTCTTCCTCTTCACTAACATTCTCATGTGTTGACAAACAAGTGAAGAGATTAGAAAAGAGATAGCAAACACTTAGACACCTTCCACTACATCCTAGATTACTTGGACTAGCATCCCAAGTTCTCTAGTTGCTCTTTTGATATATTGCAAAGAGCTAGAGCCATGGATCATACTCCCCGGGTGGATCATCAAGGACCAAGGAAGGCCGGAGAACAAGCTCGATCCCGGAGGACCGACGGAGCAAGGAAAGAAGTTCATGCATGTTCAAGGCGCTTGCTAGGAGCTAAGGATGAAGAAAGAAGACCGAAGGACTTGGTTCGTTTGGTGAGGTTTCTATCATAGTAGATAGCTCTCTTAGTGTAGCTAGTTAGTTTTATGGAAAGATCCGGTTTTAGGGTTTAGTCTAGCGCCAAGTTTTATTCGTAAGAAATTTTTTGTTCCGCATTTGGCCACGCAAGATGGCCGGGGCGCTAGGGTAACCCTTCATGATGATCGAAAGGATAATACTGGTAGGCTTTGGTTTAAGCCGGATACCGGTATTATATTATTGGATTATTTGTATTCGTATTTTTCGGAATGCGAATACGGGTATACATCTACGGTATACGGTTAGGGGTATTCTTGTAATTGCACAAGAATACATTCTAGAAGGAGACACCTCATAAATGTGTTTTTATTTTGTGAAAATAAAAAATTGAGGTGGAATTTGGAATTGTCAAGCATGGATGAAGGAATGGCTTATTTCATTTTATATTCATTTGGGTTTACTATTGAAGCATGGTGCATTATTTTTGGAGAAAAATAATGCATGCTTCAATTATTGTTTTGAGCCATATCATTTGTTTATGCTGCATACTTGCTCATTCTCATACTTATGTTCTCTCTCTAAATTATCTCCTTTCTCCCACCTCTAAGGTTTACCCTTCACATGAGTTGTGAATCAAAAACTTAGGGATAAAAGTAATCCACTAGTTCATCTTTACATCATCTAAGTAATCATTTCTAGCACACTTGATTTCTTAGTTAAACTCTTGAGAAGAGTTTGAAGCTTGTTCTATACCTCTCGGGTGGATCATCTTCGACCTAGAGGTGACTGGAGACCGAGTTCCTTTCAAGAATCCAAGGAGCCTAGGAGTCGCATCCAAACGAAGACCCAAAGGACCGATTCTCAAGGTATAACTCCCTATCATTGTAACACCTTAGAATGTGTTTTGTGGCTAATTATATTTTTATATATAGTTTTTAATAAAAAGGTTTACCAATTTGGTTTTTAATTATTTTATCCTATTTAATGAATATTTTATTAGATTTTTCCTAGGCTTGCACCCACTTGTGCATGATAACTAGGGTGCTTTTTGGGGGTTAACCATGATTAGCAACATGGTGGTTTAACCATTCCCTAATCTAATTTTGTTTTAAGTGTTATGGGTTTTAAGCATGATGGTTGTTTTAAAATGAAAAATGAATTTAAAAGGATTTAAATTTGGGTTGAAGTGTTGACCATGTGAGAGAGGGAGAGAGAGAGTGCATGATGGGGCATGATGGCCTTGCCATGCTTCAATTAATGAAGAGAGAGAGAGGGAAGGGGGTTGACTTGTTTGTGTTATCATTCTTGCCTCTCATCCTTTTCACTCCTCTCATTTTTCTCACTCTCTCAAACACACACACACACTAGCAACTACAGTAGAAGAGAGCGGCAGCAGCAACAAGCAAGCAGCAGCAGCAGAGAGCAGCAGCAGCAGAGACCAGCAGCAGCAGAGGCAAGCAGCAGCAACAGCAGCAACAGGAGCCCCAGCACTTGCAGAAGCTCTTCCTCCCCCATACACTTCTTCTCCTGCTTCTTAGGGTTCTCTAGGGTATATTTTCTAAACCCATCTCTCTTTTGCTTAGCTTGTGTGCTAATTAGTGTCGGTTTGTGTTAAATAGTGGGTTTAGTGCTAGATTATGGTGGTTTATGTGGAAATTTGGTTAAGTCTTGATTGTGTTGGTAAACCCTACCCATTTAAGTGTTGTCAGGGTCACCTCAACGGAGATTCAACCCAGGTTTCACAAAAATACCATAGGTTTTCCATATTGTGCAAAATTAGCGTTTTTAAAGCGACATTGTGACATCCTGTGATCTGCTATTGACCAGACCCTTCAGGACAAAATTGAGCAAACTGGAGCATGTACACTAGGTATAGATACCACCACAAGAACACAAGCCACCCTCTCCCTACCCAGGCCGCCAATTAATTCAATCTGGCCGCAAATTGCGGCCAGGAAGAGGAGTTAGGTGTAGGGGTCTTGGCTAGGGTTCTCTGCAGTGTTTTGTAGTGTTTTGGCATGTATAGTTTTGTAAGATTTGACCTGTAGGAAAATCTGGGACAATATATCGTATTTGGTGTTCGTTGTGTTTGCGCGATACGCGCGATACGTGAGTGGGTTCTGTGATCCAGCGTATCGCGGCGTGTCGCGATGGTTTTAGACGCGTATACACACGATTCTGCTTATCGTGCACACGCGCGTTTAGTTCGCGACGCGAGTTTCTCGTTTTGGTTCGATATCGCGTTTTGCGGAATATTTGGCTTATATATATTTTCCATGTCTAAATTGCAGGTTTGCAGGCGGGGACTACGGACACTGCTACAGGGGGGAGCAGATAGTAGGATTCACCCAGCGTGGAGCGTAGGTGAGTAGATTTAACATCTACAGGGGAATCGCCCGCATGGCGTTATGCGTCTGGGCTAGAATTCTAATACTTGTCGCATATTTTACGTCATTGTTAGAATTGCGCATTCACCCTATTTACTTAGATATAGTTGTACTGTGACTAGTAGCCGTAGGACACTGCATAAATTATTGACGATTCATGTTGCACGAGCACTGATTATATGCTACACACACCGTCAATAATTGCCATGTCACACACAAACCACTTATAGATACTATATTGCTTGGTTAGGGACCTTGTGACATTGATTCGTACTGCTTATCACATATGACATTTCCATACCCGTATACCTATAGAGTATCGTACCATTAGTAATAGGTACACATACCCTTTACGATACATCTACATGTATACCTTACTCATATTGTATTTATACCCAGGGGGGTATACGACATCATTTACTTATAGGTAGACACCTATAATTAGCTGTACCTAATTGTTTTCGCATACATCTGGTTTCAGCTACATATTCTCATTTATATGCTCGCATTTCAGATATATTGCATATATTTATTCCTGGATTTGCGCATTGTTTATTTGGATTTTACATGATGTTTTCTGGATTTGGGAACCGCGGGAGTTCGTGAAATTATGCATACATTGAAAAATCCGGTTTCCTTGATATAATATTTGCGCAGCCACCATGAGATTTATCGGTTCTGATTATATACTCCATACGAGGTGTGGTTTCCGTATGAGGGTACATGCTGGGGCCCTGTATGGTTCCCCTCGGCAAGAAGATCGATGGACTTTGCCGATTGAGCCTGGAGGCGGGCGAGTACCTACCGGTGACAGTACCCATGACTCGGCGGGGGATCACGGAGACACCGTTGGGAGTCATGTACGTATGCATACGTCGGAAGGCGAGGGTCAGAGCTAGGCACTCGTGCTTTCGGGATAGCGTATGATACGTGATCAGGATTTCTGTGTCGTTGCTTGGCACGTTGTTTTCATGATATTTCTTTTAATACCTTTGTATATATAACAGGGGATTTAGCCGTTGTTATATATACCCTTACACCAATATTAGTGGAATGGGACGCTAATATATGTGTATTGACCCCATCATATTTATTTCTGCATATATATATATATATGTTTAGGATGTTAGAAATTACTTGAGATCAGACTTGGGATATAGGTGATTCATTGAGATTGGATATTGGATATGAAAGAGATTGTTGATTTGTACATTCGGGATGTAGGAGATCTATTCGATATTGTACATTGAGGAGATGTGAGACTTATATGATATGAGAGCCCAACTTGGGGGCTGATTTGAGGATTTGGGATTTGAGTGTCTTGATGGATTGTGATCCTACCACGATGTCAGGTTTCCGTAGAAATGACATATTCCACCCCCTACCTCACACTTATCTATTTTATGCATAGTTTCACATTTGATTGTACCTGTTAGTGTACTTTCCATTATTCGGCATTTACATGACATGTTATTACTGTAATCGCATATCTTAGATTCATGCTGTACGTACATTCCTGCGATTACCTGCATATGTTATCTACTATTCACGAGTTGGCAACTCACCCCCGTTGTGCCACAGGTGTTTCAGGTTGTTCCCCAGAGTAGTCGAGGCAGGCTATTCAGCTATTTATCTATCATCTTTTGCTACAGATATCGCATCAGCTCACAGTACTATTTTGCTTAGGTGGATTGGATGATTATCTGTATTTCATATTGTACATTCGTTGTATCTTGTACTCTCCATCTACTAGTATGTTGTTGACTTAGAGACTTGGTGATGACGTTATTGTATATTAATTGTGTATTTGTTGCATTTTATATACAGCTTTCTCTCTATTGTCTTTATTTCTTCGCTACGGCGTCGTATGTTTATGTTGTATTTATCTTGGCTAGTTTTTACAAAAAGGGGGTGTTGCTAAAATTTTAAAGAAAGAAAGTAGGACTTTTAAAGAATTTGGGTTGCGATTTCAAATGTTTCAAATACTTTTATTATCTTTTCCGTGTTTTTTTCTTGGTTTAGATTTCTGGGTTTTGGCTTTCTTTTACCGCGTTACGTCTTTAGGTGTTGCATAGTATTAGGGCCGTCACGGGCCAATTTCGGGTCGTGACAAAGTTGGTATCAGAGCGCTAGGTTTTACCTTTCAGAGTGTAGGATGACCTTAGTATGATGGAGTAGGTAGCTTAAGCAAAGTCACGTAGAGTGTGTATGTCTGCAGCATACCCACGATGCAGTACTTCGCTTTAAGTGACCTAAGTACAAATTGCTTGACATTCCTTCCTTGATGATTTATATCTTTGAGATTCGATTTCTTTATTCTCATCGAATCTTATATCTTTGATAGCCTTGCTGCCGATGACTATGGGGACTCAGAGTGATGCAGCGAGGGCCGAGGTCAGAGTTGGCTCGGGTGAGACGAGTACTGACCAGGATGGCACTCTAGTTGCACAGGTGCAGACGGATCAGCCTACGACATATACTATTGATAGGCTTTTGGCAGAGATGCAGGAATTCCTCCAGAATATGAGTTCATTGGTTGATGTCGTTCGGGAGCTACGACAGGAGGTTGTCACCCCTGTTACTCAGTTGTCACTTACGATCAGCATGCAGCAGTCCGTCACCTACATAGCACCAGTGGTTGCAGCTCCAGTTGACGAGGCACATATTCCAGGGCAGTGGAGGACTCGTACCAGTGTACCCGCCCATAGACAGAGGTATGGTCATCGAGACAGATTTCATGGCCGTCGCGGGAGTAGCAGAGGCTTAGGACGAGGACAGTCGTTCAGCTCTCATCCCCAGGATTTTCAGCAGTCAGCGCGTGGATGTTTTCGATGCGGAAGCCTTCAGCACTTCGTCAGGGATTGTTCCTCAGCACCTCGTCAGGATCGTTTTCAGAGAGGCCGTGGACGTGGAAGATTTGCTCAGAGAGCTCAGTCTACCAGAGGAGTTCATCCAGCTGCGGGTAGAGGGCAGACACAGGAGTTTGCTTCTACTCATCGGGATGCGCAGGCGTCCAATGTGGAGTTTTCAGGTATCTTTAATTCGCTTGTTCTTTTGATATGTTCGTTTCTTTTTTTTTAATGCTTGTGCCGCGGTTGGGTAGATTAGTCGTAGTTTTTTGTTTTAACTTTTGTCAGCGATTCTTTTGTTGCGCGACACGTATTCAGTTGTGTGCCAATCGGATAGGAGATAGAGATTCGTCCGTCGTTTTGATCCTTCTAGAGATGTTGGATTTGACGTTCTCCTGGGCATGGACTGTTTAGCTACGTGTTAGGCGTCTGTGGACTACCGTGAGGAAACAGTCAGGTTTGTTTTCCCGGCAGGTCAATTCTTGTTGTGCAGGTGGATAGTTGTGCCGCCTCTCACAGCTTGAATTCAGCCTTTTTCGCTAGTCGGCTTTTGAGGAGATGTCGGGAATTCTTGGCGTTCATTCGTGATACCGGAGCCACAGTGGGATTGTTGGACCGGGTTCTTTTCATGCGAGAGTTTTCCGACGTTGTTCCAGATGAGCCGGCGAAGCTTAGGGAGCTTAAGAATCAGCTGCAGAGTTGTTTGTTGGGAAGTTTTGTGCGTCTGAGTGTTTCGCTTTTGGAAGCTCCTATTTCTGTTCGTCAAGGAGAAGGACGGCAGTTTGAGGTTGTGTATCGACGGATCGTTAATTGAACCGGCTTATGGTGTGGATAGGTAACCTTTACCTCGCATTGACGATTTCTTCGATCGGCTCCAGAGTGCGAGACATTTTCTAAGTTTGTTTGGGATCAGGTCATCATTATTGCGGATTCGGGGTGATGGCATTCCGAAGACTGCCTTATGCGTGAGACGGGCTTTGTGTGTTTTAGTGAGTCATTGGATTCACTGATGCCCTAGCAGCATTCGTATATATGATGAACCAGATTTCTGCATGCCGTTCCTCGACCAATCATTGTTGTGTTATTTACGACATTCTGGTCTATCTAATATGTCTTGAGGAACAGGAGCAGTACTTAAGGATTTGTTATGCAGATACTGGGAGAGCACCAGCTGTTTGCTAAATTCTCGGAGTGTTTCTTCAGGCTTGTTTTGTGTTGACTCCTAGGTCTTATAGTCATGGGAGACGGTTTCGTATGGTTCCGAGGGAGATCGTGGCCATACAACCTAGGCCCAGACTTATGTGCAGGACGGAGGTCCGCAGATTTTTGGGCTTAACAGGTCCTTACCGCCGTTTCGTGCAGGATTGCTAGAGTAGTGCTGCACCGTCGACTGAATTGACCGGAAGGGAGGTTTCTTTTCTTTGGACTGAGGCATGTGTGCGGAATTTTCAGCAGTTTAAGATTCGGTTAACAACTGCATTAGTCCTTTCTTTGCTTTTGGTTCGGGCGACCTTGTTGTTTAACTGTAATGTTTCTTGAGTGGGCTCGATTGTGTACTGAGGTGACACTATAGAGTTATCACTTTTGCTTCCCTACATCTGGAGGGAGTACGGGGAGGATATTCCACTCATGATCTGGAGATGCCGCGGTGGTTTTGCGTTGGAGATTTGGAGACACTGCCTGTTCGAGAGTCGTGTCAGATTTTCACGGACCACCAGAGCTTAATGTACATCTTCCTGCAGCGGATTTGATTGTTGTGATAGTCTTCTGCAGATTTACAGTTCTTGTGTGATCGTCGAGTACAGCTTAAGTTCGTCTCTACGGAGGGGACAGCTTGCTCATGTCCGTGCCCAACCACTTTTCTTTAATCGCTTTCGCGAGGCACTGCCTGCCGATGCTCGTACGTTAGAGATACTTAAGCATACTCGGCTGGGAAATGATTCGGAGTCCTTGATTTGTGACAATGATGTGCTAAGTTAGGGACACGTTTGTGTACCTGACATTATCAGGTAGAGACGTGAAATCCCAGAGCTAGCACATCTGTCAATTCTCTATATTCATTAAGTTCCACCAGCATTGACGTAACTTGTAAGATAGTTACGGATGGGCTGGGATGTAAAGAGAAGTCAGGATTCATTTCAAGGTGTCTGTCTTGTTGTGTGCTTGGGTCGAGCATCTGAGGCCGGCTGGAGAGTTGCAACCTTTTATCGTTCCGAAGTAGGAGTGGGAGCAGATCTCCACGAGTTTCGTTATGGTTTCTACCCAGGTTTAGTCAGGGTGTGACTCCGTTCGGATTCTTGCCATCCGGTTATACTCAGCTTGCTCAGTTGTTCTTTGTTAAGTTGTGCGTTTGTGTAATTGTTGTCAGCAGTTGGGGATCGTCACTCACCATCGTTAGGGTTCTCCTTCGATAGCTTCTATCAGGAGATGCTCCAATTGGCAACCTTAGGGTTAGGGGTTAGGTCGTGTCGATCACCAGCCTGTTGTTTTTCTGACTCTGCGTAAGTAGGATTTTGGACCCCGGCTAGTCTAGAACTTCGGAGATGGTCCAGTTGTGTTAGGTCAGGATGGAAATTGTCCATTGCGAACTGAGGTCTTATGCCGACTGTGTTGGTCATAGACTCGAGTTCGCAGGGACAGATCATGTATTCCTACGGACTTTCCGATGAATGACGTATTGGATTTTGGGAAACTTGTCCCAAGATTTAGGTCCTTTTGAGATCCTATAAGCAAGTTAGTTTCGTTGCCTTTAATTTGGCTCTTCCGTCCAGATTATTGGATTTTCACCCCGTATTCCTTGTGATAATACTTTACAATTACCTTCTTGACCTTTCTCACATGATCTAGCATCAGACCATTTAGCTTGACGCGATCTTTCGTTCACCAGTAGCCAATGGTATTAATGGCTCGGCAGGTGGAGGAACATCGGTCAAGGGTCTTGCCATCTGTGAAGGGTTTTCTTGGGCGTAGCTGTATAGTGAGGTAATCACTTGGGAGGCTGCGAGCGAGATTTGAGAGATTGTAATCTTCTCTTTGAAGGTACGCGTATCGGTATATTTTTAAATTCGGGGACGAATTTCTTTTAAGGGGGGGGGGAGATTGTAACACCTTAGAATGTGTTTTGTGGCTAATTATATTTTTATATATAGTTTTTAATAAAAAGGTTTACCAATTTGGTTTTTAATTATTTTATCCTATTTAATGAATATTTTATTAGATTTTTCCTAGGCTTGCACCCACTTGTGCATGATAACTAGGGTGCTTTTTAGGGTTTAACCATGATTAGCAACATGGTGGTTTAACTATTCCCTAATCTAATTTTGTTTTAAGTGTTATGGGTTTTAAGCATGATGGTTGTTTTAAAATGAAAAATTAATTTAAAAGGATTTAAATTTGGGTTGAAGTGTTGACCATGTGAGAGAGGGAGAGAGAGAGTGCATGATGGGGCATGATGGCCTTGCCATGCTTCAATTAATGAAGAGAGAGAGGGAAGAGGGTTGACTTGTTTGTGTTATCATTCTTGCCTCTCATCCTTTTCACTCCTCTCATTTTTCTCACTCTCTCAAACACACACACACACACACACGCAACTACAGCAGCAGCAGAGAGCGGCAGCAGCAACAAGCAAGCAGCAGCAACAGTAGAGCGCAGCAGCAGAGAGCAGCAGCAGCAGAGAGCAGCAGCAGCAGAGGCAAGCAGCATCTACAGCAGCAACAGGAGCCCCAGCACTTGCAGAAGCTCTTCCTCCCCCATACACTTCTTCTCCTGCCTTTTAGGGTTCTCTAGGGTATATTTTCTGAACCCATCTCTCTTTTGCTTAGCTTGTGTGCTAATTAGTGTCAGTTTGTGTTAAATAGTGGATTTAGTGCTAGATTATGGTGTTTTATGTGGAAATTTGGTTAAGTCTTGATTGTGTTGGTAAACCCTACCCATTTAAGTGTTGTTAGGGTCACCTCAACGGAGATTCAACCCAGGTTTCATAAAAATACCATAGGTTTTCCATATTGTGCAAAATTAGCATTTTTAAAGCGACATTGTGACATTCTGTGATCTGCTATTGACCAGACACTTCAGGACAAAATTGAGCAAACTGGAGCATGTACACTAGGTATAGATACCACCACAAGAACACGAGCCACCCTCTCCCTACCCAGGCCGCCAATTAATTCAATCTGGCCGCAAATTGCGGCCAGGAAGAGGAGTTAGGTGTTGGGGTCTTGGTTAGGGTTCTCTGCAGTGTTTTGTAGTGTTTTGGCATGTATAGTTTTGTAAGATTTGACCTGTAGGAAAATCTGGGACTATATATCGTATTTGGTGTTCGTTGTGTTTGCGCGATACGAGCGATACGTGAGTGGGTTCTGTGATCCAGCGTATCGCGGCGTGTCGCGATGGTTTTAGACGCGTATACACACGATTTTGCGTATCGTGCACACGCGCGTTTAGTTCACGACGCAAGTTTCTCGTTTTGGTTCGATATCGCGTTTTGCGGAATATTTGGCTTATATATATTTTCCATGTCTAAATTGCAGGTTTGCAGGCGGGGACTACGGACACTGCTACAGGGGGAGCAGATAGTAGGATTCACCTAGCATGGAGCGTAGGTGAGTAGATTTAACATCTACAGGGGAATCGCCCGCATGGAGTTATGCGTCTGGGCTAGAATTCTAATACTTGTCGCATATTCTACGTCATTGTTAGAATTGCGCATTTACCCTATTTACTTAGATATAGTTGTACTGTGACTAGTAGCCGTAGGACACTGCACAAATTATTGACGATTCATGTTGCACGAGCACTGATTATATGCTACACACACCGTCAATAATTGCCATATCACACACAAACCACTTATAGATACTATATTGCTTGGTTAGGGACCTTGTGACATTGATTCGTACTGCTTATCACATATGAAATTTCCATACCCGTATACCTATAGAGTATCATACCATTAGTGATAGGTACACATACCCTTTACGATACATCTACAGGTATACCTTACTCATATTGTATTTATACCCAGGGGGGTATACGACATCATTTACTTATAGGTAGACACCTATAATTAGCTGTACCTTATTGTTTTCGCATACATCTGGTTTCAGCTACATATTCTCATTTATATGCTCGCATTTCAGATATATTGCATATATTTATTCCTGGATTTGCGCATTGTTTATTTGGATTTTACATGATGTTTTCTGGATTTGGGAACCGCGGGAGTTCATGAAATTATGAATACATTGAAAAACCCGGTTTCCTTGATATGCTATTTGCGCAGCCACCATGAGATTCATCGGTTCTGATTATATACTCCATATGAGGTGTGGTTGCCGTATGAGGGTACATGCTGGGGCCCGGTATGGTTCCCCTCGACAAGAAGATCGATGGACTTTGCTGATTGAGCCTGAAGGCGGGCGAGTACCTACCGGTGACAGTACCCATGACTCGGCGGGGGATCACGGAGACACCGTTGGGAGTCATGTACGTATACGTACGTCGGAAGGAGGGTCAGAGCTAGGCACTCGTGCTTTCGGGATAGCGTATGATACGTGATCAGGATTTCTGTGTCGATGGTTGGCACGTTGTTTTCATGATATTTCTTTTAATACTTTTGTATATATAACAGGGGATTTAGCCGTTGTTATATATACCCTTACACCAATATTAGTGGAATGGGACGCTAATATATGTGTATTGACCCAATCATATTTATTTCTGCATATATATATATATGTTTAGGATGTTAGAAATTACTTGAGATCAGACTTGGGATATAGGTGATTCATTGAGATTGGATATTGGATATGAAAGAGATTGTTGATTTGTACATTCGGGATGTAGGAGATCTATTCGATATTGTATATTGAGGAGATGTGAGACTCATATGATATGAGAGCCCAACTTGGGGGCTGATTTGAGGATTTGGGATTTGAGTGTCTTGATGGATTGTGATCCTACCGCGATGTCAGGTTTCCGTGGAAATGACATATTGCACCCCCTACCCCACACTTATCTATTTTATGCATAGTTTCATATTTTGATTGTACCTGCTAGTGTACTTTCCATTATTCGGCATTTACATGACATGTTATTACTGTAATCGCATATCTTAGATTCATGCTGTACGTACATTCCTGCGATTACCTGCATATGTTATCTACTATTCATGAGTTGGCAACTCACCCCCGTTGTGCCACAGGTGTTTCAGGTTGTTCCCCAGAGTAGTCGAGGCAGGCTATTCAGCTATTCATCTATTATCTTTTGCTACAGATATCGCATCAGCTCACAGTACTATTTTGCTTAGGTGGGTTGGATGATTATCTGTATTTCATATTGTACATTTGTTGTATCTTGTACTCTCCATCTACTAGTATGTTGTTGACTTAGAGACTTGGTGAGGACGTTATTGTATATTAATTGTGGATTTGTTGCATTTTATATACAACTTTCTCTCTAGTGTCTTTATTTCTTCGCTACGGCGTCGTATATTTATGTTGTATTCATCTTGGCTAGTTTTTACAAAAAGGGGGTGTTGCTAAAATTTTAAAGAAAGAAAGTAGAACTTTTAAAGAATTTGGGTTGCGATTTCAAATGTTTCAAATACTTTTATTATCTTTTCCGTGTTTTTTTCTTGGTTTAGATTTCTGGGTTTTGGCTTTCTTTTACTGCGTTACATCTTTAGGCGTTGCGTAGTATTAGGGCCGTCACGGGCCAATTTCGGGTCGTGACAATCATAGTTGATAAGATCTCTAGATAGGGTTTTGTAGGGTTCCTAGGCACCCTAGTGATGTCTCACAAGTGATCAAACATGCAAATTTCTAAAAAATACGGTTCCTACAAACCCTAGAACGGATCGTTTGCTAGATATACATAGGCAAAAAAGAAACTAGTTATCATTTTAACTAAGGGAACGGACATACAACCTTTGTAGATCCGGTCCACCACCTCCACGGCTCCGCAACGAAGTCCCCTCCGCTGTCCAAAAAGAATCCGGACTCCAACGTCGGCTTCGTCGAAGAATAAGCGAGCTAGGTCGTCGATGTCCATGCCGAAGATGATCTACGTCGAGGCATCGCTAGAACAAGCTCCAAATTCACCAAGTCGGAAAAACTTGTGAAGGAAACACCCTATACTACTTGGCAAGAGGTAGAGGATGAAGAAATATGAAGTGGGTTAACTTTAGTTTTGGATTTCTCACTAGATTTCATGACTTGCCATTGGAGTAGCAAGCTTTCTTCATTTTGAAGAAGATGAGGAAGAAGAAGAAGATATGATAAGTTAATTATTAATGAGATAATTAAATCAATACTTATCATGACTTCAACTATAGTTAAGTGTAGAGAATTAACTTAGGTTAGTTAAATGGTTAGGGTTAAGCAAAAGTACAAAAGAATGACTTAGTCAAAGTTTCAAGAAACTTCAACTAAAAACAAAAGATTCAACCATTCATTTATCTTTATCTTTTTCTTTTGAAATAAATAAAATAAAAAGATAAATGAATAAGATGAAACCCTAATCACTAACTAACCATGGTTTAATACTTTACACAAAACCAAACAAGAATGTATCATCAAACATGATACAATCATGTGCACAAAGAAATATATCACATATACAACTTGCACAATTCAAGTGAGAAAATCCTTTTAAAGTCAACCAATACTAGTTAATGCAAAGTGATATATCAAATATAGAATTATACATTAAATCATTAAATCAACATTTGATTTAACGATCCGGTCATATCGCATATAAACCGACTAGTATCCTATGTATCGGCTTATCGAATCAATCCTTGATTCGATAACTAGGTTACATCGCATATAACCAATCGATACATTCATCGCGAGAATGGAATACGGTATCACATACACGCATTATTCTCGGTCCCGCACATATCTCATATGCGCTCCTATTTCATTTCGCTTGAGCTAGGAAAACTCTGTGTAGGACTCTAAAGACTCGTCAATACGCCGGCAGCAGATGATGATCATATCAATCACCCACAAGCCGCAAGCGGTCTGCTAAACGTAACGGCCACCCAGGTATTGAGCGATCAGAAGATCGACGAGCAAGCCCACTCACACTCCTGTGAATCCAACCAGTAACACTACCGTATAGTCCGGTCTGTTCGTCTGATATGTCGCATATCTCGCCTAGGGGTGGTAAACGTCAGACCCCAATAGCTCAATAAGTCATGCCGACGTAGGGTCCATAACATTCGTGAAACTACTGATAACTCTTACCAGTATATCACAGCAACCCTGGCCAGGGATTTCCTGTTATGTCCAGTCGAGCACAGCGCAATATCAACCCCCAATACCGGGAGAGACGAATCCCCTTCTATCGCTCATTGCCTCCATGTGAATCGGGACTGTACCCAAAAACCACCTGTTTGCACAACTCAGTAGAGCCGTGGTAGGGTGGAAATCAAAGCACAGTGGGAGACACACCAGACTCTATGACGATCTCGGGTCTACAGACTAAGCTGTACCAGTGTCACCAGAGAACTGCCATCTGACGTGAGGTATAATACCATCTGGGAGTTCTCGGCGAGTCCGTTCAGTGTACCCAGTCTTCACTGAGCACCCGCATACCATCTTCGATGTCAAACACCAATGGATATGGGATCATCCATCGCCCATCGCATGGGTCAAGAAGATATACGCTAGTCTACTCTGGAATATCGATGCCTCGTCTCGATATTCCCACGACTAGGAACAATGAAGGATGTACTCACTGACTACCCAGGCCCCACTAGTATGATCTGCATCACAGTCCTGGAAGTCGAGTACACATCCTAAGGGCTTTATCAACATGTAATCAGAGAGACAGAAAGTATACATGTTAAGATAAAGAGCAACCAGATAGCGTACTATCATGTCGAGCAAGAAAGTCCTACCTATATATGTCCCAGCATCCACTACAATATACATCCAATGTACAGTAATGGCCTCTAGGGCATACATATAACTAACAATCTCCCACTTGCACTAGGGCCATCTGTAGCAGTGGTTGCAGTATCACATACTCAACCATCCCCTAAAAGTCTCTCTTTGGGAAAAAGGCCTTCGTGAGTGGATCCGCCGTGTTGTCCTCTGAGTCTACTCTCCTAACCTCGATCACCCTGGAGATCAACTATCTCCATGATCAGGTGATGCTTCCTCAGAATATGTCTGGGCCACTGATGGGACCAAGGCTCTAGGGCCGAAGCCACACTTCCATTGTCATACAATGGCAGGAACCAAGTTCATCTTATGAACCAATATACACCCAAACAGCCTCTTCGGTAGCATCTTAAGTAGCGATGTATCGTGCCTTTATCGTCTAGTATGCCACGGTATCTAGCTTGGAACTCTTCCAACATACCGTCCCTTTACTGAGGGTAAAGACAATGCCTGTGACTGACATTCAGTCGTCTTTATCACCCTGGAACACTTCCAGTGATTCTCCCCAGGATCGATTGATACAGTCTCACTATACCTAGTGAGAACCCTAATATCCCTTTAGATCTATCTCATAGGTCCAAATCTCAGGATTTAGGAGGTATCATCTTTATCCTATTTGGAGAATCCCGGTGATAAAAGGAGATTGACCGATCGTAGTATAGGAAACTCTTTTCCTATCAAGAGTATGTTGTCTACGTACAATGCGAAGATTACCACCTTACTCTCTACTACCCTTTTGTAAATATAAGGTTCGTCTACCATTTTGATGAAGTCAAACACTTTGACTATCACATCAAAACAGACGTTCCAACTCCGCGATGCCTGCTTCATTTTGTAAAGCAACTTGCACACGTTTCCGCTGCTCCCACTGTTTACGAAGACCTCTGGCTGTGTTCTTACAGACGTTCTCTTCTAAATCAGTATTTAGAAAAGCAGTCATGGCACCCAACCGCCAGATATCGTAGTCATGGTATGTAGCCGTGGTAAGTAGGATCTGGATAGACTTAAGCATAGCTACTGGAAAAAAGTTTCATCATTATCCACGCCTGGTCGATGACGAAAACCTTTAACAAGTCTAGCTTTGAAAGTCTCAACTTTTCCATCTACACCAAGTAATCTTCTCAAGATATACTTGCTCCTGATGGGGATTTAACCCTTCAGATATAGCAGCTAAAGTCCATACTTTGCTGGTGTACATGGATTCCATCTCAGATCGCTAAGCATCCAGCCATTCTTACAGAGTCCCTACTCTCGATGGCCTGCTCGAAACTAGTTGGGCCATCATCTCATGATGCAATCCTTGCTCCCACTGTCATCGAGAAACCGAGGTATCTCTCAGGCGAATGAGGAACCCTACTAGATCGGCGGAGAGGCTGAGGTTCGTCGGGAATTATAGAATCTTACGGTTCTGTCAAATCATCAACTGCAGTTTTGTATAGCTGGAACCTTTCCAGTTCTACAGAACTGATCCAGCCTCGATCTTGTCCGGATTTTGCTTTAAACATAGGCCGGACAACCCAAATCTTAACTTACTTAAGAGATAGGATCTTCCCACACCATATCATATATGGAGTGGTAGGCACTGATTTGATTCGAACCTAATTCAATAGGTATGCAGCTTCTCAAGTGCATAACCCCAAAAGGAAATAGGTAACTCAGTAATACTCATCATAGAGCACACCATATCTAATATTGTGCAATTGCTCCGCCCTGATACACCGTTGTGCTATGGTGTATTCAGAGGAGTAGTACGGAGAGAGAATCTCATTCTCCTTTAGAATGGTCCAGGAATGCCATGCACAAGTATTATCCTCCCTGATCTCATCATAGGACATAATACTTATACCCGGTTATTGGTTCTCTACTTCTTACTTATATTCTGTGAATACCTCAAAAGGTTCGGACTTATGTTTCAACAGGAACATATGACTGAATCTTGAGAGATTATCAGAGAATATAATGAAGTATAAAGAACCAATCCTGGCATGTGTAGACAGGAGACTTTACATACATCATCATGTATCAGTCCCAAGAGTTTGCTAACTCTTTCTCTGTTTCTAATAAACAGAGCTATGGTCATCTTATCCTTGTGACATGACTGGCAAGTTTCATAAGATGTAAATTCAAACTTATTTAAATATACATCTAAATGTAACTTCAGCCAGTCGGGTCGCATTGATGTGACCTAGTCTACAATGCCTCAAGAATGATTCGTTCATTTCTGAACTCTTCCTCTTGTGTGTGTTCTGTATACTAGGAACTGTAGTTTGATTTAGAACTTCAATGCTTTTAGATAACGTGCCTGAACCGACCAACTTTTGATATAGGAAATGTTCAAAACATTATCCAACAATACAAAATTATATCCTTCTTTACTAATAAAGAGACTGACATGATTTTGTATATCAGGTTCGGTATCTAATAGCATTTGTTCAGAATCAATGTATTGGTAATACAGGGTGACAGTGACCAACAGACTTGGCTGCAACACTTGCCCCGGTTTCTGTCTCATGAAACTTATCACCCGTTCTCAGTTTTTCTACCTTTTTGTAGCCCTATGTAACAGCTTACATATCTGGGATCCTGATCCGGTATCATATACCCAGGATTCAGAGGATACTGAGAAACAGTTCTGTTTAACGAACACACCCGAAGATGATGCATCAATATGCACTCTCTTCGTTTGGGCGGCACGGGAAATCTGGTATTCCCCAATTTCTTGCTCTGTCTTATAACAATTATAAGTTGGAGCGGGACCAACGTTCCCCAGCTCAGTATAACAAGTGGGTTCGGTCAATATATCCATATTATTATCTTGATTAAGGCGTGATATGGTCGCTACCAGGAGAGAGAGAGAAGAAAACACTCTGCGTGCGCTCTAGCAAGATCAGATTGGTTATATATTTTATCTAATCAGGATGGCTCCCACTGTTTTTATCAAATCTTCCTTCAAACCCTAAAAGGAAAGACTAGCCGGGATTAATTACACTCTACAAGTTCGCCAATCTTTCAGCCAGGCCAGTTTCGGTACTTTGAGGGAGGTTCCCCGTGCTTTCGCACGGACCTAATTACAGTAAATCTCGTTTTCCCAGAGGCGTAACCCCGTTGACACCTTTCTAGACACCTACTTGATCGGCTAATTGCAAAGTGCAAAACTCTCCCAGGAGTAACAATTACTCGCAGTGGGTATCGGGATCCAACTATCACATAGAAGGTATGCAATCTCATTGCAAGTTTCAACACTTGAAACTCCCGATAAAGGTTTTTACCCCTAGCACCTATGACCTTAACTATGGTCAACAAATCATAAGTACTAGTCAAGTTCTACCCGTCATTTCGTGATTAATTAGACCCACCCACATGACCCTTAACTAAGGTCAACAAAGTCACGCGACTGTCCTAACTAATCGCATCATATGCGGTGTAGGAAGACATCACTTAGCTACCGTACACTGTGCCTTGACTATGGTCAACAAACACAGCACGAATACTAAGTACTCTACTTCCTAAAATGACGGAGGGTTGCGGCTGGTTTTTGTGTAAACCTTTAACGCTTTGAACTTGATCTCGTTGCGGAATCAAATGGTTTTAAATGGAATGTTTTTGAGGCTTTTCTAGTTTTGTTAAAGGGGTCACTCCCGGTGAAGGGATCGTCGGCCCTTTCCTCGTCGAATGAGGTGCGGGATATATAATATATATCACTGTGTAAAGCAGAAACTATAGAAGCGATCAAATGACAAACCAAGGGTTGTAGCATCTGCCAATTATTGCTAAAGGAGTCACTCCCGGTGAAGGGATCTCGGTCCTTTCCCTATTGAATAAGGTGCAGGATGTTCTACAAGGAACACCACAATGCAAAGTAAGAACTGTAGCTACCAGTTTTATTTTGAAATTCGATTCCACAACATCAATTAGGTTTATTTTCTTTCATTAATCTCATTAATGAATACCCCATCAGTTAAATTACCTAAACATCACAGATAGATATGACGTACACTTATGCCATCCGCATTCGCCTCGATGTCCCCTCGTGCACCGTTAGGTTAGGTAACTAACGGCAGAGCGGGGCAGGGCTAGCGCGGGTGTAAAACATAAGTAACGTCTATATAATATTGTAGGGTTCCTAGGCACTCTTGTGAAGGTTCTTAAGGCATCAAACATGCCCGGATTAAATTTTAGATGTGCCGAACAACCCAAAGCCGGGATCTTTGCTAGATTATTAGGGTTTTATATGCAAGATGATAACTTTTATCTAAGTGTGAGGGATTACAACCTTTGTAGTCCGCTCCTTCACTTCACAAGCTCCGAGTAGAAGTCCCTTTGCCGCGATCCACGATCTCCCGGACTCATGAGAGGCTCCACGACTCGAACGATCCATTCTAGCTTGTCGTAATCCAAATCTCCGATGATCTACGTCGAGGTTTCGAAGAACTCAAGCTATCTCACTCTAAAGAAGTGAACACACTAATCTCATGGGCTAGATGAGATGAGTATGAGAGAGTAGTAATTTAGCTATCCTTTTATATCATTTTCTCATAATCTTTCATCACTTAAGGATTTTCAAGAGAGCTTTTCTTGAAGAAGGAAGAAGATGATAATGGAAAATCTAATCATAAGCTTAAAAAACCTTTTGTGATGAATAGAAAAGAATTATATGATTGATTTGTAAACCATGGTCAAGGATGATAGGATAAGAATGAGTAGAGAATAAACTAGGGTTAGGGTTTGGTTAAGTTTAGAATGTGTCATCCAAAATATCTTTACAAATGACAAAAGAAAATTGCTTCTAGAAGCAACTTGAAGCAACTAAACCAAATCAAACCCTAACCTCAATTAATCATCCTTAAACACGTTTAACAATTAATCATATCATGTCACAATAATATATATCACATATATATTATATATTTGCAACAAAAGAAAATAATACAATTAACATATATCGCATATATATCAATGTATCATCCCGCGAGAAAATGAAATAATAAAGTAAGCCAATATTAGTTAATATAATAATATATCATATATATTATTATATATTAAATCATTGAATCAACACTTGATCCGACGATCCGGCTATATCGAATATTACCGACTAATATATCATGTACCGATTCATCGAATCAACACTTGATCCGATGACCCGGTTCATATCCATATATCGCGAGAATATAATACGGTATCCCATATCGCATTATTCTCGCTCCTGCGCATATCACATATGTGCCACTACTCTGTTTCGCCTGGGCCAAGAAACCTCTGTGTAGGACTCTAAAGAATCGTCAATACGCCGGTAGCAGGTGATGATCATATCAAACACCCACAAGCTGCAAGCGGTCAGCTAAACGTAACAGCCACCCAGGTATTGAGCGATCAGAAGATCAACAAGCTAGCCTGTGCGTTCTCCTGTGAATCCAACCAGTAACACTCCCGTACAGTCCGGTCTGTTCGTCTGATATGTCGCATATCAAGTTTAGGGGTGGTATACGTCAGACCCCAGTAACCGATAAGTCGTGTCGATGTGTGGCTCATAACGGGTCGAGAAACTACTAGTAACACTTACCAGTAAATCTCTATATCAGCCCTGGCCAGGGACTTCCATTTATAGCCAATCGAACACAGCACAACATCAACTCCCTATACCGGGAGAGACGAATCCCCTCCTATCGCTCATTGCCTCCATGTGATTCGGGACTGTACCCAAAAGCCATCGTTTTGCACGCCCTCTTGGACGTGGTAAGGTGGAAATCAAAGCACAGTGGGAATCACACAAGACTCCATGACGATCTCGGGTCTACAGACTACCCTGTACCTGTGTCACCGGAGAACTGCCATCTGACGTGTGGTATATCACCATCTGGGAGTTCTCGGCGAGTCCGTCCAGTGTACCCAGTCTCCACTGAGCACCCGTACACCATCTCTGATGTCAAACACCGATGGATATGGGATCATCCATCGCCCATCATATGGGTCAAGATGCGTATACGCTAGTCTACTCTGGTGTATCGATGCCCTGTCTCGATATACCCTCGACTAGGAACAGTTATAGGATGTACTCATCGACTACCGCGGCCCCACTAGTATGATCTCATCATAGTCCCAGTAGTCGAGTACAAGTCCTAAGGGCTTTATCAACATGTGAGAGTAAAACAGTAAACCAATACAAGTCACCATGTTAAGATAAAGTGAAACCAAATAGCATACTATCATGACAAGCAAGAAAGTCTTCTCTATATATAACCAAGCATCCATTATAATATACATCATATGTACAACAATGGCCTCTAGGGCATATACATAACTAACAATCTCCCACTTGCACTAAGGCCAGCTGCTGTAGTATCTCATACCTAGCATCCCGAATAATCTCTCAAACTGTATCTGGGGAATAGCCTTCGTGAATGGATCCGCAGTGTTATCCTTCGTATCTACTCTCCTGACCTCGATCTCCCGGCGATCAACTATCTCCCTGATCAGGTGATACCGCCTCAGAATATGTCTGGACTTCTGATGGGACCTGGGTTCCTTGGCCAAAGCCACAGCTCCATTGTTATCGCAATATAGAGGTATTGGATGCTCAATGGATGGAACCACACCAAGTTCACTAATGAACTTCTTGATCCAGACAGCCTCTTTGGCAGCATCGTTGGCAGCGATGTATTCAGCCTCCATCGTTGAGTCTGCAACGGTATCCTGTTTGGAACTCTTCCAACATACCGCCCCTCCATTGAGGGTAAAGACAAAACCCGAATGCGACTTAGAGTCGTCCTTATCACTTTGGAAGCTGGAATCGGTAAAGGACTCCACCTGGAGTTCTCCGTTACCATACACCAAGAACATCTCCTTAGTCCTTCGTAAGTACTTGAGAATGTTCTTCACTGCTGTCCAATGACTCTCTCCAGGATCTGCTTGATACCGACTCACTACACTTAGTGAGTATGCTACATCGGGTCTGGTACATAGCATCGCATACATGATAGAGCCTACTGCCGAAGCATAGGGTATCCCTTGCATGCGAGCTCTCTCCAAATCAGTCTTGGGAGACATCTCTTTGGAGAGAGTGAGTCCAGATATCGTGGGCTGATTCCCACGTTTGGATTCTTCCATACTAAACCTCTTCAGTATGGTGTCAATGTACCTGGATTGGGACAATCCCAGTATCCGTTTAGATCTATCTCTATAGATCATGATTCCCAATATGCAGGAGGCATCACCTAGATCTTTCATTGAGAATCTCTGTGATAAGAAGAGCTTGACTGATTGCAGCATAGGAATATCATTTCCTATCAAGAGTATGTCATCCACGTACAATACGAGGAAGACAACCTTACCCTCTGCTACCTTCTTATAGATACAAGGTTCATCTATATTTTTGATGAAGTCAAACTCTTTGACTACAACATCAAAACAGATGTTCCAACTCCGCGATGCTTGCTTTAATCCATAAATGGATTTAAGCAGCTTGCACACCTTTCCGCTGCTCCCACTCTCTACGAAGCCCTCTGGCTGAGTCATGTACACGCACTCTTCTAAATCACCGTTTAGAAAGGCGGTCTTAACATCCATTTGCCAGATTTCGTAGTCATGGTATGCAGCAATGGCAAGCAAGATCCGGATGGACTTAAGCATAGCCACTGGAGAAAAGGTTTCGTCATAGTCCACACCTGGTCGTTGACGAAAACCCTTTGCTACAAGTCTAGCTTTGAAAGTCTCAACTTTTCCATCTACACCAAATTTCTTTTTAAAGATCCACTTGCTCCCAATGGGTTTTACCCCTTCAGGAGAATTTTCCAAAGTCCATACTTTGTTGGTGTACATGGATTCCATCTCAGATCGCATTGCATCCAGCCATTTCACAGAGTCACCACTCGTGATGGCCTGCTCGAAACTAGTTGGTTCATCATCATCCATGATGCAATCCTCGCTTCCACCATCAATGAGAAAACCGTAGTATCTCTCAGGTGGACGAGAAACCCTACTAGATCGGCGGAGAGGCTGGGGTTCGTCAGGTACTATTGAATCTTCTGGTTCCATCAAATCATCAGTTGCAGTTTGTGGTGCTGGAACCTCTTCCAGTTCTACCTCTCTGCCACTAATTTCTTTTGCAAGAAATTCCTTTTCTAAAAAGGTGGCATATTGAGAAATAAACACTTTTTGTTCCTCAGCGTGATAGAAAATATATCCTTGAGAATTCTTAGGATATCCCACAAATTTGCAAAGAACTGATCGTGCCTCGAGTTTGTCTGGATTTTGTCTTTTGACATAGGCCGGACAACCCCATATCTTAACTCGTTTAAAATATGGTCTCTTCCCACTCCATATCTCATATGGTGTGGTAGGTACAGATTTAGATGGAACTAGATTCAATATGTATATGGCTGTCTCAAGCGCATACCCCCAGAAGGAAATAGGTAACTCAGCTTCGCTCATCATAGATCGCACCATATCTAATAGGGTCCGATTCCTTCGTTCCGATACACCGTTGTGCTGTGGTGTATAAGGAGGAGTAAGCTGAGAGAGAATCCTATTCTCTTTTAGATAATCTAAAAACTCACCGCTTAAGTATTCACCTCCTCGATCAGATCGAAGAATCTTAATACTTTTGCCCGTTGGTTCTCTACTTCGTGCTTATATTCTCTGAATTTCTCAAAAGCTTTAGACTTGTGTTTCATCAGGAACACATGTCTGAATCTAGAGAGATCGTCAGTGAATGTAATGAAGTAGGAAGAACCGTTCCTAGCATGCGTAGACATGGGACCGCATACATCACTATGTACCAGTCCTAAGAGTTCGGTAACTCTTTCTCCGTGTCCACTAAACGGAGCTTTGGTCATTTTTCCTTTGAGACATGAATGGCAAGTATCATAAGATGATAATTCGAACGGATTCAAATAACCATCCTTATGTAACTTAGCCAGTCGTGTCGCATTTATATGACCAAGTCTACAATGCCACAAGTAGGATTCGTTCATATCTGAACTTTTCCTCTTGTGTGTGTTTTGTATATTCAGGACTGTATTCTGATTTAGAATGAATATGCCATTATGTAACGAGCCTGATGCAATCAACTTTTGATCTAGGAATATGTTCATAACATTATCCTGTACTACAAAATTATATCCCTCTTTACTCAATAAAGAAACTGATATAATGTTGCACATCATGTTCGGTATATAATAGCACTCATTTAGAATCAGTGTATTGCGACTTGGCAATACAAGGTGATATTCGCCAACTGCTTTGGCTACAATACTCGCACCGTTCCCTACTTGAACGGAATGATCACCTTTTCCCAGTTCTCTACCTTTACGTAGCCCATGCAACTGTTTGCATATGTGGGATCCTGATCCGGTATCTAATACCCAGGACGTAGGGTGAACTGAGAAACAGTTCTCAATAACAAACACACCTGAAGAAGATGCATCAACATGTATGTTCTTTTGGACGGCGTGAGAATCTAGATATTCTCCTGTTTCCTGTTCAGTCTTATAACTCTTATAAGAAAGAACGGGTCTGACGTTCCCTTGCTCAGTACAATAATTAGGTTCAGTCAATACATCCATATTATTATCTTGATTATGGCCTGAAATGGTCGCTACCTGGAGAGAGAGAGAAGAAAACACTTTAGCGTATGCTCTTGCAAGATTAGATTGGTTATTATCTTATCTAATCAGGATGTCTCCCACTGTTTTTATCAAATCTACCTTCAAACCATAAAAGGTAAGATTAGCCGGGATTAATTACACCCTACAATTTCGTCAATCTTTCAGCCAGATCAGTGTCGATACTTTGAGGGAGGTTCCCCGTGCTTTCGCACGGACCTAATTAGTAAACCTCGTTTTCCCAGAGGCGTAACCTCGTTAACACTTTTCTAGACACCTACTTGAATGACTAATTGTCCTGTGTAAAACTCTCCCAGGAGTAACTCTTACTCGCAGTGGGTATCGGGATCCAACTATCTCATAGGAGGTATGCAATCTCATTGCAAATTTCAACACTTGAAATTCCCGACAATATTTTGCCCCTAGCGATCTATGACCTTAACTAAGTCAACAAACCATAAATCGCAAGTCAAGTTCAACCCGTACATTTCCTGATTGAATTAAACCCACCCGCACGACCCTTAACTAAGTCAACAAAGCCGTACGAATACCCTAATCCAATCACATCTCATGTTTTAACAGATAAACATTACTTAGCTACCGTACACTATGCCTTAACTAAGTCAACAAACATAGCACGAATACTAAATAATATCTATCTGAAATGACGGAGGGCTACGCAGGTTTTTCAGAAAACCCTGAGCGTAATGAACTTGATATCGTCGTAGAATCATGTAGTTTTTGAAAAGGAGTGTTTTGAGGCTTTTCTTAGTTTTGCTAAAGGGGTCACTCCCGGTGAAGGGATCGTCGGCCCTTTCCTCATCGAATAAGGTGCAGGATATATCATATATACCGCTGTGCAAAGCAAAACACTTAAAGCAATTAAAAGACAAACCGTGTTTTGTAGCATCCGCCAGTTTCGCTAAAGGAGTCACTCCCGGTGAAGGGATCTCGGTCCTTTCCTCATCGAATAAGGTGCAGGATATATCGTATATATCACTGTGCAAAGCAAAACTGTAGCTACCCTTTTTATAAAGTTTTTGATTCTACAACATCTTTAGGTTTCTTTTCTTTTATTAATCTCATTAATAAAAATCCCATCAGCTTATGCTTCCTAAGCATCACAGAAGAAACGAAAGCAGTAATATTTATATATCAGCATATATATATAGTATAAGCATTCGTCTCAGGCAGTAATATGATCTCATCACAGAACATAGCAGCAGAAGAACATATATGAAATATTGGATATACTAGGACGTCCGTGTTTTTAATACGAGCCTGTATAAAACACGGATTCCACGGTCGCGACGAATAGCCAAACCCACATCCCAAGACCCCTACGAGAGCGGCAAGTAACACTGCCAATTCTAGGGTTAGGAGACCCAGTCTCGACTCCTCGAGATGGCCTCCTACTGGACCCTAGAACCCGGTAACTTGTGCTCCCCTCCTTGGGTCTACCTAATGCGGAAAAGTAAATAATATACACTGGTGACAGCAACCGCATCCTGGAAGTGCCCCAAATAAAAGAATATTACATTACAAATGAATTTTACATGAATGAAAATAAAAACCCTCATCTCACATAAAACCCCCGGCTATTCTGATCGCGACGATCCAATATAACATATCACAGCAACACATAATATCTCATATCATCAACGTAAGCAAGTATGCGTATCCCGATTGTCGTTGATGTATAGCAACGAAGCCGGCGATACACCACATACTACGCTTACGGTCACAGAAAAGAAAGTGTAAAACTACAATATTTGGAATCCACAATCACTTTAGACATCGTAAATCCGAAATATCATATACTTCGTATTTCATGCCTAACTCTATGAATTCCACATATTGTATCACATTCCAGATAAATATACGGTATTAAACTATTTGAACAGATAATCAAACACCCAAAATTTCCCGAAGTGCTCAACTCTTGAGCGGAGTTCAAATAATCCCAGAATATGTCACAGTACCGGTGATTCAGCCGTAGAAGGGTCAAGCCAACGCCTCACATGTGGCACGCCGTACTGCCCCAAACCCGAAGGTTCAAAAGGCAGTTCAAGACGGTCACATAATCGAGTTAAGGTTTGTTGTCTTCTAGAGGGTCCACCGCTTAACTTGTACAATTTTCCGAAAGATTTAGACCCAATAAAAATTCAACGCTTGAAAGTTTGCCGTGCCGGAATAAAGTGGGTTAATGATATCCGTTCAACCAGTTTAACAGTTTCTAAATATCCGGAAAGAAATACGAACTTAAATATTCCGATCGAGTCTACTATTACAAAACAAACCCCAGAATTTTAAACACCTGGAATAGAATAAAAATATCCAGAATGGTCAGCAAGTACCTACGGGAATTACCATCAAAGCCACGTGTCAAGATCTCACTGTTCCGCCGCGGAAGCGCCGCGCAAGCCATGCTTGCGCCGCCCTTCCGCGGTTGTTTGGTCGAATTAGGGGATCGGGTTTTATGGTAATTCTTAGATTTCCCTGCTGATTTTTTTACATATTTTTAATTCAGAAAAATCCCAAAATTTAAAAAATTTCCAGAGAGGGGTCAAGTTTCGTCGTTTCGGGTTCGATCGGAGTTTTAACTTCGTAAACACATCGCCTAATGCTCTAGCTAGGCTCTGATACCACTGTAGGGTTCCTAGGCACTCTTGTGAAGGTTCTTAAGGCATCAAACATGCCCGGATTAAATTTTAGATGTGCCGAACAACCCAAAGCCGGGATCTTTGCTAGATTATTAGGGTTTTATATGCAAGATGATAACTTTTATCTAAGTGTGAGGGATTACAACCTTTGTAGTCCGCTCCTTCACTTCACAAGCTCCGAGTAGAAGTCCCTTTGCCGCGATCCACGATCTCCCGGACTCATGAGAGGCTCCATAACTCGAACGATCCATTCTAGCTTGTCGTAATCCAAATCTCCGATGATCTACGTCGAGGTTTCGAAGAACTCAAGCTATCTCACTCTAAAGAAGTGAACACACTAATCCCATGGGCTAGATGAGATGAGTATGAGAGAGTAGTAATTTAGCTATCCTTTTATATCATTTTCTCATAATCTTTCATCACTTAAGGATTTTCAAGAGAGCTTTTCTTGAAGAAGGAAGAAGATGATAATGGAAAATCTAATCATAAGCTTAAAAAACCTTTTGTGATGAATAGAAAAGAATTATATGATTGATTTGTAAACCATGGTCAAGGATGATAGGATAAGAATGAGTAGAGAATAAACTAGGGTTAGGGTTTGGTTAAGTTTAGAATGTGTCATCCAAAATATCTTTACAAATGACAAAAGAAAATTGCTTCTAGAAGCAACTTGAAGCAACTAAACCAAATCAAACCCTAACCTCAATTAATCATCCTTAAACATGTTTAACAATTAATCATATCAGGTCACAATAATATATATCACATATATATTATATATTTGCAACAAAAGAAAATAATACAATTAACATATATCGCATATATATCAATGTATCATCCCGCGAGAAAATGAAATAATAAAGTAAGCCAATATTAGTTAATATAATAATATATCATATATATTATTATATATTAAATCATCGAATCAACACTTGATCCGACGATCCGGCTATATCGAATATTACCGACTAATATATCATGTACCGATTCATCGAATCAACACTTGATCCGATGACCCGGTTCATATCCATATATCGCGAGAATATAATACGGTATCCCATATCGCATTATTCTCGCTCCTGCGCATATCACATATGTGCCACTACTCTGTTTCGCCTGAGCCAAGAAACCTCTGTGTAGGACTCTAAAGAATCGTCAATACGCCGGTAGCAGGTGATGATTATATCAAACACCCACAAGCTGCAAGCGGTCAGCTAAACGTAACAGCCACCCAGGTATTGAGCGATCAGAAGATCAACAAGCTAGCCTGTGCGTTCTCCTGTGAATCCAACCAGTAACACTCCCGTACAGTCCGGTCTGTTCGTCTGATATGTCGCATATCAAGTCTAGGGGTGGTATACGTCAGACCCCAGTAACCGATAAGTCGTGTCGATGTGTGGCTCATAACGGGTCGAGAAACTACTAGTAACACTTACCAGTAAATCTCTATATCAGCCCTGGCCAGGGACTTCCAGTTATAGCCAATCGAACACAGCACAACATCAACTCCCTATACCGGGAGAGACGAATCCCCTCCTATCGCTCATTGCCTCAATGTGATTCGGGACTGTACCCAAAAGCCACCGTTTTGCACGCCCTCTTGGACGTGGTAAGGTGGAAATCAAAGCACAGTGGGAATCACACAAGACTCCATGACGATCTCGGGTCTACAGACTACCCTGTACCTGTGTCACCGGAGAACTGCCATCTGACGTGTGGTATATCACCATCTGGGAGTTCTCGGCGAGTCCGTCCAGTGTACCCAGTCTCCACTGAGCACCCGTACACCATCTCTGATGTCAAACACCGATGGATATGGGATCATCCATCGCCCATCATATGGGTCAAGATGCGTATACGCTAGTCTACTCTGGTGTATCGATGCCCTGTCTCGATATACCCTCGACTAGGAACAGTTATAGGATGTACTCATCGACTACCGCGGCCCCACTAGTATGATCTCATCATATTCCCAGTAGTCGAGTACAAGTCCTAAGGGCTTTATCAACATGTGAGAGTAAAACAGTAAACCAATACAAGTCACCATGTTAAGATAAAGTGAAACCAAATAGCATACTATCATGACGAGCAAGAAAGTCTTCTCTATATATAACCAAGCATCCATTATAATATACATCATATATACAACAATGGCCTCTAGGGCATATACATAACTAACAAATATATCATATATACTATATATAATATCTGCCACAGAACATCGCATGATCTCAGATAAAACACAGCAGAAGAAACATATGAAATATTGGATATACTAGGACGTCCGTGTTTTCAATACGAGCCAGTATAAAACACGGATTCCACGGTCGTGATGAATAGCCAATCCCACACCCCTAGACCCCTACGAGAGCGGCAAGCAACCCTACCAATTCTGGTGTTAGGAGACCCGGGCTCGACTCCTCGAGTTGGTCTCCCACTGGACTCCAGAACCCGGTTACTTGTGCTCTCCTCCTTGGGTCTATCCTAGTGCGGAAAAGTAAATAATATACAAACGGTGACTACTTCCGCAACCAAGAAGCGCCCCAATAAAAGAATATTACATACAAGTTTTTACATGAATGAAAATGAAAAACACTCATCTCACATAAAAACCCCCGGCTATTCAAACACGACGATCCAATATAACATATCCAGCAACACATAACATCACAAGTCATCAACGTAAGTAAATATGCGCATCCCAATTGTCGTTGACATATAGCAACGAAACCGGCGATATCACATATTACACTTACGGTCACAGAAAAGAAAGTGTAAAACTACAACAGTTGGAATCCGTAACCACCTCAGACATCGCATGCCTGACCAAATGAATTACTTATACATCGCATGCCTAACAATTATAAACCCCGCCTTTTAGTCTCATTATCGAAAACTCTTTTCAATATCAAGTCGGGCAATTCAACAGGATTCCCGACATTCTGATCGAATGCTCGTCGCAAACTTCAGTAGACGGCCGCACCCCTGATACCGTCGACGAAGTGCACCAAGGCGGAACACCGCTACCGCGAGCACCCGAACGGATGCTTTCAGCGACGGGGTTCTCCTACAGTCACTTGGTCGGGGTTATGGAGTGAGGCTGTCTATTAAGTTTACCCGGCGAGTATCCGCGTACGCTACGTGATTGCGACGGACTTTTGATCACATCAAAATTCCGTGGCAACCGATCAAGTGAGACTAAACTGCTATGTTTATAACACTCATTCAGTTATCTCATAACTATTTGCGAATTCCAATTATTGTATCAAATTCCGGATAAATAGAAAATGCTAAACTTTTCGATCGAACAATCGAACACCCAAGTTTTCCCGATACAGCTCAACACATGAAATAAGTCTAACAACATTCAGTTCGTGCCTCAGTACCAACGGTCCAGCCGTAGAAGGGTCAAGCCAACGCCTCACATGTGGCACGCCGTACTTTCCCAAACCCGAAGGTTCAAAGGGCAGTTCAAGACGGTCACATAATCGAGTTAAGGTTTGTTGTCTTCTAGAGGGTCCATCGCGTTACTTGCACTACTTAGAACGTCGTTAAACTACGGAAAAATCCAACAATTGGAAATTTCCCGGCAGGGGAAAAATGGGTATTTATATCCGGTCGAACTTTTTAACATATTCTAAAAATTACCCGGAAAGCACTCCGACAAAATTAGACAGTCCGATCGAATATACCGAGTTCCCAATACAACTCAGAACATTCAACTCTGGAATAAATTTTAAATATTCCCATAAAATCCAGAATAATTAAATAGGAATTACTGTGCAGAAAATATGTAATGACGTCACTACCTAGCCGCGGAACCGCCGCAGAAGCTGGGCCCCTGCCGCGGTTCCGCGCTCTGTTGGATGAATCTTTGGCCTGAGTTTGCACAGTAATTCATATAATTATTTATTGAATTTTTAGGCATTTTTAATACACAAAAATCCGCATTTTCGGAAACAGTCCAGAGAGCATATTCCGATCGGGGTTTTGTGTTCGTTCGGACTTCTAACTCCGTCAGGACTTCGCCTAAGGCTCTAGCTTGACTCTGATACCACTGTAGGGTTCCTAGGCACCCTAGTGATGTCTCACAAGTGATCAAACATGCAAATTTCTAAAAAATACGGTGCCTACAAACCCTAGAACGGATCGTTTGCTAGATATACATAGGCAAAAAAGAAACTAGTTATCATTTTAACTAAGGGAACGGACATACAACCTTTGTAGATCCGGTCCACCACCTCCACGGCTCCGCAACGAAGTCCCCTCCGCTGTCCAAAAAGAATCCGGACTCCAACGTCGGCTTCGTCGAAGAATAAGCGAGCTAGGTCGTCGATGTCCATGCCGAAGATGATCTACGTCGAGGCATCGCTAGAACAAGCTCCAACTTCACCAAGTCGGAAAAACTTGTGAAGGAAACACCCTATACTACTTGGCAAGAGGTAGAGGATGAAGAAATAGGAAGTGGGTTAACTTTAGTTTTGGATTTCTCACTAGATTTCATGACTTGCCATTGGAGTAGCAAGCTTTCTTCATTTTGAAGAAGATGAAGAAGAAGAAGAAGATATGATAAGTTAATTATTAATGAGATAATTAAATCAATACTTATCATGACTTCAACTATAGTTAAGTGTAGAGAATTAACTTAGGTTAGTTAAATGGTTAGGGTTAAGCAAAAGTACAAAAGAATGACTTAGTCAAAGTTTCAAGAAACTTCAACTAAAAACAAAAGATTCAACCATTCATTTATCTTTATCTTTTTCTTTTGAAATAAATAAAATAAAAAGATAAATGAATAAGATGAAACCCTAATCACTAACTAACCATGGTTTAATACTTTACACAAAACCAAACAAGAATGTATCATCAAACATGATACAATCATGTGCACAAAGAAATATATCACATATACAACTTGCACAATTCAAGTGAGAAAATCCTTTTAAAGTCAACCAATACTAGTTAATGCAAAGTGATATATCAAATATAAAATTATACATTAAATCATTAAATCAACATTTGATTTAACGATCCGGTCATATCGCATATAAACCGACTAGTATCCTATGTATCGGCTTATCGAATCAATCCTTGATTCGATAACTAGGTTACATCGCATATAACCAATGGATACATTCATCGCGAGAATGGAATACGGTATCACATACACGCATTATTCTCGGTCCCGCACATATCTCATATGCGCTCCTATTTCGTTTCGCTTGAGCTAGGAAACCTCTGTGTAGGACTCTAAAGACTCGTCAATACGCCGGCAGCAGATGATGATCATATCAATCACCCACAAGTCGCAAGCGGTCTGCTAAACGTAACGGCCACCCGGGTATTGAGCGATCAGAAGATCGACGAGCAAGCCCGCTCACACTCCTGTGAATCCAACCAGTAACACTACTGTATAGTCCGGTCTGTTCGTCTGATATGTCACATATCTCGCCTAGGGGTGGTAAAACGTCAGACCCCAATAGCTCAATAAGTCATGCCGACGTAGGGTCCATAACATTCGTGAAACTACTGATAACTCTTACCAGTATATCACAGCAACCCTGGCCAGGGATTTCCTGTTATGGCCAGTCGAGCACAGCGCAACATCAACCCCCAATACCGGGAGAGACGAATCCCCTCCTATCGCTCATTGCCTCCATGTGAATCGGGACTGTACCCAAAAACCACCTGTTTGCACAACTCAGTAGAGCCGTGGTAGGGTGGAAATCAAAGCACAGTGGGAAACACACAAGACTCTATGACGATCTCGGGTCTACAGACTAAGCTGTACCAGTGTCACCAGAGAACTGCCATCTGACGTGAGGTATAATACCATCTGGGAGTTCTCGGCGAGTCCGTTCAGTGTACCCAGTCTTCACTGAGCACCCGCATACCATCTTCGATGTCAAACACCAATGGATATGGGATCATCCATCGCCCATCGCATGGGTCAAGAAGATATACGCTAGTCTACTCTGGAATATCGATGCCCCGTCTCGATATTCCCACGACTAGGAACAATGAAGGATGTACTCACTGACTACCCAGGCCCCACTAGTATGATCTGCATCACAGTCCTGGAAGTCGAGTACACATCCTAAGGGCTTTATCAACATGTAATCAGAGAGACAGAAAGTATACATGTTAAGATAAAGAGCAACCAGATAGCGTACTATCATGTCGAGCAAGAAAGTCCTACCTATATATGTCCCAGCATCCACTACAATATACATCCAATGTACAGTAATGGCCTCTAGGGCATACATATAACTAACAGGTTTCTAGTTATGGTTTAGCACAAGATCTTGGTTTAATATGGGTGTTGCATGCAAGAAAATTATCGTTTTCTACTTCCGCCTCCTCACAAGTGTTGTGAGGGTGTACAACATTCACTAACATGGTATCAGAGCCAAACTAAACCATAACTAGTTGTTTAGACAATGTTTAAAGCTTCAAATACGGAACAACTCCAAAACCATAAAACCAAACCCTGCTCTCTGGAAATTTTTAAAAGGTGTTCTAATTTTTTTTAAAACATGTGCAGAATACTTGTTATGAGATAACTAGAAAACCCTAGAAAAACGAACCCAAACCACCCGTTTTTTCCCGGCGAGATCTGGGAATTTCCCGGCGTCACCGGTCCAGTTCATGGGTTTGGGCTTGGGTTTTTTAGGTTTATCTGTGCTCTGGGTTTTTGGCTTTGTGGTATTGTTTGATTATTTTTTGATTACATGTGATGTAACCTAAAGTGTTAGGGGAAATCGGAGTGTTTCGAAATCGAATTTTTTAACGTTGTTTATCCGCTTTTCAGTTTGATATGTGTTTGAAACGTCCACTAATTGTTATACGACGATTAGTGGGGGTTGCACATTGTAACATTTTGAAAATTTAGAAATAAATAAAAATAATTAATTAAATAATAAAATGATAAATCAAAAAGTTATTAGAACCAAATGAGACATTTTTATAACTAGTAGGTAAAAAAAATTAAAGTAAAATTTTAGTATGCAACATAAATAAATTATAAGGGTTTTAATGTGAATTTTAGCTTCATTTTGATAAAAAGGGTGTTTTATAATAACATAAGTTGTGAAGGGTTCTTATGTAAAGTTTAGGATATTGTGCAAATTGGAAATTTGTTATGAGTGTGAGTGAAAAAGGGGTAAATTAGGATCATGTTCAGAATATTATCCAAGAGATAATTCATTTTGGAAAAAGAAAAACAATTCCATATCATTCTTGCATGCACACACCCTCACCACACCTCCTCCTTGCATGAAGATGACACCCTTAGCCTTTGACACCTCCTCCTTCATCTTATCCTTTCTTTCTCTCATATATAGCTTATATTCAGTTTAGTAGATAAATTAAACTCTGGAAATTTAAAAAGAAATAAATAGAAAACCAAAGAAACATAGAAGAACAAGAGAAAGAAGAAGATAAGAGCTAAGTCTAAGAATTTCCTCACTATCAAGCTAGGACAAGGAGCTTGTGCATCTTAGGGGTGTTGGATATAGTGCCCTCTAAGTCAATTATTGGATCGCAGGTACGTGATTGCAATGATTGAGTGAGGACCTATACCGACATGACTGTCTTACTCGAGATGATAGTATGCTATCTGGTTTGTCTTTATCATCGTTTACATGCTTTAGTTCTCTATTGCATGTTGATAGAGCCCATAAGATTCTTGCTTGACTGCCAGCAGTATGATGGCGATCATATACGTGGGAGCTGGGGTCTGTAAGCACATCCTTAAAATGTTCCTAGTCGTAGGAGTTTTGAGACAGGGCATCGATACTCCAGAGTAGACTAGTGTATACAGTCGAGACCCCGACAAGGGGCGGTGGTTGGTCTCACAAGCCATTGGTGTCAGTTGGTTCACCTAAGATATATACAGGTGCTCATTGAGTACACCGGATATGACTCGCCGGGAACATGCTAGTTGGTATTATATATATCGTCAGATAGCAGTTCCTGGTGACATGTGTACAGGTTAGTTTGTCGACCTGAGATCGTCATTTGTCCCGTGTGAGTTCCCACTGTGCTTAGATTACTACCCTACTACGCTCAAAGGAGACGTGCAAACAGGTTTTAGTTGGGTACTGTCCCAAGCCACATGGAGGCAGTGAGCGGATCGTCGGGGATTCGTCTCTCCCGGTATTGGGGGTTGATGTTGCACAGTGCACGGGTGGCCATCACTAGAAATCCTCGGCCGAGGTAGTGGAGAATTACTGATTTGGATCAGTAGTTTCTCAGGAGGTGATGGGCTTCATACCGACACGAATTATCGCGTTATTAGGGGTCTGACTTTATCCACCCCCTAGACTCGATATGCGATACTCTTAGACGAATGGACCGGACTGTACGGATATTTTCACTGTCAGGCTCATTAGGGTTTCTGGATGAGTTCGCTCATCAGCTTCCCTTCCAATCAATACATAGGCAAACGTTACGTACGGCTTGTACCTCTGACGTGCTAGTGGTTATACCCAGTGCCAGTGTGTTGATGAGTCATTAGAGTCCCCCACAGACAGTTTCCCAAGTTCGGGCGAAACGTTGTAGAGGCCGTATGGTTTTATGGCAGGGTTCGGAAAATGCACGTGCGTTTACGCACGTGTCATATTTCGGGCAGATAATACTGGTGGGCTTTGGTTTAAGCCGGATCCGAGTATTATACTGTGTAGATATAATATCTTTGTCTCAGTTGCATTTGTATTTGATCGTAATACAAATGCGGGTATGTTTATACTGTTACGGGGTTATCCTAAAATTCGTTTCAGGATCGCTTTTGGAAGTTGCCAGTTTCCAGTTTTCTATCGGCCGTATTTAACATTCGGTTAAATGCTGATTTATCTTTTCTTGTGGTGAGTCATTGTGTGGAAGGTTCTAGGAGGTTCTTGAATTGGTGACTAGATTCATGAATCATTAGTTAGCATTAAATGAATGATGAGTTGTTATGGTGACTAGGTCAATGATTCATGGATTGCATTTAATGTTTTTTGGTGATTCATTCTTTTATTAAGTGTTGTGATAAGTTTCATATCATTATGGTCGCCCTCTCTCCTCCTACACTCACCTCCCTCCTTCTATATATGTGGCCGGCCCCTCTTGGAGAGAATAAGATGGTTGCTAGAAAAAAAAGATTAAGGTTTTGGATTCATGGAAATTAGTATATTCAATCCTCATTTCACCCGATTCCAAAAAGGCAACTTCATTAACCGTTCGTCCATAGCTTTGGACGAAGTGAGACAAAGTGTTCTACCCGTTCTCTACATCAATCTTAGTCATCTCTTTTAGCAAACTTGATGATCAAGTTGCCTCGGTTCAGAGGCGGGAGGCCGTTTAAAGATCCGTTGACGTGGTGCCACCTGGATGAGAAGACTTGAGATTCAGGAGATCGGAGCAGCCGCAACAAAGCGTGGGATGATGGTTGAAGACCGAAGGACTCGGATCGTTCGGTATAACATTTCTACCCACTTTGTAGTTTGTTAGTTTAGCTTTAATGGCAGATCCGGGTTATAGTATACGATAGCGCCAGTCAAAAAGTTTTTGTTCCGCATTTGGCGTCTGTTAGACGGCCGGGGCGCTACCGTGTACTTACAGTGGTATCAGAGCCTCACCATTAAGCTTTAATAACTTGTGCTAACGCGTTTAAAATATCGATCGAACGGATTTTCAAAAACTACAATTTTCAGTGCAAAAGTTTCTGTCGATTTTTAAAAGGGTCTAAAAATTATTTTGAGCATCACAGAAAAACGAGCAGGCTTTTATAAGAAAACTGGTGAAATTTGTTGGCCCAACTCCACAGTACCGCCGCGGATCCGCGGCCCAAACAAGGGTTTGGCCGCGGATCCGCCGCCGTTTTGTGAGATTGGTACTCCAATTTTCTACAGTATGTTCTACATGGTAAATTGTGGTTTTCGGTATATTTCTTTTGGGCCCAGATTTTATTACTGTACACCAGATGTACGTGGGGCCCACTTCGGGAAGTTTTGTCGATCGAAATTTTAAACTTGTTAGTATGCAGTATTTACATTATATCTCTGACCGTGAATATCATTCGAGCGGTAAATTGCGTCTAATTGCTATAGTCCTTTTAGACGGATTTGCGAACGTGACATTCGCGTTGATGTTCTGTGTTGTGCTGTGATGTTGCGGATATGTCGTGGTGGATAGCAGTGTGTAATGGTAGTGCTGTTATGGATTTATTTGTACATTTGATATTGCGGGGCGAGCGTCCAACATGTGGACTGCTGTCACTGCCTGTTTGTATAATATTCTTTTGGGGCACGACCGGGCTGAGGTCGATGTACCCGTTGTATATATTTTTATTTCTGTACTAGGTTTACCCCGCGACGGAGTGCACAGATAGCCGGGTTCTGGAGGGCAACAGGTCCATATCTTATAGCTTTGAGAGGCAGAGGGGCCTCACTCTAGAATTGGCAGACTATTCGCCGCACTCGTAGGGGGTACAGGTTGACCCAAGGAGGGTTCTCAAGTTACCGAATTCCGTGAAGTGCCGGGTGGTCCATTCACTTTGCTGTAGGGGGCTGCCTCTCTTCAGGTTTTGGCGGGTAACTTGCCGCACCCGTATGGGTCTAGGTTTCATTGCACAGGCTATCCACACGACCAGGGGAACGTCGGGTTTCAGTAGCGGCTCTGTGAAACCCGGGGATCCCAGATTATCTGTATTGTTCTGTGATGCTTATTACTTTTCTGTAATGTTGCATATTATCATGCCTGGAGCGATTATTGTATATTGGTATATATACTATTAGATGTTGTATATGTTTTACACCAGCGCTAGTCCAGTCCCCGCTCTGTCGTTAGTTAAGTAACCTAACGGGTGATGACGGGACCCAGTGGCGAATGCGGATGGCATATACATACATTTTATTTTTCGTTCTTTTCTGGTGTGATTAAATAATGGGACTGCGTTGATTCTTATCCATGCAAGAAAAAACAAACCTATATTTGATGTCGTTGGAACAATTTTAAAAAGTGTTATTATAAAGACGTTTCCTTTTGTTATGCATAGTGATATTCGGTTGGAATATCCTGCACCTCATTCGACGAGGCAAGAGCTGATATCCCTTCACCGGGAAGACCCCTTGGGAAGAAGTTTGCGTCAGGGTAATAACTTCATTATAGTCGATTACAAGTTGCTTTGCATCGCGGTATTCAGTTAGAATATCCTGCACCTCATTCCACGAGGAAAGAGCTGAGATCCCTTCACCGGGAATGACCTCTTTAGCAAAAGGTTTTCACCACTGTATCTTTATAAAAAGCTATCAAGTTCTTTCAACGAGATCAAGTTCATTACGTTAAAGGGTTTTTTACCAAAAACCAGCTGTAGCCCTCCGTCATTTCTTATGGATAGTCAGTAGTATTCAAGCTATGTTTGTTGACTAAAGTCAAGGCATAGTGTTTGGTAGCTGCTGAATATTCATCTGTTGCATAGATAGATGTGTTGGTTTGGGACAGTCGTATTACCGTGTTGACTAAAGTCAAGGGTATGTACTGGTGGGTTTAAATCAACCTGGATAATGACGGGTAGAACTTGACATGTGACTTATGATTTGTTGACTAAAGTCAAGGTCATAAGAGCATGAGGTAAAAATCATATCGGGAGTTTCTAAAGAAACTGAAATTTTCCAGCCATGCGCATATCTTCTGGAGTGTGATAACTTGAGTGCTTCCATCAAGTTATTATGCGATGATAGTTGGATCCCGATTCTCACTGATGAGTTGGTTTACTCTTCGGGTGATCCCGACTAATTCTTCTTTCAGGTTTGGAGGAGAATTTGAGATTACAGTGGGAGGTTTCGTGATTAGATAAAGTGATAACCATTCTGATCTAGGTTAGAGTGCACGCAGAGTGTTTCTTTTCTCTCTCTCTTTGGCAGCGACCATTGACCGACCCTAGACTATGACTCAGTGACCAAGTTGACCGAACCTTCTTAAAATACTGGCTTTTGGATTGTCCAAGTTGCATAAGTCATTTCCGCTCCTTCTTTTATCCTTTGTATTTCTCAGAACACCCCGTATTACTACGGACATCCACTTCCATTGGATAGATCCATCGTATGGTTATATACGAACTCGAAGGGACTTCTTCGAGGATGGATCCAGGTTCAGGAGAAATAGAATTGGTTTATTCAGTTGTCTTTTATTATCACCTTCTCTCAGGTTGCGAGGGCTCCTTAGTTTAGGAGGGTAAACCTATTACGCTTATTGGATAGTCTTATTCCAAATCATAGGCAGGTGCCGAAAGGTAGGGAATGAAGAAAACCAATTAGCCTAAGTAGGGTGTACAGAAGGTAATAACTAAAGACAAAATAAAGGGATTAGAAAGAGGGCAAAGTAAATTGCGACTGTTACCATTCACGATCAAACCGCGTACTTCATCGCCACTCCTATTTTCACCTTTGTTTTTTCCCCAGTTCGGGAGAAATAGAATAAGGTATTATTCAGTTGTCTTTAATCATCACCTTCTCTCAAGTTGTAAGTACTCCTTGGTTTAGGAGGGTACACCTATTATGCTTACTGGATAGTCTTCTTCCAAACCATAGGCTGGTGCCGAACGGTAGGGAAGGAAGAAAACCACTTAGCCTAATGAAGGTATACAGAAGGTAATGAATAAAGACAAATAAAGGGATTTGGAGAGATGGAAAAGAGATATACGGTTAAAATCATGAATTTGATTATGGAAGAGGTATTACTAGGAATACCAGGATACCCCTACGAAACATTTTCATGTTTCAGTGCATTGTTAAAGGAAAACTGATTTCCCGATTACATACTTACTCCAGGATATGTATTTACCAGGTTTCATTCTCATATCTGTATGGTTTTACATATGATGAGTGGGAGTAGGTTATTGGGAATAAAGTGATCATCCTCATTATATCAGAATTCGTTGTAATTGGTGATATTTGAGGAAGTCGCCTGGGTTTTTGCCGGACGGCATGTATTTGGTTTTGAGTATCCGTTGTTGTGCACCAATTTCAAAATGATATATCTGTACGTTTATTTTTATAAAGTGAGATATAACTTTTTGAAATTATTTCCGTGACATTTACCTATATCAGTTGACGATTGGGTAAGGAGCATTGAACAACGGAGTAGTTCTTAACCATAAGTACAGTTTTTCAACCTACGATGCACAGGTTTTGAGTTATTTGACTCAGCGGACTTATACGGAGTATTGTATGTTGTCTAGAGTCCGTCAGGACAAAGGGGTTGGTCCTCGTACTATGTTCTGTTTACTTATGACTTCTCTAGATTTTAGACAAGTGTTTCGTAGAAATACAAGGTCTAAGTTTTGAAAAGTTGTGGGTATAAGAATAAAGTAGAGAACCAGGTGTCACAAGTATCGGGATTCTTCAAAGAGATCGAAGATATAGATTCTTGTGATTGGTATTCAGATGATAGTAATGGTTTTGAGGAACTTGTTTCTCTTTCAGGTTACTCATAATTTGATGTATTCCTAAGTTGAGTAATGCTGATTAGCCTCTCTCCATTAAGTTGATATGCACTGGAGACAGCTGCATGATTTGAATCTGGTTCCAATTAAATAAGTGCCAAAGGTTTCTATAATGGATATAGAATGGTTCATATCTTAACGATGTTAAGGTACGATGAGTTGTCCAGCTCTTGCTTAAGACCAGACACTGGATAACTTAAGGCACGTTTCTGTAATGGCAGTTTGTGGGTTGACCCTAGCTATGACGAGGGTTGATTTTCTACCATCTGGAAGATCAATAGTGATATTGTTCTTGACTCGCCACGGTTTTAGTAAAATGGATTTTTTCAGAAAACAGTAGTGGAAGTATGGTAGAACTGGAAGTGATTCCAAAACCACATACGATTACGGAAAATTTAATAGGACATATATATTCAATCAGGTTTGACATTCCATTAACTACTCCGCAGATATGGTGGGTAACCTCAGACACCCGAGAGGTACTCAGGTAGCCTCAAGGACGGTGACAGGGAGGTTCTTGTTTACCCAGACTTGACACTACTGTTGTTCCAGACTATGAGATCCGGCAGGAGGATAATTATAGCGTCGTTCTAAACTTGCTTTAGAAGTGTATGTATATATTATTCTGCCAGAGGGTTGTCGTAGTCAGTGGGAGCAGCGGAAGCATAGTGGGCAAGAAGCTTATGTCTATTTATAGGCTTGAGCTGATATAGCGGAGATAAGATCATCTATTTTTGATGTGACAGTCATGGGTTTGACATCATCAGAATAGGGGATGGATCTGTTAAGAAGGTAGTAGGGTGTGATGTTCTGGTATTTGGATGACATACACAGAGTAGGAAGTAAAATTCCTATACTACAATCGGTTGTACTATGGTCGTCACACAGTTGTTTCTTCACACAGGACATGGATATAATATCTGACATTCTGGTTACTAGATCTATAGTTTTAGATCTGGATTTGGGTAGCTTCCCAATGTGGGTACTTTGAAAATATTCTAATAGTATTTTAGAATAGATGACTCCTGACATGGTGGTGTACCTGCAGGTGATGGAGTCACCCTCTCTAAAGGTGTCTTACAGACTAAAGGGGAGAGGGATGCGTATGATTGGCAGATCACTTGCTTAGGCAATTGAGTCAATCGTGAAAAGTCAAGTACCACACCAGATGTTGTTTTTGCACTAGATGCGATAAGTTAATATTAATCCAATCTTGGGGAAACATAACGAAACAGTTTTAGAACATAAGTGAATGTTCTACGGATTTACGGCAGCCTCCTTCGGGAAACGGTTATCATTCCAGGGTTCAAAGGTGACATGGATGACAGAGTGATTGTCAGAGTTATAGATTTCCCTCTGACGAGGGACAGTATTATGGACAGTTGGTCCAAGAGGATACTGTGGGAGGCATGGTGCCGGATACTGATTAGGTTCAGTTATCGATACAGTCTAAGAAGTTTGGATTTGGAGTTCATTTATGAACTAGGTCCCATCAGATATCCAGACATATTCTAAGACAAGTATTACTCATTTCGGGAGATGGCTTTCTCCACGAACTTGAGATTAAGAGAGACATAGAAAGAAACATCAGGGCGGATCCACTCACTGAGGCTATGAGTATGCGACATCGTAATAATAGCCTTAAGTGCAAGTGGGAGATTGTTGGATATAGTGCCCTCTAAGTCAATTATTGGATCGCAGGTACGTGATTGCAATGATTGAGGGAGGACCTATACCGACATGACTGTCTTACTCGAGATGATAGTATGCTATCTGGTTTGTCTTTATCATCGTTTACATGCTTTAGTTCTCTATTGCATGTTGATAGAGCCCATAAGATTCTTGCTTGACTGCCAGCAGTATGATGGCGATCATATACGTAGGAGCTGGGGTCTGTAAGCACATCCTTATAATGTCCCTAGTCGTAGGAGTTTCGAGACAGGGCATCGATACTCCAGAGTAGACTAGTGTATACAGTCGAGACCCCGACGAGGGGCGGTGGCTGGTCTCACAAGCCATTGGTGTCAGTTGGTTCACCTAAGATGTATACAGGTGCTCATTGAGTACACCGGATATGACTCGCCAGGAACATGCTAGTTGGTATTATATATATCGTCAGATAGCAGTTCCCTGGTGACATGTGTATAGGTTAGTTTATCGACCTGAGATCGTCATTTGCCTCGTATGAGTTCCCACTGTGCTTAAATTACTACCCTACCATGCACAAAGGAGACGTGCAAACATGTTTTAGTTGGGTACAGTCCCGAGCCACATAGAGGCAGTGAGCGGATCGTCGGGGATTCGTCTCTCCCGGTATTGGGGGTTGATGTCGCACAGTGCACGGGTGGTGTAACACCTTAGATTGTGTTTTGTAGCTAATTATATTTTAATGTGTGGTTTTTAATAAAAAGTTTACCAAATTAAGTTTTAAATATTTTATCCTATTTATTGAGTATTTTATTAGAATTTTGTTAAGCGCACACACACACTTGTGCATGTAAACTAGGGTTGTTTTGGGGGTTTAACCATGATTAGCAATCATGGTTAGCTAACCATTGTCTTAAGTTAGTTTTAAGTTTTGTTTAAGGGTTATGGTTGTTCTTTTAAAAAAAATGGAAAATGAATTTGCAAAAGGGTTTAATATTATTGTTTGATTGGTTGACCTTGGTGAGAGAGAGAGAGAGAGTGCATGATGGGGCATCATGGCTTTGCCCATGCCTTCATTAATGAGAGAGAGAGAGGAGGGGGTTGACCCTTAGGTGTTCTCTCATTCTCTCACTCTCATTCTCTCACTCCCATTCTCTCTCTCTCACACACACACTCAACACCAGAGGAAGCAGCAACAAGCAGTAACAACAACAACAACAACAACAACAACAACAGCAGCAGCAGCAGCTGCAGCAGCCCCAGAAGAAGCAGCAGCAACACCAGAGGCAGCAGCAGAGCAGCATCAGGAGCCCCAGCAGCAGTAGCAGCTCCTCTCCACTTCTCCTCCTCCTTCTTGAGATCCTATAGGGTATATTTTCTGAACCCTATTGCTTGTTTGTGTAGCTTGTGTGTTAATTAGCTCGATTAGTGTTAAAATAGCTAATTTAGTGCTAGTTTTGGTGATTTGTGAGATGTGGTGATAAATTGTTGATTTTGTTAGCTACCTTAGGTTAATATAGTGTTAATAGGGCCACTTCAACTGAGGAATAGCCAGATTACACTAAAATACCATAGGTTTTCCTTTTTGTGCAAATTGTCGTTTTTAAGCGATATTTGTGATTTCTGTGACCTGCTTGTGACCCGATGCCTTCAGGTCAAAATTGAGAATACTGGGACATGATACCTAGGTTTAGATCACACCACCAGAGCACGACCCCCTAACTCCCAACCCAGGCCGCCAATTTCATCATTTTGGCCGCAATTTGCGGCCAGGAAGGGGACTGGGGTGTTGGGGATTTGTGTTGAAAGGTTCCAAGGCACCCTAGTGATGTCTCACAAGTGATCAAACACGCTAATTTCTAAAAAAATACGGTGCCTACAAACCCTAGAACGGATCGTTTGCTAGATATACATAGGCGAAAAAGAAACTAGTTAACATTTTAACTAAGGGAACGGACATACAACCTTTGTAGATCCGGTCCACCACATCCACGGCTCCGCAACAAAGTCCCCTCCGCTGTCCAAAAAGAATCCGGACTCCAACGCCGGCTTCGTCGAAGAATAAGCGAGCTAGGTCGTCGATGTCCATGCCGAAGATGATCTACGTCGAGGCATCGCTAAATCAAGCTCCACCTTCACCAAGCCCTAAAAACTTGTGAAGGAAACACACTCTACTACTTGGCAAGAGGTAGAGGATGTAGAAATAGGAAGTGGGTAGACTTTAGAATTGGATTTCTCACTTGTTTGCTCAATTCACCATTGATGAAGAAAGCTTTTTCTTCTTGAGTTCAAGGAAGAAGAAGAAGAAAATGATATGATAAGTTTATTAGAAATGAAAAGAATAATCATTCTTATCATAATAGTAACTATGGTTATGTGTAGAGAATTGATCAAAGTTAAAGGAATGGTTAGGGTTAAGGATGAGATAAGAATGGTGGTCAAAGTCAAATCTTCATGAAGCTTCAACTAAACAACAAAAGAAGCCACCATTCTTTTCTCATTTTCTTTTATTCATTTATCAAAAATAAATGGATAACTAAATAAGATAAATGAATAACAAATAATAAACCCTAACTATTTCATTAACCAAGGTTTAATACTTTACACTTAACCAAAAAGCATGTATCATCAAACATGATACAAGCAAGTGCACAAAATCATATCACATATATAATGTGCACATCCGAGTGAGAAAATCCATCTTAAGTAAACCGATACTAGTTGATGCAAAGTAATATATCAAATATATAAATATGCATTAAATCATTAAATCAACACTTGATTCAATGATCCGGTCATGTCGCACACAACCGACTAGTATACAATGTATCGGCTTATCGAATCAACGCTTGAATCGATAACTAGGTTATATCGCATACAACCATTCGATACATTCATCGCGAGAATGAAATACGGTATCACATACACGCATTATTCTCGGTCCCGCACATATCTCATATGCGCACCTATTTCGTTTCGCTTGAGCCAGGAAACCTCTGTGTAGGACTCTAAAGACTCGTCAATACGCCAGCAGCAGATGATGATCATATCAATCACCCACAAGCCGCAAGCGGTCTGCTAAACGTAACGGCCACCCGGGTATTGAGCGATCTGAAGATCGACGAGCAAGCCCACTCACACTCCAGTGAATCCAACCAGTAACACTACCGTACAGTCCGGTCTGATCGTCTGATCTGTCGCATATCTCGCCTAGGGGTGGTAAACGTCAGACCCCAATAGCTCGATAAGTCGTGTCGATACGAGGTCTATAACACTTCGAGAAACTACTGGTAACACTTACCGGTAAATCTCAGCAACCCTGGCCAGGGATTTCCTGTTATAGCCAATCGAACACAGCGCAACATCAACTCCCTATACCGGGAGAGACGAATCCCCTCCTATCGCTCATTGTCTCCATGTGACTCGGGACTGTACCCAAAATCCACCGTTTTGCACGCCCTCTTGGACGTGGTAAGATGGAAATCAAAGCACAGTGGGAACCACACAAGACTCTATGACGATCTCGGGTCAACAGACTACTCTGTACCAGTGTCACCAGAGAACTGCCATCTGACGTGAGGTATAATACCATCTGGGAGTTCTCGGCGAGTCCGTCCAGTGTACCCAGTCTCTACTGAGCACCCGTATATCATCTCTGGTGTCAAACACCGATGGATATGGGATCATCCATCGCCCATCTGTATGGGTCGAGAAGGTACACGCTAGTCTACTCTGGTGTATCGATGCCCCATCTCGATACACCCACGACTAGGGACTTTGAAGGATGTACTTATGGACTACCATGTCCCCACTAGTATGATCCGCATCATAGTCCAGGTAGTCAAGTACACATCCTAAGGGATTTACCAACATGTAACAGAGAGACAATCAGTATACACGTTAAGGTAAAGAGCAACCAGATAGCATACTATCATGTCGAGCAAGAAAGTCCTCCCTATATACGTCCCAGCATCCACTACAATATACATCCAATGTACAGTAATGACCTCTAGGGCATATATATAACTAACAATCTCCCACTTGCACTAGGGCCATCTGTAGCAGTGGTTGTAGTATCTCATACTCAACCATCCCATAAAAGTCTCTCTCTGGGAATAGGCCTTCGTGAGTGGATCCGCCGTGTTATCCTCTGAGTCTTCTCTCCTTGCCTCGATCACCTTGGAGATCATCCATCTCCATGATCAGGTGACACTGCCTTAGAATATGTCTGGATCACTGACGGGACGAGGGTTCCTGGCATAAGCCACAACTCCATTGTCACACAATGGTAGGAACCTGGTTCATCTCATGAACCTATATACACCCAAACAGCCTCTTTGGTAGCATCTCAAGTAGCGATGTATCGTGCCTTTATCGTCTAGTATGCCACGGTATTTAGCTTGTAACTCTTCCAACATACCGTCCCTTTACTGAGGGTAAAGACAATGCCTGCGACTGACATTCAGTCGACTTTATCACCCTGGAACCCTTCCAGTGATTCTCCCCAGAATCGATTGATACCATCTCACTACAACTAGTGAGAATCCTAACATCCAATTAAATCTATCTCATAGATCCAAAACTCAGGATTTAGGAGGTATCATCTTGATCCTATATGGAGAATCATAGTGACAAGCGGAGATTGATCGAGCGTAGCATAAGAAACTCCTTTCTTATAAAGAGTATGTCATCCACGTACTCTACGAGGATCACCACCATACTCTCTACTACCTTTTTGTTTATACAAGGTTCATCTACCACTTTGATGATGTCAAACTCTTTGACTAAGTCATCAAAACAGATGTTCCAACTCCGCGATGCCTGCTTTAATCCTATAAAGCATCTTGCACACGTTTCCGCTGCTCCCACTGTCTACGAAGCCCTCTGGCTGTGTACTTATAGACGCACTCTTCTAAAACATCATTTAGAAAAGCAGTCATGACACCCAACCACCAGATATCGTAGTCATGGTATGTAGCCGTGGCAAGTAGGATCTGGATGGACATAAGCATAGCTTCTTGAAAAGGTTTCATCATTATCCACACCTGGTCAATGATGCAAACTTTTAACAAGTCTAGCTTTGAAAGTCTCAACTTTTCCATGTACACCAAGTAATCTTCTCAAGATTTACTTGCTCCTGATGGGGATTTAACCCTTCAGATATAGCAACCAAGGTCCATACTTTGTTGGTGTATAAGGATTCCATCTCAGATCGCTAAGCATCCAACCATTCTTACAGAGTCTTACTCCTGATGGCCAGCTCGAAGCTAGTTAGGTCATCATCTCATGATGCAATTCTCGCTCCCACTGTCATAGAGAAACCGAAGTATCTCTCAGGTGGGTGAGGAACCCTACTAGATCGGCGGAGAGGCTGAGGTTCGTTGGAATCTACTGAATCCTTTGGTTTTATCAAATCATCTGCTGCAGTTTGTATGGCTGGAACATTTCCAGTTCTACATAACAGACGTTGCCTCGAGCGTTTCCGGATTTTGCTTTTAGACATAGGCCGGACAACCCCAAATCTTAACTAACTTAAGACATGGGCTCTTCCCTTTCCATATCACATATGAAGTGGTAGGCACTGATTTGATTCAAACCCTATTCAATAGGTATGCATCTTCTCAAGCACATAACTCCCAAAAAGGAAAAAAGTAACTCAGTAGTACTCATCATAGAGCACACCTTATCATATAGGGTGTGATTGCTCCGCCCCGATATACCATCGTGGAATGGTATATACGGAGGAGTAATGCTGAGAGAGAATCTCATTCTCCTTTAGAATAGTCCAGTATTTCCGTGCTCAAGTATTCTCCTCCTTGATCTCATCATAGGACATAATACTTATACCCGTATTTTGGTTCTCTACTTCTAACTTATATTCTGTGAATATCTGAAAAGGTTCGGACTTGTGTTTCAACAGGAACATATGACTGAATCTTGAGAGATTATCAGAGAATATAATGAAGTATAAAGAACCAGTCTTGGTATGTGTAGACAGGGGACCTTAAATACATCAACATGTATCATCCCAAGAGTTCACTAACTCTTTCTCTGTTTCCAATAAACAGAGATATGGTCATTTTATCTTTGTGACATGACTGGCGAGTTTCACAAGATGTAAATTCAAACTGATTTAAATATGCATCTAAATGTAACTCCAGCTAGTCGGGTCACATTGATCTGACCTAGTCTACAATACCTCAAGGAGGATTCGTTCATTTCTGAACTCTTCCTCTTGTGTGTGTTCCATATACTAAGAACTGTAGTTTGATTTAGAACATTAATGCTTTTAGATAACGTGCCTGAACCGATCAACCTTTGATATAGGAAATGTTCAAAACATTATCCTGCAATACAAAATTTTATCATTTCTTTACTTATAAAGAGAGTGATATGATTTTGTATATCAGGTTCGGTATCTAATAACATTCGTTCAGAATCAATGTGTCGGTAATACAGGGTGACAGTGACCAACAGACTTGGCTGCAACTCTTGCCCCATTTTCTGCCTCATGAAACTTATCACCCGTTCTCAGTTTTTCTACCCTCTTGTAGCCCTATGTAACAGATTACATATCTGGGATCCTGATCCGGTATCACATACCAAGGATGCGGAGGATACTGAGAAACAGTTCTGTATAATGAACACACCCGAAGATGATTCATCAGCATGCACTCTCTTCGTTTGGGCGGCACGGGAAATCTGGTATTCCCCAATTTCCTGCTCTGTCTTATAACAATTATAAGTTGGAGCGGGACCAACGTTCCCCAGCTCAGTATAACAAGCGGGTTCGGTCAATAATCCGTATTATTATCTTGATTAAGGCGTGACATGGTCGCTACCAGGAGAGAAAGAGAAGAAGACACTCAGCGTGCGCTCTTGCAAGAATAGATTGGTTATTATTTTATCTAATCAGGATGGCTCCCACTGCTTTTTATCAAATCTTCCTTCAAACCCTAAAAGTAAAGACTAGCTGGGATTAATTACACACTACAAGTTCACCAATCTTTCAGCCAGGCCAGTGTCGGTACTTTGAGGGAGGTCCCCCGTGCTTTCGCACGAACCTAATTAATGTAAACCTCGTTTTCCCAGAGGCGTAACCTCGTTAACACCTTTCTAGACACCTACTTAATCGGCTAATTGTAATGTATAAAACTCTCCCAGGAGTAACTCTTACTCGCAGCGGGTATCGGGATCCAACTATCTCATAGAAGGTACGCAATCTCATTGCAAATCTCAACACTTGAAATTCCCGATAATATTTTACCCCTAACGTGCTATGACCTTGACGAAAGCCAACAAACCATAGCCCGCTAGTCAAGTTCAACCCGTACAATTCTTGATCGAATTAAACCCACCCGCACGACCCTTGACGAAAGCTAACAAAGCCGCACGACTACCCTAATCCAATTGCATCGTATGCTGGCAGATAAGTAGCATATAGCTACCGCACACTGCACCTTGACGAAAGCCAACAAATGCAACACGAATACTATATACAACTTATCTGAAATGACGGAGGGCTACGGCAGGTTTTTCTGAAAACCTATTGCGTAATGAACTTGATATCGTTGTAGAATCAAATGATTTTAAAATGGAGTGTTTTTGAGACTTTTCTAGTTTTGCTAAAGGAGTCACTCCCGGTGAAGGGATCGTCGGTCCTTTCCTCGTCGAATGAGGTGCGGGATATATCATATATATCACTGTGCAAAGCAAAAACACTTAAAAGCTATCAAAAGACAAACCGAATATGTAGCATCTGCCAGTTATTGCTAAAGGAGTCACTCCCGGTGAAGGGATCTCGGTCCTTTCCTTATCGAATAAGGTGCAGGATATATCATATATACCGCTGTGCAAAGCAAGAACTGTAGCTACCTGTTTTATTTTGAAATTCGATTCTACAACATTTTAGGTTTCTTTTATTTCATTAATCTCATTAATGAAGTCCCATCATTTAAATACCTAAACATCACAGATAGATATTACGTACACTTATGCCATCCGCATTCACCTCGATGTCCCCTCGTGCACCGTTAGGTTAGGTAACTAACGACAGAGCAGGGCAGGGCTAGCGCGGGTGTAAAACATAAGCAATGTCTATATAATATATCATATATACTATATATAATATCTGCCACAGAACATCGCATGATCTCATCACAGATAAAGCACAGCAGAAGAATCATATGAAATATTGGATATACTAGGACGTCCGTGTTTTCAATACGAGCCAGTATAAAACACGGATTCCACGGTCGTGATGAATAGCCAAACCCACACCCCTAGACCCCTACGAGAGCGGCAAGTAACCCTACCAATTCTAGAGTTAGCAGACCCGGACTCGACTCCTCGAGTTGGTCTCCCACTGGACTCCAGAACCCGGTTACTTGTGCCCTCCTCCTTGGGTCTATCCTAGTGCGGAAAAGTAAATAATATACAAACGGTGACTACTTCCGCTACCTGGAAGCGCCCCAATAAAAAAAAATTACATACAAGTTTTTACATGAATGAAAATGAAAAACACTCATCTCACATAAAAACCCCCGGCTATTCAAACACGACGATCCAATATAACATATCCAGCAACACATAACATCACATGTCATCAACGTAAGTAAATATGCGCATCCCAATTGTCGTTGACATATAGCAACGAAACCGGCGATATCACATATTACACTTACGGTCACAGAAAAGAAAGTGTAAAACTACAACAGTTGGAATCCGTAACCTCCTCAGACATCGCATGCCTGACCAAATGAATTACTTAGACATCGCATGCCTAACAATTATAAACCCCGCATTTTAGTCTCATTATCGAAAACACTTTTCAATATCGAGTCGGGCAATTCAACAAGATTCCCGACAGTCTGATCGAATGCTCGTCGCAAACTTTAGTAGACGGTCGCACCCCCGATACCGTCGACGAAGTGTACCAAGGCGGAATACCGCTGCCGCGAGCACCCGAACGGATGCTTTCGGTGACGGGGTTCTCCTACAGTCACTTGGTCGGGGCTATGGGGTGTAGCTGTCTATTAAGTTTACCGGCGAATATCCGCGTACGCTACGTGATTGCGACGGACTTTTGATCACATCAAAATTCCGTGGCAACCAATCAAGTGAGACTAAACTGCTATGTTTATAACATTCATTTAGTTATCTCATAACTACTTGTGAATTCCAATTATTGTATCCCATTCTAAATAAATAGAAAATGCTAAACTTTTCGATCGAACAATCGAACACCCAAGTTTTCCCGATACAGATCAACACATGAAATAAGTCTAACAACATTCAGTTCGTGCCTCAGTACCAACAGTCCAGCCGTAGAAGGGTCAAGCCAACGCCTCACATGTGGCACGCCGTACTGCCTCAAACCCGAAGGTTCGAAGGGCAGTTCAAGACGGTCACATAATCGAGTTAAGGTTTGTTGTCTTCTAGAGGGTCCATCGCGTTACTTGCACTACTTAGAACGTCGTTAAACTACGGAAAAATCCAACACTTGGAAATTTCCCAGCAAGGGAAAAAGTGGGTATTTATATCCGGTCGAACTTTTTAACATATTCTAAAATTAATCCGGGAAGCCACACAGACAAAATTTGATAATCCGATCGAACTCATGAAAACCCAAAACAACCCCTGAAAATTCAACTGTATAATAAATATTAAAATATCCCAGGAAAACGAGAACAGAATACTGAGAATTACTGTGAAAAGAAATACACACAAAACGACAAAACCGCCGCTGAACCGCCGCGTCGTGCATAGCACGTGCCGCGGTTCCGCGGTGGAAAAGTTGATTTAGGCCCCCGAAATTTACAGTAATTCTTAGAAAACCCTGCTTGATTTTCTGGATATTTTTAATCTTGAAAAATCCACAATTTTAAAATCTGGACAGAGAGCAAGTTTGATTCGGGGTTTCGGGTTCGTTCGGACTTCAAATTCCGTCTAGACTTCGCCTAAGGCTCTAGCTAGGCTCTGATACCAGTGAAAGGTTCCTAGGCACCCTAGTGATGTCTCACAAGTGATCAAACACGCTAATTTCTAAAAAATACGGTGCCTACAAACCCTAGAACGGATCGTTTGCTAGATATACATAGGCGAAAAAGAAACTAGGCTAAGGGAACGGACATACAACCTTTGTAGATCCGGTCCACCACCTCCACGGCTCCGCAACAAAGTCCCCTCCGCTGTCCAAAAAGAATCCGGACTCCAACATCGGCTTCGTCGAAGAATAAGCGAGCTAGGTCGTCGATGTCCATGCCGAAGATGATCTACGTCGAGGCATCGCTAAATCAAGCTCCACCTTCACCAAGCCCTAAAAACTTGTGAAGGAAACACACTCTACTACTTGTCAAGAGGTAGAGGATGTAGAAATAGGAAGTGGGTAGACTTTAGAATTGGATTTCTCACTTGTTTGCTCAATTCACCATTGATGAAGAAAGCTTTTTCTTCTTGAGTTCAAGGAAGAAGAAGAAGAAAATGATATGATAAGTTCATTAGAAATGAAAAGAATAATCATTCTTATCATAATAGTAACTATGGTTATGTGTAGAGAATTGACCAAAGTTAAAGGAATGGTTAGGGTTAAGGATGAGATAAGAATGGTGGTCAAAGTCAAATCTTCATGAAGCTTCAACTAAACAACAAAAGAAGCCACCATTCTTTTCTCATTTTCTTTTATTCATTTATCAAAAATAAATGGATAACTAAATAAGATAAATGAATAACAAATAATAAACCCTAACTATTTCATTAACCAAGGTTTAATACTTTACACTTAACCAAAAAGCATGTATCATCAAACATGATACAAGCAAGTGCACAAAATCATATCACATATATAATGTGCACATCCGAGTGAGAAAATCCATCTTAAGTAAACCGATACTAGTTGATGCAAAGTAATATATCAAATATATAAATATGCATTAAATCATTAAATCAACACTTGATTCAATGATCCGGTCATGTCGCACACAACCGACTAGTATACAATGTATCCGCTTATCGAATCAACGCTTGAATCGATAACTAGGTTATATCGTATACAACCATTCGATACATTCATCGCGAGAATGAAATACGGTATCACATACACGCATTATTCTCGGTCCCGCACATATCTCATATGCGCACCTATTTTGTTTCGCTTGAGCCAGGAAACCTCTGTGTAGGACTCTAAAGACTCGTCAATACGCCGGCAGCAGATGATGATCATATCAATCACCCACAAGCCGCAAGCGGTCTGCTAAACGTAACGGCCACCCGGGTATTGAGCGATCTGAAGATCGACGAGCAAGCCCACTCACACTCCAGTGAATCCAACCAGTAACACTACCGTACAGTCCGGTCTGATCGTCTGATCTGTCGCATATCTCGCCTAGGGGTGGTAAACGTCAGACCCCAATAGCTCGATAAGTCGTGTCGATACGAGGTCTATAACACTTCGAGAAACTACTGGTAACACTTACCAGTAAATCTCAGCAACCCTGGCCAGGGATTTCCTGTTATAGCCAATCGAACACAGCGCAACATCAACTCCCTATACCGGGAGAGACGAATCCCCTCCTATCGCTCATTGTCTCCATGTGACTCGGGACTGTACCCAAAAACCACCGTTTTGCACGCCCTCTTGGACGTGGTAAGATGGAAATCAAAGCACAGTGGGAACCACACAAGACTCTATGACGATCTCGGGTCAATAGACTACTCTGTACCAGTGTCACCAGAGAACTGCCATCTGACGTGAGGTATAATACCATCTGGGAGTTCTCGGCGAGTCCGTCCAGTGTACCCAGTCTCTACTGAGCACCCGTATATCATCTCTGGTGTCAAACACCGATGGATATGGGATCATCCATCGCCCATCTGTATGGGTCGAGAAGGTACACGCTAGTCTACTCTGGTGTATCGATGCCCCATCTCGATACACCCACGACTAGGGACTTTGAAGGATGTACTTATGGACTACCATGTCCCCACTAGTATGATCCGCATCATAGTCCAGGTAGTCAAGTACACATCCTAAGGGCTTTACCAACATGTAACAGAGAGACAATCAGTATACACGTTAAGGTAAAGAGCAACCAGATAGCATACTATTATGTCGAGCAAGAAAGTCCTCCCTATATACGTCCCAGCATCCACTACAATATACATCCAATGTACAGTAATGGCCTCTAGGGCATATATATAACTAACATGTGTAGGGTTCCCTGCTGTGTTGTCTAGGTCTTTGGCATGTCTAGTTTTGTGATATCTTACCTGTAGGAAAATCTGGGACCATATACCGCTTTTGGTGTCCGTTGTGTTTGCGCGATACGCGCGATACCTGAGTGGGTTCTGTGATCCAGCGTGTCGCGATGGTTTTAGACGCGTATACACACGATTCAGCGTATCGTGCACACGCGCGTTTGGTTCGCGACGCGAGTTTCTCGTTTTGGTTCGATGTCGTGTTTCGCGGAATATTTTGGCTTATATATGATTTTCATGTCGTATTTGCAGGTTTGCAGGCAGGAACTACGGACACAGCTATAGGGGAGCAGATGGTAGGATTCACCTAGAGTGGAGTGTAGGTGAGTAGATTTAACATCTACAGGGGAATCGCCCGCATGGCGTTATGCGTCTGGGCTAGGATTCAATACCTGTCGCACATTCTACGTCATTGTAGAATTGCGTCTTTACTTTATTTCCTTGATATAGTTATATACTGTGACTAGCAGCCGTAGGACACTGCACACATTATTGACGGTTCATGTTGCACGAGCACGGATTGTATGCTACACACACACCGTCAATAATTGCCATGTTACACACTACCCCTTATAGCTACTATTGCTTACCACATGACATCTAGCTACCGGTATACCTATAGTGTATCATACCTTTAGTGATAGGTACATTTACACCTTACGATACAGCTACAGGTATACCTTTTAGATATTTTACTTATACCGGGGGATATCTTACTCATATTCTTCTTATACCCAGGGGGGTATACGACATCAGTTCTTATGGGTAGATACCTATACTTGGATGTACCTTATTGATTTTGCATACATCTGGTTCAGCTATATACTTTTGTTTACCTGCTCGCATTCAGATATATCGCATTGTTTATTTTGATTTTATATGATGTTTTCGGGATTTGGGAACCGCGGGAGTTCATGAAATTATGCATACATTGAACAACCCGGTTTCCTTGATATGATATTTGCGCGTCCACCATGAGTTTTATCGGTGCTGATTATATACTCCATACGAGGTGTGGTTGCCGTATGAGAGTACATGGTGGGGCCCGGTATGGTTCCCCTCGGCAAGAAGATCGATGGGTTTGTCGATTGAGCCTGGAGGCGGGAGAGTACCTACCGGTGATTGGTTGGACCTGGCAGTTGTCCGGTGGATACTGGCCAGAGTCGAGAGATGGATGCGGGATGATCTGTACTGTCGGGGCCGAGGGCCGATACCACAGACGGACCCCGTGGGCCGATCCGGACTGACGGAGCCCGATATACGAGGATTTCTGTGTCGATGCTTGGCACACTGTTTTCATGATATTTCTTTAACCCCTTTGTATATAACAGGGGATTTAGCCGTTGTTATATATACCCTTATACCAATATTAGTGGAATGGGACGCTAATATATGTGTATTGCCCCCATCATACTTATTTCTGTGTATTTACCTTTAAGATGTTAGATTCTTACTTGAGATTCGACTTGGGATATAGGTGATTCATCGACATTGGATATTGGATATGAATGAGATTGTTGATTTGTACATTCGAGATATAGGAGAGCTATTCGATATTGTACATTGAGCTGATGTGAGACTTATATGTTGTGAGAGCCCAATGTGGGGGCTGATTTGAGGATTTAGGATTTGAGTGTCTTGATGGATGGTGATCCTGCCACGATGTCAGGTTTCCGTGGAAATGACATATTCCACCCTACACCTCACCCTTACCTATTTTTATGCACAGATTCATATAGTGGTAGTACCTGTTAGTGTACCCTTATGATAAGTTGCTTATCTACATTCTCATATCCTTTTTGCATAGTTATTGCATACTATTGTCATGTTACTATTGCTTCACATATTGGTTGTACCTGTTAGTGTACTCTCCTTTATTCAGCATTTGCATGACATGTTATTACTGTAATCGCATATCTTAGATCATGCTGTACGTGCATTCCTGCGATTACCTGCATATGTTTTATACTATTCACGAGTTGGCAACTCACCCCCGTTGTGCCACAGGTGTTTCAGGTTATTCCCCAGAGTAGTCGAGGCAGGCTATTCTTCTATTCAGCTATTCCGCTATTCAGCTATTTATCTTTTGCCACAGATACCGCATCGGCTCACAGTACCTTTTGCTTAGGTGGGTTAGATGATTATCTGTATTTCATATTGTACATTCGTTGTATTTTGTACTCTCCATCTACTATTGTATTGTGGACTTAGAGACTTGGTGAGGACGTATTTGTATATTATTGTGGATTTGTTGTCTTTTATATTCAGCTTTCTCTCTACTGTCTTTATTTCTTCGCTACGGCGTCATATATTTGTATTGTATTCATCTTGGCTGATTTTTTTACAAAAAGGGGTGTTGCCAAATTTAAAAGAAGGAAAGTAAGACTTTTAAAGAATTTGGGTTGCGATTTCAAATGTTTCAAAACTTATATTTTCTTTTCCGTATTTTTATGGTTTAGACTTCTGGGTTTTGGCTTTCTTTTGCTACGTTACGTCTTAGTCCGTTGCGTAGTATTAGGGCCGTCACGAGCCAATTTTGTGTTAGTTGTATGTATGCCCTAGAGGCCAGTATTGTACAGATGTTGTATATTATATTGGATGCTTGGACATATATAGAGATGACTTTCTTGCTCGATATGATAGTATGCTATCTGGTTACTCTTTATCTTAACATGTACACTTGTCTCTTTAAACTGTCTTATAGTTACATGTTGGTAAAGCCCTTAGGATGTGTACTTGACTACCTGGACTATGATGTAGATCATACTAGTGGGGACATGGTAGTCCATAAGTACATCCTTCAAGGTCCCTAGTCGTAGGTGTATCGAGACGGGGCATCGATATACCAGAGTAGACTAGCGTATACGCTTCTCGACCCATGAGATGGGCGATGGATGATCCCATATCCATTGGTGTTTGACATCAGAGATGGTGTACGGGTGCTCAGTGGAGACTGGGTACACTGGACGGACTCGCCGAGAACTCCCAGATGGTATTATACCTCACGTCAGATGGCAGTTCTCAGGTGACACTTGTGCAGGTTAGTCTGTAGACCCGAGATCGTCATAGATTCTTGTGTGATTCCTACTGTGCTTTGATCTCCACCTTACCACGTCCATGAGGGCCTGCAAAACGGTGGTCTTTGGGTACAGTCCCGAGTCACATGGAGGAAATGAGCGATAGGAGGGGTTTCGTCTCTCCCGGTATTGGGGGTTGATGTTGCGCTGTGCTCGATTGGCCATAACAGGGAAGTCCCTGGCCAGGGCTGATCAGAGATTTGCTGGTAAGTGTTACCAGTAGTTTCTCGACCCGTTATGAGCCTCACATCGGCACGACTTATCGGTTATTGGGGTCTGACGTTTACCACCCCTAGACTTGATATGCGACGTATTAGACGAACAGACCGGACTGTACGGTAAGTGTTACTGGTTGGATTCACAGGAGTGTGAGCGGGCTAGCTCGTCGATCTTCTGATCGCTCAATACCCGGATGGCCGTTACGTTTAGCAGACCGCTTGCGGCTTGTGGGTGCTTGATATGATCATCATCTACTACCGGCGTATTGACGAGTCTTTAGAGTCCTACACAGAGGTTTCCTGGCTCAAGCGAAACGAAATAGGAGCGCATATGAGATATGTGAAGGACCGAGAATAATGCGTGTATGTGATATCGCATTTCATTCTTGCGATATATGTTTCGATTGGTTATATTCGATATGACCTAGTTATCGAATCATTGATTCGATAAATCGATACATTGAATACTAGTCGGTTATGTGCGACATGACCGGATCATTGAATCAAATGTTGATTTAATGATTTTATGTATAATTATATATTTGATATATTACTTTGCATTAACTAGTATTGGTTCACTTTATATGGATTTTCTCACTTGATGTGCATGATGTATATGTGATATACTTTTGTGCACTTGTTTGTATCATATTTGATGATGCATGTTTATATGGTTAAGTATAAAGAATAAAACCTTGGTTAAGTAGATAATTAGGGTTTTGATTTAATCACTCATTTATTTATCCATTCCTTTTCATTTAAATAATTTTATGAAAACAAAATGGTTTTCCTTTTGTCTTGAAGCTTGATGAAGCTTCATGAAGGTTTGACTCAAAGACCATTTTGTCTTCATGCTAAACCCTAACTATTCCCACTTACCATGGTTTGCTCTCTACACTTAACCTTAGTTATATTATGATAAGTATTAATTTTATTTCATTATTAAAAAGAGACTTATCATAATTCTAGCTCATCTTCTTCTTCATCTTCAAGTTTGAAACCTTGAGGCCATCAATGGCAACTTGAGCTTGAGAGTGAGAAATCCAATTCTAAAGAGAACCCACCTCCTATTTCTTCATCCTCTACCTCTTGCCAAGTAGTAGAGTGTGTTTTCTTCACAAGTTTCATCACTTTGTGAAGTGGGAGCTTGATCTAGCGATGCTTCGACGTAGATCATCTTCGGCATCGTCGTCGATGACCAAGCCCGTTCATTCTCCGATGAAGCCGACGCTATAGCCCGGGGTTCGACTTGGACAGTGAGGAGACTTCGTTGCGGAGCCGTGGAGGTGGATATCCGGATCTACAAAGGTTGTAATTTCCGTATACTTATAGTTAAGTATTAACTAGTTTACTTTTTCGCCTAGATTTCTAGCAACGATCCGTAGTCTAGAGTTTCTCGGCACCGTTAAATTTGAAACGGGCATGGTCGATGCCTTGTGAGACCTCATTAGGGTTCCTAGGAACCCTACAGTGGTATCAGAGCCTAGATAGAGCCTTAGGCGAAGTCTAGACGGAGTTTGAAGTCCGAACGAACCCGAAACCCTAACCCGATAATGCTCTCTGGACTTTTTCCAAATTTGTGGTTTTTTGTCAATTAAAAATGCTTAAAAAATTCAGCAATGAAATCTAAGAATTACGGTGCAAAAAGTTTCCCATGAACAGTACTTTGTGCGGCGGAACCGCGGCAGAAGCCTAGCTTCTGCGGCGGTTCCGCGGCTATTTGGTGACGTCAGCCTTAAGTGTTTGCACAGTAATTCCTGATTAATTATTCTGAGTTTTCTGGGAATTTTTTAAATTGGCTCTTAAGTTGAGTGTTCTGGGGTTAAATTGGGAAACGATGTTTCGATCGGATTATCGAACCTTGTCTTTGTGTACTTCCGGATAATTTATAGAATATGTTAAAAATTTCGACCGGATATAAATACCCAACTTTTCCCCTGTCGGGAAATTTCCAAGTGTTGGATTTTTCCGTAGTTTAACGACATTCTAAGTAGTGCAAGTAACGCGATGGACCCTCTAGAAGACAACAAACCTTAACTCGATTATGTGACCGTCTTGAACTGCCCTTTGAACCTTCGGGTTTGGGGCAGTACGGCGTGCCACATGTGAGGCGTTGGCTTGACCCTTCTACGGCTGGACCGTTGGTACTGAGGCACGAACTGAATATTGCTAGACTTATTTCATGTGTTGGACTGTATCGAGAAAACTTGGGTGTTCGAATATTCGATCGGAAAGTTTAACATTTTCTGTTTATCTGGAATGTGATACAATAATTGGAATTCACAAACAGTTATGAGATAACTGGATGAATGTTATAAATCTAGCGGTTTAGTCTCACTTGATATTGAAAAGAGTTTTCGATAATGGGACTAAAATGCGGGATTTATATCTGTTAGGCATTTGATGTCTAAGTATTTCATTTGATTAGGCATGTGAGTTCTAAAGAAGTTGCGGATTCCAATTATTGTAGTTTTACACTTTCTTTTTTGTGACCGTAAGTGTAATATGTGATATCGCCGGTTTCGTTGCTATATGTCAACGACAATTGGGATGCGCATATTTACTTACGTTGATGACATGTGATATTATGTGTTGCTGGATATGTTATATTGGATCGTCGTGTTCGAATAGCCGGGGGTTTTTAAGTGAGATGAGTGTTTTTCATTTTCATTCATGTAAAAACCTGTATGTAATATTCTTTTATTTGGGGCACTTCCAGGTAGCGGAAGTTGTCACCTTTTGTATATTATTTACTTTTTCGCATTAGGATAGACCCAAGGAGGGGAGCACAAGTAACCGGGTTCTGGGGTCCTGTGGGAGACCAACTCGAGGAGTCGAGTCCGGGTCTCCTAACCCTAGAATTGGCAGGGTTTCTTGCCGCTCTCGTAGGGGTCTAAGGGTGTGGGATTGGCTATTTCATATGTTTTTCTGCTGCGATATCTGTGTTGTGACTTTGTGATGGATATAGTATATAGTATAAATGATATATTATATACACGTTACTTATGTTTTACACCCGCGCTAGCCCTGCCCTGCTCTGTCGTTAGTTACCTAACCTAACGGTGCACGAGGGGACATCGAGGCGAATGCGGATGGCATAAGTGTACGTCATATCTATCTGTGATGTTTAGGTATTTAAATGATGGGACTTCATTAATGTGATTAATGAAAGATAAGAAACCTAAGATGTTGTGGAATCGAATTTTAAAATAAAACAGGTAGCTACAGTTCTTGCTTTGCACAGCGGTATATATGATATACCCTGCACCTTATTCGATAAGGAAAGGACCGAGATCCCTTCACCGGGAGTGACTCCTTTAGCAATAACTGGCAAATGCTACACACTCGGTTTGCTTTTGACTGCTTTTGGGTTTTTGCTTTGCACAGCGATATATATGATATATCCCGCACCTCATTCGATGAGGAAAGGACCGAGATCCCTTCACCGGGAGTGACTCCTTTAGCAAAACTAGAAAAGCCTCAAAATCACTCCATTTCAAAACTTCATTTGATTCTACAACGATATCAAGTTCATTACGCTCATGGTTTTCAGAAAAACCTGGCGTAGCCCTCCGTCATTTCAGATGAGTAGTAGTTAGTATTCGTGCTACGTTTGTTGGCCTGCATCAAGGCGTAGTGTGCGGTAGCTAACTAGTATTTATCTGCTTATGCATATGATGCAGATTGGATTAGGGTAGTCGTGCGACTTTGTTGGCCTGCGTCAAGGGTCGTACGGGTGGGTTTAATTCGATCAGGAAATGACAGGTTGAACTTGACTAGCGCACTATGGTTTGTTGGCCTGCGTCAAGGTCATAGGACGCTAGGGGCAAAAGTATTATCGGGAATTTCAAGTGTTGAAATTTGCAATGAGATTGCATCCTTCTATGAGATAGTTGGATCCCGATACCCACTGCGAGTAAGAGTTACTCCTGGGAGAGTTTTACACATTGCAATTAGCTGATCAAGTAGGTGTCTAGAGAGGTGTCAACGGGGTTACGCCTTTGGGAAAACGAAGTTTACATTAATTAGGTTCGTGCGAAAGCACGGGGGACCTCCCTCAAAGTACCGACACTGGCCTGGCTGAAAGGTTGGCGAACTTGTAGTGTGTAATTAATCCCGGCTAGTCTTTCCTTTTAGGGTTTGAAGGAAGATTTGATAAAAAGTAGTGGGAGCCATCCTGATTAGATAAGATAACAACCAATCTGATCTTGCACGAGCATACGCTAAAGTGTTTTCTTCTCTCTCTCTCCAGGTAGCGACCAGTTCATGCCTTAATCAAGATAATAATATGGATGTATTGACCGAACCCGCATGTTATACTGTGCTGGGGAACGTTGGTTCCGTTCTTTCTTATAAGAGTTATAGGAATGAACAGGATATAGGGGAATACCAGGATTCCCATGCCACCTGAATGAAGAAAGTACATGTTGATGCATTTTCTTCGGGTGTGTTCGTTACTGAGAACTGTTTCTCCATTTGCTCTACGTCCTGGGTATTAGATACCGGGTCAGGATCCCATATATGTAATCAGTTACATGGGCTTAGGAAAGGTAGAGAACTTGGAGAAGGTGATAAAGACATTAGAGTTGGAAATGGTGCAATTGTTGCACCTAAGACTGTCGGGGAATATCACCTTGTATTACCAACTGGTAATACATTGGTTCTGAACGAATGCTATTACATGCCGAACCTGATATGCAACATTATATCGGTTTCTTTATTAAGTAAAGAGGGATATAATTTTGTATTACAGGACAATGTTATGAACATTTTCCATAACCAAAAGTTGGTTGGATCAGGCACGTTGTGCAATGGCATTTATGTTCTAAATCAATCAACAGTTCTGAGCATAACAAACACACACAAGAGGAAGAGTTCTGAACTCAACGAATCCTTCTTGTGGCATTGTAGACTGGGCCACATCAATGCGACACGACTAGCTAAGTTGCATAAAGATGGATATTTAAATCCGTTTGAATTTTCATCTTATGACACTTGCCAGTCATGTCTCAAAGGCAAGATGACCAAAACTCCGTTTACGGGACACGGAGAAAGAGTTACCGAACTCTTGGGACTTATACATAGTGATGTATGCGGTCCCATGTCTACACATGCCAGGGATGGTTCTTCATACTTCATTACATTCACTGACGATCTCTCTAGGTTCGGGTATGTGTTCCTGATGAAACACAAATCAGAAGCTTTTGAGAAATTTAGGGAATATAAGCAAGAAGTTGAGAACCAAACCGGAAAAAGTATTAAAATCCTACTATTTGATCGAGGAGGAGAATACTTAAGCAATGAATTCCCGGACTTCCTAAAAGAGAATGGGATTCTCTCTCAGCTGACTCCTCCATATACACCACAGCACAACGGTGTATCAGAACGGAGGAACCGCACCCTATTAGATATGGTGCGCTCTATGATGAGCACAGCTGAGTTACCTATTTCCTTCTGGGGATATGCACTGGAAACAGCTGCAGACCTATTGAATATGGTTCCCACCAAAACCGTGCCAACCACTCCATATAAGATATGGAAAGGAAAGAGACCATGTCTTAATTATGTTAAGATATGGGGTTGTCCGGCCTATGTAAAAACACAAAATCCGGAAAAACTCGCGGCAAGGTCCATTCTGTGTAAGTTTATTGGATATCCCAAACATTCGCGAGGGTATATCTTCTACCACCCTGAGGAACAAAGAGTGTTTGTTTCTCGGCATGCCACCTTTTTAGAAAAGGAATTTCTTGAAAAAGAGATTAGTGGTCATGAGGTAGAACTGGAAGAGGTTCCAGCTACAGAAGCTACAACAGAAGATCTGGTGGAACCAGAGGATTCCGTAGTTCCCGATGAACCCCAGCCACTCCGCCGATCTCGTAGGGTTCCTCGCCAACCTGAGAGATACTACGGTTTTCTCATGGACGGTGGGAGCGAGGATTGCATCATGGAGGATGATGACCCAACTAGCTTCGAGCAGGCCATCACGAGTGGGGACTCAGTGAAATGGCTGGATGCTATGCGGTCCGAGATGGAATCCATGTACACCAACAAAGTATGGACTTTGGACGTTGCTCCTGAAGGGGTAAAACCCATTGGGAGCAAGTGGATCTTCAAGAAGAAACTTGGTGTAGATGGGAAAGTGGAGACTTTCAAAGCTAGACTTGTAGCAAAGGGTTTTCGTTAAAGACCAGGTGTGGACTATGACGAGACCTTTTCTCCAGTGGCTATGCTTAAATCCATCCGGATCATGCTTGCCATCGCTGCTTATCATGATTACGAAATCTGGCAAATGGATGTTAAGACCGCCTTTCTAAACGGTGATTTAGAAGAGTGCGTGTACATGACTCAGCCAGAGGGCTTCGTAGACAGTGGGAGCAGCGGGAAGGTGTGCAAGCTGCTTAAATCCATTTATGGATTAAAGCAAGCATCGCGGAGTTGGAACATCTGCTTTGACGTCGTTATCAAAGAGTTTGATTTCTTCAAAAACCCAGATGAACCTTGTATCTACAAGAAGGTGGCAGAGAGTAAGGTTGTCTTCCTCGTATTGTACGTGGACGACATACTCTTGATAGGAATTGATATTCCTATGTTGCAATCGGTCATGCTCTTCTTATCACAAAGATTCTCAATGAAAGATCTTGGTGATGCCTCCTGCATATTGGGAATCAGGATCTATAGAGATAGATCCAAACGGATTTTGGGATTGTCCCAATCCAGGTACATTGACACCATACTAAAGAGGTTTAGTATGGAAGAGTCCAAGCATGGGAACTTACCCACGATCTCTGGAGCCACTCTCTCCAAAGAGATGTCTCCCAAGACTGATTTGGAGAGAGCTCGCATGCAAGGGATACCCTATGCTTCGGCAGTAGGCTCTATCATTTATGCGATGCTATGTACCAGACCCGATGTAGCATACTCACTAAGTATAGTGAGCAGGTATCAAGCTGATCCTGGAGAGAGTCACTGGACAGCTGTGAAGAGCATTCTCAAGTACTTGCGAAGGACTAGAGATATGTTCTTGGTGTATGGTAACGGAGAGCTCCAAGTGGAGTCCTTTACCGATTCGAGCTTCCAGAGTGATAAGGACGACTCTAAGTCGCAGTCGGGTTTTGTCTTTACCCTTTACGGAGGGGCGGTTAGATGGAAGAGTTCCAAGCAGGAAACCGTGGCAGACTCGACGATGGAGGCTGAATACATCGCTGCCAACGATGCTGCCAAAGAGGCTGTCTGGATCAAGAAGTTCATTACTGAACTTGGAGTGGTTCCATCCATTGAGCATCCAATACCTTTGTATTGCGATAACAATGGAGCAGTGACTTTGGCCAAGGAACCCAGGTCCCATCAGCGATCTAGGCATATTCTGAGGCGGTATCACCTGATCCGGGAGATAGTTGATCGCCGGGAGATCGAGGTCAGGAGGGTTGACACGAAGAACAACACGGCGGATCCACTCACGAAGGCCATTCCCCAGATACAGTTTGAGAGACTCTTCGGGATGCTCGGTATGCGATACTACAGCAGCTGGCCCTAATGCAAGTGGGAGATTATTAGTTGTATGTATGCCCTAGAGGCCAGTATTGTACAGATGTTGTATATTATATTGGATGCTTGGACATATATAGAGATGACTTTCTTGCTCGATATGATAGTATGCTATCTGGTTACTCTTTATCTTAACATGTACACTTGTCTCTTTAAACTGTCTTATAGTTACATGTTGGTAAAGCCCTTAGGATGTGTACTTGACTACCTGGACTATGATGTAGATCATACTAGTGGGGACATGGTAGTCCATAAGTACATCCTTCAAGGTCCCTAGTCGTAGGTGTATCGAGACGGGGCATCGATATACCAGAGTAGACTAGCGTATACGGTTCTCGACCCATGAGATGGGCGATGGATGATCCCATATCCATTGGTGTTTGACATCAGAGATGGTGTACGGGTGCTCAGTGGAGACTGGGGACACTGGACGGACTCGCCGAGAACTCCCAGATGGTATTATACCTCACGTCAGATGGCAGTTCTCACGTGACACTTGTGCAGGTTAGTCTGTAGACCCGAGATCGTCATAGAGTCTTGTGTGATTCCCATTGTGCTTTGAACTCCACCTTATCATGTCCATGAGGGCATGCAAAACGGTGGTCTTTGGGTACAGTCCCGAGTCACATGGAGGCAATGAGCGATAGGAGGGGTTTCGTCTCTCCCGGTATTGGGGGTTGATGTTGCGCTGTGCTCGATTGGCCGTAACAGGGAAGTCCCTGGCCAGGGCTGATCAGAGATTTGCTGGTAAGTTTTACTAGTAGTTTCTCGACCCGTTATGAGCCTCACATCGGCACGACTTATCGGTTATTGGGGTCTGACGTTTACCACCCCTAGACTTGATATGCGACGTATCAGACGAACAGACCGGACTGTACGGTAAGTGTTACTGGTTGGATTCACAGGAGTGTGAGCGGGCTAGCTCGTCGATCTTCTGATCGCTCAATACCCGGATGGCCGTTACGTTTAGCAGACCGCTTGCGGCTTGTGGGTGCTTGATATGATCATCATCTGCTACCGGCGTATTGACGAGTCTTTAGAGTCCTACACAGAGGTTTCCTGGCTCAAGCGAAACGAAATAGGAGCGCATATGAGATATGTGAAGGACCGAGAATAATGCGTGTATGTGATACCGCATTTCATTCTCGCGATATATGTTTCGATTGGTTATATTCGATATGACCTAGTTATCGAATCATTGATTCGATAAATCGATACATTGAATACTAGTCGGTTATGTGCGACATGACCGGATCATTGAATCAAATGTTGATTTAATGATTTGATGTATAATTATATATTTGATATATTACTTTGCATTAACTAGTATTGGTTCACTTTATATGGATTTTCTCACTTGATGTGCATGATGTATATGTGATATACTTTTGTGCACTTGTTTATATCATATTTGATGATGCATGTTTATATGGTTAAGTATAAAGAATAAAACCATGGTTAAGTAGATAATTAGGGTTTTGATTTAATCACTCATTTATTTATCCATTCCTTTTCATTTAAATAATTTTATGAAAACAAAATGGTTTTCCTTTTGTCTTGAAGCTTGATGAAGCTTCATGAAGGTTTGACTCAAAGACCATTTTGTCTTCATGCTAAACCCTAACTATTCCCACTTACCATGGTTTGCTCTCTACACTTAACCTTAGTTATATTATGATAAGTATTAATTTTATTTCATTATTAAAAAGAGACTTATCATAATTCTAGCTCATCTTCTTCTTCATCTTCAAGTTTGAAACCTTGACGCCATCAATAGCAACTTGAGCTTGAGAGTGAGAAATCCAATTCTAAAGAGAACCCACCTCCTATTTCTTCATCCTCTACCTCTTGCCAAGTAGTAGAGTGTGTTTTCTTCACAAGTTTCATCACTTTGTGAAGTGGGAGCTTGATCTAGCGATGCCTCGACGTAGATCATCTTCGGCATCGTCGTCGATGACCAAGCCCGTTCATTCTCCGATGAAGCCGACGCTAGAGCCCGGGGTTCGACTTGGACAGCGAGGAGACTTCGTTGCGGAGGCGTGGAGGTGGATATCCGGATCTACAAAGGTTGTAATTTCCGTATACTTATAGTTAAGTGTTAACTAGTTTACTTTTTCGCCTAGATTTCTAGCAACGATCCGTAGTCTAGGGTTTCTCGGCACCGTTAAATTTGAAACGGGCATGGTCGATGCCTTGTGAGACCTCATTAGGGTGCCTAGGAACCCTACTTTTTGGGTCGTGACAAAGTTGGTATCAGAGCGCTAGGTTTTACCTTTCGGAGTGTAGGATGATCTTAGTATGATGGAGTAGGTAGCTTAAGCAAAGTAACGTAGTGTGTGAATGTCTGCAGCATACCCACGATGCGATACTTCGCCTAAAGTGACCTAAGTACAATTTGCTTGACATTCCTTCCTTGATGATTCGTATCCTTGAGATTCGATTTCCTTATTCTTATTGAATCTCATCTTCCTTGATGACTATGGGGACTCAGAGTGATGGAGCGAGGGCCGAGGTCAGAGTTGGCTCGGGTGGGACGAGTACTGACCAGGATGGCACTCAACTTGCACAGGTGCAGACGGACCAACCTACGACCTATACGATTGATAGACTTTTGGAAGAGATGCAGGATTTCCGCCAGACGATGAGTTCTTTGGTTGATGTCGTTCGGGAGCTACGACAGGATGTTGTTACCCCTGTCACTCAGTTGTCGCTTACGGTCAGCATGCAGCAGTCCGTCACTTACATAGCACCAGTGGTTGCAGCTCCAGTTGATGAGGCGCATATTCCAGTGGCTCAGAGAGTTCCAGGACAGTGGAGGACTCGTACCAGTGTACCAGCCCAGAGACAGAGGTTTGGTCGTCGGGACAGATTTCGTGGCCGTCGCGGGAATAGCAGATGCTTAGGACGAGGACAGTCGTTCAGCTCTCATCCCCAGGATGGTCAGCAGTCAGCACGTGGATGTTTTCGATGCGGGAGCCTTCAGCACTTCGTCAGGGATTGTTCCTTGGCACCTCGTCAGGATCGTTTTCAGAGAGGCCGTGGACGTGGAAGATTCGCTCAGAGGGCTCAGTCTACCAGAGGAGTTCATCCAGCTGCGAGTAGAGGGCAGATGCAGGAGTTTGCTTCTACTCATCGAGATGCGCAGACGTCCAGTGTGGAGTTTTCAGGTACCCTTGATTTATATGTTCTTCCATTTATTCGTTTGTTTTCTTGCTTGTACCGTGGTTGGGTAGATTAGTCGTAATGGTGTTAACTTCTGTCAGCGATTCTTTTGTTGCGCGACACGTATTTCAGTTTCGTGCCAATCGGATAGGAGATAGAGATTCGTCCGTCGTTGTGATCCTTCTAGAGATGTTGGATTTGACGTTCTCCTGGGCACGGATTGGTTAATTGCGTGCTAGGTGTCTGTGGACTACCGTGAGGAAACAAGTTAGGTTTCGTTTCCCCGGCAAGTCAGTTCTTGTTGTGCAGGTGGATAGTTGTGCCGCCTCTCACAGCTTGAATTCAGCCTTTTTCGCTAGTCGGCTACTGAGGAGATGTCGTGGATTCTTGGCGTTCCTTCATGATACCGGAGCCACAGTGGGATCGTTGGACCGGGTTCCTTTCGTGCGAGAGTTTTTCCGACGTTGTTCCGGATGAGCCGGCGAAGCTTAGGAGCTAAAGGATCAGCTGCAGAGTTATGGTTTGGGGAGTTTTGTACGTCTGAGTGTTTCGCTTTTGGAAGCTCCTATTTCTGTTCATCGAGGAGAAAGACGGCAGTTTGGGGTTGCGTATCGACGGATCGTCAATTGAACCGGCTTATGGTGCGGATATGTATCCTTCATCTCGCCGTGACGATTTCTTCGATCAACTCCTGAGTGCGAGACATTTTCTAAGTTTGTTTGGGATCAGGTCATCATTATTGCGGTTTCGGAGTGATGGCATTCCGAAGTCTGCCTTGTGCGTGCTACGGGCTTTGTGTGTATCAGTGAGTCATTGGATTCCCTGATGCCCTGGCAGCATTCGTAGATATGATGAACCGGATTTCTTCAGGACGTTCCTCGACCAGTTTCTGTTGTGTTATTTACGACATTCTGGTCTATTTAATGTGTCTTGAGGGACAGGAGTAGCACTGAGGATTTGTTATGTAGATACTGGGAGAGTACCAGCAGTTGCTAAATTCTCAGAGTGTTTCTTCAGGCTTGTTTGTGTTGACTCCTAGGTCTTGTAGTCATGGGAGACGGTTTCGTATGATTCCGAGGGAGATCGTGGCCGTACAGCTTAGGCCGAGACTTGTGTGCCGGACGGAGGTCCACAGATTGTTGGGCTTAGCAGGTTTTACCGCCGTTTCATGCAGGATTGCTAGAGTAGCGCTGCACCGTCGACTTAATTGACCAGAAGGGAGGTTTCTTTTCCTTGGACTGAGGCATGTGTGCGGAATTTTCGGCAGTTGAAGACTCGGTTAACAACTGCATTAGTCCTTTCTTTGCCTTTGGCTCGGACGACTTTGTTGTTTAACTGTAATGTTTCTTGAGTGGGCTCGAGGGTGTACTGATGTGACACTACAGAGTCATCGCTTTTGCTTCCCTACATTTGGAGGAAGTACGAGAAGGATATTCCACTCATGATCTGGAGATGGCCGCGGTGGTTTTGCGTTGGAGATATGGGGACACTACTTGTTTGAGAGTCGTGTCAGATTTTCACGGACCACCAGAGCTTAATGTACATCTTCCTGCTGGGGATTTGGATTGTTGTGTTAGTCTTCTGCATATTTACAGTTTTTGTGTGATCGTTGAGTATAGCTTAAGTTCGTCTCTACGGAGGGGACAGCTTGCTCATGTCCGCGCCCGACCACTTCCCTTAAATCGTTTTCGCGAGACACTGCCCGTCGATGCTCGTACATCAGAGATACTTGAGCATATTCGACTGGGTAATGATTCGGAGACCTTGATTTGTGACAATGATGTGCTAAGTTAGGGACGCGTTTGAGTACCTGACATTATCAGGTAGAGACGTGCAATCCTAGAGTAAGCACATCAGTCAACTCTCAGTATTCATTCAAGTTCCACCAGCTTTGGCGTGACTTGTGAGATAGTTACGAGTGGACAGGGATGTAAAGAGAAGTTTCAGGTTTTGTCTCAAGGTGTCAGTCTTGTTGTGTGCTTGAGTCGAGCATCTGAGGCCGGCTGGAGAGTTGCAACCTTTTACCGTTCCGAAGTAGGAATGGGAGAAGATCTCCACGAATTTCGTTATGGTTTCTACCCAAGTTTGGTCAGGGTTTGACTCCATTCGGATTCTTGTCGTCCGGTTTTACTCAATGTGCTCAATTGTTTTTGTTAAGTTGTGTGTTTGTTTTGTTTGTCGTCAGCAGTTGGGATTGTCACTCGCCATCGTTAGGGTTCTCCTTCGATAGCTGTTATCAGGAGACACTCCAATTGGACACCCTTAGGCTTAGGGGTTAGGTCGTGTCGATCACCAGTCTGTTGTTCTTCTGACTCCGCGTAAGTAGGACTTTGGACCCCAGCTAGTCTAGAGACTTCAGAGACGGTCCAGTTGTGTTAGGTCAGGATGGGAATTGTCCATTGCGAACTGAGGTCTTATGCCGACTGTGTTAGCCATAGACTCGAGTTCGCAGGGACAGATCATGTATTCCTATGGACTTTCCGATGAGTGACGTGTTGGATTTTGGGAAGCTTATCCCAGGATTTAGGTCCTTCTGAAATCTTATAAGCGAGTTAGTTTCGTTGCCTTTAATTTGGCACTTCCGCCCAGATTATTGGATTTTCACCCCGTATTCCTTGTGATGATACTTTACAATTACCTTCATGACCTTCTCAAATGATTTGGCACCAGACCATTTAGCTGGACGTGATCTTTCGTTCACCAGCAGCCATGTGTGTTAATGGCTCGGCAGGTGGAGGAACATCGGTCAAGGGTCTTGCCATCTGTGAAGGGTTTTCTTGGGCGTTGCCGTATAGTGAGTTAGTCACTTGGGAGGCTGCAAGCGAGATTTGAGGATTTTAATCTTCTCTTTGAAGGTACGCGTAACAGTATAAGTTTTAAATTCGGGGACGAATTTCTTTTAAGGGGGGGAGATTGTAACACCTTAGATTGTGTTTTGTAGCTAATTATATTTTAATGTGTGGTTTTTAATAAAAAGTTTACCAAATTAAGTTTTAAATATTTTATCCTATTTATTGAGTATTTTATTAGAATTTTGTTAGGTACACACACACTTGTGCATGTAAACTAGGGTTGTTTTGGGGGTTTAACCATGATTAGCAATCATGGTTAGCTAACCATTGTCTTAAGTTAGTTTTAAGTTTTGTTTAAGGGTTATGGTTGTTCTTTTAAAAAAAAATGGAAAATGAATTTGCAAAAGGGTTTAATATTATTGTTTGATTGGTTGACCTTGGTGAGAGAGAGAGAGAGTGCATGATGGGGCATCATGGCTTTGCCCATGCCTTCATTAATGAGAGAGAGAGAGGAGGGGGTTGACCCTTAGGTGTTCTCTCATTCTCTCACTCTCATTCTCTCACTCCCATTCTTTCTCTCACACACACACACACTCAACACCAGAGGAAGCAGCAGCAAGCAGTAACAATAACAACAACAACAACAACAGCAGCAGCAGCTGCAGCAGCTGCAGCAGCCCCAGAAGAAGCAGCAGCTGCAGCAGCCGCAGCAGTAGAGCAGCAACAGGAGCCCCAGCAGCAGTAGCAGCTCCTCTCCACTTCTCCTCCTCCTTCTTGAGATCCTATAGGGTATATTTTCTGAACCCTATTGCTTGTTTGTGTAGCTTGTGTGTTAATTAGCTCGATTAGTGTTAAAATAGCTAATTTAGTGCTTGTTTTGGTGATTTGTGAGATGTGGTGATAAATTGTTGATTTTGTTAGCTACCTTAGGTTAATTTAGTGTTAATAGGGCCACTTCAACTGAGGAATAGCCAGATTACACTAAAATACCATAGGTTTTCCTTTTTGTGCAAATTGTCGTTTTTAAGCGATATTTGTGATTTCTGTGACCTGCTTGTGACCCGATGCCTTCAGGTCAAAATTGAGAATACTGGGACATGATACCTAGGTTTAGATCACACCACCAGAGCACGACCCCCTAACTCCCAACCCAGGCCGCCAATTTCATCATTTTGGCCGCAATTTACGGCCAGGAAGGGGACTGGGGTGTTGGGGTTTTGTGTAGGGTTCCCTGCTGTGTTGTCTAGGTCTTTGGCATGTCTAGTTTTGTGATATCTTACCTGTAGGAAAATATGGGACCATATATCGCTTTTGGTGTCCGTTGTGTTTGCGCGATACGCGCGATACGTGAGTGGGTTCTGTGATCCAGCGTGTCGCGATGGTTTTAGACGCGTATACACACGATTCAGCGTATCGTGCACACGCGCGTTTGGTTCGCGACGCGAGTTTCTCGTTTGGGTTCGATATCGCGTTTCGCGGAATATTTTGGCTTATATATGATTTTCATGTCGTATTTGCAGGTTTGCAGGCAGGAACTACGGACACGGCTACAGGGGGAGCAGATGGTAGGATTCACCTAGCGTGGAGTGTAGGTGAGTAGATTTAACATCTACAGGGGAATCGCCCGCATGGAGTTATGCGTCTGGGCTAGGATTCAATACCTGTCGCACATTCTACGTCATTGTAGAATTGCGTCTTTACTTTTTTTCCTTGATATAGTTATATACTGTGACTAGCAGCCGTAGGACACTGCACACATTATTGACGGTTCATGTTGCACGAGCACAGATTGTATGCTACACACACACCATCAATAATTGCCATGTCACACACTACCCCTTATAGCTACTATTGCTTACCACATGACATCTAGCTACCGGTATACCTATAGTGTATCATACCTTTAGTGATAGGTACATTTACACCTTACGATACAGCTACAGGTATACCTTTTAGATATTTTACTTATACCGGGGGATATCTTACTCATATTCTTCTTATACCCAGGGGGGTATACGACATCAGTTCTTATAGGTAGATACCTATACTTGGATGTACCTTATTGATTTTGCATACATCTGGTTCAGCTATATACTTTTGTTTACCTGCTCGCATTCAGATATATCGCATTGTTTATTTTGATTTTATATGATGTTTTCGGGATTTGGGAACCGCGGGAGTTCATGAAATTATGCATACATTGAACAACCCGGTTTCCTTGATATGATATTTGCGCGTCCACCATGAGTTTTATCGGTGCTGATTATATACTCCATACGAGGTGTGGTTGCCGTATGAGAGTACATGGTGGGGCCCGGTATGGTTCCCCTCGGCAAGAAGATCGATGGGTTTGCCGATTGAGCCTGGAGGCGGGCGAGTACCTACCGGTGATTGGTTGGACCTGGCAGTGGTCCGGAGGATACTGGCCAGAGTCGAGAGATGGATGCGGGATGATCTGTACTGTCGGGGCCGAGGGCCGATACCGCAGACGGACCCCGTGGGCCGATCCGGACTGACGGAGCCCGATATACGAGGATTTCTGTGTCGATGCTTGGCACACTGTTTTCATGATATTTCTTTAACCCCTTTGTATATAACAGGGGATTTAGCCGTTGTTATATATACCCTTACACCAATATTAGTGGAATGGGACGCTAATATATGTGTATTGCCCCCATCATACTTATTTCTGTGTATTTACCTTTAGGATGTTAGATTCTTACTTGAGATTCGACTTGGGATATAGGTGATTCATTGACATTGGATATTGGATATGAATGAGATTGTTGATTTGTACATTCGAGATATAGGAGAGCTATTCGATATTGTACATTGAGCTGATGTGAGACTTATATGTTGTGAGAGCCCAATGTGGGGGCTGATTTGAGGATTTGTGATTTGAGTGTCTTGATGGATGGTGATCCTGCCACGATGTCAGGTTTCCGTGGAAATGACATATTCCACCCTACACCTCACCCTTACCTATTTTTATGCACAGATTCATATAGTGGTATTACCTGTTAGTGTACCCTTATGATAAGTTGCTTATCTACATTCTCATATCCTTTTTGCATAGTTATTGCATACTATTGTCATGTTACTATTGCTTCACATATTGGTTGTACCTGTTAGTGTACTCTCCTTTATTCAGCATTTGCATGACATGTTATTACTGTAATCGCATATCTTAGATCATGCTGTACGTGCATTCCTGCGATTACCTGCATATGTTTTATACTATTCACGAGTTGGCAACTCACCCCCGTTGTGCCACAGGTGTTTCAGGTTGTTCCCCAGAGTAGTCGAGGCAGGCTATTCTTCTATTCAGCTATTCCGCTATTCAGCTATTTATCTTTTGCCACAGATACCGCATCAGCTCACAGTACCTTTTGCTTAGGTGGGTTAGATGATTATCTGTATTTCATATTGTACATTCGTTGTATTTTGTACTCTCCATCTACTATTGTATTGTGGACTTAGAGACTTGGTGAGGACGTATTTGTATATTATTGTGGATTTGTTGTCTTTTATATTCAGCTTTCTCTCTACTGTCTTTATTTCTTCGCTACGGCGTCATATATTTGTATTGTATTCACCTTGGCTGATTTTTTTTACAAAAAGGGGTGTTGCCAAATTTTAAAGAAGGAAAGTAAGACTTTTAAAGAATTTGGGTTGCGATTTCAAATGTTTCAAAACTTATATTTTCTTTTCCGTATTTTTACGGTTTAGACTTCTGGGTTTTGGCTTTCTTTTGCTACGTTACGTCTTAGGGCGTTGCGTAGTATTAGGGCCGTCACGGGCCAATTTTGGGTCGTGACAGGTGGCCATCACTAGAAATCCTCGGCCGAGGTAGTGGAGAATTACTGATTTGGATCAGTAGTTTCTCAGGAGGTGATGGGCTTCATACCGACACGAATCATCGCGTTATTAGGGGTCTGACTTTATCCACCCCCTAGACTCGATATGCGATACTCTTAGACGAACGGACCGGACTGTACGGATATTGTCACTGTCAGGCTCAGTAGGGTTTCTGGATGAGTTCGCTCGTCAGCTTCCTTTCCAATCAATACATAGGCAAACGTTACGTACAGCTTGTACCTCTGACGTGCTAGTGGTTATACCCAGTGCAAGTGTGTTGATGAGTCATTAGTGTCCCCCACAGACAGTTTCCTAAGTTCGGGCGAAACGTTGTAGAGGCCGTATGGTTTTATGGCAGGGTTCGGAAAATGCACGTGCGTTTACGCACGTGTCATATTTCGGGCAGATAATACTGGTGGGCTTTGGTTTAAGCCGGATCCGAGTATTATACTGTGTAGATATAATATCTTTGTCTCAGTTGCATTTGTTTTCGGTCGTAATACAAATGCGGGTATGTTTATACTGTTACGGGGTTATCCTGAAATTCGTTTCAGGATCGCTTTTGGAAGTTGCCAGTTTCCAGTTTTCTATCGGCCGTATTTAACATTCGGTTAAATGCGGATTTAACTTTTCTTGTGGTGAGTTATTGTGTGGAAGGTTCTAGGAGGTTCTTCAATTAGTGACTAGATTCATGAATCATTAGTTAGCATTAAATGAGTGATGAGTTGTTATGGTGACTAGGTTAATGATTCATGGATTGCATTTAATGTATTTTGGTGATTTATTCTTTCATCAAGTGTTGTGATAAGTTTCATATCATTATGGTCACCCTCTCCTCTCCTACACTCACCTCCCTCCTTCTATATATCTGGTCGTCCCCTCTTGGAGAGAATAAGATGGTTGCTAGAAAAAAAGATTAAGGTTTTGGATTCATAGAAATTAGTATATTCAATTCTCATTTCACCCGATTCCAAAAAGGCAACTTCATTAACCGTTCGTCCATAGCTTTGGACGAAGTGAGACAAAGTGTTCTACCCGTTCTCTACATCAATCTTGGTCATCTCTTTTAGCAAACTTGATGATCGAGTTGCCTCGGTTCAGAGGCGGGAGCCCGTTTAAAGATCCGTCGACGTGGTGCCACCTGGACGAGAAGACTGGAGATTCAGGAGATCGGAGCAGCCGCAACAAAGCGTGGGATGATGGTTGAAGACCGAAGGACTCGGATCGTTCGGTATAACATTTTTACCCACTTTGTAGTTTGTTAGTTTAGCTTTAATGGCAGATCCGGGTTATAGTATACGATAGCGCCAGTCAAAAAGTTTTTGTTCCGCATTTGGCGTCTGTTAGACGACCGGGACGCTACCGTTTACTTACAGGGGGTGTTCTACTAGCAAGTTACTTGTAGGTAAATCCTTAATCACAGTTGGAATTTAATTCTGTTAGTAGTTTAACTTTGAAATCAAAAATTGTCTCAAATATCGTATTTTAGTCAAAACGAGGCTCTGTTTGAATCTGTTTTAGTTTAGATAAAAATCAACTTAACAAAACAGTGCCAAAATGTTATATGTTGGACCTAGAATAACTCATAGGAATACAAGCAGGGGAGCTCGGATTTTGGCCGGCGACCTTAAAGAGAATTCCGGCGTCGCCGGATTTGTAGGGGGCTTGGGTGTTTTGGGTTGTGGGGTAGGTTTCTGTGTAGAATTTTGGTCATTTTGGTATTGTTTAATCAAGTTATTTTAACTGTATATAAAATCTGAAAGATAATATCGGAAAAGGTATCTAAAAACCCAAAATACGACACGGTAAAAACGTATTGCGATCTGTTTTCTGTCGCGATGCAGAGTCGGGTTAAATTCCAGTAAGGTTAAGTATTAGATAGCTTGAAATAGTTGTATACAATATAACTAGTACGTAGGAACGTGTGTTTTCAGATTCGCCGTGTCGGAGTAGCCGTTTCTTTATACAAGTTAATTTTCGATGTTAGATTCAAATACGGGAACTTCAGAGGCAGCAAGAAAAGGAAAAGGATTGGTGATTCCTGAGTAGATACGACGTATTTCCGGTGAGTAGACTAAACATCTACCGGGGAATTTTGTAAAGATGGCGTGTTACGCCCGTAGTTTTATTTAACTAAAAGTTTTACTTGTGTATGCTAAGTTAGTACTATGCATTCATATACATACCTATGCATCATTATAGTAATAGATGTAGAACACTGCACAATTATCGACGAGTTATGCCGCACGTGAACATCTTTACATGTTACACTACATCTCGTCGATATTAATGTGTCACTTTTACACAAAATATTCATCTTGTTACAAATGATTCTGATCATACCTAAATTATCAACAATAGTGGTAACTTGCATAAATGACATCATGTTTATCATCCAAGTATTCTAAGTTGATATGAGAAGTTTTGTCTTATTGAGAATTTATGGTTTGGTTTTCCTGTACTATTACATAAAGCCAGCGATTTCATGATTGATGTGACATGTCCACCATGAGATGTTTTATGATTTGGTTTTATTCCGGACCGAGTGGGGGAGCTATACGATCGCGGATTTACACGTTATTCAAACTGAGTGGGGGAGATATACAGTTGGATACATGGTGGACCCGGTCGAGACCGAGGGGCAGGATAGCCGCATTTGAGGCGGGGGAGCCTAGCGAGGTTACTCGATACCGGATATAGTGGTGAAATACAACGGATAGCTAGACGATACCGACCGGTATTATTGATTACAGGATCATTCGAGGAATGATGCCTGAGAGAAAAGGAAGTTTTGTGTCGATGATGGACACAGAAAGATGAATTTTATTGAGAATAAATGATGAGATTTCAGTTTTGGTTATCTGATTGTAGTATAGATTCATGTTTTCCATATACTATCGTATATCATACCTGCTCTCATTTCGGTTAGTTATGATACTCATATTTACATTATTAACCGCTATATGTTAGTTATATTCACTGAGTTGACAACTCACCCCCGTTGTGCCATAGTTCCTTGCAGGGGTAGAGTGGACGGTTAGCAGCAGCGCAGATCCACTTTTTCCGCTTTTATCGCATCTTTTGCTAGGTGGTTACATATGTAGTAACCTTCTCTTTTGGTATTGTATTTTGTATCTAGAAAATCTCCATCAGACCTTGTATTATGACTTATCATGAGAGGATTATATGTATATTAATTGACAGGTGAGATCGTGGTTATGTTAGTGGATATTTCTTTTATTCATATCTGTGATTCTATTGGTCTCTTATAAGTTGTAAATTTTTATTCCACTGTTCTTATTGTTGATCCCAACTAGAGATGCAATGTAACACCTTAGAATGTGTTTTGTAGCTAATATTATTTTAATGTTTGGTTTTTAATAAAAAGTTTACCAAATTAAGTTTTAAATATTTTATCCTAATTATTGTGTATTTTATTAGAATTTTATTAGGCGCACACACACTTGTGCATGATAACTTGGGTTGTTTTTGGGGTTAAGACATGATTGGTAACCATGGTTAACCAACCATTTCTCCCCTAATCTAGTTTAATATTTGTTTAAGTGTTATGGTTGTTAATAGTATGGGTTTCAAGCATGATAGTTTTAAAATTTAAAATGGATTTAAGGTGGGTTTTTAAATGTGTTTGGTTGACTTGGAAGAGGCATCATGGCAAGCCCATGCTTGCAATTAATGTGGAGAGAGAGAGAGAGGAATGGGGGGGCTTGACCCTATGCATTATCTTTCCCTTGCTTGCACCTTCTCTCATTTTTCACTCATTCTCTCACTCTCTCAAACACACACACACACCCACACTCACCTTCAGCTGAAGGCTTCGGCAGCAGCAACAAGGAGAGCAACAACAAGAGCTGAAGCAGCACCAGAGGCAGTAGCAGTGGCAGCAGCAAGCAGCACCATCAGCAGCAACATCATCATCACCAGCAGCCTTCAGCAACAGCAGAGCTCCAGCATCACCCTCATCATCAGCAAGAGCAGCAGTAGCAACATCAACAACAACAACCAAAACAGCAGCAACAATAGCAGGAGCAGCATCAGACAGCAACAGCAGCAGCAGTAGCAGAAACAGAAGCAGCTTCAGAGGCAGCAGCAGCAGCTTGAGCTCCAGCAACTTGGAGCAGCTCCTCACACTCCTTCTCCTGCTTCTTGTGATCCTTATGGGTATATTTTCTGATCACCAATTCCTAGTTTGCCTAGTTGTGTGATAGTTTTGTGTCGTTTGGTGCTATATAGCTAAGTTTAGTGCTAGTTTATGGTGTTTGAGTGGAATGGTGGTAAATTGTGAATTGTGTTAGCTACCCTAGGTAAATTTAGTGTTAGTAAGGCCACTTCAACTGAGATATTAGCCAGATTACACTAAAATACCATAGGTTTCCAAATTATGCAAATTGGTGTTTTAAAGTGATATATTGGACATTTGTGATCTGCTCTGGACCCGGACCCTACAGAACAAAATTGAGGAAACTGTGGCATGCTTGTTAGGTCTAGATAACACCACCAGAGCACGAGCCCCTACCCCCACTTTCAGGCCGCCAATTTTAGCTTTTTGGCCGCAAATTGCGGCCAAGTTGGGGAACTGGGTGTTGGGTTTTTGGCTAGGGGTCCCTGTTATGTTTTCTAGGTCTTTGACATGTCTAGTTTTGTATTATCTTGCCTGTAGGAAAATCTGGGACTATATGTCGCTTTTGTGTTTAGTTGTGTTTGCGCGATACGCGCGATACGTGAGTGGGTTCTGTGATCCAGCGTATCGCGGCGTGTCGCGATGGTTTTTAGACGCGTACACACACGATTCAGCGTATCGTGCACACGCGCGTTTAGTTCGCGACGCGAGTTTCTCGTTTCGATTCGATATCGCGTTTCGCAGGATATTTGGCTTATATGTGTTTTCCATGTCGTATTTGCAGGTTTGCAGACAGGGGCTACGGACACGGCTACAGGGGGGGACAGATGTTAGGATTCACCCAGCGTGGAGTTTAGGTGAGTAGATATAACATCTACAGGGGAATCGCCCGCATGGCGTTATGTGTCTGGGCTAGGATTCATTTACCTGTCGCACTTTCTACGTCATTGTAGAATTGTGCCTTACAGCATTTCCTAGATATAGCTATATACTGTGACTAGCAGCCGTAGGATACTGCACACGTTATTGACGGTTCATGTTGCACGAGCACGGATTGCATGCTACACACACCCCGTCAATAATTGCCATGTCACACACTACCCCTTATAGCTACCATTGCTTGACCCACTTGACATCTAGTTTATCGGTATACCTATAGTGTATCATACCTTTAGTGATAGGTATATTTTCACTTGAGATACAGCTACAGGTATACCTCCTACATATTTTACCTATACCGGGAGGGATTTCCTACATATGTTACTTATACCCAGGGGGGTATACGACATCAGTTCCTATAGGTAGATACCTATACTTTGCTACACCTGTATGTTAGATACATGTTCAGTTGTTGTCGCACATTCACATTTACTGATGTTACTTAGCTGTACCTTATCATGATTTCGCATACATCTGGTTCAGCTATATACTTGTGTTTACCTGCTCGCATTCAGATATATCTCATATATTTATTCTTGGATTGCGCATTGTTTATCTGGATTTTATATGATGTTTTCGGGATTTGGGAACCGAGGGAGTTCATGAAATTATGCATACATGAACAACCCGGTTTCCTTGATATGATATTTCGAGCGTCCCCCATGAGTTTTATCGGTGCTGATTACCTGCTCCATACGATGTGTGGTTGCCGTATGAGAGTACATGGCGGGGCCCGGTATGGTTCCCCTCGGCAAGAAGATCGATGGGTTTGCCGATTGAGCCTGGAGGTGGGTGAGTACCTACCGGTGATTGTTTGGACCTGGCAGTTGTCTGGAGGCTACTGGCCAGAGTAGAGAGATGGATGCGGGATGACCTGTACTGTCGAGGCCGAGGGCCGACACTGCAGACGGACCCCGTGGGCTGATCCGGACTGACGGAGCCCCATATACGAGGATTTCTGTGTCGATGCTTGGCACACGATTTCATGATATTTCTTTAACCCCTTTTTGTATATATAACAGGGGACTTAGCCGTTGTTATATATACCCTTACACCAATATTAGTGGAATGGGACGCTAATATATGTGTATTGCCCCCATCATATTTATTTCTGTACATATATTTACCTTTAGGATGCTAGAAACTTACTTGAGATTGGACTTGGGATACTAGGTGATTCATTGGGGTTTGGACATTGGATATACCTATGTGATTGGTGACTTGTACATTCGGGATATAGGAGATTACTCGACATTGTACATTGAGGAGATGTGAGACTTATTTGATGTGAGTGCCCAATGTGGGGCCTGGTTTGAGGATTTGGGATTGGAGTATCTTGATGGATTGTGATCCTACCACGACGTCAGGTTTCCGTGGAAAATGACATATTCCACCCTATACCTCACCATTACCTATCTTATGCACAGATTCATATATTGGTAGTACTTGTAGTGTACCCTTATGATAGTTGCATATTTGCTTTCTCATATCTCTATTGCATAGACATTGCATACTACTATCATGCCATCATTGCTTCACATATTGATTGTACCTGCTAGTGTACTCTCCCTATTTCAGCATTGCATGATATATTATTATTGTAATCGCATATCTTAGATTCATGCTGTACGTTCATTCCTGCGATTACCTGCATATGTTTTATACTATTCACGAGTTGGCAACTCACCCCCGTTGTGCCACAGGTGTTTCAGGTTTTTCCCCAGAGTAGTCGAGGCAGGCTATTCCCCTATTCAGCTATCCAGCTAGCATCTTTCGCTACAGATATCGCATCAGCTCACAGTACCATTCGCTTAGGTGGGTTAGATGGTTATCTGTATTTCATATTGTATATTCGTTGTATTTTGTACTCTCCATCAGCTATTGTATTATCGACTTAGAGGCTTGGTGAGGACGATATATGTATTATGGTGGATTTGATGTCTTTATATATACAGCTTTTTCTCTACTGTCCTTATTCTTCTGTTGTATTCATATTGACTAGTCTTTATAAAAATGGGGTGTTGCTAAAATTTTAAAGAAAGAAAGCAAGACTTTTAAAGAATTTGGGTTGCGATTTCAAATGTTTCAAAACTTATATTATCTTTTCCGTATTTTTATGGTTTAGATTTCTGGGTTTTGGCTTTCTTTTACTACGTTGCGTCTTTAGGCGTTGCGTAGTATTAGGGCCGTCACGGGCCATTCTTGTGTCGTGACATGCAACCAAACTTAACACCTTATACTTGTTTTATATTTTAATTACATAAAAACTGTGATTTTTACTTAAAAACTGTGATTTTTACTTAAAAACTAAAGTTTTATCAAAATTCCGCAAAACAAGGGGTTTTGATTTTGGTTTTTGGCTTACTCGGGTTGTGTAGATATCTTTAGATATTGTCACGACCCGAAAAGTACGGAACATGAGTGACACTTAAATTACGAAACGTCTCGAGCCATACGTAATCTAAGTAAGACAAAGCCCAGAAATCAAAAACCCAAGCAAGAAATAGAGTGAAGGAAAACCAATTTAAGTCGCATCAAATCCTTAAAAGCAACATCACATTTTTCGAGAATTTCGGCAGAGTCTCCTTTGTAAAAACTATCCCCCAAACGGGTACAAGACAAGAATATATGAATAACATGAAATAAGGCATCCCCAAACGGGAGCTAGCTCTTCGCCCAAAAGCGGATTCACAATCCCATGCAATAAATATCATAACTGTGCAGAAAAGCAATAAAAGCATAAAGGATATAGCAACATGTCGGTGCAAGTGAGCTCGACCCAGAGAAACAACATAAATATACCCAAATCTCACTGTCTCATCTTTAGGTCACAATATACATCAGTATAAATAGCAGGTACAGTAGATGGTGTACTCTAGAGACAATAAATATACAAGGTGGAACAAAATAATCACACAACCCACCTACGACCAAAAGTCTCAAATCCAAGCAAAAAGAGCAAGTGCGTCTGCCGCTATAATGCTGACGGATCGGACATGCAGAAAGGCTATGGCACAACGGGGGTGAGTTTCCAACTCGTGAGTAATAAATAACATCTATAAAGCTTATCATAAGCATGGACACAATGATGTCACAACCTACATATACTAATATGATGCGATACAATAAAATGCATGCAGCATGAATGCAATAAAAATGCGAGATCTGGAAATAAATAACATGAGAATCTGTGTTTTATCTTAAATAAACTTCTGAAATTTTGATCGTAGTTTTATCAATGAAATCAATATATCAATATCTCAAATCCTCATATCTCAGGCATCCGTATCATTTGCAGGATCGGCCCGCGGGCTCCGGCAGAATGGATCATCCTGTATCCATCTTATGACTCCGGTCGGTATCCTCCGGATAACCGACGAGTCCCAATAATATCACCGGTAGGTAGTGTCCCCTGCCAGGCTCATCATCCACCATGAAATCATTCTCGGCTCGGGGTACCTCACCGGGTCCACCATGTACCCGCAGACGGTTCATCCAACTCCTCGAATCGGGTCTCGAAATCCATCTCATAACCGAGAAAACATCATGGTGGACGACACATATAACATATCATGAGAAAACCGCAAACTTATAATTTTTAAAATGGTAATATGTTTTCAGATCCTTGCGGTTCCTCCAAATCCATAAATATCATAAATACGGAAATCCACGAGTGAATCATGATATATGAATGTCTATGATATCAATAATATGAAATGCCATGCGGAAACTGGGAAGCTATGCATGAACAGTGATGCAATAGGATGTATGCATGTACCGAGCAATCCTACATATCCATATTAAAGAATTTAATATATCAATTGAGGTTATTAAACATATGTAACGTTTTAGAAATCGTTATGCGAATTTGTCCGTTTTAGGGTTAAATTGTCGGTAATTTCCGTTTTGACCCGACTGTGTTCAAACGACCATATCGACTTGCCAACACCTAGTTAGGCTAAAATAAATCTAGTGCGCAAGCTTTGGGGGTATATGGGACGTTTTGGTTCAATTTGAATTTTTCCCAATTTTAATGTTATTTTAATGCGGTATTCACATTTTGGGAAATTTCTGTTACGTGATCTTTTCTTTAATTTAAGTTGAGTTAATCATAAACCTTCTCACATATCTAGATATTTGTGTGGACTAGGATTAAGGGTTTAAAGAAAAGAAAAGAAAATGAATGTAGATGCATGCATGTGTGCATGTTTGTGTATGAATGCATTTAATGGCATTTATTATTGGTAATTGCTAGGAAACCCTCACAAACTCCCACCTCACTCCCTTGGCCAAAATCCCTTCCTCCTCTACAACCCTTGCTCATTTCTTTTCCATTCTTGCATCATTCTAGCTCAAAACTTCTCCAATATTCCAAAGTATATCACAAAACATGCTTCAAGTCTTGGTTTAAGCTTCTTGGATCACTTAGAGCTTGGAGCTTGTGAGCAAAGTTATTAGGTATAATCCCTATACTGTTAAATTAGAGTTTTTATGTTGTTTTGCTCGGTTGTAGCGTAGAACGCTTTTTATATCGATTAGTGCGATATCGGGTTTTTAAAGTCTTTTTAGAACTTCTCTACCTACTGTGACCTGGAGATTTTAGTGTTTGACCAAATAAAATTTTAGAGATGTACTAGTGAACCTGAGACACCACCTGAGTGACGGGGACCACCTCACCGGCCGGGGCCGGCGACACCTAAGGCACGATCCGGCACGCCGGCTTGGTAGGAGAGGGTTAGGGCTGGTCTTCTGTGGGTAGTTGTCTGCTGTTGGTTAGGGGTGTTTGGTACTGTTTACTTTTTTATTAAATTCAGTATGCAAAATCTGGGATCGATTACCTATAATCTAGTGTTTTGAGTCCGCGTGATATGTGTTGCGACACGAGTCGTGAGTTTGTGCTACTGCTTTACTCAGTTAGGTTTTGAGGTATCGTTGCGCGCGTTAGCCACTAGACGTGCACTCGCGAGTTAGTTTAGTGTGTTAGTGCGTTTTTGAATACGTAGTTTTGCGTTATATTGATCGATTCTGAGATGTTCCCATTATTTCTTGTGTTTGTGAAATTATAGCGTCGCAAGCGGGGACTTCGGATGCCGCGAACAAGGGAAAGCTGGTGGTCGGATTTTCATAGCTGGAGACCATTTGTGAGTGGATTTAACATCTACAGGGAAATCGCCCGTATGACGCTTAGCGTCGGGGCTAGATTTGATGTGATATTAGCCGTATGTTTATGTGCTTATATAGAGATATTGCATGATTGTCATTGCATGTAGCTACTTGTTGTGCCTGATACAGTATCTTTTGTACACTGCACTATTGTTGACAGTCCATGTTGCACGAGCACCAATGATATGCAATACATACACTGTCGGTAATTGCCATGATACGCACAACACAAATGCTCATTTATATACTTTGCTATTGGTTAGCGACATAGAAACAGTTAAATTTGTGCGATAGCGCATATGACATATAGCATACCTGTATACCTACATGCTTATATATGCCATACTATACCTACATGTTCGCACATATACCTTGCTATTGTTACATGATCAGTTTTTATAGCATATATATCGGTGGTATGGGACGCTGTATATATATGTATTCTGGATTTGGATTTTTGGGAACCGCGAGATATATTTAATGACTTTATGCATTTAAATAGCGGACTTTTCCCGTGATATGCTCATATTGATGTTTTATGTTGCATATGCTATTTTACATGGATTTACACATTTGAGATATGTTTTCATGCGTTATGGGAATTTCAAGTGTCGATATTAGGCACTTATATTCCGAGAGATATATGGAGTTTGACAGACCAATACGTGGAACACAAGTGTCGAGATGGGATACTTGGGTTTCGAGGAATGTATGGATATCAGAAAGACCGATACGTGGAACACAAGTGTCGAAGTGGGATACTTGGGTTTCAAGGAACGTATGGATATGACTATTTACGTGTCGATGTTAGACATTGGTTTTCATGATATTTTAGAGTGTCGATGTTTGACACTCAGGTTCCATGAGACGTACACGATTTGAGAGCCGATCTAAGTATTTTGGGATTTGGTGTTGTTGGGTTACACCGTGTTTTTCCATGCTTATGATTTGAGCATGAGATTATTTATTTTCCCGCACGCAATACTCAGTTAATATGAACTTATTCATGTAGATATAGTACCTGATGGTGTACCTTGATCATGATAGTCGCATATTTATATTGTCATACTCATGCTACCGGCTTACATGCTATTGATCATTGCTGTTAGTGCATACTTGCAATTTCAGTATGATGTTATTTACTATTCACGAGTTGGCAACTCACCCCCATTGTGCCACAGTGTTTTGCAGGACTTACCCTCAGAATAGTCGCGGCAGGGCGTCTTATCATCTCTACTTTTATGGATACCGCTACATTAGGCAGTGAGGCCTTTGCTTTTAGGTGGGTTTGCGGTTATCTGCTTGTACATTGTATATTTTTTTGTTGGATCTAGTATTCTCTATCTACCACTGTTTGTATATGTCTTAGAGACGACTTGTGAGGACTCTGTGTTGTATATTTGGTGACTTTGGGTGCCGTGCTCGTGGGAGCCGGTTATGTTAGATAGTTTTACCTCTTTATGCAGTTTCCTTTGATATTTCTTCGCTTCGGCATCGTATACATGTTGTGGTGATTGTCTCCGCCGTTGGGCATGATTTTGCTCCCATTTGGGATGCTTTATATATTATCTGTGTTGTACCCGTTTTCGGGGCTAGTTTTTACAAAGGAGGTGCTGCCGAAATTTTCAAGAAAGAAAACTAGAGTTAGAGTTTTTACTCGTGATTTTTTTTCTCTAAATGTTAAAACTATGTTTTTCTCCGTTGATCCAGATTTGGGTGGTTTAGATTTCTGGGTTTCTGCTTACTTGAGTTGCGTACGCCTGTAGACGTTACGTAGTTTAAGTGCCGGTTACGGGCCAAATTTTAGGTCGTGACAAAGTTGGTATCAGAGCGCTAGGTTTTACCTTTCGGAGTCTAGGTTGACCTTAGTATGATGGAGTAGGTAGCTTAAGTAGAGTGACGTAGCGTGTGTATGATCCGCTGCATACTTACGACACGGTTCTCCGCCTAAGTGCCTTAGGACTTATTGATTGATATTCCTCCGTGATGATATACATCTTTGTGATTCGATTCCTGTTTCCTTATCGAATCTTGTTTCAATTTCCATCCTATATACCGCCGAAGACTACGAGGGCACAGAGAGCGGCCGCGAGGGCCGAGGTCAGAGTTGACTCGTCTGAGGCGAGGACTGACTAGGGCAGTACGCCTATTGTACCGGAGCACATTGCTATGATTGGAGCTGGTATGCAGGATCTGCGCCAGATAGTATGGACTTTGGTAGAGACCATCCGAGCGCAGGGTCAGGCAGTTGTTCCACCCGTTGCGGGGACGACGATGGTACCTACAGTTCCGGTAGTCGCAGTTATAGCTCCGGAGGTTATTGCGGTGTCACTGGCGGATTTTATGAGGCTGAGGCCTCCGGTGTTTACTGGCACAGATGTTACTGAGGATCCGCAGTCGTTCATCGACCGGATGGCCAGGATTTGTCGTTCACTCCGATGTTCCGATGAGAGAAAGGTGGAGTTTGCGAGCTTCCGTCTGGAGGGTTTGGCCCAGAAGTGGTGTGAGTCCTTGGAGAAGGGCAGGGCTGCGGGTCTTGCTCCTATGACCCGGGCTGAGTTTGTGACGTCGTTTCTTGCCCGTTTTCTTCCACCGAGCATCAGGGATGCGCGAGCGCATAGATTTGAGTCGTTACGCCAGACGCCAAGGATGACGGTGTCGGAGTATGATGTATTGTTTACCGAGCTGTCAATGTATGCTCCATACCTGGTGGCGACTGAGGAGATGAGGGTGAAGAGGTTTGTTCGAGGCCTGCTTACCCAGTTGTTCCTAGTCATCAGTATTCAGCATTGCGACACATATGCGGCAGCGGTGGATGCAGCCCTATTGGTAGAGGAGCGTCTTTCTGAGTCGTCAGTTGCTCCGGAACCGAAGAGGGTTCGTACTGGTGATCCGGTAGCGATGCGGGCATTTAGATGTCGTGACAGTTCCCGTTCAGATAGTGGAGGTTCGGGATGAGGTCGTCTTTTTAGTTCTTACCCTCAGGAGGGTCGGCAGTTTGTTTCAGGGTGTTACCGGTGCGGGAGTATGGGTCATCGGGTTCGAGATTGTGCTGAGCCACGTGTGAGCGAGGCAGCTGTACCGCAGGTTACCTTACCACCTTCTCCACCTCAGAGGGCGTTGCCCCTTATGCCTGTTGTTGCTCCGTGTCAGACTCTTATGCAGAGAGGTCGGGGTCGCGGTGGTTTAGTACCGAGAGGGCGAGGTGGTAGAGGCGGAGGTCAGCCAGTTGCCGGTAGAGGGCAGGCTCGGGTGTTTGCCTTGACTCACCAGGACGCTCAGGCGTCCAATGCTGTGGTTTCAGGTACCCTTTCTGTATGTTCTTTTGATGCACATGTTCTTTTTGATCCGGGATCTACTCATTCGTATGTTTCTACGCACTTCGTGCTGAGGTTAGGACGAGAGTCTTGTTGGCTAGATCAGCCGCTGGTTGTGGCTACTCCTATGGGAGAGTCGTTTGTTGTACGACACGTGTTTCGGTCGTGTGCTGTCCGTTTAGGAGACAGAGTTTTTCCCGTCGACTTGATCCTTCTGGAGATGTTGGACTTCGACGTTCTGCTGGGCATGGAATGGCTAGCTACTTACTATGCGTCCGTGGACTGCCGCGAGAAGACAGTTAGATTTTATTTTCCCGGAGAGTCAGTATTTGTTGTGCAGGGGGGCCGTGGTGCCGCCCCTCACAGTTTGATTTCTGTTCTGTGCACTAGTCGGCTTTTGAGGAGGGGATGTCCCGGGATTCATGGCTTTCATTCATGATACTGGAGCCGCAGTGGAGTCGTTGGACCAGGTTTCTACCGTGCGAGAGTTTCCCGATGTTTTTCCCGATGAGTTACCTGGGTTGCCGCCAGAGCGCGATATTGAGTTCTGCATTGATCTGATTCCTAGCACGGAGCCTATTTCTATACCGCCTTATCGGATGGCTCCGGCAGAGCTTAAAGAGCTTAAAGATCAATTGCAAGAGTTGCTTTATTTGGGACTTGTGCGTCCGAGTGTTTCGTCGTGGGGAGCTCCTGTTCTTTTCGTCAAGAAGAAGGACGGCAGTTTGAGGCTATGTGTGAATTATCGTCAGTTGAACCGAGTTACGGTGCAGAACTGGTATCCTTTACCCCGCATTGACGATTTATTTGATCAGCTCCAGGGTGCGAAACATTTTTCAAAGATTGATTTACATTCGGGATATCATCAGTTGCGGGTTCGGGATGATGACATTCCGAAGACTGCTTTTCGTACGCGCTATGGGCATTATGAGTTTTGGTGATGTCGTTCGGACTCACCAATGCGCCAGCTGCGTTCATGGATCTGATGAACCGGATTTTCAGGCCGTTCCTCGACCAGTTTATTTTAGTGTTTATTGATGACATACTGGTCTACTCTAGGAGTCGTGAGGAGCATGAGCAGCACTTGAGGATTACTTTGCAAATATTGAGAGAGCACCAGCTGTATGCTAAATTCTCAAAGTGCGCATTTTGGCTTAATAGAATGACTTCCTGGGTCATGTGGTGACTAGTGATGGTATTCTTGTGGACCCGAAGAAGATCGAGGCTGTACAGCTTTGGCCCAGACCTGTATCGGTGACTGAGGTCCGCAGCTTTTTAGACTTAGCTGGTTATTATCGCCGTTTTGTGCCGGATTTCTCGTGTATCGCTGCACCGCTGACTGGACTGACCTGGAAGGGAGTTCCTTTTCTTTGGACTGATACGTGCGAGCAGAGTTTTCAGCAGTTGAAGACTCGGTTGACGACAGCACTAGTTCTTTCTTTACCTTCTGGATCGGGCGGCTATGTTGTGTATTGTGATGCTTCTCGAGTGGGGCTCGGCTGTGTTTTGATGCAGCATGATAGGGTGATTGCGTATGCTTCTAGGCAGCTGAAGAAGCACGAGCAGAATTACCCCACTCACGATCTTGAGATGGCCGCGGTAGTCTTTGCGTTGAAGATTTGGAGACACTACTTGTACGGAGAGTCGTGTCAGATCTTCACGGATCACAAGAGCTTGAAGTATATCTTCCAGCAGCGGGATCTGAACCTGAGACAGCGCCGATGGATGGAGCTAGTGAAGGATTATTATTGTGAGATCCTTTATCACCCGGGCAAGGCGAATGTGGTAGCTGATGCTTTGAGTCGTAGGCCCGGGGGTAGCTTGTCCCAGTTGAGCGCAGTTCAGCGTCACTCTTCTGCAGATTGGCAGCTCTTGTGTGGTAGTAGAGTGCGGTTCGAGTTTACTTCCGCTGGGGGACAACTTGCTCATGTCCGCGCTCGTCCACTACTATTTGATTGTATCCGTGAGGCGCAACCCAGTGATACCCGTTTGTCCGAGATTCTTGAGCTTGTTCGATATGGTACAGTTTCGAAGTTCATGATTGATGACCAGGGTGTGCTACGATGAGGGACTCGCTTGTGTATACCAGATGCTGATGGGTTGAGACGCGAGATCCTAGAGTAGGCACATCAATCGGCCTTTAGCGTTCATCCAGGTTCCATCAAGATGTACCGTGATTTGAGAGACTTTTACTGGTGGGAAGGGATGAAACACGATATTTCGGACTTCGTTTTGAGGTGCCTGACTTGTCAGTAAGTCAAGGCTGAGCATCAGAGACCGGCTGGAGAGTTGCAGCCTTTACCCATTCCGGAGTGAAAATGGGAGCAGATTTCCATAGACTTCATTGTGGGTCTACCCAGGACCAGTCGAGGGTATGACTCCATTTGGGTTATTGTAGACCGGTTAACGAAAGCGGCTCATTTTCTTCCAGTGAAGACCACTTTCGGGTATGCTCAGTATGTGCAGCTATATATAGATGAGATTGTGCGTTTGCACGGTGTTCCCACATGCATAGTATCCGACAGAGGCACCCAGTTTACTAGCCGTCTTTGGCAGAAGCTTCAGGAAGCTATGGGTACCCGGTTGAGTTTTAGCACCGCTTTTCATCCACGGAGCGGACTATTCAGACTCTGGAGGATATGCTCCGTGCATGCGTGCTAGATTTTGGTGGCAGTTGGGATCGTCACTTGCCATTGATTGAGTTCTCCTACAATAACAGCTTTCAGGAGACTATTCAGATGGCGCCTTTTGAGGTTTTATATGGTAGGAAGTATCGATCGCCAGTCTGTTGGACTGAGCTTAGTGAGAGTCTGGTTTTAGGACCCCAGCTAGTTCAGGAGACTATGGAGAAGATCCAGCTGATTCAGGACAGGATGAGAGCAGCCTAGTGCAGGCAGAAGTCTTATGCCGACCGTCGTCGTCGCAGACTTGAGTTCGCAGTGGGGGATCATGTTTTCCTGAGGATTTCTCCGATGAAGGGCGTTATGCGATTTGGGAAGAGAGGGAAGCTCAGTCCCAGATTTGTAGGTCTTTTCGAGATCCTTGAGCGAGTGGGTTCCGTTGCATATCGTTTAGCGCTCCCGCCTAGTTTTCCGGATGTTCACCCCGTTTTCCATGTGTCGATACTTCATAGATACCTTCATGATCCTTCTCACATGATTCAGCACGAGACCGTTCAGCTTGAGCGCGATCTTTCGTTCACCGAGCAGCCGGTAGTTATTTTGGATCGGCAGGTGAAGAAACTTCGGTCAAGGGTCTTGCCATCTGTGAAGGTTCTATGGCGTAGCCCTACTAGTGAGGAGATCACTTGGGAGGCCGAGAGCGAGATGCGGAAGAAATTTCCTCATCTCTTTGAAGGTACGCTTAGTATGAAATTTTAATTCGGGGACCGAATTTCTATAAGGGGGGGGGGGATTGTAACGTTTTAGAAATCGTTATGCAAATTTGTCTGTTTTAGGATTAAATTGTCGGTAATTTCCGTTTTGACCTGACTATGTTCAAACGACCATATCGACTTGCCAGCACCTAGTTAGGCTAAAATAAAGCTAGTGCGCAAGCTTTGGGGGTATATGGGACGTTTTGGTTCAATTTGAATTTTTCCCAATTTTAATGCGGTATTCACATTTTGGGAAATTTCTTTTACGTGATCTTTTCTTTAATTTAAGTTGAGTTAATCCAAAACCTTCTCACATATCTAGATATTTGTGTGGACTAGGATTAAGGGTTTAAAGAAAAGAAAAGAAAATGAATGTAGATGCATGCATGTGTGCATGTTTGTGTATGAATGCATTTAATGGCATTTATTATTGGTAATTGCTAGGAAACCCTCACAAACTCCCTCCTCACTCGCTTGGCCGAAATCCCTTCCTCCTCTACTGCCCTTTTTCATTTCTTTTCCATTCTTGCATCATTCTAGCTCAAAACTTCTCCAATATTCCAAATTATATCACAAAACATGCTTCAAGTCTTGGTTTAAGCTTCTTGGATCACTTAGAGCTTGGAGCTTGTGAGCAAAGTTGTTAGGTATAATCCCTATACTGTTAAATTAGAGTTTTTATGTTGTTTTGCTCGGTTGTAGCGTAGAACGCTTTTTATATCGATTAGTGCGATATCGGGTTTTTAAAGTCTTTTTAGAACTTCTCTACCTGCTGTGACCTGGAGATTTTAGTGTTTGACCAAACAAAATTTTAGAGATGTACTAGTGAACTTGAGACACCACCTGAGTGACGGGGACCACCTCACCGGCCGGGGCCGGCGACCCCTAAGGCGCGATCCGGCACGCCGGCTAGGTAGGAGATGGTTGGGGTTGGTCTTCTGTGGGTAGTTGTCTGCTGTTGGTTAGGGGTGTTTGGTACTGTTTACTTTTTTATTAAATTCAGTATGCAAAATCTGGGAGTCGTTGAGTTTGTGCTGCTGCTGTACTCAGTTAGGTTTTGAGGTATCGTTGCGCGCGTTAGCCACTAGACGTGCACTCACGAGTTAGTTTAGTGTGTTGGTGCATTTTTGAATACGTAGTTTTGCGTTATATTGATCGATTCTGAGATGTTCGCATTATTTCTTGTGTTTGTGAAATTATAGCGTCGCAAGCGGGGACTTCGGACGCCACGAACAAGGGGAAGCAGGTGGTCGGATTTTCATAGCTGGAGACCATTTGTGAGTAGATTTAACATCTACGGGGAAATCGTCCGTATGGCGCTAAGCGTCGGGGCTAGATTTGATGTGATATTAGCCGTATGTTTATGTGCTTATATAGAGATATTGCATGATTGTCATTGCATGTAGCTACTTGTTGTGCCTGATACAGTATCTTTTGTACACTGCACTATTGTTGACAGTCCATGTTGCACGAGCACCAATGATATGCTACACACACACTGTCGGTAATTGCCATGATACGCACAACACAAATGCTCATTTATATACTTTGCTATTGGTTAGCGACATAGAAACAGTTATATTTGTGCGATAGCGCATATGACATATAGCATACCTGTATACCTACATGCTTATATATATGCCATACTATACCTACATGTTTGCACATATACCTTGCTATTGTTTCATGATCAGTTTTTATAGCATATATATCGGTGGTATGGGACGCTGTATATATATGTATTCTGGATTTGGATTTTTGGGAACCGCGAGATATATTTAATGACTTTATGCATTTAAATAGCGGACTTTTCCCGTGATATGCTCATATTGATGTTTTATGTTGCATATGCTATTTTACATGGATTTACGCATTTGAGATATGTTTTCATGCGTTATGGGAATTTCAAGTGTCGATATTAGGCACTTATATTCCGAGAGATATATGGATTTTGACAGACCGATATGTGGAACACAAGTGTCGAGATGGGATACTTGGGTTTCGAGGAACGTATGGATATCAGAAAGACCGATACGTGGAACACAAGTGTCGAAGCGGGATACTTGGTGTCACGACCCGAAAGTACGGAACGTGACCGGCACTTAGATTTCGAAACGTCTAGAGGCGCAACGTAACCTAAGTAAGCCGAAGCCCAGAAATCTAAACCATATAAAAGAAGAAGAAGAAAAAGAAAACATGTCTAAAAACATCAGCAAATTTTACCAAAAATTTCGGCAGAGTCTCCTCTGTAAAAACTGGCCCCAAACGGGTACAACAAGTATAATATACATAAAAAATAAAAAGCATCCCCAAACGGGAGCTAGCATCAACGCCAATAGGCGGAAACAAACACAACAAGCACCATAATATACAACGCCAATAGGCGAGGCTCAAAACTCAAAAGAAAACAAAACCACCAGATCAGAATAATACATGCGCGACTCTAAGGTCGAAATAAAAGACTGGTCCAATAAACTTATCAATAAATACAAGTATGGTTGATGGAGCTTACTAGATACAAATGAATGAATAAAATACAATGGTGGTTCAGATACTAGTAAACCAACCTACCGTGCAAATCACCCTGAAATAAAAGATGTGCCACCAAGCTACCTGGGAAACCTGTACATCGAACCTGTAATAAAATTTGGCACAACGGGGGTGAGTTGCCAACTCGTGAGTAGAAGACATCTACAAAAAGAAATAATAAACTACTAAATCTCAATCCTCTAGTAATAGCAGGGTAATACTACGTGTAAGTGCAGATACTCCGTGCTCGTGTCAGTGCCTCATATAGTACTATGTTATATGAATGGATATGCATGCACCATGAATGTAAAATAAGCAATCCTGAAATCCAGGTATATCGGTATAAGAAATCTTTGGCTGTTATCATAGTAAAATGTGTATAAGAATCTGAAATCTCAACAATGAAATCCATGGAAATCCGTGCCAAGCATCGACACAAACATGTAAATCTCAAGTCTCATAGTCTCAATACCTCGGGCTCCGTCAGTCCGGATCGGCCCATATCATCAAATCTCACGACAACGGTCGGTATCCTCCGGATATCCGCCGCGCCAGACATCACCGGTAGGTAGCCTTCCCCTGCCAGGCTCATCGTCTACAACTCGATCTTCTTGTCCCGGGGTACCATACCGGGCCCACCATGTACCCGAGACGGTTCATCCACTCCTCGAATCGGGTCTCGAAATCCAACAGAAAACATGAAATACTCATGGTGGACGACACATACATCATGAGAAAACCGCATCTTATTTAAAAAGAGAGGAGGAGAGAGAGAGAGAAGTTTTTATATATATTCTTGCGGTTTTCCCCAAAAATCCAGAAATCTCACAGAAATCCAAATCTCAAAATCATGAGTAGTATATGATAAATGTCGGCATATGCTCATAATACTGTGCGATAACATGAAAATATGAATGCAGGAATGTCTAAGTAATGAATATCATGTCTATACTAACATCAGAGAGTAATCACAATATTATATCGGTTTAGTTGTTAACTGATTCTATCAACAAAAGATAATATGATCTAAAGTGTACGTGACATAGCAATTACCGATGATGATGTGTGTGAGCCGGCAAATAAGTGTGCGTGGAATATGTGCATCATCGGTAATGGTGCTGGTGTCCTAACAGGTAAGGTTTATACTGTTTATAGCAACATATGTATGAACATGCAACATTATGATTACAGTGTGAAAGTAAAGACGAATGTGTGTTATCCACTCATTTAATATACTAATACTACTACCACTATATGACTCAACCCTACCCTAGTGTCCATCTAACCTCCTAAGGAAAACTAAACCTAAGAACTAATCAATAAGAAACTAGAGTCTACCTAAGGTCTGAATCAATATCTCTAATAGTCGGCGATCCCGCCTCAATAGCGTCACGTACGTAGTACGGCTTCCTCGAATCAAGAGTACGGATCAATCATCATATCTATTCCTCGTACGGTAAAATCTATAGTACGTCATCCTAATATCGGGGTACGGGTCAAGTATCTCCTAAGTGCCTCATCATTCGTATAATGTCATCATCAACACATCTCATGATCAAGGTGCTAAACTGTAATCCCATACATCAATCATATATCATTGCCATCATAATATGCATCATTAGTTTATCCTCAGAAATATCATGTCACATGTTTCATATTGTGCTTAAGTCATACTGAAATCATGTCGTCATCAATTCACACCTATATGATATCGGCATCAGGTCACACCTATATAATGTCGTAATCAGATTGTACATATATCATATCGTGATCAGTCAAAAGTTACAGTCCGGGTACTATTTTAGAGTCTCATGTTCCTCAATATCATCACCACCCATTATAATCTATGTATACCTGTTTATTATCTCATTCTCAATGATCCGCTAACACTTAATATGAATGTATAGCCAAGGATCACGGCATCAAGCCCAGTTACACTGTTTCATCATGCCTCAGATATCATATCACATCAATGAATCCCATGTACGTGTTGTATATATATATATATATACCTATACCTAGTTCTATATATATATACACATACACGTATACACCATGTCGTGTTTCAGTGTGTGCGTGTGTGTGTTTCTACCTGAAACCTACGAACCTCTTCCAAGGTATTCATCTTCTGATATATCTTCCTAAATCAGTCTAGTCCAGCCTAGGGTCATTACTAGGGTCCTACTCATTAAGAATCTAGGGTCACATCTGGTTTCCTAATGTCAATACAGACTATTCCTATCCTATGTTGCGGGGGTGCTAAACGCCATCCACCCGACTTCCCCCCGTAGATATACATCTACTCACCTGGTCCATGTCTGCCGACGACGGTGTCGCCATCCTCCTCTTCATCGCCCGTAGTCTACTTGAAGGGTACCTAAACGCAAACATATAAATAGCATTGTAAAACGAATCACATACAAAAGTCAAACGATAGAAGGAACAAGCATAGGTTAAAACCTATGTCCCGTCCACGCAAAAGAACCAAATACCGCTCGATATCGGCATACAAACTCCGATGGATCGAGATAACATCAACAAACAACTTGTAGTTTTAAAACACATTACTTATATTATAAAACATGATTAAATCCATCGAAACACTAAAATCTATCAAACCGTCCAATTTCGCAAAACCCGAAAATGCCAGTTTACCGTTTTTCATCAAAACTTGACATCAAAATGAAACCAATGGTTATAAAACTCATTAAATAGCATAACTAGATTATATAAACAATTACTATATTTTTATTACACAAATTTTCATTATTTTGAAATTTCTAGTTTGCACCCTTTAACAATTTTCAACATTTTTCAAGCAAAATACCACAATTTCACCACAAAACATGATTTTGCATAAATTAATGACTTAAACCAAAATTCATGATGATAATGATTTAATGAAACCATAATTTATATTTTTAATCTCATTTATATAGAAATTTCTAAAATCTAATTTACAAGAATAGCACATTTTGTCACAATTTATCAATTATCCATAGAAACTAGCAATCAATTTAAGTTTCCATTCCACCAACAAGTTAATACCCTTATTAAGACCAAAATCTAGTGTTACAAATATTAATTGAGATTTTATTCACCAAAAATTATATTTTAGAGAAACCTAGTTAGCAAAAATTCCAAATTTTAACAATTTTATATGAAAATTTTACAATTCAACAACCATGCAATATTTTCCAATTCTACAAGTGTTAAACTAACTATTATAACCCTAATTAATTAACAAAAATCATAACTTGAATTTACAAACCCTAACTTGAATTTTTAAAAAAAAACACAGAACTAATTCATTAAATCTAATTAAGCTTAAATGAACATCTAAAACAATAAATCAAAAGAAAGAAATTATACCTCCCAAAATATGAAATCCAAACAAGAAATGAGCCTCCAAAATGCATGCTTTCCATCTCCAAAATCCATGTAAAAATGAGTAAGAATAGAAGGGTAGAAAATATATATGATTTTGTGGAATTTTAATTGAATTTTTGATGTATTTTTGAATAAAAATGAGGTGGAAAATGGGGGGGGCAGCCATGGGGGGTTGTGGCCGGCCTAAGTGAGGGGAGTGAGAGAAAGAAGAAAGTGGAAAAAGTGTGTAGAAGTTTCAAGAGAAGAAACATCATAAAAAGTCTTTTCATGCTTATTTATTTATTTATTTATTTATTTATTTACTATAGCAACTCAAGAAAGCTCTAGAAATTAAGAAAAATTTGCAAATAAATTTTGCATGATAAACACTAAATTATAATATGCCATGGCTCACTTTTACAAATTAAAACCATTTAAATTTGTAATTTACACTAATTTAGTGTAAAAATAAGGCTTATGTTAATATTTAAAATAATTAATTTAGGAAAAATATTTTATTAAACTAAAAATTTATAATTGGATAAATAAACACCATTTACTAGTAATTTCATAATTAAAATAGATATTTTTAAAATTATAATGAAAAACAATCACGGTTTGGTTTTACGAAAAATACATTTTACTTTACCGAAAATCATAAAATTCACTTAAACAATTTTATTCATTTAATTATTTATTTAATTATTTTTAAAATGTTACACTTGGGTTTCGAGGAACGTATAGATATGAGTATTTACGTGTCAATGTTAGACACTGGTTTTCATGATGTTTTAGAGTGTCGATGTTTGACACTCAGGTTCCATGAGACGTACAAGATTTGAGGGCCGATCTGAGTATTTTGGGATTTGGTGTTGTTGGGTTACACCGTGTTTTTCCATGCTTATGATTTGTGGATGAGATTATTTATTTTCCCGCACGCAATACTCAGTTAATATGCACTTATTCATGTAGATATAGTACCTGATGGTGTACCTTGATCATGATAGTCGCATATTTATATTGTCATACTCATGCTACAAGCTTACATGCTATTGATCATTGCTGTTAGTGCATACTTGCGATTTCAGTATGATGTTATTTACTATTCACGAGTTGGCAACTCACCCCCGTTGTGCTACAGTGTTTTGCAGGACTTACCCTCAGAGTAGTCGCGGCAGGGCGTCTTATCATCTCTACTTTTGTGGATACCGCTACATTAGGCAGTGAGGCCTTTGCTTTTAGGTGGGTTTGCGGTTTTCTGCTTGTACATTGTATATCTTTTTTTTGGATCTAGTATTCTCCATCTACCACTGTTTGTATATGTCTTAGAGACGACTTGTGAGGACTCTGTGTTGTATATTTGGTGACTTTGGGTGCCGTGCTCGTGGGAGCCGGTTATGTTAGAAAGTTTTACCTCTTTATGCAGTTTCCTTTGATATTTCTTCGCTTCGGCGTCGTATACATGTTGTGGTGATTGTCTCCGCCGTTAGGCGTGATTTTTCTCCCATTTGGGATGCTTTATATATTATCTGTGTTGTACCCGTTTTCGGGGCTAGTTTTTACAAAGGAGGTGCTGCCGAAATTTTCAAGAAAGAAAACTAGAGTTAGAGATTTTACTCGGGATTTTTTTTCTAAATGTTAAAACTATGTTTTTCTCCGTTGATCCAGATTTGGGTGGTTTAGATTTCTGGGTTTCGGCTTACTTGAGTTGCGTACGCCTGTAGACGTTACGTAGTTTAAGTGCCGGTTACGGGCCAAATTTTGGGTCGTGACAACATAATAGCGCAAGTGATAGGATTTGGATTTAACTAGTTAAGTGTTTGTCATGACCCAAAGTTCGGCCCGTGACCGGCACTTAACCACGTAATGTCTGCAGGCGTAATGCGACTAAGTAAGCCGAAACTCAGAAATCAAAACCATTAAAAGTAGATAGTGTTAAAACGTTTAATGGAAACATTTGTTAAAACAATTAGAAAACCTTAAGTTGTTTAGTAAAATTCTTTAAAGTTCAAGTTATTATCTTAAAATTTTTGGCAGCATTTCCTTTGTAAGAACTAGCCCCGAAATTGGGTACAAGACAAGATATAAATAAAAATGATGTACAATAAGAATAAAGCATCCCAAACGGGAGCAATCACGCCCAACGGAGGAAACAATCACCACAATAATATGCGGTGCCGTAGCGAAGAATGAGTAAAAAAAATAAGTGAAGACAACATGAAATATAAAACTGCATAAATAAAGTCGGCTCACAACGAGCTCGACACCAGAGTAAAAAATAAAATACATCGTCCTCACAATGGTCTCTAAGTCAATACATAAGTAGTAGATGGAGAGTACTAGATACAACAGTGTATACAACAGGAAAATAAACAGATACCGCCAAAACCCACCTATCAGCAAAAGGGCTCACGCGCCAACTGCAGTGCTATCTGTATCAAAAGATGCAAGAAAGCAGCCTGCCACGACTACTCTGAGGGGAAACCTGCAAGCACTGTGGCACAACAGGGGTGAGTTGCCAACTCGTGAATAGTAGATAACATATAAATGTAATCGCGAGTATGCACGTACTGCGATACTCTAACCTATGCCAACAGATAACATCTATATGATGAGCTGGATGAACAATAATCATGCAACAAGTGCGATCTAATAACATCTCTATATGATGAGCAGGGTATGTGATAATCATGCATAGAAATTGCAATCTAGTAACATCTATATAGGATGAGCAGGTTATGCAATAGTCATGCATAGCAAGTGCAATCTAGTAACAAATATATAGGATGAGCAGGTATGCAATAATCATGCGAAAGTACTCTATCAGGTACTACAGATACAGGATGAGATGAATAACACTGAATGCTGAGTATGGGATCAAATATCATCTACACGGAATGTCATCGTGGAAGAATAACCGAGGTCCATCCAATACACCCAAATCCCAGTAAAAATTCAGTCGCCGTCACTCTAATCGGCCCTCAAATCCTATACAGCTCATGGAATCGTGAGTGCCCAACATCGGCACTCGAAATATCATAAAATCATCGTGTCTAGTATCGACATGCAAATCCTCATGTATCGGGATCCGTCAGTCCGGATCGGCCCACGGGCTCCGTATGCGGAATCGGCCCTCGGCCCCGGCAGTACGGGTCGACCCGTATCCATCTCTCAGCTCTGGTCAGTATCTTCCGGATGACCGCTAGGTCCAACCAATCGCCGGTAGGTAGTAGTCCCTCCGCCGGGCTCACCGTCTAACAATACGATTCTTCTTGCTGCGGGGTACCATACCAGGTCCACCATGTACCCGCAATCGGTGCCTACCACTCCTCGAATCGGGTATACTCACACAAGCTCTCTGGAACCGAGAAAACTCATGGTGGACGCACTGAAATATCATATCAAGAGAAACCGGGTTTTTAAAACAGTGCGTATTTTCTTAAAATAATACCACGGTTCTCAAATCCAGAAATCCCATAAATCCAAACTCAATGGGTAAATCCATGCAATGTGTCGTATGACACTAAGAGTAAAAAAGGAAAACCACTTTTTTAAAAGAATTCAGTTTTGAAAGTATCTCATGCGGTCCCTATTTTCTTGAAATCAAGGTAATAGCATTCATGTATGTAACATATGTATGTATGTAGGTATGGATGTCCAAATGGATATAAACGCGAATATGAGTGTAGCACTACTATTAATACACAGTGTGCATGTGCGCAAGTAGGGATATATCAATATGTATGCACTAATATGAATATATAGTTTGCATGTGCGCAAGTATGGAGATATCAATATATGTGTGCACTAGTATGAATATACAATGTGCATGTGCGTAAGTATGAAGATATCAGTATATGTGTGCACTAGTATGAATATACAGTGTGCATGTGCGTAAGTATGAAGATATCAGTATATGTGTGCACTAGTATGAATATACTGTGTGCATGTGCGCAAGTATGAAGATATCACTATATGTGTGCACTAGTATGAATATACAGTGTGGATGTGCGCAAGTATGGATATATCAAATAATATGTTCAATACTATGAATATATAGTGTGCATGTGCGCAAGTATGAAGATATCAGTATATGTGTGCACTATTATGAATACACAGTGTGCATGTACGCAAATATGTAGATATCAATATATGTGTGCACTAGTATAAATACACAGTGTGCATGTGCGCAAATATGGAGATATCAATATATGTGTGCACTAGTATGAATATACAGTGTGCATGTGTGCAAGTATGAAGATATCAGTATATGTATGCACTAGTATGAATATATAGTATGCATCTGCGCAAGTATGGATATATCAAATAATATGTGCACTACTATGAATATACAGTGTGCATGTGCGCAAGTATGAAGATATCAGTATATGTGTGCACTAGTATGAATACACAGAGTGCATGTGCGCAAGTATTGCCACGAGCCGAAATAGCACGTGACTGGCCCTTGAATCATATGAAGTCTATACGACCTCATCTAATTCAAATAAGCCAAAAGCCCAGAAATCTAAAACCATTTTAAATAATATATGAAAGAAAATAGTTTTTATGAAGTGAAGAAAACATGTTTTTAAAAATAAGGTTTTTAAATAACATAAGCCGAATATGCATTTTAAAAATCTCATATCTTTTCTGAAAATTTCAGCAGGGTTTCCTTTGTAAATACTGGCCCCGAACGGGGTACAACAAGAATATCCCCTAGCGGGAGCTAGCTCTTCGTCAATCGACGGCCACAACCATGGAAGTAGTATAATATACAACGCCGAAGGGCGAGGATCAAAACTCAAAAAGGAGACTCAAAAATCAGCATGAAAACCATACTACTACAACGCGCGACTCTAAGGTCGAAATAATACACAACTGGTTTTCTAAGTCTGAAACAATATACAAGTTTCGTTGATGGAATTTCTAGATACAACTGAATAATACATATACAATGGTGGTTCTGATGCAAAAGAACCCACCTACCAAAGCAAATCACCCGTAATGGAAGCAGCGTACCCGAAAGCCGCAATGGAACCTGTACGACAAGAGCTGCAAGAACTGTTGTACAACGGGGGTGAGTTGCCAACTCATGAATAGAAAACATCACAGAGCAGAAAGCGTATGTATGACACAATCCTAGGTCAATACGATCAATAATAATAATATCCTCAAATGAATAAGTCTGAAGCATGATAAGGTGGCAATGTAACATCTATACATGAGTGTAGTGCCAAGTGCTCGTACCAGAGCCTCAGGTAATAACATATCATAAATATGAGGTATGATCGATGTCGACTATATCATGAAGTCTATATGTATGTGGATATCAATCAACTATATAATCAATGTCATCAATGTCAACTATATGTATGTGGATATCGTCCACGTGTCACCCATTGACAATAAACATCATGCATGAAAATATCATAAAGCATATGCATGGAAGTATGAGGATATAATCAACATGTGTCTCTCGCGACACATCAAAATCATTGAACCGGAGTGTCCAGCATCGACACTCGAAAACATCATGAAAGCTGTGCCCAACATCGGCACGTAAATCCTCATATATCGGGCTCCGTCAGTCCGGATCGGCCCACGGGCTCCGTCAGTCCGGATTGGCCCGTATCATCTCTTGACTCCGGTCTGTATCCTCCGGATATCCGCCGAGCCCAAATAATATCACCGGTAGGTAGAAGTCCCTCTGCCAGGCTCACCGTCTGTATACACAGCATCCCTTTGTTGCCCCGGGGTACCATACCGGGCCCCACCATGTACCCACACACAGCTCATGACTCCTCCTCGCGTGGGGTATATATATACATCAGAACCGATAAAACACATGGTGGGCGCACTGAAATATCATATCAAGGGTAACCGGGTTTTTAAAATAATACATACTCTCTTTTGAAATACCCACGGTTCCCAAATATAGAAATATCATGGAAACAACATATTTCAATGCGTATAATCATAAAGCATGATGTATGCGACATATAGACGAAATGTAAGCATATCAGTATATCATGCAACATGGAATAGTAATATGCACATATTGAGGGAAACCGCTCTTTTAAAATGAATACAGTTTTAAGATATATCTTGCGGTTCCCAAACCTCTAATCAAGCTAGAATCATCTATGTATGTGCAAATAATTATGTATGCAAGTATGGGTGTACAATATGTATGTACACAAGTATGCCATGAAAGGGATCATATCCTGAATGCAATAGTCCTATAGTGTAGTGACATGGAAATTATCGATGATGAAGTGTGTGAGCCGGCAAGCAGGTGTACGTGAGACATATGCATCATCGATAATGGTGCTGGTGTCCTAACAATATGGTTTTGATATAACAATAAACACATTTGCACATGCAATGCGATGCGAATAGCAAGAATATGCAGAAATCGACTAATAAACACAACAGTGAAGAATCTACATCAATATAAAAATGTCATACAGTTTTGCCATTTGAAATAAGACGAATCGGGGTTTTGAGTAAAATAAGGGCTACGGTGTTTTTTAAGAAAAGGTGCGTCTTTTGAAAATATCCGTATAATCCCTTTGCCTGTCTTTAAAATACTCCCGATTCGTTAGTTTTTGAAATAGGTATGACATCGGCCTAGCCTAACATCTACTAGCAAAACTACAGTTTTAACTAACAAGTCAATCAGGAGGGTATGGAAACTACCTAAATCTGAGTCGATATATATATATATATATATATATATATATATATATATATATATATATATATATATATATATAATAGTCGGTGATCCCGCCACAAAGGTACCGCGTATGATACAATATCATATGACATCCTCGAGTCATGAGTGCGGATCTATCATCAATATAAAGCTCCCACGGTAAATCATCGTACGACATCCCAAAAGCTGGGTACGGGTCAATATCACATTCATCTCATCAATTATCTGGTATCCTTATCATCATATCTCATGATCTGGGGTACTGATCTAAGTCTAGTACAAATTGATACCATCTATATAAATATAAATGCGTGTGTGAAACACACGTCCAAAGGCCCGCTAAAATCTCATATCGTATCCCAAATACGAACTATATCATATCACCGATCTCATGGCACTATGCCCAATCTCATCGACTCATATCCAAATATCATCCACTGTCATCATCATCCAGATATAAGTATAATAGATAAGCATGTCTGTGCGTGTGGGTGTAAACCTATTCTAGGGTTCGTAACTAGGAAACTATACTAGTTTACATCTAAACCCTAATCTATCCAAAGTACACCTAATCACATCTAGAATATCCATATCACACTTAACTCTATCATACATACAGACACACACACATATATAGTATATATCTAGTATACTAAATATCGAACTGCGGGGGTGCTATACGCCATCCACCCGACTTCCCCCGTAGATATAATCTACTCACCTTGCGTCTTGCTTGCCGATGTTGATGTCGCCCTCATCTTCTTCATCGTCTCGAATTTTCGTGGGGGTACCTACATGTCATACGTATCGTATCGCAATAAAACCAAATCGAAACCAAAACGACACACGAAAACCAAAACGACACGCTTAAAAGCTTATAGGTTAGAACCTATAGTTTGCAACTCGCAACTCAACCCAATAACACTCGGGATAGACGTACAAACGTCAAGTGACCGAGTACAAACACAAATATCAAATCTTAAATCTATATACATCATGAAACACATGGCAGCAACCCAGAAAAGTTGTCCCAGATTTCGTCTCAGGTGAAAACAAGGTAAGCAAACAACTCTGGGGTGATGTATAGGGTACATATGAGCTACTGGGACAACCTGGACACATCCATCACTAAGTGGCCGGCCACACCCTTGCCAAAACCGGCCTCCTCGGTTTTCCTGGTGATTTAGGGTGTCGTCTTCATATGGTGGTCTCGTGGTGGTCAATCTAGGTCTCTGAAGTTGTTTATTTATCTCGTAAATGCCCCGGTTCATTCCAGATTTCCCTGCACACCCTAAAACTCACAAACCGACATTTACAGTTTTCTGTTTTTCCGTATTTTGGTTTCAGGTAAGGTTATGTGTGTGTTCTGGGTTTATAACACCATGGGGAGTTTGAGGTCACCACAAGAGTTCCATTGCACTACCACAACTCAATTAAACCCTAAACCTCACTAGAATTTCCTAAAATTCACTAAACTTCACCAAATCGAAAACAAACTTGAAAAAAGGCTAAAGCACATGAAACACTACAATAATTGTGAAAGGGTTTACCTTATTTAGCTCTCATGAATTCTCCACAGCGCCAAAATCACATTTTTCTTGGTCCATTGGGTAGCTAGAGGGCTTGTGCACCTTTTTTCTGAAATGGGTGTTGGGGGGTTTTGAGGTGTTTATTGTGATGATTTGAGAGGGTTGAAGAGGGTGGATGAGGAGGAAGCAGCAGCAGCAGCAAGGAAGGAGAAGGGAGGGGAAAAAGATGGAAATGGTGAGATGCAAGTCAAAGATAACCCCCTCATCTTCTCTCTCTCACCCATACCTAATATTCTATTCATCCTTTTCTTTTCTTTTCTTTTCCTCTTCTATTTTCCTATAAATCAACAACCATGCTTTAAAACATGAAGGAAAGCCATGGAAAACATATGTAACAAGTGTAAAAATGATACGGTGCCTGTTTTGCACAAAATACGCTTAAAGTCCGATTAGCGATTTTTAATCGCGATTAGCACAAAATTAGTGTATAATAAATCATAAAAACTTAAAATTTGCATAATTCACATAAAATTCCCTCTTTTAATAATTTCCATAATTTTTTTCAATTTTTTTCTCAATTTATCGGTATTTAATTATACCGCCTTATTAAAATATTCAATATTTATTATTAAATTATAAAAATTCCGAAAAATAATATTTTATTTTTTTTGAAATATTACAATCTTCCCCCCTTAAAGAAATTCGGTCCCCGAATTTAAATTTAAACCCCCATATTCTTAAAACATTTCAATAAAAAGTCCAAGTCGTCGGGGCTTTGAAATCATCAATACATAAGACGCATCATAGCGCAATGCATGCGCGTGAATAATGAGAAGATAACTAAAAAACAAAGCTCCGTCAAGAATCCCGCAATCATCGGAGTCATGGTAAAGACACAAATGTCACATCCATAACAAAAACCAATATGATATATATCAAAACCATACATGCAGACATCAAATCTATACATGTAAATATCTCAATGAAATGCATGCCAAACCTTTTTAAGTCGCTGTGCGATGCGCATAACACTGCACAGTGGCGGACGTCTATTGTAAGAAAATAACCTTATATGTATATATCTTTTTTTTAATACGCACGTTCCGCCGTTTTGAAAACAATTTAGAAGGGTTTCTTTTCTTTAAACGTTTCGTGTCATATCAGACACATAGGTAAATACTGAGACTATAGCTCGCTTTTTGGAAATCCCTTCGATAACTATCAATGCATGCAAAGTATATCCAGGTACTGTCCTTTGACTAGTCCTGCTCAGTACGAAAACATATAGCAAATATTATAAAAACGTACTGCTTCATAAGGAATCAATCCCAAAATGTATATAAGAATACCCTGTGCGTCTGGTGAGCATGGAAATCAAAATCCATAAATGTGCCATACATTGCACAGAAACAACATCTAGGTGCAGCGGGTGTGCACGAAACATCTGTCATAGGCAATGTGTGTGCCTGGCAGCAAAATCAGGTGCATCTGACATGCACGAAGAATCCCGATTTAGTGCATCTGGTGTGCACCAAAATCGTATCTCAAAACATACGCTCAACACGCGCGAAAATCCAAATCAGGTGCATCCATCATGCACGAATAAATCTAAATCATGCGTATTCAACATGCACGAAATCACGAAATCCAATATCAAGCGTCGAACATGCGCAAAATCCAAATCAAATGCACGGAGTGCAAGAAATCAACATCAATATCAGAATAAAAATCGACGGTATACAATACGGCTCAATCCAAATCATGTATACCGCGGTATATAATCTCACAACCATGTGCATCAACGTGTACAAATCAAATCTAAGCACAAAAGTGCATGGAAACTATGCTGAAAGCATAAGTCAAATCACATGCTAAATATAGGCATGACCCCAAAATCAAAATATCGAATGACATCAAACCGAAGTCAGGTGCAACCATGGTGCATGAAAACAAATATCATGGAACTCGGCCATCAAGACTAAATCATGCGAACAATTCGCCCAAATACCGAAATCCAAGGTGATGGATACGTGATAATCGAATCACCAAATCATAAATACCGTCGTCGATAGTTCCTCCTTCAAAGTCGAGAAGGTGTCGGTGCGTCCAATGCTAGCAGTGCAAGATATCTTCTTGCCTCCTGCTCACGGTCTGGCATCCACTGTCTCTGGCCCTTATCTTTTCTGTGGATTACCAATCTCGCAATCCATCGGCTCATCGTCCCTGTCAGATGTGCTAACGGCGACGATTCCGTCCGGGCACTTCTTTGGTCATCTCTCGGTCAATCCTCACGACCACTCGTAAAGCAGCACGTCACTGGCGTCGGCCTCTAGTCCTCTGAATGCACATCACACATCTGCTCCTGGGTGCAAATCTTATTGCAGCAGTGTCCTGGAAGGAATCCTGCTCAAGATCTCTTCCGATCTCGCATATGCCGAACTGTACGGAGGCTGGTACTCTTGCATAACCTTTTCTCGCTCTATGGACATCTGCGTCCTCAGCACAACATTTCCTCGGAAACTGGTCGCATCCCAACGCCTCTGTGGACATCTCCAACCTTTAATCTTAATTGGGAGTAACAACAGCTCGTCAGCATCATGCACGAACCACTTGTCCCGCTCGTCTGTATCAATGTCCACTTAGATGTCACGTCTCTATCTGCGCACTGCAAACGTTCTCGGCTACGGTAAATCCGAAGTCTCTCACACGGACTCGAAATCACGAACTCGGTATCTTCATCACTCTGTGGAAGATATCTAGCCGAACACGTCCTCCGGAACTCATCCCAATCTGCGGAGATATACTCCATTCTCGTCCATTCTTGATCAACTCACAACGTACCTGGGTGAGGTCCTCTATCCGAACCGGGTTAACTATCTCGTCGACGATGCCGAACTCTGGCCTGCTGGGTGTGCGCAATATGACCACTCCTGGGTCCAAGTCTTCTCGTATAGTATTCCAGAAAGGTCATGTCGAGGTCTTTCTCAAATCTCGCTTCTGCTGAATTGCCCGGAAGTTTACCACCCTTACTATATCTGTTTCTTGTTCCGGAACGGCTGCATACTAATCATAACTCCTTCTGGAAGATATATCCATATACAACGCCTTTGCATGCGTATCGCATCTCTGATGCCAGCGGAGTGGAACGTCATCTCGTCGAAATCTCGTGCGAACTCTTTACTCCACTCTGTTCTAAGGTCGTGTGATTCGGACCCATCTTTTCATGGCTGCATGGACTGCGCTCCAACGACTATACTTGTATCTGGAGTCTCCCAAGCAATGTATCCTATCACATGGTATCCGAATGATGTCGAATCATCTGATCGATTTGTCAAAACCTCATAATTCCCCAAGAGATCAACTTCTTGAGTACAGTTTAATAGTATTCCAATACATGCCACAACACCTGTGGACCAACCGTAGAAGGGCAAACCCAAGCCTCACAAATAGCACCGCTAAACTGCCGCAAACCCTAAGGTTCGGAGGCGTTTCCATGGTCATTACGTCGAGTTAGGGTTTCATTCTTCTAGAGGGTCCATAGCATTACTTGCATTGTCTTCCGAATACTTTAAACTTGGAAATGGGTTCCTGATATTCGATCGTCTCTATCGACTCTTAACGAATCTGCGTGAAGTCGTCTCTAGCTGGAATCAATCCGTCTGATGACCTCGCATCGGGATAAGCGAACGAACCGCATGTCCTAGTCATTCATCCTCGGGTGACTAGCGACCTTCCATCATATCTCTAAGTATATACTCATGCTGCGATAGCTCCAACATCTGGGCAATATCTCTTCATTTGCAGCAACAACTGGCTCATTCGTCTGTACGCTGAAAAACGCCTCAATCATCATGAATAAGCGATATATCAATGGTCACCACATTCTGGCTGGCCTCTAGCAGTAGCCTGATCCTCTGGTGCTGATCTGCATGTCCGAGAAATCTCGTAAAAGTGATCTGTCAAACGCTCATGGCGCGAAAACACACTAAAACGACGCCTCTCTATGCAATCGTACGTCCCTGGAATCATGCCCTGGTCAGTCCTTGTCCATGACGAGCTCATGCTGACGTAACTCTAGCCGTAGCTCTCTCTCGTGGCAGCAAAATCATAACCAGTATCGATGAGGATAGATCATAGGAATGAATATAAAACTGTGCAAGGAAATGTACATCCTAAGGTTTCTTAAGCGGAGTAGCGTATCGTAAATATGCCGTGGAACAAACGTACGGTACGTCACTCTATTCAAGCTACCTACTCCATCAACCAAGGGTCATCCTACGAGACGAAAGTTCGGGTATAATACCCCCACGACTAAGTTTAAGTTCCGTAAGGTCAAGCCTAAGTTCCGTATATATATAAACGCTCTAGGCTCTGCATAGTCAAACTTAGACTCGAACCAAGGTTAACCTAGCACTCTGATACCAACTTTGTCACGACCCGAAATAGCACGTGGCTGGCCCTTGAATCATATGAAGTCTATATGACCTCATCTAATTCAAGTAATCCAAAAGCCCAGAAATCTAAAACCATTTTAAATAATATATGAAAGAAAATAGTTTTTAAGAAGTGAAGAAAACATGTTTTTAAAAACAAGGTTTTTAAATAACATAAGCTGAATATGCATTTTAAAAATCTCATGTCTTTTCTGAAAATTTCGGCAGAGTTTCTTTGTAAATACTGGCCCCGAACGGGGTACAACAAGAATAATATATGCACAATGATAAAAGGCATCCCCAAGCGGGAGCTAGCTCTTCGTCAATCGACGGTCACAACCACGCAAGCAGTATAATATACAACGCCGAAGGGCGAGGATCAAAACTCAAAATGGAAACTCAAAAATTAGCATGAAAACCATACTACTACAACGCGCGACTCTAAGGTCGAAATAATACACTTCTGGTTTTCTAAGTCTGAAACAATATACAAGTTTGGCTGATGGAATTTCTAAATACAACTGAATAATACATATACAATGGTGGTTCTGATGCAAAAGAACCCACCTACCAAAACAAATCACCCGTAAGGGAAGCAGTGTGCCAGAAAGCCACAATGGAACCTGTACGACAAAACCTGCAAGAACTGCGGCACAACGGGGGTGAGTTGCCAACTTGTGAATAGAAAACATCACAGAGCAGAAATCATATGTATTACACAATCCTAGGTCAATACGATCAATAATAATAATATCCTCAAATGAGTAAGTCTGAAGCATGATAAGGTGGCAATGTAACATCTATACATGAGTGTAGTGCTAAGTGCTCGTGCCAGTGCCTCAGGTAATAACATATCATAAATATGAGGTATGATCAATGTCGAATATATCATGAAGTCTATAAGTATGTCGATATCATTCAACTATGTAATCAATGTCATCAATGTCAACTATATGTATGTGGATATCGTCCACGTGTCACCCAATGACAATAAACATCATGCATGAAAATATCATAAAGCATATGCATGGAAGTATGAGGATATAATCAACATGTGTCCCTCGCGACACATCAAAATCATAGAACCGGAGTGTCCAGCTTCGACACTCGAAAACATCATGAAAGCTGTGCCCAGAATCGGCACGTAAATCCTCATATATCGGGCTCCGTCAATCCGGATCGGCCCATGGGCTCCGTCAGTCTGGATCGGCCCGTATCATCTCTCGAATGCGGTCGGTATCCTCCGGATATCCGCCGATCCCAAATAATATTACCGGTAGGTAGTAGTCCCTCTGCCAGGCTCACCGTCTGTATACACAGCATCCTTTTCTAGCCCCGGGGTACCATACCGGGCCCCACCATGTACCCACACACGGCTCACGGCTCCTCCTTGCGTGGGGTATATATATACATCAGAACCGATAAAACTCATGGTGGGCTGTAACATTTCAGAAAAATAAAATATTATTTTTGGGAATTTTTATAATTTAATATTAATTTTAATGAATATTTTAATATTTCGGTATAATTAAATGCCGATAAATGGGAAAAAAATTGGAAAATTATAGAAATTACTAAAAGAGCGTGTTTTATGTGAATTATGCAAATTTTAAGTTTTTACGATTAGTTTGACACTAATTTAGTGCTAATCGCGATTAAAAATCGTTAATAGCGTTTAAGCTTGTTTTGTGTAAAATACGCACCATTTCTTTTTCTACACTTGTTGCATTTTCCCACATGTTTTGGGTGCATGGCTTGTTATTTTGGGGTTACTATTGATGTGAGAAGGGAATTAGAAAAGAAAAAGAAAAGGGAATAAAATATATAAGTATGGGTGAGAGAGAGAAGGTAAGGGTTTACTTTGACCCAAGTATTGGCCATTCCTCTTCATTTCCTTCACTCATTTCTCTCCCTCTCCCTTATGTTGCTGCTGCTGCTGCACTCTTGCTCTCCCTCTTCACAAAATCCTCCAAAACACCATGGAAACAAACTCAAAACCCAAATCCCATTTCATTAAATAGATGCACAAGCTCAAGAGAAGCACATTGGACCAAGAAAGAGAAGATTTTGAGGACCTTGAGCAACTCAAGAAAATTCTTGAGTTGCAAAGGAGGTAATTTCTGAACCGTTAGCTTAGTATTTTCATTACTTTTACCCCCATGTTAGATTTGAACCGATATCGGGTGGTTTTGTGGACTTAGGAAAAACCTAGTTAGGGTTGATGGGAATTGAGAGTGGTGATGGGTAATTAAGCTCAGTAGAGGCCACACAAACCCCCTAGTGCTAGAATAAAGACCCAAACCAGAGATTAGAAACCAGGATTACGGATTTAGAAACCGATATAGGAAGAATTCTGGAATCTGTGAGAGTTAATTGAAATCTGCTATCATTAGAAGACTCTGAAAATTATTTTGCTTTGACAGTGATACATGCAGGCACCCAGGAAACTACCACCAAAACCCTAGCCCCTATCTCTCCAACTTGGCCGTAGATTTATTCTGTCTGGACGCAAATTGTGGCCAGACCTGGTCCTATTTCATTCGTGTTTTTTCTGTGGTCCCCTAATCTGTAAAATAGACCCCTAGCATATGCAAAATTATCCAATTTGACCTAGGGTGAAATCTGGGACCCTTTTCTATAGTTGCTGTTTTGGATTCGTGTTTCGTTTCTCGTATTTTAAATTCTGGATTTGCGTATTGTGTTTTACCTTGATCACTTGACGTTTTTACGACGAGATCGAGGGTCGTTTGATGGTTTTGAAAGCGTAGTCTATAGGTTCTAACCTATAGGCATTAGCGTGTCGTTTTGGGTATTCCCGATGTGATTTTAATACACGTTCTGATTATGTTATCTATGTAGGTACCATCATGTGGATTCCATACGATGAAGAAGATGAAGGCGACACCGACACCGACACGCACGATACAAGGTGAGTAGATTATATCTACGGGGGAAGTCGGGTGGATGGCGTATAGCACCCCCGCAGTTGGATGTTTAGTATAGTATATATGTACTATTTATGCTAGCTTATAGTGTGTCGTGGATATTTGAGATGAGATTAGGTGTACTAAGTTAGATTAGGGCGTAGAAGTAAACTAGTATAGTACCTAGTTGCGAACCCTAGAATAGGTTTACACCTACACGCACACACATGCTTATTTGTTATGGTTATACCTAGATGATGAGGATTGTGGATGATATTTGGAGATGAGTCGATGAGATTGGGCGTAGTGCCATAAGATCGGTGATATGATGTGATTCGTATTTGGGATACGACATGAGATTTTTAGCGGGCCTTTAGACGTGTGTTTCACACACGCATTCATATTTATATAGACGGTATCAATTTGTGCTAGACTTAGATCAGTGCCCCAGATCATGAGATATGATGATAAGGATACCAGATAATTGATGAGATGAATGTGATATTGACGCGTACCCAGCTTTTGGGATGCCGTACGATGATTTACCGTACGAGGTTTATATTGATGATAGATCCGCACTCATGACTCGAGAATGTCATATGATATTGTATCGTACGCGGTACCTTTGAGGCGGGATCCCCGACTATTATATTTACATATATATATTATATCGACTCAGATTTAGGTGGTTTCCATACCCCTCCTGATTGACTTGTTAGTTAGAGCCGTAGTCTTGCTAGTAAATGTTAGGCTAGGCTGATGTCATACCTATTTCAAACTAACGAATCGGGAGTATTTCAAGAATAGGCACAGGGATACTACGGATATTTTCAAAAGACGCATCTTTTCTTAAAAACACCGTAGCCCTTCTTTTACTAAAAACCCCGATTCGTCTTATTTCAAATAGCAAACTGTATGACTTTTTTTATATTGATGCAGATGCGTCACCATTGCGTAATTAGTCGATTTCTACATATTCTGGTTATTTGCATCGCATTGCATGTGCAAATGGTTATTGTTATATTAAACTCATGCTGTTAGGACACCAGCACCATTATCGATGATGCATATGTTCCACATACACCTGCTTGCCGGCTCACACACTTCATCATCGATAATTGCCATGTCACTACACTGTAGTACTGTTGCATTCAGGATATGATCCCTTGCATGGCATACTTGTGTACATACCTATTGTACACCCATACGTACATAAGTATTTGCACATACATAGATGATTCTGGCTTGATTAGTGATTTGTGAACCGCAAGATACTCTTTAAAACTGATTCATTTTAAAAGAGCGGTTTTCCCTCAATATGTGCATATTACTATTCCATGTTGCATGATATACTGATATGATTACATTTCTTTTACATGTCGCATACATCATGCTTTTTGATTATACGCATTGAAATGTGTTGTTTCCATGATATTTCTGGATTTGGGAACCATGGGTATTTCAAAAGAGAGTATGTACTTGTTTTAAAAACCCGGTTACCCTTGTTATGATATTTTAGTGCGTCCACCATGTGTTTTCTCAGTTCTGAGAGCGACATGTGAAACCCGATTCGAGGAGGCGGATGAGGCCGATTGCGGGTACATGGGGGACCCGGTATGGTACCTCGGGGCGAGAACGGATCGCTGTGTTGCAGACGGTGAGCCTGGCAGAGTGACTACTACCTACAGGTGATAGTATTTGGGCTCGGCGGATATCCGGAGGATACCGACCGGAGTCGAGAGATGATATGGGCCGATCCGGACTGACGGGGTCCGTGGGCCGATCCGGAATGACGGAGTCCGCTATATGAGGATTTACATGCCGATGCTAGGCACAGGTTTCATGATGTTTTCGAGTGTCGATGCTGGACACTCAGGCTCCATGATTTTGATATGTCGCGAGCGACATATGTTGATTTACATCCTCTTACTTCCATGCATACGTTAATGATATTTATATACTTATTGTCATTGGGTGACACGTGGACGATTTCCACATATATATATTGACATTGATGACATTGATCACATAGTTGGATGATATCCACATATTCATAGACTTCATGATATAGTCGACATTGATCATACCTCATACTTATGATATGTTATTATCTGGGGCACTGGCACGAGCACTTGGCACTACACTCATGTATAGATGTTACATTGCCACCTTATCATGCTTCAGACCTGTTCATTTGAGGTATATATATTTGATCGTATTGACCTAGGATTGTGTCATACATACGATTTCTGCTCTGTGATGTTTTCTATTCACGAGTTGGCCGCTCACCCCCGTTGTGCCACAGTTCTTGCAGGTTTTTGCCGTACAGGTTCCATTGCGGCTTTTCTGGCACACTGCTTTCCTTACGGGTGATTTGCTTTGGTAGGTGGGTTCTTTTGCATCAGAACCAGCATTGTATATGTATTATTCAGTTGTATGTAGTAATTCCATCAACCAAACTTGTATATTGTTTCAGACTTAGAAAACCAGTTATGTATTATTTCCACCTTAGAGTCGCGCATTGTAGTATTATGGTTTTCATGCTGATTTTGAGTTTTCCTTTGAGTTTTGATCCTCGCCCTTCGGCGTTGTATATTATACTGCTTGCGTGGTTGTGACCGTCGGTTGACGAAGAGTTAGCTCCCGCTTGGGGATGCCTTTTATCATTGTGTATATATTATTCTTGTTGTACCCCGTTCGAGATATTATTTACAAAGGAAACTCTGCCAAAATTTTCAGAAAAGAATATAGATTTTGAAAATGCATATTCGGCTTAGTTATTTAAAAACCCTTGTTTTAAAAACTTGTTTTCTTCACTTCTTAAAACTATTTCCTTTATTTATTACTTAAAAATGGTTTTAGATTTCTGGGCTTTTTGGCTTACTAGGATTAGATGGGGTCCTATAGACTTCATATGATTCAAGTGCCAGTCACGGGCCATTTCGGGTCGTGACAAAGTTGGTATCAGAGCGCTAGGTTAACCTTGGTTCAAGTCTAAGTTTGACTATGTGGAGCCTAGAGCGTTTATATATATACGGAACTTAGGCTTAACCTTACGGAACTTAGACTTAGTCGAGGGGGTATTATACCCGAACTTTCGTCGCGTAGGATGATCCTTGGTTGATGGAGTAGGTAGCATGAGTAGAGTGATATACCGTACGTATGTTCCGCGGCATATTTACGATACGCTACTCCGCTTAAGAGACCTTAGGATGTACATTTCCTTGCACAGTATTATATTCATTCCTATGATCTATTCTCATCGGTACTGGTTATGATTTTGCTGCCACGATTACACGGGCAGAGAGAGCTACGGCTTGAGTTGCGTCAGCTTGAGCTCGTCACGGACGAGGACTGACCAGGGCATGATTCCAGAGACGTACGATTGCATAGAGAGGCGTCGTTTTAGTGTGTTTTCGCGCCATGAGCGTTCGATAGATCGCTTTTACGAGATTTCCTGGATGTGCTGATCGGCACCAGAGGATCAGGCTACTGCTAGAGGCCAGCCAGAATGTGATGACCATTGATATATCGCTTACTCAGGATGATAGAGGCGCTGTTTAGTGTACAGACGAATGAGCCAGTTGCTGCTGCAAATGATGAGATATCGCCCAGATGTTAGAGCTACTGCAGCATAAGTATAAACTTAGAGATATGATGGAAGGTCGCTAGTCACCCAAGGATGGATGACAAGGACATGTAGTTCGTTCGCTTACCTCGATGCGAGGTCATCAGATAGGTTGATTCCAGCTAGAGACGATTTCACGCAGATTCGTTGAGAGTCGATAGAGACGATCGAATGTCAGAAACCCATATTCCAAGTTTAAAGTATTCGGAAAGACAAGCAAGCGATTCTATGGACCCTCTAGAAGAATGACACCCTAACTCGACATAATGACCGTGTGAAAGCCTTTGAACCTTAGGGTTATGGAAGTTCCGTGGCGCTATTAGTGAGGCTTGGGCTTGCCCTTCTACGGCTGGACCACCGATGCTGTGGTATGTACTCGATACCATTAAACTGTACCCAAGATGTTGAGCTCTTGGGGGATTATGAGGTTTTGAAAAATCGATCAGACGGTTCGACATCATTCGGATATCATGTGATGGGACACATTGCTTGGGAGACTCCAGATACGAGTATAACCGTTGGAGCACAGTCCCTGCAACCACGATGAGACGAGTCCGAAGAAGTCGACAACAGAGAAAAGTGGAGTAAGAGATTCGCACGAGAATTCGACGAGATGACGTTCCACTCCACTGACATCAGAGATGCGATACGCATGCAGATGCGTTGATTATTGATATATCTTCCAGAAGGAGGCGCGATGAGTATGCAGCCGTTCCGGAACAAGAAACAGATATAGAAAAGATGATAACTTTCGGGCAATTCGGCAGAAATGAGATTTGAGAGAGACCTCGGCAGGACTTTTCTAGAATACTATACGAGAAAACCTGGACCCAGGAGTGGTCATATTGCGCACACCCAGCAGGCCAGAGTTCGGCATCGTCGACGAGATAGTTGACCGGGTTCGGATAGAGGACCTCACCCAGATGCGTTGTGAATTGATCAAGAAAGGACGAGTATGGAGTATACCTCCGCAGGTTGGGACGAGTTCCCGAGGACGTGTTCGGCCAGATATCTTCTACAGAGTGATGAAGATACCGAGTTCGTGATTTCGAGTCCGTGTGAGAGACTTCGGGTGGACCGTAGCCGAGAACAATTGCAGTGCACAGATAGAGACGTGACATCGAAGTGGACGATGACACATACAAGTGGGGCAAGAGGTTCGTGCGAGATGCTGACGAGCTATTGTTACACCCCGTTAGGATTAAAGGTCAGATATGTCTACAGAGGCATTGGGATGCGACCAGTTTCCGAGGAAATGATGTGCTGAGGCCGCAGATGACCAGAGAAGTGCCAGAACGGAATCGCCCCCGTTAACACACCTGACAGGGCCGATGAGCCGATGAATTGCGAGATTGGTAATCCACAGAGGAGATAAGGACCTAGAGATAGAGGACTCCAGACCATGAACAGGAGGCAAGTAGATATCTTGCGCTGCTAGCATTGGATGCACCGACACCTTCTCGACTTTGAAGGAGGAATTATATCGACGACGGTATTTATGATTTATGATTTTGTGATTCGATTATCACGTATCCGTCACCTTGGATTTTGGTATTTTGGGCGATCTGTTCGCATGATTTGGTCTTGATGGCTGAGTTCCATGATATTTGTTTTCGTGCACCATGGTTGCACCTACTAGGTATTTATTTTGCGCATAGTTATTACGCTTGAGGTATTGATTGTGATTTCATGCCTATTTTATGCCGGTGATTTGATTTACACTTCCTGCATAGTTTTCATGCACTTTTAGTGTTTTGATTTGATTTGTGCACGCTGATGCACATGGTTGTGAGCTTATACACCGCGGTATACCTGATTTTGATTGAGCCATATTGTATACCGTCGACCTTGATTCTTATATTGATGTTGATTTCTTGCACTCCGTGCATTTGATTTGGATTTTCGCGCGTGATGAGCGCATGTTTTGAGATACGATTTTGGTGCACACCAGATGCACTAAATCGAGATTCTTTGTGCATGTCAGATGCACCTGATTTTGCTGTCAGGCACGTCCGTTGCCCTTGGCAGATGTTTCGTGCACACCCGTTGCACCTAGGTGATATTTCTGTGCACATGTATGGCAAATATATGGATTTTGATTTTCGTGCGCACCAGATACATAGGGTATTCTTATATACATTTTGGGAATGAATTCTTATAGAGCAGTATGCTTTCATGATATTTGCTATTTGTTTTCGTACTGAGCAGGACTAGTTAGTGTTAGTATATATGCCCTAGAGGCCATTAGTGTATCATACTAGTTTGTATATTACTTAATGGAAGCTTGGGATATTCACCTTGTATAAACAATCTTGCTCAATATAGTAGTATGCTACTTGGTTTGTTTCTACTTCAATGTGTACTTGTGTTTATTTTAGTATATCACCTATACACATTAGTGGAGCCCTCAGGATCTTTGCTTGATTACCAGCGTTGTGATGGCAGTCACACTAGTGGGGGCTGGGTAATCTATAAGCACATCCTTATGCAGGTCCCTAGTCGCAGGACTATCGAGACAGAGCATCGATACTCCGGAGTAGACTAGCGCATGCGCTTCTCATCCCAGAGTAGGAGACGGTCTGTCCCACAGCCGTCAGTATGTCGTACTGGAGATAGTATGCGGGTGCTCGTTGGATTACGAGTACACTGGACAGGACTCGTCAGGAACTGACCGGTTGGTATTATTGTTAGTGCATATGCCCTAGAGGCCATTACTGTATCATACTAGTTTGTATATTACTTAATGGAAGCTTGGGATATTCACCTTGTATAAACAATCTTGCTCAATATAGTAGTATGCTACTTGGTTTGTTTCTACTTCAATGTGTACATGTGTTTATTTTAGTATATCACCTATACGCCTTAGTGGAGCCCTTAGGATCTTTGCTTGATTACCAGCGTTGTGATGGCAGTCACACTAGTGGGGGCTGGGTAATCTATAAGCACATCCTTATACAGGTCCCTAGTCGCAGGACTATCGAGACAGGGCATCGATACTCCGGAGTAGACTAGCGTATGCGCTTCTCATCCCAGTGTAGGAGATGGTCTGTCCCACAGCCATCAGTACGTCGTACTAGAGATAGTATACGGGTGCTCGTTGGGTTACGAGTACACTGGACAGGACTCGTCGGGAACTGACAGGTTGGTATTATACCTATCGTCAGTTATTAGTTCCCAGGTGACATGAGTACAGCTTAGTCCGCTGACTTGACACTGGCACTTCGCCTCGAGTGTGTTCCTACTGCACTTTGATCACTACCCTACCACGGCTCAAAGGAGTCGTGCAAACAGGTAATGGTTGGGTGCAGTCCCGAAGCACTTGGAGGCTGTGACGGTTAGACAGGATTCGTCTCTCCCGGTATTGGGGGTTGACATCGCGCTGTGTCTAGGAGATCCATTACACGAGTTGTCCCTGGCCAGGGCAAGCGAGATATACTGGTAGGCTTCCAGTGTTATCTCAGGGTGTTTTGGGCTTCACTCCGACATGACTTGTACCGCTATTAGGGGACTGACGTTTTACCGCCCCCTAGGCCCGACATGCGATGTATTAGACGAACAGACCGGACTGTACGGAGACTGTCACATTCAGACTCAGTAGGAGTTCAGATGGGGTTCACCTCGTCAGCCTTCTTGTCGGCATCTACCTGGGGACCGTTATGCACAGCTAGTGCCGCTTGCGGTCTGTGGTTAAATCCACTGCCAGCGTAGTGTCGAGTCTTTAGAGTCCCACACAGAGGGTATTCGCCTCTGGGCAAAACAGAGTAGAGGTCGCATGGTCTTGCGACAGGGTTCGTTCTCATCCGCGCACTTGTGCACGTTTGGAGTCCGGACAGATATTACTAGTAGGCTCTGGTTTGAGCCAGACACTGGTATATATTTTGGGGTTGATTTTATCTCTTGGTATTCATGTTCCTCGGAACATGAATGCGGGTGTGTATGCACAGTTGATTGAGGAGGAGGAAGAGGTTTTTCATTAGGGTTTCGGAACGGGTGCGTATGCACAGTTGACAGTCGTCTTTTTCCAAACCCTAATGGAATTATGATATATATATTAATAATATTAATTAAATGAAATTGTGTCATGGTTGGATTTTGTTGACTAGTTGACTATGGTTGAAGGTTTGACCATCATCATTACAAAAGAAAGATGCTTTTTGATTCTTGCAAAACCATTTAAAGATTGTAATGATAATGGTCATTCCAAACCATCCATCAACTATTTCATTTTATTATTATTGTTAATTGTTAATTCTTTTCATTTTGATATGGTTGCAAGAAATGAAAAGAAAGAGCTCATTCTATCATAACCATTCTCTCTCCTCACTCGTTCTTCTTCCTCCTCTAGTTCAAGGAGAATCCTTCTCATGAGTTGAGAATCCCTCTCCTTGAGATAAAAATACCCCTTAGACACTCTCTACTCACTCTAGGATCAAAGGTTTAGCAAGCCGAAGATTCTAGTTCTCTCAAAGTTCGAGAAAGAGCCCGAAGGTTGAACCCTCAGGTGGATCCATCTTTGACGGAAGAAGGCAACGAGGAAAGCACCATCAACCTCTACAAAAGTTTGAAGAAGAAGGAGTTCAAGTTAGGTATAACCATCTTTCCGAGTAGCTAACTCTCTTTAGCTTGTTTGCTAGTTTTAGTTTAGGAAAAGATCCCGACTTTGTTAGTCCATGTTGCCCCATGCGCCAAAAATCTGATTTTTATACCGTTTCCGCCTCCCCGTAAGAACCGGGGGTCGCAACATGGACTTACAGTGGTATCAGAGCCTAACTAAACATAAACTAGCTAGGTAGTGAAGTGTAACGAAGTTCAGAACCGAAAAAATCAAAAAACCAAACTTTTCAAAAACCCTAGTTTCTGTTAAATTTTTTTCTGGTCAAAACAAAATTTGTTATATACCTAAAATCATCTCAGGGTTTTTTAAAGATAACCACCAAAAACGAGCCAGAGATCTGACCAAACGATCGCGTTTCCGCGGCAATAGCAAGCTATTGTGCCACGGATCCGCGGCCGTCTTGTCTCCTCTCTGCCTCGATTTTGGTGCAGTGTATCTCTGGATTGGTTTTAGGATTTTTGAGATATATTATATGTGCCCAGATTTTCTAGAATAGAAATTTGTTTTTGGGGGCCTATAATTCCGTATTTTTTCCGAACTTCACTACACTTTGACTATGTTGGTTATATCTGTGATGTTTGTATGTATTGAACGTCGGCTAATCGCTATAAGTCGATTAGTCGGGGTTATACATCTCTGTGATCTGTGTTTGATATTGGAATGTGTATATGAATGTGTTGGACTGTCGCGGGTGAATAGCCGGGGTGGATGTGAGATGAGCTTTTGTTTTTCTTTCATTCATTTGTAATATGTAAATTGATGTAATATTATTATTTGTATGGCCGCACAACCGGGTCGGGGTTGTAGCCGTCATTGTATAATTCTTTTTACTCTTTTTGCTCCTAGGATAGACCCATGGAGGGGTGCACAAACTACCGGGTACTTGGCGGGTAGTTTGCCGCACCCGTAGGGGTCTTGGGTGGGGTTTTGGCTATTCACCGTGACCGTGTAATCCGCTTTTCGTTGCAGGCTCGAACGGATTGCGGATTCCTAGTATATCCAATGTATTCATCTGTGATCTGTAATGTTTATCATTGCTATATTTATAACTATTTAGGCGTTGCTTATGTTTTACAGCCGCGCTAGCCCAGCCCCCGCTCTGTCGTTAGTTAAGTAACCTAACGGGTGATGACGGGGCCCCGTGGCGAATGCGAATGGCATAAGCGTACGTCATATTGTGGTTGTTTTCTGCAATGGTAGGATTAAATGATGGGACGCATTAAAAGAACTAATGCAAGAATATCACGCATTAAAAGAACTAATGCAAGATAATAAACCAAGCTAAAGTCGTTGGAACACTTTCGAAAAACCACTCGGTTCTTTTCAAAACTAACTTTTAAATGCGAAGCTTGAGCCACTCCTTTTAAAAAGCTATCTCATTCCATCGATTATATCAAGTTCACTACGTTCACGGTTTCGCCAAAACCATTCGTAGCCCTCCATCATTTCAGTTAAATATTCGGTAGTATTCAAGCTATGTATTTTGACCTCATGCCAAGATATAGTGATTGGTAGCTACCGGATATTTATCTGTTGCATAGATAGAATGCGTTGTTTTGGGACAACCGTATCACCATTTTGGCCTACGTCATGGGTAGGTACGGGTGGGTTCAAATCAACCGGGATAATGATGGGAAGAACTTGACATGTGACTTATGACATTTTGACCTCACGCCAAGGTCATAAGAGCATTGGGCAAAAATCCACATCGGGAGTTTCATAAGTACTGAAACTTGCTGGATTTGCATACCATTTGGAGTGTGGTGATTCTGGTAGGATTCATTCAGTTTCGACACGCGATGATATTTGGATCCCGATCCTACTGTGAGTATATTCTACTCCTCGGGAAATTTCTCACTAAACGATCAATGCTATAAACCTAGTAGGTGCCTAGAAAGGTGTTAGCGGGGCTACGTCCCCAGGGAAAAGAGGTTATTTAATTAAGGAACTTCGCGAAAGCGTTGGAAAACCTCCCTCGAAGTACCGACACTGGCCTGGCTGAACGGTTAACCAAGTATTGTGCGGTGGGATTGATCCCGACTAATTCTTCCTTTATGGTTTGAGGAGGGATTCGAGAGACAGTGGGAGCCATCCTGTTTAGACAAATTAAAAACCACTCTAAACTTGCAAGAGCATCGTGCTAAAGTGTTTCTTCTCTCCCTCCTAATTGCAGCGACCAATCGACATGACTGGACTTAAGTTACTTCTAGATAAAAATATACTGACAGGGCCAAACTACAAAGATTGGCTCAGGAATGTCAAAATGGCAATCACTTACGACAAGCTGGGGTATCTTCTTACCACCAAAGCTCCCCCCGTCCCAGGTCCCACCTCCAGCGTCGCGGATAAGGAAATCCGTAAGACTTGGGAGATTGATTGCGCGAAGGCCAAGTGCCTCGTGCTTTCCTCTATGGACAACGAACACCAGAGGAGGCACGAGAATATGGACTTGGAATCCATATTTCTTCATACAAAAGAACTGTATGGAGAGCAGTCTCGTATCGCAAGATACGAAGTGTCGAAGAAGTTATTTTCGGCAAAGTTGGCCGTCGGATCATCGGTAGCGGACCACGTGCTTCAGATGATTGGCTACATTGAGGAGCTCGCGGAACTTGGGACCACGTTGGAAAGTGAACTCTATACGGATTTAATTCTCCAGTCCCTTCCATCCACTTACGCCCAGTTTATACTGAACTTCAACTTACAAGAAAAAGAAGTTGAACTGTCAGAACTCCTCAACATGCTGAGGAGCGCAGAGGGCACCCTACAGAAAGGTAGGGAAACACCCGCTTTGTTTGTAGGAGGATCTTCTTCTTCTAGGTCCAAGGCGAAAGCCAAGGGAAAGAGGAAGAAAGCCCCTGCCAAACCAAGGGGCGGTGTTAGTAAAGTGGGTACGAAGGGAAAAGAAATGGCAACAAAGATAGCGGGGAAGCTTTTGGGAAAGGAAGAATGCTTCTATTGTCATAAGAGTGGACACTGGAAGAAAGATTGCAGGGCTTGGAAAGCCAGGACACAGGAACTGAAGCAGATTGCGGCTTCAGCTTCAGGTGTGTATGTTATTGAAAACTGTCTTTCTATAAACTCTACTTCCTGGGTATTGGATACCGGATCAGGATCTCATATCTGTAATTCTTTGCAGGCATTGAGGAACCGTAGGGTTTTGAAGGCAGGTGACATGACCCTCAGAGTTGCAAACGGAGCTAGCATGGATGCTAAAGCCGTGGGGGACTATCACCTGGGAATGTCAGATGGGCATGTTTTGGTTTTGCGTTATTGCTTTTTTGTACCCAACGCAACTTGTAATATCATCTCTGTATCTTTGGTTTCTAAAGAAGGTTATGAATTTGCGTTTGTAAGTAATGTTGTAAACATTCACCTTAATCAAGTTCTGATTGGGTCAGGTACATTGAGCAATGGTATATACGTGTTAAACCAAACACAGATTTTCAATGTCTAGAATACAAACAAAAGAAAGTCTCCGGTAATCAATCAGACTTTCTTATGGTATTGTAGACTGGGTCACATCAATGAGAGAAGGTTGACTAAGTTACATACAGAAGGGTATTTGGATCCGTTCGAATATCAATCGTATGCCACTTGTCAATCCTGTCTCAAAGGAAAGATGACAAAGACTCCGTTCACTGGACACGGAGTAAGAGCGAGAGAGCTCTTGGGACTCGTACACAGCGACGTGTGCGGTCCAATTTCTACACATGCGCGAAGCGGTTATTCTTACTTCATTACTTTTACGGATGACTTTTCAAGGTACGGTTATGTCTTCTTAATGAAACATAAGTCCGAAGCCTTTGAAAAATTCCAGGAATATAAGAATGAAGTAGAAAACAAACCGGCAAAAGTATCAAGATTCTAAGATCGGATCGAGGTGGAGAATACTTAAGTGTCGAGTTCCTGAATTACTTAAAAGAGAATGGGATTCTCTCTCAGCTTACTCCTCCATACACTCCGCAACATAACGGTGTATCGGAGAGATGGAACCGGACCCTATTGGATATGGTACGGTCCATGATGAGTAACGCTGAGTTACCGCAATCATTCTGGGGGTATGCGCTAGAAACAGCTGCATACCTTTTGAACCGAGTTCCTACTAAGACTGTGCCTACCACACCATATGAGTTATGGAGTGGGAAGAAACCCTATCTTCAGTACCTGAAGATTTGGGGATGTCCAGCTTATGTCAAAAAGCGGCATGCGGACAAACTCGAGGCACGCTCAGTACTGTGCAAGTTTGTGGGATACCCAAAGAACACCAGGGGGTATCTTTTCTACTACGCAGAAGAACAAAAAGTCCTTGTTTCTCGCAATGCCCACTTTCTAGAACACCAGTTCTTAGAAAAGGAAATTAATGGGAGCGCAGTAGAACTGGAAGAAATTCCAGAACCACAGACTATTACTGAAAGCTAAATGGAACCAGAGGGTTCAAAAGAACAGGACATTCCTACGCCGCTCCGCAGGAGTAGTAGGCAGTCTCATCCGCCCGAGAGATACTATGGGTTTCTCATAGAAGGGGATAGAGAGGATTGCATCATAGATTATGATGAGCCTACTAGCTTCCAGCAGGCCGTTCAGAGCGTTGACTCGGTAAAATGGCTGGATGCAATGCGGACCGAAATGGAGTCCATGTACACCAACAAAGTATGGACGTTGGACATTGCTCCAGACGGGGTAAAACCCGTAGGATGCAAGTGGATCTTCAAAAGGAAGATTGGTGTAGATGGACAGGTTGAGACCTATAAAGCTAGACTTGTAGCAAAGGGTTTCCGTCAAAGACCTGGTTTGGACTATGACGAAACCTTTTCTCCAGTGGCTATGCTGAAATCCATTCGGATCCTTCATGCCATTGCTGCCTTCCACGATTATGAGATTTGGCAGATGGACGTAAAAACCGCTTTTCTAAATGGAAATTTAGAGGAATGTGTCTATATGGACCAGCCAGAGGGTTTCATTCAGAGTGGGAGCAGCGGAAAGGTGTGCAAGTTGCTTAAGTCCATCTATGGACTAAAGCAGGCATCGCGGAGTTGGAACATCTGCTTTGATGAGATGGTCAAAGAATTTGGCTTTATCAAAAATCCAGATGAACCATGCATCTATAGTAGATTTGTAGCGAGAACTGTAGTATTCCTCGTTTTATACGTGGATGACATTCTCTTAATAGGAAATGACATTCCTATGCTACAATCTGTCAAGGGGTTCTTGCCACACAGGTTCTCCATGAAAGACCTGGGTGATGCCTCATACATCCTGGGGATCCGGATCTATCGTGAGAGATCCAAGAGGATATTAGGACTTTCACAGTCCAGGTACATCGACACCATACTGAAAAGGTTCAGTATGGAAGATTCCAAGCGCGGTAACCTACCGGCTTGTCACGGGATCACCCTCTCTAAAGAGATGTCCCCCAAGACTGATTTGGAGAGGGATCGCATGTCTATTATACCCTATGCTTCTGCGGTAGGCTCTATAATGTATGCCATGTTGTGTACCAGACCGGATGTAGCTTATGCACTGAGTGTGGTAAGCCGGTATCAGTCAAACCCTGAAGAGAAATACCGGATAGCGGTAAAGAACATTCTCAAGTACCTGAGAAGGACTAAGGAGATGTTCTTGGTGTATGGCGGAAAAGACCTCCAGATCGAGGCCTTTGCTGACTCCAGCTTCCAGAGTGACAAGGATGATTCCAAGTCCATGTCGGGTTTTGTCTTTACCCTCAATGGAGGGGCGGTGTGTTGGAAGAGTTCCAAACAGGAAACCGTTGCAGACTCGACGATGGAAGCGGAATACATCGCTGCATCTGATGCCGCAAAAGAAGCCGTCTGGATGAGGAAGTTCTTGAAAGAACTTCAGGTGGTTCCGTCCGTTGTTGACCCAATACCTCTGTATTGCGACAACAACGGGGCTATAGCTTTAGCGAAGGAACCCAGGTCCCATCAGAGATCCAGGCACATCTTGAGGCGGTATCACCTAATCAGGGAGATCGTGGATCGCAAGGAGATCGAGGTTCGGAGGGTTGCTTCAGAAGAAAACACTGCAGATCCATTCACCAAGGCCCTGCCCCAGACTCAGTTCGAGCGGCTGATCGAGATGATAGGTCTTCGATACGCCAGTACATGGCCTTAGTGCAAGTGGGAGATTGTTAGTGCATATGCCCTAGAGGCCATTACTGTATCATACTAGTTTGTATATTACTTAATGGAAGCTTGGGATATTCACCTTGTATAAACAATCTTGCTCAATATAGTAGTATGCTACTTGGTTTGTTTCTACTTCAATGTGTACATGTGTTTATTTTAGTATATCACCTATACGCATTAGTGGAGCCCTTAGGATCTTTGCTTGATTACCAGCGTTGTGATGGCAGTCACACTAGTGGGGGCTGGATAATCTATAAGCACATCCTTATACAGGTCCCTAGTCGCAGGACTATCGAGACAGGGCATCGATACTCCGGAGTAGACTAGCGTATGCGCTTCTCATCCCAGTGTGGGAGATGGTCTGTCCCACAGCCATCAGTACATCGTACTGGAGATAGTATACGGGTGCTCGTTGGGTTACGAGTACACTGGACAGGACTCATCGGGAACTGACAGGTTGGTATTAGACCTATCGTCAGTTATCAGTTCCCAGGTGACATGAGTACAGCTTAGTCCGCTGACTTGACACTGGCACTTCGCCTCGAGTGTGTTCCCACTGCACTTTGATCACTACCCTACCACGGCTCAAAGGAGTCGTGCAAACAGGTAATGGTTGGGTGAAGTCCCGAAGCACTTGGAGGCAGTGACGGTTAGACAGGATTCGTCTCTCCCGGTATTGGGGGTTGACATCGCGCTGTGTCTAGGAGAGCCATTACACGAGTAGTCCCTGGCCAGGGCAAGCGAGATATACTGGTAGGCTTCCAGTGTTATCTCAGGGTGTTTTGGGCTTCACTCCGACACGACTTGTACCGCTATTAGGGGACTGATGTTTTACCGCCCCTAGGCCCGACATGCGATGTATTAGACGAACAGACCGGACTGTACGGAGACTGTCACATTCAGACTCAGTAGGAGTTCAGATGGGGTTCACCTCGTCAGCCTTCTTGTCGGCATCTACCTGGGGACCATTACACACAGCTAGTGCCGCTTGCGATCTGTGGTTAAACCCACTGCCAGCGTAGTGTCGAGTCTTTAGAGTCCCACACAGAGGGTATTCGCCTCTGGGCAAAACAGAGTAGAGGTCGCATGGTCTTGCGACAGGGTTCGTTCTCATCCGCGCACTTGTGCATGTTTGGAGTCCGGACAGATATTACTAGTAGGCTCTGGTTTGAGCCAGACACTGGTATATATTTTGGGGTTGATTTTATCTCTTGGTATTCATGTTCCTCGGAACAAGAATGCGGGTATGTATGCACAGTTGATTGAGGCGGAGGAAGAGGTTTTTCATTAGGGTTTCGGAACGGGTGCGTATGCACAGTTGACAGTCGTCTTTTTCCAAACCCTAATGGAATTATGATATATATATATTAATAATATTAATTAAATGAAATTGTGTCATGGTTGGATTTTGTTGACTAGTTGACCATGGTTGACTTGTTGACCATGGTTGAAGGTTTGACCATCATCATTACAAAAGAAAGATGCTTTTTGATTCTTGCAAAACCATTTAAAGATTGTAATGATAATGGTCATTCCAAACCATCCATCAACTATTTCATTTTATTATTATTGTTAATTGTTAATTCTTTTCATTTTGATGTGGTTGCAAGAAATGAAAAGAAAGAGCTCATTCTATCATAACCATTCTCTCTCCTCACTTGTTCTTCTTCCTCCTCTAGTTCAAGGAGAATCCTTCTCATGAGTTGAGAATCCCTCTCCTTAAGATAAAAACACCCCTTAGACACTCTCTACTCACTCTAGGATCAAAGGTTTAGCAAGCCGAAGATTCTAGTTCTCTCAAAGTTCGAGAAAGAGCCCGAAGGTTGAACCCTCAGGTGGATCCATCTTTGACGGAAGAAGGCAACGAGGAAAGCACCATCAACCTCTACAAAAGTTTGAAGAAGGAGTTCAAGTTAGGTATAACCATCTTTCCAAGTAGCTAACCCTCTTTATCTTGTTTGCTAGTTTTAGTTTAGGAAAAGATCCCGACTTTGTTAGTCCATGTTGCCCCATGCGCCAAAAATCTGATTTTTATACCGTTTCCGCCTCCCCGTAAGAACCGGGGGTCGCAACGTGGACTTACAATTATACCTATCGTCAGTTATCAGTTCCCAGGTGACATGAGTACAGCTTAGTCCGCTGACTTGACACTGTCACTTCATCTCGAGTGTGTTCCCACTGTACTTTGATTACTACCCTACCACCACGGCTCAAAGGTGTCGTGCAAACAGGTGGTAGTTGGGTGCAGTCCCGAAGCACTTGGAGGAAGTGACGGTTAGACAGGATTCGTCTCTCCTGGTATTGGGGGTTGACATCGCGCTGTGTCTAGGAGAGCCATTACACGAGTAGTCCCTGGCCAGGGCAATCGAGATATACTGGTAGGCTTCCAGTGTTATCTCAGGGTGTTTTAGGCTTCACTCCGACACGACTTGTACCGCTATTAGAGGACTGACGTTTACCGCCCTCCTAGGCCCTCCATGCGATGTATCAGACGAACAGACCGGATTGTACGGTGATTGTCACATTCAGGCTCAGTAGGAGTTCAGATGGGTTTCACCTCGTCAGTCTTCTTGTCGGCTTCTACATGGGACCGTTACGCACAGCTAGTGCCGCTTGCGGTCTATGGTTAATCCCACACAGAAAGCTATTCGCCTTTAGGCAAAAGAGTAGAGGTCGCATGGTTTTGCGGCAGGTCGCATGGTTTTGCGACAGGGTTCGGTCACATCCGTGCACTTGTGCACGTACAGTGTCCGGACAGTAAACACTAGCGGGCTTTGGTTTAAGCCAGATCCTAGTGTATGTATTGGGATTGGATTTATCCAGTTTGTATTCGTGTTCCTCGGAACGCGGATGCGGGTATGTATGCACAGTTGACGGAGAGACAGAGACGGAGGATTCTCATTAGGGTTGTTGACCGTTGACAGTTGACTATTGACTTTTTGCTCAACCCTAATGAGAATATGATATGTGATAAACAAATATATTAATTAGGTATTATGGTGACATGGTTGTTGAGTTGTTGACTTTGTTGACTTGTTGACTTTTGTTGACTTTGTTGACCGGTTGACTAGGCTTGACTAGTTGACCATCATGATAACCATAGCTATCATTTCATGGTAAAGACTTTTGCTTGCTTGCTCTTTTGTGCAAAATGAGTGCATGAAATGATATGGCTATGGTTGCTTAAACCATCACATAATACTTGATTGATATGATGTGTTATGATTGTTTTGGATTATGATAGCCAAATGAGAAAAGTCTTCTCTCATTCTTTCATGCTCATTCTCTCTCTTGTTCTTGAGCTCTCATCTCCTCCTCTTGCTCTCCCTCTCTTGACTCTATGGTTCACTTGTCTCATGAGTTGAGAATCAAGAACCATAGATAAAATCCCATACAAACTCTTCTCTACTCACTCTAGTTCACAAGGTTTGGCAAACCAAGTGAACTAGTTTCTTCAAAGACCGAAGAAGAAGCCAAAGGTAGAAGCTTTCGAGGTGGATCTATCTTCGGCGCAAGGAGACGACGGAGTGAAGGCGATCCGGACATCCATCGAGGCTTGAAGACGAAGGAGTTCGAGAAAAAGAAAGGTATAACCCCCTAACCGAGTAGTTAGCAACTCGTAGTTAGGTTGTTAGTTAGATGTTTAACAAAGATCCGGGTTTTAAGTCCATGTTACCACCTCTAAGAAAATCGTTTTATATCAAATTCCGCATGCCCGAAAGTACCGGGAGAGGTAGCATGGACTTACAGTTAGAGGACAGTACCTGGACATATTTTGCATGCATTGATAGTTATTGAAGGGATTTCCAAAAAGCGAGCTATAGTCTCAGTATATACCTACGTGTCTGATATGACACGAAACGTATAAAACGAGGAAACCCTTCTAAATTGTTTTCAAAACGGCGGAACGTACATATTAAACAAAGGATATATACATATATGGCTATTTTATTATAATAGACGTCCGCCACTATGCAGTGTTATGCGCATCACACAGCGACTTAAAAAGATTTGGTATGCATTTTTACTTCAGCTATTTACATGTATAGATTTGATGTCTACATGTACAGTTCTGATTTATAACACATTGGTTTTATTTTGGATTTGATATTTGTGTCTTTACCATGACTCCGATGATTGCGAGATGCTTGACGGAGTTTTGTTTCTGAGTGATCTTCTCATTGTTCTTGCGCATGCATTGCGCTATTATGCGTTTTATGTATTGATGATTTCGGAGCACCGACGACTTGGACTTTTATTGAAATGTTTTAGAATTTGGGGGTTTAAATTTAAATTCGGGGACCGAATTTCTTTAAGGGGGGAAGATTGTAACATTTTCAGAAAAATAAAATTTTATTTTTGGGAATTTTTATAATTTAATATTAATTTTTATGAATATTTTAATATTTCGGTAAAATAAAATGCCGATAAATGGGAAAAAATTTGGAAAATTATAGAAATTAATAAAAGAGCGTGTTTTATGTGAATTATGCAAATTTTAAGTTTTTATGATTAGTTTGACACTAATTTAGTGCTAATCGCGATTAAAAATCGCTAATCGCGTTTATGCTTGTTTTGTGCAAAACATGCACCATTTCTTTTTCTACACTTGTTGCATTTTCCCAGATGTTTTGGGTGCATGGCTTGTTATTTTGGGGTTACTATTGATGTGAGAAGGGAATTAGAAAATAAAAAGAAAAGGGAATAAAATATATAGGTATGGGTGAGAGAGAGAAGGTGAGGGTTTACTTTGACCCAACTCTTGGCCATTCCTCTTCATTGCCTTCACTCATTTCTCTCCCTTTCCCTTATGTTTCTGTTGCTACTGTACTCTTGCTCTCCCTCTTCACAAAATCCTACAAAACACCATGGAAACAAACTCAAAACCCAAATCCCATTTCATTACATAGATGCACAAGCTCAAGAGAAGCACATTGGACCAAGAAAGAGAAGATTTTGAGGACCTTGAGCAACTCAAGAAAATTCTTGAGTTGCCAAAGGAGGTAATTTCTGAACCGTTAGCTTAGTATTTGCATTACTTTTACCCCCATGTTAGATTTGAACCGATATCGGGTGGTTTTGTGGACTTAGGAAAAACCTAGTTAGGGTTGATGGAAATTGAGAGTGGTGATGGGTAATTAAGCTCAGTAGAGACCACACAAAATCCCTAGTGCTAGAATAAAGACCCCAACCAGAGATTAGAAACCCGGAATACGGATTTAGAAACCGATATCGGAAGAATTCTGGAATCTATGAGAGTTAATTGAAATCTGCCATCATTAGAAGACTCTGAAAATTATTTTGCTTGGATAGTGATACATGCAGGCACCCAGGAAACTACCACCCAAACCCTAGCCCCTATCTCCCCAACTTGGCCGCAGATTTATTCTGTATGGCCGCAAATTGCGGCCAGACCTGGTCCTATTTCATTCGTGTTTGTTCTATGGTCCCCTAATCTGTAAAATAGACCCCTGGCATATGCAAAATTATCTAATTTGACCGAGGGTGAAATCTGGGACCCTTTTCTGTAGTTGCTATTTTGGATTCGTGTTTCGTTTCTCGTATTTTAAATTCTAAATTTGTGTATTGTGTTTTACCTCGATCACTTGACGTTTGTACGACGAGATCAAGGGTCGTTTGATGGTTTTGAAAGCGTAGTCTATAGGTTCTAACCTATAGGCATTAGCGTGTCGTTTTGGGTATTCCCGATGTGATTTTAATACGCGTTCCGATTATGTTATCTATGTAGGTACCATCATGTGGATTCCATACGATGAAGAAGATGAAGGCGGCATCGACACCGACACGCAGGATACAAGGTGAGTAGATTATATCTACGGGGGAAGTCGGGTGGATGGCGTATAGCACCCCCGCAGTTCGATATTTAGTATAGTATATATGTACTATTTATGCTAGCTTATAGTGTGTCGTGGATATTTGAGATGAGATTAGGTGTATTAAGTTAGATTAAGGCATAGAAGTAAACTAGTATAGTACCTACTTGCGAACCCTAGAATAGGTTTACACCCACACGCACACACATGCTTATTTGTTATGGTTATACCTAGATGATGAGGATTTTTGATGATATTTGGAGATGAATTGATGAGATTGGGCATAGTGCCATGAGATCGGTGATATGATGTGATTCGTATTTGGGATACGACATGAGATTTTTAGCGGGCCTTTGGACGTGTGTTTCACACACGCATTCATATTTATATAGACGGTATCGATTTGTACTAGACTTAGATCAGTACCCCGGATCATGAGATATGATGATAAGGATACCAGATAATTGATGAGATGAATGTGATATTGACCTGTACCCAGCTTTTGGGATGCCGTACGATGATTTACCGTACGAGGTTTATATTGATGATAGATCCGCACTCATGACTCGAGGATGTCATATGATATTGTTTCGTACGCGGTACCTTTGAGGCGAGATCACCGACTATTATATTTACATATATATATTATATAGACTCAGATTTAGGTGGTTTCCATACCCCTCCTGATTGACTTGTTAGTTAGAGCCGTAGTCTTGCTAGTAATTGTTAGGCTAGGCTGATGTCATACCTATTTAAAACTAACGAATCGGGAGTATTTCAAGAATAGGCACAGGGATACTACGGATATTTTCAAAAGACACATCTTTTCTTAAATACACCGTAGCCCTTCTTTTACTAAAAACCCCGATTCGTCTTGTTTCAAATTGCAAACTGTATGAACTTTTTTATATTGATGCAGATGCGTCACCATTGCGTAATTAGTCGATTTCTGCGTATTATGGTTATTTGCATCACATAGCATGTGCAAATGGTTATTGTTATATTAAACTCATGCTGTTAGGACACCAGCACCATTATCGATGATGCATATGTTCTACGTACACCTGCTTGCCCGCTCACACACTTCATCATAATTAATTGCCATATCACTAAACTGTAGTACTGTTGCATCAGGATATGATCCCTTGCATGGCATACTTGTGTACATACCTATTGTACACCCATACTTACATAAGTATTTGCACATACATAGATGATTCTGTCTTGATTAGAGATTTGGGAACCGCAAGATACTCTTTAAAACCGATTCATTTTAAAAGAGCGGTTTTCCCTCAATATGTGCATATTACTATTCCATGTTGCATGATATACTGATATGATTACATTTCTTTTACATGTCGCATACATCATGCTATTTGATTATACGCATTGAGATATGTTGTTTCCATGATATTTCTGGATTTGGGAACCGTGGGTATTTCAAAAGAGAGTATGCACTTGTTTTAAAAACCCGGTTACCCTTGATATGATATTTCAGTGCGTCCACCATGTGTTTTTTCGATTCTAAGAGCGACATGTGAAACCCGATTCGAGGAGGCGGATGAGGCCGATTGCGGGTACATGATGGACCAGGTATGGTATCCCAGGGTGAGAACGGATCGCTGTGTTGCAGACGGTGAGCCTGGCAGAGGGACTACTACTTACCGGTGATAGTATTTGGGCTCGGCGGATATCCGGAGGATACCGACCGGAGTCGAGAGATGATATGGTCCGATCCGGACTGACGAGGTCCGTGGGACGATCCGGACTGACGGAGTCCGATATATGAGGATTTACGTGCCGATGCTAGGCATAGGTTTCATGATGTTTTCGAGTGTCGATGCTGGATACTCAGGTTCCATGATTTTGATATGTCGCGAGCCACACATGTTGATTTACATCCTCATACTTTCATGCATACGTTTATGATATTTACATGCATGATGCTTATTGTCATTCGGTGACACGTGAACGATTTCTACATGCATATATTGACATTGATGACATTGATCACATAGTTGGATGATATCCACATATTCATAGACTTCATGATATAGTCGACATTGATCATACCTCATACTTATGATATGTTATTACCTGGGACAGTGGCACGGGCACTTGGCAATACCCTCATATATAGATGTTACATTGCCACCTTATCATACTCCAGACATGTTCATTTGAGGTATATATATATTTGATCGTATTGACCTAGGATTGTGTCATACGTACGATTTCTGCTCTGTGATGTTTTCTATTCACGAGTTGGCAGCTCACCCCCGTTATGCCACAGTTCTTGCAGGTTTTTGCCGTACAGGTTCCATTGCGGCTTTTCTGGCACACTGCTTTCCTTACGAGTGATTTGCTTTGGTAGGTGGGTTCTTTTGCATCAGAACCACCATTGTATATGTATTATTCTGTTGTATCTTGTAATTCCATCAACCAAACTTGTATATTGTTTGAGACTTAGAAAACCAGTCATGTATTATTTCGACCTTAGAGTCGTGCGTTGTAGTATTATGGTTTTCATGCCAATTTTGAGTTTTCCTTTGAGTTTTAATCCTCGCCCTTCGGCGTTGTATATTATACTGCTTGCGTGGTTGTGACCGTCGATTGACGAAGAGCTAGCTCCCGCTTGGGGATGCCTTTTATCATTATATATATTATTATTCTTGTTGTACCCCGTTCGGGACATTATTTACAAAGGAAACTCTGCCGAAATTTTCAGAAAAGAATATAGATTTTGAAAATGCATATTCGGCTTACTTATTTAAAAACCCTTCTTTTAAAAACTTGTTTTCTTCACTTTGTAAAACTATTTCCTTTATTTATTACTTAAAAATGGTTTTAGATTTCTGGGCTTTTTGGCTTACTAGGATTAGATGGGGTCATATAGACTTCATATGATTCAAGTGCCAATCACGGGCTATTTCGGGTCGTGACATGGGCGCACTGAAATATCATATCAAGGGTAACCGGATTTTTAAAATAATACATACACTCTTTTGAAATACCCACGGTTCCCAAATCTAGAAATGTCTTGAAAACAACATATCTCAATGCGTATAATCATAAAGCATGATGTATACGACATATAGAAGAAATGTAAGCATATCAGTATATCATGCAACATGGAATAGTAATATGCGCATATTGAGGGAAACCGCTCTTTTAAAATGAATACAGTTTTAAGATATATCTTGCGGTTCCCAAACCTCTAATCAAGCCAGAATCATCTATGTATGTGCAAATACTTATGTATGCAAGTATCGGTGTACAATATGTATGTACACAAGTATGCCATACAAGGGATCATATCCTGAATGCAACAGTCCTACAGTGTAGTGACATGGCAATTATCGATGATGAAGTGTGTCAGCCGGCAAGCAGGTGTACGTGAAATATATGCATCATCGATAATAGTGCTGATGTCCTAACAGCATGGTTTTGATATAACAATAAACACATTTGCACATGCAATGCGATGCGAATAGCAAGAATATTCAGAAATCGACTAATAAACACAACAGTGAAGAATCTACATCAATATAAAAATTTCATACAGTTTTGCCATTTGAAATAAGACGAATCGGGGTTTTTAGTAAAATAAGGGCTACAGTGTTTTTTAAGAAAATGTACGTCATTTGAAAATATCCGTATAATCCCTTTGCCTGTCTTTAAAATACTCCCGATTCGTTAGTTTTTGAAATAGGTATGACACAGGCCTAGCCTAACATTTACTAGCAAAACTACAGCTCTAACTAACAAGTCAATCAGGAGGATATGGAAACCACCTAAATCTGAGTCGATGTATATATATATATATATATATATATATAAATATAATAGTCGTTGATCCCGCCTCAAAGGTACCGCGTACGATACAATATCATATGACATCCTCGAGTCATGAGTGCGGATCTATCATCAATATAAAGCTCGTACGGTTAATCATCGTACGGCATCCCAAAAGTTGGGTACGGGTCAATATCACATTCATCTCATCAATTATCCGGTATCCTTATCATCATATCTCATGATCTGGGGTACTGATCTAAGTCTAGTACAAATCGATACCATCTATATAAATATAAATGCGTGTGTGAAACACACGTCCAAAGGCCCGCAAAAATCTCATGTCGTATCCCAAATACGAACTATATCATATCACCGATCTCATGGCACTATGCCCAATCTCATCGAATCATCTCCAAATATCATCCACTGTCCTCATCATCCAGATATAAGTATAATAGATAAGCATGTATGCGCGTGTGGGTGTAAACCTATTCTAGGGTTCGCAACTAGGAAACTATACTAGTTTACATCTAAACCCTAATCTATCCAAAGTACACCTAATCACATCTAGAATATCCATATCACACTTAATGCTATCATACATATATATATATATATATATATATAGTATATATCTAGTATACTAAACATCGAACTGCGGGGGTGCTATACGCCATCCACCCGACTTCCTCCGTAGATATAATCTACTCACCTTGCGTCTTGCTTGCCGATGTTGATGTCGGACTCATCTTCTTCATCGTCTCGAATCGTCGTGGGGTACCTACATGTCATACGTATCGCATCGCATTAAAACCAAATCGAAACCAAAACGACACACAAAAACCAAACGACACGCTTAAAAGCTTATAGGTTAGAACCTATAGTTTGCATCTCGCAACTCAACCCAATAACACTCGGGATAGACATACAAACGTCAAGTGACCGAGTACAAACACAAATATCAAATCTTAAATCCATATACATCTTGGAACACATGGCCACAACCCAGAAAAGTGGTCCCAGATTTCGTCTCAGGTGAAAACAAGGTAAGCAAACAACTCTGGGGTGATGTATAGGGTACATATGAGCTACTGGAACAACCTGGACACATCCCATCACCAAGTGGCCGGCCACTCCCTTGCCAAAACCGGCCTCCTCGATTTTCCTGGTGATTTAAGGTGTCGTCTTCACATGGTGGTCTCGTGGTGGTCTATCTAGGTCTCTGAAGTTGTTTATTTACCTCGTAAATGCCCCGGTTCATTCCAAATTTCCCTGCACACCCTAAAACTCACAAACAGACATTTACAGTTTTCTGTTTTTCCGTATTTGGGTTTTAGGTAAGATTATGTGTATGTTCTGGGTTTATAACACTATGGGGGGGGGGGTTTGAGGTCACCACAAGAGTTCAATTGCACAACCACAACTCAATTAAACCCTAACCCTCACTAGAATTTCCCAAAATTCACTAAACTTCACCAAATCGAAAACAAACTTGAAAAGAGGCTAAAGCACTTGAAACACTACAATAATTGTGAAAGGGTTTACCTCATTTAGCTCTCATGAATCCTCTACAGCGCTAAATTCACATTTTTCTTGGTCTATTGGGTAGCTTGAGGGCTTGTGCACCTTTTTTGTGAAATGGGTGTTGGGTTTTGAGGTTTTTATTGTGATGATTTGAGAGGGTTGAAGAGGGTGGAGGAGGAGGCAGCTGCAGCAGCAGCAAGGAAGGAGAGGGGAGGGGAAAAAGATGGAAATGGTGAGATACACGTCAAAGATAACCCCCCTCACCTTATCTCTCTCACCCATACCTATTATTAGATTCATCGTTTTCTTTTCTTTTCTTTTCCTCTTCTATTTTCCTATAAACCAATAAACATGCTTTAAAACATGAAGGAAAGCCATGGAAAACATATGTAACAAGTGTAAAAATGATACGGTGCCTGTTTTGCACAAAATACGATTAAATTATTTTTAATCATGATTAGCACAAAATTAGTGTATAATAAATCATAAAAACATAAAATTTGCATAATTCACATAAAATGCCCTCTTTTAATAATTTCCATAATTTTTTTTCAAATTTTTTCCCAATTTATCGGTATTTAATTATACCGCCTTATTAAAATATTCAATATTTTATTATTAAATTATAAAAATTCCCAAAAATAATATTTTATTTTTTTTGAAATGTTACAAGTATGAAGATATCAATATATGTGTGCACTAGTATGAATATACAGTGTACATGTGCACACGTATGGAGATATCAGTATATGCGTGCACTAGTATGAATATACAGTGTGTATGTGCACAAGTATGAAGATATCATTATATGTGTGCACTTGTATGAATATACAGTGTGCATGTGCGCAAGTATGAAAATATCAATATATGTGTGCACTAGTATGAATATACGGTGTGCATGTGCGTAAGTATGAAGATATCAATATATGTGTGCACTAGTATGAATATACGGTGTGCATGTGCGCAAGTAGAGATATATCAATATGTATGCACTAATATGCGACAAGTCATGACAATCATTAATGATGCGGTAATCAAACGATATATAATTCGTAGCAACCCTATAGTGTGAGTATCATGGCAATCACTAACGGTGTGAATGTAACATGCAAATAGTGCTCGTGCAGGTTGAACCGTTAGTGACGGTGCAGTGTTCTATAACTACCATTCCATATGCAACAAAGGATGGTATGCTACGATAGTACATATAAACATCTACGACTAAATATCCTATCACGCCCTGAAGCTTAACGCCATACGGGCGATTTCCCCGTAGATGTTAAATCTACTCACCTGGTCTCGTGCTAAGGGTAGCCGACCACTTGCTTCCCTTTCTTTGCGGCGTCCGACGTACCCGCCTGCGAACCTAGAATTGACACAAGGAATACACATAAGCAAAATCCTGCAAAAACGCGATATCGAAATCAAACGAGAAACTCGCGTCGCGAACTAAACGCGCGTGTATCCGATATGCTGAAACGTGTGTATACGAGTCTAAAACTACCCCGACACGTCGCGACACGGAGCAAACACTAAACCCACTCACGTATAAACATATAGGAAAAACGATATATTGCTCCAGATTTTGACTTGGGTGAAAACTTAAAAAGTTGCATATACCACAGACCTTAAATATACAGCAGACTCTTACCCACCCAAACCCAACACCAAAATACCATCATCTGGCCGCAATTTGCGGCCAAAATGAATAAATCGGCGGCTAGAATGTGGGTAGGGGGTCTCGTTCTCTGGGTGTGTGATCAAGGTCTAAAAATTATGCTACAGTTAACTCAGATTTTGTCTGAAGCACACGAGTCTACAGCAGATCACAGAAAGGCCAAATTTTTCTTAAAAACGTTAAATTTTGCAATAAATGAAACCCTATGGTATTTTAGTGAAATCTGGGGTTAACTCTCAGTTTAAAGGGTCTAACAACACTTAGTTAAGCTAGGCTAACTATCAAAATCACCACTCGGCCAAAACACTACACAAACCACCATTTCTAGCACTAAAACTCACTTTTAACACTAACTGATGCTAATTAACACATAAGTTTAGCAACAAAGAAGTTAGGCTCAAACTTATACCTCACTTGACCCTAGGTGCAAGGAGAAGGAGAAGAAGAGGAGGAGAAGATCTGCTTGCAACTGCTGTTGCTGCCTGGAGCTGCTGCTGCTGTGCTGATGTTGCTGGTGCTGCTGTGCTGATTTTGCTGGTGCTGCTTCTTCTGCTGTTGCTGCTTGTTGTTGTTGTTGTTGTTGAGTGAGAAAGATGTGAGAAAAAAAGAGTGAGGAAAAAGAACACAAGGAAATGAGAGATATGAGGGAGCCAATCCCCCTTTCTCTCTCCTCATTAAATGAGAGCATGGCTCAAGCCATGATGCCCATTCTCTCTCTCTCTCTCTCCAAGTCAACCAAAACCAAATCATTTTTCATTTAAAAAATAACAATTAACCAAAACACTTAAATAAATTCAAATTGGCTTAACAAAATGGTTAGTCCACCATGGTTGCTAATCATGGTCTAACCCCAATTTAACCCTAGTTTACATGTGTGTGCAAGCCTAAATAAATTCTAATAAAATATTCATTAATTTTGATAAAATATTTGAAAATCTTTTTGGTAAACTTTATATTAAAAATCATATTTTAATGTATAATTAGCCCCTAATCACATCCTAAGGTGTTACAATCTTCCCCCCTTAAAGAAATTCGTCCCCGAATTTAAAAATATATAGCTACGCGTACCTTCAAAGAGATGAGGGAATTTATTCCGCATCTCTCCCTCGGCCACCCAAGTGATCTCTTCATCATTTGGTCTGCGTCAAAGCACCTTCACAGATGGCAAGACCTTTGATCAAAGTTTCTTCACCTGCAGGTCCAATATCACGACTGGCTACTCGGTGAACGAAAGATCGCGCTCGAGCTGAACGGTCTGATGCTGAATCTTGTGAGAAGGGTCATGAGGGTATCTGCGAATCATCGACACGTGGAATACGGGGTGAAAATCTGGGAAGTCGGGTGGAAGAGCCAAACGATATGCTACTGTGCCCACACGCTCAAGGATCTCGAAGGGACCTATGAATCTGGGGCTAAGCTTCCCTTTCCGTCCAAACCTCATCACTCCCTTCATCGGAGAGACCCTCAGAAAAACGTGATAGCCAACTGCGAACTCTAATCTACGACGGCGTTTGTCAGCATACGATTTCTGCCTGCTCTGAGCTGTCCTCATCCTATCTCGAATCAGCTGTATCTTCTCGGTCGTCTCCTGTACGATCTGTTGCCCCAAAATACTGCTCTCACTGAGCTCTGTCCAACAGACGGGCGATCTACATCTTTTCCCATATAAGGCCTCGAAAGGTGCCATCTGAATAGTATCCTGAAAACTATTGTTGTAGGAGAACTCCACCAAGGGTAAATGATGATCCCAGCTACCACCAAAGTGTAAAATGCACGCTCGGAGCATGTCCTCAAGATTCTGAATAGTCCGCTCTGACTGGCCGTCGGTCTGCGGATGAAATGCTGTGCTGAAACTCAAGCGGGTGCCCAAAGACTCCTGAAGCCTCTGCCATAGTCGGATGGTAAACTGGGTGCCTCGGTCGGACACGATACATGTCGGGACTCCATGCAGTCGTACAATCTCGTCGATATATATCTGGGCATACTGAGCAAATCCGAAAGTAGTCTTCACTGGCAGGAAGTGAGCCTATTTCGTCAATCGATCCACGATCACCCAGATGGAGTCATACCCTCTCCTAGTCCTGGGTAGACCCACAATGAAGTCCATAGAAATCTGCTCCCATTTCCACTCCGGAATGGGTAATGGCTGTAGCTCTCCCGCTGGCCTCGGGTGCTCAACCTTGACTTGCTGACAAGTCAGGAATCTCGACACGAAGTCTGTGATGTCCTTCTTCATCCTGTCCCACCAGTACACGTCTCTCATATCATGGTACATCTTGGTGGAACCCGGATGAACACTATACACCGATCGATGTGCCTCCTCAAGAATCTCGCGCCGTAGTCCCTCAGCATCTGGTACGCACAGTCTAGTCCTAAATCGCAGTATACCCTGATCATCAATCACGAACTCGGAAAATCTGCCCTGTCCAATCTGTGCCATGATCTCTAAACAACGGTCATCACTGTACTGTGCCTCATGTATACGGTCAAGCAAATGTGGGCGTGCACGAACATGCGCAAGCTGTCCCCCGATCGGCGTGAACTCGAACTGCACTCGGCTGTCGCATAAAATCTGCCAATCTGTCGACGACTGCCTCTGCACTGCGCTCAAACAAGATAGACTACCCCTGGGCCTCCTACTCAAGGCATCCGCTACTACATTCGCCTTGCCCGGGTGATACAAGATCTCGCAATCGTAGTCCTTTACTAGGTCCATCCAACGACGCTGTCTAAGGTTCAGGTATCGCTGCTGAAATATATACTTGAAACTCTTGTGATCTGTGAATATCTGGCACGACTCGCCGTATAGGTAATGTTGCCAGATCTTGAGTGCAAAGACCACTGCAGCCATCTCCAAACCGTGAGTGGGGTAGTTCTGTTCATATTTCTTCAGCTGCCGTGAAGCATACGCGATCACCCTATCATGCTGCATCAATACGCACCCTAGCCCCACTCGAGAAGCGTCACAATAGACCACAAATCCACCCAATCCTGAAGTCAATGACAACACCGGTGCCGTAGTCAAACGAGTCCGTAGATGCTGAAAGCTATGCTCGCACTCCTCCGTCCAATCGAAAGGAACTCCCTTCCGGGTCAACCCGGTCAAAGGTGCAGCAATACGGGAGAAGTCCTGTACAAATCGCCTGTAGTAGCCGGCTAAACCTAGAAAGCTGCGGATCTCAGTAACTGATGTGGGTTTGGGCCAACGCTGAACGGCCTCGATCTTCTTCGGGTCCACACATATACCATCTCGTGTAATCACGTGACCCAAGAAGTCTACGCTGTCAAGCCAGAATGCGCACTTGGAGAATTTTTCGAATAGCTGGTGCTCCCTCAAAGTCTGCATGTGATCCGAAAGTGCTGCTCGTGCTCCATTCGGCTCCGGGAATACACCAAAATATCGTCAATGAATACGATGATAAACAAATCAAGATACGGCCTGAAAATACGGTTCATTAAGTCCATAAATTCTGCTGGGGTGTTGGTGAGTTCGAACGACATCACCAAAAACTCATAATGGCCGTAACGCGTGCGGAAAGCTGTCCTCAGTATATCCTCCTGTCGAACCCGCAGCTGATGGTATCCTGATCGCAAGTCGATCCTTGAAAAATATCCTGCACCCTGAAGCTGGTCGAATAAGTTGTCGATGCATGGTAAAGGATATTTGTTCCGCACGGTAACCCTGTTCAGCTGGCAGTAGCCGATACACAAACGCAAATTGCCGTCCTTCTTCTTGACAAACAGGATCGGAGCACTCTAAGGAGACACACTGGGTCGAATAAGTCCCTTATCCAGCAAATCTTGCAACTGACCCTTCAACTCTCTAAGCTCCGCCGGGGCCATCCGATAAGGCGGTATAGAAATAGGCCCCGTGCCGGGAATCAAATCAATACAGAAAACAATATCGCGCTCAGGCGGTAGCCCAGGAAGCTCGTCAGGGAACACATCAGGTAACTCACGAACAATCGGAACCTGGTCCAACGGAACATCTGTAGCTCTAGTATCGCAAACATAGGCTAGGAATCCCTGACATCTCTTCCTCAACAGCTGTCCGGCGCGAAGAGAACAAATCAAACTGTGAGGGGCGGCACCACAGTCCCCCTGCACAACAAAAGACAACTTGCCGGGAAAATAAAATCTCACTGTCTTCTCGCATCAGTCCACAGATGTATAGCACGTGGCTAACCAATCCATGCCTAAAAGAACGTCGAAGTTCAACATCTCAAGAAGGATCAAGTCGACATGCAACTCTCTCTCGCTAATACGGACAACACAGAATCGGAACACGTGTCTAGCAACAAATGACTCGCTTACAAGAGTGGCCACAACAAGCAGCTGATCAAGCAAACCGGACTCTCTACCCAAACTTGGCACGAAGTGTGTGGAAACGTACAAGTGCGTGGATCCGGGATCAAACAACACGTGTGCGTCAACAGAACATACGGATAGGGTACCTGAGACCACAGCATTGGATGTCTGTGCGTCCTGATGCGTCAAAGCGAAAACCCGTTCCTGTCCTCCACCTGCGACTGGCGGTCCCCTACTAGCAACTGGCTGTACTCTGTCGGCAGCTGGCTGTCCTCGGCCTCAGCCACCTCGTCCTCTATGAGCAAATCCTCCGCGACCATGGCCTCTCTGTGCATGAGTGTGACGCGGAGCAACAATAGGTACAATAGGCAACGCCCTCTGGGGTAGGGAAGATTGAAGTGTGACATGTGTAGGGTTACTAGGAACTCTAATAAGGTTCTACAATGCATCAACCATGTCCGTTTAAAATTTTAGCCGTGCCGAATAACCTTAAACAAGATCGTTGCTAGAAAATTATTGTTTAATATGCTAGTAAACTACGTTTACAACTAAGTGAATACGAAATAAAACCTTTGTAGATCGGTCCTTCACTTCTTTAGCTCCTTGTTGAAGTCCCTTCGCTGTGATCGTGGTTCTCCCGGACCCTTGCATGGCTTCACGAGACGAAAGACATGTCCTTGCTTGAAGTCTTCGAGGCCGAAGATGATCTACGTCGAGGGGATGCCAACTCAAGCTTCTACTTCACTAACTTGAGAATTAGTGAAGCAAACACCCTAAACTAAAGTGCTAGTCTAGTAGAGGATGGAGAAATAGGAAGTGGGTTCTCTTTAGAATTTTATTTCTCACAATCTTTCTCACTTTGGACCAAACCCTAGCAAGCTTTTTCTTTTTTTTAACAATGAAGAAGAAGAACAAAAGAAAGAGATGAGGATAATGATCAAGTGAGAAGGCTAACCATGGTGAGTGAGTATCATATACTAACTCTTGTAGAGACTTAACCCATGGCTAATCCTTATGGTTGGGTTACGAAATATCCATAGTAAAAACAAATTTAGTGGAATTAGTCAAATGGTTCCACAAGCTTCCACAAGCTTCAAGCATTTAGCTAATCCTCCACTAATTTTGTAATTACTTTGAATATTAAAATCCAACATAAAAGATAGCATGGTGTAAGTCTCATACACCCAAGTCATGTGTATCATCAACCATGATACAAGAAGGAAAACACATTTTAATATATATCATATATACATTAAAATTGTGCTCATGTGAGAAAAACCCTAAAGTGAACAAGTGTTAGTTAATGTAAACTAGTATATCAAATATACAATTATAAAATAAATTATTAAATCAACACTTGACTTAATAATCCGGTCATATCACATATAACCGACTAACATCCAATGTATCGACTTATCGAATCAACACTTGATTTGATAACCCGGCTATATGATATATAACCGATTGATACAAAAAGTCACGAGAATAGAATACGGTATCACATACACGCATTATTCTCGGTCCCGCACATATCACATATGCGCTCCTATTTCGTTTTGCCTGAGCCAGTAAAACCTCTATGTAGGACTCTAAAGACTCGTCAATACGCCGGCAGTAGGTGATGATAAAATCAAGCACCCACAAGCCGTCAGCGGTACTAGCTGGACGTAACGGCTACCCGGGTATTGTGCGATCAGAAGATCAGCAAGCAAGCCCGCTCCAACTCCTGTAAAAACTTGCCGGTAACACTTCCCGTACAGTCCGGTCTCCTCATCTGATATGTCGCATATCAAGTCTAGGGGTGGTAAACGTCAGACTCCAATAACCGATAAGTCGTGCCGATGTGAGGCTCATAACGGGTCTAGAAACTACTGGTAACACTTACCAGTAAATCTCTAAATCAGCCCTGGCCAGGGACTTCCCTGTTACGGCCAATCGAGCACAGCGCAACATCAACCCCCAATACCGGGAGAGACGAAACCCCTCCAATCGTTCATTGCCTCCATGTGACTCGGGACTGTACCTAAAAACCACCGTTTTGCACGCCCTCATGGACGTGGTAAGGTGGAAATCAAAGCACAGTGGGAATCACACAAGACTCTATAACGATCTCGGGTCTACAGACTAACCTGTACAAGTGTCACCAGAGAACTGCCATCTGACGTAAGGTATAATACCATCTGGGAGTTCTCGGCGAGTCCGTCCAGTGTACCTAGTCTCCACTGAGCACCCGTATACCATCACTGATGTCAAACACCAATGGATATGGGATCATCCATCGCCCATCTCATGGGTCGAGAAGCGTATACGCTAGTCTACTCTGGTATATCGATGCCCCGTCTCGATACACCCACGACTAGGGACCTTGAAGGATGTACTTATGGACTACCATGTCCCCACTAGTATGATCTGCATCATAGTCCATGTAGTCAAGTACACATCGTAAGGGCTTTACCAACATGTAACTATAAAACAGTATAAAGAGACAAGTGTACATGTTAAAGTAAAGTGCAACCAGATAGCATGCTATCATGTCGAGCAAGAAAGTCCTCTCTATATATGTCCAAGCATCCAATATAATATACATCATCTGTACAATACTGGCCTCTAGGGCATACATACAACTAATAATCTCCCACTTGCACTTGGGCCAGCTGCTGTAGTATCTCATACCAAGCATCCCGAAGAGTCTCTCAAACTGTATCTAGGGAATAGCCTTCGTGAATGGATCCGTAGTGTTGTTCTTCGTGTCAACCCTCCTGACCTCGATCTCCTGGCGATCAACTATCTCCCTGATCAGGTAATACCGCCTCAGAATATGCCTGGATCGCTGATGGGACCTGGGTTCCTTGGCCAAAGCCACCGCTCCATTGTTATCGCAATACAAAGGTATTGGATGCTCAATGGATGGAACCACTCCAAGTTCAGTAATGAACTTCTTGATCCAGACAGCCTCTTTGGCATCATCGTTGGCAGCGATGTATTCAGCCTCCATCGTTAAGTCTGCCACGGTTTCCTGCTTGGAACTCTTCCAGCTAACCGCCCCTCTGTAAAGGGTAAAGACAAATCCCGACTGCGACTTAGAGTCGTCCTTATCACTCTGGAAGCTTGAATCGGTAAAGGACTCCACTTGGAGTTCTCCGTTACCATACACCAAGAGCATCTCTTTAGTCCTTCGTAAGTACTTGAGAATGCTCTTCACAGCTGTCCAGTGACTCTCTCCAGGATCAGCTTGATACCTACTCACTACACTTAGTGAGTATGCTACATCGGGTCTGGTACATAGCATCGCGTACATGATAGAGCCTACAGCCGAAGCATAGGGTATCCCTTGCATGCGAGCTCTCTCTAAATCAGTCTTGGGAGACATCTCTTTGGAGAGAGTGAGCCCTGAGATCGTGGGTAAAAACCCATGTTTGGACTCTTCCATACTAAACCTCTTTAGTATGGTGTCAATGTACCTGGATTGGGACAATCCCAATATCCTTTTAGATCTATCTCTATAGATCCTAATTCCCAGTATGCAGGAGGCATCACCTAGATCTTTCATTGAGAATCTTTGTGATAAGAAGAGCTTGACCTATTGCAGCATAGGAATGCCATTTCCTATCAAGAGTATGTCGTCCACGTACAATACGAGGAAGACAACCATACTCTCTGCCACCTTCTTGTAGATACAAGGTTCATCTACGTTTTTGACGAAATCAAACTCTTTGATAACGACGTCGAAGCAGATGTTCCAACTCCACGATGCTTGCTTTAATCCATAAATGGATTTAAGCAGCTTGCACACCTTCCAGCTGCTCCCACTATCTACGAATCCCTCTGGCCGAGTCATGTACACGCACTCTTCTAAATCACCGTTTAGAAAGGCGGTCTTAACATCCATTTGCCAGATTTCATAGTCATGATATGCAGCGATGGCAAGCATGATCCGGATGGATTTAAGCATAGCCACTGGAGAAAAGGTTTCGTCATAGTCCACACCTGGTCTTTGACGAAAACCCTTTGCAACAAGTCTAGCTTTGAACGTCTCCACTTTGCCATCTACACCAAGTTTTTTCTTGAAGATCCACTTGCTCCCAATGGGTTTTACCCCTTCAGGAGCATCTTCCAAAGTCCACACTTTGTTGGTGTACATGGATTCCATCTCGGACCGCATTGCATCTAGCCATTTCACTGAGTCCCCACTCGTGATGGCCTGCTCGAAGCTAGTTGGGTCATCATCAACCATGATGCAATCCTCGCTCCCACCATCCATGAGAAAACCGAAGTATCTCTCAGGTGGGTGAGGAACCCTACTAGATCGACGGAGAGGCTGAGGTTCGTTGGGGACCACTGAATCCTCTGGTTCCACTAAATCTTCAGTTGCAGTTTGTGTATCTGGAACCTCTTCCAGCTCTACCACTTTGCTACTAATTTCTTTTACAAGAAATTCCTTTCCTAAAAAGGTGGCATGTTGAGCAACAAACACTTTTTGTTCCTCACTGTGGTAGAAAAAATACCCATATGAGTTCTTTGGATATCCCACAAACTTGCAAAGAACTGACCGTGCCTCGAGTTTGTCCGGATTTTGTCTTTAACATAGGCCAGACAACCCCATATCTTAACTCGTTTAAGATATGGCCTCTTCCCACTCCATATCTCATATGGTGTGGTAGGTACAGATTTAGATAGAAATTGATTCAATAGATATGCTGCTGTCTCCTGCGCATACCCCCAGAAGGAAATAGGTAACTCAGCTGTGCTCATCATAGAGCACACCATATCTAATAGGGTGCGGTTCCTCCGTTCCGATACACCGTTGTGCGGTGGTGTATATGGAGGAGTTAGCTGAGAGAGAATCCCATTCTATTTTAGGAAGTCCAGGAATTCATTGCTCAAGTATTCACCTCCTCGATCAGATCGAAGGATTTTAATACTTTTCCCGGTTTGGTTTTCGACTTCTTGTTTATATTCTCTAAATTTCTCAAAAGCTTCTGATTTGTGTTTCATCAGGAACATATATCCGAATCTAGAGAGATCATCAGTGAATGTAATGAAGTATGCAGAACCATTCCTGGTATGTGTAGACATGGGGCCGCATACATCACTATGTACCAGTCCCAAGAGTTCCGTAACTCTCTCTCCGTGTCCCGTAAACGGAGTTTTGGTCATCTTGCCTTTGAGACATGACTGACAATTGTCATAAGATGAAAATTCAAAAGGATTCAAATATCCATCTTTATGCAACTTAGCTAGTCGTGTCGCATTGATGTGACCCAGTCTACAATGCCACAAGAAGGATTCGTTCATTTCTAAACTCTTCCTCTGGTGTGTGTTTGTTATGCTCAGAACTGTTGATTGATTTAGAACATAAATGCCATTGCACATCGTGCCTGATCCAACCAACTTTTGGTTTAGAAAAATGTTCATAACATTATCCTGTAATACAAAATTATATCTTTCTTTACTCAACAAAGAAACCGATATAATGTTGCATATCAGGTTCGGCATGTAATAGCATTCATTCAGAATCAATGTATTACCAGTTGGCAATACAAGGTGATATTCCCCGACGGTTTTAGCTGCGACAATTGCACCATTTCAAACCCTTATGTCTTTATCACCTTCTCCAAGTTCTCTACCTTTCCTAAGCCCATGTAACTGATTACATATATGGGATCCTGACCCGGTATCTAATACCCAGGACGTAGAGGAAATGGAGAAACAGTTCTCTGTAACGAACACACCCGAAGAAAATGCATCAACATGTACTTTCTTCACACGGGTGGCTTGGGAATCCTGGTATTCCCCTATATCCTGTTCAGTCCTATAACTCTTATAAGAAAGAACAGAACCAACGTTCCCCAGCACAGTATAACATGCGGGTTCAGTCAATACATCCATATTATTATCTTTATTAAGGCATGATATGGTCGCTACCTGGAGAGAGAGAGAAGAAAACACTTTAGAGTATGCTCTTGCAAGATCAGATTGGTTATTATTTTATCTAATTAGGATGGCTCCCACTGTTTTTATCAAATCTTCCTTCAAACCCTAAAAGGAAAGACTAGCCGGGATTAATTACACCCTACAACTTCGTCAATCTTTCTGCTAGGCTAGTGTTGGTACTTTGAGGGAGGTTCCTCGTGCTTTCGCACGGACCTAATTAAAGTAAACCTCATTTTCCCAGAGGCGGAACCCCGTTGACACCTTTCTAGACACCTACTTGATCGGCTAATTGTCCTGTGTAAAACTCTCCCAGGAGTAACAATTACTCGCAGTGGGTATCGGGATCCAACTATCTTATAGAAGGTATGCAATCTCTTTGCAAATTTCAACACTTGAAATTCCCGATAATATTTTTCCCCAAACAATCTATGACCTTGATAAGGTCAAAAAACCATAGACCGTAAGTCGAGTTCAACCCGTCATTTCTTGATTGAATTAAACCCACCCACACGACCCTTGACAAGGTCAACAAGGCCGTACGAGTACCCTAAAACAATCTGCATCATATGCATAAACAGATAAATACTGGTCAGCTACCGCACACTACGCCTTGGCAAGGTTAACAAACGCAGCACGAATACTGAGCAGGACTTATCTGAAATGACGGAGGGCTACGACAGGTGATTAGTCGAAAATATTGCATATTTTAGCCGGCAATTTCCTCATCATTTGCATTCATATATAAGTGTTCGGCATTCATATTTCACATATTAGCAAAACGGTCGCAAAATATCAGATTGCATGTATTAGACTCTAAAACCGACACTATAAAGGAAATTGACTGCATTTCATGGCATCGCATCATCTCTATATTGCGCAACACTTGTTTTGAGATTTGTGCAGGAAAATCCAGAAGAAAAGCCAAAATTTATATGGTACCGATCAAACATTACGCCAACTCAATGATTTCAGTTCTGGTAGCATTCCAAAAGGAAAAATAAAATTCAACATGTCAGATAAAGCCCTAAACATAAGTCCAAAACAGCACCAGAAGTTTCAAAGCCCAAGGAGCCAACATGGCCGCGGAACCGCGGCCGGAGCCTGCTTGAGCCGCGGTTCCGCGGTCAACTTGCCACCTCAGCACTTCATCTTTGCATCATAATTCCTAGCTCAAGGCCTACAGCTCAGAATGACACAACAAATTCCAGAAGACTCCAGAGACTTCTGCCAGATCAGCAAGCTTTGGGATCAACACTAAACTAGCCTTGTATTCTAGAAACTTCTCCCTAAACCCTAGCTTAAACCCTAAGCTAAGCCTAACTAACTACTTCTAGAAGTCTTTCAACAAACTTTTGGAGGGAACTTCACAAAGGCTTAGGGTTTGGGTGATCTATAAATAAGACCCTAGGCTCACTTGTAAATCATCATGGAAAAATCCCTCCATTAGTTCATTTTAGTAGCCAATCTAGAGCCATTCTATCTCTTTCTTCATCATCTTCTTCCACAAGTTTAGTGAGAGGACTTGTGTGAAACCCTAACCCTAATTCCAATCAAAAGCCAAGATCCCGAGTACCCATCAAGCAAGAAGCCTTGCAACCTTTTATGAGCCGAGCCGATCTTCAACAGAGCAAGTGGTCCAAGCCGATCCGCGACTCACGGAGCCGAGCGAAGCCAATTCGACAATTTAGTTCTTCCTCTTGTAGTTCTTGAGCGACTGTAATCAAATTGTTGATATAAATAAAAGGTGATATTCTTTTATCTTGTTTTCTTTAAATTCTTGCATCATGATTCAATCTAAATTTCTAGTTGTAATTCTAGTTGTGATGTTTGAGTAATACTCCGCTCGTCGAGGAGTCGAGACGATCAATAGAATGATGATGTAATATATTTTAAATCGATTCTTGAATCCTACGAGTTTTGTAAACCCTAGCAAGATCAAGAATCGACGACCCAATTCGCTGCGATGCTTTCTTGATTGATATCGCTCGAGATTGGGGAGTTACGATCGTTTCTTGAAATTGCTAGAGGCTAGAATGTGAATGATATCAACGAAAGAACAGGGGTTAAATGATGAAACCCTAGTTTCATCAAGAAAGCCCTAACTCTCGTCGATCATCATCGATCTAGTATCAATCCTTCGAAGGACAAGAACACGAAATCTTAAGATTACATCACGTCTATAGATCCGATCGATTCCTACGAGCCTCATTTAGATTCTTGACATTTGGTTGGAAATATCATCGAAACCCGATTCTCGATTGTTTATCAGTTTCTTGATTCTTGATTAGATTAGTGACACCTGAATCAATCGATAAAATCTTGAATCATGTTTTCTTTTCTTTTCGATTAACTTTTCAATTCAAACAAAATAAATACAGAAACGAATCGCACAATCCCTGTGGACGATCCGCACTCGCTTACGATCTACAATCGACACCGTAATTGATTGCGGTCAAATATAATTCTTTGATTGTGAATTTTATTCAATATTACCGACACATAGAAACTTATTCGCTTTATTCGATTTACACAAACAAGAAAATATTACAATCAAATGAAACCGTTATCAGGGATCATTTGAGTTGATTTACTTACACAGTCTCGAATTCTACGAATCAATCAAATGGCGCCGTTGCCGGGGATTACGCGCTAATTCGTTTCATATTATAGTTTGAATTGAAAGATTTATTCCATTGTTATTTTGAGATCAAAATTCGTGCAAACCCTAAACGATTTGTTGTGGTTCATTGCGAGGAAATCTAGAGCTGTTTGGAAATTGGGGAAAATTTTTGGAAAATTCCAGAGACCTGGAGTTAACAACAGGAAGCTGCTGGAAAATTTTGGTGCAGTGTTCCCATTGTTTGACCGCGGAAGGGCGGCAATAAGCCCCTATTGCGGCGGAACCGCGGCCCCTTAGAGGGTTCTCAATACAATTTTGCTTCAGGTGACTTCTTACCTTCTCCTCTCTCCTCTTCTTAGCTCCAACTAATAATTTTCTGCAGGATTCTTTGCAAATAATCGCAGCTCGCAAATCGAAAAATTAAATTTGTGCGTGATTTTGTTTCGTGGTTGTTTGCATTCTAAATACGGATATTAAGGGGCACGGCCAAATCCAAATTAGGTGGGGATTTCATTACCTTTTCTAGGCCCCGAAAACCACAAAACTTGCATCCCCATTGACCCACATTAACTAAAAGAAATCTAGATATGACTCTAACGACCGTCGCGCTCACTTAGGACAAGAGAAGGCCGTGGGTAATTCATTGCTTATCCGCGTTTTCTTGTGGTGTCTAGGCAAGTGTGTCGAAGGCTAGTGGTTATTAATTAGGCCCACTACTTACATAGTGGAGTACCTTCCCACTTAACTGGCACTTACCTGGCCACAGGGGGACAAAGAGGCAGTGGAGGATTCTATCCCGCGACTTTTCATTTGGCAGTTAGGAGCGGTCTAGAGCCGGACCAAGGTGACCACTAGATTCTAGGGTTTGTGTGTTGCATTAGTTGTGCCGCATCATATTTTTCAAAAATCCGTCCCTTTTTCAAAGCAAACACCGCATTCATTCATACCCTTAATTATAAGCCAACGCTGCCACTTGTACTAACCCTTTTTAGTACAAGATAGGCTGGACACGGGATTCTAGTGCCCGTTTAGTCCGCGTACCCTTTATCGACTCCGAAGTCGATATTTCTCCATTTACCTTTTCTTTACCCACTACCATACCCACACCGATGGATCCAACTCCATCGAACTTCTTTTCCACTAATCTGCCGCCGTCCGTTGGTGCGCAGAATCCACACCGCATCTCTCTCCAGGAGAGGTGCTATCCACTTCGAGGTCCTCTTTCGACCTACTTATCCACACCACCAGCCAATGGGGATAACTTTGAGATTAAACCCCAGTACATCAACCTTTTACCTAAATTCCACGGACTCGAGACTGAGGACGCTTACGTTTTCATTACCAAATTTGAAAACGCATGCGCAATGATGGGTACGTCACAACTTTCAGTGGATGCGATGCGTCTACGACTTCTTCCATTTACTTTGTGCGATATAGCCGAGAAGTGGCTATATAACACTACCGCACACTCTATTACGAATTGGGAAGAATTCGTCGCTGCATTCCTTAAGAAATTTTACCCAATACAAAAGACAGCTCGAATCCGTAGCGAACTGAATCAATTTGCCCAGCTCCCTACTGAACCATTCTCTAAATGCTTTGAACGTTTCAAGGATCTATTGGTTCAATGTCCTCATCACGGCATCCCGAGATGGGAATTGTGGCGAATCATTTATGAGGGCATTAACCCAAACACTAAACAGAGCCTTGAAAACATGTGTCAAGGTACTTTTATGACTAAGGATGATGGGGAAGCTTGGAAGTATTTAGAAGAGTTCGCTGAAAAATCACTACAGTGGGAGAGTGGAACCCAACCATTGAATAGGGGTGGTGTACTCCAAATAGATGTGTCCATAGGTGTTCGAGCTGAGATGGCAGCAATGCAAAAGAAGCTCGACGCTATGGAACACAAATTTTCTGCAGCATCCCTAAACCCAATGTCGCTCCCCAAAACTGTTTGTGGGTGCTGTTCTGATCCGTCTCATTTAAAGGAAGAATGTCCATTAAACTCTGCGTTTCAAGGTCACGAGCATTCTAATGCCGCATTTCAAAGACCTAGAAACGATCCATATTCTTCCACGTACAATCAGGGTTGGAGGAATCACCCGAATTTTGCTTGGAACCAAAACCAATCTCAAAATACGGTTCCAAACACGAATAATTTTCAAAGGGCTCTTCCTCCACCACAGGAGCAACCCCTTCAACTCACTCAGCACCCCTACCAGTCACAAAATTTCCAAAATCAGGGCAACACTCCTGCACAGTCTAATCCTATGCAGTCGTCCTGTTCTGACGAATTCTCTCAATTCACTCAAACAATGAAATCACTTTTATCAAATTTCATAGAGGTTTCGACTGAGGTTAGATCTTCCGTCAGTGAGATAAAGAAAAACTCAGAGTCTCAAGCTGAGAGTATCAGATCGATGGAAGCTGAAATCGCACGCCTTAAAGCCGAAATGAGTGCGAGAGAAAAAGGGAAACTTCCCTCTCAACCCCTACAGAATCCTGGGCATTACAATGTAAATGCCATCACAACGTTGAGATCGGGAAGAGTGCTGAACAATCATGTCGGGGAAGATATTGATGATACTGAAAATCATATCAACACCCCGGCTGAGTCCTTTCCACACACACACACTTCTAATTCTGATCCTTCTTCTTCTACCACACCTCCTTCTCGATATCCTATTCTCCATTTCCCATTAGGCTCGACACCTGAACCCAACCCTTATAGTTCTCCATAGACGGTCCCCACACCTCTTTTGGGACCTCGTCTACCCCCTCTTCCTTCTCCTATGATGGACCCTGCGCTTATTGCGAAAGCTCCTTACCCGAATCGGTTAAGGGGTAATAGAACGAGTCCTCATATGGAGAAAATTTTAGAAATGTTCAAACAGGTTAACATCAATATCCCTCTCCTAAATGCAATTCAACAAGTCCCTGCTTATGCGAAAATTCTTAAGGACTTGTGTACTAGGAAGAGGAAGACTCAAGTGCCGAAGAAGGTCTTCATGGATAATAATATCAGCACTGCTTTTATTCCCCAGCTACCAAAGAAACGAAAGTACCCAGGATGTCCTACAATATCGATTTCTTTTGGGGGTAAAAACATAAATCGTGCTCTGTTAGACCTTGGTGCAAGTGTTAACCTACTCCCTTATTTTGTCTATGAGCAACTAGGGATTAGAGAGCTGAAACCTGCTCACTGCACTCTCCAGATGGCAGACCGTTCAATCACCAAACCAAGGGGTGAATTAGAGGATGTGTTGATAAAGGTCGGGGAATTTGTTTTCCCTGTAGACTTCATTGTGCTCGATACACAGCCTGTAGCAAACCCCCGGGGCCAAATTCCGGTGATTCTGGGTCGTCCTTTCCTTGCCACTTGCAACGCTGTTATAAACTGTAGAAATGGTTCAATGAGCTTATCATTTGGAAATATGACCATTGAACTAAACATCTACAAAGTTGGAAGTCAGCCATCAGAACCCTCTGCTCATATTTTAGATGTGTGCTCTGTCCATGAGATCGCTCCCGATATTTGCGGAGCTGATGAACATTGCTTTACTGATCTCGATGACATTACCACATCTCTGTTTGATTTCACACAAGATCTTAGTGAGGACACTTTACCTACACTTGAGTCCTGCACTTCTGACTTTTCTCCACCCGAGTCTGTATCTTTCACAGGCTCCGAGCTTCTTTGTAAATCCAAAAATCACACAATGATCCCTCCTTCTATCATTTCTCCGCCTGAATTAGATCTCAAAATTTTACCGTCTCATCTGAAATATGCTTATTTAGGTGAGAAGGAATCTTTACCAGTTATAATATCCGCTTCTCTATCATTAGAACAAGAGAATGCACTTTTATCGGTATTGAGATCTAACAAAGAGGCGTTTGGTTGGAGTATGGCGGACATCAAAGGGATTAGTCCCTTGATAGTTGAACATCATATACATGTGATGGATGATGCCAGACCAACCCGAGAACCACAGAGACGGTTAAATCCCGTCATGAAGGAAGCGGTAATGAAAGAGATCGTCAAATGCTTAGATAATGGTATTATATACCCCATCTCCGATAGCCAATGGGTGAGTCATGTACATGTTGTTCCTAAGAAATCCGGCATCACTGTTATAACCAATGAGGCAAATGAGTTGATTCAGACACGCACCCAAACTGGGTGGCGTGTATGTATCGATTATAGAAAACTCAATGCTGCCACGAGGAAAGACCACTTTCCTCTACCATTCATTGATCAAATGCTGGAACGCTTAGCAGGACGAGAGTATTATTGTTATATGGACGGAGACTCAGGCTATAATCAGGTCCCCATCGCCAAAAAGGATCAAGATAAAACCACTTTTACTTGTCCTTTTGGTACCTTTGCTTACAGTCGCATGCCCTTCAGGTTATGCAATGCTCCCGCTACCTTTCAGCGGTGTATGATGGGGATATTCTCTGATATGGTGGAGAATTTTTTGGAGATCTTTATGGACGATTTCTCGATTTTTGGAGACTCTTTTTCTGATTGCCTTGCGAATCTTGACGCTGTTCTTACTCGTTGCAAAGAGAAGAACTTGACTTTGAACTGGGAAAAATGCCATTTTATGGTCCAAGAAGGAATTGTTCTTGGACATGTTATTTCACAGAAAGGCATTGAGGTCGACAGAGCTAAGATAGATGTCATTCAAAACCTCCCTCATCCCAAAAGCGTCAAAGATATTCGCTCTTTCCTTGGCCATGCGGGTTTTTATAGGAGATTCATTAAGGACTTTAGCAAAATTGCTAGACCTTTAACTCTTCTCCTGGCCAAGGATACGACCTTCCATTTTGACTCGGACTGCGAGACAGGTTTCGACTCACTTAAACACTCACTCACTTCAGCCCCGGTGCTATCATCACCAAACTGGGACTACCCTTTTGAGCTGATGTGTGACGCATCCGATTTTGCAGTAGGTGCAGTCTTAGGAAAGCACATCGAAAAGATGCCACACGTGATATACTAAGCAAGTAAGACCCTGAATGATGCGCAAATCAATTATACAACCACAGAAAAAGAACTTTTAGCGGATGTATTTGCATTAGAAAAATTCAGGCCTTACTTAATTGGCTCACCTATAGTTGTGTATACTGACCATTCTGCTTTAAAACATATTCTGGCGAAGAAAGATGCAAAAGGTCGATTAATACGTTGGATCCTTCTGTTACAAGAATTCGATCTTGTTATCAAAGATAAGAAAGGATGTGAAAACCTAGTAGCTGACCATCTTTCACGCATCTCTTCTTCCCATGTGACCCTGTCGATCAATGACTCGTTTCCTGATGAGCAACTCTTGAGCGTATCCAATGAACCATGGTTCAGGGATATTGTGAACTATCATGCCACGGGACTGATACCCAGCGATTGGTCAAAACAGGACAAATACCATTTTCTATCCCAAGTAAAACACTTTTACTGGGACGGGCCCTATTTGTTTAAATATTGTCCTGATCAGATCATTCGCCGGTGTGTCCCGAATGAAGAGTTCAAGAGTGTTCTTTCTTTTTGTCATGATCAGGCTTGTGGGGGTCACTTCGGTCCTAGAAAAACGGCGGAGAAGGTTTTGCAATGTGGATTTTATTGGCCGACCTTATTCAAGGACGCATTTGACCATTGCAAAACCTGTACACAATGTCAGTACACAGGTAGAATCTCCCAGAGGAATGAAATGCCTCAGCAACCCATCTTGGTTGTTGAAATATTCGATGTTTGGGGCATTGGTTTTATGGTTCCCTTTCCCAACTTCTTTGGGAATTTATACATACTGCTGGCGGTTGATTATGTCTCAAATTGGGTAGAAGCCATTCCATGTCGCACTAATGACAAGAAAGTTGTCATTAAGTTCTTAAAAGAGAATATCTTCTCGCAATTTGGTCACCCACGCGCTATTATTAGCGATAATGGGACACATTTCTGCAACAGGTCTTTCGAGACTCTGATGCGAAAATACTCAATCAACCACCGACTTTCTACACCCTATCACCCCCAAACAAGCGGGCAGGCTGAAATCTCAAACAGAAAAATCAAACTTATCCTGGAGAAGACTGTTGCTAAGAATAGAAAAGACTGGTCGAACAAATTGACGGATGATTTTTGGGCATTCCGAACTGCATATAAGACCAACCTAGGGATGTCTCCATATAGGATAGTGTTTGGAAAAGCATGTCATTTACCCGTCGAGATAGAGCATAAAGCATTGTGGGCTATTAAAGAAATAAATTTTGATTTAAACCTTACTTGCAACTTTAGGAAGCTGCAATTTAATGAGCTAAGCGAACTCCGCGATGAAGCTTATGATAACGCTGTAATCACAAAGAATAGGACTAAGGTTTTTCACGATAAAAATATTTTGAGGAAAACATTTTCACCTGGTCAACAAGTCCTTCTTTATGATTCACGATTACACCTTCACGCGGGTAAGCTCCGATCTCGATGGAAGGGACCTTTTGTTGTGCGGTATGTATACCCGCACGGGGCAGTAGAAGTAGAAAATGTTAAAACGGCACCTTTTTCAAAGTGAATGGACATAGACTAAAGCCGTATTTTTGCACTGACCCCACGGAGGAGCTCTTGTTCTTACAAGAGCCAGTTTATTTGGATTAAAATTCCTCCGTCTCACCTTCATATCAAGTATATCATTGCATCATCTTTTGAAGGAAGGTAAGTGAAAAGAATAAGTTTGGGGGAAGTTCTTCACTTATATATTTTGCCCCCACTAATAATTCCTCCAAGACTTACAGGTTTTATAGGTATAGCATTTGGCAACAGTGAGGACACTGTTGAAAACAAGTTTGGGGGAGGTTTGTGCTTATTTCTGCATCATTTGCATATCATTTGCATAAGCACAAAACATTTCTTTTAAAAATCTATAAAAATTGAAAAAATTTCAAAACCCATAAAAATCTAAAAATTTTCAAGTATAAAAATAATTTTAAATATTTACACTTTTTTGTACATAAATAAGATAATGAAAGTTTAGATAGTGAACAATTACATCCATGAGATTAGAAAAATTTAAGAAAACTAAGAAATTTAGAAGTTTTCTTATACGAACTATTAATAAGTAGTTATGAGTTGTTGTCCCAAGGGTTAGTAAGATGAAGGACATCACTAATCTGTGGATAAAAATAAGTCTGAAAAATAGTTTCTATTCTGGAAGCCAAACATTTTGAACGTTGCTACCCTGCTATTCGCACTTACACACGTCTTGAAGCCTGGGATAGTAGAGGATACCTTGAAATGCTCTTGTCTTAAAGCCGATGTATGAAGGAAATATAAAAAAAAATGACTAAAGAAAATATAAAGGGGTGAGAAAAATGGACACTGGTTTTGTTATCACTAAGGGCAATAAAAATGTATAGCAAGGGTGCCTTTACACCTAGTGCCCTAAGGCCAACTGGTCTGGGAGTCACTGCTATGCCTGAGGTGGTGCAAGACGAGGAAAATACACCAAGTAAGCAAGCACTGGAGTAATCGGTCGGTTAGTACCTCAAGAAGTATTAACGGTCGCATGAAAGTGTGTGAGCAATCTCATCTAAATATTCATTAATTAAAAAGTACTGAGGCTGATGGGCAAGAGTATGATAGCTTGAATTGAATTCTCCGGGTGTAGGGATGTCTTTACACACACTCAGGGTTATATGATCGATGTTTGGAATAAAGATAGGAATGAAAAATAAGATGATATTTTATTGAGGGAGGACGTGATTTCTGACATCTTTTCATGACCATTAAGATAGGGCTCATGACAATCGAAAAGCTAGCTTAGTTGGAAACCCTAATTTTCAAGGCTTTTTCTTTTACAATTCTTGTCTTTAAATGTAATATTCATGATCTTTCTTTTATTATTTGATTTTGTGGGTGTAATCCACTGAAAACCCTCAGGAGACAACACTCCTCCTACTAGGGACACCTAGAGGTTTAAAGGCTTGTTGCACATGCTCAGTGCAATCGTGTTGCCTACGAAAGTGTGCTAGTTATTTTTTTTTTCTTTCTTTATTTTCTCCTTCTCTTTTTAATAAAAAGTTCGCTCGAGACGATCGAAATTAAATTTGGGGGAATTTGATTAGTCGAAAATATTGCATATTTTAGCTGGCAATTTCCTCATCATTTGCATTCATATATAAGTGTTCGGCATTCATATTTCACATATTAGCAAAACGGTCGCAAAATATCAGATTGCATGTATTAGACTCTAAAACCGACACTATAAAGGAAATTGACTGCATTTCATGGCATCGCATCATCTCTATATTGCGCAACACTTGTTTTGAGATTTGTGCAGGAAAATCCAGAAGAAAAGCCAAAATTTATATGGTACCGATCAAACATTACGCCAACTCAATGATTTCAGTTCTGGTAGCAATCCAAAAGGAAAAATAAAATTCAACATGTCAGATAAAGCCCTAAACTTCAGTCCAAAACAGCACCAGAAGTTTCAAAGCCCAAGGAGCCAACATGGCCGCGGAACCGCGGCCGGAGCCTGCTTGAGCCGCGGTTCCGCGGTCAACTTGCCACCTCAGCACTTCATCTTTGCATCATAATTCCTAGCTCAAGGCCTACAGCTCAGAATGACACAACAAATTCCAGAAGACTCCAGAGACTTCTGCCAGATCAGCAAGCTTTGGGATCAACACTAAACTAGCCTTGTATTCTAGAAACTTCTCCCTAAACCCTAGCTTAAACCCTAAGCTAAGCCTAACTAACTACTTCTAGAAGTCTTTCAACAAACTTTTAGAGGGAACTTCACAAAGGCTTAGGGTTTGGGTGATCTATAAATAAGACCCTAGGCTCACTTGTAAATCATCATGGAAAAATCCCTCCATTAGTTCATTTTAGTAGCCAATCTAGAGCCATTCTATCGCTTTCTTCATCATCTTCTTCCACAAGTCTAGTGAGAGGACTTGTGTGAAACCCTAACCCTAATTCCAATCAAAAGCCAAGATCCCGAGTACCCATCAAGCAAGAAGCCTTGCAACCTTTTATGAGCCGAGCCGATCTTCAACAGAGCAAGTGGTCCAAGCCGATCCGCGACTCACGGAGCCGAGCGAAGCCAATTCGACAATTTAGTTCTTCCTCTTGTAGTTCTTGAGCGACTGTTATCAAATTGTTGATATAAATAAAAGGTGATATTCTTTTATCTTGTTTTCTTTAAATTCTTGCATCATGATTCAATTTAAATTTCTAGTTGTAATTCTTGTTGTGATGTTTGAGTAATACTCCGCTCGTCGAGGAGTCGAGACGATCAATAGAATGATGATGTAATATATTTTAAATCGATTCTTGAATCCTACGAGTTTTGTAAACCCTAGCAAGATCAAGAATCGACGACCCAATTCGTTGCGATGCTTTCTTGATTGATATCGCTCGAGATTGGGGAGTTACGATCGTTTATTGAAATTGCTAGAGGCTAGAATGCGAATGATATCAACGAAAGAACAGGGGTTAAATGATGAAAACCTAGTTTCATCAAGAAAGCCCTAACTCTCGCCGATCATCATCGATCTAGTATCAATCCTTCGAAGGACAAGATCACGAAATCTTGAGATTACATCACGTCTATAGATCCGATCGATTCCTACGAGCCTCATTTAGATTCTTGACATTTGGTTGGAAATATCATCGAAACCCGATTCTCGATTGTTTATCAGTTTCTTGATTCTTGATTAGATTAGTGACACCTGAATCAATCGATAAAATCTTGAATCATGTTTTCTTTTCTTTTCGATTAACTTTTCAATTCAAACAAATTAAATACAGAAACGAATCGCACAATCCATGTGGACAATCCGCACTCGCTTATGATCTACAATCGACATCGTAATTGATTGCGGTCAAATATAATTCTTTGATTGTGAATTTTATTCAATATTACCGACACATAGAAACTTATTCGCTTTATTCGATTTACACAAACAAGAAAATATTACAATCAAATGAAACCGTTATCAGGGATCATTTGAGTTGATTTAATTACACAGTCTCGAATTCTACGAATCAATCAAATGGCGCCGTTGCCGGGGATTATGCGCTAATTCGTTTCATATTATAGATTGAATTGAATGATTTATTCCATTGTTATTTTGAGATCAAAATTCGTGCAAACCCTAAACGATTTGTTGTGGTTCATTGCAAGGAAATCTGGAGCTGTTTGGAAATTTAGGAATATTTTTGGAAAGTTCCAGAGAGCTGGAGTTATCAACAAGAAGCTGCTGAAGAATTTTGGTCCAGTGTTCCCATTGTTTGACCGCGGAAGGGCGGCAATAAGCCACTATTGCGGCGGAACCGCGGCCCCTTAGAGGGTTCTCTGTACAATTTTGCTTCAGGTGACTTCTTACCTTCTCCTCTCTCCTCTTCTTAGCTCCAACTAATAATTTTCTGCAGGATTCTTTGCAAATAATCGCAGCTCGTAAATCGAAAAATTAAATTTGGGCGTGATTTTGTATTTTGGTTGTTTGCATTCTAAATACGGATATTAAGGGGCACGGCCAAATCCAAATTAGGTGGGGATTTCATTACCTTTCCTAGGCCCCGAAAACCACAAAACTTGCATCCGCATTGACCCACATTAACTAAAAGAAATCTAGAGATGACTCTAAGGACCGTCGCGCACACTTAGAACAAGAGAAGGCCGTGGGTAATTCATTGCTTATCCGCGTTTTCATGTGGTGTCTAGGCAAGTGTGTCGAAGGCTAGTGGTTATTAATTAGGCCCACTACTTACGTAGTGGAGTACCTTCCCACTTACCTGGCACTTACCTGGCCACAGGGGGACAAAGAGGCAGTGGAGGATTCTATCCTGCGACTTGTGTTTTGGCAGTTAGGAGCGGTCTAGAGCCGGACCTAGGTGACCACTAGATTCTAGGGTTTGTGTACTGCATTTGTTGTGTCGCATCATATTTTTCAAAAATCCGTCCCTTTTTCAAAGCAAACACCGCATTCATTCATACCCCTAATTATAAGCCAATGCTGCCACTTGTACTAACCCTTTTTAGTACAAGATAGGCTGGACACGGGATTCTAGTGCCCGTTTAGTCCGCGTACCCTTTATCGACTCCGAAGTCGATATTTCTCCATTTACCTTTTCTTTACCCACTACCACACCCACACCGATGGATCCAACTCTATCGAACTTCTTTTCCACTAATCTGCCGACGTCCGTTGGTGCGCAGAATCCACCCCGCATATCTCTCCAGGAAAGGTGCTATCCACTTCAAGATCCTCTTTCGACCTGCTTATCCACACCACCAGCCAATGGGGATAAATTTGAGATTAAACCCCAGTACATCAACCTTTTACCCAAATTCCACGGACTCGAGACTGAGGACGCTTACGTTTTCATTACCAAATTTGAAAACGTATGCGCAATGATGGGTACGTCACAACTTTCAGTGGATGCGATGCGTCTACGACTTCTTCCATTTACTTTGTGCGATATAGCCGAGAAGTGGCTATATAACACTACCACACACTCTATTACGAATTGGGAAGAATTCGTCGCTGCATTCCTTAAGAAATTTTACCCAATACAAAAGACAGCTCGAATCCGTAGCGAAATGAATCAATTTGCCCAGCTCCCTACTGAACCATTCTCTAAATGCTTTGAACGTTTCAAGGATCTATTGGTTCAATGTCCTCATCACGGCATCCCGAGATGGGAATTGTGGCGAATCATTTATGAGGGCATTAACCCAAACACTAAACAGAGCCTTGAAAACATGTGTCAAGGTACTTTTATGACTAAGGATGATGGGGAAGCTTGGAAGTATTTAGAAGAGTTCGCTGAAAAATCACTACAGTGGGAGAGTGGAACCCAACCATTGAATAGGGGTGGTGTACACCAAATAGATGTGTCCATAGGTGTTCGAGCTGAGATGGCAGCAATGCAAAAGAAGCTCGACGCTATGGAACACAAATTTTCTGCAGCCTCCCTAAACCCAATGTCGCTCCCCAAAACTGTTTGTGGGTGCTGTTCTGATCCGTCTCATTTAAAGGAAGAATGTCCATTAAACTCTGCGTTTCAAGGTCACGAGCATTCTAATGCCGCATTTCAAAGACCTAGAAACGATTCATATTCTTCCACGTATAATCAGGGTTGGAGGAATCACCCGAATTTCGCTTGGAACCAAAACCAATCTCAAAACACGGTTCCAAACACGAATAATTTTCAAAGGGCTCTTCCTCCACTACAACAACAACCCCTTCAACTCACTCAGCACCCCTACCAGTCACAAAATTTCCAAAATCAGGGCAACACTCCTGCACAGTCTAATCCTATGCAGTCGTCCTGTTCTGACGAATTCTCTCAATTCACTCAAACCGTGAAATCACTTTTATCAAATTTCATAGAGGTTTCGACTGAGGTTAGATCTTCCGTCAGTGAGATAAAGAAAAACTCAGCGTCTCAAGCTGAAAGTATCAGATCGATGGAAACTGAAATCGCACGCCTTAAAGCCGAAATGAATGCGAGAGAAAAAGGGAAACTTCCCTCTCAACCCCTACAGAATCCTGGGCATTACAATGTAAATGCCATTACAACGTTGAGATCGGGAAGAGTGCTGAACAATCATGTCGGGGAGGATATTGATGATACTGAAAATCATATCAACACCCCGGCTGAGTCCTTTCCACACACACACACTTCTAATTTTGATCCTTCTTCTTCTACCACACCTCCTTCTCGAGAGCCTATTCTCCATTTCCCATTAGGCTCGACACCTGAACCCAACCCTTATAGTTCTCCACAGACGGTCCCTGATTAGTCGAAAATATTGTATATTTTAGCCGGCAATTTCCTCATCATTTGCATCCATATAGAAGTGTTCGGCATTCATATTATATATATTAGCAAAACTGTCGCAAAATATCAGATTGCATGTATTAGACTCTAAAACCGACACTATAAAGGAAATTGACCATATTTCATGGCATCACATCATCCCTACATTTGCGCAACACTTGTTTTGAGATCTGTGCAGGAAAATCCAGAAGAAAGGACAAAATGTACATGGTACCGATCAAACATGACGCCAACTCAATGATTTCAGTTCTGGTATCAATCCGAAAGGCAAAACAAAAATCAACATATCAAAGAAAGGCCCAAGTATCAACCAAAGACCAAACCAAAAGAACCAAGCCACAAGCTTCCAACATGTCCGCGGAACCGCGGCCGGAGCCTACTTGCGCCGCAGTTCAGTGGCTGTATTGCCACGTCAGCACATGATCTTTGCATCAAAATTCTTCACTCTGGGCCCACATTCAGCTCATATAATTCAAATTCCAGAAGACTCCAGAGACTTCTGCCAGATCAGCAAGCTTTGGGATCAATACTAAACTAGCCTTGTATTCTAGAAACTTCTTCCTAAACCCTAGCTTAAACCCTAAGCTAAGCCTAACAAACTCTTTCTAGAAGTCTTTCAACAAACTTTTGGAGGGAACTCAAAGGCTTAGGGTTTGGGTGTTCTATAAATAAGACCCTAGGCTCACTTGTAAAATATTATTCAATATCTTGGAAAAAATCAATCCATTAGATCATTTGAGAGCCATTCTATCTCTTTCTTAATCTTCTTCTTCCACAAGTCTAGTGAGAGATCTTGTGTGAAACCCTAACCCTAATTCCAATCAAAAGCTAAGATCCCGAGTACCCATCAAGCAAGAAGCCTTGCAACCTTTTAGGAGCCGAGCCGTTCTTCAACAGAGCAAGTGGTCCAAGCCGATCCGCGACTCACGGAGCCGAGCGAAGCCAAGTCGACAATTTAATTCATCCTCTTGTAGTTCTTGAGCGACTGTAATCAAATTGTTGATATAAATAAAAGGTGATACTCTTTTATCTTGTTTTCTTTCAATTCTTGCATCATGATTCAATCTAAATTTCTAGTTGTAATTCTTGTTGTGATGCTTGAGTAATACTCCGCTCGTCGAGAAGTCGAGACGATCAATAGAATGATAATGTAATATATCTTAATTCGATTCTTGAATCCTACGAGTTTTGTAAACCTTAGCAAGATCGAGAATCGACGACCCAATTCGTTGCGATGCTTTCTTGATTGATATCGCTCGAGATTGGGGAGTTACGATCGTTTTTTGAAATTGCTAGAGGCTAGAGTGTGAATGATATCAACGAAAGAACAAGGGTTAAACGATGAAACCCTAGTTTCATCAAGAAAGCCCTAACTCTCGTCGATCATCATCGATCTAGTATCAATCCTTCGAAGGACAAGAACACGAAATCTTGAAATTACATCACGTCTATAGATCCGATCGATTTCTACGAGCCTCATTTAGATTCTTGACATTTTGGTTGGAAATATCATCGAAACCCTGATTCTCGATTGTTTATCAGTTTCTTGATTCTTGATTAAACTCGTGACACCTGAATCAATCGATAAATTCTTGAATCATGTTTTCTTTTCTTTTCGATTAACTTTTCAATTCAAACAAATCAAATATAAAAACGAATCGCACAATCCCTGTGGACGATCCGCACTCGCTTACGATATACAACTGACACCGTAGTTGATTGTGGTCAAATATAATTTTTTGATTGTGAACTTTATTCAATTTTCTAATTACCGACACAAAGAGACTCTTATCGATTTGATTTATTTACACAGTCTCGCATTTTACGATCAATCAAATGGCACCGAAATAGTGGATCATTTGATTTGATTTACACAACTGAAAATTATCTTAATCAATATGGCGCCGTTGCCGGGGATCGCGCGCTAATTCGTTTTATATCAAAGTTTGAATTGAAAGATTTATTTCATTGTGATTTTTGAGATCAAAATTCGTGCAAACCCTAAACAATTTGTTGTGTTTCATTGCAAGGAGATCTGGAGCTTGCTGGAAATTGGAAATTTTTTTTGGAATATACCAGAGAGCTGAGGGAGTCTACAGAAGCTCTCTGAAAACTTTTGGTTCAGTGATCTCATCAAGAGACCGCGGAAGCGCGGTGGAAGTACCCATATGCGGCGGAACCGCGGCTTGGTGGAGGGTTCTCTGTACAATTTTTCTCTCAGGTGAATTCTTACCTTCTCCTCTCTCCTCTTTTTAGCTCCAACTGACAATTTTCTGTAGGTTTCTTTGCAAAGAATAGAAGCTCGCAAATTGCAAAATTAAGTTTGTGCGTGATTTTGTTTCTTGGTTGTTTGCATTATAAATACGGATATTAAGGGGTACGACCAAATCCAAATTAGGTGGGGATTTCATTACCCTTCCTAGGCCCCGAAAACCACAAAACTTGCATCCGCATTGACCCCACATTAACTAAAAGAAATCTAGAAATGACTCTAAGGACTGTCGCGCTCACTTAGGATAGAAGAAGGCCGTGGGTAATTCATTGCTTATCCGCGTTTTCTTGTGGTGCCTAGGAAACTGTGTCGAAGGCTAGTGGTTATTAATTAGGCCCACTACCGACGTAGTGGAGTACCTTCCCACTTACCTGGCACTTACCTGGCCACAGGGGGACAAAGAGGCAGTGGAGGATTCTATCCTGCGACTTGTGTTTTGGCAGTTAGGAGCGGTCTAGAGCCAGACCTAGGTGACCACTAGATTCTAGGGTTTGTGTGCTGCATTTGTTGTGTCGCATCATTTTTTTAAAAATCCGTCCCCTTTTTAAAGCAAACACCGCATTCATTCATTACCCCTAATTATAAGCCAACGCTGCCACTTGTACTAACCCTTTTTAGTACAAGATAGGCTGGACACGGGATTCTAGTGCCCGTTTAGTCCGCGTACCCTTTATCGACTCCGAAGTCGATATTTCTCCATTTACCTTTTCTTTACCTACTACCACACCCACACCGATGGATCCACCTCCATCAAACTTCTTTAACCCTAATCTGCCGCCGTCCGTTGGTGCGCAGAATCCACCCCGCATCTCTCTCCTGGAGAGGTGCTATCCACTTCGAGGTCCCCTTTCCACCTGCTTATCCACACCACCAGCCAATGGGGATAATTTTGAGATTAAACCCCAGTATATCAATCTTTTACCCAAATTCCACGGACTCGAGACTGAGGACGCTTACGTTTTCATTACCAAATTTGAAAACGTATGCGCAATGATGGGTACGTCACAACTTTCAGTGGATGCGATGCGTCTACGACTTCTTCCATTTACATTGTGCGATATAGCCGAGAAGTGGCTATATAACACTACCGCACACTCTATTACGAATTGGGAAGAATTCGTCGCTGCATTCCTTAAGAAATTTTACCCAATCCAAAAGACGGCTCGAATCCGTAGCGAACTGAATCAATTTGCCCAGCTCCCTACCGAACCATTCTCTAAATGCTTTGAACGTTTCAAGGATCTTTTGGTTCAGTGTCCTCATCACGGCATCCCGAGATGGGAACTTTGCCAAATCATTTATGAGGGCATTAACCCAAGCACTAAACAGAGCCTTGAAAATATGTGTCAAGGTACATTTATGACCAAGGATGATGGGGAAGCTTGGAAGTACTTAGAAGAGTTCGCTGAAAAATCACTACAGTGGAAGAGTAGAACCCAACCATTGAATAGGGGTGGCGTACACCAAATAGATGTATCCATAGGTGTTCGTGCTGAGATGGCAGAATGCAAAAGAAGCTCGCTATGGAACATAAATTTTCTGCAGCCTCCCTAAACCCAATGTCGCTCCCCAAAACTGTTTGTGGGTGCTGTTCTGATCCGTCTCATTTAACGGAAGAATGTCCATTAAACTCTGTGTTTCATGGTCACGAGCATTCTAATGCCGCATTTCAAAGACCTAGAAACGATCCATATTCTTCCACGTACAATCAAGGTTGGAGGAATCACCCGAATTTTGCTTGGAACCAAAACCAATCTCAAAACACGGTTCCAAACACGAATTAATTTCAAAGGGCTCTTCCTCCACCACAACAGCAACCCCTTCAACTCACTCAGCACCCCTACCAGTCATAAAATTTCCAAAACCAGGGCGACACTCCTGCACAGTCTAATCCTATGCAGTTGTCCTGTTCTGACGAATTCTCTCAATTCACTCAGACCATGAAATCACTTTTATCAAATTTCATAGAGGTTTCGACTGAGGTTAGATCTTCCGTCAGTGAGATAACGAAAAACTCAGCGTCTCAAGCTAAGAGTATCAGATCGATGGAAGCTGAAATCGCACGCCTAAAAGCCGAAATGAGTGCGAGAGAAAAAGGGAAACTTCCCTCTCAACCCCTACAGAATCCTGGGCATTACAATGTAAATACCATCACAACGTTGAGATCGGCGAGAGTGCTGAATAATCATGTCGGGGAAGGTATTGATGATACTGAAAATCATATCAACACCCCGGCTGAAACCTTTCCACACACACACACACTTCTCCTTCTGATCCTTCTTCTTCTACCACACCATCTTCTCGCGAGCCTATTCTCCATTTTCCACTAGGCTCGACACCTTCTCCCAACCCTTATAGTTCTCTACAGACGGTCCCCATACCTCTTTTGGGACCTCGTCTATCCCCTCTTCCTTCTCCTATGATGGACCCTACGCTTATTGCGAAAGCTCCTTACCCGAATAGGTTAAGGGGTAATAGAACGAGTCCTCATATGGAGAAAATTATAGAAATGTTCAAACAGGTTAACATCAATATCCCTCTCCTAAATGCAATTCAACAAGTCCCCGCATATGCGAAAATTCTTAAGGACTTGTGCACTAGGAAGAGGAAGACCCAAGTGCCGAAGAAGGTCTTTATGGCTAATAATATCAGCACTGCTTTTATCCCCCAGCTACCAAAGAAACGAAAGGACCCAGGATGTCCTACAATATCGATTTCTATTGGGGGTAAAAACATAAATCATGCTCTTTTAGACCTTGGCGCAAGTGTTAACCTACTCCCTTATTCTGTCTATGAGCAACTAGGGATTGGAGAGCTGAAACCTGCTCACTGCACTCTCCAGATGGAAGACCGATCTATCACCAAACCAAGGGGTGAATTAGAGGATGTGTTGATAAAGGTCGGGGAATTTGTTTTCCCTGTAGACTACATTGTGCTCGACACACATCCTGTAGAAAACCCCCGGGGCCAAATTCCGGTGATTCTAGGTCGTCCTTTCCTTGCCACTTCCAACGCTGTTATAAACTGTAGAAACGGTTCAATGAATTTATCATTTGGAAATATGACCATTGAACTAAATATTTACAAAGTTGGAAGTCAGCCATCAGAACCCTCTGCTCATATTTTAGATGTGTGCTCTGTCCATGAGATCGCTCCCGATAGTTGTGGAGCTGAGGAACTTTGCTTTACTGATCTCGATGACATTACCACATCTCTGTTTGACTTTACACAAGATCTTAGTGAGGACACTTTTTCTACACTTGAGTCCTGCACTTCTGACTTTTCTCCACCCGAGTCTGTATCTTTCACAGGCTCTGAGCTTCTTTGTAAATCCAAAAATCATTCAATGATCCCTCCTTCTATCATTTCTCCGCCTGAATTAGATCTCAAAATTATACCTTCTCATCTGAAATATGCTTATTTAGGTGAGAAGGAGTCTTTACCGGTTATAATATTCGCTTCTCTAGCATTAGAACAAGAGAATGCACTTTTATCGGTATTGAGATCTAACAAAGAGGCGTTTGGTTGGAGTATGGCGGACATCAAAGGGATTAGTCCTTTGATAGTTGAACATCATATACATGTGATGGATGATGCCAGACCAACCCGAGAACCACAGAGACGGTAGAATCCCGTTATGAAGGAAGCGGTCATGAAAGAGATCGTCAAATGTTTAGATAATGGTATTATATACCCCATCTCCGATAGCCAATGGGTGAGTCCTATACATGTTGTTCCTAAGAAATCCGGCATCACTGTTATAACCAATGAGGCGAATGAGTTGATTCAGACACACGCCCAAACTGGGTGGCGTGTATGTATCGATTATAGAAAACTCAATGCTGCCACGAGGAAAGACCACTTTCCTCTACCATTCATTGATCAGATACTGGAACGCTTAGCGGGACGAGAGTATTATTGTTTTATGGACGGATACTCAAGCTATAATCAGGTCCCCATCGCCAAAAAGGATCAAGATAAAACCACTTTTACTTGTCCTTTTGGTACCTTTGCTTACAGTCGCATGCCTTTCGGGTTATGCAATGCTCTCGCTACCTTTCAGCGGTGTATGATGGGGATATTCTCTGATATGGTAGAGAATTTTCTGGAGATCGACTTCTCGATTTTTGGAGACTCTTTTTCCGATTGCCTAGCAAATCTTGACGCTGTTCTTACTCGTTGCAAAGAGAAGAACTTGACTTTGAACTGGGAAAAATGCCATTTTATGGTCCAAGAAGGAATTGTCCTTGGACATGTCATTTCATAAAAAGGCATTGAGGTTGACAGAGCTAAAATAGATGTCATTCAAAACCTCCCTCATCCCAAAAGCGTCAAAGATATTCGATCTTTCCTTGGCCATGCGGGCTTTTATAGGAGATTCATTAAGGACTTTAGCAAAATTGCTAGACCTCTAACTCTTCTCCTGGCCAAGGATACGACCTTACATTTTGACTCGGACTGCGAGACAGCTTTCGACTCACTTAAACACTCACTCACTTTAGCCCCCGTTTTATCATCACCAAACTGGGATTACCCCTTTGAGCTGATGTGTGACGCATCTGATTTTGCAGAAGGTGCAGTCTTAGGACAGCACATCGAAAAGATGCCACACGTGATTTACTATGCAAGTAAGACCCAGAATGATGCGCAAATCAATTATACAACCACAGAAAAAGAACTCTTAGCGGTTGTATTTGCATTAGAAAAATTCAGGTCTTACTTAATTGGCTCACCTATAGTTGTGTATACTGACCATTCCACTTTAAAACATCTTCTGGCGAAGAAAGATGCAAAAGGTCGACTAATACGTTGGATCCTTCTAATACAAGAATTCGATCTTGTTATCAAAGATAAGAAAGGAAGTGAAAACGTAGTAGCAGACCATCTTTCACGCATCTCTTCTTCCCCTGTGACCCTGCCGATCAATGACTCGTTTCCTGACGAGCAACTCTTGAGCGTATCCAATGAACCATGGTTCAGGGATATTGTGAACTATCATGCTACGGGACTGATACCCAGCGATTGGTCAAAACAGGACAAATACCGTTTTCTATCCCAAGTAAAACACTATTACTGGGATGAGCCATATCTGTTTAAATATTGTCCAGATCAGATCATTCGCCGGTGTGTCCTGAATGAAGAGTTCAAGAGTGTTCTTTCTTTTTGTCATGATCAGGCCTGTGGGGGTCACTTTGGTCCTAGAAAGACAGCGGAGAAGGTTTTGTAATGTGGATTTTATTGGCCGACCTTATTCAAGGACGCATTTGACCATTGCAAAACCTGTACACAATGTCAGTATACGGGTAGAATCTCCCAGAGGAATGAAATGCCTCAGCAACCCTTCTGGTTGTTGAAATATTCGATGTTTGGGGCATAGATTTTATGGGTCCATTTCCCAACTCCTTTGGGAATTTGTACATACTGCTGGCGGTTGATTATGTCTCAAAATGGGTAGAAGCCATTCCATGTCGCACTAATGACAAGAAAGTTGTCATTAAGTTCTTGAAAGAGAATATCTTCTCGCGATTTGGACACCCACGCCCTATCATTAGCGATAATGGGACACATTTCTGCAACAGGTCTTTCGAGACTCTGATGCGGAAATACTCAATCAACCACCGACTTTCTACACCCTATCATCCCCAAACAAGCGGGCAGGCTGAAATCTCAAACAGACAAATCAAACTTATCCAGGAGAAAACTGTTGCTAAAAATAGAAAAGATTGGTCGACCAGACTGACGGATGCTCTTTGGGCATTCCGAACTGCATATAAGACCGACCTAGGGATGTCTCCATATAGGATAGTGTTTGGAAAAGCATGTCATTTACCCGTCGAGATAGAACATAAAGCATTGTGGGCTATTAAAGAAATAAATTTTGATTTAAACCTTTCTTGCAACTTTCGGAAGCTGCAACTTAATGAGCTAAGCGAACTCCGCGATGAAGCTTATGATAACGCTGTAATCACAAAGAATAGGACTAAGGTTTTTCACGATAAAAACATTTTAAGGAAAACATTTTCACCTAGTCAACAAGTTTTTCTTTATGATTCAAGATTACACCTTCACGCGGGTAAGTTCCGATCTCGTTGGAAGGGACCTCTTGTTGTGCGGTCTGTATACCCGCACGGGGCAGCAGAGATAGAAAATGTTAAAAACGGCACATTTTTCAAAGTAAATGGACATAGACTAAAGCCGTATTTTTCCACTGACCCCACGGAGGAGCTCTTGTTCTTAAAAGAGCCAGTTTATTTGGATTAAATTCCTCTGTCATGACCCGAAAGGGCACGTGACTGACCCTTGAACCCTATGAAGCCTATAGGACTCCATCTGATCCAAGTAAGCCAAAAGCCCAGAAATCTAAAACCATTTAAAAAGTAAATAAGGAAAACTGGTTTTTAGAGGTAAAGAAATCGTGTTTCAAAAATCCACGTTCTTAAATAACTAAGCCAAATATGTATTTTAAAAATGTGTAACTTTTCCTGAAAATTTCGGCAGAGTTTCCTTTGTAAAAACTGGCCCCGAACGGGGTACAACAAGAATAATATATATAACATGATAAAAGGCATCCCCAAGCGGGAGCTAGCTCTTCGTCAATCGACGGTCACAACCACGCAAGCAATAATAATATACAACGCCAAAGGGCGAGGATCAAACTCAAAAGAAACTCAAAACAGCCAGAAAACCGTAATACTACGAGCGCGACTCTAAGGTCGAAATAATACAACACTGTTTTCTAAGTCTGAAACAATATACAAGTTTTGGTTGATGGAAATTCTAGATACAATAAATGATACATGAACAATGGCGGTTCTGATACAAAAGAACCCACCTATCCAAGCAAGTCACCCATAAGGAAGCAGTGTGCCAGAAATGCCGCTATGGAATCTGTACGGCAAAAACCTGCAAGGACTGGGGCACAATGGGGGTGAGTTGCCAACTCGTGAATAGAAAATATCTACAAGCAGAGATCGAATGCATGACCCATCCTAGGTCAAAACGATCAGATATAAATAAACCTCAATATGAATAAAGCTGAAGCATGCTAAACTGGCAATGTAATCTCTATACATGAGTGTAGTGCCAAGTGCTCGTGCTAGTGCCTCAGGAATAGCATGTCAAGAATATGAGGTAGAAACAATGAAATCAATCTGCATGAACGTGGATCCCGCCTGTAAGTCCATGCTACCTCTCCCGGTTCTTCCGGGAATGCGGAATTTGGTAAAATACGATTTTTACGGAGGTGGTAACATGGACCTAAAACCCGGATCTTGGTTAAACATCTATCTAACAACCTAACTATGAGTTTCTAGCTACTCGGTTAGGGGGTTATACCTTGCTTGTCTTGAACTCCTTCGTCTTCAAGCTCCGATGGTGGTCCGATGGCTTCTTCTCGTCGTCTCCGTACGCCGAAGATGGATCCACCTGAAAGCTCCAACCTTTAGCTCCTTCTTCATTCTTTGAAGAAACTAGTTCACTTGGTTTGCTAAACCTAGTGAACTAGAATGAGTAGAGAAGAATTAGAATGGGATTTTATCTATGGTTCTTGATTCTCAACTCATGAGAGATATGAACCATAGAGTCAAGAGATGGAGCAAGAGGATGAGGGTGAGAGCAAAGCAAGAGAGCTCAAGAACAAGAGAGAGAATGAGCAAGAAAGAATGAGCAAGTCTTTTGTCTCTCACCCTCTCATAATCCAAAGTAATGATAACTCATCATATCAAAAAAGTCTTATGTGATGGTTGAAGCAACCATAACCATATCATATCATGAACTCATTTTATCCAAATGAGCAAGCAAGTGAAAGTCTTTGCCATGAAATGATGGCTATGGTTATCATGATGGTCAACTAGTCAAGCCTAGTCAACCGGTCAACAAAGTCAACAAGTCAACAAAAGTCAACAAGTCAACAAAGTCAACAAAAGTCAACAACCATGTCACCATAATACTTAATTAATATAATAGTTAATCACATATCATATTCTCATTAGGGTTGAGCAAAAAGTCAAATAGTCAACGGTCAACTGTCAACAACCCTAATGAGAATCCGCTGCCTCTGCCTCCCTGTCAACTGTGCATACACACCCGCATCCGCGTTCCGAGGAACACGAATGCAAACTGGATAAATCCAATCCCATAAGGTACACTATGATCCGGCTTAAACCAAAGCCCTCTATTGTAAACTGTCCGGACACTGTACGTGCACAAGTGCACGGATGTAACCGAACCCTGTCGCAAAACCATGCGACCTGTCGCAATACGATGCGACCTCTACTCTTTTGCCTAAAGGCGAAAAGCTTTCTGTGTGGGACTCTAAAGACTCGACACTACGCTGGCAGTGGGTTTAACCACAGACCGCAAGCGGCACTAGCTGTGCGTAACGGTCCCCAGGTAGTGCCGACAAGAAGACCGACGAGGCGAAACCCATCTGAACTCCTAATGAGCCTGAGTGTGACATTCTCCGTACAGTCCGGTCTGTTCGTCTGATACATCGCATGGCGGGCCTAGGGGGCGGTAAACGTCAGTCCCCCAATAGCGGTACAAGTCGTGCCGGAGCGAAGCCCAAAACACCCTGAGATAACACTGGAAGCCTACCAGTATATTTCGTTTGCCCTGGCCAGGGACTACTCGTGTAATGGCTCTCCTAGACACAGCGCGATGTCAACCCCCAATACCGAGAGAGACGAATCCTGTCTAACCGTCACTGCCTCCAAGTGCTTCGGGACTGCACCCAACCACTACCTGTTTGCACGACTCCTTTGAACCGTGGTAGGGTAGTGATCAAAGTACAGTGGGAACACACTCGAGGCGAAGTGACAGTGTCAAGTCAGCGGACTAAGCTGTACTCATGTCACCTGGGAACTGATAACTGACGATAGGCATAATACCAACTAGTCAGTTCCCGACGAGTCCTGTCCAGTGTACCCGTAACCTAACGAGCACCCGCATACTATCTCAAGTACGACGTACTGACGGCTGTGGGACAGACCGTCTCCTACACTGGGATGAGAAGCGCATGCGCTGGTCTACTCCGGAGTATCGATGCCCTGTCTCGATAGTCCTGCGACCAGGGACCTGCATAAGGATGTGCTTATAGATTACCCAGCCCCACTAGTGTGACGGCCATCACATCGCTGGTAATCAAGCAAAGATCCTAAGGGCTCCACTAATGTGTATAGGCGATATACAAAAATAAACACATGTACACATTGAAGCAGAAACAAACCAAGTAGCATACTACTATTTTGAGCAAGATTGTATATACAAGGTGAATATCCCAAGCTTCCATTAAGTAATATACAAACTAGTATGATACAGTAATGGCCTCTAGGGCATATACACTAACAATCTCCCACTTGCACTAAGGCCATGTACTGGCGTATCGAAGACCTATCATCTCGATCAGCCGCTCGAACTGAGTCTGGGGTAGGGCCTTGGTGAATGGATCTGCAGTGTTATCTTCTGAAGCGACTCTCCGTACCTCAATCTCCTGGCGATCCACGATCTCCCTGATCAGGTGATACCGCCTCAAGATGTGCCTGGATCTCTGATGGGACCTGGGTTCCTTCGCTAAAGCTATAGCCCCGTTGTTGTCACAATACAGAGGTATTGGATCAACAATGGACGGAACCACCTGAAGTTCTTTCAAGAAATTCCTCATCCAGACAGCTTCTTTTGCGGCATCAGATGCAGCGATGTATTCCGCTTCCATCGTCGAGTCTGCAACGGTTTCCTGTTTGGAGCTCTTCCAACACACCGCCCCTCCATTGAGGGTGAAGAAAAAACCCGACATGGACTTGGAATCATCCTTGTCACTCTGGAAGCTGGAGTCAGCAAAGGCCTCGATCTGGAGGTCCTTTCCGCCATACACCAAGAACATCTCCTTAGTCCTTCTCAGGTACTTGAGAATGTTCTTTACCGCTATCCAGTGTTTCTCCCCAGGGTTTGACTGATACCGGCTTACCACACTCAGTGCATAAGCTACATCCGGTCTGGTACACAACATCGCATACATTATAGAGCCTACCGCAGAAGCGTAGGGTATAATAGACATGCGATCCCTCTCCAAATCAGTATTGGGAGACATCTCTTTAGAGAGGGTGATCCCGTGACAAGTCGGTAGGTTACCGCGCTTGGAATCTTCCATACTGAATCTCTTCAGTATGGTGTCGATGTACCTGGACTGTGAAAGTCCTAATATCCTCTTGGATCTGTCACGGTAGATCCGGATACCCAGAATGTACGAGGCATCACCCAGGTCTTTCATGGAGAACCTGTGTGACAAGAACCCCTTGACAGATTGTAGCATAGGAATGTCATTTCCTATTAAGAGAATGTCATCCACGTATAAAACGAGGAATACTACAGTTCTCGCTACAAATCTACTATAGATGCATGGTTCATCTGGATTTTTGATAAAGCCAAATTCTTTGACCGTCTCATCAAAGCAGATGTTCCAACTCCGCGATGCCTGCTTTAGTCCATAGATGGACTTAAGCAACTTGCACACCTTTCCGCTGCTCCCACTCTGAATGAAACCCTCTGGCTGGTCCATATAGACACTCTCCTCTAAATTTCCATTTAGAAAAGCTGTCTTTACGTCCATTTGCCAAATCTCATAATCGTGGAAGGCAGCAATGGCAAGAAGGATCCGAATGGATTTCAGCATGGCTACTGGAGAGAAGGTTTCGTCATAGTCCAAGCCAGGTCTTTGACGAAAACCCTTTGCTACCAGCCTAGCTTTATAGGTCTCAACCTGTCCATCTACACCAATCTTCCTTTTGAAGATCCACTTGCATCCTACGGGTTTTACCCCGTCTGGAGCAATGTCCAACGTCCATACCTTGTTGGTGTACATGGACTCCATTTCGGTCCGCATTGCATCCAGCCATTTCACTGAGTCAACGCTCTGAACGGCCTGCTGGAAGCTAGTAGGCTCATCATAATCTATGATGCAATCCTCTCTATCCCCGTCTATGAGAAAACCGTAGTATCTCTCGGGCGGATGAGTCTGCCTACTACTTCTGCGGAGCGGCGTAGGAATGTCCTGTTCTTCCGAACCCTCTGGTTCCACTAAACTTTCAGTAATAGTCCGTGGTTCTGGAATTTCTTCCAGTTCTACTGCGCTCCCACTTATTTCCTTTTCTATGAACTGGTGTTCTAGAAAGTGGGCATGACGAGAAACAAGAACTTTTTGTTCCTCTTCACAGTAGAAGAAATATCCCTTGGAATTCTTTGGATATCCCACAAACTTGCACAGTACTGAGCGTGCCTCGAGCTTGTCCGCATGCTGCTTTTTGACAAAAGCTGGACTTCCCCATGTCTTAATGTGAGTAAGATGGGGTCTCTTCCCACACCACATCTTAAATGACGTGGTAGGCACAGTCTTAGTGGGAACTCGGTTCAAAAGGTATGCGGCTGATTCTAGCGCATATCCCCAGAATGATCGCGGCAACTCAGCGTTACTCATCATGGACCGCACCATATCCAATAGGGTGCGGTTCCGTCTCTCCGATACACCGTTATGTTGCGGGGTGTATGGAGGAGTAAGCTGAGAGAGAATTCCGTTCTCTTTTAAATAGTCCAGGAACTCGGCACTTAAGTATTCTCCACCTCGATCTGATCTTAGAATCTTAATACTTTTGCCGGTCTGTTTCTCTACTTCATTCTTATACTCCTGGAATTTTCCAAAGGCCTCGGACTTATGTTTCATTAAGAAAATATAACCGTACCTTGAGAAGTCATCCGTAAAAGTAATGAAGTAAGAATATCCGCTTCGCGCATGTGTAGACATTGGACCGCACACGTCACTGTGTACGAGTCCCAAGAGCTCGCTCGCTCTTACTCCATGTCCAGTAAACGGAGTCTTTGTCATCTTTCCTTTGAGACAGGATTGACAAGTGGCATACGACTGATATTCGAACGCATTCAAATACCCTTCTGTATGTAACTTCGTCAACCTTCTCTCATTGATGTGACCCAGTCTACAATGCCACAAAAGAAAGTCTGATTTATTTCCGGAGACTTTCTTTTGTGTGTATTCTGGACATTGAAAATCTGTGGTTGGTTCAATACGTATATACCATTACTCAATGTACCTGACCTAATCAAAACTTGATTAAGGTGAATGTTAACAACATTACTTACAAACGCAAATTCATAACCTTCTTTAGAAACTAAAGATACAGAAATGATATTACAAGTTGCGTTGGGCACAAAAAAGTAATTACGCAAAACCAAAAGATGTCCATCTGACATTCCCAGGTGATAGTCCCCCACGGTTTTAGCATCCATGCTAGCTCCGTTCGCAACTCTGAGGGTCATGTCACCTACCTTCAAAACCCTATGGTTTCTCAATGCCTGCAAAGAATTACAGATATGAGATCCTGATCCGGTATCCAATACCCAGGAAGTAGAGTTTATTGAAAGACAGTTTTCAATAACATACACACCTGAAGCTGAAGCTGCAACCTGCTTCAATTCCTGTGTCCTGGCTTTCCAAGCCCTGCAATCATTCTTCCAGTGTCCTTTCTTATGACAATAGAAGCACTCTTCCTTATCCACAAGCTTCCCCGCTATCTTTGTTGCTTTTGCTTTTCCCTTCGTATCCACTTTACTAACACCGCCCCTTGGTTTGGCGGGGGCTTTCTTCTTCTTTCCCTTGGCTTTCGCCTTGGACCTAGAAGAAGATGATCCTCCTACAAACAAAGTGGATGTTTCCCTACCTTTCTGTAGGGTGCCCTCTGCGCTCCTCAGCATGTTGAGGAGCTCTGAAAGTTCAACCTCTTTTTCTTGTAAGTTGAAGTTCAGTATGAACAGGGCGTAAGTGGAAGGAAGGGACTGGAGAACTATATCCGTATAGAGTTCAGCCTCCAATGTGGTCCCTAGGTCCGCGAGCTCCTCAATGTAGCCGATCATCTTTAGCACGTGCTCGGCTACCGATGATCCGACGGCCATCTTTGTCGAAAACAACTTTTTCGACGCTTCGTATCTTGCGATACGAGATTGCTCTCCATACAGTTCTTTTGTATGGAGAAATATGGATTCAAGGTCCATATTCTCGTGCCTCCTCTGATGTTCTTTGTCCATCGAGGCAAGTACGAGGCACTTGGCCTTCGCGCTATCAATCTCCCAAGTCTTGCGGATTTCCTTATCCGCGACGCTGGAAGTGGGACCAGGGACAGGGGGAGCTTTGGTGGTAAGAAGATACCCCAGCTTGTCGTAAGTGATTGCTATCTTGACATTCCTGAGCCAATCTTTGTAGTTTGGCCCTGTCAGTTTGTTTTTATCTAGGAGTAACTTAAGTCCAGTCATGTTGATTGGTCGCTGCAATTAGGAGAGAGAAGAAGAAACACTCAGCATGATGCTCTTGCAAGTTTAGAGTGGTTTTTAGTTTGTCTAAACAGGATGGCTCCCACTGTTTCTCGAATCCCTCCTCAAACCATAAAGGAAGAATTAGTCAGGATCAATCCCACCGTACAATACTTGCTTAACCGTTCAGCCAGGCCGGTGTCGGTACTTCGAGGGAGGTTTTCCAACGCTTTCGCGAAGTTCCTTAATTAAAGAACCTCTTTTCCCTGGTGGCGTAGCCCCGCTAACACCTTTCTAGGCACCTACTAGGTTTATAGCATTGATCGTTTAGTGAGAAATTTCCCGAGGAGTAGCATATACTCACAGTAGGATCGGGATCCAAATATCATCGCGTGACGAAACTGAAGGAATCCTACCAGAATCATCACACTCCAAATGGTATGCAAATCTAGCAAGTTTCAGTACTTATGAAACTCCCGATGTGGATTTTTGCCCCATGCTCTTATGGCCTTGACTTTGGCCAAAATATCATAAGTCACATGTCAAGTTCTACCTGTCATTATCCAGGTTAATTTGAATCCATCCGCACCTACCCTTGACTTTGGCCAAAATGGCAGTACGACTGTCCCAAACCAACGCATCTATCTATGCTACACATGAACACCCAATAGCTACCAATCACTGTGCCTTGACTTTGGCCAACATACACAGCTTGAATACTATTGACTATTCATGTGAAACGACGGAGGGCTACGGATGGTTTTGGCAAAACCGAACGTAGTGAACTTGATTTGGTCGATGGAACGAGATAGCTTTTAAAAGGAGTGGCTCATGCTCCGCATTTAAAAGTTGGTTTTGAAAAGAACCGAGTGGTTTTTCGAAAGTGTTCCAACGACTTTAACTTGGTTTATTATCTTGCATTAGTTCTTTTAATGCGTGATATTCTTGCATTAGTTCTTTTAATGCGTCCCATCATTTAATCCTACCATTGCAGAAAACAACCAAAATATGACGTACGCTTATGCTATTCGCATTCGCCACTGGGCCCCGTCATTACCTGTTAGGTTACTTAACTAACGACAGAGCGGGGGCTGGGCTAGCGCGTCTGTAAAACATAAGCAACGCCTAAATAATATCATATATAGATATACTGCAATGATAAACATTTCAGATCACAGATGAATACATTGGATATACTAGGAACCTGTAATTCGTACGAGCCTGTAACGAAAGACAGATTGCACGGTCGCGGTGAATAGCCAATACCCCACCCAAGACCCCTACGGGTGCGGCAAATTACCCGCCAAGTACCCGAAGCGTAGCAACCTCCCTCATCTCTATGAGTAGGCCACTCGACACTTCGGCATACCCGGTAGTTTGTGCACCCCCTCCATGGGTCTATCCTAGGAGCAAAAACAGTAAAAAGAAATTATACAATGACGGCTACAACCCCGACACGGTTGTGCGGCCATACAAATAATTATTACATCAATTTACAATTTTACACGAATTGAAAGAAAATAAAACTCTCGTCTCACAACCCCCGGCTATTCACCCGCGACAATCCAACATATTCATATACACATTCCAGCACATTACAGATCACAGATTTGTATAACCCCCACTAATCGACATATAGCGATTAGTAGACGTTCAATACAAATATCACATTACAGAAAACCCGTTAGCTTAAGTCTTTTAGAAGTTCGATCAAAAATACGGATTTTCGGGACCCTAAAATAAAATTTTCGTTCTGGAAAATCTGGGTTGAAAATACATGTACCAAAATTCCCAAAATACCCCCAGAAGCACAATGTAGCAAAGAAACACCAGAGAGGCGCCAAGGAGGCCGCGGAACCGCGGCAATAGCAAGCTATTGCCGCATTTCCGCGGTCGTTTAGGGGGATCACTTGGTGATTTTTCTACAGTGGCTTATAAAAACCCTGAGCCGATTTTAGGTGTTAAAATAATCAACTTTTGAACAGTAAAAAAATCGACAGAAACTCGAATTTTTGGGGTTCGTTTTCGGGACATTTTCTTTGATCGATCTTCAAGTTACTTGCTAACATGTTAGATAGAGTTTAACTAGGCTCTGATACCACTGTAAGTCCATGCTACCTCTCCCGGTTCTTCCGGGAATGCGGAATTTGGTAAAAAACGATTTTTACGGAGGTGGTAACATGGACCTAAAACCCGGATCTTGGTTAAACATCTATCTAACAACCTAACTATGAGTTTCTAGCTACTCGGTTAGGGGGTTATACCTTGCTTGTCTTGAACTCCTTCGTCTTCAAGCTCCGATGGTGGTCCGATGGCTTCTTCTCGTCGTCTCCGTACGCCGAAGATGGATCCACCTGAAAGCTCCAACCTTTAGCTCCTTCTTCGTTCTTTGAAGAAACTAGTTCACTTGGTTTGCTAAACCTAGTGAACTAGAATGAGTAGAGAAGAATTAGAATGGGATTTTATCTATGGTTCTTGATTCTCAACTCATGAGAGATATGAACCATAGAGTCAAGAGAGGGAGCAAGAGGATGAGGGTGAGAGCAAAGCAAGAGAGCTCAAGAACAAAAGAGAGAATGAGCAAGAAAGAATGAGCAAGTCTTTTGTCTCTCACCCTCTCATAATCCAAAGTAATGATAACTCATCATATCAAAAAAGTCTTATGTGATGGTTGAAGCAACCATAACCATATCATATCATGAACTCATTTTATCCAAATGAGCAAGCAAGTGAAAGTCTTTGCCATGAAATGATGGCTATGGTTATCATGATGGTCAACTAGTCAAGCCTAGTCAACCGGTCAACAAAGTCAACAAGTCAACAAAAGTCATCAAGTCAACAAAGTCAACAAAAGTCAACAACCATGTCACCATAATACTTAATTAATATAATAGTTAATCACATATCATATTCTCATTAGGGTTGAGCAAAAAGTCAAATAGTCAACGGTCAACTGTCAACAACCCTAATGAGAATCCGCTGCCTCTGCCTTCCTGTCAACTGTGCATACACACCCGCATCCGCGTTCCGAGGAACACGAATGTAAACTGGATAAATCCAATCCCATAAGGTACACTAGGATCCGACTTAAACCAAAGCCCGCTAGTGTAAACTGTCCGGACACTGTACGTGCACAAGTGCACGGATGTGACCGAACCCTGTCGCAAAACCATGCGACCTGTCGCAATACCATGCGACCTCTACTCTTTTGCCTAAAGGCGAAAAGCTTTCTGTGTGGGACTCTAAAGACTCGACACTACGCTGGCAGTGGGTTTAACCACAGACCGCAAGCGGCACTAGCTGTGCGTAACGGTCCCCAGGTAGTGCCGACAAGAAGACCGACGAGGCGAAACCCATCTGAACTCCTACTGAGCCTGAGTGTGACATTCTCCGTACAGTCCGGTCTGTTCGTCTGATACATCGCATGGCGGGCCTAGGGGGCGGTAAATGTCAGTCCCCCAATAGCGGTACAAGTCGTGCCGGAGCGAAGCCCAAAACACCCTGAGATAACACTGGAAGCCTACCAGTATATCTCGTTTGCCCTGGCCAGGGACTACTCGTGTAATGGCTCTCCTAGACACAACGCGATGTCAACCCCCAATACCCGGAGAGACGAATCCTGTCTAACCGTCACTGCCTCCAAGTGCTTCGGGACTGCACCCAACCACTACCTGTTCGCACGACTCCTTTGAGCCGTGGTAGGGTAGTGGTCAAAGTACAGTGGGAACACACTCGAGGCGAAGTGACAGTGTCAAGTCAGCGGACTAAGCTGTACTCATGTCACCTGGGAACTGATAACTGACGATAGGCATAATACCAACTAGTCAGTTCCCGACGAGTCCTGTCCAGTGTACCCGTAACCTAACGAGCACCCGCATACTATCTCAAGTACGACGTACTGACGGCTGTTGGATAGACCGTCTCGCACACTGGGATGAGAAGCGCATGCGCTGGTCTACTCCGGAGTATCGATGCCCTGTCTCGATAGTCCTGCGACCAGGGACCTGCATAAGGATGTGCTTATAGATTACCCAGCCCCACTAGTGTGACGGCCATCACATCGCTGGTAATCAAGCAAAGATCCTAAGGGCTCCACTAATGTGTATAGACGATATACAAAAATAAACACATGTACACATTGAAGCAGAAACAAACCAAGTAGCATACTACTATTTTGAGCAAGATTGTATATACAAGGTGAATATCCCAAGCTTCCATTAAGTAATATACAAACTAGTATGATACAGTAATGGCCTCTAGGGCATATACACTAACACCGCCCATTCGTCACCCAATGACAATAACCATCATGCATGTAAATGTCATAAAGCATATGCATGGAAAATATGAGGATATAACCAAAAGCATGGAACCTGAGTGCCTAGCATCGACACTCGAAAACATCATGAAAACCTATGCCTAGCATCGGCACGTAAATCCTCACGCACCGGGCATCCGTCAGTCCGGGTCAGCCCACTCTCAATATATATATCGGGCATCCGTCAGTCCGGGTCAGCCCTCTCTCAATATATCGGGCATCCGTCAGTCCGGGTCAGCCCACTCTCAATATATATATCGGGCATCCGTCAGTCCGGGTCAGCCCTCTCTCCATATATCGGGCATCCGTCAGTCCGGGTCAGCCCTCTCTCCATATATCGGGCATCCGTCAGTCCGGGTCAGCCCTCTCTCAATACCAGAAATATCATAGAAACAAACTATCTTAATGCGCAAATCAGAAAGCAAGATGAATGTGACAATATACGTGAAATGCAAGCAACAATATATCCTGCAGCATGGAATAATAGTATGCGCATATAAACATATGAAAGCAATGCGAATAGCATGAATATGCGGAAATCGAATAGTCAACGCAACAGTAGAGAACTTGCCTCAATAGATATATCATGCAACCTTGCCTTTTGAAATAAGACGAATCAGGGCTTTTGGTAAAATAAAGGCTACGGTGTTTTAAGAAAAGATGCGCCTTTTTAAATATCCGTATAAACCCTTTTTGCTTATCTTTAAAATATCCCCGATTCGCTGATTTTGAAATAGGTATGACTCGGTCTAGTCTGACGCCTACTATGCGAACTACGAACTCACAGTCAAGTCAAAAGAGAGGGGTATGGAAACCACCTAAATCTGAGTCGATGTCACATATCTCATCACATGACATGCATCACTACCATCATATCACATCTCCAATACGACTCTGTCATGTCGCCATATCTCACGGCCTCAATCGAATCTCATTGACTCATCTCAATCCCACGTATCATCCTCAAAACCCATATATAAACACATAGTCCCATACCCATGTGTAGATATACCCACCACCATATGCGCACAGATATATGAAAGAATATATGCAAGTATGTGTGTATGTGTGAGTGCGGGTGCAACCACTACTCTAGGGTTCGCACTACTCAACCAATACATCCTTATCACCAATAATCCATTATTACCACCAATTACCCTATACAACACATAATAATTATATGTGTGTATACGTATTCGTATACATCACCACGGACTGCGGGGGTGCTATACGCCATCCACCCGACTTCTCCCCGTAGATATAAATCTACTCACCTTGTTTCTCGTGTGCCAAAGCCGATGTCGCCATCTTCATCTTCTTTGTCTCAACATCTCGTAGGGTACCTACAAGTACATCACAATGCTAAAGCACATGAAAATCACCTCGGAAACCAAAATAGCACACGCTACCCGCATAGGTAAAAACCTATCGGCTCGCATGTAAACACAATCAAAATCCACTTGTCGTTGACGTCCAAACGCCACCCGACAGGAATGAATCACAAAACATTAAAATCCATACCAAATCAAGTCGTAAAACATACACCAACATAGGAAAATCAACCCAGATTTCACCCTAGATGGAATCAGTCAAAACTAGAAGTACCCAGGGTCAATACTAGAGGAAATGGGGCCATGCACAGAAAACGAGGCAATTCCACCATGCTCTGGCCGCAAATTGCGGCCAGAATGGGAGAATTGGCGGCCAAGAAATGGAGTTAGGGGCTAGGGTTTGGGGTGATGGTTCTCTGGTGCCTGCACATCTCACTATCAACTCAGTTTTATTTTTGGGGTCTCGGGGTGATAGCAGATTACACAAAACAGTGACAGATTTCCAGTTTTTCCGATATCGGTTCCGTAATCCCGTATTCTGGTTTCACTTCCAGGTTTGGGTTCAATTTATCATTACACCAGGGTTTCTAAGGTTACCACCATCCTCAATTTCATCTAAAGTTTCAGTTTTACCCTAAACCCTAACTTGAATTCTCTAAAATCCACAAACATCACAATATCGATACAAAACTAGTATGGATACACAAGGAATTGAAATACTACTCTATAGGTGCAGAAATTACCTCCTTTGGCAACTCAAGAAAATTCTTGAGTTTCCCAAAGTCCTCCAAATCCAATCTTGCTAGGTTCAATGTGAAGCTAGTGAGCTCGGGAACACTTTTTGTGAAGTGGGAATGGGGTTTTGGCTTTATTTTCTTGATGGATCTAGGGTTTCAAGAAGAGGGTGAGTGAGGGAGAGGGAGGGCAGCAGCTCATGAAGAAGAGGGGAGAGAGAATGAGAAGGGGAAAATGATGGAGGCATGGTTCAAAAAGGTGGGGTTGACTTGTTCTCTCTCTCTCTCATCATCACATACCTTTTTCCTTTTCTTTTCTTTTCTTCACTAACTCTTCTCACTTGAATAGTAAACCCAAAAGAACCATGGCAACAAAATGTAACACAAGTGTAACAAGTGTGAAAAAATGATATGTGCACATTTTTGCACAAAAATGCTAAAAATCCTATTAGCGATTCTTAATCGCGATTAGCACTAAATTAGCATATAACTAATTTTAAAAACTTTAAAATGGCATAAATCCATAAAATACCCTATTTTAGAATTTTCCATAATTTTTCCCCATTTATTTGGATTTAATTATACCAGAATATTAAAATATTCATTAAAATAATATTAAATTATAAAATTTCCCAAAAATCATATTTTATTATTTTGAAGACGTTAAAATCTACCCCATTAAAGAAATTCGGTCCCCGAATTTAAATTTAAAACCCCCAAAAGCTGAAATATTTCAATACAATTTCTAAGTTATCGGGGCTCCGAAATCATCTATACATAAAACATCATAGCGCAATGCATGCGCATGTGTACTGAGCAGATAACTCGAAAGCAACACTCCATCAAGCATCCCGCAATCATCGGAGTCATGGTAAAGACACAAATGTCAAATCCAATACAAAACCAATATGATATGGATCAGACTATACATGTAGACATCCAATCTATACATGTAAATAGCTGATGAAAATGTACGCCAAATCTTTTTAAGTCGCTGTGCGATGCGCGTAACACTGCACAGTGGCGGACGTTTCTCATAAGAAAATAACTATCTATGTGTATATATATCCTTTGTTTAATAGGTACGTCCCGCCGTTTTGAAAACAGTTTAGAAGGGTTTCCTTGTTTTTTAAAACGTTTCGTGTCATATCGGACACGTAGGTATATACTGAGACTATAGCTCGTTTTTCGGAAATCCCTTCGATAACTATCGATGCATGCAAAATATATCCAGGTACTGCCCACTGACTAGTCCTGCTCAGTATGAAAGCAAATATCCAACATCATAAAAATGTACTGCTACAAAAGGAATAAATACCAACAATGCACATAACACCACCCTGTGCGTCTGGTGCGCACGGAAATCAAAATCCATATATGTGCCATACAGGTGCACAAAGCAACATCTAGGTGCAACGGGTGTGCACGAAGCATCCGTCATAGGCAACGTGTGTGCCTGACAGCCAAAACAGGTGCGTCTGATATGCACGAAGAATCTCGATTTAGTGCATCGGGTGTGCACCAAAATCGTATCTCAAAACTTGCGCCCAACATGCGCGAAGATCCAAATCGGTGCATCCATCGTGCACGAATGAAAATCCAAACCCTGTGCACTCAATATGCACGAAATCACAAAATTCCAATAGCAACGTCGAATATGCGTAAGTCCAGTCAAAAGCACGGAGTGCAAGAATCCACATCAATATCACAATCAAAATCGACATACCGAAAGGCATCAAATTGAAGTCAGGTGCAATCGTAATGCACAAAATATAAATCCGGTGCAACAAAAGCACGAAATATAAATCTGATGCGATAAACGCAAGAAACACAAAACTGGTGCGACAAACGCACGAAGTATAGAACTGGTGCATCTCATGCACAAATACCAAACAATAACTCTAATACGTAAGCAGCAACACCAAGTGTACCCAGATATGAAGAAAATCATAAACGTGTGCAGCTGCGTGCATAAAACACATATCGATGCACTACAAGCACATATAAGCTATACCGAGTGCAAAATCAAAACACTAAAAGTACATGAAACTCTGCTGGAAGCGTAAATCAAATCACCAGCATAAAATAGGCATGAAATCACAATCAATACCTCAAGAGTAATAACTATGTACAAGGTATAAATACCCAGTAGGTGCAACCATGGTGCACAAAATCAAATATCATGAAACTCAGCCATCAAAACTAAATCATGAAAACAGGACGCCAAAATACCGAAATCCAAAGTGACGGATACGTGATAGTCGAATCATAAAATCACAAATCATGAACACTGTCGTCGGTATATCCTCTCTCGAAGTCGAGAAGGTGCCGGTGCATCCAATGCTAGTAGCGCAAGATATCTACTTGCCTCTTGCTCGCGGCTGGCGTCCTCTGCCTCTGGTTCCTGATCTTTCCTGTAGATTACCAATCTCGCAATCTACCGGCTCATCGGCCCGGTCAGGTGTGCTGACAGGAACGATTTCGTTCTGGCACTTACCTGGTCATCTCTCGGTCAATCCTCACGACCGCTCATAAAGCAACACATCTCTGGCGCCGACCTCGGGTCCTCTGAATGCACATCAAGCACCTGCTCCTGGTGCAATCTCATTGCAGCAGTGTACTGGAAGAAATCCTACCCAAGGTCTCTTCTGATCTTGCCTAAGCCAAACTGTAAGGAGGCTGGTACTCTGGCGTAATCTTTTCTCGCTCTCTGGACCTCTGCGTCCTTAGTACAACATCTCCTCGGAAGCTGGTCGCATCTCTGTGCCTCTGTATGCATGTCCGACCTTTAATCTTAACGGGGTGTAGTAACAGCTCGTCTGCCTCTCGCACGAACTTCTTGTCCCGCTTGTCTATATCATCGACCATTCGACGTCGCGTCTTTATCTGCGCACTGCAATGTCCTCGGCTACGGTCCATCCGAAGTCTCTAACACGGACTCGAAATCACAAACTCGGTATCTTCATCACTCAGTAGAAGATATCTAGCCGAACACGTCCTCAGCGTGCATATCGCATCTCTAATGTCAGCGGAGTGAAACGTCATCTCGTCGAAATCTCGTGCGAACTCTTTACTCGACCTTGCTCCAATATCGACTGATTTGGACTCATCTCATCATGGTTACACGGACTGCGCTCCGACGGCTATGCTCGTACCTGGAGTCTTCCAAGCAGTGTCCCATCATAATATCCGAAAGATGTCGAACCATCCGATCGACTCGTCAGAACCTCATAATCCCCCAAGAGATCAACATCTCGGGTACAGTTTAATAGTATCGAGTACATGCCACAGCGTCGGTGGTCCAGCCGTAGAAGGGCAAACCCAAGCCTCACTAATGGCGCCGAGGAACTGCCGCAAACCCTAAGGTTCAAAGGCATTCACACGGTCATTAAGTCGAGTTAGGGTTTCATTCTTCTAGAGGGTCCATAGAATCACCTGCATGTCTTTCCGTATACTTTAAACTTGGAGAATGGGTTCCTGACATTCGATCGTCTCAATCGGCTCTCAACGAACCTGCGTGATGTCATCTGTAGCTGGAATCAATCTACCTGATGACCTCGCATCGGGGTAAGCGAACGAACCACATGTCCTAGTCATTAATCCTCGGTGACTAGCGACTCACCATCATGAATAAGCGACGTATCAACGGTCATCACTTCCTGGCTGGCCTCTATCAGTGGCTCAATTCTCTGGTACCGTTCAGCACAACCGGAAAATCTCGCAACAGCGATCTGTCAAACGCTCAAAGTGCGTAAACACAAAATATGAATCCTCAATGCAACCGTATGTCTCTGGAATCACGCCCCGGTCAGCCTTCGTCCACGACGAGCTCACGCTGACACAACTCGAGCCGTAGCTCACTCTACCCGTGCAATCGCGGCAGCAAAACCACAACCGGTATCGATGAAGATAGATCATAGGAAGGAATATGACACAATGCAAGGAAATGTATAACCTAAGGTTTCTTAAGCGGAGTGGCGTGTCGTAAGTATGCCGCGGAACATACCAAGGGTATGTCACTCTACTTTAGTCACTTATTCCATCAACCAAAGGTCATCCTACGCGAAGAAAGTTCGGGTCTAATACCCCCTCGACCAAGTCTAAGTTCTGTAAGGTCAAGCCTAAGTTCCGTATATAAATAACGTCCTAGGCTCCACATAGTCAAACTCAGACTCAAACCAAGGTCAACCTAGCGCTCTGATACCAACTTTGTCATGACCCGAAAGGGCACGTGACTGGCCCTTGAACCCTATGAAGCCTATAGGACTCCATCTGATCCAAGTAAGCCAAAAGCATAGAAATCTAAAACCATTTAAAAAGTAAATAAGGAAAACTGGTTTTTAGAGGTAAAGAAATCGTGTTTCAAAAATCCAAGTTTTTAAATAACTAAGCCGAATATGTATTTTAAAAATGTGTAACTTTTCCTGAAAATTTCGGCAGAGTTTCCTTTGTAAAAACTGGCCCCGAACAGGGTATAACAAGAATAATATATATAACATGATAAAAGGCATCCCCAAGCGGGAGCTAGCTCTTCGTCAACCGACGGTCACAACCACACAAGCAATAATATTATACAACGCCAAAGGGCGAGGATCAAACTCAAAAGAAACTCAAAACAGCCAGAAAACCGTAATACTACGAGCGCGACTCTAAGGTCGAAATAATACAACACTGTTTTCTAAGTCTGAAACAATATACAAGTTTTGGTTGATGGAAATTCTAGATACAATAAATGATACATGAACAATGGCGGTTCTGATACAAAAGAACCCACTTATCCAAGCAAGTCACCCATAAGGAAGCAGTGTGCCAGAAATGCCGCTATGGAATCTGTACGGCAAAAACCTGCAAGGACTGGGGCACAACGGGGGTGAGTTGCCAACTCGTGAATAGAAAATATCTACAAGCACAGATCGAATGCATGACCCATCCTAGGTCAAAACGATCAGATATAAATAAACCTCAATATGAATAAAGCTGAAGCATGCTAAACTGGCAATGTAATCTCTATACATGAGTGTAGTTCCAAGTGCTCGTGTTAGTGCCTCAGGAATAGCATGTCATGAATATGAGGTAGAAACAATGAAATCAATCTGCATGTACGTGGATCCCGCCCACTCGTCACCCAATGACAATAACCATCATGCATGTAAATGTCATAAAGCATATGCATGGAAAATATGAGGATATAACCAAAAGCATGGAACCTGAGTGCCTAGCATCGACACTCGAAAACATCATGAAAACCTATGCCTAGCATCGGCACGTAAATCCTCACGCACCGGGCATCCGTCAGTCCGGGATAGCCCACTCTCAATATCTATATCGGGCATCCGTCAGTCCGGGTTAGCCCTCTCTCAATATATCGGGCATCCGTCAGTCCGGGTCAGCCCACTCTCAATATATATATCGGGCATCCGTCAGTCCGGGTCAGCCCTCTCTCCATATATCGGGCATCCGTCAGTCCGGGTCAGCCCTCTCTCCATATATCCGGCATCCGTCAGTCCGGGTCAGCCCTCTCTCCATATATCGGGCATCCGTCAGTCCGGGTCAGCCCTCTCTCAATACCAGAAATATCATAGAAACAAACTATCTTAATGCGCAAATCAGAAAGCAAGATGAATGTGACAATATACGTGAAATGCAAGTAACAATATATCCTGCAGCATGGAATAATAGTATGCGCATATAAACATATGCAAGCAATGCGAATAGCATGAATATGCGGAAATCGAGTAGTCAACGCAACAGTAGAGAACCTGCCTCAATAGATATATCATGCAACCTTGCCTTTTGAAATAAGACGAATCAGGGCTTTTGGTAAAATAAGGGCTACGGTGTTTTAAGAAAAGATGCGCCTTTTTAAATATCCGTATAAACCCTTTTTGCTTATCTTTAAAATATCCCCGATTCGTTGATTTTGAAATAGGTATGACTCGGTCTAGTCTAACGCCTACTATGCGAACTACGAACTCACAGTCGAGTCAAAAGAGAGGGGTATGGAAACCACCTAAATCTGAGTCGATGTCACATATCTCATCACATGACAGGCATCACTACCATCATATCACATCTCCAATACGACTCTGTCATGTCGCCATATCTCACGGCCTCAATCGAATCTCATCGACTCATCTCAATCCCACGTATCATCCTCAAAACCCGTATATAAACACATAGTCCCATACCCATGTGTAGATATACCCACCACCATATGCGCACAGATATATGAAAGAATATATGCAAGTATGTGTGTATGTGTGAGTGCGGGTGCAACCACTACTCTAGGGTTCGCACTACTCAACCAATACATCCTTATCACCAATAATCCATTATTACCACCAATTACCCTATACAACACATAATAATTATATGTGTGTATACGTATTCGTATACATCACCACGGACTGCGGGGGTGCTATACGCCATCCACCCGACTTCTCCCCGTAGATATAAATCTACTCACCTTGTTTCTCGTGTGCCAAAGCCGATGTCGCCATCTTCATCTTCTTTGTCTCAACATCTCGTAGGGTACCTACAAGTACATCACAATGCTAAAGCACATGAAAATCACCTCGGAAACCAAAATAGCACACGCTACCCGCATAGGTAAAAACCTATCGACTCGCATGTAAACACAATCAAAATCCACTTGTCGTTGACGTCCAAACGCCACCCGACAGGAATGAATCACAAAACACTAAAATCCATACCAAATCAAGTCGTAAAACATACACCAACATAGGAAAATCAACCCAGATTTCACCCTAGATGGAATCAGTCAAAACTAGAAGTACCCAGGGTCAATACTAGAGGAAATGGGGCCATGCACAGAAAACGAGGCAATTCCACCATTCTCTGGCCGCAAATTGCGGCCAGAATAGGAGAATTGGCGGCCAAGAAATGGAGTTGGGGGCTAGGGTTTGGGGTGATGGTTCTCTGGTGCCTGCACATCTCACTGTCAACTCAGTTTTATTTTTGGGGTCTCGGGGTGATAGCAGATTACACAAAACAGTGACAGATTTCCAGTTTTTCCGATATCGGTTCCGTAATCCCGTATTCTGGTTTCACTTCCAGGTTTGGGTTCAATTTAGCATTACACCAGGGTTTCTAAGGTTACCACCATCCTCAATTTCATCTAAAGTTTCAGTTTTACCCTAAACCCTAACTTGAATTCTCTAAAATCCACAAACATCACAATATCGATACAAAACTAGTATGGATACACAAGGAATTGAAAAACTACTCTATAGGTGCAGAAATTACCTCCTTTGGCAACTCAAGAAAATTCTTGAGTTGCCCAAACTCCTCCAAATCCAATCTTGCTAGGTTCAATGTAAAGCTAGTGAGCTCGGGAACACTTTTTGTGAAGTGGGAATGGGGTTTTGGCTTTGTTTTCTTGATGGATCTAGGGTTTCAAGAAGAGGGTGAGTGAGGGAGAGGGAGGGCAGCAGCTCATGAAGAAGAGGGGAGAGAGAATGAGAAGGGGAAAATGATGGAGGCATGGTTCAAAAAGGTGGGGTTGACTTGTTCTCTCTCTCTCTCATCATCACATACCTTTTTCCTTTTCTTTTCTTCACTAACTCTTCTCACTTGAATAGTAAACCCAAAAGAACCATGGCAACAAAATGTAACACAAGTGTAACAAGTGTGAAAAAATGATATGTGCATATTTTTGCACAAAAATGCTAAAAATCCAATTAGCGATTCTTAATCGCGATTAGCACTAAATTAGCATATAACTAATTTTAAAAACTTTAAAATGGCATAAATCCATAAAATACCCTATTTTAGAATTTTCCATAATTTTTCCCCATTTATTTGGATTTAATTATACCAGAATATTAAAATATTCATTAAAATAATATTAAATTATAAAATTTCCCAAAAATCATATTTTATTATTTTGAAGACGTTACATCCTCCGTCTCACCTTCATATCCAGTATATCACTGCATCATTTTTTTGGATGAAAGTGAGTGAAAAGAATAAGTTTGGGAGAAGTTCTTCACTTAAATATTTTGCCTCCACTAATAATCCCTCCCAGATTTACAGGTTTACAGATATAGCTGTTGGCAACAGTGAGGACACTATTGAAAACAAGTTTGGGGGAGGTTTGTGTTTATTTTTGCATCATTTACATATCAACTGCATAAGCACAAAACATTTCTTTTAAAAAAATCTATAAAAATTGAAAAATTTTCAAAACTCATAAAAATTTAAAAATTTTCAAGTATAAAAATAATTTTAATATTTACACTTTTTTGTATATAAATAAGATAATGAAAGTTTAGATAGTGAACAATTACATCCATGAGATTAGAAAAATTTAAGAAAACTAAGAAAATTAGAAGTTTTCTTATACGAACTAGTAATAAGTAGTTATGAGTCGTTGTCCCAAGGGTTAGTAAGATGAAGGACGTCACTAATCTGAGGATAAAAATAAGTCTGAAAAATAGTTTCTATTCTGGAAGCCAAACATTTTGAACGTTGATACCCTGCTATTCGCACTTACACACATCTTAAAGCCTGGGATAGCAGAGGATACCTTGAAATGCTCTTGTCTTAAAGCCAAAAGTATGAAGGAAATAAAAAAAAATGTATAAAAAAAATATAAAGTGATGAGAAAAATGGACACTGGTTTTGTTATAACTAAGGGCAACAAAAATATATAGAGAGGGTGCTTCTTCACCTAGTGCCCTAAGGCCAACTGGTCTGAGAGTCACTGCTATGCCTGAGGTGGTGCAAGACGAGGAAAATACACCAAGTAAGCAAGCACAGGAGTAATCGGTCGATTAGTACCTCAAGAAGTATCCGTTATTCTCCTCAACGTGCGGGTGTTAAAAGAAATATGCATGAGCGTCCAGCACCTTGCTCGGGACAAGATCACCATCTCCGGGTTCGACTCCCAATCATCAAGAACTCTTGGGTCTGTGATACTGACGCTACGGTTTGGGCTACTCGTCACTGACATTAAGTTTCACGTCATAGACGCCAAGACATGCTACAATGCTTTGCTCGGCCCACCATGGTTACACGAGTACAACGTCATCCCTTCTACACAACATCAGTGTATGAAATACGCTAAGGATGGTCTCGAGTATACAGTGAGGGGAGAACTGAATCCGTTTTCCGTGAATGAAGTCCGGAAATATGAAGATGTCAAGTACTTATTACCGGATTTCGAAAACACGGAAAGGTGTCACAAGCCGGAAAACAAAGCTAACGCCACCATCCCTATCTTCGGCAGTGATACCGAGGAGGAAGAGGAGATAGTTTATTCCGGGCTGCCCCAACACAACAAGCCAGGGCCATCTACTCTTACGTTAATCTTTGGTAGCGACTCGGAAGATGAAGTCCATGCTGTATTCCCTACTCGACCTTCAATACAATTGTCCGTTGACGAAAAGCAAAGTCTACAAGTCGCCATGGTGCCGCTTAAAGACCGTAAAGAACTGGATGCACTTGATAATTACAATGTAGAAGAGCTACAAACGTTCTATATCCCTCCCAGGCGAGAAAGCGAAAAAGCAATTCTATTCTACCGCTCTGAAGAAACCAAAGTGGAAAAGAAATCTGGCATGGCGCGGATCCTACGCTTGACAGGCTTCAGCCTATCCGTCTTCCCAGATATTATACGAAAGGTTTGAAAAGCTGCTGAAATGCCAGGGGATATCCTTCAAGCAGACCGTTCGAAAAGCCAAGTTCTATGACAAAGTCTGGAACGTTCCCGGGACTCAACGCAAACTGCCTAATGGGAAAATGGAGACAAAAGGACTTGGATACATCCGGTTAAAGAAACGAGAGCTACAAAACAGCTGCTATATCAAGTATGACATCGATGAAGAAGCGGATGCTCAATGGGAGGACGCTAATCCTGAGCCAGTGAAAGTTCCAGATGCAAAAGTGCCCAGTCCGTTGTTCGAAAAACAAATGGACAAGCTTATAAAGGAAGCGGGTCAAAAAGTCCGGGACGATCATAACCGCGAAATGGTCATCTACGAGAAAGCCAAAACGCAACGCCTTCTCCAACATGCCGTGAAAGATGAAAATGCCGCTCCTTGTCAACCTGTTATAAAGAAGGCCCGACGCAGAGGCAGAAACAAGTCGAAACGCGAAAAAAGGCGCTCAACAGCAACGAAGCGGGGCTAAAAGGCCACGCAAGTGGGAACCAAGCGGTTCCGATCTATCCCTCATGAGAAAAATGGGTCGAGCATACTCTTTTCCTCGGGACAAGACGAAGAAAATACTTGACCTCGCTTTAAAACATCAGATGCTTACACTGCCGGAGTCTAAACACCCCGAACAAGCAGGCGAAGTCTCTGACCCGGACTATTGCCCTTATCACCGAGTGATAGGGCACCCTCTCGAGGACCGCTTCACCTTCAAGAATTGGGTTGAAGATCAGTATCAGCTTGACAAGTTTGCTCTGTCCGACAACTGGAGGGTAGCGCCGCCACAGAAGCACGAACCCAAGGCCATGGAAGAAGAACCAGTTCCACATTGGGATTGGAAGCGAATTCGTACTTGTCACGTGATAACGATATCAAAAGAAGAGCCCGAGAATATGGATGACCTTCCCTGGTGCTTCAAAAACAGCAACGACGAGGTAATCTCAGAATTCCCACCAGCGCCAAAAGAGCTGGAAGATGGAATCCATACCACCGCAGATAACCTTAAGAAAATTGAGTTGGGAACGGCGAACGATCCGCGACCAACATTTGTTAGTGAGCTACTGTCTGAAGAGAAGGTGGCTTCATTAAAAGACCTGCTTATGCAGCACAAAGATTGCTTCGAGTGGAACTATTCTGAAATGCTGGAAACTAGATCCAGAAATTGCTGTGCACAGATTGGCTATATCTCCGGACGTCAAGCCAGTCAAACAGGCGCCGAGAAGAATGCGGCTCGAGCTTGAGATAAGTATCAATGCCGAGGTCAAGAAGCTGATCGACTCTGGCTTCATCCAGGAAGTTCAATACCCTGAATGGATCGCCAACATCGTCCCGGTGATAAAGAAAAATGGGACAGTGCGCATATGCGTAGACTTCCGGGATCTTAATAAAGCTTGCCAGAAGGACGATTTCCCAGTGCCAGTCACCGAACTGATGATAGACAATACGTCCACTCATGAGGTTTTATCCTTCATGGACGGCTCGTCAGGATATAATCAGATAAAAATACATCCCGAAGACCAGAAGCACACCGCCTTCAGGACTCCTTTGGGTATATTCTACTACAAGGTGATGCCCTTCGGTTTAAAGAATGCCGGTGCCACGTACCAAAGGGCCATGACGAAGATCTTCGATGACCTTATACACGAAATCGTCGAATGCTATATCGACGATCTCGTGGTTAAAAGCAAATCATACGAGGAACATCTCGAGCATTTGAAGACCTTATTTCAACGCCTTCGGCAATACAACTTGAAGATGAACCCTCTTAAGTGTGCATTCGGAGTTTCCTCGGGCAAATTCCTGGGATTCATCGTCCGACACCGAGGTATTGAAATAGATCCGTCAAAGATCAAGGCGATCATGGAAATGCTTCCGCCAAGGACTCTCAAACAGCTGCGGTCTCTCCAAGGGAAGCTCGCGTATATATGGCGATTTATAGCCAACCTTTCAGGAAAGTGCCGTCCTTACAACCACATGATGAAGAAGGGAACCCTGTTCGTCTAGGACCAAAAATGCCAAAGCGCGCTAGACGAGATCAAACAATACCTGCAGAACCCGCCGGTGTTGGCTGCTCCGGTCAAGCGAAAGCCCCTCATTCTTTATACAACCGCTCTCGAAGGCTCCTTAGGCGCATTATGGGCACAAGAGAACGACCAAGGGAAAGAAAAAGCACTCTACTACTTAAGTCGAGTTCTACTGGGGGCAGAAAGCAACTACTCCCCCATTGAAAAACACTGCCTGGCGTTGATCTTTGCGATAACAAAGCTCAGGCACTATGCGTTGGCACATGAAGTCCATCTCATTTCGAAGGTGGACCCTCTTAAATATTTGATGTCGAAGGCCATATTGACGGGGCGACTCGCTAAATGGGCCCTGCTCTTGATGGAGTTCTCGATAACCTATCAGCCTCTAAGGCGGTGAAAGGCCAGGCCATCGCCGACTTCCTCGCTGAGCATCCGATACCCGCCGATTCTCCTCTGAATTGCGATCTTCCAGACGAACATGCGTTTGATGCGATCGACGGTAATGATACCCGATGGGAGCTGTATTTCGATGGAACTGTTGGAGATAGTGCCATCATAGTCAATTATTGGATCACAGGTACGTGATTGCAATGACTGCGGAGGACCTATACCAGTAGGACAGTCTTACTCTAGATGATAGTATGCTATCTGGTTTGCCTTTATCAGTCGTGTACATGTTCAGGTGACTGATTACATGTTACACTTTGATAGAGCCCTTAGGATCTTGCTTTACCACCAACAGTATGATGGCGATCATATACGTGAGAGTTGGGTGGTTTATACGCATATCCTTAATTGTGGTCCCTAGTTGTGGGAGTTTCGAGACAGGGCATCGATACTCCGGAGTAGACTAGTGTGTACAGTCGAGACCCCGACGAGGGGCGGTGGCCGGTCTCACAAGCCACTGGTGTCAGTTGGATCACCTAAGATGTATACAGGTGCTCATTGGGTTATGAGTACACCGGACAGGACTCGCCGGGAATCTGCTAGTTAGTATTATATCTATCGTCAGATAGCTGTTCCCTGGTGACATGTGTACAGGTTAGTTCATCGACCTGAGGTCATCATTTGTCTCGTGTGAGTTCCCACTGTGCTTTGATTTCTACCCTACCACGGCTCAAAGGAGTCGTGCAAACAGGTAGTTTTTGGGTACAGTCCCGAGCCATATGGAGGCACGTGAGCGGATCGGCAGGGGATTCGTCTCTCCCGGTATTGGGGGCGAGATCGTGCTGTGTCTAGGAGAGCCATTACACAAAGCCCACGGCCGTGGCAGGAGATCTACTGGTAGGTACTCCAGTAGTATCTCAGGGTGTTATTGGGCTTCACTCCGACACGACTTATACTGCTCTTGGGGGTCTGACGTTACTAGCCCCCTAGGCAGATATGCGATACTCATAGACGAACGGACCGGACTGTATATACATTGTCATTGTTAGGCTCAGTAGGGTTTCTGGATGAGTTCGCTCATCAGCCTCCCTTGAGGTCAGTCCATGGGCAACCGTTACGCATTGCTAGTGCCACTGACGGTTTGTGGTTAAACCCACTGCCAGGGTACTGACGAGTCATTAGAGTCCCCCACAGACAGTTTCCCAAGTTCGGGCGAAACGTTGTAGAGGCCGTATGGTTTTATGGCAGGGTTCGGAAAATGCACGTGCGTTTACGCACGTGTTATTTTTCGGGCAGATGATACTGGTCGGCTTTGGTTTAAGCCGGATCCGAGTATTATATTGAGTAGGTATAATATCTTTGTCTCAGTTGCATTTGTATTCGGTCGTAATACAAATGCGGGTATATTTATACAATTTCGGGGTTATCCTGAAAGTCGTTTCAGGATCACTTTTGGAAGTTGCCAGTTTCCAGTTTTCTATCAGCCGTCTTTTAACATTCGGTTAAAGACGGATTTATCTTTTCTTGGATAGGGTTGAGTCGTGCTTCTAGAAGCTTCTAGATGGTGAGGTGGCTAAGTGACTCATCTTGACATTAATGGTTGCATTAATGACTTGATGAGGTGTTTTAGTGAGTCATGCTTTAGTTTTAATGATTCTTGTTTAGCTAAGGATATTTTGTTAGAAGCTTCATGTCTTATGCTCACCTCCCTCCTCCTACACTCACCCTCTTCATTCTATATGTAGTGGCCGGCCACCCTTGAGAAGAGAGAGAGAGATTGATTTCATTTTTGATACGAAAGACTATGGTTCAAAGTGTATGGAAATTTGATAGTTCATTTCTTGTTCCATTTCATTTCCATCGTCAACTTCATTAACCGATCGTCCACGGACTTGGACGAAGTGAGACAAAGTCATCTACTCATTCTCTACATCATTCTTGATCGTCTCTTTTAGCAAACTTGATGACCGAGTTGCCTCAAGTCAGAGGCGGGAGCCCGTTTAAAGAATCGTCGACGTGGTGCCACTTCGACGAAGAGATCGGAGATCGACGAGATCGGAGCAGCCGCAACGGAGCGTGGGATGATGGTTAAAGAACGAAGGACTCGGATCGTTCGGTATAACCTTTCTACACTCTTTACAGTTTGTTAGTTTAGCAATAATAGCATATCCGGGTTAAAGTATACGATAGAGCCAGTTAAAAGTTTTTTGTTCCGCATTTGGCGTCTGTAGACTGCCGGGGCGCTAGCGTAGACTTACAGTGGTATCAAAGCCTCACCATTTTGCTATACTAACTTGTGCTAACGCGTTTAAAACATCGATCGAAACGGAAATCAAAAATCGCATTTTTCCAACTTGACAGTTTCTGTTGATTTTAAATGGTGTCCTAAAAATATTACACACATCTCAGAAAACTGTGCAGGGTTTTTTAAGAACACGTGCAAAATTTGAGCACGTGATCTCACCAAAGCGCCGCGGATTAGCGTCCAAACACATGGTTTAGCCGCGCATCCGCGGCCAAATGATGGGATCAGTGCACCAAATTTTGTATGTGTCTTCTCTGTTGGAATTTGGGGGTTTTGGTATATATCATTTGGGCCCAGGTTTTGTTACTGTTCACCAGTAAGTCGTGGGGCCCACCTCTTGATATTTGGTCGATCGAAATTTAAACATGTTAGTTTACAGTGCTTACATTATATCTCCGACCGGGAATGTCATTTGATCGGTAAACCGCGTCCGATTGCTATAGTTCTTTTAGACGGGTTTGCGAACGTGACATTCGCGTTGATGTTCTGTGTTGTGCTGTGATGTTGCGGATTTGTCGTGGTGGATAGCAGTGTGCAATGGTAGTACAGTTTGAGTTTATTTGTACATTTGATATTGCGGGGCGAGCGTCCAACTTGTGGACTGCCGTCACTGCCTGTTGTATAATATTCTTTTGGGGCATGACCAGGTTGCGGTCGATGTACTTATTGTACTATTTTTCATTACTGTATTAGGTTTTGCCCCGTGACGGAGTGCACGGATAGCCGGGTTCTGGGGGGCAACGGGTCCGCATCTCATGGCTTTGAGAGGCAGAGGGGTCCCACTCTAGAATTGGCAGACTATTCGCCGCACTCGTAGGGGGTACAGGTTGACCCAAGGAGGGGTGCCCAAGATTACCGGATTCCGTGAAGTGCTGGGTGGTCCATTCACTATGCTGTAGGGGGCTGCCTCGCTTCAGGTTTTGGCGGGTAACTTGCCGCACCCTTAGGGGTCTAGGTTTCATTGCACAGGCTATCCACACGACAGGGGAACGTCGGCTTTCAGCAGCGGCTCTGTGAAACCCGGGGATCCCAGATATCTGTATTGTTCTGTAATGCTTATTACTTTTCTGTAATGTTGCATACTATCACGCCTGGAGCGATTATTGTATATTGGTTTATATACTATTAGATGTTGTATATGTTTTACACCCGCGCTAGTCCAGTCCCCGCTCTGTCATTAGTTAAGTAACCTAACGAGTGATGACGGGACCCAGTGACGAATGCGGATGGCATATACATACATTTTATTTTCGTTCTTTTCTGGTGTGATTATTTGATGGGACTGCGTTGATTCTGATCAATGCAAAGGATAACAAACCTGTTTACAGTTGTTGGAACAAATTTAAAAGGTGTTATTGCAAAGACGTTTTCTTTTGTTATGCATAGCGGTATTCAGTGGAATATCCAGCACCTCATTCGACGGGGCAAGGGCCGATATCCCTTCACCGGGACTGACCCCTTGGGCAGAAGTTTGCGTCAGCGTAATAACTTCACTATAGTCGATTACAAGTTGCTTTGCATAGCGGTATTCAGTAGAATATCCTGCACCTCATTCCACGAGGAAAGAGCCGAGATCCCTTTACCGGGAGTGACCTCTTTAACAAAAGGTTTTCGCCACTATATTTTAAAAAGCTATCAGGTTCCTTCAGCGATATCAAGTTCACTACGTTAAAGGTTTTTCGCCAAAAACCAGCCGTAGCCCTCCGTCACTTCTTTTGGGTATTTAGTAGTATTCAAGCTATGCATTTTAGCCAAAGTTAAGGCATAGTGTTTGGTAGCTGCTGGGTATTCAATTGTTGCATAGATAGATGAGTTAGTTTGGGACAGTCGTTCTGCCGATTGGCCAAAGTCAGGGGCATGTGCGGGTGGGTTCAAATTGACAAGATAGTGACGGGTAGAACTTGGCATGTGACTTATGACACTTTGACCAAAGCCAAGGTTATAAAAGCATGGGGCAAAAATCATATCGGGAGTTTCTAAAGAAACTGAAACTTGCCAAGTATGCGCATACCTTCTGGAGTATGAGTAACGTGGATGCATTCCATCACGTTATCATGCGATGAGAGTTGGATCCTGATTCCCACTGATGAGTTGGTGTACTCTTCGGGTGATCCCGATTGATTCTTCTTTAGGTTTGGAGGAGAATTTGACAGGACAGTGGGAGGTTTCCGGATTAGATAAAATGATAACCATTCTGATCTAGGTTAGAGTGCACGCAGAGTGTTTCTTTTCTCTCTCTCTTTGGCAGCGACCTTTGACCGACCCTAGACTATGACTCAGTGACCAGGTTGACCGAACCTTCTTAAATACTGGCTTTTGGACTGTCTGAGTTGCATAAGTCATTGCCACTCCTTCTTTTACCTTTTGAATTTCTCAGAACACCCGTATTACTACGGATATCCACTTCCATTGGATAGATCCATCGTATGGTTATATACGAACTCGAAGGGACTTCTTCGAGGATGGATCCAGGTTCAGGAGAAATAGAATTGGTTTATTCAGTTGTCTTTTATTATCACCTTCTCTCAGGTTGCGAGAGCTCCTTGGTTTAGGAGAGTACACCTATTACGCTTATTGGATAGTCTTATTCCAAACCATAGGCTGGTGCCGAAAGGTAGGGAATGAAGAAAACCAATTAGCCTAAGTAGGGTATGCAGAAGGTAATATGTAAAGACAAAATAAAGGGATTAGAAAGAGGGCAAAGTAAATTGCGACTGATATCATTGACGACCAAAACCGCGTACTTCATCGCCGCTCCTATTTCACCTTTAAAAGAATAAGGTATTATTCAGTTGTCTTTTATCATCACCTTCTCTCAGTTGCGAGTACTCCTTGGTTTAGGAGGGTACACCTATTATGCTTACTGGATAGTCTTCTTCCAAACCATAGGCTGGTGCCGAACGGTAGGGAAGGAAGAAAACCATTTAGCCTAACAATGGTGTACAGAAGGTAACGACTAAAGACAAATAAAGGGATTTGGAGAGATGGCAATAAAATATACGGTTAAAGTCATGAATTGGATTATGGAAGAGGCATTGCTATGAATACCAGAATACCCCTACGAAACATTTTCATGTTTCAGTGCATTGTTAAAGAAAAACTGTTTTCCCGATTAGACACTTACTCTAAGGGTATGTATTTACCAGGTTTCATTCTCATATCTGTATGGTTTTACAGATGATGAGTGGGAGTAAGATATTGGGAATTAGGTGATCATCCTCATTATATCGGAATTCGTTGTAATTGGTGATATTTGAGGAAATCGCCAGGGTACAGTTTTCCACCTACAACGCACAGGTTTTGAGTTGTTTAACTCAGCGGACTTATACAGAGTATTGTATGTTGTCCAAGTGTCCATCAGGACAAAGGGGTAGGTCTTCGTACTATGTTCTGTTTACTTATAACTTCTCTAGTATTTATACGAGTGTTTCGTAGAAATACAAGGTCTATGTTTTGAGAAGTTGTGGGTATAAGAATAAAGTAGAGAACCAGGTATCACAAGTATCGGGATTCTTCAAAGAGATCGAAGATGTAGATTCTTGTGATTGGTATTCAGATGATAGTGATGGTTTTGAGAAACGTGTTTCTCTTTCAGGTTACTCATAATTGGATGGATTCCTAAATTGAGTAATGCTGATTAGCCTCTTTCCATTAAAGATGATATGCACTGGAGACAGCTGCATGATTTGAATATGGTTCCAATTAAATAAGTGCCAAAGTTTCTATATTGGATATAGAATGGTTCGTACCTTAAAAGTTGTTAAGGTACGGGGAGTTGTCCAGCTTATGCTTAAAACCAGACTCTGGATAACTCAGGGCATGTTTCTGTAATGGCTGTTTGTGGGTTGACCCTGGCTATGACGAGGGATGATATTCTACCATTTGGAAGATCAATAGTGATATTGTTCTTGACTCGCCACAGTTTTAGTAAAAATGGATCTTTTTCAGAAAACAGTAGTGGGAGTATGGTAGAACTGGAAGTGATTCCAGAACCGCGAACGATTACGGAAAATTTAATAGACCTATATATTCAATCAGATTTGACATTCCAATAGCCACTCCGCAGATATGGTGGGTAACCTCAGACACCCGAGAGGTACTTCGGTAGCCTCAAGGACGGTGACAGGGAGGTTCTTATCTACCCAGACTTGACACTACTGTTGTTCCAGGATATGAGACCCGGTAGGAGGGTTGTCGTAGTCAGTGGGAGCAGCGGAAGCATAGTGGGCAAGATGCTTATATCTATTTATAGACTTGAGCAGTTATAGCGGAGATAGATCATCTAATTTTGATGTGACAGTCATGGGTTTGACTTCAATCAGAATAGGGGATGGATCAGTAAGAAGGTAGTAGGGTGTGATGTCATGGTATCTGGATGACATACACAGAGTAGGAAGTAAAATTCCTATACTACGATCGGTTGTACTGTGGTCGTCACACAGTTGTTTCTCCAGACAGGATATGGATATAATATTTGACATTCTGGTTTCTAGATCTATGGTTTTAGATCTGGATTTGGGTAGTTTCCCAATGTGGGTACTTTGACAGATATTCTAATGGTTTTTGGAATAGTTGACTCCTAGCATGGTGGTGTACCTGCAGGTGATGGAGTCACCCTCTCTAAAGGTGTCTTACAGACTAAAGGGGAGAGGGATGTGCATGATTGGCAGATCACTTGCTTAGGCAATTGAGTCAATCATGAGATGTCAAGTACCACACCAAATGTTGGTTTTGCACTAGATGCAATAAGTTTGTATTAATCCAATCCTGGAGAAACATAAGGAAGCAGTTTTAGAACATAAGTACATGTTCTACGGATTTGATGACGGCAGCCTTATTCGGGAGATGGTTATCATTCCAAGCTTCAAAGGTGACATGGTTGACAGAGTGATTGTCAGAGTTATAGTTTTTCCCTCTGACGAAGAGGGACAGTATTATGGACAAGTGGTTCAAGAGGATACTGTGGGTGGCATGGTGCCGGATACTGATTAGGTTCAGTGATCGATACAGTCTAAGAAGTTTGGATTTGGAGTTCATTTATGAACTAGGTCCCATCAGATATCCAGACATATTCTAAGACAGGTATTACTCGATTCAGGAGATGGATTTCTCCGTGAATTTGAGATTAAGAGAGATATAGAAAGAAACATCTAGGCGGATCCACTCACTAAGGCTATTCCTCGAACACAATAGTTTTACAAACGGGCTTTGTGAAACTGATTAGTAGAGGAGTTGGATGTTCAGTTTCACACGGGCTGTGAGTAGTCGACATCGCAATAATTAGCCTTGAGTGCAAGTGGGAGATTGTTGGAGATAGTGCCCTCATAGTCAATTATTGGATCACAGGTACGTGATTGCAATGACTGCGGAGGACCTATACCAGTAGGACAGTCTTACTCTAGATGATAGTATGCTATCTGGTTTGCCTTTATCAGTCGTGTACATGTTCAGGTGACTGATTACATGTTACACTTTGATAGAGCCCTTAGGATCTTGCTTTACCACCAACAGTATGATGGCGATCATATACGTGAGAGTTGGGTGGTTTATACTCATATCCTTAATTGTGGTCCCTAGTCGTGCGAGTTTCGAGACAGGGCATCGATACTCCGGAGTAGACTAGTGTGTACAGTCGAGACCCCGACCAGGGGCGGTGGCCGGTCTCACAAGCCACTGGTGTCAGTTGGATCACCTAAGATGTATACAGGTGCTCATTGGGTTATGAGTACACCGGACAGGACTCGCCGGGAATCTGCTAGTTAGTATTATATCTATCGTCAGATAGCAGTTCCCTGGTGACATGTGTACAGGTTAGTTCATCGACCTGAGGTCGTCATTTGTCTCGTGTGAGTTCCCACTGTGCTTTGATTTCTACCCTACCACGACTCAAAGGAGTCGTGCAAACAGGTAGTTTTGGGGTACAGTCCCGAGCCATATGGAGGCACGTGAGCGGATCGGCAGGGGATTCGTCTCTCCCGGTATTGGGGGAGAGATCGTGCTGTGTCTAGGAGAACCATTACACAAAGCCCACGGCCGTGGCAGGAGATTTACTGGTAGGTACTCCAGTAGTATCTCAGGGTGTTATTGGGCTTCACTGCGACACGACTTATACTGCTCTTGGGGGTCTGACGTTACTAGCCCCCTAGGCAGATATGCGATACTCATAGACGAACGGACCGGACTGTATATACATTGTCACTGTTAGGCTCAGTAGGGTTTCTGGATGAGTTCGCTCATCAGCCTCCCTTGAGGTCAGTCCATGGGCAGCCGTTACGCATTGCTAGTACCGCTGACGGTTTGTGGTTAAACACACTGCCAGGGTACTGACGAGTCATTAGAGTCCCCCACAGACAGTTTCCCAAGTTCGGGCGAAACGTTGTAGAGGCCGTATGGTTTTATGGCAGGGTTCGGAAAATGCACGTGCGTTTACGCACGTGTTATTTTTCGGGCAGATGTTACTGGTCGGCTTTGGTTTAAGCCGGATCCGAGTATTATATTGAGTAGGTATAATATCTTTGTCTCAGTTGCATTTGTATTCAGTCGTAATACAAATGCGGGTATATTTATACAGTTTCGGGGTTATCCTGAAAAGTCGTTTCAGGATCACTTTTAGAAGTTTCCAGTTTCCAGTTTTCTATCAGCCGTCTTTTAACATTCGGTTAAAGACGGATTTATCTTTTCTTGGATAGGGTTGAGTCGTGCTTCTAGAAGCTTCTAGATGGTGAGGTGGCTAAGTGACTCATCTTGACATTAATGGTTGCATTAATGACTTGATGAGGTGTTTTAGTGAGTCATGCTTTAGTTTTAATGATTCTTGTTTAGCTAAGGATATTTTGTGAGAAGCTTCATGTCTTATGGTTACCTCCCTCCTCCTACACTCACCCTCCTCATTCTATATGTAGTGGCCGGCCACCCTTGAGAAGAGAGAGAGAGATTGATTTCATTTTTGATACAAAAGACTATGGTTCAAAGTGTATGGAAATTTGATAGTTCATTTCTTGTTCCATTTCATTTCCATCGGCAACTTCATTAACCGATCGTCCACGGACTTGGACGAAGTGAGACAAAGTCATCTACTCATTCTCTACATCATTCTTGATCGTCTCTTTTAGCAAACTTGACGACCGAGTTGCCTCAAGTCTGAGGCGGGAGCCCGTTTAAAGAATCGTCGACGTGGTGCCATCTCGACGAAGAGATCGGAGCATCCGCAACGGAGCGTGGGATGATGGTTAAAGAACGAAGGACTCGGATCGTTCGGTATAACCTTTCTACACTCTTTACAGTTTGTTAGTTTAGCAATAATGGCAGATCCGGGTTAAAGTATACGATAGCGCCAGTTAAAAGTTTTTTGTTCCGCATTTGGCGTCTGTAGACTGCCGGGGCGCTAGCGTAGACTTACAGGAACATCTTCCGTGAAGAAGCGCAAACAAAATACCCCTATAATCAAATCGGGGGTAGGACTTATCTTTGTAACTCTACAAGGAGGGATAATGCGCTTTGCTTTCTCCCTGACGGAGCCGAGGACAAACAATGAAGCCGAATACGAAGCTCTGATAGCAGGCCTCGAGATCGCCATCGACATGGGAATTGAAAACCTCCTCATATATGGAGATTCCCAACTGGTCGTTAGTCAAGTAAACGACGACTACCAAACACGCAAACCAGAATTGGTGAAGTACGGCGAAAAAGTGCAACAATTGTTGACCCAAATTCCTTCCTACACTTTGGAGAACATACCGCACGCGGAAAACAGCAAAGCGGACGCGTTGGCCAAGCTCGCCAAGGAACGGGCCGATGAGAACCTCGATAACGTAAGAATCGTGGTACAAAGATGTCGGGTGCTTGCCCCAGCAGAAATATCTCGGGAATCACCCGAAGAGAAGAGAGCGACTGAGCAGACGACACTGCAAATAATAGATCGGGAAAATACCGAGGATTGGAGAGAAGTCTTTATAGACTACTTCAAATACCGCCGAATGCCCGAAGATGCGTCCTCAAGACATCAGCTTATGAAACGAGCTATGTCTTTCGCCTTAGTCAATGATACCCTGTACAAGAGGTCATTTGATTCTTTGTGGTTAAGATGCCTGGGACCTAACGAAGCGAAAAGAGTCGTCCAGGAAGTTCATGAAGGACTCTGCGGTTCTCACCAAGCGGGCCCAAAGATGAAGTTGAAGATCAAACGGATGGGCTACTACTGGCCCACGATGATCCAGGACTGCCTCGAATATGCGAAGCAATGCCACTCATGCCAAATTCATGGGGACTTCATCCACCAGCATCCAAATCCACTACATCCAACGGTGGCTAGCTAGCCGTTCGAAATGTGGGGAACTGATATAGTCGGCCCTATCAAACCAGCATCGTCCAAAGGACATCGTTTCATCCTGGCGACGACTGACTACTTCTCCAAATGGGCATAGGCAGTACCGCTGAGGGAAGTTAAGACGGAGAATATCCTCCATTTCTTCAAGACGCACGTCCTATATCGGTTTGGAACTCCACGGCGGATCATCTCCGATAACGGGCCAGCTTACAGAAGCCACAAGATCAGTCTCTTCGCGCAACAACACAATATAAACTGGAGATATTCTTCGGTTTATAATCCGCGAGATAACGGTCTAGCTGAAGCCTACAACAAAACCTTGACAAAGATCATGAAGAAAACGGTGTCCCGAAATAAGAAGGACTGGCACGAGAAGCTGCAAGAAGCTCTTTGGGCGTATCGAACTACGTTCAAGACAGCCACAAACACAATGCCATACGCGTTGGTATTCGGTACAGAAGAAGTACTCCCCCTCGAGATAGAGTTACCCTCTCTACGAGTGGCAGTCCATTTCGAGCTAACAGATGAAGAAAATGCTCACCTTCGGCTTGAGGAGCTCGATGCCCTTGATGAGACCCGGCTCATAGCGCAACAAAATCTGGAGGCCTATAAAGCAAAGATGACGCGCTCAGATGAAAGATTGACCCGGCCGAGGACATTCCGCCAAGGCGAACTCGTGCTAGTGGTCAAAAGGCCTATGATCCCCAATCGCGCCAAGCGGGGAAAGTTTGAGCCAAACTATGAAGGCTCGTACATCATAGACAAGGTCAACTAAGGTGGAGCCTATCTACTTATGGATATGCACGGTGAAAGGCCTTTCAGGCCAATAAATGGTCGCTTCCTAAAGAAATACTGCGCTTAGAAGGTTACCGCCTAGGTCAATGATAGATGACGACGACTATGTCTGCTCGCTATCTTCCTAAGCTCAAACTTTATAAGCGGTAGCCAGCCTTCTCAATGACGGACCGAAACGTCCCTAAACTAATGCCGGACCGAAACGTCCCTAAACTAATGCCGGACCGAAACGTCCTTAAACTAATGAAGGACCAAAACGTCCTTAAACTACTACCGCAGCATCTTTAGGCTGATAAGAAGAATAAGAAATATATAAAATAAAAAATATATAAAAACGGTATGTCCAGAAGCAAAAAAGGGCACGGATGAAAACCTGAAAGGGCTCCGTGAGTAAAAACAGCAGGGCTACCGGTGAGTGTTCGTGAAAACTCGAAAGGGCGCGAGCTCGTAAAAAAAAGAATAAAAAGAATAAAAAAGAATGGTATGTCTACATGCAAAATGGGCATGGATGAAAACCCGAAAGGGCTCCGTGAGTAAGAACAGCAGGACTACCGGCGAGTGTTTGTGAAACCTGAAAGGGCGCAACCTCGTTAAAGAACACTTATAGGGTCCTCTCAACCTTGTAAGGAGAAACCACCCGCGTGAGATCCTTACGACTCACAAGGGAGCAATACACTTAGGGATCCTCACGATTCCTATGGAGAAAATACACTTGCGAGATCCTCACGACTCGTAAGGAGAACTCTCTTATGGGACCCTCACGGCTCATAAGATTCGAAAGTCTTAAGTTATAGAGACCTAAACATGTGCTTAAGAAAACCCCACAACTTTCGATATTGCCCTACAAGTGGTTCAATACTGACCCTTGTATACAATCCACGGGCACGAATAAACATTTCCCTAACCAAGTTTCATCCGTGATTGGGGATATGTTTGCATGGTGAACAACCTTTGTAGGTCCTCTCGATTTACAAGGAGAAAATTCTCTTATAAGATCCTTACGACTTATAAGAGAAAACACGCTTAGGAATCCTCACGATTCCTAAGGAGAAAATACACCTACAAGATCCTCACGACTTGTAGGGAGAAATATCTTTGTGAGACCCCGACGGCTCATGAAGTTAAAAGCCTTAGTCGACAGGACCTTAACCCTGTTCGCTAAGCCACCTTTGTTCGACATCGAAGGAGGCAAATGATGATTCGCTCCTGGAAATATCCCAGTTGTGGCGGTGCTGATGCCGAAATCGGTGTCTAATTTCAGGTTTACGGTGAGAAGCCGGTAGACCGCACATGCATACGAAATAGCCGAAACGATAGGGCAACTTGCAATAAAAAGCAGCAAGTAAAAACGTACGTATAAAAAATAGCCGAAATGATTGGGCAACTCGCAATAAAAAGTAGCGAGTAAAAATAAAATAAATAGTCGAAATGATTGGGCACCGCGAAAAATAGCCGAAATGATTGGGCAATCGCGACCTTCGCGATATAAAAGCTGAAATGATAGGGCATCGCGGAAATAAAACAAAAAAAAAGATGATAAAACTTTGGCCCTGCAGCTGAGATCACATCGATCCCTGTATACAATCCAAGGGCGCAAACAAAGAGGGAACCATACCTTCCTACCAGGCTCCGCCAGAAAACGAAGCCAAATCTCGACGGTTCATTCCAACCCCGACGAAACCAGTGTCTTCGGCAAATCATTCGACTCGAGGAAACAAACATCCTTGATGAGAGCCTCCTGATTCGCGTCGACTCGCAGAGAAACTGTAAGTACACGGCGGCGCCCCGGCCATCAATCCGACGGCCAAATGCGGAAACGGTGATAAACTTTAATTTTTGCGGACTTAGCAAACCGGCACCACCGCGCACTAAACCCCGGATCGTGCCATTAAACTAGTCTACGCTAACAAGAGAATGAGTTAGAGATATACCGACTGATCCGAGTCCTCCGGTCTTCATCTCCACTCCGATCTCCTCGCGGGATCTCCGGTCGTCGCCTCCTCGCCGGAAGGGCACCACGTCGCCTGCATCTTTTACGGGCTCCCACCTCAATACCGAGGCAACTCGGGCGCGAAGCTGGCGAATCGACGCGTCCAAGATTTGCTGTAGGAAGTGTAGTGTAGAGTGCATGTCTCACTTTGGGGTTTGTTTCCATTTGTGGATGATGGAGGAAACAAGACAAGAAAAATGGTGCTTGCATTTTTCTTAACATGAAATGAGATCAAGAAAATGAAACACTCTCAAGGATGAAGATGAAACTCTCTTCTTCTCTTTTCTTTCTCTCTTTCTTTTTCTCAACCATGAATAAAACTCTCTCATCAAGTGAGAATAAAAATGGTGGAGCAAAAAACAATATGATAGCAAGAGGGAGGTGAGTGTAGGAAGCAAAAGTGGTGACCACATCCTAAAACATAATCATCACTAAATCAACATCAAACCTCACTTCATTTCTAATCTCATCAAATCTCATAAATGCATGAAAAGCAAAGATGCTTATCATATCAAACCTTATGCAAATAAGTCCTCCACAAAGTGTTATTTGCAAAACTGCAAATAACCCCCTCCATCAGAAAAGTCCGGCCGGGAAAGAACAAAGGAAAACCGGCCGGAACGGAATGCAAACTGGCGACTCCAGAAAACTGGTCGCGTAATAAATTACAGGAAAACCCCGATACTGTGCATACACACCCGCATCTGTATTCCGTCCGGATACAAATGCAATGAGACAAAATCTACACTGTACTAAACTAGGACCGGCTTAAACCAAAACCGGCTAGTAAAAACTGTCCGATCCTGATCCGTGCAATACCGCACGTATCTGATCGAACCTTGCCATATATCCATACGGCCACTAATACAAATCGTCCGATCCTGATCCGTGAAATACCGCACGTATCTGATCGGACCCTGCCATATCTCCATACAGCCTCTACAGCGTTTCGCCCGAAAGCTTGAGTAACTGAAAGTGTGGTGGACTCTAAAGACTCGTCAATACTATGGCTGTGGATTTAACCACTAGCACGTCAGAGGTATAAGCCAATACGTAACGGGCCACCAGCTATTGACTAAAAGGGACGTCGATGAGTGAACTCATCCTGACACCCTACTGAGCCTGTCAGTGACAATATCCGTACAGTCCGGTCCGTTCGTCTATGAGCATCGCATGTCGGGCCTAGGGGGTTGGTAAAAGTCAGACCCCCAAAAGCGGTACAAGTCGTGTCGGAGTGTAGCCCAGAACACCCTGAGATACTACTGGAATACCTACCAGTAAATCTCCTGCCTTGGCCAAGGTCTTTGTGTAATGGCTCTCCTAGACACAGCGCGACCTCACCCCCAATACCGGGAGAGACGAACCCCCGAAGATCCGCTCACTGCCTCCATGTGGCTCGGGACTGTACCCAACTAAAACCTATTTGCACGACTCCTTTGAGCCGTGGTAGGGTAGTAATCAAAGTACAGTGGGAACTCACACGAGACAAATGACGATCCCCAGGTCGATGAACTAACCTGTACACATGTCACCTGGGAATTGCTATCTGACGTCAGGTATAAGACCAACTAGCATGTTCCCGGCGAGTCCTGTCCGGTGTACTCATAACCCAATGAGCACCTGTATACATCTTAGGTGAACCAACTGACACCAGTGGCTTGTGAGACCGGCCACCGCCCCTCGTCGGGGTCTCGACTGTATACACTAGTCTACTCTGGAGTATCGATGCCCTGTCTCGAAACTCCTACGACTAGGGACCTTTTAAGGATGTGCTTATAGACTACCAGCTCCCACGTATATGATCGCCCTCATACTGCCGGTAGTCAAGCAAGAATCCTAGGGGCTCTATCAACGTGCAATAGCGACATGTCAGGTCACCTAAAGCAGTGCACGATGATAAAGGTAACCAGATAGCATACTATCATCTCGAGTAAGACTGTCCTACCGGGATAGGTCCTCCTTCAATCATTGCAATCACGTGCCTATGATCCAATAATTGACTCTGAGGGCACTATCTCCAACAATCTCCCACTTGCACTCAAGGCTAATTATTGCGATGTCGCATACTCACAGCCTGTGTGATACCGAACACCCAACTCCTCTACTTGTCAGTCTCACAAAGCTCGTTTGCGAAACTATTGCGTTCGAGGAATAGCCTCAGTGAGTGGATCCGCTCAGATGTATCTTTCTATGTCTCTCTATATCTCAAGTTCGCGGAGAAAGCCATCTCCCGAAATGAGCAATACCTGTCTTAGAATGTCTGGATGTCTGATGGGACCTAGCTCATAAATGAACACCAAATCCAAACTTCTTAGACAGTATCGTCAACTGAACTTAATCAGTATCCTGCGCCATGCCTCCCTCAGTATTGCCTTGGACCATCTGTCCAAAATACTGCCCCTCGTTAGAGGGAAAACTATAACTCTGACAACCTCCTTGTCGTCCAGGTCACCTTGGAAGCCTGGAATGATAACTGTCTCTCGAATGAGGCTGTCGTTATCATATCCCTAGAACATCCACTTATGTTCTAAAACTGCTTCCGATTGTTTCTCCAGGATTGGATCAATATCAATTTATTGCACCTACTGCAAGAACAACATCTGGTGTGGTACTTGACATCTCATGATTGACTCAATTGCCTAAGCAAGTGATCTGCCAATCATGAACATCCCTCTCCCCTTTAGTCTGTAAGACACCTTTAGAGAGGGTGACTCCATCACATGCAGGTATACTACCGTGCCAGGAGTCGTCCATTCTAAATACTTTTAGAATGCTGTCAAAGTACCCTGATTGGGAAACCACCCAAATCTAGATCTAAAACCATAGATCTAGTAACCAGTATGCCTGATATAATGTCCAAGTCCCTTGTGGAGAAACCACTGTGTGACGACCAAAGTATAACCGATCGTAGTATAGGAATATCACTTCCTACTACCTTCTCAACAGATCTATCCCCTATTCTGATGACGTCAAACCTATGACTGTCACATCAGAAATAGATGATCTATCTCCGCTACATCTGCTTTAGTCTATAAATAGACATAAGCCTGATGTCCACCAATGCTTCCGCTGCTCCCACTGACTACGACAACCCTCTGCCAGAGTCATATAGATGTGCACTTCTAAAACTAGTTTAGAACGACGCTATACTCATCCTCCTGCCGGGTCTCGCAGCCTGGAACAACAACAATGGCGAGTGTGGGTAAACAAGAACTTCCCTGTCACCGTCCTTGAGGCTACCGGAGTACCTCTCGGGTGCCTAAAGTTACCCACCTTATCTGCGGAGTGGCCAATGGAATGTCAAAACAGATTGAATCTTTAGGTTCCTTATCAAATCTTCAGTAATCGTTTGCGGTTCTGGAATCACTTCCAGTTCTACCATACTCCCACTACTATTTTTGAAAAAATCCATTTTTAATAAAACTGTGGCGTGTCTAGAACAATATTTCTATTGATCTGCCAGATGGTAGACAGTCAACCCTCGTCATAGCCTGGGTCAACCCACAAACAGCCATTACAGAAACGTGCCTTGAGTTGTCCAGTGTCTGGTTTTAATCATAAGCCGGACAACTCCCCGTACCTTAACAACGTTAAGATATGAACTGTTCTACATCCAATATAGAACCAGAGGCACTGATTTAATTGAACCAGATTCAAATCATGCAGCTATCTCCAGTGCATGTCAACTAAATGGAGAGAGGCCGATCAGCGTTACTCAACTTAGGAATGCTTCCAATTATGAGTAACCTGAAAGAGAAGCAATTTCTCTTTATCATTACTATCAACTGAATACCATACACAAGTATCTACATCTTCGATCACTTTGAAGAATCCTGATACTTGCTACACCTGGTTCTCTACTCTATTCAAATACCTATAACTCCTCAAAACTTAGACCCTGTGTTTCCACGAAACACATGTCTAAGAACTAGAGAAGTCAAAAGTAAACAGAATATAGTATGAGGACCAACCCCTCTGTCCTAATGGACACTGGACAACATACAATACTCTGTATAAGTCCGCTGAGTCTAACAACTCTTTCACTGTGTGTCGTAGGTTGAAAACTGTACTTATGGTTAAGAAGAATTACACCGCTGTTTAATACTCCTTACCTAACCATCCACTGATATAGGTAAATGCCATCGACATAATATCAAAAGGTATATCTCACTCTATGAAAATAGACGTACAGATATATCAATTTGAAATTGGTGCACAACAGCGGATATTCAAAACCAAATATTTGCCGACCGGCAAACAGCCCAGATGATCTCCTCAAATATCACCGATTACAACGAATCCCGATATAATGAGGATGATTACCCTATTCCCAATAACTTACTCCCACTCACCATCTGTAAAACCATACAGATGTGAGAATCATACCTGGTAAATACATACCCTGGAGCAAGTGTCTAATTGGGAAATCAGTTTTCTATTAACTGTACACAGTGAACCTGAAACATTGAAATGTTTCGATGGGGTATCCAGGTATTCCTAGTAATGCCTCTTGCATTATCCAGATTCACAACTGTAACCGTATAATTCTTTGCCACTTCTCCAAATCCCTTTTTATGTCTTTAGTCATTACCTTCTGTACACCCCTTTAGGCCAAATGGTTTTCTTCATTCCCTACCGTTCGGCACCAGCCTATGGTTTGGAAGAAGACTGTCCAAAAAGCATAAAGGGTGTACTGTCATAATCCTAGGAGCACTCGCAACGCGAGAGAAGGTGAAGATAAAAGACACCTGAATGTACTTTATTCCTATTTCTCCTGAACCAGGATCCATCCCCGAGCTGGAACAAGTTCCTTTCGAGTTCGTATATAACAATACGATGGATTATCCAATAAAATGGGATCTTCGTAGTGATACGAAGTGTCCTGGAGAAATACAAAGGTGATTTAGCATTGGCGAAGAAATACTTGGTTTGGTCGTGAATATCAGTCGCAATTTACTTTGCCCTCTTACTAATCCCTTGCTTTGTCTTAATCTTAATACCTTCTGCACACCGTTTAGGCTAATTGGTTTTCTTCATTCCCTACCGGTCGGCACCAGCCTATGGTTTGGAAGAAGACTGTCCAATTTGCGTAATAGGTGTACTACTCCTAAACCAAGGAGTACTCGCAACCTGAGAGAAGGTGAAAAGAAAAGACAACTGAATAATCCTATTCGTTTTCTCCAGAACCGGAAACCATCCTCGAATAAATTCCTTCGAGTTCGTATCTAACCATACGATGGTTTTGTCCAATGGAAGTGGACGTTCGCAGTAATACGGGGTGTCCTGGAGAAAGGGTAAAAGTAGGAGTGGCAATAAGGTCTGCAACTCTGACAATCCAAAAGCCAGTGTTAAGAAGGTTCGGTCAATTTGGTCACTGAGTCATAGTCTTAGGGTCGGGTCAATGGTCGCTGCAAGAGAGAGAGAGAGAAAAGAAACACTCAGCGTGCACTCTATCCTAGATCAGAATGGTTACCAATTTATCTAATCTGGAAACCTCCCACTGAACCTCAAATTCTCCTCCAAACCTGAAAGAAGAATTAGTCGGGGTCACCCGAGGAGTAAACTAACTCATCAGTGGGAATCGGGATCCAACTCTCATCGCATGATAACGTGACGGAATCCGCTCACGGTATCACACTCCAGAAGGTATGCGCATATCTGGCAAGTTTCAGTACTTTTGAAACTCCCGATGTGATTTTTACCCCATGCTCTTATGACCTTGACTTTGGCCAACAAATCATAAGTCACATGTCAAGTTCTGCCCGTCATTCTCCAGGTTAATTTGAGCCCACCCGTACAAGCCCTTGACTTTGGCCAACAAGGCTATACGACTGCCCCAAACCAACGCATCTATCTATGCTGCATATGAATAACCAACAGCTACCAAACACTGTGCCTTGACTTTGGCCAACAAACACAGCTTGAATACTATTGACTACCCATATGAAACGATGGAGAGCTACGAATGGTTTCTGGCGAAAACCTTTAACGTAATGAACTTGATATCGTTGAAGGAACGGATAGCTTTTTAGAAAATATAGTGACGAAAACCTTTACTAAAGAGGTCACTCCCGGTGAAGGGATCTCGGCTCTTTCCCCGTAGAATGGGGTGCAGGATATTCCAACTGAATACCACGGTGCAAAGCAAAAGTAATCGGCTATAGTGAAGTCATTGCCCTGACGCAAACTGTTTGTCCAAGGGGTCAATCCCGGTGAAGGGATCTCGGCCTTTGCCTCGTCGACTGAGGAGCAGGATATTCCAAATGAATACCACGATGCAAAACAAAAGTAAACGTCCTTGCAATAACAGCTTTTTGAAAAGTGTTCCAACAACATCAGAATAGGTTTGTTTAACTTGCATTGATCCGAATCAACGCAGTCCCATCAATTAATCACACCACAAAGAACGAAAATATACTGACGTACGTATATGCCATCCGCATTCGTCACTGGGTCCCGTCATCACTCGTTAGGTTAGCTTACTAACGACAGAGCGGGGACTGGACTAGCGCGGATGAAAAACATATACAACATCTACTAATATATATACCAATATATTATATTTCGCTCAAGGCGTGAAAAGAAATGCAACATCACAGAAATGTACAGTATCACAGAACAATACAGATATCTGGGATCCCCGGGTTTCACAGAGCCACTACTGAAACCCGACGTTCCCATGGTCGTGTGGATAGCCTGTGCAATGAAATCCTAGACCCCTACGGACGCGGCAAGTCACCCGCCAAAACCTGAAGCGAGGCAGCCCCCTTCAGCTCCGTGAATGGACCACCCAGCACTCCACGGAATCCGGTAACTTGGGCACCCCTCCTGGGTCAACCTGTACCCCCTACGAGTGCGGCGAATAGCCCGCCAATCCCAGAGTGAAGCCCCCTCCGTCCCAATGCCATGAGATGCGGGCTTGTTGCCCTCCAGAACCCGGCTATCCGTGCACCCCTCCGCGGGGTAATCCTAGTACAGAAAGTAAAATATACATACAACGGGTACATCGACCGCAACCAGGTCGTGCCCCAAAAGAATAATACAAACTGGCAGTGACGGCAGTCCACAAGTCGGACGCTCGCCCCGCAATAACAAATGTACATATCACAACCACAACTGTACTAGCATTGCATCCAGGCTATCCCCCACGACCGATCCGCAACATCACAGCATAAACATAGAACATCAACGTGAAAGTCACGTTCGCAAATCCGTCTAACCGGGCTATAGCAGTTAGACCGGATTTACCGATCAAGTGACATTCACGGTCGCAGATATAATGTAAATACTGTGAAAAATGTGTTTAAAATTTTCCGATTAACCAAAAATTAACAAGTGGGCCCCAAACCAATACTGCAGCACTCACAGAAATAATTGGCCCAATTTTAATATTCCAAAACCCCCAATTTAAGCCCAGAAGCCCACTGGAAAAACTTGATTCAGTGAGGACATCAATGCGCGGCGGAACCGCGGCCCAAGGGGGGTTTTGGCCGCGGTTCAGTGCTCCATTGATCGAGTCACTGCGTCGAATTTTTTCAGTATGCTTAGAATTCCCTGCACATCATTCTGAGACCACCTGAAAAAATTTTAGACACCAAAAAATCTTAACAGAAAACTGATGTGAGGTAAAATGTAGATTTTGGAATTTTGGTCGATCGGAAACGTAAAACACATCAAACGAAGCTAGACGAAGTTAATGGCGAGGCTCTGATACTACTGTAAGTGCACGGCGGCGCCCCGGCCGTCAATCCGACGGCCAAATGCGGAAACGGTGATAAACTTTAATTTTTGCGGACTTAGCAAACCGGCACCACCGCGCACTAAACCCCGGATCGTGCCATTAAACTAGTCTACGCTTACAAGAGAATGAGTTAGAGATATACCGACTGATCCGAGTCCTCCGGTCTTCATCTCCACTCCGATCTCCTCGCGGGATCTCCGGTCGTCGCCTCCTCGCCGGAAGGGCACCACGTCGCCTGCATCTTTTACGGGCTCCCACCTCAATACCGAGGCCACTCGGGCGCGAAGCTGGCGAATCGACGCGTCCAAGATTTGCTGTAGGAAGTGTAGTGTAGAGTGCATGTCTCACTTTGGGGTTTGTTGCCATTTGTGGATGATGGAGGAAACAAGACAAGAAAAATAGTGCTTGCATTTTTCTTAACATGAAATGAGATCAAGAAAATGAAACACTCTCAAGGATGAAGATGAAACTCTCTTCTTCTCTTTTCTTTCTCTCTTTCTTTTTCTCAACCATGAATAAAACTCTCTCATCAAGTGAGAATAAAAATGGTGGAGCAAAAAACAATATGATAGCAAGAGGGAGGTGAGTGTAGGAAGCAAAAGTGGTGACCACATCCTAAAACATAATCATCACTAAATCAACATCAAACCTCACTTCATTTCTAATCTCATCAAATCTCATAAATGCATGAAAAGCAAAGATGCTTATCATATCAAACCTTATGCAAATAAGTCCTCCACAAAGTGTTATTTGCAAAACTGCAAATAACCCCCTCCATCAGAAAAGTCCGGCCGGGAAAGAACAAAGGAAAACCGGCCGGAACGGAATGCAAACTGGCGACTCCAGAAAACTGGTCGCGTAATAAATTACAGGAAAACCCCGATACTGTGCATACACACCCGCATCTGTATTCCGTCCGGATACAAATGCAATGAGACAAAATCTACACTGTACTAAACTAGGACCGGCTTAAACCAAAACCGGCTAGTAAAAACTGTCCGATCCGGATCCGTGCAATACCGCACGTATCTGATCGAACCTTGCCATATATCCATACGGCCACTAGTACAAACCGTCCAATCCTGATCCGTGAAATACCGCACGTATCTGATCGGACCCTGCCATATCTCCATACGGCCTCTACAGCGTTTCGCCCGAAAGCTTGAGTAACTGAAAGTGTGGTGGACTCTAAAGACTCGTCAATACTATGGCTGTGGATTTAACCACTAGCACGTCAGAGGTATAAGCCAATACGTAACGGGCCACCAGCTATTGACTAAAAGGGACGTCGATGAGTGAACTCATCCTGACACCCTACTGAGCCTGTCAGTGACAATATCCGTACAGTCCGGTCCGTTCGTCTATGAGCATCGCATGTCGGGCCTAGGGGGTTGGTAAAAGTCAGACCCCCAAAAGCGGTATAAGTCGTGTCGGAGTGTAGCCCAGAACACCCTGAGATACTACTGGAATACCTACCAGTAAATCTCCTGCCTTGGCCAAGGTCTTTGTGTAATGGCTCTCCTAGACACAGCGCGACCTCACCCCCAATACCGGGAGAGACGAACCCCTGAAGATCCGCTCACTGCCTCCATGTGGCTCGGGACTGTACCCAACTAAAACCTGTTTGCACGACTCCTTTGAGCCGTGGTAGGGTAGTAATCAAAGTACAGTAGGAACTCACACGAGACAAATGACGATCCCCAGGTCGATGAACTAACCTGTACACATGTCACCTGGGAACTGCTATCTGACGTCGGGTATAAGACCAACTAGCATGTTCCCGGCGAGTCCTGTCCGGTGTACTCATAACCCAATGAGCACCTGTATACATCTTAGGTGAACCAACTGACACCAGTGGCTTGTGAGACCGGCCACCACCCCTCGTCGGGGTCTCGACTGTATACACAAGTCTACTCTGGAGTATCGATGCCCTGTCTCGAAACTCCTACGACTAGGGACCTTTTAAGGATGTGCTTATAGACTACCAGCTCCCACGTATATGATCGCCCTCATACTGCCGGTAGTCAAGCAAGAATCCTAGGGGCTCTATCAACGTGCAATAGCGACATGTCAGGTCACCTAAAGCAGTGCACGATGATAAAGGTAAACCAGATAGCATACTATCATCTAGAGTAAGACTGTCCTACCGGGATAGGTCCTCCCTCAATCATTGCAATCACGTGCCTGTGATCCAATAATTGACTCTGAGGGCACTATCTCCAACAGAAACCAGTGTCTCCGTGGGAAATTCTCGATTCGTTTCAATTCCAGGGAAACAAATATCCTTGGCAAATACCTCAATTCAGGGAAACAAGCGTCCTTGATGAGAGCCTCCTGATTCGCAGAGAAACCAGTGTCTCCGTGGGAAATTCTCGATTCGTTTCAACACCAGGGAAACAAATATCCTTGGCAAATACCTCAATTCAAGGAAACAAGCGTCCTTGATGAGAGCCTCCTGATTCGCGTCGACTCGCAGAGAAACCAGTGTCTCCGTAGGAAATTCTCGATTTGTTTCAACACCAGGTAAAAAAATATCCTTGGCAAATACCTCAATTCAGGGAAACAAGCGTCCTTGATGAGAGCCTCCTGATTCGCGTCGACTCGCAGAGAAACCAGTGTCTCCGTGGGAAATTCTCGATTCGTTTCAACACCAGGGAAACAAATATCCTTGGAAAATACCTCAATTCAAGGAAACAAGCGCCCTTGATGAGAGCCTCCTGATTCGCGTCGACTCGCAAAGAAACCAGTGTCTCCGTGGGAAATTCTCGATTCGTTTCAACACCTAGGAAACAAATATCCTTGGTAAATACCTCAATTCAGGGAAACAAGCGTCCTTGATGAGAGCCTCCTGATTCGCGTCGACTCGCAGAGAAACCAGAGTCTCCGTGGGAAATTCTCGATTCATTTCAACACCAGGGAAACAAATATCCTTGGAAAATACCTCAATTCAGGGAAACAAGCGTCCTTGATGAGAGCCTCCTGATTCGCGTCGACTCGCAGAGAAACCAGTGTCTCCGTGGGAAATTATCGATTCGTTTCAACACCAGGGAAACAAATATCCTTGGCAAATACCTCAATTCAGGGAAACAAGCGTCCTTGATGAGAGCCTCCTGATTCGCGTCGGCTCGCAGAGAAACCAGTGTCTCCGCGGGAAATTCCCGATCCGTCTCAACTTGCAAGATGAAGCCTCAGGCAGCAGGGATAAAATAAAAAAAAACTTGTTTCCTGGGAAATGAGACCCCGCAAGTCGGTCTAAAACGGTCTCTTGCGTACTATTCACGGGTCTCACTCTCCAAAGTCGAATTTCGACAATGAGGGAACCAACCACTTACGAGTCCTCTCGACTTGTAAGGGAGAAAATTCTCTTATAAGATCCTTACGACTTATAAGAGAAAACGCACTTAAGAATCCTCACGATTCCTAAGGAGAAAATACACCTACGAGATCCTCTCGATCCGTAGGGAGAAAAGTCTTTATGAGACCCTCACGGCTCATAAAGTTGAAAAGTCTTAGGTGGCAGATCCTACCCCTGTCTTCTAAACCATTACTGCCCTACAAAGAGGTTAAGATGGACCATCTATGACCCACACAACCATCTATGACCCACACTTACTAAAGCTACATGCCACTGAAATGGTGAAGTTAACCATGAGCATATAAACTACTTCACACCAGAGTAAAACATAAAGAAATAGAAGGGTGCGGCTCATGGAATTGAGAGTTTGGAACTATATCTTTTAAGAGTCGAGATTTGAGTCAATGATAAATAACGACTCTCGTTTCCGCTCGTTATCTTCTTAGATCAAGATTCTGAAAGTTATATACCAACCCGAAACTGGTCATACGCTATGCATTACTCTGTACTACTTCACCCACATATATACTTACATGGGCAAAGTAGTGGGGGGCATTTGTTCCCGCCAAAAATTTCTGCGCAAAAGAGTCCAAGGTATCAAATGGCAGCGATACGCTTAAGAAAATGCGAACCAGTATCTTCCGGCCTGTATTTTGATAACTCCCCAATGAGCAACTGTTAAATTATGATGGTATTGAAAGCATCTCGAAAAAACCTTCGATTTGATATATTATGGGCCTCATAATTCATCCGGGATCAAAAGTTATGAGCAAATGTCTATGCACATGTGATCTAAGCAAGAAGATGCGAACAAGTATTTTCCGAGATTTATATTGACAAACTCCGGAATGAGCAACAGCTAAATTCTGATGGTATAGAAAGCATATTGAACAGACCTTCGATTTGATATATTATGGGCCTCATAATTCATCTGGGATCAAAAGTTATGAGCAAATATCTATGCACGTGTGATCTAAGGAAGAAGATGCGAACCAGTATTTTCTGAGCTGTATTTTGACAAACTCCGGAATGAGAAATGGCTAAATTCTGAAGATACTGAAAGTATCTCGAAAATTCCTTCGATTTGATATATTATGGGCCTCATAATTCAATCGAGATCAAAAGTTATGAGCAAATGTGTTATGCACGTATAATCTAAAGTAATGCTCTACTACATGGGGATGCATTTTTTAGTTCCACATCGGGAAAAGGAAGATGGCTTCTCTACCACTCCTATATAAATAAGAGGGGATACTTCTTAAAAAGGGTAGAGTAAAATTCTCGAAGGATTCAATACTCAAAGGAGCTTAGTTCACCAAAGGAGCTTAGTTCTCCAAGATAGGAGCATGCTCCTCCCCATAATGCGCATATGCGCAAGCGCCATGTGCGCCACATGCAACGCACGTGTGCCCGCCATGCGGTACCACGTGCAACGCACGTGCGCGCCACATGAGAATATTTAATAATATTAAAAGGAGCTTGTTCTCCATATATAGAAGCTCCGCTTCTCCTCATAATGCGCATGTACGCCACGTGCAACACACGTGTGCCCGCCATGCGGCACCACGTGCAACGCACGTGCGCACCACATGAGAACATTTAATAATATTAAAACGAGCATGTTCTCCATATATAGAAGCACTGCTTCTCCTCATAATGCGCATGTGCGCTACGTGCAACGCACGTGTGCCCGCCACGCGCGCACCACGTGCAACGCACGTCAGCACCACGTGCAACGCACGTGCGCACCACATGAGAATATTCAATTAAAAGGAGACTCGTTCTCCATAGGAGCTTGCTCCCTCCCATATTGCGCATATGCGCAAGATCCATGTGCGCTACGTGCAAATATGAGCGCTTAACACGTGCGACGCACGTGCGCACAACACGTGCGACACACGTGCGCGAACGCAAAGAAGCCTTTTTCAGCAGTAAGAAGCTTAAGCTCCAGCCTATTCTTCCCCCCTAATGAGTGAGGCATGGTTCAAAGGGTATATCCCTCCACACCTTCGATATATGGCACTGTAATATTTCAGTGTCGTCGGAGAGTTGATGAATCCCAACGATCAATGATCCTTCTTTCTAAAAAAAAAAAAAAAGAAGAAGAATCAACATTTTGTGAGAAATCAAAAATTTCAAACAGAGAGAACTCTGAAGAAGTTTCAAGAAGAAAAAAGGTAAAAGACCTTTTAGATAGAAGAATTTCTTCTAATAGATCATTGATCTAAGAACAAGATCAATGATCTTTAATAAAAACCAAAAAAAAAATAGTGCTTTGCACTTGTGAACCATTGGTTCTCTAAGATCAAGAAAAATAAGAAACACTTGTTTTCTTTGATCTAAATTAGATCAAGAAACCAAGCAGTGCTTTGCACTTCTTTTATGAATCATTGGTTCCGGAATCTAAAAGATTCTCAAGTTAATAGTGCCTTGCACTTGCAAAACTGCGTTGTTGCGCTCTTGGGTTGGCATAAGCCACCAGAGAGCTCCACGTGTCAGCATCTGAACCATTTGCGCTATGCGCTTTTGAAATAGAGCCTTGCTCTCTGAAACTGGCGCAACTCACCACAGCGCACCACGTGTCAGCAGCGCAAGCGTAGCGCACTGCGCTTGCATAACACGTGTCCTCACCACAAGCGCTTGCGCTCTTTGATTGGCGCAAAGCGCCTGACAAATGCAAAGCATTTCTTTTGCTAAAGGGCTAGGCCCAAGTCAAAAAGACCTAGCAGGCCAAAATAAATTGCAAAGCAATAAAAGGGCAGAGCCCAAATAAAATTGATGCTCTGCATCATTTATAAAGGGCAGAGCCAAAAAAAAAATAAAAAGTAATGCAATGCATTATTTAAATGTGGGCAAAGCCCTAGCACAGGTCTAATAGACCAAAAATAAATAAAAGCGTTGAATATTTTTCAACTGGACTTAGCCCAATCATGGCCGTAAGTCCTCAAATTAAATTGACTGAGCACAGCTGCTCTCTTAAATCAATTTACGACCGGTTCGAGGGTACATCTTCGAACTCCTTTGATTCCTATCGTTGTAATCCTTCAACGATGTCAGAGAGGTGACGGGTCCCGACAACCACACATCAACACGGACTGTGGGGTCCTTAAACTCATGGACTTAAGCGTCCTTAAACCAAAAGACGGATTGTGGGATCCTTAAACCCGCGGACTTATGTGTCCTTAAACTAAAATACGGACTGTGGGGTCCTTAAACTCACGGACTTAAGCGTCCTTAAACTACCTATGGACCACCACGTCCCTAAACTGGAATATGGACCACTATGTCCTTAAACTGGAATATGAACCACTACGTCCCTAAACTAGAACAATAGAGCCCAAATGCTCTTTTGTCGGATCTAAACGATCCCGTTAAGTTGACCTTAGTCTCAAATTGGACTAACGTATCCTTAACAAACGTTTAAGTTGATCTTAGCCTCAAATATGGCTAACGTATCCTTAAACCAAAATCCCAAACCCAAATCTAAGAAAATACGGATTTGTACTAATCCACGTCCTACGGGCGACGACATAAATTAGTCTCCGTATACAATCCACGGGCAATCACAAACAAAACAAACACCCACGAAACGAAGTGAAATTCTGGAGAAGGAGAAAGTTGTTACCGCGATGAGGTAGCGTAATTAACTGCAGGGATTTGCGCCTTCATGGAAGAGCGTCCCCACAATCAAAAACCCCTCAAACGAGGGGGAATCTGACGAAGTCTGCTACATCGGCCGCATCCGTCTAAACCTCCGATACACGGTGCCATAAATCAACTTGGCATCTTCGGAGAGGTGGACGGATAAAACCAAATAGCATCTGCCCCGAATCTCAGCGTCAGGACCTCGCAGTCTTGTGCACCGTCTTTCGGAGGGGAACAGTGTCATTCAACTTGTAACAATTAATGAACACTATTTGATGATTTGATGAACTAATGGTGATTAAACCTTAACCCTAGATCTAAGCTCCCTTTTATAGACTTTCATAACCCTAGATCTAGGATTCAAAATTTGAATTTCCCTCCAAAAGTTTGTTAGCTAGAAAGGCTTCTAGAAGTAGTTAGTTGGAGGGAGCTTCTAGAACTAGGTTGTTAGGAGGTTGATTAGCTTAATCAAGTTAGCTTGATTTAATGATCCTTGCTGATCTGGCAGAAGCTTCGAGAGTTTTCTGGAGATTGCATTGGCTTGATGAGGTTCTGGAACTGAGATTGGAATACTGCAGCTGAAATGTAGTGCTGATGTCACTATGCCACTGCGGATCCGCGGCACGTGCTTGCTCCTGCCGCGGATCCACGGTCACGTGAGGCTTTCTATGGATGGGATTTCTTCTCGTGCTCTGGGCTGACATTGTGGTATTTTCCTGATGTGTTGAATATTATAATTATTTCTCTATAAATGCCAAATCAGAAAGATTAGACTTGGCGCATCTTTTATCAACACTTTGACAATTTTGGCTCTGTTCCTGGAATTTCCTGCACAGACTCCGAAACAAGTGTTGCGCAATACAAGGATGATGCGATGCCATGATAAACAGTCAATTTCCCTAAAAATGCCGGTTTTAGTATATAGTACAGGTAATTCAGTATTTTACAGGTGTTTTGCTAATATGTGCAATATGAATACCGAACACCTCTAGATGAATGCAAAAGATAGGGAAATTTCCGTGTTAAAAATATAGTATTTTCGACTGATCACGCAGATAGAGACGTGACGTCGAAGTGGACGACGATACAGACAAATGGGAAAAGAAGTTCGTGCGAGATGCAGACGATCTGTTGTTACTCCCCGTTAAGATTAAAGGTCGGATATGTCTACAGAGGCATTGAGATGCGACCAGTTTCCGAGAAAATGCTGTGCTGAGGACGCAGATGTCCAGAGAGCGAGAAAAGATTATGCAAGAGTACCGGCCTCCGTACAGTTCGGCTTAGGCGAGATTGGAAAAGACCTTGAGCGGGATTCCTCTCAGGAAACTGCTGCAATAAGATTTGCACCCAGGAACAGATGTGTGATGTGCATTCAGAGGACCAGAGGTCGGCGCCAGCGATGTGCTGCTTTATGAGTGGTCGTGAGGATTGGCCGAGAGATGACCAGAGAAGTGCCAGGACGGAATCGTTCCCGTTAGCACACCTGACAGGGCCGATGAGCCGATAGATTGCGAGAGTAGTATTCCACAGAGAAAAAAGGGAAAACCCAGAGACAGAAGACGCCAGGCCATGAGCAGGAGGCGAGCGGATATTCTTGTTCTGCCGGTTTTAGGCGCACCGAGTCTTTTTCGACATTGTAGGAGGTGTACCTCAATGTCCTTTGTTGTGATTTGCGTTTGTGATCTGAGTATCATGCTTATATCGCTTGGATTGAGTTTTGATGACGAGTTTCCTGATATTGATTTCGTGCACCATGGCTGCACCTACTGGGTATTTACATTTTATGCATAGTTATCGCACTTGAGATATGTTTTTATACACCATTGTATTGGTTTTTGATTTGTGCATATTTATTGCACTTGATACCGGTTTTGTGCCTTGGTTGCACATGTCTATGATTTCGTGGACTTCATACGGTAGTTGATTTTGTGCGTGTGGTACGCACTCGAGTTGATTTTTGCACTCGGTATAGCTTATATGTGCTTGTAGTGCATTGATATGTGTTTTGTGCACGCAGTTGCACACGTTTATGATTTTCTTTACGCCTGGGTACACTTGGTATTGCTGCTTACGCATTTGAGTTATTTCTTGGTATTTGTGCTTGGGATGCACCAGTTCTACACTTCGTGCGTTTGTCGCACCAGTTTTATGTTTCTTGCGTTTATCGCATCAGATTTATGTTTCGTGCCTTTGTTGCACCGGATTTATATTTTGTGCACTACGGTTGCACCTGACTTCGACTTGATGTCATCCGATATGTTGATTTTGACTCTGATATTGATGTGGATTTCTTGCACACCGTGCATTTGATTTGGACATGCGCATGTTCGACGCTTGCTATTGGATTTCATGATTTCGTGCATGTTGAGTGCGCAGGATTTAGATTTTATTCGTACATGATGGATGCACCGATTTGGATTTTCACGCATGTTGGGCGCATGTTTTGAGATACGATTTTGGTGCACGCAAGATGCACTAAATCGGGATTCTTCGTGCATGTCAGATGCACCTGAGTTGGCTGCCAGGCGCACATGTTTCCTGTGACAGATGTTTCGTGCACATCCGTTGCACCTAGATGTTGTTTTGTGCACCTGTATGGCGCATATATGGATTTTGATTTCCGTGCGCACCATACGTATATGGTATTCTTATATACATTTTGGGATTGATTCTTATGGAGCAGTACGCTTTTATGATATTTGCTATGTGTTTTCGTACTGAGAAGGACTTGTCAGAGGACAGTACCTGGATATATTCTGCATGCATTGATAGTTATCGAAGGGATTTCCAAAAAGCGAGCTATAGTCTCAGTATTTGCCTACGTGTCCGATATGACACGAAACCTTTAAAACAAGGAAACCCTTCTAAATTGTTTCCAAAACGGCGGAACGTACATATTAAACAAAGGATATATACGTATATGGTTATTTTATTAAAATAGACGTCCGCCACTGTACAGTGTTATGCGCATCGCACAGCGACTACTTCAGCTATTTACATGTATAGATTTGATATTTACATGTATAGTTCAGATTTATATCGTACTGGTTTTGTATTGGAATTGATATTTGTGTCTTTACCATGACTCCGATGATTGCGGGATGCTTGACGGAGTTTTGATTTTGAGTTATCTGCTCATTACTCATGCGCAGGCATTGCGCTATGATGTGCTTTATGTATTGATGATTTCGGAGCCCCGACAACTTGGACCTTTTATTAAAATGTTTTCGAATTTGGGGGTTTAAATTTAAATTCGGGGACCGAATTTATTTAAGGGGGGAAGATTGTAACATTTCAAAAAATTAAAATATTATTTTTGGGAATTTTTTTAATTTAATATTATTTTAATGAATATTTTAATATTTTGGTATAATTAAATACCGATAAATGGGTAACATTTTGGTACAATTACGGAAAATTCTAAAATAGGGTATATTATGGAATTATACCATTTTAAATATTTTATGATTAGTTTGACACTAATTTAATGCTAATCACGATTAAAAATCGCTAATCGGATTTTTGGCATTTTAGTACAAAACATGCACATATCTTTTGGTTACACTTGTGCATTTCTACCATGTTGTTTTGGGGTTACTATTTGTGTGAGAAGAGATTTATTGAAGAAAAGAAAAGAAAAAGGAAAAGGGAATATAATATATATGTATGGTGAGAGAGAGAGAGAGTAGGTGAGGGTGTTGACTTAGCCATTTCTTCTCATTTCCTCTCCCCCCCTCAACTCTCTCCCTGCTGCTGCTGCTACCTCCCCCTCATCCTCCATCTCCAACCTCCAAAACACCTTGAAGATCACCTCAAAACCCTATCTTCATTTCACAAAAAAAGATGCACAAGCTCGAGACCAACACATTGGACAAAGAAAGCGAGGATTTTGGACACTAGGGGCAACTCAAGAATTTTCTTGAGTTGCCAAATGAGCTATATACTGAACCATTAGCTTAGTTTTAGCATTACTTATACCCCTATGCTTGTTTAGAACCGATATTGTTTGATTTGGTGGACTTAAGGAAAACCTAGTTAGGGTTTGAGGGAATTTGGGTTATGATATGAAATTGAGCTCAATAGAGGTTATACAAACACCCTAGTGCATGAATTGAGACCCAAACCTGAGACTTGAAACCCGGAATACGGATTTAGAAACCGATATCGGAAGAATTGTGAAATCTGTGTGGGTTATATTGAATCTGCTATCAACCCGAGACTCTGAAAATTATTTTGGTTGGATAGTGATATGTGCAGGCACCCAGGAAGCTACCACCAAGACCCTAGCCCCTAAATCCCTATCTCGGTCGTAGATTTATTCCCTCTGGCCACAATTTGCGGCCAGACCAGGGTGAAATTGGCTCGTTTTGGTTTTGGTGTCCCCTTATTAGTAGATTTGACCCCTGGCATGTGCAAAATTGTCCAATTTGATCTTGGATGAAATCTAGGACCCTTTTCTATAGTTGTTGTTTTGGATTCGTATTTCCGTTTTGCGTATTTTGCATATTGGATTGTGTATCCGTGTTTTACCTTGATCACTTGACGTTTGCACGATGAGATCGAGGGTCATTTGATGGTTTTGAAAGCGTGGTCCATAGGTTCTAACCTATAGGCCTTAGCGTGTCGTTTTGGTCTTCCGATATGATTTTAATGCGAGATTGCGAATGTGTTATTTATGTAGGTACCTTCGCGTGGGTTTCATACGATGAAGAATATGAAAGCATTATCGACACCGACACATAGATTGCAAAGTGAGTAGATTATATCTATGGGGGAAGTCGGGTGGATGGCGTATAGCACCCCCGAATTTCGATATCAAGTATACTATATATACTATATATATGATAGCTTATTGCGTGACATGGAGATCATAGATGTGTTAGGTGTACTATGGATATTTAGGGTTAGAAGTGAACTAGTGTATTTTCCTAGTTGCGAACCCTAGCATAGGTTTACACCCACACGCACACACATGCTTATTCATACACTTATATCGTGATGATGAGGATAGTGTACGATACTGGAGATGAGTCGTTGAGTTTGGGCATGGTGCCGTGAGATCGTAGATATGATGTGATTCGTGTTTGGGATACGATACGAGATTTTAGCGGGCCTTTGGACGTGTGTTTTACACACGCGCTTATATTTGTTTAGATGGTATCGATTGTACTAGACTTGGATCAGTACCCCAGATCATGAGAGATGATGATAAGGATACCAGATAATTGACGAGATGAATGTGATATTGACTCGTACCCAGCTATTGGGATGCCGTACGACGATTTACCGTGCGAGCTTTATATTGATGATAGATCCGCACTCATGACTCGAGGATATTATATGATGTATATTGTATCGTATGTGATACTATTGAGGCGGGATCACCGACTATTATATTTATATACATATATCGACTCAGATGTAGGTGGTTTCCATACCCCTCCCGTTTGACTTGATAGTTGGATGTAGATTACTTAGTAGAGATTAGACTATACCCGAGTCATACCATTTTCAAAACTAACGAATCGGGGATATTTTAAAGATAGGCAAAAATGGATTCTACGGATATTTTCAAACGACGCATCCTTTCTTAAAACACCGTAGCCCTTATTTTACCGAAAACCCCGATTCGTCTTATTTCAAATGGCAGAACTGCATGATATATTTATTGAGGTAGATTCTTCACTGTTGCGTTGATTATTCGATTCCGCATATTCATGCTATTTGCACTGCATTGCTTGTGTTTATTGCTATATTACAATCATGCTGTTAGGACACCAGCACCATTATCGATGATGCATATGTTCCACGTACACTGCTCGCCGGCTCACACACTTCATTATCGATAATTGCCATGCCACTACACTGTAGTACTGTTGCATTCAGGATATGACCCTTGCATGGCATACTTGTGTACCTATATGCTGTGCGTTCCTATTGTACACCCATACGTGCATGCATACGTATTTGCACATACATTAATGATTCTGGCTTGATTAGAGATTTGGGAACTGCAAGATACTTTTTAAAGCTGATTCATTTTAAAGAAGCGGTCTTCCCTAAATATGTGCATATTACTATTCCGTGTTGCATGACATACTGATATGCTTACATTTCTTTTACATGTCGCATATATCATGCTTTCTGATTATACGCATTCAGATATGTTGTTTCCATGACATTTCTGGATTTGGGAACCGTGGGTATTTCAAAGAGAGTATGTAATTGTTTAAAAAACCCGGTTACCCTTGACATGATATTTCAGTGCGTCCACCATGTGTTTTCTCGGTGCTGATAGCGACATGTGAAACCCGATTCGAGGAGACGGATGAGGTCGATTGCGGGTACATAGTGGACCCGGTATTGTTCCCCGGGGCAAGAAATGTTTTTCGTGGAGCAGACGATGAGCCTGGCAGGGTGGCGAGTACCTACCGGTGATTGGTTGGACCTGGCAGTTATCCGGAGGATACTGACCAGAGTCGATAGATGGATATGGGCATACTGCCGGGGCCGAGGGCCGATTCCGCAGACGGAGCCCGTGGGCTGATCCGGACTGACGGAGCCCAATATATGAGGATTTACGTGCCGACGCTGGGCACAGCTTTCATGATGTTTTCGAGTGTCGATGCTGGACACTCCGGTTCCATGATTTTGACGTGTCATGAGGCACACAGATGGTTTATATCTTCATATTTCCATACACATGCTTTATGATATTTACATGCATGATGGTTATTATCATTGGGTGACGAGTGGACGGGATCCATATACATACAGATTTTATTACATTGATCATACCTCATATTTATGATATGTTATTACCTGAGGCACTGGCACGAGCACTTGGCACTACACTCATGTATATTGGTTACATTGCCACTTTAGCATGCTTCAGACTTATTCATATTGAGGTTTATATATATCTGATCGTATTGACCTAGGATGAGTCATACATACGATTTCTGCTCTGTGATGTTTTCTACTCACGAGTTGGCAACTCACCCCCGTTGTGCCACAGTTTCTTGCAGGTTTTGCCGTACAGGTTTCATTGCGGCTTTTCTGGCACATTGCTTCCCCTATGGGTGACATGCTTTGGTTGGTGGGTTCTTTTGCATCAGAACCACCATTGTATATGTATTATTATTCAATTGTATCTAGAAATTCCATCAACCAAAACTTGTATATTGTTTCAGACTTAGAAAATCAGTTATGTATTATTTCGACCTTAGAGTCACGCATTATAGTATTACGGTTTTCATGCTTTTTGAGTTCTCTTTTGAGTTTTGATCCTCTCCCTTCGGCGTTGTATATTATTATTGCTTGCGTGGTTGTGACCGTCGATTGACGAAGAGCTAGCTCCCGCTTGGGGATGCCTTTTATCATTACATATATATATATTATTCTTGTTGTACCCCGTTCGGGGCCAGTATTTACAAAGGGAACTCTGCCGAAATTTTCAGAAAAGACTATACCTTTTAAAAATACACATTCGACTTACTTTTTTAAAAACCCAGCTTTTAAAACATGTTTTCTTCACTTCTTAAACTATTTTTCCTTCATTTATTATTTAAAATGGTTTTAGATTTCTGGGCTTGGCTTACTTGGATTAGATGGGGTCTTATAGACTTCATATGATTCAAGGTCCAGTCACGAGCTATTTCGAGTCGTGACATTGGATTACTTTAGTCTCACCGCATTTGCATTTAGTCGGAATGCGGATGCAGGTATGTATATACAGGTGAGGGGTATCCTTGTGATCCGTCACGAGTTTACTTTAGATGTTGCCATATCTTTTTGTTAGACTAAACATTTGGGTTAATGTTTAGATGGTGGAAATTGTGAGTGGGAGTGATGATTTTGTGCATTAAATGAGACATGTGCTTCATTAGTGACTCATGGTCTTATTTCTTGTGCAAATGTCACATTTGTGATTGATTATTGTGTTGAAATGAGAGGTGGAGAGAGAGTGGACAGCCACTATGGCTTGGGCTAGCTCTTGGGATTTATTCTAGTGCTCTCATTTTTTCATTCTAACACAATAACAAAATCTCTTCATCTTCATCTTCTTTCTCTAGCTCACTACTTCCACCATGGCATCATCTTCAACCTCCATCCATAAACTCTCATGTGTTGAGAATCAATGGATACTTGAGACAAAATTATCACACACATTCTCTACGTCACCTTGGACATGTCGGCTAATAAACTTCATGTCCGACTTGCTTCGGTTTGAAGCGGAAGCCCGTAAAAAGTCTTCTAGATGTGGCGCCCTTCCGACGAGGAGACCGGAAATCGGAGATGCCGCGAGGAGCTAGGGATGGTGGCTAAAGACCGAAGGAGACGGATCGATCGGTATAGCTTTTCTAACCCTTCTCTAGTTGCTAGTTTAGTGTTAATGGTTCGATCCGGGTGAAAGACTACGATAGCGCCGGTTTAGTAAAAAGTTTTTGTTTCCGTGTTTGGCCTCGGATTGACGGCCGGGGCGCTACCGTAGACTTACACTCGTCTCAAACGAGACTACTCTAATCTCATCCCCGGCGGCAGCCCTCTGGCCCTCGTAGTCTCCGGCGGGATAGTGGCTGGAACAAGAAACAGGATTGATAGGAACATTGCGATCGAATCAAAGGATTTCCGGAATCAAGAAAGGAAATGGAAGAAAATATATATCCTAAGTTTACTTAGGCGGAGTACCGTATCATAAGTATGCCGCGGAACATACACACGCTACGTCACTCTACTTAAGTCACCTACTCCATCTACCAAAGGTCATCCTACACTCAGAAAGGTAAAACCTATCGCTCTGATACCAACTTTGTCACGACCCAAAGGTATGACTGACACTTAAATTACGAAATGTCTAAGGGCGTAACGTAATCTAAGTAAGCTAAAGCCCAAAAATCTAAACCATTTAAAGAAAGTGATTTTAACCAAATAAGTCGCATTAAAAATATTTAAAACATCAAAATTTCCCAAAAATTTCGGCAGAGTCTCTATAGTAAATACTGGCCCCCAAACGGGTACAACATATGAAAATACATATAAATAATGATTAAAGCATCCCCAAGCGGGAGCTAGCTCTTTGCCAATGGTGGAATCACAACAACATGCAATATGTATATCAAATGTGCACAATAAGCATTTGAAAGCAAGAAATAAGAAAATACCACGTCGGCTCAAGTAAGCATCGACACCAAACCACAAATACAAATCTCACGAGTCTTACCGTCTAGTCCAATATACAAAGATAGATGGAGTATACTAGATACAAAATAATATACATGATGGAATAAAATATCCTCGCAACCCACCTACGAGCAATGCCGCAAATCCAAGCAAAAGAAATAAAATGAGGAAGTGCACCCGCCGCTACTGTGCTGACGGGTTGGACCTGCAAGATACTGTAGCACAACGGGGGTGAGTTGCCAACTGGTGAGTAGTAAATTACATCTCATAAGTCTATCGTAAACATGCATGCAAATGCATCACAGCCTACATATACTAATATGATACGATGTACTAGCATGAGTGCAACATGAATGCAGAATCAAACACGTCCGGTATGAGAAAATCATTATTCTTATTTTAGAAAAACCACCGTGCAATAAACTGAAACATCACCAATGAAATCAACCGAAAATCCGTGTCAAACATCGACATAATATATACATATCCCAATATCTCAATACCTCAATATCTCAATATCTCAATATCTCAATATCTCGGGCTCCGTCTGTCCGGATCGGCCCATATCATCAAATCTCAGGACCACATCGGTATCCTCCAGATATCCCTGCGTCCGACATCACCGGTAGGTAGTTCGCCCCTGCCAGGCTCATCGTCATACCCACAAAAACACTCTCGCCCCGGGGTACCATATCGGGTTCACCATGTACTCGAGACGGTTCATCCTCCTCCTCGAATCCGGTCTCGACAACCAACAGAAATCAGGAATTCTCATAGACATATACATCATATCAAGAGGAAACCGCAACTTGCATTTTTAAAAGGATAATAAGCTTATAAAATTCTTGCGGTTTTCCCCTAAAATCCAGAAATCTCATAAGTACTGAAATCCTCAAGAAGAATCACATTATGTAAACATGTCGGTGAAGATGAATGTCCATGGTATCACTAATATGATATACGTTATGTGACTAGAAAACGATGCATGGATGATGATGCAGTGAGCTATATACATATGACTAGCAATCTTATGTATCCATCCTAATGAAATGAATATACAACAAGTTACATCTCATAATTAATGAGATGTTCAGATACCGATTTAAATAAGTTCTAGAGTGCTCGTGATATAGCAATTACTAATGGCGTGTGTGTTTGTATGAATAGTGCACGTGCGGCATGAACCAATGGTAGTGGTGCAAGTGTCCTAGGTAATAATATCATATGTAAGAAAATGATGCAATGCAATAAGTTGAATGACTAGGAGACAACGCATATAAATACAAGCACTACTAGTAATCCTGACTATCGGGCGCCTCGCGCCATCCAGACGATCCCCCATAGATGTGTACATCTACTCATCGGGACACCTCGGCTAATATGATCCGATCTCAGCCTTGCCTTTTCGGCGCCACATCCGATGCCTCCGCACCAGATCCTAGAATCGCACATAAGTAAATAAGAGGATGGATATATCAATGACCGCGGACACAACGATACAACATAACCAACGAGCACCAACTAGACGCGCACGCACATGGGCACAAAACGCGCTCGCGAAAACGCCACAAAGCACAACTAGGGTCGCTATACGTGGCAACTACCAAGCCTAGAACCCAATCGCGCATTCACGAGACATTAAAATATCTTAGGAAATAGGTAGTAAATCGTCAAAACCTCAAACTAAATTAAAATCGATTTTATTCCGAAAACCTAGTAAGCATAAATTTACCATTTTAGTTCAATTCTAGATGTTTTAGCAAATCAAGTGGCCACAATGTTCTCTTAATAACCTAATTAATCCACACAAACCTTAAGTAAATTTTAATTTCACCTAATTACACACTAATTAAAAACTTAGTTTGCAAAATTAAATAATTAAGACAATTTAAAAATAACAATTAGCAACTTAACAACAAGATTAGATTTTTCATGTCCTAAAATGTTAAACTACACATTGTAACTATAAACAAATGATAAAAACCCTAACTTGATCTCAAACCATTCTCTTGAAATTCCAAACTTTCAATTAAAACCATAATTAAACACCTAAATAGCTTAGATTGAAGTAATTATCCAACAAGTAACCATTGGGTTATGATTTATACCTCACAATTTTTCAGATCTAGCTTGCAACTTGACCTCCCAAAATGGCTTCCTTACTCTAAGATCCATGCTAGATTGGCCAAGGAAAAATGGGTAAAGATTTAATTAGGAATTAGTGAGGTTTTATATTATTTTTGATGGAAAAAAAAGAATTTTTGAAGTGAAAAAGAGTGGAGAAATGGGGCTGCTGCAGCTGGTAAAGGCTCGGACAGAGGTGAGGATTGAGTGTGTGTGTGTGTGTGAGAGAGAAATTCCAAGTCAAGAAAATACCCCATACCTCATTTGTTACCCCCATGCCTTCTTTCTTTATTATTTTCTTTTCTTTGATGAGATGAAGAAGTGTAGTTGAATGGAGAGGGGGGCTGTGCAGGCTCGGCCAGAGGTGAGGGGGAGAAAGAGTGAAGTGTGTGAGAGAGAGAGGGTGAGTGAGAGAGAGGTAACTATAACCCCCCCACACACATATACATCTAATCTTTCATTTTATTTTTTTCCCAATTAATCCTAGAATTCTCTAGAACCTTGGAGTACAATGAAAAGAATATGTTACAACTTGATATTAAGTTGTCGTGGTTCACATTTGTGTAATTAATCCATTCTCATTTATAATGTACCTAATTAAATGTATTAAGTGAACGCTTAAAATAATATTAAAATAATTAATTAAAGAAAAAATATTTAAGTAAACTAACAACTTATAGTGACTAATTATATACCAAATACTAGCTAATTACATAGCTAAAATAGGTATATTTATGTTTATGTGGAAAAATAATTATATCTTGGTTTTTACGAAAAACACGGTTATATTACCGATTATCGGAAAATTCACCTAAAAGATTTTTTTTAAAAACGTTACAACACTATCCCCACGACTTCCCCCGTAGATATAAATTTACTCACCTGCTAAACTCCTCGCTTAGCCGAATTCGATGTGCTTCGTCGTCTCGGAAGTCCACGCGAAGATACCTACAATCAATACACATCGAAATGCAATTAAAACCAATATCCGAAAACCGATACGGCACAAGGATTGCTTATAGGTTAGAACCTATACCCTACGTATGCAAAATCAACCAAATAACCCTCGTCCGTTGATGTACAAACGACCAACGACGGAATCCAAACTCAGATCTAAAAACCACGTTTCAGAAATCGGAAAACGAAATTCAGCAACATGAGAATTCACTTCCCGATTTTATTCTAGGCCAAACTAGGCTATTTTACATATGGGGTTGCTCTAGATATCAGATAACAATGCCACAAACCAAAAATCACATGATTCCACCACGACGTGGCCGCAATTTGCGGCCACATGGAATAAATCTGCGACAAGAAAAGAATGGAACGGGCTAGGGTTTCTAGGGTAGGTTCTTGGTAGCCTACACGTCTCTCTGTAATCGCAAAATAATTTTTAGGGTCCTCGGGTTATAGCAGATCTCAGTATCCCATCACAATTATCATAAAATACGATATCGGGGAAATTCTAAGTTCGTGTTTTGGTTTCGTGTATCTTGGCTGGCAAATAAAAACACTCTCTAAGGTCATGCAAACACTCATTACACCTCAAATGACCACTTAACAGCAAATTGGAATTTTCTAAGATAACATAACCTAATTAATTCAAATTCTAAACTAACCAGGACAATTAAACACAAATACTAATCTAAAGTGAAGGGATTACCTCAATTTGGCAACTTAGGAAAATTCTTGAGTTGCCAAAAGTGTTCAAAATCTACACTTGATTGGTTCAAAGGATATAGAATGAGGTTGTGCATGTTTTATATGAAGGTGGCATAGGGTTTTGAGAAGGAAGTGGAAATGATGCATGGAGGTAAAGAGAATGAAGGAGATGAAGAAGAACATGAAGAACCAATGGGGAAAGTGTAAGTCCACGTTGCCCACCCCGGTGCTTGCGGGGAGGCGGAAAAAGGAATAAAAATCGGATTTTAATCGAACTAGGCAACATGGACTAGCTAAAGGAGGATCTTTGCTAAACAAAAACTAACTAAAAGCTAACTAGAAATAGCTACATGGAAGAAAGGTTATACCTTGGGCTTTATGTCCTTCTCTCCTTTCTCCTTGGAGTGGAATAAAGAGATCACCTTGTCGCCTTCTCTAGTCGAAGAAGGATCCACCCGAGAGCCTCAACCTTTGTCTTCAACTTCAAGCTAGAAGTAACTAAGTTGCTAGAAGTGCTAATCCTAGAACTTTAGATGAGAGTAGAGATTACTTTGGAGAGGTTTATCTCAAGCTCAAATGTTTCTCAACACATGAGAGGGGAGAGCTTGAGAGAGAGAAAGAGGAGGAGAGAGAAACTATATGATAGAATGAGAGAATAATAAGCCATTCTCACATATATGTGTGAATTATTGTAAAAAGATATTTAGCAAGATAATTGTCATGGTTTAATCAAGACTTGACCATTATCATTTCATATTAAATGCAAATTGCAAGGATCAAAGAGCATCTTTTATATGGAATGATGATGGTCAAAGTGTCAACCTAGATCAACAAGTCAAGATAGTCAAATGGTCAACAATCCTAACCATGCACAATTATATTTAACTAATATCAATTAATCATAATACACACATAACCATTAGGGTTAACAAAATGACAAAGGTCATTAACCCTAATCAAAGTCCTCTCCCTCTGTCTCAATCAACTGTGCATACGCACCCGTATTCGTGATCCGAGGAACACGAATACAAAGAGATAACACCAATCCCAAATCATATACTAGGATCTAGCTTAAACCAAAGCCCGCTAGTATAAGCTGTCAGGACAGCAAACGTGCACAAGTGCGCGGATGTGAACGGACCCTGTCGCAAAACCATGCGACCTCTACTCATTTTGCCTAAAGGCGAATAGCTCTCTGTGTGGGACTCTAAAGACTCGACACTACGCTGGCAGTGGGTTTAACCACAGACCGCAAGCGGCACTAGCTGTACGTAACGGTCCCCAGGTAGACGCCGATAAGAAGACTGACGAGGTGACCTCATCTGAACTCCTACTGAGCCTGTATGTGACAGTCTCCGTACAGTCCGGTCTGTTCGTATGATACATCGCATGGCGGGCCTAGGGGGACGGTGAACGTCAGTCCCCTAATAGCGGTACAAGTCGTGTCGGAGTGAAGCCCAGAACACCCTGAGATAACATTGGAAACCTACCGGTATATCTCGCTTGCCCTAGCCAGGGACTACTTGTGTAATGGCTCTCCTGGACACAGCGCGATGTCAACCCCCAATACCGGGAGAGACGAATCCTGTCTAACCGTCACTGCCTCCAAGTGTTTCGGGACTGCACCCAACTACTACCTGTTTGCACGACTCCTTTGATCCGTGGTAGGGTGGTAATCAAAGTACAGTAGGAACACACTCGAGGAGAAGTGACAGTGTCAAGTCAGCGGACTAAGCTGTACTCATGTCACCTGGGAACTGATAACTGACGATAGGTATAATACCAACCAACAGTTCCCGACGAGTCCTGTCCAGTGTACTCATAACCTAACGAGCACCCGCATACTATCTCAAGTACGACGTACTGACGGCTGTGGGACAGACCGTCTCCCACGCTGGGATGAGAAGCGCATACGCTAGTCTACTCCGGAGTATCGATGCCCTGTCTCGATAGTTCTACGACTAGGGACCTGTATAAGGATGTGCTTATGGATTACCCAGCCCCCACGGGTGTGAGCGCCATCACAACGCTGGTAATCAAGCAAAGATCCTAAGGGCTCTACTAATATGTATATAAGCGACATGCTAAAAGAAACACATGCACATATTAAAGCAGAGACAAACCAAATAGCATACTACCATTTCGAGCAAGATTGTATATACAACTGTGAATATCCCAAGCTTCCATCAAGTAATATACATACTAGTATGATACAGTAATGGCCTCTCGGGCATATACACTAACAATCTCCCACTTGCACTAAGGCCATGTACTGGCGTATCGAAGACCTATCATCTCGATCAGCCACTCGAACTGAGTCTGGGGTAAGGACTTTGTGAATAGATCTGCAGTGTTATCTTTTGAAGCAACCCTCCGAACCTCGATCTCCCGGCGATCCACGATCTCCCTGATCAGGTGATACCGCCTCAAGATGTGTCTGGATTTCTGATGGGACCTGGGTTCCTTCGCTAAAGCTATAGCCCCGTTGTTGTCGCAATACAGAGGTATTGGATCAACAATGGACGGAACCACCTGAAGTTCTTTCAAGAACTTCCTCATCCAGACAGCTTCTTTTGCGGCATCAGATGCAGCGATGTATTCCGCTTCCATAGTCGAGTCAGCAACGGTTTCCTGTTTGGAACTCTTCCAACACACCACCCCTCCATTGAGGGTAAAGACAAAACCCGACATGGACTTGGAATCATCCTTGTCACTCTGGAAGCTGGAGTCAGCAAAGGCCTCATTCTGGAGGTCTTTTCCGTCATACACCAAGAACATCTCCTTAGTCCTTCTCAGGTACTTGAGAATGTTCTTTACCGCAATCCAATGTTTCTCCCCAGGGTTTGACTGATACCTGCTTACCAAACTCAGTGCATAAGCCACATCTGGTCTAGTACACAACATCGCATACATTATAGAGCCTACCGCAGAAGCGTAGGGTAATAGACATGCGATCCCTCTCCAAATCAGTCTTAGGAGACATCTCTTTGGAGAGGGTGATCCCGTGACAAGCCGGTAAATTACCGCGCTTGGAATCCTCCATACTGAATCTTTTCAGTATGGTGTCGATGTACCTGGACTGTGAGAGTCCTAAAATCCTCTTGGATCTGTCACGGTAGATCCGGATCCCCAGAATGTATGAGGCATCACCCAGGTCTTTCATGGAGAACCTGTGTGACAAGAACCCCTTGACAGATTGTAGCATAGGAATGTCATTTCCTATTAAGAGAATGTCATCCACGTATAAAACGAGGAATACTACAGTTCTCGCTACAAATCTACAATAGATGCATGGTTCATCTGGATTTTTGATAAAGCCTAATTCCTTGACCGTCTCATCAAAACAGATGTTCCAACTCCGCGATGCCTGCTTTAGTCCATAAATGGACTTAAGCAACTTGCACACCTTTCCGCTGCTCCCACTCTGAATGAAACCCTCTGGCTGGTCCATATAGACACAATCCTCTAAATGTCCATTTAGAAAAGCGCCTTTACGTCCATCTGCCAATTCTCATAATCGTGGAAGGCAGCAATGGCAAGAAGGATCCGAATGGATTTCAGCATAGCTACTGGAGAAAAGGTTTCATCATAGTTCAAACCAGGTCGCTGACGAAAACCCTTTGCAACCAGTCTAGCTTTATAGGTTTCAACCTGTCCATCTACACCAATCTTCCTTTTGAAGATCCACTTGCATCCTACGGGTTTTACCCCATCTGGAGCAATGTCCAACGTCCATACATTGTTGGTGTACATGGACTCTATTTCGGTCCGCATTGCATCCAGCCATTTTACCGAGTCAACACTCTGAATGGCTTGCTGGAGGCTAGTAGGCTCATCACAATCTATGATGCAGTCCTCTCTATCCCCGTCAATGAGAAAACCGTAGTATCTCTCAGGCGGATGAGACTGCCTACTACTCCTGTACTACTCCTGCGGAGTGGCGTGAGAATGTCCAGATCTTTCGAACCCTCTGGTTCTACTAAGCTTTCAGTAATAGCTTGTGGTTCTAGAAATTCTTCCAGTTCTATTGCGCTCCCACTTATTTCTTTTTCTAAGAACTGATGTTCCAGAAAGTGGGCATTACGAGAAACAAGGACTTTTTGTTCCTCTGCGTAATAGAAAAGATATCCCCTGGAGTTCTTTGGGTATCCCACAAACTTGCACAGTACTGAGCGTGCCTCTAGTTTGTCCGCATGCTGCTTTTTGACATAAGCTGGACATCCCAAAATCTTCAGGTATTGAAGATAGGGTTTCTTCCCACTCCATAACTCATATGGTGCAGTAGGCACAGTCTTAGTGGGAACTCGGTTCAAAAGGTATGCAGCTAATTCTAGTGCATATCCCCAGAACGATCGCGGCAACTCAGCGTTACTCATCATGGACCGTACCATATCCAATAGGGTTCGGTTCCGTCTCTCCGATACACCGTTATGTTGCGGAGTGTATGGAAGAGTAAGCTGAGAGAGAATTCCATTCTCTTTTAAGTAACCCAAGAACTCGGCACTCAAGTATTCACCACCTCGATCAGATCTCAGTGCCTTGATACTTTTGCCTGTTTGTTTTTCTACTTCATTCTTATATTCCTGGAATTTTTCAAAAGCTTCAGATTTATGCTTCATTAAGAAGACATGTCCGAACCTTGAAAAATCATCCGTAAAAGTAATGAAGTAAGAATAACCGCTTCGCGCATGTGTAGACATTGGACCGCACACGTCGCTGTGTACGAGTCCCAAGAGCTCGCTCGCTCTTACTCCGTGTCCAGTGAACGGAGTCTTTGTCATCTTTCCTTTGAGACAGGATTGACAAGTTGCATACTATTGATATTCGAACGGATCCAAATATCCTTCTGTATGTAACTTAGTCAACCTTCTCTCATTGATGTGACCCAGTCTACAATGCCATAAGAAAGTTTTATTGATTTCTGGAGACTTTCTTTTGTGTGTATTCTGGACATTGAAAATCTGTGGTTGGTTTAATACGTATATACCGTTGTTTAATGTACCTGACCCAATCAAAACTTGATTAAGGTGAATGTTCACAACATTACTTACAAATGCAAATTCATAACCTTCTTTAGACAATAAAGATACAGAAATGATATTACAGGTTGCATTTGGTACAAAATAACAACTACGCAAAACCAAAAAGTGTCCATCTGACAATCCCAGGTGATAGTCCCCCACGGCCTCAGCATCCATGCTAGCTCCGTTTGCAACTATGAGGGTCATATCACCTGCCTTCAAAACTCTACGCTTTCTCAACGCCTGCAAAGAATTACAGATATGAGATCCAGATCCGGTATCCAATACCCAGGATGTAGAGTTTATCGATAGACAGTTTTCAATAACATACACACCTGAAGCTGAAGCCGCAACTCGCTTCAGATCCTGGGTTCTGTCCTTCCAAGCCTTGCAATCCTATTTCCAGTGTCCACTTCTGTGACAGTAGAAGCATTCTTCCTTTCGCACCAGCTTTCCCGCTACCTTTGTTGCCTTTCCCTTTCCCTTCTTATCCACTTTACTGACACCGCCTCTTGGTTTGGCGGGGGCTTTCTTCTTCTTATCCTTGGCTTTCGCCCTGGACCTAGAAGAGGAAGATCCTCCAACAAACAAAGTGGATGTCTCCTTACCTTTCTGTAGGGTGCCCTCAGCACTCCTCAACATGTTCAGAAGTTCGGAAAGTTCAACCTCCTTTCCTTGCATGTTGAAGTTAAGGATAAACTGGGCGTAAGTGGAAGGAAGGGATTGGCGAATCAAATCGGTGTAGAGTTCATTCTCCAACGTGGTCCCGAGGTCCGCGAGCTCCTCTATGTAGCCAATCATCTTAAGCACGTGTTCCGCTACCAATGATCCGATGGCCAATCTTGCCGAAAATAGCTTCTTCGACACTTCGTATCTTGCGATACGAGATTGCTCTCCATACAGTTCTTTTGTATAAAGAAATATGGACTCTAGGTCCATATTCTCGTGCCGCCTCTGATGTTCGTTGTCCATCGAGGCAAGCACGAGGCATTTGGCCTTCGCGCAATCTATCTCCCATGTCTTACATATTTCTACATCCGCGACGCTGGAGGTGGGACCTGGGACAGGGGGAGCTTTGGTGGTAAGGATATACCCCAACTTGTCGTAAGTGATTGCTATCTTGACATTCCTGAGCCAATCTTTGTAGTTTGGCCCTGTCAGTATGTTTTTATCTAGTAATAACTTAAGTCCGGTCATGTTGAATGGTCGCTGCAATTAGGAGAGAGAAACGAAACACTTTAGCATGATGCTCTTGCAAGTTTAGAGTGGTTTTTAGTTTGTCTAAACAGGATGGCTCCCACTGTCTCTCGAATCCTTCCTCAAACCATAAAGGAAGAATTAGTCAGGATCAATCTCACCGTACAATACTTGCTTAACCGTTCAGCCAGGCCAGTGTCGGTACTTCGAGGGAGGTTTTCCAACGCTTTTGCGAAGTTCCTTAATTAAGTAACCTCTTTTCCCTGTGAGCGTAGCCCCGCTAACATCTTTCTAGACACCTACTAGGTTTATAGCATTGATCGTTAAGTGAGAACTTTCCCGAGGAGTAGCATATACTCACAGAAGGATCGGGATCCAAATATCATCGGGTGATAAAACCGAAGGAATCCTACCAGAATCATCACACTCCAAATGGTATGCAGCGCTAGCAAGTTTCAGTACTTATGAAACTCCCGATGTGGATTTTTGCCCCATGCTCTTATGACCTTGGCGTGAGGTCAAAATGTCATAAGTCACATGTCAAGGTCTTCCCATCATTATCCAGGTTAATTTGAACCCACCCGTACCTACCCTTGACGTAGGCCAAAATGGCAGTACGACTGTCTTAAACCAACGCATTCTATCTATACACCAGATAAATATCCGGCAGCTACCAATCACTATGCCTTGGCGTGAGGTCAAAATACATAGCTTGAATACTACCGAATATTTAATTGAAATGATGGAGGGTTACGAATGGTTTTGGCGAAACCGTGAACGTAGTGAACTTGATATAATCGATGGAACGAGATAGCTTTTAAAAGGAGTGGTTCAAGCTCCGCGTTTAAAAGTTTAGTTTTGAAAAGAACCGAGTGGTTTTCAAAGTGTTCCAATCGAATTTTTCTTGGTTTATTTTCTTGCATTAGTTCTTTTAATTCGTCCCATCATTTAATTCTACCATTGCAGAAAACAACCAAAATATGGTGTACACTTATGCCATCCACATTCGCCACGGGGCCCCGTCATCACCCGTTAGGTTACTTAACTAACGACAGAGCGGGGGCTGGACTAGCGCGGATGCAAAACATAAGCAACACTTAAATAGTTATCATATATAAATATATAGCAATGATAAACATTACAGATCACAGATGAATACATTGGATATACTAGGAATCCGCAATCCGTTCGAGCCTGCAACGAAAAGCGGATTACACGGTCGCGGTGAATAGCCAATACCCTACCCAAGACCCCTACGGGTGCGGCAAACTACCCGCCAAGTACCCGAAGCGAAGCAACCTCCCTTAACTCCGTGAGTAGGCCACTCGGCACTTCGAGATACCCGGTAGTTTGTGCACCCCCTCCATGGGTCTATCCTAGGAGCGAAAATAGAAAAAAGAAATTTTACAATGACGGCTACAACCCCGACCCGGTTGTGCGGACAAACAAATAATATTACATCAATTTACATATTACATGAATGAAAGAAAAAGAAACACTCATCTCACATCCACCCCGGCTATTCACCCGCGACAATCCAACGCATTCATATACACATACCATCAACAAACACATATCACAGATATGTATAACCCCCACTAATCGACGTATAGCGATTAGGATACGTTCAATACATATAAACATCACAGATATAACCCATTATTCAAAGTGTAGTGAAGTTCGATCAAAAATACGGATTTATAGGCACCCCAAATACAAATTTCTTTTCTGGAAAATCTGGGCAGAAATAAACCATCTTAAAAATCCTAAAACCTTAACAGAGGAATACTGCACCAAACTTGGTCTAGAACGGAGTCAAAACGGCCGCGGTTCCGCGGCAATAGGCATGCTTTTGCCGCGGAACAGCCGCGCTTTGAACTGTTCACTGGACCGTTTTTGGTGTGCTTCTTGACAAAACCCTGAGCCGATTTTGGAAGTATTATTTTTTAATTTTTTGAGCAGGAAAAAAAAAACAACAGAAACTTAGGGTTTTGATGTTTTAGTTTTGCGATTTTTCCGATCGAACTTCCATACACTTTACTACCTAGCTAGTTTATGTTTAGTTAGGCTCTGATACCATTGTAAGTCCACGTTGCCAACCCCGGTGCTTGCGGGAAGGCGGAAAACGGAATAAAAATCGGATTTTTATCGAACTAGGCAACATGGACTAGCTAAAGGAGGATCTTTGGTAAACAAAAACTAACTAAAAGCTAACTAGAAATAGCTACATGGAAGAAAGGTTATACCTTGGGCTTTATGTCCTTCTCTCCTTGCTCCTTGGAGTGGAAGAAAGAGATCACCTTGTCGCCTTCTCTAGTCGAAGACGGATCCACCCGAGAGCCTCAACCTTTGGCTTCAACTTCAAGCTAGAAGTAACTAAGGTGCTAGAAGTGCTAATCCTAGAACCTTAGATGAGAGTAGAGATTACTTTGGAGAGGTTTATCTCAAGCTCAAGTGTTTCTCAACACAAGAGAGGGGAGAGCTTGAGAGAGAGGAAGAGGAGGAGAGAGAAACTATATGATAGAATGAGAGAATAATAAGCCATTCTCACATATATGTGTGAATTATTGTAAAAAGATAATTAGCAAGATAATTGTCATGGTTTAATCAAGACATGACCATTATCATTTCATATTAAATGCAAATTGCAAGGATCAAAGAGCATCTTTTATATGGAATGATGATCGTCAAAGTGTCAACCTAGGTCAACAAGTCAAGATAGTCAAAATGGTCAACAACCCTAACCATGCACAATTATATTTAACTAATATCAATTAATCATAATACACACATAAGCATTAGGGTTAACAAAATGACAATGGTCATTAACCCTAATCAAAGTCCTCTCCCTCTGTCTCAATCAACTGTGCATACGCACCCGTATTCGTGATCCGAGGAACACGAATACAAAAAGATAAAACCAATCCTAAATCATATACTAGGATCTGGCTTAAACCAAAGCCCGCTAGTATAAGCTGTCTGGACAGCAAACGTGCACAAGTGCGCGGATGTGAACGAACCCTTTCGCAAAACCATGCGACCTCTACTCATTTTGCCTAAAGGCGAATAGCTCTCTGTATGGGACTCTAAAGACTCGACACTACGCTGGCAGTGGGTTTAACCACAGACCGCAAGCGGCACTAGCTGTACGTAACGGTCCCCAGGTAGATGCCGATAAGAAGACTGACGAGGTGACCTCATCTGAACTCCTACTGAGCATGTATATGACAGTCTCCGTACAGTCCGGTCTGTTCGTCTGATACATCGCATGGTGGGCCTAGGGTGGCGGTGAACGTCAGTCCCCTAATAGCGGTACAAGTCGTGTCGGAGTGAAGCCCAGAACACCCTGAGATAACACTGGAAACCTACCAGTATATCTCGCTTGCCCTGGCCAGGGACTACTTGTGTAATGGCTCTCCTGGACACAGCGCGATGTCAACCCCCAATACCGGGAGAGACGAATCCTGTCTAACCGTCACTGCCTCCAAGTGCTTCGGGACTGCACCCAACTACTACCTGTTTGCACGACTCCTTTGAGCCGTGGTAGGGTAGTAATCAAAGTACAGTGGGAACACACTCGAGGCGAAGTGACAGTGTCAAGTCAGCGGACTAAGCTGTACTCATGTCACCTGGGAACTGATAACTGACGATAGGTATAATACCAACAAACAGTTCCCGACGAGTCCTGTCCAGTGTACTCATAACCTAACTAGCACCCGCATACTATCTCAAGTACGACGTACTGACAGCTGTGGGACAGACCGTCTCCCACGCTGGGATGAGAAGCGCATACGCTAGTCTACTCCGGAGTATCGATGCCCAGTCTCGATAGTCCTACGACTAGGGACCTGTATAAGGATGTGCTTATGGATTACCCAGCCCCCATGAGTGTGAGCGCCATCACAACGCTGGTAATCAAGCAAAGATCCTAAGGGCTCTACTAATATGTATATAAGCGATATGCTAAAAGAAACACATGCACATATTGAAGTAGAGACAAACTGTCACGACCCGAAAGAGCACGTGACTGGCCCTTGAACCATATGAAGCCTATAGGACTCCATCTGATCCAAGTAAGCCAAAAGCCCAGAAATCTAAAACCATTTTTAAGAATAAGTAAAGAAACTGGTTTAAAGAAGTGAAGAAAAACATGTTTGAAATTAGGGTTTTGAAATAACTAAGCCGAATGTATATTTAAAAACTGTAAGTCTTTTCTAAAAATTTCGGCAGAGTTTCTTTTGTAAAACTGGCCCCGAATGGGGTATAACAAGGATAACAATATATGAAATGATAAAGGCATCCCCAAGCGGGAGCTAGCTCTTCGTCAATCGACGGTCACAACCACACATGCAACAATAGTATACAACGCCAAGTGGCGAGGATCAAATCCAAAAGAAAGCTCAAAAGCAACAGTAAAACCACAATACTACTAAGCGCGACTCTAAGGTCGAAATAATACATCACTAGTCTAAGTCTGAAACAATAAACAATTTTTGGTTGATGGAAATTCTAGATACAATGGAATAAATAAATACAATGGTGGTTCTTGATGCGAAAGAATCCACCTACCAAAGCAAATCACCCGCAAGAAGGAAGTGTGCCAGAAATGCCGCAAAAGAACCTGTACGGCAGAACCTGCAAGAACTGTGGCACAACGGGGGTGAGTTGCCAACTCGTGAATAGAAACATCTACAAGCAGAAACCGAATGCAAGACATAAACCTAAGTCAACAATCAGTAATATAATCCACAAGAGTACATCTGAGTGTGATAAGGTGGCAAGGTAACATCTAATCAGGTATGCAGTGCCAGGTACTCAGGTAATCACATGTCATCAGTATAAGGTATGTCTGCATGAAGTAACTATGATGAAACATCAATGATATCAATACACATATATTAGCGTCCCATACCACTAATATTGGTGTAAGGGTATATATAACAGCGCCTTCATACCCTGTTATATATACAAATAAAGTATGATCAATGTAAAACCAGTCTGTATATGATCCATGTCTATATGTATGTGGAACCCGTCCACTCGTCACCCACTGACGAAAAGCATCATGTATGCAATGTGAGGATATAAACAAAATCATGGAAAAACATCATGAAACCCGTGCCTAGCATCGACACGTAAATCCTCCTGTATCGGGCATCCGTCATTCCGGGTCAGCCCTCATCTCAAGGTATATATATATCGGGAATCCGTCAGTCCGGGTCATCCCTCTCTCACTACATCGGGCATCTGTCATTCCGGGTCAGCCCTATATCAATCCATCGGGCATCCGTCATTCCGGGTCAGCCCTCTCTCAGAGTATATATCGGGAATCCGTCAGTCCGGGTCATCCCTCTCTCAGTACATCGGGCATCCGTCATTCCGGGTCAGCCCTATATCAATCCATCGGGCATCCGTCATTCCGGGTCAGCCCTCTCTCAGAGTATATATCGGGAATCCGTCAGTCCGGGTCATCCCTCTCTCAGTACATCGGGCATCCGTCACTCCGGGTCAGCCCTATATCAATCCATCGGGCATCCGTCATTCCGGGTCAGCCCTCTCTCAGAGTATATATATCGGGAATCCGTCAGTCCGGGTCATCCCTCTCTCAGTACATCGGGCATCCGTCACTCCGGGTCAGCCCTATATCAATCCATCGGGCATCCGTCATTCCGGGTCAGCCCTCTTTCAGTACATCCTCTAGCACCGAGAAAACACGGGGCGGCGCCCCAAATATCATATCAAGGGAACCGGGTTTTTCATAAAAGAGCATCTTTTCTTAAATAATCCCACGGTCCTCAAAATTAGAAATCACATGAAAATCCACATCAAGAAGTAAATCCAATACGATGTGCTATGTAATCAATCCATGATATATGCGACATGTAAAGAAAGGTAATCATATCGGAAATCATGCAACATGGAATAGTAATGTGCATATGTCGAGAGAAACTGCTCCTTTAGAATGAATCATCTATGTTTGTGTACAGGTATAAGTGTACAATATGCCAAGCAAGAATCATATCATGAATGCAACAATACTACAGTGTAGTGGCATGGCAATTATCGATGATGAAGTGTGTGAGCCGGCAAATAGTGTACGTGGAACATACGCATCATCGATAATGTTGCTGGTGTCCTAACAGCATGAGAATAATATAGCAATGAACATATGCCAGCAATGCGAAGAGCATGAAGATGCGGAAATCTAGTAGTCAACACCACAGAGAAGTATCTACTATGCAACTACATCTAAGTATCAGGTCAATCAGGAGGGGTAGGTGTGGGAACCACCTAAATCTGTGTCGGTATATATATAAAGATATATAGTCGGTGATCTCGCCTCAATGTCATATCGTAAGATATCCTCGAGTTATGAGTGCGGATCTATCATCAATATTGGCTCGTACGGTAAATCATCGTACGGCATCCCCAAAAGCTGGGTAGGGGTCAACATCTCACTGTCTCATCACATAACAGATATCACCATCGTCAGATCATATAGTCTGGAGAACTACTCTATGTCTAGTACAAAACGGTAACATCAGTAAGTATGCATGCGGGGGTAAACACATATCCCAAGCCCGCAAGAATCACGAGTCATATCCCACATATGAATCGTATCAAATCACCGATCCCAGGGCACCAAGCCCACATCATCGACTCATCTCCAAGTCATCACATATCGTCAATCACAGTGCAAGTACAAGTGATAAGCAAGGGTGTGTGTATAGGTATAATTCTATCCTAGGGTTCGCGACTATGAACTACACTAGTCACTTCTAACCCTATACTATCCATAATACACCTAATGTCACAATAACTACATAACAATCTATCTACGGACTGCGGGGGTGCTATACGCCATCCACCCGACTTCCCCCCCGTAGATATAATCTACTCACCTGTATCATCATTTGCGGACGTCACCACGCATTTTCCTGTCGTCCCGAAGTCTTCATTGGTACCTACACATCAAATATCGTATATGCGCATTAAAACCAAATCCAAGCTAAACCGGCGTATGAAATCCAAAACGATACGATAAGGGGGCCTATAGGTGAGAACCTTTGGCACGCTTCCAAAACCATCAATAAATCCTCTATATCGTCGTATAAACGACAAATAGTCGAGGCAAAACACATTCCACCATTTCAGAATCAAAAATACGGAATACGGAAACTAAAGTCCAAAACAGCAACTCATGAAAGGTGTTCCAGATTTTACCCTAGAAAGAATCTGTCAAAACTAAAAGTACCCAGGGCCAAGAATTTAGGAATTGGGGCTATGCACAGAAAACAAGGCGATTCCTCACTGGTCTGGCAGCAAATTGCGGCCAGAAAGGAGATTTTGGCGGCCTCAAGGTGGAGTGGGGAGCTAGGGTTTTGGGTGTTGCCTCTATGGTGCCTGCACATTTCAATTTCCACTCAATATTATTTTAGGGTTCTCGGGGTGTTAGCAGATTCTAATTAACAGTGACAGATTCCAGTTTTTCCCCGATATTGGTTTCTAAAATCCGTATTCTGGTTCAAGCTTCAGGTTTTGGGTTCCAATTCAAACACTAGGGTGTTGGTAAGACCTCTACTAAGCTCAATTTCATAATACAACACCAATTCCCTCAAACCCTAACTAGGTTTTCACCAAGTCCATAATATCACACAATATCGATTAAATCTTAACATGGGTTTATAGGAAAGGCTATAATTAAGCTAATGGTTCAGTAATTACCTCCATTAGCAACTCAAGAAAATTTTATTGAGTTGCCCTTAGTGGCCAAAATCCTTGCTTCTTTAGCTCCAAGTGTAGACCTAGGGATTTTGCACAAATTTAATGAAAGGAGTTTGGGGTTTTGGGTATGTTTTTGAGATGAAATGAGGAGTTGAAGAGGGGAGGGAAAGGGCTAGGGCAGCAGCAGCAGCACCCAAGGAGGAAGAGGGAGAAAAATGAGAGGAAGAGAAATGGCTAAGGGTCCTAAGTCAATGGTCCACCTCTCTCTCTCACCTACCCTCATCATTACATTTTCTTTTCTCTTTTCTTTTCCTTTTTCTCTAATTCAAATTCTTCTCACACCAATAGTAAACCCAAATGAAAACCATGGCTAGAAAAATGCACAAGTGTGAGAAAAAGTGATATGTGCAAGTTTTGCACAAAATTGCCAAAAAACCCGATTAGCGATTTTAATCGCGATTAGCACTAAATTAGTGTCAAACTAATCACAAAAACTTAAAAATGTCGTAATTCAATAATTTACCCTATTTTAGAATTTTCCATAATTTTTCCTAACATTTTTCCTATTTAATTGCATTTAATATTAAAATAATAAATAAAATAATATTAAGTTATAAAAATTCCCAAAATTAATATTTTGTATTTTTGAAAATGTTACAATCTACCCCCCTTAAAGAAATTCGGTCCCCGAATTTAAATTTAAACCCCCAATACTTAAAACAATTTCCGTGATAATCCATTTTGTCGGGGCTCCGAAAACATCAACACATAGAGAATATCATAAAAATGTACTGCTCTACTAGAAATCAATCCCCAAAATGCATATAACACAATTCTGTGCGTCTGGTGCGCACGGAAATCAAGATCCATATATGTGCTAAACATGTGCACAAAACAACATCTAGGTGCAACTGGTGTGCACGAAACATCCGTCGTAGGCAACGTATGTGCCTGACAGAAAAAATCAGGTGCATGTGACATGCACGAAGAATCCCGATTTAGTGCGTCTGGCGTTCACCAAAATCGTATATCAAAACACTAAAGGTGCATGAAAACTATGCTGGAAGTGTAAATCAAATCACTGAATACAGTAGGCATGAAATCTCAATCAATATCTCAAATGTAATAACTCTGCGTAAAATATATAAATATCCAGTGGGTGCGTGAAACCAAAATCATGAAACTCAGTCATCAAAACTAAATCATGCAAACAGAACGCCCGAAATACCGAAATCCAAAATGACGGATACGTGATAATCGAATCACAAAATCACAAATCATAAACACCGTCGTCGGTAGTTCCTCCTTCAAGGTCGAGAAGGAGTCAGTGCATCCACTACTAGCAGCGCAGGATATCTACGTGCCTCTTGCTCACGGTCTGGCGTCCTCTGACTCTGGGTCCTTATCTTCTCTGCGGATCACCTATCACGCGGTCAATCGGCTCATCGGCCCTGTCAGATGTGCTAACGGGGACGATTCCGTTCTGGCACTTCTCTGGTCACCTCTCGGTCAAACCTCACGACCACTCGTAAGGCAGCATATCACTGGCGTCGGCCTCTGGCTCTCTGAATGCACGTCACATATCTGATCCTGGGTGCAAACATCATTGCAGCAATGTCCTGGAAGGAATCCTGCTCAAGGTCTCTTCCAATCATGCCTATGCCGATCTGTACAGAGGCTGGCTTTCCTGCACAACCTCTTCTCGCTCAAAAGACACCTGTGTCCTCAGCACAATATTTTCCTTTATCCGAACCTGGGCAACTACCTCGTCGACAATGTCGAACTCTGTCCTGCTGGGCGTGCGCAATACGACCACTCCTGGTCTAGGTCTTCTCGTATCGTTTTCCAGAAGGGTCCAGTCAAGGTTCTTTTCCCAAATCTCAATCCTGCCGAATTGCCCGGAAGCCGTCATCCAATGCTGAAGCTAAAGCTTATTCCGGAACGGCTGCATACTTATCGCGCTTCTTTCTGGAAGATATATCCATATACCACGCCTCGGGGTGCGTATCACATCTCTGATGTCAGCGGAGTGGGACGTCATCTCGTCGAAATATCTTGCGAACTCTTTTCTTCATTCTGCGTCAATGTCGACTGATTCGGACTCGTCTCATCATGGCTGCATGTACTGTGCTCCAACGGCTATGCTCGCATCTGGAGTCTCCCAGGCAGTGTCCCATCACGATATCCGAAAGATGTCGAACCATCCGATCGACTCGTCAGATCCTCATAATCCCCCAAGAGCTCACATCTCGGGTACAATTTAATAGTATCGAGTACATGCCACAGCGTCGGTGGTCCAGCCGTAGAAGGGCAAACCCAAGCCTCACTAATGGCGCCGAGGAACCGCCGCAAACCCGAAGGTTCAAAGGCTTTCACACGGTCATTAAGTCGAGTTAGGGTTTTATTCTTCTAGAGGGTCCATAGAATCACCTGCATGTCTTTCCGTATACTTTAAACTTAGAAAATAGGCTCCTGACATTCGATCGCCTCTATCGACTCTCAACGAACCTGCGTGAAGTCGTCTCTATCTGGAATCAATCCACCTGATGACTCGCATCGGGTAAGCAAACTCACCACACGTCCTAGTCATTCATCCTCGGTGACTAGCGACTCGCTATCATATCTCCAAGAACATGCTCATGCTGCAGTAGCTCCAACCATCTGGGCGATATCTCGTCATTTGCAGCAGCAACTGGCTCATACGCCTGTACGCCGAACAACGCCTCAATCCTCCAGGAAAGGCAATACATAAGCGGTCATCTCTGAGTCGGTCTGCTCTAGATCTGAGTAAGACTCTCCACACTGAAAATCTTCAACTCATCTGGGCCCGCTCTGGCGCAAAATCGGACGAATCACCTTCGTCTCTCAAATCGGGTAGACTAGCTATCATCAGTCGCATACCTGCCTGAAAGCTCCGGCAATCTCAGCTCGTAAGCTCCGCAAGCAACAACCTGTCAGTCTCAGCAACAGCTGGTCCATCTGTCCGCATGGTAGGCGACATCACAATCTCTGAGGTATGCTGTACATCAACAGTCCTTTCTCCACTGGCAGCTCTAACAATGACCCGATCATCCGGTGCAAGACCAAGCACTCGCCTCCACCAGAGGTCACAATCACCAACACTAACTCGAGACGTTCCCATGTCACCAGAAAACACAATGGTCGGCCCTCGTATCAAACGAGCTCACACCGGCCGTAACCTTAGCAGCAGCCCAAACTGCGCTCAAACATGGCGACAGGAACCTCAGTCGAGTATCATAGAGAGCACATCAATGGCAAGAAAGGAAACAACAGATCCAAAGTGGATACATGATCATAGGAAAGAACAGCATCAATGAAGGTATGATCATGAAACTAATAGAATCGAGGATCTCAAATGGATGTATAATCCAGGATATGAAGAGAATCACTCATCTCGAAAGAAATGTACATCCTATGGTTCCTTAAGCGGAGTGGCGTGTCGTAAGTATGCCGCGGAACATACCAACGGTACGTCACTCTACTTTAGTCACCTAATCCATCAACCAAGGGTCATCCGAATACGACGAATGTTCGGGTCGAATACCCCCTCGACCAAGTCTAAGTTCCATAAGGTCAAGCCTAAGTTCCGTATATAAACAACGCCCTAGGCTCCACATAGTCAAACTCAGACTCGAACCAAGGTCAACCTAGCGCTCTGATACCAACTTTGTCACGACCCGAAAGAGCACGTGACTGGCCCTTGAACCATATGAAGCCTATAGGACTCCATCTGATCCAAGTAAGCCAAAAGCCCAGAAATCTAAAACCATTTTTAAGAATAAGTAAAGAAATTGGTTTAAATAAATGAAGAAAAACATGTTTGAAATCAGGGTTTTGAAATAACTAAGCCGAATGTATATTTAAAAACAGTAAGTCTTTTCTAAAAATTTCGGCAGAGTTTCTTTTGTAAAACTGGCCCCGAATGGGGTATAACAAGGATAACAATATATGAAATGATAAAGGCATCCCCAAGCGGGAGCTAGCTCTTCGTCAATCGACGGTCACAACCACACATGCAACAATAGTATACAACGCCAAGTGGCGAGGATCAAATCCAAAAGAAAGCTCAAAAACAACAGTAAAACCACAATACTACTAAGCGCGACTCTAAGGTCGAAATAATACATCACTAGTCTAAGTCTGAAACAATAAACAAGTTTTGGTTGATGGAAATTCTAGATACAATGGAATAAATAAATACAATGGTGGTTCTTGATGCGAAAGAATCCACCTACCAAAGCAAATCACCCGCAAGAAGGAAGTGTGCCAGAAATGCCGCAAAAGAACCTGTACGGCAGAACCTGCAAGAACTGTGGCACAACGGGGGTGAGTTGCCAACTCGTGAATAGAAACATCTACAAGCAGAAACCGAATGCAAGACATAAACCTAAGTCAACAATCAGTAATATAATCCACAAGAGTACATCTGAGTGTGATAAGGTGGCAAGGTAACATCTAATCAGGTATGCAGTGCCAGGTACTCAGGTAATCACATGTCATCAGTATAAGGTATGTCTGCATGAAGTAACTATGATGAAACATCAATGATATCAATACACATATATTAGCGTCCCATACCACTAATATTGGTGTAAGGGTATATATAACAGCGCCCTCATACCCTGTTATATATACAAATAAAGTATGATCAATGTAAAACCAGTCTGTATATGATCCATGTCTATATGTATGTGGAACCCGTCCACTCGTCACCCACTGACGAAAAGCATCATGTATGCAATGTGAGCATATAAACAAAATCATGGAAAAACATCATGAAACCCGTGCCTAGCATCGACACGTAAATCCTCCTGTATCGGGCATCCGTCATTCCGGGTCAGCCCTCATCTCAAGGTATATATATATCGGGAATCCGTCAGTCCGGGTCATCCCTCTCTCACTACATCGGGCATCTGTCATTCCGGGTCAGCCCTATATCAATCCATCGGGCATCCGTCATTCCGGGTCAGCCCTCTCTCAGAGTATATATCGGGAATCCGTCAGTCCGGGTCATCCCTCTCTCAGTACATCGGGCATCCGTCATTCCGGGTCAGCCCTATATCAATCCATCGGGCATCCGTCATTCCGGGTCAGCCCTCTCTCAGAGTATATATCGGGAATCCGTCAGTCCGGGTCATCCATCTCTCAGTACATCGGGCATCCGTCACTCCGGGTCAGCCCTATATCAATCCATCGGGCATCCGTCATTCCGGGTCAGCCCTCTCTCAGAGTATATATATCGGGAATCCGTCAGTCCGGGTCATCCCTCTCTCAGTACATCGGGCATCCGTCACTCCTGGTCAGCCCTATATCAATCCATCGGGCATCCGTCATTCCGGGTCAGCCCTCTCTCAGTACATCCTCTAGCACCGAGAAAACACGGGGCGGCGCCCCAAATATCATATCAAGGGAACCGGGTTTTTCATAAAAGAGCATCTTTTCTTAAATAATCCCACGGTCCTCAAAATCAGAAATCACATGAAAATCCACATCAAGAAGTAAATCCAATACGATGTGCTATGCAATCAATCCATGATGTATGCGACATGTAAAGAAAGGTAATCATATCGGAAATCATGCAACATGGAATAGTAATGTGCATATGTTGAGAGAAACTGCTCCTTTAGAATGAATCATCTATGTTTGTGTACAGGTATAAGTGTACAATATGCCAAGCAAGAATCATATCATGAATGCAACAATACTACAGTGTAGTGGCATGGCAATTATCGATGATGAAGTGTGTGAGCCGGCAAATAGTGTATGTAGAACATACGCATCATCGATAATGGTGCTGGTGTCCTAACAGCATGAGAATAATATAGCAATGAACATATGCCAGCAATGCGAAGAGCATGAAGATGCGGAAATCTAGTAGTCAACACCACAGAGAAGTATCTACTATGCAACTACATCTAAGTATCAGGTCAATCAGGAGGGGTAGGTGTGGGAACCACCTAAATCTGAGTCGGTATATATATAAAGATATATAGTCGGTGATCTCGCCTCAATGTCATATCGTAAGATATCCTCGAGTTATGAGTGCGGATCTATCATCAATATTGGCTCGTACGGTAAATCATCGTACGGCATCCCCAAAAGCTGGGTAGGGGTCAACATCTCACTGTCTCATCACATAACAGATATCACCATCGTCAGATCATATAGTCTGGAGTACTACTCTATGTCTAGTACAAAACGGTAACATCAGTAAGTATGCATGCGGGGGTAAACACATATCCCAAGCCCGCAAGAATCACGAGTCATATCCCACATATGAATCGTATCAAATCACCGATCCCAGGGCACCAAGCCCACATCATCGACTCATCTCCAAGTCATCACATATCGTCAATCACAGTGCAAGTACAAGTGATAAGCAAGGGTGTGTGTATATAAGCAAGGGTGTGTGTATAGGTATAATTCTATCCTAGGGTTCGCGACTATGAACTACACTAGTCACTTCTAACCCTATACTATCCATAATACACCTAATGTCAAAATAACTACATAACAATCTATCTACGGACTGCGAGGGTGCTATACGCCATCCACCCGACTTCCCCCCCGTAGATATAATCTACTCACCTGTATCATAATTTGCGGACGTCACCACGCATTTGCCTGTCGTCCCGAAGTCTTCATGGGTACCTACACATCAAATATCGTATATGCGCATTAAAACCAAATCCAAGCTAAACCGGCGTATGAAATCCAAAACGATACGATAAGGGGGCCTATAGGTGAGAACCTTTGGCACACTTCCAAAACCATCAATAAATCCTCTATATCGTCGTATAAACGACAAATAGTCGAGGCAAAACACATTCCACCATTTCAGAATCAAAAATACGGAATACGGAAACTAAAGTCCAAAACAGCAACTCACAAAAGGTGTTCCAGATTTTACCCTAGAAAGAATCTGTCAAAACTAGAAGTACCCAGGGCCAAGAATTGAGGAATTGGGGCTATGCACAGAAAACGAGGCGATTCCTCACTGGTCTGGCCACAAATTGCGGCCAGAAAGGAGATTTTGGCGGCCTCAAGGTGGAGTGGGGAGCTAGGGTTTTGGGTGTTGCCTCTATGGTGCCTGCACATCTCAATTTCCACTCAATATTATTTTAGGGTTCTCGGGGTGTTAGCAGATTCTAATTAACAGTGACAGATTCCAGTTTTTCCCCGATATTGGTTTCTAAAATCCGTATTCTAGTTCAAGCTTCAGGTTTTGGGTTCCAATTCAAACACTAGGGTGTTGGTAAGACCTCTACTGAGCTCAATTTCATAATACAACACCAATTCCCTCAAACCCTAACTAGGTTTTCACCAAGTCCATAATATCACACAATATCGATTAAATCTTAACATGGGTTTATAGGAAAGGCTATAATTAAGCTAATGGTTCAGTAATTACCTCCATTAGCAACTCAAGAAAATTTTCTTGAGTTGCCCCTAGTGGCCAAAATCCTTGCTTCTTTAGCTCCAAGTGTAGACCTAGGGATTTTGCACAAATTTAATGAAAGGAGTTTGGGGTTTTGGGTATGTTTTTGAGATGAAATGAGGAGTTGAAGAGGGGAGGGAAAGGGCTAGGGCAGCAGCAGCAGCACCCAAGGAGGAAGAGGGAGAAAAATGAGAGGAAGAGAAATGGCTAAGGGTCCTAAGTCAATGGTCCACCTCTCTCTCTCACCTACCCTCATCATTACATTTTCTTTTCTCTTTTCTTTTCCTTTTTCTCTAATTCAAATCCTTCTGACACCAATAGTAAACCCAAATGAAAACCATGGCTAGAAAAATGCACAAGTGTGAGAAAAAGTGATATGTGCAAGTTTTGCACAAAATTGCCAAAAAACCCGATTAGCGATTTTAATCGCGATTAGCACTAAATTAGTGTCAAACTAATCACAAAAACTTAAAAATGTCGTAATTCAATAATTTACCCTATTTTAGAATTTTCCATAATTTTTCATAATTTTTCCTAACATTTTTCCTATTTAATTGCATTTAATATTAAAATAATCAATAAAATAATATTAAATTATAAAAATTCCCAAAATTAATATTTTGTATTTTTGAAAATGTTACACAAACCAAGTAGCATACTACCATTTCGAGCAAGATTGTATATACAACTGTGAATATCCCAAGCTTCCATCAAGTAATATACATACTAGTATGATACAGTAATGGCCTCTAGGGCATATACACTAACAGAAAGAATTATGGCAGCAAAGTCATACCTTCTCTCTTTCTTAAGCTCACTCTCTCTCACTCTAAATTTCTCCTACACTCACCTCTCCAAAATATCTGCTTCTTTTCTTTCTCTTTTGTTTTTCACTCATAACTATTCTTAACTCTTTCCCTTTTCTTTGTTTTCTTTTCCTTTTCTTTTCAAAACTCACAAATACAAACACAATAAGAATGAATAACATGCACATGATATGGTGCACTAGCCATGGAAAAATGTAAAAATACGGATTTTGCTTAATCGTGATTAGTAGTGCACTAATCAATTTTAATTTAAATTTGCATATAAATATTTATAAAAATGCCAAAATCCGAAAAATATCATTATAATAAATAAATCATTTTAATCACCACTTATATTCCAAATATTTGTATATACTTATAACATTTTGCGAAAAACCCCTATTCGCCAATTGAATAGTTTTCGCGAAATATATTATTTTAATATTAAATTCCAAAAATAATATTTTTAGATTTCTGAAATGTTACAATCTTCGCCCATTAAATAAATTCGGTACCCGAATTTAAATGTAAACCCCAAATCCAAAAACATTTCAATAATCAGCTCAAATCAACGACGCACCGAAATCACGGAAGTTACAAAAATACCATAGCGCATCCTGTGCGCAAGAAAACGAGTACGAAACTCAAAATCAAACCCCGTCAAGCATTCCGCAATCACTGGAGTTATAATAGAGATGCCAAATCTCGAAATCCACTGCTGAAATCCAAATATACTATAGTCAAATCATAATACGTAAATAGTACGCATACTCGTACAATCCTCTAAAGCTGAATAAAACACATGCAAAATCTTTTCCAAATCGTCGTGCGATGCGTAGCTCACGGCACAAATGGCGGACGACCATTTGTAAAGAAGTAAATATATATACTTATATATGTTTTGCTCAAATTATACGTCCCGCATTTTTGAAATATCTCAGAAGGTTTTCTTGTAAACTTTCGTGTCATTCGCAGACACGTAAGAAATAGCGAGACTATAGCTCCTTTTTGAAAACCTTTTGGTAACTTTTTATGCATGCAAAAGTACTCAAGTACTGTCCTCGGATCAGTCCTGCTCGGCTACTATACAATATAGTATCCATCATCAAAACGCGATACTCATAAATAAAATTGGCCTCAAAAGGCGTATCCAACATCACGTGCGTCTGGTGTGCACATGTCACGACCCGAAAGAGTACGTGACTGGCCCTTGAACCATATGAAGTCTATAGGACCCCATCTGATCCAAGTAAGCCAAAATCCCAGAAATCTAAAACCCTTTAAAGAGTAAATAAGGAAAAATGGTTTTAAGAAGTAAAGAAATCATGTTTCGAAAATCAAAGTTTTTAAATAACTAAGCCGAATATGCATTTTTAAAATGTGTAACCTTTCCTGGAAATTTCGGCAGAGTTTCCTTTGTAAAAACTAGCCCCGAACGGGGTACAAAAAGAATAATATGTATGAAATGATAAAAGGCATCCCCAAGCGGGAGCTAGCTCTTCGTCAATCGATGGTCACAACCACGCAAGCAATAATAATATACAACGCCAAAGGGTGAGGATCAAAATCCAAAAAGAACTCAAAACAGCCAGAAAACCGTAATACTACAAGCGCGACTCTAAGGTCGAAATAATACAACACTGTTCTCTAAGTCTGAAACAATATACAAATTTTGGTTGATGGAATTCTAGATACAATGAGTAATACAGGAACAATGGCGGTTCTGATACAAAAGAACCCACCTACCAACGCAAGTCACCCATATGGAAGCAGTGTGGCAGAAATGCCGCTATGGAATCTGTACGGCAAAAACCTGCAAGGACTGTGGCACAACGGGGGTGAGTTGCCAACTCGTGAATAGAAAATATCTACAAGCAGAGATCGAATGTATGACCCATCCTAGGCTAATACGATCAGATATAAATAAACCTCAATATGAATAAATCTCAAGCATGCTAAACATGCAATGTAATCTCTATACATGAGTGTAGTGCCAAGTGCTCGTGTCAGTGCCTCAGGTAATAGCATATCATAAATGTGAGGTATGATCAATGTAATCAAATCTACATGTATGTGGATCCCGTCCACTCATCACCCAATGACAAAACCATCATGCATGTAAATATCATCAGCATATGCATGGAAATATGAGGATATAAACCACCTGTGTCCCTCGCGACACATCAAAACCATGGAACCGGAGTGTCCAGCATCGACACTCGAAAACATCATGAAAACTGTGCCCAGCATCGGCACGTAAATCGTCATATAATGGGCTCCGTCAGTCCGTATCAGCCCACGGGCTCCGTCTGCGGAATCGGCCCTCGGCCCCAGCAGTACACCCATATCCACCTATCGACTCTGGTCGGTATCCTACGGATAACCGCCAAGTCCAACCAATCACCGGTAGGTACTCTCCACCCTGCCAGGCTCATCGTCTACTCCACGAAAAACATTTCTTGCCCCGGGGAACCATACCGGGTCCACCATGTATCCGCAATCGGCCTCATCCGCCTCCTATAATCGGGTTTCACATGTCGCTCTTAGCACCGAGAAAACACATGGTGGACGCACTGAAATATCATATCAAGGGTAACCGGGTTTTAAAACAGTTACATATTCCCTTTTCAAGCACCCACGGTTCCCAAAACCAGAAATATCAAGGAAACAACATATATCAATGCGTATAATCAGCAAGCATGATGTGTGTGACATGTAAAAGAAATGTAAGCACATCAGTCTGTCATGCAAGAATCATATCCTGAATGCAACAGTACTACAGTGTAGTGACATGGCAATTATCGATGATGAAGTGTGTGAGCCGGCAACAGTGTACGTGGAACATACGCATCATCAATAATGGTGCTGGTGTCCAAGCAGCATGACGGTAATATATCAATAATCACAGGCAATGCAATGCAAATAGCATGAAAATGCGGATATCGAATAATCAGCGCAACAGTAAAGAACCCGCCTCAATAAATATATCATGCAGTCTTGCCTTTTGAAATAAGACGAATCAGGGTTTTTGGTAAAATAAGGGCTACGGTGTTTTAAGAAAAGATGTGTCGTTTGAAAATATCCGTAGAAACCCTTTTGCCTATCTTTAAAATATCCCCGATTCGTTAGTTTTGAAATAGGTATGACTCGGGTCTAGTCTAACGCCTACTATGCGAACTACGAACCCAACAATCAAGTCAATCGGGAGGGGTATGAAAACCACCTAAATCTAAGTCAATATCACATTGTCTCATCACATAACAGGTATCACTACCATCATATCACATCTCCAATACGAACTCTGTCATGTCGCCAAATCTCACGGCCTCAATCGAATCTCATCGACTCATTCAATCCCACGTATCATCCTCAAATCTCGTATATGAACACATAGTCTCATACCCATGTGTAGATATACACACCATCATAAGCGCACAGATAAATGAAAGAATGTATGCAAGTATGTGTGTATGTGTGAATGCACCCGCTACTCTAGGGTTTCGCACTACTAAACCAATACATCCTTATCATCAATGATTCCATTATTACCATCAATAGTCTTAACAACACATAATAAATATATGTGTGTATACGTATTCGTATACATCACCACGGACTGCGGGGGTGCTATACGCCATCCACCCGACTTCTCCCCGTAGATATAAATCTACTCACCTCGCTTCTCGTGTGCCGATGCCGATGTCGCTATCTTCATCTTCTTCGCCTCAACATCACGTAGGGTACCTACAAGTATATCACAACGCTAAAGCACATGAAAATCACATCGGAAACCAAAATAGCACACGCTACTCGCATAGGTAAAAACCTATCGTCTCGCATGTAAACACGATCAATATCCACTTGTCGTTGACGTCCAAACGCCACCCGACAGGAATGAATCACCAAATACCAAAATCCATGCTAAAACAAGTCGTAAATCATACGCCAACTCAAGAAAATCAACCCAGATTTTACCCTAACTGGAATTTGTCAAAACTAGACATACCTAGGGTCAAGTTTATATGGCAAAAGGCTACAGAACAAAAACGAGCACCAGAACCCCTGCTCTGGCCACAAATTATGGCCAGGGGGATTAAATCTGCGGCCAAGGAAATGAGTTGGGGGCTAGGGTTTGGTGTGGTGGTTCCATGGTGCCTGCACATCTCACTGTAAACTCAGTTTTATATTTGGGGTCTCGGGGTGATAGCAGATTCTTAAATACATTCACAGATTCACAGTTTTTCTCCGATATCGTCTCATAAATCCTTATTCTGGTTTCATGTTCAGGTTGGGGTCCAAATTAGCATCACACAAGGGGTCCTAAGGTCACAATAAGCCTCAATTTCACTTTGATTTCAGGTCTAACCCTAAACCCTAACTTGAATTCTCCAAAGTCCACAAAACGACACAATATCGATATGAAACTAGAATTTATGCACAAGAAATGAGATACTACTCTAATAGGTGCAGAAATTACGTCCTTTGGCAACTCAAGAAAATTCTCGAGTTGCTCAAAGTTCTCCAAATCCAATCTTGCTAGGTTCAAAGTGTAGATAGTGAGCTTGGGAGCAAGTTTTGTGAAGTGGGAATGGGGTTTTGGTGAGGGAAATGAGAGGGATCTATGAAGTGAAGGGGAGGGTGATGAGGGAGCAGGAGAGGGATCAGCAGCAGCTCCATGAGAGGGGAGAAAGAAATGGGTGTGAGGAAATGATGGGTATGGTTAAAAAAGTGGGGGTTGACCTAGTCTCTTTCTCTCTCATCATCATCATTATTTTTTTCTTTCTTTTCTTTTCTTTCTCACTCCAATAGTGAACCCAAAGCAACCATGCACCCAAAACATGTAACAAGTGTAATAAGTGTGGAAAATGATATGTGCACATTTTTGCACAAAAACGCTAAAAATCCAATTAGCGATTTTTAATCGCGATTAACACTAAATTAGCATATAACTAATCTTAAAAACTTTGAAATGGCATAATTCCATAAAATACCCTATTTTAGAATTTTCCATAATTTTCCCCCATTTATTTGTATTTAATTATACCAGAATATTAAAATATTCATTAAAATAATATTAAATTATAAAAATTCCGAAAAATCATATTTTATTATTTTGAAAACGTTACAATCTACCCCCCTTAAAGAAATTCGGTCCCCGAATTTAAATTTAAACCCCCAAATACTAAAATATTTCAATACAAATTCCAAGTCATCGGGGCTCCGAAATCATCTATACATAAAACATCATAGCGCAATGCATGCGCGTGAGTACTGAGCAGATAACTCAAAAGAAAAACTCCGTCAAGCATCCCGCAATCATCGGAGTCATGGTAAGGATACAAATGTCAAATCCAATACAAAACCAATATGATGTAGATCAGAACTATACATGTAGACACCCAGTCTATACATGTGAATAGCTGATGTAAATGCATACCAAATCTTTTGAAATCGCCGTGCAATGCATGTAACACTGCACAGTGGCGAACGTTTTTCATAAGAAAATAACTATATACGTATATATCTTTTGTTTAATAGGTACGTTCCGCCGTTTGAAAACAATTTAGAAGGGTTTCCTTGTTTTTAAAACGTTTCGTGTCATATCGGACACGTAGGTATATATGCCGAGACTATAGCTCGCTCTTTGGAAATCCCTTCGATAACTATCAATGCATGCAAAATATATCCAGGTACTGTCCTCTGACTAGTCCTGCTCAGTATGAAAACAAATATCCAATATCACAAAAATGTACTGCTCCAAAAGGAATAAATCCCAAAAATGCATAAAACACCACCCTGTGCGTCTGGTGCGCACAGAAATCAAAATCCATATATGTGCCATACAGGTGCACAAAACAACTTCTAGGTGCAACGGTGTGCACGAAGTATCTGTCATAGGCAACGTGTGTGCCTGACAGCAAAACCAGGTGCATCTGACATGCACGAAGAATCTCGATTTAGTGCATCTGGTGTGCACCAAAATCGTATCTCAAAACATGCGCCCAACAGGCGTGAAAATCCAAGTCGGTGCATCCATCGTGCACGAATGAAAATCTAAACCCTACGCACTCAACATGCACGGAATCACGGAATCCAATAGCAAACGCCGAACATGCGTAAGTCCAGTCTAAAGCACGGAGTGAAAGAATCAACATCAATATCAGAATCAAAATCGATATATCGAATGACATCAAATCGAAGTCAGGTGCAACCGTAGTGCACAAAATATAAATCTGGTGCAACAAAGGCACGAAATATAAATCTGATGCGATACACGCAAGAAACATAAAACTGGTGCGACAAACACACGAAGTATAGAACTGGTGCATCCCATGCACAAATACCAAGCAATAACTCAAATGCGTAAGCAGCAACACCAAGTGTACCCAGGTATAAAGGAAATCATAAACGTGTGCTGCGTGCACAAAACACATATCAATGCACTACAAGCACATATAAGCTATACCGAGTGCAAAATCAAATCGTGTGTGTAATATATGCACAACCTCAAATCAACCGTATGAAATCCATGAAGTCATAATCAAATCATCGGCATAAAATAGGCATGAAATCACAATCAATACCTCAAGAGTAATAACTACGCGCAAGGTATAAATACCCAGTAGGTGCAACCATGGTGCACAAAATCAAATATCATGGAACTCAGTCATCAAGACTAAATCATGCGAATAGATCGCTCAAAATACCAAAATCCAAAGTGACGGATACGTGATAGTCAAATCACAAAATCACAATTCATAAATACCGTCGTCGGTATATCCTCCTTCGAAGTCGAGAAGGTGCCGGTACATCCAATGCTAGCGGCGCAAGATATCTACTTGCCTCTTGCTCATGGCTGGCGTCCTCTGCTTCTGGTTCCTTATTTTCCCTGTGGATTACCAATATCGCAATCTATCGGCTCATCGGCCCGGTCAGGTGTGCTAACAGGAACGATTCCGTTCTGGCACTTTTCTGGTCATCTCTCGGTCAATCTTCACGACCGCTCATAAAGTAGCACATCTCTGGCGCCGACCTCTGGTCCTCTGAATGCACATCACACATCGGCTCCTGGTGCAAATCTTATTGCAGCAGTGTACTGGAAGGAATCCTGCTCAAGATCTCTTCTGATCTCGCATAAGCCAAACCGTACGGAGGCTGGTACTCTGGCGTAATCCTTTCTCGCTCTCTGGACATCTGCATCCTTAATACAACATCTACACGAAAGCTGGTCGCATCCCTACGTCTCTGTATGCGTATCCGACCTTTAATCTTAACGGGGTGTAGTAACAGCTCATCTGCATCTCGCACGAACTTCTTGTCCCGCTTGCCTGTATCATCGTCCATTTCGACATCGCGTCTCCATCTGCGCACTGCAATGTCCTCGTCTACGGTCCCTCCGAAGTCTCTAACACGGACTTGAAATCACGAACACGGTATCTTCGTCACTCAGTAGGAGATATCTAGCCGATCACGTCCTCAGCGTGCATATCGCATCTCTGATGTCAGTGGAGTGGAACGTCATCTCGTCGAAATCTCATGCGAACTCTTTACTCCACTCTGCTTCAATATCAACTGATTCGGACTATCTCATCGTGGCTACATAGACTACGCTCCAACGACTATGCTCGTATATGGTGTCTCCCAAGCAGTGCCCCATCACAATATCCGAAAGATGTTGAACTATCCGATCGACTCGTCAGAACCTCACAATCCCCCAAGAGCTCAACATCTCGGGTACAGTTTAATAGTATCGAGTACATACCACATCATCGGTGGTCCAGCCGTAGAAGGGCAAACCCAAGCCTCACTAATGGCGCCGCGGAACTGCCGCAAACCCTAAGGTTCAAAGGCTTTCACACGGTCATTATGTCAAGTTAGGGTTTCATTCTTCTAGAGGGTCCATAGAATCTCTTTCACGTCTTTCCGAATACTTTAAACTTGGAAAATGGGTTCCTAACATTCGATCGTCTCAATCAACTCTCAACGAATCTGCGTGAAGTCGCCTCTAGCTAGAATCAATCTATCTGGTGACCTCGCATCGGGATAAGCGAACGAACCACATGTCCTAGTCACTCATCCTCGGTGACTAGCGACTCACCATCATATCTCTAAGTATATGCTCATGCTGCAGTAGCTCCAATCATCTGGGCGATATCTCATCACTCGCAGCAGCAACTGGCTCATTCGTCTATACGCTAAACAACGCCTCAATCGTCCTGGATAAGCGATATATCAACGGTTATCACATCCTGGCTGGCCTCTATCAGTGGCTCAATCCTCTGGTGCCGATCAGCACATCTGGGAAATCTCGTAAAAGCGATCAATCCAACGCTCATGGAGCGAAAACACAATAAGACGACGCCTCAATATGTAATCGTATGTCTCTGGAATCACGCCGTGGTCAGTCCTCGTCCACGACGAGCTCATGCTGACGCAACTCGAGCCGTAGCTCACTCTGCCCGTGCAATCACGGCAACAAAACCATAACCAGTATCGATGAGGATAGATCATAGGAATGAATATAATACTGTGCAAGGAAATGTACATCCTAAGGCTCCTTAAGCGGAGTAGCGTGTCGTAAGTATGCCGCGGAACATACCCACGGTACGTCACTCTACTTTAGTAACCTATTCCATCAACCAAGAGTCATCCTACGCGACGAAAGATCGGGTCTAATACCCCCTCGACTAAGTCTAAGTTCCGTAAGGTCAAGCCTAAGTTCCGTATATAGATAACGCCCTAGGCTCCACATAGTCAAACTTAGACTCGAACCAAGGTCAACCTAGCACTCTGATACCAACTTTGTCACGACCCGAAAGAGTACGTGACTGGCCCTTGAACCATATGAAGTCTATAGGACCCCATCTGATCCAAGTAAGCCAAAATCCCAAAAATCTAAAACCCTTTAAAGAGTAAATAAGGAAAACTGGTTTTAAGAAGTAAAGAAATCATGTTTCGAAAATCAAAGTATTTAAATAACTAAGCCGAATATGCATTTTTAAAATGTGTAACCTTTCTTGGAAATTTCGGCAGAGTTTCCTTTGTAAAAACTGGCCCCGAACGGGGTACAACAAGAATAATATGTATGAAATGATAAAAGGCATCCCTAAGAGGGAGCTAGCTCTTCGTCAATCGACGGTCACAACCACGCAAGCAATAATAATATACAACGCCAAAGGGCGAGGATCAAAATCCAAAAAGAACTCAAAACAGCCAGAAAACCGTAATACTACAAGCGCGACTCTAAGGTCGAAATAATACAACACTGTTTTCTAAGTCTGAAACAATATACAAGTTTTGGTTGATGGAATTCTAGATACCATGAGTAATACAGGAACAATAGCGGTTCTGATACAAAAGAACCCACCTACCAACGCAAGTCACCCATATGGAAGCAGTGTGCCAGAAATGCCGCTATGGAATCTGTACGGCAAAAGCCTGCAAGGACTGTGGCACAACGGGGGTGAGTTGCTAACTCGTGAATAGAAAATATCTACAAGCAGAGATCGAATGTATGACCCATCCTAGGTCAATACGATCAGATATAAATAAACCTCAATATGAATAAATCTGAAGCATGCTAAACTGGCAATGTAATCTCTATACATGAGTGTAGTGCCAAGTGCTCGTGCCAGTGCCTCAGGTAATAGCATATCATAAATGTGAGGTATGATCAATGTAATCAAATCTGCACGTACGTGGATCCTGTCCACTCGTCACCCAATGACAAAACCATCATGCATGTAAATATCATCAGCATATGCATGGAAATATGAGGATATAAACCACCTGTGTCCCTCGCGACATATCAAAATCATGGAACCGGAGTATCCAGCATCGACACTCGAAAACATCATGAAAAATGCGCCCAGTATCGGCACGTAAATCCTCATATAACGGGCTCCGTCAGTCAGGATCAGCCAACGGGCTCCGTCTGCGGAATCGGCCCTCGGCCCAAGCAGTACGCCTATATCCATCTATCGACTCTGGTCGGTATCCTCCGGATAACTGCCAAGTCCAACCAATCACCGGTAGGTGCTCGCCACCCTGCCAGGCTCATCGTCTACTCCACGAAAAACATTTCTTGCCCCGGGGAACCATACCGGGTCCACCATGTACCCGCAATCGGCCTCATCCGCCTCCTCGAATCGGGTTTCACATGTCGCTCTCAGCACCGAGAAAACACATGGTGGACGCACTGAAATATCATATCAAGGGTAACCGGGTTTTAAAACAGTTACATATTCTCTTTTTAAACACCCACGGTTCCCAAAACCAGAAATATCATGGAAACAACATATATCAATGCGTATAATCAGCAAGCATGATGTGTGTGACATGTAAAAGAAATGTAAGCACATCAGTCTGTCATGCAAGAATCATATCTTGAATGCAACAGTACTACAGTGTAGTGACATGGAAATTATCGATGATGAAGTGTGTGAGCCGGCAACAGTGTACGTGGAACATACGCATCATCGATAATGGTGCTGGTGTCCTAGCAGCATGACGGTAATATATCAATAAACACAGGCAATGCAATGCAAATAGCATGAAAATGCGGATATCGAATAATCAGCGCAACAGTAAAGAACCCGCCTCAATAAATATATCATGCAGTCTTGCCTTTTGAAATAAGACGAATCAGGGTTTTTAGTAAAATAAGGGCTACGGTGTTTTAAGAAAAGATGTGTCGTTTGAAAATATCCGTAGAAACCCTTTTGCCTATCTTTAAAATATCCCCGATTCGTTAGTTTTGAAATAGGTATGACTCGGGTATAGTCTAACGCCTACTATGCGAACTACGAACCCAACAATCAAGTCAATCGGGAGGAGTATGAAAACCACCTAAATCTAAGTCAATATCACATTGTCTCATCACATAACAGGTATCACTACCATCATATCACATCTCCAATACGAACTCTGTCATGTCGCCAAATCTCACGGCCTCAATCGAATCTCATCGACTTATCCCAATCCCACGTATCATCCTCAAATCTCGTATATGAACACATAGTTCCATACCCATGTGTAGATACACACACCATCATATGCGTACAGATAAATGAAAGAATGTATGCAAGTATGTGTGTATGTGTGTATGTGTGAGTGTACCCACTACTCTAGGGTTTCGCACTACTAAACCAATACATCCTTATCATCAATGATTCCATTATTACCATCAATAGTCCTAACAACACATAATAAATATATGTGTGTATACGTATTCGTATACATCACCATGGACTACGGGGGTGCTATATGCCATCCACCCGACTTCTCCCCGTAGATATAAATCTACTCACCTTGCTTCTCGTATGCCGATGTCGCTATCTTCATCTTCTTCGCCTCAACATCACGTAGGGTACCTACAAGTATATCACAACGCTAAAGCACATGAAAATCACATCGGAAACCAAAATAGCACACGCTACTCGCATAGGTAAAAACCTATCATCTCGCATGTAAACACGATCAATATCCACTTGTCGTTGACGTCCAAACGCCACCCGACAGGAATGAATCACCAAATACCAAAATCCATGCTAAAACAAGTCGTAAATCATACGCCAACTCAAGAAAATCAACCCAGATTTTACCCTAACTGGAATTTGTCAAAACTAAACATACCTAGGTTCAAGTTTATAGGGCAAAAGGCTACAGAACAAAAACGAGAACCAGAACCCCTGCTCTGGCCGCAAATTGCGGCCAGGGGGATTAAATCTGCGGCCAAGGAAATGCGTTGGAAGCTAGGGTTTGGTGTGGTGGTTCCATTGTGCCTGCACATCTCACTGTCAACTCAGTTTTATTTTTGGGGTCTCGGGGTGATAGCAGATTCTTAAATACGTTACAGATTCATAGTTTTTCTCCGACATCGTCTAATAAATCCGTATTCTGGTTTCATGTTCAGGTTGGGGTCCAAATTAGCATCACACAAGGGTTTCTAAGATCACAACAAGCCTCAATTTCACTTTGATTTCAGGTCTAACCCTAAACCTTAACTTGAATTCTCCAAAGTCCACAAAACGACACAATATCGATATGAAACTAGAATTGATGCATAAGAAATGAGATACTACTCTAATAGGTGCAGAAATTACCTCCTTTGGCAACTCAAGAAACTTCTTGAGTTGCTCAAAGTTCTCCAAATCCAATCTTGCTAGTTTCAAAGTGTAGCTAGTGAGCTTGGGAGCAAGTTTTGTGAAGTGGGAATGGGGTTTTGGTGAGGGAAATGAGAGGGATCTATGAAGTGAAGGGGAGGGAGATGAGGGAGCAGGAGCAGGATCAGCAGCAGCTCCATGAGAGGGGAGAGAGAAATGGGTGTGAGGAAATGACGGGTATGGTTCAAAAAGTGGGGGTTGACCTAGTCTCTCTCTCTCATCATCATCATTATTTTTTTCTTTCTTTTCTTTTTTTTCTCACTCCAATAGCGAACCCAAAGCAACCATGCACCCAAAACATGTAACAAGTGTGGAAAATGATATGGGCTCATTTTTGCACAAAAATGCTAAAAATCCAATTAGCGATTTTTAATCGCGATTAGCACTAAATTAGCATATAACTAATCTTAAAAACCTTGAAATGGCATAATTCCATAAAATAACCTATTTTAGAATTTTCCATAATTTTCCCCATTTATTTGTATTTAATTATACCAGAATATTAAAATATTCATTAAAATAATATTAAATTATAAAAATTCCCAAAAATCATATTTTATTATTTTGAAAACGTTACAGCACAGAAATCAAATCCAATACAAGTGCCACAATATGCACAAAAGCAAAATTAAGTGAAACGGGTGTACACGAAAGCATCTGTCCAGTGCTACGGATGTGCATGACAACATTATCAAGTGCATCTATAGGGTACGAAAATCTCAACCCAGTGCAACTAACATGCACGAATGAAAATCACAATCAAGTGCATCCAATATGCACGAATAAAAATCTTTATCGAGTGCAACTAACATGAACGAATAGAAATCCCAATCGAGTGCACCCGGTGTGCACAAAATCTCATACCATGCGCCCAATATGCGCGAAAATCCAAATCAACTGCTTCAGGTCCGTAAAAACATCCAGTGCAACAGTATGCACGATAACGAACATCAAGTGCAGAGGCACACGAAAACATAATCTGGTGCAACCAATGCACGAAATACAAATCTGGTGCAACCAATGCACGAAATACAATCTGGTGCAACAAATGCACGAAATAAAAAATCTGGTGCAACCAATGCACGAAATACAATCAGGTACAACCAATGCACGGAATACGAATCCGGTGCAACAAATGCACGGAATACGAATCCGGTGCAACAAATGCACGGAATACGAATCCGGTGCAACCAATGCACGGAATACGAATCCGGTGCAACCAATGCACGGAATAGCAATCCGGTGCAACCAATGCACGGAATACGAATCCGGTGCAACCAATGCACGGAATACGAATCTGGTGCAACCAATGCACGAAAACTCATCAATATCTTAAATGCTCACAAAACAACACTGAGTATATCAAGGTGTATAAAACCATAAAAGTGTGCAACTGCGTGCAAAAAATCCATCCCAATGCACTGCAAGCACATATATGCTATACCGAAGGCATAAGTAAAGGCAAGTGCATACAACATGCATGAAATAAAATCAACAGTATCGAATCCACGAAACCATAATTACGTGCAACGAAGGCACAAATCGATACCAAGTGCAATAGATATGCACAAATCATAAACCAATGTAGCGGTGTATATAACATAAATCAAGTGCACAAAATATAAATCTCCAGTAGGTGCAGCCATGGTGCACAAAAACATAAATCACGAAACCCAATCATCGAAACTCAAGTCCAAGCGATAAAAGTGTGATACTCGGATCACAAAACGCAATCGCAATAAATGACATTGAGGTACACTTCCTACAATGTCGAAAAAAGTATGCCGGTGCGCCCAAGCTAGCAGAGCAAGATCATCTACTTGCCTCCTATTTACGATAAGGCGTCTTCGGTCTCTGGGTTCCCGTTTTCTCTATGAATTACCAATCTCACGATCCTTCAGCTCGTCGACCTGGCAAGGTGTACTAACGGAACAGTTCTGCTCTGGAACTCCTCTGATCACCGTTTGGCCAATCAACATGACCACTCTAAAACGGCACATTACTGACGGCGGCATCTGGCCCTTTGAACACGAGCGATATAATTGATCCCGGGTGCTAGTATTTATCACTGCGGTGTCCTGGAAGGAACCTGCTCATGGCTTCTTCCGATCTCACCTATGCCGAACTATACGAAGGTTGGCACTCTTACATAACTCTTTTCTCATAACCGGATAGCTGCGTCCTTAGCATGGCTTTCCTCTGAAATTTAGCTGTATCTAATGCCTCAGCACACATATCAATCCTCTAGCATCAACGGAGCGTAACAACCGCTCGCTAACATCTCTCACGAACCTCTTGTTCTACTCGTCTTTATTATCGTCCACTTCAACGTCATCTCTTGTTGTCTGCATATTGCAATTCATTCTCGGCTACGGTCAATCCGGAGTCTCTCACACGGACTCGAAATTACGAACTCGGTACCTTCATCACTCTGTAGAAGATATCTAGCCGAACACGTCCTCGGGAACTCATCCAAATCATTGGAGGAATACACTTTATTCGTCCATTCTCGATCAACTCACAACGCATCTGGGTGAAGTCCTTCTATCTGAAACTGGTCAACTTACCGATCTCACATCGGAGCATCCGACGAACAACGTCCTCTCTTGATCGATCTACTCTAGATCCAAGTAAGATCCTTCAATTGGAATTCTTCAACTCAACTGAGCCTGGATCGGCACATCAAATCTGGTGAATCATATCAGTAGCTCAACTCAAGATAGACTAGCTCTCTTCTGTCACATCTTTGTCTGAAAGCTCCAGCGGTTTCAGCACATAAACTCTGGAAACGACATCCCATCATTCTCAGCAACATTTGGGTCATCTGTCTGCACGGTAGACAACATCACGATCTTTGAGATAGGTTGTACATCAACAGTCCTCTCAATCTGGCAGCCTCTTTCAATGGCCCGATCATCCGATACAAAAACGAACACTTACCTCAAACGAGAGATCACAACACAACACTGTACCTACACGTTCCTGTGTCACCAGCAAACATCATGGTCAGTCCTCGTCCGTGACGAGCTCGCCCTGACCGCATCTCTAGCAGCATCTCTCTCTGCGCTCAAACCATGGTTACAGGAACCTTAAGCAGGTATCGATGAAGATAGATCAAAAGAACGAAAGAAATCAACAAATCCCAAATGGATATATGATCATAGGAACGAATACTATCACAGATCTCAAGATATGAACATCGTAAGGATTCTTAAGTGGGGTATAGTATGGTAAGTATGCCGCGGAACATACGTACGGTACGTCACTTTACTCAAGCTACCTACTCCATCAATCAAGGTCAACCTATGAAACGAAAGTTCGGATCTAATACCCCCCGTCAAGTCTAAGTTCCGTAAGGTCAAGCCTAGGTTCCGAAATATATATGCCCTAGACTCCGCATAGTCAAACCTAGACTCAAACCAAGGTTAAACCTAGCGCTCTGATACCAACTTTGTCACGACCCATAATTTAGCATGTGACCGACACTTAAATTACGCAACGTCTAAAGGCATGATGTAAATCAAGTAAGCCGAAGCCCAGAAAATCTAAACCTTTTTGCGGAAAATAGTTGGGGTGCAGTTTTAAAATAATGGTATAATGAATCATGTTTTTCTTTGAATGCGTAGTTGATGAAACATTAAAATTCAAGTGGATTATACTACAGTTAAAAACATGTTTCGTCTTTAAAAGTTTGGGCAGCACCTCCCTTGTATATTTTGATCCAAAAACATATACACAACAATATATAGGCATCCCTAAGGGGGAGCTAGCTCTTCGCCAACTGGCAGAATCACAACAACGCAATAACATATATACGACGCCTAACGGCGAAGAATCAACCCAGAAAGAACAAATAAAGAAGCAAGACATCAAAACCCAAGAAAAAGCGATCACAAACCTATCGCTCTAAGTCTCGCACAATAACCAAGTCTGACTAGGTCTACCAATATACAATTTCTAGTTCTCATTTGATTTGATGGATTTTATCTAGATACAATAGAATATAACAGTACAAGAAGGGGCACGATCAAATATGTGTCCCACCTACCAAAGCAAAACACCCTGGAAGAAGCTGTGTGCCAGCGATACCGCAACTGATCCCAAGTGGTCAAACTTGCAAGAACTGTGGCACACCGGGGGTGAGTTGCCAACTCGTGAGTAGAAAACATCAGCAAGTAGAAATCGAATAAAACAACGATTTCCTAGGTCACCATATCCTGAAGGTAATACTATGATATCTAGGGTGACCATGTACGCATATATGTCAACAATCAAGTCAATGCAATGACATATATATAAATAAACATCCGACATCGTATGCCTATATGCCTGTCGATATCATCCACGTGTCCATCAACGACACAAACAATATCATGGAATCTGAGTGTCCCACACCGACACTCGAACATCATGAAAACATAAGCCTGTATATATATACGAGGATATCAACCACGTGTGTCCATCAACGACACATCAAAATAATAGAACCTAAGTGTCCAACACCGACACTCGAAACATCATGAAATCCCGTGTCTAACATCGATACGTAAATCCTCATATCTCAGGTGCAGCATACTCAGATCGGCCCTCATATATATCTCATCTCAGACGCCGCATACTCAGATCGGCCCTCATATCCATCTCATATCATAACTCTAAAACGGTATCCTCCGAATATCCGCCGAGTTCTATACAATCACCGGAAGGAAGTAGTCTCTCTGCCAGGCTCATCGTCTACTGCACAACATACCTTTCTTTCCCCGGGGTACCATAACGGGTCTACCATATACCCGTAGACGGCTCATCCAGCTCCTCGAATCGGGTATCATATGGCTTTGAAACGAGAAAACTCATGATGGACGCCTCGAAATATCATATCAAGAGAAACCGCGTTTTTAAGCAATACGTAATCTCCTTTGAAATATAACCGCGGTTCTCAAATCTAGAGATCTCATGAAAACAACATCTCGAGCATATAATCATAAAGTACGATGTATGCAACATAGAGAAGTAATATGAGCATATCGAGCATATCATGCAAGTCAAGTGATAGTACTGAACAATGAATGCACTTTTACTTTTAAGATTAGTCTCATAACATGGCAGTTCTACTGTATAAGTGGCATGGCAGTTACCGATGAAGAATGTGTGTGAGCCGGGAAATCTGTGTATGTGTAACATGCACATCAACGGTAATTATGCAGGTGTACTAGCAAATGATATCATATAACATTAAATACTGGAACGTAGTATGTACATCACTAGGGGTAATATCCTACATAACATGGACAATCAAAGGTATATCAATCTACACATGAATCATACGATCACTTTTTAAAAGATACGAATCGTAGTTTTGAAAGTGGGTGCTAAGATATTTTTAGAAAAAGACATCATTTGGAAACCCGTAGCATCCCATAAAGTTTTCATTTAAAAGATGCCTACGATTCTTCAGTTTTGGAAATAGGTATGGTTCAAGTGGCATCTTAAAATTGGCGATTCCACTTCATAACATCCGATATGACAATAATCCTCAATCAACATTCTTAAATCACTAGCACGGAGCAATCATCCGGTACAACACATCTCGTATGGCAATCCATCGTACAGTAACATCAAACAGAATAGGGAATCTATCATCCTATACAACAATGAGGGTACGGATCTAAAGTCTCGTACGGCATATCAATCTTAATCCTCAAACACACACACACACACACACACACACACACATATACATACATACATATATCTCAAATCACATTTATATCAATCTCACATAATGATATCTAGCATATACGTCATATCTTATTAATCTCACGTTGTATCGATCTCTATCTCATATCATACCATTAACAACTCATACTTGTTCGCTTTCAATTCATACTTATCATGATTCACTTCTCATTTCATATTCTCAAGCAATATATCCATTAGCGTCAACTTTATCATATTTATAACTCATAACATAATCTTCCATATTAATGGCTGCGGGGGTGCTATACGCCATCCAGCCGACTTACCCAGTAGATATAAATCTACTCACCTGCTAAACTCCTCGCTTCGCCGAAGTCGATGTGCTTCGTCGTCTTGGAAGTCCACGCGTAGATACCTACAATCAATAAACATCGAAATGTAATTAAAACTAATATCCGAAAACCGATACGCACACGGATTGCTTATAGGTTAGAACCTATAGCCTACGTATGCAAAATCAACCAAATAACCCTTGTCCGTTGACGTACAAACGTCCAACGACGGAATCCACACACAAATCTAAAAACTACGTTTCATAAATCGGAAAACGAAATTCAGCAACAGGAGAATTCACTGCCAGATTTTACTCTAGGCCAAACTAGGCTATTTTTCATATGGGGTTGCTCTAGATATCAGATAACAATGCCACACACCAAAAATCACACGATTCCACCACGATGTGGCCGCAATTTGCGGCCACATGGAATAAATCTGCGGATAGAAAAGAATGGAACGGGCTCGGGTTTCTAGGGTAGGTTCCTGGTTTCCTACACGTCTCTCTGTAATCGCTAAATAACTTCTAGGGTCCCCAGGTTATAGTAGATCTCAGTATCCCATCACAATTCTCACAAAATACGATATCGGGGATATTCTAAGTTCGTGTTTTTGTTTCGTGTATCTGGTCTGGCCAATAAAAACACTCTCTAAGGCCATGCAAACACTCACTACACCTTAAATTACCACTTAACAACAACTTGGAATTTTCTATGATCACATAACCTAATTTATTCAAATTTTAAACTAACTAGGATAATTAAACACAGATACTAATCTAATGTGAAGGGATTACCTCAATTTGGCAACTTAGGAAAATTCTTGAGTTGCCAAAAGTCTTCAAAATCCACACTTGATTGGTTCAAAGGATATAGAATGAGGTTGTGCATGTTTTATATGAAGGTGGCATAGGGTTTTGAGAAGGAATTGGAGATGATGGATGAAGGTAGAGAGAATGAAGGAGATGAAGAAGAACATGAAGAAACAATGGGGAAAGAATTATGGCAGCAAAGTCACACCTTCTCTTTTTCTTAAGCTCAGTCTCTCTCACTCTAAATATTTCCTACACTCACCTCTCCAAAATATCTGCTTCTTTTCTTTCTCTTTTGTTTTTCACCCATAACTCTTCTTAACTCTTTCCCTTTTCTTTTCTTTTCTTTGTTTTCTTTTCCTTTTCTTTTCAAAACTCACAAATACAAACACAATAACAATGAATAACATGCACATGACATGGTGCACTAACCATGGAAAAATGTAATAATACAGATTTGGCTTAATCGCGATTAGTAGTGCACTAATCAATTTTAATTTAAATTTGCATATGATTATTTATAAAAATGCCAAAATCCGATAAATATCATTATAATAAATAAATCATTTTAATCTCCACTTACATTCCAAATATTTGTATATACTTATACAATTTTGCGAAAAACCCCTATTCTCTAATCGAATAGTTTTCGCGAAATATATTATTTTAATATTAAATTCCAGAAGTAATATTTTTATATTTCTGAAATGTTACAATTTTCCCCCTTTAAATAAATTCGGTCACTGAACTAAAATTTAAACCCCCAAATACTAAAACATTTCAATAATCAGCTCAATTCAACGGGGCTCCGAAATCGATGCCCTGTCTCGATATCCCCTCGACTAGGAACAATTAAAGGATATACTTGTGGACTACACAAGACCCAGTAATATGATCCGCATTATAGTCGTAGTATTCAAGAAAACATCCTAAGGGCTTTATCAACGTGTATCAGAGAGACAGTATAATAATACAAGTTTACATGTTAAGATAAAGAGCAACCAGATAGCATACTATAATGTCGAGCAAGAAAGTCCTCTATATATATGTCCAAGCATCCATTATATCATACAATAATGGCCTCTAGGGCATATATATTCCTAACACATTCCCCATGGGACCACGGCACAATAAACAATGGTTATTCCGTTCACGCCCGGAATCATGGCAAACAATAATAATTTCCTCTTGATTTACGAATTACAATAGAATTATATTGAAATTATCACGAACTAGCATGCAACCAGATAAACTTCTTATTGGTAAAATACGGATTAATGCTATAATATTGAAAAATGATATTACTTGTTAAACAATATAATGCGTACACTTTAAATAATTGTATAAAAATTGATGTAGGTAAAATAATATGTTGCAAGTTTAGGAACTTGCCTCGATTGATATACTCACGATGAAATACGGATTTTCCGAAGTTGAAGTCGGGTTTTGTATCATTGAGAAGAAAAAGAAGAAGAAGGTGAGGTCAGGGATGGTTGCCGGGGTTCTAGGTTCTAAAGAGGGCAAGGAGAGGAGGTAGTAGGGTTGTCGACGAGGAGACGGGGTAACGCCGCCAATGCCGATGATGACGGCGAAGTCGGGAAACGAAGAAGTGAGGTAATCGGAGAAGAAAAGGAAGAACAAGATGATGTCGGCTGTGGTGGTGTTGATGACGCTAAGTTCAACGAGAAGGAGAAGAAAAAGGTGATGAATATGATGGTGGTGGAGGTCGGGTTCCGGTGTTAGCAGGAGATGGAAAAAGAAGTGAGTTCGGTTGTGGGGGTCGGAGCTCAGGCGAGGTCTCGGGGAAGGAGGAGGCGGCGACGATGAAGAAGAGGAGGTGAAGATGAGGGAGCGGTGATGACGGCGAGGAGGTGGTGAGGGCGTGGGGTAGGGCTCGGGTGAAAGTTTTGTAACATTTGATATTATCTACAAATCATATATATATAGGATTAGTATATGTGTTATATATATATATATATATATAACACATATACTAATCCTATATATATATGATTTGTAGATAATATCAAATGTTACCAAACTTTCACTCGAAAATCTCTAAAAATATATATTCGAGAGATATACCCATACGTAAATTCTTTAATTAAAGATATAAAGATTATAAAGATTATTAAATATTAATTATATATGCCCCCAAGTAAGATTTAAATTAACATATATAAAGCTTTAATTAAATATATAAAGATTATTAAATATTTTGTTAACCTATATTTTAGGATTTGCACATAATGCACAAAAGTGAAATGAGATATGAGGTGACATACCATGCAACGCCAGGTAGAAAATATTATTTTATTCATAACTTGTGATATATAAATACATATAAAGATCTAAATATATAATGTAAGTATTATACTAGATTCACATAAATACACTTTACTTATAAATCTCAGATACAATCTTGCACCATATTGGGTTCTAAACATGGGGGTCGGGTCGGATAACGACTACTACTACTATTCGAATCATTAGCAAACCAAAAGATAAAATAAAAGAATTATAAACAAGTCTTAAAATACTAAGTTATATTGTATAAATGTACTAGGGTGTTACATCGGGTCTACAAACTAATCCGTACAAGTTTCATCAGAGAACTGCTATCTGACAATAGGTATGATACCATCTAGGAGTTCTCGACGAGTCCTTTCGATGAACACATTCTCCAATGACCACCTGTGTACAATCTTTGATGTCAAACACCAATAGTTGTGGGATCAACCATCGCCCCATACAGGGTCAAAAATCGTACACGCTAGTCTACTCTTGAATATCGATGCCCTGTCTCGATACTCCCTCGACTAGGAATACATCAAGGATGTGTTTATGGACTACTAGGCCCCACTAGTATGATCTGCACCATATTTCTGGTAGTCAAACAAAATATCCTAAGAACTTTATCAACATGTATTAGTGAAATAGTAAACTAGAGCAAATGTACATGTTAAGATAAAGATTAAGCAGATAGCATACTATAATGTTGAGCAAGAAAGTCCTCTCTATATATATTCAAGTATCCGCTAAAATATACAATAATGGCATCTAGGGCATACATATTCCTAACAATCTCCCACTTGCACTAAGACTAGTTGTTGTAGTATCTCATACCCAACATCCCAAAAAGTCTCTCGAACTGCGTCTGGGGAAGGGCCTTCATGAGTGGATCCGTCCTGTTGTCGTTCGTGTCAACTTTCCTGAGCTCGATCTAGCGGCGATGTACTATCTCCCGAATCAGGTGATACCGTCTCAGAATATGTCTGAATTGCTGATGGGACCGGGGTTCCTTGGCCAAATCCACAACACCATTGTTATCACAATACAAGGGCATTAGATCAACAATGAATGGAACCAAACCAAGTTCAATGATGAACTTCTTCATCCATACAGCCTTTTTGGCAGCATCGTTAGCAACGATGTATTCAGCCTCCATCATCAAGTCTGCAATGGTATCTTGCTTGAAACTCTTCCAATACATCGCCTCTCTGTTAAGGGTGAAGACGAAACCCGAGACAGATTTGCTGTAATCCTTATCACTCTGGAAGCTCGAATTGGTAAAGGACTCCACTTGGAGTTCTCCGTTACCATACACAAAGAACATTTCTTTAGTCCCTCGCGAGTACTTAATAATGTTCTTCACAGCTATCCGATGCTTCTCCTCCGGGTCTGATTGACACCTACTTAATACAATAAGTGCATAAGCTATATCCGGTCCGGTACATAACATCACGTACAAGATAGACCCGACTGCAGAAGCATAGGGTATCATGTTCATGCGAGCCCTCTCCAAATCAGTCTTGGGAGACATCTCTTTGTAGAGGGTGATTCCTGAGCAAGCGAGTAAGTTACCACGCTTAGAATCTACCATACTAAACCTTTTTAGTATAGTGTCTATGTACCTGGATTGGAACAATCCCAACATCCTTTTAGATCTATCCTTATATATCTTTATCCCAAAGATGTAGGAGGCATCACCCAGATCTTTCATGGAGAACTTTTGTGATAGGAAGAGTTTGACCGAGTGCAGCATAGGAAAATCATTTCCTATCAAGAGTATGCCATTCACGTACAATACGAGGAAAACGACCTTAGTTTTTACTACCTTTTTATATATACAGGGTTCATCTATATTTTTGATGAAGTCAAACTCTTTGACTGCTACATCAAAACAAATGTTCTAGCTCCGCGATACATGCTGTAACATTTCAGAAATATAAAATATTATTTTTGGAATTTAAAAAATAAAATAATAAATTTTATGAATATTATAAAAGTATGAAAATTAGTTTTAATGGAATCGTAGAATTATATACATATAATTTGGAAAATAATTGGAATATTAATATGAATTATTAATTATGAAGGAATTTATTGGATGTGGGCATTTTATAAATTAGTATACAATTATTTATATACAACTTTATGTTAAACTTGATTAGTATTTTACTAATTATGCGTTCAAACTAAGCTTGTTTTTGTTAACCATGTGTTAATGTGCCATAACACATTTTATTGTGTTTCATGTATGGTTGCATTTTTACATTTGTTTTTAAATTGTTTTAAAAAGGAAAAATGAGAAAAGGAAAAAGAAAAGATATAATAATGATGGGAGGGACAAGAAAGCATGGTTGTCAGAGAGAGAGAGAGGGGGGAAGGTTCTACAACCATCTTCCCTCTTCTTCATCTCCTCCTCCATTTTCTTTAGCTTCTCTACCACACTTTCTACCAACATACAACCCTCTCATAACTTCATCAAAATCCCATGTTCTCTTCATAAATAATGTTCCTTATATCACTACAAGTATCATGGTGGGATCAATTTCTTGTCTTGAGTTCATTTGGCCATATTAGAATTTTCTTGAGTTGCTCATTTAAGGTAATTCTCTATCTTTTAGTTAAGTGTTTATGTTTCCTAACCTCCTACATTAGTTTAGAGTTAAAAAGTTTAAGTTTTGGTGATCTTTGAAAATTCTAGGGTGATCTTTGATGGTCTAATAGAGTAGTGGTGTTATAGTAGAGATTTTAGAGAGTGACTGCCAGCCTTTAGTGATAGAATCCCTGGTCTAACTGAGTTTAGAAGTCCTAAACACGAACTTAGAATTTTCCGATATCGGGTTTTTGATAAATTGTGGTTTTTTAATAGAATCTGGAATGACTCGAGGACCCTGAAAAATATTTTGCAAATACAGTGAGATATGTAGGCAAATTGGAGGATATCCTAGAAACCCGAGCCCCCAACTTCCCTTCATGATCGCCAGAATTTTCTATTTGGCCGCAATTTGCGGCCTGACCTTAGAGTTAGGGTTTGGTTCTTGGTCCATTGCTCAATCCTCTGATAACTAGGCCTATCCAATGTGCAGAATGTCCTAATTTCACCTTAGGTAAAATTTGGAAGTGCTTTTCTAAGCTGTTGATTTCGTTTTACGACTTTTGAAAACTAGGTTTTTGATATTTGAGTTTTGACTCGGTCGTTTGACGTTTGTGTGTCACCGTCGGGGGTTGATTGGTTGTTCTTGTATGCGTGGACTATAGGTTCTAACCTATGTACGTTTCGCTTGCCGTATCGGTTTTCGGATTTGATTTTGATTTCAATACGATATGATTTGATTTGTAGGTACATTCGCATGGACTTCTGGGGCGATGATGGAGAGCAAGGCATTCATCAACTTCAGTTAGAGCGAGAATAGTAGGTGAGTAAATGTATATCTATGGGGAAGCCGGGTGGATGGAGTATAGCACCCCTGCAACCATAGTACCAGGATATTAGAAATTTAGTGTATATATATATATATATATATATATTAGATATGTATACCCAGCTAATAGAGTTCTGGGATACTATAAACCTTAGTAGTGTACGTGTAGAAAAGTATGTCCCTAGTTATAGTTTTCTTAGTCCATGAGTCATACGTACACACGCTTTATTTCATCATATCCTCATCTCATCATATCATCTCGTAATTATCCTCATGGTTATATATATATATATATATATATATATATATATATATATATATATATATAACCATGAGGATAATTACGAGATGATATGATGAGATGAGGATATGATGAAATAAATGACGCGAGTCGATATGTTTGATATGAGGATGCGAGGCGATATATATATATATATATATATATATATATATATATATATGCTAAGATATGACATGAGATGATATATATATGATGATATGAGATGAAATGATGTACGTGACCATAGATCTGTACTTTGGATTTGATGATATCGTACAATGGATTATACCGTACGTGATATGATGAGGATGAATCGCCGACATATATATATCGACTCGAGAAATATTGATTAAGATCACTTAAGTAGATATTAGGATATATTTAGAACCATACCTATTTTCAAATTAACGAATAGTTAGGCACTTTTAATTGACAAATCTCAAGGGACGCTACGTATTTTCAAATGGCATCTTTTTCTTAAAAACACCGTAGTCCCCATTTTCAAAAACAATGATTCATACTCTTTTAAACTATAACTGTATGGTTCATATGTAGTCACGTATTTTATACTATTCACGTTTACGCTTTTTCTTATTTCTGTTACGCTCATATTACTTTTTATTGGCGACATAAATACTACGTTCTTTGTGCTTATCTCTATATGATTTTGTTTGATAGGACACATGCACTATTACCGATGATGCGCATGTTGCACGTACACATACTCACCGGCTCACACACTCATCATCGATAATTGCCATGCAACATACATATTAGAAACCGCTATATCGTTGTTGTTAGTTATATGTATTCCCTAGAGGCTATTATTGTACATATGATGTATATTATAGTGGATGCTTGGACATATATAGGGAAGACTTTCTTGCTCGACATGATAGTATGCTATTCGGTTGCTCTTTATCTTAACATGTATACTTATTTTCTCTCTATTACATGTTTATAAAGCCCTTAGGATAAGAACTTGACTACCAGGATTATGATGCAGATCATACTAGTGAGGGCAAGGGTAGTCGGTAAGTACATCCTTCAAATGTTCCTAGTTGTGGGAGTATCGAGACGGGGCATCGATATTCCAGAATAGACTAGCGTATAAGCTTCTTGACCCATGTGATGGGCGATGGATGATCCCAAATCCATTGGTGTTTGATATAAGATATGGTATACGAGTGCTTAGTGGAGACTGGGTACACTGGACGGACTCGCCGAGAACTCCTATATGGTATTATACCTATCGTCAGATAGCTGTTCTCTGATGACACTGGTACAGGTTAGTCTGTAGACCCAAGATCGTCATAGCGTCTTGTGTGATTCCCACTGTGCTTTGATTTCCACCTTAACATGTTCAAAAGAATGTGCAAAACGGTAGTTATTGGGTACAGTCCCGAGTCACATGGAGGCAATGAGCGATAGGAGGGTATTTCGTCTCTCCCGGTATTGGGGATTGATGTTGCACTATGCTCGATTGGCTATAACAGAAAATCCCTGGCCTGGGTTGCTTAGATTTACTGGTAAGTGTTATCAGTAGTTTCTCAAACTGTTATGGGCCTTGCATCGGTATGACTTATCAAGCTATTGGGGTCTGACGTTTACTACCCCCAGGCGAGATATGTGACATATCAGGCGAAGAGACCGGACTGCACGATAGTGTTACTGATTGGATTCGCAGGAGTATGAGCAAGCTTGCTTATTGATAGCCGTTACGTTTAGCAGACCGCTGACGGCTTGCGGGTGGCTGATATGATCACCACCTACTGCCGGCGTATTGACGAGTCTTTAGAGTCCTACACAGAGGTTTCTGGCTCAGGCGAAACAAAGTAGGAGCACATATGTGATATGTGCGAGACTGAGATTAATACGAGTATGTGATACCGTATTCTATTCTCGTGATTTGTGTTATCAGCCGGTTATATGTGATATAGCCGGGTTATCGAATCAAGTGTTAATTCGACAACTTGATACAAATGATATTAGTCGGTTATATATGATATAGTCAAATTATTAAATCAGTTATTGATTTAATAATTTAATGTATCATTATATATTTGATATATTAATTTACATTAACTAATATTTTCTCACTTAAGCATTTCTTTTTCTCACTTGTGTACACTTAATATATATTATTGTGTAATGCTTGTTGCTACATGCGACATGGGTGTATGAGACTCACACCATGTTTATGATAATATGGGGTTTATTTATTTAAAGTAAATCATTAATTAGTTGGAAATTAGTCACATGGTTTGAGCTTTGTAAGTTTACGATAGCGCCCCGGCCGTTTATCCGAGGCCAAAATGCGGAAACGAAAACTTTTTCTAAACTTGAAACTGGCGCTATCGCAGACTTTAATCCCGGATCGAACCATTAACCTATAACTAGCAACTATAGAAAGGTTAGAAAAGCTATACCGATCGATCCGTTTCTTTCGGTCTTTGGCCATCAACCCAAGCTCCTCACGGCATCTTCGATCTTCGGTCTTCTCGTCGGAAAAAGCACCACATCTTCAAGTCTTTTTACGGGCTCCCGCTTCTTCCGAAGCAACTCAGACATGAAGTTTGCTAGCCGACGTGTCCAAGGTGAAGTAGAGAATGTGTGTCATCACTTTGTCTTTTGAGGATTTAGTGGATGCTATTAGTGAGGAGATAATGATCTCAAGAAAGAAGAGGAAGAAGAAGAAGTTTTCCTTTTCTTTTCTTTTGTGTTCTTGTGATAAAATGAGAGAGTGTTATGGAAAAATACAAGACCAAAACTATCATAGGCAGCCCTCTTTCTCTGTCCCTCTCATTTCAACACTCAAATCCATAAAAAATGTGACATATGTACAAGTAAAGAGACCATGACTCATCACTTGTGCATGTGTCACAATTAATGCTCTTAATCATGATTTTGAGCTCATTATTTCCATATTCAAACATTAATCCAAATGTTTGAAACAATAAAAAGAGAATGGCATCTACTAAAGTAAACCCATGACGGATCACAAGAGTACCGCTCACCTGTATATACATACCTGCATCCGCATTCCGACTGAATGCGAATGCGATGAGACTAAAGTAATCCAACAAATCTAATACTAGGATCCGGCTTAAACCAAAGCCCACTAGTATGATCCGCCCGATCATGATCCGTGCACTACTGCACGTATGTGATCGAACCCTGCCATATATCATACGGCCTCTACAGCATTTCGCCCGAAACTTGAGAAACTGTCTGTGGGGGACTCTAAAGACTCGTCAATACTTTGGCTGTGGATTTAACCACTAGCACGTCAGTGGTACGAGCTGTACGTAACGGGCTACCAGGTATTGACCAAAAGGGAGGTCGATGAGCGAACTCATCCTGACACCCTACTGAGCCTGTCAGTAACAATATCCGTACAGTCCGGTCCGTTCGTCTATGAGCATCGCATGTCGGGCCTAGGGGGTTGGTAAAAGTCAGACCCCCAAAAGCGGTACAAGTCGTGTCGGAGTGTAGCCCAGAACACCCTGAGATACTACTGGAATACCTACCAGTAAATCTCCTGCCTTGGCCAAGGACTTCGTGTAATGGCTCTCCTAGACACAGCGCGATCTCACCCCTAATACCGGGAGAGACGAAACCCCTGCCGATCCGCTCACTGCCTCCATGTGGCTCGGGACTGTACCCAACTAAAACCTGTTTGCACGACTACTTTGAGCCGTGGTAGGGTAGTAATCAAAGCACAGTGGGAACTCACACGAGACAAATGACGATCTCAGGTCGATGAACTAACCTGTACACATGTAACCATGGAACTGCTATCTGACCTCAGGTATAATACCAACTAGCATGTTCCCGGCGAGTCCTGTCCGGTGTACTCATAACCCAATGAGCACCTGTATACATCTTAAGTGATCCAACTGACACCAATGGCTTGTGAGACCGGCCACCGCCCCTCGTTGGGGTCTCGATTGTATACACTAGTCTACTAATGGAGTATCGATGCCCAGTCTCGAAACTCCCACTACTAGGGACCTTTTAAGGATGTGCTTATAGACCCGAGCTCCCACGTATATGATCGCCATCATACTGCTGGTAGTCAAGCAAGAATCCTAATGGCTCTATCAATGTGTAATAGCGACCTGTAAGGTCACCTAAAGCAGTACACGATGATAAAGATAATCCAGATAGCATACTATCTTTTCGAGTAAGACTGCCCTACCAGCATAGGTCCTCCCTCAATCATTGCAATCACGTTCCTATGATCCAATAATTGACTCTGAGGGCACTATATCCCACAATCTCCCACTTGCACTCAAGGCTAATTATTGTGATGCCGCATACTCACAGCCCGTGTGATATCGAACACCCAACTCCTCTACTAATCAGTTTCACAAAGACCATTTGCGAAACTATTGCGTTCGAGGAATAGCCTCAGTAAGTGGATCCGCCCTAATGTTTCTTTCTATGTCTCTCTTTATCTCAAGTTCGCGGAGAAAGCCATCTCCCGAAATGAGCAATACCTGTCTTAGAATATGTTTGGATATCTTATGGGACCTAGTTCATAAATGAACTCCAAATCCAAACTTCGTAGACTGCATCGTCAACTGAATTTAATCAGTATCCTGCGTCATGCCTCCCTCAGTGTCCGCTTGGATCACCTGTCCAAACCACTTCCCCTCGTGAGAGGGAAAACTATAACTCTGACAGTCACTCTATCATCCAGGTCACCTTGGAAGCCTGGAATGATAACCGTCTCCCGAAGTAGGCTGACTTTATCATATCCCTAGAACATCCACTTATGTTCTAAAACTGCTTCCGAACGTTTCTCCAGGATAGGATTAATATCAACTTATTGCATCTAGTGCAAAAAACAACGTTTGGTGTGGTACTTGACATCTCATGATTGACTCAATTGCCTAAGCAAGTGATCTGCCAATCATGCACATCCCTCTCCCCTTTAGTCTGTAAGACACCTTTAGAGAGGGTGACTCCATCACCTGCAGGTATAGTACCGTGCTAGGAGTCATCCATTCTAAAACACCTTTAGAATGCTGTCTAAGTACTCTGATCGGGAAACTACCCAAATCAAGATCTAAAACCATAGATCTAGTAACCAGAATGTCTGATATTTTATCTATATCCTATGTGGAGAAACCACTATGTGACAACCAAAGTATAACCGATCGTAGTATAGGAATTTTACTTCCTACTATGTGTATGTCATCCAAATACCATGACATCACACCCTACTACCTTCTTAACAGATCCATCTCCTATTCTGATGAAGTCAAACCTATGACTGTCACATCAGAAATAGATGATCTATCTCCGCTATATCTGCTTTAGTCCGTAAATAGACATAAGCTACTTGTCCACTATGCTTCCGCTGCTCCCATTGACTACGAAAACCCTCTGGCAGAGTCATATACATGTGCACTTCTAAAGCTAGTTTAGAACGACGCTATAATCATCCTCCTGCCGGGTCTCACAGTCTGGAACAACAGCAATGGCAAGTTTGGGTAAACAAGAACCTCCTTGTCACCGAGTTTGAGCATACCGAAGTACCTCTCGAGTGCCTGAGGTTACCCACCATATCTGCGGAGTGGCCAATGGAATGTCGAACCAGATTGAATCTTTAGGTCCTATTAAATTTTCAGTAATCGTTTGTGGTTCTGGAATCACTTCCAGTTCTACCATACTCCCACTACTGTTTTCTGAAAAAATCCACTTTACTAAATCTGTGGCGAGTCAAGAACAATATCACTATTGATCTTCCAGATGGTAGAAAGTCAACCCTCGTCATAGCCCGGGTCAACCCACAAACAGCCATTACAGAAACGTGCCTTGAGTTATCTAGAGTCTAGTTTTAAGCATAAGCCGGACAACTCCCCGTACCTTAACATTGATAAGATATGAACTATTCTATATCCTAATATAGAAATAGAGGCACATACTTAATTGGAATCAGATTCAAATCATACAGCTGTCTTCAGTGCATGTCGACTAAATGGAAGGAGGCCGATCAACGTTACTCAACTTAAGAATACATCCAGATATGAGTACCCTGAAAGAGAAGCAAGTTCTCATAATCATTACTATCAATTGAATACCATACACAAGTATCTACATCTTCGATGACCTTGAAGAATCCCGATACTTGCAATACCCGGTTCTCTACTTTATTCTTATACCTATAACTTCTCAAAACTTAGACCTTACATTTCTACGAAACACATGTCTAAGAACTAGAGAAGTCACAAGTAAACAGAATATAGTACGAGTACCAACCCCTCTGTCCTCATAGACACTGGACAACATACAATACTCCATATAAGTCGCCTGAGTCTAATAACTCATTCCCTGTGTGTCATAGGTTGAAAACTGTACTTATGGTAAAGAAGAATTACACCGCTGTTTAATGCTCCTTACCTAACCATCCACTGATATAGGTAAATGTCATAGACATAATTTCAAAAAGTTATATCTCACTTTATAAAAATAAACGTACAGATATATCAATTTGAAATTGGTAAATAACAACGGATATTCAAAACCAAATATTTGCCGTCCGGCAAACTACCCAGGCGATCTCCTCAAATATCACCAATTACAACGAATCCCGATATAATGTAGATGATCACCTAATTCCCAATAACTTACTCCCACTCATCATCTGTAAAATCATACAGATGTGAGAATCAAACCTGGTAAATACATACCCTGGAGCAAGGGCTAATTGGGAAATCAGTTTTCTTTTAACAATACACAGTGAAACTGAAACATGTAAATGTTTCGAAGGGGTATTCGGGTATTCCTAGTAATGCCACTTCCATTATCCAGATTCATGACTGTTACCGTATATTTCTTTGCCATCTCTCCAAATCCCTTTATATGTCTTTAGTCATTACCTTCTGCACACCCCTTTAGGCTAAATGATTTTCTTCCTTCCCTACCGTTCGGCACCAGCTTATGGTTTGGAAGAAGACTATCCAATAAGCATAATGGGTGTACTCTCCTAATCCTAGGAGTACTCGTAACCTGAGAGAAGGTGAAGATAAAAGAAAACTGAATAAACCTTATTTCTATTTCTCCTGAACCAGAATCTATCCTCGAACTGGAACAAGTTCGTATATAACCATACGATGGAGTATCCAAAAAACTGTGGATCTTCGTAGTGATACGGAGTGTTCTGGAGAAATACAAAGGTGATGTAGGATTGGCGAAAAAATACTTGGTTTGGTCGTGAATAGCAGTCGCAATTTACTTTGCCCTCTTACTAATCCCTTTATTTGTCTTTACTTAATACCTTCGTACACTTTTTAGGCTAAATGGTTTTCTTCATGCCCTACCTTTTGGCACCTTCCTATGGTTTGGATGAAGACTATCTAATTTGCATAATAGGTGTACCATCCTAATCAAAGGAGCACTCGCAACCTGAGAGAAGGTAAAAGGAAAAGACAACTGAATAGTCCTATTCATTTTCTCCAGAACTGGAAACCATCCTCGAATCTGGAATAAGTTCCTTCAAGTTCGTATATAACCATACGATGGTTTTATCCAATGGAAGTGGATGTTCGTAGTAATACGGGGTGTTCTGGAGAAAAGGGTAAAAGTAGGAGTGGCAATGAGGTATGCAACTCAGACAATCCAAAAGCCAGTGTTTTAAGAAGGTTCGGTTAATTTGGTCACTGAGTCATAGTCAAGGGTCGGGCCATGGTCCCTGCCAAAGAGAGAGAGAAAAGAAACACTCTGCTTGCACTCTAACCTAGATCAGAATGGTTATCAATTTATCTAATCAGGAAACCTCCCACTGTAACCTCAAATTCTCCTCCAAATCTGAAAGAAGAATTAGTCGGGATTACCCGAGGAGTAAACCAACTCATCAATGGGAATCGGGATCCAACTATCATCGCATGATAACGTGATGGAATCCACTCACGTTATCACACTCCAGAAGGTATGCGCATATCTGGCAAGTTTCAGTTTCTTTAGAAACTCCCGATGTGATTTTTACCCCATGCTCTTATGACCTTGACTAAGGCCAACAAATCATAAGTCATATGTCAAGTTGTACCCGTCATTGTCCAGGTTAATTTGAACCCACCCGTACAAGCCCTTGACTAGGGCCAACAAGTCTGTACGACTATCCCAAACCAACGCATCTATCTATACTGCAGAAAAGTAACAAATAGCTACCATACACTATGCCTTAACTAAGGCCAACAAACATAGCATGATTACTAAGTGCTACCCGTCTGAAATGAAGGAGGGCTACGAATGGTTTTTGGCGAAAAACCTTTAACGTAATGAACTTGATATCGTTTAAGGAACCGGATAGCTTTTTATAAAAATATAGTAGCGAAAACCTTTGCTAAAGAGGTCACTCCAGGTGGAGGGATCTTTTCTCTTTCCCCGTAGAATGAGGTGCAGGATATTCCAACTGAATACCACGATGCAAAGCAAAAAGGCAATCGGCTATAGTGAAGTTATTACCCTGACGCAAACTTCTGTCCAAGGGGTCACTCCCGGTGAAGGGATCTTGGCCTTTGCCTCGTCGACTGATGTGCTGGATATTCATAACCGAATACCACTGTACAAAACAAAAGAAAACGTCCTTGCAATAACAGCTTTTTGAAAAATGTTCCAACAACATCAGAATAGGTTTGTTTAGCTTGCATTGATCCGAATCAATGCACTCCCATCAATTAATCGCACTACAAAAGAACGAAAATATGATGTACGTATATGCCATCCGCATTCGCTACTGGGTCCCGTCATCATCCGTTAGGTTACTTAACTAACGACAGAGCGGGAACTGGACTAGCGCGGGTGTAAAACATATACAACATCTACTAGTATATATATCAATATATAATATTCGCTCTTGGCGTGTTAAAATGCATCATCACAGAAATGTAATAAGCATCACAGAGCAATACAGTTAATCTGGGATCCCCGGGTTTCGTAGAGCCGCTACAGAAACCCGACGTTCCCCTGGTAGTATGGATAGCCTGTGTAATGAAATCTTAAACCCCTACGGGCACAGCAAGTTACCCGCCAAAACCTGAAGCGAGACAGCCCCCTACAGTAAAGTGAATGGACCACCCAGCACTTCACGGAATCCGGTACCTTGAGCACCCCTCCTTGGGTCAACCTATACCCCCTACGAGTGCGGTGAATAGCCCGCCAATTCTAGAGTGAAGCCCCCTCCGTCTCAAAGCCATGAGATGCGGGCCCGTTGCCCTCTAGAACCCAGCTACCCATGCACCCCACCGCGGGGTAATCCTAGTACAGAAAGTAAAAATATATACAACGGGTACATCGACCTTAGCCCGGTCGTGCCCCAAAAGAATAATATACGAATAGGCAGTGACGACAGTCAACATGTCAGATGCACGCTCAGCAATATCAAATGTACAAATACAACCAAACTGTACTACCATTGCATCTAGGCTATCCACTATGACAAATCCACAACATCACAGCACAACACAGAACATCAACATGAATGTCACGTTCGCAAATCCGTCTAAAAGAGCTATAGCAATTAGACAAGATTTACCGATCAAATGACATTCACGGTCACAGATATAATGTAAGTACTGTAAACTAACATGTTTAAATTTTCGATCGACAAAATTTCCCGAAGTGGGCCCCAAGCACAATTCCCAGTACACAAACAAATTTGGGCCCAAAAAAAAATTTCCAGAAACCGCAATTCCAAGTTTTAGATCATTGCAGAAAAAATGGTGCATTGAAGGCACAAAATGGCGGCGGAATCGCGGCCAAAAGAGGGGTATTTCCGCGGTGGAACAGTGTCATCATGCAACGAAATTTTCACAGATTTCTTAAAAAAGCCAGCCTGATTTTTTGCAATACTCAAAATAATTTTTCGACGAAAAAAAAATTTCGACAGAAACTGCATAAATTGGAATCGCGGTTTTGGAAATTTCGTTCGATCGAAATTCTAAATACATTAGAGCAAGCTAGTAAAGGTTAATGGCATGGCTCTGATACCATGTAAGTCTACGGTAGCGCCCCATCCATCTATCCGAGGCCAAAATGCGGAAACGAAAACTTTTTCTAAACTTGAAACCGGCGCTATCGCAGACTTTAATCCCGGATCGAACCATTAACCTATAACTAGCAACTAGAGAAAGGTTAGAAAAGTTAAACCGATCGATCCGTGTCCTTCGGTCTTTGGCCATCAACCCAAGCTCCTCGCGGCATCTCCGATCTCCGGTCTTCTCGTCGGAAAGGGCACCACATCTTCGAGTCTTTTTACGGGCTCCCGCTTCGTCCGAAGCAACTCGGACACGAAGTTTGCTAGCCAACGTGTCCAAGGTGAAGTAGAGAATGTGTGTCATCACTTTGTCTCTTGATGGTTTAGTGGATGCCATTAGTGAGGAGATAATGAGCTCAAGAAAGATAAGGAGAAAGAAGAAGTTTTCCTTTTTTTTTTCTTTTGTGTTCTTGGGATAAAATGAGAGAGAGTGTTATGGAAAAGTACAAGACCAAAACTATCATATGGCAGCCCTCTTTCTCTCTCCCTCTCATTTCAACACTCAAATCCATAAAAAATGTAACATATGCACAAGTAAAGAGACCATGACTCATCACTTATGCATGTGTCACAATTAATGCTCCTAATCATGATTTTGAGCTCATTATTTCCGTATGCAAACATTAATCCAAATGTTTGCAACAATAAAAAGAGAATGGTATTTACTAAAGTAAACTCGTGACGGATAACAAGAGTACCCCTCACCTGTATATACATACTTGCATCCGCATTCCGACTGAATACGAATGCGATGAGACTAAAGTAATCCAACAAATCTAATACTAGGATCCGGCTTAAACCAAAGCCCACTAGTATATCCACCCGATCATGATCTGTGCACTACTGCACGTATTTGATCGAACCCTGCCATATATCATACGGCCTCTACAGCGTTTCGCCCGAAACTTGAGAAACTGTCGGTGGGGGACTCTAAAGACTCGTCAATACTTTGGCTGTGGATTTAACCACTAGCACGTCAGTGGTACTAGCTGTACGTAACGGGCTACCAGGTATTGACCAAAAGGGAGGTCGATGAGCGAACTCATCCTGACACCCTACTGAGCCTGTCAGTGACAATATCCATACAATCCGGTCCGTTCGTCTATGAGCATCGCATGTCGGGTCTAAAGGGTTGGTAAAAGTCAGACCCCCAAAAGCGGTACAAGTCGTGTCGGAGTGTAGCCTAGAACACCCTGAGATACTACTGGAATACCTACAAGTAAATCTCCTGCCTTAGCCAAGTACTTCGTGTAATGGCTCTCCTAGACACAACGCGATCTCACCCCAAATACCGGGAGAGACGAAACCCCTGCCGATCCGCTCACTGCCTCGATGGGGCTCGGGACTGTACCTAACTAAAACCTGTTTGCACGACTCCTTTGATCCGTGGTATGGTAGTAATCAAAGCACAGTGGGAACTCACACGAGACAAATGACGATCTTAGGTCGATGTACTAAACTGTACACATTTCACCAGGGGACTGCTATCTGACGTCAGGTATAATACCAACTAGCATGTGCCCGGCGAGTCCTGTCCGGTGTACACATAGCCCAATGAGCACCTGTATACATCTTAGGTGATCCAACTGACACCAATGGCAGGTGAGACCGGCCACCGCCCCTCGTCGGGATCTCGACTGTATACACTAGTCTACTAATGGAGTATCGATGCTCAGTCTCGAAACTCCCATGACTAGGGACCTTTTAAGGATGTGCTTATAGACTATAGCTCCCACGTATATGATCCCATCATACTGCTGGTAGTCAAGCAAGAATCGTAAGGGCTCTATCAATGTGTAATAGCGACATGTAAGGTCACCTAAAGTAGTACACGATGATAAAGATAAACCAGATAGCATACTATCATTTTGAGTAAGACTGCCCTACCGGCATAGGTCCTCCCTCAATCATTGCAATCACGTGCCTGTGATCCAATAATTGACTCTGAGGGCACTATATCCAACAAGCTTAGTGGAAGCTTGTAGAACCACTGACTTAGTCCACTAATTTTGTTTTACATTATATATTTATTAACCCAACCATTACCTTAAGCCATGGTTATGTCTCTACATGAGTTAATATGAGATATAATCTCACCCATGGTTGCTATTCTCACTCATGAGATTCACTCTATTCTCCACACTTCTTCTTCTTCTTCATCTCCATCAAGCTCTCTAGCTTTTTGGGAGGTGAAGAAAATTAGTGAGAAAATAATTTCTAAAGTGAGCAAAATTCCTACTTCATGAACCTACACTAGATTAGCCATTTAGTTTAGGATGATTGCTTCACTAATTCCAAATTAGTGAAGAGGTAGCTTGAGTTAGTGTCTCCTCGACGTAGGTCATCTTCGGCCTCGAAGACTTCAAGCAAGCTTGTTCCTTTCATCTTGTGGAGCCTTTCTAGAGTCCGGGAGTACACTACTTGGAGAGAAGGGACTGCTACACGGAGCTATTGAAGTGAAAGACTGGTCTACAAAGGTTGTATTCCTTGTTCACTTAGATGTAAAGATATTTACATGCATGATTCGTCTAATTCTCTAGTTAAGATCTTGGTTAAGGTTCTTTAGCGCGCCATATTTTGTAAAATGGCATGGGCGATGCCTCCCGAAACCCAGTGGCGGTGCTGTGGAACCCTTTGGTGGTATTAGAGCCAAGCTAGAGAATTAGACGATGTTTGTAGTATTTCAAAACAGAAACAACTCCGCAACACTCGAAACAAAAACCTAGTTTTTGTCGAAATTTTCATTGTCTAAAATTTTTTAAGCAGTTGCAGAATGTTATATGAGATGTAACATGAACACCATAGAAATTTTAGCCCTACCTGTTTTATAGTAGGCTTAAGGCTTCAATTTTTTGTGGTGTTCCAGTCTCTGGGTTTTGGTGTTTCAGGTGTTGCTTGTTTTTGCTGAGATTGCATGTGATGTTATCTTTAAGTAAAGGCAATCTGGAGTGCTTCGTAGTCGTAATTCTAACATCGTTTCGGATAATCTTGACGATGTTAAAAAGTTCGAACGAATATCAAATACCCATTTTTCTCCCTCGCTGGAAATTTTCCAAGAGTTGGATTTTTCCAAGCTTAAAATCTTCAGAAAATCATGCAGGTGTTTTCTATGGACCCTCTAGAAGAATGAAACCCTAACTCGATTCTATGACCGCCGGAACCGCCACCAAACCCTAGAGTTTGTGGTAGTTCCGAGGCACCATAGGTGAAGCAAGGGTTGGCCCTTCTACGGTTGGTCCATAGGTGCTGTGACATGTTCTGGGTATCTTTAAACTGTGCTCAAGTGTTGAGCTCTCTGGGAAATTTTGGGTGTTTATTGATTCGATCGAAAAGTTTAAAATCGTCTCGCTATCTGTGTTTGTGATACAATATTTGGAATCCACAAGATTTAGTTTTGTGAAACTGATTTGAATTTTATAAATCAAACAATTTAGTCTCATTTGATTGGTTGCCACAGGATTTTGATGTGGATCAATAGTCCGTCGCAATTACTTAGTGTACGCGGATACTCGCCGGGTAATCTTACTAGATAGCCATGCCCCATAGCCCCGACCAAGTGGTTGTAGGAGAACCCCGTTGCCAAAAGCATCCCTTCGGGTGCTCACGGCTGCGGTGTTCCGCCTAAGTGCACTTCGTCAACGGTATCGTGGGGTGCGGCCGTCTACTAATGTTTCCGACGAGCATTCAATCATGTTGTCGGGAATCTTGTTGAATTGCCCGACTTGTTATTGGAAAGTGTTTTCAATAAAGAGACTAAAGTGCGGGGTTTATAATTGTTAGGCATGAAATTCAGAATATGTGATATTCCGGGTTTATGATGTCTAAGAAATTCATTTGGTTAGGCATGAAATTCAAAGTATGTGATATATTGGGTTTATGATGTCTACGGTTGTTGTGGATTCCAATTGTTGTAGTTTTTCACTTTATTTTCTGCGACCGTAAGTGTAATATGTGGTGTATTGCCGGTTTCGTTGCTATATGTCAACGACAATTAGGATACGCATATTTACTGATGTTGATGACATGTGATATTATGTGTTGTTGTGATATGTTATATTGGATCGTCGTGTTTTGAATAGCCGGGTTTTTTATGTGAGATGATAGTTTTTCATTTTCATTCATGTAAAAACTTGTATGTAATATTATTTTATTGGGGTACTTTCGGGTTGAGGATGATGTCACCATTGTTGTATATTATTTACATTTCTGCATTAGGATAGACCCAAGGCAGGGAGCACAAGTAACCGGGTTGTAGAGTCCAATGGGAGACAATCAGGAGGAGTCGAGACCGGGTCTCCTAACTCTAGAATTGGTAGGGTTGCTTTCCGCTCTCATAGGGGTCTAGGGATGTGGGTTTGGTTATTCATTGCGACCGTGGAATCTGTGTTTTTTACTGGCTTAATTTAAAACAAAGAATTCCTAGTATATCAAATATTTCATATGTTATCTTCTGCTGCTGATATTATGTGACGTGATCACTTTATTTGATGAGACGATTGTTACTATTATATATATGATATATAATAAACGTTGCTTATGTTTTTCACCCGCGCTAGTCCCACCCCGCTATTCCGTTAGATAAGTAACCTAACGGTGCATAATAGGACACTACGGGGAATGCAGATGGCATAAGCGTACGTTCTACTTTCGTTTCTTTTGTGATGATTGGGAAACATATTTTATGGGACTTCATTAATGTGATTAATGAAAAGAAATAAACCTAAAGATGTTGCAGAATCTTGTTTTAAAACTGGTAGCTCTAGTTCTTGCTTTGCATAGCGTTATTCCTTGAAGAATATCCAGTACCTTATTCGATAAAGAAATAGCCGAGATCCCCTCACCGGGAGTGACCACTTTAGCGAAACTGGCAGATGATACAACCCACCCGGTTTTGTTTTTGATTGCTTTTTTAGTTCATGCTTTGCATAGTGGTATTTGTGAAATATCCAGCACCTCATTGTCGGGTTACTAGGCACTGTCACAAGGGTCTATAAGGCTTCAACCATGCCCGATTTAAAATTTAGACGTGCCGAACAACCCAAAGCGAGGATCTTTGATAGATAATTAGGGTTAAACATGCAAGTAAACATCTTTACAACTAAGAGAGAGGGATTACAACCTTTGTAGTCCGCTCCTTCGCTTCATAAGCTCCGAGTAGTAGTCCCTTAGCCGCGATCCATGATCTCCCGAACTCAAGAGAAGCTCCACAACCAGAATGATCCATGCTTGCTAGAAGTCTTCCTTTTCAAAGATGATCTACCTTGAAGATTCTATAACTCAAGCTCTCACTTGTATAATCAAGTATTAGATAAGTGAACACCCTAATCTAAGTGGCTAGAATAGATGAGGATGATGAAGTAGGATTTTAGCACTCTTTTATTTTCTTAATCTCACACTAATTCATCACAAAAGAAAAACCTAGAAAGCTTTTCAAGAGCTCAAGGAAGAAGAAGAAGAATGAATATCATTTTTGATGAATAATGAATTATTGTTATCATTACAATTGCAACCATGGTTAACTCAAGAAAGACTTAACCATTGTAGAGATTTAACTAGGGTTAAAGGGTGTGGGTTGGGTTAGGAAAATATCTCCAAAATATCAACACATAATATCTTGTAAGAAACAAAAGAAAAGCTTCTAGAAGCTTCATGAATAAGCTAACCCAAATCAAACCCTAACCATGTTTAATCTCCACTAAACATGTTGCATTTGTAATCATAACTTGTTACAATATTATATATCATATATAATATATTTTTGTAACAAAAGAAAATAATACAATTAATATATATCGCATTTATATCAATGTATTATCCGGTGAGAAAATGAATCAATAAAGCGAGCCAATATTAGATAATGTAATGTAATATATCAGATACATATATTTATACATTAAATTATCGAATCAACACTTGATCCAACATTCCGGCTATTTCTCAAATAAACGACTAATATAAACTGTATCATTTCATCGAATTAACACTTGATCCGATGAGCCGGCTATATCACATATACCCGGCCGATATCAAATATCACGAGAATAGAATACGGTATCCCATATCGTATTATCCTCGGTCCCGCACATATCACATATGTGCTCCTACTCCGTTTTGCCTGAGTCACGAAACCACTGTGTAGGACTCTAAAGAATCGTCAATACGCCGGCAGTTGGTGATGATCATATTAAACACCCACAAGTTGCAAGCGGTCAGCTAAACATAACAGCCACCCAGGTATTGAGCGATCAGAGTATCAACAAGCAAGCATTTACATTCTGCTGTGAATCTAATCAGTAACACTACCTTACAGTCCGGTCTCTTCGTCTGATATGTCGCAAATCTGGTCTAGGGGTGGTAAACGTCAGACCCTTGTAACCTATAAGTCGTGTCGATGTGAGGCTCATAACAGGTCGAGAACCTACTGATAAAACTTACCAGTAGTACTCAATATCCGCCCTCGCCAGGGACTTCCACTTATAGCCAATCGAACATAGCACAACTTCAACTCCCTATACCGGGAGAGACGAAACCCCTCCTATCGCTCATAGCCTCCATGCGATTCGGGACTATTCCCAAAAGCCACCGTTTTGCACGCCCTCTTGGACGTGGTAAGCTCAAAATCAAAGCACAGTAGGAATCACACAAGACACTATGACGATCTCGGGTCTACAGACTAACCTGTACCAGTGTCACTAGAGAACTGCCATCTAACGTGAGGTATAATACCATCTGGGAGTTCTCGGCGAGTCCGTCCAGTATACCCAGTCTCTGCTAAGCACCCGTACACCATCCTTGATGTCAAACACCGATGGATATGGGATCATCCACCGCCCATCATATGGGCCAAGATGCGTATACGCTAGTCTACTCTGGTGTATCGATGCCCTGTCTCGATACACCCTCGACTAGGAACAGTTATAGGATGTACTCGCTGACTACGCTGGCCCCACTAGTATGATCTCATCATAGTCCCAGTAGTCGAGTACATATCCTAAGGGCTTTATCAACATGTGAGAACAAGACAGTAAACTAATACAAGTCAACATATTAAGATAAAGTATAACCAAATAACATACTATCATGACGAGCAAGAAAGTCCTCTCTGTATATATCCAAGAATCCACTATAATATACATTATATGTACAACAATGGCCTCTAGGGCATATATATAACTAACAATCTCCCACTTGCACAAAGGCCAGCTGTTGTAGTATCTCATACCCAGCATCCCGAAGAGTCTCTCAAACTGTGTCTGGGAATGGCCTTCGTGAGTGGATCCGCAGTGTTGTCCTTCGTATCAACTCTCCTGACCTCGATCTGCCTTCGATCAACTATCTCCCGGATCAGGTGATACCGCCTCAGAATATGTCTGGACTTCTGATGGGACCTGGGTTCCTTGGCCAAAGCCACAGCTCCATTGTTATCGCAATACATAGGTATTGGATGCTCAATGGACGGAACCACACCAAGTTCAGTAATGAACTTCTTTATCCAGACAGCCTCTTTGGCAGCATCGTTGGCAGCGAAGTATTCAGCCTCCATCGTCGAGTCTGCAATGGTATCCTGTTTGGAACTCTTCCAACACACCGCCCCTCCATTGAGGGTAAAGACAAATCCCGAGTGCGACTTAGAGTCACCCTTATCACTTTGGAAGCTCGAATCGGTAAAGGACTCCACTTGGAGTTCTCCGTTACCATACACCAAGAACATCTTCATAATTCTTCTCAAGTACTTGAGAATGTTCTTCACAGCTATCCAGTGACTCTCTCCAGGATCTGCTTGATACCTACTCATTACACTTAGTGAGTATGCTACATCAGGTCTGGTACATAGCATCGCGTACATGATAGAGCCTACTGCCGAAGCATAGGGTATCCCTTGCATGCGAGCTCTCTCCAAATCAGTCTTGGGAGACATCTCTTTGGAGATAGTGAGTCCAGAGATCGTGGGTTGGTTCCCTTGCTTGGATTCTTCCATACTAAACCTCTTTAGTATGGTGTCAATGTACCTGGATTGGGACAATCCCAGTATCCGTTTAGATCTATCTTTATAAATCATAATTCCCAGTATGCAGGAGGCATCACCAAGATCATTCATTGAGAATCGTTGTGACAAGAAGAGCTTGACCGATTGCAGCATAGGAACATCATTTTCTATTAAGAGTATGTCATCGACGTAGAATATGAGGAAGATAGCCTTACTCTCTGCAACCTTCTTGTAAATACAAGGTTCATCTACGTTTTTGATGAAGTCAAACTCTTTGACTACAACATCAAAGCAGATGTTCCAACTCCGCGATGCTTGCTTTAACCCATAAATGGATTTAAGCAGCTTGCACACCTTTCCGCTGCTCTTACTATCTACGAAACCCTCTCGCTGAGTCATGTACACGCACTCTTCTAAATCACCATTTAGAAAGGCGGTCTTAATATCCATCTGCCAGATTTCGTAGTCGTGGTATGCAGCAATGGCAAGTAAGATCCGGATGGACTTAAGCATAGCCACTGGAGAAAAGGTTTCGTCGTAATCCACACCTGGTCATTGACAAAAACCCTTTGCAACAAGTCTAGCTTTGAAAGTCTCAACTTTTCCATCTACACCAAGTTTCTTTTTAAAGATCCATTTGCTCCTAATGAGTTTTACCCCTTCAGGAGCAACTTCCAAAGTCTATACTTTGTTGGTGTACATGGATTCCATCTCAGATCGCATTGCATCCAGCCACTTCACAGAGTCACCACTCATGATGGCCTGCTCGAAACTAGTCGGTACATCATCTTCCATGATGCAATCCTCGCTTCCACCATCAATGAGAAAACCGTAGTATCTCTCAGATGGATGAGAAACCCTACTAGATCGGCGAAGAGGCTGGGGTTCGTCGGGAACTACTGAATCCTCTGGTTCCACTAAATCTTCTGTTACAGTTTGTGTTGCTAGAACCTCTTCCAGTTCTACCTGTTCGCCAGAAATTTCCTTTGCAAGAAATTCCTTTTCTAAAAAGGTAGCATGTCGAGAAACAAACACCTTTTGTTCCTCAGTGTGGTAGAAGATATACCCTTTTGAATCCCTGGGATATCCTACAAACTTGCATAGGACAGACCTTGCCTCGAGTTTGTCCTGATTGTGCCTTTTGACATAGGCCGGACAACCCCATATCTTAACATACTTAAGAGATGGTCTCTTCCCTTTCCATATCTCATATGGAGTGGTAGGCACTGATTTGGTAGGGACCATATTCAATAGGTGTATGGCTGTCTCAAGCGCATACCCCAAGAAGGAAATAGGTAACTCAGCATTGCTCATCATAGAGCGCACCATATCTAATAGGGTGTGATTCCTCCGCTCCGATACACCGTTGTGCTGTGGTTTATAAGGAGGAGTAAGCTGAGAGAGAATTCCATTCTCTTTTAGATAGTCTAGAAAATCTTTGCTCAAGTATTCTCCTCCTCGATCAGATCAAAGGATCTTAATAATTTTGCTCGTTTGGTTCTCTACTTCGTTCTTATATTCTCTGAATTTCTCAAAAGCTTCAGACTAGTGTTTCATCAGGAACACATATCCGTATCTAGAGAGATCGTCAGTGAATGTAATAAAGTAGGATGAACCGTTCCTGGTATGTGTGGACATGGGACCGCATACATCACTATGTACCAGTCCTAAGAGTTCCTCAACTCTTTCTCCGTGTCCACTAAACGGAGTTTTGGTCATTTTACCTTTGAGACATCAATAGCAAGTATCATAAGATGATAATTCGAACAGATTCAAATATCCATCCTTATGTAACTTAGCAAGCCGTGTCGCATTGAAATGACCAAGTCTACAATGCCATAAGAAGGATTCGTTTATTTCAGAACTCTTCCTCTTGTGTGTGTTTTGTATATTAAGGATTGTATTTTGATTGAGAATGAATATGTCATTGTGTAACGAGCCTGATCCAATCAACTTTTGATTTAGGAAGATGTTCATAACATTATCCTGTATTACAAAATTATACCCTTCTTTACTTAATAAAGAAACTGATATAATGTTGCACATCATGTTCGGTATATAATAGCACTCATTCAGAATCAACGTATTACTACCTGGTAATACAAGATGATATTCACCAACAGCTTTAGCTGCAATACTTGCACCATTCCCTACTTGTACGGAATGATCATACTTTCCCAGTTCTCTACCTTTACGTAGCCCACGTAACAATTTACATATGTGGGATCCCGATCCGGTATCTAATACCCAGGACGTAGGGTGAACTGAGAAACAGTTCTCAATAACTAACACACCCGAAGAAGATGCATCAACATACTTGTTCTTCGTTTGGGCAGTGTGAGAATCCATACATTCTCCTTTTTCCTGTTCAGTCTTATAACACTTATAAGAAAGAACGGGACCAACGTTCCCCTGCTCAGTATAATAAGCGGGTTCAGTCAATACATCAATATTATTATCTTGATTGAGGCTTGACATGGTCTCTACCTGGAGAGAGAGAGAAGGAAACACTTTAGCGTATGATCTTGCAAGATTAGATTGGTTATTATCTTATCTAATCAGGATGTCTCCCACTGTTTTTATCAAATCTCCCTTCAAACCCAAAAAGGTAGGATTAACCGGGAGTAATTACACCCTACAATTTCGTCAATCTTTCAGCCAGATCAGTGTTGGTACTTTGAGGGAGGTTCCCCGTGCTCACGCACGAACCTAATTAAAATAAACCTCATTTTCCCAGAGGCTTAACCCCGTTAACACCTTTCTAGACACCTACTTGATCGGCTAATTGTCCTGTGTAAAAAGCCTCCCAGGAGTAACTTTTACTCGCAGTGGGTATCAAAATCCATCTATCTCATAGAAGGTATGCAATCTCATTGCAAATTTCAACACTTGAAATCCCGATAATGCTTTAACCCCTAACGCGCTATGACCTTGACGAATGCCAACAAACCATCGTCCGTTAGTCAAGTTCAACCCATACATTTCTTGATTGAATTAAACCCAGCCACACAACCCTTGACGAAAGCCAACAAAGCCGTACGACTACCCCAACCCAATCACATCATATGCTATAGATAAGCAATAGTTAGCTACCGCACACTACGCCTTGACCTAAGCAAACAAACGCTGCACGAATACTAAGTATTATCTATCTGAAATGTCGGAGGGCTACGCAGGTTTTTCAGAAAACCATGAGCCTAATGAACTTGATACCGTTGTAGAAACAAGTGATTTTGAAAAGGAGTGTTTTTGAGGCTATTCTAGTTTCCCTAAAGAGGTCACTCCCGGTGAAGGGATCTCGGCTCTTTCCTCATCGAATAAGGTGCAGGATATTTCATAAATACCTCCGTGCAGAGCAAAACTATAGAAGCAATCAAAAAATAAAACCCCGAGTTTGTAGCATCTGCCAGTTTTGCTAAAGTGGTCACTCCCGGTGAAGAGATCTCGGCTCTTTCCTCATCGAATAAGGTGAAGGGTATATCATATATACCGCTATGCAAAGCAAAAACTGTAGCTACCTTTTTTATAATGTTTTGATTCTACAACATCTTTTAGGTTTCTTTTCTTTTATTAATGACATTAATAAATCCTATCTTTTATGCTTCCTAAGTATCACAGAACAAACAAAAGCAGTACTATTTATATATCAACATATATATATATATATATATATATATAGTATAAGCATTCGTCTCGGGCAGTAATATGATCTCATCACAGAACATTGCAGCAGAAGATAACATGTGAAATATTGGATATATTAGGACGTCCGTGTTTTATATCGAGCCTGTATAAAACACGGATTCCATGGTCGCGATGAATAGCCAAACCCACATCTCTAGACCCCTACAAGAGCGGCAAGCAACACTACCAATTCTAGGGTTAGGAGACCCGGTCTTGACTCCTCGAGATGGCCTCCCACTGTACCCTAGAACCCTGGTTACTTGTGCTCCCCTCCTTGGGTCTACCTAATGCGGAAAAGTAAATAATATACAATGGTGACATCATCCTCATCCCGGAAGTGCCCCAATAAAAGAATATTACAGACAAATGAATTTTACATGAATGAAAATAAAAACCCTCATCTCACATAAAACCCCCGGCTATTCAGACCACGACGATCCAATATAACATATCACAGCAACACATAATATCTCATATCATCAACGTAAGTAAGTTTGCGTATCCCGATTGTCGTTGATGTATAGCAACGAAGCCGGCGATACCCCACATACTACGCTTACGGTCATAGAAAAGAAAGTGTAAAACTACAACATTTGGAATCCACAATCTCTTTAGACATCATAAATTCGAAATATCACATACTTTGCATTTCATGCCTAACAATATGAATTCCACATATTGTATCACATTCCAGATAAATAGACAATATTAAACTTTCCGATCGAATAATCAAACACCCAAGAATTCCCAAATAGCTCAACACTTGAGCGGAGTTCAAAAATCCCAGAACATGTCACCGCCCCAATAAACCAGCCGTAGAAGGGTCAAACCAACGCCTCAAATGTGGCAACGCTAAACTACCACAAACCCATGGGTTCAGTGCGAGTTTTGACGGTCACATAATCGAGTTAAGGTTACGTTCTTCTAGAGGGTCCACAGATATGCTTGCAAGTTTTTCCGAAAGTTTTAAACTCAAGAAATATTCAACACTTGAAAAAAAATCGTGTCGGGAAAAAGCGAGTTATTGATATCCGTTCGAACATTTTAACACGTTCTAAATTATCCGGAAAACTAAACGAAATTAAACTTTCCGATCAAATCAACGAATACAAAGGATCTCTAGAACACTCAACACTTGAGCATGATTAAAAATTCCCAGAAGTATATACTAATACCTACGGATCATCCCTACCAATACGAGGCCTTAACTCCCAAGTACGGCCGCGGAACCGCCGCGGGAAGCATGTTCCTGTCGCGGTTCCGCGGCGACTTTAGGGAGTTGGGGGCTCGTATTTTACAGTAATCCATAAAATCACCTGCTGAATTTTCTAAGTATTTTTAATGTTGAAAAAACCACCTTTTAAAAAAATGTCCAGTGAGGGGTCAAATATTGACGTTCCGGGGTTCGATCGGACTTTTAACTTCGTATACACGTCATCTAATACTCTAGCTAGAATCTGATAACACTGTAGGGTTACTAAGCACTGTCACAAGGGTCTATAAGGCATCAACCATGCCCGATTTAAAATTTAGACGTGCCGAACAATCCAAAGCGAGGATCTTTGCTAGATAATTAGGGTTAAACATGCAAGTAAACATCTTTACAACTAAGAGAGACGGATTACAACCTTTGTAGTCCGCTCCTTCGATTCATAATCTCCGAGTATTAGTCCCTTAGCCACGATCCATGATCTCCCATACTCGAGAGAAGCTCCACAACCCGAATGATCCATGCTTGCTAGAAGTTTTCCTTTTCAAAGATGATCTACCTTGAAGTTTCTTAAACTCAAGCTCTCACTTGTATAATCAAGTATTAGATAAGTGAACACCCTAATCTAAGTGGCTAGAATAGATGAGGATGATGAAGTAGGATTTTAGCACTCTTTTATTTTCTTAATCTCATAGTAATTCATCACAAAAGAAAAACCTAGAAAGCTTTTCAAGAGCTCAAGGATGAAGAAGAAGAATGAATATCATTTTTGATGAATAATGAATTATTAATATCATTACAGTTGCAACCATGGTTAAGTCAAGAAAGACTTAACCATTATAGAGATTTAACTAGGGTTAAAGGGTGTGGGTTGGGTTAGGAAAATATCTCCAAAATATCAACACATAATATCTTGCAAGAAACAAAAGAAAAGCTTCTAGAAGTTTCATGAATAAGCTAACCCAAATCAAACCCTAAATATGTTTAATCTCCACTAAACATGTTGCATTTGTAATCATAACTTGTTACAATATTATATATCATATATAATATATTTTTGTAACAAAAGAAAATAATACAATTAATGTATATCGCATATATATCAATGTATTATCCGGTGAGAAAATGGATCAATAAAGCGAGCCAATATTAGATAATGTAATGTAATATATCATAGAGATTAATGGAGGAAAGAGGCCATAGGAGAGGATTTCCTCCTATGGCGTGGAAAAAATACAACCTCCACCATTTTTTCCGACGATCGGCACCCATCATCATCATCGTTATCATCTAAGATGTGCATACACCAAATTTCATGTGATTCCATAACTTTTTCACCGTTGATTTAGTGGGTTCAAAATTAACGGTTTACCAACAATAGAACTTTTTACATTGCTAAATCAACGGTGAAAAAGTTGTAGAATCACATGAAATTTGGTGTACCCATATCTTAGATGATAACGATGAAGCCGATGGGGGCCGATCGTCGAAAAAATTGGTGGAGGTTGTATTTTTTCCACGCTATAGGAGGAAATCCCCTCCTATGGCCTCTTTTCTCCATTATTCTTTATATCATATATATATATATATATATATTTATACATTAAATTATCGAATCAACACTTGATCCGACAATCCGGCTATTTCTGAAATAACCGAATAATATAAACTGTATCAACTCATCGAATCAACACTTGATTCGATGACCCGGCTATATCACATATACCCGGCCGATATCAAATATCGCAAGAATAGAATACGGTATCTCATATGGTATTATCCTCGGTCCCGCACATATCACATATGTGCTCCTACTCCATTTTGCCTGAGTCAAGAAACCTCTGTGTAGGACTCTAAATAATCGTCAATACGCCGGCAGTAGGTGATGATCATATCAAACACCCACAAGCTGCAATTGGTCAGCTAAACGTAATAGCCACCCAGGTATTGAGCGATCAGAAGATCAACAAGCAAGCCTGTACATTCTTCTGTGAATCCAATCGGTAATACTACCGTACAGTCCGGTCTCTTCGTCTAATATGTCGCATATCTGGTCTAGGGGTGGTAAACGTCAGACCCCAGTATCCGATAAGTCGTGTCGATGTGAGGCTCATAACAGGTCGAGAACCTACTGATAACACTTACCAGTAGTACTAATATCCGCCCCGGCCAGGGACTTCCAGTTATAGCCAATCGAACACAGCACAACATCAACTCCCTATACCGGGAGAGACGAAACCCCTCCTATCGCTCATTGCCTCCATGCGATTCGGGACTGTACCTAAAAGCCACAGTTTTGCATGCCTTCTTGGATGTGGTAAGGTGGAAATCAAAGCACGGTGAGAATCACACAAGACTCTATGACGATCTCGGGACTACAGACTAACCTGTACCAGTGTCACCAGAGAACTGCCATCTGACGTGAGGTATAATACCATCTGGGAGTTCTCGGCGAGTCCGTCCAGTGTACCCAGTCTCTACTGAGCACCAGTACACCATCCTTGATGTCAAACACCGATGGATATGGGATCATCCACCACCCAACATATGGGTCAAGATGCGTATACGCTAGTCTACTCTGGTGTATCGATGCCCTGTCTCGATACACCCTCGACTAGGAACAGTTATAGGATGTACTCGCTGACTACCCTGGCCCCACTAGTATGATCTCATCATAGTCCCAGTAGTCGAGTACATATCCTAAGTGCTTTATCAACATGTGAAAACAAGACAGTAAACTAATACAAGTCAACATGTTAAGATAAAGTGTAACCAAATAGCATACTATCATGACGAGCAAGAAAGTCCTCTATATATATATCCAAGCATCCACTATAATATACATCATATGTACAACAATGGCCTCTAGGGCATATATATAACTAACACTCATTCGATGAGGAAAGTGCCTAGATCCCTTCACCGGGAGTGACCTCTTTAGCAAAATTAGTGAAGGCCTAAAAAACACTCCTTTTCAAAATCACTCGATTCTATAACGATATCAAGTTCATTATGCAAAGGGTTTTCTTAAAACCTGTCGTAGCCCTCCGTCATTTCAGATAAGGACTATTTAGTGTTCGTGCTACGTTTGTTGACCTTGTCAAGGCGTAGTGTGCGGTAGCTGATTAGTGCTTATCTGCAAAGCATGAGATGTGATTGGATTAGGGTAGTCGTGCGGCCTTGTTGACCTTGACAAGGGTCATGCGGGTGGGTTTAATTCAATCACGAAATGTACGGGTTGAACTTGACTTGCGATTTATGGTTTGTTGACCTTGTCAAGGTCATAGATCGCTAGGGCTAAAATATTATCGGGAATTTCAAGTGTTGAAATTTTTAATGAGATTGCATACATCCTATGAGATAGTTGGATCCCGATACCCACAGCGAGTAAGAGTTACTCCTGGGAGAGTTTTGTACATTACAATTAGCCGATCAAGTAGGTGTCTAGAAAGGTGTTAACGGGGTTATGCCGCTGGGAAAATGAGATTTATTTTAATTAGGTCCGTGCGAAAGCATGAGGAACCTCCTTCAAAGTACCGACACTAGCCTGGCCGAAAGATTGGCGAACTTGTATGGTGTAATTAATCCCGGCTAGTCTTACGTTTTAGGGTTTGAAGGAAGATTTGATAAAAACAGTGGGAGCCATCCTGATTAGATAAAATAATAACCAATCTGATCTTGCAAGTGCATATGCTAAGTGTTTTCTTCTCTCTCTCTCCTGGTAGTGACCGTGACATGCCTTAATCAAGATAATAATATGGATGCATTGACCGAACCTGCTTATTATACTGAGCTGGGGAACGTTGGTTCCGCTCTATCTTATAATTGTTTTATGTCCGAGAAGGAAACAGGGGAATATCCGGATTCCTACGCGACCCAATCGAGGAATGAGCATGTTGATGCTTATTTTTTGGGTGTGTTCGATTACCAAGAACTGTTTCTCAGTATGCTCTATGTCCTAGGTATGAGATACTTGATCAGGATCCCATATATGTAATCTGTTACATGGGCTACAGAAAGGTAGAGAACTGGGATTGAGTGATATGTCTCTAAGTGTAGAGAATGGTGCAATTGTTGCAGCCAAATCAGTTGGCAAATATCACATTGTATTACCAAATGGTAGATACATTGATTCTGAACAAATGTTATTACATGCCGAACCTGATATACAACATTACATCAGTTTCTTTATTAAGTTAAAGAAGGATATAATTTTGTATTACAGGATATTGTTGTGAAAATTTTCCTTAATCAAGAGTTGATTGGATCAGGCATGTTATATAATAGCATATACGTTCTAAATCAAACCATAGTTCAAAGTATATAGAACACACACAAGAGGAGTAGTTCAGAAATGAACGAATCCTTCTTGTGGCATTATAGACTAGGTCATATCAATGTAACACGACCAACTAAGTTACATAAGGATGAATATTTGAATCCGTTCGAATTTTCATCTTATGATACTTTCTAGTCTTGTCTGAAAGGGAAAATGACCAAAACTCCGTTTACTGGAAACAGAGAAAGAGTTAATGAACTCTAGGGATAGATACATGATGATGTATACGGTCCTATGTCTACAAATGCCAGGGTTGGTTCTTTATACTTCATTTAATTCATCGACGATCTCTCAAGATTCACGACATGTGTTCCTGTTGAAACACGAGTCTGAAGCTTTTGAGAAATTCAAGGAATATAAGCTTGAAGTTGAGAACCAGATGGGTATAAGTATTAAAGTCCTTTGATGTGATCGAGGAGGATAATACTTAAGCATGGAGTTCCTCGATTATTTAAAAGAGAATAGGATTCTCTCTCATCTTACTCCTACGTATACACCACAGTACAATGGTGTATCGGGGCGGAGGCATCACATCCTATGAGATATTGTGCGCTCTATGATGAGTACTGCTGAGTTGCCTGTTTCCTTTTTTGTGGTTATGCACTTGAGAAGCTGCATACCTATCGAATAGAGTTCCAACCAAATCAAAGCCTACCACTCCATATGAGATATGGTATGGGAAGAGCCCATGTCTTAAACGAGTTAAGATATGGGTTGTCCGGCCTATGTTCAAAAGCAAAATCCGGACAAGCTCGAGGCAAGGTCAGTTCTGTATAAGTTTGTTGGATATCCTGAACATTCGCGAGGGTATATCTTCTACCACACTGAGGAGCAAAAGGTGTTTTTGTTTCTCAGCATGCCACCTTTTTAGAAAAGGAATTTCTTATGAAGAAATTAAAGGTCATGAGGTAGAACTGGAAGGAGTTCCAACTAGAGAAACTAACAGCTTATGATTTAGTGGAACTAAAGGATTCAATAGTCTACAACGAACCTCAGCCTCTCCGCAAATCTGGTAGGGTTTCTCATCCACCTGAGAGATACTACGGTTTCCTCAGTGACGGTAGGAGAGGGGATTGCATGATGGTAGATGATGACCTAACTAGGTTCAGGCAGGACATCACGAGTGGGGACACTGTGAAATGGCTGGATGCTATGCGATCAAAGATGGAATCCATATACACCAACAAAGTTTGACTTTGAATGTTGCACCTGAAGGGGTAAAACCCATCAGGAGCAAGTGGATGTTGAGAAGATTCTTGGTGTAAATGGAAAAGTTGAGACTTTCAAAGCTATGCTTAAGTCTATTAGGATTAAATCAGGCATCGCGGAGTTGGAATATCTGTTTTGATATGGCGTTCAAAGAGTTTGACTTCATCAAAAAGGTATATGAACCTTGTGTATACAAGAAGGTTGTAGAGAGTAAGCTTGTCTTCCTTGTATTGTACATAGATGACATACTCTTGATAGGAAATGGTTTCCTATGTTACACTCAGTCAAGCTCCTTTTATCACGAGGATTCTCCATGGATGATCTGGATGATACCTACTACAACTTGTCAATTATGATCTATGGTGATAGATCTAAGTGGATGTTGGGTGTGTCCCAAATCCAGGTACATTAACACCATTCTAAAGGGGTTTAGTATGGAGGATTCAATGCGTGGTGGTTTGCCCACTAACTAATGAATTACTCTCTCCAAAAAGACGTCATCCTAGACTGACTTGGAAAAAGCTCACGTGCAAGGGATACCTTATGCTTCGGCAGTAGGCTCTATCATTTATGCGATGTTATGTACCAGATGTAGCTGACACACCAGGAGTAGTGATCAGGAATCAATCGGATCTTCGGAGAATTACTGGACAGCTGTGAAGGACATTCTTAAGTACTTGAGAAGCACTGAAGAAATGTTCTTGGGGTTTTGGTAATGGTGAACTCCAGTGGGAGTCCTTTGCCAATTCGAGCTTCCAGAGTGATAAGGTCGACTGAAAGTCAGTAACAGGCTTTGTCTTTACCCATAGTGTAAGGATGGTATGTTGGAAGAGTTCCAAGCTAGATACGCGGCAAACTAAACAATAAATGATGAATACATCGCTACCAACGATGCTACCAAAGTGGATGTCAGGATATTTCTTGTTCATGAGATGAACATGGTTCCTACCATTCAGCGTCCAATAATTGTTATTGTGACAATAATGAAGTTGTAGCTTTGGCCAAGGAACGCCGGTCCCATCAGCGATTCATACATATTCTGAGGCAGTATCACCTGATTAGGGAGATGGTTGATCTCCAGGGGATCAAGCTAAGGAGAGTTGACCCGAAGGATAACACGGCGGATCCACTCAGAAAGGCCTTTCCAGAGAGCGACTTCTATTGGACGTTGAGTATGATATACTACAAAAACTGGCCCTAGTGCAAGTGGGAGATTGTTAGTTATATGTATACCCTAGAAGCCATTATTGTACATATGATGTATATTATAGTGGATGCTTGGACATATATAGGGAAGACTTTCTCGCTTGACATGATAGTATGCTATCTGGTTTCTCTTTATCTTAACATGTACACTTATTGTCTCTCTATTACATGTTGATAAAGCCCTTAGGATGAGAACTTGACTACAAGGATTATGATGCAGATCATACTAGTAGGGGCAAGGGTAGTCGGTAAGTACATCCTTCAAATCTTCCTAGTCGTGGGAGTATCGAGATGGGGCATCGATATTCTAGAGTAGACTAGCGTGTACGCTTCTCGACCCATGTGATGGGCGATGAACGATCCCACATCCATTGGTGTTTGACATCAGAGATGGTATACAGGTGCTCAGTGGAGACTGGGTACAATGAACATGACTCGCCGAGAACTCCTAGATGGAATTATACTTATCGTCAGATAGCAATTCTCTGGTGACACTGGTACATGTTAGTCTGTAGACCCGAGATCGTCATAGAGTCATGTGTGATTCCCACTGTGCTTTGATTTCCACCTTACCACGTTCAAGAGAACGTGCAAAATGGTGGTTTTTGGGTACAGTCCCGACTCACATCGAGGCAATGAGCGATAGGAAGGGATTTCGTCTCTCCCGGTATTGGGGGTTGATATTGCGCTATGCTCGATTGGCCATAACAGGAAATCCCTGTTCAGGGTTGCTGAGATCTATTGGTAAATGTTATCAGTAGTTTCTCGAACCGTTATGGACCTTGCATCGGCATGACTTATCAAGCTATTGGGGTCTGACGTTTACCATGATATGCGACATATCATACGAAGAGTCCGCACTGTACGGTAGTGTTACCGATTCGATTCGTAGGAGTATGAGTAGGCTTGCTTGTTGATCTTTTGATCGCTCAATCCCCGGGTGGTCGTTACTGTTCTCTTATAAAAAAAATTAATAATAATAATACATAAATAACGAACCAAAAAGCGATGGAAGAATTCCCCAAAAGGAGTATCACACGCCCACACGTGATGCGCTTTGTAGCAAAAATTATAAGCATTACACTTAACAAATAGGACTGAAGTTGAGCCTCACATGAGCACCTATATACAAAGTATATAGGCGCCTTCATAAAACAAATAGCAGACTAGAAGGCGCATCACGTGCCAACACGTGATGCACTTCTCTGGCACTGCTGCTTATAAGAAAACCGGCCTAGTGCCATTGGGTCATGTGCTACACGTGAGGATTCCTAATATCTTCTGAGAGGATAGAATTAAATTCTATATAAAAGGGGATCAAAACCCTATTTTGGAAATATTTCCCCCAATCTTTCTAAACAAGAAAGATTGTGCACTGTAAATCAGAGCACCGTTGGATCAAAGATCCAATGGTGATTGAAAATCACCAAGCTACAGAATAAGCTCTGTATGGAAAAATATTTTTCCCAATGTTTCTAAACAAGAAAGATTGTGCTCTGTAAATCAGAGCACCATTGGATCAACGATCCAATGGTGATTAAAAATCACCAAGATACAGAATAAGCTCTGTATGGGAAAATATTTTCCTAATCTTGTTAAAAACAAGAAAATGACTTCTGTAAAACAGAAGTCCCTGGATCAAAGATCCAACGTTGGATAAAATCCCTGAATCAATCGAAAATCTCTCAATGAGAGATTTCCTTAACAAAAATCAACAAACTTGCCTCTGCTATATAAAGGACTCGAGACTGAAGAGAGGGATATACAGAGACAAAGAGAAAAAACCCCTGGTAAGCTAAGAAGAAAAGAGAATTTAATTCTCTAGAGAGAAGAAGATCTCCTCAAAAAGAAAAAGAAACCCCAGGTAAGAGTAGGAAACAAAACACAGAGAATATCTTACCTCTTCTTCGCCTCCACAAGAGTTTAACTCCTCTAAAATGAACATAGTTCTTCCTCCGGTTAAGGTCTGCAGAAGCCGATCTCCCCACAAGTTGAGAATTTAATTCTTATCGGGGAGACTCTGTTATGCAGTCCCAAAACTTAGAGGAAAAGAACTAGGTTTGAAGAATTTAATTCTTTCTAAGACATAAGAATTTAATTCCTTTGATAAAGCTAGGGTTTAACCCTATATGGGAATTTAATTCTTATAAGACAAAGGACTTGAAATTCTCAAGATTAAGACCAAGAGCCCCATGCATATTAGCGTTTAACGCAACAACGACAAATCACGTGCTCCCACGCGAGCACCTCTGAGAAACAAAAAAGAAAAACTGAGATTGAGTCATGTGTTCCCACGTGTTCTCCAATAGTGCTTAGCACTTAGAAAAGAATAGGATGATAAATTTGATGGAGGCAGTGTCTAACTTAGTTGCGCTTCACGTGTCTACACGTGATGGTTGCAAGACACAGGTGTTTAACAGTTTCATGTACAGAACAAGAGAATAAACCCAAGCGAACGGCGCCAACTTTCAAGAGCATCACATGCAACACGTAAGAGATCCCAGATTCCAGTGTTCAACAATGCTTTAGAGCCCCACGTGCCACACGTGAGCGCCTTCTACTTTCAGTGTTTAACACTGCCTTAAAAGCATCACGTGTTGTCATGACCCAAAATTAGGCACGTGACACGTAACGTCAACAGGCGTAACGCAATTTAAGCCGAAACCCAGAAATCTAAACCATCAAAAGAAGTTAGTGATGAAAACATTGTTAAAAACATTTGGAGATCTCAAGTAAAATCTTTAAACATAAGTTTATTTTCTTAAAAATTTCGGCAGCACCTCCTTTGTAAAAACTAGCCCCGAAACGGGTACAAACATATAATATAAGTAAAGCATCATATGATATAAGTAAAGCATCTCAAACGGGAGCAAATCACGCCCAAAGGCGGAAACAACCACCACAAGCATAATATATGATGCCGTAGCGAAGAAATAAACAATGTAAGTGAAAAACAATAAGAGATAAAACTGCATAATAAAAGCCGGCTCACACGAGCTCGACACCCAGAGTCACAAAATATACAATATCGTCCTCACAACTCGTCTCTAAGTGAATACATGAAATGGAAGATGGAGAATACTAGATAAAATAAGATGTACAATGAAGATAAACGGATAACCGCAAAACCCTCCTATAGCAAAACGGCTCACAGCCAACCGTAGCGGTATCCGCTGCAAAAAATACAATAAGAAGAAGCCCTACCGCGACTACTCTGAGGGTCAAACCTGAAAAACACCGTGGCACAATGGGGGTGAGTGCCCAATTCGTGAATAGTAAGTAACATCGTACAGATAATCGCAGGTATGCATTTACTGCGATACTCTAACACATGCAATCTTATAGTATCAATGTGGTAATATGGATATGCAACAATCATGAAAGGTACTCTATCAGGTAGTACAAATATATGAAGCAATGCAAATCAATGAATGCTGAGTATGAGATAAAACATATCATCATCACGAATCATCATCGTGGAAAAACCCGGTGTCCATCAACGACACCCCAAATCCCAAGAACTCAGGCACCGTCAATCTGATTCGCCATCATATCCTATAAATCTCATGGAACCTGAGTGCCCAAAATCAGCAATAGAAAACATCATGAAATACTCGTGTCCAACATCGAAATGCAGATACTCATCTCTCAGGCACCGCATACCCAGATCGGCCCTCAATGTATCTTATGTCATAACTCCCAAACGGTATCCTCCGGATATCCGTCGGGCTCTATACTATCACCGGTAAGTAGTAGTCCTTCCACTGGGTTCACCGCCTTTAAATACGAGTCTTCTTGCCCCGGGGTACCTCACCGGGTCCACTATGTACCCGCAGACGGTGCCTACTGCTCCTCGAATCGGGTATCTAACACAAGTCTCAGAACCGACAAAACACATAGTGGACGCACTGAAATATCATATTAAGAGAAACCGGGTTTTCAAACAATGCATACTTACTTGAAATAATACCACGGTTCTCAAATCCATAAATCACATGAAATCCGTATCTCAATGCGTAAATCCATGAAATATGATATATGCAACATAAAACCGTAATATGAGCATATCAAGGGAAAACCGCTCTTTTAAACGAATCCAGTTTTTAAATATAACATGCGGTTCCCAATTCCACCAAAATCAAATGCAACATCAAATAAGGGCGTACATGTAGCTATGCATGCACGATGCATTTCATAAGCACAATAGAACAAAGATCAATGTATCAATATCAATAGCAAATACAATATCACATATGTGTATAGGTTATGCGTGTCATGGCAATTACCGACGGTGTGGGTGTAGCATACAATTTAGTGCTCGTGCAACATGAGCCGTCAGTAATGGTGCAGTGTCCACTAGGTACTAAGTCAAGGCACAACAAGTAATGGTATGTAATGATGCTCATGCACAATCAACATATATGAATATAAACATGCAGCTTTAATATCCTATCAAGCCCTTATGCATAACGTCATACGGGCGATTTCCCCGTAGATGTTAAATCTACTCACCGGTGATCTCGAGCTAAGTAAATCCGACCACCGGCTTCCTTTTCTTCGCAGCGGCCGAAGTCCCCGCATGCGATCCTATTAACACAAAACACAATAACGCGCAAATTTAGCAAACTACACAATAATAGCGAACACAACGCCAATTTAACGAATCGGTTCCCTTAAGCTATGAAAGGGTTCTCTTAGAGGCACGTGTGTGTCGACATTACCAAAACAAACCCACGACAGCAAGCTACAAGAAATACTAAAACTACGTCGGATCAATCGTAACGCGCGTTGCCGAAACACTAAAAACTAGCTAATTGATCCCAGATTTTACATACAGTCACAACCAAAAAATACAGCAATACCAAATACCCCAGAACAACTGCTGACAGCTACCCTACAAACCACAACACCCCAGTCCCCTGTACAGCCAAGCTCGCCGGAAAATCCTTTCATGTCGCTGGCCAAAATCAGTCTGGTAGGGTTCGTGCTTTAGGTGTACACTCAGGGAAACTAACACTACACCACTACACTGCTAGATTTTCCAGTAAACACTCGTAGTGATAGCAGGTCACAGACATCATAAAACGACACTAAAAATACGATACAAGCACAAAACTATATCGTTTAGTGTTCTAAACTGAAACTAATTAGCAACACAACATATTAACAACCTAATTAACAGTAGAGAGGTCATTACCTATCCACACTTGCTCAAAACCCTAGCTTTCCATGCTCCAAGTGATCCTAGTGGCTTGATCTTGACTTGTGAAGGGTTTAAGTGAAGTTTAATGGAGATTTTGTTTGGGTTTGTGAGGATTGGGTTAGGGTTTCAGTTGAGGGAGTGAGGGAGATGAAATGAGATAAGGAAAAATAATTGAGAATGAGAGTTGTGAATGAAAGAGTGAAGGAAATGAGAGTGTATGTGTGAGTGAGGGATGAGGGAATGAGGGGTGAGATTAGAGAGAGCCATGCCCTTCTCTCTCTTCATTTAATGCATGGCATTCTTGCCCTTGCCTCATGATGCATGCCACCCCCCCTCTCTCTCTCTCTCAAGTCAACTAATTCAAAAACCCTTTTTAATTTAAAACTAAATTATTTAGGTAAGTACATATTAGAACTTATTGGAATAGGGTTAGATGCCATGGCTACTTAAGCATGGTTAACCCCTAATTAACCCTAGGTTAACATGCACATGTGTGTGCAAGCCCAAAATAAATAATAATAATATATTAATAAATTTTTATAAAATATTTGAAAACTATTTTGGTAAACTTTTTACTAAAAATCAGCATTATCTCTTAATTAACACTAATCGCATTCTAAGGTGTTACAATCTTCCCCCTTAAAGAAATTCGTCCCCGAATTTAAAAATCTTACCATGCGTACCTTCAAAGAGATGAGGGAATTTCTTCCGCATCTCGCTCTCGGCCTCCCAAGTGACCTCTTCACTATTCGGGCTACGCCAAATAACCTTCATAGATGGCAAGACCTTTGACCAAAGTTTCTTCACCTGCCGATCTAATATAACTACCGGCTGCTCGGTGAACAAAAGATCGCGCTCTAGCTGAACGGTCTGGTGCTGAATTATGTGAGAAGGGTCATGAAGGTATTTGCGAAGTATCGATACATAGAATACGGGGTGAACATCCGGAAAACTGGGTGGAAGTGCCAAACGATAGGTAACGGTACCAACTCGCTCAAGGATCTCAAAAGGACCTACAAATCTGGGACTAAACTTTCCTTTCTTCCCAAATCTCATCATTCCTTTCATTGGAGAAATCCGTAGGAATACATGATCCCCCACTGCGAACTCAAGCCTGCGGCGACGACGGTCGGCATAAGACTTCTATCTGGACTGGGGTGCTCTCATCCTATCCTGAATCAACTGAATTTTCTCCAAAGTCTCTTAAACTAGCTGGGGTCCAAAATCCTGCACTCGCTGAGTTCGGTCCAACAGACTGGCGATCGACACTTCCTGCCATACAAAGCTTCAAAAGGTGCCATCTGAATCGTCTCCTGATAAATGTTATTGTAGGAGAACTCTATCAATGGCAAGTGACGATCCCAACTGCCACCAAAATGAAGCACGCACGCACGAAGCATATCCTCCAGAGTATGTATAGTCCGCTCTGACTGACCATCTGTCTACGGATGGAAAGCAGTGCTAAAGCACAAACGGGTACACAAGGCTTCTTGAAGCTTCTGCCAAAGACGGCTAGTGAACTGGGTGCCACTGTCGGATACGATGTATATGGGAATGCCGTGCAAACGCACAATCTCATCAATGTACAACTGAGCATACTGAGAATAACCGAAAGTGGTCTTCACTGGAAGGAAGTGATCCGTTTTCGTCAACCGGTCAACAATCACCCAAATGGAGTCATACTCTTGACTGGACCTGGGTAGACCTACAACGAAGTCCATGGAAATCTTCTCCTATTTCCACTCTGGAATGGGTAAAGGATGCAACTCTCCTGCCGGTCTCTAATACTCAGCCTTGACTTACTGATAAGTCAGGCACCTCGAAACGAAATCCGTAACATCACTCTTCATCCCTGCCCACCAGTAGATATCTCTCAAGTCATGGTACATCTTGGTGGAACCTAGGTGAACACTGATTATAGAGATTTTACGATCAAAAAATAAGTTTACCGCAATCAGAAACGGCGTCGCTTCGCAGCTAACCGGTGAGTACGGGTCGATCCACAGAGACGGGTAAATTCCTTTTATGTGTTTTAACGAGTTGATTCAATTTGTCGTTTTGGTTGGTTTATAAAAATCTATGAAAACTGGATCTAATTAATCTAATTAAAAGTCTTGCTAGGGTTAGGCTTAGGGGAAGTTTTGGAGATTAATGTTTTTCCTCACCGCTTTCAATACCTTCTTTTTTTAGATCTATTAGATGTTGAGGTAATTATTAATAAAGTGGATCCAAATCTTTTGGGAAGATGTTTCTTCCTCTAGATTTGTATCCTTCCTTTGTTGATAATTATCCTAACCCTCACGGAAAAAGCGCGCAACCGGCCCTTTATACTACGGTTCATCGTTACCTCGAAGGGTAGGATGCCGCAGGGAGCGGTTGTGCTCGTATGCATGAAGTTCTAATTCATTAGGTGAAGGTGGCATTGAAAGGGGCGAGAGATCTCATCTCTCAACCCTTTCCCTAAGGCTAACCCTAACAAGCGAGGAGACTACTCGCTCATTAGGGGATGAGAAAACATTATAATTAAAAGAACAGAAATAAAATACTTACTAGGTTGACGGCTCCCTCCAAACAAGAAGAACAGATCTGAATTTGTCTCTCAGAAATTCTGAATTTTATTGATTGAAAAGAGGCATAGGCATTTACAAATTTGAGATTACAATTTATAAGTAAACAGGAGAATTTAGGGTTACGGGATTCGCACATGTGCAATTACAGATTTGACCCCTAAAAATCCCAACACCCGCACCGACGCCACAGCTCAGGAAAACTCCACCGACATGCGCACTATATGGCCGCGGAACCGCGGCGCCAGGCTGGGTTTGGCCGCGGTTCCGCGGCCAAACTATGGAGTTAGGCTTTGTGATTTATGGACTTTTTCCTTGGCTTCGTGGGCTTTCTCTTTTTGCACTTCTTTCTCTGTTTGGACTTCTGGATCTTCTCCAGATCTCCAGTGAAGACTTGTAAGGATCTTTTGACCGTTCACTTGACATTTTTGGACCTTGCAATGTTCTTCGACAAGGCTTTGACTAGGATCCGTCAAAAATCCCTTTTCTGTGTCAGCTTTTGTCTTTTTCACTGTATTTGCTCCAAGAGCCTGTTTCCTGTAACATGCAACAAACGTGCGTCAAGAGTACCTGTTTATTTATAAAACGGATAAGAATATAGGGATAAAAAATGCAATATTATGGTCTGAACAAATACCCCCAAACTTACCTTTTGCTCGTCCTCGAGCAAACTTATTAATTATTCACTAAAATCCTAACCACACTTTCGCAGGGAAACGCGATTGCACTGAGCACGTGCAACAAGCCGTTAAACCTCTAGGTGTCCCTAGTAGGAGGAGTGTTGTCTCCTGAGGGTTTTCAGCGGATTACACCCACAAAATCCTATCAACTCGGCCCATTGACTTTTGTTCTCCAATTAGGTTTTCCACCAAGGAATTCTATTATCTTATACTTGTAAATTATCCACCCACATTCTTCACACTTCCTCATCATTTAACTTAAGATTATATATGTCCTGCAGACCTACTTAGCTTTCGGCATCTCTTAAGTCTTCCTTCTAGGGTTCCATCTCCACTTAGAAATTTCTATCAACTCTACTAAAGATACAAGTTCTATTCTTCATTCCTCTCTCTCATCTAAATTCCAATCACATACCCCTACGTGTGTGTATAAGTCACCCCTACACTTGGAAATTCAAATCAAGCAATCATACTCTCGTCCATTGTCCAAAGCACTTCTTAGTAGGTGAATTTTTAAGAATTTTGCTTACACATCCTTCATGCGACCGTTAATACTTCTTGAGGTACCAACAACCGATTACAAGATGTGTTTGCACATTTAAGCGTAATTCCTAGTCTTGCAACACCCAAGGCTTTAGCAGTGACTCCCAAACCAGTTGGTCTAAGGCACTAGGTGATGAAGCACCCTCGCTAAATATTTTTCTATTTTTACAGCCTTAAGTAATCACAAAAACCAGTGTTCATTTTTTTTCATTATTCACCTTTATATATTTTTTTCATTTTCATTGTACTAAGGACTTTAGACAAGAGCATTTCAAGGTCTCTTCTACTATTCCAAGTTTCAAGGTGCGTGATTGTGCAAATTGTAGGGTATACATTTTCAGAATCTAGACTTAATCTAGGAATTATTTTTCAAACTTATACTCTAACAAGAACATCAATACTTTTCCTTTGTTTCGACTTAGCCCAAGAAGTGAACCCAAAATTTGCCTATTTCTAAATAAACTACAAGGCATATACTTTCTACCGTTAAACTTTAAGGAATGTTATTTTTAGGGTTTTTAATTCACTAAGTCTAAGATCTAGTTGTTCCTAGCCAGTTAACCTATTTGTCAAACTCAAGTCAATTAGCCAAAATTGAATACATTAATTTTTTATAATTTTTGAAATTTTTCAAATTTTTATGTGTTTTCAAATAAGTATGCAAATGCAAAAATATATACAAATGAATGCGAAGGAAGAAGACGTACCGAGCATACCCCCAAACTTGAACTTGACAGTGTCCTCACTGTCATGCTAAACCAAGAGGGTCAAAATACCGATACTCCCCTGTTTATTTATTTATAATTTTTATATTTTATTGTTAAGAAAAACAAAAATATATACAAAAAGGCCCTCCCCCAAACTTCATTTAAACTATGTTAGACATTACTGCCAAACTTTGCATCGGCCAAACGTCAACACCAACCATTTGAAAAATTTATCAGTAAAGAATATTGGTTGGTGGAAAAATAAGTTGTGGTGGTCCGCAAAGAATTGGGGAAGATAGAAGTAGTGCTATGAGAGGTGTGGAGGTAAATATACAGGTGATGGCGATGCATCGAAACGAGAATGTAAATGATCAGCAATCAGTGGAGTGTTGGCATTCTCGTACCTTATTAAAAGAAATGGGGGTATTTCAACTTCTAAGGGAGGAGGTTGACTCACCATAATACCCCCAAGATGTTCCTGTGGGTCCTCTATTGACATGGCATCATCCATCAATTGTGTATGATATTCACTTATGAGGGAACTGATCTCCTCGATGTCCGCCATAGTCCAACCGAAAACTTGCCGCCTATCTTGTAAGACCATTAAGAGGGCGTTCTCTTGCTCGAGGGCTAGAGAGGCCGATATGATAATGGGAAAGGTCTCATTCTCACCTACGTAAGCATATTTAAGGTGAGGCGGTAAGGATATTAGTTCGAGTTTCGGAGGCGAAAGAATCATCGCGGAATCTACCTCGAACTTAAAGGACTCCAACACAGGTTCGAAATCACTGCAAACAACCGATTCGGATGGTTCGACTAACTCATCCAAAAATTCAAAAGACTCATATTCAGGCTATGAGTCGTCGTCATCCGAAAAAGTGACATATTCATAATCAACATCGGTTGTGTCAACGGTAGTAAGCTCAAGGAGGGACGCACTAGTGGCGTCAAAACTGTTTTCATCAAATAGAAATCTTTCAAGCTCGCAGTCCTCCTTCGTGATTTCATGAATAGAGCAAACTTCTCGTGTACTACTTTTAGGTACGGGGGGCAGACTTCCCATTTTATAAATATTGAACTCACTAGACCTCTTTCCGAAGGATAGAGTCATGGAGCCATTGCGACAATTTATTACGGTATTGGAAGTGGCCAAAAATGGTCGACCAAGAATCACCGGAATTTGGTTTCTTGGGTTAGCAACAGGTTGTGTATCAATAACGATAAAATCAACGGGGAATATGAATTCCCCGACTTTGATCAACACATCCTCTAGTTGACCCCTTGGATAGGTGATTGATCGATCAGCCATTTGGAGAGTGCAACGAGTGGGTTTCAACTCTCCAACCCCTAATTGTTCGTACACGGAGTAGGGAATCAGGTTAACACTAGACCCAAGATCTAAAAGTGCTAGATTAATTTTCTTATCCCCAATTGTGATTGAAATAGTAGGACAGCCGGGGTCCTTTCGTTTTTGGGATAAGGTTTGATGGTGGTTAATAGCATTGCTCACTGCACTAGCCACTAGCACTTTCTTGGGTATTTGAGATGCCTTTCTCTTCGAGGTGCATAAGCTCTTTAAGATCTTCGCGTATGAAGGGACTTGTTGGATAGCATCCAAGAGAGGTATATTTATGCTAACCTGCTTAAATATCTCCACAATCTTCTCCACTTGTGTATTTGGTTTATTAGGACTCAACCTGTTTGGGAATGGAGCGTTCTGAAAATTTGTTGAGTCGAAAGTCTGTGGAGTAGAATGTGGAGTAGGAACGGATCCCAGTGTGGATGTGTTCGTGTTGTGAGAAATGGGTCCGTTCGAGTCAGGAGAAGTAGAGCCGTGTGAAGGGTGGAGAATAGGCTCTAAAGAAAAAGGTGAAGAAGGAAGTGAAGAAAATGAAGAAGGGGAAGAAGAACCACCGGCGGGGATGTCATCGCTAGTTCCCTCAATATTTTGCAACTCTCTTCCGGATCTCAACGTGGTCACCGCATTTACATTGTGATTGTGATATGCGTTTTGTATGTGACCGGGATTGGTCAATGGTTGAGATGGAAGCTTTCCTTTTTCTCTCTCGCTCAACGCAGCAGTTAATTGTGCAATTTGTGCCTCAATAGATTTGATACTTTGATCGTGTGAGGCATTGTTATTCATTAAAGATTGAACATAACTTTCAAATCTTGCTGCGGATTCTGTAGATTGCTTAAGAAATGCATCTAGACTTTTTTCGAGCGAGATAACCTTATCATCATTTGGTTGAACCAAATTGTTCGTTTGATTTGTATAAGGTTGTTGTTGGAAAGGTTGCTGGTTTTGAGTTTGTAAGGGTGCTTGTTGTTGTGGTGGAGGAGGAGGTCTTTGAAAATTGTTATTTCCTTAGACTTGTTGATTTTGGTTCCAAGCGAAATTTGGGTGACTCCTCCACCCCTGATTGTATGTTGAAGAGTACGGATCGTTTCTTTGTCGTTGCTGAAATACAGCATTGACTTGATCCTGTCCTTGAATAGCTGCATTATAAGGACACTCTTCGGTTAGATGTGATGGATTAGAACAACAAGCACAAAAAGTTCGTGTGGGTAGAGTAGAGGCAGGAGAAGACGATGAGATTTTTGTCTCAATGGCTTCTAGCTTTTTCATAAGTGAGGCCATCTCGGCCTTCATAGCTATCGACATATCTATTTGTTGTCTGCCTGCCCTAGATTGACCAACTGAAGAAGATGATGTGGTCTTGGTACTCTCCCACTGAATTGTTTGCTCACTTAGGTCCTCAAGAAACTGCCAAGCTTCGTCGCTAGACTTGGAGAGAAAATGACCTTGACATATTGTTTCTAGCAACTGCTTCGTTGCTGCGTTCAATCCCTCGTATAATGTTTGGCAAAGTTGCCAATTTTCTATCCCATGATGAGGGCATTGAACAAGTAGGTCTTTAAATCTCTCGAAGCACTTCCAGAATGGTTCGGACGGAAGCTGTGAAAATTGTATAATCTCGTTTCGGATTCTAGCAGTTTTATGATGAGGATAGAACTTTTTCAGAAAAGCTCTCACAAACTCATCCCAATTTCTAATGGAATGTGATGCGGTGCTGTATAGCCACTTCTCGGCAAGGTCACATAAGGTAAAAGGAATGACCCTTAGCCTTATTGCGTTGTTCATACCAGAATACTGCATTTTATACCGCCCATTCTTACGCTCGTGTGTTTATAGGTAGGTGCTTTTTATCCGTGTTTTTTACATATTTGCAGGATACAGGTTCTCGGTTCTAAAACGGTGAAATTCATGGAAAACACGACAAAATTCGGGTTCCTGCCAACCACTGATAAAACACGGTCTCCGCTCTTCATCTGTATGCTGCCAGATACCAGTTTAGGAAGACAAAATGTCAAATCAATGTCATCCTCATGCACAAGGCTCAATGGTAGCACAAAATCCAAGAGATCTACGCGGAGCTCGAGGAAAGCATGGGCAAACGATTCACTTTCAATCACCTCTTTGATCAGCAGAATTCTGGGAAAAATCGTGGAGCCAAATTGAGAAAATATATGTACCAGAATAATGTAGATATCATATCAGGCCACCACAAAAAAGAACATGGCCCAACTCCACCAATAGGCCGCGGAACCGCGGCCAAAGGGGGGTATTGGCCGCGGATCCGCGGCCATGTGGGCCCCACTCTCTGACGAACTTCAGGGTTATTTTTGGTACTTCATGTGTGGTCTGCTGGTTGCCCTAGAACTGTTAGTTATGTATATGTCCTAGAGGCCATTGTTGTACATTTGATGTATATTATAATGGATGCTTGGTTATAAATAGAGAAGACTTTCTTGCTCGTCATGATAGTATGCTATTTGGTTTCACTTTATCTTAACATGTTGACTTGTACTGGTTTACTGTTTTAGTCTCACATGTTGATAAAGCCCTTAGGACTTGTACTCGACTACTGGGACTATGATGAGATCATACTAGTGGGGCCGCGGTAGTCGATGAGTACATCCTATAACTGTTCCTAGTCGAGGGTATATCGAGACAGGGCATCGATACACCAGATTAGACTAGCGTATACGCATCTTGACCCATATGATGGGCGATGGATGATCCCATATCCATCGATGTTTGACATCAGAGATGGTGTACGGGTGCTCAGTGGAGACGGGGTACACTGGACGGACTCGCCGAGAACTCCCAGAAGGTGATATACCACACGTCAGATGGCAGTTCTCCGGTGACACTGGTACAGGGTAGTCTGTAGACCCGAGATCGTCATAGAGTCTTGTGTGATTCCTACTGTGCTTTGATTTCCACCTTACCACGTCCAAGAGGGCGTGCAAAACGGTGGATTTTGGGTACAGTCCCGAATCACATGGAGGCAATGAGCGATAGGAGGGGATTCGTCTCTCCCGGTATAGGGAGTTGATGTTGTGCTGTGTTCGATTGGCTATAACTGGAAGTCTCTGGCCAGGGCTGATATAGAGATTTACTGGTAAGTGTTACTAGTAGTTTCTCGACCCGTTATGAGCCACACATCGACACGACTTATCGGTTACTGGGGTCTGACGTATACCACCCCTAGACTTGATATGCGACATATCAGACGAACAGACCGGACTGTACGGGAGTGTTACTGGTTGGATTCACAGGAGAACGCACAGGCTAGCTTGTTGATCTTCTGATCGCTCAATACCTGGGTGGCTGTTACGTTTAGCTGACCGCTTGCAGCTTGTGGGTGTTTGATATGATCATCACCTGCTACCGGCGTATTGACGATTCTTTAGAGTCCTACACAGAGGTTTCTTGGCTCAGGAGAAACAGAGTAGTGGCACATATGTGATATGCGCAGAAGCGAGAATAATGCGATATGGGATACCGTATTAGATTCTCGCGATATATGGATATGAACCGGGTCATCGAATCAAGTGTTCATTCGATGAATCGGTACATGATATATTAGTCGGTTATATTCGATATAGCCGGATCGTCGGATCAAGTGTTGATTCGATGATTTAATATATAATAATATATATGATATATTATTATATTAACTAATATTGGCTCACTTTATTATTTCATTTTCTCAGTGGATGATACATTGATATATATGCGATATATGTTAATTGTATTATTTTCTTTTGTTGCAAATATATAATATATATGTGATATATATTATTGTGACATGATATGATTAATTGTTAAACATGTTTAAGGATGATTAATTGAGGTTAGGGTTTGATTGGGTTTAGTTGCTTCAAGTTCTTTCTAGAAGCAATTTTCTTTTGTCATTTGTAAAGATATTTTGGATGACACATTTTTAACTTAACCAAACCCTAACCCTAGTTGTTTCTCTACACATTCTCATCCATTTATACTTGACCATGGTTAATAATTCAATCATATGTTTATATTTCTATTCATCACAAAAGAGAATGAATTATCATTATTGATTTTCCATTAGCTTCTTCTTCTTCTCTCTCTTGAAAAGCTTGCTAGAAAATCTTGAAGTGATGAAAAAAATGAGAAAATGATATTAAAAGAAAGAAAAATCACTACTCTCTCATACTCATCTCATCTAGCCCATGGGATTAGTGTGTTCACTTCTTTAGAGTGAGATAGCTTGAGTTCTTCGAAACCTCAACGTAGATCATCGGAGATTTGGAATACGACAAGCTAGAATGGATCGTTCGAGTCGTGGAGCCTCTCATGAGTCTGGGAGATCGTGGATCGCGGCAAAGGGACTTCTACTCGGAGCTTGTGAAGTGAAGGAGCGGACTACAAAGGTTGTAATCCCTCACCCTTAGATAAAAGTTATCTTATTGCATGTTAAACCCTAATAATCTAGCAAAGATCCCGGCTTTGGGTTGTTCGGCACGTCTAAAATTTAATCCGGGCATGTTTGATGCCTTAAGAACCTTCACAAGAGTGCCTAGGAACCTTACAGTGGTATCAGAGCCTAGCTAGAGCATTAGGCGATGTGTTTACGAAGTTAAAACTCCGATCGAACGCGAAACGACGGAAAAAACCCACACTCTGGAAATTTTTTAAAATTTGGGATTTTTCTGAATTAAAAATATGTAAAAAAATCAGCAGGCAATTATAAGAATTACCCTAAAATACGATTGCCTAAATCGATCAAACGGCGGCGGAACTGCGGCGCAAGCATGGCTTGCGCGGCGGTTCCGCGGCGGGTTGATGAGATATTGACACGTGGCTTTGATGGTAATTCCCGTAGGTACTTGCTGACCATTCTGGATATTTTTATTCTGTTCCAGGTGTTTAAAATTCTGGGGTTTGTTTTGTAATAGTAAACTCGATCGGAATATTTAAGTTCGTATTTCTTTCCGGATATTTAGAAATTGTTAAACTAGTTGAACGGATATCATTAACTTACTGTTTCCCGGTACGGCAAACTTTCAAGTGTTGAAATTTATTCGGGTTTAAATCTTTCGGGAAAATTGTACAAGTTAAGCGGTGGACCCTCTAGAAGACAACAAACCTTAACTCGATTATGTAACCGTCTTGAACTGCCTTTTGAACCTTCGGGTTTGGGGCAGTACGGCGTGCCACATGTGAGGCGTTGGCTTGACCCTTCTACGGCTGGATCACTGGTACTGTGACATATTCTGGGATTATTTGAACTCCGCTCAAGAGTTGAGCACTTTGGGAAATTTTGGGTGTTTGATTATCTGTTCGGAAAGTTTAATTCTGTCTATTTATCTGGAATGTGATACAATATGTGGAATTCAAAGAGTTAGGCATGAAATGCGGAGTATGTGATATTTCGGATTTACGATGTCTAAAGTGATTGTGGATTCCAAATATTGTAGTTTTACACTTTCTTTTCTGTGACCGTAAGTGTAATATGTGATATCGCCGGTTTCGTTGCTATATGTCAACGACAATTGGGATGCGCATATTTACTTACGTTGATAATATGAGATATTATGTGTTGCTGTGATATGTTATATTGGATCGTCGCGTTCAGAATAGCCGGGGTTTTATGTGAGATGAGGGTTTTTATTTTCATTCATGTAAAATTCATTTGTAATGTAATATTCTTTTATTTGGGGCACTTCCAGGTTGAGGTTGCTGTCACCAGTGTATATTATTTACTTTTCCGCATTAGGTAGACCCAAGGTGGGGAGCACAAGTAACCGGGTTCTAGGGTCCAGTGGGAGGCCATCTCGAGGAGTCGAGACCGGGTCTTCTAACCCTAGAATTGGCAGTGTTACTTGCCGCTCTCGTAGGGGTCTTGGGATGTGGGTTTGGCTATTCGTCGCGACCGTGGAATCCGTGTTTTATACAGGCTCGTATTGAAAACACGGACGTCCTAGTATATCCAATATTTCATATGTGTTCTTCTGCTGCAATGTTCTGTGATGAGGTCATATTACTGCCTGAGACGAATGCTTATACTATATATATATGCTGATATATAAATATTACTGCTTTCGTTTCTTCTGTGATGCTTAGGAAGCATAAGCTGATGGGATTTTTATTAATGAGATTAATAAAAGAAAAGAAACCTAAAGATGTTGTAGAATCAAAACTTAATAAAAAGGGTAGCTACAGTTTTGCTTTGCACAGTGATATATACGATATATCCTGCACCTTATTCGATGAGGAAAGGACCGAGATCCCTTCACCGGGAGTGACTCCTTTAGCAAAACTGGCAGATGCTACAAAACGCGGTTTGTCTTTTGATTGCTTTTAGTGTTTTGCTTTGCACAGCGGTATATATGATATATCCTGCACCTTATTCGATGAGGAAAGGGCCGACGATCCCTTCACCGGGAGTGACCCCTTTAGCGAAACTAAGAAAAGCCTCAAAAACACTCCTTTTCAAAAACTACATGATTCTACGACGATATCAAGTTCAATACGCTCAGGGTTTTTCTGAAAACCTGCGTAGCCCTCCGTCATTTCAGATAAATACTACTTAGTATTCGTGCTACGGTAGTTTGGCCTTCGTCAAGGCGTAGTGTGCGGTAGCTAACTAGTACTTATCTGTCTGCATACGATGCGAATGGATTAGGGTATTCGTACGGCGTAGTTTGGCCTTCGTCAAGGGTCGTACGGGTGGGTTTAATTCAATCAAGAAATGAACGGGTTGAACTTGACTAGCGCTCTATGAGTAGTTTGGCCTTCGTCAAGGTCATGGGACGCTAGGGGTAAAAGTATTATCGGGAATTTCAAGTGTTGAAATTTGCAATGAGATTGCATACCTCCTATGAGATAGTTGGATCCCGATACCCACTGCGAGTAAGAGTTACTCCTGGGAGAGTTTTACACAGGACAATTAGTCATTCAAGTAGGTGTCTAGAAAAGTGTTAACGAGGTTACGCCTCTGGGAAAACGAGGTTTACTAATTAGGTCCGTGCGAAAGCACGGGGAACCTCCCTCAAAGTACCGACACTGATCTGGCTGAAAGATTGACGAAGTTGTAGGGTGTAATTAATCCCGGCTAATCTTACCTTTTAGGGTTTTAAGGTAGATTTCATAAAAACAGTGGGAGACATCCTGATTAGATAAGATAATAACCAATCTAATCTTGCAAGAGCATACGCTAAAGTGTTTTCTTCTCTCTCTCTCCAGGTAGCGACCATTTCAGGCCATAATCAAGATAATAATATGGATGTATTGACTGAACCCGATTATTGTACTGAGCAAGGGAACGTTGAACCCGTTTTTTCTTATAAGAGTTATAAGATTGAACAGGAAACAGGAGAATATCTAGATTCTCACGCCGCCCAAAAGAACATGCATGTTGATGCATCTTCTTCAGGTGTGTTAGTTATTGAGAACTGTTTCTCAGTTCACCCTACGTCCTGGGTATTAGATACCGGATCAGGATCCCACATATGTAAACAGTTACATGGGCTACGTAAAGGTAGAGAACTGGGAAAAGGTGATCATTCTGTTCAAGTAGGGAACGGTGCAAGTATTGTAGCCAAAGCAGTTGGCGAATATCACCTTGTATTACCAAGTCGTAATACACTGATTCTGAATGAGTGTTATTATATACCGAACATGATGTGCAACATTATATCAGTTTCTTTATTGAGTAAAGAGGGATATAATTTTGTAGTACAGGAAAATGTTATGAACATTTTCCTAGATCAAAAGTTGATTGCATCAGGCTCGTTACATAATGGCATATTCATTCTAAATCAGAATACAGTCCTAAATGTACAAAACACACACAAGAGGAAAAGTTCAGATATGAACGAATCCTACTTGTGGCATTGTAGACTTGGTCATATCAATGCGACACGACTGGCTAAGTTACATAGGGATGGTTATTTGAATCCGTTCGAATTATCATCTTATGATACTTGCCATTCATGTCTCAAAGGAAAAATGACCAAAGCCCCGTTTAGTGGACACGGAGAAAGAGTTACCGAACTCTTAGGACTGATACATAGTGATGTATGCGGTCCCATGTCTACGCATGCTAGGAACGGTTCTTCCTACTTCATTACATTCACTGACGATCTCTCTAGATACGGACATGTGTTTCTGATGAAACACAAGTCTGAAGCTTTTGAGAAATTCAGAGAATATAAGCACGAAGTAGAGAACCAAACGGGCAAAAGTATTAAGATTCTTCGATCTGATCGAGGAGGTGAATACTTGAGCGGTGAGTTCCTAGATTATCTAAAAGAGAATGGGATTCTCTCTCAGCTTACTCCTCCTTATACACCACACCACAACGGTGTATCGGAACGAAGGAATCGGACCCTATTAGATATGGTACGATCTATGATGAGCGAGGCTGAGTTACCTATTTCCTTCTGGGGGTATGCGCTTGAGACAGCCATACATCTATTGAATATGGTTCCTACCAAATCAGTGCCTACCACTCCATATGAGATATGGAAAGGGAAGAGACCATCTCTTATGTATATTAAGATATGGGGTTGTCCAGCCTATGTCAAAAGACAAAATCCGGACAAGCTCGAGGCAAGATCTGTTTTATGTAAGTTTATTGGATATCCCAAACATTCGCGAGGGTATATCTTCTACCACCCCGAGGAACAAAAGGTGTTTGTTTCACGACATGCTACTTTCTTAGAAAAAGGTTTTCTTATGAAAGAAATTGATGGCAATGAGGTAGAACTGGAAGAGGTTCCAGCGACACAAACTACAACAGATGATTTAGTGGAACCAGAGGATTCAGTAGTACCCGACGAACCCCAGCCTCTCCGCAGATCTAGTAAGGTTTCTCATCCACCTGAGAGATACTACGGTTTTCTCATTGATGGTGGAAGCGAGGATTGCATCATGGATGATGATGAACCGACTAGTTTCGAGCAGGCCATCACGAGTGGTGACTCTATGAAATGGCTGGATGCAATGCGATCTGAGATGGAATCCATGTACACCAACAAAGTATGGATTTTAGAAAATGCTCCTGAAGGGGTAAAACCCATTGGGAGCAAGTGGATTTTTAAAAAGAAATTTGGTGTAGATGGAAAAGTTGAGACTTTCAAAGCTAGACTTATAGCAAAGGGTTTTCGTCAACGTCCAGGTGTGGATTATGACGAAACCTTTTCTCCAGTGGCTATGCTTAAGTCCATCCGGATCTTACTTGCCATTGCTGCATACCATGACTACGAAATCTGGCAAATGGATGTTAAGACCGCCTTTCTAAACGGTGATTTAGAAGAGTGCGTGTACAAGACTCAGCCAGAGGGCTTCGTAGATAGTGGGAGCAGCGGAAAGGTGTGCAAGCTGCTTAAATCCATTTATGGGTTAAAGCAAGCATTGCGGAGTTGGAACATCTGTTTTGATGTTGTAGTCAAAGAGTTTGACTTCATCAAAAATATAGATGAACCTTGTATCTATAAGAAGGTAGCAGAGGGTAAGGTAGTCTTCCTCGTATTGTACGTGGATGACATACTCTTGATAGGAAATGATATTCCTATGCTGCAATCAGTCAAGCTCTTCTTATCACAGAGATTCTTAATGAAAGATCTAGGTGATGCCTCTTGCATATTGGGAATCATGATCTATAGAGATAGATCTAAAAGGATACTGGGATTGTCCTAATCCAGGTACATTGACACCATACTAAAGAGGTTTAGTATGGAAGAATCCAAGCGTGGGAACCAACCCACGATCTCTAGACTCACTCTCTCCAAAGAGATGTCTCCCAAGACTGATTTGGAGAGAGCTCGCATGCAAGGGATACCCTATGCTTCGGCAGTAGGCTCTATCATGTATGCGATGCTATGTACCAGACCCGATGTAGCATACTCACTAAGTGTAGTGAGCAGGTATCAAGCTGATCCTGGAGAGAGTCACTGGACAGCTGTGAAGAGCATTCTCAAGTACTTACGAAGGACTAGAGATATGTTCTTGGTGTATGGTAACGGAGAGCTCCAAGTGGAGTCCTTTACCGATTCCAGCTTCCAAAGTGATAAGGACGACTCTAAGTCGCATTCGGGTTTTGTCTTTACCCTCAATGGAGGGGCGGTATGTTGGAAGAGTTCCAAACAGGATACCGTTGCAGACTCAACGATGGAGGCTGAATACATCGCTGCCAACGATGCTGCCAAAGAAGCTGTCTGGATCAAGAAGTTCATTAGTGAACTTGGTGTGGTTCCATCCATTGAGCATCCAATACCTCTGTATTGCGATAACATTGGAGCTGTGGCATTGGCCAAGGAACCCAGGTCCCATCAGAAGTCCAGACATATTCTGAGGCGGTATCACCTGATCAGGGAGATAGTTGATCGCCGGGAGATCGAGGTCAGGAGAGTAGATACGAAGGACAACACTGCGGATCCATTCACGAAGGCTATTCCCCAGATACAGTTTGAGAGATTATTCGGGATGCTAGGTATGAGATACTACAGCAGCTGGCCTTAGTGCAAGTGGGAGATTGTTAGTTATGTATATGCCCTAGAGGCCATTGTTGTACATTTGATGTATATTATAATGGATGCTTGGTTATATATATTGAAGACTTTCTTGCTCGTCATGATAGTATGCTATTTGGTTTCACTTTATCTTAACATGTTGACTTGTACTGGTTTACTGTTTTACTCTCACATGTTGATAAAGCCCTTAGGACATGTACTCGACTACTGGGACTATGATGAGATCATACTAGTGGGGCCGCGGTAGTCGATGAGTACATCCTATAACTGTTCCTAGTCGAGGGTATATCGAGACAGGGCATTGATACACCAGATTAGACTAGCGTATACGCATCTTGACCCATATGATGGGCGATGGATGATCCCATATCCATCGATGTTTGACATCAGAGATGGTGTACGGGTGCTCAGTGGAGACTGGATACACTGGACGGACTCGCCGAGAACTCCCAGATGGTGATATACCACACGTCAGATGGCAGTTCTCCGGTGACACTGGTACAGGGTAGTCTGTAGACCCGAGATCGTCATAGAGTCTTGTGTGATTCCCACTGTGATTTGATTTCCACCTTACCACGTCCAAGAGGGCGTGCAAAACGGTGGCTTTTGGGTACAGTCCCGAATCACATGGAGGCAATGAGCGATAGGAGGGGATTCGTCTCTCCCGGTATAGGGAGTTGATGTTGTGCTGTGTTCGATTGGCTATAACTGGAAGTCCCTGGCCAGGGCTGATATAGAGATTTACTGGTAAGTGTTACTAGTAGTTTCTCGACCCGTTATGAGCCACACATCGACACGACTTATCGGTTACTGGGGTCTGACGTATACCACCCCTAGACTTGATATGCGACATATCAGACGAACAGACCGGAATGTACGAGAGTGTTACTGGTTGGATTCACAGGAGAACGCACAGGCTAGCTTGTTGATCTTCTGATCGCTCAATACCTGGGTGGCTGTTACATTTAGCTGACCGCTTGCAGCTTGTGGGTGTTTGATATGATCATCACCTGCTACCGGCGTATTGACAATTCTTTAGAGTCCTACACAGAGGTTTCTTGGCTCAGGCGAAATAGAGTAGTGGCACATATGTGATATGCGCAGAAGCGAGAATAATGCGATATGGGATACCGTATTAGATTCTCGCGATATATGGATATGAACCGGGTCATCGAATCAAGTGTTGATTCGATGAATCGGTACATGATATATTAGTCGGTTATATTCGATATAGCCGGATCATCGGATCAAGTGTTGATTCGATGATTTAATATATAATAATATATATGATATATTATTATATTAACTAATATTGGCTTACTTTATTATTTCATTTTCTCAGTGGATGATACATTGATATATATGCGATATATGTTAATTGTATTATTTTCTTTTGTTGCAAATATATAATATATATGTGATATATATTATTATGACATGATATGATTAATTGTTAAACATGTTTAAGGATGATTAATTGAGGTTAGGGTTTGATTGGGTTTAGTTGCTTCAAGTTCTTTCTAGAAGCAATTTTCTTTTGTCATTTGTAAAGATATTTTGGATGACACATTTTTAACTTAACCAAACCCTAACCCTCGTTGTTTCTCTACACATTCTCATCCATTCATCCTTGACCATGGTTAATAATTCAATCATATGTTTATATTTCTATTCATCACAAAAGAGAATGAATTATCATTATTGATTTTCCATTAGCTTCTTCTTCTTCTCTCTCTTGAAAAGCTTGCTAGAAAATCTTGAAGTGATAAAATAAAATGAGAAAATGATATTAAAAGAAAGCAAAATCACTACTCTCTCATACTCATCTCATCTAGCCCATGGGATTAGTGTGTTCACTTCTTTAGAGTGAGATAGCTTGTGTTCTTCGAAACCTCGACGTAGATTATCGGAGATTTGGAATACGACAAGCTAGAATGGATTGTTCGAGTCGTGGAGCCTCTCATGAGTCTGGGAGATCGTGGATCGCGGCAAAGGGAATTCTACTCGGAGCTTGTGAAGTGAAGGAGCGGACTACAAAGGTTGTAATCCCTCACCCTTAGATAAAAGTTATCTTATTGCATGTTAAACCCTAATAATCTAGCAAAGATCCCGGCTTTGGGTTGTTCGGCACGTCTAAAATTTAATCCGGGCATGTTTGATGCCTTAAGAACCTTCACAAGAGTGCCTAGGAACCCTACAAGAACCCCATTTCCCTGCCTATAAATACAGCAGAACTTGCCAAAGCCAAGGGTCATTCTTTTGGTTCATTTTTGTAGCCTCTTTTGTAGTGTTTTGTATAGTTCTCCTTCTTCTTCTTCATTCCTCTTCCATTAAAATGTAGTGAGAGCTTTTGAGTGGGAGATTAATGAAGATGAGGGCTTTGTATCATTCTCTTGTGTTTCTTCTTCCCCTTGAGATTTTTGCTTTCTCTTGCTCATTCAACCTCTTCATTGAGCTTGAATGGGTAAGAGTTAGTTATTGATCTCAAGGGTCGTATTTTACCACGGACTAGCACTTCATTTCACATGCGGTTTCTACCCTTCCCTTGATCTTGCAACCTCTTCATTGAGCTTGCAAGTTTAAGGGTTGGCTATTGATCGCATACTTGTCTTGAGTCCTAGTTCCGTATTCTTTTTATCGTTTTTTATTATTCGCAATTTATTACCTTGTCTTTTATTACTTGCAATTTACTTACTTGCAATTTTATTTCATGCACTTAAATTCCATGTACTTTAATTACTTGTATCTTTTCTTTTCTTTGCTCTTTTCTTTTTGTTTTCTTTTTGTTCATATTGTGAATGTTGTAATTATTGTTATTGTTAAGAATTAATACGTTTTTATAAGTTAACATTTCTTTGCCAATTCCTTTTCCCGTTATTTTCCATTTGAAATTCGCCCAAACCATACGCAAGCGCTCCGTTAGGCACCGTACCCTGACAAGGTAACGGTGATTCCTAACCACGACCGGTTGCGTTCGGTTTGGCCGAAGGCAAAAGCAAGAGACAAGAACGGAAGGACAAGGGTAAACAAGCCGGATTCCACGAATACCGCGCTTAAATCCCCTAATCCACGTTGTTGCCAATTGCTTAGCTTCAATTGGTCAAGACTCGGCTCAAAGGTTTTGAGTACGGATTTCTTAGCTTACAATCTCGTATTTTCTTAACAACCTTATACTTGCAGATAAACACATAGGTTAGACTGAACAAATCATACAGATTCTTTATTGACTCGTCTAAGACAAGAAGGTAAGATAACACCATCTCCCTGTGGACCGACCCGTGCTCAACCGGCTAGCTGCAAAGCGACACCGTCCTGATCGCGATTACACTTAAATTCTTTGAACATCCGACACGCCAAAAGCGTGCGATCAAATGGCGCCGTTGCCGGGGAGACGGTAGCGTATTTTCTTTCTTGTTATTCGGGTTAATATTCTTTTTGTATATATATAAAAAAAAATATTCTTTTTGTTTTTTTTGGACAATATTTTTGTGGGCAAGTGTGCAGATTTTTGCAGATTTGCAAACTGCGATTGTGGGAGCAAAGCGTGCATTCAAGGCAAGGGTGATTACGAAGTACAGTGCCAAAGATCCGGGTAGTTTGACCCGCGCAAGCGAACCTTTCAAGCTTACCGGATTTGATTCAACGGGGGTTTCTTAACCCAAAACTTAAACTGTACGTACTTTACTAACACCTTCTTCTCAAATCCGACGCTTCCAATATACTATTCTTTTGCAGGATTCTTTGCAAGTTCGCTAGCAAACGCCAAAATTGACTAACCCGTATTTGTTACAGCGCCGCGCTTAAAATAAAAAACGATTGTTTGATTCTTTATAGAATTTTTTGAATTGCGCATTGCATCAATTAATACGGACTTAAGGGCAAGCGAACCCCACAACATACGGTAAAGGATTTCATCACCTTTTCCGTGGCCCACAAATCACGAACTTGCGCATAACGATTACCCGCACAAATTTTAAAAGAAATTAGACTTTAAGCCTTAAGGACTTCGCGCTCACTAGGAGAAATTAACTGTATTTAGAAGCTTGCTTAACGGTATATTGTTTACGGGGTGTCTAGGAATGTGTTAACGGCGAAACCGCCAAAAGAGAAAGGGTTATTTAATTAAGGAACTTCGTGAAAGCGTTGGAAAACCTCCCCTTATCTCTGCACTTACCTGGCCTCGTGATCAGTGTATCTTGAGTCTGTTTCTCGACACAGTTTAACTTCGACAATCAAGTTCTTGAGCAGGTCTAGTTGACCTAGGTGAACCCTAGAACGATTAGGTGTGTGGTATTTTTGTGTCATGAGTTTTGTCCATGTTCTTTTTTGTGTATATTTCATTCTTTTGCTAACAACTAACTAAAAAAAAATTAAAAAAAAAAAATATCACATTCTTTTTCCCCTCCTTTTCTCTACCTTTCTTTCATTCTCTCTTCATATCATGGGTACTCCACCTCGCAAAACTCTTGCCGAACTTTGGTACCCACAACCAGACATCACTTCTTATGGTTCTTGCTTTGGCCGAACATCAAACGATCCCTCCATGCCCAAAGTTTCACTGAAAGATCGCATAGCAGCGTCTAGGACAAACACTTCCACTCCTCAGTCCACTTCGTATCAACCGTTTTAAACATTCACTCCCGCTTATGTTGATACCCCTTCTGCAAGTCGTCCTTTGTCCATCGCTGAACGTATTGAACAATCCCGCAGCCGATCTTTCACTCCTTTCACCACTTCAAATTCTTGGGATCAACAATTCCATTCTCCGTCTTATCCACCTGTTGATCCCACTCCTGTCCAGCCATTCAATTCCTACCAATCCTACCCTACTTTTGCACCTTCCCAAGACATTACTTCAGAACCGCCATTTGGGTGTTTTCAGTATCCAAACAACTTTGAATCTTTTACTGAAACCCCTTCACAACCAATGTCTAGTCTGGAACAGTCCTTGGAAGACTTTAGGGTAGCGTCAAGCCAACAGATGATGGATTTGAATGCGTCCATGGCCGCCCTCGTGCAACCTAGTGACCCGGTAGCTAGTTTCTAACTAGCTCCTAATTTTTCAATGTATGATGAGGCGGTAGGACAGGCTGTGGATTTGAGTGGAGAGAGTGAGATGTACCCCCTTCCGAATCAAGCCTACCCGGTCCAAATTGAATCTTACAACTCCCGTGTTGAAAGTCTATCAAGTGTCCCAAATGAATTATCAGTTAAAGATAGAATGTTTAATGAGTTGTGCGACTTTGTAGTGTTTGATTTGCCAGATTGTGAAGGGACCTTGCCAAGTGAAACCACACCCAATCCTTTTGACCTCTACACCTCCATCTATGAACCAGAATCGATTGAAATCCATGCTTTTGATGAGGTGTCTGAGAATATAAATTTTCACTTGATTAAGGATATTGACGCTGGGAACATTTTGGATGATGAACCCGTAGATTTGGCTGAGTTTGTCTCTTCAAATCATCATCCCGAGTCATTAAATGTTTTTCCCGAACTTCATATGCGTCTTGATTTTGATGAAATAGGCATGGATGAGCTTAACTTTGAGGAGAACTCTGAGGATAGATTTGAGGATGAACCAGTTATACTTGATGAGTCGGATTTTCCAATTCATCCTATCCCTTTCACTGACTGTGTACACCCTCCTGAACCCTTAACCGATACCCTTCCTCAGCCACTTCCCTCCATCATTCCCATCGTTCCGACATTTCATTTGTCTGGTTTACCAAGTTCGGCGTACCCATGGTTGCTTACGAATCTTGAGGGATTTGACACCATTTCTCGACGGGTAAATATATTAGCACAATCACTTTCCATACATCGGTCATCCCAAATTGTGCTAATCTATTTACTCCAGTTACACCCTCAAGTTCGTATTCCACTTCTTTTTCCCTTCCGCCATTCTTCTTCTTCTCATCTACCGAGACCGCATTCCACTTCTCTCCACAAGCGGTCTCGCGTATTCTCCATTTCTTACCTCTTCACCTTCTTCCACCAGCCACTGCTGTATAGAGATAAAATTTTTGAATGGTTGGTGTTAACTTTTGGCCTGTGTAAGGCCTTGTATAGTTTGATACTGTTCTTTCCCCCCTAATCCTGAACTTCATCGCTTAAACAGTGGAAGCACTGTTTCACTTAAGTTTGGGGGGGGGACATTTTTTGTATATATCGTTTTGTTTTCCTTTTTTTTGTTTTGTATATAATTTGTTTTTAGGGGGAGCACCGACAATTTTGACCCTCTGGGTATAGCCTGACAGTGAGGACACTGTCAAGTTTAAGTTTGGGGGTGCGCTCGGTAAGCTTTCTTCCTTCGCATTCATTTGTATATTTTGCATTTGCATACCTTATTCGAAAAACCCATAAAAATCAAAAAATTTCTAAAAATATAAAAACTTTTTTGTCAAGTTAGCTTGTGGAAGAACTCTGATTCAACATTCGACGGTTTTTGTTTAAAAAGATAGGAATAACTAAATCCTATGTTTGGATTTTGAAAACCTGAAAGATAACTCTCCTTTGAAATTAACTATAGCTGATATATGTCTTTACATTACACTACACGTGTTGTGAGTCTTGGAAATTAGATGACAAGTCTTTTATGTAAAAAAAAAAACTTTTAAAGAGATAAATGATTTTCTGAGGATCAAATAGGTTTGTTCTGAAATAAGTAATATATCAAGAATAGTTTATGAAGTAAGTGAATATGAAGGAATGTTATTAATGCCTTAATTGGAACTAAGTCTGAAAAATAACCCATCTGAAACTTGATTGGAATGATTACACACCGAACCCACTAAACACGTCTTTTATCCAAAAAATAATTGAACTACCGGTTATATCTCCGTTCGTATTGAATCATCATGTTTTTCACGCGAAACTGTCTTTTGTTTTTAGACCTAGGTAACTTGAGTAATTAAGTCCGCTGGAGTGTTTCTACACCTAATGCCCTAAAACCAACTGGTTTGGGTGCATTGCCCCAAAGCTCGCTAAGAAGCCTAGAAAGTCCAGATAAAAACAAAGTCAAGTAAGTGTTCTCTCCGAGTTAAAATTCCTAACGGTTCTTTGTGTGAGAATAATCTTGATAAAAGACAGGTTTTTATAAAAAAAATTTAACGGAGATATGAAGGTTTTATTCTATGATAAAGACTATTGCACATTCACAGAGGTGTGTATGAAATGAAAACAAGAATAAGGTGGAGTGAAAAATACGACTTTGTTTCCTGTTAAGGAAGATAGAAATTCTGAAGTTGAAACCTTACTGGAAAACGAAACTTGAAAAATGCTTAACTCTCTATAAAACTTATGTGATCCTTTTAAAATTGTTATCTGGGCTTTATTGTGTGACATAATGACTTTATTCGACCTTTCGGGAACTTAACGACACTATTTTGCACTGCATGTAAAGACATATAAAATCTGTAGTTAAATAAGAAGCGAGATGTGAAAAATAAAGGTTCGATGGTCTAGACTTAGGATTATAGAATTGTTATTTTCTAAAACAAAGCTTTAGGGGCTTGAATCGTAGTTATTTTACAAAGCTAGCTTGACCGGATTTTCTGGGTGTAATCCGCTGAAAACCCTCAGGAGACAGCACTCCTCCTACTAGGGACACCTAGAGGTTTAACGGCTTGTTGCACACGCTCAGTGCAATCGCGTTCCCTGCGAAAGTGCGGTTATCATTTTATTTTTGTGAATAATTGGTTTTGCTCGGGACGAGCAAAAGTTAAGTTTGGGGGTATTTGTTCATACCAGAATACTGCATTTTATACCGCCCATTCTTACGCTCGTGTGTTTATAGGTAGGTGCTTTTTATCCGTGTTTTTTACATATTTGCAGGATACAGGTTCTCGGTTCTAAAACAGTGAAATTCATGGAAAACACGACAAAATCCGGGTTCCTGCCAACCACTGATAAAACACGGTCTCCGCTCTTCATCTGTATGCTGCCAGATACCAGTTTAGGAAGACAAAATGTCAAATCAATGTCATCCTCATGCACAAAGCTCAATGGTAGCACAAAATCCAAGAGATCTACACGGAGCTCGAGGAAAGCATGGGCAAAAGATTCACTTTCAATCACCTCTTTGATCAGCAGAATTCTGGGAAAAATCGTGGAGCCAAATTGAGAAAATATATGTACCAGAATAATGTAGATATCATATCAGGCCACCACAAAAAAGCACATGGCCCAACTCCACCAATGGGCCGCGGAACCGCGGCCAAAGGGGGGTATTGGCCGCGGATCCGCGGCCATGTGGGCCCCACTCTCTGACGAACTTCAGGGTTATTTTTGGTACTTCATGTGTGGTCTGCTGGTTGCCCTAGAACCCCATTTCCCTGCCTATAAATACAGCAGAACTTTCCAAAGCCAAGGGTCATTCTTTTGGTTCATTTTTGTAGCCTCTTTTGTAGTGTTTTGTATAGTTCTCCTTCTTCTTCTTCATTCCTCTTCCATTAAAATGTAGTGAGAGCTTTTGAGTGGGAGATTAATGAAGATGAGGGCTTTGTATCATTCTCTTGTGTTTCTTCTTCCCCTTGAGATTTTTGCTTTCTCTTCCTCATTCAACCTCTTCATTGAGCTTGAATGGGTAAGAGTTAGTTATTGATCTCAAGGGTCGTATTTTACCACGGACTAGCACTTCATTTCACATGCGGTTTCTACCCTTCCCTTGATCTTGCAACCTCTTCATTGAGCTTGCAAGTTTAAGGGTTGGCTATTGATCGCATACTTGTCTTGAGTCCTAGTTCCGTATTCTTTTTATCGCTCTTTATTATTCGCAATTTATTACCTTGTCTTTTATTACTTGCAATTTACTTACTTGCAATTTTATTTCATGCACTTAAATTCCATGTACTTTAATTACTTGTATCTTTTCTTTTCTTTGCTCTTTTCTTTTTGTTTTCTTTTTGTTCATATTGTGAATGTTGTAATTATTGTTATTGTTAAGAATTAATACGTTTTTATAAGTTAACATTTCTTTACCAATTCCTTTTCCCGTTATTTTCCATTTGAACTTCGCCCAAACCATACGCAAGCGCTCCGTTAGGCACCGTACCCTGAATAGGTAACGGTGATTCCTAACCACGACCGGTTGCGTTCGGTTTGGCCGAAGGCAAAAGCAAGAGACAAGAACGGAAGGACAAGGGTAAACAAGCCGGATTCCACGAATACCGCACTTAAATCCCCTAATCCACGTTGTTGCCAATTGCTTAGCTTCAATTGGTCAAGACTCGGCTCAAAGGTTTTGAGTACGGATTTCTTAGCTTACAATATCGTATTTTCTTAACAACCTTATACTTGCAGATAAACACATAGGTTAGACTGAACAAATCATACAGATTCTTTATTGACTCGTCTAAGACAAGAAGGTAAGATAACACCATCTCCCTGTAGACCGACCCGTGCTCAACCGGCTAGCTGCAAAGCGACACCGTCCTGATCGCGGTTACACTTAAATTCTTTGAACATCCGACACGCCAAAAGCGTGCGATCATGCGTCATCACTTAATTGGGTTGTCTTCATCATGGCGCAAACGTTTTGGAATTTATTAATGAAAATATATGCATCTTCGGATTCCAAACCATGAAACTTAGGCAGCATATTGATGAAGTGTGGTTTTATTTCAAAATTATCCCCATTCGCCGGTGGGGGTGAAAGACATGTAGGTAAGGAAGTGCGGACGGGGTAGAAGAGATCCTGGAGCGCGACTCGTGCGGGCGCTACAACAGGCGGAAGATTCGGGTTATTCGCACCTGGCGGAGGTGGAATCATTCCCGTCGGTAAGGTATAGTTGGGGTCGTGTCCCGACATACCTTCGAAAGAATTTGAGGGTGGATGTAAAGAAATGGAGGGAACGTCGACGAAGGGTTCGTCGAAGGGTTCGTTGGTCGGTACCAACGAAACACGGACTAATCGGGCGTTAGTATCCCTAGTCCAAAATGACATACACTAAAGGGTAGTGCAGTCAGAAAAAAATAGAAAAACAGAATGTAGGGGTAAGATAACGTCAATGAGAAGAAGTGAGTGGAAGTGAGTTGCAAGTTTTCTTAACGGCAAGTTGCAAGTTTTGAAAAGATTTTCTTTATTTTTTTATTGGAAAGTTTTGCAAAACGGTTTTAGAAAATGGGACTCGTGACACAAATGTATCAACCACACATGCACAATCAGGCCTAAATCTAGGGTTGCCTTGGTCTGCTAGACAGCTCCTAACTAGGGCTAGAGATAGGACCTCAAACCGCCTCTTCCCCAGAAAACACCTAAAGCATTTTTCCTCTGTAAAATTCCAGATCCAAAAGTTTTTGCTGTTCCTGCAAGATTCAAATAGCAAACCCTTCAAACAGATCAAAGTTGATAATTTTTGTATTTTTTTATATTTTCAGAATTTTATAATTTTTAAAATTTATATCAACCCGAAAATTCACAAAAAGAAAGATTACGCCGTCCCCAGCAACGACGCCATTTGATTATAGAGATTTTACGATCAAAAAATAAGTTTACCGCAATCAGAAACGGCGTCGCTTCGCAGCTAACCGGTGAGTACGGGTCGATCCACAGAGACGGGTAAATTCCTTTTATGTGTTTTAACGAGTTGATTCAATTTGTCGTTTTGGTTGGTTTATAAAAATCTATGAAAAGTGGATCTAATTAATCTAATTAAAAGTCTTTCTAGGGTTAGGCTTAGGGGAAGTTTTGGAGATTAATGTTTTTCCTCACCGCTTTCAATACCTTCTTTTTTTAGATCTATTAGATGTTAAAGTAATTATTAATAAAGTGGATCCAAATCTTTTGGGAAGATGTTTCTTCCTCTAGATTTTTATCCTTCCTTTGTTGATAATTATCCTAACCCTCACCGAAAACGCGCGCAACCGGCCCTTTATACTACGGTTCATCGTTACCTCGAAGGGTAGGATGCCGCAGGGAGCGGTTGTGCTCGTATGCGTGAAGTTCTAATTCATTAGGTGAAGGTGGCATTGAAAGGGGCGAGAGATCTCATCTCTCAACCCTTTCCCTAAGGCTAACCCTAACAAGCGAGGAGACTACTCGCTCATTAGGGGATGAGAAAACATTATAATTAAAAGAACAGAAATAAAATACTTACTAGGTTGACGGCTCCCTCCAAACAAGAAGAACAGATCTGAATTTTTCTCTCAGAAATTCTGAATTTTATTGATTGAAAAGAGGTATAGGCATTTACAAATTTGAGATTACAATTTATAAGTAAACAGGAGAATTTAGGGTTACGGGATTCGCACATGTGCAATTACAGATTTGACCCCTAAAAATCCCAACACCCGCACCGACGCCACAGCTCAGGAAAACTCCACCGACATGCACACTATATGGCCGCGGAACCGCGGCGCCAGGCTGGGTTTGGCCGCGGTTCCGCGGCCAAACTATGGAGTTAGGCTTTGTGATTTATGGGCTTTTTCCTTGGCTTCTTGGGCTTTCTCTTTTTGCACTTCTTTCTCTGTTTGGACTTCTGGATCTTCTCCAGATCTCCAGTGAAGACTTGTAAGGATCTTTTGACCGTTCACTTGACATTTTTGGACCTTGCAATGTTCTTCGACTAGGCTTCGACTAGGATCCGTCAAAAATCCCTTTTCTGTGTCAGCTTTTGTCTTTTTCACTGTATTTGCTCCAAGAGCCTGTTTCTTGTAACATGCAACAAACGTGCGTCAAGAGTACCTGTTTATTTATAAAACGGATAAGAATATGGGGATAAAAAATGCAATATTATGGTCTGAACAAACACTAAAAGCAGAATGATGTGCCTGTTCTAGGATCTCACGTCTCAACCCATCGGTATCAGGCACACACAAACTAGTCCCAAAATGTAGCACACCCTGGTTATCAATGAAGAACTCCGAATCTCTACCCTGCCGAACATGCTCATGAATCTCAGACAAACGGGCATCGGCGGGCTGTGCCTCACGAATACGATCAAGTAGAAGTTGATGGGCATGGACATGAGAAAGCTGTTCCCCAGTGGAAGTGAACTCAAACTGTACTCTACTGTCGCAAAAGATCTGCTAATCTGCATAAGACTGTTCCTGAACTGCGCTCAACTGGGACAAGCTACCCACGGGCTTACGACTTTAAGCATCGGCTAGCACATTCGCCTTGCCTGGGTGATAGAAGATCTCACAATCATAATCCTTCATAAGCTCCATCCAACGACGCTGTCTCAAATTCAGATCCCGCTACTAGAAGATATACTTTAAGCTCTGGTGGTCTGTGAAAATATAACACGACTCCCCGTACAAGTAGTGTCTCAAAATCTTAAGCGCAAAGACCACCGCGACCATCTCAAGATCATGAGTGGGATAATTCTGCTCGTGCTTCTTCAACTGCCGGGAAGCATAAGCGATAACTCTATCATGCTGCATCAATACACAACCGAGCCCTACTCGAGAAGCATCACAGTAAATGATAAAGCCGCCCGATCCAGAAGGCAAAAAAAACTGGTGCAGTCGTCAACCGAGTCTTCAACTGCTGAAAACTCAGCTCGCATGCCTCAGTCCAAAGAAAAGGAATCCCCTTCCTGGTCAGTCCGGTCAGCGGTGCAGCGATACTCGAGAAGTCCCGCATGAAATAGTGGTAGTAACCAGCTAAGCCTAAATAGCTGCGGACCTCTGTCACTGATACAGGTCTGGGCCAAAGCTGTATGGCCTCGATCTTCCTCGGGTCCACATGAATACCGTCTCCCGTAACCACATGACCAAGCAAGTCAACACTATCAAGCCAAAAGGCACACTTCAAGAATTTAGCAAACAGCCGGTGCCCTCTCAATGTCTGCAAAGCAATCCTCAAATGCTGCTCATGCTCCTCTCGACTCTTGGAATAAACCAGAATGTCATCAATAAACACAATAATAAACTGGTCGAGGAACGGCCTGAAAATCCGGTTCATCAGATCCATGAACACCGCTGGGGAATTGTTGAGTCCGAACGACATCACCAAAAACTCATAATGCCCATAGCGTGTACGAAAAGTAGTCTTCGGAACGTCATCATTCCGAACCCGCGACTGATGATAACCTGATCTCAAATCAATCTTAGAAAAAAGTGCCGCACCCTCGAGCTGATCAAACAAATCGTCAATGCGAGCTAAAGGATACCTATTCCGCACCGTAACTCAGTTCAATTGGCGATAATCAATGCACAACCTCAAACTGCCTTCCTTCTTCTTGACGAACAGAACATGAGCTCCCTAAGGCGAAACACTCGGACGTACATATCCCCTATCAAGCAACACTTGCAGCTGATCCTTAAGCTCCTTAAGCTGCGTCGGGGCCATCCGGTAAGGCGGTATAGAAATAGGCCCCGTGCCGGGGATCAAATCAATGCAAAACTCAATCTCATGTTCTGGCGGCAATCCAGGTAACTCATCGGGAAAAACGTTAGGAAACTCTGGCACGATAGGAACCCGGTCCAACGAATCTACTGTGGCTCCAGTATTATGAATGAAAGCCAAGAATCCCCGACATCCTCTCCTTAAAAGTCGATTAGCGCAAAAGGCAGAAAACAAACTGTGAGGGGAGGCACCACGGTCCCCCTGCACAACAAGAACTGACTCTCCGGGAAAACAAAACCCGATTGTCTCCTCGCGGAAGTCCATGGGCACGTAGCAAGTAGCTAACCAGTCCATACCCAGGAGAACGTCGAAGTACAACATCTCAAGAAGGATCAAGTCTACGGAAAACTCTCTATCTCCTATACGGACGGCACACGACCGAAACACGTCTCGTGCAACAAACGACTCTCCAACAGGAGTAATCAAGACAAGCGGCTGATCAAGCAAACACGACTCTCGGCCCAATCTCGGCACGAAGTGTGTAGGAACATATGAGTGCGTAGATCCCGGATCAAACAAAACGTGTGCATCGAAAGAACATACTGAAAGAGTACCTGAAACCACTTCATTGGACGCCTGTGCGTCCTGATGAGTCGAAGAAAATACTCATGCATGCCCTCTACCTGCAACTGGATGTCCTCTGCCTCTGCTACCCCTTCCTCTCTGAACAAACCCTCCCCGACCATGACCTCTCTGAGCATAAGTCTGACGTAGAGCAACAACAGGCGCAAGAGGAAACGCTCTCTTAGGTGGAGAAGGTGGTAAGGTAACATGCGATACGACTGCCTCGTCCTCACGTGGCTCAGTACAATCTCAAACACGATGATAAAACTCCCGCACCGGAAACATCCATATGATGACTGTTGACCCTCCTGGGGATAATAGCTAAACAACCGGCCTCGTCCCAAGCCTTTGCTACCAGAACAAAATCTGTCGAGGCGTCTAAACATCTGTCTCCGTGCTGATATACTATAACGAACCCTCTTCGGTTACGGAACGACCGACGTCTCGGAAAGATGCTCCTCAACCAATAAGGCTGCGTCCACTGCTGCTGCATGTGTATCACAATGTTGTGCGCTGATAGTGAGGAACAACTGGGTAAGCAGGCCTCGAACAAATCTCTTAATCCGCATCTCCTCAGTGTCCACCAAATACGGATCATACACAGATAGCTCGGTAAACTGCACATCGTACTCTTCCACCGTCATACCCGGAGTCTTGCGTAATGACTCGAAACTGTGCGCTCGAGCATCCCTGATGCTCTGCGGAAGAAAACGGGCAAGAAACACCGTCACGAACTCAGCCCAGGTCATAGGAGAAAGACCTGCGACTCTTCCCCTCTCTAAAGACTCACACCATTTCTAGGCAAGACCTTCCATACGAAAACTCGCAAACTCTACCCATCTCGCGTCGGAGCATCTCAGCGAATGACATATCCTGGCCATCCGATCGATAAATGACTGCGTATCCTCAACTGCATCTGTGCCGGTGAAAACCGGAAGCTTCAGCCTCATGAACTCAGATAACAATATGGTGATAACCTCTGTAGCTGCAGGTACGACTGCCTGAACAGTAGGCAACATCGCGGTCCCCGTAACAGGTGTGACAACCTTCTGTGGCTGCGCTCGACTGGCCTCAACTAGTGATCCCATCATCTGGCGCAAATCCTACATACCGGCCTCTGGCCTTGTAATACGATTAAGCGAGGGTGGATTAATCTGCTCCTGAACAACGGGCGTACCGCCCTGGTCAGTCCTCGTCTCCGACGAGCCAACTCTGACCTCGGCTCTCACGGCCGCTCTTTGCGCCCTCATAGTTTTCGGCGGCATAATGGATGGAAATGAAAACATGATTCAATAAGAACACGGAAATCGAATCTCAAGGATGTATATAATCACAGAAGGAATTTCAACCAACAAGTCCTAAGGTCACTTAGGCGAAGTACCGTGTCGTAAGTATGCCGCGGAAGATTCACACGGTACGCCACTCTGCTTAATATACCTACTCCATCATACCAAGATCATCCTATACACCGAAAGGTAAAACCTACCGCTCTGATACCAACTTTGTCACGACCCAAAATTAGGCATGTGACCGGCACTTAAACCACGTAACGTCAACAGGCGTAACACAATTTAAGTATGGCGAAACCCAAAAATCTAAACCATCAAAAGTAGTAAGTGATGAAAACATTATTAAAAACATTTGGAAATCTTAAGTAAAATCTTTAAACTTAAGTTTATTTTCTTAAAAATTTCGGCAGCACCTCCTTTGTAAAAATGAGCCCCGAAACGGGTACAAACATATAATATAAGTAAAGCATCATATGATATTAGTAAAGCATCCAAAACGGTAGCAAATCATGCCCAAAGGTGGAAACAACCACCACAAGCATAATATACGACGCCGTAGCGAAGAAATAGACAATGTAAGTGAAAAACAGCATAAGAGATAAAACTGCATAATAAAAGGCGGCTCACACGAGCCCGACACCTAGAGTCACAAAATATACAATATCGTCCTCACAACTCGTCTCTAAGTCAATACATGAAATGGTATATGGAGAATATTAGATACAATAAGATGTACAATGAGATAAATGGATAACCGCAAAACCCACCTATAGCAAAACGGCTCACAGCCAACCATAGTAGTATCCGCTGCAAAAAGATACAATAAGAAGAAGCCCGGCCGCGACTACACTAAGGGTCAAACCTGCAAAACACTGTGGCACAACGGGGGTGAGTTGCCAACTCGTTAATAGTAAGTAACATCATACAGATAATCGCAGGTATGCATGTACTGCAATACTCTAACACATGCAGCCTGATAGTATCAATGTGGTAATATGGATATGCAACAATCATGAAAGGTACTCTATCAGGTACTACAAATACATGAGCAATGCATGTCAATAAATCCTGAGTATGGGATAAAACATATCATCATCACGAATCATCATCGTGGAAAAACCCGGTGTCCATCAACGACACTCCAAATCCCAATAACTCAGGCGACGTCACTCTGATCGGCCCTCATATCCTGTAAATCTCATGGAACCTGAGTGTCCAACATCGGCACTCAAAAAAATCATGAAATACTTGTTTCCAACATAGACACGCAAATACTCATCTCTCAGGCGCCGCATACCCAGATCGGCCCTCAATGTATCTCATGTCATAACTCCCAAACGGTTTCCTCCGGATATCCGTCGGGCTCTATACTATCACCGGTAGGCAGTAGTCCCTCCGCTGGGCTCACCGCCTTTCTATACGAGTCTTCTTGCCCCGGGGTACCTCACCGGGTCCGCCATGTACCCGCAGACGGTGCCTAGCGCTCCTCGAATCGGGTATCTAACACAAGTCTCAGAACTGAGAATACTCATGGTGGACGCACTGAAATATCATATCAAGAGAAACCGGGTTTTCAAAGAATGCGTACTTTCTTGAAATATTACCACGGTTCTCAAATCCATAAATCACATGAAATCTGTATCTCAATGCATAAATCTATGAAATATGATATATGCAACATAAAACCGTAATATGAGCATATCAAGGGAAAACCGCTCTTTTAAACGAATCTAGTTTTTAAATATATCATGCGGTTTCCAATTTCCCCAAAATCAAATGCAACATTGTTCAGTCGAAAATAATGCAATCTGTAACACAACAATTTCCTCATTATTCTAATCATCTAAGGGTGTTTATTGTAAATATAACACGGATTACAAATTCATCTGGAAAATACCAATTACCACGTGTTTTAGTTATAATCAACATTCTTTACGGGAAATTGTGTGTTTATTACTTCACGCATGATATTGTATATCTTAACATTTTTTATTGAGATTTTATGCAGAAAATTATTCAGATCAAAGAACTGGAATTGCAAAATTGCCGATAAAACGCAGCAAATCAAAGACTTAAAATCTAGCAGTAACCATGAAAGAATTATACGTTCCAGACATCACATATGACCCCAAAGAACAACACCAAATGATCCCAGAAATATGAACCAATGAACTGATCATACGGTCGCGGTACAGCGGCCGATCCAGCCCGATCCACCGTGGATCCGCAGCCGAGTTGAGGGCGCCAGTGATGTAACTTCTCCAGTTGCTTCCTTGTAACCTCCTAGCTTCCTCAAGACGCTCTGTAACCGCCTAGCTTCTTTGAGAAGGCTCTGCATAACAACCAAGCTTATGAAAGAAGCTTGATTTGGGGGCTATAAAAGGGGATCTAGATTTTAATTTTTGGGGTTGTTAATGGTTACACAATTGAGCCACAATTCAATTCAATTCAAGTTGAGTGACACAACTTGAGATCAAATCCAAATCCAAATCCAATCAAATCAAGATCCATTGAGAGCAAAATCAAGCGAGCAATCGAAGATCCTTTATTGCAACGCCGTTCGTCATCAATAGCAAGAGATCCCCATCCGATCCATGACTCACGGCGATTGAGCCACGCAAAGATCGACGACAAATTCACTTTCAAAAGAGCGATCGAGAGCTAGTCTTGTAATCTCAAATTGAGAGGTGTAATTTGAAGAAGATTTAATAAAGGTGATAAATTGTTAATTCTCGTTTTCTTTACATTCTTGCATTATGAAATTTCCTATTCTTGATTCTTTAATTTTAATAATGTGTGAGTAAATCTCAGCTTGTAAAGGAATCGAGAGAATCGGTAAAACAAATGATGATGAAATCCTAGAACTAATCTTAAGTCTTATGAGAATTGTGAACTTTAGGAAAAAGAATCGTCAATGACCTAATTTGGAGCGAGATCATGTTCTTGATTATTTCGTTGCAAATTAGGGATCAAATGATTGAGGATCCTCTTTTCTAGAGGTTAGATTTGAATGATGATCAATGAAAAGACAAGGGATAGTGAAGGAGAAACCCTAGTTTCTTCAATAAATCCCTAATCTTCATTCATCGTCATCGATCTAGCCACAATCCATTAATAGATAAGATTAGTCATTATTAGTATTCATCATTGCTAGTAATTCGAAAGATTCTTACAAGCTATTCTTCTTATTCTTGATAACTAAATTGATTTGGACATCTTCTTAATTCTTGAAATTTTTCTTGATGTTTCTTGAAAATGATAAACTCAATTGAATCTTGAATCGTTTTCTTTTACATTTTTATTTCGACTCATCTAAAACAAGATCGAATAAGTACACACATCTCAGTGGACGATCCGTTATCATTAACGAAACTATTTCAACACCGTTATTTATGCGGTCTAAATTCTTTGATTGTGATAACATTTTTCTATTTCATATCACACAAATAAACGATCAATCAAATGGCGCCGTTGTAGGGGATGTGTGCTAATTTGTTCATTTTTGCAATTTGAGTTGAAATTTTTTTATTATTCCATCAGAATTTTTAGATCAAAATCGCATAAAGCGCTTAACGATTAGTTGTAAATTTTGCAAGGGAATGTGGAATCAGTGGAGCAAGGGGAAAAATATTCTGGAGCATTCCAGAAGGCCAGAGGACTGAAAGGAGCAGCAATACCAAAAAATCGTGCCAGGAACCGTTCAATCCACCACGGAACCGCGACAGGAAGCACGTTTTCACGGCGGAACCGTGGTGAACTTGACGATTTGGAGCTCCAGATTTCTCAGGTATACTTCTTACTTTCTTATCTCTTCCCTGCTCTTGTCCACTAACCACAGAATTCTTTGCAAAAATTCGCTGCGCCGCTAAAAGAATTTTTTTTTTCGTGTTTTGATATTGGTTGTTTGCATATTTTAATACGGAAATTAAGGGGCAAAGACCAAATTCAGATTAGGTAGGGATTTCATTACCCTTCCTAAGCCCCAAAAATCATAAAACTAGCATCCGTATCACCCTCATTAACTAAAAAATATCTAGACAAGACTCTAAGGACCGTCGCGCTCAATTAGGACAGAAGAAGGTCGTGGGTAATCTATTGCTCATCCGCATTTCTTTTGTGGTGTCTAAGGCAAGCGTGTGAAAGGAAAGTGGTTACTTAATTAGGCCCACTACTTACGTAGCAGAAAACCTCCCACTTACCTGGCCACCGAAGGGATAAAGAGGCAGTAGAGGATCTATCTTGCGACTTGTCTTCTGGAAGTCTAGGAGCGGTCAAGTGACTTGACCTAGGTGACCATTAGATCTAGGGTTGCTTGTGCATTTTTTTTGTGAATTTTCAAAAAACGTCTTTTTCAAAACAAACAGCAAACCAACTTTTTTCTTATTATCACAACGCTACCACTTGTGCTAAACCATTTAGTGCATGCTCCGCTGGACATGGGATTCTAGTGCCCGTCTTGTCCGCGTTCCTTGTATCGACTCCGAAGTCGGTAATTCTATATCTTCTTTTTCCTCACCACACACCACATCCACTTCAATGGACAGATCTCCATCGAACTTCTTTAACACCATTCTGCCACCGTCCGCTGGTGCGCAGAATCCATCCTGCATCTCTCTCCAAAAGAGATGCTACCCTATTCGAGGTCCTCTTTCTACCTGTCTTTCCATTCCACCAACCAATGGGGACAATTTCGAAATCAAACCACAATACATCAATCTTTTACCCAAATTTCACGGTCTCGAGTCTGAAGACGCATACGTTTTTATTACCAAATTTGAAAACGTATGCGCTATGATGGGCACTTCACAGCTTTCTGTGGATGCTATGCGTCTACGTCTTTGATTGATCTGTATTTTTATGTGTAGTGTTAACCGCAATCAATAACGGTGTCACGTGTAGCTAGACTGAGGTGAGTACGGGTCGTCCTTAGGGAAACATTGAATATTTTTTTCTTACTTTAGGCGTGTTGAGAAAGAAAGGAGGAAGAATAAAGAATGGTTGTAGATTCTAGATCTATGTTAAATACTGATGCAAAATATAGACTAGATTAATTATGGATGTAAGTTTAATATAAAAGGGGACTTGTAGGGTTCGTTAGGATTTAGTAGTTATGGATGATTAATTAAAGATTACTCTTTTTATCCTTTAATAGATTTAAAACTAGAACGACAGAGATGCATGTAGATTAGGGTTTCTGGAGGGAAAAGGGTTCCCACTCTTAACCCCTATCTCGACATGGAACTCCGTTCATAGCTAGCCTTTACCAAAACAATCATTGATCTAATCTCTAATCGCGGTCAAGACTAGCAATAAATTTGGTAGCGCGCCCGATTAGGATGTTAATGATTCTTTTGGTAAAGTTTATAAACCTTATAGGACGTAAAAAGAGTTTAAGGATCTTCATCATCCATTAATCTACCCTAATCCTACGAACCCTAACAAGCGGAGAATTACTCGCGCATGATGGGAGAAGAAGAGATGGAGAGGGAAATCATAATGAAACTACAAGAAATAGAATAAGAAAAAGAACTACCTTTATTGATCAACAAAATTCATTTACGCTTTGTTCCCTTAGAAAATGATAACAAAATGCTAGTTTGCTTCTCGATCTCTTCCAAGGAGGTAGATGAACCGTTAATGATCAGCCAGGATGCGTGAGCCGTCTTGGACTTCTTGGTCTCTTCAGCTTGAGGATTTTTCCAAGAAGCTCTCGGTCCTTATTTATAGTCCCAGAGCCAAAACCCTAGTCTCCTAATTTGGAAACCAGTAGTCATGATCCAAACAGCAAAATCCTAACTTCCAAATCATTCAATACGCGGCGGATCCGCGACCAATAGGTGGGTTTGGCCGCTGATCCGCGGCCTTATAGATGGATCACATGATTTTATCTTCTGGGGCTTGATCTTTATGACACGTGGGGATCTTTTTAATCTTTGGAAACTGAAAATCTTTTCTGCGTCACTGCCAGACTTGATTTCTTTAGTTTACTTTCTTGATTAGGCTGGTTTTTTCCAACAACTTTGATTTCCTTGATTTCAGCCCTGGAAATTCTGCACAACAGCTCAACAAATAATATTAGTAGAGTTTGTTTTATTGAGATATTAACTTAACCATTAAGTATTGGTCAAAGGTATAATATGGTAAGCATATTTAAATGGGCCAAATGTTACATGGATATTATATGCTTACTTTTTCCGACCAAATGTTTAATTATAGATATAAACACATGAAAATAGTATTTTTTCAGATAAACCCTTATATGTGTTATATATTATAATAAACACCTTTTATTATATAGAAATAGTACGAAAAATTTCATATTAAATGTGCAGTTTTATCAACAGAACGGTCTTCTCTCAGTCATTTTGTGCGATTTAGCCGAGAAGTGGCTTTATAACACAGTTGCACATTCTATTTCAAACTGGGATGAACTCGTCATAGCTTTCCTTAAGAAATTCTACCCCAATCATAAGACAGCCCGAGTCCGTAACGAAATAAATCAATTTTCCCAGGTTCCCAATGAACCATTTTCGAAGTGTTTTGAACGCTTCAAAGATCTGTTAGTTAAATGTCCTCATCACGGAATCCATTAATGGGATCTGTGTAGAATCATATATGAGGGCATTATTCCTACAACAAAACAGGTGCTTGAATCCATGTGTCAATGCAACTTTATGTCTAAAGACGATGGTGAAGCTTGGAAATTTTTAGAAGATTTCGCTGAAAAACTTTACAATGGGAGAGTGTAAGTCAACCATTGTCTAGAGGTGGTATTCATCAACTTGATGTTTCCATAGAAGTTAAAGCTGAAATGGAAGCAATGCAAAAGAAACTTGAAGCTATGGAATACAAATTTTTGTTAGCCTCCCTAAATCAGATGACACTCTCCAAAACTGTCTGTGGATGCTTTTTTGTTCCATCACATCTGACGGAAGAATGTCCTTTGAATTCTCCGTTTCAAGTTCAAGAGCACACTAATGCTGCTTTCCAGCAAAGACCTAAAAACGATCCGTATTCTTCAACTTATAATAGGGGTTGGAGGAATCACCCAAATTTTTCTTGGAACCAACACCAAACTCTTGTTAGTTGTATGTATGCCCTAGAGGCCAGTATTGTACAGATGATGTATATTATATTGGATGCTTGGACATATATAGAGATGACTTTCTTGCTCGATATGATAGTATGCTATCTGGTTACTCTTTATCTTAACATGTACACTTGTCTCTTTATACTGTCTTATAGTTACATGTTGGTAAAGTCCTTAGGATGTGTACTTGACTACCTGGACTATGATGCAGATCATACTAGTGGGGACATGGTAGTCCATAAGTACATCCTTCAAGGTCCCTAGTCGTGGGTGTATCGAGACGGGGCATCGATATACCAGAGTAGACTAGCGTATACGCTTCTCGACCCATGAGATGGGCGATGGATGATCCCATATCCATTGGTGTTTCACATCAGAAATGGTATACGGGTGCTCAGTGGAGACTGGGTACACTGGACGGACTCGCCGAGAACTCCCAGATGGTATTATACCTCACGTCAGATGGCAGTTCTCAGGTGACACTTGTACAGGTTAGTCTGTAGACACGAGATCGTCATAGAGTCTTGTGTGATTCCCACTGTGCTTTGATCTCCACCTTACCATGTCCATGAGGGCGTGCAAAACGGTGGTCTTTGGGTACAGTCCCGAGTCACATGGAGGCAATGAGCGATACGAGGGGTTTCGTCTCTCCCGGTATTGGGGGTTAATGTTGCGCTGTGCTCGATTGGCCGTAACAGGGAAGTCCCTGGCCAGGGCTGATTAGAGATTTGCTGGTAAGTGTTACCAGTAGTTTCTCGACCCGTTATGAGCCTCACATCGGCACGACATATCGGTTATTGGGGTCTGACGATTACCACCCATAGACTTGATATGCGACATATCAGACGAACAGACCGGACTGTACGGTAAGTGTTACTGGTTGGATTCACAGGAGTGTGAGCGGGCTAGCTCGTCGATCTTCTGATCGCTCAATACCCGGATGGCCGTTACGTTTAGCAGACCGCTTGCGGCTTGTGGGTGCTTGATATGATCATCATCTGCTACCGGCGTATTGACGAGTCTTTAGAGTTCTACACAGAGGTTTCCTGGCTCAAGCGAAACGAAATAGGAGCGCATATGAGATATGTGCGGGACCGAGAATAATCCGTGTATGTGATACCGCATTTCATTCTCGCGATATATGTTTCGATTGGTTATATTCGATATGACCTAGTTATCGAATCATTGATTCGATAAATCGATACATTGGATTCTAGTCGGTTATGTGCGACATGACCGGATCATTGAATCAAATGTTGATTTAATGATTTAATGTATAATTATATATTTGATATATTACTTTGCATTAACTAGTATTGGTTCACTTTAAATGTATTTTCTCACTTGTTGTTCATAAGTTGTATATGTGATATACTTTTGTGCACTTGGATGTATCATGTTTGATGATGCATGTATTTTGGTTTTGTGTTAAGACTTAAACCATGGTTATGATAATAGTTAGGGTTCTGATTCATTTACTTATTTATCTATTCTTTCTTGATAAATAAATAAAAGAAAACAAAATGGTTTCATTTCTTCATGAAGCTTGTTGAAGCTTCATGAAGGTTTAACCAATGTGACCATTTTGTCTTCGTACTTAACCCTAACCATTCCAAATGACCATGGTCTATTCTCTACACTTAACCAAGGTTAGAAGATGATAAGTATTCCTTTTATTATTCATTTAACAATACTTATCATATTCTATCTACTTCTTCTTCTTCTTCATCTTCAAGAGAGAAAGCTTGATGCCATTAATGGCAACTTGAGTTTAAAAGTGAGAAAACCAATTCTAAAGTGAACCCACCTCCTATTTCTTCACCCTCTACCTCTTGCCAAGTTGTTTTGGGTGTTTTCTTCACAAGTTTCACAACTTGGTGAAGTTGGAGCTTGAACTTGTGCAACCTCGACGTAGATCATCTTCGGCACGAAGCCGACGACCTAGTCCGCCCATTTTCCCGATGAAGCCGACGATTGAGTTCGGGATTCAAGATGGACAGCGAGAGGATGCCTACGTGGAGCTAAGGAAGTGGATATCCGGATCTACAAAGGTTGTAGCTTCTGATCTTTAGTTAACTTGTTAACTAGATTCGTTTTTCGCCTAGATTTCTAGTCAACGATCCGTATTAGGGTTTCTCGGTACCCATAAACTTTGAAATTGGCATGGTTGATGCCTTGTGAGACCTCTTTAGTGTGCCTAGGAACCTTACAGTGGTATCAGAGCCTAGCTAGAGCCTTAGGCGAAGTCTAGACAGAGTTTGAAGTCCGAACGAACCGAAACCCTAACTCACAAAATGCTCTCTGTACATTTTCTAAAATCTGGGATTTGTCCAAATTAAAAATATGCAGAAAAATCAGCAGGTGATTATAAGAGTTACTGTGAAATTCGACAGCCCAAATCCACCAAGTCGCCGCGGTTCCGCGGCATGAGCATGGCTCATGCGGCGGTTCCGCGGCCGTAAGGACTCATTAAACAAAGAATTATGCACAGTAATTCTTAGTTTCCAGTGCTGGTTTTCCTGGGAATTTTTAAAATTTATTCAAGAGTTGCATTTTCTGGGGTGTTTTAGAGCTTCGATGTTTCGATCGGATTATCAAATTTCGTCTTTGTGTTTTTCCGGATGACTTTTGAATATGTTAAAAAGTTCGACCGGATATAAATACCCAACTTTTCCCCTGCCGGAAACTATCCAAGTGTTGGATTTTTGTGTGGTTTAAGGACGTTCTGAGTAGTGCAAGTAACGCGATGGTCCCTCTAGAAGACAACAAACCTTAACTCGATTATGTGACCGTCTTGAACTGCCCTTTGAACCTTAGGGTTTGGGGCAGTACGGCGTGCCACATATGAGGCGTTGGCTTGACCCTTCTACGGCTGGACCGTTGGTACTGAGGCATGAAGTGAATGTATTTGAACCCATTTCATGTGTTGAACGGTTTCGGGAAAACTTGGGTGTTCGAATGTTCGATCGGAAAGTTTAATATATTCTATTTATTCGGAATGGGATACAATAATTGGAATTCACAAACAGTTATGAGATAACTGAATGAATGTTATAAATTTAGCAGTTTAGTCCCATATGATATTGAAAAGAGTTTTCGATAATGAGACTAAAATGCGGGATTTATATCTGTTAGGCATGCGATGTCTAAGTATTTCATTTGATTAGGCATGCGATGTCTAAAGAAGTTGCGGATTCCAATTGTTGTAGTTTTACACTTTCTTTTCTGTGACCGTAAGTGTAATATGTGATATCGCCGGTTTCGTTGCTATATGTCAACGACAATTGGGATGCGCATATTTACTTACGTTGATGACATGTGATGTTATGTGTTGCTGGATATATTATATTGGATCGTCGTGTTTGAATAGCCGGGGTTTTTTTTTATGTGAGATGAGTGTTTTTCATTTTCATTCATGTAAAAACTTGTATGTAATATTCTTTTATTTGGGGGCACTTCCAGGTTGCGGAAGTTGTCACCTTTTGTATATTATTTACTTTTCCGCATTAGGATAGACCCAAGGAGGGGAGCACAAGTAACCGGGTTCTGGGGTCCAGTGGGAGACCAACTCGAGGAGTCGAGTCCGGGTCTCCTAACCCTAGAATTGGCAGGGTTGCTTGCCGCTCTCGTAGGGGTCTAAGGGTGTGGGATTGGCTATTCATCACGACCGTGGAATCCGTGTTTTATACTGGCTCGTATTGAAAACACGGACGTCCTAGTATATCCAATGTTTCATATGTTTCTTCTGCTGCTTTATCTGTGATGCGATCATGTGATGTTCTGTGATGGATACTTTATATAGTATATATGATATATTATATAGATGTTACTTATGTTTTGCACCCGCACTAGCCCTGCCCTGCTCTGTCGTTAGTTACCTAACCTAACGGTGCACGAGGGGACATCCAGGAGAATGCGGATGGCATAAGTGTACGTCGTATTTATCTGTGATGTTTAGGTATTTAAATGATGGGACTTCATTAATGTGATTAATGAATGGAAAGAAACCTAAGATGTTGTAGAATCAAATTTTAAATAAAACAGGTAGCTACAGTTCTTGCTTTGCACAGCGGTATATGTGATATATCCTGCACCTTATTCGATGAGGAAAGGACCGAGATCCCTTCACCGGGAGTGACTCCTTTAGCAATAAATGGCAGATGCTACACACTCGGTTTGATTTTTGATTGCTTCTATAGTTTCTGCTTTGCACAGTGATATATATGATATATCCCGCACCTCATTCGACGAGGAAAGGGCCGACGATCCCTTCACCGGGAGTGACCCCTTCAGCAAATCTAGAAAAGCCTCAAAATCACTCCATTTCAAAACTTCATTTGATTCTACAACGATATCAAGTTCATTACGCAATAGGTTTTCAGAAAAACGTGTCGTAGCCCTCCGTCATTTCAGATAAAAACTATTTAGTATTCGTGCTGCGTTTGTTGGCCTTTGTCAAGACGTAGTGTGCGGTAGCTGAATAGTGCTTATCTGCTTATGCATGTGATGCAGATTGTTTCAGGGTAGTCGTACGACCTTGTTGGCCTTTGTCAAGGGTCATGCGGGTGCGTTTGATTCAATCAAGAAATGACGGGTTGAACTTGACTAGCATGCTATGATTTGTTGGCCTTTGTCAAGGTCATAGGATGCTAGGGGCAAAATATTATCGGGAATTTCAAGTGTTGAAATTTGCAATGAGATTGCATACCTTCTATGAGATAGTTGGATCCCGATACCCACTGCGAGTAAGAGTTACTCCTGGGAGAGTTTTACACATTGCAATTAGCTGATCAAGTAGGTGTCTAGAAAGGTGTCAACGGGGTTACGCCTCTGGAAAAACGAGGTTTACATTAATTAGGTTCGTGCGAAAGCACGGGGGACCTCCCTCAAAGTACCAACACTGTCCTGGCTGAAAGATTGGCGAACTTGTAGTATGTAATTAATCCCGGCTAATCTTTCCTTTCAGGGTTTGAAGGAAGATTTGATAAAAACCAGTGGGAGCCATCCTGATTAGATAAGATAATAACCAATCTAATCTTGCACGAGCATACGCTAAAGTGTTTTCTTCTCTCTCTCTCCAGGTAGCGACCATTTCATGCCCTAATGAAGATAATAATATGGATGTATTGACCGAACCCGCATGTTATACTGTGCTGGGGAACGTTGGTTCCGTTCTTTTCTTATAAGAGTTATAGGAATGAACAGGATATAGGGGAATACCAGGATTCCCATGCCACCCGAATGAAGAAAGTACATGTTGATGCATTTTCTTCGGGTGTGTTCGTTACAGAGAACTGTTTCTCCATTTGCTCTACGTCCTGGGTATTAGATACCGGGTCAGGATCCCATATATGTAATCAGTTACATGGGCTAAAGAAAGGTAAAGAACTTGGAGAAGGTGATAAAGACATTAGAGTTGGAAATGGTGCAATTGTTGCAGCTAAGACTGTCGGGGAATATCACCTTGTATTACCAACTGGTAATACATTGGTTCTGAACGAATGCTATTATATGCCGAACCTGATATGCAACATTATATCGGTTTCTTTATTAAGTAAAGAGGGATATAATTTTGTATTACAGGACAATGTTATGAACATTTTCCGTAACCAAAAGTTGGTTGGATCAGGCACGTTGTGCAATGGCATTTATGTTCTAAATCAATCAACAGTTCTGAGCATAACAAACACACACAAGAGGAAGAGTTCTGAACTCAACGAATCCTTCTTGTGGCATTGTAGACTGGGTCACATCAATGCGACACGACTAGCTAAGTTGCATAAAGATGGATATTTAAATCTGTTTGAATTTTCATCTTATGACACTTGCCAGTCATGTCTCAAATGTAAGATGACCAAAACTCCATTTACGGGACACGAAGAAAGAGTTACCGAACTCTTGGGACTAATATATAGTGATGTATGTGGTCCCATGTCTACACATGCCAGGGATGGTTCTTCATACTTCATTACATTCACTGACGATCTCTCTAGGTTCGGGTATGTGTTCCTGATGGAACACAAATCAGAAGCTTTTGAGAAATTTAGGGAATATAAACAAGAAGTTGAGAACCAAACCGGAAAAAGTATTAAAATCCTACGATCTGATCGAGGAGGAGAATACTTAAGCAATGAATTCCTGGACTTCCTAAAAGAGAATGGGATTCTCTCTCAGCTGACTCCTCCATATACACCACAGCACAACGGTGTATCAGAACGGAGGAACCGCACCCTATTAGATATGGTGCGCTCTATGATGAGCACAGCTGAGTTACCTATTTCCTTCTGGGGTTATGCGCTGGAGACAGCAGCATACCTATTGAATCAAGTTCCATCTAAATCTGTACCTACCACACCATATGAGATATGGAGTGGGAAGAGACCATGTCTTAAACGAGTTAAGATATGGGGTTGCCCGGCCTATGTCAAAAGGCAAAATCCGGACAGACTCGAGGCACGGTCAGTTCTATGCAAGTTTGTGGGATATCCCAAACATTCACATGGATATCTTTTCGACCATACAGAGGAACAAAAAGTGTTTGTTTCTCGACATGCCACATTTTTGGAAAAGGAATTTCTTGCAAAGGAAATTAGTGGCGATAAGATAGAACTGGAAGAAATTCCGGCTACACAAACTCAAACTGAAGATTTAGTGGAACCATAGGATTCAGAAGCTCCCGACGAACCTCAGCCTCTCCGCCGATCTAGTAGGGTTCCTCGCCAACCTGAGAGATACTACGGTTTTCTCATGGATGGTGGGAGCAAGGATTGCATCATGGAGGATGATGACCCAACTAGCTTCGAGCAGGCCATCACGAGTGGGGACTCAGTGAAATGGCTGGATGCTATGCGGTCCGAGATGGAATCCATGTACACCAACAAAGTATGGACTTTGGAAGTTGCTCCTGAAGGGGTAAAACCCATTGGGAGCAAGTGGATCTTCAAGAAGAAAATTGGTGTAGATGGGAAAGTGGAGACTTTCAAAGCTAGACTTGTTGCAAAAGGTTTTCGTCAAAGACCAGGTGTGGACTATGACGAAACCTTTTCTCCAGTGGCTATGCTTAAATCCATCCGGATCATGCTTGCCATCGCTGCATATCATGATTACGAAATCTGGCAAATGGATGTTAAGACCGCCGTTCTAAATGGTGATTTAGAAGAGTGCGTGTACATGACTCAGCCAGAGGGCTTCGTAGATAGTGGGAGCAGCGGGAAGGTGTGCAAGCTGCTTAAATCCATTTATGGATTAAAGCAAGCATCGCGGAGTTGGAACATCTGCTTTGACGTCGTTATCAAAGAGTTTGATTTCGTCAAAAATCCAGATGAACCTTGTATCTACAAGAAGGTGGCAGAGAGTAAGGTTGTCTTCCTCGTATTGTACGTGGACGACATACTCTTGATAGGAAATGATATTCCTATGCTGCAATCGGTCAAGCTCTTCTTATCACAAAGATTCTCAATGAAAGATCTTGGTGATGCCTCCTGCCTATTGGGAATTAGGATCTATAGAGATAGATCCAAAAGGATTATGGGATTGTCCCAATCCAGGTACATTGACACCATACTAAAGAGGTTTAGTATGGAAGAGTCCAAGCGAGGGAACTTGCCCACGATCTCTGGAGTCACTCTCTCCAAAGAGATGTCTCCCAAGACTGATTTGGAGAGAGCTCGCATGCAAGGGATACCCTATGCTTCGGCAGTAGGCTCTATCATGTATGCGATGCTATGTACCAGACCCGATGTAGCATACTCACTAAGTGTAGTGAGCAGGTATCAAGCTGATCCTGGAGAGAGTCACTGGACAGCTGTGAAGAGCATTCTCAAGTACTTACGAAGGACTAGAGATATGTTCTTGGTGTATGGTAACGGAGAGCTCCAAGTGGAGTCCTTTACCGATTCGAGCTTCCAGAGTGATAAGGACGACTCTAAGTCGCAGTCGGGCTTTGTCTTTACCCTTTACGGAGGGGTGGTTAGCTGGAAGAGTTCCAAGCAGGAAACCGTGGCAGACTCGACGATGGAGGCTGAATACATCGCTGCCAACGATGCTGCCAAAGAGGCTGTCTGGATCAAGAAGTTCATTACTGAACTTGGTGTGGTTCCATCCATTGAGCATCCAATACCTTTGTATTGCGATAACAATGGAGCGGTGGCTTTGGCCAAGGAACCCAGGTCCCATCAGCGATCCAGGCATATTCTGAGGCAGCATCACCTGATCCGGGAGATAGTTGATCGCCGGGAGATCGAGGTCAGGAGAGGTGACACGAAGAACAACACGGCGGATCCACTCACGAAGGCCATTCCCCAGATACAGTTTGAGAGACTCTTCGGGATGCTCGGTATGCGATACTACAGCAGCTGGCCCTAGTGCAAGTGGGAGATTGTTAGTTGTATGTATGCCCTAGAGGCCAGTATTGTACAGATGATGTATATTATATTGGATGCTTGGACATATATAGAGATGACTTTCTTGCTCGATATGATAGTATGCTATCTGGTTACTCTTTATCTTAACATGTACACTTGTCTCTTTATACTATCTTATAGTTACATGTTGGTAAAGCCCTTAGGATGTGTACTTGACTACCTGGACTATAATGCAGATCATACTAGTGGGGACATGGTAGTCCATAAGTACATCCTTCAAGGTCCCTAGTCATGGGTGTATCGAGACGGGGCATCGATATACCAGAGTAGACTAGCGTATACGCGTCTCGACCCATGAGATGGGCGATGGATGATCCCATATCCATTGGTGTTTGACATCAGAGATGGTATACGGGTGCTCAGTGGAGACTGGGTACACTGGACGGACTCGCCGAGAACTCCCAGATGGTATTATACCTCACGTCAGATGGCAGTTCTCAGGTGACACTTGTACAGGTTAGTCTGTAGACACGAGATCGTCATAGAGTCTTGTGTGATTCCCACTGTGCTTTGATCTCCACCTTACCATGTCCATGAGGGCGTGCAAAACGGTGGTCTTTGGGTACAGTCCCGAGTCACATGGAGGCAATGAGCGATAGGAGGGGTTTCGTCTCTCCCGGTATTGGGGGTTGATGTTGCGCTGTGCTCGATTGGCCGTAACAGGGAAGTCCCTGGCCAGGGCTGATCAGAGATTTGCTGGTAAGTGTTACCAGTAGTTTCTCGACCCGTTATGAGCCTCACATTGGCACGACTTATCGGTTATTGGGGTCTGACGTTTACCACCCCTAGACTTGATATGCGACATATCAGACGAACAGACCGGACTGTACGGTAAGTGTTACTGGTTGGATTCACAGGAGTGTGAGCGGGCTAGCTCGTCGATCTTCTGATCGCTCAATACCCGGATGGCCGTTACGTTTAGCAGACCGCTTGCGGCTTGTGGGTGCTTGATATGATCATCATCTGCTACCGGCGTATTGACGAGTCTTTAGAGTCCTACACAGAGGTTTCCTGGCTCAAGCGAAACGAAATAGGAGCGTATATGAGATATGTGCGGGACCGAGAATAATGCGTGTATGTGATACCGCATTTCATTCTCGCGATATATGTTTCGATTGGTTATATTCGATATGACCTAGTTATCGAATCATTGATTCGATAAATCGATACATTGGATTCTAGTCGGTTATGTGCGACATGACCGGATCATTGAATCAAATGTTGATTTAATGATTTAATGTATAATTATATATTTGATATATTACTTTGCATTAACTAGTATTGGTTCACTTTAAATGGATTTTCTCACTTGTTGTTCATAAGTTGTATATGTGATATACTTTTGTGCACTTGGATGTATCATGTTTGATGATGCATGTATTTTGGTTTTGTGTTAAGACTTAAACCATGGTTATGATAATAGTTTGGGTTCTGATTCATTTACTTATTTATCTATTCTTTCTTGATAAATAAAAAAAAGAAAACAAAATGGTTTCATTTCTTCATGAAGCTTGTTGAAGCTTCATGAAGGTTTGACCAATGTGACCATTTTGTCTTCGTACTTAACCCTAACCATTCCAAATGACCATGGTCTATTCTCTACACTTAACCAAGGTTAGAAAATGATAAGTATTCTTTTTATTATTCATTTAACAATACTTATCATATTCTATCTACTTCTTCTTCTTCATCTTCAAGAGAGAAAGCTTGATGCCATTAATGGCAACTTGAGTTTAAAAGTGAGAAAACCAATTCTAAAGTGAACTCACCTCCTATTTCTTCACCCTCTACCTCTTGCCAAGTTGTTTTGGGTGTTTTCTTCACAAGTTTCACAACTTGGTGAAGTTGGAGCTTGAACTTGTGCAACCTCGACGTAGATCATCTTCGGCACGAAGCCGACGACCTAGTCCGCCCATTTTCCCGATGAAGCCGACGATTGAGTTCGGGATTCAAGATGGACAGCGAGAGGACGCCTACGTGGAGCTAAGGAAGTGGATATCCGGATCTACAAAGGTTGTAGCTTCTGATGTTTAGTTAACTTGTTAACTAGATTCGTTTTTCGCCAAGATTTCTTGTCAACGATCCGTATTAGGGTTTCTCGGCACCCATAAACTTTGAAATTGGCATGGTTGATGCCTTGTGAGACCTCTTTAGTGTGTCTAGGAACCTTACAACTCAAAACACGGTTCCAAACCAAAACAACTTTGTCACGCCCCGCATCCCAAAATGTGAAGTACGGGAAGCGACGAAGGCCAGCCATGCTACCTACGGTAAGGAAAAGTCCTTCCATAGTCACATAAGGCTGTCTAGATTAACCGGTCAATATAAAATCCAAGAGCAAAATAAATAATACTAATAATCATGCTGCAATGAAACCACAAGAAATCCTAAAATGGGTCCACTAGATAATTGATACAATTAAAGATCCAAAAACAGAAGATTCGGAATAAAATAAGATCCGTAAGAGATACAAAAGTCCTAACGTCCCATAAGGGCGCACATGCTAAGAGTTAAAAGTAAAGGAAAATAACCTACGATTACTGATCTCCAGCAAAATCCTGATAGCCGCTCTGTCCCTGCTCAGCCGTCAGTTCTGCCTCTAAACCTGAGATGGCAAATCTCAGGGATGTCAGAACATTCCAACAAGTACTCAACGTATAAAGTGTTTGTGACATAATAACAAGAATATATAAAAGTGAAGCCCTGTGCACAAGAAAGCATATATATAATTAATTAAATGCACTAATACTATGAAACATAAGGGATCGGGTCATAACCTAACTGGTCACTAAAAGATAAACTATCCTATCGTAAGCTTGAGTGTGTGCGTCAACCTCTGCAGGAGTATTCCTAACCGAAGAGTGGTGCCCCAGGGGCTAGGAAACACGAGCCCAACTGTGGAATGAACAAGAGACCGCTATAGCCCGGTACGAGCTGTAAACATGAGACCGCTATAGCCCGGTACGAGTTGCCGGCATGGGACTCCTGAGATCCTGTTGTACAATGCACACTCAAACTACCCCAATACCCACGTATTATAGCTACTATGGGACTAGGGCACTAATTAAAAATGCTGAAAAGACAGGAACTTGTGGTATGGTAATTGTATGGAAATAAAACTTGTAAACAATATAGATTGTGTCATGTCACGTAATGTAGTTCAGCATCCTTATCAGCGATCTCGCTCAAAAAGACTAGAGTAATGAATAGTCAAGACATGTCAGTGGTAATAGTTATCAGGTAATAGTAACTGCATAAATGTGGTGTACAAGCTAGTATGAGTCATAATTGTTATCTTTATCGTTAACCTTAATATGGGTATATTAATCACAATCTGACTAGAAATACATATGTGTGAGATAGGTTAACAACTTTCGAACTTTATTTGTAGTTAAAATAAATCTCATTTTAAAACCACACTTGCTAATTATTCTCACTTGCTACATAACAGTTTATATATATATATATATATATAATATAACGAAAAGATACTAACACGTTTATCTTATATTCTAACAGTGCAGGAAATATATATATATATATATACACACACACACACACGCATATAACCACAAAGGAATGCCGATGTATATCGACCAAAAGTAAGCAAGAGTACTTGCCTGAGGATAGCGATCACGGAAAAAGATGTACAAAATGCAGGCACGATCTCAGCTAAGGTGCGACTTGGGATTTGAGTTATATACTCCGCCTAGATAAATTTATCATCGATTAAACTATAATTATAAGTATCCACATACAAAACTGTCACACAAAATTATTTCAATTTAGGGTTTGATACAAATTTTCCCTATTCAATTGCTCGCTGATTTCATACCATTTTATTCATTTTTTTTCATTTTTTTTTCTAGGACATAACAGAACAGAACTGGGATCAAGAGTGCTTACAGGGGGAAATCGTTGCAGCTGCTAGGGTTCGGATGGTCCAAGGTCGAGTCGAGAGTACCCAGATCTGAAGAGTGGAGCGGCCGTGAGGCGAAGACGAGGCTGCGTCGTTGTGAGGTCTTACGGTGTTGTTGCAGGGAAGTGATGATGAGGCTGATGTAGATCTGCATGATGGTGTTGTCGAAGGAGGGAGATTTCCAGCGAGGGAGCGGCGAGGGCTTGCGTTGGGTTCGGGGAGATGGGTTGTTGCGGTCGGGGCTCGGGGGTTGTAGTCGGGGTGGAGAAGAGAGAGAGGAGGAGGATGAGAGGGAAGATCGAGGTCGGGGAGAAAGCGGCGACGGCGCGGCGCGGCGAAGGTTAGGGTTAGGGTTTCGTGGGTGAGGGACGAGCGGTGGGGGAAAAAGAGAGAGAGAGAGAGAGAGATGCGGGTATGAGAGAGGGGGAGAGAGAGATTAAGTTGTGTATATATATAAAATATTTTCTTATAAATATATTATAAAGATACATATCATTAATTGGTTGCATTTAGAGATTCGGTGTAGATTTTCTCGTTCTCATTTTAACAGTAAACAGATACGAAAGAATATGATTTTGCTGTCGCTAAGAAGATATTATTCATATAATATAAAAACTGAATATTTTCCATATCAAAATTGTTTCCAGAGAAAAGTCTAAATTAAATATTTTAGAGGCCAAATAAAAATTCAAAAATTTGGGGAAAGAATCTTGATAAACTTTTGATTTATTGCATTCAAATAGGGTTGTTACATCCTACCCACCTTACAGAAAATTTCGTCCTCGAAATTGGAAGGACGATTATAAGATCAAGAAAACAAGTGTGAGTACTTTTGACGAATCGTGTCCTCGCGCTCCCAAGTAGATTCCCCGCGAGAGCGTCCGCCCCAAGATACAAGAACTAGAGGGATTATCTTGTTTCTCAAAACCTTCTCCTTACGGTCGACAATGGCTGTAGGTTGCTCTTCATACGAGAGATCGGTGCTCAAGGTTAATTCAGAGTGATCGAGAACATGACTGTCATCACGAACGTACCGACGCAACTGCGATACATGGAATACGTCGTACACACCAGCCAAAGAAGGTGGTAAGGCCAATCTGTATGCCACTGCCCCAACGCGTTCCACAATCTTGAATGGTCCAATAAATCGGGGACTGAGTTTCCCACGACTACCGAATCTAATCACTCCTCGAGTCGGCGAAATCTTAAGGAAGGCATGCTCTCCTACTCCAAACTCGAGAGGTCTTCGACTAGTATCTGCCCAGCTCTTCTGACGATCCTGTGCTGTCTTGATACGGTCCCTGATCAACTAGACCTTCTCAACTGTTTGGGTTACGAGCTCCGGTCCCAATAATCTTCGCTCACCCACATCATCCCAGCAAAGTGGAGAACGACATTTACGTCCGTAAAGTGCCTCGAACGGTGCCATCTGGATACTCGCCTGATAGTTGTTATTGTACGAGAATTCCACCAAGTGAAGATGATCCTCCCATGATCCCTTGAAATCTAGCATACAGGCTCTCAACATATCTTCTAGTATCTGTATCGTACGTTCAGACTGCCCGTCAGTCTGGGGATGGTAAGCTGTGCTGTAGCGAAGACGAGTGCCTAAACTTTCTTGTAAGCTTCTCCAGAAATGTGAGAGGAATCTCGTGTCTCGGTCCGATAATATAGTGATAGGCACCCCATGCAACCGTACGATCTCTTGCATATACTTCTCTGCCAATGTCTCCGTCGATTGTCCCACTCGAAAGGGTAGAAAATGGGCTGCCTTTGTGAGACGGTCGACGATAACCCAAATAGCATTATTGCCCTTAGGACTCCGTGGTAAAGCCGTCACGAAGTCCATAGTGATGTGTTCCCACTTCCACTGGGGAATGGGAAGTGGTTGCAATAGGCCGGCCACTCGCTGATGTTCGGCCTTCACCTGCTGGCACACTAAGCACTTCGACACATAGCGTGCAATCTCTCTCTTCATGCCATTCCACCAAAAGTGTTGTTTAACGTCCCTATACATCTTGGTACCACCCGGGTGCACCGAATAAGCTGAACTGTGTGCTTCCTTCAACACTTCCTCTCGAACGTCGCCCTTTGGCACGCATAATCGACTGCCGAATCTTAAAAAGCCATCTTCGTGTATCAATAGGTCTGTTCTCAATCCTGCCTCTACTAACCCGCGGAGTTTCTGCAATTGCGGGTCCCCAGTCTGTGCAGCTTTAATACGATCAACTAACGAAGACTGCACATGTAGTTGCCAATATTGTCCGGGCGTCCCCTGCTCTACCACTTCTAGATTGAGCCTTTGAAATTCATCAATGAGTTCCTTCTGGCCAGTCAACCACATCGCTGTTGGTCTCCGACTGAGAGCATCCGGTACCACATTTACTTTCCCGGGATGATATTTCAAATCGATATCATAATCAGCCATGAACTCCAACCACCTACGCTGTCTCATATTTAGCTCCTTCTGCGTGAATACATATTTCAAGCTCTTATGGTCCGTAAAAATTTCCACTCGTTCTCCCAAAAGATAATGCCTCCAAATTTTCAAAGCAAAGATTACAGCGGCCAACTCTAAATCGTGAGTCGGGTAATTCCTCTCGTGTGTCCTCAGTTGACGCGAGGCATAAGCGACAACACTCCCATGTTGCATCAAGACACAGCCTAGCCCCTTACCGGAAGCGTCGCTATGAATCACCAGTCCTCCTGTCCCATCTGGTACGGTCAATATGGGTGCGGTTGTTAGTTTCTCCTTCAATAATTCGAACGCTCGGTTGCACTCTTCTGACCATACGAATGGTATCCCTTTTCGAGTAAGTCTTGTCAATGGCTCAGCCGTTCGTGCAAAATCTTTAACAAATCTGCGGTAGTAGCCTGCGAGTCCCATGAAACTTCTAATCTCTGCTACTGACTTTGGTGCTGGCCAATCCTTCACTGCTTCAATTTTCGCTGGATCTACTGATATACCGTCTCCAGAAACGATGTGGCCCAAAAATTGAACTTGTTCAAGCCAAAACTCGCATTTACTAAGCTTGGCGTAAAACTTTTCTTTCCTCAGTATTTGCAACACGATCCTCAAATGCTCGGTATGCTCCTCCTTGCTTTTGGAGTACACAAGAATGTCGTCGATGAAAACTACGACAAACTGATCAAGGTACTGGGAGAAAACTCGGTTCATCAAATCAATGAACACGGCTGGAGAATTAGTAACACCGAATGGCATTACCAAGAATTCATAATGACCGTATCGAGTTTTGAAGGCTGTTTTGCATACATCCTCTGCTTTAACACGAACTTGATGATACCCCGACCGAAGATCCAACTTAGAGAACACTCGAGCACCACATAATTGATCGAACAAATCATCGATCCGAGGTATAGGATACTTGTTTTTAATCGTAACCCGGTTCTACTCTCGGTAGTCGATGCACATGCGCAACGAGCCGTCCTTCTTCTTACTAGTAAAACTGGAGCGCCCCACGGAGAAGTACTCGGGCGAATGAATCCTTTGCTGAGGAGGTCTTCTATCTGCTTCTTCAATTCCGCTAATTCAACTGGTGCCATCCTGTAGGGTGACTTAGAAATTGGTGCCGTTCCTGGCAATAATTCTATCGAAAACCCCAAAGCACGAGGCGGGGGTAAGCCGGGTAAGTCCTCAGGAAAGACATCCAAAAATTCCTGAACTACGACCGGTGCCGAACTCATATCAACCTCCATTGATGCCAGTATGTCGCATGTCGGCTTTGCTCTAAACTTTATGGGTCCCAGAGATTTGCTCCCTCCAATGAACACGAACTCTGGGTGGTTAGGAATGCGAAAGTTTACAGTTTTGGCCCGACAATCAATATGTGCGTGAAAGGTGCCCAACCAATCCATTCCTAAGACGACATCATAACTACCGGTCCCAATCAACAGGAAATCTGCGAAAAGCTCTCTGCCGCAAATCACAACTGGACAAAACTTGCACTCTAGGTTGGTGGTAACTACCCCATTTCCAGTGTGAATGTCCCAACCTCTAGTCAGTGTTTTGTGTGCAATAGAATGTGTTGTGGCAAAATCCAAAGACATAAAACAATGCGAAGCTCCAGAATCGAAAAGTGCTCTAGCAGGAACAGAACAAATTTGAACGGTACCTGAAACGACATCCTCCGATGCTTCCTCATGCTCAGCTGTCAGTGTAAAGGCCCGTCCTTGTCCACGACCTGTGTTTCCTCGCCTCTGCTAAAAAAGTTGCTCCTGAGGGACAAGTCCTTTCTGAGGTTGGTTGCGCTCTGCTCTCCTTGGACAACTCCCAATCTGATGGTCACTAGCACCACAAATCAGACATAGACCCTTAGCGCGGAGGCAATTTCTCTCGATGTGTCCCGGTATCCGACAGTATCCACAAACCGTAGATTCCCGTTGTGGTGGGGTTGCGGTACACTTCATCTGAACTCCTCCATGCTGTCTAACTGGAATCCTCCCTGAAGTTTGATTCACGGGTCATTTGAATCTTCCACTCTGAAGTTTCTTCCTTCTATCCATAACTGTCTCAATTCTGTGGGCCGCATCTAATACTTCTGAATAAGTCCTCAGATCATGTGAAGCTAACTTCTCTTGTATTTCCAGAGTGAGACACTGTAAGAATCTTCTAGCCCTATCCTCTTCCTGGGCTACCATTGAAGGAGCAAAACGACTGAGTCGGATAAACTCGGCCGCTACCTCGTCCACTGTGCGATCTCTCTGACGAAGATTGATAAATTGCTGTTCCATTTCGATCCTAGCCGATTTAGGGAAGAATTTCCCAAGAAAAGCCGTAGAGAAATCAGTCCATGTAATCGGTTTCTCCAACCTGTTCTCTTCCGCGAGCCACCAAATTCTAGCAATATCCTGCAGTTGAATCTTGACTATATCAACTTTGTCCTCTTCAGGAACCCGGGCGGCTGACAGTAAATTCCCCATGTCGACAACCCACTGCTCGGCATCCAGTGGTCCGCCTGTGCCAGTGAAAACTGCCGGCTGTAGTCTCCTGAAATCGGTGACGCTGCCCGGGCGTCTACCTTCACGAACCTCAGCCACCTTGTTTAGGGCCGCAGTAGCGGTCTGCTGAGAAGCAAGAAGGCACCCTTGTAGCAATTCGGTCTGCTGCTGTTGACTCTCCAGCATGCCACGTATAACTCCAAGTAGTGCAGTATTGTTGTCACGTCTCCCATATACTTGCAAATTTTCTTCGGCCATGATTCTGAGGCCAAAACGAACGACGAGATTTAGCAACGAAAACGAGGTTTAAATTCAAAATATTAAAACTGAGTGAAGCAAAGAGATAAGGAAAATAATCAATTCAAAGAATAAAGATCAAGTGTAGGACCCTAAGTTACTCATACAGAATAACGTATTGTATCCATGCCGCGGTACATGGGCACAATATCGTAACTCTATGTAAGTCGCCCGAATCCTATGGTCAGAGTCAACGGAATCTGCAGCATGACATACTGGGGAAAACCTAGACATGTGTTTCTAACCTAAAAGGTCGGTAGAACCAAGACTAACTTTGGAGTCAGCCTGGGCTCTGATACCAACAAAACCTTGTCACGCCCCGCATCCCAAAATGTGAAGTACGGGAAGCGACGAAGGCCAGCCATGCTACCTACGGTAAGGAAAAGTCCTTCCATAGTCACATAAGGCTGTCTAGATTAACCCGTCAATATAAAATCCAAGAGCAAAAGAAATAATACTAATAATCATGCTGCAATGAAACCACAAGAAATCCTAAAATGGGTCCACTAGATAATTGATACAATTAAAGATCCAAAAACAGAAGATTCGGAATAAAATAAGATCCGTAAGAGATACAAAAGTCCTAATGTCCCATAAGGGCGCACATGCTAAGAGTTAAAAGTAAAGGAAAATAACCTACGATTACTGATCTCCAGCAAAATCCTGATAGCCGCTCTGTCCCTGCTCAGCCGTCAGATCTGCCTCTAAACCTGAGATGGCAAATCTCAGGGATGTCAGAACATCCCAACAAGTACTCAACGTATAAAGTGTGTATGACATAATAACAAGAATATATAAAAGTGAAGCCCTGTGCACAAGAAAGCATATATATAATTAATTAAATGCACTAATACTATGAAACATAAGGGATCGGGTCATAACCTAACTGGTCACTAAAAGATAAACTATCCTATCGTAAGCTTGAGTGTGTGCGTCAACCTCTGCAGGAGTATTCCTAACCCAAGAGTGGTGCCCCAGGGGCTAGGAAACACGAGCCCAACTGTGGAATGAACAAGAGACCGCTATAGCCCGGTACGAGCTGTAAACATGAGACCGCTATAGCCCGGTACGAGCTGCCGGCATGGGACTCCTGAGATCCTGTTGTACAACGCACACTCAAACTACCCCAATACCCACGTATTATAGCTACTATGGGACTAGAGAACTAATTAAAAATGCTGAAAAGACAGGAACTTGTGGTAAGGTAATTGTATGGAAATAAAACTTGTAAACAGTATAGATTGTGTCATGTCACGTAATGTAGTTCAGCATCCTTATCAGCGATCTCGCTCAAAAAGACTAGAGTAATGAATAGTCAAGACATGTCAGTGGTAATAGTTATCAGGTAATAGTAACTGCATAAATGTGGTGTACAAGCTAGTATGAGTCATAATTGTTATCTTTATCGTTAACCTTAATATGGGTATATTAATCACAATCTGACTAGAAATACATATATGTGAGATAGGTTAACAACTTTCGAACTTTATTTGTAATTAAAATAAATCTCATTTTAAAACCACACTTGCTAATTATTCTCACTTGCTACATAACAGTTTATATATATATATATATATATATATATAATATAATATAACGAAAAGATACTAACACGTTTATCTTATATTCTAACAGTGCAGGAAATATATATATATATATATACACACACACACACACACACACGCATATAACCACAAAGGAATGCCGATGTATATCGACCAAAAGTAAGCAAGAGTACTTGCCTGAGGATAGCGATCACGAAAAAAGATGTACAAAATGCAGGCACGATCTCAGCTAAGGTGCGACTTGGGATTTGAGTTATATACTCCGCCTAGATAAATTTATCATCGATTAAACTATAATTATAAGTATCCACATACAAAACTGTCACACAAAATTATTTCAATTTAGGGTTTGATACAAATTTTCCCTATTCAATTGCTCGCTGATTTCATACCATTTTATTCATTTTTTTTTCATTTTTTTTTCTAGGACATAACAGAACAGAACTGGGATCAAGAGTGCTTACAGGGGGAAATCGTTGCAGCGGCTAGGGTTCGGATGGTCCAAGGTCGAGTCCAGAGTACCCAGATCTGAAGAGTGGAGCGGCCGTGAGGCGAAGACGAGGCTGCGTCGTTGTGAGGTCTTACGGTGTTGTTGCAGGGAAGTGATGATGAGGCTGATGTAGATCTGCGTGATGGTGTCGTCGAAGGAGGGAGATTTCCAGCGAGGGAGCGGCGAGGGCTTGCGTTGGGTTCGGGGAGATGGGTTGTTGCGGTCGGGGCTCGGGGTTGTAGTCGGGGTGGAGAAGAGAGAGAGGAGGAGGATGAGAGTGAAGATCGAGGTCGGGGAGAAAGCGGCGACGGCGCGGCGCGGCGAAGGTTAGGGTTAGGGTTTCGTGGGTGAGGGACGAGCGGTGGGGGAAAAAGAGAGAGAGAGAGAGAGAGAGAGATGCGGGTATGAGAGAGGGGGAGAGAGAGATTAAGTTGTGTATATATATAAAATATTTTCTTATAAATATATTATAAGGATACATATCATTAATTGGTTGCATTTAGAGATTCGGTGTAGATTTTCTCGTTCTCATTTTAACAGTAAACAGATACGAAAGAATATGATTTTGCTGTCGCTAAGAAGATATTATTCATATAATATAAAAACTGAATATTTTCCATATCAAAATTGTTTCCAGAGAAAAGTCTAAATTAAATATTTTAGAGGCCAAATAAAAATTCAAAAATTTGGGGAAAGAATCTTGATAAACTTTTGATTTATTGCATTCAAATAGGGTTGTTACAAACTTCGAAAGGGTCCCTCCACAACAACAACAACCACTACAACTGAGTCAGCACCCCTATCAACCACAAAATTTTCAAAATCCGGTCAACACTTCTGCACCGTTTAATAATTCTTTGCAATTGACCGGTACCGATAACTCTTCTTCACTCGAACGAACATTGGAAATGTTTATGAAACAGTCCATCCAAGTGTCGGCTGATAAAAGGACTTCTATCGATGATATAAGGAAAAACTCCGCCTCCCAAGGTGAGAGTATTAAATCGATGGAAGCAAAAATTGCACGATTGAATGCCGAAATGAGCGCTAGAGAGAAAGGGAAACTTCCGTCTCAACCCCTACCGAATCCTGGACATTCACAACACTACAATGTGAATGCCATTACAACACCGAGATCCGGAAGAGTGCTTAATAATCAAGTTGGTGAAGAGATTGATGATTATGATAAATCTATCAATAACACCCCGGCTGAGACTTTTCCATCCACTTCTACTTCCACTTCTGACCCTTGTTAGTCTACCCCACCATCTTCTTGCGAGCCTATTCTTCATTTTCCTCAAGGCTCGAACCCTCAGCCCACTTCTTCTATTCAACCAAAGACGATCCCCACTTCTATTATGGGATCTGTTCCACACACACCACCTTCTCCAATTTTGGACCCAGCTATTATTGCTAAAGCTTCTTATCCGAATCGGTTAAGGGGAAACAAATCGAGTCCACATATAGAGAAGATTATGGAACTGTTTAAACAGGTTAACATCAACATCCCTCTCCTAGATTCTATACAACAAGTCCCGTCTTATGCGAAAATTTTAAAGGACTTGTGCATTAGGAAGAGGAAGACTCAAGTGCCCAAAAAGGTATTCATGACAAATAATGTTAGCACTGCTTTTACCCCACAATTACCAAAGAAACGTAAGGACCCTGGTGGTCCTACAATCTCGATTTCTATTGGGGGTAAAAACTTTAACCGTGCTTTACTTGACCTTGGCGCTAGTGTTAACCTGCTTCCATATTCTGTCTACGAGCAGTTAGGGATTGGAGAGTTGAAACCAGCTCATTGCACTCTCCAAATGGCAGACCGATCAATCACCAAACTTAGGGGTGAACTAGAGGATGTGTTGATAAAAGTCGGGGAATTTATATTCCCTGTGGACTTTATTGTTCTAGATACACAGCCTGTAGCGAACCCACGGAACCAAATTCCGGTGATTCTTTGTCGACCCTTCCTTGCCACTTCCAATGCTGTCATTAATTGTCGAAACGGTTCTATGAACCTATCTTTTGGAAAAATGACAATTGAGCTTAACATCTACAAAATTAGAAGTCAGCCATCTGAACCATCTGCTCACATACTTGATGTCTGTTCTGTCCACGAGATAGCTCCCGAAAGCTGCGGGGTTGATGAACTTTGCTTTGATAATCTCAACGACATTAGCACATCAATGTTTGATCTTACACACAATAGTGAGGACACTTTTGATGAGTCCACTCCCGAGTCTGAAACTTTGGACTTATCACTTTCCGAGTCTGTATCCTTCGCAGGCTACGAGATTCTTCGTGAATCCGAATGTCATTCAATTACACCACCTTCTATTGTTTCTCCACCGACATTAGATCTCAAATTATTACCTTCTCATCTTAAATATGCATATTTAGGTGAGAATGAGTCTTTACCTGTGATCATATCAGCTTTTCCAGCCTTAGAGCAAAAGAACGCTCTTTTAATGGTCTTGAGATCTAATAGGCAGGCTTTTGGTTGGACAATGGCTGACATCAAAGGGATTAGTCCCTTGATTGTTGAACATCATATACATCTGATGGATGATGCCAAGCCAACCTGAGAACCACAAAGACGGTTGAATACCGTCATGAAGGAGGCGGTAAAGAAAGAAATCGTCAAATGCTTTGACAGTGGTATCATTTACCCAATCTTTAATAGCCAATGGGTAAGTCCTATTCATGTAGTCCCTAAGAAATCTGGCATCACTGTCACAACAAATGAGACTAATGAGTTGATCCAGACACGCACTCAAACTATGTGGCGTCTATGTATTGATTATAGAAAACTCAATGCCGCAACGATAAAAGACAACTTTCTCCACCTTTTTTTGACCAGATGTTACAATGCTTAGCTGGACGTGAATATTATTGTTTCATGGACGGATACTCTGGCTATAACCAGCTCCCTATTGCCGAAAAGGATCAAGACAAAACCACATTTACTTGTTCTTTTGGTACTTTTTCTTATAGACACATGCCCTTTGGGTTATGCATTGCTCCCGCTACATTTCAGGGGTGTATGATGGGGATATTCTCGGACATGGTCGAGAATTTTCGGGAGATTTTCATGGACAATTTCTCGATATTCGGAGATTGTTTTGATGAATGGCTATCTCATCTTGACGCTGTTCTTACTCGTTGCAAAGATAAGAACATAACTTTGAATTGGGAAAAATGCCATTTCATGGTCCAAGAGGGAATTGTGCTTGGACATGTCATTTCACGGAAAGGCATTGAGGTTGACAGAGCTAAAATAGATGTCATTCATAACCTTCCTCATCCCAAATGCGTCAAAGATATACGATCTTTCCTTGGTCATGCAGGCTTTTACAGGAGATTCATTAAGGATTTTAGCAAAATTGCTAGACCTTTAACTCTTCTCTTGGCCAAGGACACAGCATTTCACTTTGACTTGGATTGCGAGGCTGCATTTGACTCACTTAAGAATTCCCTCACTACAGCCCATGTTCTATCATCAACTGATTGGAACCACCCGTTTGAGCTTATGTGTGATGCATCAGATTTCGTTGTTGGTGCAGTCTTAGGACAACACATTGAGAAGATGCCACATGTGATTTATTATGAAAGTAAGACCCTGAATGATGCTCAAATTAACTATACAACTACCGACAAAGAGCTTTTGGCAGTTGTATTTGCATTAGAAAAAGTCAGGCCTTACTTGATTGGCTCACCAATTGTTGTGTACACTGACCACTCTGCATTTAAACATCTTTTATCGATGAAGGATGCTATAGGTTGGTTAATACGTTGGATCCTTCTATTATAAGAATTTGATCTTGTTATTCGAGATAAGAATGTAGGGTTCCTAGGCACCCTAATGAGGTCTCACAAGGCATCAACCATGCCCGTTTCAAAAAATCTAGGTGCCGAGAAACCCGACTACGGATCGTTGGCTAGAAAACTAGGCGAATATTAAATCTAGTTAACACTTAACTACAAGAATACGGAAATACAACCTTTGTAGATCCGGTGCTCCACCTCCATAGCTCCGCAATGAAGTCCTCCCGCTGTCCAAAACAAATCCCGGGCTCTAGCGTCGGCTTCATCGGAGAATAGACGAGCTAGGTCGTCGATGTCCATGCCGAAGATGATCTACGTCGAAGCATCGCTAGATCAAGCTCCACCTTCACCAAGCCATGAAAACTCGTGAAGGAAACACACTCTACTACTTGGCAAGAGGTAGAGGATGAAGAAATAGGAAGTGGGTAGACTTTAGATTTGGATTTCTCACTCTTTTTCATCACTTGCCATTGATGGAGGCAAGCTTTCTTCACTTGAAGAAATGAAGAAGAAGAAGAATAATGTTATGATAAGTTATTCTAAAATGATAAGAATAATGAATTCTTATCATAATAGAACCATGGTCAAGTATAGAGAATAAATCATGGTTAGTGGGATGGTTAGGGTTAAGCATGAGACAAAATGGTCATCAAGTCAAAGCATTCATGAAGCTTCATGAATGAACAAAAGAAATGCCACCATTTTATCGTTTCATTTCCTTTTTCCAATAAGAAAAAGATTAATAAATAAATGAATAAAATGAATAAGCAAATAGTAAACCCTAACCATTCCATTAACCAAGGTTTAATTCTATACACTTAATTAAAAAGGCATGTATCATCAAACATGATACAAGCATGTGCTCAAAATCATATCGCATATGCAATGCGCACACCCGAGCGAGAAAATCCATTTAAAGTGAACCGATACTAGTTAATGCAAAGTAATATATAAAATATATAATTATGCATTAAATCATTAAATCAACACTTGATTTAACGATCCGGTCATATCGCATATAACCGACTAGTATCATTAGTAACAACTTATCGAATCAACACTTGATCCGATAACCCGGCTATATCGCATATAACCGATCAATGTCACATCGCGAGAATCGAATACAGTATCACATACTGGTATTATTCTCGGTCCCGCACATATCTCATATGCGCTCCTATTTCGTTTTGCTTGAGCCAGGAAACCTCTGTGTACGACTCTAAAGACTCGTCAATACGCCGGCAGCAGATGATGATCATATAAAGTATCCACAAGATGCAAGCGGTCTGCTAAACGTAACAGCCACCCGGGTATTGAGCGATCAGAAGATCGACGAGCAAGCCCGCTCACACTCCTGTGAATCCAACCAGTAACACTACCGTACAGTCCGGTCTGATCGTCTGATATGTCGCATATCTCGTCTAGGGGTGGTAAACGTCAGTCCCCAATAGCTCGATAAGTCGTGTCGATATGAGGTCTATAACACTTCGAGAAACTACTGGTAACGCTTACCAGTAAATCTTAGCAACCCTGGCCAGGGATTTCCTATTATAGCCAATCGAACACAGCGCAACATCAACTCCCTATACCGGGAGAGACGAATCCCCTCCTATCGCTCATTGCCACCATGTGACTCGGGACTGTACCCAAAAACCACCGTTTTGTACGCGCTCTTGGACGTGGTAAGATGGAAATCAAAGCACAGTGGGAACCACACAAGACTCTATGACGATCTCGGGTCAACAGACTACTCTGTACCAGTGTCACCTGAGAACTGCCATCTGACGTGAGGTATAATACCATCTGCGAGTTCTCGGCGAGTCCGTCCAGTGTACCCTGTCTCTACTGAGCACCCGTATATCATCTCTGATGTTAAACACCGATGGATATGGGATCATCCATCGCCCATCTGTATGGGTCGAGAAGGTATACGCTAGTCTACTCTGGTATATCGATGCCCCGTCTCGATAAACCCACGACTAGGGACTTTGAAGGATGTACTTATGGACTACCATATCCCGACTAGAATCTGTAGGGTGTTTTTCGTCACCCCAGTGAGATGGAAATACGCGCGCGCTTGTCAGGCGTACTACAGATTCCCCCGGCCTAGGGTAGGCCGGGGTTTAATGATTGTGGGGATCCGAATCTCCGGCAGCCGCGGACTAAGCTGCCGTTAATTACCCATCGCCTTTGGGGCGAGGGAACCTCCGATTAACGGGTTAAACTGGTCATGCGAACTCAATGTGCAGTATACGTGTGTTTTGAAAGGGGGTTTTGGATATATCGGGAGCCACGCAGAGTTTTTACGGGGGTCCCGCTACCCGGATAGCGGGCTGGGGGTCAAGGGGGCTAGCAGCCCCCTTGCGGGGTGCGGGGCAGCGCCCCGTTAGAAATTTTTTTCTAACAGGGACAGTGTCGTGGAGTACGTGTATGTATAAATTTGTATACATATGTATATATGTATATATGTACACAAAAAGAGGGGGAAAAGACATCCAAGGGATGCGCAGGTGCGCAAGCGCGCGCGCCACGTGTCGGCACGCGGGCGCCTTGCGCACTTGCGCAGTTGCGCAAGCGCGCGCGCCACGTGTCGGCACGCGGGCACCTTGCGCGCTTGCGCAGGTGTCGGCACGCGGGCACCTTGCGCACTTGCGCACCTGCGCAGGTGCGCAAGCGCGCGCGCCACGTGTCGGCACGCGGGCGACTTGCGCACTTGCGCAGTTGCGCAAGCGCGCGCCACGTGTCGGCACGCGGGCGACTTGCGCACTTGCGCAAGCGCGCGCCACGTGTCGGCACGCGGGCGACTTGCGCACTTGCGCAGTTGCGCAAGCGCGCGTGCCACGTGTCGGCACGCGGGCGCCTTGCGCACTTGCGCAAGCGCGCAGGTGAGGCACAACAGGCTTTTAGCCTAAAAAAATTTCTCAGAAGAGAAATCAGAGAGGAGTTGGACTCCTGAATGTGTTTTTCTTCTCTCTTTTTTTTTGGGGGGGGTTTAGTGAAAGATGTTCTTCTTCTTCCTCCTGTTGCTTGCTGGATCTTGAAGATCAAGAGATGTGAAATCTCAAAATCTCTCCTTTTTAAGATCTGATGACAGATCCAAGTTCCCCTATGTGGGTTTTGTGGTGGAAAACTATTTAGTTTTTTAAAAAAGGAAGAGTAAAACTCTTGATTTAATTCAAGAGAAAGAGGAAGGTTTTGGAACCTTGAAGAAGGAGAAAGATCTCAGATCTAATTTTTTGGAGAGAATGAAAAGTATTACTTTTTTATTCATCATGTTGCCTTTTATAGGCTTACATATTTATAAATAGCCCCTTGGGCTTTACAAAAATGGCATTTTGCCTATCTCATGGCTCATGTGCCATTTCTTTTTGCACATAAGCCATGGGCTTACAAAATATTGGCTTTTATGCCCGTTTTACATACATTCATGTATAAAAAAATTACATAATAATTATTTATTACATGATTTTGTCGTTGCCATGGGGAGGCTGGCCGTGGGCTTGACTTGGGCATGGGCCCGCTTGACCTGGGCTTGGGCCCACCTGGCTTGGGGTTGACCTTGACTTTGACTCGGTCAACGGGGGTGTAAATTTTTACCCCAACAAAGTGCCCCCCATCAATAAATGCACACCGCACATTTGAGTTGTGTGCATGAAATTGATGGATCTTGAAGCTGAACTTCAAGGTGGAACATCATTCCGGAGGCGAAGCATCATCCCGGGGAGCATGATTCCCGGGGATCGGAGCATCATTCTGATTCGCGGAGCATAATTCCAAGGTCGGAGTATCCCTCAGGGAGCATGATTCCCGGGGATCGGAGCATCATTCCGATGAGCGGAGCATGATTCCAGGGTTCGGAGCATCATTCCGAAGAGCGAAGCATAATTCCAGAGATCGGAGCATCATTCCGATGATCGGAGCATGATTCCAGGGTTCGGAGCATCATTCCGAAGAGCGAAGCATAATTCCAGAGATCGGAGCATCATTCCGATGATCGGAGCATGATTCCAGGGTTCGGAGCATCATTCCGAAGAGCGAAGCATAATTCCAGAGATCGGAGCATCATTCCGATGATCGGAGCATGATTCCAGGGTTCGGAGCATCATTCCGAAGAGCGAAGCATAATTCCAGAGTTCGGAGCATCTTTCCGAAGAGCGAAGCATGATTCCAGGATTCGGAGCATCATTCCGAAGGGCGGATCATAATTTCAGAGATCGGAGCATCATTCCGATGATCGGAGCATAATTCCAGGGTTCGGAGCATCTTTCCGAAGAGCGGAGCATAATTCCAGGGATCGGAGCATGATTCCAGGGATCGGAGCATCATTCCGAAGGGCGGAGCATGATTCCAGGGATCGGAGCATCATTCCGATGGGCGGAGCATGATTCCAGAAATCGGAGCATCATTCCGATGGGCGGAGCATGATTCCAGGATTCGGAGCATCATTCTGAAGGGTGACAGACATTCTAACCGAAGCATAATCTCGATGCGGAGGTTAATTCCCAGGCGAAGTATAATTCCGACAAGGGAGGCAAATACTCCGAGGTGAAGCATGATTTCGACACGGGGTACTTTCTGAGACGGAGCATGATTCCGGCGCAGAGCTTGTTGGTTCACTTGATTCCGAGGCGAAGCATAATTTCGACAGGGAAGGAAGGTACACCGAGGCGAAGCATCATTTCGACACGTGGTGCACATTCGGAGACGAAGCTTGATTCCGACGCAGAACTTGTTGGCTGACTTGATTCCGAGGCGAAGCATAATTTCGACAGGGAAGGAAGGCACACCTAGGCGAAGCATCATTTCGACACGGGGTGCACATTCTGAGACGAAGGTTGATTCCGACGCAGAGCTGGTTGGTTGATTTGATTCCGAGGCGGAGCATATTTCCGGCAAGGAAGGTAGATATCCCGCGGCGAAGCATGATTTCGACACGGGGTAAATTCTGGGACGAAGCATGATTCCGCCGTAGAGGTTGTTGGTTTGATTTGATTTGGGTTGACATCAGCATCGCTACAGTAGAATTTGGTACCAGGAGCGAATCATCATTTGTCATGACAGGATTTGGGAATTTCTTTTGTTTGGCATCAGCATCGCTACACTGGAATATGGTACCAGGAGCGAATCATCATTTGTGTTTGCCTATTAGGAAACGATGGCTTAGGAGTCAGGTTTTAGGTCCCTATCACCTAAGACTTTTCAATTTTGTGAGCCGTAAGGGTCTCACAAAGTATTTTCTCCCTACGGGTCGTAAGGATCCCGTAGGTGTATTTTCTCCTTAGGAGTCGTGGGGACTCCTAAGTGTGTTGCTCCTTTGTGAGTCGTAAGGCTCTCACGCGGGAATTTTCTCCTCACAAAGTCGAGAGGACTTTGTGAGTGCATTTCATCTCTTTTTCACGAGTTTGCGCCCTTTCGGGTTTTCACAAACTCGCCGGCAGTCCTGCTGTTTTTACTCACGGAGCCCTTTCGGGTTTTCATCCGTGCCCCTTTTGCTTGTGGACATACAATTTTTTATTTTTTTATTTTTTTTATTTTTATTTTTGGTGGGACTTTGAATGTGGTCTCACCGGTAGGACTTGGAAGAGATTGGGATCGTTTTACGCCCGTGGATTGTATACGGTTTTGCAGGATGTATGATCCAGACCGTAGGGCCATAAAAATTTTGGGACTTTGTTGGCGTCTGCATCGCTGCACTGGAATATGGTACCAGGAGCGACTCATCATTCGCCGCTGGGGTATGGGGAGTGATGGCTTAGGAGACAGGTTTAGATCCCTATCGCCTAAGGCTTTTCAATTTTATGGGCCGTGAGGGTCCCATAAAAGCATTTTCTCCCTACGAGTCGTAAGGATCTCGCAGGTGTATTTTCTCCTTAAGAGTCGTGAGGACTCCTAAGTGTGTTTTTCCTTGGTGAGTCGTAAGGATCTCACGAAGGTTTGTTCTCCTCATGCATCGTGAGGACACATGAGTGGGTCTTTCCAATGAAGCATAATTCCGAAGGCGGAGACCTGCCGCATAACTGGTGGTTGCAGTGGGGAATGGGTATGCTGAGAATTATTTGAGCCCGTGGATTGTATACGGCAGTCAATTTGGAGACTAGCCGTAGGGTTGGTTGGCGTCTGCATCGCTGCACTGGAATATGGTACCAGGAGCGACTCATCATTCGCCGTTTTTTTTTTTTTTTCTTTTTATTTTTGTTTTTGCAAGTTTTTGTTTTACCGCGATTGCTCTATCATTTCAGCTTTTCTTATCGCGAAGGTCGCGATTGCCCCATCATTTCGGCTTTTATTCGCGGTTGCCCCATCATTTCGGCTTTATTTTCATTTTCATTTTTACTCGCTGATTTTTATTGCGAGTTGCCCCATCATTTCGGCTTTTCTTTATTTTTCTTTTATTTACACATTTTTTGTTTATTTACATTTTTTTTTTACATTTCCAGTTTAACGACTTAGAGGTCGATGGTTCCCAGTTTAATGACGTGGTGGTCGATTGTTTTCAGAGAAAGGCAGATGCCTGAGAGAATCGGTCTCACGAAGAACTTCGGTCTCCGTTTGTATGAAATTGGCGGTTGCAGCTTGACTGTTTGTTAACACGCCTTTGGACAGTTCTATCTCTCCTGCCTTGTATTGTTTTTCGACCCAATCTTTGAAGACGAAGCAGTCCTCAATGGCATGACCTATCACTCTATGATAGGGGCAGTATTTGGGGTCGTCGGTCCTATTCGCTTCCTGCGGTCTTTTTGACTCTGGCAGTTGTAGACCGTTCTTCAGGGCGTCTTTGAATATTTTACGGATTTTGTCCCTTCTGAAGGAATAGACCTTATCCAGCTTCTCTTTCAGTGGAGATTCTCCTCCCTCTCCGAACATTGGCTTCCGAGGCTGGTTGGCGCTAGGCCCGCTCATCCTTTGCTTATTTCGGTTAGCCGAAGTGTTAAGAGATTCAGTATCGTCAGAACCTCCGCCTTTGCAATTTTCGTCCTTTCGGTTTCTCCAGGACCTATTGTTATTTTGGGAGTCAGAGGAGGACTCCTGCTTTGAGCGTTCCAACATCTGGACTTTTCTGGTCAGCTCTTGGAATGTTTTGAGACCCGCGGTGCATAGAAACGGGGCCATCCAATTGTTGAGATTTCCGACGAGGAGACTGACAGATTGGTCCTGCTCTATCGGCGGTTCACATTTGACGGAGAGATTGCGCCATCGGGTTATAAAATCCGTGCTGCTTTCGTCGCTCTTGGGCTTGGTCCTTACGAGCTCGGCAATGGTAATCTTATCGCTGACGCTCATGAACCTCTGCCGAAACAGAGACTCCATTTGGACAAAAGTTATGACGGAGCCATCCGGTATGCTCGCGTACCAGTCGAAAGCAACATCGGTCAAGCTATTAACGAACTGGCGAAGGAGAAGCGCATCATTGCCCCCAGTATTCCCGCATGAGGCTTTGAAATGGACGATATGCTGATTCGCATTTCCCGTCCCATCGAATCTTCCGAATTTGGGAATGACATAGCCGCTAGGAAATTCTACCAGATCATACTGAGCAGGATATGGTCTCCCACTACTGCTGATATCTTTTCGCGCTTCGGCTTCGGCCACCAATGTTTTGACTTTGCTGGCAACCAAATCCATGATTTGATCTTGAGTTAGCGGGCTACTGTCATCGGTAGCCAAGACATTTCCTGAGATAGGATGCGATTGACTTTCATGCGGTCCGGCCACTTTTGGATTTGAGGGAATAGGCGTCGGCTGCTTTGGGACACCATTTCCCGGTTCATGAGAGCCCTGCGCCAGATTGGGCGGCTGAGAGGCAAGTTGGGCCGTAAGCCGTAAGACGACATTTGTCAAGTCGTCGATCTTTGAGTAGAGCTTGGCCATCTCCTTATCTTTGCTTCTGAGCTGTTTTCGGAGCTCTTGGAGAAGTTGTTGCTCTGCGGTCTTAGGACGGAAAGTTGGCTCATCTTCGCTTTCCGAGCCTGACTCCTCATGAATTGAGGGCTCTCTTTGCCTATCAGCCTCATCGAGAGGGTTTTCATCATCCAGCGGAGGCGGCTGTTCTTGGGAAGCGGCCACCACATTCAAGCCAGATTGGGTTTGAGATGTGGCGGCCCCGTCCTTGCTCTTGCTGCGCGTGCCCACCACGTAGACAGTGTGGATAACACATTCAGCCATCCCCTCATCTTTGGCGGGGTAACCCTGTTCTTCGAACCTCATGAGGTTTAGCCTGGCAGGAGCCCTAGCCCTTTTGTTGGCTCTATATCTGAGCCTTTTCTCCCTCAGCTTCTCGATTTTGAAGGCTTGGCGGGCATCTGCTACCCGGGAAGCCATTGTGAGTTGATCATAGGGGAGCTTAGAGAAGACATCCGATCGAGCAGTGGTCAAGGGCACCGCTGGAGCTTGCTCAGGACGCGTTGTAGCTTTATTGGTGTTGATGGCCTTGCCCCCAGCTGGGGCCAAGGAAAGTCGTCCAGACACCGACTTGCGTTTGGGTTGGGGCGTCCTTGAGATCACCACATTTGGTCTCTTTCCTTTCGAGACCGGTCTGTCTGCCACCGGGGCTTGAGGAGCTGGGATGACGCCAACTGGCATGAACATAATAGAGCCAAATGGTAGCAGCGGCTCCTCCCATTATCGCCCGAGACTGGCCGGAAGGACCGTCCTAGAGTCTAACCTCATCGTGTAGGAGACGGGAGCTGAGTTCATCATCGAAGACATCGTCGGAAGGTGATTGCTTGAAAATCTGCATGAAAAAGCATTATTTTTAGTATAAATACAGGTATGTATATTAATTGAGTTCGCATGAACGCTTAACCCGAAATATGGGAGGAGAGATTGGTCCCACCGGGCGTGCCAGAATCTGTAGGGTGTTTTTCGTCACCCCAGTGAGATGGGAATACGCGCGCGCTTGTCAGGCGTACTACAGATTCCCCCGGCCTAGGGTAGGCCGGGGTTTAATGATTGTGGGGATCCGAATCTCCGGCAGCCGCGGACTAAGCTGCCGTTAATTACCCATCGCCTTTGGGGCGAGGGAACCTCCGATTAACGGGTTAAACTGGTCATGCGAACTCAATGTGCAGTATACGTGTGTTTTGAAAGGGGGTTTTGGATATATCGGGAGCCACGCAGAGTTTTTACGGGGGTCCCGCTACCCGGATAGCGGGCTGGGGGTCAAGGGGGCTAGCAGCCCCCTTGCGGGGTGCGGGGCAGCGCCCCGTTAGAAATTTTTTTCTAACAGGGACAGTGTCGTGGAGTACGTGTATGTATAAATTTGTATACATATGTATATATGTATATATGTACACAAAAAGAGGGGGAAAAGACATCCAAGGGATGCGCAGGTACGCAAGCGCGCGCGCCACGTGTCGGCACGCGGGCGCCTTGCGCACTTGCGCAAGCGCGCGTGCCACGTGTCGGCACGCGGGCACCTTGCGCGCTTGCGCAGGTGTCGGCACGCGGGCACCTTGCGCACTTGCGCAGGTGCGCAAGCGCGCGCGCCACGTGTCGGCACGCGGGCGACTTGCGCACTTGCGCAGTTGCGCAAGCGCGCGCCACGTGTCGGCACGCGGGCGACTTGCGCAGTTGCGCAAGCGCGCGCCACGTGTCGGCACGCGGCCGACTTGCGCACTTGCGCAAGCGCGCGCCACGTGTCGGCACGCGGGCGACTTGCGCAGTTGCGCAAGCGCGCGTGCCACGTGTCGGCACGCGGGCGCCTTGCGCACTTGCGCAAGCGCGCAGGTGAGGCACAACAGGCTTTTAGCCTAAAAAAATTTCTCAGAAGAGAAATCAGAGAGGAGTTGGACTCCTGAATGTGTTTTTCTTCTCTCTTTTTTTTTGGGGGGGGTTTAGTGAAAGATGTTCTTCTTCTTCCTCCTGTTGCTTGCTGGATCTTGAAGATCAAGAGATGTGAAATCTCAAAATCTCTCCTTTTTAAGATCTGATGACAGATCCAAGTTCCCCTATGTGGGTTTTGTGGTGGAAAACTATTTAGTTTTTTAAAAAAGGAAGAGTAAAACTCTTGATTTAATTCAAGAGAAAGAGGAAGGTTTTGGAACCTTGAAGAAGGAGAAAGATCTCAGATCTAATTTTTTGGAGAGAATGAAAAGTATTACTTTTTTATTCATCATGTTGCCTTTTATAGGCTTACATATTTATAAATAGCCCCTTGGGCTTTACAAAAATGGCATTTTGCCTATCCCATGGCTCATGTGCCATTTCTTTTTGCACATAAGCCATGGGCTTACAAAATATTGGCTTTTATGCCCGTTTTACATACATTCATGTATAAAAAAATTACATAATAATTATTTATTACATGATTTTGTCGTTGCCATGGGGAGGCTGGCCGTGGGCTTGACTTGGGCATGGGCCCGCTTGACCTGGGCTTGGGCCCACCTGGCTTGGGGTTGACCTTGACTTTGACTCGGTCAACGGGGGTGTAAATTTTTACCCCAACAGTATGATCCGCATCATAGTCCAGGTAGTCAAGTACACATCCTAAGGGCTTTACCAACATGTAACAGAGAGACAATCAGTGTACACGTTAAGGTAAAGATCAAGCAGATAGCATACTATCATGTCGAGCTAGAAAGTCCTTCCTATATATGTCCCAGCATCCACTAAAATATACATCCTATGTACAGTAATGGCCTCTAGGGCATACATATAACTAACAATCTCCCACTTGCACTAGGGCCATCTGTAGCAGTGGTTGTAGTATCTCATACTCAACCATCCCATAAAAGTCTCTCTCTGGGAATAGGCCTTCGTGAGTAGATCCGCTGCGTTATCCTCTAAGTCTGCTCTCCTTGCCTCGATCACCCTGGAGATCAACCATCTCCATGATCAGGTGATACTGCCTTAGAATAAGTCTGGATCACTGATGGGACGGGGGTTCGTGGCATAAGCCACAACTCCATTGTCACACAATGGTAGGATCTAAGTTCATCTCATGAACTAATATACATCCAAACAGCCTCTTTGGTAGCATCTTAAGTAGCGATGTATCCAGCCTTTATCGTCTAGTATGCCACGGTATCTAGCTTGGAACTCTTCCAACATACCGTCCCTTTACTGAGGGTAAAGACAATGCCTGCGACTGACATTCAGTCGTCTTTATCACCCTGGAACCCTTCCAGTGATTCTCCCTTGGATCGATTGATACCATCTCACTACAACTAGTGAGTATACTAATACCCAAATAACATCTATCTCATAGATGAAAACTCAGGATGGAGGAGGTATCACATTGATCCTATATGGAGAATCCTTGTGATAAGCGGAGATTGATCGAGCGTAGCATAGGAAACTCCTTCCCTATCAAGAGTATGTCATCCACGTACTCTACGAGGATCGTCACCATACTCCCTACTACCTTTTTGTATATACAAGGTTCATCTACCATTTTGATGATGTCAACTTCTTTGACTAATTCATCAAAACAGATGTTCCAACTCCGCGATGCCTGCTTTATCCTATAAAGCATCTTGCACACGTTTCCACTGCTCCCACTGTCTACGAGGCCCTCTGGCTGTGTACTTATAGACACACTCTTCTAAAATATCATTTAGAAAAGGAGTCATGGCACCCAACCGCCAGATATCGTAGTCATGGTATGTAGCCGTGACAAGTAGGATCTGGATGGACTTAAGCATAGGTACTGGAAAAGGTTTCATCATTATCCACGCCTGGTCAATGACGAAAACCTTTAACAAGTCTAGCTTTGAAAGTCTCAACTTTTCCATTTACACCAAGTAATCTTCTCAAGATATACTTGCTCCTGATGGGGATTTAACCCTTCAGATATAGCAGCCAAAGTCCATACTTTACTGGTGTACATGGATTCCATCTCAGATTGCTAAGCATCCAGCCATTCTTACAGAGTCTTACTCCTGATGGCCAGGTCGAAATTAGTTGGGTCATCATCTCATGATGCAATCCTCGCTCCCACTGTCATAGAGAAACCTAAGTAACTCTCAGGTGAGTGAGGAACCCTACTAGATAGGCGGAGAGGCTGAGGTTCGTTGGAATCTATTGTATCCTTTGGTTGTACCAAATCATCTGCTGTCATTTTGTATAGCTGGAACCTTTCCAGTTCTAGATTACAGACTTTGCCTCGAGCTTGTCCGGATTTTGCTTTTAGACATAGGCCAGACAACCCCAAATCTTAACTAACTTAAGATATGGGCTCTTCCCATTCCATATCACATATGAAGCGGTAGGCAACTAATTTGATTGGAACCCTATTCAATAGGTATGCAACTTCTCAAGTGCATAACCCCCTAAGGAAAAAGGTAACTCAGTATTACTCATCATAGAGCACACCATATCAAATAGGGTGTATCTACTCCGTCCCGACATACCATCGTGCAATGGTGTATACGGAGGAGTAATGCTGAAAGAGAATCTCATTCTCCTTTAGAATAGTCCAGGATTTCCGTGCTCAAGTATTCTCCTCCTTGATCACATCAAAGGATATAATACTTATACCCGTATTTTGGTTCTCTACTTCTAACTTATATTCTGTGAATATCTCAAAAGGTTCGGACTTGTGTTTCAACAGGAACATAGGTCTGAATCTCGAAAGATCATCAGAGAACGTAATGAAGTATAAAGAACCAGTCCTGGCATGTGTAGACAGGGGACCTTCCATACATCAACATGTATCATCCCAAGAGTTCACCAACTCTTTCTCTGTTTCCAATAAACAGGGCTATGGTCGTCTAATCTTTGTGACATAACTGGCAAGTTTTCACAAGATGTAAATTCAAACAGATTTAAACATGCATCTTTGTGCAACTTAGCTAGTCGGGTCGCATTGATATGACCTAGTCTACAATACCTTAAGAAGGATCCGTTCATTTCTGAACTCTTCCTCTTGTGTGTGATCCGTATACTAAGAACTGTAGTTTGATTTAGAACATTAATGCTTTTAGAAACGTGCCTGAACCGATCAACTTTTGATATAGGAAATGTTCAAAACATTATCCAACAATACAAAATTTTATCGTTTCTTTACTAATAAAGAGACAGATATGATTTTGTATATCAGGTTCGGTATCTAATAACATTCGTTCAGAATCAATGTATCGGTAATACAGGGTGACAATAACCGACAGACTTGGCTGCAACACTTGCCCCGTTTTCTGCCTCATGAAACTTATCACCCGTTCTCAGTTTTTCTACCCTTTTGCAGCCCTATGTAACATCTTACATATCTGGGATCCTGATCCGGTATCAAATACCCAAGATACGGAGGATACTGAGAAACAGTTCTTTGTAATGAACACACCCGAAGATGATGCATCAGCATGCACTCTCTTCGTTTGGGCGGCACGGGAAATCTGGTATTCCCCAAATTCCTGCTCTGTCTTATAACAATTATAAGTTGGAGCGAGACCGACGTTCCCCAGCTCACTATAACAAGCGGGTTCGGTCAATAATCTGTTTTATTATCTTGATTAAGGCGTGATATGGTCGCTACCAGGAGAGAGAGAGAAGAAAACACTCAGCGTGCGCTCTTGCAAGAATAGATTGGTTATTATTTTATCTAATCAGGATGGCTCCCACTGTTTTTATCAAATCTTCCTTCAAACCCTAAAAGGAAAGACAAGCCGGGATTAATTACACGCTACAAGTTCGCCAATCTTTCAGCCAGGCCAGTATCGGTACTTTGAGGGAGGTCCCCCGTGCTTTCGCACGAACCTAATTAATGTAAACCTCGTTTTCCCAGAGGCGTAACCCCGTTGACACCTTTCTAGACACCTACTTGATCGGCTAATTGTAATGTATAAAACTCTCCCAGGAGTAACTCTTACTCGCAGCGGGTATCGGGATCCAACTATCTCATAGAAGGTATGCAATCTCATTGCAAATTTCAACACTTGAAATTCCCGATATATTTTGCCCCTAGCGTGCTATGACCTTGACGAAGGCCAAACAACCCATAGTCCGCTAGTCAAGTTCAACCCGTACATTTCTTGATTGAATTAAACCCACCCGCACGACCCTTGACGGAGGCCAAACAACGCCGTACGAATACCCTAATCCAATCGCATCATATGCTAGCAGATAAGCACTAGTTAGCTACCGTACACTACGCCTTGACGGAGGCCAAACAACCGCAGCACGAATACTAACTAGTATATATCTGAAATGACGGAGGGCTACGACAGGTTTTTCTGAAAACCTATTGCGTAATGAACTTGATATCGTTGTAGGATCGAATGAATTTTGAAATGGAGTGCTTTTGAGGCTTTTCTAGTTTTGCTAAAGGAGTCACTCCCGGTGAAGGGATCGTCGGTCCTTTCCTCGTCGAATGAGGTGCGGGATATATCATATATATCACTGTGCGAAGCAAAAACACTTAAAAGCTATCAAAAGACAAACCGAGTGTGTAGCATCTGCCAGTTATTGCTAAAGGAGTCACTCCCGGTGAAGGGATCTCGGTCCTTTCCTTATCGAATAAGGTGCAGGATATATCATATATACCTCTGTGCAAAGCAAGAACTGTAGCTACCTGTTTTATTTTGAAATTCGATTCTACAACATCTTAGATTTCTTTTATTTCATTAATCTCATTAATGAAGTCCCATCATTTAAATACCTAAACATCACAGATAAATAAGACGTACGCTTATGCCATCCGCATTCGCCTCGATGTCCCCTCGTGCACTGTTAGGTTAGGTAACTAACGACAGAGCGGGGCAGGGTTAGCGCGGGTGTAAAACATAAGTAACGTCTATATAATATATCATATATACTATATACTGTATCTATCACAGAACATCACATGATCACATCACAGATATCGCAGCAGAAGAAACATATGAAATATTGGATATACTAGGACGTCCGTGTTTTCAATACGAGCCAGTATAAAACACGGATTCCACGGTCGCGATGAATAGCCAAACCCACACCCCTAGACCCCTACGAGAGCGGCAAGCAACCCTACCAATTCTAGAGTTAGGAGACCCGGACTCGACTCCTCGAGTTGGTCTCCCACTGGACTCCAGAACCCGGTTACTTGTGCCCTCCTCCTTGGGTCTATCCTAGTGCGGAAAAGTAAATAATATACAAACGGTGACATCTTCCGCAACCTGGAAGTGCCCCAAATAAAAGAATATTACATACAAGTTTTTACATGAATGAAAATGAAAAAAACTCATCTCACATAAAAACCCCCGGCTATTCAAACACGACGATCCAATATAACATATCCAGCAACACATAACAACACATGTCATCAACGTAAGTAAATATGCGCATCCCAATTGTCGTTGACATATAGCAACGAAACCGGCGATATCACATATTACACTTACGGTCACAGAAAAGAAAGTGTAAAACTACAACAGTTGGAATCCGCAACCACCTCAGACATCGCATGCCTGACCAAATGAATTCCTTAGACATCGCATGCCTAACCATTATAAACCCCGCATTTTAGTCTCTTTATCGAAAACTCTTTTCAATATCAAGTCGGGCAATTCAACAAGATTCCCGACAATCTGATCGAATACTCGTCGCAAACTCTAGTAGGCGGCCGCACCCCCGACGCCATCGACAAAGTGCACCAAGGCGGAACACCGCCACCATGAGCACCCGAACAGATGCTTTCGGCGACGGGGTTCTCCTACAGTCACTTGGTCGGGGCTATGGGGTGAGGCTGTCTATTAAGTTTACCCGGCGAGTATCCGCGTACGCTACGTGATTGCGACGGACTTTTGATCACATCAAAATTCCGTGGCAACCGATCAAGTGAGACTAAAGTGCTATGTTTATAACATTCATTCAGTTATCACATAACTATTGTGAATTCCAATTATTGTATCACATTCCGAATAAACAGAAAATGTTAAACTTTCCGATCGAACATTCGAACACCCAAGTTTTCCCAATACAGCTCAACACATGAAATAAGTCTAACGACATTCAGTTCGTGCCTCAGTACCAACGGTCCAGCCGTAGAAGGGTCAAGCCAACGCCTCACATGTGGCACGCCGTACTGCCCCAAACCCTAAGGTTCAAAGGGTAGATCAAGACGGTCACATAATCGAGTTAAGGTTTGTTGTCTTCTAGAGGGTCCATCGCGTTACTTGCACTACTTAGAACGTCGTTAAACTACGGAAAAATCCAACACTTGGAAATTTCCCGACAGGGGAAAAATTGGGTATTTATATCCGGTCGAACTTTTTAACATATTCTAAAATTTATCCGGAAAGCCACACAGACAAAATTTGATACTCCGATCGAAACACCGAATCCCCAAAACAACCCCAGAAAATTCAACTCTTGAAAATATATTAAAAATTCCCAGGAAAACCAGCACTTCATACTAAGAATTAAGGTGCAAATTTCGATGCACAAAACGACAAAGTGGCCGCGGAACCGCCGCATGAGCATGCTCATGCCGCAGATCCGCGGCGAGATTAAGGAATTAGGCGCTCGAATTTTGCAGTTATCCTTAGATCTTCCTGCTGATATTTCTGAATATTTTTAATCTGGAAAAAACCACGATTTTAAAAATTGTCCAGAGAGCATTTTGTGATGGGGTTTCGGGTTCGTTCGGACTTCAAACTCCATCTAAACTTCGCCTAAGGCTCTAGCTAGGCTCTGATACCACTGTAGGGTTCCTAGGCACCCTAATGAGGTCTTACAAGACATCAACCATGCCCGTTTCAAAAAATCTAGGTGCCGAGAAACCCGACTACGGATCGTTGGCTAGAAAACTAGGCGAATATTAAATCTAGTTAACACTTAACTACAAGAATACGGATATACAACCTTTGTAGATCCGGTGCTCCACCTCCATAGCTCCGCAATGAAGTCCTCTCGCTGTCCAAAACAAATTCCGGGCTCTAGCGTCGGCTTCATCGGAGAATAGGCGAGCTAGGTCGTCGATGTCCATGCCGAAGATGATCTACGTCGAAGCATCGCTAGATCAAGCTCCACCTTCACCAAGCTATGAAAACTCGTGAAGGAAACACACTCTACTACTTGGCAAGAGGTAGAGGATGAAGAAATAGGAAGTGGGTAGACTTTAGATTTGGATTTCTCACTCTTTTTCATCACTTGCCATTGATGGAGGCAAGCTTTCTTCACTTGAAGAAATGAAGAAGAAGAAGAATAATGTTATGATAAGTTATTCTAAAATGATAAGAATAATGAATTCTTATCATAATAGAACCATGGTCAAGTGTAGAGAATAAATCATGGTTAGTGGGATGGTTAGGGTTAAGCATGAGACAAAATGGTCATCAAGTCAAAGCATTCATGAAGCTTCATGAATGAACAAAAGAAATGCCACCATTTTATCATTTCATTTCCTTTTTCCAATAAGAAAAAGATTAATAAATAAATGAATAAAATGAATAAGCAAATAGTAAACCCTAACCATTCCATTAACCAAGGTTTAATTCTATACACTTAATTAAAAAGGCAGGTATCATCAAACATGATACAAGCATGTGCACAAAATCATATCGCATATGCAATGCGCACACCCGAGCGAGAAAATCCATTTAAAGTGAACCGATACTAGTTAATGCAAAGTAATATATCAAATATATAATTATGCATTAAATCATTAAATCAACACTTGATTTAACGATCCGGTCATATCGCATATAGCCGACTAGTATCATTAGTAACAACTTATCGAATCAACACTTGATCCGATAACCCGGCTATATCGCATATAACCGATCAATGTCACATCGCGAGAATCGAATACAGTATCACATACTGGTATTATTCTCGTTCCCGCACATATCTCATATGCGCTCCTATTTCGTTTTGCTTGAGCCAGGAAACCTCTGTGTAGGACTCTAAAGACTCGTCAATACGCCGGCAGCAGATGATGATCATATCAAGCATCCACAAGCCGCAAGCGGTCTGCTAAACGTAATGGCCACCCGGGTATTGAGCGATCAGAAGATCGACGAGCAAGCCCGCTCACACTCATGTGAATCCAACCAGTAACACTACCGTACAGTCCGGTCTGATCGTCTGATATGTCGCATATCTCGCCTAGGGGTGGTAAACGTCAGACCCCAATAGCTCGATAAGTCGTGTCGATATGAGGTCTATAACACTTCTAGAAACTACTGGTAACGCTTACCAGTAAATCTCAGCAACCCTGGCCAGGGATTTCCTGTTATAGCCAATCGAACACAGCGCAACATCAACTCCCTATACCGGGAGAGACGAATACCCTCCTATCGCTCATTGCCTCCATGTGACTCGGGACTGTACCCAAAAACCACCGTTTTGCACACCCTCTTGGACGTGGTAAGATGGAAATCAAAGCACAGTGGGAACCACACAAGACTCTATGACGATCTCGGGTCAACAGACTACTCTGTACCAGTGTCACCTGAGAACTGCCATCTGACGTTAGGTATAATACCATCTAGGAGTTCTCGGCGAGTCCGTCCAGTATACCCAGTCTCTACTTAGCACCCGTATATCATCTCTGATGTCAAACACCGATGGATATGGGATCATCCATCGCCCATCTGTATGGATCGAGAAGGTATACGTTAGTCTACTATGGTATATCGATGCCCCGTCTCGATACACCCACGACTAAGGACTTTGAAGGATGTACTTATGAACTACCATATCCCCACTAGTATGATCCGCATCATAGTCCAGGTAGTCAAATACACATCCTAAGGGCTTTACCAACATGTAACAGAGAGACAATCAGTGTACACGTTAAGGTAAAGATCAACCAGATAGCATACTATCATGTCGAGCAAGAAAGTCCTCCCTATATATGTCCCAGCATCCACTACAATATACATCCTATGTACAGTAATGGCCTCTAGGGCATACATATAACTAACAATGTGGAAACTTCTTGAAGTGTTCAAAGCATAACCATTCTTGTTCTTTTCCTAAACCTAACCATTAACTCTAACCATGGTCTATTCTCTACACCTAACTTTTGTTAATATTATGATAAGTTCTTTTTGAATAATAAATAATATGATACTTATCATAATATTAACCAAAGTTAGGTATAGAGAATAGACCATGGTTAGAGTTAATGGTTAGGTTTAGGAAAAGAACATGAATGGTTATGCTTTGAACACTTCAAGAAGTTTCCACAAAATAACAAAGAAAGTATATGAAAATGTAGTAGCCGACCATCTTTCGCGCATCTCTTCTTCACCTGTGACCCTGCCAATTAATGACTCTTTTCCGGACGAACAACTCTTAAATGTATCCGACGAACCTTGGTTCGGGGATATTGTGAATTATCTTGCAACAGGACTTAATCCCCGCGAATGGTCGAAATAAGACAAACATCGATTTCTATCCCAAGTAAACAAAATTTACTGGGATGAACACTATTTGTTTATGTATTTTCCTGACCAGATCATTCGCAGATGTGTCCTTAATGATGAATTCAAGAGTGTTCTATCTTTTTGTCATGATCAGGCACGTGGAGGTCACTTTGGTCCACGAAAGACGGCGGAGAAGGTTTTGCAATGCGGTTTTTACTGGCCGACATTATTCAAAAATGCATTTGATCATTGCAAAACCAATCCAGTGTCAACACACGGGTAGGATTTCTCGGAGAAATGAGATGCCTCTTCAACCGATCTTGGTTGTAGAAATTTTCGACGTTTAGGGTATTAATTTTATGGGACCTTTTCCCAACTCTTTTGGGAATTTGTACATGTTGTTAGCGGTTGATTACGTCTCAAAATGAGTGGAAGCTATTCCTTGTCGCACTAATGATAACAAGGTTGTTATTAAATTCCATAAAGAGAATATCTTTTCACGATTTGGACACCCTCGTGCTATCATTAGCGACAACGGGACACATTTCTGTAATCGGTTTTTCGAGATTTTGATGCAGAAATATGCAATCAACCACAAACTTTCGACACCCTATCATCCCCAAACGAGTGGGCAAGCTGAGGTTTCCAACAGACAAATCAAATAAATTTTGGAGAAAATAGTTTCTAAAAACCAAAAAGATTGGTCAACCAAATTGACGGATGCTCTTTGGGCATTTCGTACTGCTTATAAAACTGATCTCGGTATGTCTCGTTATCATCTAGTGTTTGGTAAGTCTTGCCACCTTCCGTTCGAGATTGAGCACAGAGCAATGTGGGTCATTAAAGAACTGAACTTTGACTTAAATCAAACCTGCAACTTTCGAAAGCTGCAATTAAACGATCTAAGATAACTCCGCGATGAAGCTTACTATAATGCTGTAATTGTAAAGAATCGGGCTAAGGTATTCCACGATAAAAACATTTTGAGAAAAACTTTTAGCCCAGGTCAACAAGTCCTTCTTTATGATTTACGTCTCCATCTTCATGCGGGTAAGCTAAAATCTCGGTGGAAAGGACCATTTGTTGTGCGGTATGTATACCCGCACGGGGCAGTTGAGGTTGAAAATGTTGAAAACGGTACAATTTTCAAAGTGAATGGACATAGAATAAAACCGTATTTTTCCACAGACCCTACGGAGGAGCTCCTGTTTTTACAGGAGCCGCTTTATTTTGACTAAAATTCCTCCGTCTCACCTCCATGACTTAAAAAATACAGTATCATCTTTAGAATGCAGGTGAGTAATAAATGAATAAGTTTGGGGGAGATTTTCACGATCATATTTTATGTCCCCATTAATAAAATTTTTCTCCCAAGTTTATAGGTTTTTGAGATTTAACAGATGGCAACAGTGAGGGCACTGTTGTAAACAAGTTTGGGGGAGGTTTGTGCTTATTTGCGCATCACTTTGCATCATACTTTGCATAATCACAAAATATATATAAAAAAAATATAAATAAATAAAATATTTATTATTTAATTTTATAATAAAATATTAGTAAGTGAAAAATTACATCTAAAAGATTGGAAAAGTGTAAGAAAACCAAGAAATTTAGATGTTTTCTTAAACGAAACTTGTAATAAGTAGTTATGAGCCGTTTTCCTAAGGGTTAGTAAGATAAAAGAAGTCACTAATCTGAGGATAAAAATAAGTCTGAAAAATAGTTCATATTCTGGAAGCCAAACATTTGAATATTGATACCCTACTATACGCACTTACACACGTCTTGAAATTCGGGATAGTAGAGGATACCTTGAAATACTCTTGTCTAAAAGCCAAAATATGAATGAAATTATAAATCAAGGATAAAAAATAAAATGAAAAAAAATGAACACTGGTTTTGTAATCACCAAGGCAGCAATAAAAAAAATATAGCGAGGGTGCTTCATCACCTAGTGCGTTAGACCAACTGGTTTGGGAGTCACTGCTAAGCCTTAGGTGTTGCAAGACGAGGAAAATACTAAATATGCCGAATATGCGAGCACATGAGTAATCGGTCGGTTAGTAGCTCAAGAAGTATTAACGGTCACATGAAAAATGTGTGAGCAATTCCATCTAAATATTCATCAATTAAAAAGTACTAAGGTAGATGGACAAGAGTATGATAGCTTGAATTGAATTCTCAGAGTGTAGGGATGTCCTTTACACACACGTAGGGATATATGATCAATGTTTGGAAGAAAGGTGGGAATGAGGAATAAAGACAATGTTTTATTGAGGAATGACGTGATTTCTAATATCTTTTCATGACTATTAAGATAGGGCTCATAGCAACCGAAAATATAGTATTAATTGGGACTCTGATTTTCAAAGCCTTTCTTTTATAATTTTTATCTTTATATGTAATTTTCACAGTCTTCTTTTTATTATAGGATTTTGTTGGTGCAATCCGCTGAAAACCCTCAGGAGACAACACTCCTCCTACTATGGACACCTAGGTGTTTAAAGGCTTATTGCACGTGCTCAGTGCAATCGTGTTGCCTACGAAAGTGTGCTAGTTAGTTTTTTTCTTTTTCTTTATTTTCTCCTTCTCTAGAATAAAAGATGTTTGCTCGAGATGACCAAAATTAAGTTTGGGGGAATTTGTTCATTCGAAAATAATGCAATCTGTAACACAACAATTTCCTCATTATTCTAATCATTTAAGGGTGTTTATTGTAAATATTACACGGATTATGAATTCATCTGGAAAATACCAATTACTACGTGTTATAGTTATAATCAACATTCTTTACAGGAAATTGTGTGTTTATTACTTCACGCATGATATTGTATATCTCAACACTTTTTATTGAGATTTTATGCAGAAAATTATTCAGGTCAAAGAACTGGAATCACAAAATTGCCGATAAAACGCAGCAAGTCAAAGACTTAAAATCTGGCAGCAACCATTAAAGAATTATAAAATTCCAGACATCACATATGACCCCAAAGAACAACACCAAAATATCCCAGAAATATGAAGCAATGAACTCATCATACGGCCGCGGAACCGCGGCCAATCCAGCACGATCCGCCGCGGATCCGGGGCCGATTTGAGGGCGCCGGTGACGTAACTTCTCCAGATGCTTTCTTGTAACCTCCTAGCTTCCTAAAGACGCTCTGTAACCGCCTAGCTTCTTCGAGATGGCTCTGCATAATAACCAAGCTTATTAAAGAAGCTTGATTTGGGGGCTATAAAAGGGGATCTAGATCTTAATTTTTGGGTTTTTTAATGGTTACACAATTGACCCACAATTCAATTCAATTTAAGTTGAGAGACACAACTTGAGATCCAATCCAAATCCAATCAAATCAAGATCCATTGAGAGCAAAATCAAGCGAGCAATCGAAGATCCTTTATCGCAACGCCGTTCGTCATCAAGAGAAAGAGATCCGCATCGGATCTATGACTCACGGCGATCGATCCACGCAAATTTCGGCAACAAATTCCTTTTTAAAAGAGCGATCGAGAGCTAGTCTTGTAATCTCAAATTGAGAGGTGTAATTTGAAGAAGATTTTATAAAGGTGATAAATTGTTAATTCTCGTTTTCTTTACATTCTTGCATTATGAATTTCTCATTCTTGATTCTTTAATTATCATAATGTGTGAGTAAATCTCAGCTTGTAAAGGAATCGAGAGAATCGGTAGATCAAATGATGATGAAATCCTTGAACTAATCTTAAGTCTTATGAGAATTGTGAACTTTAGGAAAAAGTACCGTCAATGACCTAATTTGGAGCGAGATCATGTTCTTGATTATTTCATTGCAAATTAGGGATCAAATGATTGAGGATCCTCTTTGCTAGAGGCTAGATTTGAATGATGACCAATGAAAAGACAAGGGATAGTGAAGGAGAAACCCTAATTTCTTCAACAGATCCCTAATCTTCATTCAACGTCATAGATCTAGCCACAATCCATCAATAGATAAGATTAGTCATTATTAGTATTCATCATTGCGACTAATTCAATCGATTCCTACAAGCTACTCTTCTTATTCTTGATAACTAAATTGATTTGGACATCTTCTTGATTCTTGATATTTTTCTTGTTGTTTCTTGAAAATGATAAACTCAATTGAATCTTGAATCGTTTTCTTTTGCATTTTTATTTCGACTCATCTAAAGCAAGATCGAATAAGTACACGCATCTCAGTGGACGATCCGTTTTCATTAACGAAACTATTTCGACACTGTTATTGATTGCGGTATAAATTCTTTGATTGTGATAATATTTTTCCATTTCATATCACACAAATAAACGATCAATCAAACATCATATAAGGGTGTACATGTAGTTATGCACGCACGATGCATTTCATAAGCGCAATAGAACAAAGATTAATGTATCGATATCAATAACAAATACAATATCACATATGTGTATAGGTTATGCAGGTCATGGCAATTACCGACGGTGTGGGTGTAGCATACAATTTAGTGCTCGTGTAACATGAGCCGTCAGTAATGGTGCAGTGTCCACCAGGTACTAGGTAAAGGCACAACAAGTAATGGTATGTAATGATACTCATGCACAATCAACATATATGAATATAAACATGGGGCTATAATATCCTATCAAGCCCTGACGCATAATGCCATACGGGCGATTTCCCCGTAGATGTTAAATCTACTCACCGGTGATCTCGATCTATATAAATCCGACCACCTGCTTCCCTTTCTTCGCAGCGTCCGAAGTCCCCGCCTGCGATCCTATTAACACAAAACACAATAACGCACGGATTTAGCAAACTACACAATAATAACGAACACAACGCCAATTTAACGAATCGGTTCCCTTAAGCTACGAAAGGGTTCGCTTAGCGGCTAACGTGTGTGTCGACATTACCAAAACAAACCCACGACAGCAAGCTACCTGAAACACTAAAACTACATCGGATCAATCGTAACGCGTGTCGTCGAAACACTAAAAACTAGCTAATAGATCCCAGATTGTACATATAGTCACAACCTAAAAATCCAGCAATACGAAATACACCAGAACAACTGCAGACAGCTACCCTACAAACCAAAACACCCCAGTCCCCTGTACGGCCGAGCTCACCTAAAAATCCCTTCATGTCGCCAGCCAAAACCGGTCAGGTGGGGTTCGCGGTTCAGGTGTAAACTCAGGGCAACTAACACTACACTACTACACTGCTAGATTTTCCAGTAAACATTCGTCATGATAGCAGGTCACAGACATCCTAAAATGAAACTAAAAACACGATAAGTGCACAAAACTATATCTTTTAGTGTTCTAAACTGAAACTAATAAGTAACACAATATATTAACAACCTAATTAACAGTAGAGAGGTTATTACCTATCCACACTTGCTCAAAACCCTAGCTTTCCATGCTCCAAGTGATCCTAGTGGCTTGATCTTGACTTGTGAAGGGTTTAAGTGAAGTTTAATGGAGATTTTGTTTGGGTTTGTGAGGATTGAGTTAGGGTTTCAGTTGAGGGAGTACGGGAGAGGAAATGAGATGAGGAAAAATAATTGAGAATGTGAGTTGTAAATGAAAGAGTGAGGGAAATGAGAGTGTATGTGTGAGTGAGAGGTGAGGGAATGAGGGGTGAGATTAGAGAGAGCCATGCCCTTCTCTCTCTTCATTTAATGCTTGGCATGCTTGCCCATGCCTCATGATGAATGCCACCCTCTCTCTCTCTCTGTCAAGTCAACTAATTCAAAAACCCTTTTAATTTAAAACTAAATTATTTAGATAAATACATATTAGAACTTAATGGAATGGGGTTAGATGCCATGTCTACTTAAGCCTTGTTAACCCCTAATTAACCCTAGGTTAACATGCACATGTGTGTGCAAGCCCGAAATAAATAATAATAAAATATTGATAAATTTTTATAAAATATTTGAAAACTATTTTGGTAAACTTTTTACTAAAAACCCGCATTATCGCTTAATTAAAACTAATCGCATTCTAAGCTGTTACACGTGGGAACACGTGAGCACTAAAAATACATTAGTGTTAACACTATAAGGAACCAACTTCAACCCTAAATTGGTTAAAGTTCCCCCTGAGATTAAATCTCCAAGCAAACCGAGCCTCTATGCTCAGAACTGATAACTCCTCGATTTGGAATTTGGTTCAAAGGTACATCTCTCCACACCTCTGATACATGTTGTTGTAATTATTCAACGTGTTCTGGGAGGTGGAGGGTCCCAATAACCAATAACTCTTGACACACCCCCAAATCAATGAGCCAAAACTCTGTGGACTATGATGTCCTTAAACCCAATGGACCGCAACGTCCCTAAACTAAACTCTTTGGACTACGATGTCCTTAAACCTAATGCACCGCAACGTCCCTAAACTAAACTCTATAGACTATGATGTCCTTAAAGTAAAACAATAGAGCCCAAACGCTCTTTTGTTGGATCTGAATGATCCCAAAATCCCGCTGAGTAGATCTTAGTCTAAAATTAGACTAACGTATCATTAACAAACATTTATGTTGATCTTAATCTCAAAAAAGATTAACGATCCTTAAATCAAACCAAACCCAAATCTAAGAAAATATGGATTTGGACTAATCCACGCCTTACGAGCGACAACATAAATTAGTCTCCGTATACAATCCACGGGCAACCTAAAATAAAAGAAAACACACATGACATGAAGTGAACATCTGGAGCAGGAGAAAGTGGTTATCGCTACACGGTAACGTAATTAACTGCTGGGGCTTGCTCCTGCAGGGAAGAGCGTCCCCACAATAAAAAAAACCCTCGCAAACGAGGGAGAATCTGACGAAGTCTGCTACAATGGCTGCATCTGTTCAAACCTCCGACACACGGTGCCAAAAATCAACTTGGCATCTTCGGAGAGGTGGACGGATAAAACCAAATAACATCTGCCCCCAAAATTCAGGCCAGACGTCCTAACGTCCCGGTCGCATCTTTCGGCGGTAAACAGATTCTGGCACGCCCGGTGGGACCTTTTCCCCTTTTCACTCCGCACTTCGTGTGTCGTGTTTCAAGAACAAATCGCGGTCTGCTATGGTTGCCTGTAGATTCAAGGTACTAAGATTTGGTGTCTTGCTCCCGTGCAGAAAAAAGAAGACCAATGTGTCACGCCCCGCTTCCCAGAGTACGCTAAAATAGGCACGTGACATAGCCAACCATGCTACCTGTGGGTAGGAAGTATCCATCCACAGTCACATTACGGCTGTAGAGATATCAAGAACAGAATAAAACTATCTAAACATGTCCATAATCCAAGATAAATCATGAGTCAAGAATAATAAAATGCGGAAGCGAACGATCCAATACAAATAACTGGAATGTATGTCCCATAATGCGGGCTCACATCAGGAATAAAAAAAATGCGGGAAAGAAAACAAACTACTACAGGACTCACAGCTCAGCCTGCTGGCTGAAGTACTCCTGCTCGGACCGCAACAGCGGTACGGAATCTGGGCCATGCAAAACCCAGACGTCAGCGCGTCATGTCATCAAGTAATAACATAATAGACAGGCAATGCGAATATAAACATGAAATAAGCAAGGGTAGCAATAATATGAATCAGAGCAGTGCAGGGTAGTGTGCAGTGGGTATTCCGTAACGCCCGGAAAAACGGCAAACAATGGGTATTCCGTAACGCCCGGAAAAACGGCAAACAATAGGATATTCCGTAACGCCCGGAAAAACGGCAAACAATAGGATGGCCCTTGGAGTTACGTTCGGTTACAATACTGATTTCCCCATACCCCCAAATTATATGTGTAAGTCAAGTCAGGTATCCCGTAATCAAGAATCTAATGCTAATACAGGATCAGGTAAACAGGTTTGTCTAGATAGACAACAGGAACGGTCCATGAGGACTACATGTCAGGTTTGTTGGCATTAGACATAAGATCAGGTAACGGGTCAAGTCATGGTACATCAGGTCAAGTCAAATAGTATACGGTACCATGTCGGGTAGATCAATATACATGTAGTAAGTCGGGTCAAGTTGTGAACAATATCATATGTGAATTCACAATCAGTTATATAATCAAGCATGGTCATCAACAACATGATATAAACAATGAATTAAGCAATAGGCAGATGCACTCAGTTTGCAGTACAGTTATTAGTTGTGTCACAGAGAGGATTTCAACATTACAAGAATGCAGTAAGAGAGTTATAGCCATTTAATCATGTTAATAAGTTTAAGACTTCATGGATGCAATGTTATAAGTATATACAGGTTCCACGGATGAAATCACAATTTAAGCAGGTTAAATGTATACAAGTGTCTGAATGACGTAAACGGTAGATAAGGTGCAATAGGCTACGTTATTAGTGAAGGTGAAATTAAAATCTGTAAGTATGGTTATTAGGTTCACTACGGCAATTGCAACAGGTAGGTTCCAAGTTTGAAAGATAAATAATATATAACAACATTGACATAAAAATGGGAATTATAATACTACAGTTAAAATAGCAGGTTTAGGGTGTCATTACATATATAAATATACTGTATAGCATGTAGCAAGGGATACTTGCCTCGACGGGTCGCGAACCGGGAAAAACGGAACGTAACGTCGGCGGGGAAACACGCGACGGACGCACGGTTCACGGACTGAACCCAAACAACGAACCAAGGGACCTCACGGGTCAGAGCACTCCGCTGGATCGTCGGGACACGTCACCAGCACGGCCGGATTCCGGCGAACAGCGACAACAAAATTCAGAAATTAGTGCACAGCCAAGGGTAAACCGGAGGGGGAAAAGGAAGGAGGAAGGGGAGAGAAGGCTTACTGGTGTTGCAGAGGGTGTAACGGCGATGAGGTCGACGGCGGTGAGGTGCCTGTGAGGAGGTCGTAGGCGATGGCTAGGGCTGCGAGTATGGAAAAGGGAAAGAAAGTGGAGAGGGAGAGGAGGTGGTCGGGGGCTGGTGCGCGCAGGTGATGAGGAGGTTGCCGAAGGTGGCGCGGGTGACGACGACGAAGGTCGCCGGCGACGTCTCCGGCCGTACAGAGAAGGCACGGGGTTGACCAGGGTTGCTGCGGCGCTTGTGCACACGGGGAGAAGGAGGGGATGTCGAGGTTGGTACGAGGAGGCGGAGGCGAGGGCAACTGTGGCGCTGGCACCGGCGTCGGAGATGCGGTGGCGACGGCGAAGGCGGCTATGGTTTGGGTTCGCGATCGGTTCTCGCGATGGTTACTTTCTCAAGAAAAAAGAAACGAGAGGGGAAAAGAATTTAAAAGGAGAGAGAGAAAGAGATTTGAGGAAGAGAGAGAACAAGATTTGAGGGGAGAAAGAGAGAGAGAGAGGAATAGAGAAAGCTAGAGAGAGAGAGACAGAGAAAGAGAGAGGAGTTAAAGGAGGGGGCCCACGGGGTTTAAGGCATCGCGATTGGCCAGGAGTGGTTAAGGAAAAACATATTTAAGATTTAAAAGATTTTAGGAAATCAAATTAACAGTAATATTGTATGGTTAAAGAAATATTATATGGTTTAAATATTATATTAAATTTGGGATTTTGGCGCTAAATGAAACATTTCCAAATCGCGCCCGGGTTGGGTCCAAAAATTTGAAATTTAAATAATAGGATTTTAAGCGGGTTCCAAATTTTAAAATGAAATGTTTTATGATTAAAAGTCATACCCCCAAGTCGGACACCTGTACACGCGCGTAGCCGTCCAAACTCGTCCGTTTCACTGAACGGGACGTGAACTCGATGCACGGACGCTACCACGCGGTTAGGGGTGTCGAGCAGGCCAAGATGGATATTTTTGATTTCACTTTAGATGCTAAAATTTGTTATATGCAGAAATGACTTTGCCTGATAAAATTTACAGTAAGACCTAAACAAGCAAGATATTTTAAATGAGTACTACCTAATGCTCAAACAGCGACAGAAAAGTAGTATTGGGCTCGGGTGTTACACTATACCCAACTACAAAAAGAATTTCGTCCTCGAAATTCCAAGAATACAAGGATAGACGACTACAAGAAAAGGTGATGAAACTTCTGCCGGACTTCATCTTCTCGTTCCCAAGTAGACTCTCCATGCGAGCGATTACCCCAAGAAACAAGCACAAGAGGGATCACCTTGTTCTTAAGAACCTTTTCCCTTCGATCCATGATTTCAATCGGTCGTTCCTCAAAAGTCGAGTCTTCTCATACTGTTGGCTCCGAATGATCCAATACGTGCATTTCATCTCGAACATACCTTCATAGTTGAGATACGTGAAACACATCGTGCACATTCGCCAAGGACTGCGGTAACGCCAAACGATACGCTACCTCACCAACACGCTCCAAGATCTCAAGGGTCCGATGAATCGAGGACTAAGCTTTCCTCGACTTCCAAAACGAATCACCCCTCTAGTCGGTGATATCTTCAAGAGTACCAAATCATCCACGGCGAACTCTAGAGGTCTTTTCGACGTATCAGCTCAACCTTTCTATCTGTCTTGTGCTGCCTTCATATGATTTCTGATAGTGTTAACCTTCTCAACTGTCTGCACAACCAAATCTGGTCCCAATAATCTTCGTTCACCGACATCATCCCAAAAAACAGGTGAACGACATTTACGACCATACAAAGCTTCAAATGGAGCCATCTGGATAGTTGTCTGAAAACTGTTGTTGTAAGAAAACTCCACCAAATGCAGGTGATCCTCCCAAGAACCCTTGAAATCCAACATGCATGCCCTCAACATATTCTCAAGAGTTTGGATCGTTCTTTCCGCCTGACCATCAGTTTGAGGATGATAAGTTGTGCTGCACTTCAATTGAGTCCCCAAACTTTCCTGTAAACTCTGCCAAAAGGGTGATAAGAACCGAGTGTCCCGATCGGACACGATGCTCACTGGTACTCCATGCAATCTTACATTCTCTTGCATGTACCGCTCTGCCAAAGTCTCTGTTGATTGACCAACCCGAAAAGAAATGAAGTGCTGTCTTGGTCAACCGATCAACAATCACCCATACTGCATTATTGCCTCATATTAAGCTCCTTCAGTGTGAACACTTACTTCAAGCTCTAAAGATCAGTAAAATTTCGACCCTTTCACCCAAGAGGTAGTGTCTCCAAATCTTAAAAGCGAAAATTCACAGCCGCAAGTTCCAATTCATGAGTAGGGTAATCCTTCTCATGGGTCTTTAACTTTCTCGATGCGTAAGCCACAACCTTCCCATGCAGCATCAAACACATCCCAATCCTTTCCCAGATGCGTTGCTGTGAATCACCAATCCTCCGGAATTGTCTGGCACGGTCGAAATAGGGGCGGTTATCAACTTCTGCTTTAACGTCTCAAAAACTAATGCACATTTATCCGTCCATACAAAAGGTACCTCCTTGCGCGTAAGCTTGGTTAACGGCTCCGCCAGACGAGCAAAGTTCTCCATAAATCTCCTGCAATATCCGGCGAGTCCAAGAAAACTTCTTATGTCCACAACATTCTTTGGAATCGGCCAATCTCGAACTGCTGCAATCTTTTCTGGATCGACGGTAATTCCATTGCCAGACACAACATGCCCCAAAAACTTCACTTTCTCCAGCCAAAACTCGCACTTACTCATCTTTGCATACAATTTCTCCTGTCTCAAAGTCTGTAGTGCGATCTTCAAATGCTCAGCATGCTCCTCAAAACTCCTCGAGTAAACCAGAATATCGTCAATGAATACCACAATAAACTGGTCTAAGAATGGTGAAAAGATTCGGTTCATCAAGTCCATGAATATTGCCGGCGCATTCGTTACTCCGAAGGGCATCGCTAGGTACTCGAAATGTCCATACCGAGTTCGAAACGCCGTCTTGCAAATATCTTCTGCTTTCACTCGAACCTGATGATATCCGGATCGCAAATCTAGCTTCGAGAATACCCTCGTGCTACTACAACAAAAAGTTCTCCAATGCGAGGGATTGGATACTTGTTCTTAATAGTTACCCGATTTAATTCTCGATAGTCGATGCACATCCTTCTCGTGCCATCCTTCTTCTTTACTAGAAGAGCTGGAGCTCCCCAAGGCGAGTTGCTGCTTCGAATCCAACCCTTCTCAAGCAATTCAGCAACCTGTTTCTTGACTTCTTCCAATTATACCGGTGCCATAGGGTAATACGCTTTAGATACTGGCGTTGCACCAGGAATAAGATCAATTGCGAACCCCACGTCTCGCTTCGGTGGTAAACCCGAGATGTCCTCGAACCCGTCCATGAACTCTCAACTACAGCTGGTGCTTCGTCTTTACAATCCCCCACTGATGCAAGAATATCATTTGTCGGCCTAGCCCTAAACTCGACTGGCCCGACAGAACTGCTTCCTCAAAACAAACCTCTGGATGTCCGGGAATCAGGAATTCTCTTTCTTTACTCTACGCTTAGAGTGAGCGTGGGTGGGAAGTGCCGAGAAATCCATTCCCAAGACGATTTCACAATTGCCGGTAACAAACACCAAGGAATCTGCAATTAACTCCCGACCGCCAACAATAACAGAACAATCCTTATATCTTCTATTAGTTAAGATTTTTTTTCCCTTTCCCAATGTGTATGTCCCAAAACTAAACAGGGTCGTGCAATCCTTCGAGTGTATAGTAATAAACTTGGACGACATAAAATAATGGGATGCAGTAGAATTGAATAACGCTAATGCGAGAAAACAAAGATCCAGTAGGGTACCTGAAACGACTTCCTCTGGGGCTTTAGCCTCTTCAGCCGTCAGGGTAAAGGTTCGAGCTTGATTGGGTCCTCGAGTTATCAGCTTCTGCTCCTGAAACTGTCTCTGCGGTGGCTTCTGAGTATCTTCCTTTAACCGTAGCTTCGACGGGCAAGTATTAATGGTGTGATCCGCTGATCCGCAAATAAGACAAAGTCCAAGCCTCTTACGACAATCTTTGCGATAATGACCCGGTCGCTGGCAGTAATCGCACACCACTCTTCCCTTATGCTCGGACAAAACTGGCCTCTTCATTGGTACAACGCCACGCCTGTCCACCAGAATACCCTTGTGTCCATGTGCTCGATTTGGTGCAAATGTTCGCTTCCGTGCTGTAACTGCTGGTTGTGATGTACCCCCGGTCTTCGTAGTTAGCCTCTGCTGCTCTCGGGCTGCTGTAAGCACTTGTGAGAAAGTGGTCAAACCCAGGGAGACAATCTGCCTCTGGATGTCCACATCCAAACTGTGCATGAACCTTCTTGCCCTATCAGCACGGTTGGCAACCAAAGGTCCAGCGAATCTACTGAGTCTCGTCCACTCAGCTGCATGCACATCTATAGGTGCGCCGTTCTGCTTCAAACTGACGAATTTTTCCTCCATTTCCTCCCGTGCAGTCCGCGGGAAGAACTTTTCCAAGAAACTTTTCGAGAAATCCGCCCAACTGATCGTCTTGGGTAAGCGGGTCTTTTCTACAAGCCAACATTCCCGGGCGTAGTCTAACAACTGGATGCGTACTACATCCACCTTCTTATCCTCTGGAATCTGCACCGCTACAAGTAAATTCTCCGTATCAACCAACCACTGTTCCGCTGGCAAAGGCTCCTCCAGGCCAGTGAAGACAGACGGACCCAGTCTCCTGAAATCCGCCACGGTACCCACACGATCCACTGGTCTGGCCACAACACTGCTCATAGACTGCTGAACGGTCCACAAACCTTCCTGGAATGATTCCGCTTGTTGTTGGATCAGCTCGGTCTATCTCTTTTGATTCTCCAGCATTCCTCTTATCACTCCAACCATGGCGGCTTCGTCCACACGCCTTTGGTACGTCTTCAAATTCTTACCTGCCATATTCCTGAAATCAAAATACCCAACATTAGTATGATGATAGATTCAAAATATAGATCAAGGCTAGAACTCCAAGTTACTTAAATAGAGTGCCGTATTGTAACTATACCGCGGTATCATAGCCACAATTACATAACTCCACCCAAGTCACCTAAGTCCTAGAGATAGCAAGGAATCAGGTTTTCGAGTCGATATGCAAAGGAAGTTTGCACATCGTAAAAGATATAATCAGGAAGAATGTGATTCAAGAATGGTAAAATGGCAAGGTGGCAGGACATGTTTCCTAAATGCGGGTATTCTGATTCGTGTATTGGGTACAATACCCAACTACAAAAGAATCAACCCGACTATCCTATGGCTCTGATACCAAAATAACCATGTCACGGCCCGCTTCCCAGAGTACGCTAAAATGGGTACGTGACATAGCCAACCATGCTACCTGTGGGTAGGAAGTATCCATCCACAGTCACATTACGGCTGTAGAGATATCAAGAACAGAATAAAACTATCTAAACATGTCCATAATCCAAGATAAATCATGAGTCAAGAATAATAAAATTCGGAAGCGAAAGATCCAATACAAATAACTGGAATGTATGTCCCATAATGCGGGCTCACATAAAGAATAAAAAAAATGCGGGAAAGAAAACAAATTACTCAGGACTCACAGCTCAGCCTGCTGGCTGAAGTACTCCTGCTCGGACCGCAACAGCGGTACGGAATCTGGGCCATGCAAAACCCAGACGTCAGCGCGTCATGTCATCAAGTAAAAACATAATAGACAGGCATTGCGAATATAAACATGAAATAAGCAAGAGTAGCAATAATATGAATCGGAGCAGTGCAGGGTAGTGTGTAGTGGGTAAACTAACTGTGCTATCAGGTTCTCTGTTCTAAAGTCTTTGAAACCCGGCAAGGTAATCCTCATCGTAACTCATCGGTAGTTATTCCGTAACGCCCGGAAGGATGGCAAACAATAAGTATTCCGTAACGCCCGGAAAAACGGCAAACAATGGGTATTCCGTAACTCCCGGAAAAACGACAAACAATGGGTATTCCGTAACGCCCGGAAAAACGGCAAACAATAGGATATTCCGTAACGCCCGGAAAAACGGCAAACAATAGGATGGCCCTTGGAGTTACGTTCGGTTACAATACTGATTTCCCCATACCCCCAAGTTATATGTGTAAGTCAAGTCAGGTATCCCGTAATCAAGAAACTAATGCCAATACAGGATCAGGTAAACAGGTTTGTCTAGATAGACAAAAGGAACGGTCCATGAGGACTACATGTCAGGTTTGTTGGCATTAGACATAAGATCAGGTAACGGGTCAAGTCATGGTACATCAGGTCAAGTCAAACAGTATACGGTACCATGTCGGGTAGATCAATATACATGTAGTAAGTCGGGTCAAGTTGTGAACAATATCATATGTGAATTCACAATCAGTTATATAATCAAGCATGGTCATCAACAATATGATATAAGCAATGAATTAAGCAATAGGCAGATGCACTCAGTTTGCAGTACAGTTATTTGTTGTGTCACAGAGAGGATTTCAACATTACAAGAATACAGTAAGAGAGTTATATCCATTTAGTCATGTTAATAAGTTTAAGACTTCATGGATGCAATGTTATAAGTATATACAGGTTCCATGGATGAAATCACAATTTAAGCAGGTTAAATGTATACAAGTGTCTGAATGACGTAAACGGTAGATAAGGTGCCATAGGCTACGTTATTAGTGAAGGTGAAATTAAAATCTGTAAGTATGGTTATTAGGTTCACTACGGCAATTGCAACAGGTAGGTTCCAAGTTTGAAAGATAAATAATATATAACAACATTGACAAAAAAATGGGAATTATAATACTACAGTTAAAATAGCAGGTTTAGGGTGTCATTACATATATCAATATACTGTATAGCATGTAGTAAGGGATACTTGCCTCGACGGGTCGCGAACCGGGAAAAACAGAACGTAACGTCGGCGGGGAAACACGCGACGGACGCACGGTTCACGGACCGAACCCAAACAACGAACCAAGGGACCTCACGGGTCAGAGCACTCCGCTGGATCGTCGGGACACGTCACCGGCACGGCCGGATTCCGGCGAACAACGACAACAAAATTCAGAAATTAGTGCACAGCCAAGGGTAAACCGGAGGGGGAAAAGGAAGGAGGAAGGGGAGAGAAGGCTTACTAGTGTTGCAGAGGGTGTAACGGCGATGAGGTCGACGGCGGTGAGGCGCCGGCGATGAGGTTGCAGGCGATAGCTAGGGCTGCGGGTATGAAAAAGGGAAAGAAAGTGGAGAGGGAGAGGAGGTGGTCGGGGGCTGGTGCGCGCAGGTGATGAGGAGGTTGCCGAAGGTGGTGCGGGTGACGACGACGAAGGTCGCCGGCGACGTCTCCGGCCGTACAGAGAAGGCACGGGGTTGACCGGGGTTGCTGCGGCGCTTGTGCACACGGGGAGAAGGAGGGGATGTCGAGGTTGGTACGAGGAGGCGGAGACGAGGGCAACGGTGGCGCTGGCGCCGGCGTCGGAGCTGCGGCGGCGGCGGCGAAGGCGGCTAGGGTTAGGGTTCGCGATGGGTTCTCGCGAAGGTTACTGTTCTCGTGAAAAAAGAAACGAGAGGGGAAAATAATTTAAACGGAGAGAGAGAAAGAGATTTGAGGAAGAGAGAGAACGGGATTTGAGGGGGGAGAGAGAGAGAGGAATAGAGAAAGCTAGAGAGAGAGAGAGGAATAGAGAAAGCTAGAGAGAGAAAGACAGAGAAAGAGAGAGGAGTTAAAGGAGGGGGCCCACGGGGTTTAAGGCATCGCGATTGGCCAGGAGTGGTTAAGGAAAAACATATTTAAGATTTAAAAGATTTTAGGAAATCAAATTAACAGTAATATCGTATTGTTAAAGAAATATTATATGGTTTAAATATTATATTAAATTTGGGATTTTGGCGCTAAATGAAACATTTCCAAATTGCGCCCGGGTTGGGTCCAAAAATTTGAAATTTAAATAATAGGATTTTAAGCGGGTTCTAAATTTTAAAATGAAATGTTTTATGATTAAAAGGCATACCCCCAAGTCGGACACCTGTATACGCGCGTAGCCGTCCAAACTCGTCCGTTTCACTGAACGGGACGAGAACTCGATGCACGGACGCTACCACGCGGCTAGAGGTGTCGAGTAGGCCAAGATGGATATTTTTGATTTCACTTTAGATGCTAAAATTTTTTATATGCAGAAATGACTTTGCCAGATAAAATTTTACAGTAAGACCCAAACAAGCAAGATAAATGAAATGAGTACTACCTATTGCTCAAACAGCGACAGAAAAGTAGTATTGGGCTCGGGTGTTACACAATGGCTTCCAACTGCACCAACTGCAGCAACAACTCCCGCTCCACCCCATCTGGAGGAGTAACTTACGGGCCCCAAGCGGCCTCCATCTTCGTAATGCTGGTGGAACAGGTGACACGGGCCACTACTGGATTGTTCTTCGGGACCATGCTCCCGCCAATGAGCTTCAACTCTCCAGTACCGTCACAGGAAGCTCCAAAAAAGTCGGTCTTCGATCGGTATGCAACTACCGTGGCCCCTCTCAACGGGTCATCCAAGTCTACTGCATCAGTCTTCGACAGGCTGAGCCTAAGCTCAAATGGGCCTGCGAAAAGGCTCGTAATACCGGAGAAGGCTATCCTAACTCCTGTTGCAGGTGAAGTCATCCAAACGACTTCCCCTACTCAAAAGTCGGCCTTCGATAGGTTGACCATTCCTTCCCAGCGGATGTCAGTCTTTGACAGGCTGGCTCCAATAACAGCCTCTCCTTAAAGCAGGGGGCATGACGAAGCTACTCCGACGACAGAGGTAATCCCGGCTACACACATGCTCGACATCGTCACTGGCGCCGAGTAAGGAAAGTTGGGGGCAGTTCCCCTTCTGGACTTACCCCACCAGCTCCAATGGTGGAAGTTGATGCTGCCATTCCAATTGGGAACAGCTTTGAGCCGCTCAGGAGGGTGCGCAAGAACTCTCTAACTGGCATGTTGAAAAATCTCCTCCACCTGTGGAGAACGTTACAAAGGCAAACCCGAAACAGCCCTCTTAGCGGCTGTCCTCCAAAATCCACAGTGTCTGGCGAAGTGTCCAAGACTCTATAATCGATAAAGACTACTCCCGCCAATCGAAGAAAATGCAAGTTCGGCAAGAGGAGGATCATCCCGCCTTCGTACTACGGAAAGTATCGTCTGCAACAGTCCCCTCAACTTCGACCGCCTATAAAAGGAGAAGGCCGGAGAAGATCCCCGTGCCTACGACAAATCTCAAGCGCATTGAACCTAAACGCCCCAAGACTAGGGGTATGGTAGTGCACACTGTTTAAATGGCTTCCGGAAAAGAGGAAAGCCGTGCTTCTGGGGGTCATCGACCACTTACACGGTCCGTTACAAAGGCTCAGGAGCAACAACAGAAACTCCAGGAGATGCTGACAATGATGGCCGCACTTACTGGGCAGAAAGAAAGCCCGGAAGTATCGTCGGATCAACGCCAGGAGCAGGAAACCGACACCGAGTTCCTCTGAAGAATGCTTGAAAAGAAAGATAAAGAAGGCGCGGAACAAGCGGCTAACATAAAACAAATGGCGCTCCTGTTCCAAGATATGGTTGGGATGATGATCCAGCCAGACCCTCCAGCCGATGATCCCCCAATAATAATTGAAGACGACAGAGGGGAGACATCAAACCCTCTTACGGCTTTATCGGCAACCAGGGAGGAGACGATCTCGAAAGCTGCGCTTGATGACTACGTAGCTCAAAAAATACGAGCTCATCAGGCAAGCAAAACTGCGGGCCAAGTCATCAAAACTGGGCGACCATATCCAAGCCGGTACGATCAAATTAAGTACCCGCCAGAATACACGATCCCTAAATTTCACGTGTATAAGGGGACATGCAATCCCCATCAGCACGTCGCTCAATTCAGGGCTCTATGCGGCAATACTGGAGGTGACGACAAACTGCTGCTTCGCCAGTTCGTCGGCAGTTTAGCGGAGTCGGCATTTGAATGGTACTTGGAACTTCCGAATGATTCTGATTGAATGATTCTTGGTGTGTAGGTAGAAAATGTATAGAAATCACAACCAAAGAAATTTGTAAACCGCAATCAATAACGGTGTTAATTGTAGCGCTTTAATGAATACGGATCGTCCACTGAGATGTATGTTTTTCTCGCTATTGTTTTAGATGAGTCAAAATGAAAAGATAAAGAAAAAATTGCAAGAAAATTGATTTAAGAATTTTGAAATTTAGTTTCAAGAAAAGTAAAGAACTAGATCTAAAGATCAAGAATCAATAAAGTTCTAGAAGATGTCCAAATCTAATGAACTATCAAGATTTGTAATGAAGCTCGTAGGAATCGATCCAATCGGTAGTGATGATGTATACTTGTGATTACGTATTCTTATCCATTGATGATTTGTTGCTAGATCGATGACGATCAACGAGGATTAGAGATCTATTGAAGAAACTAGTGTTTCTCCTTCTATCCCTTGTCCTTTCGATGATTAGCATTCAAATTCTAGGCTCTAGGAAATTCAATTATCGATCGTTGATATCTAATTAAGAGCGAAAACATTCAATAAAGTATCTCGCTCAAAACTAGGTTGTCGATAATTCAATTTCCGAAAGTTTACAAAACTCATAAGACTTAAGAATCGTTTAAGAATTTAATCATCATCATATATTGATTTTCTCGATTCCTCCACGAGCGGAGTTTTCACTCAAACATCATAACAAAGAAATCAATCAAGAATTTAGAACTCATCATAATGCTCAAATGTAAAGAAAAGCAAGATAAAGAAATTTCACCTTTTATTATTCAACAATTTCGTTGCAATTCGCTCAAGACTACAAGAATTGAGGAGAAAACTTGATCGTCGAATTAGCTTCGCATCTTCTCTGTGAGTCGCGGATCGTCTTGGATCACTTGCTCGGTTGAAGATCGGTGTCGCTCCAAAAAGGCTTGATGGATTCTTGCTTGAATCGGCACTCGATAGATCTTGATTTCGATCAAATTGTGTCCCACAATTTGATTTGAATTTGATTTGGATCTACAAGTTTTCCCTCCAATATTAACCAACCTCAAACCCTAGATCTAGATCTCATTTTATAATCCCTCATTTGAATTTTCCCTCCAAAGCTAGGTTGTTAGAGAGAGGCTTCTAGAAGAAGTTTGTTGGAGGAAATACTCTAGAATAAGGTATATTCTAGGATAAGGTTGTTAGGCCGAGCCTTCTGGATAAAGCCACGTGGTCTTCAGGAGTCTTCTGGAAGCATTGGCCGTTATGAGAAAGCACGTGGGGAAATCTGGGATGATTACGTGTCCATTGCGCCGCGGATCCACGGCCATGTTATGGAGTTACTGCATGGAATTCACAGATTGCTTTGGTGCTGATATTTGGGTCTTCATGGAATGTCTGGAATCTTACTTTTCTTTCTTTATTTCTGCCAGATCTCAAGTCTTTGACTTGGCGTATTTTTATCAGCACTTTTAGCAGTTTCAGCTCTTTTCCTGGAATTTCCTGCACACATTCTAGAGACAAGTGTTGCGCTATACAAAGATCATGCATGCAATGATAAACACTCAATTTCCATCAAAATGCCGGTTATAATATATAACACATGTTATTTGGTATTTTACAGACAATTTGCTAATATGTGCTATATTCATACCGAACAACTTTAGATGGTTGCAAATAGTAGGGAAATTGATGTGTTAAAAATGCAATGTTTTTGTCTGATCAGGCTCCATAAAAACATTCACAGAAATGGAGTTGCTATTCACCAAGCGTTTCGCAAGCGCCAACGAACGCACTCCGATCACTGCATTGATAAATGCCAGGGTGAAGCCAGGAAAGACATGGGTTCAGTATGTAATTCGTGTTAGTTATATGTATGCCCTAGAGGCCATTACTGTACATGTGATGTATATTATAGTGGATGCTTGGACATATATAGGGAGGACTTTCTTGCTCGACATGATAGTGTGCTATCTGGTTGCACTTTATCTTAACATGTACACTTATTGTCTCTCTATTACATGTTGATAAAGCCCTTAGGATGAGTACTTGACTACCAGGATTATGATGCAGATCATACTAGTAGGGACAGGGTAGTCGGTATGTACATCCTTCAAATGTTCCTAGTCGTGGGAGTATCAAGACAGGGCATCGATACTCCAGAGTAGACTAGCGTATACGCTTCTCGACCCATGTGATGGGCGATGGATGATCCTACATCCATTGGTGTTTGACATCAGAAAAGGTATACGGGTGCTCAGTGGACACTGGGTATACCGAACGGACTAGCCGAGAACTCCTAGATCGTATTATACCAATTGTCGGATTGCAGTTCTCTGGTGACACTGGTACAGGTTAGTCTGTAGACCCGAGATCGTCATAGAGTCTTATGTGATTCACACTGTGCTTTGATTTCCAGCATACCACGGTCAAGAGATCGTACAAAAAGGTGGTTTTGGGTACAGTCCTGACTCACATCGAGGCAATGAGCGATAGGAGGGGTTTCGTCTCTCCCGGTATTGGGAGTTGAAGTTGCGCTACGCTCGATTGGCCATAACAGGAAATCCCTGGCAAGGGTTGCTGAGATTTACTGGTAAGTGTTACTAGTAATTTCTCGAACCGTTATGGACCTTGCATTGGCATGACTTATCAGGCTATTGTGGTCTGACGTTATACCACCCCTAGGCTGTGATATGCGACATATCAGACGAAGAGACTGGACTGTACGGTAATGTTACTGATTGGATTCGCAGGAGTACGAGCAGGCTTGCTTGTTGATCTTCTGATCGCTCAATACCCGGGTGGCCGTTACGTTTAGCAGACCGCTTGCGGCTTGTGGGTGTTTGATATGATCATCACCTGCTGCCGGCGTATTGACCAGTCTTTAGAGTCCTACACAGAGGTTTCCTGGCTCAAGCGAAACGAAGTAGGAGCACATATGTGATATGTGCGGGTCCGAGATTAATGCGCGTATGTGATACCACATTCTATTCTCGCGACTTATGACATTGGTCGGTTATATGTGATATAGCCGGATTATCGGATCAGGTGTTGATTCGATAAGTTGTTGCATTTGATATTAGTCGGTTATACAGGATAGAGTCGGATTATTAAAGCAATTGTTGGTTTAATAAACTAATGTATAATTATATATTTAATATATAAATGTGCATTAACTAATATTAGCTCACTTAAAATTTCTTTTCTCACTAATTTTGTGCACATTGTATATATGTGATATATATTAGTGTACAAGTCTTTGTGTCATGTTTGAAGATAGAAGCAAGATGGGTGTATGAGACACACACATGCTTATGATGATAATTAGGGTTTATATTTATTTTGTTAATTACAAAATGGTTGGATTTTGTCATGGCTAGTAGCTTGTAGAAGCTTGTAATGTTCATTGACCAAGTCCACTATTTTGTTTTGCCTAAGATATTTATCAACCCAACCAATTATCCTAAACATGGTTATATCTCTACAAGGGTTAACATATGATGTTAACTCACCCATTGTTGCGATTCTTGACTTGATAATTTTATCATGAAAGATTTCTTCTCTTCCTCAAAGCTTTCTAGCTTCAATGGAGAAGATGGAAAAATTGTGAGAAAATTATTTCTAGAATGAGCAAAATTCCCACTTCATCATCCTCTACTACTAGCCATTAAGTATAGGGTGTTTGATTCACTAATTCCACAATTAGTGAAGGCGTAGCTTGAGTTAGTGTCTCCTCGACGCAGACCATCTTCGGCCTCGAAGACTTTGATGCAAGCTTGTTCGTTTCTTCATGGGAGCCTCTTTAGAGTCCGGAAGTTCGTGATCGCAGTGAAGGGACTACTACACGGAGCAATTAAAGTGATGGACCAGTCTACAAAGGTTGTATTCCTTGTTCACTTTTGTTGCAAAGTTGTTTGCATTCGATTCATTGGATTTTTTAGTTTTGATTTTAGGGTTAGGGTTAGCTAGAACGGAAATTTTTTAAATATGGCATGGATGACGCCTCTCGAAAACTTGTTGCCATGCTAGGCTACCCAACCGTGGTATCAGAGCCATGCTAGAAAATTAGACGATGTTGCTAGGATTACGAAACCGAAACTACTCCGAAACATCGGATACAAAATCTAGTTTCTGTCGAATTTTTAGATGTGTCAATTTTTTTTTAAACAACTGCAGAGTGTTATATGTGATCTAACATGAACATCACCAAAATTTGGAGCCTTTTTACCTAATTTTGGCCGGCCACAATGGTGTTAAAACCGAGCTCACCGGGTCAATTGTGGATTTTGGGCTTCAAATTTTCAGGGTGTTCCAGTCTCTGGGTTTTGGGGTTTCAGGTGTTGTTTGTTTTTGCTAAATTTGCATGTGATGTTAATTTTCTGCAAAGGCAACTCGGAGTGTTTCGTAGTCATAATTCTAACATATGTTCGGGTTATTTAGACGATGTTAAAAGGTTTGAACGGATATCAATAACCCAATTTTTCCCCGTTGGAAATTTTCCAAGTGTTGGATTTTTCCGAGTTTAAAATTTTCAGAAAAACTTGCAAGCGACTCTGTGGACCCTCTAGAAGAACGAAACCTTAACTCGATTATGTGACCGTTAGAATCGCCACCAAAACCTAGGGTTTGTGGTAGTTTAGCGGTGCCACATATGAGGCATTGGTTGACCCTTCTACGGCTGGTTCATAGGAGTTGTGGCAGTTTCTGGGTACTTTTTGAACTCCGCTCAAGTGTTGAGCTTGTTGCGAAATTTTGGGTGCTTGCTTATTCGATCGAAAATTTTAGCTTCGTCTAGCTATCTGTGATTGTGATACAATATTTAGAATCCACATAATTGGTTATGAGATAACTAGTTTAAATTTTATAAATCTAGCAGTTTAGTCTCATTTGATCGGTAGCCACGGGATTTTGACGTTGATCAAAAGTCCGTCGCAATCACGTAGTGTACGCGGATACTCGTCGGGTAAACTTAATAGATAGCCACGCCCCATAGCCCCGACCAAGCGACTGTAGGAGAACCCCGTCGCCAAAAGCATCCGTTCGGGTGCTCGCGGCTACGGTGTTCCGCCTTAATGCACTTCGTCGACGGCACCGGGGGGTGCGGCCGTCTACTAAAGTATCCGACGAGCTTTCGATCAGGTTATCGGGAATCTTGTTGAATTACCCGACATGTTATTGGAAAGTGTTTTCAATATCGAGACTAAAATACGGGATTTATAATTGTTAGGCATGTGATGTCTAAGGAATTCATTTGGTTAGGCATGAAATCCAAAGTATGAGATACATTGGGTTTATGATGTCTAAGGTGGTTGCGGATTTCAACTGTTGTAGTTTTTCACTTTCTTTTCTGCGACCGTAAGTATAATATGTGGTGTATCGCCGGTTTCGGTGCTATATGTCAACGACAACTGGGATACGCATATTTTCTTACGTTGATGACATGTGATGTTATTTGTTGCTGTGATATGTTATATTAGATTGTTGTGTTTTGAATAACTGGGGGTTTTATGTGAGATGAGGGTTTTTATTTTCATTCATGTAAAATTCATTGTATGTAATATTCTTTTATTGGGGGACTTCCGGGTTGAGGATGATGTCACCATTGATGTATATTATTTACTTTTCCGCATTAGGATAGACCTAAGGTGGGGAGCACAAGTAACCGGTTTCTAGGGTCCAGTGAGAGACCATCACGAGAAGTCGAGACCGGGTCACCTAACTTTAGAATTGGTAGGGTTGCTTGCTTGTCTCGTAGGGGTCTAGGAATGTGGGTTTGGCTATTCATCACGACCGTGGAATCCGCGTTTTTACTGGCTTAAATAAAACACGAAATTCTTAGTATATCCAATATTTCATATGTGATCCTTCTGCTTCTGATATTCTATGATGTGATCACTTGATATGTTCTGAGACGAATGCCTATATTATATATATGAGATATAATAAATATTGCTCCTTTCATTTCTTATGTGATGCTTGGGAAGAATAATTGATGAGACTTCATTAATGAGATTAATGAAACTAAAAGAAACCTAAAGATGTTGTAGAAACTTGTTTAAAAACTGGTAGCTCGAGTTCTTGCTTTGCATAGCGGTATTCCTTGTAGAATATCCAGCACCTTATTCAATAAGGAAAGAGCGGAGATCCCTTCACCGGGAGTGACCTCTTTAGCGAAACTAGCAGATGCTACAACGCACACTTTATTTCTTTTGATTGCTTCTATAGTTTTTGCATTGCATAGTGGTATTTATGAAATATCCCGCACCTTATTCGATAAGGAAAGAACCGAGATCCCTTCACCGGGAGTGACCTCTTTAGCATAACTAGTAAAAGGCTCAAAAACACTCCTTTTAAAATTCACTCGATTATATAAAGATATCAAGTTCATTACGCAAAAGGTTTTCTTAAAAACCTGACGTAGCCCTCCGACATTTCAGATAAGTATTATTTAGTATTCGTGCTACGTTTGTTGGCTTTCGTCAAGGCATAGTGTGCGGTAGCTGATTAGTGCTTATCTGCTTAAGCATATGGTGCGATTGGATTAGGGTAGTCATACGACTTTGTTGGCTTTCGTCAAGTGTCGTGCGGGTGGGTTTAATTCAATCATGAAATATACGGGTTGAATTTGACTAGTGGACTATGGTTTGTTGGCTTTCGTCAAGGTCATAGGACTCTAGGGGCAGACTATTATCGGGAATTTCAAGTGTTGAAATTTGCAATGAGATTGCATACCTTCTATGAGATAGTTGGATCCCAATACCCACTGCGAGTAAGAGTTACTCCTGGGAGAGTTTTACACATTACAATTAGCCGATCAAGTAGATGTCTAGAATGGTGTTAACGGGGTTACGCCCGTAGGAAAACAAGGTTTATTTTAATTAGGTCCGTGCGAAAGCACGGTGAACCTCCCTCAAAGTACCAACACTGGCCTGGCCGAAAGATTAGCGAACTTGTAGGGTGTAATTAATCCCGGCTAATTGATTGTTAGAGATTCTGTGTGTTCAAGTTTAGTTAATTACCGCAATCAAGACGGTTTCGCTTGTAGCTAGCCGGTTGAGTACGGGTCGTCCGCAGGGAGATGGGAATCTTTTTCTATGTGCTTTAACGAGTTAAGTCCAGTTTTCCATATTTTGTTGTGATTAATTAGGTGTTAAAATGATATGTAAAGAGAGCTTGTTAGGGTTAGGATTAGGTTAGTTTGATTTAGGAGTCGCTCACCTCTTTCGTTGCCCCTCTTAATATCGGTGTTACGGTAATCGGCAACAACGGGGATTAGCACGACTAGGAAGGAACTTGCGAGTATAAGCTAGGCTTTCCAACGCATAAGTTCTTCCTTTTGGTGCTTGTCCGTCCGTTCTTGGCTCTTAGCCATAACCTCCGGTTAATTCAACCACAACCGGTCTCACTACGGAATCACCGCTATCATGTAGGATAGGGTGCCGTAAGGAGCGGATTGTGGTTCAATTAACGGGAGTCGTTTTAAAATGTTGGGCAAGGAAAGAGTGAGAGAGATTTCCTTCTCTCAAACTTCCCTTATCCTACCCTAACAAGTATGAAACTACTCACACATCATAATGAAAAGAAAACAAAACAAAAGAGGAAGATAGAAAGAAAGAGATTAGAAGATAACAACTAGCTATTTGCGACCTCACCTTGGCAAGGATCAAGCGTAAGCATCATGCTTGTTTTAATGATATAGGAAAAGAGAAAAGAAAGAAACAATAAGAAATAACAACAACTAAGTTAACAAATGAAAATTACAAGCAATTAACAATTTAACTAAAGAACAAGACAAGCATGATAAGTAAAAAGAACTCCTTTATTCATTCTTCACTCACAAAAGCTCACTACAAGATTTTTAATGTAGAAGAGATGAGAGGAGGAAGAAGAACAACAACTAAAACCTAAAAAATAAATACAAGATTATCCACCCCTTGGCTTCACAAGTTCTCGACAATTTATAGGCAGGAAACTGAAAATATAGGGCAACCATCAGAACACAAATGAAAAGACCAAAGAGCCCCTAAAAACTTTTCTTCTGACAAGCCTAAACGGCCGCGGAACCGCGGCCTAGACCCCCTATTGGCCGCTGTTCCGCGGCCATATAGGAGAGTTAGGCCCTCCGGTTTTCTGTGCTTCCCTGGTCTTTTTTTGTCTGTAGTTTGGCATATGTCTTTTCTGATAATCTTTCCACATTTCTTCCAGAATTTTTGTTGATCAAAAAGATGATTTGATGTGGATCTTTTGCCATGATTGTCTCGAGCTCCGCGTAGATTTCTTGGATCTTGTGTTTTCATTGAGCCTTGTGCATGAAAATGACATTGATTTGCCATTTTGTCTCTTAAACTGGTGTGTGGAAACAGACGGATAAAGAGCGGAGATCCGTGTTTTATCTGTGAATGGCAGGAACCCGAGTTTTGTCGTGTTTTTTCATGAATTTCACCGTTCGGAGCCGAGAACTTGTATCCTGCAATTGACTAGCAAACACGGCTCAAGAGTACCTACCGATATGCAATGTGATAAAAATTGGGCGGTATGAAAATACAAAAATCTGATATGAACAAATACCCCCAAACTTATCATTTGCTCGTCCCGAGCAAAGCCAATTTATTCACAAAAAAATTTTCTAACCTCACTTTCGCAGGGAACGCGATTGCACTGAGCATGTGCAACAAGCCTTTAAACCTCTAGGTGTCCCTAGTAGGAGGAGTGTTGTATCCTGAGGGTTTTCAGCGGATACTACCCACAAAATCCGGTCAAGTTGGTTTTGTAAACTAACTAGGATTCAAACCCTAAAGTTTTGTTTCAGAAAATAACAATTCTATTATCCTAAATCTAGACTATCGAACCTTTATTTTTCACACCTCGCTTCTTCTTTAACAACAGATTTTATATGTCTTTACGTGCAGTGCAAATAGTGTCGTTAAGTTCCCGCAAGGTCGAATAAAGTCATTATGTCACACAATAAAGCCCAGATAAGAATTTTGAAAGGATCATATAAGTTTTATAAAGAGTTAAGCATTTTTCAAGCTTCGTTTTCCAGTAAGGTTTCAACTTCAGAATTTCTATCTTCCTTAACAGGAAACAAGGTCTTATTTTTCACTCCACCTTTTTCTTGTTTTCATTTCACACACACCTCTGTGAACGTGCAATAGTCTTTATCATAGAATAAAACCTTCATATCTCCGCTAAATTTTTTTATAAAAGCCTGTCTTTTATCAAGATTATTCTCACACAAAGAACCGTTAGGAATTTTAACTCGGAGAGAACACTTGCTTGATTTTGTTTTAATCTGGACTTTCTAGGCTTCTTAGCGAGCTTTGGGCCAATGCACCCAAACCAGTTGGTTTTAGGGCATTAGGTGTAGAAACACCCAAGCGGACTTAATTGCTCAAGTTACCTAGGTCCAAAAACAAAAGACAGTTTGGCGTGAAAATCAGATGATTTAATACGAACGGAGATATAACCGGCAGTTCAGTTATTTTTTTTTTGGATAAAAGACGTGTTTAGTGGGTTTGGTGTGTAATCATTCCAATCAAGTTTCAGATGGGTTATTGTTAAGACTTAGTTCCAATTAAGGCATCAATAACATTCCTTCATATTCACTCACTTCATAAACTATTCTTGATATTACTTATTTCAGAACAAACCTATTTGATCCTCAGAAAATCATTGATCCATTTAAAAGTTTTTCGACATAAAAGACTTGTCATCTAATTTCCAAAAACTCACGATACGTGTAGTGTGATGTAAAGACGTATATCAGCTATAGTTAACTTCAAAGGAGAGTTATCTTTCAGGTTTTCAAAATCTAAACATAAGACTTAGTTATTATTATTTTATCAACCAAAACCGTCGAAATGTTGAATCAGAGTTCTCCCACTAGCTAACTTGACAGAAAAGTTTTTATGTTTTTAGAAAATTTTCAGATTTTTATGGATTTTATGGATTTTAATATGCAGATGCAAAATATACATATGAATGCGATGGTAAGAAATGCGTACCGAGCGTACCACCAAACTTAAACTGGACAGTGTCCTCACTGTCATTGCATGAAGAGATCATTTGAAGGGTCAAAATGGTCGGTTAGCGATACACAATTTTTTTTTTTGTTTTAAAAGAAAAGAAAAAAATATCCACAAATATATACAAAATGGTTTATACATACCCCCAAACTTATTTGGAACAGTGTCCACTGTTCTTGGCTGGATAACCGAAGTTTGGAGGTAGGCAGAGGAAGATCATGCAGGGTAAACCGGCTCCTGTAAGAACAGGAGCTCCTCTGTTGGTTCGGCGCTAAGGTACGGTTTTAGTCGGTGTCTGTTCACTTTGAAAAATGAACCGTCCTTTGGATTTTCCAAATCCACAGCGCCTTGCGGATATACATTCCGCACAAAATACGGCCCTTTCCAGCGAGATCTGAGCTTTCCTGGATGGAAGTGAAGTCGGGTGTCGTAAAGCAGTACCTGGTGACCAGGTACGAAGGTTTTGCGCAAAAGGTGTTTATCGTGAAACACCTTCGTTCGGTTCTTAACGACAACCACATTATCGTAAGCCTCATCCCTAAGCTCGCTCAATTCATTCAACTGCAGCTTCCGATGGCTGCCCCCATCTTCGAGAGACAGATTCAGCTCCTTTATCGCCCAAAATGCGCGATGCTCTATTTCGACAGGTAGGTAGCAGGCTTTTCCGTATACAAGCCGATAGGGAGACATGCCAAGGTCGGTCTTATAAGCGGTTCGAAATGCCCAAAGGGCATCAGTGAGTTTCAGCGACCAATCCTTACGGTTCTTGGAAACCGTCTTCTCCAGTATCTGCTTGATTTGCCGATTTGAAACTTCGGCCTGCCCACAGGTTTGGGGGTGGTAGGGCGTGGATAGCTTATGATTAATGGAATATTTCCGCATCAAGGCCTCGAAAGTCTTGTTGCAGAAATGACTTCCATTGTCGTTAATGATCGCTCGGGGGTGCCCAAACCGGGAGAAAATGTTTTCTTTAAGGAACCCTTGTTGTCGTTAGTCCGGCTGGGCACAGCCTCACCCCATTTAGAGACGTAATCAACAGCGAGAAGGATGTACAAGTTCCCAAAAGAGTTGGGAAACGGCCCCATGAAATCTATCCCCCAAACATCGAAAATCTCCACAACAAAGATCGGTTGGAGCGGCATCTCGTTCCTCCGGGATATCCGGCCCAAGTGTTGGCACCGGGAGCCAGTCTTGCAATAGTCATGAGCGTCTTTGAAGAGTTGTGGCCAGTAGAAACCACATTGCAAGATCTTCTCAGCTGTCTTTCTGGGGCCAAAATGCCCGCCACATGCTTGATCGTGGCAAAATGACAGCACACTCTTGAATTCCTCGTCAGGGACACACCAACGAATAATATGGTCGGGACAATACTTGAACAAATAGGGTTCGTCCCAGTAAAAGTGTTTTACTTGTGATAAGAAGCGAAGTCTGTCCTGACTTGACCATTCAGTCGGTAGTAATCCTGTGGCCAAATAGTTCACAATATCTGCGAACCAGGGTTCGCAAGATACTGTCAAGAGATGTTCATCCGGGAAAACGTCGTTGATCGGAATTGAAAGCGAAGGCGAAGAAGGAAGTCGTGAGAGATGGTCGGCAATTACGTTTTCACATCCTCGTTTGTCCTTAATGACACGGTCAAACTCCTGAAGCAAGAGGATCCAACGGATTAACCGAGATTTTGCATCTTTCTTCGCAAAAAGATGGCGCAGAGCAGAATGGTCTGTGTAGACAATGACTGGAGAGCCGATGAGGTAGGTCCTGAACTTTTCTAAAGCAAATACAACAGCTAAGAATTACTTCTCAGTTGTTGTATAATTGAGTTGTGCGTCGTTCAGGGTTCGGCTCGCATAATAGATTACGTGCGGCATCTTGTTGATGTGTTGTCCAAGGACAGCACCAATGGCAAAGTCGGATGCATCGCACATAATCTCAAATGGGTGCGTCCAGTCAGGTGAGGAAAGAACGGGAGCAGAAGTGAGTGAGCGTTTCAATGACTCGAATGCAGTCACACAGCTCGAGTTGAAGTCAAATGGCGTGTCCTTGGCCAGCAAAAAAGTTAAGGGCCTAGAAATCTTGCTAAAGTCCTTGATGAACCATCTATAAAAACCGGCATGTCCAAGGAAGGCTCGGATATCTCTGACGCATCGGGGAGGAGGGAGATTGGAAATGACCTCAATCTTCGCTTTGTCAACCTCTTTACCATTTTGCGAGATGATATGTCCTAAGACAATACCTTCGCGCACCATGAAGTGGCATTTCTCTCAATTCAAAGTGAGATTCTTGTCCTTACATCGGGTAAGGAAAGAGTCAAGATGCAGCAAACACTCGTTGAAGGAATCGTCGAAGATGGAGAAATCATCCATGAAAATCTCTAGAAATTTTTCCACCATGTCTGAGAAGATTCCCATCATACACCGCTGGAAGGTAGCGGGCGCATTGCATAACCCAAAGGGCATGCGACGATATGCGAACGTGCCGAAAGGACAAGTGAAAGTGGTCTTGTCCTGGTCTTTTTCGGCGATGGGAATCTGATTATAGCCGGAGTAGCCATCAAGAAAGCAGTAGTACTCGTGTCCGGCCAATCGTTCAAGCATTTGGTCAATGAAAGGTAGCGGAAAGTGGTCTTTCCGTGTTGCGGCGTTGAGTTTTCTGTAATCAATGCACACTCGCCACCCAGTTTGGGTGCGAGTAGGGATTAACTCGTTCCTCGTTAGTGATGACCGTTATACCTGATTTCTTGGGGACAACGTGGATGGGGCTAACCCACTGGCTATCAGAGATAGGGTAAATGATACCACTATCTAGACATTTTACGATCTCCTTCTTCACAACCTCTTTCATGACTGGATTGAGACGTCTTTGTGGATCCCGGGCTGGTTTGGCATCATCTATCAGATGAATGTGATGCTCAACGATCAGGGGACTAATCCCCTTGATGTCTGCCATAGACCAGCCAAAAGCTTGCCTGTTGCTGTGCAAGACCGTGGGAAGGGCTTTCTCTTGCTCGGGAGCTAGAGAAGCCGAAATGATGACAGGGAGGGTCTCGTTCTCACCTAAGTAAGCATACTTAAGGTAAGACGGCAAAGGCTTGAGTTCGAGCGCTGGAGGTGAAACGATTGAAGGCAAGATTGGTGCAGAGGTCTCGAACTCAAAGGACTCTAGCAAAGGTTCAAAACGAGTGTAGGCGACCGAGTTGGATGGTTCAGGTAACTCATCCGGAAATTCGAAAGATTCAAACTCGGGTTGTGCGCGGCTAAGATCGTTCAAGAATATGAAACACTCGTAGTCGTTGTCGGGCGCAGAAACAGCAGCAGGTTCGAGGAGGAACGCACTAGTGGCGTTAAGATTATCGTGATCAAACAGAAACTCCTCGAATTCACATTCTTCTGGGGTGATCTCCTGGATCGAGCAGACGTCCAGTATATGAGCATTAGGTTCGGCGGGCTGATTCCCCAACCTAAAAATGTTGAGTTCAATCGTCATGTTTCCAAAAGAGAGGTTCATCGAACCATTGCGACAATTGATCATAGCATTTGAGGTTGCAAGGAATGGGCGACCGAGTATCACCGGAATTTGATTCCGGGGGTTAGCTACAGGCTGTGTGTCTAATACAATGAATTCAACGGGGAATATGAAGTCCCCGACTTTTATTAACACATCTTCTAGCTCACCCCTAGGATGGGTGATCGATCGGTCGGCCATTTGGAGAGTGCAGTGTGTGGGTTTCAGCTCTCCGACGCCTAATTGCTCGTATACTGAGTACGGAAGCAGGTTAACACTGGCACCAAGATCTAATAGTGCGCGGTTGATGTTCTTATCCCCAATAGTAATAGAAATCGTAGGACAGCCAGGGTCCTTCCGTTTTTGTGGTAAAGATTGGGTAAGGGCATCACTCACAGCACTAGCCAAGAAAACTTTTTTGGGTACCTGAGACTTCCTCTTTTTCGTGCACAAGTCCTTTAAGATTTTCGCGTAGGACGGGACTTGTTGGACAGCATCTAAAAGAGGAATGTTAATGTTAACCTGCTTGAATAACTCCAGAATCTTCTTCATCTGAGGATTTTGTTTATTAGACCTCAACCGGTTTGGAAATGGAACATTTTTAAAATTGGTTGAGTCTAATGTTGGAGGAGGAGATTGTGGAGTTGGAACGGATCCCAGAACATGTGTTTTCGTGGAGTGAGAAGTGGGTCCGTTCAGAGCAGAAGAAGAAGCAGAAGGAGAGCCTTTTGAAGAATGGAGAATAGGCTCAGAAGACGAAGAAGCAGGAGAAGAAGAAGAAGAAGAAGAAGAAGCAGCGGCCGGGGTGTCATCGTTGATCCGTGTGCCAATGTTGTTTTGCAGCATCCTTCCCGATCTCAATGTGGTCACGGCACTCACATTATGATTCTGTTGTTCAAGAGCAACATGTACATTATGTGGGTGACCGGGATTTGGGAGTGGCTGGGACGGGAGCTTCCCCTTTTCTCGCTCGCTTAAGGCCGCATTCAGCTGTGCAATCTGGGCCTCGATGGTCTTGATGCTTTGCTCGTGAGCGACAGTGTGTTGCACTAAGGACTGAATGGAAGACTGGATGTTGGCGGTGGACCGAGTCGATTGTTTAACGAACACCTCCAGACTTCGTTCGAGCGAGGAAACCTTATCGTTGTTTGACAGAACAAAGTTGTTTGGTTGAAAAGAATTGTTGGGTGCAAAGTTGTTCGTCTGATTTTGTAAAGGTTGGGGTTGGAAGGGCTGCTGAAACTATTGTTGATTTTGTTGTTGCGCTTGTTGTTGCGGTGGAGGGGCCCTTTGGAAATTGTTGCCTTGGATTTGATTCTGATTCTGATTCCAGGTGAAATTGGGGTGGTTCCTCCAACCGGGATTGTAGGTGGAAGAGTATGGATCATTCCTCGGTCTTTGCTGGAATGCAGCATTAACTTGATCCTATCCTTGCGATGGCGGATTGTAAGGACACTCTTCGGTTAATTGAGAAGGATCGGAACAACAAGCGTAGATGGTACGAAGGGGAAGAACAGGGGCAGGAGCAGGAGAAGAAAATTTGCTCTCTATTGCTTCAAGCTTTCTTGTTATTGCAGCCATTTCAGCTTTCATCGCAATAGAGACATCAAGTTGGTGAATTCCTACCCTAGACAGACCGGTAGAAGTGGAGGTAGAAGAAGAAGAAGTCGGTCTGGTGCTCTCCCATTGTAGCGTTTGCTCCGCAAGGTCGTCAAAGAACTGCCACGCTTCCTCGTCAGATTTCGATAGGAAGTGGCCCTGACAGATGGTTTCCAACAACTGCTTCGTTGCTGGGTTCAGGCCTCGAATAAGGTTTGGCAAAGTTGCCATTTCTCTATACCGTGGTGAGGACACTGAACAAGAAGGTCTTTGTACCGGTCAAAGCAATTCCAGAAGGGTTCTGAAGGAAGCTGAGAGAATTGGTTGATTTCATTTCGAATCCTTGCGGTTTTATGATTCGGATAGAATTTTTTTAGAAACGCTTTAACAAACTCGTCCCAGCTAGTTATGGAGTGGGAAGCGGTGCTATACAGCCATTTTTCAGCAAGATCGCATAAAGTGAATGGAATGACCCGTAGACGTATAGCATCGTCCGACAGCTGGGTGGTTTTCATCATGGCACAAACATTTTGAAATTTATTGATGAAGATATAGGCATCTTCAGATTCAAGCCCATGAAATCGTGGAAGCATGTTGATGAAGTGGGGCTTAATTTCAAAGTTGTCCCCATTGGCCGGTGGAAGAGAAAGGCAGGTGGGAAGTGCAGAACGGGTGGGATAGAAACGATCCTGGAGCGCGATTCGCTGCGGCGCTACAACAGGCGGTGGAGGTGGGTTATTGGTCTCCGTAGGAGGTGGAGCCAATCCAGGGGTAGTCAAAGAGATGTTCGGATTAAATCCTGACATCGCGGAAGAAGAGGTTGGTGATGGTGAAGGTGAAGATGTATGAACAGAATTCCGGTCAACGTCGGAGTTGGCCGGTAAAGGGAGGGGTGAAAGAGGAGTGGACGGAGTTTCGACGTCTGATCGCGTAGTCGGTAGCGACTAACGTAACGCGGACTAGACGGGCGCCAGTGTCCCGAGTCCAAGCGGACATACACTAAACGAGTTTAGTATAGTCAAAGCGGAGAAGGTGATGGTAAGAAAACGTCAATGGAGAAAAACGATGGGTGGTGGGTGAAAAATGGATTTGGCGACAAAGGGCAAGCATTTATAAAAGTTTTTGATTTTCTTCCTTTTTTTGTTTTTTTTAGAAAGATCTTTACAGAAATATGTACGGACTTACGGCTTTAAGCAATCATGAATAAGATATGCACAATCTCACCTAGATCTAGGGTCAACTAGACCTGCTCCTAACTGTTCCAGAGGGCTAGAAATAGGACCTCAAACCGCCTCTTCTCCGTCTAATGCGGCCAGATAAGTGCCAGGTAAGTGGGAGGTTGTCTAACGCTTTCGCGAAGTTCCTTTATTAAATAACCACTTGCCTTCGTCACACTTGCCTAGGCAACGCAAAAGTCAGATAGGGTAAACGGCCGATGCCTGTAACTAGTCCTCTGTCCTATTGAGCGCGAAGTCCTTATGGCTGAGTCTAGTATTTTTTAATTTAACAATGGTCAATGCATATGCTTTTTGTGATTTTTGGGGTCCTGGGAAGGGTGATGAAATCCCCACCCAATCTGAATTGGTTTCAAGCCCCTTAAGTCCGTATTAATGAATGCAAAGCGATAACAAATCAACTGCAATCAATTTTTATTTTTAGCGCGGCGCAAAGAATCCTGCACAAGAACGGTTTATTGGAAAGGGGAAGAGAGTTTGCGCAAAGAATGCTGCAGAAAACACAGTTTATTGGAGTCCAGAGGAGTGGGAGAGAGGAAAGGAGGACTTACAGAGAATTTTGCACACTAACTCCACCAAGTGGCCGCGGTTCCGTGGCCTAAGCTTGCTTATGCCGCAGTTCCGCGGCAGTACTGGGGAGTTGGGGCTCTGAAATTTTGGGGTCTGTTGCAGTGGTTGTCCTCTTCTTGTCTGAATTTGCTGAATTTTTATTTGCTCACTGTAGCTGCTCCAGATTTTTACAGTAGACCGTTTGCTTCGTTTTGGTCCGTCGCGGTGTAGCCGCGAAATGTGGGTCTATCTTCCCACGTCTTTGGCACTGAACTCGAACTCCGTATTATCCTGCACACTTGCACAAAAACTAATCAAAAATAACAAGATGATTTTTTTTACAAAGTATATTTTTTTGTTTTGTTTTTCGGTTATATTCACAAGTTAACCCGAAATTACACAAAGAAATAAACTACCGTCTCCCCGGCAACGGTGCCATTTGATTGTTAGAGATTCTGCGTGTTCAAGTTTAGTTAATTACGGCAATCAAGACGGTTTCGCTTGTAGCTAGCCGGTTGAGTACGGGTCATCCGCAGAGAGATGGGAATCTTCTTCTATGTGCTTTAACGAGTTAAGTCCAGTTTTCTAGATTTTGTTGTGATTAATTAGGTGTTAAAATGATATGTAAAGAGAGGTTGTTAGGGTTAGGATTAGGTTAGTTTGAGTTAGGAGTCGCTGACCTCTTTCGTTGCCCCTCTTAATATCGGTGTTATGGTAATCGGCAACAACGGGAATTAGCACGACTAGGTAGGAACTTGCGAGTATAAGCTAGGCTTTCCAACGCATAAGTTCTTCCTTTTGGTGCTTGTCCGTCCGTTCTTGGCTCTTAGCCATAACCTCCGGTTAATTCAACCACAACCGGTCTCACTACGGAATCACCGCTATCATGTAGGATAGGGTGCCGTAAGGAGCGGATTGTGGTTCAATTAATGGGAGTCGATTTAAGATGTTGGGCAAGGAAAGAGTGAGAGAGATTTCCTTCTCTCAAACTTCCCTTATCCTACCCTAACAAGTATGAAACTACTCACACATCATTATGAAAAGAAAACAAAACAAAAGAGGAAGATAGAAAGAAAGAGATTAGAAGATAACAACTAGCTATTTGCGACCTCACCTTGGCAAGGATCAAGCGTAAGCATCATGGTTGTTTTAATGATAAAGGAAAAGAGAAAAGAAAGAAACTACAAGAAATAACAACAACTAAGTTAACAAATGAAAATTACAAGCAATTAACAATTTAACTAAAGAACAAGACAAGCATGATAAGTAAAAAGAACTCCTTTATTCATTCTTCACTCACAAAAGCTCACTACAAGATTTTTAATGGAGAAGAGATGAGAGGAGGAAGAAGAACAACAACTAAAACCTACAAAATAAATACAAGATTATCCACCCCTTGGCTTCACAAGTTCTGGACTATTTATAGGCAGGAAACTGAAAATATAGGGTAACCATCAGAACACAAATGAAAAGACCAAAGAGCCCCTAAAAACTTTTCTTCTGACAAGCCTAAACGGCCGCGGAACCGCGGCCTAGACCCCCTATTGGCCGCGTTTCCGCGGCCATATAGGAGAGTTAGGCCCTCCGGTTTTCTGTGCTTCCCTGGTCTTTTTTTGTCTGTAGTTTGGCATATGTCTTTCCTGATAATCTTTCCACATTTCTTCAAGAATTTTTGTTGATCAAAAAGATGATTTGATGTGGATCTTTTGCCATGATTGTCTCGAGCTCCGAGTAGATTTCTTGGATCTTGCGTTTCCATTGACCCTTGTGTATGAAAATGACAATGATTTGCCATTTTGTCTCTTAAACTGGTGTGTGGAAACAGACGGATAAAGAGCGGAGATCCGTGTTTTATCTGTGAATGGCTGGAACCCGGGTTTTGTCGTGTTTTTTCATGAATTTCACCGTTCAAAGCCGAGAACCTGTATCCTGCAATTGACTAGCAAACACGGCTCAAGAGTACCTACCGATATGCAATGTGATAAAAATTGGGCGGTTTGAAAATGCAAAAATCTGATATGAACACTAATCTTACCTTTTAGGGTTTGAAGGTAGATTTGACTAAAACAGTGGGATCTATCCTGATTAGATAAATTAATAACCAATCTAATCCTGCAAGAGCGCACGCAGAGTGTTTTCTTCTCTCTCTCCTGGTACCGACCATGTCACTCCTTAATCAAGATAATAATATGGATGCAGTGACCGAACCTGCTTATTATACTGAGCTAGTGAACGTTGGTTCCGTTCTTTCTTATAATTGTTATAAGTCTGAACAGGAAATAGGGGAATATCCGGATTCCCATGCCACCCAATCGAATAAAGTGCATGTTGATGCATATTCTTCGGGTGTCCATATTACCGAGAACTGTTTCTCACTATCTTCTATGTCCTAGGTATGTGATACTGGACAAGGATCCCACATATGTAAAAGTTTCATGGGCTATATAAAGGTAGAGAACTGAGAATGGGTGATATGTCTCTAAGTGTTAGAGACTGGTGCAATTGTTGCAGCCAAGTCTGTTGGCAGATATCACCTTGTATTAATACATTGATTCTGAACAAATTTTATTATATACCGAACCTGATATACAACATTACATCATGTTCTTTACTGAGTTAAAGATGGATATAATTCTGTATTGGAGGATAATGTTGTGAACATTTTCCTGAATCAAGAGTTGATTCGATCCGGCACGTTAGATAATAACATATATGTTCTAAATCAAACCACAGTTCAAAGTATGTAGAACACAAACAAGAGGAGTAGTTCAGAAATGAACGAATCCTTTTTGTGGCATTGTAGACTAGGTCATATCATTGCGACACGACCAGCTAAGTTACATAAGAATGAATATGAGAATCTGTTCGAATTTTCATCTTATGATACTTGCCGGTCTTTTCTCAAAGGTAAAATGACCGATACTCCGTTTACTGGAAGCAGAGAAAGAGTTAGTGAACTCTTCGGACGCATACATGATGATGTATACGGTCCTATGTCTACAAATGACAAGGTTGGTTCTTTGTACTTCATTACATTCATCGACTATCTCTCAAGATTCGGACATATTTTCCTGTTGAAACATGTGTCTGAAACTTTTGAGAAATTCAAGGAATATAAGCTTGATGTTAAGAAAACCCAGATGGGTGGAAGTATTAAAGTCCTTTGATGTGATCGAGGAGGAGAATACTTGGGCATGGAGTTCCTGGATTATTCAAAGGAGAATGTGATTCTCTCTCAGCTTGCTCCTTCGAATACACCACAGAACAACGGTGTATCGGGACGGAGGTATCACGCCCTATGAGATAGCGGAGGTATCGCGCCCTATGAGATATAGCGCACTCTATGATGAGTATTGCTGAGTTACCTGTTTCCTTTTGGTGTTATGCACTTGGGAAGCTGCACACCTATTGAATAGGGTTCCATCCAAATCAGTGCCAACCACTCCATATGAGATATGGAATGGGAAGAGACCATGTCTTAAACGTGTTAAGATATGGGATTGTCCTGTTAGATATAGTGCCCTCAAAGTCAATTATTGGATCGCAGGCACGTGTTTACAATGATTGAGGGATGACCTATACCGGTAGGACAGTCTTACTCGAGATGATAGTATGCTATCTGGTTTGTCTTTATGATCGTGTACTTGCTTTAGGTGACATTACAGATCACTATTACATATTGATAGAGCCCATAGGATTCTTGCTTGACTACTAGTAGTATGATGGCAATCATATACGTGAGAGTTAGGTAGTCTATAAGCACATCCTTAAAGTGTCCCTAGTCGTGGGAGTTTCGAGATTGGGCATCGATACTCCATGAGTAGGCTAGTGTATATGGATCGAGACCCAGACGAGGGGTGGTGGCTGGTCTCACAAGCCATTGGTGTCAGTTGGTTCACCCTCTCTCGATCCAATGGCCTAAGATAGTATACAGGTGCTCATTGGGTTATGAGTACACCGAACGGACTCGCAAGGGAACTGCTGATTGGTACTATACCTATCGTCAGGAGCAATTCCCAAGTGACATGAGTACAGCTTAGTCCGTTGACTTGACACTACTACTTTGCCTCAAGTGTGTTTCCACTGTTCTTTGATTGCTACCCTACCACGGCTCAAAGGAGTCGTGCAAACAGGTAGTAGTTGAGTGCAGTCCCGAAGCAATTTGAGTCAGTGGCGGTTAGATAGGATTCGTCTCTCCCGGTATTGGGGGTTGATATCGTGCCGTGTTTAGGAGAGCCATTACACAAAGTCCTTGGCCAGGGCAAGTGAGATTTACTGTTAGGTATTCCAGTAGTTTCTCAAGGTGTTCTGGGCTACAATCCGATACGACTTATACCGCTATTGGGGGTCTGACCTTTACCATCCCCCTAGGCCCGATATGCGATACTCATAGTCGAACAGACCGGACTTTACGGAGATTGTCACAGATAGGCTCAATAGGGTTTCAGGATGAGTTCACTCATCGGTCTCCCTTTCGCTCAATACCTGGGTAGCCGTTACGTACAGCTAGTGCCACTGACATGCTTGTGGGTAAACCCACTGCCAGCGTATTGACGAGTCTTTAGAGTCCCCCACAGAAAGTTTCCTAAGTTCGGGCGAAACGTTATAGAGGCCGTATGGTTTTATGGCAGGGTTCGATCATATACGTGCACTCGTGCACGGATCATGATCGGACAGATCATACTAGTGGGCTTTGGTTTAAGCCGGATCCTAGTATTAGATTGTTGGATTATTTTTGTCTCGTTGTATTCGTATTCAGTCGGATTGCGGATGCAGGTATGTATATACAGGTGAGGGGTATTCTTGTGATCTGTCACGAGTTTAATTTAGAAGATGCCATTTTACTTATTGTTTTAAACATTTGGATTAATGTTTATTAAGTGGAAATTATGAGTGCAAGTCTTGATCAAGAGCATTAAATGTGGCATGTGCATTTTTGATGACTCATGGTGTGTTTTCTTGTGCCATGTCTATTCTCTTGATTGATTATTGTGTGGGATTGATATGTGGAGAGAGAGAGGGCAGCCACTTGAGGTTGGGATTGGTCTTGAGATTTCATTAGAGCTCTCACATTTTATCTCACACAATAAGCAAGCTCTTTTTCTTCACTAGCTTCCTTCTTGAGCTCAGAACTTCCATCAATGGCTTCTTCTTCAACCACCACTCTATCCCTCTCATGTGTTGAGAATCCTAGAGTGTATTGAGACAAAGTAATCATACACTATCTCTACTTCACCTTTGACATGTCGGCTAGCAAACTCACGTCCGAGTTGCTTCGGTTAGAAGGGGGAGCCCGTATAAAGAATCCTCGACGTGGAGCCACTTCGACGAGCGAGATCGGAGAGCGAGTTTGTTCGGGGGCAGCCGCAAGGAGCTTGGCGAAGAGATTGAAGACCATAGGACACGGATCGATCGGTATAATCTCTCGAAACTCTTTTCTGTATTACTAGTATAGGGTTAATGGAACGATCCGGGTGAAAGGCTGCGTTAGCGCCAGTTTATAAAAGTTTTTGTTCCGCGTTTGGACTCGGATTGACGGCCGGGGCGCTACCGTAGCCTTATATGGTATCAGAGCCACTCTATTAACCCCATACTAGCTTGTTCTAACGTGTTTAAAATATCGATCGACCGAATTTTCAAAAACCGCAATTCCATTCTTGAAGTTTCTGTCAAAATTTTAAAGTGGCCGAAAAATCATTTTCAGTGTATCAGAAAATCGTGCAGGCTTTTTTAAGACTACAGAAGAAAATTGAGCAACTGAACCCACCAAAACGGCGGTGGCAGCGGTTCCGCGGCATTTTGGTAGCCAATGTGCACAATCTTTCTTCCGGGGCTCTGAATTATAGAATTATGGTTTCTGGAATATTTTGTGTTTGGGCCCAGATTTTTTAGAGTGCTGGATTAGAACATTGGGCCCACTTTGGGAAGTTTTGTCGATCGAAATTTTAAATAGGTTAGTTTATAGTACTTACATTACTATCTGCGACCGTGAATGTCATTAGAGCGGTATAACTCGTCTAATTGCTATATGTCCTTTTAGACGAGTTTGCGAACGTGACATTCACCTTGATATTCTGTGTTGTGTTGTGATGTTGCGGATTGTCATGGTAGATAGCTTGGGTGCAATGTTAGTACAGTTTAGTTTTATTTATACATTTAATATCGCGGGGTGAGCGTCCGACATGTGGACTGCCGTCACTGCCTGTTTGTATATTATTCTTTTGGGACACGACCAGATTGAGGTCGATGTCACCGTTGTATATATTTTCTTTTCTGTACAAAGATTACCCCACAGTGAAGTGCACGAATAGCCGGGTTCTATAGGGCAACGGGCCCGCATCTCATGGCTTTGAGACGGAGGGGGCTTCACTCTGGAATTGGCGGGCTATTCGCCGCACTCGTAGGCGATACAGGTTGAACCAAGGAGGGGTGCTCAAGTTACCGGATTCCGTGAATGTAACATTTCAAAAATATAAAATATTATTTTTGGGAATTTTCATAATTTAATATTAATTTTTAATGAATATTTTAATAGTCGGTATAATTAAATAACGATAAATGGTGAAAATTCAGTAGAAAATTTTGAAAAATTCTAAAATAGGATATTTTGTGGAAATATGTCATTTTAAGCTTTTATGGTTACGTAAATGCAATTTTGGTGTTAACCGCGATTAAAAATCGCTAATTGGATTTTTGGCTTTTTGTGCAAAAATGTTGCACATAACAATTTCCACACTTGTCTCATGTTATGAACTTATGGTGGCCTAGGGTTGGACCATGTTTAGATGACCATGGTGGGTTGAACCATTTGGTTAAATTAAGTTGGTTAGTTAAGGGTTAGCTTTGTTAAAAATTGGTTAAGATTAAGGTTGACTTGTGTAGGGAGAAAGTGAGCCATGATGGCCTTGTGTCTTGTGGGCATTGTTTTGGAGAGAGTGAGAGGTGGCTAGGGTATGCCATGATCCATCCCATTTCATTATTCCTTGTGTTCTTTCACTCCCTCTCAAATGATAATGCCTCCAAGTGAAGACATCAGCCAATACATCAGCCACCCAATCTTGCATCAGCCAACACCTTTCAACAGCTCCAGTAACTTCAGCCAACCTCAACACACCATAGCCCAACACCTACTATAGCTACATCAGCAAAACTTCAGCCCCACTTTTTATCCCATCAGCTGCAACAAAGCATCAGCAGCAGCATCATCTGCTGCAACAGCAGCTGATGTAACAAATCAGCCCCAATATCACAACATCAACACCTTCAGCAGCCCATTACATCAACAGCAGCACATCAGCCCCAAACCTCACCCATATACCATCATTCCTGCACCAAACCAGCAGCAACAGCTGCTACAACAACCCCTAACTCCAGCAAATACTTCAACTTCACCACAACCATCCCCACAACATAGCCACCGCAAAGAGCTGCTACAGCAGCAACAGAGGAAACAAAAAAAAGAGAAGTTGTAAGAAGCAGCAGCTGTAGCCCAAACGATAGCAACAACACCACACCCTCATCAACCCTCAACTCAGCAAGCTTATCAACACAAAACCACACCACCACAACCATTGCCACAACACTACACAAAAATAAACCAACAGAAGCAGTTTTAACCCAGGAAACAACATCAGTATCAGCTACTGCAGCATCACCTGGAACACAAGGAGCAGCAACAACCCTTCCTTCATCTTGATCTCCCCTTCTCCTTCATTCTAGGACCATTGAGGTATAATCTTGCAACCCAACTCCTTTATCACGGTCTTCTAGTTAAAACTTAGTGTTATATTGAAGATTAGTGCTAGTTTAAGAGAATTTGAGTGAGATTTGGCTAAGTGTTGGTTTTGAATGTTAGAGTAGCCTTATTAGGTGTAATTGAGACCAGTTTAACCAAGATTTGTTCCAGATTTCACCAAAATACCAGATTTGTTATACTTGGCGTAATTTAGCGATTTTGTCGACTTTTGGACTTTTCTTGAAACTGCTATCACCCGGGACCTTCTAAAATAAAATTGAATTGGCAGTAAGCTGTGCAGGCACCCTGGAACCATCCCACAAAGCCCTAGCCCCCACCTTAACTTCTTGGCCGCCAATAAATTCCCCCTGGTCGCAATTTGCGGCCAAAGCAGGGGAAACCCCCCTCGTTTTGCGTGTACAGCCCTATTTCATGTAAACTTGACCCCTGGTATGTCTAGTTTTGACTGATTCCAGTTAGGGTAAAATCTGGGTTGATTTTCGAGAGTTGGCGTATGATTTACAACTTGTTTTTGTATGGGTTTTTTGTATTCGATGATTCATTCTGTCGGGTGGCGTTTGGACGTCAACGACAGTGGCTATTGGCGGCGTTTGCACACGAGGCCACATGTTTTTACCTATGGGCGTAGCTTGCACCATTTTGGCTTCCGACATGGTTTTCATGAGTTTTAGCGTGTGATATTCTTGTAGGTACCCCACGTGGCGCCGAGGCGTTGGAGAAGCAGATGGCGGCATCGGCACCGACACACATAAACAAGGTGAGTAGATTTATATCTACGGGGAGAAGTCGGGTGGATGGCGTATAGCACCCCCGCAGTCCGTGGTGATGTATACGGATGCGTATACACACCTATAATTATTATATTTTATTTGGGATTAATGGTGATGTTTTGGATGGACATTAGTGTGTTGGATGATTTAGTGTCGCGAACCCTAGGTAGTGGGTGCACTACACATACATATACACACATACATACTTGCATACATCCTTGTCCATATGTGCTTATGGGATTCTATATAGATATGTGTTCACATATGTATGGGACTACGTGTTCACATACAGACTTGAGGATGAGACATGGGATTGAGATGAGTCGATGATATTTGATCCAAGATTATGATATCGGTGATATGGTAAAATTCGTATTTGGGATACGTCTTGATGCTTTAGCGGATTTTGGGATGATGATGCCAAAGGAATAGTGACATATATATATGTAAATGATCGACATGTGATTATGATATGAGATATGATATGATATGATATGTCATGACAAGATATTTATGATAGGCCTCCTTGGGCGTTGTTTATTTCTTGAGATGATATGTGCTGATGATATCGTTTTGTTAGAGGCTGTCAATCGGAAGCCGGATTATGATTATATTGATGATATATGATGATAATACCGATTTATACTAAGCTGTCAATCAGTAGTCAGATCTTGGTTATAGTGATGATGTTAGCATCGTACTAGACATAGGTCAGTACCCAGATAATGATATTTGATAAAGAGAATACCAGATGAATGATATGACGAATGTGATATTGACCCGTACCCAGATTTGGGGATGCCGTACTACGGATTTACGTACGAGCTATAAATTGATGTTTGATCCGCACTCTTGATTTGGGAATAACTGATTATAGAGATATGGTATCGGATGTGAAATTATCGAGGCTGGATCACCGACTATATATGTATATTTATGTATCGACTCAGAGGTTAGGCGGTTTACCTTACTTGCAGTTAGCCTATTAGCTCAGCCTTTAGTTGGCGTAGCTGTATGACTCTTATGACTTTAGATGCCGTTTGGCTATCTTTGTGTCAGATCCCGCACATTATTATTGTTGTTACTCTGCATCGCATACTTATCGTGATTCATATTCCATTATTGATATCATGTTGTTAGGACACCAGCACCATTACCGATGAGGCGTATGTTCCACATACACTTACTTGCCAGCTCACACATATCTTCATCGGTAGTTGCCATGTCACTACACAGTAGTATTATTGCATCAGGATATGACCCTTGTATGTGCATACTATTATTCCATGTTGCATGATATACTGTTATACTTGCATTTCATTTATATGTCACATACATCATGCTTCCTGATTATACGCATTGAGATATACTGTTTCTATGATATTTCTGGATTTGGGAACCGTGGATATTTCAAAGAGATTATGTAAATGTTTTAAAAACCCGGTTACCCTTGATATGATATTTTAGTGCGTCTACCATGTGTTTTCTCGGTGCTGAGAGCGATATGTGAAACCCGATTCGAGGAGGCGGACGAGACCGAATGCGGGTACATGGTGGACCTGGTGCGGTACCCCGGGGCAAGAAGATCGTAGGAGATGGCGTTGAGCCTGTCAGGGGAGCACTACCGATCGGTGATATTACCCGACGCGTCGGATATCCGGAGGATACCATCGTGGTCTTCAGATGGATGGTAGGGGCCGATCTGGACTGACGGCGCCCTAGATATTGTGATTGAGATTTTGAGATATTGAGGTACAGAGATTGTGATACAGAGATATCGAGATATTGGGATTTATGTTTTGTGCCGATGCTAGGCACTGTTTATGCTGATTTCATTTATGATACCTCATTTTAAAAATACAGAAATCTCACAATTTATGAAAGCAGTTTTCTTCAGTACATGCTTTCTGTTTCATGCATTCATACATCATTCATATGATACATTGCTACCTGAGCACTGACACGGGCACTTGGGATTACACTTGGGTTAGAAATTTACACTAGCCATGGTTATAGATTGCTGGTTATATTTGAGGATTATATATTATGATCGTATGACCTAGGATTGCGTCATACATGCGATTTCTGTTTGTAGATCTTTTTCTACTCACGAGTTGGAAACTCACCCCCGTTGTGCCCCAGTTTCTTGCAGGTGTGGCCGTACGGGTTTCATTACGGCTTTGCGGGCACAGCTTCCTACAGGTGACTTGCTAGTAGGTGGGTTATTTATATCTTACCCATCATTATACATTGTATATTATATTCAGTTGTATCTAGAATTTCCATCAACCAAACATGTACTTATTTGAGATAGAGACCAGTGATGTTATTCTTTCGACCTTAGAGTCGCACGTTATACTTCTGTGGATTCCTTCTGTTGGAGTTTCCTTTCTGTTGTGATCCTCGCCTTTAGGCGTTGTATATTATGTTGCTAGCTGGTTGACTCATAATGGTTTTCCTACTCCCTACTAATTTTCTTGGTTTGGATTTCTGGGTTCGGCTTACTTAGAGTACGTACGCCTCGAGACGTTCATAGTCTAAGTGTCGGTCATGTTCCGTACTTTCGGGTAGTGACAAAGTTGGTATCAGAGCGTTAGGTTTTACCTTCGGAGCATAGGATGACCCTTGGTTGATGGAACATATGACTAAAGTAGAGTGACGTACCGTGGGTATGTCCGCGGCATATTTACGATACGCCACTCCACTTAAGAAGCCTTAGGATGCACATTTCTTTGTTCAGTATCATATTCATTCCTGATCTAGCCTCATCGGTACCAGTTATGGATTTGCTGCCACGATTATGGGCAGGGAGAGCTACGGCTAGAGTTGCGGTCAGCATGAGCTCGTCACGAACGAGGACTGACCATGGCGTAATTTGGGAGACACACGATTGTTGAGATGTGTCTTTTTACTATGTTTTCACGTCAGGAGCGTGGATGGATCGCCGTATAAGATTACTCGGATGTGCAGATCAGCACCAGAGGATTGAGCCACTGACAGAGACCAGCCAGACATTGATGACCGTTGGAGTATTGCTTATCCATGATGATTGAGGCACGGTTCAGCGTGCAGACGAGTGAGCCAGTTATTGCTGCGAACGACGAGATATCGCCCTAGATGATTGGAGCTATGGCAGTACAAGTTGTACTAAGAGATGATAGAATGTCGCTAGTCACCAAGGATGAATGGCTAGGACGTGTGGTTTGTTCGCTACCCCAATACGAGGTCACCAGATAGATTGATTCCAGCTAGAGACGACTTCACACGGAGACGTTGAGAGTCGACAGAGTCGATCGAATGCCAGAAACCTATTATTCCAAGTTTAAAGTATTCGGAAAGACATGCAGGCAATTCTATGGTCCCTCTAGAAGAATGAAACCCTAACTCAACATAATGACCGTATGAAAGCCTTTGAACCTTATGGTTTGCTGCAGTTCTGCGGCGCCATTAGTGAGGCTTGGGTTTGCCCTTCTACGGCTGGACCACCGATACTTTGGTAGGTACTCGATATTATTATACTGTACCCAAGATGTTGAGCTCTTGGGGGATTATGAGGTTTTGACAAATCGATCGGATGGCTCGACTTAATTCGGATGCTAAGTGGTGAGATGCATTTCTTGGGAGATTCCAGATACGAGGATAGCCATTGGAGCTCAGTCTATGCAGCCACGACGAGACGAGTCCGAAGCAGTTGACATTAAAGAAAAGTGGAGTAAGAGGTTCGTACAAGATCTGGATATGATGACGTTCCCCTCCGCCGACATCAGAGATGCGATACGCGTGCCGAGACATAGTACTTGGATATACCTTCCAGAAGAAGTCGCGATGAGTATGCAGCCGCTCCGGAACAAGAAACGGATATAGTAAAGGATGATGACTTCCGGACAGTTAAGCAGAAACGAGACTTGGAAAAGACCTTGAGCAGGATTCCTTCCACGACACTGCTGCAATGATATTTGCACCCAGGATCAGTTATGTCACGTGCATTCAGAGAGCCAGAGGCCGACGCCAGTGACATGCTACCTTTACAAGTGGTCGCGATGATTGACCGAGAGAGGACCAGAGAAGTGCCAAAACAGAATCGTCCCCGTTAGCACGTCTGACAGGGCCGATGAGCCGATGGATCGCGAGATTGGTAATCCACAGAGAAGATTTAGACCCAGGAGTGGTCATGTTACGCACACCAGTAGGCCACAGTTCAGGATCGTCGACGAGACATGCTATGGGTGATCAAGACAGTTGGCCAGAGATTCTTGGAGGATGCGTTTGAGCGGAACTATTCCGCCATACTTGATTTCGGTATTTTGACGATTTATTCGCATGATTTGATTTTGATGATTGAGGATTTACGATTTTTGCACCGTGTTGCATTTGATATTGTTTTCGTGCCTTGGTTTCATTCACATGTTTGTGATTTTATGGGGTTTAGACATTGAGTTGATTTTGTGCGTATGCACGCACACGATTGGTTTTTGCACTCTGTATAGTTTACATATGCTTGCAGTGCAGTGACATGTATTTTTTGCACTTGGATGCACTGGACTTCGATTTCGATAGTGATGCTCGATATTTGTTTTGTGCACTTTATAAACCTGATTGGATTTGCGCGTGTTCGATGCTTGATATTGGATTTCATGGTTTCGTACATAATGGCTGCACCGGATTTGGATTTGTAGCGCATGTGGGGCGCATGTTCTGAGATGCAATTTGGTGCACACCAGATGCACTAAATCGAGATTTCTTCGTGCATGTCAGATGCACTGGATTTTGTTGTCAGGCACACACGTTGCCTATGACAGATGCTTCGTGCACACCCGTTGCACCTTGATGTTGTTTTTGTGCACCTGCTTGGCACATGTATGGATTTTGATTTCCGAGCGCACCGGACGCACAGGATTTTCATATGCACATTTTGGGATTGATTTCTTATGGAGCAGTACGTTTTTGTGAGGTTTCATCATTTGTTTTCGTACTGAGCGGAACTAATCAGATGACAGTACCCGAGTGTGTTTTGCATGCATTGATAGATTTCAAGGGGATTTCCAAAAGCGAGCTATAGTCTCATTATTTATATACGTGTCCGTTATGACACGAAACGTTTAAAACGAGGGAACCCTTCTAAATTATTTTCAAAACGGCGGGACGTGCATATTAAACAAAAGATATAAACGTATATGGCTATTTTCTTATAGAGACGTCCGCCGCTGTGCAGTGTTAGGCGCATTGTACATCGACTTTAAAGAATTTAGCATGCATTTCCTTCATATATTTACATGTATAGTTCCGATTTCTAGCATATCGGTTTTTGCCTTGGATTTGGCATTCGTGCTTTCACCTTGACTTCGATGATTGCGAGATGCTTGACGGAGTTTTATTTTCGAGTTATCTGCTCGTTACTCATGCGTATGTATTGCGCTATGATGCCTTTTGATGATTTCGGAGCCCCGTTGGTTGGACATTTTATTGAAATGTTTTAGAATTTGGGGGTTTAAATTTAAATTCGGGGACCGAATTTCTTTAAGGGGGGAAGACTGTAACATTTCAAAAAAATAAAATATTATTTTTGGGAATTTTCATAATTTAATATTAATTTTTAATGAATATTTTAATAGTCGGTATAATTAAATACTGAGAAATGGTGAAAATTCCGGAGAAAATTTTGAAAAATTCTAAAATAGGATATTTTGTGGAAATATGTCATTTTAAGCTTTTATGGTTACGTAAATGCTATTTTGGTGTTAACCGCGATTAAAAATCGCTAATTGGATTTTTGGCTTTTTGTGCAAAAATGTTGCACATAACATTTTCCATACTTGTCTCATATTATGGACTTATGGTGGCCTAGGGTTGGACCATGTTTAGATGACCATGGTGGGTTGAACCATTTGGTTAAATTAAGTGGGTTAGTTAAGGGTTAGCTTTGTTAAAAATTGGTTAAGATTAAGGTTGACTTGTGTAGGGAGAAAGTGAGTCATGATGGCTTTTTGTCTTGTGGGCATTGTTTTGGAGAGAGAGAGAGGTGGCTAGGGTGTGCCATGATCCATCCCATTTCATTATTCCTTGTGTTCTTTCACTCCCTCTCAAATGATAATGCCTCCAAGTGAAGACATCAGCCAATACATCAGCCACCCAATCTTGCATCAGCCAACACCTTTCAACAGCTCTAGTAACTTCAGCCAACCTCAACACACCATAGCCCAACATCTACTATAGCTACCTCAGCACAACTTCAGCCCCACTTTTTATCCCATCAGCTGCAACAAAGCATCAGCAGCAGCATCATCTGCTGCAACAGCAGGTGATGTAACAAATCAGCCCCAATATCACAACATCAACACCTTCAGCAGCCCATTACATCAGCAGCAACACATCAGCCCCAAACCTCAGCCATATACCATCATTCCTACACCAAACTAGCAGCAACAGCTGCTATAACAACCCCTAACTCCAGCAAATACTTCAACTTCACCACAACCATCCCCACAACATAGCCACAGCAAAGAGCTGCTGCAGCAGCAACAGAGGAAACAAAAAAAAAGAGAAGTTGCAAGCAGCAGCAGCTGTAGCCCAAACGACAGCAACATCACCACACCCTCATCAACCCTCAACTCAGCAGGTTTAGCAACACAAAACCACACCACCACAACCATTGCCACAACACTACACAAAAATAAACCAACAGAAGCAGTTTTAACCTAGGAAACAACATCAGTATCAGCTACTGCAGCATCACCTGGAACACAAGGAGCAGCAACAACCCTTCCTTCATCTTGATCTCCCCTTCTCCTTCATTCTAGGACCTTTGAGGTATAATCTTGCAACCCAACTCCTTTATCATGGTCTTCTAGTTAAAAATTAGTGTTATATTGAAGATTAGTGCTAGTTTAGGAGAATTTGAGTGAGATTTGGCTAAGTGTTGGTTTTGAATGTTAGAGTAGCCTTATTAGGTGTAATTGAGACCAGTTTAACCAAGATTTGTTCCAGATTTCACCAAAATACCAGATTTGTTATACTTGGCGTAATTTAGCGATTTTGTCGACTTTTGGACTTTTCTGGAAACTGCTATCACCCGGGACCTTCTAAAATAAAATTGACTTGGCAGTAAGCTGTGCAGGCACCCTGGAACCATCCTACAAAGCCCTAGCCCCCACCTTAACTTCTTGGCCGCCAATAAATTCCCCCTGGCCGCAATTTGCGGCCAAAACAGGGGAAAACCCCCTCGTTTTGCGTGCACAGCCCTATTTCATGTAAACTTGACCCCTAGTATGTCTAGTTTTGACTGGTTCCAGTTAGGGTAAAATCTGGGTTGATTTTCGAGAGTTGGCGTATGATTTACGACTTGTTTTCGTATGGGTTTTTGGTATTCGATGATTCGTTCTGTCGGGTGGCGTTTGGACGTCAACGACAGTGGATATTTGCTGCGTTTGCACATGAGGCCACAGGTTTTTACCTATGGGCGTAGCGTGCACCATTTTGGCTTCCGACATGGTTTTCATGAGTTTTAGCGTATGATATTCTTATAGGTACCACACGTGGCGCCGAGGCGTTGGAGATGCAGATGGCGACATCGGCACCGGCACACATAAATAAGGTGAGTAGATTTATATCTACGGGGAGAGGTCGGGTGGATGGCGTATAGCACCCCCGCAGTCCGTGGTGATGTATACGGATGCGTATACACACCTATAATTATTATATGTTATTTGGGATTAATGGTGATGTTTAGGATGGACATTAGTGTGTTGGATGATTTAGTGTCGCGAACCCTAGGTAGTGGGTGCACTACACATACATATACACACATACATACTTGCATACATCCTTGTCCATATGTGCTTATGGGATTCTATATAGATATGTGTTCACATCGGTATGGGACTACGTGTTCACATACAGACTTGAGGATGAGACATGGGATTGAGATAAGTCGATGATATTTGATCCAAGATTATGATATCGGTGATATGGTAAAATTCGTATTTGGGATACGTCTTGATGCTTTAGCGGATTTTGGGATGATGATGCCATAGGAATAGTGACATATATATATGTAAATGATCGACATGTGATTATGATATGAGATATGATATGATATGATATGTCATGAAAAGATATTTATGATAGGCCGCCTTGGGCGTTATTTACTCCTTGAGATGATATATGCTGATGATATCGTTTTGCTAGAGGCTGTCAATCGGAAGCCGGATTATGATTATATTGATGATATATGATGATAATACCGGTTTATACTAGGCTGTCGATCAGTAGTCAGATCTTAGTTATAGTGATGATGTTAGCATCGTACTAGAAATAGGTCAGTACCCAGAAAATGATATTTGACAAAAAAAATACCAGATGAATGATATGACGAATGTGATATTGACCCGTACCCAGATTTGGGGATGTCGTACGACAGATTTACGTACGAGCTATAAATTGATGTTTGATCCGCACGCTTGATTTGGGAATAACTGATTATAGAGATATGGTATCGGATGTGATATTATCGAGGCGGGATCACCGACTATATATGTATATTTATGTATCGACTCAGAGGTTAGGCGGTTTACCTTACCTGCAGTTAGCCTAATAGCTCAGCCTTTAGTTGGCGTAGCTGTATGACTCTTATGACATTAGATGCAGTTTAGCTCTCTTTGTGTTTAGCATTCAGATCCCGCACATTATTATTGTTGTTTCTCTGCATCGCATACTTATCGTGATTCATATTCCATTATTGATATCATACTGTTAGGACACCAGCACCATTACCGATGATGCGTATATTCCACATACACTTACTTGCCAGCTCACACACATCTTCATCGGTAGTTGCCATGTCACTACACAGTAGTATTAGTGCATCAGGATATGACCCTTGTATATGCATACGATTATTCCATGTTGCATGATATACTGTTATACTTGCATTTCATTTATATGTCACATACATCATGCTTCTTGATTATACGCATTGAGATATACTGTTTCTATGATATTTCTGGATTTGGGAACCGTAGATATTTCAAAAAATTATGTAAATGTTTTAAAAACCCGGTTACCCTTGATATGATATTTCAGTGCATCCACCATGTGTTTTCTCGGTGCTGAGATCGATATGTGAAACCCGATTCGAGGAGGCGGACGAGACCGAATGCGGGTACTGTAAGTCCATGCTACCTCTCCCGGTACTTTCGGGCATGCGGAATTTGATAAAAAACGATTTTCTTAGAGGTGGTAACATGGACTTAAAACCCGGATCTTTGTTAAACATCTAACTAACAACCTAACTACGAGTTGCTAACTAATCGGTTAGGGGGTTATGCCTTTCTTTTTCTCGAACTCCTTCGTCTTCAAGTTTCGATGGTCGTCCGAATCGGCTTCTCCCCGTCGTCTCCTTGAGCCGAAGATAGATCCACCTGAAAGCTTCAACCTTTGGCTCCTTCTTCGAACTTTGAAGAAACTAGTTCACTCGGTTTGCTAAACCTTGTGAACTAGAGTTAGTACAGAAGAGTTTGTATGGGATTTTATCTATGGTTCTTGGTTCTCAACTCACGAGACAAGTGAACCATAGACCAAGTGAGGGAGAGCAAGAGGAAGGAGATGAGAGCTCAAGAACAAGAGAGAGAATGAGCATGAAAGAATGAGAGAAGACTTTTCTCATTTGGCTCTCATAATCCAAAACAATCATAACACATCATATCAATCAAGTATTATGTGATGGTTTAAGCAACCATAGCCATATCATTTCATGAACTCATTTTGCACAAAAGAGCAAGCAAGCAAAAGTCTTTGCCATGAAATGATAGCTATGGTTATCATGATGGTCAACTAGTCAAGCCTAGTCAACCGGTCAACAAAGTCAACAAGTCAACAAAGTCAACAAGTCAACAAAGTCAACCCCTCAACAACCATGTCACCATAATACTTAATTAATATAATTGTTAATCACATATCATATTCTCATTAGGGTTGAGCAAAAAGTCAATAGTCAACGGTCAACTGTCAACAACCCTAATGAGAATCCTTTACCTCTGTCTCTCCGTCAACTGTGCATACACACCCGCATCCGCGTTCCGAGGAACACGAATGCATACTGCATAAATCCAATCCCAAAAAGTACACTAGGATCTGGCTTAAACCAAAGCCCGCTAGTGTAAACTGTCCGGACACTGTACGTGCACAAGTGCATGGATGTAACCGAACCCTCTCGCAAAACCATGCGACCTGTCGCAAAACCATGCGACCTCTACTCTTTTGCCTAAAGGCGAATAGCTTTCTGTGTGGGACTCTAAAGACTCGACACTATGCTGGCAGTGGGTTTAACAACAGACCGCAAGCAGCACTAGCTGTGCGTAACGGTCCCCAGGTAGATGCCGACAAGAAGACTGACGAGGTGAAACCCATCTGAACTCCAACTGAGCCTGAATGTGACATTCTCCGTACAGTCCGGTCTGTTCGTCTGATACATCGCATAGCGGGCCTAAGGGGCGGTAAACGTTAGTCCCCCAATAGCGGTACAAGTCGTGTCGGAGTGAAGCCCAAAACACCCTGAGATAACACTGGAAGACTACCAGTATATCTCGTTTGCCCTGGCCAGGGACTACTCGTGTAATGGCTCTCCTAGACACAGCGCGATGTCAACCCCCAATACCGGGAGAGACGAATCCTGTCTAACCGTCACTGCCTCCAAGTGCCTCGGGACTGCACCCAACTACTACCTGTTTGCACGACTCCTTTGAGCCGTGGTAGGGTAGTAATCAAAGTGCAGTGGGAACACACTCGAGGCGAAGTGACAGTGTCAAGTCAGCGGACTAAGCTGTACTCATGTCACCTGGGAACTGATAACTGACGATAGGCATAATACCAACTAGTCAGTTCCCGACGAGTCCTGTCCAGTGTACCCGTAACCTAACGAGCACCCGCATACTATCTCAAGTACGACGTACTGACGGCTGTGGGACAGACCGTCTCCCACACTGGGATGAGAAGCGCAAGCGCTAGTCTACTCCGGAGTATCGATGCCCTGTCTCGATAGTCCTGCGACTAGGGACCTGCATAAGGATGTGCTTATAGATTACCCAGCCCCACTAGTGTGACTGCCATCACATCCCCGGTAATCAAGCAATGATCCTAAGGGCTCCACTAATGTGTATAGGTGATATACTAAAATAAACACATGTACACATTTGAAGTAGAAACAAACCATGTAGCATACTACTATTTTGAGCAAGATTGTACAAACAAGGTGAATATCCCAAGCTTCCATTAAGTAATATACAAACTAGTATGATACAGTAATGGCCTCTAGGGCATATACACTAACAATCTCCCACTTGCACTAAGGCCATGTACTGGCGTATCGAAGACCTATCATCTCGATCAGCCGCTCGAACTGAGACTGGGGCAAGGCCTTGGTGAATGGATCTGCAGTGTTATCTTCAGAAGCGACTCTCCGAACCTCAATCTCCTGGCGATCTACGATCTCCCTGATCAGGTGATACCGCCTCAAGATGTGTCTGGATCTCTGATGGGACCTGGGTTCCTTCGCTAAAGCTATAGCCCCGTTGTTGTCGCAATACAGAGGTATTGGATCAACAATGGACGGAACCACGTGAAGTTCATTCAAGAAATTCCTCATCCAGACAGCTTCTTTTGCGGCATCAGATGCAGCGATGTATTCCGCTTCCATCGTCGAGTCTGCAACGGTTTCCTGTTTGGAACTCTTCCAACACACCGCCCCTCCATTGAGGGTAAAGACAAAACCCGACATGGACTTGGAATCATCCTTGTCACTCTGGAAGCTGGAGTCAGCAAAGGCCTCGATCTGGAGTTCTTTTCCGCCATACACCAAGAACATCTCCTTAGTCCTTCTCAGGTACTTGAGAATGTTCTTTACCGCTATCCAGTGTTTCTCCCCAGGGTTTGACTGATACCGGCTTACCACACACAGTGCATAAGCAACATCCGGTCTAGTACACAACATCGCATACATTATAGAGCCTACCGCCGAAGCGTAGGGTATAATGGACATGTGATCCCTCTCCAAATCAGTCTTGGGAGACATCTCTTTAGAGAGGATGATCCCGTGACAAGCCGGTAGGTTACCGCGCTTGGAATCTTCCATACTGAATCTTTTCAGTATGGTGTCGATGTACCTGGACTGTGAAAGTCCTAATATCCTCTTGGATCTATCACGATGGATCCGGATCCCCAGGATGTATGAGGCATCACCCAGGTCTTTCATGGAGAACCTGTGCGACAAGAACCCCTTGACAGATTGTAGCATAGGAATGTCATTTCCTATTAAGAGAATGTCATCCACGTATAAAACGAGGAATACTACAGTTCTCGCTACAAATCTACTATAGATGCATGGTTCATCTGGATTTTTGATGAAGCCAAATTCCTTGACCGTCTCATCAAAACAGATGTTCCAACTCCGCGATGCCTGCTTTAGTCCGTAGATGGACTTAAGCAACTTGCACAACTTTCCGCTGCTCCCACTCTGAATGAAACCCTCTGGTTGGTCCATATAGACACACTCCTCTAAATTTCCATTTAGAAAAGCGGTCTTTACGTCCATCTGCCAGATCTCATAATCGTGGAAGGCAGCAATGGTAAGAAGGATCCGAATGGATTTCAGCATAGCTACTGGAGAAAAGGTCTCGTCAAAGTCCAAACCTGGTCTCTGACGAAAACCCTTTGCAACCAGTCTAGCTTTATAGGTCTCAACCTGTCCATCTACACCAATCTTCCTTTTGAAGATCCACTTGCATCCTACGGGTTTTACCCCATCTGGAGCAATGTCCAACGTCCATACTTTTTTGGTGTACATGGACTCCATTTCGGTCTGCATTGCATCCGGCCATCTTACCAAGTCAACGCTCTGAACGGCCTGCTGGAAGCTAGTAGGCACATCATAATCTATGATGCAATCCTCTCTATCCTCGTCTATGAGAAAACCGTAGTATCTCTCGGGCAGATGAGACTGCCTACTACTCCTGCGGAGCGGCGTAGGAATGTCCTGTTCTTTTGAACCCTCTGGTTCCACTAAGCTTTCAGTAATAGCTCGTGGTTCTGGAATTTCTTCCAGTTCTACTGTGCTCCCACTTATCTGTGTTTCCAAAAACTCAGTTTCCAAGAAGTAGGCATGACGAGAAACAAGAACTTTTTGTTCCTGTTCACAGTAGAAGAAATATCCCTTGGAGTTCTTTGGATATCCCACGAACTTACACTGTACTGAGCGTGCCTCGAGCTTGTCCGCATGCTGCTTTTTAACAAAAGCTGGACATCCCCATGTCTTAATGTGCTTAAGATAGGGTCTCTTCCCACACCACATCTCATATGGTGTAGTAGGCACAGTCTTAGTAGGAACTCGGTTCAAAAGGTATGCAGCTGATTCTAGCGCATACCCCCAGAATGATCGCGGTAACTCAGCGTTACTCATCATGGACCGTACCATATCCAATAAGGTTCGGTTCCGTCTCTCCGATACACCGTTATATTGCGGAGTGTATGGAGGAGTAAGCTGAGAGAGAATTCCGTTCTCTTTTAAATAGTCCAGGAACTCGGCACTCAAGTATTCTCCACCTCGATCCGATCTTAGAATCTTAATACTTTTGCCGGTTTGTTTTTCTACTTCATTCTTATATTCCTGGAATTTTCCAAAGGCTTCGGACTTATGTTTCATTAAGAAGACATAACCGTACCTCGAGAAGTCATCCGTAAAAGTAATGAAGTAAGAATAACCGCTTCGCGCATGTGTAGACATTGGACCGCACACGTCGCTGTGTACGAGTCCTAAGAGCTCGCTCGCTCTTACTCCGTGTCCAGTGAACGGAGTCTTTGTCATCTTTCCTTTGAGACAGGATTGACAAGTGGCATATGATTGATATTCGAACGGATTCAAATATCCTTCTATATGTAACTTCGCCAACCTTCTCTCATTGATGTGACCTAGTCTACAATGCCATAAGAAAGTCTGATTTATTTCCGGAGACTTTCTTTTTTGTGTATTCTGGACATTGAAAATCTGTGGTTGGTTTAATACGTATATCCCATTGCTCAATGTACCTGACCCAATCAAAACTTGATTAAGGTGAATGTTTACAACATTACTTACAAACGCAAATTCATAACCTTCTTCAGAAACAAAAGATACAGAAATGATATTACAAGTTGCGTTGGGTACAAAAAAGCAATTACGCAAAACCAAAACATGCCCATCTGAGATTCCCAGGTGATAGTCCCCCACGGCCTTAGTATCCATGCTAACTCCGTTTGCAACTCTGAGGGTCATGTCACCTGCCTTCAAAACCCTACGGTTTCTCAACACCTGCAAAGAATTACAGATATGAGATCCTGATCCGGTATCCAATACCCAGGAAGTAGAGTTTATTGAAAGACAGTTTTCAATAACATACACACCTGAAGCTGAAGCCGCAACCTGCTTCAATTCCTGTGTCCTGGCTTTCCAAGCCCTGCAATCATTCTTCCAGTGAATTTTCTTATGACAATAGAAGCATTCTTCCTTATCCACAAGCTTCCCCGCTTTCTTTGTTGCTTTTGCCTTTCCCTTCGTATCCACTTTACTAACACCGCCCCTTGGTTTGGCGGGGGCATTCTTCTTCTTTCCCTTGGCTTTCGCCTTGGACTTAGAAGAAGATGATCCTCCTACAAACAAAGTGGATGTTTCCCTACCTTTCAGTAGGGTGCCCTCTACGCTCCTCAGCATGTTGAGGAGCTCTGAAAGTTCAACTTCTTTTTCTTGCAAGTTGAAGTTCAGTATAAACTGGGCGTAAGTGGAAGGAAGGGACTGGAGAACTAAGTCCGTATAGACCTCACTCTCCAATGTGGTCCCTAGGTCCGCGAGCTCCTCAATGTAGCCGATCATCTTAAGCACGTGTTCTGCTACTGATGATCCGACGGCCATCCTTGCCGAAAATAACTTTTTCGACGCTTCGTATCTTGCGATACGAGACTGCTCTCCATACAGTTCTTTTGTATGAAGAAATATGGATTCCTGGTCCATATTCTCGTGCCTCTTCTGATGTTCATTGTCCATAGAGGCAAGCACGAGGCATTTGGCCTTCGCGCTATCAATCTCCCAAGTCTTACGGATTTCCTTATCCGCGACGCCGGAAGTGGGACCAGGGACAGGGGGAGCTTTGGTGGTAAGAAGATACCCCAGCTTGTCGTAAGTGATTGCCATTTTGACATTCCTGAGCCAATCTTTGTAGTTTGGCCCTGTCAGTATGTTTTTATCTAGAAGTAACTTAAGTCCAGTCATGTCGATTGGTCGTTGCAATTAGGACAGAGAAGAAGAAACACTCAGCATGATTCTCTTGCAAGTTTAGAGTGGTTTTTAGTTTGTCTAAACAGGATGGCTCCCACTGTTTCTCGAGTCCCTCCTTAAACCAAAAAGAAAGAATTAGTCAGGATCAATCTCACCGTACAATACTTGCTTAACCATTCAGCCATGCCAGTGTCGGTACTTCGAGGGAGGTTTTCCAACGCTTTCGCGAAGTTCCTTAATTTAAGAACCTCTTTTCCCTGTGAGCGTAGCCCTGCTAACACCTTTCTAGACACCTACTTGGTGTATAGCATTGATCGTTAAGTGAGAAATTTCCCGAGGAGTAGCATATACTCACAGTAGGATCGGGATCCAAATATCATCGCGTGACGAAACTGAAGGAATCCTACCAGAATCATCACACTCCAAATAGTATGCAACGCTAGCAAGTTTTAGTACTTATGAAATTCCCGATGTTGATTTTTGCCCCATGCTCTTATGACCTTGACTTTGGCCAACAAATCATAAGTCACATGTCAAGTTCTACCCGTCGTTCTCCAGGTTAATTTGAATCCACCCGCACCTACCCTTGACTTTGGCTAACAAGGCAGTACGACTGTTCCAAACCAACGCATCTATCTATGCTGCACATGAATACCCAATAGCTACCAATCACTATGCCTTGACTTTGCCAACAAACACAGCTTGAATACTATTGACTATTCATGTGAAACGACGGAGGGCTACGAATGGTTTTGGCGAAACCGTGAACGTAGAGAACTTGATATAATCGATGGAACGAGATAACTTTTAAAAGGAGTGGCTCAAACTCCGCATTTAAAAGTTAGTTTTGAAAAGAACCGAGTGGTTTTTCGAAAGTGTTCCAACGACTTTTACATGGTTTATTTTCTTTCATTAGTTCTTTTAATGCGTGATATTCTTGCATTAGTTCTTTTAATGCGTCCCATCATTTAATCCTACCATTGCAGAAAACAACCAAAATATGACGTACGCTTATGCCATTCGCATTCGCCACGGGGCCCCGTCATTACCCGTTGAGTTACTTAACTAACGACAGAGCGGGGGCTGGGCTAGCGCGGCTCTAAAATATAAGCAACGCCTAAATAATATCATATATAGATATATTGCAATGATAGACATTTCAGATCACAGATGAACATATTGGATATACTAGGAACCTGCAATTCGTACGAGCCTGTAACGAAAAGCAGATTACACGGTCGCGGTGAATAGCCAATACCCCACCCAAGACCCCTACGGGTGCGGCAAACTACCCGCCAAGTACCCGAAGCGAAGCAACCTCCCTCATCCCCGTGAGTAGGCCACTCGGCACTTCGGCATACCCGGTAGTTTGTGCACCCCCTCCATGGGTCTATCCTAGGAGCAAAAACAGTAAAAAGAAATTATAAAATGACGGCTACAACCCTGACCCGGTTGTGCGGCCATACAAATAATTATTACATCAATTTACAAATTTACATGAATTGAAAGAAAAGAAAACTCTCGTCTCACAACCCCCGGCTATTCACCCGCGACAATCCAATGAATTCATATACACATTCCAATGACATTACAGATCACAGATTTGTATAACCCCCACTAATCGACATATAGCGATTAGCAGACGTTCAATACAAATATCACATCACAGAAAAACCCGTCAGCTTAAGTCTTTTAGAAGTTCGATCAAAAATACGGATTTATAGGCCCCAAACACAAAATTTTCTTTCTGGAAAATCTGGGCAGAAAATACATATTCAAAAAATTCCAAAACAACCCCAGAAATACACTGCACCAAAGATGGAACCCGGCCGAGTCAACTCGGCCGCGGAACCGCGGCGGGAGCGTGCTCCCGCCGCGTTTCCGCGGTGCTTTGAATCGATCGTGGGACCAAATTTGGTGGTTATCCAAATAAAAGCCTGAGCCGATTTTTAAGATGAAAATTATCAACTTTTGAACAGAATAAAAATCGGCAGAAACTTGACTTTTTTGGGTTCGTTTTGCGACTTTTCTTTGATCGATCTTCTAGCTACTTTGCTAACATGTTAGATAGAGTTTAACAAGGCTTTGATACCACTGTAAGGCCATGCTACCTCTCCCGGTACTTTCGGGCATGCGGAATTTGATAAAAAACGATTTTCTTAGAGGTGGTAACATGGACTTAAAACCCGGATCTTTGTTAAACATCTAACTAACAACCTAACTACGAGTTGCTAACTACTCGGTTACGGGGTTATACCTTTCTTTTTCTCGAACTCCTTCGTCTTCAAGCTTCGATGGTCGTCCGAATCGGCTTCTCCCCGTCGTCTCCTTGCGCCGAAGATAGATCCACCTGAAAGCTTCAACCTTTGGCTCCTTCTTCGAACTTTGAAGAAACTAGTTCACTCGGTTTGCTAAACCGTGTGAACTAGAGTGAGTAGAGAAGAGTTTGTATGGGATTTTATCTATGGTTCTTGGTTCTCAACTCATGAGACAAGTGAACCATAGACCAAGTGAGGGAGAGCAAGAGGAAGGAGTTGAGAGCTCAAGAACAAGAGAGAGAATGAGCATGAAAGAATGAGAGAAGACTTTTCTCATTTGGCTCTCATAATCCAAAACAATCATAACACATCATATCAATCAAGTATTTTGTGATGGTTTAAGCAACCATAGCCATATCATTTCATGCACTCATTTTGCACAAAAGAGCAAGCAAGCAAAAGTCTTTGCCATGAAATGATAGCTATGGTTATCATGATGGTCAACTAGTCAAGCCTAGTCAACCGGTCAACAAAGTCAACAAGTCAACAAAGTCAACCCCTCAACAACCATGTCCCTATAATACTTAATTAATATAATTGTTAATCACATATCATATTCTCATTAGGGTTGAGCAAAAAGTCAATAGTCAACGGTCAACTGTCAACAACCCTAATGAGAATCCTCTGCCTCTGTCTCTCCGTCAACTGTGCATACACACCCGCATCCGCGTTCCGAGGAACACGAATGCATACTGGATAAATCCAATCCCAAAAGGTACACTAGGATCTGGCTTAAACCAAAGCCCGCTAGTGTAAACTGTCCGGACACTGTACCTGCACAAGTGCACGGATGTGACCGAACCCTGTCGCAAAACCATGCGACATGTCACAAAACCACGCGACCTCTACTCTTTTGCCTAAAGGAGAATAGCTTTCTGTGTGGGACTCTAAAAACTCGACACTATGCTGGCAGTGGGTTTAACCATAGACCGCAAGCGGCACTAGCTGTGCGTAACGGTCCCCAGGTAGATGCCGACAAGAAGACTGACGAGGTGAAACCCATCTGAACTCCTACTGAGCCTGAATGTGACATTCTCCGTACAGTTCGGTCTGTTCGTCTGATACATCGCATGGCGGGCCTAGGGGGCGGTAAACGTCAGTCCCCCAATAGCGGTACAAGTCGTGTCGGAGTGAAGCCCAAAACACCCTGAGATAACACTGGAAGCCTACCAGTATATCTCGTTTGCCCTAGCCAGGGACTACTCGTGTAATGGCTCTCCTAGACACAGCGCGATGTCAACCCCCAATACCGGTAGAGACCAATCCTGTCTAACCATCACTGCCTCCAAGTGCCTCGGGTTTGCACCCAACTACTACCTGTTTGCACGACTCCTTTAAGCCGTTGTAGGGTAGTAATCAAAGTGCAGTGGGAACACACTCGAGGCGAAGTGACAGTGTCAAGTCAGCGGACTAAGCTGTACTCATGTCACCTGGGAACTGATAACTGTGGATAGGCATAATACCAACTAGTCAGTTCCCGACGAGTCCTGTCCAGTGTACCCGTAACCTAACGAGCACACGCATACTATCTTAAGTACGACGTACTGACGGCTGTGGGACAGACCGTCTCCCACACTGGGATAAGAAGCGCATGTGCTAGTCTACTCCGGAGTATCGATGCCCTGTCTCGATAGTCCTGCGACTAGGGACCTGCATAAGGATGTGCTTATAGATTACCCAGCCCCACTAGTGTGACTGCCATCACATCGCCGGTAATCAAGCAAAGATCCTAAGGGCTCCACTAATGTGTGTAGGTGATATACTAAAATAAACACATGTACACATTTGAAGTAGAAACAAACCAAGTAGCATACTACTATTTTGAGCAAGATTGTACAAACAAGGTGAATATCCCAAGCTTCCATTAAGTAATATACAAACTAGTATGATACAGTAATGGCCTCTAGGGCATATACACTAACAGGTACATGGTGGACCCGGTGCGGTACCCTCGGGCAAGAAGATCGCAGGAGATGGCGTTGAGCCTGGCAGGGGAGCACTACCGACCGGTGATATTACACGACGTGTCGGAAATCCAGAGGATACCGTCGTAGTCTTGAGATGGATGGTTGGGGCCGATTTGGACTGACGGCGCCCTAGATATTGTGACTGAGACATTGAGATTTTGAGATATTGAGGTACAAAGATTGTGATACAGAGATATCGAGATATTGGGATTTATGTTTTGTGCCGATGCTAGGCATTGTTTATGCTGATTTCATTTATGATACCTCATTTTAAAAATACAGAAATCTCACAATTTATGAAAGCAGTTTTCTTCAGTACATGCTTTCTGTTTCATGCATTCATACATCATTCATATGATACATTGCTACCTGAGCACTGACACGGGCACTTGGGATTACACTTGGGTTAGATATTTACACTAGCCATGGTTATAGATTGCTGGTTATATTTGAGGATTATATATTATGACCGTATGACTTAAGATTGCGTCATACATGCGATTTCTATTTGTAGATCTTTTTCTACTCACGAGTTGGCAACTCACCCCCATTGTGCCCCAGTTTCTTGCAGGTGTTGCCGTACGGGTTTCATTACAGCTTTGCGGGCACAGCTTTCTTCAGGTGACTTGCTAGTAGGTGGGTTATTTGTATCATACCCATCATTATACATTGTATATTATATTCAGTTGTATCTGGAAGTTCCATCAACCAAACATGTACTTATTTGAGATAGAGACCAGTGATGTTATTCTTTCGACCTTAGAGTCGCACGTTATACTTCTGTGGATTCATGATGTTGGAGTTTCCTTTCTATTGTGATCCTCGCCTTTAGGCGTTGTATATTATGTTGCTAGCTGGTTGACTCATAATGGTTTTCCTACTCCCTACTACTTTTCTTGGTTTGGATTTCTGGGTTCAGCTTACTTAGAGTACGTACTCCTCGAGACGTTCCTTGTCTAAGTACCGGTCATGTTCCGTACTTTCGGGTCATGACAGTGAAGTGATGGGTGGTCCATTCACTTTGCTGAAGGGGGCTACCTAGCTTCAGGTTTTGGCGGGTAACTTGCCGCGCTCGTAAGGGTCTAGGTTTTCATTGCACAATCTATCCACACGACCAGGGGAACGTAGGGTTTCAGTTGCGGCACAAAAGAAACCCGGGGCTCTCAGATTATCTCTATTGTTCTGTCATGCTTATTACTTTTATGTGATTTTGCATTTATCACGCCTGGAGAGATTATTATATACTGATATATATACTAGTAGATGTTGTATATTTTTTACACCCGTGCTAGTCCAGTCCCCGTTCTGTCGTTAGTTAAGTAACCTAACGGGTGATGACGGGACCCAGTGGCGAATGCGGATGGCATATAGGTACATCATATTTTCGTTCTTTTGTGGTGTGATTAATTGATCGGACTGCGTTGATTCAGATCAATGCAAGGAAACAGACCTATTCGATGTTGTTGGAAATTTTTTCAAAAAGTTGTTATTGCAAGGACGTTCTCTTTTGTTTTGCACAGTGGTATTCGGTTATGAATATCCAGCACCTCATTCGATAAGGAAAGGGCCAAGATCCCTTCACCGGGAGTGACCTCTTGGACAGAGGTTTGCGTCAGGGTAATAAATTCACTATAGTCGATTACTTTTTGATTTGCATCGCGGTATTCAGTTAGAATATCCTGCACCTCATTCTACGAGGAAAGAGCCGAGATCCCTTCACCGGGAGTGGCCTCTTTAGCAAAGGTTTTCGCCTCTATATTTTTGTAAAAAGATATTAGGTTCCTTCAACGATATCAAGTTCATTACGTTAATGGATTTTTCGCCATAAACCATTCGTAGCCCTCAGTCATTTCAGACGGGTAACACTTAGTAATCATGTTATGTATGTTGGCCTTCGTCAAGGCATAGTGTATGGTAGCTATTTGTTACTTTTCTGTTTCATAGATAGATGCATTGGTTTGGGACAGTCGTACTACTATTTTGGCCTTCGTTAAGGGTATGTACGGGTGGGTTCAAATTAACCAGGATAATGACGGGTAGAACTTGACATGTGACTTTTGATATGTTGGCCTTCGTCAAGGTCATAGGAGCATGGGGTAAAAATCATATCGGGAGTTTCAAACATACAGGAAACTTGCCAGGCACGTGCATACCATCTGGAATGTGATAACTTGAGTGGATTCCATCAGGTTATCATGCGATGATAGTTGGATCCCGATACCCACTGATGAGTTGGTTTACTCCTCGGGTGATCCCGACTAATTCTTCTTTCAGGTTTGGAGGAGAATTTGAGGATACAGTGGGAGACATCCTGATTTGATAAAGTGATTAACCATTATGATCTAGGTTAGAGTGCACTCTGGGTGTTTCTTTTCTCACTCTCTTTGACAGCGACCATGGCCCGACCATGGACTATAACTCAGTAACCAAGTTAACCGAACTTTCTTAAAACACTGGCTTTTGGATTGTCTGAGTTCCATACAACAATGCCACTCCTTCTTTTACCCTTTGCTTTTCTCCGGAACATTCCGTAGCACTAAGTAGATCTACTTCCATTTGATAAATCCATCATATAATTACATACGAACTCAAATGAACTTTTTCGAAGATGGATTCTGGTTCTTGAAAGAATGAATAGGACTATTCAGTTTTCTTTTTGTTTTACCTTCTCTCAGGTAGTTAGGGCTCCTAGGATTAGGAGAGGGTACACCTATTACACTTATTGGATAGTCTTCTTCCAAGCCATAGGTAGGTGTCGAAAGGTAGGGAAAGGAGCAAACCAATTAGCCTAAGTTGGGTGTACATAAGGTAATAAGTAAAGAAAAAATAAAGGGATTTGAAAGAGGGTAAAGTAAATTGCGACTGCTATCATTCACGACCAAACCGCGTATTTCATCGCCACTCCTAGTTCACCTTTGCTTTTCTCCGGTTCAGGAGAAATAGAATAAGGTTTATTCAGTTGTCTTTTATCATCACCTTCTCTCAGGTTGCGAGTACTCTTAGGACTAGGAGAGTACACCAATTATGCTTATTGTATAGCCTTCTTCCAAATCAAAGGCTGGTGCCAAACGGTAGGGATGGAAGAAAACCATTTAGCCTAAGTGTGGTGTACAGAAGGAAATAAGTAAAGAAAATAAAAGGGATTTGGAGAGATGGCAAAGAAATATACGGTTATAGTCATGAATCTGCATTAATGGAAGAGGCAATACTAGGAATACCCGGATACCGCGACGAAACATTTTAATGTTTCAGTTTCACTGTGCGTTGTTAATAAAAAAAACAGATTTCCCAATTAGATCTTTACTCCAGGGTATGTATTTACCAGGTTTGATTCTCACATCTGTATGGTTTTAAAAAGTTATATTTGAGGAAATCGCCTAGGTTTTTGCCGGACGAAAAATATTTGGTTTTTGAATATCCATTGATATGCAGCAATTTCAAACTGATATATCTATACGTTTATTTCATAAAGTGAGATATGACTTTTTGAAATTATGTCCATGACATTTATCTATATCAGTTGATGGTTAGGTAAGGAGCATTAAACAGCGGTGTAATTCTTCATAACCACAGTACAGTTTTCAACCTACGACGCACAGGGTTTGAGTTATTTAACTCAGGGGACTTATACAAAGTATTGTATGTTGTCCAATGTCCTTTAGGACAAAGGGGTTGGTCTTCATACTATATTCTGTTTACTTGTGACGTCTCAAGATTTAGACAGGTGTTTCGTAGAAATACAACGTCCAAGTTTTTAGAAGTTATCGGTACAAGAATAAAGTAGAGAACCACGTGATGCAAGTATCAGGATTCTTCAATGTGATCAAAGATGTAGATACTTGTGTTTGGTATTCAATCGATAGTAGTGGTTATGAGAACTTGCTTCTCTTTCAGGTTACTCATATCTGGATGCACTCCTAAGTTGAGTAATGCTGATCGGCCTCTCTCCATTTGGATGACATGCACTGGAGACAGCTGCATCATTTGAATCTGGTTCCAATTAAATCAGTGCATCTATTTCTATATGGTATATAGAATGGTTCATATCCTAACGATGTTAAGGTATTTGGAGTTGTCCGGCTTATGCTTAAAAGCAGACTCTGGATAACTCAAGGCACGATTCTGTAATGGCAGTTTGTGGGTTATTCCAGGCTATGACGAGGGGTGACTTTCTACCATCTGAAAGATCAATAGTGATATTGTTCTTGACTCGCCACATTTTTAATAAAATTGACTTTTTCAGAAAACAGTAGTGAAAGTATGGTAGAACTGGAAGTGATTCCAGAACCGCAAACGATTACTGAAAATTTAGTGGAACCTAAAGATTCAATTGGGTTTGACATTCAATTAGCCAGTCAACAGATATGGTGGGTAGCCTCAGGTGCCCGAGAGGTACTTCGGTATCATCAAAGACGGTGGCAGGGAGGTTCTTGTTTACCCAGACTTCACACTACTGTTATTCCCGACTATGAGACCCGGCAGGAGGATGAGTATAGCGTCGTTCTAAATTAGTTTTAGAAGTGCACGTGTATATAACTCTGCCAAAGGGTTGTTGTAGTCTGTGGGAGCAGCGGAAGAATAGTGGACAAGTTGCTTATGTCTATTTATAGACTGAAGCAGATATAGCGGAGATAGATCATCTGTTTTTGATGTGACAGTCAGAGGTTTTGACTTCATCAGAATAGGAGATGGATCTATTAAGAAGGTAATAGGGTGTGATGTCCGGATATTTGGATGACATACACATAGTAGGAAGTGAAACTCCTATACTACGATCGGTTAAACTGTGGTTGTCATACAGTGGTTTCTCTACATAGGATTTGGATATTATATCCGGCATTCTGGTAACTAGATCTATGGTTATAGATCTGGATTTGGAAAGTGTCCGAATTTGGATACCTAGACAGCATTCTAAAAGTATTTTAGAATGGATGACTCCTGGCATGGTGGTGCACCTACAGGTTGTTAGTTAAATATATGCCCTAGAGGCCATTACTGTACATGGGATGTATATTGTAGTGGATGCTGGGACATATATAGGTAGGACTTTCTTGCTCGACATGATAGTACGCTATCTGGTTGCTCTTTATCTTAACATGTATACTTGCTGTCTCTCTATTACATGTTGCTAAAGCCCTTAGGATGTGTACTCGACTTCCAGGACTGTGATGTAGATCATACTAGTGGGGCCTGGGTAGTCCATGAGTACATCCTTCAATGTTCCTAGTCGTGGAAATATGAAGACGGGGCATCGATATTCCAGAGTAGACTAGCGTATATCTTCTCGACCAATGTGATGGGCGATGGATGATCCCATATCCATTTGTGTTTGACATCAGAGATGGTATAAGGGTGCTCAGTGAAGACTGCGTACACTGAACGGACTCGCCGAGAACTGCCAGATGGTATTATATCTCACGTCAGATGGCAGTTCTCTGGTGACACTGGTACAGCTTAGTCTGTTGAACCGAGATCGTCATAGAGTCTTGTGTGTCTCACACAGTGCTTTGATTTCCACCCAACCACGGCTCTACTGAGTCGTGCAAACAGGTGGTTTTTGGGTACAGTCCCGATTCACATGGAGGCAATGAGCGATAGAAGGGGATTCGTCTCTCCCGGTATTGGGGGTTGATGTTGCGCTATGCTCGACTGGCCATAACTGGAAATCCTTGGCCAGGGTTGCACTGATTTACTGGTAAGTGTTATCAGTAGTTTCATGCTTGTTATGGACCTTACATCGGCATGACTTATCGAGCTACTGGGGTCTGACGTTCACCACCCCTAGGCGAGATATGCGACATATCAGTCGAACAGACCGGACTGTGCGGCAAGTGTTACTGGTTGGATTCACAGGAGTGTGAGCGGGCTTGCTCGTTGATCTTCTGATCGCTCAATTCCCGGGTGGCCATTACGTTTAGCAGACCGCTTACGGCTTGTGGGTGTTTGATATGATCATCACCTACTGCCGGCGTATTGGCGAGTCTTTAGAGTCCTACAAAGAGGTTTCCTAGCTCAAGTGAAACGAAATAGGAGCGCATATAAGATATGTGCGGGACCGAGAATAATACCAGTATGTGATACTGTATTCTATTCTCGCGATTTGTATCATCGAACGGTTATATAAGATATAGCCGGGTTACCGAATCAAATGTTGATTCGATATTTTGATACACTTGATATTAGACGGTTATATGCAGTATGACCGGATCATTAAATCAAGTGTTGATTTAATGATTTAATGTATAATTATATATTTGATATATTACTTTACATTAACTAGTACTGGTTCACTTAAGATTATTTTTTCTCACTAGATTGTGCACATTGTATATATGATATATGTTTGTGCACTAGTTTGTATCATGTTTGATGATACATGCAAACTTGGGTGTGTGTATGCTTTAAACCATGTTTAGGTTAATGGTTAGGGTTTTAATTTATTTATTTATTTTGGTTAAAAAAATAAATGGTGGCTTTTCTTTCTTTGCTAGAAGTTTCTTAATACTTCAAGCAACTTTGACAAAATCTTAACCATTTTGTTTTTATCCTTTGACCTAACCATTTATCTAAACTATGGTTTGCTCTCTACATGAGTTAACTTCACCCATGATTGCATTATGATATGTCTTCACTTGATTTATTATTTTTAATAATCCTTTTTCATTTTCCTTCTTCTTCTTCTTCATGAAGAAGAAAGCTTACTTGAAAATTCCCAGTGAAGAAATCAGGTGAGAAATCCAATTCTAAAGTGAACCCACTTCCTATTTCTTCATCCTCTACAACTTGCCATGTAGTAGAATGTGTTATCTTCACAAGTTTCATGACCTAGTGAAGACGGAGCTTGAGTTTGAGTCTTCTCGTCGTAGATCATCGTCGGCATCGAAGTCAACGACCTAGCCCGCTTATTTCTCCGACGAAACCAACGCTAGAGTCCGGGATACCGATGATCGCAGCGGAGGGACGTCAACACGGAGCTAAAGAAGTGGAGAATCGGATCTACAAAGGTTGTACTCCCTTTCACTTAGTAGCAAAGTAGTTTGCTTGGTTATTTTTTTGTTTCGCCTATCCTCTAGTTAACGATCTTCATTAGGGTTTCTCGGCACATAAATTTTTGATTTTGGCATAGTTGATGCCTTGTGTAACCTCTTGAGTGTGCCTAGAAACCCTACAGTGGTATCAGAGCCTAGCTAGAGCTTTACGCGATGTGTAGACGAAGTTAGAAACCCGATCGAACCCCGAAACCCCCAAAATACCTTTCTTTGTACATTTTTCAAAACAGTGGAATTTTGTGAATTAAAAATGCTCAGAAAATAGAGCAAGAAATTCTAAGGAATACTGCAGAAAACGACAACCTAGGGCTACAGTGGCGCTGCGGAACCGCGGCTCTACCCTACTTGTTGCGGCGGTTCCGCGGCCGTATGTGATGACTAGGCATTTCTTTTTCTGCAGTTATACCCGTAGGTGATTCCTGTTTCTTCTGGGAAATTTTTAATCTGTATTCAACAGTTGAGTTTTCTGGGTTGTTTTGGGGACTCGATGATTCGATCGGTTTGTATAACTTTGTTTTTGTTTTTCCGGGTAATTTTAGAACATATTAAAAAGTTCGACCGGATATAAATAACCCAACATTTCCCCTGCCGGAAAATTTTCAAGTGTTGGATTTTTCCGTAGTTTAAGAAAGTTCTAAGTAGTGCAAGTAACGCGATGGACCCTCTAGAAGACAACAAACCTTAACTCGAATATTTGACCGTCTTGAACTGCCCTTTGAACCTTAGGGTTTGGGGCAGTACGGCGTGCCACATGTGAGGCGTTGGCTTGACCCTTCTACGGCTGGACCGTTGGTACTGTGGCATGAAGTGGATGTTTTAAAACTTATTTCATGTGTTGAGCTTTCCGGGAAAACTTAGGTGTTTTGATTGTTCGATCGGAAAGTTTAACATTTTCTATTTATCTGGAATGTGATACAATATTTGGAATCCACAAATAGTTATGAGATAACTGATTTGAAATGTTATAAATCTAGCAGTTTAGTCTCACTTGATCGGTTGCCACGGGATTTTGATGTGATCAAAAGTCCGTCGAAATCACGTTGCGTACGCGGATACTCGCCGGTAAACTTAATAGATAACCACGCCCCATAGCCCCGACCAAGTGACTGTAGGAGAACCCCGTCGCCGAAAGCATCCGTTCGGGTGCTCGCGGCAGCGGTGTTCCGCCTCAGTGCACTTCATCGACGGTATCGGGGGTGCGGCCGTCTACTAAAGTTTGCGACGAGCATTCGTTCAGAATGCCGGGAATCTTGTTGAATTGCCCGACTTTATATTGAAAAGTGTTTTCGATATTGAGACTAAAATGCGGGGTTTATAATTGTTAGGCATGCGATGTTTAAGGAATTCATTTGTTAGGCATGCGATGTCTAAAGAGGTTGCGGATTTCAACTATTGTAGTTTTACACTTTCTTTTCTGCGACCGTAAGTGTAATATGTGATATCGCCGGTTTCGTTGCTATATCTCAACGACAATTGGGATGGGCATATTTACTTAGGTTGATGACATGTGATGTTTTGTGTTGCTGGATATGTTATATTGGATCGTCGTGTTTGAATAGCCGGGTTTTTTTTATGTGTGATGAGTGTTTTTCTTTTTCATTCATGAAAAAAACTTGTATGTAATATTCTTTTATTGGGGCACTTTCGGGTTGAGGTTGATGTCACCATTGTATATTATTTACTTTTCCGCATTAGGATAGACCCAAGGCGGGGAGCATAAGTAACCGGATTCTAGGATCCAGTGGGAGACCATCTCGAGGAGTCGAGTCCGGGTCTCCTAACTCTAGAATTGGTAGGGTTACTTGCCGCTTTCGTAGGGGTCTAGGGGTATGGGATTGGCTATTCATCACGACCGTGGAATCCGTGTTTTATACAGGCTCAAAATAAAACACGGACGTCCTAGTATATCCAATATTTCATATGATATTTTCTGCTGCGTTATCTGTGATGTGATCATGTGATTTGTTCAGATGGATACTTTATATACTATATACGATATATTATATAGACGTTGCTTATGTTTTAAACCCGCGCTAGCCCTGCCCCGCTCTGCCGTTAGTTACCTAACCTAACGGTGCAGACGGGACATCGAGGCGAATGCGGATGGCATAAGAGTACGTTGTATTTATCTGTGATGTTTAGGTGGACTTAAATGTTGAGAAATTCATTAATGTGATTAATGAAGGAAAATAAACCTAAAAGATGTTGTGGAATCTAATTTCAAAAATAGGTAGCTACAGTTCTTGCTTTGCATCACGGTGTTCCTTGTAGAACATCCTGTACCTTATTCGATAAGGAAAGGGCCGAGATCCCTTCACCGAGAGTGACCCCTTTAGCAATAACTGGCAGATGCTACAACCCTCGGTTTGTCTTTTGATCGCTTCTATAGTTTTTGCTTTGCACAGCGGTATATATGATATATCCTGCACCTTATTTGATGAGGAAAGGGCCGACGATTCCTTCACCGGGAGTGACCCTTTTAGCAAAACTAGAAAAGCCTCAAAAACACTCCATTTAAAAACCATTTGATTCCGCAACGAGATCAAGTTCAAAGCGTTAAAGGTTTTCATAAAAACCATCCGCAGCCCTCCGTCTTCTTAGGAAGTAGAGTACTTAGTATTCGTGCTGTGTTTGTTGACCATAGTCAAGGCACAGTGTACGGTAGCTAAGTGATGTCTTCCTACACCGCATATGTTGCGATTAGCTAGGACAGTCGCGTGACTTTGTTGACCTTAGTTAAGGGTCATGTGGGTGGGTCTAATTAATCATGAAATGACGGGTAGAACTTGACTAGTGCTTATGATTTGTTGACCATAGTTAAAGTTATAAGTGCTAGGGGTAAAAACCTTTATCGGGAGTTTCAAGTATTGAAATTTGCAATGAGATTGCATTCCTTCTATATGATAGTTGGATCCCAATACCCACTGCGAGTAATTGTTACTCCTGGGAGTGTTTTGCACTTTGCAATTAGCCGATCAAGTAGGTATCTAGAAAGGTGTCAACGGGGTTACGCCCCTGGGAAAATGAGGTTTAATTTAATTAGGTCCGTGCGAAAGCATGGGGAACCTCCCTCAAAATTCCGGCACTGGCCTGGCTGAAAGTTTGGCAAACTTGTAGAGTGTAATTAATCCCGGCTAGTCTTTCCTTTTAGGGTTTGAAGGAAGATTTGATAAAAACAGTGGGAGCCATCCTGATTAGATAAAATAAATAACCAATCTAATCTTGCAAGAGCGCACGCAGAGTGTTTTCTTCTCTCTCTCTCCAGGTAGCGACCATGTCACGCCTTAATCAAGATAATAAAATGGATGTATTGACCGAACCCGCTTGTTATACTGAGCTGGGGAACGTTGGTCCCGCTCCAACTTATAATTGTTATAAGACCGAGCAGGAAATAGGGGAATACCAGGATTCCCAAGCCGCCCAAACGAAGAAAGTGCATGAGATGCATCTTCTTCGGGTGCGTTCATTACAAAGAACTGTTTCTCAGTATCCTCTACGTCCTGGGTATTAGATACCGGATCAGGATCCCGCATATGTAATCTGTTACATGTGCTATTGAAAGATAGAGAACAGAGAACGGGTGATAAGTTTCAAGAGACAGAAAACAGTGCAAGTGTTGCAGCCAAGTCTGTTGGTCACTATCACCCTGTATTACCAAAATACACTGATTCTCAACGAATGTTATTAGATACCGAACCTGTTATACAAAATCATATCAGTCTCTTTATTAGTGAAGAAAGGATATAATTTTGTATTGTTGGATAATGTTTTGAACATTTCCTATATCAATAGTTGATCGGTTCGGGCACGTTATCTAAAAGGATATACATTCTAAATCAGACCACAGTTCTTAACGTATAGAACACACACAAGAGGAAGAGTTCAGAATTGAACGATTCCTTCTTGAGGTATTGTAGACTAGGTCATATCAATGTGACCAGACTAGCTTAAGTTACATTTTAGATGCATATTTAAATCAGTTTGAATTTACATCTTATGAAACTTTCCACTCATGTCACAAAGATTAGATGACTATAGCTCTGTTTATTGGAAACATAGAAAGAGTTAGTAAACTCTTGGGACTGATACATGATGATGTATGTAAGGTCCCCTGTTTACACATGCCAAGACTGGTTCTTTGTACTTCCTTACATTCACTGATGATCTCTCAAGATTCGGACACATGTTCCTGTTGAAACACATGTCTAAAGCTTTTGAGAAATTCAAAGAATATAAGTTAGAAGTAGAAAACCAATACAGGTATAAGTATTATGTCCTTTGATGTGATCAGGGAGGAGAATACTTGAGCACGGGATTCCTTGACCATTCTAAAAGAGAATGAGATTCTCTCTCAGCATTACTCCTCCATATACACTACAGCACAACGGTGTATCGGGGCGGAGCAATCACACCATATATGATATGGTGCGCTCTATGATGAGTACTACTGGGTTACCTATTTCCTTTTGGGGGTTATGCACTTAAGAAGATGCATACCTATTCAATTAGGTTTGAATCAGATCACTGCCTACCACTCCATATAAGATATGGTGTGGGAAGAACCCATCTCTTAAGCAAGTTAAGATTTTGGGTTGTCCGGCCTATGTCAAAAGCAAAATCCGGACAAGATCAAGGCAAGGTCAGTTCTGTAGAACTGGAAAAATTTCCAGCTATACAAACTACAGCAGATGATTTGATAGAACTAAAGGATTCAATAGTCCCCAATGAACTTTAGCCTCTACGCCGATCTAGCAGGGTTCCTCACCTGCCTGAGAGATACTTCGGTTTCTCGATGACAGTGGGAGCGAGGATTTCGTCATGAGATGACGACCCAACTAGTTTCGAGCTGGCCATCGAGAGTAGGGACTCTGTAAGAATGGCTGGATGCTTAGCGATCTGAGATGGAATCCATGTACACCAACAAAGTAAGGACTTTGGATGCTATATCTGAAGGGTTAAATCCCCATCAGGAGCAAGTATATCTTGGGAAGATTACTTGGTGTAGATGGAAAAGTTGAGACTTCAAAGCTAGACTTGTTAAAGTTTTTCATCATCGACCAGGCATGGATAATGATGAAACCTTTTCCAGTCGCTATGCTTAAGTCCATCCGGATACTACTTGCTATTGCTACATACCATGACTACGATATCTGGTTGTTGGATTTCATGACTATTTTTCTAAATACTGATTTAGAAGAGAACGTCTATAAGTACACAGCCAGAGGGCTTCGTAAACAGTGGGAGCAGCGGAAACTTCTGTAAGTTGCTTTACAGATTAAAGCAGGCATCGCGGAGTTCGAACGTCCGTTTTGATGTGGTAGTCAAAGTGTTTGACTTCATCAAAATGGTAGATGAACCTTGTATATACAAAAAAATAGTAGAGAGTAAGGTGGTCATCCTCGTATTGTACGTGGACAACATACTCTTGATAGGATAAGAGTTTCCTATGCTACGCTCGGTCAATCTCCTCTTATCACATGGATTCTCCATATAGGATCAAAGTGATACCTCCTAAATCCTAGGTTTTATATTTATGGGATAGATCTAAATGGATATTAGGATTCTCACTAGGTGTAGTAAGATGGTATCAATTGATCCTGGGGAGAATCACTGGAAAAGTTCCAGGGTGATAAGGACGACTGAATGTTAGTCGCAGGCATTGTCTTTACCTCAGTAGAGGGACGGTATGTTGGAAGAGTTCCAAGCTAGATACCGTGGCAGATTAGACGATAAAGGCTGGTGACATCGCTATCAAAGATACTACAAAAGAGGAAGTTTGGGTGTATATTAGTTCATGAGATGAACTAGGTTCCTACCATTGTGTGACAATGGAAGTGAGGCTTTAGCCCAGGAACCCCGATCCCATCAGTGACCCAGACATATTCTGAGGCAGCATCACCTGATCATGGAGATAGTTGATCTCCAGGGTGATCGAGGTTAGGAGAGTAGACTCAGAGGACAACACGGCGGATCCACTCACAAAGGCCTTTTCCCATAGAGAGACTTATATGGGATGGTTGAATATGTGATACTGCAACCACTGCTACAGATGGCCCTAGGGCAAGTGGGAGATTGTTAGTTATATGTATGCCCTAGAGGCCATTACTGTACATGGGATGTATATTGTAGTGGATGCTGGGACATATATAGGTAGGACTTTCTTGCTCGATATGATAGTACGCTACCTGGTTGCTCTTTATCTTAACATGTATACTTGCTGTCTCTCTATTACATGTTGATAAAGCCCTTAGGATGTGTACTCGACTTCCAGGACTGTGATGTAGATCATACTAGTGAGGCCTGGGTAGTCCAGGAGTACATCCTTCAATGTTCCTAGTCGTGGGAATATCGAGACGGGGCATCGATATTTCAGAGTAAACTAGCGTATATCTTCTCGACCCATGTGATGGGCAATGGATGATCCCATATCCATTGGTGTTTGACATCAGAGACGGTATACGGGTGCTCAGTGGAGACTAGGTACACTGAACAGACTCGCCAAGAACTCCCAGATGGTATTATACCTCACGTCAGATGGCAGTTCTCTGGTGACACTGGTACAGCTTAGTCTGCTGACCCGAGATCGTCATAGAGTCTTGTGTGTCTCCCACTGTACTTTGATTTCCAACCAACCACGGCTCTACTGAGTCATGCAAACAGGTGGTTTTTGGGTACAGTCCCGATTCACATGGAGGCAATGAGCGATAGGAGGGGATTCGTCTCTCCCGGTATTGGGGGTTGATGTTGCGCTATGCTCGACTGGCCATAACTGGAAATCCCTGGCCAGGGTTGCACAGATTTACTGGTAAGTGTTATCAGTAGTTTCATGCTTGTTATGGACCTTACATCGGCATGACTTATCGAGCTACTAGGGTCTGACGTTCACCACCCCTAGGCGAGATATGCGACATATCAGTCGAACAGACCGGACTGTGCGGGAAGTGTTACTGGTTGGATTCACAGGAGTGTGAGCGGGCTTGCTCGTTGATCTTCTGATCGCTCAATTCCCGGGCGGCCATTACGTTTAGCAGACCGCTTGCGACTTGTGGGTGTTTGATATGATCATCACCTACTGCCGGCGTATTAACGAGTCTTTAGAGTCCTACATAGAGGTTTCCTGGCTCAAGCGAAACGAAATAGGAGCACATATGAGATATGTGCGGGACCGAGAATAATACCAGTATGTGATACTGTATTCTATTCTCGCGATTTGTATCATCGAAGGGTTATATAAGATATAGCCGGGTTACCGAATCAAATGTTGATTCGATATATTGATACACTTGATATTAGTCGGTTATATGCGGTATGACCGGATAATTAAATCAAGTGTTGATTTAATGATTTAATGTATAATTATATATTTGATATATTACTTTACATTAACTAGTATTGGCTCACTTAAGATTTTTTTTTCTCACTAGATTGTGCCCATTGTATATATGATATATGTTTGTGCACTAGTTTGTATCATGTTTGATGATACATGCAAACTTGGTTGTGTGTATGCTTTAAACCATGTTTAGGTTAATGGTTAGGGTTTTAATTTATTTATTTATTTTGCTTAAAAAACTAAATGGTGGCTTTTCTTTCTTTGCTAGAAGTTTCATGATACTTCAAGCAACTTTGACAAAGTCTTAACCATTTTGTTTTTATCCTTTGACCTAACCATTTATCTAAACTATGGTTTGCTCTCTACATGAGTTAACTTCACCCATGGTTGAATTATGATAAGTCTTCAATTGATTTATTATTTTTAATAATCCTTTTTCATTTTTCTTCTTCTTCTTCTTCTTCATGAAGAAGAAAGCTTACTTGAAAATTCCAAGTGAAGAAATCAAGTGAGAAATCCAATTCTAAAGTGAACCCACTTCCTATTTCTTCATCCTCTACAACTTGCCATGTAGTAGAGTATGTTATCTTCATAAGTTTCATGACGTAGTGAAGATGGAGCTTGAGTTTGAGTCGCCTCGACGTAGCTTATCTTCGGCATCGAAGTCAACAACCAAGCCCGCTTATTTCTCCGACGAAACCAACGCTAGAGTCCGGGATCCCGATGATCGCAGCGGAGGGACGTCAACACGGAGCTAAAGAAGTGGAGAATCGGATCTACAATGGTTGTAGTCCCTTTCACTTAGTAGCAAAGTAGTTTGCTTGGTTGTTTTTTTTTCGCTTATCCTCTAGTTAACGATCTTCATTAGGGTTTCTCGGCACATAAATTTTTTATTTTGGCATGGTTGATGCCTTGTGTAACCTCTTGAGTGTGCCTAGGAACCCTACACAGGTGAAGGAGTCACCCTCTCTAAAGGTGTCTTACAGACTAAAGGGGACAGGGATGTGCATGATTGGCATATCACTTTCTTAGGCAATTGAGTCAATCATGAGATGTCAAGTACCACACTAGATGTTGTTTTTGCACAAGATGCAATAAATTTATATATTGATTCAATCCTGGAGAAACGTTCGGAAGCAGTTTATGAACATAAGTGGATGTTCTAGGGATTTGATAACGGCGGCCTCCTTCGGGAGACGGTTATCATTCAAGGCTTCCAAGGTGACCTGGATGACAGAGTGACTGTCTGAGTTATAGTTTTCCCTCTTGACGAGGGGCAGTAGTTTGGACTGGTGGTCCAAGCGGATACTGAAGGAGGCATGGCGCAAGATACTGATTAAATTCAGTTGATGATACAGTCTAAGAAGTTTACTGGATTTGAAGTTTATTAGTGAACTGGATCCCATCAGATATCCAGACATATTCTAAGACGGGTATTGCTCATTTCGGGAGATGGCTTTCTCCACGAACTTGAGATAAAGAGAGACATAGAAAGAAACATCAGGGCGGATCCACTCACTGAGGCTATTTCTCGAACACAATAGTTTTACAAACGAGCTTTGTGAAACTGATTAGTAGAGGAGTTGGGTGTTCGGTATCACGCGGGTTGTGAGTATGAGACATCGCAATAATTAGCCATAAGTGCAGGTGGGAGATTGTTGGATATAGTGCCCTCAAAGTCAATTATTGGATCACAGGCACGTGATTTCAATGACTGAGGGAGGTCCTATACCGGTAGGACCGTCTTACTCGAGATGATAGTATTGTTGGATATAGTGCCCTCTAAGTCAATTATTGGATCGCAGGTACGTGATTGCAATGATTGAGGGAGGACCTATAACAATATGACTATCTTACTCGAGATGATAGTATACTATCTGGTTTGTCCTTATCATCGTATACATGCTTTAGTTCAATATTGCATGTTGATAGAGCACACAGGATTCTTGCTTGAATGCCAGCAGTATGATGGCGATCATATACATGGGAGCTGGGGTCTACAAGCACATCCTTAAAGTGTCCCTAGATGTGGGAGTTTCGAGACAGGGCATCGATACTCCAGAGTAGACTAGTGTATACACTCGAAACCCCGACGAGGGACGGTGGTCGGTCTCACAAGCCATTGGTGTCAGTTGATTCACCTAAGATGTATACAGGTGCTCATTGGGATATGAGTACACCGGACAGGACTCGCCAGGAACCTGCTAGTTGGTATTATACCTAGCGTCAGATAGCAGTTTCCTGGTGACATGTGTACAGGTTTGTTGATCGACCTGAGGTCGTCATTTGTCTCGTGTGAGTTCCCAATGTGCTTTGATTTCTACCCTACCACGGCTCAAAGGAGTCGTGCAAACAGGTCTTTTTTGGGTATAGTCCCGAGCCACATGGAGGCAAGTGAGCGGATCGGCAGGGGATTCGTCTCTCCCGGTATTGGGGGTGAGATCGCGCTGTGTCTAGGAGAGCCATTACACAAAGCCCTCGGCCGAGGTGGGAGATTTACTGGTAGGTACTTCAGAAGTATCTCAGGGTGTTCTGGGCTACTCTCTGACACGACTTATACCGCTATTGGGTGTCTTAAGTTACCTGCCCCTTAGGCCGATATGCGATACTCATAGACGAACGGACCGGACTGTATGTATATTGTCACTGTCAGGCTCGATAGGGTTTAAGGATGAGTTCGCTTGTCAGCTTCCCTTCCAATCAATACATAGGCAACCGTTACGTACAGCTAGTACCTCTGACATGTTAATGGTTATACCCAGTGCAAGTGTGTTGATGAGTCATTAGAGTCCCCCACAAACAGTTTCCCAAGTTCGGGCGAAACGTTGTAGAGGCCGTATGGTTTTATGGCAGGGTTCGGAAAATCCACGTGCGTTTACGCACGTGTCATATTTCGGGCAGATAATACCGGTGGGCTTTGGTTTAAGCCGGATCTGAGTATTATACTTTGTAGATATAATATCTTTGTCTCAGTTGCATTTGTATTCGGTCGTAATACAAATACGGGTATGTTTATACTGTTACGGGGTTATCCTGAAATTCGTTTCGGGATCACTTTTGGAAGTTGCCAATTTCCAGTTTTCTATCGACCGTATTAAACATTTGGTTTAATACGTATTTATCTTTTCTTGATGAGTGTGGATGGTTCTAGAAGCATCTAGATGGTGACTAGGATGATGAGGTGTTTGGTGACTCATTTGTGCATTAATTGATATGATGACTAGGTTATGATGATTCATTAGTTCATTAATGTTTATGCAAGGTGTTATCTTTGACTCATGCTTTTCTTTTTGTGCTAATGGTCATCCTCTCCCTTCCTACACTCACCCCCCTCCTTCATAAGTGGCTGGACCCTCTTGATAGAAAGGAGGTTGTTCATTTTTGGGAAAAAGATTAAGGTTTTGGTTAATGGAAATTAATATACTCATTTCTCATTTTCATCCGATCCAAAAGGCAACATCATTAATCGTTCGTCCATAGCTTTGGACGAAGCAAGAAAAAGTGTTCTAATCATTCTCTACATCAATATTGGTCATCTCTTTTAGCAAACTTGATGATCGAGTTGCCTCGCTTCAGAGGCAGGAGCCCGTTTAAAGATCCGTCGACGTGGTTCCACCTGGACGAGGAGACTGGAGATTCAGGAGATCGGAGCAGCCGCAACAAAGAGTGGGATGGTGGTTGAAGACCGAAGGACTCGGATCATTCGGTATAACATTTCTACCCACTTTGTAGTTTGTTAGTTTAGCTTTAATGGCAGATCCGGGTTATAGTATACGATAGCGCCAGTTAAAAAGTTTTTGTTCCGCATTTGGCGTCTGTTAGACGGTCGGGGCGCTACCGTGTACTTACAGTGCTATCGGAGCCTCACCATTAAGCTTTACTAACTTGTGCTAACGCGTTTAAAATATCGATCGAACGGATTTTCGAAAACTACAATTTTCAGTGCAAAAGTTTCTGTCGATTTTTAAAAGAGTCTAAAAATTATTTTGCATATACAAGAAAACAGAGCAGGCTTTTTTAAGCAAACAGTGAAAATTTGGTCACGTGATCCCACAGTACCGCTGCGGAACCACAGCCAGTATGTGGGAACAGTGCGCCAAATTTTTCCAGTGACCTTTCCATGGTAAATTGTGGTTTTTGGTATATTACTTTTGGGCCCAGATTTTATTACTGTACAGCAGATGTACGTGGGGCCTACTTTGGGAAGTTTTGTCGATCGAAATTTTAAACTTGTTAGTATGCAGTACTTATATTATATCTCCATCCGGGAATGTCATTTGAGCGGTAAATTGCGTCTAATTGCTATGGTTCTTTTAGACGGATTTACGAACGTGACATTCGCGTTGATGTTTTGTGTTGTACTGTGATGTTGCGGATATGTGGTGGTGGATAGCAGTGTGCAGTGGTAGTGCTGTTTGGATTTATTTGTACATTTGATATTGCGGGGCGAGCGTCCAACATGTGGACTTCCGTCACTGCCTGTTTGTATAATATTATTTTGGGGCACGACCGGGCTGAGGTCGATGTACCCGTTGTACATATTTTTATTTCTGTACTAGGTTTACCCCGCGACGGAGTGCACGGATAGCCGGGTTCTGGAGGGCAACGGGTTCGTATCTCATGGCTTTGAGAGGCAGAAGGGCCTCACTCTAGAATTGGCAGACTATTCTCCGCACTCGTAGGGGATACAGGTTGACCCAAGGAGGGGTGCTCAAGTTAACGGATTCCGTGAAATACCGGGTGGTCCATTCACTTTGCTGTAGGGGGCTGCCTCGCTTCAGGTTTTGGCGGGTAACTTGCCGCACCCGTAGGGGTCTAGGTTTCATTGCACACGCTATCCACACGACCAGGGGAACATCGGGTTTTCAGTAGCGGCTCTGTGAAACCCGGGGGTCCCAGATTATCTGTATTGTTTTGTGATGCTTATTACTTTTCTGTAATGTTGCATATTATCACGCCTGGAGCGATTATTGTATATTGGTATATATACTATTAGATGTTGTATATGTTTTAAACCCGTGCTAGTCCAGTCTTCGCTCTGTCGTTAGTTATGTAACCTAACGGGTGATAACGGGACCCAGTGGCGAATGCGGATGGCATATACGTACATTTTATTTTTCGTTCTTTTATGGTGTGATTGATTGATGGGACTGCATTGATTCTTATCAATGCAAGGATAAAACAAACCTATATTTAATGTTGTTGGAACAAATTTTAAAAAGTGTTATTACAAAGTCGTTTCCTTTTGTTTTGCATAGCGGTATTGAGTTAGAATATCCTGCACCTCATTCGACGAGGCAAGGGCCGATATCCCTTCACCGGGAGTGAACCCTTGGGCAGAAGTTTGCATCAGGGTAATAACTTCACTATAGTCGATTAAAAGTTGCTTTGCATAGCGGTATTCAGTTAGAATATCCTGCACCTCATTCCACGAGGAAAAAGCCGAAATCCCTTCACCGGCAGTGACCTCTTTATGAAAGGTTTTTCGCCACTATATTTTTATAAAAAGCTATCAGGTTCCTTCAACGAGATCAAGTTCATTACGTTAAAGGTTTTTTCGCCAAAAAACCAGCCGTAACCCTCCGTCATTTCTTATGGATGGTCAGTAGTATTCAAGCTATGTTTGTTGGCCAACGTCAAGGCATAGTGTTTGGTAGCTGCTGGGGTATTCATTTGTTGCATAGATAGATGCATTAGTTTAGGACCGACGTAGAGCCTTGTTGGCCTACGTCAAGGGCATGTACGATGGACCTAAATTAGTCAGGACAACGACGGGTAGAACTTGACATGTGACTTATGATTTGTTGGCCTACGTCAAGGTCATAAGAGCATGGGATTAAAATTACATCGGGAGTTTCAAACATACAAGAAACTTGCCATACTTGCGCATACCTTCTGGAGTGTGATAACTTGAGTGGCTTCCATCAAGTTATCATGCGATGATAGTTGGATCCCGATTCTCACTGATGAGTTGGTTTACTCTTCGGGTGATCCCGACTAATTCTTCTTTCTGGTTTGGAGGAGAATTTAAGATTACAGTGGGAGATTACCTGATTAGATAAAGTGATAACCATTCTGATCTAGGTTAGAGTGCTAGCAGAGTGTTTCTTTTCTCTCTCTCTTTGGCAGCGACCTTTGACCGACCCTAGACAATGACTCAGTGGCCAAGTTGACCGAACCTTCTTAAGATACTGGCCTTTAGATTGTCTTAGTTGCATAAGTCATTTGCCGCTCCTTCTTTTACCCTTTGCATTTTTCAGAACACACCGTATTACTACGGACATCCACTTCCATTGGATAGATCCATCGTATGGTTATATACGAACTCGAAGGAACTTCTTCGAGGATGGATCCAGGTTCACGAGAAATAGAATTGGTTTATTCAGTTGTCTTTTTTTATCACCTTCTCTCCGGTTGCGAGGGCTCCTTAGTTTAGGAGAGTACACCTATTACGCTTATTGGATAGTCTTATTCCAAACCATAGGCAGGTGCCGAAAGGTAGGGAATGAAGAAAACCAATTAGCCTAAGTAGGGTGAACAGATGGTAATAACTAAAGACAAAAATAAAGGGATTAGAAATAGGGCAAAGTAAATTGCGACTGTTAACATTCACGATCAAACCGCGTACTTCATCGCCACTCCTATTTCACCTTTGTTTTTTCCCCAGTTCGGGAGAAATAGAATAAGGTATTATTCAGTTGTCTTCTATCATCACCTTCTTTCAAGTTGCGAGTACTCCTTGGTTTAGGAGGGTACACCCATTATGCTTACTGGATAGTCTTCTTCCAAACCATAGGCTGGTGCCGAACGGTAGGGAAGGAAGAAACCATATAGCCTAACGATGGTGTACAGAAGGTAACGACTAAAGACAAATAAAGGGATTTGGAGAGGTGGCAATGAAATATACAGTTATAGTCATGAATTGGATTATGGAAGAGGCATTACTAGGAATACCAGAATACCCCTACGAAACATTTTCATGTTTCAGTGCATTGTTAAAGGAAAACTGATTTCCCGATTAGATACTTACTCCAGGGTATGTATTTACCAAGTATGATTCTCACATCTGTATGGTTTTACAGATGATGAGTGGGAGTAAGTCATTGGGAATTAGGTAATCATTCTCATTATATCGGAATTCGTTGTAATTGGTGATATTTGAGGAAATCACCTGGGTACAGTTTTCAACCTACGACGCACAGGTTTTGAGTTATTCAACTCAGCGGACTTATACAGAGTATTGTATGTTGTCCAGTGTCCACAAAAGGGGTTGGTCCTCGTACTCTGTTCTGTTTTCTTGTAACTTCTCTAGTTTTTAGACAGGTGTTTCGTAGAAATACAATGTCTATGTTTTGAGAAGTTGTGGGTATAAAAATAAAGTAGAGAACCAGGTATCGTATGTATCGGGATTCTTCAAAGAGATAGAAGACATAAATTCTTGTGATTGGTATTCAGTTGATAGTAACGGTTTTGAGAAACTTGTTTCTCTTTCAGGTTACTCGTAATTGGATGGATTCCTAAGTTGAGTAATACTGATAAGCCTCTCTCCATTAAGTTGATATGCACTGGAGACAGCTGCATGATTTGAATCTGGTTCCAATTAAATTAGTACCTTTATTTCTATATTGTATATAGAATGGTTCATATCTTAACGATGTTAAGATACGGGGAGTTGTCCAGCTTATGCTTAAAACTAGACACAGGATAACTCAAGGCACGTTTCTGTAATAGCAGTTTGTGGGTTGACCCTGGCTTTGAGAAGGGTTGATTTTCTACCATTTGGAAGATCAATAGTGTTCTTGACTCGCCACATTTTTTATTAAAATGTTTTTTTTTCAGAAAACAGTAGTGGGAGTATGTAGAACTGAAAGTGGTTCCAGAACCGCAAACGATTACGGAAAATTTAATAGGACCTATATATTCAATCAAGTTTGGCATTCCAATAGCCACTCCGCAGACATGGTAGGTAACCTCAGACACCCGAGAGGTACTCCGGTAGCCTCAACGACGGTGACAGGGAGATTCTTGTTTACCCAGACTTGACACTACGGTTGTTCCAGGCTATGAGACCCGGAAGGATGTTAAGTATAGCGTCGTTCTAAACTAGCTTTAGAAGTGTACGTATATATTATTCTGCCAGAGGGTTGTCGTAGTCAGTGGGAGCAGCGGAAGCATAGTGGGCAAGTAACTTATGTCTATTTATAGGCTTGAGCAAATATAGTGAAGATAGATCATCTATTTTTTTGATGTAACAGTCATGGATTTGCCTTCATCAGAATAAGGGGTGGATCTGTTAAGAAGGTAGTAGGGTGTGATGTCCTGGCATTTGGATAACATACACAGAGTAGAAAGTAAAATTCCTATACTACGATCGGTTGTACTTCGGTCGTCATACAGTTGTTTCTCCACAAAGGATATGGATATATTATCTGACATTCTGGTTACTAGATCTATAGTTTTAGATCTAGAATTGGGTAGTTTCCCAATCTGGGTACTTTGACAGTATTCTAATAGTATTTTAGAATAGATGACTCCTGGCATAGTGGTGTACCTGCAGGTGATGGAGTCACTCTCTCTAAAGGTGTCTTACAGACTAAAGTGGAGAGGGACGTGCATGATTGGAAGATCACTTGCTTAGGCAATTGAGTCAATCGTGAGATGTCAAGTACCACACCAGATGTTGTTTTTGCACTAGATGCGATAAGTTTATATTAATCCAATGCTGAAGAAACATAAGGAAGCAGTTTTAGAACATAAGTGAATGTTCTACGGATTTGATGACGGAACCCTCCTTCGGGAGACGGTTATCATTCCAGACTTCAAAAGTGACATGGATGACAGAGTGATTATCAGAGTTATAGTTTTTCCTCTAACGAGGGACAGTATTATGGACAGTTGGTCCAAGAGGATACTGTGGCAGGCATGGTGCTGGATACTGATTAGGTTCAGTTATCGATACAGTCTAAGAAGTTTGGATTTGGATTTCCTTTATGAACTAGGTCCCATCAGATATCCAGACATATTCTAAGACAGGTATTACTCAATTCGGGAGATGGCTTTCTCTGCGAACTTGAGATTTAGAGATATACAGAAAGAAACATCCGGGCGGATCCACTCACTAAGGCTATTTCTCGAACAAAATAGTTTTACAAACGAGCTTTGTGAAACTGATTAGTAGAGAAGTTGTATGTTCGGTATCACACGGGCTGTGAGTATGCGACATCTCAATAATTAGCCTTAGGTGCAAGAGGGAGATTGTTGGATATAGTGCCCACTAAGTCAATTATTGGATCGCAGATACGTGATTGCAATGATGGAGGGAGGACCTATACCGATATGACTATCTTACTCGAGATGATAGTATGCTATCTGGTTTGTCTTTATCATCGTATGCATGCTTTAGTTCACTATTGCATATTGATAGAGCCCACAGGATTCTTGCTTGACTGCCAGCAGTATGATGGCGATCATATACGTGGGAGCTGGGGTCTATAAGTGTTAGTTATATGTATGCCCTAGAGGCCATTACTATACATGAGATGTATATTGTAGTGGATGCTTGGACATATATAGGGAGGACTTTCTTGCTCGACATGATAGTATGCATCTGGTTACTCTTTACCTTAACGTGTATACTGATTGTCTCTCTGTTACATCTTGGTAAAGCCCTTAGGATATGTACTCGACTACTGGGACTATGATGAGATCATACAAGTGGGGCCATGGTAGTCGACGAGTACATCCTATAACTATTCCTAGTCGAGGGTGTATCGAGACAGGGCATCGATACACCAGAGTAGACTAGCGTATACGCATCTTGACCCATATGATGGGCGATGGATGATCCCATATCCATCGGTGTTAGAAATCAAGGATGGTGTACGGGTGCTCAGTGGAGACTGGGTACACTGGACGGACTCGCCGAGAACTCCCAGATGGTATTATACCTCACGTCAGATGGCAGTTCTCTGGCGACACTGGTACAGCTTAGTCTGTTGACCCGAGATCGTCATAGAGTCTTGCGTGATTCCTACTGTGCTTTGATTTCCACCTTACCACGTCCAAGAGGGCGTGCAAAATGGTGGTTTTTGGGTACAGTCCCGAATCACATGGAGGCAATGAGCGATAGGAGGGGATTCGTCTCTCCCGGTATAGGGAGTTGATGTTGCGCTGTGTTCGATTGGCTATAACTGGAAATCCTTGGCAAGGGTTGCTGAGATTTACTGGTAAGTGTTACCAGTAGTTTCTCAAACTGTTATAGACCTCATATCAACATGACTTATCGAGCTACTGGGGTCTGACGTTTACCACCCCTAGGCGAGATATGCGGCATATCAGACGAACAGACCGGACTGTACGGGAGTGTTACTGATTGGATTCACAGGAGAACTAGAGGGCTTGATTGTTGATCTTCTGAGCGCTCAATACCCGGGTGGCCGTTACGTTTAGCATACCGCTTGCAGTTTGTGGGTGTTTGATATGATCATCACCTACTGCCGGCGTATTGACGAGTCTTTAGAGTCCTACACACGGGTTTCCTGGCTCAAGAGAAACGGAGTAGGAGCACATATGTGATATGTGCGGGACCGAGATTAATACGATATGAGATACCGTATTCTATTCTCGCGATTCGTGACATTGATCGGTTATATGCGATATAGCCGGGTTATCGGATCAAGTGTTGATTCGATAAGTTGTTACACATGATATTAGTCGGTTATTGCCGGATTATTAAATCAAGAGTTGATTTAATAATTAAATGCATAATTATATATTTGATATATTACATTGCATTAAGTAGTATTAGCTCACTTATGATTTATTTTCTCACTAGATTGTGCACATTGTTTATATGTGATATATGCAAGTGTACAAGTTTGTATCATGTTTGATGATACACACAAGTTAGATGTATGAGACTTAAACCAAATTAAGGTTAAATTAGGATTTACTAATTTCCTAACAAATAACAAAAGAGGTGAGACTTTTGTCAAAGTTATCAAGCTTCATGAAGCTTGATAAACATTGACAAAGTCAACTCTTTTGTCATTCCTTAGGATATTAGTTAACCCAATCATTAACCTAATGCCTTGGTTAATTCTCTACATGAGTTAAGCATGAGGGCTTAACTCAACCATGGTGCCATAATTTATTGGATAAGTTTACATTTGGATGGAATTATTCTTTCTTCTTCTTCTTCATCAAGCTCCATCCAAAAGCTTACTAGCTCCAATGGTGCCATGAGAAAAAGAGTGAGAAAATCAATTCTAAAGTGAACCCACTTCCTACTTCTTCATCCTCTACCACTTTCCATGTAGTAGAGTGTGTTCTCTTCACAAAGTTCATGACCTAGTGAAGGAATAACTTGAATTAGTGTCTCCCCGACGTAGGTCATCTTCGGCCTCGAAGTCATCGTAGCAAGCACGTTCGTTCTTCTCGTGGAGCTTCTCTAGAGTCCAGAGTTCATGATCGCAGCGATGGGGACGTCTACACAGAGCTACTGAAGTGAAGGACCGGATCTACAAAGGTTGTAATCCCTTTCGCTTAGTAGTAAAGTAGTTTACTAGCTTCTTGTTTCGCCTTACCTCTAGTTAACGATCTTGCATAGAGTTGTTAGGCACATAAAAATTTATTTTGGCATGGTTGATACCTTGTGGAACCTCTTGAGTGTACCCAGTAACCCTACAGTGGTATCAGAGCCAAGCTAGAGCTTTAGGCGATATGTAGACGAAGTTAGAAGTCCGAACGAACCCGGAAAACCCCGATAAAACCTTTCTCTGTACATTTTTTGAAATTGTGGATTTTTCCAAATTAAAAATGCTTAAAAAATTCAGCAGGCAATTATAAGGAATATTGTGCAAAACGACAAAAGTTGGCGCCCAAAGCACCGCGGAACCGCGGCACGAGCTTGGCTCATGCGGCGGTTCCGCGGCCATATATTGACGTCATCCTTTACTTTTTGCACAGTAATTTCCCTATTATATTTTCTGTTGTTTCTGAGTATTTTTAATTTATACCCGACAGTTGTGTTTTCTTGGTTGTTTTGGGGACTCGATGTTTCGATCGGGTTATTTAACTTTGTTCTTTTTGTCCGGATAATTTTAGAACGTGTTAAAAAGTTCGACCGGATATCAATAACTCACTTTTTCCCAACCCGGAAAATTTCCAAGTGTTGGATTTTTCCGTAGTTTAAGAACGTTCTAAATCGTGCAAGTAACGCGATGGACCCTCTAGAAGACAACAAACCTTAACTCGATTATGTGACCGTCTTGAACTGCCTTTTGAACCTTAGGGTTTGGGGCAGTATGGCGTGCCACATGTGAGGCGTTGGCTTGACCCTTCTACGGCTGGACCATTGGTACTGTGGCATGTGATAGATATTTTTGAACTCCGCTCAAGTGTTGAGCTATATGGGAAAACTTGGGTGTTTGATTATTCGATCGAAAAGTTTAACATTGTCTATTTATCTGGAATGTGATACAATATTTGGAATCCACAAGTAGTTATGAGATAACTGATTTGAATGTTATAAATCTAGCAGTTTAGTCTCACTTGATCGGTTGCCACGGGATTTGGATGTGATCAAAAGTCTGTCGCAATCACGTTGCGTATGCGGATACTCGCCGGTAAACTTAATAGATAGCCACGCCCCATAGCCCCGACCAAGTGACTGTAGGAGAACCCCGTCGCCGAAAGCATCCGCTCGGGTGCTCGCGGTAGCGGTGTTCCGCCTTAGTACACTTCGTTGACGGCATCCGGGTGTGCGGCCGTCTACTAAAGTTTGCGACGAGCATTCGATCAGGATGTCCGGAATCTTGTTGAATTGCCCGACTTGATATTGAAAAGAGTTTTCGATAATGAGACTAAAATGCGAGGTTTATAATTGTTAGGCATGCGATGTCTAAGGAATTCATTTGGTTAGGCATGCGATGTCTAAGAAGGTTGCGGATTCCAACTGTTGTAGTTTTACACATTCTTTTCTGTGACCGTAAGCGTAGTATGTGGTGTATCGCCGGCTTCGTTGCTATACATCAACGACAATCGGGATACGCATACTTACTTACGTTGATGATATGAGATATTATACGTTGATGTGATATGTTATATTGGATCGTCGCGTTTTGAATAGCTGGTTTTTTTTATATGAGATAAGAGTTTTTATTTTCATTCATGTAAAATTCATTTGTATGTAATATTGTTTTATTAGGGCACTTCCGGGTTGAGGATGATGTGACCATTGTATATTATTTACGTTTCCGTATTAGGTAGACCCAAGGTGGGGAGCACAAGTAACCGGGTTCTGGGGTCCAGTGGGAGACCATCTCGAGGAGTCGAGACCGGGTCTCCTAACCCTAGAATTGGCAGTGTTACTTGCCGCTCTCGTAGGGGTCTAGGGATGTGGGTTTGGCTATTCATCGCGACCGTGGAATCCGTGTTTTATACTGGCTCATATTGAAAACACGGACGTCCTAGTATATCCAATATTTCATATATGTTTCTTCTGCTGCGATATCTGTGATGTGATCATTTGATATGTTGTGATAGATACTGTATATAGTATATATGATATATTATATAGACGTTACTTATGTTTTACACCCGCGCTAGCCCTGCCCCGCTCTGCCATTAGTTACCTAACCTAACGGTGCACGAGGGGACATCGAGGCGAATGCGGATGGCATAAGTGTACGTCGTATTTATCTGTGATGTTTAGGTGACTTAAATGATGGGACTTCATTAATATGTTTAATGAAAGAAAAGAAACCTAAAAGATGTTGTAGAATCGAATTTTCAAAAACAGGTAGCTACGGTTCTTGGTTTGCATCGCGGTGTTCCTTGCAGAACATCCTGCACCTTATTCGATTAGGAAAGGGCCGAGATCCCTTCCTCGGGAGTGACCCCTTTAGCAATGACTGGCAGATGCTATACCCCTCGGTTTGTATTTTGATTGCTTTTGGAGTTTTTGCTTTGCATAGTGATATTTGTGAAATATCCTGCACCTTATTCGATGAGGAAAGGGCCGACGATCCCTTCACCGGGAGTGACCCCTTTAGCAAAACTAGAAAAGCCTAAAAAACACTCCATTTTAAAATCATTTGATTCTACAACGATATCAAGTTCATTACGCAATAGGTTTTCTGAAAAACCTGTCGTAGCCCTCCGTCATTTCAGATAAGTTGTATATAGTATTCGTGCTACATTTGTTGGTTTTCGTCAAGGTGTAGTGTGCAGTAGCTATATGCCGCTTATCTACTGCATACGATGCGATTGGTTTAGGGTAATCGTACGGCTTTGTTGGCTTTCATCAAGGGTCGTGCGGGTGGGTTTAATTCAGTCAAGAAATGTACGGGTTGAACTTGACTAGCGGGCTATAGTTTGTTGGCTTTCGTCAAGGTCATAGCACGTTAGGGGCAAAATATTAACGGGAATTTCAAGTGTTGAAATTTGCAATGAGATTGCATACCTTCTATGAGATAGTTGGATCCCGATACCCGCTGCGAGTAAGAGTTACTCCTGGGAGAGTTTTACACATTATAATTAGCCGATCAAGTAGGTGTCTAGAAAGGTGTTAACGGGGTTAGCCCCTGGGAAAACGAGATTTATTTAATTAGGTCCGTACGAAAGCACGGGGAACCTCCCTCAAAGTACCGACACTGTCCTGGCTGAAAGAGTGGGGAACTTGTAGCGTGTAATTAATCCCGGCTAGTCTTTCCTTTTAAGGTTTGAAGGAAGATTTGATAAAAAGAGTGGGAGCCATCCTGATTGGATAAAATAATAACCAATCTGATCTTGCAAGATCATACGCTGAGTGTTTTCTTCTCTCTCTCTCCAGGTAGAGACCATATCACGCCTTAATCAAGATAATAATATGGATATATTGACCAAACCCGCTTGTTATACTGAGCTGGGGAACGTTGGTCCCGCTCCAACTTATAATTTTTATAAGACAGAGCAGGAAATTAGGTAATACCAGATTTCCCATGCCGCCCAAACGAAGAAAGTGCATATTGATGCATCATCTTCGGGTGTGTTCATTACATAGAACTGTTTCTCAGTATCCTTTACGTCTTGGGTATGAGATACCGGATCAGGATCCCGCATATGTAATCTGTTACATGGGCTACAGAAAGGTAGAGAACTGAGAACGGGTGATAAGTTTCATAAGACAGAAAATGGTGCAAGTGTTGCAGCCAAGTCTGTTGGTCACTGTCACCCTGCATTACCAGAATACATTGATTCTGAACAAATGTTATTAGATACCGAACCTGATATACAACATCATATCAGTCTCTTTATTAGTAAAGAAGGATATAATTTTGTATTGTTGGATAATGTTTTGAACATTTCCTATATCAAGAGTTGATCGGTTCAGGCACGTTATCTAAAAGCTTTGACGTTCTAAATCAAACTACAGTTCTTAGTATACAGAACACACACAAGAGGAAGAGTTAAGAAATGAACGAATCCTTATTGAGGCATTGTAGACTAGGTCATTTCAATGCGGCCCGACTAGCTGAAGTTACATATAGATGCATATTTAAATCTGTTTGAATTTACATCTTGTGAAACTTGCCGGTCATGTCACAAAGATAAGATGACCATAGCTCTGTTTATTGGAAACAGAGAAAGAGTTAGTGAACTCTTGGGATTGATACATGCTGATATATGAAAGTCTCCTGTCTACACATGCCAAGACCGGTTCTTAGTACTTCATTACATTCTCTGATGATCTCTCAAGATTCAGACATATGTTCCAGTTGAAACACAAGTCCGAACCTTTTGAGATATTCACGGAATATAAGTTAGAAGTAGAGAACCAAAATACAGGTAAAATTATTATGTCATTTGATGTGATCAAGGAGGAGAATACTTGAGCACGGAATTCCTGGACTTTTCTAAAGGAGAATGAGATTCTCTCTAAGCATTACTCCTTCGTATACACCATAGCACAATGGTATATCGGGGCGGAGCAAAAGCACCCTATGTGATATGGTGCGCTCTATGATGAGTACTACTGAGTTTCCTATTTCCTTTTGGGAGTTATGCGCTTGAGAAGCTGCATACCTATTGAATAGGGTTCAAATCAAATCAGTTGCCTACCACTTCATATGTGATATGGAAAAGGAAGAGCCCATATCTTAAATTTGTTAAGATTTGGGGTTGTCCGGCCTGTATAAAAAGCAAAATCCGGACAAGCTCGAGGCAAGGTATGTTATGTAGAACTGGAAAGGTTCCAGCTATACAAACTACAGTTGATGATTCGGTAGAACCGAAGGATTCAATAGTAACCAACGAACCTCAGCCTCTCCGCCGATCTAGTAGGGTTCCTCACCCACCTGAGAGATACTTCGGTTTCTCTATGATAGTGCGAGTGAGGATTGCATCATGAGATGATGACCCAACTAGTTTCGGGCTGGCCATCAGGAGTGGGACTCTGTAAGAATGGCTGGATGCTTAGCGATCTGAGATGGAATTCTTATACACCAACAAAGTATGGACTTTGGTTGCTTTATCTGAAGGGTTAAATCCCCATCAGGAGCAAGTATATCTTGAGAAGATTACTTGGTGTACATGGAAAATTTGAGACTTTCAAAGCTATGCTTAAGTCCATTCAGATCCTACTTGCCATGGCTACATACCATGACTATGATATCTGGCGGTTGTGTGTCATGACTGCTTTTCTAGATGATGTTTTAGAAGATAGCGTCTATAAGTACATAGCCAGAGGGGTTCGTAGACAGTGGGAGCAGCGGAAACGTGTGCAAGGTCCTTTATAGGATAAAGCAGGCATCGCGGAGTTGGAACATCTTTTTTTATGTGGTAGTCAAATAGTTTGACTTCATCAAAATGGTAGATGAACCTTGTATATACAAAAAGGTAGTAGGGAGTATGGTGGTGATCCTCGTAGAGTACATGGATGACATACTCTTGATAGGGAAGGAGTTTCCTATGCTACGCTCGGTCAATCTCCGCTTATCACAAGGATTCTCCAGATAGGATCAAAGTGATACCTCCTAAATTCTATGTTTTGGATCTATGAGATAGATCTAATTGGATGTTAGGATACTCACTAGTTGTAGTGAGATGGTATCAATCGATCCTGAGGAGAATCACTGGAAAGGTTCCAGGGTGATAAGGACGACTGAATGTCAGTCGCAGGCATTGTCTTTACCCTCATTGGAGGGACGGTATGTTGGAAGAGTTCCAAGCTAGATACCGTGACATTCTAGACAATTAAAGGCAAGATACATCGTTACCAAGGATGCTACCAAAGAGGCAGTCTGGATATATATAAGTTCATGAGATGAACTTCGTTCCTTCCATTGTGTGACAATGGAGTTGTGGCTTATGCCTAGGAACGCCCGTCCCATCAGTGATCCAGACATATTCTAAGGCAGTGTCACCTGATCATGGAGATGGTTGATCTCCAGGGAGATCGAGGTTAAGAGGGTAGACTCGGAGGACAACACGGAGGATCCACTCACAAAGGTTTTTTCCCAGAGAGAGACTATTATGGGATGGTTGAGTATGAGATACTACAACCACTGTTATCAGTTGGCCCTAGTGCAAGTGGGAGATTGTTAGTTATATGTATGTCCTAGAGGCCATTACTATACATGAGATGTATATTGTAGTGGATGCTTGGACATATATAGGGAGGAATTTCTTGCTCGACATGATAGTATGCTATCTGGTTACTCTTTACCTTAACGTGTATACTGATTGTCTCTCTGTTACATGTTGGTAAAGCTCTTAGGATATGTACTCGACTACTGGGACTATGATGAGATCATACTAGTGGGGTCACGGTATCGACGAGTACAACCTGTAACTGTTCCTAGTCGAGGGTGTATCGAGACAGGGCATCGATACATCAGAGTAGACTAGCGTATACGCATCTTGACCCATATGATGGGCGATGGATGATCCCATATCCATCGGTGTTTGACATCAAGGATGGTGTACGAGTGCTCAGTGGAGACTGGGTGCACTGGACGTACTCGTCGAGAACTCCCAGATGGTATTATACCTCACGTCAGATGGCAGTTCTCTGGTGACACTGGTATAGCTTAGTCTGTTGACCCGAGATCGTTATAGAGTCTTGTGTGATTCCCACTGTGCTTTGATTTCCACCTTACCATGTCCAAGAGGGCGTGCAAAACGGTGGTTTTTGGGTACAGTCCCGAATCACATGGAGGCAATGAGCGATAGGAGGGGATTCGTCTCTCCCGGTATAGGGAGTTGATGTTGCGCTGTGTTCGATTGACTATAACTGGAAATCCCTGGCCAGAGTTGCTGAGATTTACTGGTAAGTGTTACCAGTAGTTTCTCGAACTGTTATAGACCTTATATCAACACGACTTATCGAGCTACTGGGGTCTGACGTTTACCACCCCTAGGCGAGATATGCGGCATATCAGACGAACAGACCGGACTGTACGGGAGTGTTACTGATTGGATTCACAGGAGAACTAGCTGGCTTGCTTGTTGATCTTCTGATCGCTCAATACCCCGGTGGCCGTTACGTTTAGCACACCGCTTGCGGCTTGTGGGTGTTTGATATGATCATCACCTACTGCCGGCGTATTGACGAGTCTTTAGAGTCCTACACAGGGGTTTCCTGGCTCAAGCCAAATGGAGTTGGAGCACATATGTGATATGTGTGGGACTGAGATTAATACGATATGAGATACCGTATTCTATTCTCGCGATTCGTGACATTGATCGGTTATATGCGATATAGCCGGGTTATCGGATCAAGTGTTGATTCGATAAGTTGTTACATGTGATATTAGTCGATTTTTGCCGGATTATTAAATCAAGAGTTGATTTAATAATTAAATGCATAATTATATATTTGATATATTACATTGCATTAACTAGTATTAGCTCACTTATGATTTATTTTCTCACTAGATTGTGCACATTGTTTATATGTGATATATGCAAGTGTACAAGTTTGTATCATGTTTGATGATACACACAAGTTGGATGTATGAGACTTCAACCAAATCAAGGTTAAATTAGGGTTTACTAATTTCCTAACAAATAACAAAAGAGGTGAGACTTTGGTCAAAGTTATCAAGCTTCATGAAGCTTGATAAACATTGACAAAGTCAACTCTTTTGTCATTCCTTAGGATATTAGTTAACCCTACCCTTAACCTAATGTCTTGGTTAATTCTCTACATGAGTTAAGCATGAGGGCTTAACTCAACCATGGTGCCATAATTTAGTGGATAAGTTTTCATTTGGATGGAATTATTCTTTCTTCTTCTTCTTCATCAAGCTCCATCCAAAAGCTTACTAGCTCCAATGGTGCCATGAGAAAAAGAGTGAGAAAATCAATTATAAAGTGAGCCCACTCCCTACTTATTCATCCTTTACCACTTGCCATATAATAGAGTGTGTTCACTTCACAAAGTTCATGACCTAGTGAAGGAATAGCTTGAGTTAGTGTCTCCCCGGCGTAGATCATCTTCGGCCTCGAAGTCATCGTAGCAAGCACGTTCGTTCTTCTCGTAGAGATTCTCTAGAGTCCGGAGTTTACGATCGCAGCGATGGGAACGTCTACATGGAGCTAATAAAGTGAAGGACCGGATCTACAAAGGTTGTAATCCCTTTCACTTGGTAGTAAAGTAGTTTACTAGCTTCTTGTTTCGCATTACCTCTAGTTAACGATCTTGCATAGAGTTGTTAGGCACATAAAAATTTGATTTTGGCATGGTTGATGCCTTGTGGAACCTCTTGAGTGTGCCTAGTAACCCTACAATAAGCACATCCTTAAAGTGTCCCTAGTCGTGGGAGTTTCGAGATAGGCATCGATACTCCAGAGTAGACTAGTGTATACAGTCGAGACCCTGACGAGGGGCGGTGGCCGGTCTCACAAGCCATTGTTGTCAGTTGGTTCACCTAAGATGTATACAGGTGCTCATTGGGATATGAGTACGCCGGACAGGACACGCCGGGAACCTGCTAGTTGGTATTATCCCTAGCGTCAGATAGCAGTTCCCTGGTGACATGTGTACAGGTTAGTTCATGGACCTGAGGTCGTCATTTGTCTCGTGTGAGTTCCCACTATGCTTTGATTTTTACCCTACCACGACTCAAAGGAGTTGTGCAAACAGGTCTTTTTTGGGTACAGTCCCGAGCCACATGGAGGCAAGTGAGCGGATCGGCAGGGGATTCGTCTCTCCCGGTATTAGGGGTGGGATCGCGCTGTGTCTAGGAGAGCCATTACAAAATGCCCTCGGCCGAAGCAGGAGATTTACTGGTAGGTACTCCAGTAGTATCTCAGGGTGTTCTGGGCTACTCTCTGACACGACTTATACCGCTATTGGGCGTCTGACGTTAGAAGCCCCCTAGGCCGATATGCGATACTCATAGACGAACGGACCGGACTGTGTGTATATTCTCACTGTCAGGCTCAGTAGGGTTTAAAGATGAGTTCGCTCGTCAGCTTCCTTTCCAATCAATACGTAGGCAACCGTTACGTAGAGCTAGTACCTCTGACGTACTAGTGGTTATACCCAGTGCCAGTGTGTTGATGATTCATTAGAGTCCCCCACAGGCAGTTTCCCAAGTTCGGGCGAAACGTTGTAGAGGCCGTATGGTTTTATGATAGGGTTCGGAAAATGCACGTGCGTTTACGCACGTGTCATATTTCGGGCAGATAATACCGGTGAGCTTTGGTTTAAGCCGGATCCGAGTATTATACTGTGTAGATATAATATCTTTGTCTCAGTTGCATTTGTATTCGGTCGTAATACAAATACGGGTATGTTTATACTGTTACGGGGTTATCCTGAAATTCATTTCGGGATCACTTTTGGAAATTGCCAGTTTCGAGTTTTCTATCGACCGTATTAAACATTTGGTTTAATACGGATTTATATTTTCTTGATGAGTGTGGATGGTTCTAGAAGCATCTAGATGGTGACTAGGATGATGAGGTGTTTAGTGACTCATTTGTGCATTAATTGATATGATGACTAGGTTATGATGATTCATTAGTTCATTAATGTTTATGCAAGGTGTTATCTTTGACTCATGCTTTTCTTTTTGTGCTAATGGTCACCCTCTCCCTTCCTACACTCACCCCCCCTCATTCATAAGTGGTCGGTCCCTCTTGATAGAAAGGAGGTTGTTCATTTTTGGGAAAAAAGATTAAGGTTTTGGTTCATGGAAATTAATATACTCATTTCTTATTTTCATCCGATCCAAAAGGCAACTTCATTAACCGTTCATCCATAGCTTTAGACGAAACGAGACAAAGTGTTCTACTCATTCTCTACATCAATCTTGGTCATCTCTTTTAGCAAACTTGATGATCGAGTTGCCTCGGTTCAGTGGCGGGAGCCCGTTTAAAGATCTGTCGACGTGGTGCCACCTGGACGAGAAGACTGGAGATTCAGAAGATCGGAGCAGCCGCAACAAAGCATGGGATGATGGTTGAAGACCGAAGGACTCGGATCGTTCGGTATAACATTTCTACCCACTTTGTAGTATGTTAGTTTAGCTTTAATGGAAGATCCAGGTTATAGTATACGCTAGCGCCAGTTAAAAAGTTTTTGTTCCGCATTTGGCATCTGTTAGACGGCCGTGGTGCTACCGTGTACTTACAAGTATGCTATCTAGTTTGTATTTATCATCGTGTACAAGCTTTAGGTGACTTTACAGATCACTATTACACATTGATAGAGCCCATAGGATTCTTGCTTGACTACCAGCAGTATGATGGCGATCATATACGTGAGAGTTGGGTAGTCTATAAGCACATTCTTAAAGTGTTCCTAGTCGTGGGAGTTTCGAGACCGGGCATCGATACTCCATGAGTAGACTAGTGTATACGGTTGGAGACCCTGACGAGGAGCGATGGCTGGTCTCATAATCCATTGGTGTCACTTGGTTCACCTAAGATAATATACAGGTGCTCATTGGGTAATGATTACATCGGACGGACTCGCAGGGGCACCGCTGATTTGTAACACCTTAGAATGTGTTTTGTAGCTAATTATATTTTAATATTTGGTTCTTAATAAAAAGTTTACCAAATTAAGTTTTAAATATTTTATCCTATTTAATGAGTATTTTATTAGAATTTTGTTAGGCACACACACACTTGTGCATGTTAACTAGGTTGTTAATTGTGGTTTAACCATTGCTTATTCTAGTTTTATTATTGTTTAGGTGTTTTGGGTTAAATAGTTATGGTTGTTCTTTTAAAAAGAAAATGAAAATGAATTTAAATGGAAATTTATTTGGTTGAATGGTTGACTTGAGAGAGAAATGGGCATGGGGCAACATGGCTTGTGCCATGCCCATTTAATGAAGAGAGAGAATGAGAATGGGAGGGGTCCTTGTGTTTACTCTCACTCTCACTTATTTCTCTCATTTCCTCTCTTTTCTCTCACTCTCACACACACACACACACTCACACACAGAGGCAACAGCAGCAGCAGGAACAACAGGAACAACAACAACAACAACAACAACAACAACAACATCTTCAGCAGCAGCATCATCATCATCAGCATCTACAACAACAACAACAACAACAACAACAACAACAACATCTGGCAGCATCAGCAGCAGCTGCAGAAGCAAGCAACAGCAGCAGTAGCCAGCCCTCATACACTTCTTCACCTGCCATCTAGGGTTCATTAGGGTATATTTCATGAACCCCTTTTCGTGGTTTGCTTAAGTTGTGCATCGATTAGCTTCGACTAGTGTTAATTAGCTAGTTTAGTGCTAATTAGAGTGTCTTGTGTGGACTTTTGGATAATTGATGATTGTGTTAGATAACCCTACCTATTTTAGTGTTAATAGGGTCACTTCAACTGAGAAATAACCCAGGTTTCACTAAAATACCATAGGGTTTGTGTTTTGTGCAAATTGTCGTTTTTGTACGATATATTGGATATCTGTGATCTGCTTTTGACCCGGACCCTACAGAATAAAATTGAGAAGACTAGAGCATGTACACTAGGTATAGATACCACCACCAGAGCACGAGCCCCTATCTCCCAACCCAGGCCGCAAATTCTTTCATTCTGGACGTAAATTGCGGTTAGAAAGGGGAGTGGGGTGCTGGGGTTTTGGGTTTGGTAGTCAGCTGTGTAGGTAGTGTTTTGGCATGTCTAGTTTTGTAAGATTTGGCCTGTAGGAAAATCTGGGATCAAATATCGTTTTTGTGTCCGTTGTGTTTGCGCGATAAGCGCGATACGTGAATGGGTTCTGTGATCCAGCGTATCGCGGCGTGTCGCGATGGTTTTAGACGCGTATACACACGTTTCAGTGTATCGTGCACACGCAAGTTTAGTTCGCGACGCGAGTTTCTCGTTTTGGTTCGATATCGCGTATGCGAAATCATCATGTGCCATGTCACACACTGCCCCTTATATATACTATTGCTTGTCACACATGACATCTAGCTTACCGGTATACCTATAGTGTATCATACCTTTAGTGATTGGTATATTTACACCTTGCGATACAGCTACAGGTATACCTTTTACATATTTTACTTATACCGGGGGATATCTTACTCATATTCTTCTTATACCCAGGGGGGTATACGACATCAGTTCTTATAGGTAGATACCTATACATTGCTACACCTGTATGTTATACACATATTCAGTTGCTGTCGCATATTTACAGTTACTGATGTTACTTAGCTGTACCTTATTGGTTTCGCATACATCTGGTTTTAGCTACATATTATTATTTATATGCTCGCATTTCAGATATATCGCATATATTTATTCCTGGATTTGCGCATTGTTATTTGGATTTCACATGATGATTTCTGGATTTGGGAACCGCGGGAGTTCATGAAATTATGCATACATTGAAAAACCCGATGTCCTTGATATGATATTTGCGCATCCACCATGAGCTTTATCGGTGCTGATATGTATATACCCCTACGAGGAGGCGTCGAGGCCGTAGACGGTACATGGTGGGGCCCGGTATGGTTCCCCTCGGCAAGAAGATCGATGGATTTTGCCGATTGAGCCTGGAGGCGGGCTAGAACCTACCGGTGACAATACTGATGACTCGGCGGGGGTCATGGAGACACCGTTGGGAGTCATGCACGTATGCATACGTCGAAAGGCGAGGGTCAGAGCTAGGCACTCGTGCTTTCGGGACAGCGTATGATACGTACCTATCAGGATTTCTGTGTCGATGCTTGGCATAATGTTTTCATGATATTTCTTTTAATACCTTTGTATATATAACAGGGGATTAGCCGTTGTTATATATACCCTTACACCAATATTAGTGGAATGGGACGCTAATATATGTGTATTGCCCTCATCATATTTATTTCTGCAAATATATATATACCTTTAGGATGTTAGAAACTTAATTGAGATTCGACTTGGGATATAGATGATTCATTGAGAATGGATATTGGATATGAAAGAGATTGTTGATTGTACATTCGGGATATAGGAGATTACTCGATATTGTACATTGAGGAGATGTGAGACTTATATGATGTGAGAGCCCAGTTTGGTGGCTGATTTGAGGAATTGAGGATATGAGCGTCTTGATGGATTGTGATTCTACCACGATGTCAGGTTTCCGTGGAAATGACATATTCCACCCCATACCTCACACTTATCTACTTTATGCACAGTTTCATATATTGGTCGTACCTGTTAGTGTACCCTTATGATAGTTGCATATTTACATTCTCATATCCCTACTGCATGGTTATTGCATATTATTGTCATGTTACTATTGCTTCACATATTGATTGTACCTACTAGTGTACTCTGCTTTATTCAGCATTTGCATGACATGTTATTACTGTAATCGCATATCTTAGATTCATGTTGTACGTGCATTCCTGCGATTACCTGCATATGTTATCTACTATTCATGAGTTGGCAACTCACCCCCGTTGTGCCACAGGTGTTTCAGGTTGTTCCCCAGAGTAGTCGAGACAGGCTATTCAGTATCCATCTATCATATTTTGCTACAGATACCGCATCATCTCACAGTACCATTTTGCTTCGGTGGGTTAGATGATTATCTGTATTTCATTTTGTACACTCGTTGTATTTTGTACTCTCCATCTACTATTGTATTGTTGACTTAGAGACTTGGTGAGGACGTATTTGTATATTATTGTGGATTTGTTGTCTTTTATATACAGCTTTCTCTCTACTGCCTTTATTTCTTCGCTACGGCGTCGTATATTTGTATTGTATTCATCTTGGCTGGTTTTTACAAAAAGGGGTGTTGCTAAAATTTTAAGGAAAGAAAGTAGGACTTTTAAAGAATTTGGGTTGCGATTTCAAATGTTTCAAAAACTTATATTATCTTTTCCATATTTTCTTGGTTTAGATTTTTGGGTTTTGGCTTTCTTTTACTGCGCTACGTCTTTAGGCGTTGCGTAGTATTAGGGCCGTCACGGGCCAATTTTTGGGTCGTGACAAAGTTGGTATCAGAGCGCTAGGTTTTACCTTTCGGAGTGTAGGATGACCTTAGTATGATGGAGTAGGTAGCTTAAGCAGAGTAACGTAGTGTGTGTATGTCTGCAGCATACCCACGATGTGGTACCTTGCATTAAGTGACCTAAGTACAATTTGCTTTAAATTCCTTCCTTGATGATCCATATCCTTGAGATTCGATTTCCTTATTCTTATCGAGTCTCATCTTATATCTATTTATAGCCTTGCCGCCGATGACTATGGGGACTCAGAGTGATGCAGCGAGGGCCGAGGTCAGAGTTCGCTCGGGTGAGACGAGTACTGACCAGGATGGCACTATAGTTGCACAGGTGCAGACGGATCAGCCTACGGCATATACTATTGATAGGCTTGTGGCAGAGATACAGGACTTTCGCCAGACGATGAGTTCTTTGGTTGATATCGTTCGGGAGCTACGACAGGAGGTTGTAACCCCTGTCACTCAGTTGTCGCTTACGGTCAGCATGCAACAGTCCGTCACCTACATAGCACCAGTGGTTGTAGCTCCAGTTGATGAGGCGCATATTCCAGAGGCTCAGAGAGTTCCAGGAAAGTGGAGGACTCGTACTAGTGTACCCGCCCAGAGACAGAGGTTTGGTCATCGAGACAGATTTCGTGGCCATCGCGGGAGTAGCAGAGGCTTAGGGCGGGGACAGTCGTTCAGCTCTCATCCCCAGGATGGTCAGCAGTCAGCGCGTGGATGTTTTCGATGCGGGAGCCTTCAGCACTTCGTCAGGGATTGTTCCTTGGCATCTCGTCAGGATCGTTTTCAGAGAGGCCATGGACGTGGAAGATTCGCTCAGAGGGCTCAGTCTACCAGAGGAGTTCATCCAGCTGCGAGCAGAGGGCAGACACAGGAGTTTGCATCTACTCATCGGACGCGCAGACGTCCAATGTGGAGTTTTCAGGTACCCTTGATTTATATGTTCTTTTGATATATTCGTTTGTTTTCATGCTTGTACCGTGGTTGGGTAGATTAGTCGTAGTTGTGCTAACTTCTGTCAGCGATTCTTTTGTTGCGCGACACGTATTCAGTTGTGTGCCAATCGGATAGGAGATAGAGATTCGTCTGTCGTTTTTATCCTTCTAGAGATGTTGGATTTGACGTTCTCCTAGGCACGGACTGTTCAGTTACGTGTTAGGCGTCTGTGGACTACCGTGAGGAAACAGTCAGGAATTGTTTTCCCGGCAAGTCAGTTCTCGTTGTGCAGGTGGATAATTGTGTCGCCTCTCACAGCTTGAATTCAGCCTTTTTCGCTAGTCGACTTCTGAGGAGATGTCGTGGATTCTTGGCGTTCATTCGTGATACCGGAGCCACAGTGGGATCGTTGGACCGGGTTTCTTTCGTGCGAGAGTTTTTCCGACGTTGTTCCGGATGAGCCGGCGAAGCTTGGGAGCTAAAGGATCAGCTGCAGAGTTGTGGTTTGGGGAGTTTTGTGCGTCGGAGTGTTTCGCTTTTGGAAGCTCCTATTTCTGTTCGTCAAGGAGAAAGAAGGCAGTTTAAGGTTGAGTATCGACGAATCGTTAATTGAACCGGCTTGCGGTGCGGATAGGTAACCCTTACCTCGTATTGACGATTTCTTCGATCAGCTCCAGAGTGCGAGACATTTTCTAAGTATGCTTGGGATCAGGTCATCATTATTGCGGATTCGGGATGATGGCATTCCGAAGACTGCCTTATGCGTGCTATGGGCTTTGGGTGTTTTTGTGAGTCGTTGGATTCACTGATGCCCTAGCAGCAATCGTAGAGGTGATGAACCAGATTTCTGCAGGCCGTTCCTCGACCAGTTATTGTTGTGTTATTTACAACATTCTAGTCTATTTAATGTGTCTTGAAGAACAGGAGTAACACTTGAGAATTTGTTATGCAAATACTGGGAGAGCACCAGCAGTTTGCTAAATTCTCGGGGTGTTTATTTAGGCTTGTTTTGTGTTGACTCCTAGGTCTTGTAGTCGCGGGAGACGGTTTTGTATGGTTCCGAGGGAGATCGTGGCCGTACAGCTTAGGCCCAGACTTGTGTGCAGGACGGGGATCCGCAGATTGTTGGGCTTAGCAGGTTTTACTGCTGTTTCATGCAGGATTGCTAGAGTAGTGCTGCACCGTCGACTGAATTGACCGGAATGGAGGTTTCTTTCTTTGGGCTGAGGCATGTGTGCGGAATTTTTGGCAGTTGAAGATTCGGTTAACAACTGCATTAGTCCTTTCCTTGCCTTTGATTCGGGCGACCTTGTTGCTTAACTGTAATGTTTCTTGAGTGGGCTCGAGTGTGCACTGATGTGACACTACAGAGTCATCGCTTGTGCTTCCCTACATTTGGAGGAAGTACGAGAAGGATATTCCACTCATGATCTGGAGATGGCCGCGGTGGTTTTGCGTTGGAGATTTGGTGACACTACTTGTTTGAGAGTCGTGTCAGATTTTCCCCGGACCACTAGAGCTTAATGAACATCTTCCTGCAGCGGATTTTGATTTTTGTGTTAGTCTTCTGCAGATTTACAGTTTTTGTGTGATCGTTGAGTATAGCTTAAGTTCGTCTCTACGGAGGGGACAGCTTGCTCATGTCCGCGCCCGACCACTTTCCTTAAATCGTTTTCGCGAGACACTGCCCGTCGATGCTCGTACGTCAGAGATACTTGAGCATATTCGGCTGGGTAATAATTCGGAGACCTTGAATTGTGACAATGGTGTGCTAAGTTAGGGACGCGTTTGGGTACCTGACATCATCAGGTAGAGACGTGTAATCCTAGAGCATGCACATCTGTCAACTCTCTATATGCATTCAAGTTCCACCAGCTTTAACGTGACTTGTGAGATAGTTACGGGTGGACAGGGATGTAAAGAGAAGTTTTAGGTTTCGTTTCAAGGTGTCTGTCTTGTTGTGTGCTTTAGTCGAGCATCTGAGGCCGGATGGAGACTTGCAATCTTTAATCGTTCCGAAGTAGGAGTGGAAGCAGATCTCCACGAATTTCGTTATGGTTTCTACCCAAGTTTAGTCAGGGTGTGACTCCATTCGGATTCTTGTCGTCCGGTTTTACTCAATATGCTCGGTTGTTTTGTTAAGCTGTGTGTTTGTATTGTTTGTTGTCAGCAGTTGGGGATCGTCACTCGCCATCGTTAGGGTTCTCCTTCGATCGCTGTTATCAGGAGACACTCCAATTGGCCACCTTTAGGTTTAGGGGTTAGGTCGTGTCGATCACCGGTCTGTTGTTTTTCTGACTCTGCGTAAATAGGACTTTGGGACCCAGCTATGTCTAGAGACTCCGGAGATGATCCAATTGATTCAGGTCAGTATGGGAGTTGTCCATTGCGAACTGAGGTCTTATGCCGACTGTATTAGCCATAGACTCGAGTTCGCAGGGACAGATCATGTAATCCTATGGACTTTCCGATGAATGACGTGTTGGATTTTGGAAAGCTTATCTCAGGATTTAGGTCCATCTGAGATCCTATAAGCGACTTAGTTTCGTTGCCTTTAAATTGGCACTTCCGCCCAGATTATTGAGTTTTCACCCCGTATTCCTTGTGATGATGCTTTACAATTACCTTCATGACCTTTCTTACATGATTTACTACCAGACCTTTTGGCTTGTACGCGATCTTTCGTTCACCAGCAGCCAATGGTATTAATGGCTCGGCAGGTGGAGGGACATCGGTAAAGGGTCTTGCCATCTGTGAAGGGTTTCCTTGGACGTAGCCGTATAATGAGATAGTCACTTGGGAGGCTGCGAGCGAGATTTGAGGATTTTAATCTTCTCTTTGAAGGTACGCGTATCGGTATATTTTTAAAATTCGGGGAAGAATTTCTTTTAAGGGGAGGAGATTGTAACACCTTAGAATGTGTTTTGTATCTAATTATATTTTAATATTTGGTTTTTAATAAAAAGTTTACCGAATTAAGTTTTAAATATTTTATCCTATTTAATGAGTATTTTATTAGAATTTTGTTAGGCTCACACACACTTGTGCATGTTAACTAGGTTGTTAATTGTGGTTTAACCTTTGCTTATTCTAGTTTTATTATTGTTTAGGTGTTTTGGGTTAAATAGTTATGGTTGTTCTTTTAAAAAGAAAATGAAAATGAATTTAAATGGAATTTTATTTGGTTGAATGGTTGACTTGAGAGAGAAATGGGCATGGGGCAACATGGCTTGTGCCATGCCCATTTAATGAAGAGAGAGAATGAGAATGGGAGGGGTCCTTGTGTTTACTCTCACTCTCACTCATTTCTCTCATTTCCTCTCTTTTCTCTCACTCTCACACACACACACACACTCACACACAGAGGCAACAGCAGCAGCAAGAACAGCAGGAACAACAACAACAACAACAACAACATCTTCAGCAGCAGCAGCATCATCATCAGCATCTACAACAACAACAACAACAACAACAACATCTGGCAGCAGCTGCAGAAGCAAGCAACAGCAGCAGTAGCCACCCCTCATACACTTTTTCACCTGCCTTCTAGGGTTAATTAGGGTATATTTCTTGAACCCCTTTTCGTGGTTTGCTTAAGTTGTGCATCGATTAGCTTCGACTAGTGTTAATTAGCTAGTTTAGTGCTAATTAGGGTGTCTTGTGTGGACTTTTGGATAATTGATGATTGTGTTAGATAACCCTACCTATTTTAGTGTTAATAGGGTCACTTCAACTGAGAAATAACCCAGGTTTCACTAAAATACCATAGGGTTTGTGTTTTGTGCAAATGTTCGTTTTTGTACGATATATTGGATATCTGTGATCTGCTTTTGACCCGGACCCTACAGAATAAAATTGAGAAGACTAGAGCATGTACACTAGGTATAGATACCACCACCAGAGCACGAGCCCCTATCTCCCAACCCAGGCCGCAAATTCTTTCATTCTGGCCGTAAATTGCGGCCAGAAAGGGGAGTGGGGTGCTGGGGTTTTGGGTTTGGTAGTCAGCTGTGTAGGTAGTGTTTTGGCATGTCTAGTTTTCTAAGATTTGGCCTGTAGGAAAATCTGGGATCAAATATCGTTTTTGTGTCCGTTGTGTTTGCGCGATACGCGCGATACGTGAGTGGGTTCTGTGATCCAGCGTATCGCGGCGTGTCGCGATGGTTTTAGACGCGTACACACACGTTTCAGTGTATCGTGCACACGCAAGTTTAGTTCGCGACGCGAGTTTCTCGTTTTGGTTCGATTTCGCGTTTCGCGGGATATTTGGCTTATATATGATTTTTGTGTCTTATTTGCAGCTTTGCAGGCAGAGACTACGGACACTACTACAGGGGGGAGCAGATGGTAGGATTCACCTAGCGTGGAGCGTAGGTGTGTAGATTTAACATCTACAAGGGAATCGCCCGCATGGCGTTATGCGTCTGGGCTAGGATTCAAATACCTGTCGCACATTCTACGTCAATGTAGAATTGCGCCTTTACTTTATTTCCTTGATATAGTTATACTGTGACTAGCAGCCGTAGGACACTGCACATATTATTGACGGTTTATGTTGCACGAGCACGGATTTTATGCTACACACACACCGTCAATAATTGCCATGTCACACACTGCCCCTTATAGATACTATTGCTTGTCACACATGACATCTAGCTTACCGGTATACCTATAGTATATCATACCTTTAGTGATAGGTATATTTACACCTTGCGATACAGCTACAGGTATACCTTTTACATATTTTACTTATACCGGGGGGATATCTTACTCATATTTTTCTTATACCCAGGGGGGTATACGATATCAGTTCTTATAGGTAGATACCTATACATTGCTACACCTGTATGTTATACACATATTCAGTTGTTGTCGCATATTTAAAGTTACTGATGTTACTTAGCTGTACCTTATTGGTTTCGCATACATCTGGTTTTAGCTACATATTCTCATTTATATGCTCGCATTTCAAATATATCGCATATATTTATTCCTAGATTTGTGCATTGTTATTTGGATTTCACATGATGATTTCTGGATTTGAGAACCGCGGGAGTTCATGAAATTATGCATATATTGAAAAACCCGGTTTCCTTGATATGATATTTGCGCATCCACCATGAGATTTATCGGTGCTGATATGTATATACCCCTACGAGGAGGCGTCGAGGCCGTAGAGGGTACATGGTGGGGCCCGGTATGGTTCCCCTCGGCAAGAAGATCGATGGATTTTGCTGATTGAGCCTGGAGGCGGGCTAGTTCCTACCGGTGACAGTACTGATGACTCGGCGGGGGTCATGGAGACACCGTTGGGAGTCATGCACGTATGCATACGTCGAAAGGCGAGGGTCAGAGCTAGGCACTCGTGCTTTCGGGACAGCGTATGATACGTACCTATCAGGATTTCTGTGTCGATGCATGGCACATTGTTTTCATGATATTTCTTTTAATAACTTTGTATATATAACAGGGGATTAGCCGTTGTTATATATACCCTTACACCAATATTAGTGGAATGGGACGCTAATATATGTGTATTGCCCTCATCATATTTATTTCTGCAAATATATATATACCTTTAGGATGTTAGAAACTTACTTGAGATTTAACTTGGGATATATATAATTCATTGAGATTGGATATTGGATATGAAAGAGATTGTTGATTGTACATTCGGGATATAGGAGATTACTCGATATTGTACATTGAGGAGATGTGAGACTTATATGATGTGAGAGCCCAGTTTGGGGGCTGATTTGAGGAATTGTGGATTTGAGCGTCTTGATGGATTGTGATCCTACCACGATGTCAGGTTTCCGTGGAAATGACATATTCCACCCCATACCTCACACTTATCTACTTTATGCACAGTTTCATATATTGGTGGTACCTGTTAGTGTACCCTTATGATAGTTGCATATTTACATTCACATATCCCTACTGCATGGTTATTGCATATTATTGTCATGTTACTATTGCTTCACATATTGATTTTACCTGCTAGTGTACTCTCCTTTATTCAGCATTTGCATGACATGTTATTACTGTAATCGCATATCTTAGATTCATGCTGTACGTGCATTCCTGCGATTACCTGCATATGTTATCTACTATTCACGAGTTGGCAACTCACCCCCGTTGTGCCACAGGTGTTTCAGGTTGTTCCCCAGAGTAGTCGAGGCAGGCTATTCAGTATCCATCTATCATATTTTGCTACAGATACCGCATCATCTCACAGTACCATTTTGCTTGGGTGGGTTAGATGATTATCTGTATTTCATTTTGTACACTCGTTGTATTTTGTACTCTCCATCTACTATTGTATTGTTGACTTAGAGACTTGGTGAGGACGTATTTGTATATTATTGTGGATTTGTTGTCTTTTATATACAGATTTCTCTCTACTGTCTTTATTTCTTCGCTACGGCGTCGTATATTTGTATTGTATTCATCTTGGCTGGTTTTTACAAAAAGGGGTGTTGCTAAAATTTTAAGGAAAGAAAGTAGGACTTTTAAAGAATTTGGGTTGCGATTTCAAATGTTTCAAAAACTTATATTATCTTTTCCGTATTTTCTTGGTTTAGATTTCTGGGTTTTGGCTTTCTTTTACTGCGCTACGTCTTTAGGCGTTGCGTAGTAGTAGGGCCGTCACGGGCCAATTTTTGGGTCGTGACATGATTGGTACTATATCTATCGTCAGAAGCAGTTCCCAGGTGACATGAGTACAGCTCAGTCCGTTGACTTGACACTGCTACTTTGCCTCAAGTGTGTTCCCACTGTTCTTTGATTGCTACCTTACCACGGCTCAAAGGAGTCGTGCAAACAGGTAGTAGTTGGGTGCAGTCCCGAAGCACTTGGAGGCAGTGGCCGTTAGATAGGATTCGTCTCTCCCGGTATTGGGGGTTGATATCGCGCTGTATTTAGGAGAGCCATTACACAAAGTCCTTGGCCAAGGCAAGTGAGATTTACTGGTAGGTATTCCAGTAGTTTCTTAAGGTGTTCTGGGCTACACTCCGACACAACTTATACCGCTATTGGAGGTCTGAAGTTTTCCAATCCCCTAGGCCCGATATGCGATACTCATAGACGAACAGACCGGACTGTATGGAGATTGTCACAGATAGGCTAAGTAGGGTTTCAGGATGAGTTCGCTCGTCAGCCTCCCTTTGTCTCAATACCTGGGTAGCCGTTACGTACAGCTATTGCCACTGACGTGCTTGTGGTTAAACCCACTGCCAGCCTATTGACGAGTCTATAGAGTCCCCCACAGAAAGTTTCCTAAGTTCGGGCGAAACGTTGTAGTGGCCGTATGGTTTAATGGGAGGGTTCGATCATATACGTGCACTCGTGCACGGATCATGATCGGACGGATCATAATAGTGGTCTTTGGTTTAAGCCGGATCCTAGTATTAGATTGTTGGATTATTTTCGTCTCGTTGTATTCATATTCAGTCGGAATGCGGATGCAGGTATGTATATACATGTGAGGGGTATTCTTGTGATCCGTCATGAGTTTACTTTAGAAGATGCCATTCTATCTATTGTTTTAAACATTTGGATTAATGTTTATTAAGTGGAAATTGTGAGTGCAAGTCTTGATCAAGAGCATTAAATGTGGCATGTGCATTTTTGATGACTCGTGGTGTGTTTTCTTGTGCCATGTCTATTCTCTTGATTGATTATTGTATGGGATTGATACGTGGAGAGAGAGAGGGCATCCACTTGAAGTTGGGATTGGTCTTGAGATTTCATTCGAGCTCTCACATTTTATCTCACACAATAAGAAAGCTCTTTTTCTTCACTAGCTTTTTTCTTGAGATCACAACTTCCATCAATGGCTTCTTTTTCAACCACCACTCTATCCCTCTCATGTGTTGAGAATCCTAGAGTGTATTGAGACAAAGTAATCACACACTATCTCTACTTCACCTTGGACATGTCGGCTAGCAAACTTCATGTAGAAGTTATTTCGGTTTGAAGCGGGAGACCGTATAAAGAATCCTCGACGTGGAGCCACTTCGACGAGCGAGATCGGAGAGCGAGTTTGTTCTGGGGCAGCCGCAAGGAGCTTGGCGAAGAGATTGAAGACCGAAGGACACGGATCGATCGGTATAATCTCTCGAAACTCTTTTCTGTATTACTAGTATAGGGTTAATGGAATGACCCGGGTGAAAGGCTGTGTGAGCGCCAGTTTATAAAAGTTTTCGTTCCGCGTTTAGCTTCGGATTGACGGCCGGGGCGCTACCGTAGCATTACATGTCAAGCCTATGTTGAAAAGCAAAATCTGGACAAGATCGAGGCAATGTCAGTTCTGTATATGTTTGTTAGGATATCCCAAACATTTGCGAGGGTATATCTTCTACCATACTGAGGAGAAAAAGGTGTTTTGTTTCTCAGCACGCCACCTTTTTAGAAAAGGTATTTCTTGTTAAGAAATTTGTGGTCATGAGGTAGAAGGGGTTCTAGCTAGACAAACTAACAGCTGATGATTTGGTACAAAAAAAGGATTCTATAGTCTCCAACGAACCTCAGCCTCTCCGCGAATCTAGTAGGGTTCCTCATCCACTTGAGAGATACTACGGTCTTCTCGATAACAGTGGGAGCGAGGATTGCATCATGGTTGATGATGACCCAACTAGGTTCAAGCTGGCCATCATAAGTGGAGACTTTGTGAAATGGCTGGATGCTATGCGATCAAAGATGGAATCCATATACACCAGCAAAGTATGACTTTGAATGTTGCACCTGAAGGGATAAAAACCATTGGGAGCAAATGGATCTTGAGAAGATTCTTGGTGTAAATGGAAAAGTTGAGACTTTCAAAGCTATGCGTAAGTCCATCAGGATCAAAACAAGCATCGCAGAGTTGGAACATCTGTTTTGATGTGACAGTCAAAGAGTTTGACTTCATCAAAATAGTAGATGAACCTTGTATATAAAAGAAGGTTGTAGAAAGTAAGGTTTTCTTCCACGTATTGTACGCAGATCACATACTCTTGATAGGAAATGGTTTCTTATGCTACACTCGGTCAAGCTCCTCTTATCACGAAGATTCTAAATTCAAGATCTGGATGATACCTGCAACATCTTGTGGATTATGATCTATGATGATAGATCTAAGAGGATGTTGGGAGTGTCCCAAATCCAGGTACAATAACAGCATACTAAAGGGGTTTAGTATAGAAGATTCTAAGCGTGGTAGTTCGTCCATTTACTCAGGAATCACTCTCTCCAAAAAAATGTCTCCCAAGACTGATTTGGAGAGAGCTCGCGTGCAAGGAATACCCTATGCTTCGGCAGTAGGCTCTATCAAAGTATGCGATGTTATGTACAAGACCAGATGTAGATGACTGACTAGGTGTAGTGATCAGGAAACAATCGGATCTTGGGAGAATCACTGGAAAGCTATTGAGGACATTCTTAAGTACTTGAGATGCACTAAAAGAAAGTTCTTAGCTCGAGCTTCCAGAGTGATAAGGTCAACTGAGAGTCAGTCACAGGCATTGTCTTTACCCTCAGTGCAGAGACGGTATGTTGGAAGAGTTCCAAGCTAGATACCGTGACATACTAGACGATAAAGGCTGAATACATTGCTACCAATGATACTACCAAAGTGAATGTCTGGAAATTTCTTGTTCATGAGATGAACATGGTTCCTACCATTGAGCGTCCAATAAGTGTTATTGAGACAACAATGGAGTTGTGGCTTTAGCCTAGGAACATTGGTCCCATCAGCGTTCCAGACATATTCTGAGGCAAGTATCACCTGATCAGGGAGATGGTTGATCTCCAAGGTATCGAGGTCAGGAGTGTAAACACGAAGGATAACACAGTGGATCCACTCACAAAGGTCTTACCCCTAGAGAGACTTCTATGGGATGGTTGAGTATGAGATACTACAACCACTGCTATATTGTTGGGTATTGGATACTACAACAGATGGCCTTAGTGCAAGTGGAAGATTGTTAGTTATATGTATGCCCTAGAGGCCATTACTGCATATGTGATTTATATTGTAGTGGATTCTTGGACATATATAGGGAGGACATTCTTTATCGACATGATAGTATGCTATCTGGTTGCACTTTATCTTAACATGTACACTTATTGTCTCTCTATTACATGTTGATAAAGCCCTTAGGATGAGTACTTGACTGCCAGGATTATGATGCAGATCATACTAGTGGGGACAGGGTAGTCGGTAAGTACATCCTTCAAATGTTCCTAGTCATGGGAGTATCGAGCCAGGGCATCGATACTCCAGAGTAGACTAGCGTATACGCTTCTCGATCCATATGATGGGCGATGGATGATCCCACATCCATTGGTGTTTGACATCAGAGAAGGTATACGGGTGCTAAGTGGAGACTGGGTATGCTGAACGGACTCGCCGAGAACTCCTAGATGGTATTATACCTATCTGTAGAGTTCCTAGGCACACTAATGAGGTCTCACAAGTGATCAAACATAGCCAACTAAAATTTTACAAGTGCCCAGAAACCCTAATACGGATCGTTAACTAGATGTATAGGCGATGCAATGCAAATAAACGAATTTATAACTAAAGGGAAGGGGCTACAACCTTTGTAGATCCGGTCCTCCACCTCCATGTCTCCGTGATGAAGTCCCCCTCGCTGTCCATATCGGATCCCGGACTCTAGCATCGGCTTTATCGGAGAAATGGGCGGGCTAGGTCGTCGGCTTCGATGCCAAAGATGATCTACGTCGAGGCAACATAAGATCAAGCTCCAACTTCACCAAGCCATGAAACATGTGAAGAAAACACCCTATACTACTTGGCAAGAGGTAGAGGATGAAGAAATAGGAAGTGGGTTCACTTTGGAATTGGATTTCTCACTCATTTTCACAAGTTGCCATTGATGGAGGCAAGCTTTCTTCATTGTTGAAGATGAAGAAGAAGAAGAAAGAATATGATAAGTATATTACAAAAAGGAAAATAATATGAATACTTATTATATACCAACCATGGTTAGGTGTAGAGAATAGACTATGGTTAGTTTGATTGGTTAGGGTTAAGCATGAAGACAAAATGGTCACTTAGTCAAAGCTTCATGAAGCTTCAACAACAAACAAAGAAAGCCACCATTTTCTCTTTATCATTTCAAAAAGAATAATAAATAAATAAATAGATAATAAAATGAAAACCCTAACCATTACACAACCATGGTTTAATCTTTACACAAACCCAAGCGAGCATGTATCATCAAACATGATACAAACAAGTGCACAAAAAATATATCACATATACAATGTGCATTTCAAGTGAGAAAATCCATTTAAAGTTAACCAATACTAGTTAGTACAAAGTAATATATCAAATATATAATTATGCATTAAATCATTAAATCAACACTTGATTTAACGATCCGGTCATATCGCATATAACCGACTAATATCCAATGTTTCGGCTTATCGAATCAATCCTCGATTCGATAACTAGGTTATATCACATACAACCAATCGATACATTCATCGCGAGAATAGAATAAGGTATCACATACACGCATTATTCTCGGTCCCGCACATATCTCATATGCGCTCCTATTTCGTTTCGCTTGAGCCAGGAAACCTCTGTGTAGGACTCTAAAGACTCGTCATTACGCCGGCAGCAGGTGATGATCATATCAAACACCCACAAGCCGCAAGCGGTCTGCTAAACGTAACGGCCACCCGGGTATTGAGCGATTAGAAGATCGACGAGCAAGCCCGCTCACACTCCTGTGAATCCAACCAGTAACACTTACCGTACAGTCCGGTCTGTTCGTCTGATATGTCGCATATCTCGCCTAGGGGTGGTAAACGTCAGACCCCATTAGCTCGATAAGTCATGTCGATATGAGGTCTATAACAGTTCGAGAAACTGCTGGTAACACTTACCAGTAAATTTCAGCAACCCTGGCCAGGGATTTCCGGTTATAGCCAATCGAACACAGCGCAACATCAACTCCATATACCGGGAGAGACGAATCCCCTCCTATCGCTCATTGCCTCCATGTGATTCGGGACTGTACCCAAAAGCCACCGTTTTGCACACCCTCTTGGACGTGGTAAGGTGGAAATCAAAGCACAGTGGGAATCACACAAGACTCTATGACGATCTCGGGTCTACAGACTAACCTGTACCAGTGTCACCAGAGAACTGCCATCTGACGTAAGGTATAATACCATCTGGGAGTTCTAGGCGAGTCCGTCCAGTGTACCCAGTCTCCAATGAGCACCCGTATATCATCTCTGATGTCAAATACCAATGGATATAGGATCATCCATCGCCCATTTATATGGGTCGAGAAGGTATACGCTAGTCTACTCTGGTATATCGATGCCCCGTCTCGAAACACCCACGACTAGGGACCTTGAAGGATGTACTTATGGACTACCATGTCCCCGCTAGTATGATCCGTATCATAGTCCAGGTAGTCATGTACACATCCTAAGGGCTTACCAACATGTAACAGAGAGACAAACAGTATACACGTTAAGGTAAAGAGTAACCAGATAGCATACTATCATGTCGAGCAAGAAAGTCCTCCCTATATATGTCCAAGCATCCACTACAATATACATCCTATGTACAGTAATGGCCTCTAGGGCATACACATAACTAACACTATCGTCGGATAGCAGTTCTCTGGTGACACTGGTACAGGTTAGTCTGTAGACCTGAGATCGTCATAGAGTCTTGTGTGATTCCTACTGTGCTTTGATTTCCACCATACCACGGTCAAGTGATCATGAAAAAAGGTGGTTTTTGGGTACAGTCCCGAGTCACATGGAGGCAATGAGTGATAGGGGGGATTCGTCTCTCCCGGTATAGGGAGTTGATGTTGCGCTATGCTCGATTGCCCATAACAAGAAATCCCTGGCCAGGGTTGCTGAGATTTACTGGTAAGTGTTACCAGTAGTTTCCCGAACCGTTATGGACATTGCATCGGCACGACTTATCACGCTATTGGGGTCTGACGTTATACCACCCCCAGGCTGTGATATGAGACATATCAGACGAAGAGACCGGACTTTACGGTAGTGTTACTGATTGGATTCGCAGGAGTACGAGTAGGCTTGCTTGTTGATCTTCTAATCGCTCAATACCCGGATGGTCGTTACGTTTAGCAGACCGCTTGTGGCTTGTGGGTGTTTGATATGATCATCACCTGCTGCCGGCGTATTGACGAGTCTTTAGAGTCCTACACAGAGGTTTCCTGGCTCAAGCGAAACGAAGTAGGAGCACATATGTGATATGTGCGGGTCCGAGATTAATGCGCGTATATGATACCGCATTCTATTCTCGAGACTTGTGACATTTGTCGGTTATATGTGATATAGCCGAGTTATCGAATCAAGTTTTGATTCGATAAGTTGTTGCATTTGATATTAGTCGGTTATACAGGATATAGCAGGATTATTAAATCAAGTGTTGGTTTAATAATCTAATGTATAATTATATATTTAATATATTAATGTGCATTAACTAATATTATCTCACTTAAAATTTCTTTTCTCACTAGTTTTGTGCACATTGTATATATGTAATATATATTAGTGTACAAGTCATTGTGTCATGTTTGATGATACAAGAAAGATGGGTGTATGAGACACACACATGCTTATGATGATAATTAGGGTTTTTATTTATTTTTGTAATTACAAAATGGTGGAATTTTGTCATGGCTAGAAGCTTGTAGAAGCTTGTAATGTTCATTGACCAAGTCCACTCTTTTGTTTTGCCTAAGATATTTATCAACCCAACCAATTATCCTAACCATGGTTATGTCTCTACTAGGGTTAACATATGATGTTAACTAACCCAGGGTTGCCATTCTTGACTTGATAATTTTATCATGAAAGATTTCTTCTTCTTCTTCCTCAAAGCTTTTTAGCTTCAATGGAGATGATAGAAAAATAGTGAGAAAATTATTTCTAAAATGAGTAAAATTCCTACTTCATCATCCTCTACTACTAGCCATTTAGTAAAGGTTGTTTGCTTCACTAATTCCACAATTAGTGAAGGGATAGCTTGGGTTAGGTTCTCCTCGATGTAGATCATCTTCGGCCTCGAAGAATTCGATGCAAGCTTGTTCGTTTCTTCATGGGAGCCTCTCTAGAGTCCGGGAGTTCGTGATCGCAGCGAAGGGACTATTACACGAGGATATTGAAGTGACGGACCGGTCTATAAAGGTTGTATTCCTTTTTCACTTTAGTTGCAAAGTTGTTTGCATTCGATTCGTCGGATTTTCTTGTTTCGATTCTAGGGTTAGGATTACCTAGAACGGCAATTTTTTTAAATATGGCATGGATGATGCCTACCGAAAACTTGCTGCCGTGCTAGGCAACCCAACAATTCGGTGACGGAACCTATGGTCGAGATGCGAACAACGCATAGAAGAAGCTCCTGCCGTGGGCATGTCGGGGGACACTTGATCCGCAGGGAACTATATCCCAATTTATGATGTTCTTCAAGCCGATCACTTTCCAAACCTTGATCGACAAGCTGGCCGAAATGGACCAGATGGGCCATAGACCGTCCTCCTCAAAAACGGAGCTTCGAAATGAAAAAGGTAAAGGGAAAGCTACCTTCGTCGCCAACGCTAAGCAGCAGCTAACTGATCTGAAACCAGCTGCTCGCCAAAACGATAAACAACGATCACTCGGAGAAAAGCTGAGACGTCCTTACTCATTCCCTCGAGATAAAACGAGAAGACTATTCGAACTGGCGGTGTGCAACAGGCTTATCACTCTGCCGGATCCGAGATGCCCACTACCACCGGACGACGTTAACAATCCTAATTACTGCCCCTACCACCGAAAAGTGGGCCACCCAATCGAAGATTGCTTCGTCTTCAAAAACTGGATTGAGGACCAGTACCAACAAGGCAAATTCGTGCTGTCTGAAAACTGGATGGTAAACCCGCCACAACAGCATGCTCCTGAGAAGGTGGACATGCTGGAGGCATCATGCTCATTCATAGAGGAAGCTCCATAGGAAGTTGTTCTTTCGGCTAAAACTAAAAGAATGCTGAAGGATCTTCAAGCATGTCCGGCGATTAGATGGAATAGCCCGCTGGAGCCGGAGATCGTTGGGGATGCTGAAACCGCGCTCAAAATCGGGAGTTGGTAGCGATGGGAAAAATACCCAGGCCTAGCTGTCAAAGTCTTCGAAGAAGAAGAAGAAGACCAAAAAGCCCGCGCAGTCTGACGACAAACGCACGGACCTGCAAAAGTATATTGACACGCTGGAAGAATATAACCAGAAGGCGCGAACCCCGGTCACACTCCAAGAGTTTCTCAACCATATCCTTGAGAGCGGAGATAATGACAATGACGACGGAAACGACTTATCAGAAGAACCCGAGGATTATGTGTCTAGTTGTCACATGATCTCTCATTCGTCAGTAAATGACGAAGAAGCTCACTCGGCGTTAGAAGATAATATAGAGGGGCTGGGGGTAAAATCGGTGCTAAAATCCTTGGAACCGTTAGACGAGATGATTGGCATGCTGCTGAACGAAGCCTGTCAGAAGAGCAAGCTGATCAAGAACGTGAAATGGCCATATTCGAAAGGGCCAGGCGTCGACATCAAGTTGAAGAAGTCATGGTCGGGATGAGTCGAAAAGCACTCCAACTAGATCGAAGCACGCCCGCGGCAGACAAAAACAGGCTTAAGACAAGGAAACGGTTCGCTAAAGCCCTGTCAATTGGAATGAAGCTGCCATCTTTCAAAGGAGATACTCCTGGCGGTATACACCTTGACGAAGCAGTTGTACATCCTAACTACAGCTTATACCATCAGAGGATTGCACTCCCTACCGAAGAATGCATGGCCTTTAAAAAGTGGTGGCAGGGATACATTCCTCACCGACCGCATTTCAAGCGGATGAAGCGCAAAACTTGTCGGGAGCAGAGAAGCACGACAGATGAGCATAAAAGAACATCCGGCAACTGTTACATGGTTGATACCATGGGATCGCAACTTCTTACCTTCGGAAGCGATTCTGATGAAGAAGTAGCCCTCGGCCCTCTCTTCAAGGAATCTACCTCAGGAAAATAGGAAGAGATAAAGAACTGTGAAAACATTCATCTGCGTAATCGTACGTTACCTGAAAAGATTCTTGGACCTACAAATAAGGGATCGAACAAAAAAGATAAGGGGAAGGAAAAAGTCCCTAAGGATATCTCCCTCGACGATCGAGTCGTCGAAGAGCTGGCAGCCAAGGACCCGTCCAAGAAACAAAGTGGATTACAATGTACCGGAACACCTGAGGAAGATACCCTCAAAGCTAAGCATTTTGGATGCCCTTCTGTTGTCTAAAGAGGCATGAGATTCTCTGATCAGGGCATTACAAGTGCCTGCGCAGTTTCAAGCTTTCCTTGCCAAGGAAAAGATGAAGGACGAGCTGGAAGAAGTGCACACAGATGACATCACTATCGGCGATGAAGGTCTCCTCCTCGGAACGTGCGAGCACAACCGTCCCCTGTATGTCACCGGGTACTTCCATGACAGCAAGATAGGGAAGATCTTAGTTGACAACGGGTTCTCTTTCAACCTCTTAAATGTGAGGGTGCTAAAATAAATCTGTATGAGCGTTCAGTACCTCGCTCGGGATAAAATCACAATCTCCGGGTTCGACTCCCAGTCGTCCTCGGGTCTGTAATACCGACGTTACACTTTGGGCTGCTCGTCACTGCCATTAAATTTCATGTCATTGACGCCAAGACCTGCTACAACGCTTTGCTCGGCAGGCCTTGGTTACATGAGTACAATATCATCCCTTCTACACAATAACAGTGTATGAAGTATTTCAAAGATGGTCTCGAGTATACCATGATGGGGGAACTAAACCTATTCTCCGTAAATGAAGTCCGAAGTACGAAGACGCAAGGAATTTCCTACCAGACTTTCAAGACACGGAAAGATGCCATAAACCGGAGAATAAGCAAAAAGCCATCACCACTATTACGGTCTTCAGGAGCGATACCGAGGAAGAAGAGATAGTCTATTCGGGACCGCCCCAATGCAACAGGTTGGGACCATCTACCCCTATTTTGGTCTTTGGCAGTGACTTTGAAGACGTAGTCAACACAGTGTTCTCGGTCCGTCCACCAAGGCAGGCCTTCACTGGAGATGATCAAAGTTTGCAAATCGCCACGGTTCCGCGGCAGCACTACAGAGAGCATGATGCGCTTGAGAAATATAGTGTGCAAGATCTGCAGACATTTTACGTCCCTACCAGGCGAAGAGGTGAAAAGGAGATCCTATTCTATCGATCCACAGAGGCTAAGGTCGAAAGTGAAGTCTGGCATGGTGCTGATTTTGCGCTCGACAGGCTGCAACCCATCCGTCTGCCCAGATACTATATGGAGGGATTGAGAAAGTTATTAAGATTCCAAGGCGTATCTTTCAAACAGACTCCTCGACAAGCTCAGTTCTACAACAGGATTTGGAACGTCCCCAGAACTCAGCGAAAATTGCCCAATGGAAAAATAAAAATGATTGGGCTTGGATATGTCCATTCCAAGAAACGGGAGCAATTCCATGGCTGCCATGTCATAAATGACCTCGATGAAGAAGGGGGTGCTCTTTTAAAAGACGCTGACGCTGAACCAGAACGAGGTCCTGTCATAAAAATGCCAAATCCATCGTTTGAAGAACAGATGGACAAGCTAGTAAGGGAAGCGAGTCAAAAGGTTCAGAACGACCACGGCCGTGAAATGTCCATTTACGAGAAAGCCAAGATGCAACGCCTCCTTCAGTAGGCTACAGAGGATGAGAATTGTTGGAGATAGAGCCCTCAGAGTCAATTATTGGATCACAGGCACGTGATTGCAATGATTGAGGGAGGACTTATCCCGGTAGGACAGTCTTACTCAAGATGATAGTATGCTATATGGTTTACCTTTATCATCGTGTACTTCTTTAGGTGACCTTACAGGTCACTATTGCACGTTGATAGAGCCCCTAGGATTCTTGCTTGACTGCAAGCAGTATGAGGGCGATCACATACGTGGGAGCTGGTAGTCTATAAGCACCTCCTTAAAAGGTCCCTAGTGGAGGGAGTTTTGAGACAGGGCATCGATACTCCAGAGTAGACTAGTGTATACAGTCGAGACCCCGACGAGGGGTGGTGGCCGGTCTCACAAGCCACTGGTGTCAGTTGGTTCACCTAAGATGTATACAGGTGCTCATTGGGTTATGAGTACACCGGACAGGACTCGCCGGGAACATGCTAGTTGGTCTTATACCAGACGTCAGATAGCAGTTTCCTGGTGACATGTGTACAGGTTAGTTCATCGACCTGAGGATCGTCATTTGTCTCGTGTGAGTTCCTACTGTACTTTGATTACTACCCTACCACGCTCAAAGGAGACGTGCAAACAGGTTTTAGTTGGGTACAGTCCCGAGCCACATGGAGGCAGTGAGTGGATCTTCAGGGGTTCGTCTCTCCCGGTATTGGGGGTGAGGTCGCGCTGTGTCTAGGAGAGCCATTACACGAAGCCCTCGGCCGAGGCAGGAGATTTACTGGTAGGTATTCCAGTAGTATCTCAGGGTGTTCTGGGCCACACTCCGACACGACTTGTACCGCTTTTGGGGGTCTGACTTTTACCAACCCCCTAGGCCCGCCATGCGATGCTCATAGACGAACGGACCGGACTGTACGGATATTGTCACTGACAGGCTCAGTAGGGTGTCAGGATGAGTTCGCTCATCGACGTCCCTTTTGGTCAATACCTGGTAGCCCATTACGTATAGGCTAATACCTCTGACGTGCTAGTGGTTAAATCCACAACCAAAGTATTGACGAGTCTTTAGAGTCCCCCACAGACCAGTTTCTCAAGTTTCGAGCGAAACACTGTAGAGGCCGTATGGAGATATGGCAGGGTCCGATCAGATACGTGCGGTATTGCACGGATCAGGATCGGACGGTTAATACTAGAGGGCTTTGGTTTAAGCCGGATCCTAGTATTGTACAGTGTAGACTTTGTCTCATTGCATTTGTATTTCGGTCGTAATACAAATGCGGGTATGTATATACAGTAGTGGGGTTTTCCTGTAATTTATTACGGGATCAGTTTTTTGGAGTTGCCAGTTTGGTTTCCGTTTCGGCCATATTTCTTTGTATATTTCATTGGCTGAAGATTGGTGGAGGAGGGCTTATTTGCATTTGTGCAAATAAGCATTTTGGAGGGTTGTCTTTGCATATTGTTGCTTCATGATAACCCTTTTCTCTCTCTTGTTTTTGGCTCACTCCTTTGTGATACACACACTCCCACTCTCATTTTCTTCCCCTTGATGAAGTGAGGCCGGCCACTATGAGGATGGGCTGTCCAAATTTTTGGTGATGGCTTTTAGTCTCATTTGGTTGCTAGAAATTCCCAAGCCATTAAGAAAATTCACATCTCATTCTCCACCACCAAATATAGCAACTTCAACCCCTAGAGACACATGGCTTTCTACACTTCTTTCTGCAGCAAATCTTGGGCACGTCGGCTAGCCAACTTCATGCCCGAGTTGCCTTAGTCCAGAAGTGGGAGCCCGTAAAAGAACCCGGCGATGTGGTGCCCTTCCGACGAGGAGTTGAAGACCGGAGTTTCTGCGGGGGATCGGGACGACGACGAGAAGACCGAAGGACACGGATCGCTCGGTATATCTCTCTACCCCTTTCTCTTGTTAGCTAGGACTAGATTAATAGCCCGATCCGGGATTTTTTGTGCGCGGTGGTGCCGGTTTACAAGTACGTAAAAAGTTTCGATTCCGCATTCCGGCGTCGGATTGACGGCCGGGGCGCCGCCGTGCACTTACATTGGTATCGGAGCCTCGCCATTAACCTAGTCTAGCTATGTCTAATGTGTTTACATTTCCGATCGAACAAAATTCCAAAAACCGCGTTTTCAAGTGCATCAGTTTCTGTCGAATTTTTTTTGGCTCCAAAATTTTTTCCGTTTGTTTCAGAAAGATGTGCAGGGAATTCTAAGACTTTTGTAGAAATTTGGTCACGTGAACACACTATACGACCGCGGAACTGCGGCAAAACCCATGCTTGGGCTGTGGTTCCGCCGCAGTCTTTACTGTTCAGTGTATCAAATTTCTACAGAGTGTCTCTGTGTTGAAAATAGCGGTTTTGGAACTTTCTTTTTCGGCCCAGATTTTCTGTGAGTGCTACAGTAGTGCTTGGGGCCCACTTCGATAAATTTGATCGATCGAAAATTTTAAACACATTAGTTCACATTATTTACATTATATCTGCGACCGTGAATGTCACTTGATCGGTAAATCCTGTCAAACTGCTATAGCCCGGTTAGACGGATTTGCAAACGTGACATTCACGTTGATGTTCTGTGTTGTGCTGTAATGTTGCGGATTGGTCGTGGGGATAGCCTGGATGCATTGGTAGTACAGATTTGGTTGTATTATGTACATTTGATATTGCGGGGCGAGCGTCCGACATGTGGACTGCCGTCTGTAGGGTTGCTAGGCACGCGCACAAGGGTCTACGAGGCATCAACCATGCCCGATTAAAAATTTAGCCGTGCCGAACAACCCGAATACGGAACTTTAAACTAGAGATTAGGTGAAAACAAGTATGCTAAACATTTTAACACTAAGTGAGAGGGATTACAACCTTTGTAGATCCGGTCCTTCACTTCATTTGCTCCGTGTTGTGCCCCTTCGCTGCGATCATCGGGATCCGGACTCTCGAGAGGTTCCACGAAGAGAAAGACGCAACCTTTGCTTCCGATCTTCGATACTAAGATGATCTACCTTGAAGTTTCATTAACACAAGCTAACACTCATGAAATGATGTGAACACCCTCATCTAAATGTCAAGGGAAGATGAGGATGATGAAGTAGGATTTTTGCTCTCTTTATTTATCTTTTTCTCATATTTATTCATCACCTTTTGATAAACAAGTAAGCTTTTTCATGAAAGAATGAAGGAGGAAGAAGATGAATAATCATTTGTGATGAATAGAAAGAATGTTATCATAATCATTTATGCAACCATGGTTATAGTAACCATTGTAGAGAGTTTACTAGGGTTAGGGTTTGGGTTAGGTCAAAGGGTGAGTCACTTGTAAATATCTATCATAATATCTTAACAAAGACAAAGTAAAGCTTCTAGAATCAACTAGAAGGTTTAACCCTAATCATGTTTAAACTCCTCTAAACATGTTTCATTAATAATTATAATATGTTACAATATTATATATCACATATACAATATTTATTGTAACAAAATAAAATAATACATTTAACATATATCGCATATATATCAATGTATTACCCGAGTGAGAAAAAGAATCTTTTAGTGAGCAAATATTAGTTAATGTAATTTAATATATCAAATATATTATTATACATTAAATTATCGAATCAACACTTGATCCGACAATCCGGCTATATCGCATATAACCGACTAATATTTATCCGTACCGATTCATCGAATCAACACTTGATCCGATGACCCGGCTGATATCAAATATCACGAGAATATAATACGGTATCACATATCGCATTATCCTCGGTCCCGCACATATCACATATGTGCTCCTACTCCGTTTTTCCTGAGTCAAGAAACCTCTGTGTAGGACTCTAAAGAATCGTCAATACGCCGGCAGTAGGTGATGATCATATCAAACACCCACAAGCTGCAAGCGGTCAGCTAAACGTAACAGCTACCCAGGTATTGAGCGCTCAGAAGATCAACAAGCAAGCCTGTAACTTCTCCTGTGAATCCAAACAGCAACACTCCCGTACAGTCCGGTCTCGTCGTCTGATATGTTGCATATCTCGCCTAGGGGTGGTAAACGTCAGACCCCAGTAGCTCGATAAGTCATGTCGATATGAGGTCTATAACAGTTCGAGAAACTACTGATAACACTTACCAGTAAATCTCAGCAACCCTGGCCAGGGATTTCCGGTTATATCCAATCGAACACAGCACAACATCAACTCCCTATACCGGGAGAGACGAATCCCCTCCTATCGCTCATTGCCTCCATGTGATTCGGGAATGTACCCAAAAGCCACCTTTTTGCACGCCCTCTTGGACGTGGTATGATGGAAATCAAAGCACAGTGGGAATCACACAAGACTCTATGACGATCTCGGATCAACAGACTACTCTGTACCAGTGTCACCGAAGAACTGCCATCTGACGTGTGGTATAATACCATCTGGGAGTTCTCGGCGAGTCCGTCCAGTGTACCCAGTCTCTACTGAGCACCCGTACACCATCCTTGATGTCAAACACTGATGGATATGGGATCATACATCGCCCATCATATGGGTCAAGATGCGTATACGCTTGTCTACTCTGGTGTATCGATGCCCTGTCTCGATACACCCTCGACTAGGAACAGTTACAGGATGTACTCGTCGACTACCGTGGCCCCACTAGTATGATCTCATCATAGTCCCAGTAGTCGAGTACATATACTAAGGGCTTTATCAACATGTAATATAGAGACAATCAGAGTACATGTTAAGATAAAGTACAACCAGATAGCATACTATCATGTCGAGCAAGAAAGTCCTCCCTATATATGTCCTAGCATCCACTACAATATACATCGTATGTACAGTAATGGCCTCTAGGGCATACATATAACTAACAATCTCCCACTTGCACCAGGGCCATCTGTTATGGTATCGCATACCCAACAATTAGCTGCGGTTGTAGTATCTCATACTCAACCATCCCGTAAAAGTCTCTACTAGGATAAAGGCCTTTCTGAGTGGATCCGCGCTGTTGTCCTCTGTGTCTGCTCTCCTAACCTTGATCTCCCTGGTGATCAACCATCTCCATGATCAGGTGATATTGCCTAAGAATTATATCTGGATTTCTGATGGGACGGTAGTTCCTTGGCTAAAGCCACAACTCCATTGTCACACAATGGTAGGAACGAAGTTCATCTTATGAACTTATATATATCCAGACTGCCTCTTTGGTAGCATCCTTGGTAACGATGTATCTTGCCTTTAATCATCTAGTAAGTCACGGTATCTAGCTTGGAACTCTTCCAACATACCATCCCTCCACGGAGGGTATAGACAATGCCTGCGACTGACATTCAGTCATTGTTATCACCCTGGAACCCTTCCAGTGATTTTCCCCAGGATCGATTGATACCATCTCACTACTACTAGTGAGTATCCTAACATCCAATTAGATCTATCTCATAGATCCAAAACCTAGGATTTAGTAGGTACCACTTTGATCCTATATGGAGAATCCTTGTAATAAGCGGAGATTGACCGAGCGTAGCATAGGAAACTCCTTCCCTATCTAGAGTATGTCATCCACGTACTTTATGAGGATCACCACCATACTCTCTACTACCTTTTCGTATATACAAGGTTCATCTACCATTTTGATGAAGTCAAACTCTTTGACAACCACATCAAAACAGATGTTCCAACTCCGTGATGCCTGTTTTATTATATAAAACATCTTGCACACGTTTCCGCTTCTCCCACTGTCTACGAAGCCCTCTGGCTGTGTACTTATAGACGTTCTCTTCTAAAACATCACTTAGAAAAGCAGTCATGACACCCAACCACCAGATATCGTAGTCATGGTATGTAGCCGTGGTAAGTAGGATCTGGATGGACTTAAGCATAGCTTTGAAAGTCTCAACTTTTCCATGTACACCAAGTAATCTTCTCAAGATATACTTGCTCCTGATGGGGATTTAACCCTTCAGATAAAGCAACCAAAGTCCATACTTTTTCGGTGTATAAGGATTCCATCTCAGATCGATAAGCATCCAGCCATTCTTACAGAGTCCCACTCCTGAGGGCCAGCTCGAAACTAGTTGGGTCATCATCTCATGATGCAATCCTCGCTCCCACTGTCATAGAGAAACCGAAGTATCTCTCAGGTGGGTGAGGAACCTTACTATATCGGCGGAGAGGCTGAGGTTCGTTGGAAACTATTGAATTCCTTGGTTCTACCAAATCATTAGCTGCAGTTTGTATAGCTGGAACCTTTCCAGGTGTACATAACAGACCTTGCCTCGAGCTTGTCCAGATTTTGCTTTTAGACATAGGCCGGACAATCCCAAATCTTAACAAACTTAAGATATGGGCTCCTCCCTTTCCATATCACATATGAAGTGGTAGGCAGCTGATTTGATTTGAACCTTATTCAATAGGTATGCAGCTTCTTAAGCGCATAACACCCAAAACGAAATAAGAAACTCAGTATTACTCATCATAGAGCACACCATATCACATAGGGTGTTATTGCTCCGCCCCGATACACCAACGTGCTGTGGTGTATACGGAGGAGTAATGCTGAGAGAGAATCTCATTCTCCTTTCGAATAGTCCAGGAATTCCGCGCTTAAGTATTCTCCTTCTTGATCTCATCAAAGGACATAATACTTATACCCGTTGTTGGTTCTCTACTTCTAACTTATATTCTGTGAATATCTCAAAAGGTTCAGACTTGTGTTTCAGCAGGAACATATGTCTGAATCTTGAGAGATCATCAGAGAATGTAATAAAGTACAAAGAACCGGTCTTGGCATGTGTAGACAGGAGACTTTCATACATCAGCATGTATCAATCCCAAGAGTTCACTAACTCTTTCTCTGTTTCCAATAAACAGAGCTGTGGTCATCTTATCTTTGTGACATGACCGGCAAGTTTCACAAGATGTAAATTCAAACTAATTTAAATATGCATCTATATGTAACTTAGCTAGTCGGGTCGCATTGATATGACCTAGTCTACAATACCTCAAGAAGGATTCGTTCATTTCTGAACTCTTCCTCTTGTGTGTGTTCCGTATACTAAGAACTGTAGTTTGATTTAGAACATCAATGCTTTTAGATAACGTGCCTGAACCGATCAACTCTTGATATAGGAAATGTTCAAAACATTATCCAACAATACAAAATTATATCCTTTCTTTACTAATAAAGAGACTGATATGATTTTGTATATCAGGTTCGGTATCTAATAGCATTTGTTCAGAATCAATGTATTCTGGTAATACAGGGTGACAGTGACCAACAGACTTGGCTGCAATACTTGCACCGTTTTCTGTCTCATGAAACTTATCACCCGTTCTCAGTTCTATACCTATCTGTAGCCCATGTAACAGATTACATATACGGGATCCTGATGTGGTATCACATACCCAGGACGTAAAGGATACTGAGAAACAGTTCTCTGTAATGAACACACCCGAAGATGATGCATCAGCATGCACTTTCTTCGTTTGGGCGGCACGGGAAATCTGGTATTCCCCAATTTCCTGCTCTATCTTATAACAATTATAAGTTTGAGCGGGACCAACGTTCCCCAGCTCAGTATAACAAGTGGGTTCGGTCAATATATCCGTTTTATTATCTTGATTAAGGCGTGATATGGTCGCTATCTGGAGAGAGGGAGAAGAAAACACTCAGCGTATGCTCTTGCAAGATTAGATTGGTAATCTAATATATCTAAACAGGATGTCTCCCACTGTTTTAATCAAATCTTCCTTCAAACCCTAAAAGGAAAGACTAGCCGGGATTAATTACACGCTACAAGTTCGCCAATCTTTCAGCCAGGCCAGTGTCGGTACTTTGAGGGAGGTCCCCCGTGCTTTCGCACGAACCTAATTAAAGTAAACCTCGTTTTCCCAGAGGCGTAACCCCGTTAACACATTTCTAGACACCTACTTGAACGGCTAATTGTAATGTATAAAACTCTCCCAGGAGTAACTCTTACTCGCAGCGGGTATCGGGATCCAACTATCTCATAGAAGGTATGCAATTTCATTGCAAATTTCAACACTTGAAATTCCCAATAATTTTTTACCCCTAGCGTGCTATGACCTTGACGCATGCCAAACAACCCATAGTCCGCTAGTCAAGTTCAACCCGTACATTTCTAGATTGAATTAAACCCACGCGCACGACCCTTGACGCATGCCAAACAACGTCGTACGAATACCCTAATCCAATCGCATCGTATGCTAGCAGATAAGCACTAGTTAGCTACCGTACACTACGCCTTGACGCATGCCAAACTACCACAGCACGAATACTAACTAGTACTTATCTGAAATGAAGGAGGGCTACGACAGGGTTTTAGGAAAACCCTTTGCGTAATGAACTTGATATCGTTGTAGAATCGAGTGATTTTAAATGGAGTGTTTTTGAGGCTTTTTCTAGTTTTGCTAAAGGGGTCACTCCCGGGGAAGGATCGTCGGCCCATTCCTCATCGAATAAGGTGCAGGATATTTCACAAATATCACTATGCAAAGCAAGAACAATAGAAGCAATCAAAAGACAAACCGAGTTTGTAGCATCTGCCAGTTATCGCTAAAGGAGTCACTCCCGGTGAAGGGATCTCGGTCCTTTCCTTATCGAATAAGGTGCTGGATGTTCTACAAGGAACACCGCTATGCAAAGCAAGAACTAGAGCTACCAGTTTTTATTAAACAAGTTTCTACAACATCTTAGGTTTCTTTTATTTCATTAATCTCATTAATGAAGTCCCATTTTATTATACTTCACAAGCATCTCATTTGAAATGAAATCTGCAATATAACATATATCTCATATATATAATATAAACATTCGTCACAGGCAGTAATATGATCTCATCACAGAACATTGCAGCAGAAGAAACATATATGAAATATTGGATATACTAGGACGTCCGTGTTTTCAATACGAGCCTGTATAAAACACGGATTCCACGGTCGCGATGAAGAGTCAAACACACATCCCTAGACCCCTACGAGAGCGGCAAGTAACACTGCCAATTCTAGGGTTAGGAGACCCGGTCTCGACTCCTCGAGATGATCTCCTACTGGACCCTAGAACCCGGTTACTTGTGCTCCCCGCCTTGGGTCTACCTAATGCGGAAAAGTAAATAATATACAACGGTGACATCTTCCGCTACCTGGAAGTGCCCCAATAAAAGAATATTACATACAAATGAATTTTACATGAATGAAAAAGAAAAACTATCATCTCACATAAAACCCCCGACTATTCAAACGCGACGATCCAATATAACATATCACAGCAACACATAATATCTCATATCATCAACGTAAGCAAGTACGCGTATCCCGATTGTCGTTGATGTATAGCAACGAAGCCGGCGATACACCACATACTACGCTTACGGTCACAGAAAAGAAAGTGTAAAACTACAACAGTTTGAATCCGCAACCTTCTTAGACATCGCATGCCTAACCAAATGAATTCTTTAGACATCGCATGCCTAACAATTATAAACCCCGCATTTTAGTCTCATTATCGAAAACTCTTTTCAATATCAAGTCGGGCAATTCAACAAGATTCCCGACAATTTGATCGAATGCTCGTCGCAAACTTTAGTAGGCGGCCGCACCCCCGATACCGTCGACGAAGTGCACCAAGGCGGAACACCGCTACCGGGAGCACCCGAACGGATGCTTTCGGCGACGGGGTTCTCCTACAGTCACTTGGTCGGGGCTATGGAGTGAGGCTGTCTATTAAGTTTACCCGGCAAGTATCCGCGTACGCTACGTGATTGCGACGGACTTTTGATCATATCAAAATTCCGTGGCAACCGATCATTTGAGACTAAACTGCTATGTTTATAATATTCAAATCAGTTATCTCATAACTACCTCTGGATTCCAAATATTGTATCACATTCCAGATAAATAGAAAAAGTTAAACTTTCCGATCGAATCATCAAGCACCCAAGATTTCCCCAATATATCTCAACACTTGAAATCAGTTTAAAAACATCCAACACATGCCACAGTACCAATGGTCCAGCCGTACAAGGGTCAAGCCAACGCCTAACATGTGGCACGCCGTACTGCCCCAAACCCTAAGGTTCAAAAGGCAGTTCAAGACGGTCATATAATCGAGTTAAGGTTTGTTATCTTCTAGAGGGTCCACCGAGTTACTTGCACGACTTAGAACATTCTTAAATACGAGAAAAAATCCAACTTTTGAAAAATTTTCCGACAGGGGAAAAAGTGAGTTATTGATATCCGTTCGAACTTTTTAACAGTTTCTTAAATTTATCCGGAAAGCCACATAGACAAAATCTAATACTCCGATCGAAACATTGAATCCCCAAAACAACCCCAGAAAACTCAACTGTAGAATAAAAATTAAAAATTCCCAGAGAACTCAGCACTGTGTAGTAGGAATTACAGTGCAAAATAGGAGGGGTGACGTCATCAAATGGTCGCGGAACCGCCGCAGAAGCCAGGCTTCTGCCGCGGTTCCGCCGCACTTTTGACGAATTAGCCCCTCGAATTTCACAGTAATTCTAATAAGACCCTGCTGAATTTTTTAGAAATTTTTAATTGACAAAAATCCAAATTTTCAGAAAATTTCCAGAGAGCATTTTGGAGTCAGGGTTTCGGGTTCGATCGGACTTTAAACTTCGTCTAGACTTCGCCTAAAGCTCTAGCTTGGCTCTGATACCACTTTAGGGTTGCTAGGCACGCGCACAAGGGTCTACGAGGCATCAACCATGCCCGATTAAAAATTTAGCCGTGCCGAACAACCCGAGTACGGAACTTTAAACTAGAGATTAGGCGAAAACAGGCATGCTAAACATTTTAACACTAAGTGAGAGGGATTACAACCTTTGTAGATCCGGTCCTTCACTTCATTTGCTCCGTGTTGTGGTCCCTTCGCTGCGATCATCGGGATCCGGACTCTCGAGATGTTCCACGAAGAGAAAGACACAACCTTTGCTTCCGATCTTCAATACTAAGATGATCTACCTTGAAGTTTCTTTAACACAAGCTAACACTCATGAAATGATGTGAACACCCTCATCTAAATGGCAAGGGAAGATGAGGATGATGAAGTAGGATTTTTGCTCTCTTTATTTATCTTTTTCTCATATTTATTCATCACCTTTTGAAAAACAAGTAAGCTTTTTCATGAAAGAATGAAGGAGGAAGAAGATGAATAATCATTTGTGATGAATAGAAAGAATGTTATCATAATCATTTATGCAACCATGGTTATAGTAACAATTGTAGAGAGTTTACTAGGGTTAGGGTTTGGGTTAGGTCAAAGGGTGAGTCACTTGTAAATATCTATCATAATATCTTAACAAAGACAAAGTAAAGCTTCAAGAATCAACCAGAAGGTTTAACCCTAATCATGTTTAAACTCCTCCAAACATGTTGCATTAATAATTATAATATGTTACAATATTATATATCACATATACAATATTTATTGTAACAAAATAAAATAATACATTTAACATATATCGTATATATATCAATGTATTACCCGAGTGAGAAAAAGAATCTTTTAGTGAGCAAATATTAGTTAATGTAATTTAATATATCAAATATATTATTATACATTAAATTATCGAATCAACACTTGATCCGACAATCCGGCTATATCGCATATAACCGACTAATATTTATCCGTACCGATTCATCAAATCAACACTTGATCCGATGACCCGGCTGATATGAAATATCGCGAGAATATAATACGGTATCACATATCGCATTATCCTCGGTCCCGCACATATCACATATGTGCTCCTACTCCGTTTTGCCTGAGTCAAGAAACCTCTGTGTAGGACTCTAAAGAATCGTCAATACGCCGGCAGTAGGTGATGATCATATCAAACACCCACAAGCTGCAAGCGGTCAGCTAAACGTAACAGCTACCCAGGTATTGAGTGCTCAGAAGATCAACAAGCAAGCCTGTAACTTCTCCTGTGAATCCAAACAGCAACACTCCCGTACAGTCCGGTCTCGTCGTCTGATATGTTGCATATCTCGCCTAGGGGTGGTAAACGTCAGACCCCAGTAGCTCGATAAGTCGTGTCGATATGAGGTCTATAACAGTTCGAGAAACTACTGATAACACTTACCAGTAAATCTCAGCAACCCTGGCCAGGGATTTCCGGTTATAGCCAATCGAACACAGCACAACATCAACTCCCTATACCGGGAGAGACGAATCCCCTCCTATCGCTCATTGCCTCCATGTGATTCGGGACTGTACCCAAAAGCCACCTTTTTGCACGCCCTCTTGGACGTGGTATGATGGAAATCAAAGCACAGTGGGAATCACACAAGACTCTATGATGATCTCGGGTCAACAGACTACTCTGTACCAGTGTCATCGAAGAACTGCCATCTGACGTGTGGTATAATACCATCTGGGAGTTCTCGGCGAGTCCGTCCAGTGTACCCAGTCTCTACTGAGCACCCGTACACCATCCTTGATGTCAAACACCGATGGATATGGGATCATACATCGCCCATCATATGGGTCAAGATGCGTATACGCTAGTCTACTCTGGTGTATCGATGCCCTGTCTCGATACACCCTCGACTAGGAACAGTTATAGGATGTACTCGTCGACTACCGTGGCCCCACTAGTATGATCTCATCATAGTCCCAGTAGTCGAGTACATATCCTAAGGGCTTTATCAACATGTAATATAGAGACAATCAGAGTACATGTTAAGATAAAGTACAACCAGATAGCATACTATCATGTCGAGCAAGAAAGTCCTCCCTATATATGTCCTGGCATCCACTACAATATACATCGTATATACAGTAATGGCCTCTAGGGCATACATATAACTAACACCGTCACTGCCTGTTTGTATATTATTCTTTTGGGGCACGACCGGGTCGAGGTCGATGTACCCGTTGTATGTATATTTTACTTTCTGTACTAGGATTACCCCATGGAGGGGTGCACGGATAGCCGGGTTCTAGAGGGCAACAAGCCCGCATCTCATGGCATTGAGACGGAGGGGGCTTTACTCTAGAATTGGCGGGCTATTCGCCGCACTCGTAGGGGGTACAGGTTGACCCAGGAGGGGTGCCCAAGTTACCGGATTCCGTGAAGTGTCGGGTGGTCCATTCACGTTGCTGAAAGGGGTTGCCTCGCTTCAGGTTTTGGCGGGTAACTTGCCGCGCCCGTAGAGGTCTAGGATCTCATTGCACAGGCTATCCACACGACCAGAGGAACGTCGGGTTTCAGTAGCGGCTCTGTGAAACCCGGGGATCCCAGATATCTGTATTGTTCTGTGATGCTGTACATTTCTGTGATGTTGCATTTTATCACGCCTTGAGCGAAATATTATATATTGATATATATACTAGAAGATGTTGTTTATGTTTTGCATCCGCTCTGGTCCAGTCCCCGCTCTGTCGTTAGTTAAGTAACCTAACGGGTAATGACGGGACCCAGTGGCGAATGCGGATGGCATATACGTACATCATTATTTTCGATGTTTTTGGTGTGATCAATTGATGGGACTGCATTGATTCGAATCAATGCAAGTTAAACAAACCTATTCTGATATTGTTGGAACACTTTTCAAAAAGCTGTTATTGCAAGGACGTTCACTTTTGTTTTGCACAGTGGTATTCAGTTGGAATATCCTGCTCCTCAGTCGACGAGGTAAAGGCCGAGATCCCTTCACCGGGAGTGACCCCTTAGACAAAAGTTTGCGTCTGGGCAATAACTTCACTATAGCCGATTACTTTTGTTTTGCACCGTGGTATTCAGTTGGAATATCCTGCACCTCATTCTATGGGGAAAGAGAAGAGATCCCTTCACCGGGAGTGACCTCTTTAGCAAAGGTTTCCGTCACTATATTTTTAAAAAAAGCTATCTGGTTCCTTCAACGATATCAAGTTCATTACGTTAAAAGTTTTCTCCAGAAACCATTCGTAGCCCTCCGTCGTTTCACATGGATAGTCAATCAGTATTCAAGCTATGTTTGTTGGCCAAAGTCAAGGCATAGCGATTGGTAGCTATTGGGTATTCATGTGCAGCATAGATAGATGCGTTGGTTTGGGGCAGTCGTATAGCCTTGTTGGCCAAAGTCAAGGGCTTGTGCGGGTGGGCTCAAATTAACCTGGAGAATGACGGGTAGAACTTGACATGTGACTTATGATTTGTTGGCCAAAGTCAAGGTCATAAGAGCATGGGGTAAAAATCACATCGGGAGTTTCTAAAGAAACTGAAACTTGCCAGATATGCGCATACCTTCTGGAGTGTGATGACGTGAGTGGATTTCGTCACGTTATCATGCGATGATAGTTGGATCCCGATTCCCACTGATGAGTTAGTTTACTCCTCGGGTGACCCCGACTAATTCTTCTTTCAGGTTTGGAGGAGAATTTGACGGTACAGTGGGAGGTTTCCAGATTAGATAAATTGGTAAACATTCTGATCTAGGTTAGAGCGCACGCTGAGTGTTTCTTTTCTCTCTCTCTCTTTGGCAACGACCATTGACCCGACCCTAGACTATGACTCAGTGACCAAGTTGACCGAACCTTCTTAAACACTGGCTTTTGGATTGTCAGAGTTGCAAACCTCATTGCCACTCCTACTTTTACCCTTTTCTCCAGGACACCCCGTATTACTACGAACGTCCACTTCCATTGGACAAAACCATCGTATGGTTATATACGAACTCGAAGGAATTTATTCGAGGATGGTTTCCGGTTCTGGAGAAAACGAATAGGACTATTCAGTTGTCTTTTCCTTTTACCTTCTCTCAGGTTGCGAGTACTCCTTGGTTTAGGAGATAGTACACCTATTACGCAAATTGGATAGTATTCTTCCAAACCATAGGCAGGTGCCGACCGGTAGGGAATGAAGAAAACCAATTAGCCTAACGATGGTGTACAGAAGGTATTAAGTAAAGACATATCAAGGGATTAGTAAGAGGGCAAAGTAAATTGCGACTACAATTCACGACCAAACCAAGTATTTCTTCGCCAATCCTAAATCACCTTTGTATTTATCTAGGACACTCTGTATCACTACGAAGATCCACAGTTTATTGGATACTCCATCGTATGGTTATATACGAACTCGAAAGGAACTTGTTCCAGTTCGGGGATGGATTCTGGTTCAGGAGAAATAGGAATAAGGTTTATTCGGTTGTCTTTTATCTTCACCTTCTCTCGCATTGCGTGTGCTCCTAGGATTAGGACAGTACACCCATTATGCTTATTGGATAGTCTTCTTCCAAACCATAGGCTAGTGCCGAACGGTAGGGAAGGAAGAAAACCATTTAGCCTAAGAGAGTGTGCAGAAGGTAATGACTAAAGACATATAAAGGGATTTGGAAAGATGGAAAAATAATTACACGGTTGCAGTTGTGAATCTGGATAATGGAAGAGGCATTACTAAGAATACCGGGATACCCCATCGAAACATTACAATGTTTCAGTTTCACTGTGTACTGTTAAAGGAAAACTAATTTCCCAATTTGACACTTGCTCCAGGGTATGTATTTATCAGGTTTGATTCTCACGTCTGTATGGTTTTACAGATGATGAGTGGGAGTAAGTTATTGGGAATTAGGTGATCATCCTCATTATATCGGGATTCGTTGTAATCGATGATATTTGAGAAAGTCACCTGGGTTGTTTGCCGGACGGCAAATATTTGGTTTTGAATATCCGCTGTTATGCACCAATTTCAAATTGGTATATCTATACGTTTATTTTTATAGAGTGAGATATACCTTTTTGAATTTATGTCGATAACAATTACCTATATCAGTAGATGGTTAGGTAAGGAGCATTAAACAGCGGTGTAATTCTTGTAAGTCTACGCTAGCGCCCCGGCCGTCTACAGACTCAAAAATGCGGAACAAAACTTTTAAACTGGCGCTATCGTATGCTTTAACCCGGATCTGCCATTATTGCTAAACTAACAAACTGTAAAGAGTGTAGAAAGGTTATACCGAACGATCCGAGTCCTTCGTTCTTCAACCATCATCCCACGCTCCGTTGCGGCTGCTCCGATCTCGTCGATCTTCGATTCCTTCGTCGAGGTGGCACCACATGATCGGTTCTTTAAACGGGCTCCCGCCTCTGACTCGAGGCAACTCGATCGTCAAGTTTTCTAAAAGAGATGACCAAGAATGATGTAGAGAATGAGTAGATGACTTTGTCTCACTTCGTCCAAATCCGTGGACGATCGGTTAATGAAGTTGCCGAAGGAATCGGGTGATGGAATGAAATGGACTGTGAAATTCCATACACCGATAAAACCTATCATATCTTTTCTACAAAATGAAATCAATAAGTGAAGTGAGGAGGAGAGAGAAGGCCGGCCATTTTATATGAAGGAGGGAGGTGACCGTAGGAGAGGGGGGTGACCACAAGAAAGCTTCTCACTTAAAAGATCAAGAAGAAAATATCTTAAGGAAAACAAAAATCGCAAAGCATGAATCATTAAGCATAGTCACCATATAATAAATGCACCATTAAAGTCATCCAATGAAAACTCAACACTATATAATCCTAGTCACCTCATCTAGAATCTTCTAGAAACTTCTAGAAGCACTGACTCACCATATCTGAAGAAAAGATAAATCCGCCTTTAACCAAATGTTAAAAGACGGCTGATAGAAAACTGGAAACTGGCAACTTCCAAAAGTGATCCTGAATCGACATTCAGGATAACACCGAAACTGTATAAATATACCCGCATTTGTATTACGACCGAATACAAATGCAACTGAGACAAAGATATTATACCTACTCAATATAATACTCGGATCCGGCTTAAACCAAAGCCGACCAATATCATCTGTCCGAAAATCGACACGTGCGTAAACGCACGTGCATTTTCCGAACCCTGCCATAAAACCATACGACCTCTACAACGTTTCGCCCGAACTTGGGAAACTGTCTGTGGGGGACTCTAATGACTCGTCAGTACCCTGGCAGTGGGTTTAACCACAAACCGTCAGCGGCACTAGCTATGCGTAACGGCTGCCCATGGACTGACCTCAAGGGTGGCCGAGGAGTGAACTCAAGGGAGACCGATGAGCGAACTCCTCCGAAAACCCTACTGAGCCTAACAGTGACAATGTATATACAGTCCGGTCCGTTCGTTAATGAGTATCGCATATCCGCCTAGGGGGCTAGCAACGTCAGACCCCCAATAGCAGTATAAGTCGTGTCGGAGTGAAGCCCAATAACACCCTGAGATACTACTGGAGTACCTACCAGTAAATCTCCTGCCACGGCCGTGGGCTTTGTGTAATGGCTCTCCTAGACACAGCACGACCTCGCCCCCAATACCGGGAGAGACGAATCCCCTGCCGATCCGCTCACGTGCCTCCATATGGCTCGGGACTGTACCCAAAAGCTACCTGTTTGCACGACTCCTTTGAGCCGTGGTAGGGTAGAAATGAAAGCACAGTAGGAACTCACATGAGACAAATGACGACCTCAGGTCGATGAACTAACCTGTACACATGTCACCAGGGAACTGCTATCTGACGATAGGTATAGTACTAACTAGCAGATTCCCGGCGAGTCCTGTCCGGTGTACTCATAACCTAATGAGCACCTGTATACATCTTAGGTGATCCAACTGACACCAGTGGCTTGTGAGACCGGCCACCGCCCCTCGTCGGGGTCTCGACTGTATACACTAGTCTACTCCGGAGTATCGATGCCCTGTCTCGAAACTCCCACGACTAGGGACCACAATTAAGGATATGCATATAAACTACCCAACTCTCACGTATATGATCGCCATCATACTGTTGGTAGTAAAGCAAGATCCTAAGGGCTCTATCAAAGTGTAACATGCAATCAGTCACCTGAATAAGTACACGACTGATAGAGGCAAACCAGATAGCATACTATCATCTCGAGTAAGACTGTGCTACCGGGATAGGTCCTCCGCAATCATTGCAATCACGTACCTGCGATCCAATAATTGACTATGAGGGCACTATCTCCAACAATCTCCCACTTGCACTCAAGGCTAATATTGCGATGTCGACTACTCACAGCCCGTGTGAAACCGAACATCCAACTCCTCTACTAATCAGTTCCACAAAGCCCGTTTGTAAAACTATTGTGTTCGAGAAATAGCCTCGGTGAGTGGATCCGCCTAGAAGTTTCTTTCTGAATCTCTCTTAATCTCAAATTCGCGGAGAAAGCCATCTCCCGAATAGAGTAGTACCTGTCTTAGAATATGTCTGGATATCTGATGGGACCTAAGTTCATAAATGAACTCCATATCCAAACTTCTTAGACTGTATGGATCACTGAACCTAATCAGTATCCGGCACCATGCCACCCACAGTATCCTCCGGAACCATCTGTCCATAATACTGTCCCTCGTCAGAGGGAAAACTAAAAAACTCTGACAATCACTCTGTCATGCATGTCACCTTTGAAGCCTAGAATGATAACCGTCTCCCGAAAGATGCTGTCGTTATCAAATCCGTAGAACATGTACTAATGTTCTAAAACTGCTTCCTTATGTTTCTCTAGGATTGGATTAATACAAACTTATTGCATCTAGTGCAAAAACAACATTTGGTGCGGTACTTGACATCTCATGATTGACTCAATTGCCTAAGCAAGTGATCTGCCAATCATGCACATCCCTCTCCTCTTTAGTCTATACGACACCATTAGAGAGGGTGACTCCATCACCTGCAGGTACACTACCATGCTATGAGTCAACTATTCCAAAAACCATTAGAATATCTGTCAAAGTACCCACATTGGGAAACTACCCAAATCCAGATCTAAAACCATAGATCTAGAAACCAGAATGTCAAATATTATATCCATATCCCGTCTGGAGAAACAACTGTGTGGCGACCACAGTACAACCGATCGTAGTATAGGAATTTTACTTCCTACTCTGTGTATGTCATCCAGATACCATGACATCACACCCTACTACCTTCTTAACTGATCCATCCCCTATTTTGATTGAAGTCAAACCCATGACTGTCACATCAAAATTAGATGATCTATCTCCGCTATAACTGCTCAAGTCTATAAATAGATATAAGCTACTTGCCCACTATGCTTCCGATGCTCCCACTGACTACGACAACCCTCCTACCGGGTCTCATATCCTGGAACAACAGTAGTGTCAAGTCTGGGTAGATAAGAACCTCCCTGTCACCGTCTCTGAGCCTACCGAAGTACCTCTCGGGTGTCTGAGGTTACCTACCATATCTGCGGAGTGGCTATTGGAATGTCAAACTTGATTGAATGTATAGGTCCTATTAAATTTTCCGTAATCGTTCGCGGTTCTGGAATCACTTCCAGTTCTACCATACTCCCACTACTGTTTTCTGAAAAAGATCCATTTTTTACTAAAACTGTGGCAAGTCAAGAACAATATCACTATTGATCTTCTTAATGGTAGAATATCAACCCTCGTCATAGCCAGGGTCAACCCACAAACAGCCATTACAGAAACGTGCCCTGAGTTATCCAGTGTCTGGTTTTAATCATAAGCTGGACAACTCCCCGTACCTTAATTTCTTTTAAGGTACGAACTATTCTATATCCAATATAGAAACTTTGGCACTTATTTAATTGGAACCATATTCAATCCATGCAGCTGTCTCCAGTGCATATCACCTTAATGGAAAGAGGCTAATCAGCATTACTCAACTTAGGAATCCATCCAATTATGAGTAACCTGAAAGAGAAACATGTTTTCTCAAAACCATCACTATCATCTGAATACCAATCACAAGAATCTACATCTTCGATCTCTTTGAAGAATCCCGATACTTGTGATACCTGGTTCTCTACTTTATTCTTATACCCACAACTTCTCAAAACTTAGACCTTGTATTTCTACAAAACACTTGTCTAAATACTAGAGAAGTTATAAGTAAACAGAACATAGTACGGGGACCTACCCCTTTGTCCTGAAGGACACTTGGACAACATACAATACTCTGTATAAGTCCGCTGAGTTAAACAACTCATAACTTGTGCGTTGTCGGTGGAAAACTGTACCTTGGTGATTTCCTCAAATATCACCAATTACAACGAATTCCGATATAATGAGGATAATCACCCAATTCCCAATATCTTACTCCAACTCATCATCTGTAAAACCATACAGATATGAGAATGAAACCTGGTAAATACATACCCTTGGATTAAGTGTCTAATCGGGAAAACAGTTTTTCCTTTAACAATGCACTGAAACATGAAAATGTTTCGTAGGGGTATCCTGGTATTCATAGCAATGCCTCTTCCATAATCCAATTCATGACTTCAACCGTATATCTCTTTGCCATCTCTCCAAATCCTCTTTATTTGTCTTTAGTCGTTACCTTCTGTACACCATCGTTATGCTAAATGGTTTTCTTCCTTCCCTACCGTTCGGCACCAGCCTATGGTTTGGAAGAAGACTATCCAGTAAGCATAATAGGTGTACCCTCCTAAACTAAGGAGTACTCGCATCTCAAGAGAAGGTGACGATAAAAGACAACTGAATAATACCTTATTCTTTTAAAGGTGAAATAGGAGTGGCGATGAAGTACGCGGATTTGGTCGTGAATGATATCAGTCGCAATTTACTTTGCCCTCTTTCTAATCCCTTTGTTTTGTCTTTACATATTACCTTCTGCACACCCTACTTATGCTAATTGGTTTTCTTCATTCCCTACCTTTCGGCACCAGCCTATGGTTTGGAATAAGACTATCCAATAAGCGTAATAGGTGTACTCTCCTAAACCAAGGAGCTCTCGCAACATGAGAGAAGGTGATAATAAAAGACAACTGAATAAACCAATTCTATTTCTCCTGAACCTTGATCCATCTTCGAAGAAGTCCCTTCGAGTTCGTATATAACCATACGATGGCTCTATCCAATGGAAGTGGATATCCGTAGTAATACGGGTGTTCTGAGAAATCCAAAGGGTAAAAGAAGGAGTGGCAATGACTTATGCAACTCGGACAATCCAAAAGCCAGTATTTTAAGAAGGTTCGGTCAACCTGGTCACTGAGTCATAGTCTAGGGTCGGTCAAAGGTCGCTGTTAAAGAGAGAGAGAGAAAATAAAACACTCTGCGTGCACTCTAACCTAGATCAGAATGGTCATCATTTTATCTAATCCGGAAACCTCCCACTGTCCTGTCAAATTCTCCTCCAAACCTAAAGAAGAATCAATCGGGATCACCCGAAGAGTAAACCAACTCATCAGTGGGAATCAGGATCCAACTCTCATCGCATGATAACGTGATGGAATGCATCCACGTTACTCATACTCCAGAAGATATGCGCATACTTGGCAAGTTTCAGTTTCTTTAGAAACTCCCGATATGATTTTTGCCCCATGCTCTTATAACCTTGGCTTTGGTCAAAATGTCATAAGTCACATGCCAAGTTCTACCCGTCACTATCTTGTCAATTTGAACCCACCCGCACATGCCCCTGACTTTGGCCAATCGGCAGAACGACTGTCCCAAACTAACTCATCTATCTATGCAACAATTGAATACCCAGCAGCTACCAAACACTACGCCTTAACTTTGGCTAAAATACATAGCTTGAATACTACTGAATACCCAAAAGAAGTGACGGAGGGCTACGACTGGTTTTTGGCGAAAAACCTTTAGCGTAGTGAACTTGATATCGCTGAAGGAACCTGATAGCTTTTTAAAATATAGTGGCGAAAACCTTTTGCTAAAGAGGTCACTCCCGGTAAAGGGATCTCGGATCTTTCCTCGTGGAATGAGGTGCAGGATATTCCACTGAATACCGCTATGCAAAGCAACTTGTAATCGACTATAGTGAAGTTATTACCCTGACGCAAACTTCTGTCCAAGGGGTCGGTCCCGGTGAAGGGATATCGGCCCTTGCCCCGTCGAATGAGGTGCAGGATATTCCACTGAATACCGCTATGCATAACAAAAGAAAACGTCTTTGCAATAACACTTTTTAAATTGTTCCAACAACTCAAACAGGTTTGTTTTACTTTGCATTGATCAGAATCAACGCAGTCCCATCAATAATCACACCAGAAAAGAACGAAAATAAAATGTACGTATATGCCGTCCGCATTCGTCACTGGGTCCCGTCATCACCCGTTAGGTTACTTAACTAACGACAGAGCGGGGACTGGACTAGCGCGGGTGTAAAACATATACAACATCTAATAGTATATAAGCCAATATACAATAATTGCTCCAGGCGTGATAGTATGCAACATTACAGAAAAGTAATAAGAATCACAGAACAATACAGATAATCTGGGATCCCCGAGTTTCACAGAGCCGCTGCTGAAACTCGACGTTCCCCTGTCGTGTGGATAGCCTGTGCAATGAAACCTAGACCCCTACGGGTGCGGCAAGTTACCCGCCAAAACCTGAAGCGAGGTAGTCCCCACAGCATAGTGAATGGAACACCCGGCACTTCACGGAATCCGGTAAATTGAGCACCCCTCCTTGGGTCAACCTGTACCCCCTACGAGTGCGGCGAATAGTCTGCCAATTCTAGAGTGGGGCCCTTCTGCCTCTCAAAGCCATGAGATGCGGACCCGTTGCTTTCCCGAACCCGGCTATCCGTGCACTCTATCTCGGGGCAAAACCTAGTACAGTAATGAAAAATAGTACAATAGGTACATCGACCGCAACCTGGTCATGCCCCAAAAAGAATATTATACAACAGGCAGTGACGGCTGTCCACAAGTTGGACGCTCGCCCCGCAATATCAAATGTACAAATAAACTCAAACTGTACTACCATTGCACACTGCTATCCACCACGACAAATCCGCAACATCACAGCACAACACAGAACATCAACGCGAATGTCATGTTCGCAAACCCGTCTAAAAGAACTATAGCAATCAGACGCAGTTTACCGATCAAATGACATTCCCGGTCGGAGATATAATGTAAGCACTGTAAACTAACGTGTTTAAATTTCGATCGACCAAAGACCAAATATCAAAAAGTGGGCCCCACAGCTTACTGGTGAACAGTAACAAAACCTGGGCCAAAATGATATTTACTAAAAACCCCAAAATCCATCAGAGAACCCACTGAAAAAATTTGGGAGCACGAGCTCCCCACGTGGCCGCGGAAGGGCGGCCAAACCATGGGTTTGGCCGCACTTCCCTGGCGCTTTGGTGGAGCCATGTGCCCAAATTTCGTCGTGGTTCTTAAAATTCCCTGCACAGATTTTTAAGACATCCAGAAATAAATTTTGAGACCGTTTAAAATTAACAGAAACTGTCAGGTAGGAATTTTGCAATTTTTGTTTTTCGGTTCTATCGAAGTTTTAAACGCGTTAGCACAAGTTAGCATAGCAAAATGGTGAGGCTCTGATACCACTGTAAGTCTACGCTACCGCCCCGGCCGTCTACAGACGCCAAAATGCGGAACAAAACTTTTAAACTGGCGCTATCGTATGCTTTAACCCGGATCTGCCATTATTGCTAAACTAACAAACTGTAAAGAGTGTAGAAAGGTTATACCGAACGATCCGAGTCCTTCGTTCTTCAACCATCATCCCAAGCTCCGTTGCGGCTGCTCCGATCTCGTCGATCTCCGATTCCTTCGTCGAGGTGGCACCACATGATCGGTTCTTTAAACGGGCTCCCGCCTCTGACTCGAGGCAACTCGATCGTCAAGTTTGCTAAAAGAGACGACCAAGAATGATGTAGAGAATGAGTAGATGACTTTGTCTCACTTCGTCCAAATCCGTGGACGATCGGTTAATGAAGTTGCCGAAGGAATCGGGTGATGGAATGAAATGGACTGTGAAATTCCATACACCGATAAAACCTATCATATCTTTTCTACAAAATGAAATCAACAAGTGAAGTGAGGAGGAGAGAGAAGGCCGGCCATTTTATATGAAGGAGGGAGGTGACCCTAGGAGAGGGGGGTGACTACAAGAAAGCTTCTCACTTAAAAGATCAAGAAGAAAATATCTTAAGGAAAACAAAAGGCTTTAATCACAAAGCATGAATCATTAAGCATAGTCACCATATAATAAATGCACCATTAAAGTCATCCAATGAAAACTCAACACCATATAATCCTAGTCACCTCATCTAGAATCTTCTAGAAACTTCTAGAAGCACTGACTCACCATATCTGAAGAAAAGATAAATCCGCCTTTAACCAAATGTTAAAAGACGGCTGATAGAAAACTGGAAACTGGCAACTTCCAAAAGTGATCCTGAATCGACATTCAGGATAACCCCGAAACTGTATAAATATACCCGCATTTGTATTACGACCGAATACAAATGCAACTGAGACAAAGATATTATACCTACTCAATATAATACTCGGATCTGGCTTAAACCAAAGCCGACCAGTATCATCTGTCCGAAAATCGACACGTGCGTAAACGCACGTGCATTTTCCGAACCCTGCCATAAAACCATACGGCCTCTACAACGTTTCGCCCGAACTTGGGAAACTGTCTGTGGGGGACTCTAATGACTCGTCAGTACCCTGGCAGTGGGTTTAACCACAAACCGTCGGCGGCACTAGCTATGCGTAACGGCTGCCCATGGACTGACCTCAAGGGTGGCCGAGGAGCGAACTCAAGGGAGACCGATGAGCGAACTCCTCCGAAAACCCTACTGAGCCTAACAGTGACAATGTATATACAGTCCGGTCCGTTCGTCAATGAGTATCGCATATCCGCCTAGGGGGCTAGCAACGTCAGACCCCCAATAGCAGTATAAGTCGTGTCGGAGTGAAGCCCAATAACACCCTGAGATACTACTGGAGTACCTACCAGTGAATCTCCTGCCACGGCCGTGGGCTTTGTGTAATGGCTCTCCTAGACACAGCACGACCTCGCCCCCAATACCGGGAGAGACGAATCCCCTGCCGATCCGCTCACGTGCCTCCATATGGCTCGGGACTGTACCCAAAAGCTACCTGTTTGCACGACTCCTTTGAGCCGTGGTAGGGTAGAAATCAAAGCACAGTGGGAACTCACATGAGACAAATGACGACCTCAGGTCGATGAACTAACCTGTACACATGTCACCAGGGAACTGCTATCTGACGATAGGTATAGTACTAACTAGCAGATTCCCGGCGAGTCCTGTCCGGTGTACTCATAACCTAATGAGCACCTGTATACATTTTAGGTGATCCAACTGACACCAGTGGCTTGTGAGACCGGCCACCGCCCCTCGTCGGGGTCTCGACTGTATACACTAGTCTACTCCGGAGTATCGATGCCCTGTCTCGAAACTCCCACGACTAGGGACCACAATTAAGGATATGCATATAAACTACCCAACTCTCACGTATATGATCGCCATCATACTGTTGGTAGTAAAGCAAGATCCTAAGGGCTCTATCAAAGTGTAACATGCAATCAGTCACCTGAACATGTACACGACTGATAGAGGCAAACCAGATAGCATACTATCTTCTCGAGTAAGACTGTGCTACCGGGATAGGTCCTCCGCAATCATTGCAATCACGTACCTGCGATCCAATAATTGACTATGAGGGCACTATCTCCAACAATTCTTCTTAACCATAAGTACAGTTTTCAACCTACGACACACAAGGAGTGAGTTATTAGACTCAAGGGACTTATACAGAGTATTGTATGTTGTCCAGTGTCTATTAGGACAGAGGGGATGGTCCTCGTACTATATTCAATTTACTTATGACTTCTCTAGTTTTTAGACAGGTGTTTCGTAGAAACACAGGGTCCGAATTTTGAGAAGTTATAGGTATTTGAATAAAGTAGAGAACCAGGTATTGCAAGTTTCGGGATTCTTCAAAGTGATCGAAGATGTAGATACTTGTGTATGGTATTCAGTTGATAGTAATGGTTAAGAGAACTTGCTTCTCTTTCAGGTTACTCATAATTGGAAGCATTCCTAAGTTGAGTAACGCTGATCAGCCTCTTTCCATTTAGTTGACATGCACTGGAGACAGTTGCATGATTTGAATCTGGTTCAATTAAATCAGTGCCTCTGGTTCTATATTGGATATAGAACGGTTCATATCTTAACGATGTTAAGGTACGGGGAGTTGTCCGGCTTATGCTTAAAACCAGACTCTGGATAACTCAAGGCACGTTTCTGTAATGGCTGTTTGTGGGTTGACCCAGGCTATGACGAGGGTTGACTTTCTACCATCTGGAAGATCAATAGTGATATTGTTCTAGACTCACCACAGTTTTAATAAAAATGGATTTTTTAAGAAAACAGTAGTGGGAGTATGGTAGAACTGGAAGTGATTCCAGAACCACAAACGATTACCGAAGATTTGATAGGAACCTAAAAGATTCAATCTGGTTTGACATTCCATTGGCCACTCCGCAGATACGGTGGGTAACCTCAGGCACCCGAGAGGTACTCCGGTTGCCTTAAGGACGGTGACAGGGAGGTTCTTGTTTACCCAGACATGCCATTGCTGTTGTTCCAGGATGCGAGACCCGGCAGGAGGATGAGTATAGCGTCGTTCTAAACTAGCTTTAGAAGTGTACGTGTATATGACTCTGCCAGAGGGTTTTCGTAATCAGTGGGAGCAGCGGAAGCATTGGTGGACAAGTGGCTTATGTCTATTTATAGACTAAAGCAGATATAGCGGAGATAGATCATCAATTTTTGATGTGACAGTCATAGGTTTGACTTCATCAGAATAGGGGATGGATCTGTTGAGAAGGTAGTAGGGTGTGATGTCATGGTATTTCGATGACATACACAGAGTAAGAAGTGATATTCCTATACTACGATCGGTTATACTTTGGTCGTCAAACAGTGGTTTCTCCACATGGGACTTGGACATTATATCAGACAAACTGGTTACTAGATCTATGGTTTTAGATCTAGATTTGGGTGGTTTCCCAATCATGGTACTTAGACAGCATTCTAAGAGTATTTAGAATGGACGACTCCTGGCATGGTAGTGTACCTGCAGGTGATGGAGTCACCCTCTCTAAAGGTGTCTTACAGACTAAATGGGAGAGGGATGTGCATGATTGACAGATCACTTGCTTAGGCAATTGAGTTAATCATGAGATGTCAAGTACCACACCAGATATTGTTTTTGCGGTAGATGCAGTAAGTTGACATTGATCCAATCCTGGAGAAACAGTCGGAAGCAGTTTTAGAACATAAGTGGATGTTCTAGGGATATGATAACGACAGCCTCATTGGAGAGACAGTTATCATTCCAGGCTTCCATGGTGACCTGGACGACAGGGAGGTTGTCAGAGTTATAGTTTTCCTTCTGATGAGGGGCAGTATTTTGGACAGGTGGTCCAAGGCGATACTGAGGGAGGCATGGCGCAGGATACTGATTAAGTTCAGCTGACGATACAGTCAAAGAAGTTTGGATTTGGAGTTCATTTATGAGCTAGGTCCCATCAGACATCCAGACGCATTCTAAGACAGGTATTGCTCATTTCGGGAGATGGCTTTCTCCGCGAACTTGACATATAGAGAGACATAGAAAGAAACATCAAAGCAGATCCACTCACTGAGGCTATTCCTCGAACGCAATAGTTTCGCAAACGAGCTTTGTGAGACTGACTAGTAGAGGAGTTGGGTGTTCGGTATCATACGGGCTTTGAGTATGCGACATAGCAATAATTAGCCTTGAGTGCTAGTGGGAGATTGTTGGAGATAGTGCCCTCAGAGTCAATTATTGGATCACAGGCACGTGATTGCAATCATTGAGGGAGGACTTATCCCGGTAGGACAGTCTTACTCAAGATGATAGTATGCTATCTGGTTTACCTTTATCATCGTGTACTGCTTTAGGTGACATTACAGGTCACTATTGCACGTTGATAGAGCCCCTAGGATTCTTGCTTGACTGCCAGCAATATGAGGGCGATCATATACGTGGGAGCTGGTAGTCTATAAGCACATCCTTAAAAGGTCCCTAGCCGTGGGAGTTTCGAGACAGGGCATCGATACTCCAGAGTAGACTAGTGTATACAGTCGAGACCCCGACGAGGGGCGGTGGCCGGTCTCACAAGCCACTGGTGTCAGTTGGTTCACCAAAGATTTATACAGGTGCTCATTGGGTTATGAGTACACCGGACAGGACTCGCCGGGGAACATGGTAGTTGGTCTTATACCTGACGTCAGATAGCAGTTCCCTGGTGACATGTGTACAGGTTAATTCATCGACCTGAGGATCGTCATTTGTCTCGTGTGAGTTCCCACTGTACTTTGATTACTACCCTACCACGCTCAAAGGAGACGTGCAAACAGGTTTTAGTTGGGTACAGTCCCGAGCCACATGGAGGCAGTGAGCGGATCTTCAGGGGTTCGTCTCTCCCGGTATTGGGGGTGAGGTCACGCTGTGTCTAGGAGAGCCATTACACGAAGCCCTCGGCCGAGGCAGGAGATTTACTGGAAGGTATTCCAGTAGTATCTCAGGGTGTTCTGGGCTACACTCCGACACGACTTGTACCGCTTTTGGGGGTCTGACTTTTACCAACCCCCTAGGCCCGCCATGCGATGCTCATAGACGAACGGACCGGACTGTACGGATATTGTCACTGACAGGATCAGTAGGGTGTCAGGATGAGTTCGCTCATCGACGTCCCTTTTGGTCAATACCTGGTAGCCCGTTACGTATAGGCTAATACCTCTGACGTGCTAGTGGTTAAATCCACAACCAAAGTATTGACGAGTCTTTAGAGTCCTCCACAGACCAGTTTCTCAAGTTTCGGGCGAAACGCTGTAGAGGCCGTATGGAGATATGGCAGGGTTCGATCAGATACGTGCGGTATTGCACGGATCAGGATCAGACGGTTAATACTAGAGGCTTTTGGTTTAAGCCGGATCCTAGTATTGTACAGTGTAGACTTTGTCTCATTGCATTTGTATTTCGGTCGGAATACAAATATGGGTATGTATATACAGTAGTGGGGTTTTCCTGTAATTTATTACGGGATCAGTTTTTTGGAGTTGCCAGTTTGGTTTCCGTTTCGTCCATATTTCTTTGTATATTTCATTGGCTGAAGATTGGTGGAGGAGGGCTTATTTGCATTTGTGCAAATAAGCATTTTGGAGGGTTGTCTTTGCATATTGTTGCTTCATGATAACCCTTTTCTCTCTCTTGTTTTTGGCCCACTTCTTTGTGATACACACACTCCCACTATCATTTTCTTCCCCTTGATGAAGTGAGGCCGGCCACTATGAGGATGGGCTGTCCAAATTTTTGGTGATGGCTATTAGTCTCATTTGCTTGCTAGAAATTCCCAAGACATCAAGAAAATTCACATCTCATTCTCCACCACCAAATATGGCAACTTCAACCCCTAGAGACACATGGCTTTCTACACTTCTTTCTACAGCAAATCTTGGGCACGTCGGCTCGCCAACTTCGTGCCCGAGTTGCCTCAGTCCAGAGGTGGGAGCCCGTAAAAGAACCCGGCGATGTGGTGCCCTTCCGACGAGGAGTTGAAGACCGGAGATTCCGCGGGGAGATCGGGACGACGACGAGAAGACCGAAGGACACGGATCGCTCGGTATATCTCTCTACCCCTTTCTCTTGTTAGCTAGGATAGATTAATGGACCGATCCGGGATTTTTTGTGCGCGGTGGTGCCGGTTTACAAGTACGTAAAAAGTTTCGATTCCGCATTCCGGCGTCGGATTGACGGCCGGGGCACCGCCGTGCACTTACAAGAATGCCCTCCACCGTCATCCCGCCATGCATTCCCAAGATAAGAAAAAGGTCCGACGCGGAGGCGAAAGAAAGTTAAAGAACGGAAAAAACGTTCGACCGCGGCAAAGCGGATCAAAGAGGCCACGCGATCGAGAAAAGGTCAGCCGGAATCCGTCTCTTATGAAAAAGATGGGTTGGGCGTATTCTTTCCCTCGAGACAAGACAAGGAGAATCTTTGACCTTGTCATGAAACATCAGATGATGGCACTCCCGGAGTCTCGGCACCCCGATCAACCAAACGAGGTTCATCACCCGGAATATTGCCTATATAATCGAGCGATAGGACATCCTCTTGTAGACTGTTTCACCTTAAAAAACTGGGTCGAAGACAAATATCAACTCGGCAAATTCGCTCTTTCCAACAGTTGGAGGGTAGCTCCACCACAAAAGCATGTGCCAAAAGCAACGTATATAGCGAGAGTAGAACCAGATTAACATAGGTCTTGGAAACGATCTCATACCTGTCACGTGATAACGTTGTTGAAAGAAGGAGTGCACAAGGACCTCTCCTGGTGCTTCCAAAATGAGGATGAAGATGAGTTGATCTCAGAATTTCCACCGGGGCCAAAAGAATTGGAAGATGGGATACACTCCACGACGGACAACCTAAAAAAGATCAACTTGGGGACGACAAACGACCAGCGACCAACGTTCGTCAATGAGCTGATGTGTAAAGAGCAGGTGGCTATTCTAAAAGATGTGCTCATGCAGTATAAAGATTGCTTTACATGGAACTATTCCGAGATGCCGGGGCTAGATCCAGAAATAGCTGTGCATAAATTGGCGATTGTAAGTGCACGGCGGCGCCCCGGCCGTCAATCCGACGGCCAAATGCGAAAGAGGTGATAAACTTTAATTTTTCTAGAACTGGCAAACCGCCGCGCACTAATACCCGGATCGAACCACTAACTAGTCCTAGCTATCTACAAGAATGGGAAGAGAGATATACCGACAGATCCGAGTCCTCCGGTCTTCTCGTCGTCGTCCCGATTTCCTGCGGAATGTCCCGTCTCCTCCTCGTCGCCGGAAGTGCACCACATCGCCTACTTCTTTTATGGGCTCCCACCTCAATGCCGAGGAAACTCGAACACGAAGCTGGCTAGTCGACGTGCCCAAGATTCGCTGTAGAATATTGTGTAGGACTCAAGTCTCACTTTGGGGTTCATGGAGATGCCATTTTGGTGGAGGGATGATACAATAATTATGTGGAGGAACTAGGGGGTTTTTGGAGCATGAAATGAACAAGATTTCCACCCTAAAAAACTTGGACAGCCCTTGCCCAAAAATGGCCGGCCTCTCTTGGTGGGGGAGTGAGTGAGAATGAGAGAGAGAGGTGATAGAATAAGGGAGCCATACAATAATCCCAAGGAGAGAGAGAGGGAAGACTATCATGCAAAAAGAAATCATGAAAGAATATGGTCACAATCACACCCACTCTCAACTACTCACCAACAACCATGATTGCACCAAAACCAATCACTCCAACAAGCTAATGATCAGTTCCAAAAGTCATGCCATCATGATGATAGAAGTCAAGGTCAAAAGAATGGTGCACCATCATGATACAAGGAAATATGCAAAGACCCCCTCCACAAATGCTTATTTGCAACAATGCAAATAAGCCCTCCTCCACCAAACTTCGGCCAATGAACGATACAAAAGAAATTGGCCGAAACGGAAAGCAAACTGGCAACTCCAGAAAACTGGTCCCGTAATAAATTACAGGAAAACCCCGATACTTTGCATACACACCCGCATTTGTATTTCGACCGAAATACAAATGCAATGAGACAAAATCTACACTGTACTATACTAGGATCCGGCTTATACCAAGCCAGCTAGTAATATCCGTTCGATCCTGATCTGTGCAATCCCGCACGTATCTGATCGAACTCTGCCATATATCCATACGGCCTATAGTACAAACTGTCCAATCCTGATCCATGCAATACCGCACGTATCTGATCGGACCTTGCCATATCTCCATACGGCCTCTACAACCTTTCGCCCGAAAGCTGAGTAACTGAATGTGGGGGACTCTAAAGACTCGTCAACACCTTGGTTGTAGATTTAACCACTAGCACGTCAGAGGTATAAGCCAATACGTAACGGGCTACCAGGTATTGACTAAAAGGGACGACTGTGAGCGAACTCATCCTGACAACCCTACCGAGCCTGTCAGTGACAATATCCGTACAGTCCGGTCCGTTCGTCTATGAGCATCGCATGGCGGGCCTAGGGGGTTGGTAAAAGTCAGACCCCCAAAAGCGGTACAAGTCGTGTCGGAGTGTATCCCAGAACACCCTGAGATACTACTGGAATACCTACCAGTAAATCTCCTTGCCTTGGCCAAGGACTTCGTGTAATGGCTCTCCTAGACACAGCGCGACCTCACCCCTAATACCGGGAGAGACGAACCCCTGAAGATACGCTCACTGCCTCCATGTGGCTCGGGACTGTACCCAACTAAAACCTGTTTGCACGACTCCTTTGAGCCGTGGTAAGGTAGTAATCAAAGTACAGTGGGAACTCACACGAGACAAATGACGATCCCCAGGTCGATGAACTAACCTGCACACATGTCACCAGGGAACTGCCATCTGACGTCTGGTATATGACCAACTAGCATGTTCCCGGCGAGTCCTGTCCGGTGTACTCATAACCCAATGAGCACCTGTATACTCCTTAAGTGATCCAACTGACACCATTGGCATGTGTGACCGGCCACCGCCTCTCGTCGCGGTCTCGACTGTATACACTAGTCTACTTTGGAGTATCGATGCCCTGTCTCGAAACTCACGCGACTAGGGACCATTTAAGGATATGCTTATAGACCACCAGCTCCCACTTATATGATCGCCCTCATACTGCTGGTGGTCAAGCAAGAATCCTAGGGGCTCTATCAACGTGTAATAGCGACTTGTCAGGTCACCTAAAGCAGTACACGATGATAAAGGTAAACCAGATAGCATACTATCAACTCGAGTAAGACTGTCCTACCGGGATAGGTCCTCCATCAATCATTGCAATCACGTACCTGTGACCTAATAATTGACTCTGAGGGCACTATCTCCAACAATCTCCCACTTGCACTCAAGGCTAATTATTGCAATGTCGCATACTCACAGCCCGTGTGATACCGAACACCCAACTCCTCTACTAGTCAGTCTCACAAAGCTCGTTTGCGAAACTATTGCGTTCGAGGAATAGCCTCGGTGAGTGGATCCGCTTTGTTGTCTCTTTCTATGTCCCTCTATATCTCAAGTTCGCGGAGAAACCCATCTCCCGAAATGAGCAATACCTGTCTTAGAATGTATCTGGATGTCTGATGGGATATAGCTCATAAATGTACTCCAAATCCAAACTTCTTAGACTGTATCGTCAACTAAACTTAATCAGTATCCTGCGCCATGCCACCCTCATTATTGCCTTGGACCACCTGTCCAAAATACTGCCCCTCATCAGAAGGAAAAACTATAACTCTGACAACCTCCTTGTCGTCCATGTCACTTTGGAAGCCTGGAATGATAACTGTTTCCCGAATGAGGCTGTCGTTATTATATCCCTAGAACATCCACTTATGTTCTAAAACTGCTTCCGACCGTTTCTCCAGGATTGGATCAAAGTCAACTTATTGCATCTAGTGCAAGAACAACATCTGGTGTGGTACTTGACATCTCATGATTGACTCAATTGTCTGAGCAAGTGATCTGCCAATCATGCACGTCCCTCTCCCCTTTAGTCTGTAAGACACCTTTAGAGAGGGTGACTCCATTACCTGCAGGTACACTACCGTGCCAGGAGTCGTCCATTCTAAATACCCTTAGAATGCTATCTAAGTACCCAGATTGGGAGACTACCCAAATCTAGATCTAAAACCATAGATCTAGTAACCAGTATGTCTGATATAAAATCCAAGTCCCATGTGGAGAAACTACTGTGTGACGACCAAAGTATAACCGATCGTAGTATAGGAGTTTCTTTTCCTATTCTGTGTATGTCATCCAAATACCAGGATATCACACCCTACTACCTTCTCAACAGATCCATCCCCTATTCTGATGAAGTCAAACCCATGACTGTCACGTCAGAAATAGATGATCTCTCTCCGCTATATCTGCTTTAGTCTATAAATAGACATAAGCTACCTGTCCACCAATGCTTCCGCTGCTCCCACTGACTACGACAACCCTCTGGCAGAGTCATATAAACGTACACTTCTGAAGCGAGTTCAGAACGACGCTATACTCATCCTCCCGCCGGGTCTCGCAACCTGGAACAACAGCAATGGCAATTGTGGGTAAACAAGAACTTCCCTGTCACTGTCCTTGAGGCTACCGGAGTACCTCTCGGGTGGCTGAAGTTACCCACCTTATCTGCGGAGTGGCCAATGGAATGTCAATCCAGATTGAATCTTTAGGTTCCTTTTAAAATCTTCAGTAATCGTTTGTGGTTCTGGAATCACTTCCAGTTCTACCATACTCCCACTACCGTTTTTCTGAAAAAAATCCATTTTTAATAAAATTGTGGCGAGTCTAGAACAATATTGTTATTGTTCATCCAGATGGTAGAAAGTCAACCCTCGTCATAGCCTGGGTCAACCCACAAACAGCCATTACAGAATCGTGCCTTGAGTTGTCCAGTGTCTGGTTTTAATCATAAGCCGGACAACTCCCCGTACCTTAACACCGTTAAGATATGAACTGTTCTATATCCCATATAGAAACAGAGGCACTGATTTAATTGAACCAGATCCAAATCATGCAACTGTCTCCAGTGCATGTCAACTAAATGGAAGGAGGCCGATCAGCGTTACTCAACTTAGGAACACTTCCAATTATGAGCAACCTGAAAAAGAATCAAGTTCTCTTAATCATTACTATCAACTGAATACCATGCACAAGTGTCTACATCTTCGATTGCTTTGAAGAATCCCGATACTTGCTACACCTGGTTCTCTACTCTATTCAAAAACCAATAACTTCTCAAAATTCGGACCCTGTGTTTCCAAGAAACACCTGTCTAAAAACTAGAGAAGTCATAAGTAAACCGAATATAGTACGAGGACCAACCCCTCTGTCCAGATGGACCCTGGACAACATACAATACTCTGTATAAGTCCCTTGAGTTTGATAACTCATTCACTGTGTGTCGTAGGTTGAAAACTGTACATATGGTTAAGAAGAATTACACCGATGTTTAATGCTCCTTACCTAACCATCCACTGATATAGGTAAATGTCGTAGACATAATTTCAGAAAGGTATATCTCACTCTATGAAAATAGACGTACAGATATATCAATTTGAAATTGGTGCATAACAGCGGATATTCAAAACCAAATATTTGCCGACCGGCAAACTACCCAGGTGACTTCCTCAAATATCACCGATTACAACGAATCCCGATATAATGAGGATGATCACCTAATTCCCAATAACTTACTCCCACTCATCATCTGTAAAACCATACAGATGTGAGAATCAAACCTGGTAAATACATACCCTGGAGTAAGTATCTAATCGGGAAATCAGTTTTCTTTTAACATTACACAGTGAAACTGAAACATTGAAATGTTTCCATGGGGTATCATGGTATTCCTAGTAATGCCTCTTCCAGATTCACGACTGTAACCGTATAATTCTTTGCCACCTCTCCAAATCCCTTCATATGTCTTTAGTCATTACCTTCTGCACACCCGTTTAGGCCAAATGGTTTTCTTCCTTCCCTACCGTTCGGCACCAGCCTATGGTTTGGAAGAAGACTATCCAATAAGCATAATGGGTGTACTGTCCCAATTCTAGGAACACTCGTAATGCGAGAGAAGGTGAAGATAAAAGACAACCGAATAAACCTTATTCCTATTTCTCCTGGACCAGAATCCATCCCCGAACTGGAACAAGTTCCTTTCGAGTTCGTATATAACCATACGATGGAGTATCCAATAAACTGTGGATCTTCGTAGTGATACGGAGTGTCCTGGAGAAATACAAAGGTGATTTTAGGATTGGCGAAGAAATACTTGGTTTGGTCGTGAATATCTGTTGCAATTTACTTTGCCCTCTTACTAATCCCTTGCTTTGTCTTAACTTAATACCTTCTGCACACCATCGTTATGCGAATTGGTTTTCTTCATTCCCTACCGGTCGGCACCAGCCTAAGGTTTGGAAGAAGACTATCCAATTTGCGTAATAGGTGTACTATCCCCTAAACCAAGGAGTACTCACAACTTGAGAGAAGGTAAAAGGAAAAGACAACTGAATAGTCCTATCCGTTTTCTCCAAAACCTGAAACCATCCTCGAATAAATTCCTTCGAGTTCGTATCTAACCATACGATGGTTTTGTCCAATGGAAGTGGACGTTCGTAGCAATACGGGGTGTCCTGGAGAAAGGGTAAAAGTAGGAGTGGCAATGAGGTTTGCAACTCTGACAATCCAAAAGCCAGTGTTAAAGAAGGTTCGATCAATCTTGGTCACTGAGTCATAGTCTTAGGGTCGGGTCAATGGTCGCTGCCAAAGAGAGAGAGAAAAGAAACACTCAGCGTGCACTCTAACCTAGATCAGAATGGTTACCAATTTATCTAATCTGGAAACCTCCCACTGTACCGTCAAATTCTCCTCCAAACCTGAAAGAAGAATTAGTCGGGAACACCCGAGGAGTAAACTAACTCATCAGTGGGAATCGGGATCCAACTCTCATCGCATGATAACGTGACGGAATCCGTTCACATCATCACACTCCAGATGGTATGCGCATATCTGGCAAGTTTCAGTTCTTTTGAAACTCCCGATGTGATTTCTGCCCCATGCTCTTATGACCTTGACTTTGGCCAACAAATCATAAGTCACATGTCAAGTTCTACCCGTCATTCTCCAGGTTGATTCGAATCCACCCGCACAAGCCCTTGACTTTGGCCAACAAGGCTATACGACTGTTCCAAACCAACGCATCTATCTATGCTGCATATGAATAACCAACAGCTACCAAACACTGTGCCTTGACTTTGGCCAACAAACACAGCTTGAATACTATTGACTACCTATATGAAACGACAGAGGGCTACGAATGGTTTCTGGCGAAAACCTTTAACGTAAAGAACTTGATATCGTTGAAGGAACTGATAGCTTTTAAAAATATAGTGACGAAAACCTTCTCTAAAGAGGTCACTCCCGGTGAAGGGATCTCGGCTCTTTCCCCGTAGAATGGGGTGCAGGATATTCCAACTGAATATCACGATGCAAAGCAAAAGTAATCGGCTATAGTGAAGTTAATGCCCTGACGCAAACTTTTTGTCCAAGGGGTCACTCCCGGTGAAGGGATCTCGGCCCTTGCCTCGTCGACTGAGGAGCAGGATATTCCAACTGAATATCACGATGCAAAACAAAAGTGAACGTCCTTGCAATAACAGCTTTTTGAAAAGTGTTCCAACAACATCAGATTAGGTTTGTTTTAACTTGCATTGATCCGAATCAATGCAGTCCCATCAATTGATCACACCAAAAAGAACGAAAATATACTGATGTACGTATATGCCATCCGCATTCGCCACTGGGTCCCGTCATTACCCGTTAGGTTAGCTTACTAACGACAGAGCAGGGACTGGACTAGCGCGGATGCAAAACATATACTACATCTACTAATATATATACCAATATATTATATTCGCTCAAGGCGTGATAAAATGCAACATCACAGAAAATGTACAGCATCACAGAAACAATACAGATATCTGGGATCCCCGGGTTTCACAGAGCCACTACTGAAACCCGACGTTCCCCTGGTCGTGTGGATAGCCTGTACAATGAAATCCTAGACCCCTACGGGCGCGGCAAGTCACCCGCCAAAACCTGAAGCGAGGCAGCCCCCTTCAGCACCGTGAATGGACCACCCAGCACTTCACTGAATCCGGTAACTTGGGCACCCCTCCTGGGTCAACCTGTACCCCCTACGAGTGCGGAGAATAGCCCGCCAATCCTAGAGTGAAGCCCCCTCCGTCTCAATGCCATGAGATGCGGGCTTGTTGACCTCTAGAACCCGGCTATCCGTGCACCCCTCCGCGGGGTAATCCTAGTACAGAAAGTAAAATATACATTCAACGGGTACATCGACCGCAACCAGGTCGTGCCCCAAAAGAATAATACAATCAGGCAGTGACGGCAGTCCACATGTCGGACGCTCGCCCCGCAATATCAAATGTACATAATACAACCACAACTGTACTAGCATTGCATCCAGGCTATCCCTCACGACCGATCCGCAACATCACAGCAAAAACAGAACATCAACGTGAAAGTCACGTTCGCAAATCCGTCTAACCGGGCTATAGCAGTTAGACCGGATTTACCGATCAAGTGACATTCACGGTCGCAGATATAATGTAAATACTGTGAAAAATGTGTTTAAAATTTCCGATCGATCAAACTTTAACAAGTGGGCCCCCAAGTACTACTGTAGCACATCAAGAAATTCTGGGCCCAAAATTAATATTCCAAAACCCAAAATATAATCCCACAAAGACACTGTAGAAATTTGGTGCAGGGATCTCCAAAGTGCGCGGCGGAACCGCGGCAAGAAGGTGGTGTTTGCGGCGGTTCCGCGCTCCCACAGTGGAGTCACTTCACCGAATTTTTCCAGAGATCTTAGATTTTCCAGTACATCAATATTTTACAACCTGAAAAATTTTTCGAGACCAAAAATTTTCAACAGAAACTGATGCGAAGGAAAAACGGGTTTTGGAACATTTGATCGATCGGAACTGAAAAACACATTACACCAAGCTAGACTAAGTTAATGGCGAGGCTCTGATACCACTGTAAGTGCACGGCGGCGCCCCGGCCGTCAATCCGACGGCCAAATGCGGAAGCGGTGATAAACTTTAATTTTTCTAGAACTGGCAAACCGCCGCGCACTAATACCTGGATCGAACCACAAACTAGTCCTAGCTATCTACAAGAATGGGAAGAGAGATATACCGACAGATCCGAGTCCTCCGGTCTTCTCGTCGTCGTCCCGATTTTCTGCGGAATGTCCCGTCTCCTCCTCGTCGCCGGAAGTGCACCACATCGCCTACTTCTTTTACGGGCTCCCACCTCAATGCCGAGGCAACTCGGGCACGAAGCTGGCTAGTCGACGTGCCCAAGATTCGCTGTAGAATATTGTGTAGGACTCAAGTCTCACTTTGGGGTTCATGGAGATGCCATTTTGGTGGAGGGATGATACAAGAATTATGTGGAGGAACTAGGGGGTTTTTGGAGCATGAAATGAACAAGATTTCCACCCTCAAAAACTTGGACAGCCCTTGCCCAAAAATGGCTGGCCTCTCTTGGTGGGGGAGTGAGTGAGAATGAGAGAGAGGTGATAGAATAAGGGAGCCATCCAATAATCCCAAGGAGAGAGAAAGGGAAGACTATCATGTAAAAAGAAATCATAAAAGAATATGGTCATAATCACACCCACTCTCAACTACTCACCAACAACCATGATTGCACCAAAACCAATCACTCCAACAAGCTAATGATCACTTCCAGAAGTCATGCCATCATGATGATAGAAGTCAAGGTCAAAAGAATGGTGCACCATCATGATACAAGGAAATATGCAAAGACCCCCTCCACAAATGCTTATTTTCAACAATGCAAATAAGCCCTCCTCCACCAAACTTCGGCCAATGAACGATACAAAAGAAATTGGCAGAAACGGAAAGCAAACTGGCAACTCCAGAAAACTGGTCCCGTAATAAATTACAGGAAAACCCCGATACTGTGCATACACACCCGCATTTGTATTTCGACCGAAATACAAATGCAATGAGACAAAATCTACACTGTACTATACTAGGATCCGTCTTATACCAAGCCGGCTAGTAATATCCGTTTGATCCTGATCCGTGCAATACCGCACGTATCTGATCGAACTCTGCCATATATCCATACGGCCTATAGTACAAACTGTCCAATCCTGATACATGCAATACCGCACGTATCTGATCGGACCTTGCCATATCTCCATACGGCCTCTACAACCTTTCGCCCGAAAGCTGAGTAACTGAATGTGGGGGACTCTAAAGACTCGTCAACACCTTGGTTGTGGATTTAACCACTAGCACGTCAGAGGTATAAGCCAATACGTAACGGGCTACCAGGTATTGACTAAAAGGGACGTCTGTGAGCGAACTCAGCCTGACAACCCTACCGAGCCTGTCAGTGACAATATCCGTACAGTCCGGTCCATTCGTCTATGAGCATCGCATGGCAGGCCTAGGGGGTTGGTAAAAGTCAGACCCCAAAAGCGGTACAAGTCGTGTCGGAGTGTAGCCCAGAACACCCTGAGATACTACTGGAATACCTACCAGTAAATCTTCTTGCCTTAGCCAAGGACTTCGTGTAATGGCTCTCCTAGACACAGCGCGACCTCACCCCCTTACCGGGAGAGACGAACCCCTGAAGATACGCTCACTGCCTCCATGTGGCTCGGGACTGTACCCAACTAAAACCTGTTTGCACGACTTCTTTGAGCCGTGGTAGGGTAGTAATCAAAGTACAGTGGGAACTCACACGAGACAAATGACGATCCCCAGGTCGATGAACTAACCTGCACACATGTCACCAGGGAACTGCCATCTGACGTCTGGTATATGACCAACTAGCATGTTCCCGGCGAGTCCTGTCCGGTGTACTCATAACCCAATGAGCACCTGTATACATCTTAGGTGATCCAACTGACACCAGTGGCTTGTGAGACCGGCCACCGCCCCTCGTCGGGGTCTCGACTGTATACACTAGTCTACTCTGGAGTATCGATGCCCTGTCTCGAAACTCACGCGACTAGGGACCATTTAAGGATATGCTTATAGACCTCCAGCTCCCACTTATATGATCGCCCTCATACTGCTGGTGGTCAAGCAAGAATCCTAGGGGCTCTATCAACGTGTAATAGCGACTTGTCAGGTCATCTAAAGCAGTACATGATGATAAAGGTAAACCAGATAGCATACTATCATCTCGAGTAAGACTGTCCTACCGGGATAAGTCCTCCATCAATCATTGCAATCACGTACCTGTGACCTAATAATTGACTCTGAGGGCACTATCTCCAACAGCGATATCTCCGGACGTCGGGCCAGTCAAACAAGCACCAAGAAGAATGCGGCTCGAACTTGAAATGAGTATCAACGCCGAAGTCAAGAAGCTAATCGATTTAGGCTTCATCCAAGAAGTTAAATATCCCGACTGGATCGCCAACATTGTCCCAGTGATGAAGAAAAATGGGACAGTATGCATCTGCGTGGATTTTCGGGACCTTAATAATGCTTGTCTAGAGGATGACTTCCCTGTACCGGTTACCGAGCTAATGATCGATAACACGTCCACTCACGAGGTCATCTCCTTCATGGATGGATCTTCAGGCTACAATCAAATAAAAATGCATCCTGAAGACAAAAAGCACACCGCCTTCCGGACTCCGCTTGGCATATTCTGCTATAAGGTAATGCCCTTTGGTTTGAAGAATGCTGGCGATACCTACCAAAGATCTTTGATGACCTCATCCATGAGATCGTTGAATGTTATATCGACGACCTCGTGTTGAAAAGCAAATCGTATGAGGATCACTGGGAGCATCTGAAAATAGTATTCCAGCTTCTTCGAAAATATAATCTAAAGATGAACCCTTTGAAATGTGCGTTTGGAGTCTCCTCAGGCAAATTCCTGGGACTCATCGTACGACATCGGGGCATCGAAATAGATCCATCGAAGATCAAGGCGATTATGGAAATGCCTTCGCCCAGAACTCTCAAGCAACTACGGTCTCTCCAAGGAAAGCTCGCGTATATCCGGCGGTTCATAGCCAACCACTCCGGAAAATGCCGTCCCTACAGTCACCTGATGAAGAAGGGAACCCCGTTCGTTCGGGATCGTAAATGCCAAAGCGCACTGGACGAAATCAAGCAATATCTGCAGAACCCACCAGTACTGACCGCTCCAGCCAAGGGAAATCCCCTCATTAAGTACACAACAGCCCTTGAAGGTTCTTTAGGCGCTATGGGCACAGGAGAACGACCAAGGGAAAAAGAGAGCCCTATACTATTTGAGTCGAGTTCTCCTAGGGGTAGAAAACAACTACTCCCCTATCGAAAAACACTGCCTGGCGTTAATCTTTACGATAACGAAGCTTCGGCATTATTCTTTGGCGCATGAGGTCCATCTAATATCAAAAGTGGATCCTCTCAAATATTTGATGTCAAGAGCCATACTAACGGGACGGCTCGCTAAATGGGCCCTCCTCTTGATGGAGTTCTCGATAATCTATCGACCCCTCAAGGCAGTGAAAGGCCAAGCCATCACCGACATCCTCGCTGACCATCCGATACCTGGCGACTCACCTTTAAATTGCGAACAGCCAGATGAGTACGCGTTTAACAAGATCGACAGGGAAAAAGGAAGGAGTGATACCCGATGGGAACTCTACTTCGATGGGGCATCTTCCATAAAGAAGCGAAAGCACAGCTCCCCCATAATCAAATCTAGGATAGGCCTCATCTTCGTGACTCCACAAGGAGGGATAATGCGCTTTGCATTTTCCTTAACAGAGCCGAGGACAAACAATGAAGAAGAATATAAGGCTTTGATACCAGGTCTTGAGATCGCTGTCAACATGGGAATCGAAAACCTCCTCATATACGGAGACTCCCAGCTGGTCGTTAGCTAAGTAAATGGCGACTACCAGACATTCAAACTGGAACTGATCAGGTATGGCGAAAGAGTGCAGGAGTTACTAACTCAAATTCCCTCCTGCACCCTGGAAAGCATACCACGTATAGAAAATAGCAAAGCGGACACATTAGCCAAACTTGCTAAAGAACTGGCTGATGAAAACCATGATGACGTAAGGATCATTGTATAAAGCCGTCGGGTTCTTGCACCAGCAGAAATATCTCCGGAGTTGTCTGAAGAAAAGGAAGCTACCAAGCAAACATCCCTATAAATAGAGGACCAAGAAAAGGCTAAGGATTGGAGAGAAGTCTTTATAGACTACTTCAAATCCCGTCAAACACCGGAAGATGCATCCTCAAGACATCGGCTCATGAAACGAGCTCTGTCTTTCGCCTTCGTCAATAATACTCTATATAAGAGATCGTTCGACTCTCTGTGGCTGAGATGCCTGGGGCCGGAAGAAGAAAGGAGAGTCGTCTAAGAAACTCACGGACTTTGCGGTTCTCGTCAAGCTGGGCCAAAGATGAAGCTGAAGATCAAAAGAATGGGCTACTATTAGCCCACGATGATTCAGGACAGCCTCGAATACGCGAAGCAGTGCTACTCGTACCAAATTCATGGAGACTTCATCCACCAACATCCAAACCAGCTACACCCAACAGTGGTTAGCTGGCCGTTCGAAATGTGGGGAACCGATGTAATTGGGCCCATCGAACCAGCGTCATCCAAAGGACATCGGTTCATATTGGCGACAACTGATTACTTCTCTAAGTGGGCAGAAGCTATACCGCTAAGAGAAGTGAAGATGGAGAACATCCTCCATTTCTTCAAGACACACGTCATTTATCGGTTCGGCACTCCGCGATGGATTATCATCGATAACGAGCCGGCCTACAGAAGTCACAGAATCAGCCGCTTCACACAGCAGCATACCATAGACTAGAGATACTCTTCGGTCTATAATTCCCGAGCTAACGGTCTAGCTGAGCCTTTCAACAAAACCTTGACAAAGAACATAAAGAAGACGGTTTCTAAAAATAAAAACGACTGTCACGAAAGACTGTACGCAGCTCTCTGGGCATATCGAACTACGTTCAAAACGGCTACGAACACATCACCGTATGCATTGGTATTCGGCACGGAAACAGTACTCCCCTTGGAGATAGAGATACCCTCTCTTCGAGTGGCAGTTCATTACGAACTAACAGCTGAAGAGAATGTTCATCTTCAATTTGAGGAGCTCGACGCCCTCGATGAAACTCGTCTCATGGCGCAGCAAAACTTGGAAGCTTACAAAGCAAAGATGACACGCTCATACGAAAGAATAACTAGGCCGAGATCATTCCGCCAAGGCGAACTCGTGTTAGTTTTCAAGAGACCTATGATCCCCAATCATGCCAAACGGGGGAAATTCGAGCCAAACTATGAGGGCCCATACATCATAGACAAAGTCTACCAAGGTGGAGCCTACTTGCTTATGGATATGCATGGCGAAAGACCCTTCCGGCCGATAAACGGCCGATTCCTAAAAAAATACTATGCCTAACGAGTCACGGCCCCGGTCAATGATAGATGATGACGCCTATGTCCGCTCGCTATCTTCTTGAGTCAAGACTCTAAGAGTAGTATCCAACAGTATTCTGTCTCAAACATAGAGAGCTATGGACCGTAATGTCCTTAAACTAACAATGGACCGTGATGTCCTTAAACTAACAATGGACCGCAACGTTCTTAAACTAGCTGTGGACCGAGATGTCCTTAAACTAACAATGGACCGTAATGTCCTTAAACTAACAATAGTCCGAGATGTCATTAAACTAACAATGGACCGTAATGTCCTTAAACTAACAATGGACCGCAACGTCCTTAAACTTGCTGTGGACCGAGATGTCCTTAAACTAACAATGGACCGTAATGTCCTTAAACTAACAATGGACCGCAACGTCCTTAAACTAGCTATGGACCGAGATGTCTTTAAACTAACAATGGACCGTAATGAACTGAAACTAGCTACGGACCGTAACGTCCTTAAACTACTACGAACCGCGGCATCCTTAGGCTAATGCGGCCAAAAAAAAAATAACGGTACATCCATAAGAGAAATTGGCACGGATGAAAACCTGAAAGGGCTCCGTGAGTAAAAACAGCAGGGCTACCGGTGAGTTCGTGCAAACCCGAAAGGGCGCAGACTCGTAAAAAAAAAATTCCTGTGCACTTGCAGGGTCCCCTCGACCTTGTAAGGAGAAAATACCCGCGTGAGATCCTTACGATTCACAAGGGAGAAAAACACTTAGGAATCCTCACAATCCCTAAGGAGAAATTACGCTTACGAGATCCTCATGACTTGAAAGGAGAATTTCCCCCTTATGAGACCTCCACGGCTCACAGGATTCAAAAGCCTTAAGATACAGTGACCTGAACCTGTTCTTAAGCGATCATATCCCCCAAACTTTTGCCTTATAGGCTGTCAAAATTGACCCTTGTATACAATCGACGGGCATAAATAAGGGTTCCCTCGCCCAGTCCCACCAATGGTGTGAAATTCCCCTATCTGGTGAACAACACCTATAGGTCCTCTCGACTTACAAGGAGAAAATTCGCTTTTGAGATCCCTACGACTCTCAAGAGAAAAAGAACTTAAGAGTCCTCATGACCCCTAAGGAGAAATTACACCTACGAGATCGTCACGACTCGTAGGGAGAAATACCTTTATGAGACCCATATGGCTCATGAAGTCAAAAGCCTTAGTCGTCAGGTCCCTAACCCTGTCTACTAAGCCACCTTTGTTCGATAGCGGCGAAGGCAAATGATGATTCGCTCCTGGCCATATTCCAGTCGCAGCGATGCCAATGTTAAGATTGGTATAAGATCCCAAGTTCTATACTCGCAGCAAAAAGACAGCGAGCCATAAATGCATATGAAATAGCCAAAATGATAGGGCAACTTGCAGTAAAATCAGCAAGTAAAATATATGCATAAAAAAATAGCCGAAATAATTAGGCAACTTGCAATAAAAAAGCAGAGAGTAAAAAGAAAAAAATAGCAGAAATGATTGGGCAATCGCTACTTTCGCGATATAAAAAGCTGAAATGATAGAGCATCGCGGAAGGAAAAAAATGAAAGAATGAAGCTTTTGCCCAACAGGCGAGTCCATACTAACCCCTGTATACAATCTATGGGCATAAACAAAAAGGGAACCACATTTCCCATCAGACTATGTCAAAGAGAGAATCAGATCTCGACTGTAACATCTGCATCCCAAAAGATCAACACGGCTTTCCTTCTCGACACCGCAGAAAGCAGAAACAAGTCAACCAATGACTTCCCCGCTGGAACAACGCTCCGTCTCGAAAACAAGTCAACCAATGACCTCCCCGCCGGAAAAACGCTCCGTCTCGGAAACAAGTCAACCAATGACCTCCCCGCCGGAACAACATTCCGTCACGGAATCAAGTCAACCAATGACCTCCCCGCCTGAACAACGCTCCGTCTCGGAAACAAGTCAACCAATGACCTCCCCGCCGGAACAACGCTCCGTCTCATAAACAAGTCAACCAATGACCTCCTTTCATGAACAACGCTGCGTCTCAGAAATAAGTCAACCAATAATCCCTTGATTCGTCTCGACTCATAGGGGAAAGCCTTAGGAAATGGAGATAAGGACCTATTTCCTAAGCACCGGGGCCCAGCAAGTCGGTCCAAGATGGGCCATTGCAGACTATTCACGGGCTACACTCTCCAAAGTCGAATCTCGACAAGGAGGGAAACAACCACTTACGAGTCCTCTCGACTTGTAAGGGGGAAATATTCTCTTATGAGATCCTTACAACTCTCAAGAGAAAACACACACTTAAGAATCCTCACGATTCCTAAGGAGAAAATGCACCTACGGGATCCTCTCGACTCATAGGGAGAAAAGCCATTATGAGACCCTCACGGCTCATGAAGTTAAAAAGTATTAGGCGGCAGATCTGAACCTATTTCCTAAGCCATCACAGCCCTATAAGGAGATCAGGATAGACTACCTACAAGACGCATTTGCTAAGGAGACACCACAGTACGACTGCATATGCACTTAAATGGAAATGTTGTCCAAAACGTGGTGATTTATATATGACACTATGATAGCGCTCTCTCTTAAAAGAAAACTCCTAAAGGAAAAGTAGAAAGATCATGTACAGAAGTGCAATACACGTACGAATATATGATGAACCGAAAACATTCAACCGAAAACATTTGATAGAAAACATTTAACAGTCAATAATAAGAAAAATACACCAATATAAATATACTACTCTACAGGGAAAAGATTGCCAAATATGGGATCAGAGGTACAAGGGTTAACAAAACAAACTACATAGTTCTCCAATTCTCTCTCTGCCCTCTCCACCATGTCGAAGCGACGGTCTTTGCGAGGCGTTGATCACTAATGATTAGCGCCATGCTCATCAGCGAAAGCAGACATGATAGCCCGCCGGGCTTTTATCTTACTCAGTAAATAAACCAAGCGATCCTTCAGAACCTGGGTGATTAAGCGTGCCTCATGGAAACACTCAATTTTATCCTTCGTCGTGTTAAGTATTTCCTGGGTCATCTCTGTCGGATGAGGAGGAATATTGGCGAGCACGGATAGAAAGATCATCCGGAGCCAAATGGAGCCCATAGGAAGAGGAGAGCCCCTACGAGTCAGGAGCTCATACATCACCGCGTCACACTTAGCGTCGGTGAGAAGTAGATCTGCTAGCCGCGTGTTAGTTATATGTATGCCCTAGAGGCCATTATTGTACAAACGATGTACATTGTAGTGGATGCTTGGACATATACATGGAGGACTTTCTTGCTCGATATGATAGTATGCTATCTGGTTGCTCTTTATCTTAACATGTACACTGATTGTCTCTATATTACATATTGATAAAGCCCTTAGGATGAGTACTTGACTACCAGGACTATGATGCAGATCATACTAGTGGGGACAGTGTAGTCGCTAAGTACATCCTTCAAATATTCCTAGTCATGGGTGTATCGAGACAGGGCATCGATATACCAGAGTAGACTAGCGTATAACTTCTCGACCCATAATGATGGGTGATGGATGATCCCATATCCATTGGTGTTTGACATCAGAGATAGTATACGGGTGCTCAGTGGAGACTGGGTACACTGAACGGACTCGCCGAGAACTCCTAGATGGTATTATACCTAACGTTAGATGGCAGTTCTCTGATGACACTGGTACAGGTTAGTCTATAGACCCGAGATCGTCATAGAGTCTTGTGTGATTCCCACTGTTCTTTGATTTCCACCTTACCACGTTCAAGAGAACGTGCAAACTGGTGGCTTTTCGGTACAGTCCCGAATCACATGGAGGCAATGAGTGATAGGAGGGGTTTCGTCTCTCCTGGTAATGGGGGTTGATGTTGCGCTGTGCTCGATTGGCTATAACAGGAAGTCCCTGGCCACGGCTACTTCAGAGATATACTGGTAAGTATTATCAGTAGTTTCTCGACCCGTTATGACCCTCATATCGACACGACTTATCGAGTTACTGGGGTGTGACGTTTACCACCCCTAGACGAGATATGCGACATATCAGACGAAGAGACCGGACTGTACGGTAGTGTTACTGATTGGATTCGCAGGCGTGTGAGCAGGCTTGCTTTTTGATCTTGTGATCGCTCAATACCCGGGTGGCCGTTACGTTTAGCAGACCGCTTGCGGCTTATGTGTGTTTGATATGATCATCACCTACTGCCGGCGTATTGACAAGTCTTAAGAGTCCTACACAAGGGTTTCCTGGCTCAAGCGAAACGGAGTAGGAGCACATATGTGATATGTGCGGGACCAAGATTAATATGATATGAGATACCGTATTCTATTATCATGATTTGTGACATCGGTCGGTTATATGCGATATAGCCGGGTTATCGGATCAAGTGTTGATTCGATAAGTTGTTACACATGATATTAGTCGGTTATATATGATATAGCCGGATTATTAAATCAAGAGATGATTTGATAATCTAATGTATAATTATATATTTGATATATTACATTACATTAACTAGTATTAGCTCACTTATGATTCTTTTCTCACTAGTTTGTGCATGTGTATATATGTGATTTATATTAGTGTACAAAATATTGTGTCATGCTTGATGACATATGCAAGATGGGTGTATGAGATTTATACCATGCTATGGTTAAGTTAGGGTTTTATTTATTGCTTAAGTTATAACAAAAGAGAAAAGACTTGGTCAATGTTTTCAAGCTTGGATGAAGCTTGTAGAACATTGACAAAGTCCACTCTTTTGTCATTCCTTAGGATATTTGTTAACCCAACCCTTCACCTTACCCCTTGGTATATTCTCTACATGAGTTAGGCATAAGGGCTTAACTCACCCATGGTTGCAATAATTCATTTGGATGATTAATTCATATGAGTTCATATTCTTCTTCGTCTTCCTTAAAGTTTTCTAGCTACAATGGAGTTGGTGGAAAAAGTGTGAGAAAATGAAATCAAAAGTGAGCCCACTTTCTACTTCATCATCCTCTACTACTTGCCATTTAGTATAGGGTGTTTGCTTCACTAATTCCATAATTAGTGAAGAGATAGCTTGGGTTACCTTCTTCTCGACGTGGATCATCTTCGGCCTCGAAGACATCGAAGCAAGCATATTCGTTTCACGACCCGAAATATTAGCTCGTGAACAGCACTTGAATCACGCAACATCTAAAGGCGTAACGGAATTCAAATAATCTGAAACCCAGAAATCTAAACCTTTTTAAGAAAATAAAGGAGGTGAAGTTTTGAAATAAAGTTATAATGAAATCAAGTTTTCTTAAATACATGGAAAAGGGACATAAATAATGCAAATGAAATTTATAGTTCGAAAATAAGTTCGTCTTTTAAAAATTTGGCATCACCTCCTTTGTATATTTTGATCTAAAACCACAATACAAGATAAAATAAAGGCATCCCGAAGCGGGAGCTAGCTCTTCTGTAACCGGTGGATCACAACCATGCAAGACAGTATAAATAAGTATACGACGCCCAACGGCGAAGATCATCACAAAAGACAAAGAATAAAGTGAGATATCATCCCCAAATGCGAACATACAACCCATCGCTCAAATCTCGCAACTAAAAGTCTTGCTAAGTCTCATTTCTTATACAAATACTAGTTTCGATTGATGGAGTTGACTAGATACAATATGAAATATAAATACAAGAGTGGGAATGATACAAATGTCCCACCTACCAAGCAAATCAACCAAAAGCAACTGTGTGCCAGTGATACCGCTACCGATCCATACGATCAACCTGCAAAAAGTATGGTACAACTGGGGTTAGTTGCCAACTCGTGAGTAGAAAACATCTACAAGTAGAAATCGAATAAACAACGACTCCTAAGTCAACCATATCATAAAGGTAATACTATGATATCTAGGGTGACCGGGTCGTATATGTGCCAACAATGTCATCAATACCTATATGTATGCGGATAAAATCCAACAATATAACCAATGTATGTATGCATGTGGATCCCGTCCAACCATATGATCAATGTATGTATGCATGTGGATCTCGTCCAACCATATAACAATATAATCAAGGTCGGTATGCATGTGGATCTCGTCCACGTGTCAACCGGTGATACAACAATATCATGCATGTAAATATCATAAAAGCATATGCATGAAAGTATGAGGATATAAATCAACGGGTGTCCCTCGCGACACATAAAAATCATGGAACAGGAGTGTCCAACCTCGACACTCAAAAACATCATGAAACCCGTGTCCAACATCGACACGTAAATCCTCATATATCTTGGGCTCCGTCAGTCCGGATCGGCCCATAACATCTCTCGACTCCGGTCAGTATCCTCCGGATATCCACCGAGCCCAAATACAATCACCGGTAGGTAGTTCTCATTCTTCCAGGCTCACCGTCTATATACACAGCATCCCTTTCTTGCTCCGAGGTACCATACCGGGTCCACCATGTACCCGCAATCGGCCTCATCCGGCTCCTCGAATCGGGTTTCACATGTCACACTCAGAACCAAGAAAATACATGGTGGACGCACCGAAATATCATATCAAGAGAAACCGGATTTTTAAAATAATACATAGTTTCCTTTGAAATCACCACGGTTCTCAAATCCCGAAATCTCGTGAAAACGGCATATCTCAATGCGTAAAATCATAAAGCATGATGTATGCGACATATGATAGGAATGTAAGCATATCCGTGCATCATGCAACATGGAACAGTAATATGACATATTAAGGGAAAACCGCTCTTTTAAAATGATTCCAGTTTTTAAATATAACAAGCGGTCCCCAGTTCTCCAAAATCAAGCCCGCATGATCTTTGTATGTACAAGTGGGTATATACGCAAGTATGTGTGTACAATATGCATATTATGATGTAGCAATCCTACTGTGTAATGACATGGTAATTATCGATGATGAAGTGTATAAGCCAGCAAATCTGTGTAAGTGTAACATACGCATCATCGATAATGGTGCAGGTGTACTAGCACAGGTATAAGCAATGCAATGAGAATAATATGAGTGCAGCATAAGATAAATCATATGCAAATGCTGACGGGTATACGTATCTAACATGACCGAGTCGGTGAATCTATCCATCGGCATCTAGCCACACAACGTCACGTACGGTATAATCCATCGTATGGCATCCTCTTGTCAAGGGTATGGATCAATCATCAAGTCAACTCATCACGTACGGAAAATCGTCGTACGGCGGCATTAAACCAATAGGGATCCTAACATCCTATGCGAAAATAAGGGTACGGCCTAATATCACATAAGGCCTATAATTCATGATACACAACATTCTATATATATCTATATACCTATGTCCCAAGTCATATCCATAACAATCTCATATCAGGGGACCGGGAAGGTATCAATCATCTCAAACGACTCTCATCCGTATACTAACATATCATCATATCACATGTCAAATCGTATTCTCTTTTCATCGCATCTATATCTCTCACACAATGTCAACTTTACAAATACATTCTACCTTTACTATAAGCATAAGTATCTAATCTAACATACACACCCGAGCCATACAAACAGATTTTGAAAGATGCGAATCGTAGTTTTGAATGTAGGGGCTACGGTGTTTTTAAGGAAAAGATATCATTTGAAAATCCGTAACGTCCCTCAAGGTATTTGTTTAAAAGATGAATATGATTCTTCAGTTTGGAAATAGGTATGCTTCGGATGACACATGTGCGTCGACTATCTAGTCTTATAGTACCCTAAAAGGCAATATCGTCAAACGTCATCCTCAAATCCCATCATCATGTATTAGTCGTATCAAACACATCTAACTATCCTTTAGTTTTTAATATGGTTTCTATAGCTATCTTTTAACTCTAATCCTAGTTTCCTAATTTAGGTTTTCTTAACCATATTCTATAAATCAGTTTCCATCAAAACTTTGCTAGGGTGCTATACGCCATCCACCCGACTTCCCCCGTAGATGTAGATCTACTCACCATGGTCTTCGCTTGCCGAAGTCGATGACACCACGCTCCGTCGCCTCAGAATCCACGTGAAGGTACCTACAATAACAACATACATCGCAACACTATTAAAATCATGTTCTAAAATCCAATACGGCACGCGCATTGCTCATAGGTTAGAACCTATAGCTTACGCGTACAAAATAAACCAAACAACCCTTGTTGTTGATGTACGAACATCCAACAACCAAATACGAATCCAAATATCAAGAATTTGCATTTCAAAATACGGAAAACATAACCAAAATCACACTAAAATGCTCCCAGAATTTGACTCATGTCAAAACATGGTGCATAAGCAAGTCTATGGTGTAGTACAGGGAGTGTGTGTGCTACTGTAAAATTCCCAGCACCATACACCATGAAGTGGCCGATCACCCCCTCCCAAAATCCGAGCTCGCCATCCCAGAGGTCTCTGTTTGGGTTCTTCTGGTCAGAGTGGTCTCCTAGTGACTTAATTTGGTCCCTGATATTGTTTGGTTCTCTCAAAAATGTCCTAGGTTGCTCCAGATACCCTGTAGGCACACTAAAAGTCATAAAACCGATACGGAACAAATCCTAAGTTCGTGCATCGGGTTCACCTCTATGGCCCAGGCCAGGAATCGTGTCACCATGGTCATGTAAACACTTACAACTATTCCCAGATTTCACCTATTTTTACTACAGAAAAATCTAGTAGGACCAAACACCTCTAAACAGCTTCAGGCAACTACCCTACGAAACCCAAGCCCTAACTCTCCTACCCACCTGAGGTCGCCGGAATTAGCCCCAGAGTCGCCGGCTAAAACCGATGGGAAAGGTATAGGGTTTCTGGTGAACACTCAGGGTCTCGAGTACAACACTACCACACCGTTTGTTTTTACAGTGAATACTCGGGGTCACAGCAGGTTATTGATATCACAAAACGACACTTAAAATATAATATCGCACAAACTAAACTAAAAGGAAGAAGTTATACCTCATTTAGGCCACTCTAGACTGCTCTAATTTCCCAATGTCGTAAAAATCCCACTTTGCTTGATCCAATGTTTAGAGGAAGAGATGGGGATTAATTTTTGTGAATGGAGTGTAAGGTTTTGGGGATTATTTGGAGATGGATATAGGGTTAGAAGTGGAGGGATGTGAGGTTGGAGGGAGATGAAGAAGGGGAAGAAAATGAATAATGGTGGAGGGAATATGTGGCTGCCCTCTCTCTCTCTTCCCTTTATTCTCATCCACTCACTTTCCAAGTCATCATTATGTCCCCTCTCTCTCTCCAACTCATCATTACACATTTTTCTCTTCTTTTCTCACCAAAAACACTTACACCAAAATGAAACAACACAAATGAAATAACATGTAACATGTCATGGTGCACTAATCATGAAAAACTGTTGAAACACGGATTTGGCTTAATCGCGATTAATAGTGCACTAATAGGGTTTTTATCCAAATTGCATATAATAAATTTTAAAAATGCCAAATCCTTTAAATATATTTTTAAATGAATAAATCATTTTAATTTCCAATTATTGGTATATATTTATACCCTTTTTCGAAAACCCAAATTTCGCAAATCGGGCAGTTTTCGGGAAATATATTATTTTAATATTAAATTCAAAAAATAATATTTTATATTTTCTGAAATGATACAGTCTTCACCTCTTAAATAAATTCGATCCCCGAATTTAAATTTAAACCCCAAAAATCTAACATATTTCAATAATCAGCTCAAATCAACGGGGCTCCGAAATTATGGAAAACGCAGAAATACCACAGCGCGTCGCGTGCACCTGAAATGAATACGAAACTCAAAATCGAACTCCGTCAAGTGTCACGCAAATCATCGGATTTATACGCATATCCTCGGAGTTACAATAGAGATACAGATCTCAAAATCCACTACTAAAATTTAATATACACTAGTCAAATACTATAATACGGGTATAGTACGCATCTTGGAAACCTTCAAGAACTAAATAAAACTCATGAAAAAATCTTTTCTAAAACGCCACGTGAATGCGTAACTCACGGCATAAGTGACGGACGCTCAGTTTTAAATAATAATATATGTCCGTTTATGTTTTCCTAAATACACGTTCCGTCGTTTTTAAAATATCCCAAAAGGTTTTCCGTTATAAATGTTCGTGTCGCCCACGGACACGTAGGAAATAGAGAGACTATAGATCTTTTTCAAAAAGCTCTTGGTAAACTTTTAATGCATGCAAAGTATTCAGGTACTGTCCTCAGATCAGTCATGTTCGGTTACTACATAACATAGTGCCCATCATGAAAACAAGGTGCTCAAAGGCAAAATCAGCCTAAACGGCGTATCCAACCATCACGTGCGTCAGGTGCGCACGGAAATCAAATCCAAATACACGTGCCACAACATGCACAAAAGCAAAACTAAGTGCAATGGTTGTGCACAAAAATATTTGTCCAGTGCAACGGGTGTGCACGACAACAATATCAAGTGCATCTAGAGTGCATCCGGTGAAACTAACATGCACGAATGAAAATCCCAATTGAGTGCATCCGGTGTGCACAAAACCACATCTCATATCATGCGCCCAACATGAGCGAAAACCCAAATCAAGTGCATCCATCATGCACGAAAGAAATCTAAATCAAGTGCATCCAACATGCACGAGTAAAATATCACTCAAGTGCATCCGATGCGTACAAAAATCCAAAATCAAGCCCCTAATATGTGCAAAAATCCAACCAAAGCGCGTCGGGTCCGTAAAAGCATATAGTGCAGTAGCATGCACGAAAACGAACGGCAAGTGCCAACGCGCACGAAAACGCAATCAGGTAACACAAATGCTCAAAGACATAAATTGGGTGCAACCAACGTACAGAGTATAAATCCAGTGCGACAAATGCACAAATACCCGTCCGGTGCAACAAATGCAAAAAATGCAAATCTAGTGCAACTAATGTACGAAATACGAATCTGGTGCAGCAAATGCACCTAAAATATAAATCTGGTGTGACAATTGCATGAAATGAAAATCTAGTGCAACAAATGCACGAAGTGAAAATCTGGTGCATCCAGTGCACGAAATACAAATCCAGTGCATCCAGTGCACGAAATACCAATTTGGTGCCTCAAATGCACAAAATACCAATCAATGACTCAAATGCGTAAATAGCAACACCGAGTGTACCAAGGTGTATAAAATCATAAACGTGTGCAACTGCGTGCACAAAACACATATCAATGCACTGCAAGCACATATAAGCTATACCGAGTGCGAAAATCAAATCGAGTGTGTACCATACACACAAAATCAAATCAACTGTATGAAATCCACGAAATCATAAACATGTGCAGCCAAGGCACAAAACCAATATCAAGTGCAATATATATGCATAAATCGCAAATCAACACAACGGTGTATAAAATATATTTTCAGCGCAATAACTATGCACAAAAATGTAAATACCCAGTAGGTGCAGCCATGGTGCAAGAAATAAATATCAGGAATCTCAATCATCAAAACTCCAATCCAAGCGATATAAGCGTTATACTCAGTGTAACATTTTGAAAATCGTTTAGGTGAAATTTTGGAGAATCGGTAAAATAACGGTTGTTTTGCGTAAAAACCAAGATATAAATATTTTTTAATATAAAATTAAATATACATATTCTAGCTATATAATTGCTAGTATTTGTTGTTTTTTGAGTCACTTGTAAAATTTCTAGTTGACTGAAAAATTTCCGAAATTAATTATTTTAATATTATTTTAAGCCGCCACTAATACATTTAATTAGGGATAATTACAAATTTGAATGGGTTAATACAAGTTCTGTGAATCATAAAACAATAAACCAAAGTGTAACATGTGGTTTTTGAAACGAAATGAAATTATTAAGTTGGTTAAAAAAAATATGATAGAAACGGCTTAAATAGTGAAATTTATGTAAATGGAAATTGATGTAACTTGCATTTAATGAACTTGGGAGATCTTTTTTTTAGTAGAACCATCTAACCAAACCCACACACACCCTCTTCCTTAGCTGGCTGAGCCCATTAGGCTGCCCCCACACTCACTCATCACACTTCAAATTCACAAAGAGAAAGGATGTAACGTTTCGAAAATCGTTTAGGTGAAATTTCGGATAATCGGTAAAATAACGGGTGTTTTCCGTAAAAATAAAGATATAAATATCTTTTAATATAAAATTAAATATACATATTCCAGCTATGTAATTGCTAGTATTTGGTGTTTATTGAGACACTTGTAAAATTTCAAGTTTACTGAAAAAATTTCCGAAAATATTTATTTTAATATTATTTTAAGCCGTCACTAATACAATTAATTAGGGATAATTACAAATTGGAATGGGTTGATATAAATTTTGTGCATCATGACACATTAAATTAACATATAAAATATTGTTTTTGAAATGAAATAAAATTGTCAAACGATTTTAGAAAATATCAAAGAAAAAGGCTTAAATGGTGAAAATAAATTAAATGGAAATTGGGGTATAACATTTATCATTTTCCCTCACCCCATACACACCCACACTCACACACACCCTCCCATAGTGGCTGGCCGAACCCAAGCTGCCCCCTCTCTTTCCCCCCCTTAAAAGTCAAAGCAAACAATAAAAAAGAGAAGAATGAATAATGAAAAGGATGTATAAGTGTTGACTGGGAGTATGGGCTTGTTTGACTTGCACCCAACACCCTCATTCTCTCTCTCCCTCTCCCTCATGTGCTGGCCGAGCCCCCTCTTCCCCAATTCAGCAGCAGCCCCCCTTTTTCATCTCTCTTTCTCTTCAAAAAAATTCATCAAAAATGCTTCAAAATCCATACAAATTTAAAGCTAAATCCAAATCCAATCTCTACCCATTATTTCTTGCCCAAGCTAGCATGGATCTTGGGGGATGGAAGCTAATTTGGGAGGCTAGTGGCAAGTGGGATCTATAAAAAATTGTGGAGGTATAATCTTAAACATATAGTTAAATTGTTGATTATTGCTTTAATCTAAGCTAATTAGGTGTTTAAATTGTGGGTTTAATTGAAAGTTGGAATTTAAAGAGAAGGGTTTGAACTAAGTTAGAGTTTAGGTCAAATGATCATGGCCTAATTGTGTGGTTAACATCTAGTGGGCTTGCTAAAACAAAGCTAATTACTAGTTTGCTAATTGAATTTTTAAAATTTGTTCTAATTATGCTAATTTTGCTAACTAGGTTTTTAGAAATTTATTAAATGGTTTATAATAAAAAATAATTATGGTTTCATGTCATTATTAGCATTATAAATTGTAATTTAATAATATGGATCATGCAAAACCTTGCTTAGTTGTTGTTTTGTGCATTTTTACTTGAAATTGTTAAAATTGGATAAAATTGCAAACTAGAATTTTGGGTTTTATTAAAATTGATGTGATTAAATTATGATGATGGTTTGTATGACTTAGTTATGATATTTAGTGAATATTATGACTATTATTTTTGTTAAAACATCAAATTTCGAAATAAAAACGGTAATTAAGTGCTTTCTAGGTTTTCGGAAATAAATCGAATTGATTTATTTTGAGGTTTTAATAAGTTACAACTATTTCATATATATATTTAGTGTGTTGTGATACCAAGAATGGTGCGTTCGAGTTTTTCTCAATCACGCGGCATTTGTACGCCGATGTTGAGGGTTTTTGGGTTGATTTGTGAGAGCAAACCATAGGTTTTGACCTATATGAGATTCGTGTGTCGTTTTGGTCATGAGTCGGATTTTAATGCGATACGATGTGTTATGATACGTAGGTACCCTTACGAAGACTTCGAGACGACAAGCAAGCGCGTGGAGACATTGGCATCGGCAAGCGAAGATCAGGTGAGTAGATTATATCTACGGGGGAAGTCGGTTGGATGACGTATTGCACCCCCGCAGTCCGTAGTATAGTTTATGATATATATGTTTATATAGGTGTTTTATGATACAGGGATGATTATCAGGATATGATTTTGTGTTTATGGTTTAGTTTAGGATAGTTAGAAGTAGCTTAGTTTAGCTTCTTAGTCGCAAAACCCTAGAGTAAAGTTTTGGATACACATACATACACCCTTTCGCATACTTTTTCCTTCCTTGTGCGTATCGTGGATATCATATATATTCGTATTCATATGCATGATGATGAGTATTTTATATGGTACTTGGAGATGAGTCGATGAGTTTAAGCATGATGCCGTGAGATCGGTGATGTGATTTGGTTCGTGTTAGGAGATACGACATGATGTTATAGCGGATCTTTAGGCGATGTGTTTCAGACACACGCACATATAATTGTTGTTGGTATCAGTTTGTACTAGACTTAGATCTGTACCCCTGTTCATGATATGTGATGATAAGGATATCAGATGAGTAATGAGATAAATATGATATTTGACCCGTACCTAGATTTGGGATGCCGTACGATGGATTTACCGTACGAGATATAGTTATGATGTTAGATCCGCACTCTTGACTCGAGGATTGTCATATTATATGTATTGTATCGCATGTGATACTATTGAGGCGAGATCACCGACTACTAGATATATATATATAGATCGACTCAAATTTTGGTGGATTCTTTACCCTTTTGACTGGGCTCGAGTCATACTTATTTCCAAAAATGGAGATTTGTGAGTATTTTAAAATACCAAAACTGTATGACACGTATATTGGATAGGTATATTCTTCCGTGTCGCCGTTACTATTTCGCTTTCTGTGTATTCATGACGTTTCATCTCATTGCATGCTTATACATATGTTATCTGTAATTATTATGAAACTATGCTGTCAGGACACCAACACCATTACCGATGATGCGTATGCTCCACATACACTTGCTTGCCGGCTCACACATATCATCATCAGTAATTGCCATGTCACGTACACTTTAGAGAATACTATTTCGTTGAAATAGCCTGCTAGTTGATATTGCAATATGTTATGGCTTTCATATGCTAGTTTAACTAGTGCATTCATTGCATGATATAAGATGCATTCATATATTCATTGGTTATGCAGTATTATGGAGATTTATGCAGGTTTTCACTGTTTATTGACATGGTGATTTGAAGATTTCGGATTCTTCTTATGATTTTCTGGATTTGGAAACCGCATGTGAAAGTTTTATAAACTAATGAATTATTTTAAAGAGAAAAATACGGTTTTCCTTGATATGATAAGTTTTTCCCACCATGATGTTTTCTCGGTTCTGAGATGGTTTTCGAGACCCGATTTGAGGAGTTGGATGAATTGTCTGTGGGTAAATGGTGGACTCGGTGAGGTACCCCGAGGCGAGAGTGATTTCATAGAGGATGATGAGCCTGTCGGGAGGCACTACCAACCGGTGATATTATTTGGACTCGTCGGTTATCCGGAGGATACCGGCTGGAGTCATGGGATGGATGCAGGCTGATCCGTTCTGCCGGAGCTCGCTGGCCGATCCCGCAGATGATACGGATGACTGAGATATGAGGATTTATGTTTTGTGTCGAGTATGGACACGGATTCTATGTTGATTTCAATGATGATATCACGATTTATATACATACAGAAATCTCATTAAATAAAGAAAAACAGTTCTTTTTTCATGATGTACTTTGTTCTCATTCCATGCATTTGCACATCATTTTAGTGACATATTGCTACCTGATATTTGTACATCATATTATTGATATGTTGTTACCTGAGCCACTGACACGAGTACTTGGTATTACACTTAGGGATAGATTTTTACCCTTACCATTATATTGCTCCAGGCCATATTATTATATGAGGATATTACTGATCGTATGACCTAGGATTGCGTTATGCATGCGATTTCAGCTTGTAGATGTTTTCTACTTACGAGTTAGCAACTCACCCTCGTTGTGCCACAGTTCCTTACAGGTTTTGCCGTACAGGTTTTGTTGCGGCCTTCCTAGCGCACTGTTCCTTCCTGGTGATTGCTTTGGTAGGTGGCTTCAATTGCTTCATGACCACCCTTGTATTTTAAATTTATATTCAGTTGTATCTAGTAAACTCCATCAACCAGACTTATATTTTTGATAGAGATAGAAGACCGGTGTTTATTATTTCGACCTTAGAGTCGGGCGTTATATTATTATGGGTTTTCATGTTGTTTTTGAGTTCCTTTGAGTTTTGATCCTCGCTCTTCGACGTTGTATATTATATTGCTTGCGTAGTTGTGCCCGTCGTTTGACGAAGAGCTAGCTCCCGCTTGGGGATGCCTTTTATCATTTCGTATACTATTCATGTTGTACCCCATTTGGGGCCAGTATTTATAAAGGAAGCTCTGCCGAAATTTTCAGAAATGACTTGATGTTTTTAAAACGCATAATTCGGCTTATGCTATTAAAATTTCTTGCTTTAAATTTGTTTTTCCTTCACTCTACTGCTTAATTGGTTTTGATTTCTGGGTTTTGGCTTACTTAGATTACGTACGCCTCGAGACATTTCGTAACATAATTGTCGGTCATGTTCCTTACTTTTCGGGCCGCGACAAAGTTGGTATCAGAGCGTTAGGTTTTACCTTCGGAGTGTAGGATGACCCTTTGTTTATGGAGTAGGTGACTCAAGTAGAGTGACGTGCCGTGTGTATGTTCCGCGGCATACTTACGATACACTACTTCTCTTAAGAAGCCTTAGGATATACATTTCTTTGCTCAGTATTGCATTCATTCCTATGATCTATCCTCATCGGTACCAGTTATGGTTTTGCTGCCACGATTACACGGGCAGAGAAAGCTACGGCTAGATTTGCGGTCAGCACGAGCTCGTCACGGACAAGGACTGGCCAGGGCGTTATTCCAGGGACATACAATTGCATAGAGAGGCGTCGTTTTATTGTGTTTTCGTGCCATGAGCGTTTGATGGGTCGCTTTTATGAGATTTCTCAGACGTGCAGATCAGCACCAGAGGATTGAGCCACTGATAGAGGCCAGCCAGAATGTGATGACTGTCAATGCACAGATTATTCTTGATGATTGAGGCACTGTTCTGCATGCAGACGAATGAGCCATTTGCTGCCGCGAATGACGAGATATCGCCCTAAATGTTGGAACTATCGCAGTACGAGTTGTACTTAAAGATATGGTAGAAGGTCGCTAGTCACCCGAGAATGAATGACTAGGACATGTGGTTCGTTCGCTTACCCCGCTGCGAGGTCATCAGATTGATTGATTCCAGCTAGAGACGACTTCACACAGATACGTTGGTAGTCGATAGTGACCATCGAATGTCAGGAGCCATTTTCCAAGTTTAAAGTATTCAGAGACAAATGCAAGTAATGCTATGGACCCTCTAGAAGAATGAAAACCTAACTCGACATAATAACCATGGAACGCCTTTGAACCTTACGGTTTGCGGCAGTTCAGAGGTGCCATTAGTGAGGTTTGGATTTGCCCTTCTACGGTTGGTCCACAGGTGCTGTAGCACGTATTCGATATGATTAAACTGTACCCAAGATGTTGAGCTCTTGGGGCATTTTGGAACCTTGACGAATCGATCGAAAAGTTCGACATCATTCGGATATCATGTGATGTGATACATTGCTTGGGAAACTCCAGATACAAGTATAGCCGTTGGAGAGCAATCCATGCAGCCACAAGGAGACGAGTCCGAAGCAGCGACAATAGAGAAAAGTGGAGTAAGAGGTTCGTACGAGATCTTGATGAGGTGATGTTCCACTTCGCTGACATCAGATATGTGATACACAAGCAGAGGCGTTGACTATGGATATGTCTTCCAGGAGGAGTCGTGATGAGTATGCAGCCGTTCCGGAACAAGAAATAGATATAGTAAAAGATAATAACTTTCGGGCAGCTCAGCAGAAACGAGGTTTGGGGAGAGATATCGACAGGACCTTTCTGGAATACTATACGAGAAGACTTGGACCCAGGATCAGTTGTATTACACACGCCCAGCAGGCCAGAGTTCACCATCGTCGACGAGACATGTTATGAGTGACCATGATAGTTGGCCAGAGATTTTTAAAGGAATTGCTAAAGCGGGGCTATTTCCGTCATCCTTGATTTTGATTTCATACCTATGTTATGCATATGATTTGCCTTGTGTTTTCGGCTTAGATTTCATGCACTTTAGTATTTTGATTCGATTTTATGCACGCTGATACACAGGGTTATGAGGTTATATACCACGGTATACCTGATTTGGATTCGGATTGAGATGTGTTGCATGCCGTCAATTTCGATTGTGATATTCGATATTGTTTGCGTGCACCTTGTGCACTGGATTTGGATTCTTGCGCATACTTGGGCGCTTGATGCGATTTTGATGCACACCTGATGAACTAAATCGAGAATCTTCGTGCATATCAGATGCACCTGGTTTTGCTGTCAGGCACACACGTTGCCCTTGACAAGTGTTTTCGTGCACACCCGTTGCACTCAGATTTTGTTTCCGTGCACATGTATGGCACATTCATGGATTTCGATTTCCGTGCACACCATACGCACGTGGCATTCATATATATATTTGGGATTGATTTCTTTTGGAGCAGTATATTTTATGATACTTGCTATTTGGTTTAGTACTGAGCAGGACTAGTCAGAGGACAGTACCTGAGTATATTTTTGCATGCATTGATAGTTATCGAAGGGATTTCCAAATAAGAGCTATAGTCTCAGTTTTTGCCTACGTGTCCGTGATGGCACGAAACTTTTTACAAGGGAAACCCTTCTAAATTGTTTTTAAAATGGAGGGACGTGTATGTTAAACAAAGGATATATATATATATATATATATATATAGTTATTTTCTCACAATGGACGTCCACCACTGTGTAGTGATACACACATCGCACAGCGATTTGAAAATGGGTTTTGCATGCATTTCTTTCAGATGTTTTATGGATGTTTACATGTTTAGTTGAGGTATCTCATGTTGGTTTTCGTATTGGATCTAGACTTGGTGTCTTCACCATAACTTCAATAATTGCGGGTTGCTTGATAGAGTTTTGATTTTGGTTTATATATCCGTTTTTCATGCGCATGCATTGCGCTATGATATATTTATGTATTTATGATTTCGAGGCCCCGACGACTTGACTGTTTTGTTGAAATGCTGTAATGTTTAAGTATTTGGGGGAGTTTTAATTTAAATTGGGGACCGAATTTCTTTAAGGGGGGAAGATTGTAACGTTTTGGAAAACGTTTAGTTAAAATTTCGGATAATAGGTAAAATAACGGGCGTTTTCCGTAAAAATAAAGATATAAATGTATTTTAATATAAAATTAAATATACATATTGTAGTTATGTAATTTCTAGTATTTTGTGTTTATTGAACCACTTGTAAAATTTGTAGTTTACTGAATTTTTTTCCGAAAATAATTATTTTAATATTATTTTAAACCGTCACTAATACATTTAATTAGGGATAATTACAAATTGGAATGGGTTGATACAAATTTTGTGCATCATGACACATTAAACTAACATGTAAAATACTGTTTTTGAAATGAAATGAAATTGTCAAACGGTTTTAGAAAATATCAAAAAAAAGGCTTAAATGGTGAAAATAAATTAAATGGAAATTGGGGTATAACATTTATCATTTTCCCTCACCCCACACCCACACCCACACTCACACACGCCCTCCCCTAGTGGCTGGCCGAACCCAAGCTGCCCCCCTCTATTCCCCACTTAAAAGACAAAGCAAACAACCAAAAAGAGAAGAATGAATAAAGAAAAGGATGTATAAGTGTTGACTTGGAGTATGGACTTGTTTGACTTTCACCCAACACCCTCATTCTCTCTCTCCCTCTCCCTCATGTGCTGGACGAGCCCCCTCTTCCCCAATTCAGCAGCCCCCCCCTTTCACCTCTCTTTCTCTTCAAAAAAATTCATCAAAAATGCTTCAAAATCTATACAAATTCAAAGCTAAATCCAAATCCAATCACTACCCATTTTTTCTTGGTCAAGCTAGCATGGATCTTAAGGGATGGAAGCTAATTTGGGAGGCTAGTGGTAAGTGGGATCTACAAAAAATTGTGGAGGTATAATCTTAACCATATAGTTAAATTGTTGATTATTGCTTTAATCTAAGCTAATTAGGTGCTTAAATTGTGGGTGTAATTGAAAGTTGAAATTTAAAGAGAAGGGTTTGAAGTAAGTTAGGGTTTAGGTCAATTGATCACGGTCTAATTGTGTGGTTAACATTTAGTGGGCTTGCTAAAACAAAGCTAATTACTAGTTTGCTAATTGTATTTTAAAAATTTGTTCTAATTATGCTAACTAGGTTTTTGGAAATTTATTAAATGGTCTAGATTAAAATATAAATAGGGTTTCATGTCATTATTAGCATTATAAATTGTAGTTTAATACTATGGATCATGCAAAACCAAGCTTAGTTGTTGTTTTGTGCATTTTTACTTGAAATTGTTAAAATTGGATAAAATTGCAAACTAGAATTTTGGGTTTTATAAAAATTGATGTGATTAAATTATGATGATGGTTTGTATGACTTAGTTATGATATTTAGTGAATATTATGGCTACTAGTTTTGTTAAAACACCAAGTTTTGAATTAAAACGGTAATTAAGCGTTTTTTAGGTTTTCGGAAATAAATCGAATTGATTTATTTTGAGGTTTTAATAAGTTACAACTATTTCATATATATATTTAGTGTGTTCTGAAACCACGAATGGTGCGTTTGAGTTTTTCTCGATCACTCGGCGTTTGTACGCCGATGTCGAGGGTTTTAGGGTTGATTTGAGAGAGCAAACCATAGGTTTTGACCTATATGAGATTAGTGTGTCGTTTTGGTCATGAGTCGGATTTTAATGCGATACGATGTGTTATGATACGTAGGTACCCTCACGTGGACTTCGAGACTACAAGCAAGCGCGTGGAAATATTGGCATCGGCAAGTGAAGATCAGGTGAGTAGATTATATCTACGGGGGAAGTCGGGTGGATGGCGTATAGCACCCCCGTAGTCCGTAGCATTGTTTATGATATATATGTTTATATAGGTGTTTTATGATACGAGGATGATTATCAAGATATGATTTTGTGTTTATGGTTTAGTTTAGGATTGTTAGAAGTAGCTTTGTTTAGCTTCTTAGTCGCAAAACCCTAGAGTAAAGTTTTGCATACACATACATACACCTTTCACATACCTTTTCCTTCCTTATGCGTATCGTGGATGTCATATATATTCGTATTCATATGCATGATGATGGGTATTTTATATGGTACTTTGAGATGAGTCGATGAGTTTTGGTATGATGCTGTGAGTTAGTGATGTGATTTGGTTCGTATTAGGAGTTACGACATGATGTTATAGCGGATCTTTGGGCGATGTGTTTCAGACACAAGCACATATAATTGTTGATGGTATCAGTTTGTACTAAACTTAGATCTGTACCCCAGTTCATGATATGTGATGATAAGGATATCAGATGAGTAATGAGATAAATATGATATTTGACCCGTACCTAGATTTAGGATATCGTACGATAGATTTACCGTACGAGATATAATTATGATGTTAGATCTGCACTCTTGACTCGAGGATTGTCATATTATACGTATTGTATCACACGTGATACTATTGAGGCAAGATCACCAACTACTAGATATATATATATATATATATATATATATATATATATATATATATCGACTCAGATTTAGGTGGATTCTTTACCCTTTTGATTGGGCTCGAGTCATACTTGTTTCCAAAAATGGAGATTTGTGAGTATTTAAAATACCAGAACTGTATGACACGTATATTGGATAGGTATATTCTTCCGTGTCGCCGTTACTATATTTCTTTCGGTATATTCATGATATTTCATCGCATTGCATGCTTGTACATATGTTATCTGTAATTATTATGAAACCATGCTGTCAGGACACCAACACCATTACCGATGATGCGTATGCTCCACATACACTTGCTTGCCGGCTCACACACCTCATCATCGGTAATTGCCATGTCACGTACACTTTAGAGAATACTATTTCGTTGACATAGCCTGCTAGTTGATATTGCAATATGTTATAGCTTTCATATGCTAGTTTAACTAGTGCATTCATTGTATGATATAAGATGCATCCATATATTCATTGGTTATGCAGTTTTATGGAGATTTATGCCGGTTTTCACTGTTTATTAACATGGTGATTTGATTATTTCGGATTCTTCTTGAGATTTTCCGGATTTGGAAACCGCATGTGAAAGTTTCCTAAACTGATGAATTATTTTAAAAAGAAAATTGCGGTTTTCCTTGATATGATGAGTTTTGTCCACCATGATGTTTTCTCGGTTCTGAGATGGTTTTCGAGACCCGATTCGAGGAGTTGGATTAACCATCTGCGGGTACATGGTGGACCCGGTGAGGTACCCCGAGGCGAGAGTGATTTCATGGAGGATGATAAGCCTAGCAGGGGGCACTACCTACCGGTGATATTGTTAGTTATTTTTATGCCCTAGAGTCCATTACTGTACATAAGTTGTATATTGTAGTGGATGCTTGGACATATATAGGGAGGACTTTCTTGCTCGACATGATAGTATGCTATCTGGTTACTCTTTATCTTAACATGTACTCTGATTGTCTCTATGTCACATGTTGATAAAGCCCTTAGGATGAGTACTTGACTACCAGGACTATGATACAGATCATACTAGTGGGGATAGTGTAGTCGCCAAGTACATCCTTCAAATGTTCCTAGTCTTGGGAGTACCGAGACAGGGCATCGATACTCCAGAGTAGACTAGCGTATGCGCTTCTTTACCCATATGATGGGCGATGGATTATCTCATATCCATTGGTGTTTGACATCAGAGAAGGTATACGGGTGCTCAGTGGAGACTGGGTACACTGGACAGACTCGCCGAGAACTCCCAGATGGTATTATACCTCACGTCAGATGGCAGTTCTCGGGTGACACTGGTACAAGTTATTCTATAGACCTGATATCGTCTTAGAGTCTTGTGTGATTCCCATTGTGCTTTGATTTCCATCATACCACGTCCAAGAGAGCGTTCAAAATGGTGGCTTTTGGGTACAGTCCCGAATCACATGGAAGCAATGAGCGATAGGAAGGGTTTCGTCTCTCCCGGTATAGGGAGTTGATATTGCGCTGTGTTCGATTGGTTATAACAGGAAACCCCTGTCCAGGGTTGCTGAGATTTACTGGTAAGTGTTATTAATAGTTTCTCAAACTGTTAGAGACCTCATATCGACACGACTTATCAAGCTACCGGGGTCTGACGTTCACCACCCCTAGGCGAGATATGCGACATATCAGACGAAGAGACCGGACTGTACGGGAGTGTTACTGGTTGGATTCACGGGAGAAAGTATAAGCTTGCTTGTTAATGTTCTGATTGCTCAATACCTGGGTGGCTGTTACGTTTAGCTGACCGCTTGTAGCTTGTGGGTGTTTGATATGATCATGACCTACTGCCGGCGTATTTACGATTTTTTAGAGTCCTACACAGAGGTTTCCTGGCTCAGGAAAAACGGAGTAGGAGCACATTTGTGATATGTGCAGGACCGAGAATAATACGTGTATGTGATACCGTGTTAGATTCTCGCGATATGAGATATCGGCCGAGTATATGTGATATAGCCGGGTCATCGGATCAAGTGTTGATTCGATGAACTGATACAAATCATATTAGTCAGTTATTTGTGAAATAGCCGGATTATCGGATCAAGTGTTGACTCGATAATTTAATGTATAATTATATATTTGATATATTATATTACATTAACTAATATCTGCTCACTTAAAAATTCTTTTTCTCACTCGGGTAATACATTGATATATATGTGATATATGTTAATTGTATTATTTTATTTTGTTACAATAAATATTGTATATGTGATATATAATATTGTAACATGTTATGGTTATAAATGCAACATGATTTGTGGAGTTTAAATATGGTTAGGGATTGGATTAGGGTTAAACTTTCATGAAGCTTTCAAGAAGCTTCTTGAAGCTTTCAAGAAGCTTTTTGAAGCTTTGACTTTGACCTTGATATTTTGTGATATTTTGCAAAGATATTTCTTTAACCCAACCCAACCCTTTAACCATAGTTAAATCTCTACATGGGTTAAGTCTTCATACTTAACCCATGGTTGCATTTCTAACCCCACTTGATTTATTATTCATCACAAATGGTTTTGCTTCTTCTTCTTCTTCCTCTTTGATGAAAAGCTTTCTAGCTTTTTCAAAAGTGATGAAAATGAGTGAGATAAAGAAAACAAATGAGAGCTAAATTCCTACTTCATCATCTTCATCTATTCTAACCACTTAGATTATGGTGTTTTCTTTGCTAATACTTGATTAGTGAAGCAAAAGCTTGGGCTTGAGTTTCTTCAAGGTAGATCATCTTTGTTATCGAAGATCGGAGGCAAGATTGCATCTTTCTCCTCAAGGAGCCTCTCTTGAATCCGGGTACTCGATGATCACAGCGAAGGGAACTCAACACGGAGCTTTAGAACTGAAGGAACGGACTACAAAGGTTGTAATGCTCAACTCTTAGAATAAAGTTGTTTACTTGCTTTGTTTCGCTTAATCTCTAGTCTAAGATCTTGGTTAGGGTTGTTCGGCACGTCTAAATTTTGAATCGGGCTTGGTTGATGCCTTGTAGACCCTTGTGACAGTGCCTAGTAACCCAACAGTGGTATCAGAGCTAAACTAGATCTTTAGGCGAAGTCTAGACGAAGTTTAAAGTCCGATCGAACCCCGAAACCATTTTTTTACACCCCTCTTTGGAAATTTTTTAAAATATTGATTTTTCCTGTATTAAAAATACTCAGAAAATTAAGCAGGTGATTTTATGGATATGTGTGAAAAACGACCCACTAAATCCATCAAAGTGCCGCGGAACCGCGGCCAAACCAGGGTATTGGCTGCAGTTCCGCGGCAAGTATTAAGGATTGAGGGATAGTTTTTGAATAGTTGGTCCGTAGGTACTTTTGCAAGCTTCTGGGAATTTTTAATATTACTCAAGTGTTGAGTTTTCTGGAGATCTTTTGTATTCGTTGATTCTATCGGAAAGTTTAACTTCGTTTAAAGTTTTTTCCGGATAATTTAGAACGTGTTAAGAAGTTCGAACGGATATCAATAACTCACTTTTTCCGTTGACGGAAAATTTCCAAGAGTTGGATTTTTCCTTAGTTAAAGAACGTTCTAAGTCGTGCAAGTAACGCGGTGGACCCTCTAGAAGAACACAAACCTTAACTCGATTATGTGACCATCTGAACCGCCTCTAAACCTTAGGGTTTGGGGCAGTACGGCGTTGCCACATGTGAGGCGTTGGTTTGACCCTTCTACGGCTGGACCATTGGTACTGTGGCATGTGATAAATACTTTTTTGAACCCCGCTCAAGTGTTGAGTTATTTGGGAAATCTTGGGTATTTGTTTATTCGATCGGAAAGTTTTACATTGTCTATATATCTGGAATGTGATACAATATTTGGAATCCAAAAATAGTTATGGGATAACTAATTTGAATGATATAAATCTAGCAGTTTAGTCTCATTTGATCGGTTGCCACGGGATTTTTATGTGATCAAAAGTCCGTCGCAATCACGTAGCGTACGCGGATACTCGCAGGGTAAACTTAATAGATAGCCACGCCCTATAGCCCCGACCAAGTGACTGTAGGAGAACCCTGTCGCCAAAAGCATTCGTTCGGGTGCTCGCGGCAGCGGTGTTCCGCCTTAGTGCACTTCATCGACGGCATCCGGGGGTGCGGCCGTCTACTAAAGTTTGCGACGAGCATGCGATCAGGATGTCGGGAATCTTGTTGAATTGCCCGACTAGATATTAAAAAGTGTTTTTGAGATCGAGACTAAAATACGGGGTTTATAATTGTTAGGCTTGCGATGTCTAAGGAATTCATTTGGCTAGGCATGCGATGTCTAAGGAGGTTGCGGATTCGAACTGTTGTAGTTTTACACTTTCTTTTCTACGACCGTAAGTGTAATATGTGGTGTATCGCCGGTTTCGTTGCTATACATCAACGACAATTGGGATACGCATATTTACTTACGTTGATGACATGTGATGTTATGTGTTGCTGTGATATGTTATATTGGATCGTCGCGTTTTGAATAGCCGGGGTTTTTATGTGAGATGAGGGTTTTTATTTTCATTCATTTAAAATTCATTGTATGTAATATTCTTTTATTGGGGCACTTCTGGGCTGAGGATGATGTCACCATTGTATATTATTTACTTTTCCGCATTAGGATAGACCCAATGCGGGGAGCACAAGTAACCGGGTTCTAGGGTCCAGTGGGATACCATCTCGAGGAGTCGAGACCGGGTCTCCTAACCCTAGAATTGGCAGTGTTGCTTGCCACTCTCGTAGGGGTCTAGGGATGTGGGTTTGGCTATTCATCGCGACCGTAGAATCCGTGTTTTATACAGGCTCATATTAAAACACGGACCTTCTAGTATATCCAATATTTCATATATGTTCTTCTGCTACAATGTTCAGTGATGAGATCATATTACTGCCTGAGACGAATGTTTATATTATATATATGAGATATATGTTATATTGCAGATTTCATTTCAAATGTGATTCTTGTGAAGCATAATAAAATTGGAATTCATTAATGAGATTAATGAAACAAAAAGAAACCTAAAGATGTTGTAGAAACTTGTCTAAAAAACAGGTAGCTCTAGTTCTTGCTTTGCATAGCGGTGTTCCTTGTAGAACATCCAACACCTTATTCGATAAGGAAAGAGACGAGATCCCTTCACCAGGAGTGACCTCTTTAGCGAAAGTAGCAGATGCTACAAACTCGGTTTGTCTTTTGATTGTTTCTATAGTTTTTACTTTGCATAGTGATATTTGTGAAATATCATGCACCTTATTCGATGAGGAAAGAGCCGAGATCCCTTCACCGGGAGTGACCTCTTTAGCAAAACTAGAAAAGGCCTCAAAAACATTCCATTTAAAATCACTCGATTCTACAACGATATCAAGTTCATTACGCAAAGGGTTTTCTTAAAAACCTGTCGTAACCCTCCGTCATTTTAGGAAATAGAGTACTTAGTATTCGTGCTGCATTTGCTGACCATAGTTAAGGAGCAATGTACGGTAGCTGAGTGAAGTTTTCCTATATAACATATGATGTGATTAATTAGGACAGTCATATGTCTTTATTGACCATAGTTAAGGGTCATGTGGGTGGGTCTAATCAATCAAGAAATGACGGATAGAACTTGACTAGTGCTTATGATTTGTTGACCATAGTTAAGGTCATAAGTCACTAGAGGCAAAATATTATTGGGATTCAAGAGTTGAAATTTGCAATAAGATTGCATACCTTCTATAAGATAGTTGGATCCCGATACCCGCTGCGAGTAAGAGTTACTCCTGGGAGAGTTTTACACATTACAATTAGCCAATCAAGTAGGTGTCTAGAAAGGTGTTAACGGGGTTAGTTTTGCTGGTAGTTGGATCCCGATACCCGTTTCGTAATTTAAGTGTCGGTCATGTTCCGTACTTTTCAGGTCGTGACAAAGTTGGTATCAGAGCGTTAGGTTTTACCTTCTGAGTGTAGGATGACCCTTGGTTGATAGAGTAGGTGACTCAAGTAGAGTGTCGTACCGTATGTATGTTCCGCGGCATACTTACGATACAATACTCCGCTTAAGAAACCTTAGGATGTACATTTCTTTGCACAGTATTATCTTCATTCCTATGATCTATCCTCATCTGTACCAGTTTATGGTTTTGTTACCACGGTTGTACGGGCACGGAGAGCTACGGCTAGAGTTGCGTCAGCACGAGCTCGTCACCGACGAGGACTGACCACGGCGTGATTCTAGGGACATACGATTTGCTTAGAGGCGTCGTTTTATTGTGTTTTCTTGCCAGAAGCGTTTGATGGGTTACTTGTACAAGATTTCTAGGACGTGCAGATCAGCACCAAAGTATTGGGCTACTACTTGAGGCCAGCCAGATTGTGATGACCGCCAATGCACCGATTATACTTGATGATTGAGGCACTGTTCAGCGTGCGGACGAATGAGCTAGTTGCTGCTGCGAATGATAAGATATCACCTCCGATGTTTGGATCCATTGCCGCACGAGTTATAATTAGAGATATGATAGAAGATCGCTTGTCACCAAAGATGAAAGACTAGGATATGTGATTCATTGCCTACCCCGATGCGAGGTCATCAGATTGATTGATTCCAGTTAGAGACAACTTCATGCAGATATGTTGCGAATCAATAGAAAACGATCGAATGTCAGAAACCATTTTCCATGTTTAAAGTATTCGGAGAAACATGCAAGTAATTCTACGGACCCTCTAGAAGAATGGAACCCTAACTCAACATAATGACCATGAGAAAGCCTTTAAACCTTAGGGTTTGCGGCAGTTCAACGGTGCCATTAATGAGGCTTGGGTTTACCCTTCTACGGTTGGTCTATAGGTGCTGTGGCATATACTCGATATTATTAAACTGTACTCAAGATGTTGAGATCTTAGGGGATTCTGAGGTTTTGACAAATCGATCGAATGGTTCGACTTCATTCAGATATCATGTGATGGGATGTATTGCTTGGGAGACTCCAGATACGAGTATAGCCGTTGGAGCACAGTCCATGCAGCCACGAGGAGACGAGTCAGAAGCAGTCGACATTAGAGAAAAGTGGAGTAGGAGGTTCGTACGAGATCTTGATGAGATGGCGTTCCACTCCGCTGACATCAGAGATATGATACGCATGCAGAGGCGTCGTATATGGATATATCTTCCAGAAGGAGTCGCGATGAATATGCAGCCGTTCTGTAACAAGAAACGGATTTAGTAAGGGATGATGACTTCCGGGATGTTCGGCAGAAACGAGATTGGGAGAGACATCGATAGAACCATTCTGGAATACTATACGAGAAGACTTGGACCCAGGATCGGTCATATTACACATACCTAGCAGGCTAGAGTTCGGCATCGTCGACGAGACATGTTATGAGTGACCACGACAGTTGGCCAGAGATTCTTAGAGGATGTGCTTGAGCGGGACTGTTTCCACCATACTTCATTTCGGTATTTTGGGTGATCAATTCGCATGATTGAGTTTTGATGACTGAGTTTCATGATATTTGTTTTCGTGTACCACGGTTGCACCAACTGGATATTTATGCTTTGTGCACAGTTATTATACTTGATATCGTTTCTGTACCTTGGCTGCACATGTTCATGATTTCATGGATTTCATACAGTTGAGTTGATTTTATGCATGTGGTATGCACTCGGTTTGGAATTTGCACTCGGTATAGTTCACATATGCTTGCAGTGCATTGATATGCATTTTTTTGCACCACAGTTGCACTTGACTTCGTTTTGATGTCATTCGAGACATTGAGTTTGATTCCATGCCTATGGCATGTATATGATTTGACTTGTGTTTTCGGCATAGATTTCTTGCACTTTTAGTGTTTTGATTAGATTTTATGAACGCTGATGCACATGGTTGTGAGAGTATATACAACGGTATACATGATTTGGATTTGGATTGAGATATGCCGTACACCGTCGATTTCGGTTGTGATACACGATATTTGTTTTCGTGCACTTTGTGCATTTGATTTGGATTTTGCGCATGTTCGGCGCTTGATATTGGATTTCGTGCATGTTGGATGCACATGATTTAGATTTTATTCGTGCATGATGGATACACTTGATTTGGACTTTCGCGCATGTTAGGGCGCAAGAGATGAGATGCGATTTTGGTGCACACAAGATGCACTAAATCGAGCTTCTTCGTGCATATCAGATGCACCTGATATTGCTGTCAGGCACACCCATTGCCCTTGACAGGTGTTTCGTGCACACCCGTTGCACTTAGATTTTGTTTTTGTGCACATGTATGGCACATTCATGGATTTCGATTTCCGTGTGCACGATACGCACGCGGCATCCTTATGCATATTTTGGGATTTATTTCTGTTGGAGCAGTAGGTTTTATGATATTTACTATTTGTTTAGTAGCTGAGCAGGACTAGTCAGAAGACAGTACCTGAATATATTTTGCATGCATTGATAGTTATCGAAGGGATTTCCAAGAAGGAGCTATAGTCTCAGTATTTACCTACATGTCGGAGATGACACAAAGCGTTTAAAACAAGAAAACCCTTCTAAATCGTTTTCAAAATGGCGGGACGTGCATATTAAACAAAAGGTATGTGTGTTTGTGTATATATATAGTTATTTTCTTACAATAGGCGTCCGCCACTGTGCAGTGATACGTGCATCGCACAGCGACTTGAAAGGTTTGGCATGCATTTCTTTCAAATGTTTTAATGATGTTTACATGTATAGTTGATGTATATCCTGTTGGTTTTCGTATTGGGCTTTGACATTGATGTCTTTCCCAAAACTCCGATGATTGCGGGATGCTTGACGGAGTTTTAATTTTGGTTATGTACTCGTTTTCATGCGCATGCATTGCGCTAAGATGTCTTTTAAGTACTGTTGATTTCGAAGCCCCGACGACTTGATTGTTTTGCTGGAATATTTTAGTATTTAGGGAAGTTTTAATTTAAATTAGGTGACCGAATTTCTTTAAGGGGGGAAGATTGTAACGTTTTGAAAATCGTTTAAGTGAAATTTCAGAGAATCGGTAAAAAAACGGGTGTTTTCCGTAAAAACCAAGATATAAATATCTTTTAATATAAAATTAAATATACCTATTCTAGCAATGTATTTAGTAGTATTTGGTATTTTTTGAGTCACTTGTAAAATTTGTAGTTGACTGAATTTTTTCCCGAAATTAATTATTTTAATATTGTTTTAAACCGTCACTAATACATTTAATTAGGGATAATTACAAATTGGAATGGGTTAATGGAAGTTTTGTGCATCATAAAACATTAAACCAAAGTGTAACATGTGGTTTTTGAAATGAAATGAAATTGTTAAGATGGTTCAAAAAAAATATGATAGAAAAGGCTTAAATAGTGAAATTTATGTAAATGGAAATTGATGTAACTTGCTTTTAATGAACTTGGGAGATCTTTTTTTTACTAGAACCATCTACCCAAGCCCACACACACCCTCTTCCTTAGTTGGCCGAGCCCATTAAGCTGCCCCCACACTCACTCATCACACTTCAAAATCACAAAGAGAAAGGAACTTAAAATGAGAGGAATATTTTGGTCTCAAGTCAATTTGGGGTATGGGTTTCATTTGACTTGGACTCTCTCTCTCATCCTCTCCCCACTCCATTGCTCGGCCACTCCCACAGCAGCCCCTCCCAATTCTTGTTCCTCTCATTTCCATTGCCAAAAAGCCTCATTTCCTTTTCAAAAATCCACAAATTAACTCACAAATTCAAAGCAAACTCAAAATCCAAGCCCTACCCATTTTACCTTAGCATATCTAGTATGGATCTTGGTGAAAAGTTATCCATTTTGAGACAAGTAGTATGTTGAATCTCTTGAAATTGTGAGGTATAATCCTAACCCAAGTGTTAATTTTTGATAAACTAATTTAAATTAGTTTAATTAGCTAATTAATTGGTTTCAATTTATAGATTTGAAAAATCAAGTAAGGGTTGTGATTTCAATTAGGGTTTTTATTTCATCATTAAGGATGCAATGTATAGTTTCACATCTTAAAATATGTAAAACCTAGTTTGGTTGTTAAATTGCAAATTGTTATATTTAATTTGTCCAAATCATATATTTTTGCAAAACTAGGTTTTTATAAAATGTATATATATGTGAGATAAAATTAAAGTGAGGGTTTCTAGCATTAGATTATGGTTCTAATGTGTTGATTAACATGTTAATGCTATGAAAAAAATTAACCTTGTTTCTTATTGCTAATTGTTCCATTTAAATTGTCCAAATTGCTTAAATTGCAAACTAGATTTTTAGAATTTAATGGCAAGTGCGAGATTAAAAATCTAGTTAGGGTTTAATATCATTAGAACATGATTTAAGTGTGTAATTTATCTTATTAAGGCATGTAAAATAAAACCTAGTAGCTAGTTTGCAAATTGTTATTTTAGAATTTTACTAATTAAGCTAAATTGCAAACTAGAATTTTGGGATTTATGGAAATGAGTGAGTTTAAAATTTAGTTTGGGTTTGGGTGGCTTATTCAAGATATTTAGTGAGCATTGTAGCCGCTAGAATTGTTCAAACAACTAGATTTGAACTAATTTGGCAATTGTTGCTTACTAGAGTTTCGGAAAAATAGCTTTTAAAGAGAATTTGAAGTTTTGATAATTTAAACCCTTTCTCATATATATATTTAGTGTGTTGTGAAACCACGAATTGTGTGTTTGGGTTTTTCTCGATCACTCGGCGTTTGTACGCCGATGTCTATGGTTATTTGGTTCTTTTGCATGAGCGAACCATAGGTTTGACCTATGTGAGATTCGTGTGTCGTTTTGGTCATGAGTCAGATTTTAATGCGGTACGATATGTTATGATATGTAGGTACCCTCGTGAGGACTTCGACATGACGAGCAAGCGCATGGCGACATCGGCATCGGCAAGCGAAGATCAAGGTGAGTAGATATATATCTACGGGGAGAAGTCGGGTGGATGGCGTATAGCACCCCCGCAAAGTCGTATGAAATGATGTGATATGATATTGATATGCAATTATATGTTATGGAGAGATTAAACACTTAGCAAGAAAAGGTTAGGAGATCCTGAGTTAGTGTTAGCGAGATTGAGGAAAGTGATTTAGTTGATTTCTTAGTCGTGAACCCTAGAGTAAGTTTGTACTCATACATATACACACTCGGGATATGGTTTTGGTTGTATACGTCATATGTATATATATAGGTTTATGTGGATGTTTTGGTGCTATTATATATACATACACGTATACACGGATGTTGAGGATAATATATGATATTTAGAGATGAGTCGATAAGATTGGCCATGGGGCCATGAGATCGGTGATGCGATTTGGTTCGTATTAGGATATACGATGTGATGGTATAGTGGATCTTTAGCCGATGTGTTTCAGACACACGCACATATGATTGTTGATGGTATCAGTTTATACTAAGACTTAGATCAGTACCCCCTGTTCTTGATATGTGATGATAAGGATATCGGATGATTAATGAGATAAATATGATATTTGAACCGTACCCAGATTTAGGATGCCGTATGATAGATTTACCGTACGAGATATATTTATGAAATTAGATCCGCACTCTTTACTCGAGGATTGTAATATTATACATATTGTATCGCACGTGATACTACTGTGTCGAGATCACCGACTACTAGATATATATAGATCGACTCAGACTTAGATGGATTCCCTTACCCTGTTGACTGGGCTCGAGTTATACACTTTTTCAAAAGTGGAGAACTGTGAGTATTTTAAAAACTAGAATTGTATGACTCGTATATTGGATAGGCATATTCCTCAGTATTGCTGTTACTATATCACTTTCTGTATATTCATGATGTTTCATCACATTGCAAGCTTATACATTTGTTATCTGTAATTATTATGAAACCATGCTATCAGGACACCAGCACCATTACCGATGATGCGTATGCTCCACATACAATTGCTTGCCGGCTCACACACATCATCATCGGTAATTGCTGTGTCACGTACACTTTAGAGAATACTATTTCATTGACATAGCCTGCTAGCAAATAATTGCAATATGTTATAGCTTTCATTTGCTAGTTTAACTATTGCATTCATTGCATGATATAAGATGCATTCATATATTCATTGGTTATGCAGTATTATGGAGATTTATACCGGTTTTCCCTTTTATTGACATGGTGATTTGATGTTTACGGATCCTTCTTGAGATTTTGTGGATTTGGAAACCGCATGTGAAAGTTTTATAAACCGATGATTATTTTAAAGAGAAAAATGCGGTTTTCCTTGATATGATGAGTTTTTTCCACCATGATGTTTTCTCGGTTCTGAGATGGTTTTCGAGACCCGATTCGAGGAGTTGGATGAACCGTCTGCGGGTACATGGTAGACCCGGTGAGGTACCCCGAGGCGAGAGTGATTTCATCGAGGATGATGAGCCTGGCAGGGGCACTACCTACCGGTGATATTATTTGGACTCGTCGGTTATCCGTAGGATTCCGGCCGGAGTCATGAGATGGATACAGGCTGATCCGTTCTGCCAGAGCCCGTGGGCCGATCCCGCAGATGATACGGATGCTTGAGATATGAGGGTTTATGTTTTGTGTCGATGCTGGACACGGATTCTTTGTTGATTTCTTTGATGATATCTCGATTTATATACATACAAAAATCACATTAAATAAAGAATAACAGTTCTTGATTCATGATGTATCTTGTTCTCATTCTATGCATTTGCACATCATTTTAGTGACATATTGCTACCTGACATTTGTACATCATATTAGTGACATGTTGTTACCTGAGGCACTAACACAAGTACTTGGTATTACACTTAGGGATAGATGTTTACCTTTACCATTATATTGCTTCAGGCCATATTATTTTGAGGATATTATTGATCGTATGACCTAGGATTGCGTCATACATACGATTTCTGCTCTGTGATGTTTTCTACTCACCCCCGTTGTGCCACTGTTTCTTACAGGTTTTGCCGTACAGGTTTCATTACGGTTTCCTGGCACACTGCTTTCTTTCCGGGTGATTGCTTTGGTAGGTGGGTTCACTCGCATCGTGACCACCCTCGTACATTTATTTTATTCAGTTGTGTCTAGTGACTCCATCAACCAAACAAACTTGTATTTATTTTGACCTTAGAGTCGCGCGTTGTATTGTTATGGTTTTCTCGTTGATTTGAGTTTATTTTGAGTGTTGGTCCTCGCCCTTCGGCGTTGTATATTATCTTGCCTGCGTGGTAGTGACCGTCGATTGACGTAGAGCTAGCTCCCGCTTGGGGATGCCTTTTATCATTTCGTATACCATTCATATTGTACCCCGTTTGGGGCCAGTATTTACAAAGGAAACTCTGCCAATATTTTTATAAAAGACATGAGATTTTTAAATTGCATACTTCGTCTTATGTTGATCAAAGTTCTTTCTTTAAAATTGGTTTTTCCTTCACTCTACTGCTTTAATTTGTTTTGATTTCTGGGTTTTAGCTTACTTAGATTACGTACGCCTCGAGATGTTTCGTAATTTATGTGTCGGTCATTTTCCGTACTTTTCGGGTCGTGACACTCAGATCAAAAATGCAAATCGCAACAAATGACATTGAGGTACACATCCTACAATGTCGAAAAAAAGTATTGGTGCGTCTAAAACTGGTAGAGCAAGAACATCCGCTTGACTACTGCTCACGGTCTGGCGTCCTTTGGCTCTGGGTCCTCATTTTCTCTTTGGATTACCAATCTCGCAATCCATCGGCTCATCGGCCCGGTCAGGTGTGCTAACGGGGACGATTCCGTTCTGGCACATCTCTGGTCATCTCTCGGTCTTTCATCACGATCACTCGTAAAGCAGCACGTCACTGGCGTCGGCCTCCGGTCCTCTGAATATACGTGACACAACTTATCCTGGGTGCAAATCTTATTGCAGCAGTGTCCTGGAAGGAATTTGCTCAGGGTCTCTTCGGATCTCGCCTATACCAAAGTGTACGCAGGCTGGTACTCTTATATAATCTGTTCTCGTCTTCTGGACATCTGCGTTTTCAACACAACATTTTTCTCGGGAATTGGCCGCATCCCAACACCTCTGTATACATACCCGATCTATAATCTCAACGGGGAGTAACAACATCTTGTCAGCATTCTCACACGAACCTCTGATTCCACTCGTCTTTATTATCGCCCGCTTCGACGTCACGTTATGCCATCTGCGTATTGCAATTGTTCTCGACTACAGTCAATCCGATGTCTCTCACACGGACTCGAAGTTACGAACTCGGTATCTTCATCACTCTGTGGAAGATATCTGGCCGAACACGTCCTCGGGAACTCGTTCCAAACATCGGAGGAATGCTCAATACTCGTCCGTTCTCAATCAACTCACAGCGCATCTGGGTGAGGTCCTCTATCCGATGCCGGTCAGCTTGCTGATCTCTTATCATATGATATCCGGACGACGCTAAATTTTTCGATCGAGTCATCAAAGTCCCATAATTTCCCGAAAGCTCAACACCTGTGCACAGTCTAAAAATATCTGGTACATATCACAGTACCTCTGTACCAGCCGTAGAAGGACAAACCCAATCCTTATTGATGGCACTACTAAACTGCCGCAAATCCTAACGTTCAAAAGCAGTTCCATGGTCATCATGGCGAGTTAGGGTTTCATTCTTCTAGAGGGTTCATAGAATTACTTGCATGTTCTTCCGAATACTAAAACTTGGAAAAATGGGTTTCTAACATTCGTTCGAACTTTTTAACTTCGCCTATAGAACATGTGAATATCCTTCGCCGCATGCTACACAATGCCTTAATCTTACAGGAGAGACAGTACGTCAACGGTCATCTCTGGATCGGTCTGCTCTAGATCTGAGTAAGACTCTCCACACTGGAAATCTTTAACTCAATTAGGCCTGCGTCGGTGCATCAATCTGACGAATCACCTTCGTCTCTCAACTCGGGGTAGACTAGCTATCATCTGTCACATCTCTTCCTGGAAGCTCCGGCGATCTCAGCTCGTAAGCTATGGAAGAGACATCCCATCAATCTCAGCAACAGCTGGGTTATCTGTCTGTACGGTAGACGACATCACAATCTCCAAGGTAGGCTGTACATCAACAGTCCTCTAGCAACTGGCAGAACTATCAATGGCCCGTTCATCCGGTGCAAAACCAAACACTCACCTCATGCGAGGGGTCACAACACAAACGGTAACTCGAGACGTTCCTGTGTCACCAGAAAAACACGATGGTCAGTCCTCGTCCATGACGAGCTCGCCCTGACCGCAACACTAGCAGCAACTCAATCCGCGCTCAAACCATGGTGACAGGAACCTCAATCGAGTATCGATGAAAGCAAATCAATGGCATGAAAGGAAATGACAGATCCAGAATGGATACATGATCATAAGAAGGAAAAACATCAATAAAAGTATGATCATGGAAACGAATAGAATCAAGGATTTCAAATGGATGTATAATCATGGGTACGAAGAGAATCACAGATCTCAAAATATGTACATCCTAAGGTCTCTCAAGAGGAGTATCGTATCGTAAATATGCCGCGGAACATACGTACGGTACGTCACTCTACTCAAGCTACCTACACCATCAATCAGGGTCAGCCTATGAAACGAAAGTTCGGGTCTAATACCCCCTGCTCAAGTCTAAGTTCCGTAAGGTCAAGCCTAGGTTCCGAAATACATACCCGCCCTAAACTCCGCATAATCAAACATAGACTCGAATCAAAATTAAACCTAGCGCTCTGATACCAACTTTGTCATGACCCGAAATATTAGCTCGAGACCAGCACTTGAATCATGCAACGTCTAAAGGCGTAACGGAATTCAAGTAAGCTGAAACCCAGAAATCTAAACCTTTTCAAAAAAATAAAAGAGGTGAAGTTTCGAAATAAAAGTATAATGAAATCAAGTTTTCTTAAATGCATGGAAAAGGGACATAAATAATGCAAATGAAATTTCTAGTTTGAAAACAAGTTTCGTCTTTTCAAAATTTGGCAGCACCTTCTTTGTATATCTTGATCGAAAACCATAATACATGATAAAATAAAGGCATCCTCAAGTGGGAGCTAGCTCTTCGCCAACCAGCAGATCACAACCACGCAAGACAGTATAAATAAGTATACGACGCCCAATGGTGAAGATCACCTCCTATGACAAAGAATAAAGCGAGATATCATCCCCAAATGCGAACATACAACCCATCGCTCAAATCTCGCGACTACAAGTCTTGCAAAGTCTCATTTCTTATACAAATACTAGTTTCGATTGATGGAGTTGACTAGATACAATATGAAATATAAATACCAGAGTGTGTATGATACAAATGTCCCACCTACCAAGAAAATCACCCAAAAGCATGTGTGTGCCAGCGTTGCCGCTACCGATCCATGCGGTCAACCTGCAAGAACTGTGGCACAACGGGGGTGAGTTGCCAACTCGTGAGTAGAAAACATCTACAAGTAGAAATCGAATAAACAACGACTCCTAGGTCAACTATATCATAAAGATAATACTATGATATCTAGGGTGACCGGGTCGTATATGTGCCAACAATGTCATCAATACCTATATGTATGTGGATATAATCTAACAATATAACCAATGTATGTATGCATGTGGATCCCGTCCAACCATATGATCAATGTATGTTTGCATGTGGATCTCGTCCAACCATATAACAATATAATCAAGGTCGGTATGCATGTGGATCTCGTCCATGTGTCAACCAGTGACATAACAATATCATGCATGTAAATATCATAAAAGCATATGCATGAAAGTATGAGGATATTCAAAAACATCATGAAACCCGTGTCCAACATCGACACATAAATCCTCATATATCTCGGGCTCCGTTTGTCCGGATCGGCCCACGGGCTCCGTCAGTCAGGATCGGCCCACGGGCTCCGTCCGTCCGGATTGGCCCACGGGCTCAGTCGGTCCGGATCGGCCCATATCATTTCTCGACTCCGGTCGGTATCTTCCGGATATCCGCCGAGCCTAAATACAATCACCGGTAGGTAGTGCTCCCTCTGCCAGGCTCACCGTCTATATACACCGCATCCCTTTCTTGCCCCGGGGTACCATACCGGGTCCACCATATACCCGCAATCAGCCTCATCCGGCTCCTCGAATCGGGTTCCACATGTCACACTCAGAACCGGGGAAACATATGGTGGGCGCACTGAAATATCAAATCAAGAGAAATCGGGTTTTTAAAACAATACATGTTTCCCCCAATCAGAGCAAAGCTTTGTTTGAAATTTGAATTTCTAAAATTGTAGCAACGCTTCAGATCCAGCGCCAGGTGCGCTGCGCCCTAGGCAGTGCACCATGTGTGCGCTAGCGCCAGGCGCACTGCGCGCCACGTGTCAAACACGGGTGCGCTAGCACAGGCTGTGCTGCGCCCTAGGCAGTGCACTATGTGTGCGCTAGCGCTAGACGCGTCGCGCGCCACGTGTCAAACACAGGTGCGCTAGCGCAGGCTGCACTGCGCTCTGAGCAGCGCACCACGTGTCAAACACAGATGCGCTAGCGCAAAGTGCGCTGCACTCTGAGCAGCGCACCACGTGCAAAGCACAGGTGTGCCAGCGCTGGAATTAAAAATTCCCCACCCTTAGATCAAAAGATCTAATATATAATGATAAATCATTAATCAGAATTAAAATTCCGTTATGGAAAGATTTTCTTTCAATCTTGTTAAAAACAAGAAGATTGCCATCTGTAAAGCAGAAGCCCTAGGATCAATGATCCAACGGTGGGAAACATCCCCAAATCAATCAGAGAAAGATCTCTTTAACTGATTTAACAAATCAACTTGTCCTATATAAAGGCCCCAAGACTTCAAGTCTGAGATAGATAACTCCCCCTCCCCCCCCCCCCTAAATTTTGAAAAATTCAAAGGAAAAGAAGCATAACTTTCAGCAAAAGAAGATTTTTTCAGGGTAAAAAGATGATGGGTGATGAACACAGAGATGAAATCATCTCATAATTAAAAAGAAGAATTATCTTGTTTAAAGATTATAGATCTACAAAGACCAATGTCTTTTATAAAAAGATGAAAAGATCTCACCATAAAAATAAAGAAGTACTTACTTCGTTCACAGATCATAGATCAATAAGACAAATTGTCTTTCTGAGATCATGAACATCTTATCATAAAGGGGAGAAAATTATTAAATTTTCTTAAAGATCATGGATCTATAAAGGTAAAGCCTTTCATAAAAATAAGAGATTGAAGTATCTCTGCAAAAATAAGAACTGTTGTTCTTGAATCTTGAGACAAAGTCTCTTTTAAAAGAACATAAATTTGTTCCTAGATCATAAAATTGATCAAATGCGCCTTGCGCTCTTAAACCGCGCCCTGCGCTTTTAAACTGCACCTTGTGCTCTTAAACTGCGCTCCTGCGCTCCCTGGATCGGCGCTCAGCGCCAAATGCGCCACGTGTCAACCACGTAAGAGCTAATTAAACAATTTGCCCTTTGCGCTTCAGAGATAGCGCACTACGCTCATCGGCTGGCGCTCAGCAGCAAATGCACCACGTGTCACTCACGTGCGCGCCACTAAATTGAATGCGCAATGCGTTCATAAATTAGCGCTTAGCGCTCATAAACTGGCACAATGCGCCCATCATCTGGCGTTTAGCGCCAAGAGAGACACGTGTCCTCCATGTGTGCGCTACTCGACAGAAGCGCATTGCGCTCTTTAACTGGTGCAATGCGCCAAGCGCGACACGTGTCCTTCACGCGTACGCTAATTGGCAGAAGCGCATTGCGCTCTTTAACTGGCGCAATGCACCTGGCGCTCCACGTGTCGCGCTGTCAGAACATTAATTCTGTCTTTTAATAAGCCCAGTGCTTTGATCAATGCTCACCATTATTAAAAGGGCCAAGCCAAATAAAGGATCAATAGCCAGAACAAAAATGTTAAACATTTATTGGACTTAGCCCAATATTGGTCATAAGTCCTCAACTTATATTAATTGAGCCCATCTGCTTATGAATATTTAACAGACCTTAGTCCCAAATTAGACTACAGATCTTTCAACCAATTAACACCGGTTCGAGGGTACATCTCTTTACTCCTCTGATATTTGTCGTTGTAATCCTTCAACGTATTCAGAGCGGTGACGGGTCCCGACAACCAAACACTCTACGGACTATGGGTTCCTTAAACCCATGGACTATGATGTTCTTAACCTTAGACTGTGGGGTCCTTTAAAACCTATGGACTATGATGTCCTTAAACAAACAATGGACCGCAATATCCTTAAACTAATCGACCGCAATGTTCTAAACTAAACAATAGAGCCCAATTTCTCTTTTGTTGGATCTAAATGATCCCGTTAAGTTGATCTTAGTCTAAAATGAGACTAACGTATCCTTAACAAACATTTAAGTTGATCTTAGTCTCAATTGAGGCTAACGTATCCTTAAACCCAAACCCCCAAACCCAAATCTAAGAAGATACGGATTTGGACTAATCCACGCCCTACGGGCGACAACATACATTAGTCTCCGTATACAATCCACGGGCAACCAAAAACAAAACAAACCCACGACACGAAGTCATTATCTGGAGAAGGAGAAAGTGGTTACCGCGACGCGGTAGCGTAATTAACTGCAGGGGCTTGCGCCTGCAGGGAAGAGCATCCCCACAATCAAAAACCCCTCAAAAAAGGGGGAATCTGACGAATTCTGCTACATCGGCCGCATCCGTTTAAACCTTCGATACATGGTGTCATAAATCAACTTTGCATATTTGGAGAGGTGGATGTATAGAACCAATTAGCATCTGCCCTGAAATTCAGGAAAGACGTCCACCGCGTCTTCGTCCCCGTCTTTCGGCGGGGAACAGATTCTGGCATGCCTGGTGGGACCTTTTCCTCTTTTCACTCCACACCGTGTGTTGTGTTCGCGAACAAATCACGGTTTGATATGGTTGCCCTTGGGTTTGAGGTACTAAGATTTTGTGTCTTGCTAGGTGCAGAAAACAAAAGATCAATGGCGTCTACTTGCACGAAGTGTTCCAGCTGCAACTGCAACTCACGTTCCGCCTCATCTGGAGGTATAGCTTACGGGCACCACGTGGCCTCCCTGTTCATAATGCTGATAAAGCAGGTGACGCAGGCTACCATGGGTTTGTTCTTCGGGACTATGCTCCCACCGGTAAGCATTAACATCCCGCTGCCGCAAGAAGTGCAAAAGAAGTCGGTCTTTGATCGGCTCACTACTACCATGTCCCCTCTCAACGGGTTGTCCGATGTTAAGCCAACAACATCAGTCTTCGATAGGCTGAGCCTGAACTCCAATGGGCCCCTCAAGAAGCCCATGATACCTGAAGCGGCCATCCTGAAAGGATAGCCATTCCTGCTCCCGTGGTCACTAAAGAAGCTTCTCCCTTCAAGGGATCAGTCTTTACGACGCTGGCCATTCCGGCTCCCGTTCCTGCTTAAAGGTCAGTCTTTGATATATTGGATACTGCTGCTCGACGGACGTTGGTCTTCAAGAGGCTGGTACCAGCAGCGACTCACCAGAACAGGAGGCATGACGAAGTCACCCCTAAAGCTGAAACAATCCCAACGGCTCGACACGCTCGACGTCGCCAGTGGCGCCGAGTAAGGAAAGCTGGGGGCAACTCCCCCTCTGGGCTAACTCCACCAGCCCCAATGGTGGAAGTCAATGCTGCTGTTCCGACTGGGAACAACTTCGATCTGCTTAACAGGGTGTGTAGGAATTCACCCACCGCCGTGCTGAAAAAATCTCCTCCACCCGTGGAGAATGTTACAGAAACAAAGCCGGAGCAGTCCCCTCAGCGGCTTTCTTCCAAAATTTACAAAGTCTGGCGATAGGTTCAGGACACAGTAATCGATCAAGATTACTCTCGCCGACCAAAAAAGCTCAAAGCTCAGCAAGAAAAGAGCCATCTTGACGTACCACCGAAAATGTCATCCGTCTGGGTGCCCACTGCAATGGCTCCCCCAACGTCAACCGCTCAAATGAGAAGGAGGCCGGAGAAAGCCCCTATGACTGCGGCAAACCGCAAAGATGTTGAGCCCAAACGCCCCAACTCTAGGGGCATAATGGTACATACCGTTTATATGGCTTCCGGAAAAGAGGAGAGCCGTGCTTCTACGGGTCATCGACCGCTTACCCGATCAATAACAAGGGCTCAGGAACAACAGCAGAAGCTTCAAGAGATGCTGACTGCAATGGCCGCACTCACTGGGCCAAAAGAAAATCCAGATACCTCGGAGCAACTTCAGGAATAAGAAACTGGCACTGAGTTCCTCCGGAGAATGCTCAAGAGGAAAGAAAAAGAGGCTGCGGAATAGGCAGCCAATATAAAACGAATGGCTCTCTTGTTCCAAGACATGGCTGGGATGATGTTACAGCCGGAACCTCCAGCTGAAGACCCCCCGATCATCATTGAAGACGACAAAGGCGAGACATCGAACCCTCATCCGGATTTTTCAGCAGCCAAAGAGGAAACTATTTCCAAGGCCGCTCTGGATGACTACATTGCTCAGCAAATACGAGCTCACCAGGAGAATGAAGCGGCCGGCCAAGTTGTTAAAACTAGGCGACCATATCCAGGCTGGTATGGCCAAATAAAGTACCCGCCGGGATATACGATCCCTAAATTTCATGTATATAAAGGGACTGGAAATCCCCACCAGCATGTCGCCCAGTTCAGGGCTCTATGTGGCAACACCAGAGGTGATGATAAATTGCTACTTCGCCAATTCGTCGGCAGCTTGTCGGAGACAGCATTCGAGTAGTATTCTGAACTTCCAAACGACTCCGTCAAGACATTCGCAGAAATGGATCTATTATTCACCCAGCAATTCGCGAGTGGGTTCAATACGCAATACGGTGGCGGAACTTATGGTCAAAATGCGAACAACGCATTGAAGAAGCCCCGGCGGTGGGCATGTTCGTGGGCACTTTGGACCCTCAGGCTACTATTTCCCAATTCATGATGTTCTTCAAGCCGACCATGTTCCAGGCCTTGATAGACAAACTGGCCCAAATGAACCAGATGGGTCATAGACCATCTCCTCCAAAGCCGGAGCCTCGGAACGAGAAGGGAAAGTGGAAAGCGACCGTCGTAGCCAATGCACAACAACAACCCAGTGGTCTAAGACCAGTTGATCACCAAAATGATAGAACTAGATCTCTTGGAGATAAAATGAGACGCCTTTACTCGTTCCCTCGAGACAAGACGAAGAGGTTATTCGAGCTAGCACTGTGCAACATGCTCTTCACTCTGCCGGAGCCAAGACGCCCAGCGTAACCAGGCGACATTAGCAATCCTAACTATTGCCCTTATCACCGATTGTTGGGCCATCCGATCGAAAATTGTTACATATTCAAAAGCTGGACAGAAGATCAGTACCAACAGGGCAAATTCGTATTGTCCGAGAATTGGAAGGTGAACCTTCCTCAGCCGCACGCTCTCAAGAAGACGGATACACCGGGAGCATCTTGTTCTTTCGTAAAAGAAGCTCCATGGGAGATCGCTCTTTCAGCCAAAACTAAAAGAATGCTGAAGGATCTCCACACATGCCCGGCAATCAGGTGGAAAAATCCGCTGGAACCTGAGATCATCGAGGGGATGCTGAAGCCGCGCCCAACTACAAAAATTGGTGGTGATAGCCAAAGCATTCACACCCAGCCGTCAAAGTCTTCGAAGAAGGAGAAGAAGACCAAAAATCCCGTGAAGCCTGGTGACAAAAGCATGGACCTGCAAAAACAGATTGACGCGCTGGAAGAGTATAACCAAAAGGCGCGGACTCTAATCACATAATAAGAATTTCCCAGTCACGTCCTTGAGGACGGAGTTAATGGAGAAGACTCTTCGGATGAATCTGAAGGTTACGTAGCAAGTTGCCATATGATCTCTCACTCGTCGATAGACGATGAAGAAGCTCCTTACACAAGGAAACTGGGGGCAGGTCCTGAGCCAGAACTTCTAGGGCCATCAGACGAAACAATTGATGCATTCCTGAACGAAGCTCTTCTTAAAAGCAAAGCTGCTCGAGAGCATGAAATGGCCATATTTGAAAAAGCCAAACGCCAGCGACTGGATGAAAGAGTTGAAACACTCCCGCCAGATCATAGTACATCCGTCGCAAATAAAAACAAATTCAAGACGAGGAAAAGGTTCGCTAAAGCCATATTGATGGGAATGAAGTTGCCACTCTCCGCAGGAAATATTCTTGGTGAAGCGGAAACACATCCTAGCTACTGCTTATATCATCAAAAGATTGCGCACCCTAGCAAAGAGTGCAACGCTTTTAAAAGATGGTGGCAGGGATACGTTGCTCACCGGCAACATTTCAAGCGGATGAAACACATAATTCGTCGGGAGCAAAGAGGTACGACCGAGGAGCGTAAAAGAACTACCGGCAACTGTTGCATGGTCAACGCCGGCGGATCGCAAGTTCTCATCTTCTGGAGCGACTCTGACCAGGAAATGACTCTTGGCCTTCTCTTTAAAAAGTCCACCTTTGGAAAAGAGGAAGAACCGAAGCCCTGTTAAAATATTCAGCTGCACAATCGTACGCTGCCCGAAAAGAATCTTGGGCCCTCGAACAGTGGGTCAAATAGAAAAGATAAGGGAAAAGAAAAAGTCCCTGAGGATATCATCCTTGATGACCAAGCCGTCGAAAAGCTGATAGCCAAGGACCAGCCAAAGAAAAGTAAGTTGGACTACAACGTTCTGGCACACTTGAGAAAGCTACCTTCGCAGTTAAGCATTCTCGATGCCCTCCTGTTATCCAAAGAAGCAAAAGATTCTTTGATCAAGGCATTATAAGAGCCCGAGCAATTCCAAGCTTTCCTCGCCGAAGAAAAGATAAAGGACGAGCTGGAAGAAGTACACACAGCCGATATCACCTTCGGCGATGAAGATCTCCTCCTTGCGACATGCGAGGACAACCGTCCCTTATATGTCTCCGGATACTGTCATGACATCAAGATAGGTAAAATCTTGGTAGACAATGGATCCTCCGTCAATCTCCTTAACGTAAGGGTGCATGAGCGTTCGACACCTAGCTCGCGTTAAAATCACCATCTCCGGATTTGACTCCCAGTCATCACGGACGCTTGGGTCTGTAATATTGACACTACACTTTGGGCTGCTTATCACGGACATTAAGTTTCACATCATTGACGCTAAGACATGCTACAATGCTATGCTCGGCCGGCCTTGGTTACACGAGTACGTGTATGAAGTATTTCAATGATGGTCTCGAGTATACCGTAACAGGAGAGCTGAAACCATTCTCCGTGAACGAAGTCCGAAAGTATGAAGATGCAAAATACTACTTACCGGATTTCGAGGACACGGAAAGATGTCACAAAACAAAGAACAGAGCTATCACTACTATTCCGGTCTTCGGGAGTGATACCGAGGAGGAAGAAAAGATAGTTTACTCAGGTCCTCCCCAATTCAACAAGCCGGGACCGTCCGCTCCTATGTTAATCTTCGGCAGTGACTCGGAAGATGAGGTCAATGCCGTATTCTCTGCTCGGACATCAATACAAACCTTCGCTGATGAAGATCAAAGTTTGCAAGTTGCCATGGTTCCATCCAAGCATCATAAAGAACTAGATGCGCTTGAAACCTACAGTGTGGAAGAACTGCAGACATTTTACGTCCCTCCCACGCGAAAAGGTGAGAAGGCAATCCTATTCTATCGATCCGAGGAAACCAAAGTGGAGAAAGAAATCTGGCATGGCGCGAATTCTATACTTAACAGGCTCCAGCCCATCCGTTTGCCCAGATATTACATGAACGGACTAAAGAGACTCTTGAGACGCCACGGTGTACCTCTTAAGCAAACTGCACGACAAGCACGGTTCTATAACAGGATCTGGAATGTTCTGTTATTTATATGTATGCCCTAGAGGCCATTACTGTACATTGGATGTATATTGTAGTGGATGCTGGGACATATATAGGGAGGACTTTCTTGCTCGACATGATAGTATGCTATCTGGTTACTCTTTACCTTAACGTGTGCACTGATTGTCTCTCTGTTACATGTTGGTAAAGCCCTTAGGATGTGTACTTGACTATCTGGACTATGATGCGGATCATACTAGTGGGGACATGGTAGTCCATAAGTACATCCTTCAAAGTCCCTAGTCGTGGGTGTATCGAGACGGGGCATCGATATACCAGAGTAGACTAGCGTATACCTTCTCGACCCATACAGATGGGCGATGGATGATCCCATATCCATTGGTGTTTGACATCGGAGATGATATACGGGTGCTCAGTAGAGACTGGGTACACTGGACGGACTCGCCGAGAACTCCCAGATGGTATTATACCTCACGTCAGATGGCAGTTCTCTGGTGACACTGGTACAGAGTAGTCTGTTGACCCGAGATCGTCATAGAGTCTTGTGTGGTTCCCACTGTGCTTTGATTTCCATCTTACCACGTCTAAGAGGGCGTGCAAAACGGTGGATTTTGGGTACAGTCCCGAGTCACATGGAAGCAATGAGCGATAGGAGGGGATTCGTCTCTCCCGGTATAGAGGGTTGATGTTGCGCTGTGTTCGATTGGCTATAACAGGAAATCCCTGGCCAGGGTTGCTGAGATATACTGGTAAGTGTTACCAGTAGTTTCTCGAATTGTTATAGACCTCATATCGACACGACTTATCAAGCTATTGGGGTCTGACGTTTACCACCCCTAGGCAAGATATGGGACATATCAGACGACGAGACCGGACTGTACGGTAGTGTTACTGGTTGGATTCACTGGAGTGTGAGCGGACTTGCTCGTCGATCTTCAGATCGCTCAATACCCGGGTGGCCGTTACGTTTAGCAGACCGCTTGCGGCTTGTGGGTGCTTGATATGATCATCACCTGCTGCCGGCGTATTGACGAGTCTTTAGAGTCCTACACAGAGGTTTCCTGGCTCAAGCAAAACGAAATAGTAGCGCATATGAGATATGTGCGGGACCGAGAATAATACCAGTATGTGATACTGTATTCGATTCTTGCGATGTGACATTGATCGGTTATATGCGATATAGCCGAGTTATCGGATCAAGTATTGATTTGATAAGTTGTTACTGATGATACCAGTCGGTTATGTGCGACATGACCGGATCATTGAATCAAGTGTTGATTTAATGATTTAATGCATAATTATATATTTGATATATTACTTTGCATTAACTAGTATCGGTTCACTTTAAATGGATTTTCTCGCTCGGGTGTGCACATTGTATATGCGATATAGTTTTGTGCACTTACTTGTATCATGTTTGATGATACATGGTTTTTGGTTAAGTGCATAAAATAAAACTATGGTCAAGATGATGATTAGGGTTTTGCATATTCTTTTAATTATTTGCTTATTCATTTTGGAAAATAATTAAAGCATAAAAGAAGAAAAAAAACAAAATGGTTTTCTTTCTTTATTCTTCATGAAGCTTATTGAAGCTTCATGAAACTTTGACCACTTAACCATTTTGTCTTCTTCTTTTGAACCTAACCATTGATCTAACCTAAGTTAATTCTCTACACCTAACCATGGTGAAAATTATGATAAGATTATTATTCTTTTCTATTCTAAATTAACTTATCATAATTTTTATCTTCTTCTTGCTCTTCTTCTTCTTCATGAAGAAGCTTGTCTTCATCAATGGCATATTGAGCATATGAGTGTGAAATCCAATTCTAAAGTGAACCCACTTCCTATTTCTTCATCCTCTACCTCTTGCCAAGTAGTAGAGTGTGTTTCCTTCACAAGTTTTCATGGCAAGGTGAAGGTGGAGCTTGATCTAGCGATGCCTCGACGTAGATCATCTTCGGCATGGACATCGACGACCTAGCTCGCTTTTACTCCGACGAAGCCGACTCTAGAGCCCGGATTCTTTTTCGACTGCGGAGACGACTTCGTTGCGGAGCTATGGAGGTGGAGCACCGGATCTACAAAGGTTGTATTTCCGATATCTTTTAGTTAACTGTTAACTAGTTATCTTTTTCGCCTAAATATCTAGCCAACGATCTTGTTAGGGTTTGTAGGCACCGTTAAAAATTGAAATTGGCATGATCGATGCCTTGCGAGACCTCATTAGGGTGCCTAGGAACCCTACAGTGGTATCAGAGCCTAGCTAGAGCCTTAGGCGAAGTCCCGACGGAGTTTGAAATCCGAACGAACCCGAAACCCATATTCAAAAATGCTCTCTGTCCAGATTTTAAAATTGTGGATTTTTCAAGATTAAAAATATCCAGAAAATCAAGCAGGGTTTTATAAGAATTACTGTAAATTTCGTGGACCTAATTCCACTTTCCCACCGCGGTTCCGCGGCATGAGCAGGGCTCACGCGGCGGATCCGCGGCCGTACGGCCCCAGTATTCAAATTTTTTAGCACAGTAATTCTTATTTTCCAGTGCTGAGTTTTCTGGGAATTTTTAATATGCAGTAAACAGTTGAGCATTTTTGGGTTGTATTGGGAATCAAAGATTCGATCGGGGTTTCAAATTTTGTCTGTGTGGCTTTCCGGATAAATTTTAGAATATGTTAAAAAGTTCGACCAGATATAAATACCCAATTTTTCCCCTGTCGGGAAATTTCCAAGTGTTGGATTTTTCCGTAGTTTAACGACGTTCTAAGTAGTGCAAGTAACGCGATGGACCCTCTAGAAGACAACAAACCTTAACTCGATTATGTGACCGTCTTGAACAGCCCTTTGAACCTTCGGGTTTGGGGCAGTACGGCGTGCCACATGTGAGGCGTTGGCTTGACCCTTCTACGGCTGGACCGTTGGTACTGAGGCACGAACTGAATGTTGTTAGACTTGTTTCATGTGTTGATCTGTATCGGGAAAACTTGGGTGTTCGATTGTTCGATCGGAATGTTTGACATTTTCTATTTATCCGGAATGGGATACAATAATTGGAATTCACAATAAGTTATGAGATAACTGAATGAATGTTGTAAACGTAGCAATTTTGTCTCACTTGATCGGTTGCCACGGAATTTTGATGTGATCAAAAGTCTGTCGCAATCACATAGCGTACGCGGATACTCGCCGGGTAACTTAATAGACAACTACACCCCATAGCCCCGACCAAGTGACTGTAGGAGAACCCCGTCGCCGAAAGCATCCGTTCGGGTGCTCCCGGTAGCGGTGTTCCGCCTTGGTGCACTTCGTCGACGGTATCGGGGGTGCGGCCGCCTACTAAAGTTCGCGACGACTATTCGATCAGACTGTCGGGAATCTTGTTGAATTGCCCGACTCAATATTGAAAAGAGTTTTCGATTTTGAGACTAAAATGCGGGGTTTATAATTGTTAGGCATGCGATGTCTAAGTAATTCATTTGATTAGGCATGCGATGTCTATGCAGGTTGCGGATTCCAACTGTTGTAGTTTTACACTTTCTTTTCTGTGACCGTAAGTGTAATATGTGATATCGCCGGTTTCGTTGCTATATGTCAACGACAATTGGGATGGACATATTTACTTACGTTGATGACATGTGATGTTATGTGTTGCTGGATATGTTATATTGGATTGTCGTGTTTGAATAGCCGGGGGGTTTTTATGTGAGATGAGTGTTTTTCATTTTCATTCATGTAAAAACTTGTATGTAATATTCTTTTATTGGGGCACTTCCAGGTTGCGGAAGTTGTCACCCGTTGTATATTATTTACTTTTCCGCACTAGGATAGACCTAAGGAGGGGAGCACAAGTAACCGGGTTCTGGAGTCCAGTGGGAGACCAACTCGAGGAGTTGAGTCCGGGTCTCCTAACTCTAGAATTGGTAGGGTTGCTTGCTGCTCTCGTAGGGGTCTAGGGGTGTGGGTTTGGCTATTCATCACGACCGTGGAATCTGTGTTTTATACTGGCTCGTATTGAAAACACGGACGTCCTAGTATATCCAATATTTCATATGTTTCTTCTGCTGCGATATCTGTTATGTGATCATGTGATGTTCTTTGATAGATACAGTATATAGTATATATGATATATTATATAGGCGTTACTTATGTTTTACACCCGCGCTAGCCCTGCCCTGCTCTGCCGTTAGTTACCTAACCTAACGGTGCACGAGGGGACATCGAGGCGAATGCGGATGGCATAAGTGTACGTCATATCTATCTGTGATGTTTAGGTACTTAAATGATGGGACTTCATTAATGTGATTAATGAAATTAAAAGAAACCTAAGATGTTGTAGAATCGAATTTCAAAATAAAACAGGTAGCTACAGTTTTTGCTTTGCACAGCGGTATATATGATATATCCTGCACCTTATTCGATAAGGAAAGGACCGAGATCCCTTCACCGGGAGTGACTCCTTTAGCAATAAATGGCAGATGCTACACCCTCGGTTTGTCTTTTGATTGCTTTTAAGAGTTCTGCTTTGCACAGTGATATATATGATATATCCCGCACCTCATTCGACGAGGAAAGGACCGACGATCCCTTCACCGGGAGTGATTCCTTTAGCAAAACTAGAAAAGCCTCAAAAGCACTCCATTTTAAAATTCATTCAATCCTACAACGATATCAAGTTCATTACGCAATAGGTTTTCAGAAAAACCTGTCGTAGCCCTCCGTCATTTCAGATAAGTTGTATATAGTATTCGTGCTGCATTTGTTGGCTTTCGTCAAGGTGCAGTGTGCGGTAGCTATATGCCGCTTATCTGCTAGCATACGATGCGATTGGATTAGGGTAGTCGTGCGGCTTTGTTGGCTTTCGTCAAGGGTCGTGCGGGTGGGTTTAATTCGATCAAGAAATGTACGGGTTGAACTTGACTAGCGGGCTATGGTTTGTTGGCTTTCGTCAAGGTCATAGCACGTTAGGGGCAAAATATTATCGGGAATTTCAAGTGTTGAAATTTGCAATGAGATTGCATACCTTCTATGAGATAGTTGGATCCCGATACCCGCTGCGAGTAATTGTTACTCCTGGGAGAGTTTTATACATTGCAATTAGCCGATCAAGTAGGTGTCTAGAAAAGTGTCAACGGGGTTACGCCTCTGGGAAAACGAGGTTTACATTAATTAGGTTCGTGCGAAAGCACGGGGGACCTCCCTCAAAGTACCGACACTGGCCTGGCTGAAAGATTGGCGAACTTGTAGTGTGTAATTAATCCCGGCTAGTCTTTCCTTTTAGGGTTTGAAGGAAGATTTGATAAAAAGCAGTGGGAGCCATCCTGATTAGATAAAACAAAACCAATCTATTCTTGCAAGAGCGTACGCCGAGTGTTTTCTTCTCTCTCTCTCCTGGTAGCGACCATATCACGCCTTAATCAAGATAATAATACGGATAATTGACCGAACCCGCTTGTTATACTGAGCTGGGGAACGTTGGTCCCGCTCCAACTTATAATTGTTATAAGACAGAGCAGGAATTTGGGGAATACCAGATTTCCCGTGCCGCCCAAACGAAGAGAGTGCATGCTGATGCATCATCTTCGGGTGTGTTCATTACAAAGAACTGTTTCTCAGTATCCTCCGTATCCTGGGTATTTGATACCGGATCAGGATCCCAGATATGTAAGATGTTACATAGGGATACAAAAGGGTAGAAAACTGAGAACGGGTGATAAGTTTCATGAGGCAGAAAACGGGGCAAGAGTTGCAGCCAAGTCTGTCGGTCACTGTCACCCTGTATTACCAATACATTGATTCAGAACGAATGTTATTAGATACCGAACCTGATATACAAAATCATATCAGTCTCTTTATTAGTAAAGAAATGATAAAATTTTGTATTGTTGGATAATGTTTTAAACATTTCCTATATCAAAAGTTGATCGGTTCAGGCACGTTATCTAAAAGCGTTGATGTTCTAAATCAAACTACTGTTCTTAGTATTCGGAACACACACAAGAGGAAGAGTTCAGAAATGAATGAATCCTTCTTGAGGTATTGTAGACTAGGTCATATCAATGCGACCCGACTAGCTGGAGTTACATATAGATGCATATTTAAATCAGTTTGAATTTACATCTTGTGAAACTCGCCAGTCATGTCACAAAGATAAGATGACCACAGCCCTGTTTATTGGAAACAGAGAAAGAGTTAGTGAACTCTTGGGACTGATACATGATGATGTATGCAAGGTCTCCTGTCTACACATGCCAAGACTGGTTCTTAATACTTCATTACATTCTCTGATGATCTTTCGAGATTCAGACCTATGTTCCTGTTGAACACAAGTCCGAAACTTTTGAGATATTCACAGAATATAAGTTAGAAGTAGAGAACCAAAATACGGGTATAAGTATTATGTCCTATGATGAGATCAGGGAGGAGAATACTTGTGCATGGAATTCCTGGACTATTCTAAAGGAGAATGAGATTCTCTCTCAGCATTACTCCTCCGCATACACCATAGCACGATGGTATATCGGGGCGGAGCAAATACACCCTATTTGATATGGTGTGCTCTATGTTGAGTACTACTGAGTTACCTTTTTCCTATTCGGTGTTATGCACTTGAGAAGTTGCATACCTATTGAATAGGGTTCCAATCAAATCAGTTGCCTACCACTCCATATGAGATATGGAAAGGGAAGAGCCCATCTCTTAAGTTAGTTAAGATTTGGGATTGTCCGACATATGTCTAAAAGCAAAATCCGGACAAGCTCGAGGCAAGGTCTGTAATGTAGAACTGGAAAAGTTCCAGCCATACAAACTACAGCTGATGATTTGATAGAACCAAAGGATTCAGTAGATGCCAACGAACCTCAGCCTCTCCGCCGATCTAGTAGGCTTCCTCACCCACCTGAGAGATACTTCTGTTTCTCTATGACAGTGGGAGCGAGGATTGCATCATGAGATGATGACCCAACTAGCTTTGAGCTGGCCATCAGGAGTAAGACTCTGTAAGAATGGCTGGATGCTTAGCGATCTGAGATGGAATCCTTATACACCAACAAAGTATGGACTTTGGTTGCTATATCTGAAGGGTTAAATCCCCATCAGGAGCAAGTATATCTTGAGAAGATTACTTGGTGTAAATGGAAAAGTTGAGACTTTCAAAGCTAGACTTGTTAAAGGTTTTCGTCATTGACCAGGCGTGGATAATGATGAAACCTTTTCCAGTACCTATGCTTAAGTCCATCCAGATCGTACTTGCCACAGCTACATACCATGACTACGATATCTGGTGGTTGGGTGCCATGACTGCTTTTCTAAATAATGTTTTAGAAGAGTGAGTCTATAAGTACACAGCCAGAGGGTTTCGTAAACAGTGGGAGCAGCGGAAACGTGTGCAAGATGTTTTATCTGATAAAGCAGGCATCGCGGAGTTGGAACGTCGGTTTTGATGTGTTTGTCAAGGAAGTTGACATCATCAAAATGGTAGATGAACCTTGTATATACAAAAAGGTAGTAGGGAGTATGGTGTTGATCCTCGTAGAGTACGTGGATGACATACTCTTGATAAGAAAGGAGTTTCCTATGCTACGCTCGGTCAATCTCCGTTTATCACAATAATTCTCCATATAGGATCAAAGTGATACCTCCTTAATCCTGAGTTTTGGATCTATGAGATAGATTTAATTGGATGTTAGGATTCTCACTAGCTGTAGTGAGATGGTATCAATCGATCCTGGGGAGAATCACTGGAAGTGTTCCAGGATGATAAAGACGATTGAATGTCAGTCGCAGGCATTGTCTTTACCCTCAGTAAAGGGACGGTATGTTGGAAGAGTTCCAAGCTAGATACCGTGACATACTAGACGATAAAGGCAGGATACATCGCTACTTAAGATGCTACCAAAGAGGCTGTTTGGATGTATAATGGTTCATGAGATGAACTACGTTCCTACCATTGTGAGACAATGGAGTTGTGGCTTATGCCAAGGAACGCCGGTCCCATCAGTGATCCAGACTTATTCTAAGGCAGTATCACCTGATCATGGAGATGGTTGATCTCCAGGTTGATCGAGGCAAGGAGAGCAGACTTAGAGGATAACGCAGCGGATCCACTCACGAAGGCCTATTCCCAGAGAGAGACTTTTATGGGATGGTTGAGTATCAGAAACTACAACCACTGCTACAGATGACCCTAGTGCAAGTGGGAGATTGTTAGTTATATGTATGCCCTAGAGGCCATTACTGTACATTGGATGTATATTGTAGTGGATGCTGGGACATATATAGGGAGGACTTTCTTGCTCGACATGATAGTATGCTATCTGGTTACTCTTTACCTTAACGTGTGCACTGATTGTCTCTCTGTTACATGTTGGTAAAGCTCTTAGGATGTGTACTTGACTATCTGGACTATGATGCGGATCATACTAGTGGGGACATGGTAGTCCATAAGTACATCCTTCAAAGTCCCTAGTCGTGGGTGTATCGAGACGGGGCATCGATATACCAGAGTAGACTAGCGTATACCTTCTCGACCCATACAGATGGGCGATGGATGATCCCATATCCATTGGTGTTTGACATCGGAGATGATATACGGGTGCTCAGTAGAGACTGGGTACACTGGACGGACTCGCCGAGAACTCCAAGATGGTATTATACCTCACGTCAGATGGCAGTTCTCTGGTGACACTGGTACAGAGTAGTCTGTTGACCCGAGATCGTCATAGAGTCTTGTGTGGTTCCCACTGTGCTTTGATTTCCATCTTACCACGTCCAAGAGGGCGTGCAAAACGGTGGTTTTTGGGTACAGTCCCGAGTCACATGGAGGCAATGAGCGATAGGAGGGGATTCGTCTCTCCCGGTATAGGGGGTTGATGTTGCGCTGTGTTCGATTGGCTATAACAGGAAATCCCTGGCCAGGGTTGCTGAGATATACTGGTAAGTGTTACCAGTAGTTTCTCGAATTGTTATAGACCTCATATCGACACGACTTATCGAGCTATTGGGGTCTGACGTTTACCACCCCTAGGCAAGATATGCGACATATCAGACGACGAGACCGGACTGTACGGTAGTGTTACTGGTTGGATTCACTGGAGTGTGAGCGGGCTTGCTCGTCGATCTTCAGATCGCTCAATACCCGGGTGGCCGTTACGTTTAGCAGACCGCTTGCGGCTTGTGGGTGCTTGATATGATCATCACCTGCTGCCGGCGTATTGACAAGTCTTTAGAGTCCTACACAGAGGTTTCCTGGCTCAAGCAAAACGAAATAGGAGCGCATATGAGATATGTGCGGGACCGAGAATAATACCAGTATGTGATACTGTATTCGATTCTCGTGATGTGACATTGATCGGTTATATGCGATATAGCCGAGTTATCGGATCAAGTGTTGATTCGATAAGTTGTTACTGATGATACCAGTCGGTTATGTGCGATATGACCGGATCATTGAATCAAGTGTTGATTTAATGATTTAATGCATAATTATATATTTGATATATTACTTTGCATTAACTAGTATCGGTGCACTTTAAATGGATTTTCTCGCTCGGGTGTGCACATTGTATATGCGATATAGTTTTGTGCACTTACTTGTATCATGTTTGATGATACATGGTTTTTGGTTAAGTGCATAGAATAAAACTATGGTCAAGTTGATGATTAGGGTTTTGCATATTCTTTTAATTATTTGCTTATTCATTTTGGAAAATAATTAAAGCATAAAAGAAGAAAAAAAACAAAATGGTTTTCTTTCTTTATTCTTCATGAAGCTTATTGAAGCTTCATGAAACTTTGACCACTTAACCATTTTGTCTTCTTCTTTTGACCCTAACCATTGATCTAACCTAAGTTAATTCTCTACACCTAACCATGGTGAAAATTATGATAAGATTATTATTCTTTTCTATTCTAAATTAACTTATCATAATTTTTATCTTCTTCTTGCTCTTCTTCTTCTTCATGAAGAAGCTTGTCTTCATCAATGGCATATTGAGCATATGAGTGTGAAATCCAATTCTAAAGTGAACCCACTTCCTATTTCTTCATCCTCTACCTCTTGCCAAGTAGTAGAGTGTGTTTCCTTCAAAAGTTTTCATGGCAAGGTGAAGGTGGAGCTTGATCTAGCGATGCCTCGACGTAGATCATCTTCGGCATGGACATCGACGACCTAGCTCGCTTTTTCTCCGACGAAGCCGACTCTAAAGCCCGGATTCTTTTTGGACAGCGGAGACGACTTCGTTGCGGAGCTATGGAGGTGGAGCACCGGATCTACAAAGGTTGTATTTCCGATATCTTTTAGTTAACTGTTAACTAGTTATCTTTTTCGCCTAAATATCTAGCCAACGATCTTGTTAGGGTTTGTAGGCACCGTTAAAAATTGAAATTGGCATGATCGATGCCTTGCAAGACCTCATTAGTGTGCCTAGGAACCCTACATGTTCCTGGAACACAACGAAAGTTGCCCAACGGGAGAATGGAAATGACCGGGCTTGAATATGTTCAATCCAAGAAACGGGAGCTACTCTACGACTGCTACGTCATACATGACTTTGATAAAGAGGGAGATGTTCTGTGGGAAGATGCTAACACTGAACCAGAAAGAGCTCCCGCCATGAAATGGCCAGTCCGTCGTTCGAAGAACAAATGGACAAGCTTATATGGGAAGCAGGTCAAAAGGTTTGAGACGACCATAATCGCGAAATGGCCATCCATGAGAAGCCAGGACGCAACGCCTCCTACAACAGGCTGTGAAAAATGATAATGCTCCTCCTTGTCAACCCGTTGTACAGAAGGCCCGAAGCAGAGGCAGAAACAAACCAAAGAATGGAAAAGGCGTTTGATAGCGACAAAGCGGGTCCAAGAAGCTACGCGATCAGGAATCGAGCAGTCCGGATTCGTCTCTTACAAAAAAGATGGGTCGAGCATATTCTTTTCCCTAAAACAAGACAAGAATGATATTCGATCTTGTCATAAAACATCAGATGATGACACTCTCGGAGTCCAAGCACCTCGAGCAAGTAGGCGAAGTCTCTCACCCGGACTATTGCTCCTATCATAGGGCAATAGGACATCCTCTCGAATACTGCTTCACATTTAAAGACTGGGTAGAAGACCAGTATCAGCAAGGCAGGTTCGCTCTATCCAGCAGCTGGAGGGTAACCCCGCCACAGAAGCATGAACCCAAAGCCGCGAGAGTAGAACCAGATCAACATCGGTCTTGGAAGCGATCTCGTACTTGTCATATGATAACGCTGTCAGAAGAAGAGCCCGAGAATATAGATGACCTCCCCTTGTACTTCGAAAACGATGATGACGAGGTAATCTCAGAGTTTCCACCGGCGCCAAAAGAGCTGGAAGATAGAATACATACTACTGCTCATAACCTTAAGAAAATTGATTTGGGGACAACAAGTGTCCCGCGGCCGACGTTCGTCAGTGAGCTGTTGTATGAAGAAAGGGTGGCTACACTAAAAGACGTGCTTATGCAGCATAGAAACTGTTTCGCAAGGAACTATTCCGAGATGCCAGGACTAGATCCAGAGATTGCGGTGCACACATTGGCGATATCCCCGGACGTGAAGCCGATCAAACCGGCACCGAGAAGAATGCGGCTCGAGCTTGAGATGAGCATCAACGCCGAGGTCAAGAAGCTAATAGACTCTGGCTTCATCCAGGAGGTCCAATATCCTGACTGGATCGCCAACATCGTCCCAGTGATGAAGAAAAATGGGACGGTACGCATATGTGTGGACTTTCGGGATCTCAATAAAGCCTGCCCGAAGGATGACTTCCTAGTACCAGTCACTGAGCTGATGATAGATAACACGTCCTCTCATGAAGTTTTCTCCTTCATGGACGGCTCATCAGGTTAAAATCAGATAAATATGCAACCCGAAGACCAGAAACATACTGCTTTCCAGACCCCTTTGGGCATATTCTGCTACAAGATGATGCCCTTCGGTCTAAAGAACGCTGGTGCCACCTATCAGAGGGCCATGACGAAGATCTTCGATGACCTCATACATGAAATCGTCGAATACTATATCGACGACCGATTGATCTTAAATCCTCGGTGTCATATATATGATGATGTTTCACAACCAAAGAAATTTGTAAACCGCAATCAATAACGGTGTCAATTGTAGGTTCGTTAGCGAGTGCGGATCGTCCACAGGGAAAGTGTGATTTGACCGATCTTGTTTTAGTTGAGTTGAAAATTAAAGGATAAAAGAAAATTGTTCAAGAATTGTGTAATTTAGTTTCAAGAATTATCAAGAAAATAAAGATCAAGAATCAAGAATTGTCAAGATGATATCCAAATCGAATGAATTATCAAGATTTGTAAAGAGGCTCGTAGGAATCGATCCAATCAATAGTGATGATGAAGAATTATGATTTCAAATTCTTACTATTGATGATTTGTTGCTAGATCGATAACGATCAACGAGGTTTAGTGATCTCTTGAAGAAACTAGGGTTTCTGCATCATCATCCCTTGTCCTTTCTTTTATTAGCATTCAAATTCTAGCCTTTAGGAAATTCAATCATCGATCGTTGATCTCTAATTAAGAGCGAAAACATTCAAGAAAGAATCTCGCTCGAAACTAGGTTGTCGATGATTCAATTTCCTAAAGTTTACAAAACTCATAGGACTTAAGAATCGTTCAAGAATTTAATCACCGTCATCTATCCATTTTCTCGATTCCTCCACGAGGGGAGTTTTCACTCAAACATCATGAAAAAGAAAACAATCAAGAATTGAGAACTCTTCATAATGCTCAAATATAAAGAAAAGCAAGATCAAGAATTTTCACTTTTTATTATTCAACGTTTCGTTACAATTCACTCAAAGACTGCAAGAATTAAGGAGAGAACTCGATCCTCGAACTAGCTTCGCATCGTCTTCGTGAGTCGCGGATCGTCGTGGATCACTTGCTCGGATGAAGATCGGCATTGCTTCAAAAAGGCTTGTTGAATGCTTGCTTGATTTGGTACTCGGTGAATCTTGATTTGGCTTTGGAATTTGAATTCGGGCTATGGTTTTGAGTTGCAAGTTGTGTCACTCAACTTGCGGAATTTTGGCTCAATTTTCAAAAATCTTTGTAATGAAGCCTTGGTCCCTTTATATAGCCTTCTCCTTTAGCTTCCCCTAAAAGCTTGATCTAGCTTCCTTTCGAAGTTAATCTAGGTTTAGCTTCTCTTGCAAGCTTGGTAGTTATGAAAGAAGCTTCTAGATTAAGGTAGTTAGCTTGCTTGCTTGAGAAGCTTCGTTGTTGAGAAGAACCTTCTAGATTTAGCTAGCTTGCTTGGGAAGTTTGGAGCTATTAGGCTTGTACAAGAAGCTTGGCTATTAGAAAAGAAGCTTCTAGAGATCTCTGGAGAATGAAGTATCTTGGAGAAGTTAGGCTATTGACAGGCGACCCCCAAAATGTACTCTACCGATGATGTGATGACGCGGCCGCGGATTCGCCGCGAATAGGCCCATTCGGCCGCGGATCCACGGCCTTTTGGTGGTATTGCAGCATTAAATTTCAAGGTTTGTTTGGTGCTGGATTTTTGGAACATTTCTGATGTCTGGAATATTTTTATACTTTCTTGTTCACTGCCAGATCACAAGTCTTGGTCTTGGCATATTTTTATAAGCACTTTTAGTAGTTCCGGTTCTTTTTCCTGGAATTTCCTGCACACAATCTCAAGACAAGTGTTGCGATATACAAAGATCATGCGTGCAATAATAAACACTCAATTTCCCTCAGAACGCCGGTTATAATGTATAACACATGTTATTTGGTATTTTACAGAAAAATTGCTAATATGTGCTATATTTATACCGAACACCTTTAGATGATTGCAAATAGTAGGGAAATTGATGTGTTAAAAATGCAATATTTTCGACTGACCAAATTCCCCCAAACTTAATTTTGGTCGTCTCGAGCAAACTTGTTTATTAAAAAGAGATGGAGAAAATATAAGAAAAAGAAAAACTAACTAGCACACTTTCATAGGCAACACGATTGCACTGAGCACGTGCAATAAGCTTTTAAACCTCTAGATGTCCCTAGTAGGAGGAGTGTTTTCTCCTGAGGCTTTTCAGCAGATTGCACCAATAAAATCCTATAATAAAAGGAAGACCGTGAAAGTTACATGTAAAGATAAGAATTATAAAAGAAAGACTTTGAAAATTAGAGTTTCCAACTACACTGGCATTTCAGTTGTCATGAGCCCTATCTTAATAGTCATGAAAAGATATTAGAAATCACATCATCCCTCAATAAAAATCGTCTTTATTCTTCATTCCTACCTTTCTTCGAAACATCGATCATATACCTTTACGTGTGTGTAAAAGACATACCTACACTCGGAGAATTCAATTCAAGCTATCATACTCTTGTCCATCTGTCTCAGTACTTTTTAATCGATGAATATTTTGATGGATTTGCTCACACATTTTTAATGCGACCGTTAATACTTCTTGAGATACTAACCGACCGATTACTCATATGATTGCTTATTAGGTGTATTAGTATTTTCCTCGTCTTGCACCACCTAAGGCTTAGCAGTGACTCCCAGACCAGTTGGTCTAAGGCACTAGGTGATGAAGCACCCTCGCTATATATTTTTTTATTGCTGCCTTGGCGATAAGAAAACCAGTGTTCATTTTTTTAACACCATTTTATCTTTTATTCATTTTTTATTTCCTTCATACTTTGGCTTTAAGAAAAGAGCATTTCAAGATATCCTCTACTATCCCGAGTTTCAAGACATGTGTAAGTGCGTATAATAGGGTATCAACGTTCAAATGTTTGGCTTCCAGAATAGGAACTATTTTTCAGACTTCTATCCTCAGATTAGTGACTTACTTCTTCTTACTAACCCTTGGGACAACGGCTCATAACTACTTATTACTAGTTCGTTTAAGAAATCTTCTAATTTTCTTGGTTTTCTTAAATTTTTCTAATTTTTTGGATTTAATTTTTCACTATCTAATCTTTTATTATATTATTTATGTACAAAATATTTTTTTTTCTTTCATTTTTTATATGTTTTGTGCTTATGCAAAGTATGATGCAAAGTATGATGCAAAGTGATGCGTAAATAAGCACAAACCTCCCCCAAACTTGTTTTCAACAGTGTCCTCACTGTTGTCTTCTACTAAACCTCAAAAAACCTGTAAGCCTGGGACAAAATTTATTAAAGGAGACAAAATATGATCGTGAAAATCCTCCCCCAAACTTATTCTTTGGGCTCACCATTTTGAGTAAAATTTTTTATTTTCAAGAGCCAGCTTATTACCCCCCCCCCCACTTGAGTTAAAAATTGTTAAGCTTTGAAAATCACAAGAAGGGGTCAAAAATTACGGTTCAATGCCAAGCTTTGCAAATACCGAACGTCAACACCAACCATTCAAAGATTTTATCAGTGTAGTTCACCGGTTGGTGGAAGAACAAGTTGAAAAGAGCCAAGAAGAAGTGGGGAAAAGGTAAGTGGTGGAATAGAATGTATTTGCGTCTCATTTTGGAGAGACGACACAGTGATTGTGATGGATTACTTGCATTCTCATGATTGTCAAGAAGAAGGGGTGGAGGTTCAATTTCTTTGTGGAGTTGATTCATCTCAACACCCGTATTTGCTAAAAATGCGAGCTCATCAGCGAATATTTCCTCAAAACTCTCATCGATACCCCGAAGAATAATGTCATCAAAAAGCGCGGGGTGATCTTCAGACTCCAAAAACGGTTCATAATCAGTGTTAGTTGTTGACCCGGACAACTCAGTGGAAGAGTCCGTATGTGTATGATACATAGTTGGGTCAAACAACAACATATGAAAAGAGTCATGATCAGTATCATGCGGATCGTCAAATTCGCTACTGTCGACATCCAATAATTCGACAGAACAGACCTGAGCAGTAAGTTCGGAGGGTACACTTCCCAACTTGTAAATGTTCGGCTCAATTGACATTTTTTCGAAGGATAGGGTAATAGAGCCGTTACGACAGTTGATTATAGCATTGGAAGTGGCCAAAAAGGGGCGACCAAGGATCACCGGAATTTGATTCCGTGGGTTTGCTACAGGCTGTGTATCAAGTACAATAAAGTCCACAGGGAATACAAATTCCTCAATTTTTATTAACACATCCTCCGGCTCACCCCTAGGTTTGGTGATTGATCGGTCGGCCATTTGGAGAGTGCTGTGAGCTGGTTTGAACTCTTCGATCCCTAGCTGCTCATAAACCGAGAAAGTAAGCAAGTTAACACTTGCGCCAAGGTCAAGTAGAGCACGATTGATGTGTTTATCTCTAATAGAAATTGAAATAGTAGGATAGTCAGGATCCTTACGTTTCCTAGGTAATTGTTGGGGAAAATTTGTGTCTACGGTCTTTGACATGAATACCTTCTTTGGCACTTGGGTCTTCCTCTTCCGAGTGCACAAGTCTTTAAGAATTTTCGCGTAAGCGGGGACTTGTTGGATAGCATCTAGAAAAGGGATGTTGATATTAACCTGTTTAAAGATTTCAGTGATCTTCTCCATTTGCGGACTTAGTCTGTTTCCCCTTAAACGATTTGGATAAGGAGCTTTAGCAATAAGAGCGGGGTCCAACATTGGAGAAGATCGTGTGGGTATGAATGATCTATTAATAGGAGTGGGAATCGTATTTGGTGGACTAGAAGAGGTTTGCTGAGGTGTCGAGCCTTCGGGAAAACGGAGAATAGGCTCGGAAGAAAATGGTGGGGTAGACGAACTGGGGTCAGAAGTAGAAGCAGAAGTGGAAGGAAAAGTCTCAGCCGGGGTATCATCAATTGATTCTTCATTATTATTATCAATCTCTTCATCGACATGGTTGTCAAGCACTCTTCCAGATCTCATCGTAGTGATAGCGTTCACATGATATGAATAGCCAGGATTGGGTAAAGGTTGAGCTAGAAGTTTCCCTTTCTCTCTAGCACTCAATCCGGCATTTATACGGGCAATTTGTGCTTCCATCGATTTGATACTCTCACTTTGGGAGTCAGAGTTTTTCTCGATTTTATCGACGGAAGAATGAAGATTTTCCGTAACTTGCATGAAATTTGTCAAAAGCAAATTCACGGTTTGTGCGAGTGAAGTGGATTCATCAGTACCGGTCAACTGCAAAGGATTATACGGTGCATGTGTGTTGACCGGATTGTGAAAGTTTTGTGATTGGAAGGGGTGCTGACTTATTTGAAGTGGTTTCTGTTGTTGTGGAGGAACCCTTTGGAAATTGTTTTGATTTAGAACCGTGTTTTAAGTTTGTGATTGGTTCCAAGCAAAGTAAGGGTGATTCCTCCAACCCTGATTATAAGTGGAAGAATACGGATCGCTTCTAGGTCTTTGTTGGAAAGCAGCATTGGTATGCTCATGACCTTGAAATGGAGAATTTAAAGGAATTCTTCCGTAAGATGTGATGGATCATAACAGCATCCACAGACAGTTTTGGGGAGTGATATCTGATTTAGGGCGGCTGCTAAAAATTTATTTTCCATAGTTTCGAGTTTTTTTTGCATTGCTGACATTTCAGCTCTAACTCCTATGGAAACATTAGATTGGTTATTTCCACCCCTAGACGATGACTGACTTACACTCTCCCACTGTAAAGATTTTTCAGCGAAATCTTGTAAGAATCTCCAGGCTTCACCATCATCTTTAGTCTAGAAGGTGCCTTGACACATGGATTCAAGGGTCTGTTTTGTGGTAGGATTAATGCCCTCATATATGATTCTGCACAGATCCCATCTAGGGATTCCGTGATGTGGACATTGAACTAAAAGATCCTTGAAGCATTCAAAAGACTTCGAGAATGGTTCATTTGGAAGCTGGGTAAATTGATTTATTTCGCTACGGACTCGAACTGTCTTATGATTGGGGTAGAATTTCTTTAGGAAAGCTGCGATGAATTCTTCCCAGTTTGAAATAGAATGTGCGGTTGTGTTATAAAACCACTTCTCGGCTATACTGAACAAAGTGAATGCGAGAAGACGTAGACGCATAGCATCCACAGAAAGCTGTGAAGTACACATCATAGCGCATACATTTTCAAATTTGGTAATAAAGACATATGCGTCTTCAGACTCGAGACCGTGATATTTGGGTAGAAGATTGATGTATTAGGGTTTGATTTCAAAATTGTCCCCATTGGCTGGTGGAATTGTGAGAAAGGTCGAAAGAGGACCTCGCATAGGGTAACATCTCTCTTAGAGAGAGATGCGGGGCGGATTCTGCGCACCTGCAGATGGTGGAAGAGTAGTGTTAAAGAAGTTCGATGGAGAATTGTCCATCGAAGTGGGTGTGGTAGGGGGTAAAGAAAAAGTAGACATAGAATTACCGACTTCGGAGTCGGTAGGAGTAACGCGGACAAGACGGGAACTAGAATCCCGTGTCCAGCCGAGCATGCACTAAAGGGTTTAGCATAAGTGGCAGCGTTAAGTGATAATTAAGGAAAAGATGAGTTTGGTGTTTGTTTCGAAAAAGATATGGATTTTTGAAAAAAACAAATCACAAACAATGCACAAGCAACCCTAAATCTAGTGGTCACCTAGGTCAAGTCTCTAGACCGCTCCTAGACTTCCAGAAGACAAGTCGCAAGATAGATCCTCTACTGTCTCTTTGTCCCTCCTGTGGCAAGGTAAGTGCCAGGTAAGTGGGAGGTTCTCCACTACGTAAGTAGTGGGCCTAATTAAGTAACCACTTTCCTTAGACACACTTGCCTTAGACACAACAAAAGAAACGCGGATAAGCAATAGATTACCCACGACCTCCTTCTGTCTTAAGTGAGCGCGACGGTCGGTAGAGTCATGTCTAGATATTTTTTAGTTAATGAGGGTGATGCGGATGCAGTTTTGTGATTTTTGGGGCTTAGGAAGGGTAATGAACTGCCCACCTAATCTGAATTTGGTCTTTGCCTCTTAATTTCCATATTAAAAAAAATGTAAACAACCAAGTTCAAACACACACAATTTTTTCTTTTTGCGGCGCTGCAATTTTTTGCAAAGAATCCGGCAGAAATTGGTTAATGGAGCAGAGCAAGGAGGAGATAAGAAAGTAAGATGTATACCAGAGGATTTTGAAACAGTGAAGCCCTAGGATCACCGCGGAACCGCCGCGAAGAGCACTATATTGCCACGGAAACACGGTTGGAAAGTGAGATCTCTGCATAGAATTTCTTGCAGATGCTCCTGTTCACTTACGGAACTCTCTGGAATATTCAGAAAAGTTTTCCTCTCGCTCCAGAGATTCCATATTTCCTCGCAACAAATCACAACAAATCGTTAAGCGCTTGTGCGAATTTTGATCAAAAAATTCTGATGGAGTAATAAATCTTTCAACTCAAATTACAAAAACGAACAAATTAGCACACGATCCCCGGCAACGGCGCCATTTTATTGATCTTAAATCCTCGATGTCGTATATAAGATGATGTTTCACAACCAAAAAAATTTGTAATCCGCAATCAATAACAGTGTCAATTGTAGGTTCGTTAGCGAGTGCGGATCGTCCACAGGGAAAGTGTGATTTGACCGATCTTGTTTTAGTTGAGTTGAAATTTAAAGGATAAAAGAAAATTGTTGAAGAATTGTGAAATTTAGTTTCAAGAATTATCAAGAAAATAAAGATCAAGAATCAAGAATTGTCAAGATGATATCCAAATCGAATGAATTATCAAGATTTGTAAAGAGGCTCATAGGAATCGATCCAATCGATAGTGATGATGAAGAATTATGATTAAAAATTCTTATCTATTGTTGATTTGTTACTAGATCGATGACGATCAACGAGATTTAGGGATCTCTTGAAGAAACTAGGGTTTCTCCATCATCATCTCTTGTCCATTCATTGATTAGAATTCAAATTCTAGCCTCTAGGAAATTTAATCATCGATCATTGATCTCTAATTAAGAGCGAAAATATTGAAGAAAGCATCTCGCTCGAAACTAAGTTGTCGATGATTCAATTTCCTAAAGTTTACAAAACTCATAGGACTTAAGAATCGTTCAAGAATTTAATCATCGTCATCTATCCATTTTTTCGATTCCTCCATGAGCGGAGTTTTCACTCAAACATCATGAAAAGGAAAACAATCAAGAATTGAGAACCCTTCATAATGCTCAAATATAAAGAAAAGCAAGATCAAGAATTTTCAACTTTTATTATTCAACGTTTCGTTACAATTCACTCGAAGAATACAAGAATTGAGGAGAGAACTCGATCGTCGAACTAGTTTCGCATCGTCGTCGTGAGTCCCGGATCATCGTGGATCACTTGCTCAGATGAAGATCGGCGTTGCTTCAAAAAGGCTTGTTGAATGCTTGCTTGATTTGGTACTCGATGAATCTTGATTTGGCTTTGGAATTTGAATTCGGGCTAGGGTTTTGAGTTGCAAATTGTGTCACTCAAGTTACGGAATTTTGGCTCAATTTTCAGCAACCTTTGTAATGAAGCCTTGGGTCCCTTTATATAGCCTTCTCCTTTAGCTTCCCCTAGAAGCTTGATCTAGCTTCCTTTAAAAGCTAAGCTAGGTTTAGCATCTCTTACAAGCTTGGTAGTTATGAAAGAAGCTTCGAGATTAAGGTAGTTAGCTAGTTTGCTTGAGAATCTTGGTTGTTGAGAAGAACCTTCTAGATTTAGCTAGCTTGCTTGAGAAGCTTGGAGCTATTAGGCTTGTACAAGAAGCTTGGCTGTTAGAAAAGAAGCTTTTGGAGATCTCTGGAGAATGAAGTATCTTGAAGAAGTTAGGCTATTGAAAGAAGACCCCCAAGAATGTATTCTGCCGATGATGTGATGATGCAGTCGCGGATCCGCCGTGAATAGGCCCATTCGGCCGCGGATCCGCGGCCTTTTGGTGGTATTGCAGCATTAAATTTCCTGGTTTGTTTGGTGCTAGATTTTTAGCACTTTTCTGATGTCTGGAATATATTTATACTTTATTGTTCACTGCCAGATCACAAGTCTTGGTCTTGGCGTATTTTTATCAGCACTTTTAGCAGTTCCGGTTATTTTTCTTGGAATTTCCTGCACACAATCTCGAGACAAGTGTTGCGATATACAAAGATCATGCGTGCAATAATAAACACTCAATTTCTCTCAGAATGCCGGTTATAATTTATAACACATGTTATTTGGTATTTTACAGACAAATTGCTAATATGTGCTATATTTATACCGAACACCTTTAGTTGATTGCAAATAGTAGGGAAATTGATGTGTTAAAAATGCAATATTTTCGACTGATAAACGACGTTGTGGTGAAAAGCAAATCATACAAGGAACATTTAGAGCATCTGAAGACCGTATTTCAACGCCTTCGGCAATACAACTTGAAGATGAACCTCTCAAATGCGCGTTCGGAGTTTCCTCGGGCAAATTCCTAGGATTCATCGTACGACATCAAGGCATCGAGATAGATCCGTCAAAGATCAATGCGATTATGGAAATTCCTCCGCCAAGGACTCTCAAGCAATTGCGGTCTCTCCAAGGGAAGCTCGCGTATATCCGGCGATTTATAGCCAATCTCTCAGGAAAGTGCCGTCCTTACAGTCACCTAATGAAGAAGGGAACCCCGTTCGTCTGGGATCAGAAATGCCAAAGCGCACTGGACGAAATCAATCAATACCTACAGAATCCTCCAGTGCTAACTGCTCCGGTAAAAGGAAAGCCCCTTATTCTGTATACAACCGTCCTTGAAGATTCCTTAGGCGCATTATGGGCACAGGAGAACGACCAAGGGTAGGAGAGAGCCCTCTCCTATTTGAGTCGAGTTCTCCTGGGAGCAGAAAGCAATTACTCTCCCATTGAAAAACATTGCCTGGCGTTGATCTTCGCAATAACAAAGCTCAGACACTATACGTTGGCACATGAGGTCCGTCTCATATCAAAGGTGGATCCTCTCAAGTATTTGATGTCAAAAGCCATATTAACAGGGCGGCTCGCTAAATGGGCCCTGCTCTTGATGGAATTCTCAATAACTTATCGGCCTCTTAAGGCAGTGAAAGGCTAGGCCACCGCCGACATCCTCGCTGAGCATCCAATACCTGTCGATTCTCCTTTGAATTATAAACTGCCAGACGAACATGTGTTTGACACGATCGACGGGGATGACACCCGGTGGGAACTCTATTTTGACGGAGCGTCTTCCATGAAGAAGCACAAACAAGGCAAGCCCATAACCAAATCAGGGGTAAGCCTCATCTGCGTGACTCCATAAGGAGGAATAATGCGCTTCGCCTTCTCCTTGACAGAGCCGAGGACAAACAAAGAAGCTGAGTATGAAGCTTTGATAGCAGGTCTCGAGATCGCCATCGACATGGGAATTGAAAACCTGCTCATATACGGAGACTCCCAGCTGGTCGTTAGTCAATTGTACGGTGACTACCAAACGTGTAAGCCAGAGTTGGTGAAGTACGGCGAGAGAGTACAGCAACTGCTAATTCAGATTCCTTCCTACACCTTGGAAAGCATACAACGTGTGGAAAATAGCAAGGCGGATGCATTAGCCAAGCTCGCTAAAGAACTGGCTGACGAAAACCTCGATGACGTGAGGATCGTTGTGCAAAGCCGTCGGGTTCTTACACCGGCAGAAATATCTCCAGAGTCGTCCGAAGAAAAGGGAGCGACCGAGAAAACGACTCTACAAGTAAAAGACCAGGAAAAGGCTATGGATTGGAGGGAAGTCTTTATAAACTACTTCAAATCCCGCCGAACACCTGAAGATGTGCCCTCGATACATCAGCTTATGAAACGAGCTATGTCTTTCGCTTTCATCAATGATACTTTGTATAAAAGGTCATTTGATTCTCTATGGCTAAGATGCCTGGGGCCTGAAGAGGCAAAGAGAGTCGTCCAAGAAACTCACGACGGACTCTGCGGTTCTCACCAAGCCGGGCCGAAGATGCAGCTGGAGATCAAACGGATGGGTTATTATTGGCCCACGATGATCCAAGACTGCCTCAAATATGCGAAGCAGTGCCATTCGTGCCAGATTCATGGGGACTTTGTCCATCAGCATCCAAATCCACTACATCCAATAGTGGCAAGCTGGCCGTTCGAAATGTGGGGGAATGAAATAATCGGCCCCATCGAACCAGCATCGTCCAGAAGACATCGATTCATTTTGGCGACAACTGATTACTTCTCCAAATAGGCAGAAGCGGTACCGCTGAGGGAAGTGAAGACGGAGAATATCCTCCATTTCTTCAAGACACACGTCATTTATCTGTTTGGAACTCCACGATGGATTATCTCCGATAACGGGCCAGCCTATAGAACAGCATAACATAGACTGGAGATACTCTTCGGTCTATAATCCCCGAGCTAACGGTCTAGTTGAGGCTTTCAATAAGACCTTGACAAAGATCGTGAAAAAGTCGGTGTCTCGAAATAAGAAGGACTGGCATGAGAGGCTGCATGAAGCTCTCTTGGCGTATCGAACTATGTTCAAAACGGCCACGAACACAACGCCGTACGCATTGGTATTCGGTACAGAAGTAGTATTCCCCCTCGAGATAGAGTTACCCTCTCTACGAGTGGCAGTTCATTATGAGCTAACGGAAGAAGAGAATGCTCAATTACGGATTAAGGAGCTCGATGCCCTTGATGAAACCCGGCTCATAGTGCAACAAAATCTCGAGGCTTATAAAGCAAAGATGACGCACTCATACGAAAGATTGACTTGGCCGAGGACATTCTGCCAAGGCGAACTCATGCTAGTAATCAAAAGACCTATAATCCCTAATCGGGCCAAGCGGGGGAAATTCGAGCCGAACTATGAAGGCCCGTATATCATAGACAAGGTCTACCAGGGTGGGGCCTACCTACTCATGGACATGCATGGCGAAAGGCCCTTCAGGCCAATAAATGGTCGCTTCCTGGAAAAGTACTACGCTTGACGAGTCACGGCCTAGGTCAATGATAGATGGCGACGACTATGTCCGCTCGCTAACTTCTTAAGCCCAAACTCTATAAGGACTAGCCGTCTAACGGACCGAAACGTCGTTAAAACTAACAACGGACCGAAACGTCCTTAAAACTAACAATGGACCGAAACGTCCTTAAACTAACGATGGACTACTATGTCCTAAAACTATCTGTTGACCGAGACGTCGACAAACTACTGTAGACTGTAGCATCCCAAGGCTGATACAAAAAAGAAAGAAGAATAAAAGAAGAAGAAAAAAGAAGAAAAAGAAAAAACGGTATGTCCATAAGAGAAATGGGCACGGTTGAAAACCCGAGAGGGATCCGTGAGTAAAAACAGCAAGGCTACCGGCGAGTTTTGTGAAAACCCGAAAGGGCGCAATCTGGTTAAAAGACACTTGCAAGGTCCTCTCGACCTCGTGAGGAGAAACCACCTGTGTGAGATCCTTACGATCCACAAGGGAGCAACACACTTAGGGATCCCCACGATTCCTAAGGAGAAATTCCACTTGCGAGATCCTCACGACTCGTAAGGAGAACCATCTTATGAGACCCTCACGGCTCATAAGATTCAAAAGTCTTAAGCTACAGGGATCTGAACTTGTTCTTAAGCGGCCACCACAACCTCCAATTTTTCCCTACAAGCAGCTCAATGCCGACCCTTGTATACAATCCACGGTCGCGAATAAACATTTCCCTAACAAAGCCCCATCCGTGACTAGGGATATGTTTATACAATGAACAACCCTTATAAGTCCTCTCGACTTAAAAGGAGAAAATACTCTTGTAAGATCCTTACGACTTACGAGAAGCCATAAACTTAGGAGTCCTCATGATTCCTAATGAGAAAACGCACCTACGAGATCCTCACGACTCGCAGGGAGAAATACCTTTATAAGACTCTTACGGCTCATGAAATCAAAAGCCTTAGTCAACAGAATCCTAACCCTATTCGCTAAGCTACCTTTGTTCGACATCGACAAAGGCAAATGATGATTCTCTCCTGGAAATATTGAAGTTGTAGCGGTGCTGATGCCGAAATCGGTGTCTAATTCCAAGCATGCAGTAAGAAGCTATCGAGCCACACATGCAAACGAAATAGCCGAAATGATGGAGCAACTTTCAACAAAATCAACAAGTAAAAATGTATGCATGAAAAATAGCCGAAATGATTGGGCAACTCGCAATAAAAAGCAGCGAGAAAATAAAATAGCTGAAATGATTGGGCAACACGAAAAATAGCCGAAATGATTGGGCAATCGCGACCTTCGCGATATAAAAGCTGAAATGATAGAGCATCGCGGAAAGAAATAAAATTAAATGAAATTTGTGCCCTACAGGTGATATCATATCGATCCCTATATACAATCCAGGAACACAAACAAAGGAGGAATCACACCTTCCCTCCCCTGGCTCCATCAGAAAACGAAGCTAAATCTCAACGGTTCTGGGATAGCCCAGAGATCATCAACAACGTTCCTCTCCACTCCATCAAGATTCAGAAGCTGTAATCAACCGTGGAGACAAAGCCCCTACTCAAAATCTCGATGTCTCCCAGACAACTTGGAAACCAATTCGATATTCGTCTCATTACAACAGACGATACGTCATCCACATGACCCCATCACGGAAAAACATCATCCACATGACCCCGTCGCGGAAATACGTCATCCACATGACCCCGTCTCGGAAATACGTCATCCACATGACCCCGTCTCGGAAATACGTCATCCAAATGACCCCGTCGCGGAAATACGTCAACGACATGACCCCGTCTGGGAAATACGTCATCCACATGACCCCGTCGCGGAAACACGTCATCCAATGACCCCGTCGCGGAAAAACGTCATCCAAATGACCCCGTCACGGAAATACGTCATCCACATGACCCCGTCTCGGAAATACGTCATCCAAATGGCCCCGTCGCGGAAATACGTCATCCACATGAACCCTTCTCGGAAATACGTCATCCACATGACCCCGTCATGGAAATACGTCATCTACATGACCCCGTCTCGGAAATACCTCATCGACATGACCGCGTCGCGGAAATACGTCATCTACATGACCCCGTCGTGGAAATACGTCATCCACATGACCCTGTCATGGAAATACATCATCCACATGAACCCGTCATGGAAACACGTCATCCACATGACCCCGTCTAGGAAATACGTCATCGACATGACCCCATCACGGAAATACGTCATCGACATGACCCCGTCATGGAAACACGTCATCCACATGACCCCGTCGTGGAAATACGTCATCCACATGGCCCCGTCGCGGAAATACGTCATCCACATGACCCCGTTTCGGAAATACGTCATCTACATGACCCCGTCTATGAAATACGTCATCCACATGACCCCATTGCGAAAATAAGTCATCCACATGACCCCATCTCGGAAATACGTCATCGACATGACCCCGTCTCGGAAACACGTCATCCACATGACCCCGTCGCGGAAACACGTCATCCACTTGACCCCGTCTCGGAAATACGTCATCTACATGACCCCGTCATGGAAACACGTCATCCATATGAACCCGTCATGGAATACGTCATCCATATGACCCCGTCGCGGAAATACGTCATCCACATGACCCCGTCTCGGAAATACGTCATCCACATGACCCCGTCATGGAAATACGTCATCCAGATGACCCCGTCGCGGAAATACATCATCGACATGACCCCGTCACGGAAACACGTCATCCACATGTCCCCTTCACGGAAATACGTCATCCACCTGACCCCGTGGCGGAAATACGTCATCCAAATGACCCCATGGACGAAATACGTCATCCACATGACCCCATATCGGAAATACGTCATACACATGACCCCGTCGTAGAAACACATCATCCACATGACCCCGTCGCGGAAACACGTCATCCACATGACCCCGTCATGGAAACACGTCATCCACATGACCCCGTCGCGGAAACACGTCATCCACATGACCCCGTCGCGGAAATACGTTATACAAATGACCCCGTCATGGAAATACGTCATTCATATGACCCCGTCTCGGAAATACGTCATCTACATGACCCATTCACGGAAACACGTCATCCACATGCCCCCGTCGCGGAAACACGTCATCCACATGACCCCGTCGAGGAAATTCGTCATCCACAGGACCCTGTCTCGGAAATACATCATCCACAGGACCCCGTAGCGGAAATACGTCATCCACCTGACCCCGTCGCGGAAATGCGTCATCCACATGATCCCGTCTCAGAAATACGTCATCCACATGACCCCGTCGCGGAAAGACGTCATCCACATGACCCCGTCGCGGAAACACGTCATCTACATGACCCCGTGCGGAAATACGTCATCCAACGACTCCGTGGAACATGGCCAAAGTTAACATTTACCCCGTGGGAAACGCCTGGAGCAACTTCTGACGCCGTGAAATGCGGATAGCGTCAATCTCATTGAACACTTATGGGTCCTCTCGACTCATAAGGAAGAAAACTTTTTTATAAGATCCTTACGGCTTATAATGGAAACGCACTTAGGAATCCTCTTGATTCCTACGGAGAAAATACACCTACGAGATCCTCTCGACTCGTAGGGAGAAAGTTTTTATGATACCCTCATGGCTCATGAAGTTGAAAAGTCTTAGGTAGAAGATCTGAACCTGCTTCCTAAGCCATCACTACCTCTCGGAGAGTTCAAGATAAAATGTTCTTTATTATCTAAAGGCCACACTTGCCAGAATAACATACCAACAACACAACAAAGAGAAGAAAACGACAGTGGGAGATAAGAAAAATGTGTCTTTATTCATGAACTCAATTGAATACAAGATACATCATATAAAAGAATAAAAATGGATACTTGTTATTCAAAGATTACAAGTGTTTAATTGATACAAAGGCAGTTACTGAGAAGGAGGCGTTTTCAATAAGTCAGGCAGTTGCTCGCGCACTCCTCTCAACTCCTTTTCAAGGTCAGCCGCCGCAGCCAGCTCCGCTTCGATTCGAGCACGTTGCTGTAAGCACGATGAAATCTTCTCATCGATTTCCCGTTGGGCAGCTTCGCGACTCTACGTAACCTGCTCAATGAAGTTGAGTTTCCGCCTCAATGCCAGCCCGTCCGAAATACATCGCTGCAAATTATCAAAGACGGCTCTCAGTTTCGCGGCGTTCGCTTCGACCTGGGCACGCAATTGGAAAGACTCAGCAAAAGTTGCCTCACTTTGCTTTCGTTTGAGGATTGCCTCTTGTTCGAAATGACGAAGGAGAAGGGCACTTTGCTCAACCCATGTAGCCCGCTGGGAATTCACGGCCAGAATCTCAGGAGCAGGACGTCTAAGCTCAAGCTCATGCAGGCAGGCCTCAATCTTCCTGCAGTGATAACCCAAGACTCGACGATGCCTTCATTATGGAAGTTCATAAGCATCGCCAACATTGGATTAACCTTAGCAGCAAAATCTGCAACGAATGTAGGGGCCTCCGCATCAAGCTCCTCGACGTACTCGCTCAACATAGGCAGGCTGGTCGCAGCTCCTTTGGAAGATGGACATCTAGAAAAGGGCCCTGCCGGCATTATGATGCGAGACTCGAACGGAGCTAGAGTCGACGTGATCGCTGCGAAATAAATCATAGTCAGATGTCAGCTCAAGAAATAAAGAAAATACATGAACAATAGAGTCTACTATACTGGCTGCAACAGGGGGCAGAGCTGGGAGTACTGGTGGCGCAACGATACCCTTGTCCCATCCTTCAATTTGTAAGGCTACAAGCAATACAAAGAAGAATTAGCAATAACGTGACTGCCTTTTAAAGAAAGGACGTCGGTTAGAAAAGATACTCACCGACACCAGCGGGCGGACTAATCTCTGACTGGAAAGAAAAGTGTGGGTGTAGCATCTGATACAGGTGATCAAAAAGGACTCCTGCAAGGACGCAGTAATGCAATGTCAGTACATAAGTTATACAGCCTAGAAATAAGACTGATGGGTCATAAATCCGCACCTTCCAACATCTGAGATGGTACGAGAGAAGGTAGAGGAGTGGTCACCGTCAAAGCGGTAACTGATGTCAATACCTCGGGTAGCGCAACCTCAATGCTTGCCACACCCGCATTAGAAACGAGATAAATACTGTCAGGAAAGATTGAAAGGGATTGCAGAATAAAAAGAGAAGCAATGACCCAAAATCTACCTGGTGAGTCGCCGGTCGGAACCGCAACAAGGGCGTCACTTGATTCAGCGACTGCTTCACCCTCGTACATCGGAATGGTTTCGCCGCCCATGGCTTCATCCCCTGACTCCATGAGAATCATCGTGATACTCGCAGCGCTCGGCAATGGCAGAGAGCCGCAAAGGGAAAGAGCCACGATTGGAGCAGTTCCAGACTCTTGAGAAAGCGTGGCCACTTCAGGCTCAATGGTTGCCGCCATCTCACCCACCACTACCTCGAGCTCGGCAATTGTAGCCAACTCGCCTACCGCTGGCTCGGGTTCGGCGATCATGGCTACCTCCTCTACCACTACCCCAGGCCCAGTCGTCGCCGCCACTTCTTCGGTAAGACTCGGCCCAGCAAGATAGGATATATGAGAATTGAAAGTTAAAATTTTGACGACATAACCCAATGTCACGTTACCTTGAGTTGGTCTTCCGTTTGCTTCCCGAGCCGCACGTGTTTCCTGTCTGTAGGCGGTGGACAAGGCAGCCGGAGCATCCTCTGAAGGAGTAGGGGCAGGGGTAGCGGTAGCGGTGCTCGAACCCGCACCCGCGGCCAAGGCGGCACTACGCTCCCTTACCGCATGCATTCTGCGCTTCCTTTCCGCTCGGGCCGTCAGAGCGGATCTTCTTGAAGCCTCCATCAATAGGACGTCATCGTCCACGCCAAGGGTTACCTCTGTAGCCGTCAAGGCATCCGTCATCGGTCGTTTGAGTAAGGCCGCATTCGGCAGTGCCGAGGAGGCCGGGACTTCGATGGCTGGCCCGGGAAGCATCTCCGTGTCACCTTGCGGGATTGGCATTGTAGGCCCTGCGATAAGATAAAGAAGGGGTCAGATTGTCTATAAGAAAGAAGAATGAATATGCAATGAGCCGAGAAATACCAATGCCCAGCAAAGCGCGAGTCCTCTCCTCCTCCTCAATGGTCCTAAGGGAAGCCGCTAGAGCCTCTTCAGTGGAAAAGACCGTTACAAAAGGAAAAATGTCAGTCAAAACATGATAATAAAAATATAATGTAATAGCAGAAGGTGCGACTGATGTTTACTTTATTACGCGAGGGTGGCCAGTCCCGCTTTTTGGCCTGCCGACAGCATAGAAGCTGCAATGGCGGCTTCGAGATCAGTATCTCCCGGCACTACGAATAGACCTTCGTTGGTCCCATATTCGCTCAGGCCTTCGTTATAAGGAGCATGAGGCTCCCGGCCGAGTACAGCGTCTATAAAGAGGATCGACTTCTTCTTGCTCTTCTGCGAGCGAGCTCCAGTCGGAGCCAGCACAAGCTTACGCTTGGTGGGCACTTTGGGGAGACGAGTCCCAATGTCTGAGCCCATACCAGACTCAAGGGAAGCTACATTTATCGTTTCCATGGGAGCACAGGGCACCGGTAGTACATCCACCGTCTCCACGGGAGCACGGGGCACCAGTAGCTCAGGCCTGTCGTAGGGGACTTCAATTACGGCAGCTTCTCATAGCGGAGGGAGGACAATGGTCCGTCGCTTCAATGGGACGTTTCGATCACCAGCAGGGGGTGCACCCTTGCGGTCGAGTAGCAGTCGCTTCTCCTCCCTGTTAACAGCGCCCATTACATGTTGGTACCAGGCCACGTGTACATTAAGGGCCTTCGGGACACAACTCGGTTTGCTGATAATGAAGTGAGACCCCGTGTTCAAGCGCATGATATGATGCAGCGCGCTCCGCATTCCCTCTTCGGTAGCAGCGTGTTCTACCAGGAAAGCCTCCAGCAGGACTCCCTGATTGTAACTCAGTAGCTGGGCAAAACGATGTGGGTTGTGATTGAAATGATTTTTGTGATGTGTAAGTTGGAAAATTGTAAAGAAATCACAACCAAAAATTATTTGACCGCAATCAACTACGGTGTCGGATTGTAGATTGTAAGTGAGTGCGGATCGTCCACAAGGACAGTGTAATCGTTCCTCTTTCGAATTAGATGAGTCGAAACTTTAATGAAAAGAAAACAAAACAATTCATGATTTGTAAATGAAGTTCAAGAATTAGAAAAATCTAGATCTAATAACAAGAAAAAGATAGAATCAAGAATTGAGAGTTTGTTGATTTTTCCAAACCAAATCTCAAGAATCGAAATGAGGCTCGTAGGAATCGATCGGATCTAGAGATGTGATGTAATCTTACAATTACGTATTTCTATCCTTCGATGAATTGATACTAGATCGATGATGATCGACGAGAATTAGGGATTTCTTGTGAAACTAGGGTTTCATCTTATCCCTTGTTCATTCGTCGATATCATTCACATTCTAGCCTCTAGTAAATTCAAGAAACGATCGTAGATCCCTAATTTCGAGCGATCACAATCAAGAAAGCATCGCAACGAAACTAGGTCATCGATTCTTTAACTTGCTAGGGTTTACAAAACTCGTAGGACTTAAAAATCGTTTAAAGATTTGTTACATCATCATTCTACAATCGTCTCGACTCCTTTACGAGCGGAGTTTTACTCAAACATCACAATAAGAACAACAATTACAAATTGAGATCTAATCATGATGCAAGAATTAAAAGAAAGCAAGATTAAAGAATTTCACCTTTTATTTATATCAACAATTTAGTTACATTCGCTCAAGAACTACAAGAGGAAGAATTCGATCGTCGATTTGGCTTCGCTCGTCTCCGTGGGACGCGGATCGGCTTGGATCACTTGCCCGATTGAAGATCAGCTCGGCTCCTAAAAGGTTGAAGACTTCTCGCTTGATTGGTACTCAAGATCTTGAATTTGGAGTGGAATTAGGGTTAGGGTTTCGCACAAGCCTTGTCACTAGACTTGTGGAAGAAGATGAAGAATTGAAGAAGACTAAAGATTAGCTAAAATTGATTACCTAAAGATTGATTAGCATTTAACTCTAGGTCTAGGTTCCTATTTATAGATAACTAACCCTAGATCTAGGATTTCAAATTCTAAGTTTCCCTCCTAAAGTTTGTTGAAGAAATTCAAATTTCCCTCCAAAAGTTAGTTAGGGGAGAAGCTTCTAGATGTGATTAGTTAGGAGGGAGCTTCTAGAAGAGGTTAGTTAGGAGCTTAATTAGGATTAGCCTTGCTTAATGATCTTTGCTGATCTGGCAGTAGCTTCGAGGGTATTCTAGAACTTGACATATCAGAAAGCAATGTGGGCCCAGAGTTTGAGATTCTGCACTGAATTTTGGGAGCTGAAGCTTTGGAACAACCGCGGATCCTCGGCCCAAGTAGGTTCCTGCCGCGGATCCGCGGCTACTTGTGGGCTTTGGGATTCTATTATTCTGGTACTTGTTTGGGATGTCTCATGGGCCTTCTTTTGATGTATTGATTTGTATTTCTCCATCTGAATTGCAAACAGATATGAAATGATTTTGTTGGCGTATTTTTTTATCAGCTCTTTTGCTTTTCTTCCGTATTTCCTGCACAGACTCAAGACAAGTGTTGCGCAAATACAGAAATGATGCGATGCCATGAAATGCGGTTAATTTCCCTTAAAGTGTCGGTTTAAAAGTCTAATACATGCAATCTGGTAATCTGTGATAGATTTGCTAATATGTGAAATATGAATACCGAACACTTTTAAATGTATGCAAATGTTAGGGAAATTGCCGGCTAAAATATACAATATTTTCGACTGATCAAATACCCCCAAACTTAATTTCGATCGTCTCGAGCGAATGTTTTATTAAAAAGAGAAGGCGAAAATAAAGAAAGAGAAAAAACTAACTAGCACACTTTCGTAGGCAACACGATTGCACTGAGCACGTGCAACAAGCCTTTAAACCTCTAGGTGTCCCTAGTAGGAGGAGTGTTGTCTCCTGAGGGTTTTCAGCGGATTGCACCCACAAAATCCAATAATAAAAGGAAGATCATGAATATTACATTTAAAGAAAAGAATTGTAAAAGAAAATCCTTGAAAATTAGGTTTTCCAACTAAGCTAGCTTTTCGGTTGTCATGAGCCCTATCTTAATGGTAATGAAAAGATGTCGGAAATCACGTCCTCCCTCAATAAAACATCGTCTTATTCTTCATTCCTATCTTTATTCCAAACATCGATCATATCACCCTGCGTGTGTGTAAAGACATCCCTACACCCGAAGAATTCAATTCAAGCTATCATACTCTTGCCTATCAGCCTCAGTACTTTTTAATTAATGAATATTTAGATGAGATTGCTCATACACTTTCATGCGACCGTTAATACTTCTTGAGGTACTAACCGACCGATTACTCATGTGCTTGCTTATTTGGTGTATTTTCCTCGTCTTGCACCACCTCAGGCATAGCAGTGACTCCCAGACCAGTTGGCCTTAGGACACTAGGTGAAGAAGCACCCTCGCTATATATTTTTATTGCTTTGGGTGATAACAAAACCAGTGTCCATTTTTCTCACCACTTTATATTTTATTCATTTTTTTTATATATTTCCTTATTACTTTTGGTTTTAAGACAAGAGCATTTCAAGGTATCCTCTACTATCCCAGGCTTTAAGACGTGTGTAAGTGCGAATAGCAGGGTAGCAACGTTCAAAATGTTTAGCTTCCAGAATAGAAACTATTTTTAAGACTTATTTTTATCCTCAGATTAGTGACGTCTTTCATCTTACAAACCCTTGGGACAACGGCTCATAACTACTTATTACTAGTTCGTATAAGAAAACTTCTAATTTTCTTGGTTTTCTTAAATTTTTCTAATCTCATGGATGTAATTGTTCACTATCTAATCTTTTATTATCTTATTTATGTAAAAAAAATATTTTTATAATTTTGAAAATTTTTAAATTTTTATAGGTTTTCAAAAATGTTTTGTGCTTATGCAAATGATATGCAAATGATGCGCAAATAAGCACAAACCTCCCCCAAACTTGTTTTCAACAGTGTCCTCACTGTTGCCATCTGCTAAATCTCGAAAAACCTGTAAGCTTGGGAGGAATTTATTAGTGGGGGCAAAATATTTAAGTGAAGAACCTCCCCCAAACTTATTTTTGGCTCAAAATTTTGTAAAAAATTTTCTTTTCAAGAGCCAGAAAAATTATACCCCCCCAAACTTTGAGTTATGCAATGTTATTCTTTGAAAATCATATGAGGGGGTCAAAAATCAGTGGTCGATGCCAAGCTTTGCAAAGACCGAAGGTTAACACCAACCATTCAAAAATTTTAACAATGCAGTGCTCGGGTTGGTGGAAGAAGAAGTGGGGAAAGGGTAAGTGGTGGAATAGAATGTGGGTGCGTCTCATATTGGAGAGACGATGCAGTGAATGTGATGGATTACTCGCATTCTTTTTACAATTCAAAAGAAGGGGTGGAGGTTCAATTGCATTGATTGGGAGATGATTCATCTCAACACCCGTGTCATTCGAAAATGCGAGTTCATCAGCGAAGATTTCCTCAAAAGTTCCATCAATACCCCGAGAAATAATGTCATCACAAAATACGGGGTGATCTTCAGACTCTAAGAACAGTTCATAATCCGTGTTAATTGTTGACCCGGACATCTTGGTGGAAGAGTCCGTATATGTATGATACATAGTTGGGTCAAACAATAACGTATGAAAAGAGTCAAGATCAGTATAAAGAGGATCATCAAATTCGCTGCTGTCGACATCCATTAAGTCGAGAGAACAAACATGAGCAGTAGGTTCGGAGGGTACACTTCCCAACTTGTAAATGTTCAGCTCTATTAACCTATTTCCGAAAGATAGGGTCATAGAACCATTACGACAGTTGATAATAGCATTGGAAGTGGCCAAAAAGGGGCGACCTAAAATCACCGGAATTTGATTCCGTGGGTTCGCTACAGGCTGTGTATCAATTACAATAAAATCCACAGGAAATATGAATTCCCCGATTTTTATTAACACATCCTCCAGTTCACCCCTAGGGTTGGTGATTGATCGGTCAGCCATCTGGAGAGTGCAATTGGTTGGCTTCAACTCTCCGATTCCTAATTGCTCATAAACTGAATATGGAAGCAAGTTAACACTAGCGCCAAGATCTAGTAGAGCACGGTTGATGTGTTTTTCCCCAATAAAAACGGAAATAGTAGGATATCCTGGATCCTTACGTTTCCTCGGTAATTGTTGGGGGAAAGCCGTGTCTATTGTTTTTTCCATAAAAATCTTCTTGGGCACTGGATTCTTCCTCTTCCTAGTGCACAAGTTCTTAAGAGTTTTCGCATAGGACGGAACTTGTTGGATGGCATCTAGGAGAGGGATGTTGGTGTTTACTTGCTTAAAAATGTTCATAATCTTCTCCATATGTGGACTTGGTGTGTTAGCCCTTAACCGATTAGGATAAGGTGCTTTAGCAATAAGCGCTGGGTCCATCATAGTAGAAGGAAGTGGGCGTGGAACCGATCCCAGAATAGAAGTGGGGATCATCCGTGGAGGGGTAAAAGAGGTGGGCTGTAGTGGCGAGCCTTTTGGGAAATGAAGAATAGGCTCGGAAGAAGATGGTGGGGTAGAAGAACTGGGGTCAGAAGTGTGTGTGTGAGGAAAGGTCTCAGCCGGGGTGTTATTGATTGATTTATCAGTATCATCAAACTCTTCCCCAAGGTGATGGTCAAGCACTCTTCCAGATCTCAACGTGATCTCATCCACATGATGTGAATAGCCAAGATTAAGTAAAGGTTGAGCTGGAAGTTTCCCTTTCTCTCCTGCACTCATTTCGGCTTTTAGTTGTGCAATTTGTTCTTCCATCGATTTGATGTTCTCATTTTGAGAGTTAATGATCTTCATTACATTCTGGACGGAAGATTGCAAACTTGCCGTCCCTTGGATGGATTGTTTCATGAAAGTATCCAAGGTTTGTGCTAGTGCAGAGGTATTATCTGTACCGGTCAATTGCAAAAAATTTTCATGTGGTGCAAAAGTGTTGGCCGGATTTTGGAAATTTTGTGCTTGGAAGGGGTGCTGACTCAAAAGAAGTTGTGGGTGCTGTTGTGGTGGAGGGGCCCCTTGGAAATTGTTTTGGTTTGGAACCGTGTTTTGAAATTGTAAGTGGTTCCAAGCAAAGTTAGGGTGATTCCTCCAACCCTGATCATATGTGGAGGAAGATGGATCGTTTCTAGGTCTTTGAAATGCGGCATTTGTATGCTCATAACCTTGAAACGGACACTCTTCTGTCAAGTGAGGCGGATCAGAACAACAACCACATACAGTTTTGGAGAGTGATATTTGACTTAGGGCGGCAGCTAAAAATTTATTTTCCATATTCTCGAGTTTCTTATTGATAGCTGCAATGTCAGCTCTAACTCCTATGGAAATATCATTGCCATCCTTAGATGATTGACTCACACCCTCCTACTGTAAAGATTTTTCAGCGAAATTTTCTAGAAAATTCCAGGCTTCCTTATCATCTTTGGTCATAAAGTTGCCTTGACACATGGATTCAAGGGACTGTCTTGTGTAAGGAGTAATGCCCTCATAAATGATTCGGCACAGTTCCCATCTCGGGATGCCGTGATGTGGACATTGGACTAACAGATCCTTGAAACGTTCAAGACATTTTGAAAATGTTTCATTTGGAAGCTGGGTGAATTGATAGATTTCGCTATGGACTCGAGCTGTCTTTTGATGTGGGTAGAATTTCATAAGGAATGCTTTGACGAATTCGTCCCAATTTGAAATGGAATGTGCGGTAGTGTTATATAGCCACTTCTTGGCTAAATCGCACAAAGTGAATGGGAGAAGACGAAGATGTAAAGCATTCACAGAAAGCTGTGAAGTACCCATCATTGCGCATACATTTTCAAATTTCATGATAAACACGTATGCGTCTTCAGAATCGAGACCGTGAAATTTTGGTAGAAGGTCGATGTATTGGGGTTTTATTTGAAAATTTTCCCCGTTGGCTGGTGGAATGGAAAGACAGGTGGAAAGTGGGCTTCGTGTTGGATAGCACCTCTCTTGGAGAGAGATGCGAGGTGGATTCTGCGCACCAACGGACGGCGACAGGGTAGTGGAAAAGAAATTCGATGGAGGTGGATCCATCGATGTGGGTGTGGTGGTGGGTAAAAGAAAGGTAAATGTAGAAATACCGACTTTAGGGTCGATCAAAGGGACGCGGACTTAACGGGCACTAGAAACCCGTGTCCAGCCTATCTTGCACTAAAAAGGGTTAGTACAAGTGGCAGCGTGAATTTATAATTAGGGGAAATGATATGAATGTGATTGGTGTTTGTATTGAAAATTGACACGGATTTTTGAAAATATGATGCAACAAATCAAATGCAACACACAAAACCCTAGAATCTAGTGGTCACCTAGGTCTGGCTCTAGACCGCTCCTAACTGCCAAAAGACAAGTCGCAGGATAGAATCCTCCACTGCCTCTTTGTTCCCCTGTGGCTGGATAAGTGCCAGGTAAGTGGGAAGGTACTCCACTACGTAAGTAGTGGGCCTAATTAAAAACCACTAGCCTTAGACACACTCGTCTTAGGCACCACAAGAAAACGCGGATAAGCAATGAATTACCCACGACCTCCTTCTGTCCTAATTGAGCGCGATGGTCCTTAGAGTCATCTCTAGATATTTTTTAGTTAATGTGGGTCAATGCGGATGCAGGTTTTGCGGTTTTCGGGGCCTAGGAAGGGTAATGAAATCCCCACCTAATTTGAATTTGGTCGTGCCCCTTAAATTTCCGTATTAATATGCAAACAACCAAAAGAATCAAAACACGTACAAATTTTATTTTGCTTTTGCGGCGCTGTGATATATTTGCAAAGAAACCTGCAGCAAAGTGTTAATTGGAGTAGATGAGGTAAGAGATAAGAAAGTACAGAGAGTTACTGAGCAAAATTGGTGCAGTGAATAGTCACCACAGCCACTCTTCCGCCGCAATTGAAGGCTAACGCCGCGGATCCGCCGCGGTCCAAGGTGATCTCTGCACGAAACTTTCACAGTAGGTTTCTGTTCACTTGAAAGGCTCTCTGGAATTTTCAGAATAATTTTTCTCCAGCTCCAATGATTCCAGATTTTCTCGCAACAAATCACAACACACGTATTAGGGTTTGTACGAGTTTAGATCTAAAAATTATGATGAAATAAATTGTTTAACTCAAATTTCAAAATACGAACTATTAATGCACTATCCCCGGCAACGGCGCCATTTGATTGAAATGATTTTTGTGATGTGTATGTTGGAAAATTGTAAAGAAATCACAACCAAAAATTATTTGACCGCAATCAACTACGGTGTCGAATTGTAGATTGTAAGTGAGTGCGGATCGTCCACAAGGACAGTGTAATCGTTCCTCTTTCGAATTAGATGAGTCGAAACTTTAATGAAAAGAAAACAAAACAATTCATGATTTGTAAATGAAGTTCAAGAATTAGAAAAATCTAGATCTAATAACAAGAAAAAGATAGAATCAAGAATTGAGAGTTTGTTGATTTTTCCAAACCAAATCTCAAGAATCGAAATGAGGCTCGTAGGAATCGATCGGATCTAGAGATGTGATGTAATCTTACAATTACGTATTTCTATCCTTTGATGAATTGATACTAGATCGATGATGATCGACGAGAATTAGGGATTTCTTGTGAAACTAGGGTTTCATCTTATCCCTTGTTCATTCGTCGATATCAGTCACATTCTAGCCTCTAGTAAATTCAAGAAACGATCGTAGATCCCTAATTTCGAGCGATCACAATCAAGAAAGCATCGCAACGAAACTAGGTCATCGATTCTTGAACTTGCTAGGGTTTACAAAACTTGTAGGACTTAAAAATCGTTTAAAGATTTGTTACATCATCATTCTACAATCGTCTCGAATCCTTTACGAGCGGAGTTTTAATCAAACATCACAATAAGAACAACAATTACAAATTGAGATCTAATCATGATGCAAGAATTAAAAGAAAGAAAGATTAAAGAATTTCACCTTTTATTTATATCAACAATTTAGTTACATTCGCTCAAGAACTACAAGAGGAAGAATTCGATCGTCGATTTGGCTTCGCTCGTCTCCGTGGGACGCGGATCGGCTTGGATCACTTGCCCGATTGATGATCGGCTCGGCTCCTAAAAGGTTGAAGACTTCTCGCTTGATTGGTACTCAAGATCTTGAATTTGGAGTGGAATTAGGGTTAGGGTTTCGCACAAGCCTTGTCACTAGACTTGTGGAAGAAGATGAAGAATTGAAGAAGACTAAAGATTAGCTAAAATTGATTACCTAAAGATTGATTAGCCTTTAACCCTAGGTCTAGGTTCCTATTTGTAGATAACTAACCCTAGATCTAGGATTTCAAATTCTAAGTTTCCCTCCAAAAGTTTGTTGAAGAAATTCAAATTTCCCTCCAAAAGTTAGTTAGGGAAGAAGCTTCTAGATGTGATTAGTTAGGAGGGAGCTTCTAGAAGAGGTTAGTTAGGAGCTTAATTAGGATTAGCCTTGCTTAATGATCTTTGCTGATCTGGCAGTAGTTTCGAGGGTATTCCGGAACTTGACATATCAGAAAGCAATGTGGGCCCAGAGTTTGAGATTCTGCACTGAATTTTGGGAGCTGAAGCTTTGGAACAACCGCGGATCCGCGGCCCAAGTAGGTTCCTGCCGCGGATCCGCGGCTACTTGTGGGCTTTGGGATTCTATTATTCTGGTACTTGTTTGGGATGTCTCATGGGCCTTCTTTTGATGTATTAATTTGTATTTCTCCATCTGAATTGCTACCAGATCTGAAATGATTTACTTGGCGTATTTTTTTATCAGCTCTTTTGCTTTTCTTCCGTATTTCCTGCACAGACTCAAGACAAGTGTTGCGCAAATACAGAAATGATGCGATGCCATGAAATGCGGTTAATTTCCCTTAAAGTGTCGGTTTAAAAGTCTAATACATGCAATCTGGTAATCTGTGATAGATTTGCTAATATGTGAAATATGAATACCGAACACTTCTAAATGTATGCAAATGTTAGGGAAATTGCCGGCTAAAATATACAATATTTTCGACTGATCAGGTTGTATCTCATGAATAACGCCGCATCATTTTTCCTGAATACAAGAAAGCCCGGCCTGATGGAGTACAAATGAAGAATCTCCCGGGCTTTCAACACGGAGGCCCCGTCTTTAAAAATGTCTCGCAGTGGGAGCACCGCCTTTGAAGTTTCCTGGCCGATGGTTAAGACTTTGTCTGTGAAAGACATACCATCTCCAGCCGTGCGGGGACGGAGGAGCAAGCCCCTAGCTTTCCATGGTGACGGACTCACGATGGAGGCGTCAACCAGCCGCATTATCCGTGGGAACATGCATCTATCATAAAAAGAAGGTCTTTTGTGGATGCCAAAGACCCCAAGCACGTGCAACTCCATCCATGAAGTGAAGTAATGCATCGGGAAGCTGGCAGGATGCACCCCGGGTTCAGTGGTATCCGCCGCTAAGCTAAGACCATGATATAGGTGGGCTAACCCGGCGATCCCGATGGCCACTTGTATTCCGGCAACCATGCGATGCGCGAGGTAAAAGATGGAAGGCCTCATGTAACGAGGATGCATAGGAAGCGCAAACCAGCTCAACCATAGCCCAAGAAATCCAAGAAAAAATGCTTCCTCATCAATGCCCGGAGCGGCGATTTCTGACAGAGGGACAATCGCGACGTCAGGAAGGAAGAAACCTTTCTGATCAGCTTCCAGTATCGGCCGACGGTCCAAGCCAAAGCCGAAGGGATCATCAAGTTTAGCAAACTTTTCGCCTTGTCGTGACAAAATTTCCGGGCGAAGAAAACGGGAAATGAAGTCCGCAAAGCTGACCCCTCGACCTCCGGATTCAAGGAAGAGGCTCTCATACATGTTCAACACCTTTATCAGACTTAGGAATCGGTGCTGTATGGCGTTCTCTGGCGTGAGGCCCATCACCACTGGCTTAGTGGAAAAAACATATTCATCCAGAGGAAGCAGCTCATCGTAGTGCACCCCCTAACTGGTAGACCAGAAACCTCGGCAAATTCTTCCAAGGAAATGGAGAGCTCTCTATCCAATAGGAGGAAGGTATGGGTCAGGATGTTCCACTGCTTCAAAAACGTCTTGATCCACCATGTGGGAGGTGTAGAATACTTGAACAAGGAAGCGTAGACCGCAGGGTATAAGCCGAGCTTTAGCAGCTACGATTTCTTTGCCGACAAGATATACCGGGCTCACTGCAAGTACCCGGCCGGATGACGGGGAGTTTGCCCGATGTTGTAGGACTGTCCCCAAGGGCGTGACTCGCCCTAACATATGCGCCGCCCTAGGGTATCCAAAGCTGCCGGCGGCTACACAGGTATAGCGGCAATCGAAGGCTGAAAAAGGCCCTCCGAAGTTCAATTAACCACCTCCACGGTATAGTTCAACGGGGGTGCATCTGCATACGGGATCGCTGAGATAGGCTCCGAAGGCATCGCATAAGAAAAGCTCCAGCGACCTCTGATAATCTGGTCGTACCATCTACCCCACAAGTGATGATTTTTGTGTTCCGAGTCATGGTCTTTGATGAGCGCGAGAACATTTCGGTCCACAGGCGCCTCAGGGAATCCTCCCTCTGAACGGAAAAACGGAAACGAAGTGTCGAAAGACATGTCGCCTGCGCAAAAAGGGACAAAATTCAACTATCAGTACTATAATTTAATTTAAATTCTGACACTTGGTACTTTAAAATTTGTACCACACTGCAATGCAGTGGAGAGGGACCAAAACGGGCCCACAAAATTTAGATGTCAATTCATCAATTAATAATTAGTAAAACAGCCTCATCATTTGATGAGATTGTTAATTAAATGAAGAGATCCTCAAGAAAATTCTCATTAAATGAGAGATCCCTCCGGAAAAGGAGAAAATCTCCCTTTAAGAGCAATGCTCTATGACAGAGTGACACTTGTCAAACTCTGATCATGAAGGAATAAAAATTCCTTAAGAGCCTGGCTCTGTAAAGATGATGGGAAAAATCCATTAGAAAAGAATTAATTAAAAATCAATTTTTATGAATTAAAAAATTCTACGATCTTCAAGATCCATGAACAAACTCTTATGAGTTCTTCACAAGAGATTAAAAAAAATCTACATGTTATCAAAGATCAGGGCTCTGTTCATGGGCTAAGAAACCCCAAGAAAAGATCTCTTTAGATCTATGGATTCAGAAGAGCAAAGCTCTGTTAATGAAACCCTAAAATGGTTTTCTTTAGATCTAAGATCTATGAAGAGCAAGGCTCTGTTAATAGATAAAACCCTAGTTTATTAAAAGGTTTAAATTTTACCTAAAATTTTAACAGAGTTTTTACTCTTAAAAAGTTCTTAGACTGAAGAGCAATGCTCTGAATGAAAATTCCCAAAGAAGAAGACGAACATCATCTAAGGGACCAAAGGTCCTGTTTATGGGCATTGAAACGTCTCTTCAACTTCTGAGTTGATTCAAGGGCGCAGATGCTGCCACCGCTGCACTCACGTGTGGACCACGTGAGCGCAACGGTGGGGGTGCATTTGTTTCCCCTAATCAGAGCAAAGCTCTGTTTGAAATTTGAATTTCAAAAATTGAAGCAATGCATCGGATCCAGCGCCAGGTGCACTGCGCCCTAGACAGTGCACCATGTGTGCGCTAGCGCTAGGCGCGCTGCCCGCGACATGTCAAACACGAGTGCGCTAGCGCATGCTGCGCTGCGCCCTAAGCAGTGCACCATGTGTGCGCTAGCGCTAGCGCTAGCCGCGCTGCGCGCCACGTGTCAAACACGGGTCCTCTAGCACAGGCTGCGCTGCGCTCTGAGCAGCGCACCACGTGTCAAACACAAGAGCGCTAGCGCAAAGTGCGCTGCGCTCTGAGCAGCGCACCACGTGCAAAGCATGGGTGCGCCAGCGCTGGAATTAAAAATTCCCCACCCTTAAATCAAAGGATCTAACAAATAATGAAAAATCATTAATCAGAATTAAAATTCTTTTATGGAAAGATTTTCTTTTAATCTTGTTAAAAACAAGAAGATTGCATTCTGTAAAACAGAAGCCCTAGGATCAAAGATCCAACGGTGGGAAACATCTCCAAATCAATCAGAGAAAGGTCTCTTTAACTGATTCAACAAATCAACTTGCCCTATATAAAGGCTCTAAGACTTCAAGTCTAAGATAGAGAAACCCCCCCCCATAAACTTTGAAAAATTCAAAGGAAAAGAAGCATAGCTTTCAGCAAAAGAAGATTTTTTCAACGTAAAAAGATGATGGGTGATGAACACAGAGATGAAATCATTTCATAATTAAAAAGAAAAATTATCTTCTTAAATGATTATAGATCTACAAAGATCAAGGTCTTTTATAAAAAGATCAAAAGATCTCACCATAAAAATAAAGAAGTACTTACTTCGTTCACAGATCATAGATCTATAAGACAAATTGTCTTTCTTAGATCATGAACATCTCATCATAAATGGAGAGAAAATTATTAAATTTTCTTAAAAATCATGGATCTATAAAGGCAAAGCCTTTCATAAAAATAATAGATTGAAGTATCTCCTGCAAAAATAAGAACTGTTGTTCTTGAATCTTGAGACAAAATCTCTTTTAAACGAATATAAATTTGTTCCTAGATCATAAAATTGATCAAATGCGTCTTGCGCTCTTAAACTACGCCCTGCGCTTTTAAACTGCGCCTTGCTATCTTAAAATGCACTTCTGCGCTCCCTGGATCGGTGCTCAGCGCCAAATGCGCCACGTGTCAACCACGTATGCGCTAATTAAACAATTTGTGCTTTGCGCTTCTGAGATAGCGCACTGCGCTCATGGACTGGCGCTCAGCGCCAAGCGCACCACATGTCACTCACGTGTGCGCCACTAAATTGAAAGCGCAATTCGCTCATAAATTAGCATTTAGAGTTCATAAACTGGCACAATGCGCCCATCATCTGGCGCTTAGCGCCAAGCGCGACACGTGTCCTCCATGTGTGCGCTACTCGGTCGAAGCGCATTGCGCTCTTTAACTGGCACAAAGCGCCAAGCGCGACACGTTTCCTTCACGCGTGCGCTACTTGGCAGACGCGCATTGCGCTCTTTAACTGGCGCAAAGCGCCTGGCGCGCCACGTATCGCGCTGTCAGAACATAAATTCTGTCTTTTAATAAGCCCAAAGCTTTGATCAATGCTCACCATTATTAAAAGGGCCAAGCCCAAATAAAGGCTCAATAGCCAAAACAAAAATGTTAAACATTTATTGGACTTAGCCCAATATTGGCCATAAGTCCTCAACTTATATTAATTGAGCCCATCTTCTCATGAATATTTAACAGACCTTAGTCCCAAATTGGACTACAGATCTTTCAACCAATTCACACCGGTTCGAGGGTACATCATTTTACTCCTCTGATATTTGTCGTTGTAATCCTTCAACGTCTTCAGAGAGGTGACGGGTCCCGACAACCAAACACTCTACGGACTATGGGTCCTTAAACCTATGGAATATGACGTCCTTAACCTTGTCCTGTGGGGTCCTTTGAAACCCATGGACTATGATGTCCTTAACCTGGACCGAGATGTCCGTAAACTAACAATAGACCGCAATGTCCTTAAACTAATCGACCGCAATGTCCCTAAACTAAACAATATAGCCCAATTGCTCTCTTGTTGGATCTAAATGATCCCGTTAAGTTGATCTTAGTCTAAAATGAGACTAACGTGTCCTTAACAAACGTTTAAGTTGATCTTAGTCTCAAATGAGGCTAACGTATCCTTAAACCCAAACCCCCAAACCCAAATCTAAGAAGATACGGATTTGGACTAATCCACGCCCTATGAGCGACAACATACATTAGTCTCTGTATACAATCCACGGGAAACCAAAAACAAAACAAACACCCACGACACTAAGTGACCATATGGAAAAGGAGAAAGTCGTTACCGCGATGCGGTAGCGTAATTAACTGCAGGGGCTTGCGCCTGCAGAGAAGAGCGTCCCCATAATCAAAAGCCCCTCAAATGAGGGGGAATCTGACGAAGTCAGCTACACCGGCCGCATCCGTTTAATCCTTCGATACATGGTGTCATAAATCAACTTGGCATCTTCGGAGAGGTGGACGGATAACACCAATTAGCATCTGCCCCGAAATTCAGGAAAGACGTCCACCACGTCTTCTTCCTCGTCTTTCGGCCGGGAACAAAACATACTTTCCTTTGAAATCACCATGGTTCTCAAATCCAGAAATCTCATGAAAACGGCATATCTCAATGCGTAAAATCATAAAGCATGATGTATGCGACATATGATAGGAATATAAGCATATCAGTGTGTCATGCAACATGGAACAGTAATATGACATATTAAGGGAAAACCGCTCTTTTAAAATGATTCCACTTTTAAATATAACATATGGTCCTCAGTCCTCCAAAATCAAGCCCACATGATCTATGTATGTACAAGTGGGTATATACGCAAGTATGTGTGTACAATATGCATATCATGATGCAGCAACCCTACTGTGTAGTGACATGGCAATTATCGATGATGAAGTGTGTGAGCCGGCAAATCTGTGTAAATGTAACATACGCATCATCGATAATGGTGCAGGTGTACTAGAACAGGTATAAGCAATGCAATGAGAATAATATGAGTGCAGCATAAGGTAAATCATATGCAAATGTTGACGGGTATACGTATCTAACATGACCGAGTCGGTGAATCTATCCTTCGGCATCTAGCCACACAACGTCACGTACGGTATAATCCATCGTACGACATCCTCTAATCAAGGGTTTGGATCAATCATTAAGTCAATTCATCACTTACGGAAAATCATCGTATGGAGGCATTAAACCAATAGGGATCCTAACATCTTATGCGACAATAAGGGTACGGCCTAATATCACGTACGGCCTATCATTCATGATTCACAACATTCTATATATATCTATATACATATGTCCCAAGTCACATCCATAACAATCTCGTATCATGGGACCGACAAGGTATCAATCATCTCAATCGACTCTCATCCGTATACCAACATATAATCATATCACATGTCAAATCGTATTCTCTTTTCATCGCATCTATCTCTCACACAATGTCAACTTTATAAATACATTCTACCTTTACTATAAGCATATGTATCTAATCTAACATACACACCTGAACCATACAAACATATTTTCAAAGATGCGAATCATAGTTTTGAAAGTAGGGGCTACGGTGTTTTTAAGGAAAAGATATCATTTGAAAATCCGTAACGTCCCTCAAGGTATCTGTTTAAAAGATGCATATGATTCTTCTGTTTGGAAATAGGTATGGTTCGAATGACACATCTATGTCGACTATCTAGTCTTATAATACCCTAAACGGCAATATCGTCAAACGTCATCCTCAAATCCCATCATCATGTATTAGTCGTATCAAACACTTCTAACTATCCTTTAGTTTTAATATGGTTTCTATAGCTATCTTTTAACTCTAATCCTAGTTTCCTAATCTAGGTTTGAAGGGTTTCCTACAGCACCACTACAAGGGTTTGGAGGCAACAAACATGCCATATTTAAATTTTATATGGTGCTAAAGAAACTATCTTAAGGATCATGCTAGAAAGTTTAGGGCAACATAAACACAAGTAGTAAAAGCTAGGGTTTTTAGAGTACAACCTTTGTAGATCCCTACGCTAGACTCCTTGGCTACTTCAGGGTTGGGAAAAAGGTTCGCTTGAGATCCTCTATGTCCACGACGATCCACCCGGAGTTCTCTTTGTCCAAGCTTGAAGCTACACTACATCAAGAGAAGAAATGGAAACTAACACTCTACACTAATGGGCAAGACTAGTGTAGAATGGTGATGTGGTTTGTTTTCTCACTTCAAAATCCTAACTTGGTGACTCTTTTGCTCACTTGAGAAAACTAGAGAGCAAGAGAGAAAGGATGAAGAAGATGATGGCTTGTAAAGAGCTCAAGATAATGATAAACTTGTGAATAAAAATGAGAAATGAAAATATATATATTTTCACTTCCTCATTCTTAACCATAGTTATAAAATATCTAGATATTTTAGTTTGGAACAAAAATTGCCATAGAAAATGAATCATGGTTAAACCAAAGGGTTAGTGCAAGAATAAAATATTAAATCCTGATAACAATTTCCATTTCCATTTTTCTTTTCCAAAAAATAATATCTATATATTTATATATGGTGTGAGTCTTATATTGCCACCATCCACTATATCAACAACCATGATATATTATGTATGCATGTATGTGTGCATGCACATCTTATGTGCATGAATGAGAATGAATGCATACATGCATGCATACAACAAAAAGATAAGAAAGGGTTTAAAGTGAGAAACTAATGGTCAATGATAAATCAACACTTGATTTAGCAAACCGGTCTTATCGCATAAGACCCGACCAAAAGCAAACCGCCCGATTAATATACGGTATCTCATACGCGCATTTTAACCGGGTCCATGCGCATATCTCATATGCGCACCACATCATTTCACCGTGACTAGGCAACTCCATTGTGGGACTCTAAGACTCATCAATACGCCGGCAGTAGGTGATGATCATATAAAGCACCCCCAAGCCGTAACCGGTCAGCTAAACGTAACGGCCACCCGGGTATTGAGCGATCAGAAGAAAACAAGCGAACCTGTCACAACACCCGTTGAGCCAACCGGTAACACTACCATACGGTCCGGTCTTTTCGTCAGATATGCTGCATATCATGTCTAGGGATGGTAACGTCGACCCCAATAACTCAATAAGTCGTGCCGATGAATGGTCTACAAAAGATCGAGAAACTACTGATAACACTTATCAATAAATCTCAACAGCCCTAGCCAGGGACTTACTGATATAACCAATCGAGCACAACAAAGCATCAACTCCCAATACCGGGAGAGACGAAACCCCTCCTATCGCTCATCGCCTTCGTGTGTCTCGGGACTGTACCCAACGGCCACCTGTTTGCACGACTCAGTAGAGCCATGGTAGGGTGGTAATCAAAGTACAGTGGGAGAACACAGAAGACTCTATGACGATCTCGGGTCTACAGACTAGCCTGCACTAGTGTCACCTGAGAACTGCTATCCAACGATAGATATAATTCTATATAGAAGTTCTCGGTGAGTCCGTCCAGTCTACCCAGTCACCACTGAGCACCCGTATACGATATCGATGTCAAACATCGATGAATGTGGGAACATCCATCGCCCATCATATGGGTCTAGTATCATATACGCTAGTCTACTCTGGTATATCGATGCCCCATCTCGATATACCTACGACTATGGACATTTCAGGATATTCTTATAAACTACAGATGTCCCACTAGTATGATCTCCATCATAATCATAGTAGTCAAGCCTATATCCTCAGGGCTTTATCAACATGTACGAATGAATAAAAGCATGATCAAATCAACATGTCAGATAAAGTAGAACCAGATAGCATACTATAATGTCGAGCAAGAATGTACACTGAATATATATATACATGTATAAATATAACCACTATCATATAATGGCCTCTAGGGCATACATATATCCAACAATCTCCCACTTACACTAAGGCCAGTTATTGGCGTATCTTATACCCAACATCTCAAAAACTCGCTCATGCTGCGGCTGAAGGAAGGCCATGGTGAGTGGATCCGCGGCGTTATTCTTTGTGTCTACTCTCCCAATCTCGATCTCGCGGTGATCTACAATCTCCCGGATCAAATGAAAGCGCCTCAGGATGTGTCTGGACCGCTAATGGGACCTGGGCTCCTTTGCTAACGCCATAGCCCCATTATTATCACAATACAATGGTATTGGATCAATAATGGTTGGATCTACTCCTAGCTCCGAGACAAACTTCCTCATCCAGACGGCTTCCTTGGCGGCATCATTCGCAGCAATGTACTCAGCCTCCATCGTAGAGTCTGCAACGGTATCCTGTTTGGAACTCTTCCAAATTACCGCCCATCCATTGAGGGTAAATACAAACCCAGAGATAGATTTGCTGTCGTCCTTATCGCTCTGGAAGCTCGAATCGGTAAAGGCCTCCATTTGGAGATCTCCATTACCATACACCAAGAACAATTCTTAAGTCCTTCGCAAGTACTTAAGAATGTTCTTCACAGCTATCCAGTGATTCTCCCCTGGGTTGGATTGATACCTGCTTACAACACTAAGTGCATAAGCTACATCTGGGCATGTACATAACATCGCATACATTATAGATCCTACTGCCGAAGCATAGGGTATAATGCTCATGCGAGCTCTGTCTTCATCGGCCTTTGGGCAAGAGTCCTTGGAGAGAGTGACCCCATGGCAAGCGGGTAAGGCACCCCGCTTGGAGTCTTCCATACTAAACCTTTTTAGGATGGTGTTGATGTACCTGGTTTGGGACAATCCAAATAACCTATTGGATCTATCCCTATAGATCCTAATGCCCAGAATGTATATGGCATCACCCAGGTCCTTCATCGAGAACCTTAGTGCTAAAAAGATTTGACCGACTGTAGCATAGGAATATCATTTCCTATCAGAAGAATGTCATCCACGTACAATACGAGAAATGTGACAGCTCTCCCTACAACCTTTTTATAAACACAAGGTTCATCTGGATTTTTGATGAAATCAAACTCTTTGATAACATCATCGAGACAGATGTTCCTACTCCGTGATGCCTGCTTTAACCCATATATGGATTTAAGCAATCTACATGCTTTCTCGCTGCTCCCATTGTCAATGAAGCCCTCTAGCTGATCCATATAAACGCATTCTTCTAAATCTCCATTTAGAAATGCCGTTTTAACGTCTATCTGCCAGATTTCATAGTCGTTGTGAGCAGCAACAGCAATTAGGATACGAATGGATTTAAGCATGGGTACGGGAGAAAAAGTCTCGTCATAGTCCAAACCTGGTCTTTGAAGAAAAACCCTTCGCCACAAGTCTTGCCTTATAGGTCTCTACCTGCCCATCTACACCTATCTTTCTTTTAAAGATCCATTTGCACCCCACAGGTTTTACCCCAGGGGGTACAACGTCCAAAGTCCATACTTTGTTGGGGTACATAGACTCCATTTCGGATCTCATGGCATCCAGCCACTTCACAGAGTCTCCACTCGTGACAGCTTGCTGAAAACTGGTAGGATCATCATCCTCAATGATGCGGTCTTCTCTGTCACCATCAATGAGGAAACCATAGTACCTCTCCGGTGGGCGAGAAGTCCTACCAGACCTACGGAGTGGCCGAGGTTCCTCGGTTTCTATTGCGACAGCCGGTTCAACCAAGTCGTCATTTGTAGTTTGTGTCTCTAGAACCTCTTCTAGATCCAACACATTGCCATCAGTTTCATTAGTGAAAAACTCTTTTTCAAAGAATGTGGCATGCTGAGAAACAAACACCTTTTGTTCCTCCTTGTGGTAGAAAAGATATCCATAAGAATTCCTTGGATATCCCACAAAGTTATACATGACCGACCGTGTCTCGAGTTTGTCCGGATTCTGCTTTTTAACATAGGTCGGGAAACCCCAAATATTAATTCTCTTAAGAGATGGTCTCTTCCCATGCCATATCTCATATGGAGTGGTAGATACTGTTTTGGTTGGAACCCTGTTCAGTAGAAACGCTGCAGTCTCAAATGCATGCCCCCAAAATGAGACGGGTAACTCAGCATCACTCATCATGGAACAGACCATATCTAATAGGGTCTGATTCCATCATTCTGACACACCGTTGTGCAGTGGTGTGTAAGGAGGAGTGAGCTGAGAGAGAATCCCATTCTCTTTTAGGAAGTTTGCAAATTCTGTACTGAGATACTCTCCACCTCGATCTGATCGAAGCATTTTGCTTGTCAAGCCGGTTTGTTTTTCTACTTCGAGTTTATATTCAGTGAATTTCTCGAAAGCTTCGGATTTGTTCTTTAATAAAAATACATACCCGAATCTTGAGAAATCGTCAGTGAAAGTAATGAAGTATGAAAAACCGCCTCTAGCCTGTGTAGACATTGGCCCACATACATGACTATGTATGAGGCCTAGGAGCTTAGTAGCTCTTTCTTCGTGTCCGGTAAACGGAGTTTTGGTCATTTTACCCTTGATACAAGACTAGCAAGTCGCATAAGATTTATATTCAAAAGGGTTTAAATATCCATCTTTGTGTAACTTGTTTAGTCTTGTTTTGTTAATATGACCAAGTCTACAGTGCCAAAGAAAAGCTTCATTTATTTCTGAAAGTTTTCTTTTATTAGTGTGTTGTATGCTGAAAACTGTGTGTTGATTTAAGACGTATATCTCGTTATTAAGCGTACCATACCCAACCAACATTTGATTCAGGTGAATGTTCATAACATTGTTCTGCAATACAAAATTATATCCTTCATTGTCTAACAAAGAAACATTTATTATATTACAAAGCATACTAGTTATAAAATAACATGGGTTCAAAACCAATATACACCCAGACGGCAACCCCAAATGATACTCTCCCACTGCAACTGTATGTACATTGGAACCATTTCCAACGCAGAGAGTATGGTCACCTGTCTTCAAAACCTTGCTATTTCGCAGCCCCTGCATAGAATTGCAAATGTGAGAACCTGAACCGGTATCTAATACCCAGGAAGCAGAGTTTATTGAAAAACAGTTTTCTGTCACAAACACACTTGAAGCGGAAGTATCCCCATGCTTCTTCTTGAGATTTAAGTACTCCGTGCAGTTGCGCTTCCAATGTCCTGTTTTGTGGCAGTGATAACATTCCCCTTTCCCCGATTCTCCAGCTTTGGACTTGTTCTTCTCTTTAACCTTTTTAACTCCACCCCTAGGATTGGTTGGCTTCTTCTTCATCTTTCCCTTGGCCTTAAGCCTTTGGGCGAGAAGAGGAAGATTGCCCAACACTCAAAATGGGAGTTTTCACTGATTTCAGTGTGCTCTCTGCACTCCTTAACATATTAAGGAGTTCAGGTAGTTCCTTCTCCATGCTGTGCATGTTGAAGTTAACTATAAATTGAGCAAAGGTGGAGGGGAGGGACTGCAGAATAATATTCGTATATTGTTCATTGTCCATCGTCCATCCAAGGTTCTCAAGCTCTTCTATGAGAGCTATCATCTTCAGAACATGGTCTCCTACTGGTGTGCCAGGGGCCATTCGCATCTGAAACAATTTCCTTGATGCTTCGTATCGTAATACGCGGGATTGCTCTCCATACAACTCTTTTGATTGGAGGAATATGGCGTGAACGTCCATATTCTCGTGCTTCTTTTGATGTGTGTTATCCATCGATGCAAGCGCGAGGCATTTAGCCGTAGCACAGTTAGCGTCCCATGTCTTGCGGACTTCAATATCCACAACTGAGGATTTTGGACCTGGGACGGGCGGGGCTGGAGCCGTAAGGACATATGATACCTTATCATAAGTCAAGGCAATGTTAAGATTCCTCAGCCAGTCTTTATAATTGGTCTCATTCAGTTTATTTTTATCTAGTAGAGGCTTGAGTCCTGTCATTGGTATCTGCCATTAAGAGAGAGAAAAGATTACACTCAGTGAAAGCTCTTGCAAAGATCAGATTGGTTATTATCTTATCTAATCGATGTCTCCTACAGCTTTAATCAAGTTTTTCTTTCAAACCTTAAAAAGAAAACTAGCCAGGATTAATTACAGTCTACAACTTCGCTAACCGTTCTACCAGGCCAGTGTCGGTACTTGAGGGAGGTTCCCCGTGCTTTCGCACGGACCTAATTAAAGTAAACCTCTTCTTCCTAGAGGCGTAGCACCGTTAACACCTTTCTAGACACCTAATGGGTTAGCTAATTGTAAACTGCAAAACTCTCCTGGGAGCAACTATTGCCCACAGTGAGATCAGGATCTAACCATCATATGGAATGTATGCAATCTCATTGAAAATTTCAACTGTTCAAATTCCCGATGTGGTTTTTACCCCTAGTACTCATGACCTTGGCTATGGTCAACAAATCATAAGCACTAGTCAAGTTCAACCCATCATTTCTTGATTAATTAGACCCGTTCACATGACCCTTGGCTAAGGTCAACAAGGTCGCATGCCCGTCCCAATTAATCTGCATCATATGCATTGTAGGAAGACATCACTTAGCTACCGTACACTACGCCTTGGCTAAGGTCAACAAACGTAGCACGAATACTAAGTACTCTACTTTCTAAAATGACGGAGGGTTGCAGATGATTTTTAAGAAAATCTTTAACGCTTTGAACTTGATATCGTCGTAGAACCAAATAGTTTTCAAAAGGAGTGGCTTGAGCTCCGCAGTTTTGAAATGTAGCTTTTTCATAAAGAGCCGAGTGGTTTTCAAATCCGATTCTACAACATCTTTTTAGGTTTATTTTCTTTACATTAATCATAATAATGTAGCCCGATATTTTAAGTCCTTATGCTAATCACAGAAAAGAAACGAAAATACAACGTACGCTTATGCCATCCGCATTCGCCGCAATGTTTCGTTATGCACCGTTAGGTTTTTAACTAACGGCATACCGGGACGGCACTAGCGCGGGTGTGAAACATAAGCAACGTCTACTATATATCTTATATATAATATATCATTCGTCTCAAATATCACATCACAGAATACAGGCAGCAGAAACACAGATATGATAATATAGGATATACTAGGACATCTGTATTTAGTATTTAGCCAACAATAGAAAATACGGATTCCACAGTCGCGATGAATAGCCAAGCCCACACCCCTAGACCCCTACGAGAGCGGCAAGCGACCCTACCAATTCTGGAGTTTAGGAGACCCGGTCTCGACTCCTCGAGATGGCCTCCCTCTGAACCCCAGAACCTGGTCACTTGTGCTCCCCTCCTTGGGTCTATCCTAATGCGGAAAAGTAAATATTATACAACACTGGTGACATCAACCTCAACCCGGAAGTTCCCCAACTAAAAGAATATTACATTACATTTGAATTTTACATGAATGAAAAGAAAACTCTCATCTCACAAAAAAACCCCGGCTATTCAATCGCGACAATCCTGCACATCATATCTCAGCAACACGTAATATCATATATCATCAACGTAAGTAAGTATGCTTACCCCGATTGTCGTTGATGTATAGCAACGAAACCGGCGATATGCGACATACTACACTTACGGCCACAGAAAAGATAGTGTAAAACTACAACATTTGGAATCCACAATCACTTTAGACATCGTAAATCCGAAATATCACATACTTCGCATTTCATGCCTAACTATATGAATTCCACATATTGTATCACATTCCAGATAAATAGACAGTATTAAACTTTCCGATCGAATAATCAAATAACCAAGATTTCCTTAATAGCTCAATACTTGATCAGAGTTCAAAAATCTCGGAACATGTCACAGTAGCAGCGGTCCAGCCGTAGAAGGGTCAAGCCAATGCCTCACATGTGGCATGTCGTACTGCCCCAAACCCTAACGTTTAGAGGCAGTTCAGACGGTCACATAACCGAGTTAAGGTTTTTGTTCTTCTAGAGGGTCCACCACGTTACTTGCACGTATTTCCGAAAGATTTAAACTAGAGAAAAATTCAACATTTGAATGTTTTTCGTGCCGGGAAAAAGTGAGTTAATGATATCCGTTCGAACTTTTCAATACTTTCTAAATTACCCGAAAACAACACGAAATTAAATTTTCCAATCGAATCAACGAATCAAAAATAATCCCCAGAACACTCAATACTTGAGTCAGATTAAAAATACCGAAGAATATGTACAAGCAGCTACTGACATTACTGTACAAAATCGATGCCATAAGGCTTCTGTACGGCCGCGGATCCGTGGCCCAAGCAAGGTATGGCCGCGGTTCCGCGGTGATATGTACGGATCATGGTGTTGTTTTCTCCAGTTTTGCTTATATTTACCTACTGAATTTTTTAAGTATTTTTAATTCAGAAAAAAACACAGTTTCAAAAAAATGTCCAGAGAAGGGTCAAAATCTGTATTTCGTGGTTCGATCGGAGTTTTAACTTCGCCTAAACGTCGCCTAAAGCTCTAGCTTGGCTCTGATACCATGAAGGGTTCCTACAGCACCACTACAAGGGTTTGGAGGCAACACATATGCTATATTTAAATTTTATATGGTGCTAAAGAAACTATCTTAAGGATCATGCTAGAAAGTTTAGGGCAACATAAACACAAGTAGTAAAAGCTAGGGTTTTGAGAGTACAACCTTTGTAGCTCCCTACGCTAGACTTCTTGGCTACTTGAGGGTTGGGGAAAAGGTTCGCTTGAGATCCTCTAGGTCTACGACGATCCACCCGGAGTCCTCTTTGTCCAAGCTTGAAGCTCCACTATATCAAGAGAAGAAATGGAAGCTAACACTCTACACTAATGGGAAAGACTAGTGTAGAATGGTGATGTGGTTTTTTTTCTCACTTCAAAATCCTAACTTGGTGACTCTTTTGCTCACTTGAGAAAACTAGAGAGCAAGAGAGAAATGAGGAAGAAGATGATGGCTTGTAAAGAGCTCAAGATAATGATAAACTTGTGAATAAAAATGAGAAATGAAAATATATATATTTTCACTTCCTCATTCTTAACCATAGTTATAAAATATCTAGATATTTTAGTTTGGAACAAAAATGGCCATAGAAAATGAATCATGGTTAAACCAAAGGGTTAGTGCAAGAATAAAATATTAAACCATGATAAAAATTTCCATTTCCATTTTTCTTTTCCAAAAAATAATATCTATATATTTATATATGGTGTGAGTCTTATATTGCCACCATCCACTATATCAACAACCATGATATATTATGTATGCATGTATGTGTGCATGCACATTCTATGTGCATGAATGAGAATGAATGCATACATGCATGCATACAACAAAAAGACAAGAAAGGGTTTAAAGTGAGAAACTAATGATCAATGATAAATCAACACTTGATTTAGCAAACCGGTCTTATCGCATAAGACCCGACCAAAAGAAAACCGCCCGATTAATATACGGTATCTCGTACGCGTATTTTAACCGGGTCCACGCGCATATCTTATATGCGCACCACATCGTTTCGCCTGGACTAGGCAACTCCATTGTGGGACTCTAAGACACGTCAATACGCCGGCAGTAGGTGATGATCATATCAAGCACCCCCAAGCCGCAAGCGGTCAGCTAAACATAACGGCCACCCGGGTATTGAGCGATCAGAAGAAAACAAGCGAACCTGTCACAACTCCCGTCGAGCCAATCGGCAACACTACCGTACGGTCTGGTCTCTTCGTCTGATATGCTGCATATCAAGTCTAGGGATGGTAACGTCGACCCCAATAACTCAATAAGTCGTGCCGATGAATTGTCTACAACAGATCGAGAAACTACTGATAACACTTATCAGTAAATCTCAACAGCCCTGGCCAGGGACTTACTGATATAGCCAATCGAGCACAGCACAGCATCAACTCCCAATACCGGGAGAGACGAAACCCCTCTATCGCTCATCGTCTTCGTGTGTCTCTGGACTCTACCCAACGGCCACCTGTTTGCACGAATCAGTAGAGCCGTGGTAGGGTGGTAAATAAAGTACAGTGGGAGAACACACAAGACTCTATGACGATCTCGGGTCTACAGACTAACCTGCACCAGTGTCACCTGAGAACTGCTATCCGACGATAGATATAATTCCATATAGGAGTTCTCGGTGAGTCCGTCCAGTGTACCCAGTCATCACTGAGCACCCGTATATGATCTCGATGTCAAACATCGATGAATGTGGGAACATCCATCGCCCATCATATGGCTCTAGTATCATATACTCTAGTCTACTCTGGTATATCGATGCCTCGTCTCGATATACCTACGACTAGGGACATTTCAGGATATGCTTATAAAATGCAGATGTCCCACTATTATGATCTCCATCATAATCACAGTAGTCAAGCCTATATCCTCAGGGCTTTATCAACATGTATGAATGAATAAAAGTATGATCAAATCAACATGTCAGATAAAGAAGAACCAGATAGCATACTATCATGTCGAGCAAGTATGTACACTGAATATATATATATATATATACATGTATAAATACATCCACTATCATATAATGGCCTCTAGGGCATACATATATCCAACAAGGTTTCCTTAACCATATTCTATAAATCAGTTTCCATCAAAACTTTGCAGGGGTGCTACACGCCATCCACCCGACTGCCCCCGTAGATATAGATCTACTCACCGTGGTCTTCGCTTGCCGAAGTCGATGATGCCACGCTCCGTCACCTCGGAATCCACGCGAAGTTACCTACAATAACAACATACATCGCAACGCTATTAAAATCAAGTTCTGAAATCCATTACGACACGTGCATTGCTCATAGGTTAGAACCTATAGCTTACACGTACAAAATAAACCAAACAACCCTTGTTATTGATATACGAACATCCAACAACCAAATACGAATCAAAATATCAAGAATTTGCATTTCAAAATACGCAAAACATAGCCAAAATCACACTAAAATTCTCCCAGAATTTGACTCATGTCATGACAAGGTGCACAAACAAGTCTAGGGTGTAGTACAGGAGGTGTGTGAGCTACTGTAAAATTCCCAGCACCATACACCATGAAGTGGCCGATCACCCCCACCCAAAATCCGAGCTCTCCGGCCCAGGGGTCTCTTTTTGGGTTCTTCTAGTCAGAGTGGTCTCCTAGTGACTTAATTTGGTCCCTGGTATTGTTTGGTTCTCTCAAAAATGTCCTAGGTTGCTCCAGATACCCTGTAGGCACACTAAAAGTCGATACGAAACAAATCCTAAGTTCGTACATCGGGTTCACCTCTATGGCTCAGGTCAGGAATCGTGTCACCATGGTCTTGTAAACACTCACAACTGTTCCCATATTTCACCTATTTTCTCTACAGAAAATTCTAGTAGGACCAAACACCTCTAAACAGCTTCAGGCAACTACCCTACGAAACCCAAGCCCTAACTCTCCTACCCACCCGCAGTCGCCGGAATTAGCCCCAGAGTCGCCGGCCAAAACTGATGTGAAAGGGATAGGGTTTTAGGTGAACACTCAGGGTCTCGAGTACAACACTACCACACTGTTTATTTTTACAGTGAATACTCAGGGTCACACCAGGTTATCGATATCACAAAACGACACTTAAAATACGATATCGCACAAACTAAACTAAAATGAAGAAGTTATACCTCATTTAGGCCACTCTAGACAGCACTAACTTCCCAATGTCGTGAAAATCCCACTTTGCTTGGTCCAATGTGTCGAGGAAGAGATGGGGATCAATTTTTGTGAAGGGAGTGTAAGGTTTTAGGGATTATTTGGAGATGGATCTAGGGTTAGAAGTGGAGGGATGTGAGGTTGGAGGGAGACGAAGAAGGAGAAGAAAATGAATAATGGTGGAAGGAATATGTGGCTGCCCCCCCTCTCTCCTTTATTCTCACCCACTAACTTTCCAAGTCATCATTATGTCCCCTCTCTCTCTCCAACTCATCATTATACCTTTTTCCCTTCTCTTCTCACCAAAAACACATACACCAAAATGAAACTACACAAATGAAATAACATGTTACATATCATGGTGCACTAACCATGAAAAACTGTAGAAACACGGATTTGGCTTAATCGCGATTAGTAGTGCACTAATCTGGTTTTTAGCCAAATTGCATATAATAAATTTAAAAAATGCCAAATCTTTTAAATATATTTTTAAATTAATAAATCATTTTAATTTCCAATTATTTCACAATTATTGGTATATATTTATACCCTTTTTCGAAAACCCCAATTTCGCAAATCGGGCAGTTTTCGGGAAATATAATATTTTAATATTAAATTCCAAAAATAATATTTTATATTTTCTGAAATGTTACAATTCGTTTCTTCATGGGAGCCTCTCTAGAGTCCGGAGTTCATGATCGCAGCGAAGGGACTACTACACGGAGCTATTGAAGTGAAAGACCGGTTTACAAAAGTTGTATTCCTTGCTCACTATACTTGCAAAGTCTTTGCATTTACATTTCCGTCTATTTCTAGTTAACGATTCTTAGTTTGGGTTAGCTAGAACGGCAAATTTTTGAATTTGGCATGGAAGATGCCTCCCGAAACCTTGCTGCCATCCTAGGTAACCCTGCAGTGGTATCAGAGCCATGCTAGAAATTTATACGGATTTGTTAAGATTACGAAACCGAAATACCCCGAAACTTGAAACACGGAAACACAGTTTATGTCGATTTTAAATATTTGTCAAAATATTTTTAAACAAGTACAGAGTGCTATATGTGATATAACATGAACACCGACAAAATTTAAGGCATTTTGGAGAATTTTTGGCCGGCCACCATACCATAGATCTCGGCCCAAATCCGAGCATTATGCTTGAAATTTTGACTGTATTCAAGTGACTTGGTTTTGATGTTTCAGGTGTTGTTTATTTCTTCTAATTTTGCATGTGATGTAATCTTACACTATAAGCTATTCGGAGTGTTTCATAGTCGTAGTTTTAACATTGTTTCGGGTTATTCACATATTGTCTAGGCAAAGTTTAAAAGTTAGAATGATTGTCAAAAACCCAATTTTTCAGAGTTTAACGTATTCGGAAAAATATGCAAGTGATTTTGTGGACCCTCTAGAAGAACGAAACCTTAACTGGGTTATGTGACCGTCAGAACTGCCACTAAACCATAGGGTTTTTGGTAGTTCAGCGGTGCCACATGTGAGGCGTTGGTTTGACCCTTCTACGGCAGATTTGTAGGTACTGTGGCATCTTCTGGGTGTTATTAAAACTGTGCTCAAGTGTTGAGCTCTCGGGAAATTATGGGACCTTGATGAATCGATCGAAAAGTTTAACGTCGTCCGGATATTATGTGATGGGATACAATATTTAGAATCCACAAGTAGTTATGAGATAACTAATTTGAATGTTATAAATCTAGCTATTTAGTCTCATTTGATCGGTTGCCATGGGATTTTGATGTGATCAAAAGTCCGTCGCAATCACGTAGCGTACGCGGATACTCGTTGGCTAACCTTATTAGATAGCCACGCCCCATAGCCCTAACCAAGTGACTGTAGGAGAACCCCGTCGCCAAAAGCATCCGTTCAGGTGCTCGCGGCGGCGGTGTTACTCCTTAGTGCACTTCGTCGATGGCATCGAGGGGTGCGGCCGTCTACTAAAGTTTCCGACGAGCATTCGATCAGGTTGTCGGGAATCTTGTTGAATTGCCCGACTTGTTATTGAAAAGTGTTTTCGGTGTTGAGACTAAAATGCGGGGTTTATAATTGTTAGACATGCGATGTCTATGGAATTCATTTGGTTAGGCATGAAATCCAAAGTATGAGATACGTTGGGTTTATGATGTATAAGGTGGTTGCGGATTCCAACTGTTGTAGTTTTTCACATTCTTTTCTGCGACCGTAAGTGTAATATGTGGTGTATCGCTGGTTTCGTTGCTATATGTCAATGACAATTGAGATACGCATATTTACTTACGTTGATGACATGTGATGTTATTTGTTGCTGTGATATGTTTTATTGGATCGTCGTGTTTGAATAGCCGGGGGTTTTATGTGATATGAGAGTTTTTCATTTTCATTCATGTAAAATTCATTGTATGTAATATTCTTTTATTGGGCACTTCCTGGTTGAGGATGATGTCACCATTGTATATTATTTACTTTTCCGCATTAGGATAGACCCAAGGCGGGGAGCACAATTAACCGGGTTCTAGGGTCCAATGGGAGACCATCTCGAGGAGTCGAGACTGGGTCTCCTAACTCTAGAATTGGTAGGGTTGCTTGCCGCTCTCGTAGGGGTCTAGGGATGTGGGTTTGGCAATTCATCACGACCGTGGAATCCGTGTTTTATACTGGCTTAATTTAAACACGGAAATCCTAGTATATCCATTATTTCATATGTTGTTTTCTGCTGCGATATCTGTGATGTGATCATTTTATATATTGATGAGATTGATACTGGATATAGTATATGTGATATATTATATAGATGTTACTTATGTTTTACACCCGCACTAGCTCTGCCATGCTCTGCCGTTAGTTACCTAACCTAACTGTGCACGAGAGGACATCGAACCGAATGCGGATGGCATAAGCGTACGTTGTATTCATCTGTGATGTTTAGGTAACTTAATATGATGGGACTTCATTAATGAGATTAATGAAATAAAAGAAACCTAAAGATGTTGTGGAATCGAATTTTCAAAAACAGGTAGCTCTAGTTCTTGCTTTGCATAGCGGTATTCCTTATAGAATATCCAACACCTTATTCGATAAGGAAAGAGCCGAGATCCCATCACTGGGAGTGACCTCTTTAGCAATAACTGGCAGATGCTACAACCCTCAGTTTTGTCTTTTGACTGCTTTTCTAGTTTTTGCTTTGCATAGTGGTATTGTGAATATCCTGCACCTCATTCGATGAGGAAAGAGCCGAGATCCCATCACAGGGAGTGACCTCTTTACCAAAACTAGTAAAAGCCTAAAAACACTCCATTTAAATCATTTGATTCTACAAAGATATCAAGTTCATTACGCAAATGGTTTTTTTAAAAACCTGTCGTCGCCCTCCGTCATTTCAGATAAGTACTTCATAGTATTTGTGCTACGTTTGTTGGCTTTTGTCAAGGCGTAGTGTGCGGTATCTATTTATTCTTATCTGCATAAGCATATGATGCGATTGAGTTAGGGTAGTCATGCGACTTTGTTGTCTTTCATCAAGGGTCATTGATCGCACGCTTTTGGCGTGTCGGATGTTCAAAGATTTAAAGTGTAACCGCGATCAGGACGGTGTCGCTATGCAGCTAGCCGGTGAGCACGGGTCGGTCCACAGGGAGATGGTGGTATCTTACCTTCTTGTCTTAGACGAGTCAATAAAGAATCTGTATGAGTTTGTTTTGTCTAACCTATGTGTTTATCTGCAAGTATAAAGTTGTTAAGAAAATACGAGATTGTAAGCTAAGAAATCCGTACTCAAAAACCTTTGAGCCGAGTCTTGACCAATTGAAGCTAGAGCAATCGGCAATAACGTGGATTAGGGGATTTAAGCGCGGTATTCGTGGAATCCGGCTTATTTACCCTTGTCCTTCCGTTCTTGTCTCTTGCTTTCGCCTCCGGCCAAACCGAACGCAACCGGTCTTGGTTAGGAATCACCGTTACCTTGTTAGGGTACGGTGCCTAACGGAGCGTTTGCGTATGGTTCGGGCGGAGTTCAAATGGAAAATAACGGGAAAAGGAATTGGCAGAGAAATGTTAACTTATAATACCGTATTAATTCTTAACAACAACAATAATTACACCATTCACAAAATAAACAAAAGAGAACAAAAAGAAAAGAACAAAGAAAAGAAAAGATACAAGTATTAAAGGACATGGAATAAAAGCAAGAATGAAAAATGCAAGTAATAAATAAGCAAATAAAAAGAACACGGAAGTAGAACCCAAGCCAAGCATGTGCTCAATAGCCAACCCTTAAACTTGCAAGCTCAATGAAGAACTTGCAAGATCAAGGGAAGGGTAGAGAACGCATGTGAAGTGAAGAACTAGTCCCATGAGAAAATACGACCCTTGAGATCAATAACTAACTCTTACCCATTCAAGCTCAATGAAGAGGTTGAATGAGCAAGAGAAAGCAAGAATCTCAAGGGGGAGCAAACTAACAAGAAAGATAAAAAGCCCTCATCTTCATTAATCTTCCACTCAAAAGCTCTCACTACAAATTCATGGAGCAAGAATGAAGAAGAGGAAAAAGAAGAACAAAATTCTACAAAAAAGAGAACAAAGAAAAGCTCCATTAGTTAAGCTCTGGTCCGGGGTATTTATAGGAGGTAAAATGGAAACCTAGGGCAACCAGAAGACCAGAGATGAAATCCCCAAAATAACCCCAAAAGCTGCTGCAGAGAAGGGCCCATACTGCCGCGCATGCGCGGCCAAACCCCTACTTTGGCCACGCATGCGCGGCCGTACTGTTGAATTGGGCAGTGGGCTTTTGTGGCGTGCTCTGGTTTCCTGTGCCCTCGTGTTTGTAATCTTCAAAATGCACAAAAGTCTTCAGAATATCTCCAGATTCCAAGTCCAAGATTGCAATATCTTTTCACTTTTGACTTTGTCTCTCCCTCGAGCTCCGCTCACCCATTGATTCTTGTGCAGCCCCTCGTGCTCTGTGCTTGTCCCAGACATGAATGACTACTGTCACATGTCTTGTATCGGGAACCGGTACTCGGCACTGGACGGATATGGATGACCGGAACCCGGCTTTTATCTGCTGTGGACAGATGTTCTGCAGTTGGCGTAACTGTGGAGAAATAATCCCGATTTGCAATATTTGTACTGGAAACCTGTATTCTGCAAACATGTAACAAACACGGATTAAAAGTACCTACCTATAAACACACGAGCGTAAGAATGGGCGGTATAAAATGCAATATTCTGATATGAACAGTCATGCGGGTGGGTTTAATTCAATCAGGAAATGTACGGGTTGAACTTGACTAGCACCATATGGTTTGTTGGCTTTTGTCAAGGTCATAGATTTTTGGGGTAAAATATTATCGGGAATTTCAAGTGTTGAAATTTGCAATGAGATTGCATACCTCCTATGAGATAGTTGGATCCCGATACCCACTGCGAGTAAGAGTTACTCCTGAGAGAGTTTTACACATTACAAATAGCTGATCAAGTAGGTGTCTAGAAAGGTGTCAACAGGGTTACGCCCCTGGGAAAATGAGGTTTATTTTAATTAGGTCCGTGCGAAAGCACGGGGAACCTCCCTCAAAGTACCGGCACTGGTCTGGCTGAAAGATTGGCGAACTTGTAGGGTGTAATTAATCCCGGCTAGTCTTTCCTTTTAGGGTTTAAAGGAATATTTGACTAAAACGGTGGGAGCCATCCTGATTAGATAAATAAATAACCAATCTAATCTTGCAAGAACATACGCTAATTGTTTTCTTCTTTCTCTCTCCAGGTAGCGACCATGTCACGCCTTAATCAAGATAATAATACGGATGTATTGACCGAACCCGATTGTTATACTGAGCTGGGGAACATTGGTCCCGCTCCAACTTATAATTGTTATAAGACCGAGCAGAAAATAGGGGATTGCCAGAATTCCCGTGCCGCCCAAACGAAGAAAGTACATGATGATGCATCTTCTTCGGATGTGTTCATTACAGAAAACTGTTTCTCAGTATCCCTTACGTTCTGGGTATGAGATACCGGATCAGGATCCCATATATGTAATTTGTTACATGGGCTACAGAAGGTAGAGAACTAAGAACGAGTGATAAGTTTAAGAGTTAAAAACGGCGAAATTGTTGCAACCAAGTTTGTTGGCAGTTATCACCCTGTATTACTAAATACATTGATTATGAAAAAATGTTATTAGATACCGAACCTGATATACAACATCATATCAGTCTCTTTAATTAGTAAAGAAGGATATAATTTTTTATTGTTGGATAATGTTTTGAACATTTCCTATATCAAGAGTTGATCGGTTCAAGCACGTTATCTAAAAGCAAATACGTTCTAAATCAAACCACAGTTCTTAATGTACAGAATACACACAAGAGGAAGAGTTCAGAAATGAACGAATCCTTCTTGAGACATTGTAGACTAGGTCATAATAATGCGTCCCGACTAGCGAAGTTACATTTAGATGCATATTTAAATCAGTTTGAATTTACATCTTGTGAAACTTACCAGTCATGTCATAAAGATAAAATGACCATTAAGGGTTACCCTAGTGCCCCGGCCAACTTCCATGGCCAAATGCGGAACAAAATTTTTCTTGCGAATAAAACTAGGCACTAGTTTAACTCTAAAACCCGGATCTTTCCATAAAACTAACTAGCTACACTAGGAGAGCTATCTACTATGATGAAGAATTCTTACCAAACGAACCAAGTCCTTCGGTCTTCGTTCTTCATCATTAGCTCCTACTAGCCACCTTGAACTTGCTTGATCTTCTTTCCATGCTCCGTCGGTTCTCCGGGATCGAGCTTGTTCTCCGGTCTTCCTTGGTCCTTGATGATCCACTCGGGGAGTATGATCCATGGCTCTAGCTCATAACTATGTAACAAAAGGAGCAACTAGAAAACTTGGTTTGCCAAACTAAGTAGTCTAGGATGTAGTTTGAGTTTCTAAGTGTAAATCTATCTCTTTCTTGCCTCTTTACTTGATTCTCAACACATGATAAGGTAGTGAAGAGGAAGAAGATGAAGGTGGAAGAAGCTAGAGAGGAATGAGGAGAGCAAGAGCAAAAGAGAGCTCAAGAAAAATAATGAAGAATGTCATGAAAGAAAAAATACACACATAAGTTTTGTGTATGATTTCTTTCATTAAACAATTAGAAACCATGCTTCAATAGTAAACCCAAAATGAATTATAAATTCATTTAACTACTATTGAAGCATGGTCACTACCATTCCTCCCTTACCTCTCACTTTACACCTCATTTCCATTTATGAAATAAATGGAAAATCCAAAATGAGGTGGCCACCTTCCAGAAGGAAATCTGTAGTAAATACGGATTTCAGTCTACTGTACAAATATACCGGCAATCAGATAAAAATCCGAACGCCCAAAAGAGATAGAATAACATGAATAACATAATACTAGAATATATATATCGAAATACATATACGCAAATTATTAAATCAATACCTGATTTAATAATCTGGCTCAAACCCGAGCCGGCTAGTATTACAAACTGTCTGATCGAAAATCCGAGTACCAAGTACATCAATCGATTGAACCCTGCACGTATCCAATACGGCTACTACATCATTTTTCCTGGATCAGAGAAACCCTCTGTGTGGGACTCTAAAGACTCGACAGTACTCTTGCAGTGTGTTTAACCATAAGCACGTCAGCGGCACTAGCTGTACGTAACGGCTGCCCAGGTACCTGTCGTAAAGGAAGGCCTACGAGCAAGCTTGTCCGAACTCCTACTGAGCCTATCCGTGACAATATCCATACAGTCCGGTCTCTTCGTCAAAGAGTATCGAATACCGGGTCTAGGGGATGGTGAACGTCAGACCCTAACAACCTGATAAGTCGTGCCGATGTGCTCTGGACCAATCCGGGAAACTACTGATCTGTTAGTTGTATATATGCCCTAAAGGCCAGTATTGTACAGATGATGTATATTATATTGGATGCTTGGACATATATAGAGAGGACTTTCTTTCTCGACATGATAGTATGCTATCTGGTTGCTCTTTTGTTAGTTGTATGTATGCCTTAGAGGCCAGTATTGTACAGATGATGTATATTATATTGGATGCTTGGACATATATAGAGATGACTTTCTTGCTCGATATGATAGTATGCTATCTGGTTACTCTTTATCTTAACATGTACACTTGTCTCTTTAAACTGTCTTATAGTTACATGTTGGTAAAGCCCTTAGGATGTGTACTTGACTACCTGAACTATGATGCAGATCATACTAGTGGGGACATGGTAGTCTATAAGTACATCCTTCAAGGTCCCTAGTCGTAGGTGTATCGAGACGGGGCACCGATATACCAGAGTAGACTAGCGTATACGCTTCTCGACCCATGAGATGGGCGATGGATGATCCCATATCCATTGGTGTTTGACATCAGGGATCGTGTACGGGTGCTCAGTGGAGACTGGGTACACTGGACGGACTCGCCGAGAACTCCCAGATGGTATTATACCTCATGTCAGATGGCAGTTCTCAGGTGACACTTGTGCAGGTTAGTCTGTAGACCCGAGATCGTCATAGAGACTTGTGTGATTCCCACTGTGCTTTGATCTCCACCTTACCACGTCCATGAGGGCGTGCAAAACGGTGGTCTTTGGGTACAGTCCCGAGTCACATGGAGGCAATGAGTGATAGGAGGGGTTTCTTCTCTCCCGGTATTGGGGTTGATGTTGCGCTGTGCTCGATTGGCCGTAACAGGGAAGTCCCTGGCCAGGGCTGATCAGAGATTTGCTGGTAAGTGTTACCAGTAGTTTCTCGACCCGTTATGAGCCTCACATCGGCACGACTTATCGGTTATTGGGGTCTGACGTTTACCACCCCTAGACCTTATATGCGACGTATCAGACGAACAGGCCGGACTGTACGGTAAGTGTTACTGGTTAGATTCACAGGAGTGTGAGCGGGCTAGCTCGTCGATCATCTGATCGCTCAATACCCGGGTGGCCGTTACGTTTAGCAGACCGCTTGCGGCTTGTGGATGCTTGATATGATCATCATCTGCTACCGGCGTATTGACGAGTCTTTAGCGTCCTACACAGAGGTTTCCTGGCTCAAGCGAAACGAAATAGGAGCGCATAAGAGATATGTGCAGGACCGAGAATAATGCGTGTATGTGATACCGCATTTCATTCTCGCGATATATGTTTCGATTGGTTATATTCGATATGACCTAGTTATCGAATCATTGATTCGATAAATCGATACATTGAATACTAGTCGGTTATGTGCGACATGACCGGATCATTGAATCAAAAGTTGATTTAATGATTTGATGTATAATTATATATTTGATATATTATTTTGCATTAACTAGTATTGGTTCACTTCATATGGATTTTCTCACTTGATGTGCATGATGTATATGTGATATACTTTTGTGCACTTGTTTGTATCATGTTTGATGATGCATGTTTAAATGGTTAAGTGTAAAGAATAAAACCATGGTTAAGTAGATAATTAGGGTTTTGTTTTACTCTCTCATTTATTTATCCATTCTTATTTATTTAAATGATTTTATGAAAACAAAATGGTTTTCCTTTTTGTCATGAAGCTTGATGAAGCTTCATGAAGCTTTGACTCAAAGACCATTTTGTCTTCATGCTAAACCCTAACTATTACCACTTACCATGGTTTGCTCTCTACACTTAACCTTAGTTATATTATGATAAGTATTAATTTTATTTCATGATAGAAAAAGACTTATCATAATTCTAGCTCATCTTCTTCTTCATCTTCAAGTTTGAAACCTTGAGGCCATCAATGGCAACTTGAGCTTAAGAGTGAGAAATCCAATTCTAAAGAGAACCCACCTCCTATTTCATCATCCTCTACCTCTTGCCATGTAGTAGAGTGTGTTTTCTTCACAAGTTTCATCACTTTGTGAAGTGGGAGCTTGATCTAGCGATGCCTCGACGTAGATCATCTTCGGCATCGTCGTCGATGACCAAGCCCATTCATTCTCCGATGAAGCCGACGCTAGAGCCCGGGGTTTGACTTGGACAGCGAGGAGACTTCGTTGCGGAGCCGTGGAGGTGGATATCCGGATCTACAAAGGTTGTAATTTCCGTATTCTAGTAGTTAAGTGTTAACTAGTTTACTTTTTCGCCTAGATTTCTAGCAACGATCCGTTAACTAGGGTTTCTCGGCACCATATTTTTGTAAAATGGCATGGTTGATGCCTTGTGAGACCTCTTTAGGATGCCTAGGAACCCTACAGTGGTATCAGAGCCTAGCTAGAGCCTTAGCCGAAGTCTAGACGGAGTTTGAAACCCGAACGAACCCGAAACCCTAACCCGATAATGCTCTCTGGAAATTTTTCAAATTTGTGGTTTTTTATCAATTAAAAATGCTTTAAAAATTCAGGAATGAAATACAAGAATTACGGTGCAAAATGTTTCCCATGAACAGTGAAATGTGCGGCGGAACCGCGGCAGAAGCGTGCCTTCTGCGGCGGTTCCTCGGCGCTTTGATGACGTCATCCCATTGTTTTTACACAGTAATTCCTGATAAATTGTTCTGAGTTTTCTGGGATTTTTAAATTGACTCCAGAGTACAGTGTTCTGGGGTTGAATAGGGAATCGATGATTCGATCGGATTATCGAACTTTGTCTAAGTGTTTTCCGGATAATTTTTTTGAATATGTTGAAAAGTTCGACCGGATGTAAATACCCAATCTTTCCCCTGCCAAAAATATCCAAGTGTTGGATTATTGTGTGGTTTAAGGACGTTCTGAGTAGTGCAAGTAACGCGATGGTCCCTTTAGAAGACAACAAACCTTAACTCGATTATGTGACCGTCTTGAACTGCCCTTTGAACCTTCGGGTTTGGGGCAGTACGGCGTGCCACATGTGAGGCGTTGGCTTGACCCTTCTACGGCTGGACCGTTGGTACTGAGGCATGAAACGAATGTCTTTGAACCTATTTCATGTGTTGGATGGTTTCGGGAAAACTTGGGTGTTCGAATGTTCGATCGGAAAGTTTAATATATTCTATTTATCTGGAATGGGATACAATAATTGTAATTCACAAACAGTTATGTGATAACTGAATGAATGATATAAATCTAGCGGTTTAGTTTCATTTGATATTGAAAAGAGTTTTCGATAATGAAACTAAAATGCGGGATTTATAATAATTAGGCATGTGATGTCTAAGATATTCATTGGATTAGGCATGTGATGTCTAAAGAAGTTGCGGATTCCAATTGTTGTAGTTTTACACTTTCTTTTCTGTGACCGTAAGTGTAGTATGTTCATATCGCCGGTTTCGTTTCTATACGTCAACGACAATTGGGGTATGCATACTTACTTACGTTGATGACATGTGATGTTATGTGTTGCTGGATATGTTATATTGGATCGTCGTATTTGAATAGCCGGGGGTTTTTATGTAAGATGAGTGTTTTTCATTTTCATTCATGTAAAAACTTGTATGTAATATTCTTTTATTTGGGGCACTTCCAGGTAGCGGAAGTTGTCACCCTTTGTATATTATTTACTTTTCCGCATTAGGATAGACCCAAGGAGGGGAGCACAAGTAACCGGGTTCTGGGGTCCAGTGGGAGACCAACTCGAGGAGTCGAGTCCGGGTCTCCTAACCCTAGAATTGGCAGGGTTGCTTGCCGCTCTCGTAGGAGTCTAGGGGTGTGGGATTGGCTATTCATCACGACCGTGGAATCCGTGTTTTATACTGCCTCGTATTGAAAACACGGACGTCCTAGTATATCCAATATTTCATATGTTTCTTCTGCTGCGATATCTGTGATGTATTTCTGTGATGGATATAGTATATAGTATATATGATATATTGTATAGACGTTACTTATGTTTTACACCCGCGCTAGCCCTGCCCTGCTCTGTCGTTAGTTACCTAACCTAACGGTGCACGAGGGGACATCGAGGCGAATGCGGAAGGCATAAGTGTACGTCATATCTATCTGTGATGTTTAGGTATTTAAATGATGGGACTTCATTAATGTGATTAATGAAAGATAAGAAACCTAAGATGTTATGGAATCGAATTTTAAAATAAAACATGTAGCTACAGTTCTTGCTTTGCACAGCGGTATATATGATATACCCTGCACCTTATTCGATGAGGAAAGGACCGAGATCCCTTCACCGGGAGTGACTCCTTTAGCAATAACTGGCAGATGCTACACACTCGGTTTGACTTTTGATTGCTTCTATAGTTTCTGCTTTGCACAGTGATATATATGATATATCCCGCACCTCATTCAACGAGGAAAGGACCGAGATCCCTTCACCGGGAGTGACTCCTTTAGCGAAACTAGAAAAGCCTCAAAATCACTCCATTTCAAAACTTCATTTGATTCTACAACGATATCAAGTTCATTACGCTCATGGTTTTCAGAAAAACCTGGCGTAGCCCTCCGTCATTTCAGATGAGTAGTAGTTAGTATTCGTGCTATGTTTGTTGACCTGCGTCAAGGCGTAGTATGCGGTAGCTAACTAGTATTTATCTGCTTATGCATATGATGCGGATTGGATTAGGGTAGTCGTGCGACTTTGTTGGCCTGCGTCAAGGGTCGTACGGGTGGGTTTAATTCAATTAGGAAATGACGGGTTGAACTTGACTAGCGCACTATGGTTTGTTGGCCTGCGTCAAGGTCATAGCACGCTAGGGGTAAAAGTATTATCGGGAATTTCAAGTGTTGAAATTTGCAATGAGATTGCATACCTTCTTTGAGATAGTTGGATCCCGATACCCACTGCGAGTAAGAGTTACTCCTGGGAGAGTTTTACATATTGCAATTAGCTGATCAAGTAGGTGTCTAGAAAGGTGTCAACGGGGTTACGCCTCTGGGAAAATGAGGTTTACATTAATTAGGTTCGTGGGAAAGCACGGGGGACCTCCCTCAAAGTACCGACACTGGCCTGGCTGAAAGATTGGCGAACTTGTAGTGTGTAATTAATCCCGGCTAGTCTTTCCTTTTAGGGTTTGGAGGAAGATTTAATAAAAAGCAGTGGGAGCCATCCTGATTAGATAAGATAATAACCAATCTGATCTTGCACGAGCATACGCTAAAGTGTTTTCTTCTCTCTCTCTCCAGGTAGCGACCAGTTCATGCCTTAATCAAGATAATAATATGGATGTATTGACCGAACCCGCATGTTATACTGTGCTGGGGAACGTTGGTTCCGTTCTTTCTTATAAGAGTTATAGGAATGAACAGGATATAGGGGAATACCAGGATTCCCATGCCACCCGAATGAAGAAAGTACATGTTGATGCATTTTTTTCGGGTGTGTTCGTTACTGAGAACTGTTTCTCCATTTGCTCTACGTCGTGGGTATTAGATACCTGGTCAGGATCCCATATATGTAATCAGTTACATGGGCTTAGGAAAGGTAGAGAACTTGGAGAAGGTGATAAAGACATAAGAGTTGGAAATGGTGCAATTGTTGCAGCTAAGACTGTCGGGGAATATCACCTTGTATTACCAACTGGTAATACATTGGTTCTGAACGAATGCTATTACATGCCGAACCTGATATGTAACATTATATCAGTTTCTTTACTGAGTAAAGAGGGATATAATTTTGTATTATAGGACAATGTTATGAACATTTTCTATAACCAAAAGTTGGTTGGATCAGGCACGTTGTGCAATGGCATTTATGTTTTAAATCAATCAACAGTTCTGAGCATAACAAACACACACAAGAGGAAGAGTTCTGAACTCAACGAATCCTTCTTGTGGCATTGTAGACTGGGCCACATCAATGCGACACGACTAGCTAAGTTGCATAAAGATAGATATTTAAATCCGTTTGAATTTTCATCTTATGACACTTGCCAGTCATGTCTCAAAGGCAAGATGACCAAAACTCCGTTTACGGGACACGGAGAAAGAGTTACCGAACTCTTGGGACTTATACATAGTGATGTATGCGGTCCCATGTCTACACATGCCAGGGATGGTTCTTCATACTTCATTACATTCACTGACGATCTCTCTAGATTCGGATATGTGTTCCAGATGAAACACAAATCAGAAGCTTTTGAGAAATTTAGGGAATATAAACAAGAAGTTGAGAACCAAACCGGAAAAAGTATTAAAATCCTACGATCTGATCGAGGAGGAGAATACTTAAGCAATGAATTCCTGGACTTCCTAAAAGAGAATGGGATTCTCTCTCAGCTAACTCCTCCATATACACCACAGCACAACGGTGTATCAGAACGGAGGAACCGCACCCTATTAGATATGGTGCGCTCTATGATGAGCACAGCTGAGTTACCTATTTCCTTCTGGGGATATGCACTGGAAACAGCTGCAGACCTATTGAATATGGTTCCCACCAAAACCGTGCCGACCACTCCATATGAGATATGGAAAGGAAAGAGACCATGTCTTAATTATGTTAAGATATGGGGTTGTCCGGCCTATGTAAAAACACAAAATCCGGACAAACTCGCGGCAAGGTCCATTCTGTGTAAATTTATTGGATATCCCAAACATTCGCGAGGGTATATCTTCTACCACCCTGAGGAACAAAGAGTGTTTGTTTCTCGGCATGCCACCATTTTAGAAAAGGAATTTCTTGAAAAAGAGATTAGTGGTCATAAGGTAGAACTGGAAGAGGTTCCAGCTGCAGAAGCTACAACAGAAGATATGGTGGAACCAGAGGATTCCGTAGTTCCCGATGAACCCCAGCCACTCCGCCGATCTAGTAGGGTTCCTCGCCAACCTGAGAGATACTACGGTTTTCTCATGGATGGTGGGAGCGAGGATTGCATCATGGAGGATGATGACCCAACTAGATCCGAGCAGGCCATCACGAGTGGAGACTCAGTGAAATGGCTGGAAGCTATGCGGTCCGAGATGGAATCCATGTACACCAACAAAGTATGGACTTTGGACGTTGCTCCTGAAGGGGTAAAACCCATTGGGAGCAAGTGGATCTTCAAGAAGAAACTTGGTGTAGATGGGAATGTGGAGACTTTCAAAGCTAGACTTGTAGCAAAGGGTTTTCGTCAAAGACCAGGTGTGGACTATGACGAGACCTTTTCTCCAGTGGCTATGCTTAAATCCATCCGGATCATGCTTGCCATCGCTGCTTATCATGATTACGAAATCTGGCAAATGGATGTTAAGACCGCCTTTCTAAATGGTGATTTAGAAGAGTGCGTGTACATGACTCAGCCAGAGGGCTTCGTAGACAGTGGGAGCAGCGGAAAGGTGTGCAAGCTGCTTAAATCCATTTATGGATTAAAGCAAGCATCGCGGAGTTGGAACATCTGCTTTGACGTCGTTATCAAAGAGTTTGATTTCGTCAAAAACCCAGATGAACCTTGTATCTACAAGAAGGTGGCAGAGAGTAAGGTTGTCTTCTTCGTATTGTACGTGGACGACATACTCTTGATAGGAAATGACATTCCTATGCTGCAATCGGTCAAGCTATTCTTATCACAAAGATTCTCAATGAAAGATCTTGGTGATGCCTCCTGCATATTGGGAATCAGGATCTATAGAGATAGATCCAAAAGGATTTTGGGATTGTCCCAATCCAGGTACATTGACACCATACTAAAGAGGTTTAGTATGGAAGAGTCCAAGCGTGGGAACTTACCCACGATCTCTGGAGTCACTCTCTCCAAAGAGATGTCTCCCAAGACTGATTTGGAGAGAGCTCGCATGCAAGGGATACCCTATGCTTCGGCAGTAGGCTCTATCATGTATGCGATGCTATGTACCAGACCCGATGTAGCATACTCACTAAGTGTAGTGAGCAGGTATCAAGCTGATCCTGGAGAGAGTTACTGGACAGCTGTGAAGAGCATTCTCAAGTACTTGCGAAGGACTAGAGATATGTTCTTGGTGTATGGTAACGGGGAGCTCCAAGTGGAGTTCTTTACCGATTCGAGCTTCCAGAGTGATAAGGACGACTCTAAGTCGCAGTCGGGCTTTGTCTTTACCCTTTACGGAGGGGCGGTTAGCTGGAAGAGTTCCAAGCAGGAAACCGTGGCAGACTCAACGATGGAGGCTGAATACATCGCTGCCAACGATGCTGCCAAAGAGGCTGTCTGGATCAAGAAGTTCATTACTGAACTTGGAGTGGTTCCATCCATTGAGCGTCCAATACTTTTGTATTGCGATAACAATGGAGCGGTGGCTTTGGCCAAGGAACCCAGGTCCCATCAGCGATCCAGGAATATTCTGAGGCGGTATCACCTGATCCGGGAGATAGTTGATCGCCGGGAGATCGAGGTCAGGAGGGTTGACACGAAGAACAACACGGCGGATCCACTCACGAAGGCCATTCCCCTGATACAGTTTGAGAGACTCTTCGGGATGCTCGGTATGCGATACTACAACAGCTGGCCCTAGTACAAGTGGGAGATTGTTAGTTGTATGTATGCCCTAGAGGCCAGTATTGTACAGATGATGTATATTATATTGGATGCTTGGACATATATAGAGATGACTTTCTTCATCGATATGATAGTATGCTATCTGGTTACTCTTTATCTTAACATGTACACTTGTCTCTTTAAACTGTCTTATAGTTACATGTTGGTAAAGCCCTTAGGATGTGTACTTGACTACCAGGACTATGATGCAGATCATACTAGTGGGGACATGGTAGTCCATAAGTACATCCTTCAAGGTCCCTAGTCGTAGGTGTATCGAGATGGGGCACCGATATACCAGAGTAGACTACCGTATACGCTTCTCGACCCATGAGATGGGCGATGGATGATCCCATATCCATTGGTGTTTGACATCAGAGATCGTGTACGGGTGCTCAGTGGAGACTGGGTACACTGGACGGACTCGCCGAGAACTCCCAGATGGTATTATACCTCACGTCAGATGGCAGTTCTCAGGTGACACTTGTGCAAGTTAGTCTGTAGACCCGAGATCGTCATAGAGTCTTGTGTGATTCCCACTGTGCTTTGATCTCCATCTTACCACGCCCACGAGGGCGTGCAAAACGGTGGTCTTTGGGTACAGTCCCGAGTCACATGGAGGCAATGAGCGATAGGAGGGGTTTCGTCTCTCCCGGTATTGGGGGTTGATGTTGCGCTGTGCTCGATTGGCCGTAACAGGGAAGTCCCTGGCCAGGGCTGATTAGAGATTTGCTGGTAAGTGTTACCAGTAGTTTCTCGACCCGTTATGAGCCTCACATCGGCACGACTTATCGGTTATTGGGGTCTGACGTTTACCACCCCTAGACTTGATATGCGACGTATCAGACGAACAGACCAGACTGTACGGTAAGTGTTACTGGTTGGATTCACAGGAGTGTGAGCGGGCTAGCTCGTCGATCTTCTGATCGCTCAATACCCGGGTGGCCGTTACGTTTAGCAGACCGCTTGCGGCTTGTGGATGCTTGATATGATCATCATCTGCTACCGGCGTATTGACGAGTCTTTAGAGTCCTACACAGAGGTTTCCTGGCTCAAGCGAAACGAAATAGGAGCGCATATGAGATATGTGCAGGACCGAGAATAATGCATGTATGTGATACCGCATTTCATTCTCGCGATATATGTTTCGATTGGTTATATTCGATATGACCTAATTATCGAATCATTGATTCGATAAATCGATACATTGAATACTAGTCGGTTATCTGCGACATGACCGGATCATTGAATCAAATGTTGATTTAATGATTTGATGTATAATTATATTTTTGATATATTATTTTGCATTAACTAGTATTGGTTCACTTTATATGGATTTTCTCACTTGACGTGCATGATGTATATGTGATATTCTTTTGTGCACATGTTTGTATCATTTTTGATGATGCATATTTAAATGGTTAAGTGTAAAGAATAAAACCTTGGTTAAGTAGATAATTAGGGTTTTGTTTTACTCTCTCATTTATTTATCCATTCTTATTTATTTAAATGATTTTATGAAAACAAAATGGTTTTCCTTTTTGTCATGAAGCTTGATGAAGCTTCATGAAGCTTTGACTCAAAGACCATTTAGTCTTCATGCTAAACCCTAACTATTCCCACTTACCATGGTTTGCTCTCTACACTTAACCTTAGTTATATTATGATAAGTATTAATTTTATTTCATGATAGAAAAAGACTTATCATAATTCTAGCTCATCTTCTTCTTCATCTTCAAGTTTGAAACCTTGAGGCCATCAATGGCAACTTGAGCTTAAGAGTGAGAAATCCAATTCTAAAGAGAACCCACCTCCTATTTCTTCATCCTCTACCTCTTGCCAAGTAGTAGAGTGTGTTTTCTTCACAAGTTTTATCACTTTGTGAAGTGGGAGCTTGATCTAGCGATGCCTCGACGTAGATCATCTTCGGCATCGTCGTCGATGACCAAGCCCGTTCATTCTCCGATGAAGCCGACGCTAGAGCCCGGGGTTCGACTTGGACAGCGAGGAGACTTCGTTGCGGAGCCGTGGAGGTGGATATCCGGATCTACAAAGGTTGTAATTTCCGTATTCTAGTAGTTAAGTGTTAACTAGTTTACTTTTTCACCTAGATTTCTAGCAACGATCCGTGAACTAGGGTTTCTCGGCACCATATTTTTGTAAAATGGCATGGTTGATGCCTTGTGAGACCTCTTTAGGATGCCTTGGAACCCTACATCTTTATCTTAACATGTATATTTGTCTCTTTATACTGTCTTATAGTTACATGTTGGTAAAGCCCTTAGGATGTGTACTTGACTACCTGGACTATGATGCAGATCATACTAGTGGGGACATGGCAGTCCATAAGTACATCCTTCAAGGTCCCTAGTCGTAGGTGTATCGAGACGGGGCATCGATATACCAGTGTAGACTAGCGTATACGCTTCTCGACCCATAAGATGGGCGATGGATGATCCTATATCCATTGGTGTTTGACATCAGAGACAGTATACGGGTGCTCAGTAGAGACTGGGTACACTGGACGGACGCGCCGAGAACACCCAGATGGTATTATAGCTTACGTCAGATGGCAGTTCTCTGGTGACACTTGTGCAGGTTAGTCTGTAGACCCGAGATCGTCATAGGGTCTTGTGTGATTCCCACTGTGCTTTGATTTCCACCTTACCACATCCATGAGGGCGTGCAAAACAGTGGTTTTTGGGTACAGTCCCGAGTCACATGGAGGCAATGAGCGATAGGAGGGGTTTCGTCTCTCCCGGTATTGGGGGTTGATGTTGCGCTGTGCTCGATTGGCCGTAACAGGGAAGTCTCTGGCCAGGGCTGATTTAGAGATTTACTAGTAAGTGTTACCAGTAGTTTCTCGACCCGTTATGAGCCTCACATCAGCACGACTTATCGGTTATTGGAGTCTGACGTTTACCACCCCTAGACTTGATATGCGACATATCAGACGAGGAGACCGGACTGTACGGGAAGTGTTACCGGCAGGCTTTTACAGGGGTTGGAGCGGGCTTGCTTGCTGATCTTCTGATCGCTCAATACCCGGGTAGCCGTTACGTCCAGCTAGTACCGCTGACGGTTTGTGGGTGCTTGATGTGATCATCAACTACTGCCGACGTATTGACGAGTCTTTAGAGTCCTACATTGAGGTTTTAGTGGCTCAGGCAAAACGAAATAGGAGCACGTATGTGATATGTGCGGGATCGAGAATATTGCGTCTATGTGATACCGTATTCTATTCTCGCAACTTTTTGTATCGGTCGGTTATATATGATATAGTCGGGTTATCGAATCAAGTGTTGATTCGATAAGTCGATACATTGGATGTTAGTCGGTTATATGTGATATGACCGGATTATTAAGTCAAGTGTTGATTTAATAATTTATTGTATAATTGTATATTTTATATACTAGTTTACATTAACTAACACTTGCTCACTTTAGGTTTTTTCTCACATGTACACAACTTTAATATATATGTGATATATATTAAAATTGTGTTTTCTTTTTGTATCATGGTTGATGAAACACATGACTTGGGTGTATAAGACTTACACCATGCTATTTATTATGTTGGGTATTTATATTTTATGTAATTACAAAATTAGTGGAGGATTAGCACAATGCATGAAGCTTGTGGATGCATTGACTAAGTCCACTAAGTTTGTTTTTACCATGGATATTTGTTAACCCAACCATAAGCATTAACCATGGTTATGTCTCTACAAGAGTCGGTATATGATACTCACTCACCATGGTTAGCTTTCTCACTTGATCATTATCCTCATCTCTTTCTTTTGTTCATCTTCTTCTTCATTTTTTTGAAAAAGAAAAAGCTTGCTAGGGTTTGATCCAAAGTGAGAAAGATCGTGAGAAATAAAATTCTAAAGAGAACCCACTTCCTATTTCTCCATCCTCTACTAGACTAGCACTTTAGTTTAGGGTGTTTGCTTCATTAATTCTCAAGTTAGTGAAGTAGAAGTTTGAGTTGGCATCCCCTCGACGTAGAACATCTTCGGCATCGAAGACTTCAAGCAAGGACGCGTCTTTCGCCTCGTGAAGCCATGCAAGGGTCCAGGAGAACCACAATCGCAGCGAAGGGACTTCAACAAGGAGCTATAGAAGTGAAGGACCGATCTACAAAGGCTGTATTTCGTATTCACTTAGTCGTAAACGCAGTTTACTAGCATATGAAACCTTAATTTTCTAGAACGATCTTGTTTAGGGTTATTCGGCACGACTAAAATTTTAAACGGGCATGGTTGATGCATTGTAGAACCTTATTAGAGTGCCTAGTGACCCTACAATGGTATCAGAGCCTAGCTAGAACATTAGGCGACGTGTTTACGAAGTTAAAACTCCGAACGAACCCCGATATGTCAAAGTTAACCCCCTCTTTGTACATTTTTTCAAAACTGTGTATTTTCAGTATTAAAAATACCTAAAAAATTCAGCAGGTTTTTCTAAGCATTACTGTGCAAAACGGTGACGTAATCCGTAAGGACGGCCGCGGAACCGCGGCAATAGACTGCTTGTGCCGTGGATCCGCGGCCGTACAGTGAGTGTTTGATTTGGTTTTTGCACAGTAATACTAATATATGATAGTGCTATTTTCTGGGTATTTTTAAACTGACTCAAGTGTTGAGTATTTTGAGGTTTATTTTGTAATCTTCGATTCGATCGGAGAATTTAATTTTCTTTTTTTATTCAGGATAATTTAGAAAGTATTGAAATGTTCGAACGGATATTATTAACTCAATTTTTCCCGGCACGAAAAACATTCAAGTGTTGAATTTTTCTCGGGTTTAAATCTTTCGGAAAAACGTGCAAGTAATGCGATGTACCCTCTAGAAGACAACAAACCTTAACTCGATTATGTGACCGTCCTGAACTGATTTTTGAACCTCTGGGTTTGGGGCAGTGCGGCGTACCACATGTGAGGCGGTGGCTTGACCCTTCTACGGCTGGACCGTTGCTATTGTGACATATTCTGGAATTTTTGAACTCCGCTCAAGTGTTGAGCTATTTAGGAAATCTTGGCTATTTGATTATTCGATCGGAAAGTTTAATACTGTCTATTTATCTGGAATGTGATACAATATGTGGAATTCATACAGTTACGCATGAAATACGAAATATGTGATATTTCGGATTTACGATGTCTAAAGAGATTATGGATTCCAAATGTTGTAGTTTTACACTTTCTTTTTGTTAGTTATATGTATGCCCTAGAGGCCATTACTGTACATACGATATATATTGTAATGGATGCTTGGACATATATAGGGAGGACTTTCTTACTCGACATGATAATATGCTATCTGGTTGTACTTTATCTTAACATGTACTCTGATTGTCTCTATGTTACATGTTGATAAAGCCCTTAGGATATGTACTCGGCTACTGGGACTATGACGAGATCATACTAGTGGGGCCATGGTAGCCGACGAGTACATCCTATAAATGTTCCTAGTCGAGGGTGTATCGAGACAGGGCATCGATACACCAGAATAGACTAGCGTATACACATCTTGACCCATATGATGGGCGATGGATGATCCCATATCCATCGGTGTTTGACATCAAGGATGGTGTATGGGTGCTCAATGGAGACTGGGTATACTGGACGGACTCGCCGAGAACTCCCAGATGGTATTATACCTCACGTCAGATGGCAGTTCTCCGGTGACACTGGTACAGAGTAGTCTGTTGACCCGAGATCGTCATAGAGTCTTGTGTGATTCCCACTGTGCTTTGATTTCCATCATACCATGTCCAAGAGGGCGTGCAAAAAGGTGGCTTTTGGGTACAGCCCCGAATCACATGGAGGCAATGAGCGATAGGAGGGGATTCGTCTCTCCCGGTATAGGGAGTTGATGTTGTGCTATGTTCGATTGGCTATAACCGGAAATCCCTGGCCAGGATTGCTGAGATTTACTGGTAAGTGTTATCAGTAGTTTCTGGAACTGTTATAGACCTCATATCGACACGACTTATCAAGCTAACGGGGTCTGACGTTTACCACCCCTAGGCGAGATATGCGACATATCAGACGACGAGACCGGACTGTACGGGAGTGTTACTGATTGGATTCACAGGAGAATGTATAGGCTTGCTTGTTGATATTCTGAGCGCTCAATACCTGGGTGGCTGTTACGTTTAGCTGACTGCTTGCAGCTTGTGGGTGTTTGATATGATCATCACCTACTGCCGGCGTATTGACGATTCTTTAGAGTCCTACATAGAGGTTTCTTGACTCAGGAAAAATGGAGTAGGAGCACATATGTGATATGTGCGGGACCGAGGATAATACGATATGAGATACCGTATTCTATTCTCGCGATATCTGATATCAGCCGGGTCATCGGATCAAGTGTTGATTCGATGAATCGGTAGGAATAAATATTAGTCGGTTATATGCGATATAGCTGGATTGTCGGATTAAGTGTTGATTCAATAATTTAATGTATAATAATATATATGATATATTAAATTACATTAACTAATATTTGCTCACTAAAAGATTCTTTTTCTCACTCGGGTAATACATTGATATATATGCGATATATGTTAATTGTATTATTTTATTTGGTTTCAATAAATATTATATATGTGATATATAATATTGTAACATGATATGATAAGTAATGCAATATGTTTAGTAGAGATTAAACAAGATAAGGGTTTGATTTGGGTTAATGCTTTCTAGATGATTCTAGAAGGTTTAGTTTTGTTTTGTGAAAGATATTTTGTTATGACTCATTCCTTGACCTAACCCAAACCCTAGCCCTAGTTAAGTCTCTACAATTGTTTAGTCAACCATGGTTGCATTATTCATCATAATCTCCTTTGCTTTATTCATCAAAAAAGGATTCTAATTGATTCATTAATCTTCTTCCTTCTTCTTTCTTTCATGGAAAAAGCTTTCTAGCCTTTTTCCAAGTGATGAAAATGAGTGAGAATAAGAAAATAAAAGAGGGAAAAAATCCTACTTCATCATCCTCATCTACCCTTGCCATTTAGATGAGGGTGTTCACATCATTTTATGAGTGTAAGCTTGTGTTAATGAAACTTCAAGGTAGATCATCTATGTTATCGAAGATCGGAAGCAAGACTGCATCTTTCTCTTCGTGGAACCTCTCGAGAGTCCGGAACATGATGATCGCAGCGAAGGGACCTCAACACGGAGCTTAAGAAGTGAAGGACTGGATCTACAAAGGTTGTAATCCCTCTCACTTAGTGTTAAAGTGTTTAACATGTTAGTTTTCGCCTAAACTCTAGTTTAAAGATCCGGCTTTGGGTTGTTCGGCACGGCTAAAATTTTTATCGGGCATGGTTGATGCCTCGTAGAACCTTGTGAGAATGCCTAGAAACCCTACAGTGGTATCAGAGCCAAGCTAGAGCTTTAGGCGAAGTCTGAGCGAAGTTTAAAGTCCGATCGAACCAGGAAACCCCGACGAATACCCTTCTCTGGATATTTTTCAAAAATGTGATTTTTTATGAATTAAAAATGCTCAGAAAAACAAGTAGGAAAAACAAAGAATTACTGTGAAATACGGCCTACTAAGTCGCTCACTTGACCGCGGAACAGCGGCAAACCAAGGGTTAGGCGGCGGTTCCGCGGCCAAAATTTGGACTTAGTCCCTCATATTTCATATATTTATTCTTAGGTCCTTTCTTGTCATTTTTTTCTGGGAATTTCTTAATTCCACTCAAGTGTTGAGTTTTCTACGGTTGTATTGGGGACTCGTTGATTCGATCGGATAATTTAACTTCGTTTAGTTTTGTCCGGATAATTTTAGAAACTGTTAAAAAGTTCGAACGGATATCAATAACTCACTTTTTCTCCTGTCGGAAAATTTTTCAAAAGTTGGATTTTTTTTCTCGAGTTTAAGAACGTTCTAAGTCGTACAAGTAACGCGGTGGACCCTCTAGAAGAACACAAACCTTAACTCGATTATGTGACCATCTTGAACTGCCTCTGAACCTTAGGGTTTGGGGCAGTACGGCATGCCACATGTGAGGCGTTGGCTTGACCCTTCTACGGCTGGACCATCGGTACTGTTCCATGTGATGGATGTTTTTAAACTGATTTCAAGTGTTGAGATATATAGGGGAAATCTTGGGTGTTTGATTATTCGATCGGAAAGTTTAATATTGTCTATTTATCTGAAATGTGATACAATATTTGGAATCCACAGGTAGTTATGGGATAACTAATTTGAATGTTGTAAATCTAGCAGTTCAGTCTCAATTGGTCGGTTGCCACGGAATTTTGATGTGATCAAAAGTCCGTCGCAATCACGTAGCGTACGCGGATACTCGCCGGGTAAACTTAACAGACAGCCATGCCCCATAGCCCCGACCAAGTGACTGTAGGAGAACCCCGTCGCCAAAAGAATCCGTTCGGGTGCTCGCGGCAGATGTGTTCCGCCTTAGTCCACTTCGTCGACGGCATCCGAGGGTACGGCCGTCTACTAAAGTTTGCGACGAGCATTCGACCAGGATGTCGGGAATCTTGTTGAATTGCCCGACAAGATATTGAAAAGAGTTTTCGATAATGAGACTAATATGCGGGGTTTATAATTGTTAGGCATGAGATGTCTAAGGAATTCATTTGGTTAGGCATGCGATGTCTAAAGAGGTTGTGGATTCCAACTATTGTAGTTTTACAGTTTCTTTTCTGTGACCGTAAGCGTAGTATATGGTGTATCGCCGGCTTCGTTGCTATACATCAACGACAATCGGGATACACATACTTGCTTACGTTGATGATATGAGATATTTTGTGTTGCTGTGATATGTTATATTGGATCGTCGCGTTTTGAATAGCCGGGGGTTTTATGTGAGATGAGAGTTTTTTCTTTTTCATTCAAGTAAAATTCATTTGAATGTAATATTCTTTTATTGGGGCACTTCCGGGCTGAGGATGATGTCACCATTGTATATTATTTACTTTTCCACATTAGGCAGACCCAAGGCGTGGAGCACAAGTAACCGGGTTCTAGGGTCCAGTGGGAGACCATCTCGAGGAGTCGAGACCGGGTCTCCTAACCCTAGAATTGGCAGTGTTGCTTGGCGCTTTCGTAGGGGTCTAGGGATGTGGGTTTGGCTATTCATCGCGGCCGTGGAATCCGTATTTTATACAGGCTCGTATTTAAAACACGGACGTCCTAGTATATCCAATATTTCATATATGTTCTTCTGCTGCAATGTTCTGTGATGAGATCATATTACTTCCTGAGATGAATGTTTATATTATATATATGAGATATATGTTATATCGCAGATTTCGTTTCAAAAGAGATGCTTGTGAAGCATAATAAAATGGGACTTCATTAATGAGATTAACGAAATAAAAGAAACCTAAGTTGTTGTAGAAACTTGTTTAAAAAACTGGTAGCTCTAGTTCTTGCTTTGCATAGCGGTGTTCCTTGTAGAACATCCAGCACCTTATTCGATAAGGAAAGAGCCGAGATCCCTTCACCGGGAGTGACCTCTTTAGTGAAACTAGCAGATGCTACAAACTCGGTTTGTCTTTTGATGCTTCTATAGTTCTTGCTTTGCACAGCGATATATATGAAATATCCTGCACCTTATTCGATGAGTAAAGGGCCGACGATCCCTTCACCGGGAGTGACCCCTTTAGCAAAACTAGAAAGGCCTCAAAAACACTCCATTTAAAATCACTTGATTCTACAACGATATCAAGTTCATTACGCAAAGGGTTTTCTTAAAAACCTGTCGTAGCCCTTCGTCATTTCAGATAAGTACTTCATAGTATTCGTGCTGCGTTTGTTGACCTTGTCAAGGCGTTGTGTTCGGTAGCTATTTATGCTTATCTGCATAAGCATATGATGCGATTGGATTAGGGTAGTCGTGCGACTTTGTTGACCTTGTCAAGGGTCGTGCGGGTGGGTTTAATTCAGATCAGGAAATGACGGGCTGAACTTGACTTGCGATCTATGGTTTGTTGACCTTGTCAAGGTCATATATCGCTCGGGGCAAAATATTATTGGGAATTTCAAGTGTTGAAATTTGCAATGAGATTGCATACTTTCTATGAGATAGTTGGATCCCGATACCTGCTACGAGTAAGAGTTACTCCTGGGAGAGTTTTACACATTACAATTAGCCGATCAAGTAGGTGTTAACGGGGTTACGCTCCTGGGAAAATGAGGTTACTTTAATTAGGTCCATGCGAAAGCACGGGGCACCTCCCTCAAAGTACCGACACTGGCCTGGCTGAAAGATTGGCGAACTTGTAGCGTGTAATTAATCCCGGCTAGTCTTTCCTTTTAGGGTTTGAAGGAAGATTTGATTAAAACAGTGGGAGACATCCTGATTAGATATATTATATAACCAATTTAATCTTGCAAGAGCATACGCTGAGTGTTTTCTTCTCTCTCTCTCCAGGTAGCGACCATATCACGTCTTAATCAAGATAATAAAACGGATATATTGACTGAACCCGCTTGTTATACTGAGATGGGGAACGTTGGTCCCGCTCCAACTTATAATTGTTATAAGACAGAGCAGGAAATTGGGGAATACCAGATTTCCGGTGCCGCCCAAACGAAGAAAGTGCATGTTGATGCATCATCTTCGGGTGTGTTCATTACATAGAACTGTTTCTCAGTATCCTTTACGTCCTGGGTATTTGATACCGGATCAGGATCCTGCATATGTAATCTGTTACATGGGCTACAGATAGGTAGAGAACTGAGAACGGGTGATAAGTTTCATGAGATAGAAATGGTGCAAGTGTTGCAGCCAAGTCTGTTGTTCACTGTCACCCTGTATTACCAGAATACATTGATTCTGAACGAATGTTATTAGATACCGAACCTGATATACAACATCATATCAGTTTCTTTATTAGTAAAGAAAGGATATAATTTTGTATTGTTGGATAATGTTCTGAACATTTCCTATATCAAGAGTTGATCGGTTCAGGCACGTTATCTAAAAGCAAAGACGTTCTAAATCAAAATACAGTTCTTAGTATACAGAACACACACAAGAGGAAGAGTTCAGAAATGAACGAATCCTTCTTGAGGCATTGTAGACTAGGTCATATCAATGCGATCCGACTAGCTGAAGTTACATAAAGATGCATATTTAAATTAGTTTGAATTTACATCTATAACTTGCCGGTCATGTCATAAAGATAAGATGACCACAACTCTGTTTATTGGAAACAGAGAAAGAGTTAGTGAACCCTTGGGAATTATACATGCTGATGTATGAAAGTCCCCTGTCTACATATGCCAGGACCGGTTCTTTATACTTCATTACATTCTCTGATGATCTCTCAAGATCCGGACATATGTTCATGTTGAAACACAAGTCTGGAACTTTTGAGAAATTCAATGAATATAAGTCACAAGTAGAGAACCAAAAACGGGTATAAGTATTATGTCCTTTGATGTGATCAGGGAGAAGAATACTTGAGCACGGAATTCCTGGATTATTCTAAAGGAGAATGAGATTCTCTCTCAGCATTACTCCTTCGTATACACTATAGCACGATGGTATTTCGGGGCGGAGCAATAGCACCCTATGTGATATGGTGTGCTCTATGATGAGTACTACTGAGTTTCCTATTTCCTTTTGGGAGTTATGCACTTGAGAAGCTGCATACCTATTGAATAGGGTTCAAATCAAATCAGTTGCCTACCACTTCATATGTGATTTGCAAGGGAAGAGCCCATATCTTAAGTTTGTTAAGATTTGGGGTTGTCCGGACTATGTCTAAAAGCAAAATCCGGACAAGCTCGAGGCAATGTCTGTTATGTAGAACTGGAATGGTTCCAGCTATACAAACTGCAACTGATGATTTGGTAGAACCAAAGAATTCAATAGAAACCAACGAACCCCAGCCTCTCCGCCGATCTAGTAGGGTTCCTCACCAACCTGAGAGATACATCGGTTTCTCTATGACAGTGGGAGCAAGGATTGCATCATGAGATAATGACCCAACTAGTTTCGACCTGGCCATCAGGAGTGGGACTCTGTAAGAATGGTTGGATGCTTAGCGATCTGAGATGGAATCCTTATACACCAACAAAGTATGGACTCTGGTTTCTTTATCTGAAGGGTTAAATCCCCATCAGGAGCAAGTATATCTTGAGAAGATTACTAGGTGTACATGGAAAAGTTGAGACTTTCAAAGCTACGCTTAAGTCCATCCAGATCCTACTTGCCACGGCTACATACCATGACTACGATATCTGGCGGTTGGGTGTCATGACTGCTTTTCTAAATGTTGATTTGGAAGAGAGCGTCTATAAGTACACAGCCAGAGAGCTTCGTAGAAAGTGGGAGCAGCGGAAACATGTGCAAGATGTTTTATGTGATAAAGTAGGCATCGCAGAGTTGGAACGTCTGTTTTAACGTGGTAGTCAAAGAGTTTGACTTCATCAAAATAGTAGATGAACCTTGTATATACAAAAAGGTAGTAGGGAGTATGGTGGTGATCCTCGTAGAGTACGTGGATGACATACTCTTGATAGGGAAGGTGTTTCCTATGCTACGCTCGGTCAATCTCGGCTTATTACAAGGATTCTCCATATAGGATCGAAGTTGATAACTCCTAAATCCTGGGTTTTGGATCTATGAGATAGATCTAATTGGATGTTAGGATTCTCACTATTTGTAGTGAGATAGTATTAATCGATCCTGGGGAGAATCACTGAAAAAGTTCCAGGGTGATAAGAACGACTGAATGTCAGTCCCAGGCATTGTCTTTATCCTCAGTGGAGGGACGGTATGTTGGAAGAGTTCCAAGCTAGATACCATGACATACTAGAAGATTAAAGGCATGATACATCGTTACCAAAGATGCTACCAAAGAGGCAGTCTGGATATATCTAAGTTCATGAGATGAACTTCGTTCCTACCATTGTATGACAATGGAGTTGTGGCTTTAGCCAAGGAACTACCGTCCCATCTGAAATCCAGATATAATTCTTAGGCAGTATCGCCTGATCATGGAGATGGTTGATCTCTAGGGAGATCGAGGTTAGGAGAGTAGACACAGAGGACAACAACGCGGATCCACTCACAAAGGCCTTTTTCCCAGTAGAGACTTTTATGGGATGGTTGAGTATGAGATACTTCAACCGCAGCTAATTGTTGGGTATGTGATACCATAATAGATGGCCCTAGTGCAAGTGGGAGATTGTTAGTTATATGTATGCCCTAGAGGCCATTACTGTACATACGATGTATATTGTAATGGATGCTTGGACATATATAGGGAGGACTTTCTTGCTCGATATGATAGTATGCTATCTGGTTGTACTTTATCTTAACATGTACTATGATTGTCTCTATGTTACATGTTGATAAATCACTTAGGATATGTACTCGGCTACTGGGACTATGATGAGATCATACTAGTGGGGCCACGGTAGTCAACGAGTACATCCTATAAATGTTCCTAGTCGAGGGTGTATCGAGACATGGCATCGATACACCAGAGTAGACTAGGGTATACGCATCTTGACCCATAAGATGGGCGATGGATGATCCCATATCCATCGGTGTTTGAAATCAAGGATGGTATACGGGTTCTCAGTGGAGACTGGGTACACTGGACGGACTCGCCGAGAACTCCTAGGTGGTATTATACCTCACGTCAGATGGCAGTTCTCCGGTGACACTGGTACAGAGTAGTCTGTTGACCCGAGATCGTCATAGAGTCTTGTGTGATTCCCACTATGCTTTGATTTCCATCATACCACGTCCAAGAGGGCGTGCAAAAAAGTGGCTTTTGGGTACAGTCCCGAATCACATGGAGGCAATGAGCGATAGGAGGGGATTCATCTCTCCCGTTATAGGGAGTTGATGTTCTGCTGTGTTCGATTGGCTATAATCGGAAATCCCTGGCCAGAGTTGCTGAGATTTACTGGTAAGTGTTATCAGTAGTTTTTCGAACTGTTATAGACCTCATATCGACACAACTTATCAAGCTACTAGCCCTAGGCGAGATATGCGACATATCAGACGACGAGACCGGACTGTACGGGAGTGTTACTGATTGGATTCACAGGAGAATGTATAGGCTTGCTTGTTGATCTTCTGAGCGCTCAATACCTGCGTGGCTGTTACGTTTAGCTGACCGCTTGCAGCTTGTGGGTGTTTGATATGATCATCACCTACTGCCGGCGTATTGACGATTCTTTAGAGTCCTACATAGAGGTTTCTTGACTCAGGCAAAACGGAGTAGGAGCACATATGTGATATGTGCGGGACCGAGGATAATACGTTATGAGATACCGTATTCTATTCTCGCGATATTTGATATCAGCCGGGTCATCGGATCAAGTGTTGATTCGATGAATTGGTACGGATAAATATTAGTCGGTTATATGCGATATAGCTGGATTGTCGGATCAAGTGTTGATTCGATAATTTAATGTATAATAATATATATGATATATAAAATTACATTAACTAATATTTGCTCACTAAAAGATTCTTTTTCTCACCCGGGTAATACATTGATATATATGCGATATATGTTAATTGTATTATTTTATTTGGTTACAATAAATATTATATATGTGATATATAATATTGTAACATGATATGATAACTAATGCAACATGTTTAGTAGAGATTAAACAAGATTAGGGTTTGATTTGGGTTAATGCTTTCTAGATGATTCTAGAAAGTTTTGTTTTGTTTTGTGAAAGATATTTTCTTATGACTCATTCCTTGACCTAACCCAAACCCTAGCCTTAGTAAAGTCTCTACAATGGTTTAGTCAACCATGGTTGCATTATTCATCATTATCTCCTTTGCTTTATTCATCACAAAAGGATTTTAATTGATTCATTCATCTTCTTCCTTCTTCTTTCTTTCATGGAAAAAGCTTTCTAGCCTTTTTCCAAGTGATGAAAACGAGGGAGAATAAGAAAATAAAAGAGAGCAAAAATCCTACTTCATCATCCTCATCTACCCTTGCCATTTAGATGAGGGTGTTCACATCATTTTATGAGTGTAATCTTGTTTTAATGAAACTTCAAGGTAGATCATCTATGTTATCGAAGATCTGAAGCAAGAATGCATCTTTCTCTTCATGGAACCTCTCGAGAGTCCGGAACACGATGATCGCAGCGAAGGGACCTCAACACGGAGCTTAAGAAGTGAAGGACTAGATCTACAAAGTGTAAGTACACGGCGGCGCCCCGGTCGTCAATCCGACGGCCAAATGCGGAAGCGGTAATAAACTTTAATTTTGCGGACTTAGCAAACCGGCACCACCGCGCACTAAACACCCGGATCGAACCATTAAAATTATTCTAGCTAACTACAAGACGGGTTAGAGATATACCGAATGATCCGAGTCCTCCGGTCTTCTCCTCGTCGTCCCGATCTCCTGCGGAAACTCCGGTCGTCGCCTCCTCGCCGGAAGGGCACCACATCGCCTGTATCTTTTACGGGCTCCCACCTCAATACCGAGGCAACTCGGGCGCGAAGTAGGCTAGCCGACGCGTCCAAGATTTGCTGTAGAATGTGTAGGGTTGAAGCTATGTCTCATTTGGGTTTGTTGCCATTTGAAGATGATGGAGGAAACAAGATAAGAAAAATAGTGCTTGCATTTTTCTAGCATGAAATGAGATCAAGAAAAATGAAACTCTCAAGAATGAAAACTCTCATCTTTTTCTTTCTCTCAACCATGAAAAACTTATCATCTTAGAAATGGTGGAGCAAAGAATACATAAGCAAAAGGGAGGTGAGTGTAGGAGAGCATGAATGGTGACCACATCCAAACATCATCATCACAAAACACAAATCAATCCTAATCCTTTCTCATCTCATTAAAGCAAAGGAAAAGACTAAGAAAGAATCAAAATGATGGTTGAAAAGAAAAGATGCCATCATATACAAAACAATTGCAAGAAACTCCCTCCACAAATGTTATTTGCAAACTTGCAAATAACCCCCTCCATCGGAAAAGTCCGGCCGGGAAAGAACAAAAGAAAACCGGCCGGAACGGAATGCAAACTGGCAACTCCATAAAACTGGTCCCGTAATAAATTACAGGAAAACCCCGATACTGTGCATACACACCCGCATCTGTATTCCGTCCGGATACAAATGCAATGAGACAAAATCTACACTGTACTATACTAGGATCCGGCTTAAACCAAAGCCGGCTAGTAATATCCGTCCGATCCTGATCCGTGCAATACCGCACGTATCTGATCGAACGCTGCCATATAACCATACGGTCTCTAGTACAAACCGTCCGATCCTGATCCGTACAATACCGCACGTATATGATCGGACCCTGCCATATCTCCATACGGCCTCTACAGCGTTTCGCCCGAAAGTTTGAGTAACTGAAAGTGTGGTGGACTCTAAAGACTCGTCAATACTATGGCTGTGGATTTAACCACTAGCACGTCAGAGGTATAAGCCAATACGTGACGGGCCATCAGCTATTGACTAGAAGGGACGTCGATGAGCGAACTCATCCTGACACCCTACTGAGCCTGTCAGTGACAATATCCGTACAGTCCGGTCCGTTCTTCTATGAGCATCGCATGTCGGGCCTAGGGGGTTGGTAAAAGTCAGACCCCCAAAAGCGGTACAAGTCGTGTCGGAGTGTAGCCCAGAACACCCTGAGATACTACTGGAATACCTACCAGTAAATCTCCAGCCTTGGCCAAGGACTTCGTGTAATGGCTCTCCTAGACACAGCGCGACCTCACCGCCAATACCGGGAGAGACGAACCCCTGAAGATCCGCTCACTGCCTCCATGTGGCTCGGGACTGTACCCAACTAAACCTGTTTGCTCGACTCCTTTGAGCCGTGGTAGGGTAGTAATCAAAGCACAGTGGGAAATCACACGAGACAAATGACGATCCCCAGGTCGATGAACTAACCTGTACACATGTCACCTGGGAACTGCTATCTGACGTAAGGTATAAGACCAACTAGCATATTCCCGGCGAGTCCTGTCCGGTGTACTCATAACCCAATGAGCACATGTATACATCTTAGGTGAACCAACTGACACCAGTGGCTTGTGAGACTGGCTACCGCCCCTCGTCGGGGTCTCGACTGTATACACTAGTCTACTATGGAGAATCGATGCCCTGTCTCGAAACTCCCACGACTAGGGACCTTTTAAGGATGTGCTTATAGACTCCAGCTCTCACTTATATGATCGCCCTCATACTGCTGGCAGTCAAGCAAGAATCCTAGGGGCTCTATCAACGTGTAATAGTGACCTGTCAGGTCACCTAAAGCAGTACACGATGATAAAGGTAAACCAGATAGCATACTATCATCTCGAGTAAGACTGTCCTACCGGGATAGGTCCTCCCTCAATCATTGCAATCACGTGCCTGTGATCCAATAATTGACTCTGAGGGCACTATCTCCAACAATCTCCCACTTGCACTCAAGGCTAATTATTGCGATGTCGCATACTCACAGCCCGTGTGATACCGAACACCCAACTCCTCTACTAGTCAGTCTCACAAATCCCGTTTGTGAAACTATTGCGGTCGAGGAATAGCCTCAGTGAGTGGATCCGCCTAGATGTTTCTTTCTATGTCTCTCTATATCTCATGTTCGCGGAGAAAGCCATCTCCCGAAATGAGCAATACCTGTCTTAGAATGTCTGGATGTCTGATGGGACCCAGCTCATCAATGAACTCCAAATCCAAACTTCTTAGACTGTATCGTCAACTGAACTTAATCAGTATCCTGCGCCATGCCTCCCTCAGTATTGCCTTGGACCACCTGTCCAAAATACTGCCCCTCGTCAGAAGGAAAACTATAACTCTGACAACCTCCTTGTCGCCCATGTCACCATGGAAGCCTGGAATGATAACTGTCTCCCAAAGGAGGCAGCCGTTATCATATCTCTAGAACATTCACTTATGTTCTAAAACTGCTTCCGACTGTTTCTCCAGGATTGGATCAATGTCAACTTATTGCATCTACTGCAAGAACAACATCTGGTGTGGTACTTGACATCTCATGATTGACTCAATTGCCTGAGCAAGTGATCTGCCAATCATGCACATCCCTCTCCCCTTTAGTCTGTAAGACACCTTTAGAGAGGGTGACTCCATCACCTGCAGGTACACTACCGTGCCAGGAGTCGTCCATTCTAAATACTCTTAGAATGCTGTCAAGGTACCCTGATTGGGAAACCACCCAAATCTAGATCTAAAAACATAGATCTAGTAACCAGTATGTCTGATATAATGTCCAAGTCCCATGTGGAGAAACCACTGTGTGACGACCAAAGTATAACCGATCGTAGTATAGGAATTTCACTTCCTACTTTGTGTATGTCATCCAAAATCCGGATATCACACCCTACTACCTTCTCAACAGATCCATCCCCTATTCTAATGAACTCAAACTTATGACTGTCACATCAGAAGTAGATGATCTATCTCCGCTACATCTGCTTTAGTCTATAAATAGACATAAGCCTGATGTCCACCAATGCTTCCGCTGCTCCCACTGACTACGACAACCCTCTGCCAGAGTCATATAGACGTGCACTTCTAAAACTAGTTTAGAACGACGCTATACTCATCCTCCTGCCGGGTCTCACAATCTGGAACAACAGCAATGGAATGCATGGGTAAACAAGAACTTCCCTGTCACCGTCCTTGAGGCTACCGGAGTACCTCTCGGGTGCCTGAAGTTACCCACCGTATCTGCGGAGTGGCCAATGGAATGTCAAATCAGATTGAATCTTTAGGTTCCTTATCAAATCTTCAGTAATCGTTTGCGGTTCTGGAATCACTTCCAGTTCTACCATACTCCCACTACTGTTTTTGAAAAAATTCATTTTTAATAAAACTGTGGTGAGTCTAGAACAATATTTCTATTGATCTGCCAGATGGTAGAAAGTCAACCCTTGTCATAGCCTGGGTCAACCCACAAACAGCCATTACAGAAATGTGCCTTGAGTTGTCCAGTGTCTGGTTTTAATCATAAGCCGGACAACTCCCCGTACCTTAACAATGTTAAGATATGAACTGTACTGTATCCAATATAGAACCAGAGGCACTGATTTAATTGAACCAGATTCAAATCATGCAGCTATCTCCAGTGCATGTCAACTAAATGGAAGGAGGCCGATCAGCGTTACTCAACTTAGGAATGCTTCCAATTATGAGTAACCTGAAAGAGAAGCAATTTCTCTTTATCATTACTATCAACTGAATACCATACACAAGTATCTACATCTTCGATCACTTTGAAGAATACCGATACTTGTTACACCTGGTTCTCTACTCTATTCAAATATCTATAACTCCTCAAAACTTAGACCCTGTGTTTCTACGAAACACCTGTCTAAAAACTAGAGGAGTCATAAGTAAACCGAATATAGTACGAGAACCAACCCCTCTGTCCTCATGGACGCTGGACAACATACAATACTTTGTATAAGTCCCTTGAGTCTGATGACTCATTCACTGTGTATCGTAGGTTGAAAACTGTACTTATGGTTAAGAAGAATTACACCGCTGTTTAATGCTCCTTACCTAACCATCCACTGATATAGGTAAATGTCGTCGACATAATATCAAAAGGTATATCTCACTCTATGAAAATAGACGTACAGATATATCAATTTGAAATTGGTGCACAACAGCGGATATTCAAAACCAAATATTTGCTGACCGGCAAACAGCCCAGGTGATCTCCTCAAATATCACCGATTACAACGAATCCCGATATAATGAGGATGATCACCCTATTCCCAATAACTTACTCCTACTCATCATCTGTAAAACCATACAGATGTGAGAATCAAACCTGGTAAATACATACCCTGGAGCAAGTGTCTAATCGGGAAATCAGCTTTCTTTTAACAGTACACTGTTGAACTGAAACATTGAAATGTTTCGATGGGGTATCCTGGTATTCCTAGTAATGCCTCAACCATTATCCAGATTCACAACTATAACCGTATAATTTTTTCCTATCTCTCCAAATCCCTTTATATGTCTTTAGTCATTACCTTCTGCACACCCCTTAGGCCAAATGGTTTTTTTCCTTCCCTACCGTTCGGCACCAGCCTATGGTTTGGAAGAAGACTATCCAATAAGCATAATGGGTGTACTGTCCTAATCCTAGGAGCACTCGCAACGCGAGAGAAGGTGAAGATAAAAGACACCTGAATGTACTTTATTCCTATTTCTCCTGAACCAGGATCCATCCCCGAACTGGAACAAGTTCCTTTCGAGTTCGTATATAACCATACGATGGATTATCCAATAAACTGGGATCTTCGTAGTGATACGGAGTGTCCTGGAGAAATACAAAGGTGATTTTAGGATTGGCGAAGAAATACTTGGTTTAGTCGTGAATATCAGTCGCAATTTACTTTGCCCTCTTACTAATCCCTTGCTTTGTCTTAATCTTAATACCTTCTGCACACCATCGTTATGCTAATTGGTTTTCTTCATTCCCCACTGTTCGGCACCAGCCTAAAGTTTGGAAGAAGACTATCCAATTTGCGTAATAGGTGTACTATCTCCTAAACCAAGGAGTACTCACAACTTGACAGAAGGTAAAAGGGAAAAGACAACTGAATAATCCTATTCGTTTTCTCCAGAACCGGAAACCATCCTCGAATTCCTTCGAGTTCGTATCTAACTATACGATGGTTTTGTCCAATGGAAGTGGACGTTCGCAGTAATACGGGGTGTCCTGGAGAAAAGGGTAAAAGTAGGAGTGGCAATGAGGTCTGCAACTCTGACAATCCAAAAGCCAGTGTTAAGAAGGTTCGGTCAACTTGGTCACTGAGTCATAGTCTTAAGGTCGGGTCAATGGTCCCTGCCAGAGAGTGAGAGAAAAGAAACACTCAGCGTGCACTCTAGCCTAGATCAGAATGGTTATCAATTTATCTAATCTGGAAACCTCCCACTGTACCTCAAATTCTCCTCCAAACCTGAAAGAAGAATTAGTCGGGGTCACCCGAGGAGTAAACCAACTCATCAGTGGGAATCGGGATCCAACTATCATTGCATGATAACGTGACGGAATCCGCTCACACTATCACACTCCAGAAGGTATGCGCATATCTGGCAAGTTTCAGTTCTTTTGAAACTCCCGATGTGGATTTTTACCCCATGCTCTTATGACCTTGACTAAGGCCAACAAATCATAAGTCACATGTCAAGTTCTACCCGTCATTGTCCAGGTTGATTTGAACCCACCCGTACAAGCCCTTGACTAGGGCCAACAAGGCTATACGACTGTCCCAAACCAACGCATCTATCTATGCAGCATATGAATATCCAATAGCTACCAATCACTGTGCCTTGACTAAGGCCAACAAACACAGCTTGAATACTATTGACTACCCATATGAAACGACGGAGGGCTACGAATGGTTTCTGGCGAAAACCTTTAACGTAATGAACTTGATCTCGTTGAAGGAACGGATTGCTTTTTAGAAAATATAGTGACGAAAACCTTTACTAAAGAGGTCACTCCAGGTGAAGGGATCTCGGCTCTTTCCCCGTAGAATGGGGTGCAGGATATCCCAAATGAATACCATGATGCAAAGCAAAAGTAATCGGCTATAGTGAAGTTAATGCCCTGACGTAAACTTCTGTCCAAGGGGTCACTCTCGGTGAAGGGATCTCGGCTCTTTCCCCGTAGAATGGGGTGCAGGATATCCCAAATGAATACCACGATGCAAAGCAAAAGTAATCGGCTATAGTGAAGTTAATGCCCTGACGTAAACTTCTGTCCAAGGGGTCACTCCCGGTGAAGGGATCTCGGCCTTTGCCTCGTCGACTGAGGAGCAGGATAATCCAAATGAATACCACGATGCAAAACAAAAGTGAACATCCTTGCAATAACAGCTTTTTGAAAAGTGTTCCAACAAAATCAGAATAGGTATGTTTAACTTGCATTGATCCGAATCAACGCAGTCCCATCAATTGATCACACCACAAAGAACGAAAATATACTGACGTATGTATATGCCATCCGCATTCGCCACTGGGTCCCGTTATTGCCCGTTAGGTTAGCTAACTAACGGCAGAGCGGGGACTGGACTAGCGCGGATGTAAAACATATACAACATCTACTAGTATATATACCAATATATTATATTTCGCTCAAGGCGTGATAAAAAATGCAGCATCACAGAAATGTACAGTATCACAGAACAATACAGATATCTGGGATCCCCGGGTTTCACAGAGCCACTACTGAAACCCGACGTTCCCCTGGTCGTGTGGATTGCCTGTGCAATGAAAACCTAGACCCCTACGGGCGCGGCAAGTTACCCGCCAAAACCTGAAGCGAGGCAGCCCCCTTCAGCGCCGTGAATGGACCACCCAGCACTTCACGGAATCCGGTAACTTGGGCACCCCTCCAGGGTCAACCTGTACCCCCTACGAGTGCGGCGAATAGCCTGCCAATTCTAGAGTGAAGCCCCCTCCGTCCCAACGCCATGAGATGCGGGCTTGTTGTCCTCCAGAACCCGGCTATCCGTGCACCCCACCGCGGGGCAATCCTAGTACAGAAAGTAAAATATACATACACCGGGTACATCCACCGCAACCAGGTCGTGCCCCAAAAGAATAATACAAACTGGCAGTGACGGCAGTCCACATGTCGGACGCTCGCCCCGCAACATCAAATGTACATAATACAACAACACAGTACTAGCATTGCATCCAGGCTATCCCCCACGACCGATCTGCAATATCACAGCAATACATAGAAAATCAACGTGAAAATCACGTTCGCAAATCCGTCTAACCGGGCTATAGCAGTTAGACCGGATTTACCGATCAAGTGACATTCACGTTCGCAGATATAATGTAAATACTGTGAAATAATGTGTTTAAAATATCCGATCAATCAAAAATTAACAAGTGGGCCCCCAATCAATACTGTAGCACTCACAGAAAAACTGGGCCCAATTTTAATCTTCCAGAAACCACATTTTCAACTCAGGAACATTCTGCAAAGTTTTGGGGGCATGAACAGTTAACATTGCGGCGGAACCGCGGCCCAAGCAGGGGTTTTGCCGCGATTCCGCGGTGGTATGGTGAGTTCATGCTACCAAATTTTTACAGTATGCTTATAATTCCCTGCACATCACTCTGAGACAACCAGAAAAATTTTTAGACTCAAAAAAAATTCGACAGAAACTGATGTGCTTGAAAAACGCGTTTTCGGGATTTTGTTCGATCGGAAACGTAAAACACATCAAACAAAGCTAGACGAAGTTAATGGCGAGGTTCTGATACCACTGTAAGTGCACGGCGGCGCCCCGGTCGTCAATCCGACGGCCAAGTGCGGAAGCGGTGATAAACTTTAATTTTGCGGACTTAGCAAACCGGCACCACCGCGCACTAAACACCCGGATCGAACCATTAAACTTATTCTAGCTAGCTACAAGACGGGTTAGAGATATACTGAATGATCCGAGTTCTCCGGTCTTCTCCTCGTCGTCCCGATCTCCTGCGGAAACTCCGGTCGTCGCCTCCTCGCCGGAAGGGCACCACATCGCCTGTATCTTTTACGGGCTCCCACCTCAATACCGAGGCAACTCGGGCGCGAAGTAGGCTAGCCGACGCGTCCAAGATTTGCTGTAGAATGTGTAGGGTTGAAGCTATGTCTCATTTGGGTTTGTTGCCATTTGAAGATGATGGAGGAAACAAGATAAGAAAAATGGTGCTTGCATTTTTCTAGCATGAAATGAGATCAAGAAAAATGAAACTCTCAAGAATGAAAACTCTCATCTTTTTCTTTCTCTCAACCATGAAAAACTTATCATCTTAGAAATGGTGGAGAAAAGAATACATAAGCAAAAGGAAGGTGAGTGTAGGAGAGCATGAAGGGTGACCACATCCAAACATCATCATCACAAAACACAAATCAATCCTAATCCTTTCTCATCTCATTAAAGCAAAGGAAAAGACTAAGAAAGAATCAAAATGATGGTTGAAAAGAAAAGATGCCATCATATACAAAACAATTGCAAGAAACTCCCTCCACAAATGTTATTTGCAAACTTGCAAATAACCCCCTCCATCGGAAAAGTCCGGCCAGGAAAGAACAAAGGAAAACCGGCCGGAACGGAATGCAAACTGGCAACTCCAGAAAACTGGTCCCGTAATAAATTACAGGAAAACCCCGATACTGTGCATACACACCCGCATCTGTATTCCGTCCGGATACAAATGCAATGAGACAAAATCTACACTGTACTATACTAGGATCCGGCTTAAACCAAAGCCGGCTAGTAATATCCGTCCGATTCTGATCCGTGCAATACCGCACGTATCTGATCGAACGCTGCCATATAACCATACGGCCTCTAGTACAAACCGTCCGATCATGATCCGTGCAATACCGCATGTATCTAATCGGACCCTGCCATATCTCCATACGGCCTCTACAGCGTTTTGCCCGAAAGCTTGAGTAACTGAAAGTGTGGTGGATTCTAAAGACTCGTCAATACTATGGCTGTGGATTTAACCACTAGCACGTCAGAGGTATAAGCCAATACGCGACGGGCCACCAGCTATTGACTAAAAGGGACGTCGATGAGCGAACTCATCCTGACACCCTACTGAGCCTGTCAGTGACAATATCCGTACAGTCCAGTCCATTCGTCTATGAGCATCGCATGTCGGGCCTAGGGGGTTGGTAAAAGTCAGACCCCCAAAAGCGGTACAAGTCGTGTCGGAGTGTAGCCCAGAACACCCTGAGATACTACTGGAATACCTACCAGTAAATCTCCTGCCTTGGCTAAGGACTTCGTGTAATGGCTCTCCTAGACACAGCGCGACCTCACCCCCAATACCGGGAGAGACGAACCCCAGAAGATCCGCTCACTGCCTCCATATGGCTCGGGACTGTACCCAACTAAAATCTGTTTGCACGACTCCTTTGAGCCGTGGTAGGGTAGTAATCAAAGCACAGTGGGAACTCACACGAGACAAATGACGATCCCCAGGTCGATGAACTAACCTGTACACATGTCACCTGGGAACTGCTATCTGACGTAAGGTATAAGACCAACTAGCATATTCCCGGCGAGTCCTGTCCGGTGTACTCATAACCCAATGAGCACCTGTATACATCTTAGGTGAACCAACTGACACCAGTGGCTTGTGAGACCGGCCACCGCCCCTCGTTGGGGTCTCGACTGTATACACTAGTCTACTATGGAGAATCAATGCCCTGTCTCGAAACTCCCACGACTATGGACCTTTTAAGGATATGCTTATAGACTCCAGCTCTCACTTATATGATCGCCCTCATACTGCTGGCAGTCAAGCAAGAATCCTAGGGGCTCTATCAACGTGTAATAGCGACCTGTAAGGTCACCTAAAGCAGTACACGATGATAAAGGTAAACCAGATAGCATACTATTATCTCGAGTAAGACTGTCCTACCGGGATAGGTCCTCCCTCAATCATTGCAATCACGTGCCTGTGATCTAATAATTGACTCTGAGGGCACTATCTCCAACACAAAGGTTGTAATCTCTCTCACTTAGTATTAATGTGTTTAACATGTTAGTTTTCGCCTAAACTCTAGTTTAACGATCTGGCTTTGGGTTGTTCGGCACGGTTAAAATTTTAATCGGGCATGGTTGATACCTCGTAGAACCTTGTGAGCGTGCCTGGCAACCCTACACTTTTTTGCGACCGTAAATGTAATATGTGATATCGCCGGTTTCGTTGCAATATGTCAACGACAATTGGGATGCGCATAATTACTTACGTTGATGACATGTGATGTTATGTGTTGCTGGATATGTTATATTGGATCGTCGTGTTCTGAATAGCCTGGTTTTTTTTATGTGAGATAAGAGTTTTTATTTTCATTCATGTAAAATTAAATGTATGTAATATTCTTTTATTGGGGCACTTCCGGGATGAGGTCGATGTCACCATTTGTATACTATTTACTTTTTCGCGCTAGGATAGACCCAAGGAGGAGAGCACAAGTAGCCGGGTTCTAGAGTCCAGTGGGAGACCAACTCGAGGAGTCGAGTCCGGGTCTCCTAACTCTAGAATTGGTAGGGTTGCTTGCCGCTCTCGCAGTGGTCTAGGGGTGTGGGTTTGGCTATTCATCGCGACCGTGGAATCCGTGTTTTGTAGAGGCTCAAAATAAAACACGGACGTCCTAGTATATCCAATGTTTTTTATGTTTCTTCTGCTGCGATATCTGTGATGTGATCATTTGATTTGTGATGATAGATACTGTATACAGTATATATGATATATTATAGACGTTACTTATGTTTTACACCCGCCCTAGCACTGCCCCGCTCCGCCGTTAGTTACCTAACCTAACGGTGCACGAGGGGACATCGAGGCGAATGCGGATGGTATAAGTGTACGTCGTATTTATCTGTGATGTTTAGGTGATTTAAATGATGGGACTTCATTAATGTGATTAATGAAAGAAAAGAAACCTAAAAAGATGTTGTAGAATCAAATTTTTCAAAAAAGGTAGCTACAGTTTTGCTTTGCATAGCGATATATATGATATATCCTGCACCTTATTCGATGGGGAAAGAGCCAAGATCCCTTCACCGGGAGTGACCTCTTTAGCAAAACTGGAAGATGCTACAACACTCGGTTTGCTTTTGATTGGTTTTGGAGTTTTGCTTTGCATAGTGATGTATATGATATATCCTGCACCTTATTCCATAAGGAAAGAGCCGAGATCCCTTCACCGGGAGTGACCTCTTTAGCAAAACTAATAAAAGCCTAAAAATCACTCCATTTCAAAATTCACATGATTCTACAACGATATCAAGTTTATTACGCAATAGGTTTTCAGAAAAAGCTGTCTTAGCCCTTCGTCATTTCAGATAAGTCCTACTTAGTATTCGTGCTACGTTTGTTGGCCTGCGTCAAGGCGTAGTGTGCGGTAGCTGACTAGTATTTATCTGTTTATGCATATGATGCAGATTGAATTAGGGTAGTGTAACATTTAGGAAAAGTTAGAAATAAATAAAATTAATTAAATTAAAAATAAAGTGATAAATCACAAAACGGTTAAAATCAAATACGTCAATCTTCATAAGTTATATGTAATACAAATTAAATTAGAATTTTTGAATGTAATTTAAATAAGTTATAAGGGTTTTAATGATAAATTTAGCTTCATTTTAACAAAATGTATGTTTTATAATAAGTTAAGTTGTGAGGGGTTAAATTGTAAAGTTAAGTTTTTATGTAAATATAAGATTGTTGTGGATATAAGTGAAAGTGAGTGGAAATTATATTAGTTCAGAATTTTATTTAGATTAAAAGGAAAATGGAAGATAATGACTAAACCACCTCATGCTTTCATGCAACCTCTCATCTCCACCTCCTCCTTGCATGAAACATGCACACCCTAGGCTTTGACATCTCCACCTTCTCTTATCTCTTCATCCACTCACTTATATAACACAATTTTTCAGTTTAAACTCAGAATCAAAACTCAAAGAAAAATTAAAAGAAAAGGAAAATTAAAAGAGGAAAAGAAAGAACAAGAGGAATAAGAAGAAGAAGGAACTTGTTCTTGGAGATGGTTCATCATCAAGCTAGGAGGGACTTAGCCATTTGGAGGGTTATTCCTACAGCAATATAGGAGGGTAAAACTCTTAAACACAGTAGGGATTAGATTCTGTAGCTTAATTAGTTTAGAGTTAATCAAGTCACATAATATCGTATTTTAGTTAAAATTAGTGTCTGTTAGAATCTGCTTTGATCTGGAAGATAATTAACTTAATTAAACAGAGTTAAAATGATGTAGGAATCAACTAGAACAAACCACAAGACCACGACACCAGGGGGCCGGTTTTGGGCCGGCGGCCATACACAAAAATCCGGCGTCGCCGGCCATGAAGAGGGTTTTGTGGGTTTGGTCTTTTGGGTAGTTTACAGTACACAATTTTGACTATTTTGGTACTGTTTAATTAAATTAGTTTTACAGTAGTTAAAATCTGGGAAGATATATCGGAAAGGGTATCGTAAAACACTAAATACGACACGACTAAATCACGTCGCGTTTTAATTACTGAAACAAAATAGATTAAGGTTAAAACCTAGCAAGATTAAGTGTTTAATAACTTAATATAATCAGATAGTAGGTAACTTGTAAGTGGGATAGCGTGTTTCCATTTCCGTTATATCGGAATAGCCGTTTTGCTTATATACGTTAATCTGTAAATTTAGACTCGGATACAAGAATTACGGAAGCCGCGAGGAAAGGGAAAGGATTAGCGATTCCGGAGTAGATTCGACTTTTCCGGTGAGTAGACTAAACATCTACCGGGGAATTTTGTAAAGATGGCGTGTTTCGCCCGTAGTTTTACTTAACTTGATGCTTATATCGTTATGATCATGTGCATTCATCATATATACATATAAATTGAGTAGATGATTAGAACACTTCACAATTATCGACGAGTCATGCCACGTGCACATATTATATGCTACACACACCTCGTCGATATTGCCATGTCACTTACACTTAAATATCATACTTGTTAACATGGATTTATATCGTATTTCACATATCAAATATAGTGGTAGATTGCATCATTGACATCCTGTTGCTTTATGCGTATTTCTATGTTGTATATGAGGTAGATACAGAATTGAGGATTTATGGTTTTGAGTTTTGAATACTATTACATAAATCCAGTATTTTCATGATTGATGTATCATGTCCACCATAAGATGATTTCTATTTTGGTTTTATTCCGGACCGAGTGGGGGAGATATACAGTCGCGGATTTTACGTTATCCATACTGAGTGGGGGAGATATACAGTTGGATACATGGTGGACCCGGTCGAGACCGAGGGGCAGGATAGCCGTATTGAGACGGGGGAGCCTAGCGAGGTTACTCGATACCGGAGTAGGTAATAAAAATACGGCGTGTATCTAGAGGATAACGACCGATATTATGGGTATAGGATCATTCGGGGAATGATGCCTATAAGAAATGAAAGTTTTGTGTCGTTGATGGACACTGAGAAATGATTTTATTTGAGTTCTGATTTCCGAAGTATCATGAGATTTATTGTTGAACTTCACATATACTCATATCTCATATTGATTCATATTCAGTAGCTTGATCGTCATATTTACTTTATTCGCCGTTATATGTTAGTCGTATTCACTGAGTTGGCAACTCATCCCCGTTGTCCCACAGTTCCTTGCAGGGATAGAATGGACGGGTAGCTGCGAGGCAGAGATACTTTTGCAGTTGTATTCCATCTTTTGATCGGTAGGTTACATGTGTAGTAACCTTCCTTTTTGATTTTGTAGTTTGTATCTAGAAAGTCTCCATCAAACCTGTATTTTGACATAGAAATGAGAGATGGTATATATTTGGACAGTTGATATCTGTTGGTTAGTATCATTATTTATTTCTTTATGAGATCCACAGTGATGTTCTTTATGTATATATTCATGTTCATTGTTAATATTGTTGATTCCAACTAGGAATACAACTAAACATACTCTTGATTATTTGTTTAATAAATTAACTTCATAAATTGAGATTTTTACTTAAAAACTAAATTTTCATAAGTAATTCCGCAAAAAGGTATTTTGATCTTGGTTTTCGGCTTACTTGGACTTGTGCATATCTTTAGATATGTTACAATCTAAGTGCCGGTCACATCCAAACTTGGGTCGTGACAAAGTTGGTATCAGAGCTTAGGAGTAACCTTACGGAATTCAGTAAGGGATTTCAATAGGTTGATGTAAGTCCGAGAGTTAGGATGACCTTTGGTTTGATGGAGTAGGTGAATTAGGACGAATGCAGTACCGTACGTATGTTCCGCGGCATATTTACGTTATCGTATTCAGCCTAACTAACCTTAGGATGTTTATCTTGATCTATTCTTCCGTTGATTCTCCGTTATTGATTACTTCTGTTCCCACACCTTATCAACTCTCGTTTCTTGTTCCAGTTGCTATGGCTACACGGGCTAGGCGAGCCGCAGCCAGAGATGCAGCTAGGGCGAGTCCACCTATGACGACGACTGGTACACCGGACATTCCGGCGGTGCATGAGCATGTGGATCCTCCTCTTCCAGATTGCATGACTAGGATTGAGGAGGGTATGTTTGGATTACAACGAGTGGTAGGACAGTTAGCTGAGACCACTCGAGTATTGAGATCAGATCCAGCACCGACCGTAGTAGAGTCCGAGGTACAGCCTACACAGACGGTAGCGCCAGTAGATACGAGAGTGATGGAGGTATCACTTGCAGAGTTTATGAGATTGAGACCCCCGGTATTTACAGGGACCGATGTGGCGGAAGATCCTCAGTCTTTTCTTGATAGGATGGCGAGGATTGGCAGATCATTGCGATGTTCTGATGCGAGGTCGGTTGAGCTGACTAGCTTTCGTTTGGAGGGACTTGCACAGGAGTGGTGTGAATCGATGGAGAGAGGTCGAGCTACGAATCTTCCTCCGATGACGTGGACCGAGTTTTCTACAGTCTTTCTTGCCAGATTTCTTCCCCAGAGTGTGAGGGACGCTAGAGCTAGCAGTTTTGAAGCATTGAGGAAATCAGCAAGTATGTCAGTAGCAGATTATGACTTACGGTTCACCCAGCTGTCGCGATATGCCCCATACTTAGTACCTACAGAGGAGCTTCGGGTGAAAAGGTTCCTAAGGAGTTTGGACACACAGTTGTATCTGGCGATAGGCTTCCAGCATTTTAATACATATGCACAGGCCATGGATGCGGCGATACGAGTAGAGGAGCGTTTGAGCGAGTCAGGGGTCGTTCCAGAGCCAAAGAGGAGTAGACCGGTCGTGCCGACAAATAGACAGTTTGGCCGAGGTAGAGGGTCATATCCAGGCAGATATACTCCAGGCCGCAGTGTCGGACGAGGTTGGTGTTAGTTATATGTATGCCCTAGAGGCCATTACTGTACATTGGATGTATATTGTAGTGGATGCTGGGACATATATAGGGAGGACTTTCTTGCTCGACATGATAGTATGCTATCTGGTTGCTCTTTACCTTAACGTGTACACTGATTGTCTCTCTGTTACATGTTGGTAAAGCCCTTAGGATGTGTACTTGACTACCTGGACTATGATGCGGATCATACTAGTGGGGACATGATAGTCCAAAAGTACATCCTTCAAAGTCCCTAGTCGTGGGTGTATCGAGATGGGGCATCGATATACCAGAGTAGACTAGCGTGTACCTTCTCGACCCATACAGATGGGCGATGGATGATCCCATATCCATCGGTGTTTGACATCAGAGATGATATACGGGTGCTCAGTAGAGACTGGGTACACTGGACGGACTCGCCGAGAACTCCCAGATGGTATTATACCTCACGTCAGATGGCAGTTCTCTGGTGACACTGGTACAGAGTAGTCTGTTGACCCGAGATCGTCATAGAGTCTTGTGTGGTTCCCACTGTGCTTTGATTTCCATCTTACCACGTCCAAGAGGGCGTGCAAAACGGTGGTTTTTGGGTACAGTCCCGAGTCACATGGAGGCAATGAGCGATAGGAGGGGATTCGTCTCTCCCGGTATAGGGAGTTGATGTTGCGCTGTGTTCGATTGGCTATAACAGGAAATCCCTGGCCAGGGTTGCTGAGATTTACTGGTAAGTGTTACCAGTAGTTTCTCGAATTGTTATAGACCTCATATCGACACGACTTATCGAGCTATTGGGGTCTGACGTTTACCACCCCTAGGCAAGATATGCGACATATCAGACGATCAGACCGGACTTTACGGTAGTGTTACTGGTCGGATTCACTGGAGTGTGAGCGGGCTTGCTCGTCGATCTTCAGATCGCTCAATACCCGGGTGGCCGTTACGTTTAGCAGACCGCTTGCGGCTTGTGGGTGTTTGATATGATCATCACCTGCTGCCGGCGTATTGACGAGTCATTAGAGTCCTACACAGAGGTTTCCTGGCTCAAGCGAAACGAAATAGGAGCGCATATGAGATATGTGCAGGACCGAGAATGATACCAGTATGTGATACTGTATTCGATTCTCGCGATGTGACATTGATCGGTTATATGCGATATAGTCGGGTTATCGGATCAAGTGTTGATTCGATAAGTTGTTACTAATGATACTAGCCGGTTATATGCGATATGACCGGATCGTTAAATCAAGTGTTGATTTAATGATTTAATGTATAATTATATATTTGATATATTACTTTGCATTAACTAGTATCGGTTCACTTTAAATGGATATTCTCACTCGGGTGTGCGCATTATATATGTGATATGATTTTGTGCACTAGCTTGTATCATGTTTGATGATACATGCTTTTTGGTTATGTGTAAAGAATTAAACCATGGTTAAGTGGATAATTAGGGTTTTTTTTTCTTATTAATTTATAAATACATTTATTCTTTTTGGAAAAGAAAATGAGCATGAGAAAATGGTGGCTTTCTTTAAATGCTTCATGAAGCTTCATGAAGACTTTGACCATTGCAACCATTTTTGTCTCATGCTTAACCTAACCATTCCACTAAACCATGATTGATTCTCTACAACTAACTATGGTTCAATTATGATAAGAATGAATTTCTTTTCTCATTTTTATTATTCTTATCATAATACCTTCTTCTTCTTCTTCATTCAACTCAAGAAGAAAACCTAAGGTCCATCAATGGTGATTGATGATTAAGAGTGAGAAATCCAATTCTAAAGTCTACCCACTTACTATTTCTTCATCCTCTAACTCTTGCCAAGTAGTAAAGTGTGTTTCCTTCACAAGATTTTTGGGCTTGGTGAAGGTGGAGCTTGATTTAGCGATGCCTCGACGTAGATCATCTTCGGCATGGACATCGACGACCTAGCTCGCTTTCTCTCCGACGAAGCCGACTTTAGAGCCCGGATTTCTTTTGGACAGCGGAGACGACTTCGTTGCGGAGCTATGGAGGTGGAGCACCGGATCTACAAAGGTTGTATTTCCGTATTCCCTTTAGCTAAGTTGTTAGCTAGTTTACTTTTCGCCTAAATATCTAGCAAACGATCTTGTTAGGGTTTGTAGGCACCGTTAATTTTTGAAATTGGCATGTTCGATGCCTTATGAAACCTCACTAGGGTGCCTACGAACCTTTCACTGGTATCAGAGCCTAGCTAGAGCCTTAGGCGAAGTCTAGACGGAATTTGAAGTCCGAACGAACCCGAAACCCCGAACCAATATTGCTCTCTGTCCAGATTTTAAAATTGTGGATTTTTCATGATTAAATATATCCAGAAAATCAAGCAGGGTTTTCTAAGAATTACTGTAAATTTCGAGGACCTGATTCAACTTTACCACCGCGTTTCCGCGGCACGAGAATGCCTCGTGCGGCGGAAGTGCGGCCAGTTTGTCGTTTTGTGCATTTTGTTTTCACAGTAATTCTCAGATTTCTGTGCTGATTTTCCTGGGATATTTTTATATTTATTATACAGATGAGTTTTCTGGAGTTGTTTTGGGGATTCGGTGTTTCGATCGGGGTATCAAATTTTGTCTATTTGGCTTTCCGGATAAATTTTAGAATATGTTAAAAAGTTCGACCGGATATAAATACCCAATTTTTCCCCTGTCGGGAAATTTCCAAGTGTTGGATTTTTCCGTAGTTTAACGACGTTCGAAGTAGTGCAAGTTACGCGATGGACCCTCTAGAAGACAACAAACCTTAACTCGATTATGTGACCGTCTTGAACTGCCCTTTGAACCTTCGTGTTTGGGGCAGTACGGCGTGCCACATGTGAGGCGTTGGCTTGACCCTTCTACGCCTGGACCGTTGGTACTGAGGCACGAACTGAATGTTGTTAGACTTATTTCATGTGTTGGACTGTATCGGGAAAACTTGGGTGTTCGATTGTTCGATCGGAAAGTTTGACATTTTCTATTTATCCGGAATGGGATACAATAATTGGAATTCACAATAAGTTATGTGATAACTGAATGAATGTTATAAACGTAGCAGTTTAGTCTCACTTGATCGGTTGCCACGGAATTTTGATGTGATCAAAAGTCCGTCGCAATCACGTAGCGTACGCGGATACTCGCCGGATAAACTTAATAGACAGCCTCACTCCATAGCCCCGACCAAGTGACTGTAGGAGAACCCCGTCACCGAAAGCATCCGTTCGGGTGCTCGCGGTAGCGGTGTTCCGCCTTGGTGCACTTCGTCGACGGTATCGGGGGTGCGGCCGCCTACTGAAGTTTGCGACGAGTATTCGATCAGAATGTCGGGAATCTTGTTGAATTGCCCGACTTGATATTGAAAAGAGTTTTCGATTTTGTGACTAAAATGCGGGGTTTATAATTGTTAGGCATGCGATGTCTAAGTAATTCATTTGGTCAGGCATGCGATGTCTGAGGAGATTGCGGATTCCAACTGTTGTAGTTTTACACTTTCTTTTCTGTGACCGTAAGTGTAATATGTGATATCGCCGGTTTCGTTGCTATATGTCAACGACAATTGGGATACGCATGTTTACTTACGTTGATGACATGTGATGTTATGTGTTGCTGGATATGTTATATTGGATCGTCGTGTTTGAATAGCCAGGGGTTTTTATGTGAGATGAGTGTTTTTCATTTTCATTCATGAAAAACTTGTATGTAATATTCTTTTATTTGGGATGCTTCCAGGTTGCGGAAGTAGTCACCTTTTGTATATTATTTACTTTTCCGCACTAGGATAGACCCAAGGAGGAGGGCACAAGTAACCGGGTTCTGGAGTCCAGTGGGAGACCAACTCGAGGAGTCGAGTCCGGGTCTCCTAACTCCAGAATTGGTAGGGTTGCTTGCCGCTCTCGTAGGGGTCTAGGGGTGTGGGTTTGGCTATACATCACGACCGTGGAATCCGTGTTTTGTACTGGCTCGTATTGAAAACACGGACGTCCTAGTATATCCAATATTTCATATGTTTCTTCTGCTGCGATATCTGTGATGAGATCATGTGATGTTCTGTGATAGATACTATATATAGTATATATGATATATTATATAGCCGTTACTTATGTTTTACACCCGCGCTAGCCCTGCCCCGCTCTGCCGTTAGTTACCTAACCTAACGGTGCACGAGGGGACATCGAGGCGAATGCGGATGGCATAAGTGTACGTCATATCTATCTGTGATGTTTAGGTACATAAATGATGGGACTTCATTAATGTGATTAATGAAATAAAAGAAACCTAAGATGTTGTAGAATCGAATTTCAAAATAAAACAGGTAGCTACAGTTCTTGCTTTGCACAGCGGTATATATGATATATCCTGCACCTTATTCGATAAGGAAAGGACCGAGATCCCTTCACCGGGAGTGACTCCTTTAGCAATAACTGGCAGATGCCACACCCTCGGTTTGTCTTTTGATTGCTTTTTAGTGTTTTTGCTTTGCACAGTGATATATATGATATATCCCGCACCTCATTCGACGAGGAAAGGACCGACGATCCCTTCACCGGGAGTGACTCCTTTAGCAAAACTAGAAAAGCCTCAAAAGCACTCCATTTCAAAATTCATTTGATCCTACAACGATATCAAGTTCATTACGCAATAGGTTTTTATAAAAACCTGTCGTAGCCCTCCGTCATTTCAGATAAATCATGTTTAGTATTCATTCTGCGTTTGTTGACCTTGTCAAGGCGCAGTGTGCGGTAGCTAACCAGTATTTATCTGCTTATGCATATGATGCAGATTGGGTTAGGGTAGTCGTGCGGCCTTGTTGACCTTGTCAAGGGTCGTGCGGGTGGGTTTGATTCAATCATGAAATGACGGGTTGAACTTGACTTGCGGTCTATGGTTTGTTGACCTTGTCAACGTCATAGATCGTTTGGGGCAAAATATTATCGGGAATTTCAAGTGTTGAAATTTGCAATGAGATTGCATACCTTCTATGAGATAGTTGGATCCCGATACCCGTTGCGAGTAAGAGTTACTCCTGGGAGAGTTTTACACATTACAATTAGCCGATCAAGTAGGTGTCTAGAAAGGTGTTAACGAGGTTACGCCTCTGGGAAAACGAGGTTTACATTAATTAGGTTCGTGCGAAAGCACGGGGGACCTCCCTCAAAGTACCGACACTGGCCTGGCTGAAAGATTGGCGAACTTGTAGTGTGTGATTAATCCCGGCTAGTCTTTCCTTTTAGGGTTTGAAGGAAGATTTGATAAAAAGCAGTGGGAGCCATCCTAATTAGATAAAATAATAACCAATCTATTCTTGCAAGAGCGCACGCTGAGTGTTTTCTTCTCTCTCTCTCCTGGTAGCGACCATGTCACGCCTTAATCAAGATAATAATACGGATTATTGATCGAACCCGCTTGTTATACTGAGCTGGGGAACGTTGGTCCCGCTCCAACTTATAATTGTTATAAGACAGAGCAGGAAATTAGGGGATACCAGAATTCCCGTGCCGCCCAAACGAAGAGAGTGTATGCTGATGCATCATCTTCGGGTATGTTCATTATACAGAACTGTTTCTCAGTATTCTCCGCATTCTTGGTATATGATACCGGATCAGGATCCCAGATATGTAATCTGTTACATAGGGCTACAAAAGGGTAGAAAAACTGAGAACGGGTGATAAGTTTCATGAGGCAGAAAATGGGGCAAGTGGTGCAGCCAAGTCTGTTGGTCACTGTCACCCTGTATTGTAATACATTGATTCTGAACGAATGTTATTAGATACCGAACCTGATATACAAAATCATATCTGTCTCTTTATTAATAAAGAAACGATAAAATTTCGTATTGTTGGATAATGTTTTGAACATTTCCTATATCAAAAGTTGATCGGTTCAGGCACGTTATCTAAAAGCATTGATGTTCTAAATCAAACTACAGTTCTTAGTATTTGGAACACACACAAGAGGAAGAGTTCAGAAATGAACGGATTCTTCTTGAGGTATTGTAGACTAGGTCAGATCAATGCGACCCAACTAGCTAGAGTTACATATAGATGCATATTTAAAGCAGTTTGAATTTACATCTTGTGAAACACGCCAGTCATGTCACAAAGATAAGATGACCATAGCCCTGTTTATTGGAAACAGAGAAAGAGTTAGTGAACTCTTGGGATGATACATGTTGATGTATGTAGGTCCCCTGTCTACACATGCCAGGACTGATTCTTTATACTTCATTACATTCTCTGATGATCTTTCGAGTTTCAGACCTATGTTCCTGTTGAAACACAAGTCCGAACCTTTTGAGATATTCACAGAATATAAGCGAGAAGTAGAGAACCAAAATACGGGTAAAAGTATTATGTCCTTTGATGAGATCAAGGAGGAGAATACTTGAGCACGGAAATCCTAGACTATTCTAAAGGAGAATGAGATTCTCTCTCGGCATTACTCCTCCGAATACACCATGGCACGATGGTATATCGGGGCGGAGCAATCACACCCTATTCGATATGGTGTGCTCTATGATGAGTACTACTGAGTTACCTATTTCCTTTTGGGTGTTATGCACTTGAGTAGCTGCATACCTATTGAATAGGATTCTAATCAAATCAGTGCCTACCACTTCATATGAGAAATGGAAAGGGAAGAGCCCATATCTTAAGTTAGTTAAGATTTGGGGTTGTCCGGCCTATGTCTAAAAGCAAATTCCGGACAAGCTCGAGGCAAGGTCTGTTAAGTACAACTGGAAAGGTTCCAGCTATACAAATGACAGCAGCTGATTTGGTAGAACCAAAGGATTCAGTAGATTCCAACGAATCTCGGCCTCTCCGCCGTTCTAGTAGGGTTCCTCACCCACCTGAGAGATACTTCGGTTGCTCTATGACAGTGGGAGCGAGGATTGCATCATGGGATGATGACCCAACTAGTTTCGAGCTGGCCATCAAGAGTAGGGACACTGTAAGAATGGCTGGATGCTTAGCGATCTGAGATGGAATCCTTATACACTAACAAAGTATGGACTTTGGTTGCTATATCTGAAGGGTTAAATCCCCATCAGGAGCAAGTATATCTTGAGAAGATTACTTGGGGTACATGGAAAAGTTGAGACTTTCAAAGCTAGACTTGTTAAAGGTTTGCATCATTGACCAGGCATGGATAATGATGAAACCTTTTCTAAGGAGCTATGCTTAAGTCCATCCAGATCCTACTTGCCACGGCTACATACCATGACTACGATATCTGGTGGTTGGGTGTCATGACAGCTCTTCTAAAATGATGTTTTGGAAGAGAGTGTCTATAAGTACACAGCCAGAGGGCCTCGTAGACAGTGGGAGTAGCGGTAACGTGTGCAAGATGCTTTATAGGATAAAGCAGGCATCGCGGAGTTGGAACGTCTGTTTTGATGTGTTAGTCAAAGAGTTTGACATCATCAAAATGGTAGATGAACCTTGTATATACAAAAAGGTAGTAGGGAGTATGGTGGTGATCCTCGTAGAGTACGTGGATGACATACTCTTGATAAGAAAGGAGTTTACTATGCTACGCTCGGTCAATCTCCGTTTATCACAATAATTCTCCATATAGGATCAAAGTGATACCTCCTTAATCCTGAGTTTTCGATTTATGAGATAGATTTAATTGGATGTTAGGATTCTCACTAGTTGTAGTGAGATGGTATCAAGTGATCCTGGGGATAATCACTGGAAGTGTTCCAGGGTGATAAAGACGACTGAATGTCAGTCGCAGGCATTGTCTTTACCCTCAGTAAAGGGACGGTATGTTGGAAGAGTTCCAAGCTAGATACCGTGACATACTAGACGATAAAGGCAGGATACATCGCTACTTAAGATGCTACCAAAGAGGCTGTTTGGATGTATAATGGTTCATGAGATGAACTATGTTCCTCCCATTGTGTAACAATGGAGTTATGGCTTTTGCCAAGGAACGTCCGTCCCATCAGTGATCCAGACTTATTTTATGGCAGTATCGCCTGATCATGGAGATGGTTGATCTCCAGGCTGATCGAGGTTAGGAGAGTAGACTCAGAGGACAACACGGCGGATCCACTCACGAAGGCCTATTCCCAGAGAGAGACTTTTATGGGATGGTTGAGTATGAGATACTATAACCAATGCTACAGATGGCCCTAGTGCAAGTGGGAGATTGTTAGTTATATGTATGCCCTAGAGGCCATTACTGTACATTGGATGTATATTGTAGTGGATGCTGGGACATATATAGGGAGGACTTTCTTGCTCGACATGATAGTATGCTATCTGGTTGCTCTTTACCTTAACGTGTACACTGATTGTCTCTCTGTTATATGTTGGTAAAGCCCTTAGGATGTGTACTTGACTACCTGGACTATGATGCGGATCATACTAGTGGGGACATGATAGTCCAAAAGTACATCCTTCAAAGTCCCTAGTCGTGGGTGTATCGAGATGGGGCATCGATATACCAGAGTAGACTAGCGTGTACCTTCTCGACCCATACAGATGGGCGATGGATGATCCCATATCCATCGGTGTTTGACATCAGAGATGATATACGGGTGCTCAGTAGAGACTGGGTACACTGGACGGACTCGCCGAGAACTCCCAGATGGTATTATACCTCACGTCAGATGGCAGTTCTCTGGTGACACTGGTACAGAGTAGTCTGTTGATCCGAGATCGTCATAGAGTCTTGTGTGGTTCCCACTGTGCTTTGATTTCCATCTTACCACGTCCAAGAGGGCGTGCAAAACGGTGGTTTTTGGGTACAGTCCCGAGTCACATGAAGGCAATGAGCGATAGGAGGGGATTCGTCTCTCCCGGTATAGGGAGTTGATGTTGCGCTGTGTTCGATTGGCTATAACAGGAAATCCCTGGCCAGGGTTGCTGAGATTTACTGGTAAGTGTTACCAGTAGTTTCTCGAATTGTTATAGACCTCATATCGACACGACTTATCGAGCTATTGGGGTCTGACGTTTACCACCCCTAGGCAAGAATGCGACATATCAGACGATCAGACCGGACTGTACGGTAGTGTTACTGGTCGGATTCACTGGAGTGTGAGCGGGCTTGCTCGTCGATCTTCAGATCGCTCAATACCCGGGTGGCCGTTACGTTTAGCAGACCGCTTGCGGCTTGTGGGTGTTTGATATGATCATCACCTGCTGCTGGCGTATTGACGAGTCTTTAGAGTCCTACACAGAGGTTTCCTGGCTCAAGCGAAACGAAATAGGAGTGCATATGAGATATGTGCAGGACCGAGAATGATACCAGTATGTGATACTGTATTCGATTCTCGCGATGTGACATTGATCGGTTATATACGATATAGCCGGGTTATCGGATCAAGTGTTGATTCGATAAGTTGTTACTAATGATACTAGCCGGTTATATGCGATATGACCGGATCGTTAAATCAAGTGTTGATTTAATGATTTAATGTATAATTATATATTTGATATATTACTTTGCATTAACTAGTATCGGTTCACTTTAAATTGATATTCTCACTTGGGTGTGCGCATTATATATGTGATATGATTTTGTGCACTAGCTTGTATCATGTTTGATGATACATGCTTTTTGGTTATGTGTAAAGAATTAAACCATGGTTAAGTGGATAATTAGGGTTTTGTTTTTCTTATTAATTTATAAATACATTTATTCTTTTTGGAAAAGAAAATGAGCATGAGAAAATGGTGGCTTTCTTTAAATGCTTCATGAAGCTTCATGAAGACTTTGACCATTGCAACCATTTTTGTCTCATGCTTAACCTAACCATTCCACTAAACCATGATTGATTCTCTACACCTAACTATGGTTCAATTATGATAAGAATGAATTTCTTTTCTCATTTTTATTATTCTTATCATAATACCTTCTTCTTCTTCTTCATTCAACTCAAGAAGAAAACCTAAGGTCCATCAATGGTGATTGATGATTAAGAGTGAGAAATCCAATTCTAAAGTCTACCCACTTCCTATTTCTTCATCCTCTACCTCTTGCCAAGTAGCAGAATGTGTTTCCTTCACAAGATTTTAGGGCTTGGTGAAGGTGGAGCTTGATTTAGCGATGCCTCGACGTAGATCATCTTCGGCATGGACATCGACGACCTAGCTCGCTTTCTCTCCGACGAAGCCGACTTTAGAGCCCGGATTTCTTTTGGACAGCGGAGACGACTTCGTTGCGGAGCTATGGAGGTGGAGCACCGGATCTACAAAGGTTGTATTTCCGTATTCCCTTTAGCTATGTTGTTAGCTAGTTTACTTTTCGCCTAAATATCTAGCAAACGATCTTGTTAGGGTTTGTAGGCACCGTTAATTTTTGAAATTGGCATGTTCGATGCCTTGTGAGACCTCACTAGGGTGCCTACGAACCTTTTAGTTGGACACAAGGCCAGATGTTCAGTTCTTATCCTGATGATCAGAGACCGCCATCTACCTGTTATAGTTGTGGACTTCCCGGACACTTTGCGCGGGATTGTAGATCTCAGGGAGGGACCGTTGCTCCACAGGCTGCTTTACCCCTTCCACCTCCTACACCGATGGCTTTACTTCCTCCCCCAGTTGGCGCTACACGCCAGGCAGTTGCACCACGAGGTCGAGGAGATCGAGGTAGAGGACGACAGGATGCGGGCAGGGGCCAGGCACGGGTTTTTGCGCTGACTCTACAGGATGCCCAAGCATCAAATGCAGTCGTGACGGGTACTCTTACAGTATGCTCATTAGAGGCACATGTTTTATTTGATCCCGGTTCTACACATTCTTATGTATCTTCACGATTCGCACTTTTATTGGGGAAGGATTCGTCATTATTATAGTTACCTTTGGTAGTGATTACTCCAGTTGGAGATTCCTTTATAGCTCGGCACGTATTCAGATCGTGTTCGGTGCGTATTGGTGGTAGAGATTCGCTAGTTGATCTGATTCTCCTGGACATGTTAGACTTTGACATACTTCTTCGGATGGATTGGTTAGCCGCTTGTCATGCCTATGTAGATTGTAAAGGAAAAGCGGTTAGATTTTGTTTTCCTGGTGAACCGGTGTTTGTTGTGCAGGGGGATTGCAAGTTAACCCCTATCAACATGATTTCTGCTTTTTGTGCGGGGCGGCTCTTCAAGAAGGGTTGTCATGGGTTCTTGGCCTTTATTCAGGACATAGGGGTCGCTGAAGTTCCATTGGACCAAATCCCGATCATACGAGAATTTCCTGAGGTATTTCCTGCTGAGTTACCAGGATTGCCACCTGATCGAGATATTGAATTTTGCATCGACTTGATTCCGGGTGCGGGGCCTATTTCTATACCACCCTATTGAATGGCACCGACGGAATTGAAAGAACTCAAGGGCCAGTTGCAAGAGTTGTTAGATTGAGGACTTGTTCGTCCCAGTGTTTCACCGTGGGGAGCTCCTGTCTTATTTGTAAAGAAGAAGGACGGTAGTATGAGGATGTGCATCGACTACCGACAGTTGAATCGCGTCACTGTACGAAATAGGTATCCATTACCACGTATAGATGACTTGTTCGACCAGTTACAAGGAGCTGGGTTTTTCTCAAAGATTGACTTGAGGTCGGGGTATCATCAGTTGAGGGTTCGGAAGGACGATATTCCAAAGACGGCGTTTCGTACGAGATATGGGCATTATGAATTTCTGGTGATGTCGTTCGGACTCACCAATGCTCCAGCAGCTTTTATGGATATGATGAACCGTATCTTTAGACCATTTATCGATCGGTTTATTATAGTATTCATAGATGATATTCTTGTATATTCTCGGAGTCAGACGGAGCACGAGCAGCATTTACGTATCACATTGCAGACCTTGAAGGAGCATCAGCTGTATGCAAAATTTTCTAAGTGTGCTTTTTGGCTAGATAGTGTGGAGTTCTTGGGTCACATAGTTACGAGAGAAGGTATATGTGTTGACCCAAAGAAGATTGAAGCGGTACAACACTGGCCCATGCCTATGTCAGTTACGGAGGTTCGGAGTTTCTTAGGTCTGGCAGGTTATTACAGATGCTTCGTACAGGATTTCTCACGGATAGCGGCACCTTTGACAGGATTGACTAGGAAGGAAGTTCCATTTCAGTGGACAGATGCGTGTGAGCAGAGTTTCCAACAGTTGAAAACGCGTTTGACGACTGCACCTGTATTATCTTTACCTTCCGGGTCAGGGGGTTTCGTCGTGTATTGCGATGCTTCTAGAGTGGGCTTAGGCTGTGTGTTGATGCAACACGGCAAAGTTATAGCATGAACTTCTCGACAGTTGAAGAGGCATGAACAAAACTACCCCACTCATGATCTAGAGATGGCTGCTGTAGTATTCGCATTGAAGATTTGGAGACATTACTTGTACGGAGAATCGTGTCAAATCTTCACAGATATAAAAGCTTAAAGTATATCTTTCAGCAGAAAGATCTGAACCTCAGGCAGCGTAGATGGATGGAACTGGTGCAAGATTACGACTATGAGATCTTGTATCACCCAGGCAAAGCAAATGTGGTAGCAAATGCCTTGAGTCGGAGGCCTGGAGGTAATTTATCTCATTTAAGCATTTTGCAGAGACAGTCTTCTACAGACTGGCAGATCTTATGTGATAGTCGTATACAGTTTGAGTTCACATCGGCAGGAGGTCAGTTAGCACATGTTCGCACCAGACCTCACCTATTGGATCGTATTCGAGATGCGTAGCCTGCAGATATTCGCATGATGGAGATTATGGATCAAGTTAGGCAGGGCAAGGATACGGAGTTCGTGATTGATGATCATGGAATATTACGTTTTAGGACTCGTCTTTGTGTGCCAGATTCTGACGGATTGAGGCGTGAGATTTTGGAGGATGCTCACAGATCAGTATACAGTATTCATCCTGGCTCCACCAAAATGTATCGTGATTTAAAAGATAATTATTGGTGGGAAGGAATGAAGATGGATGTTACGGAGTATGTTTCACGATGCTTGACTTGTCAGCAAGTTAAAGCAGAACACCAGAGGCCAGCCGGGGAGCTGCAACCCTTACCCATTCCAGAGTGGAAATAGGAACAGATTTCCATGGATTTTGTGGTGGGTCTACCCAGGACTAGCAGAGGGTATGATTCCATTTGGGTGATTGTAGATAGATTGACAAAAGCCGCTCATTTTCTTCCAGTGAAGACGACATATGGATTTGCTCAGTATGCACAGGTTTATATCGATGAGATTGTACGTCTACATGGAGTGCCGACATGCATAGTATCAGATCGAGGTACCCAGTTCACGAGCAGGCTATGGCAGAAACTTCAGGACGCTCTTGGTATACGATTGAGTTTTAGTACAGCTTTCCACCCACAGACAGACGGTCAGTCGGAGCGGACCATTCAGATACTAGAGGATATGCTTCGGGCTTGTAGCGTAGATTTCAGTGGTAGTTGGGATCGTCATCTACCTTTGGTAGAATTCTCGTATAACAACAGTTTTCAAGAGACGATCCAGATGGCACCCTTTGAAGCCTTGTATGGAAGGAAATGTCGATCACCCGTTTGCTGGACGGAACTTAGTGAGAGTGGTATATTGGGACCGCAGATAGTACAGGAAACTACAGAGAAGATTCAATTGATACGAGATAGAATGAAAGCGGCCCAATGCAGACAGAAGTCATACGCAGATCGACGACGACGTAAACTCGAGTTTGATGTGGGAGATCATGTGTTCCTTCGAGTATCTCCAATGAAAGGTGAGATGCGCTTCGGGAAGAAAGGGAAGCTCAGCCCCAGATATGTTGGACCTTACGAGATTTTAGAGAGAGTGGGCGCTGTAGCTTATCGGTTAGCACTTCCACCTAATTTTCCCGACGTGCATCCGGTGTTCCACGTTTCGATGCTTCGCAGATATCTTCACGATCCATCTCATGCGATCCAACATCAGACTCTACAGCTTGAACCAGATCTATCCTACACAGTGCAGCCAGTCGCTATTCTGGACAGGCAGGCAAAGCAACTACGATCGAGGATACTGCCATCTGTAAAGGTTCTCTGGCAAGGAAAGGATCGCGAGGAGATTACTTGGGAGACGGAGGACGCAATGAGAAAGAAATTTCCACATCTTATCATAGGTATGTCTAGTAATTATTTTAAATTCGGGGACCGAATTTTCTTAAGGGGGAATATTGTAACATTTAGGAAAAGTTAGAAATAAATAAAATTAATTAAATTAAAAATAAAGTGATAAATCACAAAACGGTTAAAATCAAATACGTCAATCTTCATAAGTTATATGTAATACAAATTAAATTAGAATTTTTGAATGTAATTTAAATATGTTATAAGGGTTTTAATGATAAATTTAGCTTCATTTTAACAAAATGTATGTTTTATAATAAGTTAAGTTGTGAGGGGTTAAATTGTAAAGTTAAGTTTTTATGTAAATATAAGATTGTTGTGGATATAAGTGAAAGGTAGTGGAAATTATATTAGTTCAGAATTTTATTTAGATTAAAAGGAAAATGGAAGATAATGACTAAACCACCTCATGCTTTCATGCAACCTCTCATCTCCACCTCCTCCTTGCATGAAACATGCACACCCTAGGCTTTGACACCTCCACCTTCTCTTATCTCTTCATCCACTCACTTATATAACACAATTTTTCAGTTTAAACTCAGAATCAAAACTCAAAGAAAAATTAAAAGAAAAGGAAAATTAAAAGAGGAAAAGAAAGAACAAGAGGAATAAGAAGAAGAAGGAACTTGTTCTTGGAGATGGTTCATCATCAAGCTAGGAGGGACTTAGCCATTTGGAGGGTTATTCCTACAGCAATATAGGAGGGTAAAACTCTTAAACACAGTAGGGATTAGATTCTGTAGCTTAATTAGTTTAGAGTTAATCAAGTCACATAATATCGTATTTTAGTTAAAATTAGTGTCTGTTAGAATCTGCTTTGATCTGGAAGATAATTAACTTAATTAAACAGAGTTAAAATGATGTAGGAATCAACTAGAACAAACCACAAGACCACGACACCAGGGGTCCGGTTTTGGGCCGGCGGCCATACACAAAAATCCGGCGTCGCCGGCCATGAAGAGGGTTTTGTGGGTTTGGTCTTTTGGGTAGTTTACAGTACACAATTTTGACTATTTTGGTACTGTTTAATTAAATTAGTTTCACAGTAGTTAAAATCTGGGAAGATATATCGGAAAGGGTATCGTAAAACACTAAATACGACACGACTAAATCACGTCGCTTTTTAATTTCTGAAACAATACAGATTAAGGTTAAAACCCAGCAAGATTAAGTGTTTAATAACTTAATATAATCAGATAGTAGGTAACTTGTAAGTGGGATAGCATGTTTCCATTTCCGTTATATCGGAATAGCCGTTTTGCTTATATACGTTAATCTGTAAATTTAGACTCGGATACAAGAATTACGGAAGCCGCGAGGAAAGGGAAAGGATTAGCGATTCCGGAGTAGATTCGACTTTTCCGGTGAGTAGACTAAACATCTACCGGGGAATTTTGTAAAGATGGCGTGTTTCGCCCGTAGTTTTACTTAACTTGATGCTTATATCGTTATGATCATGTGCATTCATCATATATACATATAAATTGAGTAGATGATTAGAACACTTTACAATTATCGACGAGTCATGCTACGTACACATATTATATGCTACACACACCTCGTCGATATTGCCATGTCACTTACACTTAAATATCATACTTGTTAACATGGATTTATATCGTATTTCACATATCAAATATAATGGTAGATTGCATCATTGACATCCTGTTGCTTTATGCGTATTTCTATGTTGTATATGAGGTAGATACAGAATTGAGGATTTATGGTTTTGAGTTTTGAATACTATTACATAAATCCAGTATTTTCATGATTGATGTGTCATGTCCACCATGAGATGATTTCTGTTTTGGTTTTATTCCGGACCGAGTAGGGGAGATATACGGTCGCGGATTTTACGTTATCCATACTGAGTGGGGGAGATATACAGTTGGATACATGGTGGACCCGGTCGAGACCGAGGGGCAGGATAGCCGTATTGAGACGGGGGAGCCTAGCGAGGTTACTCGATACCGGAGTTGGTAATAAAAATACGGCGTGTATCTAGAGGATAACGACCGATATTATGGGTATAGGATCATTCGGGGAATGATGCCTATAAGAAATGAAAGTTTTGTGTCGTTGATGGACACTGAGAAATGATTTTATTTGAGTTCTGATTTCCGAAGTATCATGAGATTTATTGTTGAACTTCACATATACTCATATCTCATATTGATTCATATTCAGTAGCTTGATCGTCATATTTACTTTATTCGCCGTTATATGTTAGTCGTATTCACTGAGCTGGCAACTCATCCCCGTTGTCCCACAGTTCCTTGCAGGGATAGAGTGAACGGGTAGCTGCGAGGCAGAGATACTTTTGCAGTTGTATTCCATCTTTTGATCGGTAGGTTACATGTGTAGTAACCTTCCTTTTTGATTTTGTAGTTTGTATCTAGAAAGTCTCCATCAAACCTGTATTTTGACTTAGAAATGAGAGATGGTATATATTTGGACAGTTGATATCTGTTGGTTAGTATCATTATTTATTTCTTTATGAGATCCACAGTGATGTTCTTTATGTATATATTCATGTTCATTGTTAATATTGTTGATTCCAACTAGGAATACAACTAAACATACTCTTGATTATTTGTTTAATAAATTAACTTCATAAATTGAGATTTTTACTTAAAAACTAAATTTTCATAAGTAATTCCGCAAAAAGGTATTTTGATCTTGGTTTTCGGCTTACTTGGACTTGTGCATATCTTTAGATATGTTACAATCTAAGTGCCGGTCACATCCAAACTTGGGTCGTGACAAAGTTGGTATCAGAGCTTAGGAGTAACCTTACGGAATTCAGTAAGGGATTTCAATAGGTTGATGTAAGTCCGAGAGTTAGGATGACCTTTGGTTTGATGGAGTAGGTGAATTAGGACGAATGCAGTACCGTACGTATGTTCCGCGGCATATTTACGTTATCGTATTCAGCCTAACTAACCTTAGGATGTTTATCTTGATCTATTCTTCCGTTGATTCTCCGTTATTGATTACTTCTGTTCCCACACCTTATCAACTCCCGTTTCTTGTTCCAGTTGCTATGGCTACGCGGGCTAGGCGAGCCGCAGCCAGAGATGCAGCTAGGGCGAGTCCACCTATGACGACGACTGGTACACCGGACATTCCGGCGGTGCATGAGCATGTGGATCCTCCTCTTCCAGATTGAATGACTAGGATTGAGGAGGGTATGTTTGGATTACAACGAGTGGTAAGACAGTTAGCTGAGACCACTCGAGTATTGAGATCAGATCCAGCACCGACCGTAGCAGAGTCCGAGGTACAGCCTACACAGACGGTAGCGCCAGTAGATACGAGAGTGATGGAGGTATCACTTGCAGAGTTTATGAGATTGAGACCCCCGGTATTTACAGGGACCGATGTGGCGGAAGATCCTCAGTCTTTTCTTGATAGGATGGCGAGGATTGGCAGATCATTGCGATGTTCTGATGCGAGGTCGGTTGAGCTGACTAGCTTTCGTTTGGAGGGACTTGCACAGGAGTGGTGTGAATCGATGGAGAGAGGTCGAGCTACGAATCTTCCTCCGATGACGTGGACCGAGTTTTCTACAGTATTTCTTGCCAGATTTCTTTCCCAGAGTGTGAGGGACGCTAGAGCTAGCAGTTTTGAAGCATTGAGGAAATCAGCAAGTATGTCAGTAGCAGATTATGACTTACGGTTCACCCAGCTGTCGCGATATGCCCCATACTTAGTACCTACAGAGGAGCTTCGGGTGAAAAGGTTCCTAAGGAGTTTGGACACACAGTTGTATCTGGCGATAGGCTTTCAGCATTTTGATACATATGCACAGGCCATGGATGCGGCGATACGAGTAGAGGAGCGTTTGAGCGAGTCAGGGGTCGTTCCAGAGCCAAAGAGGAGTAGACCGGTCGTGCCGACAAATAGACAGTTTGGCCGAGGTAGAGGTTCATATCCAGGCAGATATACTCCAGGCCGCAGTGTCAGACGAGGTTGGTGTTAGTTATATGTATGCCCTAGAGGCCATTACTGTACATTGGATGTATATTGTAGTGGATGCTGGGACATATATAGGGAGGACTTTCTTGCTCGACATGATAGTATTCTATCTGGTTGCTCTTTACCTTAACGTGTACACTTATTGTCTCTCTGTTACATGTTGGTAAAGCCCTTAGGATGTGTACTTGACTACCTGGACTATGATGCGGATCATACTAGTGGGGACATGATAGTCCAAAAGTACATCCTTCAAAGTCCCTAGTCGTGGGTGTATCGAGATGGGGCATCGATATACCAGAGTAGACTAGCTTGTACCTTCTCGACCCATACAGATGGGCGATGGATGATCCCATATCCATCGGTGTTTGACATCAGAGATGATATACGGGTGCTCAGTAGAGACTGGGTACACTGGACGGACTCGCCGAGAACTCCCAGATGGTATTATACCTCACGTCAGATGGCAGTTCTCTGGTGACACTGGTACAGAGTAGTCTATTGACCCGAGATCGTCATAGAGTCTTGTGTGGTTCCCACTGTGCTTTGATTTCCATCTTACCACGTCCAAGAGGGCGTGCAAAACGGTGGTTTTTGGGTACAGTCTCGAGTCACATCGAGGCAATGAGCGATAGGAGGGGATTCGTCTCTCCCGGTATAGGGAGTTGATGTTGCGCTGTGTTCGATTGGCTATAACAGGAAATCCCTGGCCAGGGTTGCTGAGATTTACTGGAAAGTGTTACCAGTAGTTTCTCGAATTGTTATAGACCTCATATCGACACGACTTATCGAGCTATTGGGGTCTGACGTTTACCACCCCTAGGCAAGATATGCGACATATCAGACGATCAGATCGGACTGTACGGTAGTGTTACTGGTCGGATTCACTGGAGTGTGAGCGGGCTTGCTCGTCGATCTTCAGATCGCTCAATACCCGTGTGGCCGTTACGTTTAGCAGACCGCTTGCGGCTTGTGGGTGTTTGATATGATCATCACCTGCTGCCGGCGTATTGACGAGTCTTTAGAGTCCTACACAGAGGTTTCCTGGCTCAAGCGAAACGAAATAGGAGCGCATATGAGATATGTGCAGGACCGAGAATGATACCAGTATGTGATACTGTATTCGATTCTCGCGATGTGACATTGATCGGTTATATGCGATATAGCCGGGTTATCGGATCAAGTGTTGATTCGATAAGTTGTTACTAATGATACTAGCCGGTTATATGCGATATGACCGGATCGTTAAATCAAGTGTTGATTTAATGATTTAATGTATAATTATATATTTGATATATTACTTTGCATTAACTAGTATCGGTTCACTTTAAATGGATATTCTCACTCGGGTGTGCGCATTATATATGTGATATGATTTTGTGCACTGGCTTGTATCATGTTTGATGATACATGCTTTTTGGTTATGTGTAAAGAATTAAACCATGGTTAAGTGGATAATTAGGGTTTTGTTTTTCTTATTAATTTATAAATACATTTATTCTTTTTGGAAAAGAAAATGAGCATGAGAAAATGGTGGCTTTCTTTAAATGCTTCATGAAGCTTCATGAAGACTTTGACCATTGCAACCATTTTTGTCTCATGCTTAACCTAACCATTCCACTAAACCATGATTGATTCTCTACACCTAACTATGGTTCAATTATGATAAGAATGAATTTTTTTTCTCATTTTTATTATTCTTATCATAATACCTTCTTCTTCTTCTTCATTCAACTCAAGAAGAAAACCTAAGGTCCATCAATGGTGATTGATGATTAAGAGTGAGAAATCCAATTCTAAAGTCTACCCACTTACTATTTCTTCATCCTCTACCTCTTGCTAAGTAGTAGAGTGTGTTTCCTTCACAAGATTTTAGGGCTTGGTGAAGGTGGAGCTTGATTTAGCAATGCCTCGACGTAGATCATCTTCGGCATGGACATCGACGACCTAGCTCGCTTTCTCTCCGACGAAGCCGACTTTAGAGCCCGGATTTCTTTTGGACAGCGGAGACGACTTCGTTGCAGAGCTATGGAGGTGGAGCACCGGATCTACAAAGGTTGTATTTCCGTATTCCCTTTAGCTAAGTTGTTAGCTAGTTTACTTTTCGCCTAAATATCTAGCAAACGATCTTGTTAGGGTTTGTAGGCACCGTTAATTTTTGAAATTGGCATGTTCGATGCCTTGTGAAACCTCACTAGGGTGCCTACGAACCTTTCACTGGTATCAGAGCCTAGCTAGAGCCTTAGGCGAAGTCTAGACGGAATTTGAAGTCCGAACGAACCCGAAACCCCGAACCAATATTGCTCTCTGTCCAGATTTTAAAATTGTGGATTTTTCCTGATTAAAAATATCCAGAAAATCAAGCAGGGTTTTCTAAGAATTACTGTAAATTTTGAAGACCTGATTCAACTTTACCACCGCGTTTCCGCGGCACTAGAATGCCTCGTGCGGCGGAAGCGCGGCCAGTTTGTCGTTTTGTGCATTTTGTTTTCACAGTAATTCTCAGATTTCTGTGCTGATTTTCCTGGGATATTTTTATATTTATTATACAGATGAGTTTTCTGGAGTTGTTTTGGGGATTCGGTGTTTCGATCGGGGTATCAAAGTTTGTCTATTTGGCTTTCCGGATAAATTTTAGAATATGTTAAAAAGTTCGACCGGATATAAATACCCAATTTTTCCCCTGTCGGGAAATTTCCAAGTGTTGGATTTTTCCGTAGTTTAACGACGTTCGAAGTAGTGCAAGTAACGCGATGGACCCTCTAGAAGACAACAAACCTTAACTCGATTATGTGACCGTCTTGAACTGCCCTTTGAACCTTCGGGTTTGGGGCAGTACGGCGTGCCACATGTGTGGCGTTGGCTTGACCCTTCTACGGCTGGACCGTTGGTACTGAGGCACGAACTGAATGTTGTTAGACTTATTTCATGTGTTGGACTGTATCGGGAAAACTTGGGTGTTCGATTGTTCGATCGGAAAGTTTGACATTTTCTATTTATCCGGAATGGGATACAATAATTGGAATTCACAATAAGTTATGTGATAACTGAATGAATGTTATAAACGTAGCAGTTTAGTCTCACTTGATCGGTTGCCACGGAATTTTGATGTGATCAAAAGTCCGTCGCAATCACGTAGCGTACGCGGATACTCGCCGGATAAACTTAATAGACAGCCTCACTCCATAGCCCCGACCAAGTGACTGTAGGAGAACCCCGTCATCGAAAGCATCCGTTCGGGTGCTCGCGATAGCGGTGTTCCGCCTTGGTGCACTTCGTCGACGGTATCGGGGGTGCGGCCGCCTACTGAAGTTTGCGACGAGTATTCGATCAGAATGTCGGGAATCTTGTTGAATTGCCCGACTTGATATTGAAAAGAGTTTTCGATTTTGTGACTAAAATGCGGGGTTTATAATTGTTAGGCATGCGATGTCTAAGTAATTCATTTGGTCAGGCATGCGATGTCTGAGGAGATTGCGGATTCCAACTGTTGTAGTTTTACACTTTCTTTTCTGTGACCGTAAGTGTAATATGTGATATCGCCGGTTTCGTTGCTATATGTCAACGACAATTGGGATACGCATGTTTACTTACGTTGATGACATGTGATGTTATGTGTTGCTGGATATGTTATATTGGATCGTCGTGTTTGAATAGCCAGGGGTTTTTATGTGAGATGAGTGTTTTTCATTTTCATTCATGTAAAAACTTGTATGTAATATTCTTTTATTTGGGACGCTTCCAGGTTGCGGAAGTAGTCACCTTTTGTATATTATTTACTTTTCCGCACTAGGATAGACCCAAGGAGGAGGGCACAAGTAACCGGGTTCTGGAGTCCAGTGGGAGGCCAACTCGAGGAGTCGAGTCCGGGTCTCCTAACTCCAGAATTGGTAGGGTTGCTTGCCGCTCTCGTAGGGGTCTAGGGGTGTGGGTTTGGCTATACATCACGACCGTGGAATCCGTGTTTTGTACTGGCTCGTATTGAAAACACGGACGTCCTAGTATATCCAATATTTCATATGTTTCTTCTGCTGCGATATCTGTGATGAGATCATGTGATGTTCTGTGATAGATACTATATATAGTATATATGATATATTATATAGCCGTTACTTATGTTTTACACCCGCGCTAGCCCTGCCCTGCTTAGCCGTTACTATATATAGTATATATGATATAATATTATGTTTACTTAATATTGTTGATTCCAACTAGGAATACAACTAAACTTACTCTTGATTATTTGTTTAATAAATTAACTTCATAAATTGAGATTTTTACTTAAAAACTAAATTTTCATAAGTAATTCCGCAAAAAGGTATTTTGATCTTGGTTTTCGGCTTACTTGGACTTGTGCATATCTTTAGATATGATACAATCTAAGTGCCGGTCACATCCAAACTTGGGTCGTGACAAAGTTGGTATCAGAGCTTAGGAGTAACCTTACGGAATTCAGTAAGGGATTTCAATAGGTTGATGTAAGTCCGAGAGTTAGGATGACCTTTGGTTTGATGGAGTAGGTGAATTAGGACGAATGCAGTACCGTACGTATGTTCCGCGGCATATTTACGTTATCGTATTCAGCCTAACTAACCTTAGGATGTTTATCTTGATCTATTCTTCCGTTGATTCTCCGTTATTGATTACTTCTGTTCCCACACCTTATCAACTCTCGTTTCTTGTTCCAGTTGCTATGGCTACGCGGGCTAGGCGAGCCGCAGCCAGAGATGCAGCTAGGGCGAGTCCACCTATGACGACGACTGGTACACCGGACGTTCCGGCGGTGCATGAGCATGTGGATCCTCCTCTTCCAGATCGCATGACTAGGATTGAGGAGGGTATGTTGGGATTACAACGAGTGGTAGGACAGTTAGCTGAGACCACTCGAATATTGAGATCAGATCCAGCACCGACCGTAGCAGAGTCCGAGGTACAGCCTACACAGACGGTAGCGCCAGTAGATACGAGAGTGATGGAGGTATCACTTGCAGAGTTTATGAGATTGAGACCCCCGGTATTTACAGGGACCAATGTGGCGGAAGATCCTCAGTCTTTTCTTGATAGGATGGCGAGGATTGGCAGATCATTGCGATGTTCTGATGCGAGGTCAGTTGAGCTGACTAGCTTTCGTTTGGAGGGACTTGCACAGGAGTGGTGTGAATCGATGGAGAGAGGTCGAGCTTCGAATCTTCCTCCGATGACATGGACCGAGTTTTCTACAGTCTGTCTTGCCAGATTTCTTCCCCAGAGTGTGAGGGACGCTAGAGCTAGCAGTTTTGAAGCATTGAGGAAATCAGCAAGTATATCAGTAGCAGATTATGACTTACGGTTCACCCAGCTGTCGCGATATGCCCCATACTTAGTACCTACAGAGAAGCTTCGGGTGAAAATGTTCCTAAGGAGTTTGGACACATAGTTGTATCTGGCGATAGGCTCCCAGCATTTTGATACATATGCACAGGCCATGGATGCGGCGATACGAGTAGAGGAGCGTTTGAGCGAGTCAGGGGTCGTTCCAGAGCCAAAGCTGAGTTACCTATTTCCTTCTGGGGGTATGCACTGGAAACAGCTGCAGACCTATTGATTATGGTTCCCACCAAATCTGTGCCAACCACTCCATATGAGATATGGAAAGGAAAGAGACCATGTCTTAATTATGTTAAGATATGGGGTTGTCCGGCCTATGTAAAAAGGTGGCATCCCAAGACTGATTTGGAGAGAGCTCGCATGCAAGGGATACCCTGTGCTTCGGCTGTAGGCTCTATCATGTATGCGATACTATGTACCAGACCCGATGTAGCATACTCACTAAGTGTAGTGAGTAGGTATCAAGCTGATCTTGGAGAGAGTCACTGGACAGCAGTGAAGAGCATTCTCAAGTACTTGCGAAGGACTAAAGAGATGCTCTTGGTGTATGGTAACGGAAAACTCCAAGTGGAGTCCTTTACCGGTTCGAGCTTCCAGAGTGATAAGGACGACTCTAAGTCGTAGTCGGGATTTGTCTTTACCCTTTACGGAGGGCCGGTTAGCTGGAAGAGTTCCAAGCAGGAAACCGTGGCAGACTCGACGATGGAGGCTGAATACATCGCTGCCAACGATGCTGCCAAAGAGGCTGTCTGGATCAAGAAGTTCATTACTGAACTTGGAGTGGTTCCATCCATTGAGCATCCAATACCTTTGTATTGCGAAAACAATGGAGCGGTGGCTTTGGCCAAGGAACCCAGGTCCCATCAGCGATCCAGGCATATTCTAAGGCGGTATCACCGGATCCGGAAGATAGTTGATCGCCGGGAGATCGAGGTCAGGAGGGTTGACACGAAGAGCAACACTGCGGATCCACTCATAAAGGCCATTCCCCAGATACGGTTTGAGAGACTCTTCGGGATGCTTGGTATGCGATACTACAGCAGCATGCCCTAGTGCAAGTGGGAGATTGTTAGTTGTATGTATGCCCTAGAGGTCAGTATTGTACAGATGATGTATATTATATTGGTTGCTTGGAGATATATAAAGAGGACTTTCTTGCTCGACATGATAGTATGCTATCTGGTTGCTCTTTATCTTAACATGTATACTTGTCTCTTTATACTGTCTTATAGTTATATGTTGGTAAAGACCTTAGGATGTGTACTTGACTACCTGGACTATGATGCGGATCATACTAGTGGGGACATGTTCGTCCATAAGTACATCCTTCAAGGTCCCTAGTCGTAGGTGTATCGAGACGGGGCATCAATATACCAGTGTAGACTAGCATATACGCTTCTCGACCCATGAGATGGGCGATGGATGATCCCATATCCATTGGTGTTTGAAATCAGAGATGGTATACAGGTGCTCAGTGGAGACTGGGTACACTGGACGGACTCGCCGAGAACTCCCAGATGGTATTATACCTTACGTCAGATGGCAGTTCTATGGTGACACTTGTGCAGGTTAGTCTGTAGACCCGAGATCGTCATAGTGTCTTGTATGATTCCCACTGTGCTTTGATTGCCACCTTACCACGTCCATGAGGGCATGCAAAAAGGTGGTTTTTGGGTACAGTCCCGAGTCACATGGAGGCAATGAGCGATAGGAGGGGTTTCGTCTCTCCCGGTATTGGGGGTTGATATTGCGCTGCGCTCGATTGGCCGTAACAGGGAAGTCCCTGGCCAGGGCTGATTTAGTGATTTACTGGTAAGTGTTACCAGTAGATTCTCGGCCAGTTATGAGCCTCACATCAGCAAGACTTATCGGTTATTGGGGTCTGACGTTTACCACCCCTAGACTTGATATGCGACATATCAGACGTGGAGACCGGACTGTACGGGAAGTGTTACCGGCAGGCTTTTACAGGAGTTGGAGCAGGCTTGCTTGCTGATCTTCTGATCGCTCAATACCCGGGTAGCCGTTATGTCTAGCTAGTACCGCTGACGGCTTGTGGGTGCTTGATGTGATCATCACCTACTCCCGGCGTATTGACGAGTCTTTAGAGTCCTACATAGAGGTTTTACTGGCTCAGGCAAAACGAAATAGGAGCACGTATGTGATATGTGAGGGACCGAGAATAATGCGTCTATGTGATACCGTATTCTATTCTCGCAACTTTTTGTATCGGTCGGTTATATATGATATAGCCGGGTTATCGAATCAAGTGTGGATTCGATAAGTCGATACATTGGATGTTAGTCGGTTATATGTGATATGACCGGATTATTAAGTCAAGTGTTGATTTAATAATTTATTGTATAATTGTATATTTGATATACTAGTTTACATTAACTAACACATGTTCACTTTAGGTTTTTTCTCACATGTACGCAACTTTAATATATATGTGATATATATTAAAATTGTGTTTTCTTTTTGTATCATGGTTGATGATACACATGACTTGGGTTGATGAGACTTACACCATGCTATTTATTATGTTGGGTTTTTATATTTTAAGTAATTACAAAATTAGTGGAGGATTAGCACAATGCATGAAGCTTGTAGAAGCTTGTGGATGCATTGACTAAATCCACTAAGTTTGTTTTTACCATGGATATTTGTAAACCCAACCATAAGCATTAGCCATGGTTATGTCTCTACAAGATTTAGTATATGATACTCACTCACCATGGTTAGCTTTCTCACTTGATCATTATCCTCATCTCTTTCTTTTGTTCATATTCTTCTTCATTTTTGTGAAAAAGAAAAAGCTTGCTAGGGTTTGATCCAAAGTGAGAAAGATTGTGAGAAATAAAATTCTAAAGAGAACCCGCTTCCTATTTATCCATCCTCTACTAGACTAGCACTTTAGTTTACGGTGTTTGCTTCACTAATTCTCAAGTTAGTGAAGTAGAAGCTTGAGTTGGCATCCCCTCGACGTAGATCATCTTCGGCCTCGAAGACTTCAAGCAAGGACGCGTCTTTCGCCTCGTGAAGCGATGCAAGGGTCCGGGAGAACCACGATCGCAGCGAAGGGACTTCAACAAGGAGCTATAGAAGTGAAGGACCGATCTACAAAGGTTGTATTTCGTATTCACTTAGTCGTAAACCCAGTTTACTAGCATATGAAACCCTAATTTTCTAGCAACGATCTTTTTTAGGGTTATTCAGCACGGTTAAAATTTTAAACGGGCATGGTTGATGCATTGTAGAACCTTATTAGAGTGCCTAGTAACCCTACATGATCAACCTATCAGTAAATCCCAAGTGCCTTGGCCAAGGTCTTATGGTCCTGACCAATCGAATCACAGTGCGATATCGAATCACTATACCGGGAGAGACGAATCCCCGACAATCGCTCACTGCCTCCATATGGCTCGGGACTGAACCCAACCAAAACCTATTTGCATGACTCAGTAGAGCCGTGGTAGGGTAGTAATCAAAGTTCAATAGGAACTCACACGAGACAAATGCCGATCTCGGGTCCAAAGACTAACCTGTACACATATCACCTGAGAACTTCCATTTGATGATAGGTATAGTACCATATGGAAGTTCTCACCGAGTCCGTCCAGTGTACTCACACCCAGTGAGCACCTGCATACGATCTTAGGTGCATCAGACCAATGGCTGCAGGACCAACCATCCCTCGACGGGGGTAGAAACGTACACACCAGTCTACTCTGGAGTATCAGTGCCTAGTCTCGATACTCACGCGACTGGGGACCATTTAAGGATGTGCTTATGGACTACCCTGCTCCCACAAGTATGATCGCCATCACAACGCGTGAAGTCAAGCAAGATCCTAGGGGCTTTATCAACATGTAACCGCAATATGTAATAACGACTATGACATATGCTATGTTAAGATAAAGACAAACCACTATAGTATACCACCATATCGAGTCTTTATCAATATGTGCAATCTAGATATAACAACAATACAAATAAATACACATATCCCGATAAAGACAAGTCAGATAATACACTATAAAATTGAGCAAGATTGTTCTGTACATACATATCCCTAGTATCCATATGTATACATATACAATACTGGCCTCTAGGGTATATATATTCAACAATCTCCCACATGCACTAAAGGCTAGTGATTGGTGTACCAAATACCCAACTTCTGCTCTAAGGCCAGCTACTGGCGTACCGCATACCCAACATCCTAGAAAGTCGCTCGAACCGTGCTTGAGGGAGGGCTTTTGTAAATGGATCCGGCATGTTGTCTTTCGTATCTACTCTCCGGACCTCGATCTCTTGGCAATCTACGATCTCCTGGCGATCTACGATCTCCCTTATCAGGTGATACCGCCTTAAGATGTGGCTGAATTTCTGATAGGACCATAGTTCCTTCTCTAAAGCTATAGCCCCATTGTTATCACAATACACTGGTATCGGATCAACAATGGATAGAACCACCTGAAGTTCAGCTATGAACTTATTTATCCAGACCGCCACTTTTGCGGCATCGCTTGCAGCAATGTATTCAGCCTCCATCGTCGAGTCTGCGATGGTATCCTGTTTGGAACTCTTCCAACATACCGCCCCTCCGTTGAGGGTAAACACAAAACTCGAGACAGGTTGCTGTCATCCTTGTCACTCTAGAAGCTTGAGTCGGTAAAGGACTCGACCCTGAGGTCTCCATTACCGTAAATCAGGAACATCTCCTTAGTCCTTCTCAGGTACTTGAGAATGTTCTTTATTGCTGTCCAGTGGTCCTCACCTAGGTCCGACTGATACCGGCTTACCACGCTTAGCGCGTAAGCTACATTTGGTCTTGTACATAGCATCGCATACATTATAGATCCTACCACCGAAGCGTAGGGTATAGTGCTCATGGGAACCCTCTCCTCGTCAGTCTTGGGAGACATCTTCTTGGAGAGGGCGATTCCGTGCAATGCGGGTGTTGGGTTTACCTAGCACCTCATCAAGGGTTTAGAAGCATCACATATGCCAAAATCAAATTTTTAAGGTGCTAAGTGAACTTGCAAAGAATCATAACTAGAAATTTAAGGTTTCTTTTGACTAAGCATTACATGCAAAAGAAAAGGTAACACTAAGAGTAGAGATTACAACCTTTATAGACCCCCCTTGGTGACTCCTTGGCACTTTAAGAGTTTGGAGCGGATTGATGGAAACCTTCCTTGCCCACGAAGATCCACCCGAAGTCCCTTTGCCCGAAGCTCCTTGCTTTACTTGATATGTGAATAAAGTAGAGCAAACACCCTACACAAATGGGCTAGATGTGTGTAGTATGATGATGTGGTTTGTATTCTATAATCAAAACCCTTTCTTTTTATCAACTTCACTCAAAGATATTTTCAAGAGAGGAAGAAGAAGATGGTGGCTAAGCTTGAGCTCAAAAGAAAAATGATATGAGTGAATTATTGAAATGAGAAAAGAATAATCCATATTAATCCTTCTCACTTCAACCATGGTTAGCAATTATCTAGATCTTTATCAAATGAGTTAAAAGGCAAAAGGATAATTAACTCAAGGTTAAAAAGTGGTTGAAGCATGGTCAAAGATGATAAACATTAACCATGTGAGAATTATCCTTTCCTTTTATTCAAAATGATAAATAAATAGATAATTGCTACAATATGAGTCTTGCATTGCCACCAAATATGTATCAACAACCTGTTAGTGTATATGCCCTAGAGGCCATTACTGTATCATACTAGTTTGTATATTACTTAATGGAAGCTTGGGATATTCACCTTGTATATAAAATCTTGCTCAAAATAGTAGTATGCTACTTGGTTTGTTTCTACTTCAAATGTGTACATGTGTTTATTTTAGTATATCACCTATACACATTAGTGGAGCCCTTAGGATCTTTGCTTGATTACCGGCGATGTGATGGCAGTCACACTAGTGGGGCTGGGTAATCTATAAGCACATCTTTATGCAGGTCCCTAGTCGCAGGACTATCGAGACAGGGCATCGATACTCTGGAGTAGACTAGCGCATACGCTTCTCATCCCAGTGTGGGAGACGGTCTGTCCCACAGCCGTCAGTACGTCGTACTGGAGATAGTATGCGGGTGCTCGTTAGGTTACGGGTACACTGGACAGGACTTGTCGGGAACTGACTAGTTGGTATTATGCCTATCGTCAGTTATCTGTTCCCAGGTGACATGAGTACAGCTTAGTCCGCTGACTTGACACTGTCACTTCGCCTCGAGTGTGTTCCCACTGCACTTTGATTACTACCCTACCACGGCTCAAAGGAGTCGTGCAAACAGGTAGTAGTTGGGTGCAGTCCCAAAGCACTTGGAGGCAGTGACGGTTAGACTGAATTCTTCTCTCCCGGTATTGGGGTTTGACATCGCGCTGTGTCTAGGAGAGCCATTACACTAGTAGTCCCTGGCCAGGGCAAACGAGATATACTGGTAGGCTTTCAGTGTTATCTCAGGGTGTTTTGGGCTTCACTCCGACATGACTTGTACCGCTATTGGGGGACTGACGTTTACCGGCCCCTAGGCCCGCCATTTGATGTATCAGACGAACAGACCGGACTGTACGGAGAATGTCACATTCAGGCTCAGTAGGAGTTCAGATGGGTTTCACCTCGTCAGTCTTCTTGTTGGCATCTACCTTTGGACCGTTATGCACAGCTAGTGCCGCTTGCGGTCTGTGGTTAAACCCACTGCCAGCGTAGTGTCGAGTCTTTAGAGTCCCACCCAGAAAGCTATTCGCCTTTAGGTCGCATGGTTTTGCGACAGGTCGCATGGTTTTGCGACAGGGTTCGGTCACATCCGTGCACTTGTGCACGTACAGTGTCCGGACAGTTTACACTAGCGGGCTTTGGTTTAAGCCAGATCCTAGTGTACCTTTTAGGATTGGATTTATCCAGTACGCATTCGTGTTCCTCGGAACGCGGATGCGGGTGTGTATGCACAGTTGACGGAGAGACAGAGGCAGAGGATTCTCATTAGGGTTGTTGACAGTTGACCGTTGACTATTGACTTTTTGCTCAACCCTAATGAGAATATGATATGTGATTAACAATTATATTAATTAAGAATTATGTTGACATGGTTGTTGAGGTGTTGACTTTGTTGACTTGTTGATTTTGTTGACTTTGTTGACCGGTTGACTAGGCTTGACTAGTTGACCATCATGATAACCATAGCTATCATTTCATGGCAAAGACTTTCGCTTGCTTTCTCTTTTGTGCAAAATGAGTGAATGAATTGATATGGCTATGGTTGCTTAAACCATCACATAATACTTGATTGATATGATGTGTCATGATTGTTTTGGATTATGAGAGCCAAATGAGAAAAGTCCTCTCTTATTCTTTCATGCTCATTCTCTCTCTTGTTCTTGGGCTCTCATCTCCTTCCTCTTGCTCTCCCTCACTTGGTCTATGGTTCACTTGTCTCATGAGTTGAGAACCAAGAACCATAGATAAAATCCCATACAAACTCTTCTCTACTCACTCTAGTTCACAAGGTTTAGCAAACCGGGTGAACTAGTTTCTTCAAAGTTCGAAGAAGGAGCCAAAGGTTGAAGCTTTCAGGTGGATCTATCTTCGGCGCAAGGAGACGACGGGGAGAAGCCGATTCGGACGACCATCGAAGCTTGAAGATGAAAGAGTTCGAGAAAAAGAAAGGTATAACCCCCTAACCGAGTAGTTAGCAACTCGTAGTTAGGTTGTTAGTTAGATGTTTAACAAAGATCCGGGTTCTAAATCCATGTTACCACCTCTAAGAAAATCATTTTTTTATCAAATTCCGCATGCCCGAAAGTACCGGGAGAGGTAGCATGGACATACGCAACCATGATACAATGTATGTATGTATGTGTCCATGCACATCATCATGTGCATACATGCATGCATACAAAAATAGAAAAAGGGTTTAATTATAGAATTAGTCAAAAAGTCATTTGTTAAATCAACACTTGATTTTGCAAACCGGTCATATCACATACGACCCTGTAGGGTTCCTAGGCACACTAATGAGGTCTCACATGGCATCAACCATGCCAATTTCAAAAATTTCAAGTCCCGAGAAACCCTAATACGGATCGTTGACTAGTGTTTAAGAGAAAACGATAACTAGTTAACAACTTAACTAAGAGTGAACGGAAAATACAACCTTTGTAGATCCGGTCCTCCACCTCCATAGCTCCGTGATGATGTTTCCTCGCTGCGATCATCGGATCCCGGGCTCTAGCGTCGGCTTCATCGGAGAAATGGTCGGGCTAGGTCGTCGACTTCGATGCCGAAGATGATCTACGTCGAGGCAACTCAAGATCAAACTCCAACTTCACTAAGTCACGAAACTTGTGAAGAAAACACCCTATACTACTTGGCAAGTGGTAGAGTGTAACATTTTCAAAAATATAAAATATTAATTTTGGGAATTTTTATAATTTAATATTATTTTATTGATTATTTTAATATTAAATGCAAATAAATAGGAAAAATGTTAGAAAAATTATGAAAAATTATGGAAAATTCTAAAATAGGGTAAATTAGTGAATTATGACATTTTTTAAGTTTTGTGATTAGTTTGATACTAATTTAGTGGTAATCACGATTAAAATCGGTAATCGGGTTTTTTGGTAATTTTGTGCAAAACTTGCACATATCACTTTTTTCTACATTTGTGCATTTTTCTAGCCATGGTTTCCTTTTGGGATTACTATAGATGTGAGAAAGTTTGGGTTTTAAAAGAAAAAGGAAAAAGAAAAGAAAAGAGAAAATGAAATGATGAGGGTAGGTGAGAGAGAGACATGGGGTACCATTGACCTTGAGACTTAGCCATTCTCCCATCATTTTCTCTCCCTCTTCCTCTCCCTTGCTGCTGCCCTAGCCCTTCTCTCCCTTCCACTAAATCCTCTCACTTCATCTCAAAAACATACCCAAAACCCCAAACCCCAAACCCTAGCCCCCAATTCTCTTTTCCGGCCGCCAAATTTCCTCTTTTGGCCGCCAATTGCGGCCTGGGTCCCACCTTCTTGGCTCGTATTGGTTCTGTATCTCCTACATTGTTAGTTTAGGCCCCTGATATATATAGATTTGTATAAAGTGACCCGGGGTAAAATCTGGAGCACATTTCATGAGTTGCTGTTTTGGACTTTAGTTTCCGTATTCCGTATTTTCATTTCTGAAATGGTGGAATGTGTTTTGCCTCGACTATTTGTCGTTTATACGACGATATAGAGGATTTGTTGATGGTTTTGAAGGCGTGCCATAGGTTCTCACCTATAGGCCCCCTTATCGTATCGTTTTGGATTTCATGCGCCGTTTTAGTTTGGATTTGGTTTTAATGCGCATATACGATATTTGATGTGTAGGTACCCATGAAGACTTCGGGACGACAAGCAAATACGTGGTGACGTCCGCAAATGGTGATGCAAGGTGAGTAGATTATATCTACAGGGGGAAGTCGGGTGGATGGCGTATAGCACCCCCGCAGTCCGTAGATAGATTATTATGTAGTTATTGTGATATTAGGTGTATTATGGATAGTATAGGGTTAGCAGTGACTAGTGCAGTTCATAGTCGCGAACCCTAGGATAGAATTACACCTATACCCACACCCTTGCTTATCACTTGTACTTGCACTGTGACTGATGATATGTGATGACTTGGAGATGAGTCGATGATGTGGGCTTGGTGCCCTGGGATCGGTGATTTGATACGATTCATATGTGGGATATGACTTGTGCTTCTTGCGGGCTTGGGATATGTGTTTACCCCCGCATGCATATTTACTGATGTTACCGTTTTGTACTAGACATAGAGTAGTACTCCAGACTATATGATCTGATGATGGTGATATCTGTTATGTGATGAGACAGTGAGGTGTTGACCCCTACCTAGCTATTGGGGATGCCGTACGACGATTTACCGTACGAGCCGATATTGATGATAGATCCGCACTCATAACTCGAGGATATCTTATAATATGACATTGAGGCGAGATCACCGACTATATATCTTTATATATATGCCGACTCAGATTTAGGAGGTTTCCACACCTACCCCTCCTGATTGACCTGATACTTAGATGTAGTTGTATAGTAGATACTTCTCTGTGGTGTTGACTACTAGATTTCTGCATCTTCATACTATTTGCATTGCTGGTATATGTTCATTGCTATAACATTATCATGCTGTTAGGACACCAGCATCATTATCGATGATGCGTATGTTCCACGTACACTATTTGCCGGCTCACACACTTCATCATCGATAATTTCCATGCCACTACACTGTAGTACTATTGCATTCATGAGATGATTCTTCCTTCGACATATGCACATTACTATTCCATGTTGCATGATTTCCGATATGATTACTGTTCTTTACATGTCGCATACATCATGGATTGACTGCATAGCACATCGCAATGGATTTACTTCCTGATGTTGGATTTTCATGTGATTTCTGGTTTTTGAGGACCGTGGGGTTATTTAAGAAAAGAGGCACTTTTATGAAAACCCGATACCTCGTGATATGATATTTCGGTGCGTCCACCACGCGTTTTCTCGGTGCTGAGACGTGTGCTTGAAACCCGATTCGAGGAGGTGATGTACCGTTTGCGGGTTCGTGGTGGGCCCGGTATGCTTCCCCTCGGCGAGATGATCGATGGGTTATGCCGATTGAGCCTGGAGGCGGGCGAGTACCTACCGGTGATTGTATTTGAGCTCGGTGGATATCCGGGGGATACCGCCTGGAGCCGAGAGATGGGCGTACTGCCGGGGCCGACGGGCCGATACCGCAGACGGAGCCCAGAGATGGACATGGGTTGACTCGTACTGCCGGGGGACGAGGGCCGATACCGCAGACGGAGCCCCATATGGATGAGGATTTACGTGTCGATGCTAGGCACGGGTTTCATGATGCTTTTCCATGATTTGGTTTATATCCTCACATTGCACACATGATGCTTACTGTCAGTGGGTGACAGGTGGACGGGTTCCACATATTTACAGACATGGTTCATATACAGACTGGATTTACACTTATCATACTTCATTTGTATATATAACAGAGTATGAGGGCGCTGTTATATATACCCTTACACCAATATTAGTGGTATGGGACGCTAATATATGTGTATTGATATCATTGACATTTCATCATAGTTACTTCATGCAGACATACCTTACACTGATGACATGTGATTACCTGAGTACCTGGCACTACATACATGATTAGATGTTACCTTGCCACCTTATTACACTCAGATGTACTCTTGTGGATTATATTATTGAACGTTGACTTAGGTTTATGTCCTTCATTCGGTTTCTGCTTGTAGATGTTTCTATTCACGAGTTGGCAACTCACCCCCGTTGTGCCACAGTTCTTGCAGGTTCTGCCGTACAGGTTTTATTGCGGCATTTCTGGCACACTTTCTTCTTGCGGGTGATTTGCTTTGGTAGGTGGATTCTTTCGCATCAAGAACCACCATTGTATTTATTTACTTCATTGTATCTAGAAATTGTCCATCAACCAAAACTTGTATTATTCGACCTAGAGTCGCGCTTAGTAGTATTGCGGTTTTCTTGTTGCTTTTGAGCTTTCTTTGGATTTGATCCTCGCCACTTGGCGTTGTATATTATTATATCATTGTGTGGTTGTGACCGTTGATTGACGAAGAGCTAGCTCCCGCTTGGGGATGCCTTTATCACTGCACATATATATTGTTATTCTTGTTTTACCCCATTCGGGGCCAGTTTTACAAAAGAAACTCTGCCGAAATTTCTAGAAAAGACTTACGTTTTTTTTAAATGCACATTCGGCTTAGTTATTTCAAAACCTTGATTTCAAACATGTTTCTTCACTTCCTTAAACCAGTTTCTTTACTTATTTCTAAAAATGGTTTTAGATTTCTGGGCTTTTGGCTTACTTGGATCAGATGGAGTCCTATAGACTTCATATGGTTCAAGGGCCAGTCACGTGCTCTTTCGGGTCGTGACATAGAGGATGAAGAAATAGGAAGTGGGTTCACTTTAGAATTGGATTTCTCACTTTTTTTCTCAAGTCACTATTGATGGTTGCAAGCTTCTTCATCTTGAAGAAGAAGAAGAAGAAGAAAAAGAATATGATAAGTATTATCTTAGAAAGAGAAAATGAAGTGATATCTATCATCTTGCAACCATGGTTATTTGTAGAGAGTAAACTAAGGTTCGGTGAATGGTTAGGCTAGGCATGAAACAAAAATGGTAGACTTTTTCAAATCTTCATGAAGCTTCAACTATAAAACAAAATAAGCCACCATTTTTCTTTTCTTTTGCCAAAAATAAATAAATAAATAAATGAATAAATAAATAAAAACCCTAACCAAGGTTTAAATCAAACACTAACCCAAGTTTACATGTATCATTAAACATGATACAATCTTGTGCACAAAAATATATCATATATACAATGTGCACAATCAAGTGAGAAAATCCATCTCAAGTGAACCAATACTAGTTAATGTAAAGTAATATATCAAATATATAATTATACATTAAATCATTAAATCAACACTTGATTTAACGATCCGGTCATATCGCATATAACCGACTAATATCAAGTGTATCAATGTATCGAATCAACACTTGATTCTGCAGCCCGGCTATATCGCATATAACCGATCAATGATACAAATCGCGAGAATAGAATGCAGTATCACATACTTGTATAATTCTCGGTCCCGCACATATCTCATATGCGCTCCTATTTCGTTTCGCTTGAGCCAGGAAACCTCTTTGTAGAACTCTAAAGACTCGTCAATACGCCGGCAGTAGGTGATGATCATATCAAACACCCACAAGCCGCAAGCGGTCTGCTAAACGTAACGGCCACCCGGGTATTGAGCGATCAGAAGTTCAATGAGCAAGCCCGCTCACACTCCTATGAATCCAACCAGTAACACTTACCGTACAGTCTGGTCTGTTCGTCTAATATGTCGCATATCTCGCCTAGGGGTGGTAAACGTCAGACCCCAATAGCTCGATAAGTCGTGTCAATATGAGGTCTATGACAGTTCGATAAACTACTGGTAACACTTACCAGTAAATCTCAGCAACCCTGGCCAGGGATTTCCGGTTATAGCCAATCGAACACAGCGCAACATCAACTCCCTATACCGGGAGAGACGAATCCCCTCCTATCGCTCATTGCCTCCATGTGATTCGGGACTGTACCCAAAAGCTACAGTTTTGCACGCCGTCTTGGACGTGGTAAGGTGGAAATCAAAGCACAGTGGGAATCACACAAGACTCTATGACGATCTCGGGTCTACAGACTAACCTGTACCAGTGTCACCAGAGAACGGCCATCTGACGTGAGATATAATACCATCTGGGAGTTCTCGGCGAGTCCGTCCAGTGTACCCAGTCTCTACTGAGCACCCGTATATCATCTCCGATGTCAAACACCAATGGATATGGGATTATCCATCGCCTATCTGTATGGGACGAGAAGGTATACGCTAGTCTACTCTGGTATATCGATGCCCCGTCTCGATACACCCACGAGTAGGGACCTTGAAGGATGTACTTATGGACTACCTTGTCCCACTAGTATGATCCGCATCATAGTCCAGGTAGTCAAGTACACATCCTAAGGGCTTTACCAACATGTAACAGAGAGACAATCAGTGTATACGTTAAGGAAAAGAATAACCAGATAGCATACTATCATGTCGAGCAAGAAAGTCCTCCCTATATATGTCCCAGCATCCACTACAATATACATCCTATATACAGTAATGGCCTCTAGGGCATACATATAACTAACAATCTCCCACTTGCACTAGGGCCATCTGTAGCAGTGGTTGTAGTATCTCATACTCAACCATCCCATAAATGTCTCTCTCTGGGAATAGGCCTTCGTGAGTGGATCCTCCGTGTTATCCTCTGAGTCTGCTCTCCTAACCTTGATCACCTTGGAGATCAACTATCTCCATGATCAGGTGATACTGCCTTAGAATACATCTGGATCACTGATGGGACGGACGTTCCTTGGCATAAGCCACAACTCCATTGTCACACAATGGGAGGAACTAAGTTCATCTCATGAACAAATATACATCCAGACTGCCTCTTTGGTAGCATCTTAAGTAGCGATGTATCCAGCCTTTATCGTCTAGTATGCCACGGTATTTAGCTTTGAACTCTTCCAACATACCGTCCCTTTACTGAGGGTAAAGACAATGCCTGTGACTGACATTCAGTCGTCTTTATCACCCTGGAACCCTTCCAGTGATTCTCCCCAGGATCGATTGATACCATCTCACTACAACTAGTGAGTATCCTAATATTCAATTAGATCTATCTCATAGATCCAAAATCCAGGATTTAGGAGTTATCACTTTGATCCTATATGGAGAATCATTGTGATAAGCGGAGATTGACCGAGCGTAGCATAGGAAACTGCTTTCTTATCAAGAGTATGTCATCCACGTACTCTACGAGGATCACCACCATACTCCTTACTACCTTTTTGTATATACAAGGTTCATCTACCATTACGATGAAGTCAAACTCTTTGACTACTACATCAAAACAGACGTTCCATCTCCGCGATGCCTGCTTTATCACATAAAACATCTTGCACGCGTTTCCGCTGCTCCCACTGTTTACGAAGCCCTCTGGCTGTGTTCTTATAGACGTTCTCTTCTAAATCATTATTTAGAAAAGTAGTCATGGCACCCAACAACCAGATATCGTAGTCATGGTATGTAGCCGTGGCAAGTAGGATCTGGATAGACTTAAGCATAGTCACTGGAAAAAGGTTTCATCATTATCCACGCCTGGTCGATGACGAAAACCTTTAACAAGTCTAGCTTTGAAAGTCTCAACTTTTCCATCTACACCAAGTAATCTTCTCAAGTTATACTTGCTCCTGATGGGGATTTAACCCTTCAGATATAGCAGCCAAAGTCCATACATTGCTGGTGTACATGGATTCCATCTCAGATTGCTAAGCATCCAGCCATTCTTACAGAGTCCCTACTCTTGATGGCCAGCTCGAAATTAGTTAGGTCATCATCTCATGATGCAATCCTCGCTCCCACTGTCATAGAGAAACCGAAGTAATTCTCAGGTGGGTGAGGAACCTTACTAGATCTGCGGAGAGGCTGAGGTTATTTGGAATCTACTGAATCCTTTGGTTCTGTCAAATCATCAGCTGCAGTTTGTATAGCTAGAACACTTCCAGTTCTACATAACAGAAGTTGCCTCGAGCTTGTCCGGATTTTGCTTTTAAACAAAGGCCGGACAACCCCAAATCTTAACTATTTTAAGATATGGGCTCTTCCCTTTCCATATCACATATGAAGTGGTAGGCAACTGATTTGATCGGGACCCTATTCAATAGGTATGCAACTTCATAAGTGCATAACTCCCAAAAGGAAATAGGTAACTCAGTAGTACTCATCATAGAGCACACCTTATCACATAGGGTGTGATTGCTCCACCCCGATATACCATCGTGCTATGGTGTATACGGAGGAGTAATGCTGAGAGAGAATCTCATTCTCCATTAGAATAGTCCAGGAATTCCATGCACAAGTATTCTCCTTCTCGATCACATCAAATGACATAATACTTATACCCGTATTTTGGTTCTCTACTTCTATCTTATATTCTGTGAATATCTCAAAAGGTTCGGACTTGTGTTTCAACAGGAACATATGTCTGAATCTAAAGAGATCATCAGAGAATATAATGAAGTACAAAGAACCGGTCTAGGCACATGTAGACAGGGGACCTACATACATCAACATGTATCATCCCAAAAGTTCACTAACTCTTTCTCTGTTTCCAGTAAACAGAGCTACGGTCATCTAATCTTTATGACATGACTGGCAAGTTTCACAAGATGTAAATTCAAACTGATTTAAATATACATCTAAATGTAACTTTAGGTAGTCGGGTCGCATTGATATGACCTAGTATACAATACCTCAAGAAGGATTCGTTCATATATGAACTCTTCCTCTTGTGTGTGTTCCGTGTACTAAGAACTGTAGTTTGATTTAGAACATCAATGCTTTTAGATAACGTGCCTGAACCGATCAACTTTTGATATAGGAAATGTTCAAAACAATATCCAACGATACAAAATTTTATCATTTCTTTACTAATAAAGAGACTCATATGATTTTGTATATCAGGTTCGGTATCTAATAACATTTGTTCAGAATCAATGTATTCAGGTAATACAGGGTGACAGTAACCAACAAACCTGGCTGGAACACTTGCACCGTTTTCTGCCTCATGAAACTTATCACCCGTTCTCAGTTCTCTACCTTTCTGTAGCCTTATGTAACTGATTACATATCTGGGATCCTGATCCGGTATCAAATACCCAGGACGTAGAGGATACAGAGAAACAGTTCTTTGCAATGAACACACCTGAAGGAGATGCATCAACATGCATTTTCTTCGTTTGGGCGGCATGGGAATTCTGGTAATCCCCTATTTCCTGCTCTGTCTTATAACAATTATAAGTTGGAGAGGGACCAACGTTCCCCAGCTCAGTATAACAAGCGGGTTCGTTAAATATTCCGTATTATTATCTTGATTAAGGCGTGACATGGTCCCCACCTGGAGAGAGAGAGAAGAAAACACTCAGCGTATGCTCTTGCAAGATCAGATTGGTTATTATTTTATCTAATCAGGATGGCTCCCACTGTTTTTATCAAATCTTCCTTCAAACCCTAAAAGGAAAGACTAGCCGGGATTAATTACACACTACAAGTTCGCCAATCTTTGAGCCAGGCCAGTGTCGGTACTTTGAAGGAGGTGCCCCGTGCTTTCGTACGGACCTAATTAATGTAAACCTCGTTTTCCCAGAGACGCAACCTCGTTAACACCTTTCTAGACACCTACTTGATCGGCTAATTGTAATATGTAAAACTCTCCCAGGAGTAACAATTACTCGCAGTGGGTATCGGGATCCAACTATCTCATAGAAGGTATGCAATCTCATTGAAATTTCAACACTTGAAATTCCTGATAATATTTTGCCCCTAATGTGCTATGACCTTGACGAAAGCCAACAAACCATAGCACGCTAGTCAAGTTCAACCCGTCATTTCCTGATTGAATTAAACCCACCCGCACGACCCTTGACGAAAGCCAACAAAGCAGCACGACTACCCTAATCCAATCGCATCGTATGCTGCAGATAAGCAGCATATAGCTACCGCACACTGCACCTTGACGAATGCCAACAAATGCAGCACGAATACTATATACAACTTATCTGAAATGACGGAGGGCTACGACAGGTTTTTCTGAAAACCTATTGCGTAATGAACTTGATATCGTTGTAGAATCGAATGATTTTTGAAATGGAGTGTTTTTGAGGCTTTTCTAGTTTTGCTAAAGAAGTCACTCCCGGTGAAGGGATCGTCGGTCCTTTCCTCGTCGAATGAGGTGCGGGATATATCATATATATCACCGTGCAAAGCAGAAACTATAGAAGCAATCAAAAGACAAACCGAGAGTTGTAGCATCTGCCAGTTATTGCTAAAGGAGTCACTCCCGGTGAAGGGATCTCGGTCCTTTCCTTATCGAATAAGGTGCAGGATGTTCTATAAGGAACACCGCGATCCAAAGCAAGAACTGTAGCTACCTGTTTTAATTTTGAAATTCGATTCCACAACATCTTAGGTTTCTTTTCTTTCATTAATCATATTAATGAAGTCCCATCATTTAAGTTACCTAAACATCACAGATAAATACGACGTACACTTATGCCATCCGCATTCGCCTCGATGTCCCCTCGTGCACAGTTAGGTTAGGTAACTAACGACAGAGCGGGGCAGGGCTAGCGCGGGTGTAAAACATAAGTAACGCCTATATAATACATCATATATACTATATACAGTATTTATCACAGAACATCAAATGATCACATCACAGATATCGCAGCAGAAGAATCATATGAAATATTGGATATACTAGGACGTCCGTGTTTTGAATACGAGCCAGTATAAAACACGGATTCTACGGTCGCGATGAATAGCCAAACCCACACCCCTAGACCCCTACGAGAGCAGCAAGCAACCCTACCAATTCTAGAGTTAGGAGACCCGGACTCGACTCCTCGAGTTGGTCTCCCACTGGACTCCAGAACCCGGTTACTTGTGCCCTCCCTCTTAGGTCTATCCTAGTGTGGAAAAGTAAATAATATACATCAACGGTGACAACTTCCGCAACCTGGAAGTGCCCCAATAAAAGAATATTACATACAAGTTTTTACATGAATGAAAATGAAAAACACTCATCTCACATAAAAAACCCCGGCTATTCAAACACGACGATCCAATATAACATATCCAGCAACACATAACATCACATGTCATCAACGTAAGTAAATATGCCCATCCCAATTGTCGTTGACATATAGCAACGAAACCGGCGATATCACATATTACACTTACGGTCACAGAAAAGAAAGTGTAAAACTACAACAGTTGGAATCCGCAACCTACATAGACATCGCATGCCTAAACCAATGAATTCCTTAGACATCACATGCCTAACGATTATAAACCCCGCATTTTAGTCTCATTATCGAAAACTCTTTTCAATATCTAGTCGGGTAATTCAACAAGATTCCCGACATTCTGATCGAATGCTCGTCGCAAACTTTAGTAGGCCGTCGCACCCCCGATACCGTCGACGAAGTGCACCAAGGCGGAACACCGCTGCCGCGAGCACCCGAACGGATGCTTTTGGCGACGGGGTTCTCCTACAGTCACTTGGTCAGGGCTATGGGGTGTAGCTGTCTATTAAGTTTATCCGGCGAGTATCCGCGTACGCTACGTGATTGCGACGGACTTTTGATCACATCAAAATTCCGTGGCAACCGATCAAGTGAGACTAAAGTGCTATGTTTATAACATTCAAATCAGTTATCTCATAACTACTTGTGGATTCCAAATATTGTATCCCATTCCAGATAAATAGAAAATGTTAAACTTTCCGATCGAACATTCAAACACCCAAGTTTTCCCGAAATAGCTCAACACATGAAACAAGTTTAAAAAGCATCCAGTTCATGCCTCAGTACCAACGGTCCAGCCGTAGAAGGGTCAAGCCAACGCCTCACACGTGGCACGCCGTACTGCCCCAAACCCGAAGGTTCAAAGGGCAGTTCAAGACGGTCACATAATCGAGTTAAGGTTTGTTTTCTTCTAGAGGGACCATCGCATTACTTGCACTACTTAGAATGTCATTAAACTACGGAAAGATCCAACACTTGGAAATTTCCCGACAGGAAAAAAATTGGGTATTTATATCCGGTCGAACTTTTTAACATATTCAAAAATTATCAGGAAAAAACATACACAAAATTAGACAATCCGATCGAATTAACGAAGTCCCAATACAACCCCAGAAAACTCAACTCTTAAGTAGATGTTAAAATATCCCAGAAAATACAGCACTAAATTATAGGAATTACTGTACAAAATTGAAAAGCTAATGTCACTTCTTGGCCGCGGAACCGCCGCACGAGCCATGCTCGTGCCGCGGTTCCGCCGCGCTTTGGACGAATCAGAAGCACGTGCTTCACAGTAATTCCTAAATTTACCTGCTTAATTTTGTGGCAATTTTTAATTCACAAAAATCCAAATTTTCAGAAAATTTCCAGAGAGTTATTTGGAGTTAGGGTTTCGGGTTCGATCGGGTTTCTAACATCGTCTACGCATCGCCTAAGGCTCTAGCTAAGCTCTGATACCACTGTAGGGTTCCTAGGCACACTAATGAGGTCTCACATCACATCAACCATGCCAATTTCAAAAATTTCAAGTGCCGAGAAACCCTAATACGGATCGTTGACTACAGTTTAAGCGAAAACGATAACTAGTTAACAACTTAACTAAGAGTGAACGGAAAATACAACCTGTGTAGATCCGGTCCTCCATCTCCATAGCTCCGTGATGATGTTTCCTCGCTGCGATCATCGGATCCTGGGCTCTAGCGTCGGCTTCATCGGAGAAATGGTCGGGCTAGGTCGTCAACTTCGATGCCGAAGATGATCTACGTTGATGCAACTCAAGATCAAACTCCAACTTCACCAAGTAATGAAACTTGTGAAGAAAACACCCTATACTAATTGGCAAGTGGTAGAGGATGAAGAAATAGGAAGTGGGTTCACTTTAGAATTGGATTTCTCACTCTTTTTCTCAAGTCACCATTGATGGTTGCAAGCTTCTTCATCTTGAAAAAGAAGAAGAAGAAGAAAAAGAATATGATAAGTATTATCTTAGAAAAAGAAAATGAAGTGATATCTATTATCTTGCAACCATGGTTATGTGTAGAGAGTAAACTAAGGTTAGGTGAATGGTTAGGTTAGGCATGAAACAAAAATTGTAGACGTTTTCAAAGCTTCATGAAGCTTCAACTATAAAACAAAATAAGCCACCATTTTCTTTTCTTTTGCCAAAAAGAAATAAATAAATAAATGAATAAATAAATAAAAACCCTAACCATTTACTTAACCATGGTTTAAATCAAACACTAACCCAAGTTTACATGTATCATCAAACATGATACAATCTTGTGCACAAAAATATATCATATATACAATGTGCACAATCAAGTGAGAAAATCCATCTTAAGTGAACCAATACTAGTTAATGTAAAGTAATATATCAAATATATAATTATACATTAAATCATTAAATCAACACTTGATTTAACGATCCGGTCATATCGCATATAACCGACTAATATCAAGTGTATCAATGTATCGAATCAACACTTGATTCGGCAACCCGGCTATATCGCATATAACCGATCAATGATACAAATCGCGAGAATAGAATGCAGTATCACATACTGGTATAATTTTCGGTCCCGCACATATCTCATATGCGCTCCTATTTCGTTTCGCTTGAGCCAGGAAACCTCTGTGTAGGACTCTAAAGACTCGTCAACACGCCGGTAGCAGGTGATGATCATATCAAACACCCACAAGCCGCAAGCGGTCTGCTAAACATAACGGCCACCCGGGTATTGAGCGATCAGAAGATCAACGAGCAAGCCTGCTCACACTCCTGTGAATCCAACCAGTAACACTTACCGTACAGTCCGGTCTGTTCGTCTGATATATCGCATATCTCGCCTAGGGGTGGTAAACGTCAGACCCCAATAGCTCGATAATTCATGTCGATATGAGGTCTATAACAGTTCGAGAAACTATTGGTAACACTTACCAGTAAATCTCAGCAACCCTGGCCAGGGATTTCCGGTTATAGCCAATCGAACACAGCGCAACATCAACTCCCTATATCGGGAGAGACGAATCCCCTCCTATCGCTCATTGCCTCCATGTGATTCGGGACTGTACCCAAAAGCCACCGTTTTGCACGCCCTCTTGGACATGGTAAGGTGGAAATCAAAGCACAGTGGGAATCACACAAGACTCTATGACGATCTCGGGTCTACAGACTAACCTATACCAGTGTCACCAGAGAACTGCCATCTGACGTGAGGTATAATACCATCTGGGAGTTCTCGGCGAGTCCGTCCAGTGTACCCAGTCTCTACTGAGCACCCGTATATCATCTCCGTTGTCAAACACCAATGGATATGGGATCATCCATCGCCCATCTGTATGGGAAAAGAAGGTATACGCTAGTCTACTCTGGTATATCGATGCCCCGTCTCGATACACCGACTACTAGGGACCTTGAAAGATGTACTTATGGACTACCTTGTCCCCACTAGTATGATCCGCATCATAGTCCAGGTAGTCAAGTATACATCCTAAGGGCTTTACCAACATGTAATAGAGAGACAATCAGTGTACACGTTAAGGTAAAGAGTAACCAGATAGCATACTATCATGTCGAGCAAGAAAGTCCTCCCTATATATGTCCCAGCATCCACTACAATATGCATCCTATGTACAGTAATAGCCTCTAGGGCATACATATAACTAACAGACCCGACCTATAGAAAATGCCCGATTAATATATGGTATCACATATCCATATTTAATCGGGCCCCACGCATATCTCATATGCACACCACATCTTTTCGCCTGAGCCAGGAAACTTCATTGTGGGACTCTAAGACTCGTAAATCAACCGGCAGTAGGTAATGATCATATCAAATACCTACAAGCCGTAAGCGGTTAGCTAAATGTAACGGCCACCCGGGTATTGAGCAATCAGAAGAAAACCAGCGAAGCTGTCAAAATTCCCGTCGAGCCAACTGGCAACACTTACCGTACAGTCCAGTCTCTTCGTCAGATATGTGAAGGGTTACTAGGCACTCTAACAAGGGTTAAGGAAGCATCAAACATGCCCGTTTAAAATTTTAGCCGTGCCGAATACCCTATGCGAGATCGTTACTTGAAAATTAGGGTTTCAAATGCAAGTAAACTATGTTTACAACTAAGTGAATACGATATACAACCTTTGTAGATCGGTCCTTCACTTCTATTGCTCCTTGTTGAAGTCCCTACGCTGTGATCGTGGTTCTCCCGGACCCTTGCATGGCTTCACGAGGAGAAAGACGCGTCCTTGCTTAAAGTCTTCGAGGCCGAAAATGATCTACGTCGAGGGGATGCCAACTCAAGCTTCTACTTAACTAACTTAAGAATTAGTGAAGCAAACACCCTAAACTAAAGTGCTAGTCTAGTAAAGGATGGAGAAATAGGAAGTTGGTTCTCTTTAGAATTTTATTTCTCACAAGCTTTCTCACTTTTGATCAAACCCTAGCAAGCTTTTTCTTTTAACAAATGAAGAAGAAGATGAACTAAAGAAAGAGAAGAGGATAATGATCAAGTGAGAAGGGTAACCATGGTCAGTGAGTATCATATACTAACTCTTGTAGAGCCATAACCATAGATAATTGATTATGGTTGGGTTAAGAAATATCCATAGTAAAAACAAATTTAGTAGAATTAGTCAATGCATCCACAAGCTTTTACAAGCTTCATGCATTGTGCTAATCCTCCACTAATTTTGTAATTACTTAAAATATAAAATCCCAACATAATATATAGCATGGTGTAAGTCTCATACATCCAAGTCATGTGTATCATCAACTATGATACAAAAAAGAAAACACATTTTAATATATATCATATATACATTAAAATTGTGCTCATGTGAGAAAAACATTAAAGTGAACAAGTGTTAGTTAATGTAAACTAGTATATCAAATATACAATTATAAAATAAATTATTAAATCAACACTTGACTTAATAATCCGGTCATATCACATATAACCGACTAACATCCAATGTATCGACTTATCGAATCAACACTTGATTCGATAACCCAGTTATATCATATACAACCGATCGATACAAAAAGTCACGAGAATAGAATACGGTATCACATACAGGCATTATTCTCGATCCTGCACATATCACATATGCGCTCCTATTTCGTTTTGCCTGAGCCAGTAAAAACTCTATGTAGGACTCTAAAGACTCGTCAATACGCCGGCAGTAGGTGATGATCAAATCAAGCACCCACAAGCCGTCAGCGGTACTAGCTAGACGTAACGGCTACCCGGGTATTGAGCGATCAGAAGATCAGCAAGCAAGCCCGCTCCAATTCCTGTAAAAGCCTGCCGGTAACACTTCCCGTACAGTCCGGTCTCCTCGTCTGATATGTCGCATATCAAGTCTAGGGGTGGTAAACGTCAGACCCCAATAACTGATAAGTCGTGCCGATGTGAGGCTCATAACGGGTCAAGAAACTACTGGTAACACTTACCAGTAAATCTCTAAATCAGCCCTGGCCAAGAACTTCCCTGTAATGGACAATCGAGCACAGCGTAACATCAACCCCCAATACCGGGAGAGACGAAACCCCTCCTATCGCTCATTGCCTCCATGTGACTCGGGACTGTACCCAAAAACCAACTTTTTGCACGCCCTCATGGACGTGGTATGGTGGAAATCAAAGTACTGTGGGAATCACACAAGACTCTATGATGATCTCGGGTCTACAGACTAACCTGCACAAGTGTCACCAGAGAACTGCCATCTCACGTGAGGTATAATACCATCTGGGAGTTCTCGGCGAGTCCGTCCTGTCTACCCAGTCTCCACTGAGCACCCGTATACCATCTCTGATGTCAAACACTAATGGATATGGGATCATCCATCGCCCATCTCATGGGTCGAAAAGCGTATATGCTAGTCTACACCGGTATATCGATGCCCCGTCTCGATACACCCACGACTAGGGACCTTGAAGTATGTACTTATGGACTACCATGTCCCCACTAGTATGATCCGCATCATAGTCCAGGTAGTCAAGTACACATCCTAAGGGCTTTACCAACATGTAACGATAAGGCAGTATAAAGAGACAAGTATACATGTTAAAGTAAAGAGCAACCAGATAGCATACTATCATATCGAACAAGAAATTCCTCTGTATATATGTCCAAGCATCCAATATAATATACATCATCTGTACAATACTGGCCTCTAGGGCATACATACAACTAATAATCTCCCACTTGCACTAGGGCCAGCTGCTGTAGTATCGCATACCGAGCATCCCGAAGAGTCTCTCAAACTGTATCTGGGGAATGGCCTTCGTTAGTGTATCCGCAGTGTTGTTCTTCGTGTCAACCCTCCTGACCTCGATCTCCCGGCGATCAACAATCTCCCGGATCAGGTGATGCCACCTCAGAATATGCCTGGATCGCTGATGGGACCTGGGTTCCTTGGCCAAAGCCACCGCTCCATTGTTATCGCAGTACAAAGGTATTGAATGCTCAATGGATGGAACCACTCTAAGTTCAGTAATTAAATTCTTGATCCAGACAGCCACTTTGGCAGCATCGTTGGCAGCGATGTATTCAGCCTCCATCGTCGAGTCTGCCACGGTTTCCTTCTTGGAACTCTTCCAGCTAACCGCCCCTCCGTAAAGGGTAAAGACATATCCCGACCGCGACTTAGAGTCGTCCTTATCACTCTGGAAGCTCGAATCGTTAAAGGACTACACTTGGAGTTCTCCGTTACCATACACCAAGAGCATCTCTTTAGTCCTTCGTAAGTACTTGAGAATGCTCTTCACAACAGCCCAGTGACTCTCTCCAGGATCATCTTGATACCTACTCACTACACTTAGTGAGTATGCTACATCGGGTCTGGTACATAGCATCGCGTACATGATAGAGTCTACTGCCGAAGCATAGGGTATCCCTTGCTTGCGAGCTCTCTCCAAATCAGTCTTGGGAGACATCTTTTTGGAGAGAATGAGCCCTGAGATCGTGGGTAAAAACCCACGTTTGGACTCTTCCATACTAAACCTCTTTAGTATGGTGTCAATGTACCTAGATTGGGACAATCCCAATATCATTTTAGATCTATCTCTATAAATCATAATTCTCAATATGCAGGAGGCATCACCAAGATCTTTCATTGAGAATCTTTGTGATAAGAAGATCTTGACCGATTGCAGCATAGGAATGTCATTTTCTATCAAGAGTATGTCGTCCACGTACAATACGAGGAAGACAACCTTACTCTCTGCCACCTTCTTGTAGATACAAGGTTCATCTACGTTTTTGACGAAATCAAACTCTTTGATAACAACGTCAAAGCAGATGTTCGAACTCCGCGATGCTTGCTTTAATCCATAAATGGATTTAAGCAGCTTGCACACCTTCCCGCTGCTCCCACTATCTACGAAGCCCTCTGGCTGAGTCATGTACACGCACTCTTCTAAATCACCGTTTAGAAAGGCGGTCTTAATATCCATTTGCCAGATTTCGTAGTCATGATATGCAGCGATGGCAAGCATGATCCGGATGGATTTAAGTATAGCCACTGGAGAAAAGGTTTCGTCATAGTCCATACCTGGTCTTTGACGAAAACCTTTTGCAAAAAGTCTAGCTTTGAAAGTCTCCACTTTCCCATCTACACCAAGTTTTTTCTTGAAGATCCACTTGCTCCCAATGGGTTTTACCCCTTCAGGAGCAACTTCCAAAGTCCACACTTTGTTGTTGTATATGGATTCCATCTCGGACCGCATTGCATCCAGCCATTTCACTGAGTCCCCACTCGTGATGGCCTGCTCGAAGCTAGTTGGGTCATCATCAACCATGATGCAATCCTCGCTTCCACCATCCATGAGAAAACCATAGTATCTCTCAGGTGGGTGAGGAACCCTACTAGATTGGCGGAGAGGCTGAGGTTCGTTAGGAACTACCGAATCCTCCGGTTCTACTAAATCTTCAGTTTGAGTTTGTGTAGCCGGAATTTCTTCCAGTTCTACCTCATTGCCATTAATTTCTTTTGCAAGAAATTCCTTTTTTAAAAAGGTGGCATGTCGAGAAACAAACACTTTTTGTTCCTCAGTATGGTAGAAAAATTATCCATGTGAATGTTTGGGATATCCCACAAACTTACATAGAACTGACCGTGCCTCGAGTTTGTCCGGATTTTGCCTTTTGACATAGGCCGGACAACCCCATATCTTAACTCGTTTAAGACATGGTCTCTTCTCACTCTATATCTCATATGGTGTTGTAGGTACAGATTTAGATGGAACTTGATTCAATAGGTATGCTGCTGTCTCGAGCGCATACCCCAGAAGGAAATAGGTAACTCAGCTGTGCTCATCAAAGAGCGCACCATATCTAATAGGGTGCGGTTCCTCCGTTCAAATACACCGTTGTGCTGTGGTGTATATGGAGGAGTTAGCTGAGAGAGAATCCTATTCTCTTTTAGGAAGTCCAGGAATTCATTGCTCAAATATTCACCTCCTCGATAAGATTGAAGGATTTTAATACTTTTCCCGGTTTGGTTCTCGACTTCTTGTTTATATTCTCTAAATTTCTCAAAAGCTTCTGATTTGTGTTTCATCAGGAACACATATCCGAATTTAGAGAGATCGTCAGTGAATGTAATGAAGTAAGAAGAACCATCCCTCGTATGTGTAGACATGGGACCACATACATCACTATGTATCAGTCCCAAGAGTTCGGTAACTCTTTCTCTGTGTCCCGTAAATGGAGTTTTGGTCATCTTGCCTTTGAGACATGACTGGCAAGTGTCATAAGATGAAAATTCAAACAGATTTAAATATCCATCCTTATGCAACTTATCTAGTCGTGTCGCATTGATGTGACCCAGTCTACAATGCCACAAGAAAGATTCGTTCATTTCTGAACTCTTCCACTTGTGCGTGTTTGTTATGCTCAGAACTATTGATTGATTTAGAACATAAATACCATTGCACAACGTGCCTGATCCAACCAACTTTTGGTTAAGCAAAATGTTCATAACATTATCCTGTAATACAAAATTATATCCCTCTTTACTCAACAAAGAAACCGATATAATGTTGCATATCAGGTTCGGCATGTAATAGCATTCGTTCAGAATCAATGTATTACCAGTTGGCAATACAAGGTGATATTCCCCGACGGTTTTAGCTGCAACAATTGCACCATTTCCAACCCTTATGTCTTTATCACCTTCTCCAAGTTCTCTACCTTTCCTAAGCCTATGTAACTGATTACATATATGGGATCCTGACCCGGTATCTAATACCCAGGACGTAGAGCAAATGGAGAAACAGTTCTCTGTAACGAACACACCCGAAGAAAATGCATCAACATGTACTTTCTTCATTCGGGTGGCATGGGAATCCTGGTATTCCCCTAAATCCTGTTCAGTCTTATAACTCTTATAAGAAAGAACGGAACCAACGTTCCCCAGCACAGTATAACATGCGGGTTCGGTCAATACATCCATATTATTATCTTGATTAAGGCATAATATGGTTGCTACCTGGAGAGAGAGAGAAGAAAACACTTTAGCGTATGCTCTTGCAAGATCAGATTGGTTATTATTTTATCTAATCAGGATGGCTCCTACCGTTTTTATCAAATCTTCCTTCAAACCCTAAAAGGAAAGACTAGCCGGGATTAATTACACCCTACAACATCGCCAATCTTTCAGTCAGGCCAGTGTCGGTAGTTTAAGGGAGGTTCCCCGTGCTTTCGCACGGACCTAATTAAAGTAAACCTCGTTTTCCCAGAGACGTAACCCCGTTGACACCTACTTGATCGGCTAATTGCCCTGTGTAAAACTCTCCCAGGAGTAACAATTACTCGCAGTGGGTATCGGGATCCAACTATCTCATAGAAGGTATGCAATCTCATTGCAAATCTCAACACTTGAAATTCCCGATAATATTTTTCCCCTAACCCCTATGACCTTGACAAAGGCCAACAAATCATAGGATGCTAATCAAGTTCAACCCGTCATTTCTTGATTGAATCAAACCCACCCGCATGACCATTAACAAAGGCCAACAAGGACATACGACTACCCCAAAACAATCTGCATCATATGCATAGACAGATAAGCACCATTTAGCTACCGCACACTGTTAGTGTATATGCCCTAGAGGCCATTACTGTATCATACTAGTATGTATATTACTTAATGGAAGCTTGGGATATTCACCTTGTATTGACAATCTTGCTCAAAATGGTAGTATGCTACTTGGTTTGTTTCTGCTTTAATGTGTGCATGTGTTTCTTTTAGCATATCGCCTTTACATATTAGTGGAGCCCTTAGGATCTTTGCTTGATTACCAGCGTTATAATGGCAGTCACACTCGTGGGGGCTGGGTAATTCATAAGCACATCCTTATGCAGGTCCCTAGTCGCAGGACTATCGATACAGGGCATCGATACTCCGGAGTAGACTTGCGTATGCGCTTCTTATCCCAGCTTGGGAGACGGTCTGTCCCACAGCCGTCAGTACGTCATACTTGAGATAGTATGCGGGTGCTCGTTAGGTTACGAGTACACTGGACAGGACTCGTCGGGAACTGTTGGTTGGTATTATACCTATCGTCAGTTATCAGTTCCCAGGTGACATGAGTACAGCTTAGTCTGTTGACTTGACACTGTCACTTCGCCTCGAGTGTGTTCCCACTGTACTTTGATTACTACCCTACCACGGCTCAAAGCAGTCATGCAAACAGGTAGTTTTTGGGTGGAGTCCCGAAGCACTTGGAGGCAGTGACGGTTAGACAGGATTCTTCTCTCCCGGTATTGGGGGTTGATGTCGCGCTGTGTCTACGAGAGCCATTACACAAAGTCCCTGGCCAGGGCAAGCGAGATAGACATGTAGGTTTCCAGTGTTATCTCAGGTGTTCTGGGCTACACTGCGGCACGACTTGTACCGCTAGTAGGGGACTGACGTTTTCCGCCCCCCTAGGCCCGCCATGCGATGTTCTTAGACGAACAGACTGGACTGTACGGAGACTGTCACATACAGGCTCAGTAGGAGTTCAGATGGGTTTACCTCGTCAGTCTTCTTATCGGCATCTACCTGGGGACCGTTACGCACAGCTAGTGCCGCTTGCGGTCTGTGGTTAAGCCCACTGCCAGCGTAGTGTCGAGTCTTTAGAGTCCCACACAGAGGGTTATTCGCCTTTGGGCAAAACAGAGTAGAGGTCGCATTGTTTTGCGACAGGATTCGTTCACATCCGCGCACTTATGCACGTTTGGCGTCCGGACAGACATTACTAGCGGGCTCTGGTTTGAGCCAGATCCTAGTATATGTTTTGGGGTTAGTTTTATCTCATAGTATTCATGTTCCTCGGAACACGAATGCGGGTGTGTATGCACAGTTGATTGAGGCGGAGGAAGAGGTTTTTCATTAGGGTTTTTGAACGGGTCTGTATGCACAGTTGACAGTCGTCTTTTTCCAAACCCTAATGAATTTGTGATATATCAATTAATAATATTAATTAAATGAAATTGTGTCATCGTTTGGTTTGTTGACTTGTTGACCAAGGTTGACTAGTTGACCATGGTTGAAATTTTGACCATCATCATTACACATCAAAGATGCTCTTGATCTTTGCAAAAACCATTTAATGTGAAATGATAATTGTCTCATCAAACCAACCATCAACTTTTTCATTTGATTAAAATTATTAATTTGATTAATTCACATATATTGTTATGGTTTTAAAACTATTCTCATTCTATCATATTGATCCTCTCTCTTCCCTTCTTCTTCCTCCTCCTCTAGTTCAAGGAGAATCATTCTCATGAGTTGAGAAAGCTCTCCTTGGAGATAAAACACCCAAAGCCACTCTCTACTCATCCTAAGGTTGAAGTTCTAGCAAGTCGGATACTTTAGTTCTCTCAAGATCGAGAAATGAGCTCAAGGTAGAAACCCTCAGGTGGATCCATCTTCGACAAAAGAAGGCAACGAGAAAGCACCATCCGACCACTACAAAGAGTCCAAGAAGAAGGAGTTCAAATTGAGGTATTACCCCTAACCGAGTAGATAACTCTCTTGTTAGTTGCTAGTGTGTAGTTTAGCCAAGATCCGTTTTCGTAGTCCATGTTACCTAAGTCTTAAAAATCGTTTTTCACCATTTCCGCAAGCCCGAAAGGACCGGGAGAGGTAACGTGGACTTACAGTGGTATCAGAGCCTAACTAAACACACCCTAGCATGTTAGCAAAGTATCTAGAATTTCGACCGGACAAAAAACCGCGAAACACCCCATAAAATCCTAGTTTCTGCTGATTTTTATTTCTGCTCCAAAAATAATAAATCATGTCTTAAAAATCGGCTCAGGCTTTTTAATGAACAGGCAAGAAAAACGATCCAGCGAACCGACCGACTCACCGCGGTTCCGCGGCAGAAGCTTGCTTCTTCCACGGATCGGCGACCGAGTTGACTAGGCCGTGGATCGTTTCTCCTGCAGTTTGTTTCTGGTGGTATTTTGTGATTTTTGAGATGGTTTGTTTCTGCCCAGAATTTCCAAAGAACAAATTTGTTTTTGGGGTGGTTACAAATCCTTATTTTGGTCGATTTTCTGTAGACTTTGGCTAATGGGTTGTATCTGTAATGTTATATATGTATTGAACGTCTGCTAATCGCTATACGTCGATTAGTGGGGGTTATACATATCTGTGATCTGTAATGTTGATGGTTTGTGTATATGAATTCGTTGGATTGTCGCGGATGAATAGCCGGGAGGGTTGTGAGATGAGAGTTTTGTTTATCTTTCAATTCTTGTAATATGTAAATTGATGTAATATTATTTGTATGGCCCCACAACCGGGTCGGGGTTGTAGCCATCATTGTATAATTTCTTTTTATTGTTTTTGCTCCAAGATAGACCCAAGGTGGGGTGCACAAACTACCGGGTATCTCGAAGTACCGAGTGGCCTACTCACGAGTTGAGGGAGGTTGCTTCGCTTCGGGTACTTGGCGAGTAGTTTGCCGCACCCGTAGGGGTCTAGGGTGGGGTTTGGCTATTCATCGCGACCGTGTAATCCGCTCTTCGTTACAGGCTCGTGCGAATTGCGGAATCCTAGTATATCCAATGTATTCATCTATGATCTGGAATGGCTATCAATGCATGTGACGAATGTTTATATATATCTATATGATATCTATTTAGGCATTGCTTATGTTTTGCAACCGCGCTAGTCCAGCCCCCGCTCTGTCATTAGTTAAGTAACCTAACGGGTGATGACGGGACCCCGTGGCGAATGCGGATGGCATAAGCGTACGTCATACTTTCCTTGTTTTCTGCAATGGAAGGATTAAATGATGGGACGCATTGGAATTAATTTAAGAAAAAATAAACCAAGTAAAAGTCGTTGGAACACTTTGAAAACCACTCGGTTCTTTTCAAAACCAAACTTTTAAATGCGGAGCTTGAACCACTCTTTTTGAAAGCTATCTCGTTCCTTCGATTATATCAAGTTCACTACGTTCACGGTTTCGCCAAAACCATTCGTAGCCCTCCGTCGTTTCACATGAATGGTCAATAAGTATTCAAGCTATGTATGTTGGCCAAAGTCAACGCATAGTGGTTGGTAGCTATTAGGTATTCATGTTCAGCATAGATAGATGTGTTGGTTTGGGGAAGTCGTTCTACCATTTTGGCCAAAGTCAAGGGTATGTGCGGGTGGGCTCAAATTAACCTGGAGAATGACGGGTAGAACTTGACATGTGACTTATGATATTTTGGCCAAAATCAAGGTCATAAGAGCATGGGGAAAAAATCCACATCGGGAGTTTCAAAAGAACTGAAACTTGCTAGCGTTGCATACCATTTGGAGTGTGATGAATCTGGTAGGATTCCTTCAGTTTTGTCACGCGATGATATTTGGATCCCGATCCTTCTGTGAGTATACGCTACTCCTCCGGAACTTTCTCACTTAACGATCAATGCTATAAACCAAGTGGTGTCTAGAAAGGTGTTAGCTGGGCTACGCCCACAGGGAAAAGAGGTTATTTAATTAAGGAACTTCGCGAAAGCGTTGGAAAACCTCCCTCGACGTACCGACACTGGCCTGGCTTAACGGTTAAGCAAGTATTGCACGGTGAGATTGATCCCGACTAGTTCTTCCTTTATGGTTTGAGGAGGGATTTGAGAGACAGTGGGAGCCATCCTGTTTAGACAAATTAAAAACCACTCTAAACTTGCAAGAGCATCATGCTAAAGTGTTTCTTCTCTCTCTCCTAATTGCAGCGACCAAACATCATGACTGGACTTATGTTACTAGTAGATAAAAACATACTGACAGGGCCAAACTACAAAGATTGGGTCAGGAATGTCAAAATGGCAATCACTTATGACAAGTTAGGGTATCTTCTTACCACTAAAGCTCCCCCTGTCCCAGGTCCCAAAACCAGCGTCGCGGATAGGGAAATCCGTAAGACCTGGGAAATCGACTGCGCGAAGGCCAAGTGTCTCATGCTTCCCTCTATGGACAACGAACATCAGAGGAGGCACGAGAATATAGACCTCGAATCCATATTTCTCCATACAAAAGAACTGTATGGAGAGCAATCTCGTATCGCCAGATACGAAGTGTCGAAGTAGTTGTTTTCGCCAAGATTGGCCGTCGGATCATCGGTAGCGGAACACGTTCTTAAGATGATTGGCTAGATAGAGGAGCTCGCGGACCTTGGGACCACGTTGCAGAATGAGCTCTATACGGACTTGATTCTTCAGTCCCTTCCTTCCACTTACGCCCAGTTCATTCTGAATTTCAACTTGCAAGAAAAGGAAGTTGAACTTTCAGAGCTCCTCAACATGCTGAGGAGTGCAGAGGGCACCCTACAGAAAGGTAGGGAAACATCCACTTTGTTTGTAGGACGATCTTCCTCTTCTATGTCCAAGGCGAAAGCCAAGGGAAAGAAGAAGAAAACCCCCGCCAAACCAAGGGGCGGTGTTAGTAAGGTGGATACGAAGGGAAAGGCAAAAGCAACAAAGGTAGCGGGGAAACTTGTGGATAAGGAAGAATGCTTTTACTGTCACAAGAGTGGACACTGGAAGAAAGATTGCAGGGCTTGGAAAGCCAGAACACAGGATCTGAAGCAGGTTGCGGCTTCAGCTTCAGGTGTGTATGTTATTTAAAACTGTCTATCAATAAACGCTACGTCCTGGGTATTGGATACCGGATCAGGATCTCATATCTGTAATTCTTTGTAGGCGTTGAGAAAGCGTAGGTTTTTGAAAGCAGGTGACATGACCCTTAAAGTTGCAAACGGAGCTAACATGGATGCTGAGGCCGTGGGGGACTATCACCTGGGAATGTCAGATGGACATGTTTTGGTTTTACGTAATTGCTTTTTTGTACCCAATGCAACTTGTAATAACATTTCTGTATCTTTAGTTTCTAAAGAAGGTTATGAATTTGCGTTTGTAAGTAATGTTGTAAACATTCACCTTAATCAAGTTCTGATTGGGTCAGGTACATTGAGCAATGGTATATACGTATTAAACCAACCACAGATTTTCAATGTCCAGAATACACACAAAAGAAAGTCTCCAGAAATAAATCAGACTTTCTTATGGCATTGTAGACTTGGTCACATCAATGAGAGAAGGTTGACGAAGTTACATACAGAAGGATATTTGGATCCTTTCGAATATCAATCATATGCAACTTGTCAATCCTGTCTCAAAGGAAAGATGACAAAGACTCCGTTCACTGGATACGGAGTGAGAGCGAGCGAGCTCTTGGGACTCGTACACAGCGACGTGTGCGGTTCAATGTCTACGCATGCACGAAGCGGTTATTCTTACTTCATTACTTTTACGGATGACTTTTCAAGGTACGGTTATGTCTTCTTAATGAAACATAAATCCGAAGCCTTTGGAAAATTCCAGGAATATAAGAATGAAGTGGAAAAACAAACAGGAAAAAGTATCAAAACACTGAGATCTGATTAAGGTGGTGAATACTTAAGTGCCGAGTTCCTGGATTACTTAAAAGAGAATGGAATTCTCTCTCAGCTTACTCCTCCATACACTCCGCAACATAACGGTGTATTGGAGAGACGGAACCAAACCCTATTGGATATGGTACGGTCCATGATGAGTAACGCTGAGTTACCGCGATCATTCTGGGGATATGCGCTAGAATCAGCTGCATACCTTTCGAACCGAGTTCCATCTAAGACTGTGCCTACTACACCATATCAGATGTGGTGTAGGAAAAGACCCTATCTTAATCGCATTAAGATATGGGGATGTCCAGCTTTTGTCAAAAAGCAGAATGCGGACAAGCTCGAGGCAAGCTCAGTACAGTGCAAGTTTGTGGGATATCCAAAGAACTCCAAGGGATATTTCTTCTATTGCGAAGAGGAAAAAAAGGTTTTTGTTTCTCGGCATGCCCACTTCTTGGAAACTCAGTTTTTGGAGAATCAGATAAGTGGGAGCGCAATAGAACTGGAAGAAATTCCAGAACCATGAGCTATTACTGAAAGCTTAGTAGAACCAGAGGGTTCGAAAGATCAGGACATTCCTACGCCGCTCCGCACAAGTAGTAGGCAGTCTCATCCGCCCGAGAGATACTACGGTTTTCTCATAGACGGGGATAGAGAGGATTGCATCATTGATAGTGATGAGCCGACTAGCTTCCAGCAGGCCATTCAGAGCGTTGACTCGGTAAAATGGCTGGATGCAATGCGGACCGAAATGGAGTCCATGTACACCAACAAAGTATGGACGTTGGACATTGCTCCAGATGGGGTAAAACCCGTAGGATGCAAGTGGATCATCAAAAGGAAGATTGGTGTAGATGGACAGGTTGAGACCTATAAAGCTAGACTTGTTGCAATGGGTTTCTGTCAAAGACCTGGCTTGGACTATGACGAAACCTTTTCTCCAGTGGCTATGCTGAAATCCATTCGGATCCTTTTTGCCATTGCTGCCTTCCACGATTATGAGATCTGGCAAATGGACGTAAAGACCGCTTATCTAAATGGAAATTTAGAGGAGTGTGTCTATATGGACTAACCATAGGGTTTCATTCAGAGTGGGAGCAGCAGAAAGGTGTGCAAGTTGCTTAAGTCCATCTATGGACTAAAGCAGGCATCGCAGAGTTGGAACATCTTTTTTGATGAGACGGTCAAAGAATTTGGCTTTATCAAAAATCCAGATGAACCATGCATCTATAGTAGATTTGTAGCGAGAACTGTAGTAGTCCTCGTTTTATACGTGGATGACATTTTCTTGATAGGAAATGACATTCCTATGCTACAATCTGTCAAAGGGTTCTTGTCACACAGGTTCTCCATGAAAGAGCTGGGTGATGCCTCATACATTCTGGGGATCCGGATCTATCGTGACAGATCCAAGAGGATACTGGGACTCTCACAGTCCAGGTACATCGACACCATACTGAAAAGATTCAGTATGGAAGATTCCAAGCGCGGTAATCTAACGGCTTGTCACGGGATCACCCTCTCCAAAGAGATGTCTCCCAAGACTGATTTGGAAAGGGATCGCATGTCTATTATACCCTACGCTTCTGCGGTAGGCTCTATAATGTATGCGATGTTGTGTACCAGACCAGATGTAGCTTATGCACTGAGTGTGGTAAGCCGGTATGAGTCAAACCCTGGGGAGAAACACTGGATAGCAGTAAAAAAACATTCACAAGTACCTGAGAAGGACTAAGGAGATGTTCTTGGTGTATGGTGGAAAAGACCTCCAGATCGAGGCCTTTGCTGACTCCAGCTTCCAAAGTGACAAGGATGATTCCAAGTCCATGTCGGGTTATGTCTTTACCCTCTATGGAGGGGCGGTGTGTTGGAAGAGTTCCAAACAGGAAACCGTTGCTGACTCGACGATGGAAGCGGACTATATCGCTGCTGCAGATGCCGCAAAAGAAGCCGTCTGGATAAGGAAGTTCCTAACAGAACTTCAGGTGGTTCCGCCCATTGTTGATCCAGTACCTCTATATTGCGACAACAACGGGGCTAAAGCATTAGCGAAGGAACCCAGGTCCCATCAGAAGTCCAGACACATCTTCAGGCGGTATCACCTAATCAGGGAGATCGTGGGTCGCCCGGAGATCGAGGTTCGGAGAGTTCCTACGGAAGATAACACTGCTGATCCATTCACGAAGGCCTTACCCCAGACTCAGTTCGAGCGGCGGATCGAGATGATAGTTCTTCGATATGCCAGTACATGGCTTTAGTGCAAGTGGGAGATTGTTAGTGTATATGCCCTAGAGGCCATTACTGTATCATACTAGTATGTATATTACTTAATGGAAGTTTGGGATATTCACCTTGTATTGACAATCTTGCTCAAAATGGTAGTATGCTACTTGGTTTGTTTCTGCTTTAATGTGTGCATGTGTTTCTTTTACCATATCGCCTTTACACATTAGTGGAGCCCTTCGGATCTTTGCTTGATTACCAGCGTTGTGATGGCAGTCACACTCGTGGGGGCTGGGTAATCAATAAGCATATTCTTATGCAGGTCCCTAGTCGCAGGACTATCGAGATAGGGCATCGATACTCTGGAGTAGACTAGCGTATGCGCTTCTTATCCCAGCTTGGGAGACGGTCTGTCCCACAGCCGTCAGTACGTCGTACTTGAGATAGTATGCGAGTGCTCGTTAGGTTACGAGTACACTGGACAGGACTCGTCGGGAACTGTTGGTTGGTATTATACCTATCGTCAGTTATCAGTTACCAGGTGACATGAGTACAGCTTAGTCCGTTGACTTGACACTGTCACTTCGCCTCGAGTGTGTTCCCATTGTACTTTGATTACTACCCTACCACGGCTCAAAGGAGTCGTGCAAACAGGTAGTTGTTGGGTGCAGTCCCGAAGCACTTGGAGGCAGTGACGATTAGACAGGATTTGTCTCTCCCAGTATTGGGGGTTGATATCGCGCTGTGTCTAGGAGAGCCATTACACAAAGTCCCTGGCCAGGGCAAGCGAGATAGACTGGTAGGTTTCCAGTGTTATCTCAGGTGTTTTGGGCTAGACTCCGACACGACTTGTACCGCTAGTACGGGACTGACGTTTACCGCCCTCCTAGGCCCGCCATGCGATGTTCTTAGATGAACAGACTGGACTGTACGGAGACTGTCATATACAGGCTCAGTAGGAGTTTAGATGGGTTTACCTCGTCAGTCTTCTTATCGGTATCTACCTGGGGACCGTTACGCACAACTAGTGCCGCTTGCGGTCTGTGGTTAAACCCACTGCCAGCATAGTGTCGAGTCTTTAGAGTCTCACACAGAGGGTTATTCGCCTTTGGGCAAAATAGAGTAGAGGTCGCATGGTTTTGCGACAGGGTTCGTTCACATCCGCGCACTTGTACACGTTTGGCGTCCGGACAGACATTACTAGCGGGCTCTGGTTTGATCCAGATCCTAGTATATGTTTTGGGGTTAGTTTTATCTCATAGTATTCATGTTCCTTAGAACACGAATGCAGGTGTGTATGCACAGTTGATTGAGGCGGAGGAAGAGGTTTTTCATTAGGATTTTGGAACGGGTGCGTATGCACAGTTGACAGTCGTCTTTTTCCAAACCCTAATGAATTTATGATATATCGATTAATAATATTAATTAAATGAAATTCTGTCATGGTTGGGTTTGTTGACTTGTTGACCAAGGTTGACTAGTTGACCATGGTTGAAATTTTGACCATTATCATCACACATCAAAGATGCTCTTTGATCTTTGTAAAAACCATTTAATGTGAAATGATAATTGTCTCATCAAACCAACCATCAACTTTTTCATTTGATTAAAATTATTAATTTGATTAATTCACATATATTGTTATGGTTGTAAAACTATTCTCATTCTATCATATTGATTCCCTCTCTTCCCTTCTTCTACCTCCTCCTCTAGTTCAAGGAGAATCATTCTCATGAGTTGAGAAACCTCTCCTTAGAGATAAAACACCCAAAGCCACTCTCTACTCATCCTAAGGTTGAAGTTCTAGCAAGCCGGATACTTTAGTTCTCTCAAGATCGAGAAAGGAGCTCAAAGTAGAAACCCTCAGGTGGATCCATCTTCGACAAGAGAAGGCAACGAGGAAAGCACCACCCGACCACTACAAAGAGTCCAAGAAGAAGGAGTTCAAGTTGAGGTATAACGCCTAACCGAGTAGATAACTCTCTTGTTAGTTGCTAGTGTGTAGTTTAGCCAATATTCGTTTTCGTAGTCCAGGTTACCTAAGTCTTAAAAATCGTTTTTCACCATTTCCGCAAGCCCGAAAGGACCGGGAGAGGTAACGTGGACTTACACACACTACGGCTTGACAAAGGCCAACAAACGCAGCACGAATACTAAACAGTTCCTATCTGAATTGACGGAGGGCTACGACAGGTTTTTCTGAAAACCTATTGCGTAATGAACTTGATATCGTTGTAAAATCATGTGAATTTTGAAATGGAGTGATTTTGAGGCTTTTATTAGTTTGCTAAAGAGGTCACTCCCGGTGAAGGGATCTCGGCTCTTTCCTTATGGAATAAGGTGCAGGATATATCATATACATCACTATGCAAAGCAAAACTCCAAAAGCAATAAAAAACAAACCGAGTTTTGTAGCATCTGCCTGTTTTGCTATAGTGGTCACTCCCGGTGAAGGGATCTCGGCTCTTTCCTCATCGAATAAGGTGCGGGATATATCATATATATCGCTATGCAAAGCAAAACTGTAGCAACCCTTTTTGAAAAATTTGATTCTACAACATATTTTAAGTTTCTTTTCTTTCATTAATCACATTAATGAAGTCCCATCATTTAAGTCACCTAAATATCACAGATAAATACGACGTACACTTATGCCATCCGCATTCGCCTCGATGTCCCCTCATGCACCGTTAGGTTAGGTAACTAACGGCAGAGCGGGGCAGGGCTAGCGCGGGTGTAAAACATAAGTAACGCCTATATAATATATCATATATACTATATACAGTATTTATCACATCACATCACATGATCACATCACAGATTCGCAGCAGAAGAAACATATGAAATATTGGATATACTAGGACGTCCGTGTTTTATTTTGAGCCTCTAGAAAACACGGATTCCACGGTCGCGATGAATAGACAAACCCACACCCCTAGACCCCTACGAGAGCGGAAAGGAACCCAACCAATTCTAGAGTTAGGAGACCCGGACTCGACTCCTCGATTTGGTCTCCCACTGGACTCCAGAACCCGGTTACTTGTGCTCTCCTCCTTGGGTCTATCCTAGTGCGGAAAAGTAAATAATATACAAAAGGTGACATCAACCTCATCCCGGAAGTGCCCCAATAAAATATTATTACATACATTTAAATTTACATGAATGAAAATAAAAACTCTCATCTCACATAAAAACCCTCAGCTATTCAAAACGCGACGATCCAATATAACATATCCAGCAACACATAACATCACATGTCATCAACGTAACTAAATATGCGCATCCCAATTGTCGTTGACATATAGCAACGAAACCGGCGATATCACATATTACACTTACGGTTACAGAAAAAAAAGTGTAAAACTACAACATTTGGAATCCACAATCTCTTTAGACATCGTAAATCCGAAATATCACATATTTCGCATTTCATGCCTAACTGTATGAATTCCACATATTGTATCACATTCCAGATAAATAGATAGTATTAAACTTTCTGATCGAATAGTCAAATACCCAAGATTTCCTAAATAGCTCAACACTTGAGCGGAGTTCAAAAATTCCAGAATACGTCACAGTAGCAACGGTCCAGCCGTAGAAGTGTCAAGCCAACGCCTCACATGTGGCACGCCGTACTGCCCCAAACCCTAAGGTTCAAAGGGCAGTTCAAGACGATCACATAATCGAGTTAAGCTTTGTTTTCTTCTAGAAGGTCCATCGCATCACATGCACGTTTTTCCGAAAGATTTAAACCCGAGAAAAATTCAACCCTTTAATGTTTTTCGTGGCGGGAAAAATTGAGTTAATGATATCCGTTCTAACATTTTAGTACTTTCTAAATTATCTGGAATAACATAACAAAATTAAATTCTCCGATCGAATCGACGATTACAAAATAAACCTCAAAAATACTCAACGCATGAGTCACAATAAAAATACCCAGAAAGATGCAGGAATGGTAGTGGAAATTACTGCATGAAGAACCGTCCCCAATACTACTTCTCTGCCGCGGAACCGCCGCAAACAGTGGCTTAGTGCCGCGGTTCCGCGGCCACGTGGAGGCTTTGAGGGCTCGTTTTTCATGGTAACCCTTAAAATTAGCTGCTGAATTTTTTAGGTATTTTTAATTCTGAAAATACACAGTTTTTAAAAAATGTACAGAAAAGGGTTCATCTTGACGTGTTCAGGTTCGTTTGGTGTATTAACTTCGTTAAAACATCGCCTAATATTCTTGCTAGGCTCTGATACCACTGTAGGGTTACTGGGCACTCTAACAAGGGTTAAGAAAGCATCAAACATGCCCGTTTAAAATTTTAGCGGTGCCGAATACCCTAAGCAAGATCGTTACTAGAAAATTAGTTTTTCAAATGCAAGTAAACTATGTTTACAACTAAGTGAATACGATATACAACCTTTGTAGATCGGTCCTTAACTTTTATTGCTCCTTGTTGAAGTCCCTTCGCTGCGATCGTGGTTCTCCCGGACCCTTGCATGGCTTCACAAGGCGAAAGACGCGTCCATGCTTGAAGTCTTCGAGGCCGAAGATGATCTAAGTCGAGGGGATGCCAACTCAAGCTTCTACTTCACTAACTTGAGAATTAGTGAAGCAAACACCCTAAACTAAAGTGCTAGTGTAGTAGAGGATGGAGAAATAAGAAGTGGGTTCTCTTTAGAATTTTATTTCTCAGAAGCTTTCTCACTTTTGATCAAACCCTAGCAAGCTTTTTCTTTTAACAAATGAAGAAGAAGATGAACTAAAGAAAGAGAAGAGGATAATGATCAAGTGAGAAGGGTAACCATGGTGAGTGAGTATCATATACTAACTCTTGTAGAGCCATAACCATAGCTAATTGATTATGGTTGGGTTAAGAAATATCCATAGTAAAAACAAATTTAGTAGAATTAGTCAATGCATCCACAAGCTTCTACAAGCTTCATGCATTGTGCTAATCCTCCACTAATTTTGTAATTACTTAAAATATAAAAACCCAACATAATATATAGCATGGAGTAAGTCTCATACACCCAAGTCATGTGTATCATCAACCATGATACAAAAAAGAAAACACATTTTAATATATATCATATATACATTAAAATTGTGCTCAAGTGAGAAAAACCCTAAAGTGAACAAGTGTTAGTTAAAATAAACTAGTATATCAAATATACAATTATACAATAAATTATTAAATCAACACTTGACTTAATAATCCGGTCATATCACATATAACCGACTAACATCCAATGTATCGACTTAACGAATCAACACTTGATTCGATAACCCTGCTATATCATATACAACCGATCGATACAAAAAGTCAAGAGAATAGAATACGGTTTCACATACACGCATTATTCTCAGTCCTGCACATATCACATATGCTCTCCTATTTCGTTTTGCCTGAGACAGTAAAACCTCTATGTAAGGCTCTAAAAACTCGTCAATACGCCGGCAGTAGGTGATGATCACATCAAGCACCCACAAGCCGTCAGCGGTACTAGCTGGACGTAACGGCTACCCGGGTATTGAGCGATCACAAGATCAGCAAGCAAGCCTGCTCCAACTCCTGTAAAAGCCTGCCAGTAACACTTCCCGTACAGTCCGGTCTCCTCGTCTGATATGTCGCATATCAAGTCTAGGGGTGGTAAACGTCAGACCCCAATAACTGATAAGTCGTGCCGATGTGAGGCTCATAACGGGTTGAGAAACTACTGGTAACACGTACCAGTAAAACTCTAAATCAACCCTGACCAGGGACTTCCCTGTTATGGCCAATCGAGCACAGCGCAACATGAACCCCCAATACCGGGAGAGACGAAACCCCTCCTATCGCTCATTTCCTCCATGTGACTCGGGAATGTACCCAAAAACCACCGTTTTGCACGCCCTCATGGACGTGGTAAGGTGGAAATCAAAGCACAGTGGGAATCACACAAGACTCTATTACGATCTCGGGTCTACAGACTAACCTGCACAAGTGTCACCAAAGAACTACCATCTGACGTGAGGTATAATACCATCTGGGAGTTCTCGGCGAGTCCGTCCAATGTACCGAGTCTCCACTGAGCACCCGTATACCATCTCTGATGTCAAACCCCAATGGATATGGGATCATCCATCGCCCATCTCATGGGTCGAGAAGCGTATACGCTAGTCTACACTGGTATATCGATGCCCCGTCTCGATACACCCACGACTAGGGACCTTGAAGGATGTACTTATGGACTACCATGTCCCCACTAGTACGATTCGCATCATAGTCCAGGTAGTCAAGTCCACATCCTAAGGGCTTTACCAACATGTAACGATAAGACAGTATAAAGAGACAAGTATACATGTTAAAGTAAAGAGCAACCAGATAGCATACTATCATATCGAGCAAGAAAGTCCTATCTATATATGTCCAAGCATCTAATATAATGTACATCATCTGTACAATACTGGCCTCTAGGGCATACATACAACCAACAATATGTTTCATATCGAGTCTAGGGATGGAATCGTCGACCCCAATAACTCAATAAGTCATGCTGGTGTATGGCTCATAACAGATCGAGAAACTACTGATAAGCTTTATCAGTAAATCTCAGCAGCCCTGGCCAGGGACTTCCTGTTATAGCCAATCGAGCATATCATAACACTACTCCCAAAACCGGGAGAGACGAAACCCCTCCTATCGCTCATCGCCTCCATGTGCCTCGGGACTGTACCCAAAGTCCACCTGTTTGCACGACTCAGTAGAGCCGTGGTAGGGTGGATATCAAAGTACAGTGGGAGGACACACAAGACTCTATGACGATCTTGGGTCTACAGACTAACCTGTACCAGTGTAACCTGAGAACTGCTATCCGACGATAGATATAATACCACATAGGAGTTCTCTGTTAGTCCGTTCAGTATACCCAGTCTCCACTAAGCACCCGCATACAATCTTTGGTGTCACCTCACCAGATGGATATGGGATCATCCATTGCCCATCATATGGGACAAGAATAGTATACGCTTGTCTACTCTGGAATATCGATGCCCCGTCTCGGTACACCCACGACTAGTAACAGTTTAAGGATATGCTTATAGACTACACATGCCGCACCAGTATGATCCGCATCATAGTCACAGCAGTCAAGCAAATATCCTCAGGGCTTTATCAACATGTGCAAATGAATAACAGCATGATCAAATCAACATGTCAAGATAAAGTAAACCAGATAGCATACTATCATGTTGTGCGAGAAAGTCATCTCAATCCATATATACATGTCCAAGCATCCACTTTACATATAATGGCCTCTAGGGCATACATATATCTAACAATCTCCCACTTGCACTAAGGCCAGTTATTGGCGTATCTCATACCCAACATCTCAAAAATTCGCTCATGCTGTGGCTATGGAAGGGCCTTGGTGAGTGGATCCGCTGTGTTATCCTTTGTATCTACTCTCTGAATCTCGATCTCCTGGCGATCTACTATCTCTCGAATCAAATGATAGCGCCTCAGGATGTGTTTGGATTTCTGATGGGACCTTGGTTCTTTGGCTAACGCCAAAGCTCCATTATTATCACAATACAATGGTATTGGATCAACAATGGTTGGAACTACTCCTAGTTCCGCGATGAAGTTCCTCATCCAGACGGCTTCCTTGGCAGCATCATTTGCAGCAATATACTCAGCTTCCATCGTATAGTCTGCAACAGTATCATGTTTGGAACTCTTCCAACTAACCGCCCCTCCGTTGAGGGTAAATACAAACCCTGAGATAGATTTGCTGTCATCCTTATCACTTTGGAAGCTGGAATCGGTAAATGCCTCCATCTGGAGATCCCCATTACCATACACCAAGAACAATTCTTTAGTCCTTCGTAAGTACTTAAGAATGTTTTTCACTACTATCCAATGTTTCTCCCCTGGGTTGGATTGATACCTGCTTATTACAGCTAGTGCATAAGCTACATCAGGGCGAGTACATAACATCGCATACATTATAGATCCTACGGCTGAAGCGTAAGGTATAACGCTCATGCGAACTCTCTCTTCATCAGTCTTCGGACAGAAGTCTTTGGAGAGAGTGATTCCATGACAAGCAGGCAAGGCACCATGCTTGGAATCTTCCATACTAAACCTTTTTATGATGGTGTCTATGTACTTTGATTGGGACAATCCCAATAACCTCTTGGATCTATCTCTATAGATCCTTATGCCCAAAATGCATGAGGCATCACCCAGGTCCTTCATGGAGAACCTTTATGATAAGAATAGTTTGACTGATTATAGCATAGGAATATCATTTCCTATCAGCAGAATGTCATCTACTTACAATACGAGAAATGTGACAGTACTCCATACAATCTTCTTATAAATGCATGGTTCATCTATATTTTTGATAAAATCAAACTCTTTGATTGTATCATCAAAGCAGATGTTCCAGCTCCGTGAGGCCTGCTTTAATCCATAAATGGATTGAAGCAATCTACATGCTTTCCCGCTTCTCCCACTGTCAATGAAGCCTTCTGGCTGATCCATAAAAACGCATTCTTCTAAATCACCATTTAGAAATGCAGTTTTAACGTCCATCTGCCAGATTTCAGAATCATAGTGAGCAGCAATAGCAAGTAGGATCCTAATGGATTTAAGCATTGCTATTGGAGAGAAAGTTTCATCATAGTCCAATCCTGGTCTTTGACGAAAACCTTTCGCTATTAGCCTTGCTTTAAAGGTCTCTACCTGTCCATCTATACCAATCTTTCTTTTAAAGTTCCATTTGCACCCAACGTGTTTTATCCCAGGAGGCGCAACGTCCAAAGTCCATACTTTGTTGGTATACATGGACTCCATTTCGGATCTCATGGCTTCCAGCCACTTCACTGAGTCACCACTCGTGATAGCTTGCTGAAAACTAGTAGGGTCATCATCATCCATGATGCAATCTTCTCTATAACCATCAATGAGAAACCCATAGTATCTCTCTGGTGGGCGAGAAGTTCTACCAGATCTCCAGAGCGGCTGAGGTTCTTGAAGTTCTACTGAAACATCAGTTTCAACCAATTCGTCCTGAGTAATTTGTGTCTCTAGAACCTCTTATAGTTCTACCACATTGCCATCAGTAAGGTCTGTAAAGATCTCATTTTCCAAAAATGTGGCATGCTGAGCAACAAACACCTTTTGTTCCTCCTTGTGGTAGAATAGATATCCATATGAATGTTTTGGATACCCCACAAATTTACACATGACTAATCGTGTCTCGAGTTTGTCTGGATTCTGCTTTTTAACAAAAGCCGGACAACCCCAAATCCTAACTCTTTTAAGAGATGGTCTCTTTCCACTCCATATCTCATATGGAGTGGTAGACACGGTGTTGGTTGGAACCCTGTTTAATAGATACATCGCTGTCTCTAATGCATGCCCCCAAAAGGAAAGCGGTAACTCAGCATTACACATCATGGATCGTACCATATCTAATAGGGTACGATTCCTCCATTCTGATACACCATTGTGCTGTGGTGTGTAAGGAGGAGTGAGCTGACAGAGAATCCCATTCTCTTTTAAGAAGTCTAAAAACTCTGTACTTAAATATTCTCCACCTCGATCTGATCGAAGTTTCATGATGCTCAAGCTTGTTTGTTTTTCAACTTTATGTTTGTACTTCTTGAATTTCTCGAAAGCTTCGGATTTGTGCTTTATCAAAAACACGTGTCCGAATCTTGAGAAATCATCAGTAAAAGTAATGAAGTATGAAAAACCACCTCTAGCATGTGTAGACATTGGTCCGCATACATCACTATGTATGAGGCTTAAGAGTTCCACAGCTCTTTCTCCGTGTCTAGTAAACGTAGTTTTGATCATTTTACCTTTGATACAAGACTGACAAGTCGCATAAGATTTATATTCAAAAGGATTTAAATATCCTTCTTTATGTAGTTTGTTTAGTCTTGTTTCATTAATATGACCAAGTCTACAATCCCAAAGAAAAGCTTCATTTATATCTGAAAACTTTGATTTATTAGTATGTTGTATATTGAAAGCTGTGTGTTGGTTCAGGACGTAAATACCGTTATTTAATGTACCATACCCAATCAACTCTTAATTCAAGTTAATGTTCATAACATTATTTTGCAATACAAAATTATATCGTTCATTGTCCAACAAAGAAACGGATATTATATTACATAGCATACTTGGTACAAAATAACACGGGTTCAAAACCAAAATACAATCCGAAGGCAACCAAAGATGATACTCTCCCACGGATACAACATGTACATTGGAACCATTTCTAACCCGCACAGTATGGTCACATGTCTTCAAAACTCTGCTGATTCTTAATCCCTGCATACAATTGCAGATGTGAGAACCAGAACCGATATCTAATACCCAAGATGCAGAGTTTAAGGAAAAACAGTTTTCATATACAAACACATCTGAAGTGGAACCATCAGCATTCTTCTTCTTCTTGAGATCAACAAGATACACAGCACAGTTGCGTTTCCAATGTCCTGACTTGTGGCAGTAAAAACATTCTCCTTTCGCGCTTCCCGTAGACCCGGATTTGTCTTTCCCCTTTTCCTTTTTAACTCCACCTTTCTGTTTGATGGACTTCTTCTTTTTCTTTCCCTTGGCCTTGGCTTTTGGGAATGAAGAGGAGGATGGCCGACCAAGCAGAGCGGGAGTCCTCGTTGTTTTCAACGTGTTTCTGCACTTCTCAACATATTGAGAAGTTCAGGTAATGATTTCTCCCAATCATTCATATTAAAGTTCACTATGAACGGAGCAAAGGCAGGGGGAGAGACTGTAAAACAATATCTGTATACTGCTCATTGTCCATGGTCCATCCCAGTTCCTCAAGTTCTTCTATAAGACCAATCATCTTCAAAACATTGTCTCTTACTGATGTACCAGGGGCCATTCGCATCTGAAACGGCTTTCGAGATGCCAAGTATCTTAAAGTACGAGATTGCTCTTCATACAAGTCCTTTGTGTGAAGAAAGATGGATTGTACATCCATATTCTCGTGTTGCTTCTGATGGATATTGTCCATAGAAGCAAGCGCGAGGCACTTGGCCGTGTTACAATCTGCATCCTAAGTTTTTCGGATCTTGTTCATACCAGAATATTGCATTTTATACCGCCCATTCTTACGCTCGTTTGGTTATAGGCAGGTAGGTGCTTTTAATCAGTGTTTGCTACATATTTACAGGATACTGGTTCTCAGCTCTAGACAGTGAAATTCATAGAAAAGTAAGTCAAATTCCGGATTACTGCCAACAACAGATAAAACACGGATCTCCGCTCTCTATCCGTATGTTGCCACACACCAGTTTGAGGGAAAAAATGGCAAATCGATGTCATTTTCGTGCACAAAGCTCAATGTCAACACAAGATCCAACATATCTACGCGGAGCTCGAGGAAATCTTAGCAAAAGATCCACATCACATCATCTTTTGATCTACTGAAATTCTGGAAGAAATGGGAAAAGTTTCTGAGAAAAAGTCATATACCACACTGAAGAGTACTAAAAACTAGGGAAAACCACAAAATTTCATGGCCTAACTCCTCTAAACGGCCCCGTTTCCTCGGCGTAAGCGCGCTTAGGCCATGGAACCGCGGCCATTTAGTCTCCTCTCGTTGTCTTTTTTCAGGGGCATGTTGGTCTTTTCTTGTAGGGGCAGATTCTTGCCGTAGGTTTCCAGTTCCCTTCCTATAAATACCCCAGAACTTGCCAAGCTTTTGGTGTTAAATCTTATGCCACTTTTTTGTTAGTTTTTAGTCTTCTTCTTCTTCTTCTTCTTCATTCTTCCCTCCAAGAAAATATAGTGAGAGCATTGAGTGGATGTTCAATGAAGATGAGGGTTTTTGTATCATTCTTTTTTGCTTAGCTTCCTCCTTGAGCTCTCTACCTTAACTTAATCTTGCAACCTCTTAAGTGAGCTTGCAAGTTTAAGCTTTGGTCATTGATCTCAAAGGGGTTGTATCATTTTGTTCTCTTTTGTGCTTCATTTCACATGAGTTCTTTACCCTTCCCTTGATCTTGCAACCTCTTGATTGAGCTTGCAAGTTTAAGGGTTGGCTATTGATCCCATGCTTGTCTTGAGTTCTATGTTCTTGTAATTACTTTCTTGCTTATTTCTTTCTTGCTTTTTATTACTTGCTTTACATTAATGCTTTACTTTCTTGCAGTTAAATTCCATGTACTTACTTACTTGTAATCTTTTCTTTTCTTTTGCTCTTTTTGGTTCGTTTTTGTGAATGGTTGTAATTATCGTTGTTAAGAATAAATACGGTATTGTAAGTTAATATTTCTTTGCTCATTTCCTTTTCCCGTTATTTTCCATTGAACTCCGCCCAAACGTTACGCAAGCGCTCCGTTAGGCACCCTACCCTACCAAGGTTACGGTGATTTCTAACCGCGACCGGTTGCGTTTGGTTTGGCCGGAGGCGAAAGAAAGAGACAAGAACGGAAGGACAAGGGTAAATAAGCCGGATTCCACGAATACCGTGCTTAAATCCCCTAATCCACGTTGTTGCCGATTGCTCTAGCTTCAATTGGTCAAGACTCGGCTCAAAGGTTTTGAGTACGGATTTCTTTAGCTTACAATTTCGTATCTTTTTCTTAACAACTTTATACTTGCATATAACACATACGTTAGAATTGAACAAACATATACACATTCTTTATTTACTCGTCTAAGACAAGAACGGAAATACAACCATCTCCCTGTGGATCGACCCGTGCTCAACCGGCTAGCTGCGAAGCGACACCGTCCTGATCGCGGTAAACTTTAGAACTTTGAATATCCGACACGCTCTCCGCGTGCGATCAAATGGCGCCGTTGCCGAGGAAACTGTAGCGTATTTTCTTTCTTATTATTCGGGTTAATATTCTTTTTGTATATATTAATAAATATTAAAAAAAATTCTTTTTGTTTTTTTTTTATAATTTTTGTGAGCAAGTCTGCAGATTTTTGCGGATTTGCAAACGGCGATTGTGGGGAGCAAAGTGTACATTCAAGGCTAAGGTGATTGCAAAGTACAGTGCCAAACATCCGGGTAGTTTGACCCGCGCAAGCGAACTTTTCAAGCTTACCGGATTTGATTCAACGGGGGTTTCCTAACCCAAAATCTTAACGGTACGTACTTTACTAACACCTTCTTCTCAAATCCGACGCATCCAATATACTATTCTTTGCAGGATTCTTTGCAAGTTCGCTAGCAAACGCTAAAAATTGACTAACCCGTATTTGTTGCAGTGCCGTGCTTAAACTAAAAAACGATTGTTTGATTATTTATAGAATTTTTATTGAATTGCGCATTGCATACATTAATACGGACTTAAGGGCAAGCGAACCCCACAATATACGGTAAATCACCTTTTCCGTGACCCACAAACCACGAACTTGAGCATAACGTTTACCCGCACAAATTTTAAAAGAAATTAGACTTTAAGCCTTAAGGACTTCGCGCTCACTAGGAGAAGTTAACTGTGTTTAGAACCTCGCTTAACGGTATATTGTTTACGGGGTGTCTAGGATGTTGGTGATAGTGCCCTCATAGTCAATTATTGGATCGCAGGTACGTGATTGCAATGATTGCGGAGGACCTATCCCGGTAGGACAGTCTTACTCGAGATGATAGTATGCTATCTGGTTTGCCTTTATCAGTCGTGTACATGTTCAGGTGACTGATTGCATGTTACACTTTGATAGAGCCCTTAGGATCTTGCTTTACTACCAACAGTATGAGGGCGATCATATACGTGAGAGTTGGGTAGTTTATATGCATATCCTTAATTGTGGTCCCTAGTCGTGGGAGTTTCGAGACAGGGCATCGATACTCCGGAGTAGACTAGTGTATACAGTCGAGACCCCGACGAGGGGCGGTGGCCGGTCTCACAAGCCACTGGTGTCAGTTGGATCACCTAAGATGTATACAGGTGCTCATTGGGTTATGAGTACACCGGACAGGACTCGCCGGGAATCTGCTAGTTAGTACTATACCTATCGTCAGATAGCAGTTCCCTGGTGACATGTGTACAGGTTAGTTCATCGACCTGAGGTCGTCATTTGTCTCGTGTGAGTTCCCACTGTGCTTTGATTTCTACCCTACCACGGCTCAAAGGAGTCGTGCAAACAGGTAGCTTTTGGGTACAGTCCCGAGCCATATGGAGGCACGTGAGCGGATCGGCAGGGGATTCGTCTCTCCCGGTATTGGGGGCGAGATCGTGCTGTGTCTAGGAGAGCCATTACGCAAAGCCCTCGGCCGAGGCAGGAGATTTACTGGTAGGTATTCCAGTAGTATCTCAGGGCGTTCTGGGCTACACTCAGACACGACTTATACTGCTAATGGGGGTCTGACGTTACTAGCCCCCTAGGCGGATATGCGATACTCATTGACGAACGGACCGGACTGTATATACATTGTCACTGTTAGGCTCAGTAGGGTTTTCGGAGGAGTTCGCTCATCGGTCTCCCTTGAGTTCGCTCCTCGGCCACCCTTGAGGTCAGTCCATGGGCAGCCGTTACGCATTGCTAGTGCCGCTGACGGTTTGTGGTTAAACCCACTGCCAGGGTGCTGACGAGTCATTAGAGTCCCCCACAGACAGTTTCCCAAGTTCGGGCGAAACGTTGTAGAGGCCGTATGGTTTTATGGCAGGGTTCGGAAAATGCACGTGCGTTTACGCACGTGTTATTTTTCGGGCAGATAATACTGGTCGGCTTTGGTTTAAGCCGGATCCGAGTATTATATTGAGTAGGTATAATATCTTTGTCTCAGTTGCATTTGTATTCGGTCGTAATACAAATGCGGGTATATTTATACAGTTTCGGGGTTGTCCTGAAATTCGTTTCAGGATCACTTTTGGAAGTTGCCAGTTTCCAGTTTTCTATCAGCCGTCTTTTAACATTCGGTTAAAGACGGATTTATCTTTTCTTGAGATGAGTGTGGATTCTTCTAGAAGTTTCTAGATGAGGTGACTAGGATTAATTGGTGTTGGATTTTCATTGGTTGCTTTAATGGTTCAATTAATGCATAATGACTCATGCTTTGTTAATTAAAGCTTTTTGTTTTCCTTAAGATATTTTGTTCATAATATCTTTTGCTTGTGGTCACCTCCCTCCTCCTACGGTCACCTCCCTCCATCATATAAAGAGGCCGGCCTTCTCTCTCATCCTCACTTCACTTGTTGATTTCATTTTAGAGAGAAAAGATTATGATAGGTTTTATCGGTGTATGGAATTTCACAGTCCATTTCATTCCATCACCCGATTCCTTCGGCAACTTCATTAACCGATCGTCCACGGATTTGTACGAAGTGAGACAAAGTCATCTACTCATTCTCTACATCATTCTTGGTCGTCTCTTTTAGCAAACTTGACGATCGAATTGCCTCAAGTCAGAGGCGGGAGCCCGTTTAAAGAACCGATCATGTGGTGCCACCTCGACGAGGAGATCGGAGATCGACGAGATCGGAGCAGCCGCAACGGAGCGTGGGATGATGGTTGAAGAACGAAGGACTCGGATCGTTCGGTATAACCATTCTACACTCTTTACAGTTTGTTAGTTTAGCAATAATGGCAGATCCGGGTTAAAGTATACGATAGCGCCAGTTAAAAAGTTTTGTTCCGCATTTGGCGTCTGTAGACTGCCGGGGCGCTAGCGTAGACTTAAAGTGGTATCAGAGCCTCACCATTTTGCTATACTAACTTGTGCTAACGCGTTCAAAACATCGATCGAACCGAAAATCAAAAACGGCAAAATCCTAGCCCGACAGTTTCTGTTAATTTTAAACGGTCTCAAAATTTATTTCTACATGTCTCAGAAAACTGTGCAGGCTTTTATTAGAACGACGTTGAAATTTGGGCACGTGATTCGATGAGACCGCCGCGGAAACGCGGTCAAACCATATGTTTGACCGCGCTTCCACGGCCAAACAGTGAGCTCGTGGCCCCAACTTTTTACAGTGGGTTCTTGGTTTGATTTTGGGGTTTTTGGTAAATATCATTTTCGCCCAGATTTTGTTACTGTTCACCAGTAAGCAGTGGGGCCCACTTTTTGATATTTGGTCTTTGGTCGATCGAAATTTAAACACGTTAGTTTACAGTGCTTACATTATATCTCCGACCGGGAATGTCATTTGATCGGTAAACCGCGTTTAACTGCTATAGTTCTTTTAGACGGGTTTGCGAACGTGACATTCGCGTTGATGTTCTGTGTTGTGCTGTGATGTTGCGGATTTGTCGTGGTGGATAGCAGTGTGCATTGGTCGTACAGTTTGTGTTTATTTGTACATTTGATATTGCGGGGCGAGCGTCCAACTTGTGGACTGCCGTCACTGCCTGTTGTATAATATTCTTTTGGGGCACGACCAGGTTGCGGTCGATGTACCTATTGTACTATTTTTCATTACTGTACAAGGTTTTGCCCCGAGACGGAGTGCACGGATAGCCGGGTTCGGGAGGGCAACGGGTCCGCATCTCATGGCTTTGAGAGGCAGAGGGGTCCCACTCTAGAATTGGCAGACTATTCGCCGCACTCGTAGGGGGTACAGGTTGACCCAAGGAGGGGTGCTCAATTTACCGGATTCCGTGAAGTGCCGGGTATTCCATTCACTATGCTGTGGGGACTACCTCGCTTCAGGTTTTGGCGGGTAACTTGCCGTACCCGTAGGGGTCTAGGTTTCATTGCACAGGCTATCCACACGACAGGGGAACGTCGAGTTTCAGCAGCGGCTCTGTGAAACTCGGGGATCCCAGATTATCTGTATTGTTCTGTGATGCTTATTACCTTTTTTTTTGTAATGTTGCATATTATCACGCCTGGAGCGATTATTGTATATTGGTTTATATACTATTAGATGTTGTATATGTTTTACACCCGCGCTAGTCCAGTCCCCACTCTGTCGTTAGTTAAGTAACCTAACGGGTGATGACGGGACCCAGTGACGAATGCGGATGGCATATACGTACATTTTATTTTCGTTCTTTTCTGGTGTGATTAATGATGGGACTGCGTTGATTCTGATCAATGCAAAGTAAAACAAACCTGTTTGAGTTGTTGGAACAATTTTTAAAGCTGTTATTACAAAGACGTTTCTTTTTGTTATGCATAGCGGTATTCGGTGTGAATATCCAGCACCTCATTCGACGAGGCAAGGGCTGATATCCCTTCACCGGGAAAGACCCCTTGAACAGAAGTTTGCGTCTGGGTAATAACTTTACTATAGTCGATTACATGTTGCTTTGCATCGCGGTATTCAGTGGAATATCCTGCACCTCATTCCATGAGGAAGGAGCCGAGATCCCTTCACCGGGAATGACCTCTTTGGCAAAAGGTTTTCGCCACTATATTTTTATAAAAAGCTATCAGGTTCCTTCAGCGATATCAAGTTCACTACGTTAAAGGTTTTTTGCCAAAAACCAGTCGTAGCCCTCCGTCGTTTCTTATAGATGGTCAGTAGTATTCAAGCTATGTTTGTTGGCTTTCGTCAAGGCATAGTGTTTGGTAGCTGCTTGGTATTCATTTGTTGCATAGATAGATGATTTGGTTTGGGACAGTCGTATTACCTTGTTGGCTTTCGTCAAGGGTATGTACGGGTGGATTCAAATTAACAAGATAATGACGGGCAGAACTTGACATGTGACTTATGATTTGTTGACTTTCGCCAAGGTCATAAGAGCTTGGGGCAAGAAAATGATATCGGGAGTTTCTAAAGAAACTGAAACTTGCCAAGTATGCGCATACCTTCTGGAGTATGAATAACGTGGATGCATTCCATCACGTTAACATGCGATGAGAGTTGGATCTCGATTCCCACTGATGAGTTGGTTTACTCTTCGGGTGATCCCGATTGATTCTTCTTTAGGTTTGGAGGAGAATTTGACAGGACAGTGGGAGGTTTCCGGATTAGATAAAATGATGACCATTCTGATCTAGGTTAAAGTGCACGCAGAGTGTTTCTTTTCTCTCTCTCTCTTTGGCAGCGACCTTTGACCGACCCTAGACTATGACTCAGTGACCAAGTTGACCGAACCTTCTTAATAATACTGGCTTTTTGGATTGTCTGAGTTGCATAAGTCATTGCCACTCCTTCTTTTACCCTTTGCATTTCTCAGAACACTCGTATTACTACGGATATCCACTTCCATTGGATAGATCCATCGTATGGTTATATACGAACTCGAAGGGACTTCTTCGGGGATGGATCCAGGTTCAGGAGAAATAGAATTGGTTTATTCAGTTGTCTTTTATTATCACCTTCTCTCAGGTTGCGAGAGCTCCTTGGTTTAGGAGAGTACACCTATTACGCTTATTGGATAGTCTTATTCCAAACCATACGCTGGTGCCGAAAGGTAGGGAATGAAGAAAACCAATTAGCCTAAGTAGGGTGTGCAGAAGGTAATATGTAAAGACAAAATAAAGGGATTAGAAAGAGGGCAAAGTAAATTGCGACTGATATCATTCACGACCAAAACCGCGTACTTCATCGCCGCTCCTATTTCACCTTTAAAAGAATAAGGTATTATTCAGTTGTCTTTTATCGTCACCTTCTCTCGAGATGCGAGTACTCCTTGGTTTAGGAGGGTACACCTATTATGCTTACTGGATAGTCTTCTTCCAAACCATAGGCTGGTGCCGAACGGTAGGGAAGGAAGAAAACCATTTAGCCTAACGATGGTGTACAGAAGGTAACGACTAAAGACAAATAAAGGGATTTGGAGAGATGGCAATAAGATATACGGTTGAAGTCATAGATTGGATTATGGAAGAGGCATTGCTATGAATACCAGGATACCCCTACGAAACATTTTCATGTTTCAGTGCATTGTTAAAGGAAAAACTGTTTTCCCGATTAGACACTTACTCCAAGGGTATGTATTTACCAGGTTTCATTCTCATATCTGTATGGTTTTACAGATGATGAGTGGGAGTAAGATATTGGGAATTAGGTGATCATCCTCATTATATCGGAATTCGTTGTAATTGGTGATATTTGAGGAAATCGCCAGGGTACAGTTTTCCAACCTACGACGCACAGGTTTTGAGTTGTTTAACTCAGCGGACTTATACAGAGTATTGTATGTTGTCCAAGTGTCCTTCAGGACAAAGGGGTAGGTCATCGTACTTTGTTCTGTTTACTTATAACTTCTCTAGTTTTTAGACAAGTGTTTCGTAGAAATACATGGTCTAAGTTTTGAGAAGTTGTGGGTATAAGAAAAAAGTAGAGAACCAGGTATCACAAGTATCGGGATTCTTCAAAGAGATCGAAGATGTAGATTCTTGTGATTGGTATTCAGATGATAGTGATGGTTTTGAGAAACGTGTTTCTCTTTCAGGTTACTCATAATTGGATGGATTCCTAAGTTGAGTAATGTTGATTAGCCTCTTTCCATTAAAGATGATATGCACTGGAGACAGCTGCATGGTTTGAATATGGTTCCAATTAAATAAGTGCCAAAGTTTCTATATTGGATATAGAATAGTTCGTACCTTAAAAGATATTAAGGTACGGGGAGTTGTCCAGCTTTTGTTTAAAACCAGACTCTGGATAACTCAGGGCACGTTTCTGTAATGGCTGTTTGTGGGTTGACCCTGGCTATGACGAGGGTTGATATTCTACCATTTGGAAGATCAATAGTGATATTGTTCTTGACTCGCCACAGATTTAGTAAAATGGATCTTTTTCAGAAAACAGTAGTGGGAGTTTGGTAGAACTGGAAGTGATTCCAGAACCGCGAACGATTACGGAAAGTTTAATAGGACCTATACATTCAATCAGATTTGACATTCCAATAGCCACTCCGCAGGTATGGTAGGTAACCTCAGACGCCCGAGAGGTACTTCGGTAGCCTCAGAGACGGTGACAGGGAGGTTCTAATCTACCCAGACTTGACACTACTGTTGTTCTAGGTTATGAGACCCGGTAGGAGGGTTGTCGTAGTCAGTGGGAGCAACGGAAGCATGGTGGGCAAGTAGCTTATGTCTATTGATAGACTAGAGCAGTTATAGCGGAGATAGATCTTCTAATTTTGATGTGACAGTCATGGGTTTGACTTCAATCAGAATAGGGGATGGATCAGTTAAGAAGGTAGTAGGGTGTGATGTCATGGTATCTGGATGACATACACAGAGTAGGAAGTAAAATTCCTATACTACGATCGGTTGTACTGTGGTCGTCACACAGTTATTTCTCCAGACAGGATATGGATATAATATTTGACATTCCGGTTTCTAGATCTATGGTTTTAGATCTGGATTTGGGTAGTTTCCCAATGTGAGTACTTTGACAGATATTCTAATGGTTTTTGGAATAGTTGACTCCTAGCATGGTGGTGTACCTGCAGGTGATGGAGTCACCCCTCTCTAAAGCTGTCGTATAGACTAAAGGGGAGAGGGATGTGCATGATTGGCAGATCACTTGCTTAGGCAATTGAGTCAATCATGAGATGTCAAGTACCACACCAAATGTTGGTTTTGCACTAGATGCAATAAGTTTGTATTAATCCAATCCTGGAGAAACATAAGGAAGCAGTTTTAGAACATAAGTACATGTTCTATGGATTTGATGACGGCAGCCTCCTTCGGGAGACGATTATCATTCCAGGCTTCAAAGGTGACGTGGATGACAGAGTGACTGTCAGAGTTTTAGTTTTTCCCTCTGACGAAGAGGGACAGTATTATGGACAGGTGGTCCAAGAGGATACTGTGGGAAGCAAGGTGCCCGATACTGATTAGGTTCACTGATCGATTCAGTCTAAGAAGTTTGGATATGGAGTTCATTTATGAACTAAGGTCCCATCAGATATCCAGACATGTTCTAAGACAGGTATTACTCAATTCGGGAGATGGTTTTCTCCGCGAACTTGAGATTAAGAGAGATATAGAAAGATACTTCTAGGCGGATCCACTCACTGAGGCTATTTCTCGAACACAATAGTTTTACAAACGGGCTTTGTGAAACTGATTAGTAGAGGAGTTGGATGTTCGGTTTCACACGGGCTGTGAGTAGTCGACATCGCAATATTAGCCTTGAGTGCAAGTGGGAGATTGTTGGTGATAGTGCCCTCATAGTCAATTATTGGATCGCAGGTACGTGATTGCAATGATTGCGGAGGACCTATCCCGGTAGGACAGTCTTACTCGAGATGATAGTATGCTATCTGGTTTGCCTTTATCAGTCGTGTACATGTTCAGGTGACTGATTGCATGTTACACTTTGATAGAGCCCTTAGGATCTTGCTTTACTACCAACAGTATGAGGGCGATCATATACGTGAGAGTTGGGTAGTTTATATGCATATCCTTAATTGTGGTCCCTAGTCGTGGGAGTTTCGAGACAGGGCATCGATACTCCGGAGTAGACTAGTGTATACAGTCGAGACCCCGACGAGGGGCGGTGGCCGGTCTCACAAGCCACTGGTGTCAGTTGGATCACCTAAGATGTATACAGGTGCTCATTGGGTTATGAGTACACCGGACAGGACTCGCCGGGAATCTGCTAGTTAGTACTATACCTATCGTCAGATAGCAGTTCCCTGGTGACATGTGTACAGGTTAGTTCATCGACCTGAGGTCGTCATTTGTCTCGTGTGAGTTCCCACTGTGCTTTGATTTCTACCCTACCACGGCTCAAAGGAGTCGTGCAAACAGGTAGCTTTTGGGTACAGTCCCGAGCCATATGGAGGCACGTGAGCGGATCGGCAGGGGATTCGTCTCTCCCGGTATTGGGGGCGAGATCGTGCTGTGTCTAGGAGAGCCATTACGCAAAGCCCTCGGCCGAGGCAGGAGATTTACTGGTAGGTATTCCAGTAGTATCTCAGGGCGTTCTGGGCTACACTCAGACACGACTTATACTGCTAATGGGGGTCTGACGTTACTAGCCCCCTAGGCGGATATGCGATACTCATTGACGAACGGACCGGACTGTATATACATTGTCACTGTTAGGCTCAGTAGGGTTTTCGGAGGAGTTCGCTCATCGGTCTCCCTTGAGTTCGCTCCTCGGCCACCCTTGAGGTCAGTCCATGGGCAGCCGTTACGCATTGCTAGTGCCGCTGACGGTTTATGGTTAAACCCACTGCCAGGGTGCTGACGAGTCATTAGAGTCCCCCACAGACAGTTTCCCAAGTTCGGGCGAAACGTTGTAGAGGCCGTATGGTTTAATGGCAGGGTTCGGAAAATGCACGTGCGTTTACGCACGTGTTATTTTTCGGGCAGATAATACTGGTCGGCTTTGGTTTAAGCCGGATCCGAGTATTATATTGAGTAGGTATAATATCTTTGTCTCGGTTGCATTTGTATTCGGTCGTAATACAAATGCGGGTATATTTATACAGTTTCGGGGTTGTCCTGAAATTCGTTTCAGGATCACTTTTGGAAGTTGCTAGTTTCCAGTTTTCTATCAGCCGTCTTTTAACATTCGGTTAAAGACGGATTTATCTTTTCTTGAGATGAGTGTGGATTCTTCTAGAAGTTTCTAGATGAGGTGACTAGGATTAATTGGTGTTGGATTTTCATTGGTTGCTTTAATGGTTCAATTAATGCATAATGACTCATGCTTTGTTAATTAAAGCTTTTTGTTTTCCTTAAGATATTTTGTTCATAATATCTTTTGCTTGTGGTCACCTCCCTCCTCCTACGGTCACCTCCCTCCATCATATAAAGAGGCCGGCCTTCTCTCTCCTCCTCACTTCACTTGTTGATTTCATTTTAGAGAGAAAAGATTATGATAGGTTTTATCGGTGTATGGAATTTCACAGTCCATTTCATTCCATCACCCGATTCCTTCGGCAACTTCATTAACCGATCGTCCACGGATTTGGACGAAGTGAGACAAAGTCATCTACTCATTCTCTACATCATTCTTGGTCGTCTCTTTTAGCAAACTTGACGATCGAGTTGCCTCGAGTCAGAGGCGGGTGCCCGTTTAAAGAACCGATCATGTGGTGCCACCTCGACGAGGAGATCGGAGATCGACGAGATCGGAGCAGCCGCAACGGAGCGTGGGATGATGGTTGAAGAACGAAAGACTCGGATCGTTCGGTATAACCATTCTACACTCTTTACAGTTTGTTAGTTTAGCAATAATGGCAGATCCGGGTTAAAGTATACGATAGCGCCAGTTAAAAAGTTTTGTTCCGCATTTGGCGTCTGTAGACTGCCGGGGCGCTAGCGTAGACTTACATAGGAAAGTGTTAACGGCGTAACCGCCAAAAGAGAAAGGGTTATTTAATTAAGGAACTTCGCGAAAGCGTTGGAAAACCTCCCCTTATCTCTGCACTTACCTGGCCTCGTGATCATTGTATCTTGAGACTGTTTGTCGACACAGTTTTACTTCGACAATCAAGTTCTGGAGCAGGTCTAGTTGACCTAGGTGAACCCTAGAATGATTAGGTGTGGTATTTTTGTGTCGTGATTGTTTTTGTCCAGATTCTTTTTGTGTGTATATTTAATTCTTTTGTTAATAACTAAAAACAAAAAAATCCACATCCTTTTTCCCCTCCTTTTTTCTATCTTTCTTTCATTCTCTCTTCATATCATGGGTACACCACCTCGCAAAACTCTTGCCGAACTTTGGTACCCACAACCAGACATTACTTCTTACGGTTCTTGCTTTGGCCGAACGTCGAACGACTTCTCCATGCCCAAAATGTCATTGAAAGATCGCATAGCCGCGTCTAGGACAAATACTTGCCCTCCGCAATCCACTTTGTATCAACCTTTTCAACCTCCCGCACCCGCTTATGTTGATACCCCTTTTGCAAGTCGTCCTTTGTCCATCGCTGAACGTATTGAACAATCTCATAGCCGATCTTTCACTCCTTTCACCACTACAGATTCCTGAGATCAACAATTCCATTCACCTTCATATCCAAATGTTGATCCGGTTCCTGTCCAGCCATTCAATTCCTACCAGTCCTACCCGACTTTTGCACCTTCCCTAGACATTGCTTTTGAACCGCCATTTGGGAATTTTCAGTATCCAAACAACTTTGAATCTTTTACTGAAACCCCTTCGCAACCCATGTCTAGTCTGGAACAGTTTTTGGAAGATTTTAGGGTAGCGTCGTACCAACAGATGATGGATTTGAATGCGTCCATGGCCGCCTTCATACAACCTAGTGACCCAGTAGCTAGTTTTCAACTAGCTCCAAATTTTCCAATGTATGAAGAGGCGGTAGGACAAGTTGAGAATTTGAGTGGAGAGAGTGAGATGTACCCCCTTCCGAATCAAGCCTACCCGTTTCAAATTGAATCTCACAACTCCTGTGTTGAAAGTCTATCAAGTGTCCCAACTGAATTATCAATTAAAGATAGAATGTTTGATGAGTTGTGCGACTTTGCAGTGTTTGATTTACCCGATTGTGAAGGGACCTTGCCAAGTGAAACCACACCCAATCCTTTTGACCTCTACACCTCTATCTTAGAACCAGAATCGATTGAAATCCATGCTTTTGATGAGGTGTCTGAGAATTTTGATTTTCACTTGATTGATGATATTGACGCTGGGAATATTTTGGATGATGAACCCATAAATTTGGCAGAGTTTTTCTCTCCAATTCATCATCCCGTGTCATTAACTGTTTTTCCCGAACCCCATATGCGTCTTGATTTTGATGAAATTTGCATGGATAAGCTGAATCTTGAGGAAACTTTTGAGGATATTTTTGAGGATGAACCAGTTTTAATTGATGAGTCGGATTTTCCAATTCATCCTGTTCCTTTCATTGACTGTGTACACCCTCCTGAACCTTTAACCTATAACCTTCCTCAATCACCTCCCCCCACCCTTTCCATCGTTCCGACCATGCAAGAAACCGTATCATTTTCACTTCCTGTGCCTGGTTTTCCAAGTTCGGCATACCCATGGTTTCTTACGAATCTTGAGGGATTTGACCCTATTTCTCGACGGGTTAATAGATTAGCACAATCGCTTTTCACACATCGGTCATCACATATTGTGCTAATCTATTCACTCCATTTTCACCCTCAAGTTCGTATTCCACTTCTTTTTCCCTTCCGCCATTCTTCTTCTCATGTACCGAGACCGTATCCCACTTATATCTCCATACGGTCTCGCGTATTCTCCATTTCTTACCTCTCCGCATTCTTTCACCAACCAGCACATTATAGAGATAGAATCTTTGAATGGTTGGTGCTCACTTTTGGCCTGTGTAAGGCCTTGTATAGTTTGATACTGTTCTCTTTCCCCCCTAATCCTACACTTCAACGCTTAACAGTGGAAACACTGTTTTACTTAAGTTTGGGGGGGACTCTTTTTTTTGTATATATTTTTTGTTTTCCTTTTTTTTTTGTATATAATTTGTTTTTCGGAAGAGCGCCGACAATTTTGACCCTCTTGGTATAGCCTGACAGTGAGGGCACTGTCAAGTTTAAGTTTGGGGGTGTGCCCGGTAAGCTTTCTTCCTTCGCATTCATTTGTATATTTTGCATTTGCATACCTTATTAAAAAAACCCACAAAAATCAAAAATTTTCCAAAAAATATAAAAACTTTGTCGTCAAGTTAGCTAATAGGGTAACTTAGATCTTTATTCCGAAAGTTTAGTTGATATGATAGAAATAACTAAATTTTAGGCATAGGATTTGAAAACCCTAAAAATAACCCTCATTCTGTTTAAACTTGGTGATTATACGTCCTTACAGTTTTTTTTTGAGAAATAGGTAGTCTTGAGTTCAGTTCTTGAGTTAAGTCAAGATGAAGAGAAAGTATTGAACCTTTACTGGAGGATAAGTCTGAAGAATAGTTTCTTTTCTTGAGTTCAAATTTAGAAAGTATATACTTTACAACTGCACCTACACGTACCTTGAAACTTGGGATTGTAGAGGATACCTAGAAATACTCTTGCCTGAAAGCCTAGTACGAAAGAAAAAACGGTATTTATGGCTAAACACCAAAAGAGCATATTGAAAAATATATCCGGTCTTGAAAAAGAAAAAGAACAAACAAAAATAGAATAAAGTCAAGACCTGGAAACTGCTATTTACGCTTTAAGCTCACCCATTCAGTAATCGGCTGTTAGTGTCTCAAGAAACATTAATAGTCGCATGAAAGGTCTGTGAGCAAAACCGTCCATCCTTAATGAAAATAAGTAGTATTAGGTATTAGGGCAAGGGTATTATAGTTTGAATTGAATTCTTGAGTGTAGGGGTGCAAATATACACACACGTAGGGGTATATAATCGATGTTTGGATAAAAGATAGAAATAAAGAATAAGACTTGTGTTTTCTGTAAAGTTGATAAAAATCCCTGATTTGAGGCCGCACTTTAGAAGGAAAACTCAGGAGATACCAACATCTTTCTAAACTTTTTTGGAACGTATTGGATCCATGGTTAAATAGATAGGAGGTGTGAAAAATAAGGGTTGAATATTTCTAACTTAGGATGATAGAGTTTCTAATGTAAATACTAAACTGTAGGAGTAGAATCGATGTTAACTTATGAAACTAGCTTGACGGGATTTTGTGGGTAGTATCCGCTGAAAACCCTCAGGAGACAGCACTCCTCCTACTAGGGACACCTAGATGTTTAACGGCTTGTTGCACGCGCTCAGTGCAATCGCGTTCCCTGCGAAAGTGCGGTTAGGATTTTATTTTTGTGAATAATTGGTTTTGCTCGGGACGAGCAAAAGTTAAGTTTGGGGGTATTTGTTCATACCAGAATATTGCATTTTATACCGCCTATTCATACGCTCGTTTGGTTATAGGCAGGTGCTTTTAATCAGTGTTTGCTACATATTTACAGGATACTGGTTCTCAGCTCTAGACAGTGAAATTCATAGAAAAGTACGTCAAATTCCGGATTACTACCAAAAACAGATAAAACACGGGTCTCCGCTCTCTATCTGTATGTTGCCACACACCAGTTTAAGGGAAAAAATGGCAAATCGATATCATTTTCGTGCACAAAGCTCAATGTCAACACAAGATCCAACATATCTACGCGGAGCTCAAAGAAATCTTGGCAAAAGATCCACATCACATCATCTTTTGATCTACTGAAATTCTGGAAGAAATGGGAAAAGTTTCTGAGAAAAAGTCATATACCACACTGAAGAGTACTAAAAACTAGGGAAAACCACCAAATTTCATGGCCTAACTCCTCTAAACAGCCGCGGTTCCTCGGCATAAGCGCGCTTAGGCCGCGGAACCGCGGCCATTTAGTCTCCTCTCGTTGTCTTTTTTCAGGGGCATGTTGGTCATTTCTTGTAGGGGCAGATTCTTGCCCTAGGTTTCCAGTTCCCTTCCTATAAATACCCCAGAACTTGCCAAGCTTTTGGTGTTAAATCTTATGCCTCTTTTTTGTTATTTTTTAGTCTTCTTCTTCTTCTTCATTCTTCCCTCCATGAAAATGTAGTGAGAGCATTGAGTGGATGTTAAATGAAGATGAGGGTTTTTGTATCATTCTTTTTTGCTTAGCTTCCCCCTTGAGCTCTCTACCTTAACTTGATCTTGCAACCTCTTATGTGAGCTTGCAAATTTAAGCTTTTGTCATTGATCTCAAAGGGTTGTATCATTTTGTTCTCTTTTGTGCTTCATTTCACATGAGTTCTTTACCCTTCCCTTGATCTTGCAACCTCTTGATTGAGCTTGCAAGTTTAAGGGTTGGCTATTGATCCCATACTTGTCTTGAGTTCTATGTTCTTGTAATTACTTTCTTGCTGTAACACCTTAGATTTTCGTTTGATTGTTTTCGTGATAATTAGTAGTCGTGCATGTTTTTATATTTGTGTGTTCATATGATTTATAGTTATTATTGGTAGTGTTAGCATATTGGAAATTTTCCCTTGTTGAGCACACTTGCACACTTAGACTTTTTCTTGTGACTTGTTAACCATTCTTGTGCATTGTTGCAAACTCTTTTCCCCATCATTTAATCCTTTTCTAAACCCTTTTTATAATTTCAAATAAAGAAAGCAACAAAAGAAAAAGAAAATTCAAATACCATTAAACAAAAGAGCATGGTGGTTAGGTAAACCTTGACTTTTGACCCTCTTTCTCTTCTCTCTTCTCTTTCTTTCCCTCATTCTGAGATTTCCACAGAATTTCCAGCAGCAAAAACTTCATTTTTCCTCCATATTCTCTTCTCTTTTCATTCCCTTCAATTCCCAAACAAATCCTACACTAAAACCACACCTTTTCATCACATAACCTTAGGAAATGTGAGCTTTTGAGGTGTTTGGGGAGCTAATCTGCAACTGAGGGAAAAAGCTGGAACCCTTGATGTTTTATGGTCATTTTAAGGTATAAAATCTTAAACCTAGCACCCAATTTCCATAACTTGTATGTTTAGTTAAGAAATATCACATTTTTGTTCTATTTGAGTGCTTTTGGAGGGGGTTTAGTGTAACATGTTAAAACTTATGTTGTTGTGGCTTGATTAGCTTGTTAACAAGTTGTTAGTGTGTGATTAGACCTAGGTTTGTTCCAGATTTCAGGAAAATACCATAAAGTTTCAATTTAGTGCAAAAGTGGGTTTTTTAACTAGAAATAGGCACTGTAGGAATCTGCTACTACCCGAGACTTTTCAGTAGAAATCTAGATAGTACTGCAGCATGTATGGGAAGAATTGAGTGCACCAACCAAACCTGGGAACCCAATTCCCAAGTCTGGCCGCCAAATATTGCATTCTGGCCGCAATTTGCGGCCAGATAGGGGAGATTTGGGTTGGGGTTTGGGGTGTAGGTCTCTGCTGGTATGTGGGTTATTTTGGTATATATATTTTTTCAATAACTTTCCTGTATCCAAATCTGGGGTAGAATACCTATTTTTCCGTATTTTCAGCCTTTCGCGACACGCGTGATACGTGTGTGTGGGTTTTGGGTTTCTGCGTATCGCGACGCGTCGGAGTGATTTCAGACACGTAACCACACGTTTTAGCGTATCGCGCACACGCGCGCTTGGTTCGCGACACGAGTTACTGGTTCGGCTTAAATGTTGCGTTTCTGTGATTTCAAGCTTACATGGGATATATTGTGTAATTATAGGTTCACAGGCGAGTACAGCGGACGCAGCGCAGGAGGGGACACAGGTTGTTGGCTATACCTAGTGGAAGGCTACGGTGAGTAGATTTCACATCTACGGGGATATCGCCCGCATGGCGTTCCACGTCAGGGCTGATAGGACCTTATAGTGTTCCTTATATATATTGCATGTTCATGGTGTTAGTGTTTATGCCCTAGAAGGCCATTACTGTATCATACTAGCTTGTATATTACTTAATGGAAGCTTGGGATATTCACATGTATATAACAGTCTTGCTAAACATGGTAGTATGCTACTTGGTTTTCCTATCTTAATATGTGAGTATACGTATTGATAGAGCTCTTAGGATCTTGCTTGGCTACCAGCGTTGTGATGGCAGTCACACTAGTGGGGGCTGGGTAGTCTACAAGCACATCCTTATTCTGGTCCCTGGTCGTTGGATTATCGAGACAGAGCATCGATACTCCGGAGTAGACTAGTGTGTACGCTTCTCATCCCAGTTGGGGAGATGGTCTGTCCCACAGCCATCAGTACGTCGTACTGGAGATAGTATACAGGTGCTCGTTAGGTTACGGGTACACCGGACAGGACTCACAGGGAACTGTTGGTTGGTTTGATACCAGTCGTCAGTGAACAGTTCCCAGGTGACATGAGTACAGCGTAGTCCGCAGACTTGACACTGCTACTTCGCCTCGAGTGTGTCCCACTGTTCTTAGATTGCTACCCTACCACGGCTCTATGGAGTCGTACAAACAGGTAGCAGTTGGGTGCAGTCCCGAGCACTTGGAGGCAGTGGCGGTTAGACAGGATTCGTCCCTCCCGGTATTGGGAGTAGATATCGTGCTGTGTCAGAGAGCCATTACGCAAAGTCCCTGGCCAGGGCAAGCGAGATTTGCTGGTAGGTTCCAGCAGTTTCTCAGGGTGTAATGGGCTTCACTCCGACACGACTTATACCGCTATTAGGGGACTGACGCTTGCCGCCCCCCTAGGCCCGATATGCGATAGTCATGGACGAACGGACCGGACTGTATGGAGATTGTCACATCAGACTCAGTAGGAGTTCGGATGGGTTTACTCATCGGCCTTCTTATCGACAACTACCTGGGGACCGTTACGTACAGCTAGTGCCGCTTGCGGTCTGTGGTTAAACCCACTGCCAGCGTAGTAGTCGAGTCTCTAGAGTCCCACACAGAGAGTTTCCTACTCCAGGCGAAACGATATAGAGGTTGCATGGTTTTGCGACAAAGGGTTCGGACGCATACGTGCGTTTACGCGCGTACGACTTTCGGACAGATTTTACCAGTCGGCTTTGGTTTAAGCCAGTTACTGGTATCCGGTTATTGGATTTTTACAGTCTAAAGTTTTTCCGTATTTTTACGGATCGGAGGGGCGTTCTCGTAATTACTCGAGAAGCTTCTAGAAGATGTGACTAAGGAGGTTTGTTTTGGAAAGAGAGTGAGTCATAGTGGTGATTCATTCACTTCATTAATGCTCATTTATTGCTTAATGACTCATGTTAATGAATCATCACAAGATATTTTGTGAAGCATGCTTATTCATTTCCTTTTATGATTTATTGAAAATAAGAATGCTTCATAATATTATGATACACTCTCTCTCTTCTCTCATTATCTCATCTTACATTCTCTCTCCTCAAGCTCTCATCTTCAAGATACTAACCTTAATCCTCATGTGTTGAGATCAAAGGTTTAGTTAGACTAAACAATCCATAACCTTCACTCTTTATCATTCTATCATCTTTGATTAGCAATCAAAGTTGGTTAGTTACCTCAAGTTAGAGGTTTAGCTTGGAGTTTCGCTCTCGGGTGGATCGTCTACTACCTAGAGAAGGCCGAGGAGAACCAAGGAGGACATAAAGAAGAAGGACCGGTTCATTAGGTATAATCCCTAATCTCTTATGTAAAGAAACTCATAAGAATACGGTTTTTAGGGTTTAGCTTCGATTCATGCGGTTAGTCGATGTTCGTTGTTTAACTTGATAGTTTTTTGTAAAATCCGCCTCCCCACAAGTACTGGGGTGTACTACATCGACTTACAGTGGTATCAGAGCCTCGCTAAACACTAAATAACTTAATCGCAAATTTGTACGAATTTCGAACGAAAAAACGATCTCGGAAAACCCTAGTTCTGTTAAGTTTCTGTCGAAGTGAAAATGAAGTCCTAAAATTTTTCTGGAGTGTTCAGAGAGCTTGACATGAACACAGGAGAACACCCAAGAAATTCGAGCCAATGATTCGACCAAAGCGCCGCGGAAGGGCGGCGGATCCCACCGATCCGCCGCGCTTCCGCGGCCGAGTTGCCGAGTCATGGGCTCAATTTTTTTGGGTGGGTCCCCTGTGATATTTGGGGTTTTCTGGAATATTTAATTATTGCTCAGGTTACTGTTTAACAGAGCAGATTTTGGAGCAATTTTGAAGTTGTTTATTCGATCGAAAAATACAGTATTTGCGTATTGGATTATATCTGTGATTGTTTGATGTGTTCGTAAACCTCCCCCAACTGCTAGTATGTCGGTTGGCAGGGGGTTGCACATTTCTGAAATGGTTATATCTGTTTGTGCATATAAACTGTATTGGACTGTTGTGGTGTATAGCCGGGGTTAGCAAAGGGTTATGGTTTAATTCATTTGTTGTAAATATAATTTGTTGTAATATTATTTTTGCGGGGCACTTCCAGGTTGCGGTCGTAGCCACCGTTGTATTATTTCATTTTACTGTTTTTGCTCCTAGGACTGACCCAAGGTGGGGTACACAGACTGCCGGGTGGGTAGTTTGCCGTACCCGTAGGGGTCGAGGGTGGGGTAAACGGCTATTCATCACAACTGTGTAATCTGTCTTTTCTTGCAGGCTCAAAAGAAATACAGATTGCTTGCAAATCCAATATTGTTTATCTGTGTTCTGGAATGAATATCATTGCGTCAGACGAATGTAAAATATCTATATTTATTATAGCTATTTAGACGTCACTTATGTTTTTCACCCGCGCTAGCCCAGCCCCCGCTCTGTCGTTAGTTAAGTAACCTAACGGGTGATGACGGGACCCCGTGGCGAATGCGGATGGCATAAGAGGACGTTATATTTTCGTTGTTTTCTGCAATGATAGGTTAATGATGGGACGCATTATCTGTAATGCAAAGTAAAACAAACCAAAGTTTACATCGTTGGAACAATTTAAAAGAAACCACTCGGTTATTTTTAAAACAGATATTTTTAAATGCGGAGATTTAACCACTCCTTTTAAAAGCTATCAGGTTCCTTCGGTTATATCAAGTTCACTACGTTCACGGTTTCGCCAAAACCATTCGTAGCCCTCCGTCATTTCATCTGGGTATTCAGTAGTATTCAAGCTATGTATTTTGACCTAACGCCAAGGCATAGTGTTTGGTAGCTGCTGGATATTCATTTGTTGCATAGATAGATGAGTTAGTTTGGGACAGTCGTATTATCATTTTGGCCGAACGTCAAGGATATATACGGATGGGTTCAAACTGACAGGATAATGATGGGTAGAACTTGACATGTGACTTATGACATTTTGACCTAACGCCAAGGTCATAAGAGCATGGGGCAAAAACTTATATCGGGAATTTCTAAAGAAACTGAAATTTGCAAAGAGATGCATACCATTTGGAGTTTGATGAATGTTGGTAGGATTCCTTCAACATTATCATACGATGATATTTGGATCCCGATCCTACTGTGAGTATATGCTACTTATCAGGATATTCGTCACTTAACGATCAATGCTATAAACCTAGTAGGTGTCCAGAAAAGTGTCAGCGGGGTTACGCCCCCAGAGAAAAGAGGTTACTTAATTAAGGAACTTCGCGAAAGCGTTGGAAAACCTCCCTCGAAGTATCGACACCGGCCTGGCTGAACGGTTAAGCAAGTATTGTACGGTGGGAATAGTCTTGGCTAATTCTTCTTTTATGGTTTGAGGAAGGATTCGAGAAACAGTGGGAGCCATCCAGTTTAGATAAACTAAAAACCACTCTAAACTTGCAAGAGCATCATGCTAAAGAGTTTTCTTCTCTCTCTCCTAATTGCAGCGACCCTGAAAATGACTGGACTTAAGTTACTTTTAGAGAAAAATATACTGACAGGGCCAAACTATAAAGATTGGCTGCGGAATGTCAAGATGGCTTTGACCTATGACAAACTGGGGTACGTCCTCACCGCTACAGCACCTGCTGCCCTTGGTCCCAAATCCAGCAATACGGATAAGGAAATCCGTAAAACCTGGGATTTAGATTGCGCGAGAGCCAAGTGCATCGTGCTTGCCTCGATGAATAATGAACATCAGAGGAGGCACGAGGATATGTCCTTAGATGGCATATTTCTCCATACAAAGGAACTTTATGGAGAGCAATCTCGTATAGCAAGATACGAGACCTCAAAGAAATTGTTTCGAGCGAGGTTGGCTGTCGGGTCATCGGTAGGTGAACATGTCCTACAGATGATTGGCTATATAGAAGAGCTCGCAGACCTTGGGACGACTTTGGATAATGAGCTCTATACAGACCTTGTTCTCCAGTCCCTCCCTCCCACCTACGCCCAGTTTATCCTCAACTTCAATCTTCAAGGAAAAGAAGTTGAACTTGCGGAACTCCTGAACATGTTAAGGAGTGCAGAGGGCACCTTGCAGAAGGCAAGGGAAACACCCGCTATGTTTGTTGGCGGTTCATCTTCTTCCGGGTCCAAGGCTAGGGCCAAAGGAAGGAAGAAGAAGGCCGCACCCAGACCTAGAGGAGGTGTTAGTAAGGTGGGAAAGAAGGGAAAGAAAAAGTTTACAGCACCGGTAGTTGGCCTGGATGAGTGCTTCCATTGTCACAGGAAAGGGCATTGGAAGAAGGATTGCAAGGCGTGGAACGCCAAGAACCAGGAACCGAAGCAAGCTGTGGCTTCGACTTCAGGTGTGTTTGTAATTGAGAATTGTCTGTCGATCAACTCTACTTCCTGGGTATTGGATACCGGGTCAGGATCTCATATTTGCAATTCATTGCAGGCACTGAGAAACCGTAGAGTGCTGAAGGAAGGTGATATGATCCTCAGGGTTGCTAACGGAGCTAGCGTGGGAGCTGCGTCCGTCGGGGATTATCACCTAGGATTGACGAGTGGACACATTTTGGTTTTACATAACTGTTATTTTGTACCCAGCTTAACGTGTAATATCATATCTGTTTCCTTGTTATCAAATAAAGGTTATGATTTCACGTTTGTAAGAGATGTTGTCAACATCCACCTTAATCATGGTTTGATTGGGTCCGGTACTCTAAATAACGGCATATATGTGTTAAACCAACTCCAAATTTTCAATGTCCAGAACACACTAAAAAGAAAGTCTCCAGATTTAAATAAAGCTTTCTTATGGCATTGTAGACTGGGTCACATCAATGAGAGAAGGTTGACTAAGTTGCATAGAGAAGGATATTTGGACACGTTCGAATATCAAACTTATGACACTTGTCAATCTTGTCTCAAAGGAAAGATGACAAAGACTCCATTTACTGGACAAGGAGTAAGAGCGAGCGAGCTCTTAGGACTCATACACAGTGATGTATACGGTCCAATGTCTACACATGCGAGAGGTGGTTATTCCTATTTCATTACTTTCACGGATGATTTCTCTAGGTTTGGACATGTCTTCTTAATGAAGCATAAATCCGAGGCTTTTGAGAAATTCCAAGAGTATAAGAATGAAGTAGAAAACCAAACCGGCAAAAGTATAAAGACACTTAGATCTGATCGAGGTGGAGAATACTTGAGTGCCGAGTTCCTAGGTTACCTAAAAGAGAAAGGAATTCTCTCTCAGCTTACTCCTCCATACACTCCACAGCATAACGGTGTATCGGAGAGACGGAATCGAACCCTATTAGATATGGTACGATCCATGATGAGTAATGCTGAGTTACCGCGATCTTTCTGGGGTTATGCGCTAGAATCAGCGGCATATCTTTTGAACATGGTACCTACCAAGACTGTGCCTACCACTCCATATCAGATGTGGAGTGGGAAGAAACCCCATCTACAGTATGTAAAGATTTGGGGATGTCCAGCTTTTGTTAAAAAGCAGCATGTGGACAAGCTCGAGGCACGATCAGTAAAATGTTTGTTTGTGGGATATCCAAAGCACTCCAGGGGATATCTATTCTATTACGCAGAGGAACAGAAGGTATTTGTTTCTCGTAATGCCCATTTTCTAGAACATCAGTTTTTAGAAAAGGAATCAAGTGGGAGCGAAATAGAACTGGAAGAAATTCCAGAACCACAAACTGCTGCTGAAAGTTTGGTAGAACCAGAGGTTCAAGAAGAACAGAACATTCCCGCACCCCTCCGCAGGAGTAGTAGGCCGTCTCGTCCGCCTGAGAGATACTACGGTTTTCTCATAGATGGGGATAGAGAGGATTGCATCATAGATGATGATGAACCTACTGACTTCAGGCAGGCCATCCAGAGCGGCGACTCGGTACGATGGCTAGATGCAATGCGGACCGAAATGGAGTCCATGTACACCAACAAAGTATGGACTTTGGACTTTGCTCCAGATGGGGTAAAACCCATAGGATGCAAATGGATCTTCAAGAAAAAGATTGGTGTAGATGGACAGGTGGAAACCTATAAGGCTAGACTTGTTGCAAAGGGTTTTCGTCAAAGACCTGGTTTGGACTATGACGAAACTTTTTCTCCAGTGGCTATGCTCAAATCCATTCGGGTCCTTCTTGCTATTGCTGCCTTCCATGATTATGAAATCTGGCAGATGGACGTAAAGACGGCTTTTCTGAATGGAAATTTAGAAGAGAGCGTCTATATGGATCAGCCAGAGGGTTTCAATCAGAGTGGGAGCAGCGGGAAAGTATGCAAGCTGCTTAAGTCCATTTATGGACTAAAGCAGGCATCGCGGAGTTGGAACATCTGTTTTGATGAGACAGTCAAAGAATATGACTTTATCAAAAATCCAGATGAACCGTGCATATATAGTAAAGTTGTGGCCAGAAGTGTCGTATTCCTCGTCTTGTACGTGGATGACATTCTATTGATAGGAAATGACATTCCTATGCTACAATCTGTCAAAGGATTCTTGTCACACAGGTTCTCCATGAAAGACCTGGGTGATGCCTCTTACATTCTGGGGATCCGGATCTATCGTGATAGATCCAAAAGGATGTTGGGACTTTCGCAGTCCAGGTATATCGACACTGTACTGAAAAGATTCAGTATGGAAGATTCAAAGCGCGGTAATCTACCGGCTTGTCACGGAATCACCCTCTCCAAAGAGATGTCTCCCAAGACTGATTTGGAAAGGGAACGCATGTCTATTATACCCTACGCTTCTGCGGTAGGCTCTATAATGTATGCGATGTTGTGTACCAGACCAGATGTAGCTTATGCACTAAGCGTGGTAAGCCGGTATCAGTCAGACCCAGGGGAGAAGCACTGGATAGCAGTAAAGAACATTCTCAAGTACCTAAGGAGGACTAAGGAGATGTTCTTGGTTTACGGCGGAAAAGACCTCAGGTTGGAGGCCTTTGCTGATTCCGGCTTCCAGAGTGATAAGGACGATTCCAAGTCCATGTCGGGTTATGTCTTTACCCTCAATGGAGGGGCGGTGTGCTGGAAGAGCTCCAAGCAGGACACCGTTGCTGACTCGACGATGGAAGCGGAGTATATAGCTGCTTGCGATGCCGCAAAAGAAGCAGTCTGGATGAAGAAGTTCCTAACAGAACTTCAGGTGGTTCCTACCATAGTTGATCCAATACCTCTGTATTGCGACAACAACGGAGCTATAGCTTTAGCGAAGGAACCAAGGTCCCATCAGAAGTCCAGACACATCTTGAGGCGGTATCACCTGATCAGGGAGATCATTGATCGTCAGGAGATCGAGGTTCGGAGAGTTGCTTCAGAAGAGAACATTGCTGATCCATTCACGAAGGCCCTTCCTCAGATTCAGTTCGAAAGGCTACTCGAGATCATTGGTCTGCGATATGCCAGTACATGGCCCTAGTGCAAGTGGGAGATTGTTAGTGTTTATGCCCTAGAAGGCCATTACTGTATCATACTAGCTTGTATATTACTTAATGGAAGCTTGGGATATTCACATGTATATAACAGTCTTGCTAAACATGGTAGTATGCTACTTGGTTTTCCTATCTTAATATGTGAGTATACGTATTGATAGAGCTCTTAGGATCTTGCTTGGCTACCAGCGTTGTGATGGCAGTCACACTAGTGGGGGCTGGGTAGTCTACAAGCACATCCTTATTCTGGTCCCTGGTCGTTGGATTATCGAGACAGAGCATCGATACTCCGGAGTAGACTAGTGTGTACGCTTCTCATCCCAGTTGGGGAGATGGTCTGTCCCACAGCCATCAGTACGTCGTACTGGAGATAGTATACAGGTGCTCGTTAGGTTACGGGTACACCGGACAGGACTCACAGGGAACTGTTGGTTGGTTTGATACCAGTCGTCAGTGAACAGTTCCCAGGTGACATGAGTACAGCGTAGTCCGCAGACTTGACACTGCTACTTCGCCTCGAGTGTGTCCCACTGTTCTTAGATTGCTACCCTACCACGGCTCTATGGAGTCGTACAAACAGGTAGCAGTTGGGTGCAGTCCCGAGCACTTGGAGGCAGTGGCGGTTAGACAGGATTCGTCCCTCCCGGTATTGGGAGTAGATATCGTGCTGTGTCAGAGAGCCATTACGCAAAGTCCCTGGCCAGGGCAAGCGAGATTTGCTGGTAGGTTCCAGCAGTTTCTCAGGGTGTAATGGGCTTCACTCCGACACGACTTATACCGCTATTAGGGGACTGACGCTTGCCGCCCCCCTAGGCCCGATATGCGATAGTCATGGACGAACGGACCGGACTGTATGGAGATTGTCACATCAGACTCAGTAGGAGTTCGGATGGGTTTACTCATCGGCCTTCTTATCGACAACTACCTGGGGACCGTTACGTACAGCTAGTGCCGCTTGCGGTCTGTGGTTAAACCCACTGCCAGCGTAGTAGTCGAGTCTCTAGAGTCCCACACAGAGAGTTTCCTACTCCAGGCGAAACGATATAGAGGTTGCATGGTTTTGCGACAAAGGGTTCGGACGCATACGTGCGTTTACGCGCGTACGACTTTCGGACAGATTTTACCAGTCGGCTTTGGTTTAAGCCAGTTACTGGTATCCGGTTATTGGATTTTTACAGTCTAAAGTTTTTCCGTATTTTTACGGATCGGAGGGGCGTTCTCGTAATTACTCGAGAAGCTTCTAGAAGATGTGACTAAGGAGGTTTGTTTTGGAAAGAGAGTGAGTCATAGTGGTGATTCATTCACTTCATTAATGCTCATTTATTGCTTAATGACTCATGTTAATGAATCATCACAAGATATTTTGTGAAGCATGCTTATTCATTTCCTTTTATGATTTATTGAAAATAAGAATGCTTCATAATATTATGATACACTCTCTCTCTTCTCTCATTATCTCATCTTACATTCTCTCTCCTCAAGCTCTCATCTTCAAGATACTAACCTTAATCCTCATGTGTTGAGATCAAAGGTTTAGTTAGACTAAACAATCCATAACCTTCACTCTTTATCATTCTATCATCTTTGATTAGCAATCAAAGTTGGTTAGTTACCTCAAGTTAGAGGTTTAGCTTGGAGTTTCGCTCTCGGGTGGATCGTCTACTACCTAGAGAAGGCCGAGGAGAACCAAGGAGGACATAAAGAAGAAGGACCGGTTCATTAGGTATAATCCCTAATCTCTTATGTAAAGAAACTCATAAGAATACGGTTTTTAGGGTTTAGCTTCGATTCATGCGGTTAGTCGATGTTCGTTGTTTAACTTGATAGTTTTTTGTAAAATCCGCCTCCCCACAAGTACTGGGGTGTACTACATCGACTTACACATGGTTACTAGCTATTGCATTGCATACCTACTACATATATCACATTGGATCATTGCATTGTAGCTCATTTATATGTGACATGACTTGATACTCATATTTGATACCTATATCACATTGGATCATTGCATTGTAGCTCATTTATATGTGACATGACTTGATACTCATATTTGATACCTATATCACATTGGATCATTGCATTGTAGCTCATTTATATGTGACATGACTTGATACTCATATTTGATACCTATATCACATTGGATCATTGCATTGCAGCTCATTTATATATGACATGACTTGATATACATACTTGATGCACATATCACATCACAATTACTTATATTATTGGTTGAGATTTCCTGTGATTTGTGGATTTGGGAACCGTGCCCTTTTCAATAAGTAATCATTTAAAAACCCGGTTCCCTTGACATGATATTTTGGGGCGCCGCCCCGTGTTTTCTCGGTGCTAGAGGCATGTACTGAGAGAGGGCTGACCCGGACTGATGGATGCCCGATGGATTGATATAGGGCTGACCCTGAATGACGGATGCCCGATGTATTGAGAGAGGGCTGACACGGACTGACGGATGCCCGATGGATTGATATAGGGCTGACCCGGAATGACGGATGCCCGATGTATTGAGAGAGGGCTGACCCGGACTGACGGATGCCCGATGGATTGATATAGGGCTGACCCGGAATGACGGATGCCCGATACAGGATGTTTTACGTGTCGATACTAGACACGAGTATTTATGATATTTGGGTGCCGATGTTGGGCACTCGGGATTCTCAGAGATGTACAAGATTTGAGGGCCGAGGAGAGTGCCGGCGCATGAGCTATTTTGGGAGGTCTGGGTGCATTGAGAAGCCGATTGTATATGTTCCATGTTGACATTCCGTGTAGATATTATATTGCTCCTGCTCAGCATTACTTTTGTACCTCATCCTGTAGATGCATTACCTGTTAGAGCATTTGTACCTCATCTTGTAGTACAGTACCCTATAGAGCACTTGCATGATTATTGCACATACTGCTCACCCCATATTGATATCATCTGTTGGCATATGATAGAGTAGTGTTGTACGTACATGCTCGCGATTACCTTTATATGTTATCTCTATTCACGAGTTGGCAACTCACCCCCGTTGTGCCACAGTGTTTGCAGGTTGCCCTTCGGAGTAGTCGCGGCAGGCTGCTTTGCATCTTTTGACATAGATACCCCCACAGTTGGTGTACTAGCTCTTTTGCTGATAGGTGGGTTTTGTGCGGTATCTGTTTATCTTTCAGTATGTACATTGTTGTATCTAGTATTCTCCATCTACCATGTATGTATTTGACTTAGAAACAGTGTGAGGACGATGTTTTATTATTTTGTATTCTGGTGTCGAGCTCGTTGTGAGCCGGCTGTACTTGCAGTTTATTCTATCTGTGATGTTCCCATTTGTGGATCTCGATCTTCTCTACGGCGTCGTATATTGTTTTCTTAGAGATTGTTACTTAGTTCTTATCATGTTTTTGTTAGTGTTTATGCCCTAGAAGGCCATTACTGTATCATACTAGCTTGTATATTACTTAATGGAAGCTTGGGATATTCACATGTATATAACAGTCTTGCTAAACATGGTAGTATGCTACTTGGTTTTTCTATCTTAATATGTGAGTGTACGTATTGATAGAGCTCTTAGGATCTTGCTTGTCTACCAGCTTTGTGATGGCAGTCACACTAGTGGGGGCTGGGTAGTCTATAAGCACATCCTTATTCAGGTCCCTGGTCGTTGGATTATCGAGACAGAGCATCGATACTCCGGAGTAGACTAGTGTGTACGCTTCTCATCCCAGTTGGGGAGATGGTCTGTCCCACAGCCGTCAGTACGTCGTACTGGAGATAGTATACAGGTGCTCGTTAGGTTACGGGTACACCGGACAGGACTCACAGGGAACTGTTGGTTGGTTTGATACCAGTCGTCAGTGAACAGTTCCCAGGTGACATGAGTACAGCGTAGTCCGCAGACTTGACACTGCTACTTCGCCTCGAGTGTGTCCCACTGTTCTTAGATTGCTACCCTACCACGGCTCAAAGGAGTCGTGCAAACAGGTGGCAGTTGGGTGCAGTCCCGAGCACTTGGAGGCAGTGGCGGTTAGACAGGATTCGTCCCTCCAGGTATTGGGAGTAGATATCGTGCTGTGTCAGAGAGCCATTACGCAAAGTCCCTGGCCAGGGCAAGCGAGATTTGCTGGTAGGTTCCAGTAGTTTCTCAGGGTGTAATGGGCTTCACTCCGACACGACTTATACCGCTATTAGGGGACTGACGCTTGCCGCCCCCCTAGGCCCGATATGCGATAGTCTTGGACGAACGGACCGGACTGTATGGAGATTGTCACATCAGACTCAGTAGGAGTTCGGATGGGTTTACTCATCGGCCTTCTTATCGACAACTACCTGGGGACCGTTACGTACAGCTAGTGCCGCTTGCGGTCTGTGATTAAACCCACTGCCAGCGTAGTAGTCGAGTCTCTAGAGTCCCACACAGAGAGTTTCCTACTCCAGGAGAAACGATATAGAGGTTGCATGGTTTTGCGACAAAGGGTTCGGATGCATACGTGTGTTTACGCACGTACGACTTTCGGACAGTTTTTACCAGTCGGCTTTGGTTTAAGCCAGTTACTGGTATCCGGTTATTGGATTTTTACAGTCTAAAGTTTTTCCGTATTTTTGCGGATCGGAGGGGCGTTCTCGTAATTGTACGAGAAGCTTCTAGAAGATGTGACTAAGGAGGTTACTTTGGATGAGGTTGTGAGTCATTGTGGTGATTCATTCATTTCATTAATGCACATTTATTGCTTAATGACTCATGCTAATGAATCACCACTAGATATTTTATGAAGCATGCTTATTCATTTCTTTTATTCATTATTGATAAATGAGAATGCTTCATAATATATTATGATACACTCTCTCTCCTCTCATTATCTTATCTCATATTCTCTCTCCTCAAGCTCTCATCTTCAAGATACTAATCCTTAATCCTCATGTGTTGAGATCAAAGGTTTAGTTAGACTTAAGCATCCATAACCATCACTCTATCTCATCCTTTCATCTTTGATTAGCAATCAAAGTTGATTAGTTACCTCAAGTTAGAGGTGTAGCTTTGTGTTTTGCTCTCGGGTGGATCGTCTACTACCTAGAGAAGGTCGAGGAGAACAAAGGAGGACACAAAGACGAAGGACTAGTTTCGATAGGTATAATCCCTTAACACTATAGTTTAGTATAGCTATGTGTTCGGTTATTATTTGTTTAGCTTCGATTCAAGCGGTTAGTCGATGTTCGTTGTTTAAACTTGATCGTTTTTGTAAATTCTGCCTCCCCATAAGTACTGGGGTGTACTACATCGACTTACAGTGGTATCAGAGCCTCGCTAAACAATAAATAACTTGATTGCAAATTTGTACGAATTTCGAACGGAAAAACGAAGCCGGAAAACCCTAAAAATGTAAGTTTCTGTCGAATTTAAAACGATGTCAGAAAATTTTTCAGGTGACTTCAGAGAGCTTGACATGACACCAGAAGAACACCCAAGAAAAACAGTCGTCTGAATCGACCATCTCGCCGCGGAACCGCGGCCTCAGCCACTGAGTTGCCGCGCTTCCGCCGCCGAGTTGGCGAGTCAGCGGCCGATTTTTCTTCTGTTGCTTCTCTGTGAAATTTGGGGTTTTCTGGAATATTTAATTATTGCTCAGGTTACTGTTTAACAGAGCAGATTTTGGAGCAATATTGATGTTGTTTATTCGATCGAATTGTACAGTATTTGCATATTGGATTATATCTGTGATTGTTTAATGTGTTCGTAAACCTCCCCTGACTGCTAGTATGTCGGTTGGCAGGGGGTTGCACATTTCTGAAATGGTTATATCTGTTTGTGCATATAAACTGTATTGGACTGTTGTGGTGTATAGCCGGGGTTCGCAATGGGTTATTGATTAATTCATATGTTGTAAATGTAATTTGTTGTAATATTATTTTCGCGGGGCACTTCCAGGTTGCGGTTGTAGCCACCGTTGTATTATTTCTTTTTACTGTTTTTGCTCCTAGGACTGACCCAAGGTAGGGTACACAGACTGCCGGGTGGGTAGTTTGCCGTACCCGTAGGGGTCGAGGGTGGGGTAACGGCTATTCATCACAACTGTGTAATCTGTCTTTTCTTGCAGGCTCAAAAGAAATACAAATTGCTTGCAAATCTAATATTGTTTATCAGTGTTCTGGAATGAATATCATTGCGTCAGACGAATGTAAAATAACTATATTTATGATAGCTATTTAGACGCCACTTATGTTTTACACCCGCGCTAGCCCAGCCCCCGCTCTGTCGTTAGTTAAGTAACCTAACGGGTGATGACGGGACCCCGTGGCGAATGCGGATGGCATAAGAGAACGTTGTATTTTCGTTGTTTTCTGCAATGATAGGTTAATGATGGGACGCATTATCTATAATGCAAAGTAAAACAAAGCAAAGTTTTAATCGTTGGAACAATTTAAAAAGAAACCACTCGGTTATTTTTAAAAAACAGATATTTTTAAATGCGGAGATTTAACCACTCCTTTTAAAAGCTATCAGGTTCCTTCAGTTATATCAAGTTCACTACGTTCACGGTTTCGCCAAAACCAGTCGTAGCCCTCCGTCATTTCATTTGGGTATTCAATAGTATTCAAGCTATGCAGTTTTGGCCAACGTCATGGCATAGTGTTTGGTAGCTGCTGGGTATTCATTTGTTTCATAGATAGATGAGTTGATTTGGGACAGTCGTATTATCATTTGGCCAACGTCAGGGATATATACGAATGGGTTCAAATTAACAAGATAATGATGGGTAGAACTTGACATGTGACTTATGACATTTTGACCAACGCCAAGGTCATAAGAGCATGGGGCAAAAATCCATATCGGGAATTTCTAAAGAAACTGAAATTTGCAAAGAGATGCATACCATTTGGAGTTTGATGAATGTTGGTAGGATTCCTTCAACATTATCATACGATGATATTTGGATCCCGATCCTACTGTGAGTATATGCTACTTATCAGGATATTCGTCGCTTAACGATCAATGCTATAAACCTAGTAGGTGTCCAGAAAAGTGTCAGCAGGGTTACGCCCCCAGAGAAAAGAGGTTATTTAATTAAGGAACTTCGCGAAAGCGTTGGAAAACCTCCCTCGAAGTATCGACACCGGCCTGGCTGAACGGTTAAGCAAGTATTGTACGGTGAGAATAGTCTTGGCTAATTCTTCTTTTATGGTTTGAGGAAGGATTCGAGAAACAGTGAGAGCCATCCAGTTTAGATAAACTAAAAACCACTCTAAACTTGCAAGAGCATCATGCTAAAGAGTTTTCTTCTCTCTCTCCTAATTGCAGCGACCCTGAATATGACTGGACTTAAGTTACTTTTAGAGAAAAATATACTGACGGGGCCAAACTATAAAGATTGGCTGCGGAATGTCAAGATGGCTTTGACCTATGACAAACTGGGGTACGTCCTCACCGCTACAGCACCTGCTGTCCTTGGTCCCAAATCCAGCAATGCGGATAAGGAAATCCGCAAAACCTGGGATTTAGATTGCGCGAGAGCCAAGTGCATCGTGCTTGCCTCGATGAACAATGAACATCAGAGGAGGCACGAGGATATGTCCCTAGATGGCATATTTCTCCATACAAAGGAACTTTATGGAGAGCAATCTCGTATAGCAAGATACGAGACCTCTAAGAAATTGTTTCGAGCGAGGTTGGCTGTCGGGTCATCGGTAGGTGAACATGTCCTACAGATGATTGGTTACATAGAAGAGCTCGCAGACCTTGGGACGACTTTGGATAATGAGCTCTATACAGACCTTGTTCTCCAGTCCCTTCCTCCCACCTACGCCCAGTTTATCCTCAACTTCAATCTTCAAGGAAAAGAAGTTGAACTTGCGGAACTCCTGAACATGTTAAGGAGTGCAGAGGGCACCTTGCAGAAGGCAAGGGAAACACCCGCTATGTTTGTTGGCGGTTCATCTTCTTCCGGGTCCAAGGCTAGGGCCAAAGGAAGGAAGAAGAAGGCCGCACCCAGACCTAGAGGAGGTGTTAGTAACGTGGGAAAAAAGGGAAAGAAAAAGTTTACAGCACCGGTAGTTGGCCCGGATGAATGCTTCCATTGTCACAGGAAAGGGCACTGGAAGAAGGATTGCAAGGCGTGGAACGCCAAGAACCAGGAACCGAAGCAAGCTGTGGCTTCGACTTCAGGTGTGTTTGTAATTGAGAATTGTCTGTCAATCAACTCTGCTTCCTGGGTATTGGATACCGGATCAGGATCTCATATTTGCAATTCATTGCAGGCACTGAGAAACCGTAGAGTGCTGAAGGAAGGTGATATGATCCTCAGGGTTGCTAACGGAGCTAGCGTGGGAGCTGCGTCCGTCGGGGATTATCACCTAGGATTGACGAGTGGACACATTTTGGTTTTACATAACTGTTATTTTGTACCCAGCTTAACGTGTAATATCATATCAGTTTCCTTGTTATCAAATAAAGGTTATGATTTCACGTTTGTAAGAGATGTTGTCAACATCCACCTTAATCATGGTTTGATTGGGTCCGGTACTCTAAATAACGGCATATATGTGTTAAACCAACTCCAAATTTTCAATGTCCAGAACACACTAAAAAGAAAGTCTCCAGATTTAAATAAAGCTTTCTTATGGCATTGTAGACTGGGTCACATCAATGAGAGAAGGTTGACTAAGTTGCATAGAGAAGGATATTTGGACACGTTCGAATATCAAACTTATGACACTTGTCAATCTTGTCTCAAAGGAAAGATGACAAAGACTCCATTCACTGGACAAGGAGTAAGAGCGAGCGAGCTCTTAGGACTCATACACAGCGATGTATGCGGTCCAATGTCTACACATGCGATAGGTGGTTATTCCTACTTCATTACTTTTACAGATGATTTCTCTAGGTATGGATATGTTTTCTTAATGAAGCATAAATCAGAGGCCTTTGAGAAATTCCTGGAATTCAAGAGTGAAGCGGAAAACCAAACAGGCAAAAGTATTAAGACACTAAGATCTGATCGAGGTGGAGAATACTTAAGTGCCGAGTTCCTAGGTTACCTAAAAGAGAAAGGAATTCTCTCTCAGCTTACTCCTCCATACACTCCACAGCACAACGGTGTATCGGAGAGACGGAATCAAACCCTATTGGATATGGTACGATCCATGATGAGTAATACTGAGTTACCGCGATCTTTCTGGGGATATGCGCTAGAATCAGCGGCATATATTTTGAACAGAGTTCCAACCAAAACTGTGCCTACCACACCATATCAGATGTGGAGTGGGAAGAAACCCTATCTTCAGTATATAAGGATTTGGGGATGTCCAGCTTTTGTAAAAAAGCAGCATGTGGACAAGCTCGAGGCACGATCAGTACTGTGTAAGCTTGTAGGATATCCAAAGAACTCCAAGGGATATTGCTTCTATTACGCAGAGGAACAAAAGGTTTTTGTTTCTCGTAATGCCCATTTTCTAGAACAACAAGTTTTAGAAAAGGATACAAATGGGAGCGAAATAGAACTGGAAGAAATTCCAGAACCACAAGCTGCTACTGAAAGTTTGGTAGAACCAGAGGTTCAAGAAGAACAGAGCATTCCCGCACCCCTCCGCAGGAGTAGTAGGCCGTCTCATCCGCCTGAGAGATACTACGGTTTTCTCATAGACGGGGATAGAGAGGATTGCATCATAGATGATGATGAACCTACTGACTTCCAGCAGGCCATCCAGAGCGGCGACTCGGTACGATGGCTAGATGCAATGCGGACCGAAATGGAGTCCATGTACACCAACAAAGTATGGACTTTGGACTTTGCTCCAGATGGGGTAAAACCCATAGGATGCAAATGGATCTTCAAGAAAAAGATTGGTGTAGATGGACAGGTGGAAACCTATAAGGCTAGACTTGTTGCAAAGGGTTTTCGTCAAAGACCTGGTTTGGACTATGACGAAACCTTTTCTCCAGTGGCTATGCTCAAATCCATTCGGGTCCTTCTTGCTATTGCTGCCTTCCATGATTATTAAATCTGGCAGATGGACGTAAAGACGGCTTTTCTGAATGGAAATTTAGAAGAGAGCGTCTATATGGATCAGCCAGAGGGTTTCAATCAGAGTGGGAGCAGCGGGAAAGTATGCAAGCTGCTTAAGTCTATTTATGGACTAAAGCAGGCATCGCGGAGTTGGAACATCTGTTTTGATGAGACAGTCAAAGAATATGACTTTATCAAAAATCCAGATGAACAGTGCATATATAGTAAAGTCGTGGCCAGAAGTGTCGTATTCCTCGTCTTGTACGTGGATGACATTCTATTGATAGGAAATGACATTCCTATGCTACAATCTGTCAAAGGATTCTTGTCACACAGGTTCTCCATGAAAGACCTGGGTGATGCCTCTTACATTCTGGGGATCCGGATCTATCGTGATAGATCCAAGAGGATGTTGGGACTTTCGCAGTCCAGGTATATCGACACTGTACTGAAAAGATTCAGTATGGAAGATTCTAAGCGCGGTAATCTACCGGCTTGTCACGGAATCACCCTCTCCAAAGAGATGTCTCCCAAGACTGATTTGGAAAGGGAACGCATGTCTATTATACCCTACGCTTCTGCAGTAGGCTCTATAATGTATGCGATGTTGTGTACCAGACCAGATGTAGCTTACGCACTAAGCGTGGTAAGCCGGTATCAGTCAGACCCAGGGGAGAAACACTGGATAGCAGTAAAGAACATTCTCAAGTACCTGAGGAGGACTAAGGAGATGTTCTTGGTTTACGGCGGAAAAGACCTCAGGTTGGAGGCCTTTGCTGATTCCGGCTTCCAGAGTGATAAGGACGATTCCAAGTCCATGTCGGGTTATGTCTTTACCCTCAATGGAGGGGCGGTGTGCTGGAAGAGCTCCAAGCAGGACACTGTTGCTGACTCGATGATGGAAGTGGAGTATATAGCTGCTTGCGATGCCGCAAAAGAAGCAGTCTGGATGAAGAAGTTCCTAACAGAACTTCAGGTGGTTCCTACCATAGTTGATCCAATACCTCTGTATTGCGACAACAACGGAGCTATAGCTTTAGCGAAGGAACCAAGGTCTCATCAGAAGTCCAGACACATCTTGAGGCGGTATCACCTGATCAGGGAGATCATTGATCGTCAGGAGATCGAGGTTCGGAGAGTTGCTTCAGAAGAGAACATTGCTGATCCATTCACGAAGGCCCTTCCTCAGATTCAGTTCGAGAGGCTGCTCGAGATCATTGGTCTACGATATGCCAGTACATGGCCCTAGTGCAAGTGGGAGATTGTTAGTGTTTATGCCCTAGAAGGCCATTACTGTATCATACTAGCTTGTATATTACTTAATGGAAGCTTGGGATATTCACATGTATATAACTGTCTTGCTAAACATGGTAGTATGCTACTTGGTTTTTCTATCTTAATATGTGAGTGTACGTATTGATAGAGCTCTTAGGATCTTGCTTGTCTACCAGCGTTGTGATGGCAGTCACACTAGTGGGGGCTGGGTAGTCTACAAGCACATCCTTATTCAGGTCCCTGGTCGTTGGATTATCGAGACAGAGCATCGATACTCTGGAGTAGACTAGTGTGTACGCTTCTCATCCCAGTTGGGGAGATGGTCTGTCCCACAGCCATCAGTACGTCGTACTGGAGATAGTATACAGGTGCTCGTTAGGTTATGGGTACACCGGACAGGACTCACAGGGAACTGTTGGTTGGTTTGATACCAGTCGTCAGTGAACAGTTCCCAGGTGACATGAGTACAGCGTAGTCCGCAGACTTGACACTGCTACTTCGCCTCGAGTGTGTCCCACTGTTCTTAGATTGCTACCCTACCACGGCTCAAAGGAGTGGTGCAAACAGGTGGCAGTTGGGTGCAGTCCCGAGCACTTGGAGGCAGTGGCGGTTAGACAGGATTCGTCCCTCCAGGTATTGGGAGTAGATATCGTGCTGTGTCAGAGAGCCATTACGCAAAGTCCCTGGCCAGGGCAAGCGAGATTTGCTGGTAGGTTCCAGTAGTTTCTCAGGGTGTAATGGGCTTCACTCCGACACGACTTATACCGCTATTAGGGGACTGACGCTTGCCGCCCCCCTAGGCCCGATATGCGATAGTCTTGGACGAACGGACCGGACTGTATGGAGATTGTCACATCAGACTCAGTAGGAGTTCGGATGGGTTTACTCATCGGCCTTCTTATCGACAACTACCTGGGGACCGTTACGTACAGCTAGTGCCGCTTGCGGTCTGTGGTTAAACCCACTGCCAGCGTAGTAGTCGAGTCTCTAGAGTCCCACACAGAGAGTTTCCTACTCCAGGCGAAACGATATAGAGGTTGCATGGTTTTGCGACAAAGGGTTCGGACGCATACGTGCGTTTACGCACGTACGACTTTCGGACAGTTTTTACCAGTCGGCTTTGGTTTAAGCCAGTTACTGGTATCCGGTTATTGGATTTTTACATTCTAAAGTTTTTCCGTATTTTTGCGGATCGGAGGGGCGTTCTCGTAATTGTACGAGAAGCTTCTAGAAGATGTGACTAAGGAGGTTACTTTGGATGAGGTTGTGAGTCATTGTGGTGATTCATTCATTTTATTAATGCACATTTATTGCTTAATGACTCATGCTAATGAATCACCACTAGATATTTTATGAAGCATGCTTATTCATTTCTTTTATTCATTATTGATAAATGAGAATGCTTCATAATATATTATGATACACTCTCTCTCCTCTCATTATCTTATCTCATATTCTCTCTCCTCAAGCTCTCATCTTCAAGATACTAATCCTTAATCCTCATGTGTTGAGATCAAAGGTTTAGTTAGACTTAAGCATCCATAACCATCACTCTATCTCATCCTTTCATCTTTGATTAGCAATCAAAGTTGATTAGTTACCTCAAGTTAGAGGTGTAGCTTGGTGTTTTGCTCTCGGGTGGATCGTCTACTACCTAGAGAAGGTCGAGGAGAAAAAAGGAGGACACAAAGACGAAGGACTAGTTTCGATAGGTATAATCCCTTAACACTATAGTTTAGTATAGCTATGTGTTCGGTTATTATTTGTTTAGCTTCGATTCAAGCGGTTAGTCGATGTTCGTTGTTTAAACTTGATCGTTTTTGTAAATTCCGCATCCCCATAAGTACTGGGGTGTACTACATCGACTTACAGTTTTTAGTAGTGCTTCCTTTAAAACTTCTAACACTTTATACTTTCACTGGTTTGATTTCTGGGTTTTCGGTTCACTTAGTCGCGTTACGCCTGTAGACGTTACGTGGTTAAGTGCCGGTCACGGGCCAAACTTCGGGTCGTGACAAAGTTGGTATCAGAGCGTAGGTTTTACCTTTCGGAGTGTAGGACGACCCTGGTATGATGGAGTAGGTAGCTGCGGCAGGGTAGCGTAGCGTGTGTATATTCCGCGGCATACTCACGACACGGTACTTCGCCTACGCGACCTTAGGACTTGTTGATTTAAATTCCTCCTTGAGTATATACATTCTTGCGATTCGATTTCTGTATCCTTATCGAATCCTGTTGTTTCTGATAGCCAATATGCCGCCAAGGACTACGAGGGCACAGAGAGCGGCCGTGAGGGCCGAGGCTCGAGTTGATTCATCTGAGACAAGGACTAATCCGAGTAGTACTCCTGTTGCATCAGGACAGATTGTTTCCCCTTCGGCAGCTCAGGTTGCTAGACTAGTGGTAGAGATGCAGGGCCTATGCCAGGCGATGAGCTCATTGGTAGAGGTCGTTCGAGCGCAGCGACAGATGGTTGCCACCCCTGTTACCCAGTTGTTCCTGGCGATCATCATGCAGTATTCCGTTCCCTACATAGCACTGGTGGAGGCAGCTCCCGTGTACGAGACACGTCTTCCAGAGACCGTGAGAATTCCGGAACGGTTGTGGAATTATACTAGTGTACCAGCCCAGAGCAGAGGCTTAGGACGAGGACAGCCGTTAGGCTTTCATCCCCAGGCAGGACGGCATTCAGTGCGTAGGTGTTTACGATGCGGAAGCCTTCAACACCTCATCAGGCAGTGTTTCTTCACAGCACGTCAGGGTCGTATTCTGAGACGTCGTGGATGTGGAGGGTTTGCACAGAGGGGTCAGGCTAGTAGAGGAGGAGTTCGGTCAGTCGCAAATGAAGGACAGGCACAAGTTTTCGCTTCAACTCATCGGGACGCGCGAGTATCCGATGTTGTGGTTTCAGGTACTCTTTCAGTTTGTCCTTTGTTGCACACGTATTGTTTGATCCGGATCCTTGTGCTCTTATGTTTCCACATACCGTATGTATCCACACACACCTTGTGCTGAGTTTGAGTAGAGAGTCCGGTTTGCTTGGTCAACCGCTAGTTATGACTACTCCTGCGGGAGAGTCGTTTGTTGCTAGGCACGTGTTCCGATCCTGTACCGTCCGTATCGGCGTGAGAGAGGGTTGCCGGTCGATTTGATCTTTCATGAGATGTTGGACTTCGACGTTCTTTGGGTATGGATTGGTTAGCCACGTGCTATGCTTCTGTTGTCGACCGTGAGGAGACAGTTCGATTTTTGTTTTCCCGGCAAGTCGGTTGTTGTTGTGTTGGGGGACCGTAGTGCCACCCCACACGGTGTGATTTCTTCTGTTCGCGCTGGACAGCTTTTGCGGAAGGGATGTCGGGGATTTCTCGCGTATGTTTGCGGTACTAGGGCTATAGAGGTTCTTTCGGATCAGGTTCCGGTTGGTAGCGAGTTCCCTGACGTGTTCCCTGACGAGCTTCCTGGGCTACCGCCCGATGTGTGATAACTCTTTCTGCTTTGATTTGGTTCCTGGCACGGGACCTATTTCGGTACCGCTTTATCGGATGGCCCCGGCGGAACTTAGAGAGTGGAAGGGTCAGTTGCAGGACTTGCTGGATAAGGGACTTATTGGACCCAGTGTTTCTCCTTGGGGTGCCCCAGTCCTGTTCGTCAAGAAGAAAGACGGCTGTTGCGTTTGTGTTTTGACTACCGCCGGCTGAACAAGGTGACAGTGTGAAATCGATATCCTTTGCCACGCATCGACGAGTTGTTCGACCAGCTTCGGGGGGCAGGATACTTTTCGAGGATCGATTTGCGATCAGGCTACCATCGGCTGCGGGTTCGACAGGAGGACATTCCTAGGACGGCTTTCCGCACACGTTACGGCCATTATGAGTTTTGGTGATGTTGTTCGGACTCACCAACGCGCCAGCAGCATTTATGGGTTTGGTGAACCGTATTTTCCGGCCGTATCTTGATCTGTTCGTTATGGTGGTTATCGACGATATCTTAGTGTATTCTCGGAGTAGAGAGGTGCACGAGCAGCACCTGCGGATTTCGCTGCAGAGCTTGAGGGAGCATCAGCTTTTCGCCAAATTCTCCAATGTATGCCATCTGGCTAGGTTGTGTGGACTTCTTGAGGCACGTGATTTCACGAGATGGTACAGTGTTGACCCGAGGGAGGTCGAGGCAGTTCGGAGTTGGCCTAGACCCACGTCAGTGACGGAGATTCGCAGCTTCCTAGGGCTGGCAGGCTATTACCGGCGATTCGTACAGGACTTCTCTAGCATTGCTACACCTTTGACCAGGTTGACCCGGAAGGGAGTTACTTCGATTGGACGGAGGAGTGTGAGCACAGTTTCCAGCAGCTACGGGCTCTACTGACTACGACACCCGTACTATCATTGCCTTCAGGATCAGGCGGAATTGTGGTCTACTGCGATGCTTCACGAGTGGAGTTGGGATGCGTTTTGATGCAGCATGATAGGGTGATTGCGTATGCTTCGCGGCAATTAAAGAAACAAGAACAGAATTACCTTACTCAGGATCTGGAGATGGCTGCAGTAGTCTTTGCACTCAAGATCTGGCGACATTATCTGTATGGAGAGTCGTGCCAGATATTCACCGACCACAAGAGTTTAAAGTACATATTTCAGCAGCGAGACCTGAACCTTAGACAACACCGATGGATGTAGTTAGTGAAGGACTACGATTGTGAGATCTTGCATCAACCGGGCAGGGCTAATGTAGTGGCGGATGCTTTGAGTAGGAGGCCCGGGGGTAGTCTATCTTGTTGAGCGCAGTACAGAGGCAGCCGTCGGCAGATTGGCAGATCTTATGCGACAGCCGGGTACAGTTCGAGTTTACGCCGACCGGAGGACAGATTGCGCATGTTCGTGCATGCCCACAGTTGCTTGACCGTATATAAGAGGCACCGCACAGTGTTGACCGCTGTTCAGAGATCAGAACACAGATGGGACATGGCGGATTTTCCGAGTTCGTGATCGATGATCAGGGGATACTACGAGTTGGGGCTAGACTGCGCGTACCAGATGCTGAGGGATTGCGGCGCGAGATTCTTGAGGATGCACATCGATTGGTATATAGTGTTCATCCCGGTTCTACCAAGACGTACTACGACTTGAGAGATGTTTACTGGTGGGACGGTATGAAGAGGGACATCGCAGATTTTGTATCGAGATGCCTGACTTGTCAACAAGTCGAGGCTGAGCGTCAGAGGCCAGCGGGAGAGCTACAGCCGTTACCCATTCCGGAGTGGAAATGGGAACAAATATCTATGGATTTCATTGTGAGTCTACCCAAGACTACTCGAGGGTATAACTCCATCTGGGTGATCGTGGATCGTTTGACGGAAGCGGCTCACTTCCTACCGGCGAAAACGCCTTCCGGATTTTCTCAGTATGCCCAGATTTACATTGATGAGATAGTACGACTGCACGGAGTTCCGACATGCATCGTGTCCGATAGAGGCACCCAGTTACCAACCGGTTATGGCAGAGGCTTCAGGAGGCTTTGGGCACTCGTTTGAGTTTCAGCACAGCGTTCCATCCGCAGACCGACGGACAGTCAGAGCGGACCATTCAGACTCTCGAGGACATGCTCAGAGCATGCGTTTTAGACTTCGGAGGTAGCTGGGATCATCATTTGCCTTAGTAGAGTTCTCCTACAACAACAGCTACCAGGAGACCATTCAGATGGCACCGTTTGAGGCTCTTTATGGGAGGAGATGCAGGTCGCCTACTTGTTGGACGGAGCTCAGTGAGAACAGTATCTTAGGGCCACAGGTCGTGAGGAGACGACAGCGAAGATCCAGTTGATTCGCGATAGGATGAGAGCAGCCCAGAGTAGGCAGAAATCTTATACGGACCGTCGTCGACGCAGACTTGAGTTTTCTATTGGTGATCCCTGAGCGAATTGGTGCAGTTGCGTATCGATTAGCCCTTCCGCCCCGTTTTCCAGACGTGCATCCCGCACATCATGTTTCGATGCCCCGCAGATATCTTCATGATCCTTCACATGCGATTCAGCACCCGAGGATCCAGCTTGAGCGTGACCTTTCCTATGCGGAGCAGCCGACAATGATCTAAGATCGACAAGTGAAGGAATTGAGGTCGAAAGAGACATCGTCCATCGAGATATTTTGGCGTGGCCAGAGCGGCGAGGAAGTCACTTGGGAGACCGAAAGCGAGATGATGAAGAGGTATCCCCACCTTTTTGAAGGTGCGTATAGTTAGATTTTTAAATTCGGGGACCGAATTTCCTTAAGGGGGGTAGATTGTAACACCTTGGATTTTCGTTTGATTGTTTTGGTGATAATTAGTAGTCGTGCATGTTTTTATATTTGTGTGTTCATAGGATTTATAGTTATTATTGGTAGTGTTAGCATATTGGAAATTTTCCCTTGTTGAGCACACTTGCACACTTAGACTTTTTCTTGTGACTTGTTAACCATTCTTGTGCATGGTTGCAAACTCTTTTCCCCATCATTTAATCCTTTTCTAAACCCTTTTTATAATTTCAAATAAAGAAAGCAACAAAAGAAAAAGAAAATTCAAATACCATTAAACAAAAGAGCATGGTGGTTAGGTAAACCTTGACTTTTGACCCTCTTTCTCTTCTCTCTTCTCTCTCTTTCCCTCATTCTGAGATTTCCACAGAATTTCCAGCAGCAAAAACTTCATTTTTCCTCCATATTCTCTTCTCTTTTCATTCCCTTCAATTCCCAAACAAATCCTACACTAAAACCACACCTTTTCATCACATAACCTTAGGAAAAGTGAGCTTTTGAGGTGTTTGGGGGAGCTAATCTGCAACTGAGGGAAAAAGCTGGAACCCTTGATGTTTTAAGGTCATTTTAAGGTATAAAATCTTAATCCTAGCACCCAATTTCCATAACTTGTATGTTTAGTTAAGAAATATCACATTTTTGTTCTATTTTAGTGCTTTTGGAGGGGGTTTAGTGTAACATGTTAAAACTTATGTTGTTGTGGCTTGATTAGCTTGTTAACAAGTTGTTAGTGTGTGATTAGACCTAGGTTTGTTCCAGATTTCAGGAAAATACCATAAAGTTTCAATTTAGTGCAAAAGTGGGTTTTTTAACTAGAAATAGGCACTGTAGGAATCTGCTACTACCCGAGACTTTTCAGTAGAAATCTAGATAGTACTGCAGCATGTATGGGAAGAATTGAGTGCACCAACCAAACCTGGGAACCCAATTCCCAAGTCTGGCCGCCAAATATTGCATTCTGGCCGCAATTTGCGGCCAGATAGGGGAGATTTGGGTTGGGGTTTGGGGTGTAGGTCTCTGCTGGTATATGGGTTATTTTGGTATATATATTTTTGCAATATCTTTCCTGTATCAAAATCTGGGGTAGAATACCTATTTTTCCGTATTTTCAACCTTTCGCGACACGCGTGATACGTGTGTGTGGGTTTTGGGTTTCTGCGTATCGCGACGCGTCGGAGTGATTTCAGACACGTAACCACACGTTTTAGCGTATCGCGCACACGCGCGCTTGGTTCGCGACACGAGTTACTGGTTCGGCTTAAATGTCGCGTTTCTGTGATTTCAAGCTTACGTGGGATATATTGTGTAATTATAGGTTCGCAGGCAAGTACAGCGGACGCCACGCAGGAGGGGACACAGGTTGTTGGCTATACCTAGTGGAAGGCTATGGTGAGTAGATTTCACATCTACGGGGATATCGCCCGCATGGCGTTCCACGTCAGGGCTGATAGGACCTTATAGTGTTCCTTATATATATTGCATGTTCATGGTTACTAGCTAGTGCATTGCATACCTACTACATATATCACATTGGATCATTACATTGTAGCTCATTTATATGTGACATGACTTGATACTCATATTTGATACATATATCACATTGGATCATTGCATTGTAGGTCATTTATATGTGACATGACTTGATACTCATATTTGATACCTATATCACATTGGATCATTGCATTGTAGCTCATTTATATGTGACATGACTTGATACTCATATTTGATACCTATATCACATTGGATCATTGCATTGTAGCTCATTTATATGTGACATGACTTGATACTCATATTTGATACCTATATCACATTGGATCATTGCATTGCAGCTCATTTATATATGACATGACTTGATATACATACTTGATGCACATATCACATCACAATTACTTATATTATTGGTTGAGATTTCCTGTGATTTGTGGATTTGGGAACCGTGCCCTTTTCAATAAGTAATCATTTAAAAACCCGGTTCCCTTGACATGATATTTTGGGGCGCCGTCCCGTGTTTTCTCGGTGCTAGAGGCATGTACTGAGAGAGGGCTGACCCGGACTGACGGATGCCCGATGGATTTATATAGGGCTGACCCTGAATGACGGATGCCCGATGTATTGAGAGAGGGCTGACCCGGACTGACGGATGCCCGATGGATTGATATAGGGCTGACCCGGAATGACGGATGCCCGATGTATTGAAAGAGGGCTGACCCGGACTAACGGATGCCCGATGGATTGATATAGGGCTGACCCGGAATGACGGATGCCCGATGTATTGAGAGAGGGCTGACCCGGACTGACGGATGCCCGATGGATTGATATAGGGCTGACCCGGAATGACGGATGCCCGATGTATTGAGAGAGGGCTGACCCGGACTGACGGATGCCCGATGGATTGATATAGGGCTGACCCGGAATGATGGATGCCCGATGTATTGAGAGAGGGATGACACGGACTGACGGATTCCCGATATATATATACTTTATGAGAGGGCTGACCCGGAATGACGGATGCCCGATACAGGATGTTTTACGTGTCGATGCTAGACACGAGTATTTATGATATTTGGGTGCCGATGTTGGGCACTCGGGATTCTCAGAGATGTACAGGATTTGAGGGCCGAGGAGTGTGCCGGCGCATGAGCTATTTTGGGTGGTCTGGGTTGTAACGTTTTGAAAATCGTTTCGGTGAAATTTCGAAAAAATCGGTAAAATAAGGGGGTTTTCTGTAAAAAGTCAAAATACAAATATCTTATTATAAAAATTAAATATACATATTCTAGCTATGTAATTGCTATTATTTGGTGTTTATTGAGCCGCTGGTGAAATTTCAAATTTTCTGAAAAAAATATTATTTTATTATTATTTAAGCCGTCACTAATACATTTAATTAGGGAAAATTACAAATTGGAATGAGTTGAAACAAATTTTGTGCATCATAAAACATTAAATAAAATTTTATCATGTGGTTTTTGGAACGAAATTATTTGCCAAAACGGTTTAGAAATTATTGAAGAAAAAAGGCTTTTTTTAGCGTAAATGGATGTTTGGGGTATTGTATTTATCATTTTTCATCACCCCACACCCGTACCCACACCCACACACCCCCATTTTCCCTCCCCCTTGGCTGAATTCAGCAGCCCCCCTCTCTTGTCCCCACTTGTTTTGCAAAAGAAAAGAAAAGGAAAAGAAAGGATAAAAGAATGTATAAGAATGGGCTTTTGACTTTTCTTTGACTTTAAAACCAACACCCTCTCTCTCTCACTCTCCCACTCACCTCACCCTCCCCAATTTCGGCCAGAAACAGCCCCCCCCCCATTTTCTCCAAGTATCCATCTTCCTTCACCTCCATTTCCTTCAAAAAAAAAATCAACAAAAATCAACACAAACCCTCACAAAATCAAAATCCGACTCCTACCCATTTTAGCTTAGCCCGTATAGCATGGATCCTTGTGAAAAGAGAGCATTTTGGGAGGCCATGGATGCTTGTGGACCTTCATATATTTTTGGGTATAATTCTAAAACTTTTTGCTTAAATTGCTACTTGTTTCTTAAAGCTAATTTAAATTAAGTGTTAACTTGGATATGTGAGTTTAATTGCAAGTTTTGGATTTCAAGTTAGGGTTTGTTGTGGAAATGAGTTGTGTTTGATTGTGCATGGTTTAGTGAAGTGGTTTAACATAATTAGTTTTATAGAAAACTAATCTAGTTGTTAATTACAAGTTGTTACTTGAAAAATTGTGTTAATTTGTTAATTGCTTACTAGGTTTTTGAAATTTGTTAAATTCTTGGGATTAAAAATGTGATTAGGGTTTTCTTGGCTTCATTAACTTTATTAAGTGTGGTTTAATGCTTTGGATCATGCAAATCTAAGCTAGATTGTAGTTTGTGCATTTTTGCTTTGAAATTGTTAAAAAAGGGTATTTTTGTAAACTAGAATATTAGGATTTTTGGAATTTAATGAGATTAAATTCCGGAAATTGTTTATACGACTTATTTAAGATATTTAATAAGTATATTGGCCGCTACTTTCATTTAAATATCATGTTTTGTACAAAAACGGCGAATTGTGCTTGCTAGATTTTCGGAAAAATGACTTTTTGAGTGAAATTGGCGTTTTTGTGAGTTTTAACCTAGTTTATATTAAAATTAGTGTTCGTGAATGTGCAAATGAGTGTGATTGGATTTTTCTCGATGGTTTGACGTTTGTACATCGACATGGAGGGTTGGTTTTACTATTCTTGCGTGCGTAAGCGATAGGTTTGGACCTATGCGTGATACGCGTGCCTATTTGATTTTCGTATGCCGTTTCGATCTCGAATTTAGTTTTAATGCGATATGGTGCGTTATGATATGTAGGTACCCCCATGTGGACTTCGAGACGACAAGCAAGCGCGTGGCGACGTCGACACCGGCGAGCGAGGACCAGGTGAGTAGATTTATATCTACGGGGAGAAGTCGGGTGAATGGCGTATAGCACCCCCGCAGTTCGTGGTGATGTATACGAATACGTATACACACATATATATATATATATATTTTGACTATAATGTGTTTGATATTATCGATGATATAGATATTTGGTGTTCTTGGATGATTTAGTGTCGCGAAACCCTAGAGTAGTGGTCGCACCACACATGCACACACACACCCATACTTGCATACTTTCTTCTTTCATTTGCGCTTATACGGGATTATATTGTTATGTGTTCACATGGGTATGGGACTATGTGTTCACATACGGATTGAGGATGATAGTACTTAGGATTTATGATGAGTCGATGAGAGATGATTTGAGGCCGTGAGATCGGTGATATAGCAGGGTTCGTATCTTAGATACGACATGACGTTGTAGCGGGTCCTTGACGTAGTGTTTCACACACGTCCATGCATACATAGGCGGTATCAGTATGGTACTAGACGTAGATCAGTACCCCGATCATGATATTTGATAAAGAGGATACCAGGTGAATAGTATGATGAATGTGATATTGACCCGTACCCAGATTGGGATGCCGTACGACGGATTTACGTACGAGCTATATTGATGATTGATCCGCACTCTTGATTTGGGATGCCTGATTATAGTTATGGTATCGGATATGATATTACTGAGGCGGGATCACCGACTATACATATACAGGTATGTATATGTATCGACTCAGATGATAGGCGGTTTCCTTACCTGTAGTTCAGCTTGTTAGTTCAGCCGTATAGTTTAGTGTAGTTGTTAGATTAGATGAGACTTCTTTCCTATTTCAAAAACTAACGAATCGTGGGCATTTTTAAAGACAGCTCATGGGAATCTACGGATATTTCAAAAACGACGTATCTTTTCATAAAAACACCGTAGCCCCTATTTTCAAAACCCCATGATTCGTGTTATTTCAAAAGGCACCATTTGTAGGACTTATATTAGTTTAATACTGATTAATTATCGTTGTGTCTAGTATTCTGCTTCCGCACATTATTGCTGTTCGCTCTGCCTCGCATATTTATTCTGCTGCATATTCCATTATTGATATCATGCTGTTAGGACACCAGCACCATTACCGATGATGCGTATGTGCCACGTACACCTACTTGCCGGCTCACACACATCTTCATCGGTAATTGCCATGTCACGTACACTTTAGAGAATATAATTGCTTGACTTAGATTGTTAGCTGGTAGTTTTGACATGATATTAGTGTACTTCCCTTATATGCCATATTAGACATTGTAGTTATTACCTACCACTTCATGCATACTGTTATTCAGTTGTTCATGCCTAGTTCATTATCATTGACATATGCACTTGTGATGATTTCTTGAGATTTATGATATTTCTGGATTTCGGGGAAAGCCGCAAAATTTACAACTTATGATCTTTTAAAATATAAAACGTTGCGGTTTTCTAGTGATGTAAAGTGTCGTCCACCATGAGTTTGCTGTGGTTTTGGAGATCCGTGTCGAGGAGTGGAGGAACCGTCACGGGTACATGGTGGGCCCGGTATGGTACCCCGGGGCAAGAGGAATGTGGTGTTGACGTTGAGCCTGGCTGGGGAGCACTACCTACCGGTGATATTACCAGATGCGTCGGATATCCGGAGGATACCGTCGTGGTCTTGAGATGGATGGCAGGGGCCGGTCCGGACTGACGGCGCCCTAGATATTGAGCTTGAGACATTGATATTTCGAGACAGTGAGATTTATGTTTTGTGTCGATGCTAGACACTGTTGATACTGATTTCATTATGATACCTCAGTTTAAAAATACGAAGGAAATCTCACTAATTTATGAAAACAGTTTCTTCATTTACATGTATTCTGTTTCATGCATTCATACCTCATTCATATGATATATTGCTACCTGAGGCACTGACACAGGCACTTGAGATTATACCCGGGTTAGATATTACCCTAATCATTGTTATAGGCTACGTGTTATTCATATATTTGAGGATATATTATGATAATTGACCTAGGTTGCGTTATTTATGTGATTTCTGTGCGTAGATGTTTTTCTATTCACGAGTTGGCAACTCACCCCCGTTGTGCCCCAGTTTCTTGCAGGTTTGCCGTGCATGTTTCATTACGGCTTTGCGGGCTCAGTTTCATGCGGGTGACTTGCTAGTAGGTGGGTTTTTCTTGTATCGTACCCATCATATTACCTTGTATAATATTATTCCGTTGTACCTAGTAAATTCCATCAACCAAACATGTATTTTTTGAGATAGAGAACAGTGTTGTTTATTCTTTCGACCTTAGAGTCACCCGTTATATTTCTGGTGGTTTTGAGTTTCCTTTTGAGTTTTGATCCTCGCCGTTGGCGTTGTATATTATATTGCTTGTGTGGTTGTGACCGTCGATTGACGAAGAGCTAGCTCCCGCTTGGGGATGCCTTTTTCTTGATTTCGTATACTATTCATGTTGTATCCCGTTTGGGGGCCAGTTTTTACAAAGGAGACTCTGCCGAAATTTTCAGTAAATTTTTGATGTTTTAAAAACCGCATAATTCGGCCTATGCTATTGAAATTACTTGCTTTAAGTTGGTTTTTCCTGCACTCTACTACTTTTCTTGGTTTGGATTTCTGGGTTTTCGGTTTACTTAGATTACGTACGCCTCGAGACGTTCGTAGTTTAAGTGCCGGTCATGTTCCGTACTTTCGGGTCATGACAAAGTTGGTATCAGAGCGTTAGGTTTTAACCTTCCGAGCGTAGGATGACCCTTGGTTGATGGAATAGGTGACTAAAGTAGAGTGACGTACCGTTGGTATGTTCCACGGCATATTTACGACACGCCACTCCACTTATGAAGCCTTAGGATGTACATTTCCTTGTTCAGTATTATATTCCTTCCTGATCTAGCCTCATCGGTACCAGTTTGGTTTTGCTGCTACGGTTACAGCAGGGAGAGCTACGGCTAGAGTTGCGGTCAGCATGAGCTCGTCACGAACGAGGACTGACCAGGGCGAAATTCCGGCGACAAACGATTGCAGAGATGTATCTTTTTACTGTGTTTCCGCGCCACGAGTGTTTGGCGGATCGCCTTTATGAGGTTACTCGGAGGCGCTGATCGACACTAGAGAATTGAGCCAATGATAGAGGCCAGCCAGATTTTGATGACCGTTGGTGTGTTGCTTACTCCTGATGATTGAGGCACTGTTCAGCATGCAGACGAGCGAGCCAGTTGTTGCTGCGAACGACGAGATATCGCCCCAGATGTTGGAGATATTGCAGTATAAGTTGTACTAAGAGATGATAGAAGGTCGCTAGTCATCGAGGATGAATGACTAGGACATGTAGATCGTTCGCCTACCCTGATGCGAGGTCATCAGATAGATTGATTCCAGCTAGAGACGACTTCACGCGGAGACGTTGGGAGTCGACAGAGACGATCGAATGTCAGAAACCTATTGTTCCAAGTTTAAAGTAGTCGGAAAGACATGCAGGCAATTCTATGGTCCCTCTAGAAGAATGAAACCCTAACTCGACTTAATGACCGTGTGAAAGCCTTTGAACCTTAGGGTTTGCGGCAGTTCTGCGGCGCCATTAGTGAGGCTTGGGTTTGCCCTTCTACGGCTGGACCACCGATGCTGTGGTATGTACTCGATACTATTAAACTGTGCCCAAGAGGTTGAGCTCTTGGGGGATTATGAGGTTTTGACGACTCGATCGGATGGCTCGACTTAATTCGGATGCTAGGTGGTGAGATGCATTCTTGGGAGACTCCAGATACGAGGATAGCCGTTGGAGCTCAGTCCATGCAGCCACGACGAGATGAGTCCAAAGCAGACGACATTAGAGAAAAGTGGAGTAAGAGGTTCGCACCAGATCTAGATGAGATGACGTTCCACTTGCCGACATCAGAGATGTGATACGCATGCCGAGGCAGAGTACTGGATATACCTTCCAGAAGGAGTCGCGATGGGTATGCAGTTGTTCCAGAGCAAGATGCAGATATAGGAAAGGACAACGACTTCCGGAAAGTTGGCAGAGACGAGACATGGAAGAGACCGTGAGCAGGATTCCTTCCAGGACACTGCTGCAATGATACTTGCACCCAGGATCAGATGTGTCACGTGCATTCAGAGAGCCAGAGGCCGACGCCAGTGATATGCTGTCTTACGAGTGGTCGCGATGATTGACCAAGAGATGACCAGAGAAGTGCCAGAACGGAATCGTCCCCGTTAGCACACCTGACAGGGCCGATGAGTCGATGGACCGAAAGATTGGTAATTCACAGTGAAGACCTTGACCCAGGAGTGGTCATGGTTACGCACACCAGCAGGCCAGAATTCATGATCATCGACGAGACGTCCCACTAGTGACCGCGACAGTTGGCCCAAGATTCTTAGAGGATGCACTTGAGCGGTACTGTCCCGCCATTATTGATTTCGATATTTTGGGTGATTTATTCGTATGATTTGATTTTGATGATTGAGGATTTACGATCTTTGCACAGTGTTGCACTTGATATCGTTTTCGTGCTTTAGTTTCACATGTTTGTGATTTTACGGTTTTAGACATTTGAGTTGATTTTGTGCGTATGTACGCATACGAATTAGTTTTTGTACTCAGTATAGTTCACATATGCTTGCAGTGCAGTGATACGCATTTTGTGCACTTAGATGCACTGGACTTCGATTTCGATTGTGATACTCGATGTTTGTTTTATGCACCTTGTGCACCTGATTTGATTTTACGCATGTTCGGCGCTTGATATTGGATTTCATGATTTCGTGCATGATGGATGCCCCTGGTTTTGGGTTTTCGCGCATGATTGAGCGCAGGTTTTGAGATACGATTTTGGTGCACACCAGATGCACTAAATCGAGATTCTTCGTGCATGTTAGATGCACCTGATTTTGCAGTCAGGCACACATGTTGCCTACGACAGATGTTTCGTGCACACCCGATGCACTTAGATGTTGTTTCTGTGCGCATGTATGGCACATTCATGGATTTTGATTTCCGTGCGCACCAGACGCACGTAGCATTCATGTGCGTATTTTGGGATTGATTTCGTATAGAGCAGTACGTTTTTATGATATTGCTATGTGTTTTCGTACTGAGCAGGACTAGTCAGAGGACTGTACCTGAATATATTTTTGCATGCATTGATAGTTATTGAAGGGATTTCCAAAAAGCGAGCTATAGCCTCAGTATTTACCTACGTGTCTGATATGACACGAAATGTTTAAAAAAAGGAGACCCTTCTAAATTGTTTCCAAAACGGCGGAACGTACATTTCAAACAAAGGTATATATGTATATAGTTATTTCCTTATGTTAGACGTCCGCCACTGTGCAGTGTTATACGCGTGCACAGCGACATAAAGAGATTTGGCATGCATTTCCTTCAGATACTTACATATATAGATTCGATATTTACATGTATAGTTTCGAGTTATGTCATATTGGTTTTGATTTGGATTTGGCATTGATGTCTTCTCCATGACTCCGATGATTGCGGGATGCTTGACGGAGTTTTGATTTGAGTGATATGCTCATTTTCAAGCGCATGCGCTGCGCTACGATTTGTTTTATGTACTTACAATTTCGGAGCCCCGACGACTTGATGGGTTTTCTTAGATGTTTTAGTATTTGGGGGAGTTTGAATTTAAATTCGGGGACCGGATTTCTTTAAGGGGGGGGAAGATTGTAACGTTTTGAAAATCGTTTCGGTGAAATTTCGAAAAAATTGGTAAAATAAGGGGGTTTTCTGTAAAAAGTCAAAATACAAATATCTTATTATAAAAATTAAATATACATATTCTAGCTATGTAATTGCTATTATTTGGTGTTTATTGAGCCGCTGGTGAAATTTCAAATTTTCTGAAAAAAATATTATTTTATTATTATTTAAGCCGTCACTAATACATTTAATTAGGGAAAATTACAAATTGGAATGAGTTGAAACAAATTTTGTGCATCATAAAACATTAAATAAAATTTTATCATGTGGTTTTTGGAACGAAATTATTTGCCAAAACGGTTTAGAAATTATTGAAGAAAAAAGGCTTTTTTTAGCGTAAATGGTTTGGGGTATTGTATTTATCATTTTTCATCACCCCACACCCGTACCCACACCCACACACCCCCATTTTCCCTCCCCCTTGGCTGAATTCAGCAGCCCCCCTCTCTTGTCCCCACTTGTTTTGCAAAAGAAAAGAAAAGGAAAAGAAAGGATAAAAGAATGTATAAGAATGGGCTTTTGACTTTTCTTTGACTTTAAAACCAACACCCTCTCTCTCTCACTCTCCCACTCACCTCACCCTCCCCAATTTCGGCCAGAAACAGCCCCCCCCCCCCCCCCATTTTCTCCAAGTATCCATCTTCCTTCACCTCCATTTCCTTCAAAAAAAAATCAACAAAAATCAACACAAACCCTCACAAAATCAAAATCCGACTCCTACCCATTTTAGCTTAGCCCGTATAGCATGGATCCTTTTGAAAAGAGAGCATTTTGGGAGGCCATGGATGCTTGTGTACCTTCATATATTTTTGGGTATAATTCTAAAACTTTTTGCTTAAATTGCTACTTGTTTCTTAAAGCTAATTTAAATTAAGTGTTAACTTGGATATGTGAGTTTAATTGCAAGTTTTGGATTTCAAGTTAGGGTTTATTGTGGAAATGAGTTGTGTTTGATTGTGCATGGTTTAGTGAAGTGGTTTAACATAATTAGTTTTATAGAAAACTAATCTAGTTGTTAATTACAAGTTGTTACTTGAAAAATTGTGTTAATTTGCTAATTGCTTACTAGGTTTTTGAAATTTGTTAAATTCTTGGGATTAAAAATGTGATTAGGGTTTTCTTGGCTTCATTAACTTTATTAAGTGTGGTTTAATGCTTTGGATCATGCAAATCTAAGCTAGATTGTAGTTTGTGCATTTTTGCTTTGAAATTGTTAAAAAAGGGTATTTTTGTAAACTAGAATATTAGGATTTTTGGAATTTAATGAGATTAAATTCCGGAAATTGTTTATACGACTTATTTAAGATATTTAATAAGTATATTGGCCGCTACTTTCATTTAAATATCATGTTTTGTACAAAAATGGCGAATTGTGCTTGCTAGATTTTCGGAAAAATGACTTTTTGAGTGAAATTGGCGTTTTTGTGAGTTTTAACCTAGTTTATATTAAAATTAGTGTTCGTGAATGTGCAAATGAGTGTGATTGGATTTTTCTCGAAGGTTTGACGTTTGTACATCGACATCGTGGGTTGGTTTTACTATTCTTGCGTGCGTAGGCGATAGGTTTGGACCTATGCGTGATACGCGTGCCGATTTGATTTTCGTATGCCGTTTCGATCTCGAATTTAGTTTTAATACGATATGGTGCGTTATGATATGTAGGTACCCCCACGTGGACTTCGAGACGACAAGCAAGCGCGTGGCGACGTCGGCACCGGCGAGCGAGGACCAGGTGAGTAGATTTATATCTACGGGGAGAAGTCGGGTGGATGGCGTATAGCACCCCCGCAGTTCGTGGTGATGTATACGAATACGTATACACACACATATATATATTTTGACTATAATGTGTTTGATATTATCGATGATATAGATATTTGGTGTTCTTGGATGATTTAGTGTCGCGAAACCCTAGAGTAGTGGTCGCACCACACATGCACACACACACCCATACTTGCATACTTTCTTCTTTCATTTGCGCTTATACGGGATTATATTGTTATGTGTTCACATGGGTATGGGACTATGTGTTCACATACGGATTGAGGATGATAGTACTTGGGATTTATGATGAGTCGATGAGAGATGATTTGAGGCCGTGAGATCGGTGATATAGCAGGGTTCGTATCTTAGATACGACATGACGTTGTAGCGGGTCCTTGACGTAGTGTTTCACACACGTCCATGCATACATAGGCGGTATCAGTATGGTACTAGACGTAGATCAGTACCCCGATCATGATATTTGATAAAGAGGATACCAGGTGAATATTATGATGAATGTGATATTGACCCGTACCCAGATTGGGATGCCGTACGACGGATTTACGTACGAGCTATATTGATGATTGATCCGCACTCTTGATTTGGGATGCCTGATTATAGTTATGGTATCGGATATGATATTACTGAGGCGGGATCACCGACTATACATATACAGGTATGTATATGTATCGACTCAGATGATAGGCGGTTTCCTTACCTGTAGTTCAGCTTGTTAGTTCAGCCGTATAGTTTAGTGTAGTTGTTAGATTAGATTAGACTTCTTACCTATTTCAAAAACTAACGAATCGTGGGCATTTTTAAAGACAGCTCAAGGGAATCTACGGATATTTCAAAAACGACGTATCTTTTCATAAAAACACCGTAGCCCCTATTTTCAAAACCCCATGATTCGTGTTATTTCAAAAGGCACCATTTGTAGGACTTATATTAGTTTAATACTGATTAATTATCGTTGTGTCTAGTATTCTGCTTCCGCACATTATTGCTGTTCGCTCTGCCTCGCATATTTATTCTGCTGCATATTCCATTATTGATATCATGCTGTTAGGACACCAGCACCATTACCGATGATGCGTATGTACCATGTACACCTACTTGCCGGCTCACACACATCTTCATCGGTAATTGCCATGTCACGTACACTTTAGAGAATATAATTGCTTGACTTAGATTGTTAGCTGGTAGTTTTGACATGATATTAGTGTACTTCCCTTATATGCCATATTAGACATTGTAGTTATTACCTACCACTTCATGCATACTGTTATTCAGTTGTTCATGCCTAGTTCATTATCATTGACATATGCACCTGTGATGATTTCTTGAGATTTATGATATTTCTGGATTTCGGGGAAAGCCGCAAAATTTACAACTTATGATCTTTTAAAATATAAAACGTTGCGGTTTTCTAGTGATGTAAAGTGTCGTCCACCATGAGTTTGCTGTGGTTTTGGAGATCCGTGTCGAGGAGTGGAGGAACCGTCACGGGTACATGGTGGGCCCGGTATGGTACCCCGGGGCAAGAGGAATGTGGTGTTGACGTTGAGCCTGGCTGGGGAGCACTACCTACCGGTGATATTACCCGACGCGTCGGATATCCGGAGGATACCGTCGTGGTCTTGAGATGGATGGTAGGGGCCGGTCCGGACTGACGGCGCCCTAGATATTGAGCTTGAGACATTGATATTTCGAGACAGTGAGATTTATGTTTTGTGTCGATGCTAGACACTGTTGATACTGATTTCATTATGATACCTCAGTTTAAAAATACGAAGGAAATCTCACTAATTTATGAAAACAGTTTCTTCATTTACATGTATTCTGTTTCATGCATTCATACCTCATTCATATGATATATTGCTACCTGAGGCACTGACACAGGCACTTGAGATTATACTCGGGTTAGATATTACCCTAATCATTGTTATAGGCTACGTGTTATTCATATATTTGAGGATATATTATGATCATTGACCTAGGTTGCGTTATTTATGCGATTTCTGTGCGTAGATGTTTTTCTATTCACGAGTTGGCAACTCACCCCCGTTGTGCCCCAGTTTCTTGCAGGTTTGCCGTGCATCTTTCATTACGGCTTTGCGGGCTCAGTTTCATGCGGGTGACTTGCTAGTAGGTGGGTTTTTCTTGTATCGTACCCATCATATTACCTTGTATAATATTATTCCGTTGTACCTAGTAAATTCCATCAACCAAACATGTATTTTTTGAGATAGAGACCAGTGTTGTTTATTCTTTCGACCTTAGAGTCACCCGTTATATTTCTGGTGGTTTTGAGTTTCCTTTTGAGTTTTGATCCTCGCCGTTGGCGTTGTATATTATATTGCTTGTGTGGTTGTGACCGTCGATTGACGAAGAGCTACTCCCGCTTGGGGATGCCTTTTTCTTGATTTCGTATACTATTCATGTTGTATCCCGTTTGGGGGCCAGTTTTTACAAAGGAGACTCTGCCGAAATTTTCAGTAAATTTTTGATGTTTTAAAAACCGCATAATTCGGCCTATGCTATTGAAATTACTTGCTTTAAGTTGGTTTTTCCTGCACTCTACTACTTTTCTTGGTTTGGATTTCTGGGTTTTCGGTTTACTTAGATTACGTACGCCTCGAGACGTTCGTAGTTTAAGTGCCGGTCATGTTCCGTACTTTCGGGTCATTGTTGGAGATAGTGCCCTCAGAGTCAATTATTGGATCACAGGCACGTGATTGCAATGATTGAGGGAGGACCTATCCCGGTAGGACAGTCTTGCTCGAGATGATAGTATGCTATCTGGTTTACCTTTATCATCGTGTACTGCTTTAGGTGACCTGACATGTCGCTATTGCACGTTGTTAAAGCCCCTAGGATTCTTGCTTGACTGCCAGCAGTATGAGGGCGATCAAATACGTGGGAGCTGGTAGTCTATAAGCACATCCTTAAAAGGTCCCTAGTCATAGGAGTTTCGAGACAGGGCATCGATACTCCAGAGTAGACTAGTGTATACAGTCGAGACCCCGACGAGGGGCGGTGGCCGGTCTCACAAGCCATTGGTGTCAGTTGGTTCACCTAAGATGTATACAGGTGCTCATTGGGTTATGAGTACACCGGACAGGACTCGCCGGGAACATGCTAGTTGGTCTTATACCTGACGTCAGATAGCAGTTCCCAGGTGACATGTGTACAGGTTAGTTCATCGACCTGGGGATCGTCATTTGTCTCGTGTGAGTTCCCACTGTACTTTGATTACTACCCTACCACGGCTCAAAGGAGTCGTGCAAACAGGTTTTAGTTGGGTACAGTCCCGAGCCACATGGAGGCAGTGAGCGGATCTTCGGGGGTTTCGTCTCTCCCGGTATTGGGGGTGAGGTCGCGCTGTGTCTAGGAGAGCCATTACACAAAGACCTTGGCCAAGGCAGGAGATTTACTGGTAGGTATTCCAGTAGTATCTCAGGGTGTTCTGGGCTACACTCCGACACGACTTGTACGGCTTTTGGGGGTCTGACTTTTACCAACCCCCTAGGCCCGCCATGCGATGCTCATAGACGAACGGACCGGACTGTACGGATATTGTCACTGACAGGCTCAGTTGGGTGTCGGGGTGAGCTTCCTCATCGACGTCCCTTTTGGTCAATAGCTGGTGGCCCGTCACGTATTGGCTTATACCTCTGACGTGCTAGTGTTTAAATCCACAGCCATAGTATTGACGAGTCTTTAGAGTCCACCACACTTTCAGTTACTCAAGCTTTCGGGCGAAACGCTGTAGAGGCCGTATGGAGATATGGCAGGGTCCGATCAGATACGTGCGGTATTGCACGGATCAGGATCGGACAGTTTGTACTAGTGGCCGTATGGTTATATGGCAAGGTTCGATCAGATACGTGCGGTATTGTACGAATTAGGATCGAACGGTTTTTACTAGCCGGCTTTGGTTTAAGCCGATCCTAGTATAGTACAGTGTAGATTTTGTCTCTTTGCATTTGTATCCGGACGGAATACAGATGCGGGTGTGTATGCACAGTATGGGGTTTTCCTGTAATTTATTACGGGACCAGTTTTTTAGAGTTGCCATTTTGCTTTCCGTTCCGGCCGGTTTTCCTTTGTTCTTTCCCGGCCGGACTTTTCTGATGGAGGGGGTTATTTGCAGTTTCGCAAATAACTCTTTGTGGAGGTCTTATTTGCATAAGGTGTGATATGATAAGCATCTTTGCTTTTCATGCTTTATTGTGATAAGAAAGGATTAGGATTGATGTGTAGTTTAGTGATGATTATGTTTGGATGTGGTCACCCTCCTCCTTTTACTACACTCACCTCCCTTCTTGCTTCATATTAGTTTTTCCTCCACCATTTTCAAAGAGAGAGAGATTATTATCATGGTTGAAGAAAAGAAAAGAAAGAGAAGAAGAAAAGAAGAGAGAGATTATTATCATGGTTGAAGAAGAAAAAAAGAAAGAGAAGAAGAAAAGAAAAGAGAGAAAGAAAAAGATGAGAGCTTCACCATGAGAGTTTCATTCTTGATCTTCTTTCCATGCTAGAAAAATGCAAGCACCATTTTTCTAGTCTTGATTCCTCCATCATCCACAAATGGCAACCAAACCCCAAAAGAGAGACTTTGATTCTACACTATATTCCTACAGCAAATCTTGAGCATGTCGAGTAGCCGGCTTCATGCGCGAGTTGCCTCGGTATAGAGGTGGGAGCCCGTAAAAGTACCCGGCTTCGTGGTGCCCTTTCCGACGAGGAGGAGACGGACGGAGATCCCGCGAGGAGATCGGAGTGGAGATGAGGACCGGAGGACTTGGATCGTCGGTATATCTCTAACCTATCTTGTTAGTTAGCTAGACTAGTTTAATGGTAACGATCCGGGGTTTAGTGCGCGGTGGTGCCGTTTTGCCAAGTCCGCAAAAAAAAAATTAAAGTTTACCACCGTTTCCGCGTTTGGCCGTCGGATTGACGGCCGGGGCGCCGCCGTGCACTTACAGTGGTATCAGAGCCTCGCCATTAACTTCGTCTAGCTTTTGTGTAATGTGTTTTACGTTTCCGATCGAACAAAATCCCGAAAACACGTATTTCATGCACATCAGTTTCTGTCGAATTTGTTTTGAGTCCAAAAATTTTTCTGGTTGTCTCAGAGTGATGTGCAGGGAATTTTAACCATGCTGAAAAAAATTGGTACCATGATCTCACTATTCCGCCGCGCAAGCGCCGCGAAACCCCACCTCGTGCGGCGCTTCCGCCGCGGATTTTACTGTTCACCCCCCCAAATTTTTCCAGTATGTTCCTGAGTTGAAAATGTGGTTTCTGGAATATTAAAATTGGGCCAATTATTTCTGTGAGTGCTACAGTTTTCTTTGAGGCCCAATTGTTAATTGTTTGATCAATCGGAAAATTTTAAACACATTTTTCACAGTATTTACATTATATCTGCGACCGTGAATGTCACTCGATCGGTAAATCCGGTCTAACTGCTATAGCCCGGTTAGACGGATTTGCGAACGTGACTTTCACGTTGATGTTCTATGTTTATGCTGTGATGTTGCGGATCGGTCGTGGGGGATAGCCTGGATGCAATGTTAGTACAGTGTTGTTGTATTATGTACATTTGATATTGCGGGGCGAGCGTCCGACATGTGGACTGCCGTCACTGCCTGATTGTATTATTCTTTTGGGGCACGACCTGGTTGCGGTCGATGTACCCGGTGTATGTATATTTTACTTTCTGTACTAGGATTACCCCGCGGTGGGGTGCACGGATAGCCGGGTTCTAGAGGGCAACAAGCCCGCATCTCATGGCATTGAGACGGAGGGGGCTTCACTCTAGGATTGGCGGGCTATTCGCCGCACTCGTAGGGGGTACAGGTTGACCCAGGAGGGGTGCCCAAGTTACCGGATTCCGTGAAGTGCTGGGTGGTCCATTCACGGCGCTGAAGGGGGCTGCCTCGCTTCAGGTTTTGGCGGGTGACTTGCCGCGCCCGTAGGGGTCTAGGATTTCATTGCACAGGCTATCCACACGACCAGGGGAACGTCGGGTTTCAGTAGTGGCTCTGTGAAACCCGGGGATCCCAGATATCTGTATTGTTCTGTGATGCTGTACATTTCTGTGATGTTGCATTTCTTTTCACGCCTTGAGCGAAATATAATATATTGGTATATATATTAGTAGATGTTGTATATGTTTTGCATCCGCGCTAGTCCAGTCCCCGCTCTGTCGTTAGTTAGCTAACCTAACGGGTAATGACGGGACCCAGTGGCGAATGCGGATGGCATATACGTACGTCAGTATATTTTCGTTCTTTGTGGTGTGATTATTTGATGGGACTGCATTGATTCGGATCAATGCAAGTTTAAAAACAAACCTAATCTGATGTTGTTGGAACACTTTTCAAAAAGCTGTTATTGCAAGGACGTTCACTTTTGTTTTGCATCGTGGTATTCATTTGGAATATCCTGCTCCTCAGTCGACGAGGCAAGGGCCGAGATCCCTTCACCGGGAGTGACCCCTTGGACAGAATTTTGCGTCAGGGCATTAACTTCACTATAGCCGATTACTTTTGCTTTGCATCGCGGTATTCATTTGGAATATCCTGCACCCCATTCTACGGGGAAAGAGCCGAGATCCCTTCACCGGGAGTGACCTCTTTAGCAACGGTTTTCGTCACTATATTTTTAAAAGCTATCCGTTCCTTCGACGATATCAAGTTCTTTACGTTAAAGGTTTTCGCCAGAAACCATTCGTAGCCCTCCGTCGTTTCATATGGGTGGTCAATAGTATTCAAGCTGTGTATGTTGGCCAAAGTCAAAGCACAGTGATTGGTAGCTATTGGGGTATTCATATGCAGCATAGATAGATGCGTTGGTTTGGGACAGTCGTACTGCCATTTTGGCCAAAGTCAAGGGTATGTACGGGTGGATTCAAATTAACCTGGAGAATGACGGGTAGAACTTGACATGTGACTTATGATATGTTGGCCAAAGTCAAGGTCATAAGAGCATGGGGCAGAAATCACATCGGGAGTTTCAAAAGTACTGAAACTTGCCAGATATGCGCATACCTTCTGGAGTGTGATACCGTGAGCGGATTCCGTCACGTTATCATGCGATGATAGTTGGATCCCGATTCCCACTGATGAGTTAGTATACTCCTCGGGTGACCCCGACTAATTCTTCTTTCAGGTTTGGAGGAGAATTTGAGGTACAGTGGGAGGTTTCCAGATTGGATAAATTGGTAACCATTCTGATCTAGGTTAGAGTGCACGCTGAGTGTTTCTTTTCTCTCTCTCTCTGGCAGCGACCATTGACCCGACCCTAAGATTAGGACTCAGTGACCAAGTTGACCGAACCTACTTAACACTGGCTTTTGGATTGTCAGAGTTGCGAACCTCATTGCCACTCCTACTTTTACCCTTTTCTCCAGGACACCCCGTATTACTACGAACATCCACTTCCATTGGACAAAACCATCGTATGGTTAGATACGAACTCGAAGGGATTTATTCGAGGATGGTTTCCGGTTCTGGAGAAAACGGATAGGACTATTCAGTTGTCTTTTCTTTTCACCCTCTCTCAGGTTGCGAGTACTCCTTAGTTTAGGAGTAGTACACCTATTATGCAAATTGGATAGTCTTCTTCCAAACCATAGGCTGGTGCCGACCGGTAGGGAATGAAGAAAACCAGTTAGCCTAAACGGTGTACAGAAGGTATTAAGATTAAGACAAAGCAAGGGATTAGTAAGAGGGCAAAGTAAATTGCAACAGATATTCACGACCAAACCATGTATTCCTTCGCCAATCCTAAATCACCTTTGTATTTCTCCAGGACACTCCGTATCATTACGAAGATCCCATTTTATTGGATAATCCATCGTATGGTTATATACGAACTCGAAAGGAACTCGTTCCAGTTCGGGGATGGATCCTGGTTCAGGAGAAATAGGAATAAAGTACATTCAGGTGTCTTTTATCTTCACCTTCTCTCGCGATGCGAGTGCTCCTAGGATTAGGGCAGTACACCCTTTATGCTTTTTGGATAGTCTTCTTCCAAACCATAGGCTGGTGCCGAACGGTAGGGAAGGAAGAAAACCAATTGGCCTAAAGGGGTGTGCAGAAGGTAATGACTAAAGACATATAAAGGGATTTGGAGAGGTGGCAAAGAATTATATGGTTATAGTTGTGAATCTGGATAATGGTAGAGGCATTACTAAAAATACCAGGATACCCCAACGAAACATTTCAATGTTTCAGTTTCACTGTATACTGTTAATGGAAAACTGATTTCCCGATTAGACACTTACTCCAGGGTATGTATTTGCCAGGTATGATTCTCACATCTGTATGGTTTTACAGATGATGAGTGGGAGTAAGTTATTGGGAATTGGGTGATCATCCTCATTATATCGGGATTCGTTGGAATCAGTGATATTTGAGGAAATCACCTGGGCTGTTTGCCGGTCGGTAAATATTTGGTTTTGAATATCCGCTGTTGTGCACCAATTTCAAATTGATATATCTGTACGTCTATTTTAATAGAGTGAGATATACCTTTTGATATTATGTCGATGACATTTACCTATATCAGTGGATGGTTAGGTAAGGAGCATTAAACAGCGGTGTAATTCTTCTTAACCATAAGTACAGTTTTCAACCTACGACACACAGTGAATGAGTTATCTGACTCAAGGGACTTATACAGAGTATTGTATGTTGTCCAGGGTCCATCAGGACAGAGGGGTTGGTCCTCGTACTGTATTCTGCTTACTTATGACTTCTCTAGTTCTTAGACAGGTGTTTCGTACAAACACAGGGTCGAAGTTTTGAGAAGTTATAGGTATAAGAATAAAGTAGAGAACCAGGTGTTGCAAGTATCGGGATTCTTCAAAGTGATCGAAGATGTAGATACTTGTGTATGGTATTCAGTTGATAGTAATGATAAAGAGAAATTGCTTCTCTTTCAGGTTACTCATAATTGGAAGCATTCCTAAGTTGAGTAACGCTGATCGGCCTCCTTCCATTTAGTTGACATGCACTGGAGATAGCTGCATGATTTGAATCTGGTTCAATTAAATCAGTGCCTCTGGTTCTATATTGGATATAGAACAGTTCATATCTTAACGTTGTTAAGGTACGGGGAGTTGTCTGGCTTATGATTAAAACCAGACTCCGGATAACTCATAGGCACGTTTCTGTAATGGCAGTTTGTGGGTTGACCCAGGCTATGACGAGGGTTGACTTTCTACCATCTGGATGAACAATAGCAGTATTGTTCTAGACTCGCCACAGTTTTATTAAAAATGGATTTTTTCAAAAACAACAGTGGGAGTATGGTAGAACTGGAAGTGATTCCAGAACCGCAAACGATTACTGAAGATTTGATAAGGAACCTAAAGATTCAATCTGATTTGACATTCCATTGGCCACTCCGCAGATAAGGTGGGTAACTTCAGGCACCCAAGAGGTACTTCGGTAGTCTCAAGGACGGTGACAGGGAAGTTCTTGTTTACCCACACTTGCCATTGTTGTTGTTCCAGGCTGCGAGACCCGGCAGGAGGATGAGTATAGCGTCGTTCTGAACTAGCTTCAGAAGTGCACGTGTATATGACTCTGCCAGAGGGTTGTCGTAGTCAGTGGGAGCAGCGGAAGCATTGGTGGACATCAGGCTTATGTCTATTTATAGACTAAAGCAGATGTAGCGGAGATAGATCATCTGTTTCTGATGTGACAGTCATAGGTTTGACGTCATCAGAATAGGGGATGGATCTGTTGAGAAGGTAGTAGGAAGTGATATTCCTATACTACGATCGGTTATACTTTGGTCGTCACACGGTGGTTTCTCCACAAAGGATTTGGACATTATATCAGACATTCTGGTTACTAGATCTATGGTTTTAGATCTAGATTTGGGTGGTTTCCTAATCTGGGTACCTTGACAGCATTCTATGAGTATTTAGAATGGACGACTCCTGGCACGGTAGTGTACCTGCAGGTAATGGAGTCCCCCTCTCTAAAGGTGTCTTATAGACTAAAGTAGAGAGGGATGTGCATGATTGGCAGATCACTTGCTTAGGCAATTGAGTCAATCATGAGATGTCAAGTACCACACCAGATGTTGTTCTTGCACTAGATGCAATAAGTTAATATTGATCCAATCCTGGAGAAACAGTCGGAGGCAGTTTTAGAACATAAGTGGCTGTTCTAGGGATATGATAACGTAAGCCCCATTCGGGAAACAGTTATCATTCCAGGCTTCCAAGGTGACCTGGACGACAAGGAGGTTGTCAGAGTTATAGTTTTTCCCTCTGATGAGGGGCAGTATTTTGGACGGGTGGTCCAAGGCAATACTGAGGGTGGCATGGCGCAGGATACTGATTAAGTTCAGTTGACGATACAGTCTAAGAAGTTTGGATTTGGAGTTCATTTATGAGCTAAGTCCCATCAGACATCCAGACATTCTAAGACAGGTATTGCTCATTTCGGGAGATGGCTTTCTCCGCGAATTTGAGATATAGAGAGACATAGAAAGAAACTTCTAGGCGGATCCACTCACTGAGGCTATTCCTCGACCGCAATAGTTTCACAAACGGGATTTGTGAGACTGACTAGTAGAGGAGTTGGGTGTTCGGTATCACACGGGCTGTGAGTATGCGACATCGCAATAATTAGCCTTGAGTGCAAGTGGGAGATTGTTGGAGATAGTGCCCTCAGAGTCAATTATTGGATCACAGGCACGTGATTGCAATGATTGAGGGAGGACCTATCCCGGTAGGACAGTCTTGCTCGAGATGATAGTATGCTATCTGGTTTACCTTTATCATCGTGTACTGCTTTAGGTGACCTGACATGTCGCTATTGCACGTTGATAAAGCCCCTAGGATTCTTGCTTGACTGCCAGCAGTATGAGGGCGATCAAATACGTGGGAGCTGGTAGTCTATAAGCACATCCTTAAAAGGTCCCTAGTCATAGGAGTTTCGAGACAGGGCATCGATACTCCAGAGTAGACTAGTGTATACAGTCGAGACCCCGACGAGGGGCGGTGGCCGGTCTCACAAGCCATTGGTGTCAGTTGGTTCACCTAAGATGTATACAGGTGCTCATTGGGTTATGAGTACACCGGACAGGACTCGCCGGGAACATGCTAGTTGGTCTTATACCTGACGTCAGATAGCAGTTCCCAGGTGACATGTGTACAGGTTAGTTCATCGACCTGGGGATCGTCATTTGTCTCGTGTGAGTTCCCACTGTACTTTGATTACTACCCTACCACGGCTCAAAGGAGTCGTGCAAACAGGTTTTAGTTGGGTACAGTCCCGAGCCACATGGAGGCAGTGAGCGGATCTTCGGGGGTTTCGTCTCTCCCGGTATTGGGGGTGAGGTCGCGCTGTGTCTAGGAGAGCCATTACACAAAGACCTTGGCCAAGGCAGGAGATTTACTGGTAGGTATTCCAGTAGTATCTCAGGGTGTTCTGGGCTACACTCCGACACGACTTGTACCGCTTTTGGGGGTCTGACTTTTACCAACCCCCTAGGCCCGCCATGCGATGCTCATAGACGAACGGACCGGACTGTACGGATATTGTCACTGACAGGCTCAGTTGGGTGTCGGGGTGAGCTTCCTCATCGACGTCCCTTTTGGTCAATAGCTGGTGGCCCGTCACGTATTGGCTTATACCTCTGACGTGCTAGTGGTTAAATCCACAGCCATAGTATTGACGAGTCTTTAGAGTCCACCACACTTTCAGTTACTCAAGCTTTCGGGCGAAACGCTGTAGAGGCCGTATGGAGATATGGCAGGGTCCGATCAGATACGTGCGGTATTGCACGGATCAGGATCGGACAGTTTGTACTAGTGGCCGTATGGTTATATGGCAAGGTTCGATCAGATACGTGCGGTATTGCACGAATTAGGATCGAACGGTTTTTACTAGCCGGCTTTGGTTTAAGCCGATCCTAGTATAGTACAGTGTAGATTTTGTCTCTTTGCATTTGTATCCGGACGGAATACAGATGCGGGTGTGTATGCACAGTATGGGGTTTTCCTGTAATTTATTACGGGACCAGTTTTTTAGAGTTGCCATTTTGCTTTCCGTTCCGGCCGGTTTTCCTTTGTTCTTTCCCGGCCGGACTTTTCTGATGGAGGGGGTTATTTGCAGTTTCGCAAATAACTCTTTGTGGAGGTCTTATTTGCATAAGGTGTGATATGATAAGCATCTTTGCTTTTCATGCTATATTGTGATAAGAAAGGATTAGGATTGATGTGTAGTTTAGTGATGATTATGTTTGGATGTGGTCACCCTCCTCCTTTTACTACACTCACCTCCCTTCTTGCTTCATATTAGTTTTTCCTCCACCATTTTCAAAGAGAGAGAGATTATTATCATGGTTGAAGAAAAGAAAAGAAAGAGAAGAAGAAAAGAAGAGAGAGATTATTATCATGGTTGAAGAAGAAAAAAAGAAAGAGAAGAAGAAAAGAAAAGAGAGAAAGAAAAAGATGAGAGCTTCACCATGAGAGTTTCATTCTTGATCTTCTTTCCATGCTAGAAAAATGCAAGCACCATTTTTCTAGTCTTGATTCCTCCATCATCCACAAATGGCAACCAAACCCCAAAAGAGAGACTTTGATTCTACACTATATTCCTACAGCAAATCTTGAGCATGTCGAGTAGCCGGCTTCATGCGCGAGTTGCCTCGGTATAGAGGTGGGAGCCCGTAAAAGTACCCGGCTTCGTGGTGCCCTTTCCGACGAGGAGGAGACGGACGGAGATCCCGCGAGGAGATCGGAGTGGAGATGAGGACCGGAGGACTTGGATCGTCGGTATATCTCTAACCTATCTTGTTAGTTAGCTAGACTAGTTTAATGGTAACGATCCGGGGTTTAGTGCGCGGTGGTGCCGTTTTGCCAAGTCCGCAAAAAAAAAATTAAAGTTTACCACCGTTTCCGCGTTTGGCCGTCGGATTGACGGCCGGGGCGCCGCCGTGCACTTACAGTCATGACATGGGTGCATTGAGAAGCCGATTGTATATGTTCCACGTTGACATTCCGTGTAGATATTATATTGCTCCTGCTCAGCATTACTTTTGTACCTCATCCTGTAGATGCATTACCTGTTAGAGCATTTGTACCTCATCTTGTAGTATAGTACCCTATAGAGCACTTGCATGATTATTGCACATACTGCTCACCCCATATTGATATCATCTGTTGGCATATGATAGAGTAGTGTTGTACGTACATCGCGATTACCTTTATATGTTATCTCTATTCACGAGTTGGCAACTCACCCCCGTTGTGCCACAGTGTTTGCAGGTTGCCCTTCGGAGTAGTCGCGGCAGGCTGCTTTGCATCTTTTGACACAGATACCCCCACAGTTGGTGTACTAGCTCTTTTGCTGATAGGTGGGTTTTGTGCGGTATCTGTTTATCTTTCAGTATGTACATTGTTGTATCTAGTATTCTCCATCTACCATGTATGTATTTGACTTAGAAACAGTGTGAGGACGATGTTGTATTATTTTGTATTCTGGTGTCGAGCTCGTTGTGAGCCGGCTGTACTTGCAGTTTATTCTATCTGTGATGTTCCCATTTGTGGATCTCGATCTTCGCTACGGCGTCGTATATTGTTTTCTTGGAGATTGTTTACTTAGTTCTTATCATGTTTTTAGTAGTGCTTCCTTTAAAACTTCTAACACTCTATACTTTCACTGGTTTGATTTCTGGGTTTTCGGTTCACTTAGTCGCGTTACGCCTGTAGACGTTACGTGGTTAAGTGCCGGTCACGGGCCAAACTTTGGGTCGTGACACTTGCTTATTTCTTTCTTGCTTTTTATTACTTGCTTTACATTAATTCTTTACTTTCTTGCACTTAAATTCCATGTACTTACTTACTTGTAATCTTTTATTTTCTTTTGCTCTTTTTGGTTCGTTTTTGTGAATGGTTGTAATTATCGTTGTTAAGAATAAATACGGTATTGTAAGTTAATATTTCTTTGCCCATTTCCTTTTCCCGTTATTTTCCATTGAACTCCGCCCAAACGTTACGCAAGCGCTCCGTTAGGCACCCTACCCTACCAAGGTAACGGTGATTCCTAACCGCGACCGGTTGCGTTCGGTTTGGCCGGAGGTGAAAGAAAGAGACAAGAACGGAAGGACAAGGGTAAATAAGCCGGATTCCACGAATACCGTGCTTAAATCCCCTAATCCACGTTGTTGCCGATTGGTCTAGCTTCAATTGGTCAAGACTCGGCTCAAAGGTTTTGAGTACGGATTTCTTTAGCTTACAATTTCGTATCTTTTTCTTAACAACTTTATACTTGCATATAACACATAGGTTAGAATCGAACAAACATATACACATTCTTTATTGACTCGTCTAAGACAAGAACGGAAATACAACCATCTCCCTGTGGATCGAGCCATGCTCAACTGGCTAGCTACGAAGCGACACCGTCCTGATCGCGGTAAACTTTAGAACTTTGAACATCCGACACGCTCTCCGCGTGCGATCAGATCTCCCTATCCGAGACAGATGATTCAGGTCCTGGGACGGGTGGGGAATTGGTTGTGAGGACATATGATACTTTATCATATGCTAGTGCGATGTTCAAGTTCCTCAACCATTCTTTATTGTTCGGTCCCGTCAGTTTATTTTTCTGTAGTAGAAGCTTAAGTCCCATCATAGGTATCTGCCATTAAGAGAGAGAAAAGAATACACTCAGCGAAGTGCTCTTGCAAAGAATTATATTGTTTATTATCTTATCTAATCGATGTTTCCCACTGCTTTAATCAAATTTTCTTCCAAAACCTGAAAAGAATGTAAGTCCACGGTAGCGCCCCGGCCGTCTAACAGACGCCAAATGCGGAAAAAAAACTTTTTACAACTGGCGCTATCGCGTACTATAACCCGTATCTGCCATTAAAGCTAAACTAACAAATTACATAGTGGGTAGAAGAGTTATACCGAACGATCCGAGTCCTTCGGTCTTCAACCATCATCCCACGTTATGTTGCGGTTGCTTCGATCTCCTGAATCTCCAGTCTCGTCATCCAGGTGGCACCACGTCGACGGATCTTTAAACGGGCTCCCACCTCTGAACCGAGACAACTCAGTCGTCAAGTTTTCTAAAAGAGACGACCAAGATGATGTAGAGAATGAGTAGAACACTTTGTCTCGATTTGTCCAAAGTCATGGACGAACGGTTAATGAAGTTGCCTTTTGGAATCGGGTGATAAGAATTTGAGCTATATGAAATTTCCATATAAAAATCTATCATATTCTTTTCCCTAGTGAGTGTGTGAGAAGAGGAGGGGAGGGCCAGCCATATATAGAGGATGAGGGAGGTGAGTGTAGGAGAGGGGGGGTGACCATTACCATGAATGAAAGAATGAGTCATGAAACACCTTGTATGAACACATTAAAAGCAAACCAATGAACATAAACCTAGTCACTAACCTAGTCACCCTTGCATTAAATGAATAATTAAATGCACTAATGAGTCACTTAATACCTCAACATCCTAGTCATCATCTATAAGCTTCCACACTCATCTCAAGAAATGATAAATCCGTATTAAACCGAATGTTTAATACGGCTGATAGAAAACTTGAATCTGGCAACTTCCAAAAGTGACCCTGAAACGAATTTCAGGATAACTCCGTATCAGTATAAACATACCTGCATTTGTATTACGACCGAATAAAAATGCAACTGAGACAAAGATATTATATTTACACAGCATAATACTCGGATCCGGCTTAAACCAAAGCCGACAAGTATTATCCACCCGAAATATGACACGTGCGTAAACGCACGTGCATTTTCCGAACCCTTCCATAAAACCATATGTCCTCTACAACATTTCGCCCAAACTTGGGAAAGTGTCTGTGCGGGACTCTAATGACTCATCAACACACTGGCACTGGGTATAACCAGTAGCACGTCAGTGGTACAAGCTGTACGTAACGTTTGACTATGTATTGATTGGAAGGGAAGCTGACGAGCGAACTCATCCATAAACCCTACTGAGCCTAACAGTGACAATATACATACAGTCCGGTCCGTTCGTCTATGAGTATCGCATATCGGCCTAGGGGCTGGTAACGTCAGACCTCCAATAGCAGTATAAGTCGTGTCGGAGTGTAGCCCAAAAACACCCTGAGATACTGCTGGAGTACCTACCAGTAAATTTCCTGCCTCGGCAGAGGGCTATGTGTAATGGCTCTCCTAGACACAGCGCGATCTCACCCCCAATACCGGGAGAGATGAATCCCCTGCCGATCCGCTTACTTGCCTCCATGTCGCTCGGGACTGTACCCAAAAAAGACCTGTTTGAACGACTCCTTTGAGCCGTGGTAGGATAGAAATCAAAGCACAGTGGGAACTCACACGAGGCAAATGACGACCTCAGGTCGATGAACTAACCTGTACCCATGTCACCAGGGAACTGTTATCTGACGATATGTATAATATGAACTAGCATGTTCCCGGCGAGTCCTGTCCGGTGTACTCATAACCTAATGAGCACCTGTATACATCTTAGGTGATCCTACTGACACCAGTGGCTTGTGAGACCGGCCACCGCCCCTCGTCGGGGTCTCGACTGTATACACTAGCCTACTCTGGAGTATCGATGCCCTGTCTCGAAACTCCAACGATTAGGGACACTTTAAGGATGTGCTTACAGACCCCAGCTCCCACGTATATGATCGCCATCATACTGCTGGTAGTCAAGCAAGAATCCTATGGGCTCTATCAACATGCAATAGCGAACAAAAGCAAGTATACGATGATAAAGACAAACCTGATAGCATATTATCATCTCGAGTAAGACTGTCATATCGGTATAGGTCCTGCCTCAATCTTTGCAATCACATACCTGCGATCCAATAATTATCTTTGAGGGAACTATCTCCAACAATCTCCCACTTGCACATAAGGCTAATTATTGCGATGTCGCATACTCACAGCCCGTGTGATACCGAACATCCAACTCCTCTACTAATCAGTTTCACAAAGCTAGTTTGTAAAACTCTTGTGTTCGAGAAATAGCCTCAGTGAGTGGATCCGCCCTGATGTTTATTTCTATGTCTCTCTTAATCTCAAGTTCGCGGAGAAAGCCATCTCCCGAATCGAGTAATTCCTGTCTTAGAATATGTCTGAATATCTGATGGGACATAATTCATAAATGAACTCCAAATCCAAACTTCTTTGACTTTATTGATAACTGTACCTAATCAGTATCCAGCACCATTCCTCCCACAATATCCTCTTGGACCACCTGTCCATAATACTGTCCCTCGTCAGAGGGAAAACTATAACTCTGATAATCACTCTGTCATTCATGTCACCTCTGAAGCCTGGAATGATAACCGTCTCCCGATGTCTGCTGCCGTCATCAAATCCGTAGAACAAACACTTATGTTCTAAACTCCTCCCTTATGTTTCTTCAGGATTGGATTAATATAAACTTATCGCATCAAGTGCAAAAAACAACATCTGGTGTGGTACTTGACATTTCATGATTGACTCAATTGCCTAAGCAAGTGATCTGCTAATCATGCACTTCTTTCTCTCCTTTAGTCTCTAAGACACCTTTAGAGAGGGTGACTCCATCACCTACAGGTACACCACCATGCCAGGAGTCATCTATTCTAAATACCATTAGAATGCTGTCAAAGTACCCATATTGGGAAACTACCCAAATCTAGATCTAAAAACATAGATCTAGTAACCAGAATGTTTGATATTATATCCATATCCTTGTGAAGAAACAACTGTGAGACGACCATAGTACAACCGATCGTAGTATAGGAATTTTTCTTCCTACTCTGTGTATGTCATCCTAATACCAGGACATCACACCCTACTACCTTCTCACCTGATCCATCCCCTATTCTGATGAAGTCAAACCCATGACTGTCACATCAAAAATAGATGATCATATCTCCACTATATCTGCTCAAGCCTATAAATAGACATAAGCAACTTGCCCACTATGCTTCCGCTGCTCCCACTGACCACAACAACCCTCTGGCAGAATAATATACACGTACACTTCTAAAGCTAGTTTAGAACGACGCTATACTTATCCTCTTTCCGGGTTTCATAGTCTGGAACAACAGTATTGTCAAGTCTGGGTAAACAAGAACCTCCCTGTCACCGTCCTTGAGGCTACCTGAGTAACTCTCGGGTGTCTGAGGTTGCCCACCATATCTGCGGAGTAGCTAATGGAATGTCAAACCTGATTGAATATATAGGTCTTATTAAATTTTCCGTAATCGTTTGCGGTTCTGGAATCACTTCCAGTTCTACCCTACTCCCACTACTGTTTTCTGAAAAAAAATACATTTTACTAAAACTGTAGCGAGTCAAGAAAAATATCACTATTGATCTTCCAGATGGTAGAAATGTCAACCCTCGTCAAAGCCAAGGTCAACCCACAAACTGCCATTACAGAAACGTGCCTTGAGTTATCCAGTGTCTGGTTTTAAGCATAAGCTGGATATCTCCCCGTACCTTAACATCGTTAAGATATGAACCATTATATATACAATATATAAATAGAGGCACTAATTTAATTGGAACCAGATTCAAATCATGAAGCTGTCTCCAGTGCATATCAACTTAATGGAAAGTGGCTACTCAGCATTTACTCAACTTAGGAATCCATCCAATTATGAGTAACCTGAAAGAGAAACGAGTTACTCAAAACCATTACTATCAACTGAATACCTATCACAAGAATCTACATCTTCGATCTCTTTGAAGACTCCCGATACTTGCGACATCTAGTTCTCTACTTTATTCTTATACCCACAACTTCTCAAAACTTAGACATTGTATTTCTACGAAACACTTGTCTAAAAACTAGAGAAGTCACAAGTAAACAGAACATAGTACGAGGACCTACCCCTCTGTCCTGACGGACACTAGACAACATACAATACTCCGTATAAGTCCTTTGAGTTGAATAACTCAAAACCGGTGCATCGTAGGTTGAAAACTGTACTTATGATTAAGAACTACTCCGTTGTTCAATGCTCTTTACCCAATCGTCAACTGATATAGGTAAATGTGATCGACATAATATCAAAAAGTTATATCTCACTTTATAAAAATAAACGTACAGATATATCATTTTGAAATTGGTGCACAACAACGGATACTCAAAACTATATACATGCCGTCCGGCAAAAACCCAGGCGATCTCCTCAAATATCACCAATTACAACGAATTCCGATATAATGAGGATGATCACCTAATTCCCAATAACTTCCTCCCACTCATCATCTGTAAAACCATACAGATGTGAGAATCATACCTGGTAAATACATACCCAGGAGTACGTATCTAATCAGGAAATCAGTTTTCTTTTAACAATGTACTGAAACATGAAAATGTTTCATAAGGGTATCCTGGTATTCTTAGTAATGCCTCTTCCATAATCCAATTTATGACTTTAACCGTATATTTTATTGCATCTCTCCAAATACCTTTATTTGTCTTTATTCATTACCTTCTGTACACCATCGTTAGGCTAAATGGTTTTCTTCCTTCCCTACCGTTCGGCACCAGCCTATGGTTTGGAAGAAGACTATCCAGTAAGCATAATAGGTGTACCCTCCTAAACCTAGAGTACTCGCAACTTGAGAGAAGGTGATGATAAAAGACAACTGAATAATACCTTATTCTTTTTCTCCCGAACTGGGAAAAAGCAAAGGTGAAAATAGGAGTAGCGATGAAGTACGCGGTTTGATCGTGAATGGTAACAGTCGCAATTTACTTTGCCATCTTTCTAATCCCTTTATCTTGTCTTTACATATTACCTTCTGTACACCCTACTTAGGCTAATTGGTTTTCTTCATTCCCTACCTTTCGGCACCACCCTATGGTTTGGAAGAAGACTATCCAATAAGCGTAATAGGTGTACTCTCCTAAACCATGGAGCCCTCGCAACCTGAGAGAAGGTGATAATAAAAGACAAATGAAAAAACCAATTCTATTTCTACTGAACCTGGATCCATCCTCAAAAAAGTCCCTTCGAGTTCGTATATAACCATACGATGGATCTATCCAATGGAAGTGGATATCCGTAGTAATACGGGGTGTTCTGAGAAATGCAAAGGGTAAAAGAGGGAGCGGCAATGACTTATGCAACTAAGACAATCCAAAAGCCAGTATATTAAGAAGGTTCGGTCAACTTGGTCACTGAGTCATAATCTAGGGTCAGTCAAAGGTCGCTGCCAAAGAGAGAGAGAGAGAAAAGAAACACTCTGCGTGCACTCTAACATAAATCAGAATGGTTATCACTTTATCAAATCAGGAAACCTCCCACTGTAAACTCAAATTCTCCTCCAAACCTGAAAGAAGAATTTGTCGGGATCACCCGAAGAGTAAACCAACTCATCAGTGAGAATCGGGATCCACCTATCATCGCATGATAACTTGATGGAAGCCACTCAAGTTATCACACTCCAGAAGGTATGCGCATGCCTGGCAAGTTTCTTGTATGTTTGAAACTCCCGATATGATTTTTGCCTCATGCTCTTATGACCTTGACGAAAGCCAACAAATCATAAGTCACATGTCAAGTTCTACCCGTCATTATCCAGGTTAATTTGAACCCACCCGTACATACCCTTGACGAAAGCCAACAATGTAATACGACTGTCCCAAACCAACACATCTATCTATGCAAAAAATGAATACCCAGCAGCTACCAAACACTATGCCTTGGCGAAAGTCAACAAACATAGCTTGAATACTACTGACCATCCATAAGATACGACGGAGGGCTACGACTGGTTTTTGGCGAAAAAACCTTTAACGTAATGAACTTGATCTCGTTTGAAGGAACGTGATAGCTTTTTATAAAATATAGTGACGAAAACCTTTGCTAAAGAGGTCACTCCCGGTAAAGGGATCTCGGCTCTTTCCTCGTGGAATGAGGTGCAGGATATTCCAACCGAATATCGCGATACAAAGCAACTTGTAATCGACTATAGTGAAGTTATTACCCTGACGCAAACTTCTGCCCAAGGGGCACTCCCGGTGAAGGGATCTCGTCCCTTGCCTCATCGAATGAGGTGCAGGATATTCTAAACTGAATATCACTATGCAAAACAAAAAGAAACGTCTTTGTAATAACACTTTTAAAATTTGTTCCAACAACATCAAATATAGGTTTGTTTTATCCTTGCATTGATAAAAATTAATGCAGTCCCATCAATCAATCACACCAGAAAAGAACGAAAATAAAATGTATGTATATGCCATCCGCATTCATCACTGGGTCCCGTCATCACCGTTAGGTTACTTAACTAACGACAGAGCGGGGGCTGGACTAACGCGGGTGTAAAACATATACAACATCTAATAGTATATATAACAATATACAATAATCGCTCCAGGCGTAATAATATGCAACATTACAGAAAAGTAATAAGCATCACAGAACAATACAGATAATCTGGGATCCCCGGGTTTCACAGAGCCGCTACTGAAACCTGACGTTCCCCTGGTCATGTGGATAGCCTGTGCAATGACAACAAGACTCCTACGGGTGCGGCAAGTTACCCGCCAAAACATGAAGCGAGGTAGTCCCCCATAGCATAGTGAATGGAACACCCCACACTTCACGGAATCTGGTAAATTGAGCACCCCTCCTTAGGTCAACCTGTACCCCCTATGAGTGCGGCGAATAGTCTGCAAATTCTAGAGTGAGGCCCCTTTGCCTCTCAAAGCCATGAGATACGGACCCGTTGCCCTCCAGAACCCGTCTATCCGTGCACTCCGTCACGGGATAAACCTAGTACAGAAATAAAAATATGTACAACGGGTACATCGACCTCAACCCGGTCGTGCCCCAAAAGAATATTATACAACAGGCAGTGACGGCAGTCCACATGTTGGACGCTCGTCCCGCAATATCAAATGTACAAATAAATCCAAACTGCACTATCATTGCACCCTGCTATCCACCACGACAAATCCGCAACATCACAGCACAACACAGAACATCAACGCGAATGTCACGTTCGCAAACCCGTCTAAAAGAACTATAGCAATTAGACGCGGTTTACCGCTCATATGACATTCTCGGTCGGGGATATAAAGTAAGTACTGTAAACTAACACGTTTAAATTTCAATCGACCCAATATCCCACAGTGGGCCCCATAAACATCTACTGTACAGAAACAAAAACTGGGCCCAAAAGAATAGTACCAAAAACCACAATTTCCAAAATAAAGCTCTTGGAAAAAGTTGGAGCACTGTTCCCACAAACAAGCCGCGGATCCGCGGTCAAACCCTAGGTTTGACCGCAGATCCACGGTGGTCTTGTGGGATCACGTGCCCATATTTTTCTAGAATGCTTACAAAAGCCTGCATAGTTTTCTGCGATATGTAAAATTATATTTAGGCTGTTTTAAAAATCGACAGAAACACCGAACTGAAAAAGTGTAGTTTTTGAAAATCGGTTCGATCGATGTTTTAAACGCGTTAGCACAAGTTTGTAAAGCTTAATGGTGAGGCTCTGATACCACTGTAAGTCCACGGTAGCGCCCCGGCCGTCTAACAGACGCCAAATGCGGAACAAAAACTTTTTACAACTGGCGCTATCGTGTACTATAACCCGGATCGTCCATTAAAGCTAAACTAACAAACTACAAAGTGGGTTGAAGAGTTATACCGAACGATCTGAGTCCTTCGGGCTTCAACAATCATCCCACGCTTTGTTGCGGTTGCTCCGATCTCCTGAATCTCCAGTCTCGTCGTCCAGGTGGCACCATGTCGACGGATCTTTAAACGGGCTCCCGCCTCTGAACCGAGGCAACTCGGTCGTCAAGTTTGTTAGAAGAGACGACCAAGATGATGTAGAGAATGAGTAGAACACATTGTCTCGATTCGTCCAAAGTCACGGACGAACGGTTAATGAAGTTGCCTTTTGGAATCGGGTGATAAGAATTTGAGCTATATGAAATTTCCATATACAAATCTATCATAATCTTTTCCCTAGTGAGTGTGTGAGAAGAGGAGGGGAGGGTCGGCCATATATAGAGGATGAAGGAGGTGAGTGTAGGAGAGGGGGGGTGACCATTACTATGAATGAAAGAATGAGTCATGAAACACCTTGTAAGAACACATTAAAAGCAAACCAATGAACATAAACCTAGTCATTAACCTAGTCACCCTTGCATTAAATGAATCATTAAATGCACTAATGAGTCACTTAACACCTCACCATCCTAGTCATCATCTAGAAGCTTCCACACTCATCTCAAGAAATGATAAATCCGTATTAAACCGAATGTTTAATACGGCTGATAGAAAACTGGAAACTGGCAACTTCCAAAAGTGACCCTGAAACGAATTTCAGGATAACCCCGTATCAGTATAAACATACCTGCATTTGTATTACGACCGAATAAAAATGCAACTGAGACAAAGATATTATATCTAGACAGCATAATACTCGGATCCGGCTTAAACCAAAGCCGACCAGTATTATCCGCCCGAAATATGACACGTGCGTAAACGCACGTGCATTTTTCGAACCCTGCCATAAAACCATACGGCCTCTAAAACGTTTCGCCCGAACTTAGGAAAGTGTCTATGGGGGACTCTAATGACTCATCAACACACTGGCACAGGGTATAACCACTAGCATGTCAGAGGTACAAGCTGTACGTAACGTTTTCCTATGTATTGATTGGAAGGGAAGCTGACGAGCGAACTCATCCATAAACCCTACTGAGCCTAACAGTGACAATATATATACAGTCCGGTTCGTTCGTCTATGAGTATAGCATATCGGCCTAGGGGCTGGTAACGCCAGACCCACAATAGCAGTATAAGTCGTGTCGGAGTGTAGCCCAAAAACACCCTGAGATACTACTAGAGTACCTACCAGTAAATCTCCTGTCTCGGCCGCGGGCTATGTGTAATGGCTCTCCTAGACACAGCGCGATCTTACCCCCAATACCGGGAGAGACGAATCCCTTGCCGATCCGCTCACTTGCCTCCATGTGGCTCGGGACTGTACCAAAAAAATACCTGTTTGCACGACTCCTTTGAGCCATGGTAGGGTAGAAATCAAAGCACAGTGGGAACTCACACGAGACAAATGACGACCTCAGGTCGATGAACTAACCTGTACACATGTCACCAGGGAACTGCTATCTGACGATATGTATAATATCAACTAGCATGTTCTGGGCGAGTCCTGTCCGGTGTACTCATAACCTAATGAGCACCTGTATACATCTTAGGTGATCCTACTGACACCAGTGGCTTATGAGACCGGCCACCGCCCCTCGTCGGGGTCTCGACTGTATATACTAGCCTACTCTGGAGTATCGATGCCCTGTCTCGAAACTCCCATGACTAGGGACACTTTAAGGATGTGCTTACAGACCCCAGCTCCCACGTATATGATCGCCATCATACTGCTGGTAGTCAAGCAAGAATCCTATGGGCTCTATCAACATGCAATAGCGAACTAAAGCATGTATACGATGATAAAGACAAACCAGATAGCATACTATCATCTCGAGTATGACTGTCATATCGGTATAGGTCATGCCTCAATCATTGCAATCACGTACCTGCGATCCAATAATTGACTTTGAGGGCACTATCTCCAATAAAGAAAACTAGCCAGGATTAATTACATTCTACAGTTTCGCTAACCGGTCAGCCATGCTAGTGTCGGTACTTGAGGGAGGTTCCCCATGCTTTCGCACGGACCTAATTAAAGTAAACCTCGTTTTCCCAGAGGTCAAACCTCGTTAACACCTTTCAAGACACCTACTGGATCAGCTAATTGTAAGGTGCAAAATTCTCCTGGAAGTAACACTTACTCACAGTGGGCTAGGGATCCAACTATCATATAGATGGTATGCAATCTCATTGCAAATTTCAACTCTTGAAACTCCCGATATGGTTTTTACTCCTTGTTACTTATGACCTTTGCTATGGTCAAAATATCATAAGTACTAGTCAAGTTCTACCCGTCATTTCGAGATCAACTAGACCTACCCATATGAACCTTGACAATGTTCACCATAATCACATGAATGTCCTAACTGATCGCATCATATGATTTGTAGGAAGACATCACTTAGCTACAGTACACTATGCCTTGACTATGATCAAAATACGCAGCACGAATGCTATGTACTCTTCTTCCTAAAATGACGGAGGGTTGCGGATGGTTTTTATGAAAACATTTAACGCTTTGAACTTGATCTCGTTATAGAATCAAAACAGTTTTAGAAAAGGAGTGGCTTAAGCTCCGCATCTTTTGAAACTTGTATTTTTCATAAAAAGGCCGAGTGGGTTTCAAATCTGATTCTACATCTTTTAGGTTTCTTTTTCTTTACATCAATCTCATTAATGTAATCCCATCATTTAAGTTCCTAAGCCATCACAGAAAATAGAACGTACACTTATGTCATCCGCATTCGCCACAGTGTCCCGTTATGCACCGTTAGGTTACTTAACTAACGGCATAGCGGGGCGGGACTAGTGCGGGTGTAAAACATAAGTAACGTTTATTATATATCATATATAATATAATAATTCATTCGTCTCAGATACTAAGTAATCACATTACATAATATCAACAACAGAAGCACATATGAAAATAAAAGGATATCTAGGACGTCTGTATTTTGTATTTAGCCAACAATAGAAAATACGGATTCTACGGTCGTGATGAATAGCCAAGCCCACACCCCTAGACCCCTACGAGAGCGGCAAGTGATTCTGCCAATTCTAGAGTTTAGGAGACCCGGTCTCGACTCCTCGAGATGGCCTTCCACTGAACCCTAGAACCCGGTCACTTGTGCTCCCCTCCTTGGGTCTATCCTAATGCGGAAAAGTAAATAATATACAATGATAGAAACATCTTCCTCATCCCGAAAGTGCCCCAAATAAAAGAATATTACATACAATTGATTTATACATGAATGAAAATAAAACTCGCATCTCACATAAAAACCCCGGCTATTCAATCGCGACAATCCTGCACATCATATCTTAGAAACACATAATATCTCATATCATCAACGTAAGAAAGTATGCGTATCCCGATTGTCGTTGATGTATAGCAACGAAGCCGGTGATACCCTACCTACTACGCTTACGGTCACAGAAAATAAAGTGTAAAACTACAACATTTGGAATCCACAATCTCTTTAGACATCGTAAATCCGAAATATCACATACTTCGCATTTCATGCTTAACTATATGAATTCCACATATTGTATCACATTCCAGATAAATAGACAGTATTAAACTTTCCGATCGAATAATCAAATACCCAAGATTTCCTGAATAGCTCAACACTTGAGCGGAGTTCAAAAATCCCAGAACATGTCACAGTAGCAGTGGTCCAGCCGTAAAAGGGTCAAGCCAACGCCTCACATTTGGCACGCCGTACTGCCCCAAACCCTAAGGTTTAGAGGCAGTTCAGACGGTCAAATAATTGAGCTAAGGTTTGTGTTCTTCTAGAGGGTCCACCACATTACTTGAACGTTTTTCCGAAAGATTTAAACTCGAGAAAAAATCAACACTTGAAAGTTTTTCATGCCGGGAAAAAATGAGTTAATGATATCCGTTCGAACATTTTAATACTTTCTAAATTACCCGAAAATAGAACGAAATTAAATTTTCCGATCGAATCAACAAATTCAAAATAATCCTCAGAACACTCAACACTTGGGTCAGATTAAAAATACCCAAAAATATATTCAAGCAGCTACGGACATTACTGTTCAAAAAAGATGCCATAATGCTTCTGTACGGCCGCGGATGCACGGCTAGAGCAAGGTATGGCCGCGGTTCCGCGGCGGTTTGTACGGATTATGGCGTCATTTTTTACAGTTATGCTTATATTTCCCTGCTGAATTTTTTAAGTATTTTCAATTCAGAAAAAATCACAGTTTTAAAAAATGTCCAGAGAAGGGTCTAATTCCGTGTTTCGTGGTTCGATCGGAGTTTTAACTTCGCCTAAACTTCGCCTAAATCTCTAGCTTGGCTCTGATACCATTGTTGGGTTTACCTAGCACCTCATCAAGGGTTTAGAAGCATCATATATGCCAAAATCAAAATTTTAAGGTGCTAAGTGAACTTGCAAAGAATCATAACTAGAAATTTAGGGTTTCTTTTGACTAAGCATCACATGCAAAAGAAAAAGTATCACTAAGAGTAGAGATTACAACCTTCGTAGACCTCCCTTGGTGACTCCTTGGCACTTTAAGAGTTTGGAACGGATTGATGGAAGCCTTCCTTGTCCACGAAGATCAACACGAAGTCCCTTTGCCCAAAGCTCCTTGCTTTACTTGATACGTTAATGAAGTAGAGCAAACACCCTACACAAATGGGCTAGATGTGTGTAGTATGATGATGTGGTTTGTATTCTATAATCAAAACCCTTTCTTTTTATCAACTTCACTCAAAGAAATTTTCAAGAGAGGAAGAAGAAGATGGTGGCTAAGCTTGAGCTCAAAAGAAAAATGATATGAGTGAATTATTGAAATGAGAAAAGAATAATCCATATTAATCCTTCTCACATCAACCATGGTTAGCAATTATCTAGATCTTTATCAAATGAGTTAAAAGGCAAAAGGATAATTAACTCAATGTTAAAAAGTGGTTGAAGCATGGTCAAAGATGATAAACATTAACCATGTATGAATTAACCTTTCCTTTTATTAAAAATGATAAATAAATAGATAATTGCTACAATATAAGTCTTGCATTGCTACCAAATATGTATCAACAACCATGAAACAATGTATGTATGTATGTGTCCCTGCACATCATCATGTGCATACATGCATGCATACAAAAATAGAAAAAGGGTTTAATTAAATAATTAATCTAAAAGTCATTTGTTAAATCAACACTTGATTTTACAAACCGGTCATATCACATATGACCCGACCAATCGAGCTTAGCACAACATCAACTCCCAATACCGGGAGAGACGAAACCCCTCCTATCGCACATCGCCTCCATGTGCCTCGGGATTGTACCCAAAGTCCACCTGTTTGCACGGCTCAGTAGAGCCGTGGTAGGATGGATATTGTAGGGTTCCTAGGCACTCTTGTGAAGGTTCATAAGGCATCAAACATGCCCGGATAAAATTTTAGACGTGCCGAACAACCCAAAGCCGGGATCTTTGCTAGATTATTAGGGTTTAGCATGCAAGATAATATCTTTTTATCTAAGTGTGAGGGATTACAACCTTTGTAGTCCGCTCCTTCGCTTCACAAGCTCCGAGTAGAAGTCCCTTCGCCGCGATCCTCGATCTCCCGGACTCAAGAGAGGCTCCACGACTCGAACGATCCATGCTAGCTTGAAGTGTTCCGAATCTCCGATGATCTACGTCGAAGTTGCAAAAACCCAAGCTTTCTTACTCTAAAGAGATGAAAACCCTAATCTCATGGGCTAAATGAGATGAGGATGAGGGAGTAGTAATTATGCTTTCTTTTTAATTCACTTTCTCACAATTTATCATCACAAATGGAATTTCTAGTGAGCTCAAAATCAAGAGAGAAGAAGATGATAATGGAAATGATAATTCCTTTTGTGATGAATAGAAAAGAAATGTATATGATTGATTATTGAACCATGGTCAAGGATGATAGGCTAAGAGTTTGTAGAGAATAAACTAGAGTTAGGGTTTGGTTAGGTTAGAAATGAGTCATCAAGAAATATCAACCATAATATCTTAACCAAGACAAAAGGAAAAGCTTCTAGAATGTGCAAGAAGAAGCTAACCCTAATCAAACCCTAATCCCATTTAATCGTCCTTAAACATGTTAATAATAAATCATATCATGTCACAATAATATATATCACATATATATTATATATTTGCAACAAAAGAAAATAATACAATTAACATATATTGCATATATATCAATGTATTAATCCGGTGAGAAAATGAAATAATAAAGCGAGCCAATATTAGATAATGTAATAATATATCATATATATTATTATACATTAAATCATCGAATCAACACTTGATCCGACGATCCGGCTATATCGAATATTACCGACTAATATATCATGTACCGATTCATCGAATCAACACTTGATCCGATGTCCCATTTCATATCTATATATCGCGAGAATATAATACGGTATCTCATATCGCATTATTCTCGGTCCTGCACATATCACATATGTGCCTCTACTCCGTTTCGCCTGAGCCAAGAAACCTCTATGTAGAACTCTAAAGAATCGTCAATACGCCGGTAGCAGGTGATGATCATATCAAACACCCACAAGCTTCAAGCGGTCAGCTAAATGTAACAGCCATCCAGGTATTGAGCAATCAGAAGATCAACGAGCTAGCCTGTACGTTCTCTTGTGAATCCAATCAGTAACACTCTCGTACAGTCCGGTCTGTTCGTCTGATATGTCGCATATCAAGTCTAGGGGTGGTAAACGTCAGACCCCAGTAACCGATAAGTCGTGTCGATGTGTGGCACATAACGGGTCGAGAAACTACTAGTAACACTTACCAGTTAATCTCTATATCAGCCCTGACCAGGGACTTCCAGTTATAGCCAATCGAACACAGCACAACATCAACTCCCTATACCGGGAGAGACGAATCCCCTCATATCGCTCATTGCCTCCATGTGATTCGGGACTGTACCCAAAAGCCACCGTTTTGCACGCCCACTTGGAAGTGGTAGGGTGGAAATCAAAGCACAGTGGGAAAAACACAAGACTCTATGACGATCTCGGGTCTACAGACTACCCTGTACCAGTGTCACCGGAGAACTGCCATCTGACGTGTGGTATATCACCATCTGGGAGTTCTCGGCGAGTCCGTCCAGTGTACCCAGTCTCCACTGAGCACTCGTACACCATCTCCGATGTCAAACACCGATGGATATGGGATCATCCATCGCCCATCATATGGGTCAAGATGCGTATACGCTAGTCTACACTGGTGTATCGATGCCCTGTCTCGATATACCCTCGACTAGGAACAGTTATAAGATGTACTCATCGACTACTATGGCCCCACTAGTATGATCTCATCATAATCCCAGTAGTCGAGTACAGATCCTAAGGGCTTTATCAACATGTGAGAGAAAAACAGTAAACCAATACAAGTCAACATGTTAAGATAAAGTGAAACCAAATAGCATACTATCATGACGAGCAAGAAAGTCCTCTCTGTATATATCTAAGCATCCATCATAATATACATCATATGTACAACAATGGCCTCTAGGGCATATGCCTAACTAACAATCTCCCACTTGCACTAAGGCCAGCTGCTGTAGTATCTCATACCTAGCATCCCGAATAATCTCTCAAACTGTATCTAGGGAATAACCTTCGTGAATGGATCCGCAGTGTTGTCCTTCGTATCTACTCTCCTGACCTCGATCTCCCGGCGATCAAGTATCTCCCTGATCAGGTGATACCGCCTCAGAATATGTCTGGACTTCTGATGGGATCTGGGTTCCTTGGCCAAAGCCACAGCTCCATTGTTATCGCAATACAGAGGTATTAGATGCTCAATGGATGGAACCACACCAAGTTCACTAATGAACTTCTTTATCCAGACAGCCTCCTTGGCAGCATCGTTGGCAGCGATGTATTCAGCCTCCATCGTCGAGTCTGCAACGGTATCCTGTTTGGAACTCTTCTTACATACCGCCCCTCCATTGAGGGTAAAGACAAATCCCGAGTGCGACTTAGAGTCGTCCTTATCACTTTGGAAGCTGGAATCGGTAAAGGGCTCCACCTGGAGTTCTTCGGTACCATACACCAAGAACATCTCCTTAGTCCTTCGTAAGTACTTGAGAATGTTCTTCACAGCTGTCCAGTGACTCTCTCCAGGATCTGCTTGATACCGACTCACTACACTTAGTGAGTATGCTACATCGGGTCTGGTACATAGCATCGCATATATGATAGAGCCTACTGCCGAAGCATAGGGTATCCCTTGCATGCGAGCTCTCTCCGAATCAGTCTTGGGAGACATCTCTTTGGAGAGAGTGAGTCCAGAGATCGTGGGTTGGTTCCTACGCTTGGATTCTTCCATACTAAACCTCTTTGGTATGGTGTCAATGTACCTGGATTGGGACAATCCCAGTATTCGTTTAGATCTATCTTTATAGATCATGATACCCAATATGCAGGAGGCATCACCTAGATCTTTCATTGAGAATCTTTGTGATAAGAAGAGCTTGACTGATTGCAGCATAGGAATGTCATTTCCTATCAAGAGTATGTCATCCACGTACAATACGAGGAAGACAACCTTACCCTCTGCTACCTTCTTATAGATACAAGGTTTATCTATATTTTTGATGAAGTCAAACTCTTTGACTACAACATCAAAACAGATGTTCCAACTCCGCGATGCTTGCTTTAACCCATAAATGGATTTAAGCAGCTTGCACACCTTTCCGCTGCTCCCACTATCTACGAAGCCCTCTAACTGAGTCATGTCCACGCTCTCTTCTAAATCACCGTTTAGAAAGGCGGTCTTAACATCCATTTGCCAGATTTCGTAGTCATGGTATGCAGCAAAAGCAAGTAAGATCCGGATGGACTTAAGCATAGCCACTGGAGAAAAAGTTTCGTCATAATCCACACCTGGTCTTTGACGAAATCCTTTTGCTACAAGTCTAGCTTTGAAAGTCTCAACCTTTCCATCTACACAAAATTTCTTTTTAAAGATCCACTTGCTCCCTATGGGTTTTACCCCTTCAGGAGCATTTTCCAAAGTCCATACTTTGTTGGTGTACATGGATTCCATCTCAGATCGCATTGCATCCATCCATTTCACAGAGTCACCACTCGTGATGGCCTGCTCGAAACTAGTCGGGTCATCATCGTCCATGATGCAATCCTCGCTTCTACCATCAATGAGAAAACCGTAGTATCTCTCAGGTGGATGAGAAACCCTACTAGATCGGCGGAGAGGCTGGGGTTCGTCGGGTACTACTGAATCCTCTGGTTCCACTAAATCATCAGTCGTAGTTTGTGTCGCTGGAACCTCTTCCAGTTCTACCTCATTGCCATCAATTTCTTTCATAAGAAAACCCTTTTCTAAAAAGGTGGCATGTCGAGAAACAAACACTTTTTGTTCCTCGGAGTGGTAGAAGATATACCCTCGCGAATGTTTGGGATATCCAATAAACTTACATAAGACAGATCTTGCCTCGAGCTTGTCCGGATTTTCTCTTTTGACATAGGCTGGACAACCCCATATCTTAATATACATAAGAGATGGTCTCTTCCCTTTCCATATCTCATATGGAGTGGTAGGTACTGATTTGGTAGGAACCATATTCAATAGATGTATGGCTGTCTCAAGCGCATACCCCCAGAAGGAAATAGGTAACTCAGCCTCGCTCATCATAGAGCGCACCATATCTAATAGGGTGCGATTCCTCCGCTCAGATACACCGTTGTGCTGTGGTGTATAAGGAGGAGTAAGCTGAGAGAGAATCCCATTCTCTTTTAGATAATCTTGGAACTCACTGCTTAAGTATTCACCTCCTCGATCAAATCGAAGGATCTTATTACTTTTGCCCGTTTGGTTCTCTACTTCGTGCTTATATTCTATGAATTTCTCAAAAGCTTCAGACTTGTGTTTCATCAGAAACACATGTCCGTATCTAGAGAGATCGTCAGTGAATGTAATGATGTAGGAAGAACCGTTCCTGGCATGCGTAGACATGGGACCGCATACATCACTATATATTAGTCCTAAGAGTTCAGTAACTCTTTCTCCGTGTCCACTAAATGGAGCTTTGGTCATTTTTCCTTTGAGACATGAATGGCAAGTATCATAAGATGATAACTCGAACGGATTCAAATAACCATCCTTATGTAACTTAGCTAGTCGTGTCGCATTGATATGACCAAGTCTACAATGCCACAAGAAGGATTCGTTCATTTCTGAACTTTTCCTCTTGTGTGTGTTTTGTATATTGAGGACTGTATTCTGATTTAGAATGAATATGCCATTATGTAACGAGCCTGATGCAATCAACTTTTGATCTAGGAATATGTTCATAACATTATCCTTTACTACAAAATTATATCCTTCTTTACTTAATAAAGAAACTGATATAATATTGCACATCATGTTCGGTATATAATAGCACTCATTTAGAATCAGTGTATTACGACTTGGTAATACAAGGTGATATTCACCAACTGCTTTGACTACAATACTTGCACCGTTCCCTACTTGGACGGAATGATCACCTTTTCCCAGTTCTCTACCTTTTCGTAGCCCGTGTAATAATTTACATATGTGGGATCCTGATCCGGTATCTAATACCCAAGACGTAGGGTGAACTGAGAAACAGTTCTCAATAACTAACACACCTGAAGAAGATGCATCAACATGCATGTTCTTTTGGGCGGCTTGAGAATCCAGATATTCTCCTGTTTCCTGTTCAGTCTTATAACTCTTATAAGAAAGAACGGGTCCAACGTTTCCTTGCTCAGTACAATAATCAGGTTCAATCAATACATCCATATTATTATCTTGATTATGGCCTGACATGGTCACTACCTGGAGAGAGAGAGAAGAAAACACTTTAGCGTATGCTCTTGCAAGATTAGATTAGTTATTATCTTATCTAATCAGGATGTCTCCCACTGTTTTTATCAAATCTACCTTCAAACCCTAAAAGGTAAGATTAGCCGGGATTAATTACACCCTACAATTTAGTCAATCTTTCAGCCAGATCAGTATCGGTACTTTGAGGGAGGTTCCCCGTGCTTTCGCACGGACCTAGTTAAAGAAAACCTCGTTTTCCCAGAGGCGTAACCCCGTTAACACTTTTCTAGACACCTACTTGATCAGCTAATTGTCCTGTGTAAAACTCTCCCAGGAGTAACTCTTACTCGCAGTGGGTATCGGGATTCAACTATCTAATAGGAGGTATGCAATCTCATTGCAAATTTCAACGCTTGAAATTCCCGATAATATTTTGCCCCTAGCATCCCATGACCTTGACGAAGGCCAAACTACCCATATGGCGCTAGTCAAGTTCAACCCGTTCATTTCTTGATTGAATTAAACCCACCCGTACGACCCTTGACGAAGGCCAAACTACGCCGTACGAATACCCTAATCCAATCGCATCGTATGCTAACAGATAAGTACTAGTTAGCTACCGTACACTACGCCTTGACGAAGGCCAAACTACCGTAGCACGAATACTAAGTAGTATTTATCTGAAATGACGGAGGGCTACACAGGTTATCAGAAAAACCCTGAGTGTAATGAACTTGATATCGTCGTATAATCATGTGTTTTCGAAAAGGAGTGTTTTTTAGGCTTTTCTTAGTTTCGCTAAAGGGGTCACTCCCGGTGAAGGGATCGTCGGCCCTTTCCTTATCGAATAAGGTGCAGGATATATCATATATACCGCTGTGCAAAGCAAAACTATAAAAGCAATCAAAAGACAAACCGAGTTTTGTAGCATCTGCCAGTTTCGCTAAAGAGGTCACTCCCGGTGAAGGAATCTCGGCTCTTTCCTCATCGAATAAGGTGCAGGACATATCATATATATCACTGTGTAAAGCAAAACTGTAGCTACCCTTTTTATAAAGTTTTGATTCTACAACATCTTTAGGTTTCTTTTCTTTTATTAATCTCATTAATAAAAATCCCATCAGCTTATGCTTCCTAAGCATCACAGAAGAAACGAAAGCAGTAATATTTATATATCAGCATATATATATAGTATAAGCATTCGTCTCAGGCAGTAATATGATCTCATCACAGAACATTGCAGCAGAAGAACATATATGAAATATTGGATATACTAGGACGTCCGTGTTTTCAATACGAGGCTGTATAAAACACGGATTCTACAGTCGCGATGAATAGCCAAACCCACATCCCTATACCCCTACGAGAGCGGCAAGTAACACTGCCAATTCTAGGGTTAGGAGTCCCGGTCTCGACTCCTCGAGATGGCCTCCCACGGGACCTTAGAACCCGGTTATTTGTGCTCCCCTCCTTGGATCCATCCTAATGCGGAAAAGTAAATAATATACAAGGGTGACATCAACCTCATCCTGGAAGTGCCCCAAATAAAAGAATATTACATTACAAATGAATTTTACATGAATGAAAATAAAACCCTCATCTCACATAAAACCCCCGGCTATTCAGAACACGACGATCCAATATAACATATCACAGCAACACATAATATCACATATCATCAACGTAAGTAAATATGCGCATCCCAATTGTCGTTGGCATATAGCAACGAAACCAGCGATATCACATATTAAACTTACGGTCACAGAAAAGAAAGTGTAAAACTATAACATTTGGAATCCACAATCACTTTAGACATCGTAAATCCGAAATATCACATACTTCGCATTTCATGCCTAACCCTATGAATTCCACATATTGTATCACATTCCAGATAAATAGATAGTATTAAACTTTTTGAACAGATAATCAAATACCCAAAATTTCCTAAAGTGCTCAACACTTGAGCGGAGTTCAAATAATCCCAGAATATGTCACAATACCGGTGATCCAGCCGTAGAAGGGTCAAGCCAACGCCTCACATGTGGCACGCCTTACTGCCCCAAATCCGAAGGTTCAAAAGGCAGTTCAAGACGGTCACATAATCAAGTTAAGGTTTGTTGTCTTCTAGAGGGTCCACCGCTTAACTTGTACAATTTTTCCGAAAGATTTAAACCCGATAAAAATTCAACACTTGAAAGTTTGCCGTGCCGGGATAAAGTGGGTTAATGATATCCGTTCAAACAGTTTAACAGTTTCTAAATATCCGGAAATAAAAATGAATTTAAATATTCCGATCGAATCTACTATTACAAAACAAACCCCTGAATACTCAACACTTAAGTCACTTTAAAAATACCCAGAATCATCAACAAGCACCTACGGATATTATCATGAAGCCACGTGTCACAAATCCACTAAACCGCGGCGGAACCACTGCGGGAACCTGCTTCGCGCGGCGGTTCCGCGGCGGTTTAGTGGATTTGTGGGCCCGTGTTTCATAGTAATTCTTAGAATTCCCTGCCGATTATTTTAGGTATTTTTAATTCAGAAAAATCCCAGATTTTCAAAAATTTCCAGAGAGGGGGTAAATTTTGTCGGTTCGGGTTCGATCGGAGTTTTAACTTCGTAAACACGACGCCTAATGCTCTAGCTAGGCTCTGATACTACTGTAGGGTTCCTAGGCACTCTTGTGAAGGTTCATAAGGCATCAAACAAGCCCGGATAAAATTTTAGACGTGCCTAACAACCCAAAGCCGGGATCTTTGCTAGATTAATAGGGTTTAGCATGCAAGATAAAATATTTTTATCAAAGTGTGAGGGATTACAACCTTTGTAGTCCGCTCCTTCGCTTCATAAGCTCCGAGTAGAAGTCCCTTCGCCGCGATCCTCGATCTCCCGGACTCAAGAGATGCTCCATGACTCGAACGATCCATGCTAGCTTGAAGTGTTCCAAATCTCCGATGATCTACGTCGAAGTTGCAATAACGCAAGCTTTCTCACTCTAAAGAGATGAACACCCTAATCTCATGGGCTAGTTGAGATGAGGATGAGGGAGTAGTAATTATGCTTTCCTTTTAATTCACTTTCTCACAAATGGAATTTCTAGTGACCTCAAAATCAAGAGAGAAGAAGATGATAATGGAAATGATAATTCCTTTTGTGATGAATAGAAAAGAAATGTATATGATTGATTATTGAACCATGGTCAAGGATGATAGGCTAAGAGTTTGTAGAGAATAAACTAGAGTTAGGGTTTGGTTAGGTTAGAAATGAGTCATCAAGAAATATCAACCATAATATCTTAACCAAGACAAAAGGAAAAGCTTCTAGAATGTGCAAGAAGAAGCTAACCCTAATCAAACCCTAATCCCATTTAATCATCCTTAAACATGTTTAATAATAAATCATATCATGTCACAATAATATAAATCACATATATATTATTTATTTGCAACAAAAGAAAATAATACAATTAACATATATCGCATATATATCAATGTATTAATCCGGTGAGAAAATGAAATAATAAAGCGATCCAATATTAGAAAATGTAATAATATATCATATATATTATTATACATTAAATCATCGAATCAACACTTGATCCGACGATCCGGCTATATCGAATATTACCGACTAATATATCATGTACCGATTCATCGCATCAACACTTGATCCGATGTCCCGGTTCATATCTAAATATCGCGAGAATATAATACGGTATCTCATATCGCATTATTCTCGGTCCTGCACATATCACATATGTGCCTCTACTCCGTTTCGCCTGAGCCAAGAAACCTCTGTGTAGGACTCTAAAGAATCGTCAATACGCCGGTAGCAGGTGATGATCATATCAAACACCCACAAGCTGCAAGCGGTCAGCTAAACGTAACATCCATCCAGGTATTGAGCGATCAGAAGATCAACAAGCTAGCCGTGCGTTCTCCTGTGAATCCAATCAGTAACACTCCCGTATAGTCCGGTCTGTTCGTCTGATATGTCGCATATCAAGTCTAGGGGTGCTAAACGTCAGACCCCAGTAACCGATAAGTCATGTCAATGTGTGGCTCATAACGGGTCGAGAAACTACTAGTAACACTTACCAGTAAATCTCTATATCAGCCCTGGCCAGGGACTTCCAGTTATAGCCAATCGAGCACAGCACAACATCAACTCCCTATACCGGGAGAGACGAATCCCCTCCTATCGCTCATTGCCTCCATGTGATTCGGGACTGTACCCAAAAGCCACCGTTTTGCACGCCCTCTTGGACGTGGTAAGGTGGAAATCAAAGCACAGTGGGAAAAACACAAGACTCTATGACGATCTCAGGTCTACAGACTACCCTATACCAGTGTCACCGGAGAACTACCATCTGACGTGTGGTATATCACCATCTGGGAGTTCTCGGTGAGTCCGTCCAGTGTACCCAGTCTCCACTGAGCACCCGTACACCATCTCCGATGTCGAACACCGATGGATATGGGATCATCCATCGCCCATCATATGGGTCAAGATGCGTATACGCTAGTCTACTCTGGTGTATCGATGCCCTGTCTCGCTATACCCTCGACTAGGAACAGTTATAGGATGTACTCTTCGACTACTATGGCCCCAATAGTATGATCTCATCATAATCCCAGTAGTCGAGTACAGATCCTAAGGGCTTTATCAACATGTGAGAGAAAAACAGTAAACCAATACAAGTCAACATGTTAAGATAAAGTGAAACCAAATAGCATACTATCATGAAGAGCAAGAAAGTCCTCTCTGTATATATCTAAGCATCCATCATAATATACATCATATGTACAACAATGGCCTCTAGGGCATATACATAACTAACAGATATCAAAGTACAGTAGGAGGACACACAAGACTCTATGACGATCTTGGGTCTACAGACTAACCTGTACCAGTGTCACCTGAGAACTACTATCCGACGATAGATATAATACCATATAGGAGTTCTCTATGAGTCCGTTCAGTGTACCCAGTCTCCACTGAGCACCCGCATACAATCTTTGGTGTCACCTCAACAGATGGATATGGGATCATCCATCGCCCATCATATGGGACAAGAATAGTATACGCTAGTATACTCTGGAATATCGATGCCCCGTCTCGATACACCCACGACTAGGAACAGTTTAAGGATATGCTTATAAACTACACATGCCCTACTAGTATGATCTGCATCATAGTCACAGTAGTCAAGCAAATATCCTGAGGGCTTTATCAACATGTGCAAATGAATAACAGCATGATCAAATCAACATGTCAAGATAAAGTAAACCGGATAGCATACTATCATGTTGAGTGAGAAAGTCATCTCAATCCATATATACATGTCCAAGCATCCACTATACATATAATGGCCTCTAGGGCATACATATATCTAACAGCAGATATGTTACCGCGCTTGGAATCTTCCATACTAAATCTCTTTAGTACGGTCTCTATGTACCTGGACTGTGAAAGTCCTAGTAATTTCTTGGATCTATCTCTGTAGATCTTGATCCCCAGAATGTACGAGGCATCACCTTGGTCTTTCATGGAGAACCTTTGTAATAAGAATAGCTTGACCGATTGTAGCATAGGAATGTCATTTCCTATCAAAAGAATGTCGTCCACGTACAAGACTAGGAACCCGACAATTCGTCCTACAATCTTCTTATAAATACAAGGCTCATCTTTGTTCTTGATGAAGTCAAAGTCCTTGACTGTCTCATCAAAATAGATGTTCCCGCTCCGCGATGCTTTCTTCAATCCATAAATGGATTTGAGTAACTTGCACACCATCCCGCTGCTCCCACTGTCTATAAAACCTTATGGCTGAGCCATATAAACGCACTCTTCTAAACTTCCGTTTAGAAAAGCCGTTTTTACGTCCATCTGCCAGATCTCATTGTCATGGAAGGCAGCAATGGCAAGCAGGATCCAAATGGATTTGAGCATAGCCATTGGAGAAAAGGTTTCATCATAGTCCACTCCTGGTCTTTGACAAAAACCTTTTGCAACGAGTCTAGCCTTATAGGTTTCCACCTGCCCATCTACACCAATTTTTTTCTTGTAGATCCATTTGCATCCAACGGGTTTTACCCCAGGCGGAGCAACTTCCAGGGTCCACACTTTATTGGTGTACATGGACTCCATTTCAGATTGCATAGCATCCAGCCACTTATCAGAGTCCCTACTGATAATGGCCTGCCTGAAACTAGTAGGATCATCTTCTTCCAAGTTGTAATCCTCTCGATCCCCATCTATGAGAAAACCGTAGTATCTCTCGGGCTTATGAGAAATCCTACTAGATATGCGGAGTGGCTGAGGTTCATCCGGGGTTATTGAATCCTGAGGTTCCACTGAGTCTTCAGTCACAGTTTGTCCCTCTGGAATTTCTTCCGGTTCTACCATGCTCCCACTAATTTCTTTTGCAAGAATCTATGTTTCCAAGAAAACAGCATGTTGAACAACAAACACCTTCTGTTCCTCGGTGTGGTAGAACAGTTATCCATAACTGTTCTTTGGATATCCGACAAACTTACATAAAACTGATCGACCCTCTAGTTTTTCTGGTTTAGTCTTTTTAACATAAGCCGGACAACCCCATATCTTAAATTTTTTATGATATGGCTTCTTACCATTCCACATCTCAAATGGTGTTTTAGGCACGGACTTGGATGGAACGTGATTCAACAGATGTGCCGCCTTTTGAAGAGCATATCCCCAGAATGAAAGAGCCAACTCAGCATTACCCATCATGGAGCGAACCATGTCCAATAGGGTACGATTCCTATTGTCCGACACACCGTTGTGCTATGGTGTATACGGAGAAGTAAGCTGAGAGAGAATTCCATTCTCTTTTAGGTATTGTAGGAATTTCGTGCTTAAGTATTCCCCTCCTCTATCAGATCTGAGGATCTTGATACTTTTGCCAGTCTGGTTCTCTACTTCGCTTCTGAATTCTGTGAATTTCTCAAAAGCTTCAGATTTGTGTTTTATAAGATACACATATCTGAATCTTGAGAGGTCGTCAGTGAATGTGATGAAGTACGAGAACCCACCCCTTCCATGTATAGACATCGGACCACATACATCACTGTGTATAGGTCCCAAGAGCTCTGCTGCTCTTTCTTCATGCCCGGTGAACGGGGATTTGGTCATCTTCCCTTTGAGACAAGACTGACAAGTTTAATAAGATGAAAATTTGAACGTATTCAAGAGTCCATCTTTATGCAACTTACATAGTCTTTTCTCTCCGATATGACCAAGTCTACAATGCCACAAGTAGGATTCGTTCGTATCTGAACTCTTCCTCTTACGTGTGTTTTGTACATTGAGAACTGTGTTTTGATTTAGAACGTAGATACCATTACACAGTGTACCTTCTGCAACCAGTACCTTATCAAGGTAAATGTTCATGATATTTCTATCAAGAACAATTTATATCCGTCTTTATCAAGTAAAGAAACTGATATGATATTGCAAAGCATGGAAGGTACATAGTAGCAATTGTTCAAAATCATAGCATTACCATTTGGCAGTACTAGGTGATATTCACCGACGGCTGCAACATTAACTTGTCCTCCATTCCCTACTATGAGGGACATATCACTAGGTCCTACTATCCTACTTTTTCTCAGTCCCTGCAATAAATTACAGATATGAGATCCTGATCTGGTATCGAGTACCCAGGAGGTAGGACTGACCGAAAAACAGTTCTCAATAACAAGAACACCTGAAGAAGACGCAACAGTATGTTTCTTCTTCAATGGGTTTATCAAGGAATTCAAACTTTCCTCTTTCCCTTGCTCATACTCACGATAGTTGTCGTAAGTTAGAGTCGAACCGACGTTTCCCAGCCCCGAATAAGAAATCAGATCGGTAAAGCGATACATTTTATTATCTTGATCAGGGCGTGAAATGGTTGCTACCTGGAGAGAGAGGGGGGGAAACACTCAGCGTGTGCTCTTGCAAGATTAGATTGGTTTATTAATTTATCTTATCAGGATGGCACCCACTATTTCCTCAAATTCTTCTTCAAACCCTAAAAGAAGAACTAGTCAGGATTAATCGCACGTCACAATACTTGCTTAACCTTTTAGCCAGGATGGTGTTGGTACTTCGAGGGAGGTTTTCCAACAGTTTCACGAAGTTCCTTAATTACGTAACCTCTTTTCCCTGGAGGCATAGCCTCGCTAACACCGTTCTAGACACCTACTTGGTTTATAGCATTGATTGTTAAGTGAAAAAATCTCCCAAGAGTAATCCAACTCACCAGTGGGATCGGGATCCAACTATCATTTTGTGATGCACTAGATGGAATCCACTCTAGTTACCACACTCCAGAAGGTATACTAAATATGCAAGTTTCCTGTATGTTTGAAACTCCCGATGTGGTTTTTGCCCCTAACGACCTATGATCTTGACAAAGTCTACAAATCATAAATTGCTAGTTAAGTTCAACCTGTCATTATCTTGATTACCCTAGACCCACCCGCATAAGCCCTTGACAAGGTCAACAAGGCTATGTGACTGTCCTAGTTAATCTCATTTTGTGCTACAAACAAACACCACCCAGTTACCATTCACTACGCCTTGACAAGGTCAACAAACGCAGCACGAATACTGAGTAATGTCCGTAGGAAATGACAGAGGGCTACGGCTGGGTTTTTGGCGAAAAACCCGTTAACGTAATGAACTTGATATCGTTGAAGGAACCTGAGTAGTTTTGTAAATATATAGTGGCGAAAACTTTTGCTAAAGAGGTTACTCCCTGTGAAGGGATCTCGGCTCTTTCCTCGTCGAATGAGGTGCAGGATATTCCAAAATAAATACCATGATGCAAAGCAAAAATTAATCGACTATAGTGAAGTTATTACCCTGACGCAATCTTTTATTCAAGGGGTCACTCCCGGTGAAGGGATCTCGACCCTTACCTCGTCGAATGAGGTGCTGAATATTCTAAACTGAATACCACTGTGCAAAGCATAGGAGAACGTCTATAATGTCAGTTTTTAAAGCTTGGTTCCAACAACATCTTTTAGGTTTATTATCTTGCATTAATCAAAAGTAATGTGGTCCCATCAATTTGTAACCTATCACACCAGAAAAGAACGAAAATAAAATGTACGTATATGCCATCCGCATTCACCACGAGGCCCCGTCATCACCCGTTAGGTTACTTAACTAACGACAGAGCGGGGACTGGACTAGCGCGGGTGCAAAACATATACAACATCTACTAGTATATATAACATTCGTCCTAGGCATGATAATAAACAACATCACAGATAACAATATAGAATGGTGGATATTCTTGGAGCCCCGGGTTTCATTTGAGCCACAAATAAAACCCAACGTTCCCGGTCGTGTGGATAGCCTGTGCAATGAAAACCTGTACCCTCTACGAGTGCGGCGAATAGCCCGCCAGTTCTCGAATGAAGCCCCCTCCGTCTCAGCGCCTTGAGATGCGGGCTTTTTTCCTTCTAGAACCCGGCTATTCATGCACCCTACCGCGGAGTAATCCTGATACAGAAAATGAAAATAATATATACAAGCGGTGACATCGATCTCAACCCGGTCGTGCACCAAAATAATATACAACCCGACAAAGACGGCAGTCCACATGTCGGACGCTTGCCCCACAATAACAAATGTACAAATGAATTATAAACTTTATTTCTAACAGTGCACCACATGCTATTGTTAGTTATATGTATGCCCTAGAGGCCATTACTGTACATACGATGTATATTGTAGTGGATGCTGGGACATATATAGGGAGGACTTTCTTGCTCGACATGATAGTATGCTATCTGGTTGCACTTTATCTTAACATGTACTCTTATTGTCTCTATGTTACATGTTGATAAAGCACTTAGGATATGTATTCGACTACTGAGACTATGATGAGATCATACTAGTGGGGCCACGGTAGTCGACGGGTACATCCTATAACTGTTCCTAGTCGAGGGTGTATCGAGATAGGGCATCGATACACCAGAGTAGACTAGCGTATACACATCTTGACCCATATGATGGGCGATGGATGATCCCATATCCATCGGTGTATGACATCAAGGATGGTTTACGGGTGCTCAGTGGAGACTGGGTACACTGGACGGACTCGCCGAGAACTCCCAGATGGTATTATACCTTACGTTAGATGGCAGTTCTCTGGTGACACTGGTACAGCTTAGTCTGTTGACCCGAGATCGTCATAGAGTCTTGTGTGATTCCCACTGTGCTTTGATTTCCATCATACCACGTCCAAGAGGGCGTGCAAAAAGGTGGCTTTTGGGTACAATCCCGAATCACATGGAGGCAATGAGCGATAGAAGGGGATTCGTCTCTCCCGATATAGGGAGTTGATGTTGCGCTGTGTTCGATTGGCTATAACTGGATATCCCTGGCCAGGGTTGCTGAGATTTACTGGTAAGTGTTATCAGTAGTTTTTCAAACTGTTATAGACCTCATATCGACACGATTTATCGAGCTACTGGGGTCTGACGTTTACCACCCGTAGGCGAGATATGCGACATATCAGACGACGAGACCGGACTGTACGGGAGTATTACCGATTGGATTCACAGGAGAATGTACAGGCTAGCTTTTTGATCTTCTGAGCGCTCAATACCTAGGTAGCTGTTACGTTTAGCTGACCGCTTGCAGCTTGTGGGTGTTTGATATGATCATCACATACTGCCGGTGTATTGACGATTCTTTAGAGTCCTACACAGAGGTTTCTTGGCTCAGGCAAAATGGAGTAGGAGCACATATGTGAAATGTGCAGGACCGAGGATAATGCGGTATGTGATACCGTATTGGATTCTCGCGATATAAGATATCGGCCGGGTATATGTGATATAGCCGGACCATCGTATTAGTCGGTTATATGCGATATAGCCGGATTATCGGATCAAATGTTGATTCGATAATTTAATGTATAATAATATATATGATATATTAAATTACATTAACTAATATTAGCTCACTAAAAGATTCATTTTATCACGGGATAATACATTGATATATAGGCGATATATGTTAATTGTATTATTTTCTATTGTTACAAAATATATTGTATATGTGATATATAATATTGTAACATGTTAGGGTTACAAATTTAACAATGGATTAGGGTTTAAACTTGGTTAGGGCTTGGATTAGGGTTAGCTTTTGCATGAAGCTTCCATGAAACTTCATGAAGCTTTGACTTTGTGGTTGTTTGATATTTTTTGTGAGATATTATGTTAACCCAATCCAAACTATTAACTCTAGTTAACTCTCTACAAGGGTTAACTCTTTCATGCTTAACCCTTGTTTAGATTTGTAACCACTACATTAATTCATTTTTCATCACAAAAGGATTAAGTGATCATCTTCATTCATCTTCTTCTTCCTTGAGTTCCATCATGAAAAAGCTTTCTTTTGTGATGAAAGTGAGTGAGAAAAAGATTATAAATGAGAGCGAAAATCCTACTTCATCATCCTCATGTATCCTTGCCATTTATATGAGGGTGTTCACTTCATATTATGAGTGTTAGCTTATGTTAACGAAACTTCAAGGTAGATCATCTTTGTATCGAAGATCGGAAGCAAAGGTTGCATCATTCTTTTCGTTAAACCTCTCGAGTGTCCAGAACACGATGATTGCAGTGAAGGGACCTCAACACGGAGCTTAAGAAGTGAAGGACCGGATCTACAAAGGTTGTAATCCCTCTCACTTAGTGTTAAAGTGTTTAACATGCTAGTTTTCGCCAAAACCCTAGTTTAAAGATCCGGCTTCGGATTGTTCGGCACGGCTAAAATTTTAATCGGGCATGGTTGATGCCTCATAGACTATGTGCGCATGCCTAGCAACTCTACAGTGGTATCAGAGCCAAGGTAGAGCTTTAGGCGAAGTCTAGACGAAGTTTAAAGTCCAATCGAACCCGGAAACCCCGATGTTTACCCTTCTCTGTACATTTTTAAACAATGTGGTTTTTTATGAATTAAAAATGCTCAGAAAAATAAGCAGGAAAAACTAACAATTACTGTGAAGTACTGTCCTCTAATTCGCAAATTTGACCGTGGAACCGCGGCCAAATCAAGGGTTTGGCGGCAGGTCCGCGGCCCAAATTGTGAATTAGTCCCTGGAATTTCATTTAATTATTCTTAGGTCCTTTCTTGTTATTTTTTTCTGGGAATTTTTTAATTCCACTCAAGTGTTGAGTTTTCTAGGGTTGTATTGGGGAATCGTTGATTCGATCGGATAATTTAACTTTGTTTAGTTTGTCCGGATAATTTTTAGAAACTGTTAAAAAGTTCGAACGGATATCAATAACTCACTTTTTCCCCAGTCGGAAAATTTTTCAAAAGTTGGATTTTTTCTCGAGTTTGAAACTTTCTATGTCGTGCAAGTAACGCGGTGGACCCTTTAGAAGACAACAAAGCTTAACTCGATTATGTGACCGTCTTGAACTGCCTTTTGAACCTTAGGGTTTGGGGCAGTACGGCGTGCCACATGTGAGGCGTTGGATTGACCCTTCTACGGCTGGACCATTGGTACTGTGGCATGTGATGGGTGTTTTTAAACTGATTTCAAGTGTTGAGATATATTGGGGAAATTTTGGGTGTTTGATAATTCGATCGGAAAGTTTAACATTGTCTATTTATCTAGAATGTGATACAATATTTGGAATCCACAGGTAGTTATGAGATAACTAATTTGAATGTTATAAATCTAGCAGTTCAGTCTCAATTGATCGGTTGCCACGGAATTTTGATGTGATCAAAAGTCCGTCGCAATCACGTAGAGTACGCGGATACTCACCGGGTAAACTTAAGGGCAGCCACGCCCCAAAGCCCCGACCAAGTGACTGTAGGAGAACCCCGTCGCCAAAAGCATCTGTTCGGGTGCTCGCGGCAGCGGTGTTCCGCCATAGTGCACTTCGTCGACGGCATCCGGGGGTGCGGCCGTCTACTAAAGTTTGCGATGAGCATTCGATCAGGATGTCGGGAATCTTGTTGAATTGCCCGACTTGATATTGAAAAGAGTTTTCGATAATGAGACTAAAATGTGGGGTTTATAATTGTTAGGCATGCGATGTCTAAGGAATTCATTTGGTTAGGCATGCGATTTCTAAGGAGGTTGCGGATTCCAACTGTTGTAATTTTACACTTTCTTTTCTGTAACCGTAAGTGTAGTATGTGGTGTATCGCCGGCTTCGTTGCTATACATCAACGACAATCGGGATACGCATACTTGCTTACGTTGATGATATGAGATATTATGTGTAGCTGTGATATGTTATATTGGATCGTTGCATTTTGAATAGCCGGGGGTTTTATGTGAGATGAGAGTTTTTTCTTTTTCATTCATGTAAAATTCATTTGTATGTAATATTCTTTTATTGGGGCACTTCCGGGCTGAGGATGTATATTATTTACTTTTCCACATTAGGTAGACCCAAGGCGGGGAGCACAAGTAGCCGGGTTCTATGGTCCAGTGGGAGACCATCTCGAGGAGTCGAGACCGGGTCTCCTAACCCTAGAATTGGCAGTGTTGCTTGCCGTTCTCGTAGGGGTCTAGGGATGTGGGTTTGGCTATTCATCGCGACCGTGGAATCCGTGTTTTATACAGGCTCGTATTGAAACCACGGATGTCCTAGTATATCCAATATTTCATATATGTTTCTTCTGCTGCAATGTTCTATGATGAGATCATATTACTGCCTGAGACGAATGTTTATATTATATATATGAGATGTATGTTATATTGCAGATTTCGTTTCAAATGTGATGCTTGTGAAGCATAATAAAATGGGACTTCATTAATGAGATTAATGAAATAAAAGAAACCTATAATGTTGTAGAAACTTGTTTAAAAACTGGTAGCTCTAGTTCTTGCTTTGCATAGCGGTGTTCCTTGTAGAACATCCAGCACCTTATTCGATAAGGAAAGAGCCGAGATCCCTTCACCGGGAGTGACCTCTTTAGTGAAACTAGCAGATGCTACAAACTCGGTTTATCTTTTGATTGCTTCTATAGTTCTTGCTTTGCATATTGGTATTTGTGAAATATCCTGCACCTTATTCGATGAGGAAAGGGCCGACGATCCTTTCACCGGGAGTGACCCCTTTAGCAAAACTGGAAAAGCCTAAAAAACACTCCATTTAAAAATCACTCGATTCTACGACGATATCAAGTTCATTACGCAAATGGTTTTCTTAAAAACCTGTCGTAGCCCTCCGTCATTTCAGATAAGTACTAGTTAGTATTCGTGCTACGTTTGTTGACTATGTTAAGGAGTAGTGTGCGGTAGCTGATTAGTGCTTATCTGTATAAGCATATGATGCGATTGGATTAGGGTAGTCGTGCGACTTTGTTGACTATGTTAATGGTCGTGCGGGTGGGTTTAATTCAATCGGGAAATGACGGGTTGAACTTGACTAGCACTTATGATTTGTTGACTATGTTAAGGTCATAAAGCTGCTAGGGGTAAAATATTATCGGGAATTTCAAGTGTTGAAATTTGCAATGAGATTGCATACCTTCTATGAGATACTTGGATCTCGATACCCGCTGCGAGTAAGAGTTACTCCTGGGAGAGTTTTACACATTACAATTAGCCAATCAAGTAGGTGTCTAGAAAAGTGTTAACGGGGTTACGCCCCTGGGAAAACGAGGTTTACTTTAATTAGATTCGTGCGAAAGCACGGGGAACCTCTCTCAAAGTACCGACACTGGCCTGGCTGAAAGATTGTCGAACTTGTAGCGTGTAATTAATCCCGGCTAGTCTTTCCTTTTAGGGTTTGAAGGAAGATTTGATTAAAACAGTGGGAGACATCCTGATTAGATATATTAGATAACCAATCTAATCTTGCAAGGGCATACGCTGAGTTTTTTCTTCTCTCTCTCTCCAGGTAGCGACCATATCACGCCTTAATCAAGATAATAAAACGGATGTATTGACCGAACCCGCTTGTTATACTAAGCTGTAGAACGTTGGTCCCGCTCTAACTTATAATTGTTATAAGACAGATCAAGAAATTGGGGGATACCAGATTTCCCGTGCCGCCCAAATGAAGAAAGTGCATGCTGATGAATCATCTTCGGGTGTGTTCATTACATAGAACCGTTTCTCAGTATCCTTTATGTCCTGGGTATGTCATACCGGATCTGGATCCCGCATATGTAATCTGTTACATGGGCTACAGATAGGTAGAGAACTGAGAACGGGTGATAAGTTTCATGAGACAGAAAACGGTGCAGGTGTTGTAGCCAAGTATGTTGGTCACTATCACCCTGTATTACCAGAATACATTGATTCTGAACAAATGTTATTAGATATCGAACCTGATATACAACATCATATCAATCTCTTTATTAGTAAAGAAAGGATATAATTTTGTATTGTTGGATAATGTTTTGAACATTTCCTATATCAAGAGTTGATCGGTTCAGGAAAGTTATCTAAAAGCATTGGCGTTCTAAATCAAACTACAGTTCTTAGTATACAGAACACACACAAGAAGAAGAGTTCAGAAATGAACGAATCCTTCTTGAGGCATTGTAGACTAGGTCATATCAATGCGACCCGACTAGCTAAGTTACATTTAGATGCATATTTAAAGAGTTTGAATTTACATCTTGTGAAACTTACCGGTCATGTCACAAAGATAAGATGACCACAGCTCTGTTTATTGGAAATAGAGAAAGAGTTAGTAAACTCTTGGGATTGATACATGCTGATGTATGAAAGTCCCCTGTCTACACATGCCAAGACCGGTTCTTTGTACTTCATTACATTCTCTGATAATCTCTCAAGATTCAGACATGTGTTCCTGTTGAAACATAAGTCCGAAGCTTTTGAGATATTGACAGAATATATGTTAGAAGTAGAGAACCAAAATACGGGTATAAGTATTATGTCCTTTGATGAGATCAAGGAGGAGAATACTTGAGCACGGAATTCCTGGACTATTCTACAGGAGAATGAGATTCTCTCTCAACATTACTCCTCCGTATACACCACAGCACGTCGGTGTATCGGGGCGGAGCAATAGCACCCTATGTGATATGGTGTGCTCTATGATGAGTACTACTGAGTTTCCTATTTCCGTTTGGGAATTATGCACTTGTGAAGCTGCATACCTATTGAATAGGGTTCAAATCAAATCAGTTACCTACCACTTCATATGTGATATGGAAAGGAAAGAGTCCATATCTTAAGTTTGTTAAGATTTGGGGTTGTCCGGCCTATGTCTAAAAGCAAAATCCGGACAAGCTCGAGGCAAGGTCTGTTATGTAAAACTGGAAAGGTTCCAGCTATACAAACTGCAGATGATGATTTGGTAGAACCAAAGGATTCAATAGTTTCTAACGAACCTCAGCCTCTCCGCCGATCAAGTAGGGTTCCTCACCCACCTGAGAGATACTTCGGTTTCTCTATGACAGTGGGAGCAAGGATTGCATCATGAGAAGATGACCCAACTAGTTTCGAGCTAGCCATCAGGAGTGGGACTCTGTAAGAATGGCTGGATGCTTATCGATCTGAGATGGAATCCTTATACACCAACAAAGTATGGACTTTGGTTGCTTTATCTGAAGGGTTAAATCCCCATCAGGAGCAAGTATATCTTGAGAAGATTACTTGGTGTACATGGAAAAGTTGAGATTTTCATAGCTATGCTTAAAGTCCATCCAGATCCTACTTGCCACTGCTACATACCATGACTACGATATCTGGTGGTTGGGTGTCATGACTGCTTTTCTAAAATGATGTTTTAGAAGAGAGCATCTATAAATACACAGCCAGAGGGCTTCGTAGACAGTGGGAGCAGCGGAAACGTGTGCAAGATGTTTTATGTGATAAAACAGGCATCGCGGAGTTGGAACAACTGTTTTGATGTGGTAGTCAAAGAGTTTGACTTCATCAAAATGGTAGATGAACCTTGTATATACAAAAAGGTAGTAGGGAGTATGGTGATGATCCTCCTAGAGTACGTGGATGACATACTCTTGATAGGGAAGTAGTTTCCTATGCTACGCTCGGTCAATCTCCGCTTATCACAAGGATTCTCCAAATAGGATCAAAGTGATACCTCCAAAATTCTGGGTTTTGGATCTATGAGATAGATCTAATTGGATGTTAGGATTCTCACTAGTTGTAGTGAGATGGTATCAATCGATCCTGGGGAGAATCACTGGAGAGGTTCCAGGGTGATAAGGGCGACTGAATGTCAGTCACAGGCATTGCCTTTACCCTCAGTGGAGGGACGATATGTTGGAAGAGTTCTAAGCTGGATACCGTGACTTACTAGACGATTAAAGGCAAGATACATCGTTACCAAGGATGCTACCAAAGAGGCAGTCTGGATATATATAAGTTCATGAGATGAACTTCGTTCCTACCATTGTATGACAATGGAGTTGTGGCTTTAGCCAAGGAACTACCATCCCATCAGAAATTCAGATATAATTCTTAGGCAGTATCACATGATCATGGAGATGGTTGATCTCCAGGGAGATCGAGGTTAGGAGAGTAGACACAGAGGACAACAGCGCGGATCCACTCACGAAGGCCTTTTTCCCAGTAGAGACATTTATGGGATGGTTGAGTATGAGATACTTCAACCGCCGCTAATTGTTGGGTATATGATACCACAACAGATGGCCCTAGTGCAAGTGGGAGATTGTTAGTTATATGTATGCCCTAAAGGCCATTACTGTACATATGATGTATAATGTAGTGGATTCTAGGACATATATAGGGAGGACTTTCTTGCTCGACATGATAGTATGCTATCTGGTTGTACTTTATCTTAACATGTACTCTGATTGTCTCTATGTTACATGTTGATAAAGCCCTTAGGATATGTACTCGACTACTGGGACTATGATGAGATCATACTAGTAGGGCCACGGTAGTCGACGAGTACATCCTATAACTGTTCCTAGTCGAGGGTGTATCGAGATAGGGCATCCATACACCAGTGTAGACTAGCGTATACGCATCTTGACCCATATGATGGGCGATGGATGATCCCATATCCATCGGTGTTTGACATCAAGGATGGTGTACGGGTGCTCAGTGGAGACTGGGTACACTGGACGGACTCGCCGAGAACTCCCAGATGGTATTATACCTTACGTTAGATGGCAGTTCTCTGGTGACACTGGTACAGCTTAATCTGTTGATCCGAGATCGTCATAGAGTCTTGTGTGAATCCCACTGTGCTTTGATTTCCGTCATACTACGTCCAAGAGGGCGTGCAAAAAGGTGGCTTTTGGGTACAGTCCCGAATCACATGGAGGCAATGAGCGATAGGAGGGGATTCGTCTCTCCCGGTATAGGGAGTTGATGTTGCGCTGTGTTCGATTGGCTATCACCAGACATCCCTGGCCAAGGTTGCTGAGATTTACTGGTAAGTGTTATCAGTAGTTTCTCGAACTGTTATAGACCTCATATCGACATGACTTATCGAGCTACTGGGGTCTGACGTTTACCACCCCTAGGCGAGATATGCGACATATCAGACGACGAGACCGGACTGTACGGGAGTGTTACTGATTGGATTCATAGGAGAATGTACAGGCTAGCTTGTTGATCTTCTGAGCGCTCAATACCTGGGTAGCAGTTACGTTTAGCTGACCGCTTGCAGCTTGTGGATGTTTGATATGATCATCACCTACTACCGTTGTATTGACGATTCTTTAGAGTCCTACACAGAGGTTTCTTGGCTCAGGCGAAACGGAGTAGGAGCACATATGTGATATGTGCAGGACCGAGGATAATGCGGTATGTGATAGCGTATTGGATTCTCGCGATATAAGATATCGGTCGGGTATATGTGATATAGCCGGGTCATCGTATTAGTCGGTTATATGCGATATAGCCGGATTATCGGATCAAGTGTTGATTCGATAATTTAATGTATAATAATATATATGATATATTAAATTACATTAACTAATATTAGCTCACTAAAAGATTTATTTTCTCACGGGATAATACATTGATATATATGCAATATGTGTTAATTGTATTATTTTCTATTGTTACAAAATATATTGTATATGTGAAATATAATATTGTAACATGTTAGGGTTACAAATTTGACAATGGATTAGGGTTTAAACTTGGTTAGGGTTAGCTTTTGCATGAAGCTTCCATGAAGCTTCATGAAGCTTTGACTTTGTGGTTGCTTGATATTTTTTGTGAGATATTATGTTAACCCAATCCAAACCATTAACTCTAGTTAACTCTCTACAAGGGTTAACTCTTTCATGCTTAACCCTTGGTTAGATTTGTAACCACTACAATAATTAATTGTTCATCACAAAAGGATTAAGTGATCATCTTCATTCTTCTTTTTCTTCCTTGATTTCCTTCATGAAAAAGCTTTCTTTTGTGATGAAAGTGAGCGAGAAAAAGATTATAAATGAGAGCAAAAATCCTACTTCATCATCCTCATCTATCATTGCTATTTATATGAGGGTGTTCACTTCATATTATGAGTGTTAGCTTGTGTTAACGAAACTTCATGGTAGATCATCTTTATATCGAAGATCGGAAGCAAAGGTTGCATCATTCTCTTCGTGAAGCCTTTCGAGAGTCCAGAACACGATGATCGCAGCGAAGGGACCTCAACACGGAGCTTAAGAAGTGAAAGACCGGATCTACAAAGATGTAATCCCTCTCACTTAGTGTTAAAGTGTTTAACAAGCTAGTTTTCGCCAAAACCCTAGTTTAAAGATCCGGCTTCGGGTTGTTCGGCACGGCTAAAATTTTAATCGGGCATGGTTGATGCCTCATAAACCTTGTGCGCGTGCCTAGAAACCCTACAGCTATCCACCACGACAATCCAACCATAATCACAGCATAAGAACACAACATCAACGCAAATGTCACGTTCGCAAAACCCGTCTAAAAGAACATATAGCAATCAGACGAGTTTTACTGATCGAGTGAAATTCCCGGTCGTAGATAAAAGTGAATGTACTAAAAAATAAAATACGTATTTTAAAATTACGATCGACTAAACTTTCCAAGTGGGCCCCAAGTATTAAACCAACACTGTAACAAAACTGGGCCCAAAAATAAATTATCCCCAAAACCACAATTCCAAAAATAAGAGGCCCAGAAGAAATTTTGTTCACGTGGGCCCTAAAACGGCCGCAGAACCGCCGCCAATATGGTGTTTGAGCGGCGGATCCGCGGCGGTTTAGAGGGATCACGTGACCAATTTTATTCTAGCGTCTTAAAAAAGCCTGCTTGATTTTCTGAGAGCAAATAATTGATTTTTCGAGCACTTTTAAAATCGATAGAAAACCCATGAATGGAAATGTAGTTTTTGAAAAATCCGGTCGATCGTTATTTTAAACACGTTAGAACTAGCTAGTGTATGTTTTATGGGTGGTTCTGATACTATGACGGGTTACCCTAGCGCCCCGGCCAACTTCCGTGGACAAATGCGGAACAAAAATTTTCTTGCGAATAAAACTTGGCACTAGTTTAACTCTAAAACCCGGATCTTTCCATAAAACTAACTAGTTACACTAGGAAAGCTATCTACTATGATGATGAATTCTTACCAAACGAACCAAGTCCTTCGGTCTTCGTTCTTCATCATTAACTCCTACAAGTCAACTTGAACTTGCTTGATCTTCTTTCCTTGCTCCGTCAGTTCTCCGGGATTGAGCTTGTTCTCCGGTCTTCCTTGGCCCTTGATGATCCACCCAGGGAGTATGATCCATGGCTCTAGCTCCTAACTATGTAATAAAAGGAGCAACTAGAAAACTTGGTTTGCCAAACCAAGTAGTCCAGGATGTAGTTTGGGTTTCTAAGTGTAAAGCTATCTCTTTCTTGCCTCTTCACTTGATTCTCAACACATGAGAAGATAGTGAAGAGTAAGAAGATGAAGATGGAGGAAGCTAGAGAGGAAAGAGAAGAGCAAGAGCAAAAGAGATCTCAAGAAAAATAATGAAGCATGTCATGAAAGAGAAAATACACACATAGGTTTTGTGTATGACTTCTTTCAATAAACAATTAGCAACCATGCTTCAATAGTAAACCCAAAATGAATTATAAATTCATTTGACTACTATTGAAACAAGGTCACTACCTTTCCTCCCTTACCTCTCACTTTACACCTTATTTCCATTTATGAAATAAATGTAAAATCCAAAATGAGGTGGCCACCTTCTAGAAGGAAATCTGTAGTAAATACGGATTTCAGTCTACTGTACAAATATACCGGCAATAAGATAAAAATCCGAAAGCCCAAAAGAGATAGAATAACACGAAGAACGTAATACTAGAATATATATAATGAAATAAATATACGGAAATTATTAAATCAATACCTGATTTAATAATCCAGCTCAAACCCGAACCGGCTAGTATTACAAACCGTCCGATCGAAAATCCGAGTACCAAGTACCTCAATCGATTGAACCATGCACGTATCCAATACGGCTACTACATCGTTTTGCCTGGATCAGAGAAACCCTCTGTGTGGGACTCTAAAGACTCGACAGTACTCTGGCAGTGGGTTTAACCACAAGCACGTCAGCGGCACTAGCTTTACGTAACGGCTGCCTAGGTACCTATCGAAAAGGAAGGCCGACGAGAAAGCTCGTCCGAACTCCTACTGAGCCTATCCGTGACAATATCCGTACAGTCTGGTCTCTTCGTCAAAGAGTATCGCATACCAGGTCTAGGGGATGGTGAACGTCAGACCATAACAACCTGATAAGTCATGCCGATGTGGCTCAGGACCAATCCAGGAAACTACTGATCAACCTATCAGCAAATCCCAAGTGCCTTGGCCAAGGTCTTATGGTCCTGACCAATCGAATCACAGTGCCAAATCGACTCCCTATACCGGGAGAGACGAATCCCCGACAATCGCTCACTGCCTCCATGTAGCTTGGGACTGGACCCAACCAAAACCTGTTTGCACGACTCAGTAGAGCCGTGGTAGGGTAGTAATCAAAGTTCAGTGGGAACTCACACGAGACAAATGCCGATCTCGGGACCAAAGACTAACCTGTACACATGTCACTTGAGAACATCCATCTGACGATAGGTATAGTACCATATGGAAGTTCTCGGCAAGTCTGTCCAGTGTACTCACACCCAGTGAGCACCTGCATACGATCTTAGGCGCATCAGACCAATGGCTGCGGGACCAACCATCCCCCAACGGGGGTAGAAACGTATAGACCAGTCTACTCTGGAGTATCAGTGCCCAGTCTCGATAATCACGCGACTGGGGACCATTTAAGGTTGTGCTTATGGACCACCCTGCTCCCACAAGTATGATCGCCATCACAACGCGGGTCGTCAAGAAAGATCCTAGGGGCTTTATCAACATGTAATCGCAATATGTAATAACGAGTATGACATATGCCATGTTAAGATAAAGACAAACCACTATAGTATACCACTGTATCGAGTCTTTATCAATATGTGCAAGCTAGATATAACAACAATACAAATAAATACACATATCCCGATAAAGAAAAGTCAAATAATACACTATAAAACTGAGAAAGATTGTTCTATACATACATATCCCTAGTATCCATATACAATACTGGCCTCTATTTCCTTTTAGGAGTTATGCACTTGAGAAACTGCATACCTATTGAATAGGGTTCCAATTAAATCAGGTGCCTACCACTCCATATGTGATATGGTATGGGAAGAGCCTATCGCTTAAGTATGTTAAGATTTGGGGTTTTCCGGCCTATGTCAAAAGCAAAATCCGGACAAGCTCGAGGCAAGGTCAATTCAGTGGAAGTTTGTTGGATATCCAAGCACTCGCACTTCTACTACACCGAGGAGCAAAAGGTGTTTTGTTTCTCATCTTGCCACCTTTTGGAAAAGGAATTTCTTGTGAAGAAATTAGTGGTAATGAGATAGAACGGGAAGGAGTTCCAGCTATACAAACTGCAGCTAATGATTTGGTAGAACCGAAGGATTCAATAGTTCCCGACGAATCTCAGCCTCTCCGCCGATCTGGTAGGGTTCCTCACCCACCTAAGAGATACTTCGGTTTTCTTTATGACAGTGGGAGCGAGGATTGCATCATGAGATGATGACCCAACTAGTTTCGAGCAGGCTAACAAGAGTGGAGACTCTGTAAGAATGGCTGGATGGTAAGCGATCTGAGATGGAATCCATATACACCAACAACGTATGGACTTTAGGGATAAACCCCATCAAAAGCAAGTATATCTTGAGAAGATTACTTGGTGTACATGGAAAAGTTAAGACTTTCAAAGCTAAACTTGTTGCAAAAGGTTCTCGTCATCGACCAGGTATGGATAATGATGAAACCTTTTCTAGTGCCTATGCTTAAGTCCATCTGAATCTTACTTACCATTGCTACATACCCTGACTACGATATCTGGCGGTTGGGTGTCATGACTGCTTTTCCAAATAGCGATTTAGAAGAGAGCGACTACAAGTACACAGCCAGAGGTCTTCGTAGACAGTGGGAGCAGTGGAAACGTGTGCAAGTTGCTTTATGTGTTAAAGCAGGCATCACGGAATTGGAACATCTGTTTTGATGTGATAGTCAAAGCGTTTGACTTCATCAAAATGGTAGATGAACCTTGTATATACAAAAAGGTAGTAGGGAGTACGGTGGCGTTCCTCGTATTGTTCGTGGAAGACATACTCTTGATAGGAAAGGAGTTTCCTATGCTATACTCGATCAATCTCCTCTTATCACAAGGATTCTCCATAGAAGATCAAGGTAATACCTCCTAAAACATCGGTTTTCGATCTATGAGATAGATCTATGTGGATGTTAGGATTCTCACTTGGTGTAGTGAGATGGTATCAATCAATCCTGGGGAGAATCATGGGATAGCTTCCAGGGTGGTAAGGTCGATTGAATGTCAGTCATAAGCATTGTCCTTACCGTCAGTGGAAGGACGGTATGCTAAAAGAGTTCCAAGATAGATACCGTGTCATACTAGACGATAAAGGATGGATACATCGATACCGAGGATGCTACCAAAGAGGTGATCTGGATGTATATTAGTTCATGAGATGAACTTCGTTCCTACCATTGTGTGACAATGGAGTTGTGGCTTAGGCCTAGGAACCCCCGTCCCATCAGAGATCAAGACATATTCTTAGGCAGTATCACCTGATCATAGAGATGGTTGATCTCCAAAGTGGTCGAGGATAGGAGAGTAGACACAGAGGACAACAGGGCCAATGCACTCACAAAGGCCTTTTCCCAGGAGAGACTTTTATGGGATGGTTGAGTATGAGATACTTCAACCACTGCTGATTGTTGGGAATTGGATACTACAACAGATGGCCCCAGTGCTAGTGGGAGATTATTAGTTATATGTATGCCCTAGAGTCCATTACTGTACATACGATGGCTATTGTAGTGGATGCTTCGACATATACATGGAGGACTTTCTTGCTCGACATGATAGTATGCTATCTGGTTTCTCTTTATCTTAACATGTACACTGATTGTCTCTATATTACATGTTGATAAAGCCCTTAGGATGAGTACTTGACTACCAGGACTATGATGCAGATCATACTAGTGGGGACAGTATAGTCGCTAAGTACATCCTTCAAATGTTCCTAGTCGTGGGTGTATCGAGACAGCGCATCGATATACCAGAGTAGACTAGCGTATAGCTTATCGACCCATGTAGATGGGCGATGGATGATCCTATCTCCATTGGTGTTTGACATCAGAAATATTATACTGGTGCTCAGTGGAGACTGGGTACACTGAACGGACTCGCCGAGAACTCCTAGATAGTATTATACCTATCGTTAGATAGCAGTTCTATGGTGACACTGGTACAGGCTAGTCTGTAGACCCGAGATCGTCATAGAGTCTTGTGTGATTCCCACTGTGCTTTGATTTCCACCTTACCACGTTCAAGAGAACGTGCAAAACAGTGGCTTTTGGGTACAGTCCCGAATCACATAGAGGCAATGAGTGATAGGAGGGGTTTCTTTTCTCCCGGTATTGGGGGTTGATGTTGCACTGTGCTCGATTGGCTATAATAGGAAGTCCTTGGCCAGGGCTGCTTCAGAGATATACTGGTAAGTGTTATCAGTCGTTTCTCGACCCGTTATTACCCTCATATCGACATGACTTATCGAGTTACTGGGGTCTGACGTTAACCACCCCTAGACGAGATATGCGACATATCAGACGAAGAGACCGGACTGTACGGTAGTGTTACTGATTGGATTCCCAGAAGTGTGAGCAGGCTTGCTTGTTGATCTTCTGATCGCTCAATACCGGGTGGCCGTTACGTTTAGCAGACCGTTTGCGGCTTGTGGGTGTTTGATATGATCACCACCTACTGCCGGCGTATTGACGAATCTTAAGAGTCCTACACAGGGGTTTCCTGGCTCAAGCGAAACGGAGTAGGAGCACATATATGATATGTGCGAGACCGAGATTAAAACGATATGAGATACCATATTCTATTCTCGCGATTTGTAACATCGGTCGGTTATATGCGATATAGCCGGGTTATCGGACAAGTGTTGATTCGATAAGTTGTTATAAATGATATTAGTCGTTTGTTTGTGATATGGCCGGATTATTAAATAAAGAGTTGATTTGATAATCTAATGTATAATTATATATTTGATATATTACATTACATTAACTAGTATTGGCTCACTTATGATTCTTTTCTCACTAGTTTGTGCATGTGTATATATGTGATATATATTAGTGTACAAAATATTGTGTCATGCTTGATGATATATGCAAGATGGGTGTATGAGATTTATACCATGCTAGGGTTAAGTTAGGGTTTTATTTATTGCTTAAGTTATAACAAAAGAGAAAAGACTTGGTCAATGTTTTCAAGCTTGGATGAAGCTTGTAGAACATTGACAAAGTCCACTCTTTTGTCATTCCTTAGGATATTTGTTAACCCAACCCTTAACCTTACCCCTTGGTTTATTCTCTACATGAGTTAGGCATGAGGGCTTAACTCACCCATGGTTGCAATAATTCATTTGGATGATTAATTCATATGAGTTCATATTCTTCTTCTTCTTCCTAAAAGCTTTCTAGCTTCAATGGAGTTGATGGAAAAAGTGTGAGAAAATGAAATCTAAAGTGAGCCCACTTCCTACTTCATCATCCACTACTACTTGCCATTTATTATAGGGTGTTTGCTTCACTAATTCCACAATTAGTGAAGAGATAGCTTGGGTTAGTGTCTCCTCGACGTAGATCATCTTCGGCCTCGAAGACATCGAAGCAAGCAAGTTCGTTTCTTCATGGGAGCCTCTCTAGAGTCCGGAGTTCACGATCGCAGCGCAGGGACTACTACATGGAGCTATTGAAGTGAAGGATCGGTCTACAAAGGTTGTATTCCTTACTCACTATACTTGCAAAGTGTTTGCATTTACATTTCCGTCGATTTCTAGTAAACGATTCTTAGTTACGGTTAGCTAGAACGACAAATTTTTTAATTTGGCATGGACGATGCCTCCCGAAACCTTGCTGCCGTCCTAGGTAACCCTGCACCGCGTAGAAAGGTGAGGAACCATTTCCTCGATGGGCACCTCCTATGGTTGCCGACAAGCGTGAGGGAGATTGCAGGCCATAGCTCTTGGTTTGTTTGAGTACTGTTAATAAATGATGGGTTTCTCTTTGAAGATAAGAAGGAAGATGTAGCCTCGGGTTATAAAGAGACGCATTCAAAGCTATGCACAAAAAACGTCGTTCATAGTGGAGCTATTCCCAAAGCCGAAAAAAGGGGAGCATGGGAAAAGAAAAGGGTAACTCATTGGAATTAGATTAAGGAGGCGAAATGACCTCATCAGCGGAGCCTCGCGTGCATGGCACATGAGCATCCGCATTAACCCATTTCGAAAACTAAAACGGCACCGCACGTGCATAACCCGTGAGCACCGGCACTGGTGCAAGATCAAACTCCCTAGCAGCACCTCACATGCAAAACACGCAAACACCAATAATAGTATAACGACACTTTAAGCAGAATACACGTGAGCGAAAATAAAGTGGGAAAGGGAATTTTTTGTCATTCATACTCCAAGAACTTATACAAAAACAAAAGAAAATGTTTACAATGGAAAAACACTAAATCCGGGACATGGATCGAGGAATTCAAAAGCGAGGCCGTCTAAAATGCTTCTAGCTTTTCTGACCATTTTCGTGTGCACCTTCTCACGAATTCAAGCGTCGGGATCCTCGCTGATGTCATCCATCATCAGGTAGGCAGAGATTATCGTCGTCTGTTGGAAAACTTGATGCAAGATATCAACGAGATTATCTCGCCGCCTCTTCGAGATCAGGCCCATCAGATATACTGAGTGCACCTTGTCTTCGGCATCATCAAGTGCCTTAAGCGGCATGGACTGGTAAAATCCAAGAAGTGCTTCCCAAATCTCTCCCACGATGATCTTCAGAAGAGCGGAACGACGGGGAAGTAGTCGGCCGTTGTACTCGTCAAAGCGAAGCATAACCTCAGCGCATTGGACGTTTGTAAACTCCTGGTTTTGGCAGCGGCCTTGGACGCAAATGTCTTCATAAGAAATAATTTCGTCGAGATCATACAGATGAGCGGCCATAATATCTGAAAAGAAGAATCACTGAAAGTTTAATGATCAAAAAAGATTTTCATCAAACGGACACGGGGTTTTAAAAAACTCCCGACATCCTTATAAAGAAAGCAGGTTGTGTTAAAATACTCAACAAATTTGAATTTATGCAAGTAAGGAGAGACCCTATAAAAATGTTTTCGAGACCACCATGGAATAAAATTCCTGAGTCCTTTTGATCCTCAGAGCATAGCTATTTTGTGAGGAATTAAATTCCTTTTATGCAATGGAATTAAATTCCAGAAACCCCCCAAAAGAGGAAATGAAAAATCAAATGCCATGAATCCTTAAAGGTCAGAGGAGGAATGCCCAAAGCATTGAGAGTTATTACTCAAAGATCACATCTTTGGATCTCTAAGAAATGGGTTTCAGAGGAGAGAAAAACTATCATGATGGATTTAAAATTCAGAAGTTTTCTTTAAAGAAAAGTTTTTCTCTAATGTTCGAGATCTTTACCTATGAATGGTTCCTTTTTCTAACAGAGTTTAACTCTGGAATTGCAACGAACAGAGAACTATGCTCTGAAAAGGGGAATTAAATTCTCGGAGAAAGCAAAGAAGGAAGAAGATGAAAGAACAGTGGCTTCCCAAAGGCCAAACCTTTGCATTTATAAGACGTGACAAGGGCGGTTCACCTCCCCGTTCCCTTAGGCCATCCGACGGCTGTAAAGGTGACAGCGTTGCACTCACGTGCAAGCCACGTGAGAACAACGCTGTGGGGGCATTTGTTCTCATAAAAAATAAATAATAATAATAATAATAATAATACAAAAATAATGAACCAAAAGGCGATGGAAGAATTCCCCAAAAGGAGCATCACACGCCCACATGTGATGCGCCTAGGAGCAAAAATTATAAGCCTTACACTTAGCAAATAGGACTGAAGTTGAGCCTCACGTGCCACACGTGAGCACCTATATACAAAGTATATATGTCCTTTCGTAAAACAAATAGCAGGCCAGAAGGCGCATCGCGTGCCAACACGTGATGCTCTTCTCTGGGACTGCTGCATATAGGAAAACCGGTCTAGTGCCATTGGGTCACGTGGTACACGTTAGGAATCCTAATATCTTCTGAGCCGATAGAATTAAATTCTATATAAAAGGGGATCAGAACCATATTTTGGAAATATTTCCTCCAATCATTCTAAACAAGAAATATTGTGCTCTGTAAATCAGAGCACCTTTGGATCAAAGATCCGATGGTGATTGAAAATCACCAAGCTACAGAATAAGCTCAGTATGGGAAAATATTTTCCCTAATCTTTCTGAACAAGAAAGATTTTGCTCTGTAAATCAGAGCACCGTTGGATCAACGATCCAATGGTGATTAAAAATCACCAAGATACAGAATAAGCTCTGTATGGGAAAATATTTTCCAAATCTTGTTAAAAACAAGAAGATGTCTTCTGTAAAATAGGAGTCCCTGGATCAAAGATCCAACGGTGGATAAAATCTTCGAATCAATCGAAAATCTCTCAATGAGAGATTTCCTTAACAAAAATCAACAAACTTGCCTCTGCTATATAAAGGACTTGAGACTGAAGAGAGGGATATACAGAGACAGAGAAAAAAAACCCCTCGTAACCTAAAAAGGAAAGAGAACTTAATTCTCTAGAGAGAAGATCTCCTCAAAATGAAAAAGAAACCCTAGGTAAGAGGAGGAACAAAACACAGAGAATATCTTACCTCTTCTTCGCCTCCACCAGAGTTTAACTCTTCTAAAAAGAACTTAGTTCTTCCTCCGGTTAAGTTCTGCAGTAGCAGATCTCCCAACAAGTTGAGAATTTTATTCTCATCGGGAAGACTCTGTTATGCAGTCCCAAAACTTAGAGGAAAAGAACTAGGTTTGAATAATTTAATTCTTCCAAAGGCATAGGAATTTAAATCCTTTGATAAAGCTAGGGTTTAACCCTACAAGGGAATTTAATTCTTATAAGATAAAGGACTTGAAATTCTTAAGACTAAGACCAAGAGCCCCATGCATATTAGCGTTTAACGCTAGAACGACAAATCACGTGCTCCCACGCGAGCACCTCCGAGAAACAAAAAAGAGAAATTGAGATTGAGTCACGTGATCCCATGTGATCTCCAATAGTGCTTAGCACTTAGAAAAGAATAGGAAGATAAATTCAAAGGAGGCAGTGTCTAACTTAGTGGCGCTTCACGTGTCTACACGTGATGGTTGCAAGACTCAGGTCTTTAACACTTACTTGTTCAGAACAAGGGAATAAACCCAAGCAAACAGCGCCAACTTTCAAGAGCATCTTGTGCAACACGTGAGCGATCCCAAATTCCAGTGTTCAACACTGCTTTAGAGCCCCACGTGCCACACGTGAGCGCCTTCAACTTTTAGTGTTTAACACTGCCTTAAAAGCATCACGTGGGAAAACGTGAGCACTAAAAATACATTAGTGTTAACAATATAAGGAACCAACGTCAACCCCAAATTGGTTAAAGTTCCTCCTGAGATTAAATCTCCAAGCAAACCGAGCCTCTATGCTCAGAACTGATAACTCCTCGATTTGGAATTTGGTTCAAGGGTACATCCCTCCACCCCTCTAATACATGTCGTTGTAATTATTCAACATCTTCAGAGAGGTGGAAGGTCCCAATAACCAATAACTCTTGAGGCACCCCAAAACCAATGAGCCAAAACTCTGTGGACTATGATGTCCTTAAACCCAATGGACCACAACGTCCCTAAACTAAACTCTATGGACTATGATGTCTTTAAACCCAATGGACTGCAACGTCCCTAAACGAAACTCTATGGACTATGATGTCCTTATACTAAAACAATAGAGCCTAAACGCTCTTTTGTTGGATCTGAATGATCCCAAAATCCCATTGAGTAGATCTTAGTCTAAAATTAGACTAATGTATCCTTAACAAACATTTAAGTTGATCTTAATCTCAAACGTGATTAACGATCCTTAAATAAAACCAAACCCAAATCTATGAAAATACGGATTTGGACTAATCCATGACCTACGGGCGACAACATAAATTAGTCTCCGTATACAATCCACGGGCAACCTAAAATAAAACAAATACACACGGCACGAAGTGAACATCTGGAGCAGGAGAAAGTGGTTATCGCTACGCGGTAACGTAATTAACTGCAGGGGCTTGTGCCTGCAGAGAAGAGCGTCCCCACAATAAAAAAAACCCTCGCAAATAAGGGGGAATCTAACAATGTCCGCTACAACGGCCGCATCTGTCTAAACCTCCGACACACGGTGCCATAAATCAACTTGGCATCTTCGGAGAGGTGGACGGATAAAACCAAATAGCATCTGCCCCCAAAATTCAGGCCAGATGTCCTAACGTCCCGGTCGCATCTTTCGGCGATAAAAAGTTACGTTTAGCAGACCGCTGACGGCTTGTGAGAGACTGATATGATCACCACCTACTGCCGGCGTATTGACAAGTCTTTAGAGTCCTACGCAGAGGTTTTCTGACTCAGGCGAAATGATGTAGGAGCACATATGTGATATGTGCGGGACCGAGATTAATACGAGTATATGATACCATATTCTATTCTCACGATTTGTGTTATCAGTCGGTTATATATGATATAGCCGGGTTATCGAATTAAGTGTTGATTCGATAAGTTGACACAAATGATATTAGTCGGTTATATATGATATAGCCGGATTATTAAATCAAGTGTTGATTTAATAATTTAATGTATCATTATATATTTGATATATTAATTTACATTAACTAATATTTGCTCACTTAAGCATTTCATTTTCTTACTTGTGTACACTTAATATATATATGAACTATATTATTGTGTCATGCTAGTTGCTATATGCTACATGGGTGTATGAGACTCACACCATGCTTTTGATAATGTGGGGTTTATTTATTTAAAGTAAATCATTAATTAGTTAGAAATTAGTCACATGGTTTGAGCTTAGTGGAATCTTGTAGTACTATTGACTTAGTCCACTAATTTTGTTTTACATTACATATTTATTAACCCAACCATTACCTTAAGCCATGGTTAAGTCTCTACATGAGCTAATATGAGATATTATTTCATCCATGGTTGTTATTCTCACTCATGAGATTCAATCTATTCTCCACACTTCATCTTCTTTGTCATCTCCATCAAGCTCTCTAGCTTTTTTGGGAGGTGAAGAAAATTTGTGTCACGACCCGAAATTTAGTTCGTGACCGGCACTTAAATCACGCAACGTCTAAAGGCGTAACGTAACTTAAGTAAGCCGAAGCCCAGAAATCTAAACATTTTTAAAGAAAATAAAAGGTGAAGTTTTGAAATAAAGGTATGATGAAATCAAACGTTTTCTTAAATGCATAGGTAATGAAACATGAAAATGCAAGTGGATTTTACTAGTTGAAAAACATGTTTCGTCTTTTAAAAATTTGGGCAGCACCTCCCTTGTATATTTTGAACCAAAACCACATATACATAACGACAATAAAGGCATCCCTAAGCGGGATCTAGCTTTTCGCCAATCGGCGGAAACACAACCACGGAAAACAGAAATATATGTATACGACGCCCAATGGTGAAGATCAACACAAAAGGATAATTTAAAGACGCAAGACATCAAATCCCCCAAGCGAATATATAACCCATCGCTCTAAGTCTCGCAACCACAAGTTTGTCTAAGTCTTACTACTTATACAAATACTAGTTTCTGATTGATGGAGTTGACTAGATACAACATGAATAATAAATACAAGAGTGGGCACGATCCAATATGTCCCACCTACAAAAACCAATCACCCGAATGCAAGCTGTGTGCCAGGGATACCGCTACTGATCCATGCGGTCAACCTGCAAGAACTATGGCAGAACGGGGGTGAGTTGCCAACTCGTGAGTAGAAAACATCAGCAGGTAGAAATCGAATAAAACAACGATTTCCTAGGTCATACTATATCATAAAGGTAATACTATGATATCTAGGGTGACCATAATGCAAATATGTCAACAATCAAGTCAATGCAAAGACATATAGAAATAACATCTTACATCATATGCCAGCATGCATGTGGATATCATCCACATGTCCATCAACGACACAAACCATATCATGAAAACGTATGTCTGTATGTTTGAGCATATCAACTACGTGTGTCTATCAACGACACATCAAAATCATGGAACCTGAGCGTCCAACACTGACACTCGAAACATCATGAAAACCCATGTCCGGTGTTAGTTATGTATATGCCCTAGAGGCCATTGTTGTACATATGATATATATTATGATGGATGCTTGGATATATATAGAGAGGACTTTCTTGATCGTCATGATAGTATGCTATTTGGTTTCACTTTATCTTAACATGTTGACATGTACTGGTTTACTGTCTTACTCTCACATGTTAATAAAGCCCTTAGGATCTGTACTCGACTACTGGGACTATGATGAGATCATACTATTGGGGCCATGGTAGTCGATGAGTACATCCTATAACTGTTCCTAGTCGAGGGTATATCGAGACAGGGCATCGATACACCACAGTAGACTAGCGTATACGCATCTTGACCCATATGATGGGCGATGGATGATCCCATATCCATCGGTGTTTGACATCAGAGATGGTGTATGGGTGCTCAGTGGAGATTGGGTACACTGGACGGACTCGCCGAGAACTCTCAGATGGTGATATACCACACGTCAGATGGCAGTTCTCTGGTAACACTTGTACAGGGTAGTCTGTAGACCCGAGATCGTCATAGAGTTTTGTGTGATTCCCACTGTGCTTTGATTTCCACCTTACCACGTCCAAGAGGGCGTGCAAAACGGTGGCTTTTGGGTACAGTCCCGAATCACATGGAGGGAATGAGCGATAGGAGGGGATTCGTCTCTCCCGGTATAGGGAGTTGATCTTGTGCAGTGTTCGATTGGCTATAACTGGAAGTCCCTGGCCAGGACTGATATAGAGATTTACTGGTAAGTGTTACTAGTAGTTTCTCGACCTGTTATGAGCCTCACATCGACACGACTTATCGGTTACTGGGGTCTGACGTATACCACCCCTAGACTTGATATGCGACATATCAGACGAAGAGACCGGACTGTACGGGAGTGTTACTGATTGGATTCACAGAAGAACGTACAGGCTATCTTGTTGATCTTCTGATCGCTCAATACCTGGGTGGCTATTACGTTTAGCTGACAGCTTGCAGCTTGTGGGTGTTTGATATGATCATCACCTGCTACCGGCGTATTGACGATTCTTTAGAGTCCTACACAGAAGTTTCTTGGCTCAGGCAAAATGGAGTAGAGGCACATATATGATATGCGCACGCAGGACCGAGGATAATGCGATATGAGATACCGTATTATATTCTCGCGATATTTAGATATGAACCGGGTCATCGGATCAAGTGTTGATTCGATGAATCAGTACATGATATATTAGTCGGTTATATTCGATATAGCCGGATTGTCGGATCAAGTGTTGATTCGATTATTTAATGTATAATAATATATATGATATATTGTATTACATTATCTAATATTGGCTCACTTTATTATTTCATTTTCTCACCGGATAATACATTAATATATATGCGATATATGTTAATTGTATTATTTTTTCTTTTATTACATATATATAATATATATGTGATATATATTATAGTAACATGATATGATTAATAATGGAACATGTTTAGTAGAGATAAAACAAGGTTAGGATTTGATTAGGGATAGCTCTTTCTTGCACATTCTAGAAAGAATTCCTTTTGTCATGAGAAAGATAATATGTTGATATTTATCCATGACTCACTCTTTAACCTAACCAAACCCTAGCCCTAGTTTATTCTCTACAAAGGTTATCCAAGTCATTCTTGACCATGGTCCCATGATTAATCATATACTCTTTTCTATTAATCATCACAAAAGGATTATCTGATTATTCATCTTCTTCTTCTCTCTTGAGCTTTGAGAATGCTTGCTAGATTTTCCTTTTGTGATGATTTCTTGTGAGAATATGATATAAAAAGAAAGCATAAATACTACTCCATCATCCTCATCTAATCTAGCCCATTAAATTAGGGTGTTCACCTCTTTAGAGTGAGAGAGCTTGAGTTATAGCAACTTCGACGTAGATCATCGGAGAAAAGGAACACTACAAGCTAGCATGGATCGTTCGAGTCGTGGAGCCTCTCTTGAGTCCGGGAGATCGTGGATCGCGGCGAAGGGACTTCTACTCGGAGCTTATGAAGCGAAGGAGCGGACTACAAAGGTTGTAATCCCTCACACTTAGTGGTAAAGATGTTTACTTGCATGTAAAACCCTAATAATATAGCAAAGATCTCGGCTTTGGGTTGTTCGGCACATCTAAAATTTTATTCGGGCATGGTTGATGCCTTCTGAACCCTCACAAGAGTGCCTATGAACCATATATTGGTATCAGAGCCTAGCTAGAGTATTAGGAGACGTGTATACGAAGTTAAAACTCCGATCGAACCCGATACGACGAAATAGAACCCCTCTCTGGAAATTTTGTAAAAATGTGATTTTTTCAGCATTAAAAATACTCAAAAAAATCAACAAGGAATTCTAATAATTATCATGAAATACGGCCCACAATTCCCTGAAATCACCGTGGAACCGCGGCGGGAACCTGCTTCCGGCGGCGGTTCCGCGGCCGATCTTTGGGATTGAGACACGTGTCTTCAGGGTAATATCCGTAGCAGCTTGTTGCAGCTTCTGGGTATTTTTAATCTGTCTCAAATGTTGAGTGTTCTGGGCTTTATTTTGTAATCGTTGATTCGATCGGAAAATTTAATTTTGTTATGTTTTCCGAATATTTAGAAACTGTTAAAATGTTCGAGCGGATATCATTAACTCACTTTTTCCCGGCACGAAAAACTTTCTATTGTTGAATTTTTATCGGGTTTAAATCTTTCGGAAAAATATGCAAGTAATGCGGTGGACCCTCTAGAAGAACACAAACCTTAACTCGATTATGTCACCGTCTTGAACTGCCTCTAAACCTTAGGGTTTGGGGCAGTACGGCATGCCACATGTGAGGCGTTGGATTGACCCTTCTACGGCTGGATCACCGGTACTGTGACATATTCTGGGATTATTTGAACTCCGCTCAAGTGTTGAGCTATTTAGGAAATTTTGGGTATTTGATTATCTATTCGGAAAGTTTAACAATGTCTATTTATCTGGAATGTGATACAATATGTGGAATTCATATAGTTAGGCATGAAATACGAAGTATGTGATATTTCGAATTTACGATGTCTAAAGTGATTGTGGATTCCAAATATTGTAGTTTTAAAATTTATTTTCTGTGACCGTAAGTGTAGTATGTAGTTGTATTACCGGTTTTCGTTGCTATACGTCAACGACGATTGGTGTATGCATACTTACTTACATTGATGATATGTGATATTATGTGTTGCTGTGATATGTTATATTGGATCGTCGTGTTCTGAATAGCCGGGGGTTTTATGTGAGATGAGGGTTTTTATTTTCATTCATGTAAAATTCATTTGTATGTAATATTCTTTTATTGGGGCACTTCCGGGATGAGGTTGATGTCACCAGTGTATATTATTTACTTTTCCGCATTAGGTAGACCCAAGGAGGAGAGCACAAGTAACCGGGTTCTAGGGTCCAGTGGGAGGCCATCTCGAGGAGTCGAGATCGGGTCTCCTAACACAAGAATTGGCAGTGTTACTTGCCGCTCTCGTAGCGGTCTAGGGATGTGGGTTTGGCTATTCATCGCGACCGTGGAATCCGTGTTTTATACCGGCTCGTATTAAAAACACGGGCATCCTAGTATATCCAATATTTCATATATGTTCTTCTGCTGCAATGTTCTGTGACGAGATCATATTACTGTCTGAGACGAATGCTTATACTATATATATGCTGATATATAAATATTACTGCTTTCGTTTCTTCTGTGATGCTTAAGAAGCATAAGCTGATGGGATTTTATTAATGAGATTAATAAAAAGAAAAGAAACCTAAAAGATGTTGTAGAATCAAAACTTTATAAAAAGTTTAACTACAGTCTTGCATTGCATAGCGGTATATATGATATACCCTGCACCTTATTCGTTGAGGAAAGAGCCGAGATCCCTTCACCGGAAGTGACCTCTTTAGAGAAACTGGCAGATGCTACAAACTCGCGGTTTAGTTTTTGAAAGCTTATATAGTTTTTGATTTGCACAGCGGTATATATGATATACCCTGCACCTTATTCGATGGGGAAAGAGCCAAGATCCCTTCACCGTGAGTGACCTCTTTAGCGAAACTAGAAAAGCCTAAAAAACACTCCTTTTTTTCAAAAAACTACTAGATTCTATGACGATATCAAGTTCATTACGCTCAGGGTTTTCTGAAAAACCTGCGTAGCCCTCCATCATTTCAGATAGAGACTAGTTAGTATTCGTGCTGCGTTTGTTGACCTTAGCCATGGCGTGGTGTACAGTATCGAATTAGCATTTATCTGTTAAAACATGAGATGTGATTGAGTTAGGGTAGTCGTACGACTTTGTTGACCTTAGCCAAGGAAGGGTCGTACGGGTGGGTTTAATTTAATCAGGAAATAATGGGTTGAACTTGACTAGCACATATGATTTGTTGACTTAGCCAAGGTCATAAGTTGCTAGGGGTAAAAGAATTATCGGGAATTTCAAGTGTTGAAATTTGCAATGAGATTGCATACCTCCTATGAGATAGTTGGATCCCGATACCCACTGCGAGTAAGTGTTACTCCTGGAGAGTTTTACAGAGGACAATTAGCCGATCAAGTAGGTGTCTAGAAAAGTGTTAACGGGGTTACTCCTCTGGAAAAACGAGGTTTACTTTAATTAGGTCCGTGCGAAAGCACGGGGAACCTCCCTCAAGTACCGACACTGATCTGGCTGAAAGATTGACGAAATTGTAGGGTGTAATTAATCCCGGCTAATCTTGCCTTTTAGGGTTTGGAGGAAGATTTGATAAAAACAGTGGGAGACATCCTGATTAGATAAGATAATAACCAATCTAATCTTGCAAGAGCATACGCTAAAATGTTTTCTTCTCTCTCTCTCCACGTAGCGACTATGTCAGGCCATAATCAAGATAATAATATGGATGTATTGACTGAACCCGCTTATTATACTGAGCAGGGGAACGTTGGACCCGTTCTTTCTTATAAGAGTTATAAGACTGAACAGGGAATAGTAGAATATCTGGATTCTCACGCCGCCCAAATGAACAAGCATGTTGATGCATCTTCTTCAGGTGTGTTAGTTATTGAGAACTGTTTCTCAGTTCACCCTACGTCCTAGGTATTAGATACCGGATCAGGATCCTACATATGTAAATTGATACATGGTGCAAATATTGCAGCCAAAGTAGTTGGCGAATATCACCTAGTATTACCAAGTCGTAATACACTGATTCTAAATGAGTGATATTATATACCGAACATGATGTGCAACATTATATCAGTTTCTTTATTAAGTAAAGAAGGATATAATTTTGTGGTAAAGGATAATGTTATGAACATATTCCTAGATCAAAAGTTGATTGCATCAGGCTCGTTACATACTGGCATATTCATTCTCAATCAAAATACAGTCCTCAATATACAAAACACACACAAGAGGAAAAGTTCAGAAATGAACGAATCCTTCTTGTGGCATTGTAGACTTGGTCATATCAATGCGACACGACTGGCTAAGTTACATAAGGATGGATATTTGAACCCGTTCGAATTATCATCTTATGATACTTGCCATTCATGTCTCAAAGGTAAAATGACCAAAGCTCCGTTTAGTGGATACGGAGAAAGAGTTACCGAACTCTTAGGACTGGTACATAGTGATGTATGCGGTCCCATGTCTACGCATGCCAGGAACGGTTCTTCCTACTTCATTATATTCACTGACGATCTCTCAAGATTCAGATATGTGTTCATGATGAAACACAAGTCTCAAGCTTTTGAGAAATTTAGAGAATATAAGCACAAAGTAGAGAACCAAACGGCCAAAAGTATTAAGATTCTTCGATCTGGTCGAGGAGGTGAATACTTAAGCAATGAGTTCCTAGATTTTCTAAAAGAGAATGGGATTCTCTCTCAGCTTACTCCTCCTTATACACCATAGCACAACGGTGTATCGGAGCGGAGGAATCGCACTCTATTAGATATGGTGCGCTCTATGATGAGTAAAGCTAAGTTACCTATTTCCTTCTGGGGGTATGCGCTTGAGACAGCCATATACCTATTGAATAAAGTTCCAACTAAATCTGTGCCTACCACTCCATATGAGATATGGAATGGGAAGAGACTATCTCTTAAAAGAGTTAAGATATGGGGTTGTCTGGCCTATGTTAAAAAGCAAAATCCGGACAAACTCGAGGCACGATCAGTTCTTTGTAAGTTTGTAGGATATCCAAGTAATTCGTATGGATATCTATTCTACCACAGTGAACAACAAAAGGTGTTTGTTGCTCAACATGCCACCTTTTTAGAAAAGGAATTGCTTGCAAAAGAAATTCGTGGCGATGAGGTAGAGCTGGAAGAGGTTCCAGCAACACAAACTACAACTGAAGATATAGTGGAACTAGAGGATTCAGTAGTACCCGACGAACCCCAGCCTCTCCGCCGATCTAGCAGGGTTTCTCATCCACCTGAGAGATACTACGGTTTTCTCATTGATGGTGGAAGCGAGGATTGAATCATGGAAGATGATGACCCGACTAGCTTCGAGCAGGCCATCACAAGTGGTGACTCTGTGAAATGGCTGGATCCAATGCGATCTGAGATGGAATCCATGTACACCAACAAAGTATGGACTTCGGAAAATGCTCCTGAAGGGGTAAAAACCATTGGGAGCAAGTGGATCTTTAAGAAGAAATTTGGTGTAGATGGAAAAGTTGAGACTTTCAAAGCTAGACTTGTTGCAAAGGGTTTTCGTCAACGACCAGGTGTGGATTATGACGAAACCTTTTCTCCAGTGGCTATGCTTAAGTCTATCCGGATCTTACTTGCCATTGCTGCATACCATGACTACGAAATCTGGCAAATGGATGTTAAGACCGCCTTTCTAAACGGTGATTTAGAAGAGTACGTGTACATGACTCAGCCAGAGGGCTTCGTTGATAGTGGGAGCAGCGGAAGGTGTGAAAGCTGCTTAAATCCATTTATGGGTTAAAGCAAGTATCGCGGAGTTGGAACATCTGTTTTGATGTTGTAGTCAAAGTGTTTGACTTCATCAAAAATATAGATGAACCTTGTATCTATAAGAAGGTAGCAGAGAGTAAGGTTGTCTTCCTCGTATTGTACGTGGATGACATACTCTTGATAGGAAATGATATTCCTATGCTGCAATCAGTCAAGCTCTTCTTATCACAAAGATTCTCAATGAAAGATCTAGGTGATGCCTCCTGCATATTAGGAATCATGATCTATAGAGATAGATCTAAACGGATACTGGGATTGTCCCAATCCTGGTACATTGACACCATACTAAAGAGGTTTAGTATGGAAGAATCCAAGCGTGGGAACCAACCCACGATCTCTGGACTCACTCTCTCCAAAAAGATGTCTCCCAAGACTCATTTGGAGAGAGCTCGCATGCAAGGGATACCCTATGCTTCGGCAGTAAGCTCTATCATGTATGCGATGCTATGTACCATACCTGATGTAGCATACTCACTAAGTGTAGTGAGTCGGTATCAAGCAGATCCTGGAGAGAGTCACTGGACAGCTGTGAAGAACATTCTCACGTACTTACGAAGGACTAGAGACATGTTCTTGGTGTATGGTAACGGAGAACTCCGGGTGGAGTCCTTTACCGATTCCAGCTTCCAAAGTGATAAGGACGACTCTAAGTCGCACCCGGGATTTGTCTTTACCCTCAATGGAGGGGCGGTATGTTGGAAGAGTTCCAAACAGGATACCGTTGCAGACTCGACGATGGAGGCTGAATACATCACTGCCAACGATGCTGCCAAAGAGGCTGTCTGGATAAAGAAGTTCATTAGTGAACTTGGTGTGGTTCCATCCATTGAGCATCTAATACCTCTGTATTGCGATAACAATGGAGCTATAGCTTTGGCCAAGGAACCCAGGTCCCATCAGAAGTCCAGACATATTCTGAGGCGGTATCACCTGATCAGGGAGATAGTTGATCGCCTGGAGATCGAGGTCAGCAGAGTAGATACGAAGGACAACACTGCGGATCCACTCACGAAGGCCATTCCCTAGATACAGTTTGAGAGATTATTCGGGATGCTAGGTATGAGATACTACAGCAGCTGGCCTTAGTGCAAGTGGGAGATTGTTAGTTATGTATATGCCCTAGAGGCCATTGTTGTACATATGATGTATATTATGATGGATGCTTGGATATATATAGAGAGGACTTTCTTGCTCGTCATGATAGTATGATATTTGGTTTCACTTTATCTTAACATGTAGACTTGTACTGGTTTACTGTCTTACTCTCACATGTTGATAAAGCCCTTAGGATCTGTACTCGACTACTGGGACTATGATGAGATCATACTAGTGGGGCCATGGTAGTCGATGAGTACATCCTATAATTGTTCCTAGTCGAGGGTATATCGAGACAGGGCATCGATACACCAGAGTAGACTAGCTTATACGCATCTTGACCCATATGATGGGCGATGGATGATCCCATATCTATTGGTGTTTGACATTAGAGATGGTGTACGGGTGCTCAGGGGAGACTGGGTACACTGGACGGACTCGCCGAGAACTCCCAGATGGTGATATACCACACGTCAGATGGAAGTTCTCCGGTGACACTGGTACAGGGTAGTCTGTAGACCCGAGATCGTCATAGAGTCTTGGGTGATTCCCTCTGTGCTTTGATTTCCACCTTACCACGTCCAAGAGGGCGTGCAAAACGGTGGTTTTGGGTGCAGTCCCGAATCACATGAAGGCAATGAGCGATAGGAGGGGATTCGTCTCTCCCGGTATAGGGAGTTGATGTTATGCTGTGTTCGATTGGCTATAACTGGAAGTCCCTGACCAGGGCTGATATAAAGATTTACTGGTAAGTGTTACTAATAGTTTCTCGACCTGTTATGAGCCTCACATCGACACGACTTATCGGTTACTGGGGTCTGACGTATACCACCCCTAGACTTGATATGCAACATATCAGACGAAGAGACCGAACTGTACGGGAGTGTTACTGATTGGATTCACAGGAGAATGTACAGGCTAGCTTGTTCATCTTCTGATCACTCAATACCTGGGAGGCTGTTACGTTTAGCTGACCGCTTGCAGCTTGTGGGTGTTTGATATGATCATCACCTGCTACCGGCGTATTGACGATTCTTTAGAGTCCTACACAGAGGTTTCTTGGCTCAGGAAAAACGGAGTAGAGGCACATATGTGATATGCGCAGGACCGAGGATAATGCGATATGAGATACCGTATTATATTCTCGCGATATTTAGATATGAACCGGGTCATCGGATCAAGTGTTGATTCGATGAATCGGTACATGATATATTAGTCGGTTATATTCGATATAGCCGGATTGTCGGATCAAGTGTTGATTCGATGATTTAATGTATAATAATATATATGATATATTGTATTACATTATCTAATATAGGCTCACTTTATTATTTCATTTTCTCACCGGAAAATACATTAGTATATATGCGATATATGTTAATTGTATTATTTTCTTTTATTACAAATATATAATATATATGTGATATATATTATAGTAACATGATATGATTAATAATGGAACATGTTTAGTAGAGATAAAACAAGGTTAGGGTTTGATTAGGGTTAGCTCTTTCTTGCATATTCTATAGAGAATTCCTTTTGTCATGAGAAAGATATTATGTTGATATTTATCCATGACTCACTCTTTAACCTAACCAAACCCTAGCCCTAGTTTATTCTCTACAAAGGTTATCCAAGTCATTCTTGACCATGGTTCAATGATTAATCATATACTCTTTTCTATTAATCATCACAAAAGGATTATCTGATTATTCATCTTCTTCTTCTCTCTTGAGCTTTGAGAAAGCTTGCTAGATTTTCCTTTTGTGATGATTTCTTGTAAGAATATGATATAAAAAGAAAGCATAAATACTACTCCATCATCGTCATCTAATCTAGCCCATTAGATTTGGGTGTTTACCTCTTTAGTGTGAGAGAGCTTGAGTTATAGCAACTTCGACGTAGATCATCGGAGAAACGGAACTCTACAAGCTAGCATGGATCGTTCGAGTCGTGGAGCCTCTCTTGAGTCCGGGAGATCATGGATCGCGGCGAAGGGACTTCTACTCGGAGCTTATGAAGCGAAGGAGCGGACTACAAAGGTTGTAATCCCTCACACTTAGTGGTAAAGATGTTTACTTGCATGTTAAACCCAAATAATCTAGCAACGATCCCGGCTTTAGGTTGTTCGGCACATCTAAAATTTTATTCGGGCATGGTTGATTCCTTATGAACCATCACAAGAGTGCCTAGGAACCCTACATCCAGCATCGACACGTAAATCCTCATACCTCAGGCGCCGCATCCTTAGATCGGCCCTCATATCTATCTCATCTCAGGCGCCGCATACACTGATCGGCCCTCATATCCATATCACGACTTCGGCCGGCATCCTCCGGATAACCGTCACGTCTAACCAATCACCGGTAGGTAGTGCTTCCTCTGCCAGGTTCATCGTCTACACCACGAAAATCATTTCTTGTCCCGGGGTACCATACCATGTCCACCATATATCCGCAGACGGTGCTTACCGCTCCTCAAATCGGGTTTCACATACCAATCTCAGAACCGAGAAAACTCATGGTGGACGTCTCGAAATATCATATCAAGAGAAACCGGGTTTTTAAAACAACACATACATCTTTTGAAATATAACCACGGTTCTCAAATCAAGAATCTCATAAAAACAGCATCTCAATGCGTATAATCATAAAGCGTGATGTATGAAAACATAGAACAGAAATGTGAGCATATCAAGTATATCATACGACATAATATAGTAATGTGAGCATAGCAATTTGTCATGGCAACGAATTATGTGACAGTACTGAACAATTAAGATTAATTGCATGATGCAGCAATTATACTGTGTATGTGACATAGAAATTATCGATGATGAAAGTGTGTGAGCTGGCAAATCTGTATAAGTGTAACATACGCATCATCGGTAATGGTGTAGGTGTACTAGCACAGGTATATGTAATACAATGAGAATATCATGAACGTAGCATAAAGTACATTGTAAGCGAAATGCTATAAGTTATAGGTATCTAATTTGACATCTACATAAAGGCTAAACTAAGTGGTGTAGATAGGGATTCAATATCTATAACAAAACCGAGTCGGTGAATCTATCAATCGGCATCCAGCCTCACAACATCACGTACGGTATAATCCATCGTACGGAATCCTCTAATCAAGGGTATGGATCAATCATCCGGTAAAACATCGTGCAGCGACAATAAATAGAATAGGGATTCTATCGACCTATACAACATTGAGGGTACGGATCTAAAGTCTCGTACGACATATCACTCATTATTCATAACATTATATATATATATATACCTATATCCCAGTTCACATCCGTATCAATCTCATATCATGGGACCTAACAAAGGTAACAATATTCTCATATTGCCTTGCATCCGTATAACGACATATCAAACCAAGTTATCATATTTCACCGTATACACTTTTCATCACATCAATATCTCACATCAAGTCATCTTATTAATCTCATGTCGTATTTATCGACCTCATAACATCCACTAAAATCTCATACTTATTCTCTTACAACTACGTATTTGTATATTTTGATTCACTTTCTTATATATCAATTCGAGACATCCTTTCTATTGTTGGATATAGTGCCCTCAAAGTCAATTATTGGATCGCAGGCACGTGATTGCAATGATTGAGGGAGGACCTATACCGGTAGGACAGTCTTACTCAAAATGATAGTATGCTATCTGGTTTATCTTTATCATCGTGTACTGCTTTAGGTGACCTTATAGGTCGCTATTACACATTGATAGAGCCCTTTGGATTCTTGCTTGACTACCAGCAGTATGAATGCGATCATATACGTGGGAGCTGGGGTCCTATAAGCACATCCTTAAAAGGTCCCTAGTCGTGGGAGTTTCGAGACTGGGCATCGATACTCCATTAGTAGACTAGTGTATACAGTCGAGACCCCAACGAGGGGCGGTGGCCGGTCTCACAAGCCATTGGTGTCAGTTGGATCACCTAAGATATATACAGGTGCTCATTAGGTTATGAGTACACCGGACAGGACTCACCGAGAACATGCTAGTTGGTATTATACCCGACGTCAGATAGCAGTTCCTTGATGACATTTGTATAGGTTAGTTCATCGACCTGAGATCGTCATTTGTCACTGACACGACTTGTACCGCTTTTGGGGGTCTGACTTTTACCAACCCCCTAGGCCCGCCATGCGATGCTCATAGACGAACGGACCGGACTGTACGGATATTGTCACTGACAGGCTCAGTTGGGTGTCAGGATGAGTTCGCTCATCGACCTCCCTTTTGGTCAATACCTGGTGGCCCGTTACGTATAGCTAGTATCTCTGACGTGCTAGTGGTTAAATCAACAGCCAAAGTATTGACGAGTCTTTAGAGTCCCCAACAGACAGTTTTCAAGTTTCGTGCGAAACGTTGTCGAGGCCGTATGATATATGGCAGGGTCCGATCATATACGTGCAGTAGTGCACGGATCATGATCGGGCGGATCATACTAGTAGGATTTGGTTTAAGCCAGATCCTACTATTAGATTTGTTGGATTACTTTAGTCTCATCGCATTCGCATTCGGTCAGAATGCGAAGCAGGTATGTATATACAGGTGAGGGGTATCCTTGTGATCCGTCACGAGTTTACTTTAGATGTTGCCTGTAACACCTCAGGATGTGTTTTGTGGCTAATTATATTTTAATGTATGGTTTCTAATAAAAAGTTTACCAAATTAGTTTTCAATTATTTTATCCTATTTATTGAATATTTTATTAGATTTTTCCTAGTCTTGCACACACATGTGCATGATAACTAGGGTTGTAATTTGGGGTTAAACATGATTAGCAACATGGTGAACTAACCATTTCCTAATCTAGTTTAATATTGTATTAGGTGATTTTGGATTTTTATTTGTATATGGTTGTTTTGAAATAAAATGAATTTAAAAAGGATTTTAAATTGGTTTGAATGGTTGACCTTGGTGAGAGAGAGAGAGGGTGCATTATGAGGCATGATGGCTTGCCCATGCCTTCAATTAATGAAGAGAGAGAGAGGGGAGGGGGTTGACTTGTTGGTGTTCTCTCATTCGCACTCATTTCTCTCATCCTCTCACTCTCAAACTCACACACCCACACACCCACACATCAGCATTAGCAGCAAATACAACAACAACAACCACAGAAGCAGCAACAGCAGAGAAGGAGCAGCAGCAGGCAGCAACAACATCAGCAGCAGCTGCAGAAGCAAGCATCAGCATCAGCAACTGTAGCAGCAGCAGCCCCAGCCACTACAGCAGCTCTTCTCCACTTCTTCACCTGCTCTCTAGGGTTCATTAGGGTATAATTCTGAACCCTTTCCCAAGTTTGCTTAGCTTGTGTGTTAATTAGCGTCGGTTTGTGTTAATTAGCTAGTTTATTGCTAATTTTGGTGATTTGTGAGATGTTGTTGCAAATTGATGATTGTGTTGGTAAACCCTACTTATTTAAGTGTTGTTAGGGTCACTTTAACTGAGTATTTCCCTGGATTACACTAAAATACCATAGGGTTTGTGTTTTGTGCAAAATCGGTGTTTTTAAGCGTTATTTGTGACATTCTGTGATCTGCTATTGACCCGGACCCTTCAAAGGAAAATTGAGGAAACTGGAGAATGCTTACTAGGTTTAGACAACACCACCTGAGCATGAGACCCTAACTCCTAACTTGGGCTGCCGGTTTATTAGTTATGGCCGCAATTTGCGGCCAGGTAGGGGAATGGGGTATTTGGTTTTTGTGTGGGGTAGTCTACTGTTATTTGTAGTGTTTTGGCATGTCTAGTTTTGTAAGATTTGACCTGTAGGAAAATCTGGGGCAATATATCGTTTTGCATGTCCGTTGTGTTTGCGCGATACGCGCGATACGTGAGAGGGTTCTGTGATCCAGCGTATCTCGGCATGTCGCGATGGTTTTAGACGCGTATACACACGATTCAGCGTATCGTGCACACGCGCGTTTAGTTCGCGACGCGAGTTTCTCATTTTGGTTCGATATCGCGTTTTGCGGAATATTTGGCTTATATATATGATTTCCTTGTCTTATTTGCAGGTTTGTAGGCAGGGACTACGGACACTACTTCAGGGGGGAGCAGATGGTAGGATTCACCTAGCGTGGAGCGTTGGTGAGTAGATTTAACATATACAAGGGAATCACCCACATGGCGTTATGCGTCTGGGCAAGGATTCAAATACGTGTCGCATATTCTACATCATTGTTAGAATTGCGCCTTTACCATATTTCCTTGATATAGTTGTACTGTGACTAGCAGCCGTAGGACACTGCACATATTATTGACGGTTCATGTTGCATAAGCACGGATTGTATTCTACACACACACCGTCAATATTTGCCATGTCACACACAACCCTTTATAGATACAATATTGCTTATCATACATGACATCTAGCTTATCGGTATACCTATAGTGTATCTTACCATTAGTGATTGGTACATCTAAACCTTGCGATACAGCTACAGGTATACCTTGCACATATTTTACTTATACCCGGGGGGGTATCCTTCATACTCTACTTATACCCAGGGGGTATACGACATCTTTTATTTATAGGTAGACACCAATACTTAGCTATACCTTATTGATTTCGCATACATCAGGTTTCAGCTACATATTTTCATTTATATTCTCGCATTTCAGATATATCGCATATATGTATTCCTGGATTTGCGCATTCTTATTTTGATTTCACATGATAATTTCTGGGTTTGGGAACCGCGGGAGTTCATGAAATTATGCATACATTGAAAAACCCGGTTTCCTTGATATGATATTTGCGCAGCCACCATGAGATTTATCGGTTCTGATTATATACTCCATACGAGGTGTGGTTGCCGTATGAGGGTACATGGTGTGGCCCGGTATAGTTCCCCTCGGCAAGAAGATCGATGGATGTTGCCGATTAAGCCTGGAGACGGGCGAGTACCTACCGGTGACAGTACTGATGACTCGGCGGGGATCATGGAGATACCGTTGGGAGTCATGTACGTATGCATACGTCGAAAGGCGAGGGTCAGAGCTAGGCACTCGTGCTCTCGGGATAGCGTATGATACGTGATCAGGATTTCTGTGTCGATGCTTGGCACATGGTTTTCATGATATTTCTTTAACACCTTTGTATATATAACAGGGGATTTAGCCGTTGTTATATATACCCTTACACCAATATTAGTGGAATGGGACGCTAATATATGGGTATTGCCCCCATCATATTTATTTCTGTACATATTTACCTTTAGGATGTTAGATTCTTACTTGAGATTTGACTTGGGATATTAGGTGATTCATTGAGATTGGATATTGGACACACCTTTGTGATTACTGATTTGTACATTCTGGATATAGGAGATTACTCGATATTGTACATTGAGGAGATGTAAGACTTACATGATATGAAAGCCCAACTTAGGGCCGATTTGAGGATTTGAGATTTGAGTGTCTTGATGGATTGTGATCCTGCCACGATGTTAGGTTTCCGTGGAAATGACATATTCCACCCCATACCTCACACTTATCTGTTTTATGCATAGTTTCATACATTAGTAGTACCTGTTAGTGTACCCTCATGATTGCTGCATACCTACTTTCTCATATCCCTATTGCCTAGTTATTGCATACTATTATCATGTCATCATTGCTTCATATATTGATTGTACCTGCTAGTGTACTTTCCATTATTCTGCATTCACATGGCATGTTATTATTGTAATCGCATATCTTAGATTCACGCTGTTCTTACATTCCTGCGATTACCTGCATATGTTATTTACTATTCACGAGTTGGCAACTCACCCCCGTTGTGCCACAGGTGTTTCAGGTTGTTCCCCAGAGTAGTCGAGGCGGGCTATTCAGCAATTCATCTATCATCTTTTGCTACAGATACCGCATCAGCTCACTGTACTATTTTGCTTAGGTGGGTTAGATGATTATCTGTATTTCATATTGTACATTCGTTGTATCTTGTACTCTCCATCTACTATTATGTTGCTGACTTAGAGACTTGGTGAGGACGGTATTGTATATTATTTGTGGATTTGTTATCTTTTATATACAGTTTCCTTCCTATTGTCTCTTATTTCTTCGCTACGGCGTCGTATATTTGTGATGTGATTGTTTTCCGCCTTCGGGCCACTTTTTACAAAAAGGGGTGTTGCCAAAATTTTAAAGAAATAAAGTAGGACTTTTAAAGAATTTGGGTTGCGATTTCAAATGTTTCAAAAACTTATATTATCTTTTCCGTATTTTTATGGTTTAGATTTCTGGGTTTTGGCTTTCTTTTACTACGTTACGTCTCAGGGCGTTGCGTAGTACTAGGGCCGTCTCGGGCCAATTTCGGGTCGTAACAAAGTTGGTATCAGAGCGCTAGGTTTTACCTTTCGGAGTGTTGGATGATCTTAGTACGATGGAGTAGGTAGCTTAAGCATAGTAACGTAGTGTGTGTATGTCTGCAGCATACCCACGATGCGGTACATTGCATTAAGTAACCTAAGTACAATTTACTTGAAATTCCTTCCTTGATGATTCATATCCTTGAGATTCGATTCCTTATTCTCATCGAATCTTATATCTATTTATAGCCTTGTCGCCGATGACTATGGGGACTCAGAGTGATGCAGCGAGGGCCGAGGTCAGAGTTAGCTCGGGTGAGACGAGTACTAACCAGGATGGCACTCTAGTTGCACAGGTGCCGACGGATCAGCCTACGACATATACTATTGATAGACTTTTGGCAGAGATGCAGGACTTCTGCCAGACTATGAGTTCATTGGTTGATGTCGTTCGGGAGCTACGACAGGAGGTTGTCACCGCTGTTACTCAGTTGTCATTTACGATCAGCATGCAGCAATCCGTCACCTACATAGCACCAGTGGTTGCAGCTCCAGTTGATGAGGCGCATATTCCAGAGGCTCAGAGAGTTTCAGGATAGTAGAGGACTCGTACCAGTGTACCAGCCCAAAGGCAGAGGTTTGGTCATCGAGACAGATTTCGTGGCCGTCGCGGGAGCAGCAGAGGCTTAGGACGAGGACAGTTATTCAGCTGTCATCCCCAGGATGGTCAGCAGTCAGCTCGTGGATGTTTTCGATGCGGGAGCCTTCAGTACTTCGTCAGGGATTGTTCCTTAGCACCTTGTCATGATCGTTTTCAGAGAGGCCGTGGACGTGGAAGATTTTCTCTGAGGGCTCAGGCTACCAGAGGAGTTCATCCAGTTGCGGGTAGAGGGCAGACACAGGAGTTTGCTTCTACTCATCGGGACCCGCAGACGTCCAATGCAGAGTTCTCAGGTATCCTTATTTCGCATGTTCTTTGATGTATTCGTTGTTTTTCATGCTTGTACCGTGATTGGTTAGATTAGTCGTAGTTGTGCTAACTTCTGTCAGCGATTCTTTTGTTGCGCGACACGTATTCAGTTGTGTGCCAATCGGATAGGAGATAGAGATTCGTTCGTCGTTTTGGTCCTTCTAGAGATGTTGGATTTGACGTTCTCCTAGGCACGGACTGGTCAATTACGTGCTAGGCATCTGTGGACTACCGTGAGGAAACAGTCAAGTTTGTTTTCCCGGCAGGTCAGTTCTTGTTGTGCAGGTGGACAGTTGTGCCGCCTCTCACAGCTTGAATTCAGCCTTTTTCGCTAGTCGGCTTCTGAGGAGATGTCGTGGATTCTTGGCGTTCATTCGTGATACCGTAGCCACAGAGGGTTTGTTGGACCGGTGTTCCTTTCGTGCGAAAGTTTTTCCGACGTTGTTCCGGATGAGCCGGCGAAGCTTGGGGAGCTTAAGGATCAGCTGTAGAGTTGTGATTTGGGGAGTTTTGTGCGTCTGAGTGCTTCGCATTAGGAGGCTCCTATTTCTGTTCGTCAAGGAAAAAGACGGCAGTTTGAGGTTGTGTATCGACGGATCGTTAATTAAATCATCTTACGGTGCGGAGAGGTATCCTTCACCTCGTATTGACGATTTCTTTGATCAGCTCCAGAGTGCGAGACATTTTCTAAGTTTGTTTGGGATCAGGTCATCATTATTGCAGATTCGGGGTGATGGCATTCCGAAGACTGCCTTATGCGTGCGACGGGCTTTGTGTGTTTTTGTGAGTCGTTGGATTCCCTGATTCCCTAGCAGCATTCGTAGATGTGATGAACCAGATTTCTGCAGGCCGTTCCTCGACCAGTTATTGTTGTGTTATTTACGACATGCTGGTCTATCTAATGTGTCTTGAGGAACAGGAGTAGCACTTGAGGATTTGTTATGTAGATACTGGGAGCGCCCCAGCAGTTTGCTAAATTCTCGGAGTGTTTCTTCAGGCTTGTTTTGTGTTGACTTCTAGGTCTTATAGTCACGGGAGACGGTTTCGTATGGTTCCGAGGGAGATCGTGGCCGTACAGCTTAGGTCCAGACTTGTGTGCAGGACGGAGATCCGCAGATTATTGGGCTTAGCGGGTTCTTACCACCGTTTCGTGCAGGATTGCTAGAGTAGTGCTGCACCGTCGACTGAATGGACCGGAAGGGAGGTTTCTTTTCTGTGGACTGAGGCATGTGCGCAGAGTTTTCAGCAGTTGAAGATTCTGTTAACAACTGCACCAGTTCTTTCCTTGCTTTCTGGTTCGGACGACTTTGTTGTTTAACTGTAATGTTTCTTGAGTGGGGCTCGAGTGTGTACTGAGGTGACACTATAGAGTGATCGCTTTTGCTTCCCTACATTTGGAGGAAGTACAAGAAGGATATTCCACTCATGATCTGGAGATGGCCGCGGTGGTTTTGTGTTGGAGATTTGGAGACACTATCAGTTCGAGAGTCATGTCAGATTTTCACGGACCACCAGAGCTTAATGTACATCTTCCTGCAGCGGATTTTGATTGTTGTGATAGTCTTCTGCAGATTTACAGTTCTTGTGTGATCGTTGAGTATAGCTTAAGTTCATCTCTACGGAGGGGACAGCTTGCTCATGTCCGCGCCCGACCACTTTCCATAAATCGCTTTCGCGAGACACTGCCCACCTATGCTCGTTCGTCAGTGATGCTTGAGCATACTCGGCTGGCTAATGATTCGGAGTCCTTGATTTGTTACATGGTATGCTAAGTTAGGGACGCATGGGTGTACCTGATGTTATCAGGAAGAGACGTGTAATCCTAGATCATGCACATCTGTCAACTCTCTATATGCATTCAAGTTCCACCAACATTTAGCGTGACTTGTGAGATAGTTACGGGTGGACAGGGATGTAAAGAGATGTTTCAGGTTTCGTTTCAAGGTGTCTGTCTTATTGTATGTTTGGTTTGAGCATCTGAGGCCGGGTGGAGAGTTGCAACCTTTAACCGTTCTGAAGTAGGAGTGGGAGCAGATCTCCACGAATTTCGTTATGGTTTCTACCCAAGTTTAGTCAGGGTGTGACTCCATTCGGATTCTTGTCGTCCGGTTTTACTCAGTTTGCTCAGTTGTTCTTGGTTAAGTTGTGTGTTTGTATTGATTATTGTCAGCAGTTGGGGATCGTCACTCGCCATTGTTAGGGTTCTTCTTCGATAGCTATTATCAGGAGACACTCCAATTGGCCACCTTTAGGCTTAGGGGTTAGGTTGTGTCGATCACCAGTCTGTTGTTTTTCTGACTCTGCGTAAGTAGGATTTTGGACCCCAGCTAGTCTAGAGACTTCGGATATGGTCCAGTTGTGTTAGGTCAGGATGAAAATTGTCCATTGCGAACTGAGGTCTTATGCCGACTGTGTTGGTCATACACTCGAGTTCGCAGGGACAGATCATGTATTCCTACGGACTTTCCGATAAATGACGTGTTGGATTTTGGGATGCTTGTCCCAGGATTTAGGTCCTTCTGAGATCCTCTAAGCGAGTCAGTTTCGTTGCCTTTAATTTGGCACTTCCGCCCAGATTATTGAGTTTTCACCCCGTATTCCTTGTGATAATACTTTACAATTACCTTCTTGACCTTTCTCATATGATTTAGCACCAGGCCTTTTAGCTTGACCCCATCTTTCGTTCACCAGCAGCCAATGGTATTAATGGCTCGGCAGGTGGAGGAACATCGGTCAAGGGTCTTGCTATCTGTGAAGGATTTTTCTTGGACGTAGCCGTATAGTGAGATAATCACTTAGGAGGCTGCGAGCGAGATTTGAGAGTTGTAATCTTCTGTTTGAAAGTACGCGTAACAGTATATTTTTAAATTCGGGGACGAATTTCTTTTAAGGGGAGACTGTAACACCTTAGGATGTGTTTTGTGGCGAATTATATTTTAATGTATGGTTTTTAATAAAAAGTTTACCAAATTAGTTTTCAATTATTTTATCCTATTTATTAAATATTTTATTATATTTTTCCTAGGCTTGCACACACATGTGCATGATAACTAGGGTTGTAATTTGGGGTTAAACATGATTAGCAACATGGTGAACTAACCTTTCCCTAATCTAGTTTAATATTATATTAGGTGCTTTTCGATTTTTATTTGTATATGGTTGTTTTTAAATAAAATGAATTTAAAAAGGATTTTAAATTGGTTTGAATGGTTGACCTTTGTGTGAGAGAGAGAGGGTGCATTATGAGGCATGATGGCTTGCCCATGCCTTCAATTAATGAAGAGAGAGAGAGAGAGAGGAGGGGGTTGACTTGTTGGTGTTCTCTCATTCTCACTCATTTCTCTCATCCTCTCACTCTCAAACTCACACACCCACACACCCACAGATCAGCAACAGCAGCAAAGACAACAACAACAACCACAGAAGCAGCAGCAGCAGAGAAGGAGCAGCAGCAGGCAGCAGCAGCATCAGCAGCAGCTGCAGAAGCAAGCATCAACATCAGCAACTGTAGCAGCAGCAGCCCCAGCCACTACAACAGCTCTTCTCCACTTCTTCACCTGCTCTCTAGGGTTCATTAGGGTATATTTCTGAACCCTTTCCCTAGTTTGCTTAGCTTGTGTGTTAATTAGCGTCGGTTTGTGTTAATTAGCTAGTTTAGTGCTAATTTTGGTGATTTGTGAGATGTTGGGGCAAATTAATAATTGTGTTGGTAAACCCTACTTATTTAAGTGTTGTTAGGGTCACTTTAACTGAGTATTTCCCTGGATTACACTAAAATACCATAGGGTTTGTGTTTTGTGCAAAATCGGTGTTTTTAAGCGTTATTTGTGACATTTTGTGATCTGTTATTGACCCGGACCCTTCAGAGTAAAATTGAGGAAACTGGAGCATGCTTACTAGGTTTAGACAACACCACCTGAGCACGAGACCCCAGCTCCTAACTCGGGCCGCCGGTTTATTAGTTCTGGCCGCAATTTGCTGCCAGGTAGGGGACTGGGGTATTGGGTTTTTGTGTGGGGTAGTCTACTGTTATTTATAGTGTTTTGGCATGTCTAGTTTTGTAAGATTTGACCTATAGGAAAATCTGGGGCAATATATCGTTTTGCATGTCCGTTATGTTTGCGCGATACGCGCGATACGTGAGAGGGTTCTGTGATCCAGCGTATCGCGGCGTGTCGCGATGGTTTTAGACGTATATACACACGATTCAGCGTATCGTGCACGCGCGCGTTTAGTTCGCGACGCGAGTTTCTCGTTTTGGTTCGATATCGCGTTTTGCGGAATATTTGGCTTATATATATGATTTTCATGTCTTATTTGCAGGTTTGCAGGCAGGGACTACGGACACTACTACAGGGGGGAGCAAATGGTAGGATTCACCTAGCGTGGAGCGTAGGTGAGTAGATTTAACATCTACAGGGGAATCGCCCGCATGGCGTTATGCGTCTGGGCTAGGATTCAAATACCTATCGCATATTCTACGTCATTGTTAAAATTGCGTCTTTACCATATTTCCTTGATATAGTTGTACTGTGACTAGCAGTCGTAGGACACTGCACATATTATTGACGGTTCATGTTACACGAGCACGGATTGTCTGCTACACACACACCGTCAATAATTTCCATGTCACACACAACCCTTTATAGATACAATATTGCGTATCATACATCACATCTAGCTTATCGGTATACCTATAGTGTATCTTACCATTAGTGATAGGTACATCTACGCCATGCGATACAGCTACAGGTATACCTTGCATATATTTTACTTATACTCGGGGGGGGGGGGTATCCTTCATACTCTATTTATACCCAGGGGGTATACGACATCTTTTATTTATAGGTAGACACCAATACTTAGCTGTACCTTATTGATTTCGCATACATCTGGTTTCAGCTAAATATTTTCATTTATATGCTCGCATTTCAGATATATCGCATATATGTATTCCTGTATTTGCGCATTTTTATTTTGATTTCACATGATGATTTCTGGGTTTGGGAACCGCTGGAGTTCATGAAATTATGCATACATTGAAAAGCCCGGTTTCCTTGATATGATATTTGCTCACCCACCATGAGATTTATCGGTTCTGATTATATACTCCATACGAGTTGTGGTTGCCATATGAGGGTACATGGTGGGGCCCGGTATGGTTCCCCTCGGCAAGAAGATCGATGGATGTTGCCGATTGAGCCTGGAGGCGGGCGAGTACCTACCGGTGAAAGTACTGATGACTCGGCGGGGATCATGGAGATACCGTTGGGAGTCATGTACGTATGCATACGTCGAAAGGCCAGGGTCAAAGCTAGGCACTCGTGCTCTCGGGATAGCGTATGATACGTGATCAGGATTTCTGTGTCGATGCTTGGCACATGGTTTTCATGATATTTCTTTAACACCCTTGTATATATAACAGGGGATTTAGCCGTTGTTATATATACCCTTACACCAATATTAGTGGAATGGGACGCTAATATATGTGTATTGCCCCCATCATATTTATTTCTGTACATATTTACCTTTAGGATGTTAGATTCTTACTTGAGATTTGACTTGGGATATTAGGTGATTCATTGAGATTGGATATTGGACATACCTATGTGATTACTGATTTGTACATTCGGGATATAGGAGATTACTCGATATTGTGCATTGAGGAGATGTAAGACTTATATGATATGAGAGCCCAACTTAGGGGCTGATTTGAGGAATTGGGATTTGAGTGTCTTGATGGATTGTAATCCTGCCACGATGTCAGGTTTCCGTGGAAATGACATATTCCACCCCATACCTCACACTTATCTGTTTTATGCACAGTTTCATACATTGGTAGTACCTGTTAGTGTACCCTCATGATTGCTGCATATCTACTTTCTTATATCCCTATTGCCTAGTTATTGCATACTATTATCATGTCATCATTGCTTCACATATTGATTGTACCTGCTAGTGTACTTTCCATTATTCTGCATTCACATGACATGTTATTATTGTAATCGCATATCTTAGATTCATGATGTACTTGCATTCCTGCGATTACCTGCATATGTTATTTACTATTCACGAGTTGGCAACTCACCCCCGTTGTGCCACAGGAGTTTCAGGTTGTTCCCCAGAGTAGTCGAGGCAGGCTATTCAGCTATTCATCTATCATCTTTTGCTACAGATACCGCATCAGCTCACAGTACTATTTTGCTTAGGTGGGTTAGATGATTATATGTATTTCATATTGTACATTCGTTGTATCTTGTACTCTCCATCTACTATTATGTTGTTGACTTAGAGACCTGGTGAGGACGATATTGTATATTATTTGTGGATTTGTTGTCTTTTATATACAGTTTCCTTCCTATTGTCTCTTATTTCTTCGCTACGGCGTCGTATATTTTTAATGTGATTGTTTTCCGCCTTTGGGCCACTTTTTACAAAAAGGGGTGTTGCCAAAATTTTAAAGAAATAAAGTAGGACTTTTAAAGAATTTGGGTTGCGATTTCAAATGTTTCAAAAACTTATATTATCTTTTCCGTAATTTTATGGTTTGGATTTCTGGGTTTTGGCTTTCTTTTACTACGTTACGTCTTAGGGCGTTGCGTAGTACTAGGGCCGTCACGGGCCAATTTCGGGTCGTGACGTTGCCGTATCTTTTTATTGTTGCAAACATTTGGACTAATGTTTGCATATGGAAATTATGAGCTAGAAATCATCATTTTGTGCATTTAATGTGACATAGACTTTATTAGTGACTCATGGTCTCTTTTCTTGTGCTAATGTCACATTAAGTGATGGATTTGAGTGATGAAATGAGAGGAAGAGAGAGAAGGGCAGCCATGATAGATATGTTTGCTCTTGTATTATTTCATTCTAACTCTCTGTCTAATTTTATCATAGCAAAACAAAAGAAAAGAAAATGCTTCCTCTTCTTGTTCTTCCTCTAGCTCACAACCTCCATTGATGGCTTCATCTTCAACCTCCATCCATGCAATGGATGCAAGAGACAAAGTTGTCACAAACATTCTCTACTTCGTCTTGGACACGTCGGCTAGCGAACTTCGTGCCTGAGTTGCTTCGGATGAAGCGGGAGCCCGTAAAAAGACTCGAAGATGTGGTGCCCTTTCCGACGAGGAGATCGAGACCGGAGATCCCGCGAGGAGCTTAGGATGGTGGCCAAAGACCGAAGGACACGGATCGATCGGTATAGCTTTCCAACCCTTTCTCTAGTAGCTAGTTGTAGGTTAATGGTTCGATCCGGGATTTAAGCATACAATAGCGCCGGTTTCTAGTTTAAGAAAAGTTTTCGTTTCCGCATTTTGGCCTCGGATAGACGGCCGGAGCGCTACCGTAGACTTACATGGTATCAGAGCCACGCCATTAACCTTTACTAGCTTGCTCTAACGTGTTTAGAACATCGATCGGACGAAATTTCCAAAAACCGCATTTCCAATTCTGCAGTTTCTGTCGAATTTTTTTTGTGCTATAAAATTTATTTTGAGTATTGCAGAAAATCAGGCAGGCTTTTTAAAGAAATCTGAGAAAAATTGGTTCACTGATTCCACTGTAGCAGCGCTGAACCGTGGCCGTACCCACGTTTTAGCCGCGGTTCCGCCGCCGTACTGTAGCATCGGTCCACCAATTTTCCTACAGTTGTTTCTGACTTGGAAATGGTGTTTCTGGTAATTTTGGTTTTAGCCCAGATTATTTTGAGTGTTGCAGTTGTACTTGGGGCCCACTTCGGGGAAATTTTGTCGATCGAAAATTTTAAACATGTTAGTTCAAAGTATTTACATTATATCTGCGACCGAGAATGTCATTTGATCGGTAAATCTTGTCTAATTGCTATAACCCTTTTAGACGGATTTGCAAAAGTGACATTCACGTTGATGTTCTGTGTTGTGCTGTGATGTTGCGGATTTGTCGTGGTGGATAGCCTGGATGCAATGGTAGTACAGTTTGGTTGTATTTGTACATTTTATATTGTGGGGCGTGCGTCCGACATGTGGACTGCCGTCACTGACTGTTTGTATATTATTCTTTTGGGGCACGACCGGGATGAGGTCGATGTACCCGTTGTATATTTTACTTTCTGTACTAGGATTACCCCACGGTGGGGTGCACAGATGGCCGGGTTCTAGAGGGCAACAGGCCCGCATCTCATAGCTTTAAGACGGAAGGGCCTTTACTCTAGAATTGGCGGTCTATTCGCCGCACTCGTAGGGGGTATAGGTTGACCCAAGGAAGGGTTCTCAAGTTACCGTATTTCGTGAAGTGCTGGGTGGTCCATTCACGTTGTTGAAGGGGGCTGCCTCGCTTCAGGTTTTGGCGGGTAACTTGCCACGCCCGTAAGGGTCTATGATTTCATTGCACAGGCTATCCAAACGACCAGGGGATCGTCGGGTTTCAGTAGCGGCTCTATGAAACCCGGGGATCCCATTTTATCTGTATTGTTCTGTGATGCTTATTACATTTCTTGATGTTGCATTTTATCACGCCTTGAGTGATTATTATATATTGATATATATACTAGTAGATGTTGTTTACGTTTTACACCCGCGCTAGTCCAGTTCCCGCTCTGTCGTTAGTTAAGTAACCTAACGGGTGATGACGGGACCCAGTGGCGAATGCGGATGGCATATACGCACATCATATTTTCGTTCTTTTGTGGTGTGATTAATTGATGGGACTACATTGGTTCAGATCAATGCAAGCTAAACAAACCTATTCTGATGTTGTTGGAACATTTTTCAAAAAAAGCTGTTATTGCAAGGACGTTCTCTTTTGTTTTGCACAGTGGTATTCGGTTATGAATATCCAGCACCTCAGTCGACGAGGCAAGGGCCGAGATCCCTTCACCGGGAGTGACCCCTTGAACAGAAGTTTGTGTCAGGGTAATAACTTCACTATAGTCGATTACTTTTTGCTTTGCATCGTGGTATTCAGTTGGAATATCCTGCACCTCATTCTACGGGGAAAGAGCCGAGATCCCTTCATCAGGAGTGACCTCATTAGCAAAAGTTTTCGCCACTATATTTTTATAAAAAGTTGTCCGGTTCCTTCAACGATATCAAGTTTATTACGTTAATGGTTTTTCGCCAAAAACCATTCGTAGCCCTCCGTCATTTCAGACGGGTAGCACTTAGTATTCATGCTATGTTTGTTGACCTTCGTCAAGGCATAGTGAATGGTAGCTGCTTGTAACCTTTCTGTTGAATAGATAGATGCGTTGATTTGGGACAGTCGTATAGCCATGTTGACCTTCGTCAAGGGCTTCTACGGGTGGGTTCAAATTAACCTGGACAATGACGGTTAGAACTTGACATGTAACTTATGATTTGTTGACCTTCGTCAAGGTCATAAGAGCATGGGGTAAAAATCACAACGGGAGTTTCTAAAGAAACTAAAACTTGCCATATATGCGCATACCTTCTGGAGTGTGATAACATGAGTGTATTCCATCATGTTATCATGCGATGATAGTTGGATCCCGATTCGCACTGATGAGTTGGTTTACTCCTCGGGTGATCCCGACTAATTCTTCTTTCAAGTTTGGAGGAGAATCTGAGGATACAGTGGGAGGTTTCCTGATTAGATAAATTGATAACCATTCTGATCTAGGTTAGAGTGCACGTAGAGTGTTTCTTTTCTCTCTCTTTTTGGCAGCGACCATGACCCGACCCTTGACTACGACTCAGTGACCAAGTTAACCGAACCTTCTTAAAATACTGGCTTTTGGATTGTCAGAGTTGCATACCTCATTGCCACTCCTACTTTTACCCTTTTCTCCAGGACACCCCATATTACTAAGAACATCCACGTACATTAGATAAAACCATCGTATGGTTATATACGAACTCGATGGAACTTGTTCCAGATTCGAGGATGGTTCCGGTTCTGGAGAAAATGAATAGGACTATTCAGTTGTCTTTTCCTTTTACCTTCTTTCAGGTTGCAAGTGCTCCTTGGATTAGGACAGTACACCTATTACGCTTATTGGATAGTCTTCTTCCAAACTATAGGCAGGTGCCGAATGGTAGGGAATGATTACAACCAATTAGCCTAACGATGGTGTACAGAAGGTAATAAGTTAAGACAAATAAAGGGATTAGAAAGAGGGCAAAGTAAACTGCGACCGCTATTCATGACCAAACCAAGTATTTTTTCTCCAATCCTACATCACCTTTGTATTTCTCCAGAACACTCCGTATTGTTAGTGTATATGCCCAAGAGGCCATTACTGTATCATACTAGTTTGTATATTACTTGATAGAAGCTTGGGATATTCACATTTGTATAGACAATCTTGCTCGAAATGGTAGTATGCTACTTGGTTTGTCTCTGCTTTAATGTGTCCATGTGTTTCTTTTAGCATATCGCCTATACACATTAGTGGAGCCCTTAGGATCTTTGCTTGATTACCAGCGTTGTGATGGCAGTCACACTAGTGGGGGCTGGGTAATCTACAAGCACATCCATATACAGGTCCCTAGTCGTAGGATTATCGAGACGGGGCATCGATACTCCGGAGTAGATTAGCGTATGCGCTTCTCATCCCAGCAGGGGAGACGTTCTGTCCCACAGGCGTCAGTACGTCGTACTTGAGATAGTATGCGGGTGCTCGTTAGGTTACGAGTACACTGGACATGACTCGTCGGGAACTGTTGGTTGGTACTATACCTATCGTCAGTTATCAGTTCCCAGGTGACATGAGTACATCTTAGTCCGCTGACTTGACACTGTCATATCGCCTCAAGTGTGTTCCCACTGTACTTTGATTACTACCCTACCACGGCTCAAAGGAGTCGTGCAAACAGGTAGTAGTTGGGTGCAGTCCCGAAGCACTTGGAGGCAGTGACGGTTAGATAGGATTCGTCTCTCCCAGTATTGGGAGTTGATATCGCACTGTGTCTAGGAGAGCCATTACACATAGTCGTCCCTGGCCAGGGCAAGCGAGATACACTGGTAGGTTTCCAGTGTTATCTCAGGGTGTTCTAGGCTACACTCCGACATGACTTGTACCGCTATTAGGGGACTGACGTTTACCACCCCCCTAGGCTCGCCATGCGATATTCTCAGACGAACAGACCGGACTGTACGCAGATTGTCACATACATGCTCAGTAGGAGTTCGGAGGTGTTCGCCTCATCAGTCTTCTTATCGGCATCTACCTGGGGACCGTTACGTACAGCTAGTGCCGCTTGCGGTCTGTGGTTAAACCCACTGCCAGCATAGTGTCGAGTCATTAGAGTCCCACACAGAGGGTTATTCGCCCTTGGGCAAAACAGAGTAGAGGTCGCATGGTTTTGCGACAGGGTTCGTTCACATCCGCACACTTGTGCACGTTTAGTGTCCGGACAGTTATTACTAGCGGGCTTTGGTTTTGTAGGGTTGCTAAGCACACGCACAAGGGTCTACGAGGCATCAACCATGCCCGATAAATAAATTAGCCGTGCCGAACAACCCGAATACGGATCTTTAAACTAGAGATTAGGCGAAAACTAACATGTTAACAACTTTAACACTAAGTGAGAGGGATTACAACCTTTGTAGATCCAGTCCTTCACTTCATATGCTCCGTGTTGAGGTCCCTTCGCTGCGATCATCGTACTCCGGACTCTCGAGAGGTTCCACGAAGAGAAAGATGCAGCCTTTGCTTCCGATCTTCGATACAAAGATGATCTACCTTGAAGTTTCGTTAACACAAGCTAACACTCACTAAAATTGAGTGAACACTCTCATCTAAAGGGCAAGAGAAGATGAGGATGATGAAGTAGGATTTTTGCTCTCTTTATTTATCTTTTTCTCACATATTTTCATCACAAATATCAAAGCAAGAAAGCTTTGCATGAAGAACTCAAGGAAGAAGAAGAATAGTGATCCATTTCATTTTTGTGATGAATAATAAAAAGTTATCATAATCATTTATGCAACCATGGTTGTAGTAACCATTGTAGAGAGTTTACTAGGGTTAGGGTTTGGGTTGGGTTAAAGGGCGAGTCACAAAGAAATATCTATCATAATATCTTTATCATGACAAAAGAAAAGCTTCTAGAATCAACTAGAAGTATTAACCCTAATCCAAACCCTAATCATGTTTAAACTCCACTAAACAAGTTGCATTAATAATTATAACATGTTACAATATTATATATCACATATACAATATTTATTGTAACAAAATAAAATAATACATTTAACATATATCGCATATATATCAATGTATTACCCGAGTGAGAAAAAGAATCTTTTAGTAAGCTAATATTAGATAATGTAATTTAATATATCATATATATTATTATACATTAAATTATCGAATCAACACTTGATCCGACAATCCGGCTATATCGCATATAACCGACTAATATTTATCCGTACCGATTCATCGAATCAACACTTGATCCGATGACCCGGCTGATATCATATATCGCGAGAATAGAATACGGTATCTCATATCGCATTTTCCTCGGTCCAGCACATATCACATATGTGCCCCTACTCCGTTTTGCCTGAGTCAAGAAACCTCTGTGTAGGACTCTAAAGAATCGTCAATACGCTGGCAGTAGGTGATGATCATATCAAACACCCACAAGTTGCAAGCGGTCAGCTAAACGTAACAGCTACCCAGGTATTGAGCGCTCAGAAGATCAACAAGCAAGCCTGTACATTCTCCTGTGAATCCAAACAGTAACACTCCCGTACAGTCCGGTCTAGTCGTCTGATATGTCGCATATCTCGCCTAGGGGTGGTAAACGTCAGACCCCAGTAGCTCGATAAGTCGTGTCGATATGAGGTCTATAACGGTTCGAGAAACTACTGATAACACTTACCAGTAAATCTCAGCAACCCTGTCCAGGGATTTCCGGTTATAGCCAATCGAACACAGCACAACATCAACTCCCTATACCGGGAGAGACGAATCCCCTCCTATCGCTCATTGCCTCCATGTGATTCGGGACTGTACCCAAAAGCCACCTTTTTGCACGCCTTCTTGGACGTGGTATGATGGAAATCAAAGCACAGTGGGAATCACACAAGACTCCATGACGGTTTCGGGTCAACAGACTACTCTGTACCAGTGTCACCGGAGAACTTCCATCTGACGTGAGGTATAATACCATCTGGGAGTTCTCGGCGAGTCCGTCCAGTATACCCAGTCTCCACTGAGCACCCGTACACCATCCTTGATGTCAAACACCGATGGATATGGGATCATCCATCGCCCATCATATGGGGCAAGATGCGTATACGCTAGTCTACTTTGGTGCATCGATGCCCTGTCTCGATACACCCTAGACTAGGAAAAGTTATAGGATGTACTCGTCGACTACCGTGGCCCCACTAGTATGATCTCATCATAGTCCCAGTAGTCAAGTACACATCCTAAGGGCTTTATCAACATGTAACATAGAGACAATCAGAGTACATGTTAAGATAAAGTACAACCAGATAGCATACTATCATGTCGAGCAAGAAAGTCCTCCCTATATATGTCCTAGCATCCACTATAATATACATCGTATGTACAGTAATGGCCTCTAGGGCATACATATAACTAACAATCTCCCACTTGCACTAGGGCCATCTGTTGTGGTATCACATAACCAACAATTAGCTGCGGTTGAAGTATCCCATACTCAACCATCCCATAAGTGTCTCTACTAGGAAAAAGGCCTTTGTGAGTGGATCCGCGCTGTTGTCCTCTGTGTCTACTCTCTTAACCTCGATCTCCCTGGAGATCAACCATCTCCATGATCAGGTGATACTGCCTAAGAATTATATCTGGATATCGGATGGGACGGTAGTTCCTTCGCTGAAGCCACAACTTCATTGTCACACAATGGTAGGAACGAAGTTCATCTCATGAACTTATATATCCAGACTGCCTCTTTGGTAGCATCTTTGGTAACGATGTATCTTGCCTTTAATCGTCTAGTATGTCACGGTATCTAGCTTGGAACTCTTCCAACATACCATCCCTCCATTGAGGGTAAAGACAATGCCTGCGACTGACATTCAGTCGTTCTTATCACCCTTGAACTTTTCGAGTGATTCTCTCCAGGATCGATTGATACCATCTCACTACAACTAGTGAGTATCCTAACATCCAATTAGATCTATCTCATAGATCCAAAAACCCAGGATTTAGGAGGTATCACTTTGATCCTATATGGAGAATCCTTGTGATAAGCGGAGATTGACCGAGCGTAGCATAGGAAACTCCTTCCCTATCAAGAGTATGTCATCCACGTACTCTACGAAGATCACCACCATACTCTCTACTACCTTTTTGTATATACAAGGTTCATCTACCATTTTGATGAAGTCAAACTCTTTGACTACCACATCAAAACAGATGTTCCAACTCCGCGATGCCTGTTTTATCATATAAAACATCTTGCACACGTTTCCGCTGCTCCCATTGTCTACGAAGCCCTCTGGATGTGTACTTATAGATGCTCTTTTCTAAAACATCATTTAGGAAAGCAGTCATGACACCCAACCACCAGATATCGTAGTCATGGTATGTAGCCGTGGCAAGTAGTATCTGGATGGACTTAAGCATAGCTTTGAAAGTCTCAACTTTTCCATGTACACCAAGTAATCTTCTCAAGATATACTTGCTCCTGATGGGGATTTAACCCTTCAGATAAAGCAACCAAAGTCCATACTTTGTCGGTGTATAAAGATTCCATCTCAGATCGATAAGCATCCAGCCATTCTTACAAAGTCCCACTCCTGATGGCCAGCTCGAAACTAGTTAGGTCATCATCTCATGATGCAATCCTCGCTCCCACTGTCATAGAGAAACCGAAGTATCTCTCATGTGGGTGAGGAAACCTACTAGATCGGCGGAAAGGCTGAGGTTCGTTGGAAACTATTGAATCCTTTGGTTCTACCAAATCATTAGCTGCAGTTTGTATAGCTGGAACATTTCCAGTTCTAGATAATAGACCTTACCTCGAGCTTGTCCGGATTTTGCTTTTAAACATAGTCCGGACAACCCCAAATCTTAACTAACTTAAGATATGGGCTCTTCCCTTTCCATATCACATATGAAGTGGTAGGAAACTGATTTGATTTGAACCTTATTCAATAGGTATGCAGCTTCTCAAGCGCATAACAACCAAAAGGAAATAGGAAACTCAGTAGTACTCATCATAGAGCACACCATATCAATATAAGGTGCTATTGCTCGGCCCCGATACACCGACGTGCTGTGGTGTATACGGAGGAGTAATGCTGAGAGAGAATCTCATTCTCCTTTAGAATAGTCCAGGAATTCCGTGTCAAGTATTCTCCTCCTTGATCACATTAAAGGACATAATATTTTTACCCGTATTTAGGTTCTCTACTTCTAATTTATATTTTGTGAATATCTCAAAAGCTTCGGACTTGTGTTTCAACAGAAACGTATTTCTGAATCTTGAGAGATTATCAGAGAATGTAATGAAGTAGAAAGAACCGGTCTTGGCATGTATAGACAGGGGACCTTCATACTTCAGCATGTATCAATCCCAAGAGTTCACTAACTCTTTCTCTGTTTCCAATAAACAGAGCTGTGGTCATCTTATCTCTGTGACAAGACCGGCAAGTTTCATAAGATATAAATTCAAATTAATTTAAATATGCATCTTTATGTAACTTAGCTAGTCGGGTCGCATTGATATGACCTAGTCTACAAAGCCTCAAGAAGGATTCGTTCATTTCTGAACTTTTCCTCTTGTTTGTGTTCTGCATACTAAGAACTGTAGTTTGATTTAGAACGTCAATGCTTTTAGATAACGTGCCTGAACCGATCAACTCTTGATATAGGAAATGTTCAAAACATTATCCAATCAATACAAAATTATATCACTTCTTTACTAATAAAGAAACTGATATGATGTTGTATATCAGGTTCGGTATCTAATAACATTCGTTCAGAATCAATGTATTCAGGTAATACAGGGTGATAGTGACCAACAGACTTGGCTGCAACACTTGCACCGTTTTCTATCTCATGAAACTTATCACCCGTTCTCGGTTCTCTACCTTTCTGTAGCCCATGTAACAGATTACATATACAGGATCCTGATCCGGTATCACATACCCAGGAAGTAAAGGATTGTGTAATGAACACACCCGAAAATGATGCATCAACATGCACTTTCTTCGTTTCGGCGGTACGGGAATTCTGGTAATCCACAATTTCCTGCTCTGTCTTATAACAATTATAAGTTGGAGCGGGACCAACGTTCCCCAGCTCAGTATAACAAGCGGGTTCGGTCAATATATCCGTTTTATTCTCATGATTAAGACGTGATATGGTCGCTACCTGGAGAGAGAGAGAAGAAAACACTCAGCGTATGCTCTTGCAAGATTAGATTGGTTATCTAATATATCTAATCAGGATGTCTCCCACTGTTTTAATCAAATCTTCCTTTAAACCCTAAAAGGAAAGACTAGCCGGGATTAATTACACGCTACAAGTTCGCCAATCTTTCAGCCAGGCCAGTGTCGGTACTTTGAAGGAGGTCCCCCGTGCTTTCGCACGAACCTAATTAAAGTAAACCTCGTTAACCCAGAGGCGTAACCCCGTTAACACCTTTCTAGACACCTACTTGATCGGCTAATTGTAATGTTTAAAATTCTCCCAGGAGTAACTCTTACTCGCAGCGTGTATCGGGATCCAACTATCTTATAGAAGGTATGCAATCTCATTGCAAATTTCAACACTTGAAATTCCCAATAATATTTTACCCCTAGCGTCCCATGACCTTGACGCAGTCCAACAAACCACAGTGCGCTAGTCAAGTTCAACCCGTCATTTCTTAATTGAATTAAACCCATCCGCACGACCCTTGACGCAGGCCAACAAAGTCGCACGACTACCCTAATCCAATCTGCATCATATGCATAAACAGATAAATACTAGTTAGCTACCGCACACAACGCCTTGACGCAGGCCAACAAACGTAGCACGAATACTAAGTAGGACTTATCTGAAATGACGGAGGGCTACGACAGGTTTTTAGGAAAACCCTTTGCGTAATGAAATTGATATCGTTGTAGAATCGAGTGATTTTAAATGGAATGTTTTTGAGGCTTTTCTAGTTTTGCTAAAGGGGTCACTCCCGGTGAAGGGATCGTCGGCCCTTTCCTCATCGAATAAGGTGCAGGATATATCATATATACTGCTGTGCAAAGCAAGAACTATAGAAGCAATCAAAAGACAAACCGAGTTTCTAGCATCTGCTAGTTATTGCTAAAGGAGTCACTCCCGGTGAAGGGATCTCGGTCCTTTCCTTATCGAATAAGGTGCTGGATGTTCTACAAGGATCACCGCTATGCAAAGCAGGAACTAGAGCTACCAGTTTTTAAACAAGTTTCTACAACATCTTTAGGTTTCTTTTATTTCATTAATCTCATTAATGAAGTCCCATTTTATTATGCTTCACAAGCATCTCTTTTGAAACGAAATCTGCAATATAACATATATCTCATATATAAAATATAAACATTCATCTCAGGCAGTAATATGATCTCATCACAGAACATTGCAGCAGAAGAAACATATATGAAATATTGGATATACTAGGACGTCCGTGTTTTCAATACGAGCCTGTATAAAACATGGATTCCACGGTCGCGATGAATAGCCAAACCCACATCCCTAGACCCCTACGAGAGCGGCAAGCAACACTGTCAATTCTAAGGTTAGGAGACCCGGTCTCGACTCCTTGAGATGGTCTCCCACTGGACCCTAGAACCCGGTTACTTGTGCTCCCCGTCTTGGGTCTACCTAATGCGGAAAAGTAAATAATATACAACGGTGACATCTTCCGCAACCTGGAAGTGCCCCAATAAAAGAATATAACATACAAATGAATTTTACATGAATGAAAATGAAAAACTCTCATCTCACATAAAACCCCCGGCTATTCAAACGCGACGATCCAATATAACATATCACAGCAACACATAATATCTCATATCATCAACGTAAGCAAGTATGCGTATCCCGATTGTCGTTTATGTATAGCAACGAAGCCGGCGATACCCCACATACTACGCTTACGGTCACAGAAAAGAAAGTGTAAAACTACAACAGTTGGAATCCGCAACCTCTTTAGACATCGCATGCCTAACCAAATGAATTCCTTAGACATCGCATGCCTAAAAATTATAAACCCCGCATTTTAGTCTCATTATCGAAAACTCTTTTCAATATCAAGTCGGGCAATTCAACAAGATTCCCGACATCCTGATCGAATGCTCGTCGCAAACTTTAGTAGACGGCCGCACCCCCAGATGCCGTCGACAAAGTGCACTAAGGCGGAACACCGCTGCCGCGAGCACCCAAACAGATGCTTTCGGCGACGGGGTTCTCCTACAGTCACTTGGTTGGGGCTAAGAGGTGTAGCTGTCTATTAAGTTTACCCGGCGAGTATCCGCGTACGCTACGTGATTGCGACGGACTTTTGATCACATCAAAATTCCGTAGCAACCGATCAACTGAGACTAAACTGCTAGATTTATAACATTCAAATTAGTTATCTCATAACTACCTGTGGATTCCAAATATTGTATCACATTCCAGATAAATAGACAATGTTAAACTTTCCGATCGAATAATCAAACACCCAAGATTTCCCCAATTTATCTCAACACTTGAAATCAGTTTAAAATCATCCATCACATGCCACAGTACCAATGGTCCAGCCGTAGAAGGGTCAAGCCAACGCCTCACATGTGGCACGCCGTACTGCCCCAAACCCTAAGGTTCAAAAGGCAGTTCAAGACGGTCACATAATCGAGTTAAGGTTTGTTGTCTTCTAGAGGGTCCACCGCATTACTTGCACGACTTAGAACATTCTTAAACTCGAGAAGAAATCCAACTTTTGAAAAAATTTCCGACAGGGGAAAAAGTGAGTTATTGATATCCGTTCGAACTTTTTAACAGTTTCTAAAAATTATCCGGACAAACTAAACAAAGTTAAATTATCCGATCGAATCAACGATTCCCTAATACAACCCTTGAAAACTCAACACTTGAGTGGAATTAAAATATTCCCAGAAAAAATTAACAAGAAAGGGACTAAAACTAATTACATGAAATTTCAGGGACTAAGTCCAAATTTTGGCCGCGGAAACGCTGCAAAACCCATGGTTTGGCCGCTGTTCCGCGGTCAAATTTTCGAGTTAGAGGTCCGTACTTCACAGTAATACTTAGTTTTTCCTGCTTAATTTTCTGAGAATTTTTAATTTAGAAAAAACCACATTTTTGAAAAATGTGCAGAGAAGGTTCCGTGTCGGGGTTTCGGCGTTCGATCGGACTTTAAACTTTGTCTAGACTTCGCCTAAAGCTCTAGCTTGGCTCTGATACCACTGTAGGGTGTCTAGGCACGCACACAAGGGTCTACGAGGCATCAACCATGCCCGATTAATAAATTAGCCGTGCCGAACAACCCGAATACGGATCTTTAAACTAGAGATTAGGCGAAAACTAACATGTTAACAACTTTAACACTAAGTGAGAGGGATTACTGTTGGAGATAGTGCCCTCATAGTCAATTATTGGATCGCAGGTACGTGATTGCAATGATTGCGGAGGACCTATCACGGTAGGACAGTCTTACTCGAGATGATAGTATGCTATCTGGTTTGCCTTTATCAGTCGTGTACATGTTCAGGTGACTGATTGCATGTTACACTTTGATAGAGCCCTTAGGATCTTGCTTTACTACCAACAGTATGATGGCGATCATATACGTGAGAGTTGGGTAGTTTATATGCATATCCTTAATTGTGGTCCCTAGTCGTGGGAGTTTCGAGACAGGGCATCGATACTCCGGAGTAGACTAGTGTGTACAGTCGAGACCCCGACGAAGGGCGGTGGCCGGTCTCACAAGCCACTGGTGTCAGTTGGATCACCTAAGATGTATACAGGTGCTCATTGGGTTATGAGTACACCGGACAGGACTCGCCGGGAATCTGCTAGTTAGTACTATACCTATCGTCAGATAGCAGTTCCCTGGTGACATGTGTACAGGTTAGTTCATCGACCTGAGGTCGTCATTTGTCTCGTGTGAGTTCCCACTGTGCTTTGATTTCTACCCTACCACGGCTCAAAGGAGTCGTGCAAACAGGTAGCTTTTGGGTACAGTCCCGAGCCATATGGAGGCACGTGAGCGGATCGGCAGAGGATTCGTCTCTCCCGGTATTGGGGGCGAGATCGTGCTGTGTCTAGGTGAGCCATTACGCAAAGCCCTCGGCCGAGGCAGGAGATTTACTGGTAGGTATTCCAGTAGTATCTCAGGGCGTTCTGGGCTACACTCCGACACGACTTATACTGCTAATGGGGTCTGACGTTACTAGCCCCCTAGGTGGATATGCGATACTCATTGACGAACGGACCGGACTGTATATACATTGTCACTGTTAGGCTCAGTAGGGTTTTCGGAGGAGTTCGCTCATCAGTCTCCCTTGAGTTCGCTCCTCGGCCACCCTTGAGGTCAGTCCATGGGCAGCCGTTACGCATAGCTAGTGCCGCTGACGGTTTGTGGTTAAACCCACTGCCAGGGTGCTGACGAGTCATTAGAGTCCCCCACAGACAGTTTCCCAAGTTCGGGCGAAACGTTGTAGAGGCCGTATGGTTTTATGACAGGGTTCGGAAAATGCACGTGCGTTTACGCACGTGTCGATTTTCGGACAGATAATACTGGTCCGCTTTAGTTTAAGCTGGATCCGAGTATTATATTGAGTAGGTATAATATCTTTGTCTCAGTTGCATTTGTATTCGGTCGTAATACAAATGCGGGTATATTTATACAGTTTCGGGGTTATCCTGAAATTCGTTTCAGGATCACTTTTGGAAGTTGCCAGTTTCCAGTTTTCTATCAGTCGTCTTTTAACATTCGGTAAAAGACGGATTTGTCTTTTCTTGAGATGAGTGTGGATTCTTCTAGAAGGTTCTAGATGAGGTGACTAGGATTAAATGGTGTTAACATTTCATTGGTTGCAGTTAATGGTTCATTAATGCTTGATGAGGTGTTTAAGTGATTCATCCTTTATCATTAAAGCTTCTTGTTTTCTTAAAGATATTTTTAAAGTGAGAAGGTTTCTCTTGTGGTCACCCTCTTCTCCTACGGTCACCTCCATCTTGCTATATATGGCTTGCCCTCTCTCTCTCCTCATTCTCACTCTTACTTGAGGTTTCATTTCGGTTAGAAAAGATATGATAGTTTTGGGGTGTATGGAATTCACAGTTCATTTCATTCCATCACCCGATTTCCACGGCAACTTCATTAACCGATCGTCCACGGATTTGGACGAAGTGAGACAAAGTCATCTACTCATTCTCTACATCAATCTTGGTCGTCTCTTTTAGCAAACTTGACGATCGAGTTGCCTCGAGTCAGAGGCGGGAGCCCGTTTAAAGAACCGATCATGTGGTGCCACCTCGACGAGGAGATCGGAGATCGACGAGATCTGAGCAGCCGCAACGGAGCGTGGGATGATGGTTGAAGAACGAAGGACTCGGATCGTTCGGTATAACATTCCTACACTCTTTACAGTTTGTTAGTTTAGCAATAATGGCAGATCCGGGTTAAAGTATACGATAGCGTCAGTTTAAAAGTTTTTGTTCCGCATTTGGCGTCTGTAGACGGCCGGGGCGCTAGCGTAGACTTACAGTGGTATCAGAGCCTAACCATTTTGCTATACTAACTTGTGCTAACGCGTTTAAAACATCGATCCGACCGGAAAACTAAAAACTGCAAAATCCATGCCCGACAGTTTCTGTTAATTTTAAACGGTCTCAAAATTTATTTCTGGATGTCTTAAAAATCCGTGCAGGGAATTCTAAGAACCACGACCAAATTTGGGGTCGTGATCCCTCCAGGCTGCCGCGGAAGGGCGGCCAAACCCATGGTTTGGCCGCGCAACCGCGGCCACGTGGGGAGCACGTGCTCCCAAATTTGGACAGTGGGTTCTTTGATTGATTTTGGGGTTTTTGGAATATAAAGTTTTGGCCCAGATTTTGTTACTGTTCACCAGTAAGCAGTGGGGCCCACTTTTTGAAATTTGGTCTTTGGTCGATCGAAATTTAAACACGTTAGTTTACAGTGCTTACATTATATCTCCGACCGGGAATGTCATTTGATCAGTAAACCGCGTCTGATTGCTATAGTTCTTTTAGACGGGTTTGCGAACGTGACATTCGCATTGATGTTCTGTGTTGTGCTGTGATGTTGCGGATTTGTCGTGGTGGATAGCAGTGTGCAATGGTAGTACAGTTTGAGTTTATTTGTACATTTGATATTGCGGGGCGAGCGTCCAACTTGTGGACTGCCGTCACTGCCTGTTGTATAATATTCTTTTAGGGCACGACCAGGTTGCGGTCGATGTACCTATTGTTCTATTTTTCATTACTGTACTAGGTTTTACCCCGCGACGGAGTGCACGGATAGCCGGGTTCGGGAAAGCAACGGGTTCGCATCTCATGGCTTTGAGAGGCAGAGGGGCCCCACTTCAGAATTGGCAGACTATTCGCCGCACTCATAGGGGGTACAGGTTGACCCAAGGAGGGGTGCTCAATTTACCGGATTCCGTGAAGTGCCGGGTGTTCCATTCACTATGCAGTGGGGACTACCTCGCTTCAGGTTTTGGCGGGTAACTTGCCGCACCTGTAGGGGTCTAGGTTTCATTGCACAGGCTATCCACACGACAGGGGAACGTCGAGTTTCAGCAGCGGCTCTGTGAAACTCGGGGATCCCAGATTATCTGTATTGTTCTGTGATGCTTATTACTTTTCTTTAATGTTGCATACTATCACGCCTGGAGCGATTATGTATATTGGTTTATATACTATTAGATGTTGTATATGTTTTACACCCGCGCTAGTCCAGTCCCCGCTCTGTCGTTAGTTAAGTAACCTAACGGGTTATGACGGGACCCAGTGACGAATGCGGATGGCATATACGTACATTTTATTTTCGTTCTTTTCTGGTGTGATTGATTGATGGGACTGCGTTGATTCTGATCAATGCAAAGTATAACAAACCTGTTTGAGTTGTTGGAACAAATTTAAAAAGTGTTGTTGCAAAGACGTTTCCTTTTGTTATGCATAGCGGTATTCAGTGGAATATCCTGCACCTCATTCGATGGAGCAAGGGCTGATATCCCTTCACCGGGACTGACCCCTTGGGCAGAAGTTTGCGTCAGCGTAATAACTTCACTATAGCCGATTACAAGTTGCTTTGCATAGCGGTATTCAGTGGAATATCCTGCACCTCATTCCACGAGGAAAGAGCCGAGATCCCTTTACCGGGAGTGACCTCTTTAGCAAAAGGTTTTCGCCACTATATTTTAAAAAGCTATCAGGTTCCTTCAGCGATATCAAGTTCACTACGCTAAAGGTTTTTCGCCAAAAACAAGCCGTAGCCCTCCGTCACTTCTTTTGGGTATTCAGTAGTATTCAAGCTATGCATTTTAGCCAAAGTTAAGGCATAGTGTTTGGTAGCTGCTGGGTATTCAATTGTTGCATAGATAGATGAGTTAGTTTGGGACAGTCGTTCTGCCGATTGGCCAAAGTCAGGGGCATGTGCGGGTGGGTTCAAATTGACAAGATAGTGATGGGTAGAACTTGGCATGTGACTTATGACATTTTGACCAAAGCCAAGGTTATAAGAGCATGGGGCAAAAACTATATCAGGAGTTTCTAAAGAAACTGAAACTTGCCGAGTATGCGCATACCTTCTGGAGTATGAGTAACGTGGATGCATTCCATCACGTTATCATGCGATGAGAGTTGGATCCTGATTCCCACTGATGAGTTGGTTTACTCTTCGGGTGATCCCGATTGATTCTTCTTTAGGTTTGGAGGAGAATTTGACAGGACAGTGGGAGGTTTCCGGATTAGATAAAATGATGACCATTCTGATCTAGGTTAGAGTGCACGCAGAGTGTTTCTTTTCTCTCTCTCTCTTTGGCAGTGACCTTTGACCGACCCTAGACTATGACTCAGTGACCAGGTTGACCGAACCTTCTTAAAATACTGGCTTTTGGATTGTCTGAGTTGCATAAGTCATTGCCACTCCTTCTTTTACCCTTTGGATTTCTCAGAACACCCGTATTACTACGGATATCCACTTCCATTGGATAGATCCATCGTATGGTTATATACGAACTCGAAGGGACTTCTTCGGGGATGGATCCAGGTTCAGGAGAAATAGAATTGGTTTATTCAGTTGTCTTTTATTATCACCTTCTCTCAGGTTGCGAGAGCTCCTTGGTATAGGAGAGTACACCTATTACGCCTATTGGATAGTCTTATTCCAAACCATAGGCTGGTGCCGAAAGGTAGGGAATGAAGAAAACCAATTAGCCTAAGTAGGGTGTGCAGAAGGTAATATGTAAAGACAAAATAAAGGGATTAGAAAGAGGGCAAAGTAAAATGCGACTGATATCATTCACGACCAAAACCGCGTACTTCATCGCCGCTCCTATTTCACCTTTAAAAGAATAAGGTATTATTCAGTTGTCTTTTATCATCACCTTCTCTCAAGATACGAGTACTCCTTGGTTTAGGAGGGTACACCTATTATGCTTACTGGATAGTCTTCTTCCAAACCATACGCTGGTGCCGAACGGTAGGGAAGGAAGAAACCCATTTAGCCTAACGATGGTGTACAGAAGGTAACGACTAAAGACAAATAAAGGGATTTGGAGAGATGGCAATAAAACATACGGTTGAAGTCATGAATTGGATTATGGAAGAGGCATTGCTATGAATACCAGAATACCCCTACGAAACATTTTCATGTTTCAGTGCATCGTTAAAGAAAAACTGTTTTCCCGATTAGACACTTACTCCAAGGGTATGTATTTACCAGGTTTCATTCTCATATCTGTATGGTTTTACAGATGATGAGTGGGAGTAAGATATTGGGAATTAGGTGATTATCCTCATTATATCGGAATTCGTTGTAATTGGTGATATTTGAGGAAATCGCCAGGGTACAGTTTTCTACCTACGACGCACAGGTTTTGAGTTGTTTAACTCAGCGGACTTATACAGAGTATTGTATGTTGTCCAAGTGTCCATCAGGACAAAGGGGTAGGTCCTCGTACTATGTTCGGTTTACTTATAACTTCTCTAGTATTTAGACAAATGTTTCGTAGAAATACAAAGTCTAAGTTTTGAGAAGTTATGGGTATAAGAATAAAGTAGAGAACCAGGTATCACAAGTATCGGGATTCTTCAAAGAGATCGAAGATGTAGATTCTTGTGATTGGTATTCAGATGATAGTGATGGTTTTGAGAAACGTGTTTCTTTTTCAGGTTACTCATAATTGGATGGATTCCTAAGTTGAGTAATGCTGATTAGCCTCTTTCCATTAAGTTGATATGCACTGGAGACAGATGCATGGATTTGAATATGGTTCCAAATTAAATTAGTGCTAAAGTTTCTATATTGGATATAGAATAGTTCGTACCTTAAAAGAAATTAAGGTACGGGGAGTTGTCCAGCTTATGATTAAAACCAGACACTGGATAACTCAGGGCACGTTTCTGTAATGGCTATTTGTGGGTTGACCCTGGCTATGACGAGGGTTGATATTCTACCATTTAGAAGATCAATAGTGATATTGTTCTTGACTCGCCACAGTTTTAGTAAAAATGGATCTTTTTCAGAAAACAGTAGTGGGAGTATGGTAGAACTGGAAGTGATTCCAAAACCGCGAACGATTACAGAAAAATTTAATAGGACCTATACATTCAATCAGGTTTGACATTCCAATAGCCACTCCGCAGGTATGGTAGGTAACCTCAGACACCCGAGAGGTACTTCGGTAGGCTCAAGGACGGTGACAGGGAGGTTCTTATCTACCCAGACTTGACACTACTGTTGTTCCAGGCTATGAGACCCGGTAGGAGGGTTGTCATAGTCAGTGGGAGCAGCAGAAGCATAGAGGGCAAGTAGCTTATGTCTATTTATAGACTTGAGCAGTTATAGCGGAGATAGATCATCTAATTTTGATGTGACAGTCGTGGGTTTGACTTCAATCAGAATAGGGGATGGATCTGTTAAGAAGGTAGTAGGGTGTGATGTCATGGTATCTGGATGACATACACAGAGTAGGAAGTAAAATTCCTATACTACGATCGGTTGTACTGTGGTCGTCACACAGTTGTTTCTCCAGACAAGATATGGATATAATATTTGACATTCTGGTTTCTGGATCTATGGCTTTAGATCTGGATTTGGGTAGTTTCCCAATGTGGGTACTTTGACAGATATTCTAATGGTTTTTAGAATAGTTGACTCCTAGCATGGTAGTGTACCTGCAGGTGATGGAGTCACCCTCTCTAAAGGTGTCTTACAGACTAAAGGGGAGAGGGATGTGCATGATTGACAGATCACTTGCTTAGGCAATTGAGTCAATCATGAGATGTCAAGTACCGCACCAAATGTTGTTTTTGCACTAGATGCAATAAGTTTGTATTAATCCAATCCTGGAGAAACAAAAGGAAGCAGTTTTAGAACATTAGTACATGTTCTACGGATTTGATAACGGCAGCCTCTTTCGGGAGACGGTTATCATTCCAGGCTTCAAAGGTGACATGGATGACAGAGTGATTGTCAGAGTTTTAGTTTTCCCTCTGACGAGGGACAGTATTATAGACAGGTGGATCCAGAGGATACTGTGGGTGGCATGGTGCCGGATACTGATTAGGTTCAGTGATCCATACAGTCTAAGAAGTTTGGATATGGAGTTCATTTATGAACTAAGGTCCTATCAGATATCCAGACATATTCTAAGACAGGTACTACTCTACTCGGGAGATGACTTTCTCCGCGAATTTGAGATTAAGAGAGATTCAGAAAGAAACTTCTAGGCGGATCCACTTACCGAGGCTATTTCTCGAACACAATAGTTTTACAAACGGGCTTTGTGGAACTGATTAGTAGAGGAGTTGGATGTTCGGTTTCACACGGGCTGTGAGTAGTCGACATCGCAATATTAGCCTTGAGTGCAAGTGGGAGATTGTTGGAGATAGTGCCCTCATAGTCAATTATTGGATCGCAGGTACGTGATTGCAATGATTGCGGAGGACCTATCACGGTAGGACAGTCTTACTCGAGATGATAGTATGCTATCTGGTTTGCCTTTATCAGTCGTGTACATGTTCAGGTGACTGATTGCATGTTACACTTTGATAGAGCCCTTAGGATCTTGCTTTACTACCAACAGTATGATGGAGATCATATACGTGAGAGTTGGGTAGTTTATATGCATATCCTTAATTGTGGTCCCTAGTCGTGGGAGTTTCGAGACAAGGCATCGATACTCCGGAGTAGACTAGTGTGTACAGTCGAGACCCCGACGAGGGGCGGTGGCCGGTCTCACAAGCCACTGGTGTCAGTTGGATCACCTAAGATGTATACAGGTGCTCATTGGGTTATGAGTACACTGGACAGGACTCGCCGGGAATCTGCTAGTTAGTACTATACCTATCGTCAGATAGCAGTTCCCTGGTGACATGTGTACAGGTTAGTTCATCGACCTGAGGTCGTCATTTGTCTCGTGTGAGTTCCCACTGTGCTTTGATTTCTACCCTACCACGGCTCAAAGGAGTCGTGCAAACAGGTAGCTTTTGGGTACAGTCCCGAGCCATATGGAGGCACGTGAGCGGATCGGCAGGGGATTCGTCTCTCCCGGTATTGGGGGCGAGATCGTGCTGTGTCTAGGGGAGCCATTACGCAAAGCCCTCGGCCGAGGCAGGAGATTTACTGGTAGGTATTCCAGTAGTATCTCAGGGCGTTCTGGGCTACACTCCGACACGACTTATACTGCTAATGGGGTCTGACGTTACTAGCTCCCTAGGCGGATATGCGATACTCATTGACGAACGGACCGGACTGTATATACATTGTCACTGTTAGGCTCAGTAGGGTTTTCGAAGGAGTTCGCTCATCGGTCTCCCTTGAGTTCGCTCCTCGGCCACCCTTGAGGTCAGTCCATGGGCAGCCGTTACGCATAGCTAGTGCCGCTGACGGTTTGTGGTTAAACCCTCTGCCAGGGTGCTGACGAGTCATTAGAGTCCCCCACAGACAGTTTCCCAAGTTCGGGCGAAACGTTGTAGAGGCCGTATGGTTTTATGACAGGGTTCGGAAAATGCACGTGCGTTTACGCACGTGTCGATTTTCGGACAGATAATACTGGTCCGCTTTGGTTTAAGCTGGATCCGAGTATTATATTGATTAGGTATAATATCTTTGTCTCAGTTGCATTTGTATTCGGTCGTAATACAAATGCGGGTATATTTATACAGTTTCGGGGTTATCCTGAAATTCGTTTCAGGATCACTTTTGGAAGTTGCCAGTTTCCAGTTTTCTATCAGCCGTCTTTTAACATTCGGTTAAAGACGGATTTGTCTTTTCTTGAGATGAGTGTGGATTCTTCTAGAAGGTTCTAGATGAGGTGACTAGGATTAAACGGTGTTAAGATTTCATTGGTTGCATTTAATGGTTCATTAATGCTTGATGAGGTGTTTAAGTGATTCATCCATTATCATTAAAGCTTCTTGTTTTCTTAAAGATATTTTTAAAGTGAGAAGGTTTCTCTTGTGGTCACCCTCTTCTCCTACGGTCACCTCCCTCTTGCTATATATGGCTTGCCCTCTCTCTCTCCTCATTCTCACTCTCACTTGAGGTTTCATTTCGGTTAGAAAAGATATGATAGTTTTGGGGTGTATGGAATTCACAGTTCATTTCATTCCATCACCCGATTTCCATGGCAACTTCATTAACCGATCGTCCACGGATTTGGACGAAGTGAGACAAAGTCATCTACTCATTCTCTACATCAATCTTGGTCGTCTCTTTTAGCAAACTTGACGATCGAGTTGCCTCGAGTCAGAGGCGGGAGCCCGTTTAAAGAACCGATCATGTGGTGCCACCTCGACGAGGAGATCGGAGATCGACGAGATCTGAGCAGCCGCAACGGAGCGTGGGATGATGGTTGAAGAACGAAGGACTCGGATCGTTCGGTATAACATTCCTACACTCTTTACAGTTTGTTAGTTTAGCAATAATGGCAGATCCGGGTTAAAGTATACGATAGCGCCAGTTTAAAAGTTTTTGTTCCGCATTTGGCGTCTGTAGACGGCCGGGGCGCTAGCGTAGACTTACAATTACAACCTTTGTAGATCCGGTCCTTCACTTCATATGCTCCGTGTTGAGGTCCCTTCGCTGCAATCATCGTACTCCGGACTCTCGAGAGGTTCCACGAAGAGAAAGATGCAGCCTTTGCTTCCGATCTTCGATACAAAGATGATCTACCTTGAAGTTTCGTTAACACAAGCTAACACTCACTAAAATTGAGTGAACACTCTCATCTAAAGAGCAAGAGAAGATGAGGATGATGAAGTAGGATTTTTGCTCTCTTCATTTATCTTTTTCTCAGATATTTTTATCACAAATATCAAAGCAAGAAAGCTTTGCATGAAGAACTCAAGGAAGAAGAAGAATAGTGATCCATTTCATTTTTGTGATGAATAATAAAAAGTTATCATAATCATTTATGCAACCATGGTTGTAGTAACCATTGTAGAGAGTTTACTAGGGTTAGGGTTTGGGTTGGGTTAAAGGGTGAGTCACAAAGAAATATCTATCATAATATCTTTATCATGACAAAAGAAAAGCTTCTAGAATCAACTAGAAGTCTTAACCCTAATCCAAACCCTAATCATGTTTAAACTCCACTAAACAAGTTGCATTAATAATTATAACATGTTACAATATTATATATCACATATACAATATTTATTGTAACAAAATAAAATAATACATTTAACATATATCGCATATATATCAATGTATTACCCGGGTGAGAAAAAGAATATTTTTGTGAGCTAATATTAGATAATGTAATTTAATATATCATATATATTATTATACATTAAATTATCGAATCAACACTTGATCCGACAATCCGGCTATATCGCATATAACCGTCTAATATTTATCCGTACCGATTCATCGAATCAACACTTGATCCGATGACCCGGCTGATATCATATATCGCGAGAATAGAATACGGTATCTCATATCGCATTATCCTCGGTCCCGCACATATCACATATGTGCCCCTACTCCGTTTTGCCTGAGTCAAGAAACCTCTGTGTAGGACTCTAAAGAATCGTCAATACGCTGGCAGTAGGTGATGATCATATCAAACACCCACAAGCTGCAAGCGGTCAGCTAAACGTAACAGCTACCCAGGTATTGAGCGCTCAGAAGATCAACAAGCAAGCCTGTACATTCTCCTGTGAATCCAAACAGTAACACTCCCGTACAGTCCGGTCTCGTCGTCTGATATGTCGCATATCTCGCCTAGGGGTGGTAAACGTCAGACCTCAGTAGCTTGATAAGTCGTGTCGATATGAGGTCTATAACAGTTCGAGAAACTACTGATAACACTTACCAGTAAATCTCAGCAACCCTGGCCAGGAATTTCTGGTTATAGACAATCGAACACAGCACAACATCAACTCCCTATACCGGGAGAGACGAATCCCCTCCTATCACTCATTGCCTCCATGTGATTCGGGACTGTACCCAAAAACCACCTTTTTGCACGCCCTCTTGGACGTGGTATGATGGAAATCAATGCATAGTGGGAATCACACAAGACTCCATGACGGTTTCGGGTCAACAGACTACTCTGTACCAGTGTCACCGAAGAACTGCCATCTGACGTGAGGTATAATACCATCTGGGAGTTCTCGGCGAGTCCGTCCAGTGTACCCAGTCTCCACTGAGCACCCGTACACCATCCTTGATGTCAAAGACCGATGGATATGGGATCATCCATCGCCCATCATATGGGGCAAGATGCGTATACGCTAGTCTACTCTGGTGCATCGATGCCCTGTCTCGATACACCCTAGACTAGGAACAGTTATAGGATGTACTCGTCGACTACCGTGGCCCCACTAGTATGATCTCATCATAGTCCCAGTAGTCGAGTACACATCCTAAGGGCTTTATCAACATGTAACATAGAGACAATCAGAGTCCATGTTAAGATAAAGTACAACCAGATAGCATAATATCATGTCGAGCAAGAAAGTCCTCCCTATATATGTCCTAGCATCCACTACAATATACATCGTATGTACAGTAATGGCCTCTAGGGCATACATATAACTAACAGGTTTAAGCCAGATCCTAGTATACGTTTTGGGGTTAGTTTTATCTCATTGCATTCGTGTTCCTTCGAACATGGATGCGGGTGTGTATGCACAGTTGACTGAGGCAGAGGCAGAGGGTTCTCATTAGGGTTATCAACCGTTGAATTTTTCCAAACCCTAATGAGAATAGGAAATATGATTAATAATATTAGTTAACAATTATTGTGCTATGGTTGAGTTGAATTCTTGACTTTTGTTGACTTGTTGACTTTTGTTGACCGGTTGACCAAAGTGGACTTGTTGACCATCATCATTTGTTTTCAAAGATACTTCTTATTATTTGCAAAAGCATTTAATGAATGAAATAATAATGGTCATTCATCAACTCACCATCATAAATTGTTAATTATTATTATTATTATCATTTTTCTAAAATATGAGAGCATGGTTGTAAATTGGGATAATTCTCACTTGGATCTTCTCTCTCATCATTTTTGCTCTCCCTCTTCCTCTAGCTCAAGGAAAAAATCTCTCATGTGATGAGAACCATTTGCCTTGGCGATAAAACACCAAAACTCATCTCTACTCATCCTAAGGTTGAAGGTTTAGCAAACCTAATACTTTAGTTACTTCAAGTTCGAGGAAGGAGCTCAAGGTAGAGGCCCTCGGGTGGATCTTTCTTCGGTAAGAGAAGGCGACGAGGAGAACCATCCAACCCACTCCAAGGAGAAGAAGAGAAGGAGTTCAAGACTAGGTATAACCCTCTAACCGAGTAGGTAAAGCTCGTAGTTAGTTTCTAGTGTGTTGTTTAGCAAAGATCCGGTTTCTAGTCCATGTTACCCTTTTCATGAAAAATCGTTTTTCACCGTTTCCACAACCCCGAAAGAACAAGAAAGGTAACGTGGACTTACAGTGGTATCAAAGCCTAGCTAAACACACACTAGCATGTTAGCAAAGTATCTAGAATTTCGATCGGAGAAAAAAACAGCAAAACACGTCAAAAATATCAACTTTCTGCTGATTTTTTTTTCTGCTCAAAAAATAATAAATCATGTACTAAAAATCGGCTCAGGGTTTTTAAAGAACACCCAAGAAAAATGATACAGCGAGTCGACTAACTCAAGGCGGAACCGCGGCAAGAGCATGCTCTTATCGCGGATCCACGGCCGAGTTGACCGGCCGTGGGTCGTTTCTCCTACAGTGTTCTTATATTGGTGTTTTGAGATTTTTAGGATGGTTTGTTTCTGCCCAGAATTTCCAGAGAACTAATTTGTTTTTGGAGTGGTTACAAATCCGTATTTTGGTCGAATTTCTGTAGACTTTGGCTAATGGGTTGTATCTGTGATGTTATATATGTATTGAACGTCTGCTAATTGCTATACGTCGATTAGTGGGGGTTATACATATTTGTGATCTGTATTGTTGATGGTTTATGTATATGAATTCGTTGGATTGTCGCGGATAAATAGCCGGGGGGTTGTGAGATGAGAGTTTTTTTTATCTTTCAATTCATGTAATATATAAATTGATGTAATATTATTTGTATGGCCGCACATCTGCGATGAGGTTGTAGCCGCCATTGTATAATTTCTTTTTACTGCTTTGGCTCCTAGGATAGACCCAAGGTGGGGTGCACAAACTACCGAGTATCTCGAAGTGCCGAGTGGCCTACTCACGTTGTTGAGGGAGGTTGCTTCGCTTCGGATACTTGGCGGGTAGTTTGCCGCACCCGTAGGGGTCTAGGGTGGGGTATTGGCTATTCATCGCGACCGTGTAATCCGCTTTTCGTTACAGGCTCAAACGAAACGCGGATTCCTTGTATATCCAATGTGTTCATCTGTGATCTGGAATGGCTATCATTGCATCTGATGAATGTGTATATCTATATATGATATCTATTTAGGCGTTGCTTATGTTTTGCATCCACGCTAGTCCAGCCCCCGCTCTGTCGTTGGTTAAGTAACCTAACGGAAGATGATGGGGCCCCGTGGCGAATGCAGATGGCATAAGCGTACGTCATATTTTCGTTGTTTTCTGCAATGGTAGGATTAAATGATGGGACGCATTAAAATTAATGCAAGAAAATAAACCAAATAAAGTCGTTGCAACACTTTTAAAACCACTCGGTTCTTTTCAAAAACCAACTTTTAAATGCGGATCTTGAACCACTCCTTTTAAAAGCTATCTCGTTCCATCGATTATATCAAGTTCACTACGTTCATGGTTTCGTCAAAACCATTCTTAGCCCTCCGTCATTTCATATGGATAGTCAATAGTATTCAAGCTGTGTTTGTTGGCCAAAGTCAAGGCACAGTGTTTGGTAGCTATTGGGTATTCATATGCAGCATAGATAGATGCGTTGGTTTGGGACAGTCGTACTGCCTTGTTGGCCAAAGTCAATGGTAGGTACAGGTGGGTTCAAATTAACCTAGAGAATGATGGGTAGAATTTGACATGTGACTTATGATTTGTTGGCCAAAGTCAAGGTCATAAGAGCATGGGGCAAAAATCCACATCGGGAGTTTCTAAAGAAACTGAAACTTGCTAGCGCTGCATACCATTTGGAGTGTGATGATTCTGGTAGGATTCCTTCAGTTTTCTCACGCGATGATATTTGGATCCCGATCCTACTGTGAGTATATGCTACTCCTCGGGAAATTTCTCACTTAACGATCAATGCTATAAACCTAGTAGGTGTCTAGAAAGGTGTTAGCGGGGCTACGCCCCCAGGGAAAAGAGGTTCTTAAATTAAGGAACTTCACGAAAGCATTGGAAAACCTCCCTCAAAGTACCGACACTGGCCTGGCTGAACGATTAAGCAAGTATTGTACGGTGAAATTGATCCCGACTAATTCTTCCTTTTTGGTTTGAGGAGGGATTCGAGAGATAGTGGGAGCCATCCTATTTAGAAAAACTAAAAACCACTCTAAACTTTCAAGAGCATCATGCTAAAGTGTTTCTTCTCTCTCTCCTAATTGCAGCGACCAATCGACATGACCGGACTTAAGTTATTACTAGACAAAAATATACTTACAGGGCCAAACTACAAAGATTGGCTCAGGAATGTCAAAATGGCAATCACTTACGACAAGTTGGGGTATCTCCTTACCACCAAAGCTCCCCCTGTCCAAGGTCCCACCTCCAGCGTCGCGGATATAGAAAACTATAAGACATGGGAGATCGACTGCGCGAAGGCCAAGTGCCTCGTGCTTGCCTCTATGGACAATGAACATCAGAGGAGGCATGAGAATATGGACCTGGGATCCATATTTCTTCATATAAAAGAACTGTATGGAGAGCAATCCCGTATCTCCAGATACGAAGTCTCGAAAAAGTTGTTTTCGACGAGATTGGCCGTCGGATCATCGGTAGCGGGACACGTGCTTAAGATGATTGGCTTCATTGAAGAGCTCGCGGACCTTAGGACCACGTTAGAGAACAAGCTCTATACAGACTTGATTCTCCAGTCCCTTCCTTCCACTTACGCCCAGTTTATCCTGAACTTCAACTTGCTAGGCAAAGAAGTTGAACTTCCGGAGCTCCTCAACATGTTTAGGAGTGCAGAGGGCACCCTACAGAAAGGTAGGGAAACATCCACTTTGTTTGTAGGAGGATCTTCCTCTTCTATGTCCAAGGCGAAAGCCAAGGGAAAGAAGAAGAAAGCCCCTGCCAAACCAAGGGGCGGTGTTAGTAAAGTGGACACGAAGGGAAAGGCAAAGGAAACAAAGGTAGTGGGAAAGCTTGTGGGAATGGAAGAATGCTTTTACTGTCACAAAAGTGGACATTGGAAAAGGGATTGCAGGGCTTGGAAGGCCAGAAACCAGGATCTGAAGCAAGTTGCGGCTTCGGCTTCTGGTGTGTATGTTATTGAAAACTGTCTATCAATAAACTCTACATCCTGGGTATTGGATACCGGATCAGGATCTCATATCTGTAATTCTTTGCAGGCACTGAGAAGGCGTAGGGTTTTGAAGGCGGGTGATATGACCCTCAGAGTTGCAAACGAAGTTGGCATGGATGCTGAGTCCGTGGGGGACTATCACCTGGGATTGTCAGATGGGCATGTTTTGGTTTTGCGTGATAGTTATTTTGTACCTAATGCAACTTGTAATATCATATCTGTATCTTTATTGTCTAAAGAAGGTTATGAATTTGCATTTGTAAGCAATGTTGTAAACATTCACCTTAATCGAGTTTTGATTGGGTCAGGTACATTAATCAATGGTATATACGTATTAAACCAACCACAGATTTTCAATGTCCAGAATACACAAAAAAGAATGTCTCCAGAAATCAATCATGATTTCTTATGGCATTGTAGACTGGGTCACATCAATGAGAGAAGGTTGACAAAGTTACATATAGAAGGATATTTGGATCCGTTCGAATATCAATCATATGCAACTTGTCAATCCTGTCTCAAAGGAAAGATGACAACGACTCTGTTCACTGGGCACGGAGTAAGAGCGAGCGAGCTCTTAGGGCTCGTACACAGTGACGTGTGTGGTCCAATGTCTACACATGCGCGAAGCGGTTATTCTTACTTCATTACTTTTACGGATGACTTTTCAAGGTACGGATATGTATTCTTAATTAACATAAATCTGAAGCCTTTGAAAAGTTCCAGGAATACAAAAATGAAGTAGAAAAACAAACAGGTAAAAGTATCAAGACACTGAGATCTGATCGAGGTGGTGAATACTTAAGTGCCGAGTTCCTGGATTACTTAAAAGAGAATGGAATTCTCTCTCACCTTACTCCTCCATACACTCCGCAACATAACGGTGTATCGGAGAGACGGAACCGAACCCTATTGGATATGGTACGTTCCATGACGAATAACGCTGAGTTACCGCGATCATTCTGGGGATATGCGCTAGAATCAGCTGCATACCTTTTGAACTGAGTTCCAACTAAGACTGTGCCTACTACACCATATCAGATGTGGTGTGGGAAGAAACCCTATCTTAAGCATATTAAGACATGGGGATGTCCAGCTTTTGTCAAAAAGCAACATGCGGACAAACTCGAGGCACGCTCAGTACAGTGCAGTTTGTGGGATATCCAAGGAACTCCAAGGCATATTTCTTCTATTGCAAAGAGGAACAAATGGTTTTTGTTTCTCGTCATGCCCACTTCTTGGAAACTGAATTTTTGGAAAATCAGATAAGTGGGAGCACAATAGAGTTGGAAGAAATTCCAGAACCACGAGCTATTACTGAAAGTTTAGTAGAACCAGAGGGTTCGAAAGAACAGGACATTCCTACGCCGCTCCGCAGGAGTAGTAGGCAGTCTTGTCCGCTCGAAAGATATTACGGTTTTCTCATATACGGGGATAGAGAGAATTGCATCATTGACAGTGATGAGCCGACTTGCTTCCAGCAGGCCATTCAGAGCGTTGACTCGGTAAAATGGCTTAATGCAATGGGGACCGAAATTGAGTCCATGTACATCAACAAAGTATGGACTTTGGACGTTGCTCCAGATGGGGTAAAACCCGTAGGATGCAAGTGGATCTTCAAGAGGAAGATTGATGTAGATGGACAGGTTGAGACCTATAAGGCTAGACTTGTTGCAAAGGGTTTTCGTCAAATACCTGGTTTGGACTATGACGAAACCTTTTCTCCAGTGGCTATGCTGAAATTCATTCGGATCCTTCTTTCCATTGCTGCCTTCCACGACTATGAGATTTGGCAGATGGACGTAAAGACCGCTTTTCTAAATGGAAATTTAGAGGAGTGTGTCTATATGGACCAGCCAGAGTGTTTCATTCAGAGTGGGAGGAGCGGAAAGGTGTGCAAGTTGCTTAAGTCCATTTATGGACTAAAGCAGGCATCGCGGAGTTGGAACATCTGTTCTGATGAGATGGTCAAAGATTTTTGCTTTTTCAAAAATCCAGATGAACCATGCATCTATAGTAGATTTGTAGCACGAACTGTCGTATTCCTCGTTTTATACGTGGATGACATTCTCTTGATAGGAAATGACATTCCTATGCTACAATCTGTCAAAGGGTTCTTGTCATACAGGTTCTCCATGAAAGACCTGGGTGATGCCTCTTACATTCTGGGGATCCGGATCCATCGTGATAGATCTAATAGGATATTAAGACTTTCGCAGTCCAGGTACATCGACACCATACTGAAAAGATTCAGTATGGAAGATTCCAAGCGTGGTAATCTACCGGCTTGTCATGGGATCACCCTCTCCAAAGAGATGTCTCCCAAGACTGATTTGGAAAGGGATCGCATGTCTATTATACCCTACGCTTCTGCGGTAGGCTCTATAATGTATGCGATGTTGTGTACCAGACCAGATGTAGCTTATGCACTGAGTATAGTAAGCCGGTATCAGTCAAACCCTGGGGAGAAGCACTGGATAGCGGTAAAGAACATTCTTAAGTACCTGAGAAGGACTAAGGAGATGTTCTTGGTGTATGGCGGAAAAGACCTCCAGATTGAGGCCTTTGCTGACTCCAGCTTCCAGAGTGACAAGGATGATTCTAAGTCCATGTCGGGTTTTGTCTTTACCCTCAATGGAGGGGCGCTGTGTTGGAAGAGTTCCAAACAGGAAACCGTTGCTGACTCGACGATGGAAGCGGAATATATCGCTACATCTGATGCCGCAAAAGAAGCCGTCTGGATGAGGAAGTTCTTGAAAGAACTTATGGTGGTTCCGTCCATTGTTGATCCAATACCTCTGTATTGCTACAACAACGGGGCTATAGCTTTAGCGAAGGAACCCAGGTCCCATCAGAAATCCAGACAGATCTTGAGGCGGTATCACCTGATCCGGGAGATCGTGGATCGCCAGGAGATCGAGGTTTGGAGGGTTGCTTCAGAAGATAACACTGCAGATCCATTCACAAAGGCCTTACCCCAGACTCAGTTCGAGCGGCTGATCGAGATGATAGTTCTTCGATATGCCAGTACATGGCCTTAGTGCAATTGGGGGATTGTTAGTGTATATGCCCTAGAAGCCATTACTGTATCATACTATTTTGTATATTACTTGAGGGAAGCTTGGGATATTCACATTTGTATAGACAATCTTACTCGAAATGGTAGTATGCTAATTGGTTTGTCTCTACTTTAATGTGTGCATGTGTTTCTTTTAGCATATCGCCTATACACATTAGTGGAGCCCTTAGGATCTTTGCTTGATTACCAGCGTTGTGATGGCAGTCACACTAGTGGGGGCTGGGTAATCTACAAGCACATCCTTATACAGGTCCCTAGTCGTAGGATTATCGAAACGGGGCATCGATACTCCGGAGTAGACTAGCTTATGCGCTTCTCATCCCAGCAGGGGAGACGGTCTGTCCCACAGCCGTCAGTACGTCGTACTTGAAATATAATGCGGGTGCTCGTTAGGTTATGAGTACACTGGACAGGATTCGTCGGGAACTGTTGGTTGGTACTATACCTATCGTCAGTTATCAGTTCCCAGGTGACATGAGTACAGCTTAGTCCGCTGACTTGACACCGTCAGTTCGCCTCGAGTGTGTTCCTACTGTACTTTGATTACTACCCTACCACGGCTCAAAGGAGTCGTGCAAACAGGTAGTGGTTGGGTGCAATCCCGAAGCACTTGGAGGAAGTGACGGTTAGATAGGATTCGTCTCTCCCGGTATTAGGAGTTGATATCGCGCTGTGTCTAGGAGAGCCATTACCCATAGTCGTCCCTGGCAAGGGCAAGCGAGATACACTGGTAGGTTTCCAGTGTTATCTCAGGATGATCTAGGCTACACTCCAACACGACTTGTACCGCTATTAGGGGACTGACATTTACCACCCTCCTAGACCCGCCCTGCGTTATTCTCAGACGAACAGACCGGACTGTACGCAGATTGTCACATACAGGCTTAGTAGGAGTTCGGATGGGTTCGCCTCATCAATCTTCTTATCGGCATCTACCTGGGGACCGTTACGTACAGCTAGTGCCGCTTGCGGTCAGTGGTTAAACCCACTACTAGCGTAGTGTCGAGTCTTTAGAGTCCAACACAGAGGGTTATTCGCTTTTGGGCAAAACAGAGTATAGGTCGCATGGTTTTGCGACGGGGTTCGTTCACATCCGTGCACTTGTGCACGTTTGGTGTTCGGAAAGTTATTACTAGCGGGCTTTGGTTTAAGCCAGATCTTAGTATATGTTTTGGGGTTAGTTTTATCTCATTTCATTCGTGTTCCTTCGAACACGGATGCGGGTGTGTATGCACAGTTGACTAAGGCAGAGGCAGAGGGTTCTTATTAGGGTTATCGACCGTTGACTTTTTCCAAACCCTAATGAGAATAGTAAATATGATTAATAATATTAGTTAACAATTATTGTGCCATGGTTGAGTTGAATTCTTGACTTTTTTTGACTTGTTGACTTTTGTTGACCAGTTGACCAAAGTAGACTTGTTGACCATCATCATTTGTTTTCAAAGATGCTTCTTATTCTTTGCAAAAGCATTTAATAAATGAAATGATAATGGTCATTCATCAACTCACCATCAAAAATTGTTAATTATTATTATTATTATCATTTTTCTAAAATATGATAGCATGGTTGTAAAATGGGATAATTCTCACTTGGATCTTCTCTCTCATCATTTTTGCTCTCCCTCTACCTCTAGCTCAAGGCAAAAATCTCTCATGTGTTGAGAACCATTTGCCTTGGAGATAAAACACCAAAACTCATCTCTACTCATCCTAAGGTTGAAGGTTTAGCAAACCTAATACTTTAGTTACCTCAAGTTCGAGGAAGGATCTCAAGGTAGAGGCCCTCGGGTGGATCTTTCTTCGGCAAGGGAAGGCGACGAGGAGAACCATCCAACCCACTCCAAGGAGAAGAAGAGAAGGAGTTCAAGACTAGGTATAATCCTCTAACCGAGTAGGTAAAGCTCGTAGTTAGTTTCTAGTGTGTTGTTTAGCAAAGATCCGGTTTCTAGTCCATGTTACCCTTTTCATGAAAATCGTTTTTCACCGTTTCCGTAACCCCGAAAGAACCGGGACAGGTAACGTGGACTTACACGTATCACTACGAAGATCCACAGTTTATTGGATACTCTATCGTATTGTTATATATGAACTCGAAAGAACTTGTTCCAGTTCGGGGATGGATTCTGGTTAAGGAGAAATAGGAATTAGGTTTTATTCAGTTATCTTTTATCTTTACCTTCTATCGGGTTGCGAGTGCTCCTAAGATTAGGACAGTACACCTATTACACTTATTGGATAGTCAACTTCCAAACCATAGGCTAGTGCTGAACGGTAGGGAAGGAAGAAAACCATTTAGCCTAAAGGGGTGTACAGAAGGTAATGACTAAAGATATATAAAGGGATTTGGAGAGATGACAAAGAAATATATGGTTACAGATGTGAATCTGATAATGGAAGAGGCATTACTAGGAATACCCGGATACCCCTTCGAAACATTTATATGTTTCAGTTTCACTGTGTATTGTTAAAAGAAAACTGATTTCCCAATTAGTTCTTGCTCCAAGGTATGTATTTACAAGGTTTTGATTCTCACATCTGTATGGTTTTACAGATGATGAGTGGGAATAAGTTATTGGAAATTGGGTGATTATCTTCATTATATCGGGATTCGTTGTAATTGGTGATATTTGAGAAAATCGCCTAGGTTGTTTGCCGGACGGCAAATATTTGGTTTTGAATATCCGTTGTTATGCACCAATTTCAAATTGTTATATCTGTACGTTTATTTTTATAATGTGAGATAATACTTTTTGAAATTATTTCTATGACATTTACCTATATCATTGGATGGTTAGGTAAGTAGTATTAAACAGCGGCGTAATTCTTCTTAACCATAAGTTCAGTTTTCAAACTACGACACACAGGGAATGAGTTATTAGACTCAAGGGACTTATACAGAGTATTGTATGTTGTCCAGTGTCCATAAGGATAGAGGGGTTGGTACTCGTACTATATTCTGTTTACTTGTGACTTCTCTAGTTCTTAGACATGTGTTTCGTAGAAATGCAAGGTCTATGTTTTGAGAAGTTATAGGTATAAGAATAAAGTAGAGAACCAGGTGTTGCAAGTATCAGGATTCTTTAAGGTGATCGAAGATGAAGATACATGTGTATTGTATTCAGATGATAGTAATGATTAAGAGAACTTGCTTCTCTTTCAGGTTACTCATAATTGGTAGCATTCCTAAGTTGAGTAATGCTGATCGGCCTCTCTCTATTTAGTTGACATGCACTGGAGACAGCTGCATGATTTGAATCTGGTTCCAAATAAATCAGTACCTCTTTTTCTATATTGGATATAGAATAGTTCATATCTCAACAATGTTAAGGTACGGGGAGTGTTCATATCAGATTTTTTCATTTTTATACCGCCCAATTTTTATCACATTGCTTATCGGTAGGTACTCTTGAGCCGTGTTTGCTAGTCAATTGTAGGATACAGGTTCTCAGCTCTAAACAGTGAAATTCATGGAAAAGCACGACAAATTCCGGATTACTGCCAACCACAGATAAAACACGGGTCTCCGCTCTCTATCCGTATGTTGCCGCACACCAGTTTAAGGGAAAAAATGGCAAATCGATGTCATTTTCATGCACAAATCTCAATGTCCGCACAAGATCCAACATATCTATGCGGAGCTCAAGGAAATGATGGCAAAAGATCCACATCAAATCACCTTTGACCTGCTGCAAATCTGGAAAAAATGTGGAGAGATTCTGAGAAACAAAGTGTACCAAACTGATCTAAATATCAAAAGTAAGAAGCACAAAAAATTAGAGGAACCAATTCCTCTAAAGGGCCGCGGTTCCGCGGCATAAGCACGCTTAGGCCGCGGATCCGTGTCCTTATAGACTCCGCAACGTATGATCTTTTGGGGGCAGTTTTGGTATTTCATGTGGGGACAGATTGTTGTCCTAGGTTTTCTGTTGCCTGCATATAAATAGTCCAGAACTTGCCAAAGCCAAGGATGCTTATTCTTGTATTTAGATTTTAGAATACATGTTGTTGTTCTTCTTCCTCTTCTCATCTCTTCTCCATTAAAACCTTGTAGTGAGCTTTTGTGAGTGAAGTGATGAATAAAGAGTTCTTTTTGTTAGCATGCTTGTCTTATTGTTAATTTTAATTGCTTGTATTTTTGATTTGCTAATCTAGTTGTTGTTATTTGTTGTTTGTTTCTTTCTTGTTCTCTTTTTCTTTATCCTTAAACAACAATGATGCTTAAGCTTGATCCTTGCCAAAGTGAGGTCTCAAATACCTAGTTGTAATCTTCTAACCTCTTTCTTTCTATCTTCCTTCTTTTGTTTTATTTTCTTTTTCTTATAATGGGTGAGTAGTTTTCATACTTGTTAGGGTAGGATAAGGAAAGTTTGAGAGAAGGAAATCTCTCTCACTCTTTTCTTTCGTAACATCTTAATTCGGACTCCCGTTAATTGAACCACAATCCGCTCCCTACGGCACCCTATCCTACATGATAGCGGTGATTCCTTAGTGAGACCGGTTGTGGTTGAATTAACCGGAGGTTAAGGCTAAGAGCCATGAACAGACGGATAAGCACCAAAAGGAAGAACTTATGCGTTGGAAAGCCTAGCTTATACTCGCAAGTTCCTTCCTAGTCGTGCTAATCCCCGTTGTTGCCGATTACCGTAACACCGATATTAAGAGTGGCAACGAAAGAAGTGAGCGACTCCTAACTCAAACTAGCCTAATCCTAACCCTAACAAGCACTCTTTATATATCATTTTAGCACATAGTTAATCTAAAACCAAACCTGGACATTTGGACTTAACTCGTTAAAGCACATAGAAAAAGATTCCCATCTCCCTGCGGACGACCCGTACTCAACCGGCTTGCTACAAGCGAAACCGTCTTGATTGCGGTAATTAACTAAGCACGCAAATACTCTATCAATCAAATGGCACCGTTGCCGGGGAATGGTAGTTTATTTCTTTGTGTAATTTTGGGTTAATTTGTGAATATAAATCTAACCGAAAAACAAAACAAAAAAAATACATTGTAAAAATCAATCTTGTTATTTTTGATTAGTTTTTGTGCAAGTGTGCAGGATAAAAATACGGTCGAGTTCAGTGCCAAAGACGTGGGAAGTTAGACCCATATCTCGCGGCTACACCGCGTTTGATCAAGACGGAGCCATCGGTCTACTATAAAATTCTGGAGCAGATCCAGTGAGCAAATAAAGATTCAGGAGCCCCAGAAAAGAAGAGGATACACAAGGCAGCACAGTCCAGGAATTTTAAGGGCTAACTCCACCTACACACCGCGGAACCGCGGCAAAAGCGTTCTATTGCCGTGGAACCGCGGCCATCTGTGGCCGTCGATTCCTAAAAATACCTGTAAGTGTCTCTTGCCTCTCCCCAGTCCTCTGGACTCCACTGAACTATGTTTTCTGCAGCATTCTTTGCGCAAATTCTCTTCCCCCTTCCAATAAATTGTTTTTGTGCAGGATTCTTTGCGCCGCGCTAAAAAATAAAAATTGATTGCAGTTGATTGTTACTGCTTTGCATATATTAATACGGACTTTAAGGGGCTTGAAACCAATCCAGATTGGGTGGGGATTTCATCACCCTTCCTAGGACCCCAGAAATCATAAAAAGCATATGCATTGACCATTGCTTAAATTAAAAAATACTAGACTCAGCCCTAAAGACTTCGCGCTCAATAGGACAGAGGACTAGTTACAGGCATCGGCCGTTTATCCTATCCTGACTTTGCGGTGTCTAGGCAAGTGTGTCCAAGGAAAGTGGTTACTTAATTAGGACCACTACTTACATAGTGGGGAGCCTCCCACTTACCTGGCCGCAATTGGCGGAGAAGAGGCGGTTTGAGGACCTATTTCTAGCCCTTTGGAACAGTTAGGAGCTGTCTAGCTGACCTAGGTGACCCTAGATCTAGGTGTGATTGTGCATATCTTGTTTGTGATTGCTTGAAGCCGTAAGTCCGTACATATTTCTGTAAAGCTCTTTCTAAAAAAAACAGAAAACCAAAAACTTTTATAAAAACTTGCCCTTTGTCGCCAAAATCCTATTTTTTCACCCACCACCCATCGTATCTCTCTATTGACGTTTTCTTACCCTCACCTTCTCCGCTTTGACTATACTAAACTCGTTTAGTGTATGTCCGCTTGGACTCGGGACACTAGCGCCCGCCTAGTCCACGTTACGTTAGTCGCTACCGACTACGCGATCGACTCAGACGTCGAAACTCCGTCCATGCCTCTTTCACCCTTACCTTTGCCAGCCAATTCCGACGTAGACCCAAATTCTGTTCATACATCCTCACCTTCACTATCACCAACCTCTTCTTCCGCGATGTCAGGATTTAATCCAAACATCCCTACAACTCCCCCGGGATTGATTCGACCTCCTATGGATGCGAATAACCCACCACCACCACCTGTCGTAGAGCCACAGCGAATCGCGCTCTAGGATCGTTTCTATCCCACCCGCTATGCACTCCCCACCTGTCTTTCCCTTCCACCGGCCAATGGGGATAATTTTGAAATTAAGCCCCATTTCATTAACATGCTTCCGAAATTTCATGGGCTTGAATATGAAGATGCCTATATCTTCATCAACAAGTTCCAAAACGTTTGTGCCATGATGAAAACTACCCAGCTGTCAGACGATGCTATACGGCTACGGGTCATTCCGTTCACTTTGTGTGATCTTGCTGAAAAATGGCTGTATAGCACCGCTTCCCACTCCATAACCAGTTGGGACGAGTTTTTGAAAGCGTTTCTCAAGAAATTCTATCTGAATCATAAAACCGCAAGGATCCGTAACGAAATCAACCAATTCTCTCAGCTTCCTACTGAACCCTTCTGGAAGTGCTTTGACCGGTATAAAGACCTTCTTGTTCAGTGCCATCACCATGGCATCGAGAAATGGCAACTTTGCCAAACCTTATACGAGGGCCTAAACCCAGCAACCAAGCAGTTGTTGGAAACCATTTGTCAGGGCCACTTCCTATCGAAATCTGACGAGGAAGCGTGGCAATTCTTCGACGACCTTGCGGAACAAACGCTTCAACGGGAGAGCACCATACCAACTTCTTCTTCTTCCTCCTCCACTTCCACTGGTCAGTCTAGGGTAGGAATTCACCAACTTGATGTCTCTATTGTGATGAAAGCTGAAATGGCTGCAATAACGAGAAAACTCGAAGCGATAGAAAGCAAATTTTCATCTCCTGCTCCTGCCCCTGTTCTTCCACTTCGTACCATTTATGCTTGTTGTTCCGATCCTTCTCACTTAACCGAAGAGTGTCCTTACAATCCACCATCTCAAGTACAGTATCATGTTAATGCTGCATTTCAGCAAAGACCGAGAAATGATCCATACTCTTCCACCTACAATCCCGGTTGGAGTAACCGCCCCAATTTCGCCTGGAATAAGAATCAGCATCAATTCCAAGACAACAATTTCCAGAGGCCCCCTCCTCCGCAACAACAAGCACAACAACAAACTTAACATTAGTTTCAGCAGACCTTCCAACCCCAACCTTTTCAAAATCAGACGAACAACTTTGCACCCAACAATTCTTTTCCGCAAAACAACTTTGTTCCGTCAAATAACGATAAGGTTTCCTTGCTAGAACGAAGTCTGGAGACGCTCGTTAAACAATCAACACAATCCACCGCCAACATCCAGTCGTCTATTCAGTCTTTGGTGCAACACACTGCTGCACACGGGCAAAGCATCAAGACCATCGAAGCCCAGATTGCACAGCTGAATGCGGCGTTAAGCGAGCAAGAAAAGGGGAAGCTTCCATCTTAACTACTCCCAAATCCTGGTCACCCACATAATGTACATGTTGCTCTTGAACAACAGAACCATAATGTGAGTGTCGTGACTACATTGAGATCGGGAAGGATGCTGCACAACAATTGAGGATAATGACACCCCGGCCTCTTCTTCTTGTTCTTCTTCTTCTTCTTCTTCTTCTTCTTCTTCTTCTTCGTCTTCTGAGCCTATTCTCCATTCGTCAAAAGGCCCTTCTTCTTCTTCTTCTTCTTCTTCTTCTTCTGCGCTGAACGGACCCACTTCTCACTCCACGAAAACACCAGCTCTGGGATCCGTTCCAACTCCACAATCTCCTCCACAAGCATTAGACTCAACCAATTTTAAAAACATCCCATTTCTAAACCGGTTGAGGTCTAATAAACAAAATCCACAAATGGAGAAGATTCTGGAATTGTTTAAGCAGGTTAACATTAACATTCCCCTTTTAGATATTGTTCAACAAGTCCCGTCCTACGCGAAAATCTTAAAAGACTTGTGCACGAAAAAGAGGAAATCTCAGGTACCCAAGAAAGTTTTCTTGGCTAGTGCGGTGAGTGATGCTCTTACCCAATCTTTACCACAAAAACGGAAGGACCCTGGCTGTCCTACGATTTCTATTACCATTGGGGATAAGAACATCAACCGCGCACTATTAGATCTTGGTGCCAGTGTTAACCTGCTTCCGTACTCAGTATATGAGCAATTAGGTGTAGGAGAGCTGAAGCCCACACACTGAACTCTCCAAATGGCCGACCGATCAATCACCCATCCTAGGGGTGAGCTAGAGGATGTGTTAATCAATGTTGGGGACTTCATATTCCCCGTTGACTTCATTGTATTAGACACACAGCCTGTAGCTAACCCCCGGAATCAAATTCCGGTACTCGGTCGCCCATTCCTTGCAACCACAAATGCTGTGATCAATTGTCGAAATGGTTCGATGAACCTATCTTTTAGAAACATGACAATTGAACTCAACATTTTTAGGTTGGGGAATCAGCCCACCGAACCTAATGCTCATATACTAGACGTTTGCTCAATCCAGGAGATCACCCAAGAAGAGTGTGAATTCGAGGAGCTATTGTTCAATCACGATAACCTTAACGCCACTAGTGCGTTCCCCTTCGAACCTGCTGCTGTTTTTGCGCCCGACAATGACTACGAGTGTTTCACTTTCTCGAATGATCTTAGCCACTCCCCGCCCGAGTTTGAATCCTTTGAATTTCCGGATGAGTTACCTGAACCATCCAACTCGGTCGCTTACACTCGTTTTGAACTTTTACTGGAATCCTTTAATTTCGAGACCTTTTCACCAATCTTGCCTTCAATCGTTTCACCTCCAACACTTGAACTCAAGCCTTTTCCGTCTCACCTTAAGTACGCTTACTTGGGTGAGAAAGAGACCCTCCCTGTTATCATCCCGGCTTCTCTAGCTTCAGAGCAAGAGAAAGCCCTTCTTGCGGTCTTGCACAGCAATAGGCAAGCTTTTGGCTGGTCCATGGCGGACATCAAGGGGATTAGTCCCCTGATCGTTGAACATCACATTCATCTAATGGATGATGCCAAACCAGCCAGGGATCCACAAAGGCGACTCAATCCAGTCATGAAGGAGGCTGTGAAAAAGGAAATCGTAAAGTGTCTGGATTGTGGTATCATTTACCCTATCTCTGATAGCCAGTGGGTTAACCCCATTCACGTTGTCCCGAAGAAATCAGGCATAACGGTCATCACTAACGAGGCGAACGAGTTAATCCCTACTCGCACCCAAACTAGGTGGCGTGTATGCATCGATTACAGAAAACTCAATGCCGCAACGCGGAAGGACCACTTTCCGCTACCTTTCATTGACCAAATGCTTGAACGATTGGCCGGACACGAGTACTACTGCTTTCTTGATGGCTACTCCGGCTATAATCAGATTCCCATCACCAAAAAAGACCAGGACAAGACCACATTCACTTGTCCTTTCGGCACGTTTGCATATCGTCGCATGCCCTTTGGGTTATCCAATGCGCCCGCTACCTTCCAGTGGTGTATGATGGAAATCTTCTCAGACATGGTGGAAAAATTCCTGGAGATCTTCATGGAAGATTTCTCCATCTTCGGCGATTCCTTTAATGAGTGTTTGCTGCATCTTGACGCTGTCCTTACCCGATGTAAGGACAAGAACCTCACTTTGAATTGGGAGAAGTGCCACTTCTTGGGGCGCGAAGGTATTGTCTTAGGACATATCATTTCGCAAAATGGCATAGATGTTGACAAAGCGAAGATTGAGGTCATTTCCAATCTCCCTCCTCCCAGATGCGTCCGAGACATCCGAGCCTTCCTTGGCCATTCCGGTTTCTATAGACAGTTCATCAAGGACTTTAGCAAGATTGCTAGGCCCTTGACTCTTCTACTGGCCAACGACACGCCATTCGACTTCAACTAGAGCTGTGTGACTGCGTTCGAGTCATTAAAAAGCTTACTCACTTCTGCTCCCATTCTTTCTTCACCTGACTGGACGCACCCATTTGAGATTATGTGCGATGCATCCGACTTTGCCATTGGTGCTGTCCTTGGACAACACATCAACAAGATGCCGCACGTAATCTATTATGCTAGCCGAACCCTGAACGACGCCCAACTTAATTATACAACAACTGAGAAGGAATTCTTAGCTGTTGTATTTGCTTTAGAAAAGTTCAGGCCCTACCTCATCGGCTCTCCAGTCATTGTCTACACAAACCATTCTGCTCTGCGCCATCTTTTTGCGAAGAAAGATACAAAATCTCGGCTAATACGTTGGATCCTCTTGCTTCAAGAGTTTGACCTTGTCATCAAGGACAAAAGAGGATGTGAAAACGTAGTCGCCGACCATCTCTCATGACTTCCTTCTTCGTCGTCGCCTCAACTTTCGATCAACGACGTTTTTCCGGATGAACAACTCTTGATAGTATCTTGCGAACCCTGGTTCGCAGATATTGTGAACTATTTGGCCACAGGGTTACTACAGACTGAATGGTCAAGTCAGGATAGACTTCGATTCTTATCCCAAGTAAAACACTTTTAGTAGGACGAACCCTATCTGTTCAAGTACTGTCTCGCCCAGATTATTCGTCGGTGTGTCCCTGACGATGAATTCAAGAGTGTGCTGTCATTTTGCCATGATCAAGCATGTGGCGGGCATTTTGGCCCCAGAAAGACAGCTGAGAAGATCTTGTAATGTGGTTTCTAATGGCCACAACTCTTCAAAGACGCTCATGACTATTGCAAGACTTGCTCCCGGTGCCAACACTTGGGCCCGATATCCAGGAGGAACAAGATGCCGCTCCAACCAATCTTGGTTATGGAGATTTTCGATGTTTGGGGGATAGATTTCATGGGGCCGTTTCCCAACTCTTTTGGGAACTTGTACATCCTTCTCGCTGTTGATTACGTCTCTAAGTGGGTCGAGGCTGTGCCCAGCCGGACTAACGACAACAAGGATACATTTTCTCTCGGTTTGGGCACCCCCGAGCGATCATTAGCGACAATGGAACTCATTTCTGCAATAAGACTTTCGAGGCCTTGATGCGGAAATATTTTATTAATCATAAGCTATCTACGCCCTACCACCCCCAAACCTGTGGGCAAGCCGAAGTCTCTAATCGGCAAATCAAGAAGATACTTGAGAAGACGGTTTCTAAGAACCGTAAGGATTGGTCGTTGAAACTCACCGATGCCCTTTGTGCATTTCGAACTGCTTATAAGACCGATCTTGGCATGTCTCCCTATCAGCTTGTGTACGAAAAGGCTTTCCACCTCCCGGTGGAAATAGAGCATCGCGCATTTTGGGCGATAAAAGAGCCGAATCTGTCTCTCGAAGATGCGGGCAGCCATCGGAAGCTGCAGTTGAACGAATTGAGCGAGCTTAGGGATGAGGCTTACGAAAACGCGGTTGTCGTTAAGCACCGAACGAAGGTGTTTCACGATAAACACCTTTTGTGCAAAACTTTCACACCAGGTCAACAGGTGCTGCTTTACGACACCCAGCTACATTTCCATCCAGGTAAGCTCAGATCTCGCTCGAAGGGGCCGTATTTTGTGCGGAATGTGTATCCGCATGGCGCTGTTGATTTGGAGAATCCAAAGGACGGTTCATTTTTCAAAGTAAACGGACACCGACTTAAACCGTACCTTAGCGCCGAACCAACAGAGGAGCTCCTGGTCTTACAGGAGCCGGTTTACCCTGCATAATCTTTCTCTGCCTACCACCAAACTTCGGTTATCCAGCCAAGAACAGTGGACACTGTTCCAAATAAGTTTGAGGGTATGTATATACCTTTCTGTATATATTTGTGGATATACTTTTCAATTTTTACTATTTTTCTTTTCTTAAAAAACAAAAACAAAATTTTTTTTGTGTATATCTAACCGACAATTTTGACCCTTCAATGATCTCTTCATGCAATGACAATGAGGACACTGTCCAGTTATGTTTGGGGGTACGTTCGATACACATTTCTAACCTTCATATTCATATGTATATTTTTCATCTGCATATTAAAATCCATAAAATCCATAAAAATCAGAAAATTTTCTAAAAACATAAAAACTTTTCTGTCAAGTTAGCTTGTAGGAGAAGTCTGATTCAACATTTCGACGGTTTTGTTTGATAAGATAAGAATAACTAAATCTTATTTTTAGATTTTGAAAACCTGAAAGATAACTCTCCTTTGAAGTTAACTATAGCTGATATACGTCTTTACATCACACTACACGTGTCGTGAGTTTTGGAAATTAGATGACAAGTCTTTTATGTCTAAAAACTTTTAAATGGGTAATTGATTTTTTGAGGATCAAATAGGTTTGTTCTGAAATAAGTAATATCAAGAATAGTTTATGAAGTGAAGTGAATATGAAGGGATATTATTGATGCCTTAATTGGAACTAATTCTGAAAAATAACCCATCTTAAATTTGATTGAAATGATTACACACCTAACCCACTAAACACGTCTTTTATCCAAAAAAAAATTAACTGAACTGTCGGTTATATCTCCGTTCGCATTGAATCATCATGATTTTCACGCTAAATTGTCTTTTGTTTTTGGGCCTAGGTAACTTGAGTAATTAATTCCGCAGAGGTGTCTCTACACCTAATGCCCTAAAGCCAAATGGTTTGGGTGCATTGGCCCAAAGCTCGTTAAGAAGCCTAGAAAGTCCAGATTAAAACAAAGTCAAGCAAGTGTTCTCTCCAAGTTAAAATTCCTAACGGTTCTATGTGTGAGAATAATCTTGACAAAAGACAGGTTTTTATAAAAAAATATTTCTAGCGGAGATATGAAGGTTATATTCTATGATAGAGACTATTGTACGTTCACAGAGGTGTGTATGAAATGAAAACAAGAAAAAGGTAGAGTGAAAAATAAGACCTAATTTCCTGTTAGGGAAGATAGAAATTCTGAAGTTGAAACTTTTCTGGAAAACGAAACTTGAAAAATGCTTAACTCTTTATAAAACTTATGTGATCCTTTTAAATTTTTTATCTGGGATTTATTGTGTAACATGATGAATTTAATCGATCCTTCTGGAACTTAACGACACTATTTGCACTGCACGTAAAGACATATAAAATCTTAAGTTAAATAAGAAGTGAGCTGTGAAAAATAAAGGTTCGATAGTCTAGACTTAGGATAATAGAATTGTTATTTTCTGGAAAAAAAACTTTAGGGTTTGAATCATAGTTATTTTGCAAAACTAGCTTGACCGGATTTTGTGGGTAGTATCCGCTGAAAACCCTCAGGAGACAACACTCCTCCTACTAGGGACACCTAGAGCGTTAACGGCTTGTTGCACATGCTCAGTGCAATCGCGTTCCCTACGAAAGTGAGGTTAGGAATTTTTAGTGAATAAATTGGCTTTGCTCGGGACGAGCAAATGATAGGTTTGGGGGTATTTGTTCATATCAGATTTTTGCATTTTTATACCGCCCAATTTTTATCACATTGCTTATCGGTGGGTACTCTTGAGCCGTGTTTGCTAGTCAATTGCAGGATACAGGTTCTCAGCTCTAAACAGTGAAATTCATGGAAAAGCACGACAAATTCCGGATTACTACAAACCACAGATAAAACACGGGTCTCCGCTTTCTATCCGTATGTTGCCGCACACCAGTTTAAGGGACAAAATGGCAAATCGATGTCATTTTCATGCACAAAGCTCAATGTCAGCACAAGATCCAACATATCTACGCGGAGCTCAAGGAAATCATGGCAAAAGATCCACATCAAATCACCTTTTGACCTGCTGCAAATCTGGAAGAAAAGTGGAGAGATTCTGAGAAACAAAGTGTACCAAACTGATCTAAATATCAACACTAAGAAGCACAAAAAATTGGAGGAGCCAATTCCTCTAAAGGGTCGCGGTTCCGTGGCATAAGCACGCTTAGGCCGCGGATCCGCGGCCTTATAGACTCCGCAATGTATGATCTTTTGGGCGTAGTTTTGGTATTTCATGTGGGGACAGATTGTTGCCCTATGTTTTCTGTTGCCTGCCTATAAGTAGTCCAGAACTTGCCAAAGCCAAGGGTGCTTATTCTTGTATTTAGATTTCAGAATACATGTTGTTGTTCTTCTTCCTTTTCTCATCTCTTCTCCATTAAAACCTTGTAGTGAGCTTTTATGAGTGAAGTGATGAATAAAGAGTTCTTTTTGTTACCATGCTTGTCTTATTGTTCATTATAATTGTTTGTATTTTTCATTTGCTAATCTAGTTGTTGTTATTTGTTGTTTGTTTCTTTCTTGTTCTCTTTTTCTTTATCCTTAAACAACAATGATTCTTAAGCTTGATCCTTGCCAAAGTGAGGTCTTAAATAGCTAGTTGTAATCTTCTAACCTCTTTCTTTCTATCTTCCTCCTTTTGTTTTATTTTATTTTTCTTATAATGGGTGAGTAGTTTTCATACTTGTTAGGGTAGGATAAGGAAAGTTTGAGAGAAGGAAATCTTTCTCACTCTTTTCTTGCCCAACATCTTAATTCGGACTCCCGTTAATTGAACCACAATCCGCTCCCTACGGCACTCTATCCTACATGATAGCGGTGATTCCTTAGTGAGACCGGTTGTGGTTGAATTAACCCGAGGTTAAGGGTAAGAGCCAAGAACGGACGGACAAGCACCAAAAGGAAGAACTTATGCGTTGGAAAGCCTAGCTTATACTCGCAAGTTCCTTCCTAGTCGTGCTAATCCCCGTTGTTGCCGATTACCGTAACACCGATATTAAGAGTGGCAACGAAAGAAGTGAGCGATTCCTAACTCAAACTAACCTAATCCTAACCCTAACAGGCTCTCTTTATATATCATTTTAGCACATAGTTAATCTAAAAACAAACCTGGACATTTGGACTTAACTCGTTAAAGCACATAGAAAAAGATTCCCATCTCCCTGCGGACGACCCATACTCTACCGGCTAGTTACAAGCGAAACCATCTTGATTGCGGTAATTAACTAAGCACGCAAAAACTCTATCAATCAGGGAGTTGTCCGGCTTATGCTTAAAACCAGACTCTGGATAACTCAAGGCACGTTTCTGTAATGGCAGTTTGTGGGTTGACCCGGGCTATGACGAGGGTTGATTTTCTACCATCTGGAAGATCAATAGTGATATTGTTCTTGACTCACCACAGCTTTAGTAAAATGGGTTTTTTTTCTTCAGAAAACAGTAGTGAAAGTATGGTAGAACTGGAAGTGATTCTAGAACCGCAAACGATTACTGAAAATTTAATAGGACCAAAAGATTCAATATGGTTTGACAGTCCATTGGCCACTACGCAGATATAGTGGGTAACCTCAGGCACTCGAGAGGTACTTCGGTATGCTCAAAGACGGTGACAGGGAGGTTCTTGTTTACCCAGATTTGACACTACTGTTGTTCCAGGCTATGAGACCCGGCAGGAGGATGAGTATAGCGTCGTTCTAAACTAGCTTTAGAAGTGCAAGTGTATATGACCCTGCCAGAGGGTTGTCGTAGTCAGTAGGAGCAGCGGAAGCATAGTGGACAAGTAGCTTATGTCTATTTATGGACTAAAGCAGATATATCGGAGATAGATCATCTATTTCTGATGTGACAGTCATAGGTTTGACTTCATCAGAATAGGGGATGGATATGTTAAGAAGGTAATAGGGTGTGATGTCCTGGTATTTGGATGACATACACAGAGTAGGAAGTGAAATTCTTATAATATTATCGGTTATACTGTGGTTGTCACACAGCGATTTCTCCACATAGGACATGGATATTATATCAGATATTCTGGTTACTAGATCTATGGTTTTAGATCTAGATTTGGGTAGTTTCCCAATCTGGGTACTTAGACAGCATTCTAAAGGTGTTTTAGAATGGACGACTCCTGGCACGGTAATGTACCTGCAGGTGATGGAGTCACCCTCTCTAAAGGTGTCTTAAAGACTAAAGGGGAGAGGGATATGCATGATTGGCAAATCACTTACTTAGGCAATTAAGTCAATCATGAGATGTCAAGTACCACACCAGACGTTGTTTTTTCCACTAGATGCAATAAGGTGATATTAATCCTATTCTGGAGAGACATTCGGAAGCAGTTTTAGAACATAAGTGGATGTTCTAGGGAAATGATAACGGCAGCCTCCTTCGGGTGACAGTTATCATTCCAGGCTTCCAAGGTGACCCGGATGACAGAGTGACTGTCAGAGTTGTAGTTTTCCCTCTGACGAGGGGCACTGTTTTGGACAGGTGATCCAAGCGGACACTGAGGGAGGCATGACGCATGATACTGATTAAGTTCAGTTGACGATACAGTCTAAGAAGTTTGTATTTGGAGTTCATTTATGAACTAGGTCCCATCAGATATCCAGACATATTCTAAGACAGGTATTGCTCATTTCGGGAGATGGCTTTCTCCGCGAACTTGAGAAAAAGGGAGACATAGAAAGAAACATCAGAGCGGATCCACTCACTGAGGCTATTCCTCGAACGCAATAGTTTCGCAAACCGGCTTTGTGAGACTGATCAGTAGAGGAGTTGGGTGTTCGGTATCACACGCGCTGCGAGTATGTGACATCGCAATAATTAGCCTTGAGTGCAAGTGGGAGATTGTTGGATATAGTGCCCTCAAAGTCAATTATTGGATCGCAGGCATATGATTGCAATGATTGAGGGAGGACCTATACCGGTAGGACAGTCTTACTCAAGATTATAGTTTGCTATCTGGTTTATTTTTATCATCGTGTATTGCTTTAAGTGACCTTATAGGTCGCTATTACACATTGATAGAGCCCTTAGGATTCTTGCTTGACTACCAGCAGTATGATGGCGATCATATACGTGGGAGCTGGGGTCTATAAGCACATCCTTAAAAGTTCCCTAGTCGTGGGAGTTTCGAGACTGGGCATCGATACTCCATTAGTAAAACAGTGTATACAGTCGAGACCCCGACGAGGGGCGGTGGCCGGTCTCACAAGCTATTGGTGTCTGTTGGATCACCTAAGATGTATACAGGTGCTCATTAGGTTATGAGTACACCGGACAGGACTCACTGGGAACATGCTAGTTGGTATTATACCTGACGTCAAATAGCAGTTCTATGGTGACATGTGTACAGGTTAGTTCATCGACCTGAGATCGTCATTTGTCTCGTGTGAGTTCCCACTGTGCTTTGATTCCTACCCTACCACGGCTCAAAGGAGTCGTGCAAACAGGTTTTAGTTGGGTACAGTCCCGAGCCACATGGAGGCAGTGAGCGGATCGGCAGGGGTTTCGTCTCTCCCAGTATTGAGGGTGAGATCGCGCTGTGTCTAAGAGAGCCATTACACGAAGTCCTTGGCCAAGGCAGGAGATTTACTGGTAGGTACTCCAGTAGTATCTCAGGGTGTTATGGGCTACACTCCGACATGACTTGTACCGCTTTTAGGGGTCTGACTATTACCAACCCGCTAGGCCCGCCATGGGATGCTCATAGACGAACGGATCGGACTGTACGGATATTGTCACTGACAGGCTCAGTAGGGTGTCAGGATGAGTTCGCTCATCACCCTCCCTTTTGGTCAATACCTGGTGGCCCATTACGTACAGCTAGTACCTCTGACGTGCTAGTGGTTAAATTCATAGCCAAAGTATTGACGAGTCTTTAGAGTCCCCCACAGACAGTTTTCAAGTTTCGGGCGAAACGTTGTAGAGGCCGTATGATATTGTTGGAGATAGTGCCCTCATAGTCAATTATTGGATCGCAGGTACGTGATTGCAATGATTGCGGAGGACCTATCCCGGTAGCACAGTCTTACTCGAGATGATAGTATGCTATCTGGTTTGCCTTTATCAGTCGTGTACATGTTCAGATGACTGATTGCATGTTACACTTTGATAGAGCCCTTAGGATCTTGCTTTACTACCAACAGTATGATGGCGATCATATACGTGAGAGTTGGGTAGTTTATATGCATATCCTTAATTGTGGTCCCTAGTCATGGGAGTTTCGAGACAGGGCATCGATACTCCGGAGTAGACTAGTGTGTACAGTCGAGAACCCGACGAGGGGCGGTGGCCGGTCTCACAAGCCACTGGTGTCAGTTGGATCACCTAAGATGTATACAGGTGCTCATTGGGTTATGAGTACACCGGACAGGACTCGCCGGGAATCTGCTAGTTAGTATTATATCTACCGTCAGATAGCAGTTCCCTGGTGACATGTGTACAGGTTAGTTCATCGACCTGAGGTCGTCATTTGTCTCGTGTGAGTTCCCACTGTGCTTTGATTTCTACCCTACCACTGCTCAAAGGAGTCGTGCAAACAGGTAGCTTTTGGGTACAGTCCCGAGCCATATGGAGGCACGTGAGCGGATCGGCGGGGGATTCGTCTCTCCCAGTATTGGGGGCGAGGTCGTGCTGTGTCTAGGAGAGCCATTACACAAAGTCCATGGCCATGGCAGGAGATTTACTGGTAGGTACTCCAGTAGTATCTCAGGGTGTTATTGGGCTTCACTCCGACACGACTTATACTGCTATTGGGGGTCTGACGTTACTAGCCCCCTAGGCGGATATGCGATACTCATTGACGAACGGACCGGACTGTATATACATTGTCACTGTTAGGCTCAGTAGGGTTTTCGGAGGAGTTCGCTCATCGGTCTCCCTTGAGTTCGCTCCTCGGCCACCCTTGAGGTCAGTCCATGGGCAGCCGTTACGCATAGCTAGTGCCGCTGACGGTTTGTGGTTAAACCCACTGCCAGGGTGCTGACGAGTCATTAGAGTCCCCCACAGGCAGTTTCCCAAGTTCGGGCGAAACGTTGTAGAGGCCGTATGGTTTTATGGCAGGGTTCGGAAAATGCACGTGCGTTTACGCACGTGTCAGTTTTCGGGCAGATGATACTGGTCGGCTTTGGTTTAAGCCGGATCCGAGTATTATATTGAGTAGGTATAATATCTTTGTCTTAGTTGCATTTGTATTCGGTTGTAAGACAAATGCGGGTATATTTATACAGTTTCGGGGTTTTCCTGAAAGTCATTTCAGGATCACTTTTGGAAGTTGCCAGTTTCCAGTTTTCTATCAGCCGTCTTTTAACATTCGGTTAAAGACGGATTTATCTTTTCTTGAGATAAGTGTGGATTCTTCTAGAAGTTTCTAGATGAGGTGACTAGGATTAATTGGTGTTGGATTTTCATTGGTTGCAATTAAAGCATGATGAGGTGTATTTGTGAGTCATGCTTTAGGTTTAATGATTCTTGTTTTGGTTAAGATATTTCTTCATAATATCTTTTGCTTGTGGTCACCTCCCTCCTCCTACGGTCACCTCCCTCCATCATATAAAGAGGCCGGCCCCTCTCTCTCCTCCTCACTTCACTTGATGTTTCATTTTAGAGAGAAAAGATTATGATAGGTTTTATCGGTGTATGGAATTTCACAGTCCATTTCATTCCATCACCCGATTCCCTCGGCAACTTCATTAACCGATCGTCCACGGATTTGGACGAAGTGAGACAAAGTCATCTACTCATTCTCTACATCATTCTTGATCGTCTCTTTTAGCAAACTTGACGATCGAGTTGCCTCGAGTCAGAGGCGGGAGCCCGTTTAAAGAACCGATCATGTGGTGCCACCTCGACGAAGGAGATCGGAGATCGACGAGATCGGAGCAGCCGCAACGGAGCGTGGGATGATGGTTGAAGAACGAAGGACTCGGATCGTTCGGTATAACATTCCTACACTCTTTACAGTTTGTTAGTTTAGCAATAATGGCAGATCCGGGTTAAAGTATACGATAGCGCCAGTTTAAAAGTTTTGTTCAGCATTTTGGCGTCTGTAGACTGCCGGGGCGCTAGCGTAGACTTACAGTGGTATCAGAGCCTAACCATTTTGCTATACTAACTTGTGCTAACGTGTTTAAAACATCGATCCGACCGAAAATCGAAAAACACAAAATCCTAGCTCGACAGTTCTGTTAATTTTAATTGGTCTCAAAATCTATTTCTGCATGTCTTAAAAATCCGTGCAGGGAATTCTAAGAGCCACGACAAAATTTGGGGTCGTGATCCCTCCAATCCGCCGCGGAAGGGCGGCCAAACCCATAGTTTGGCCGCGCATCCGCGGCCACGTGGGGAGCACGTGCTCCCAAATTTGGTCAGTGGGTTTTCTGTTAGATTTTGTGATTTTCGGTATATATCTTTTTGGCCCAGGTTTTGTTACTGTTCACCAGTAAGCAGTGGGGCCCACTTTTTGATATTTGGACTTTGGTCGATCGAAATTTAAACACGTTAGTTTACAGTGCTTACATTATATCTCCGACCGGGAATGTTATTTGATCGGTAAACCGCGTCTGATTGCTATAGTTCTTTTAGACGGGTTTGCGAACGTGACATTCGCATTGATGTTCTGTGTTGTGCTGTGATGTTGCGGATTTGTCGTGGTGGATGGCAGTGTGCAATGGTAGTACAGTTTGAGTTTATTTGTACATTTGATATTGCGGGGCGAGCGTCCAACTTGTGGACAGCCGTCACTTCCTGTTGTATAATATTCTTTTGGGACACGACCAGGTTGCGGTCGATGTACCTATTGTACTATTTTTCATTACTGTACTATGTTTTACCCCGCGACGGAGTGCACGGATAGCCGGGTTCTGGAGGGGCAACGGGTCCGCATCTCATGGCTTTGAGAGGCAGAGGGGCCCCACTCTAAAATTGGCAGACTATTCGCCGCACTCGTAGGGGGTACAGGTTGACCCAAGGAGGGGTGCTCAATTTACCGGATTCCGTGAAGTGCCGGGTGTTCCATTCACTATGCTGTGGGGACTACCTCGCTTCAGGTTTTGGCGGGTAACTTGCCGCACCCATAGGGGTCTAGGTTTCATTGCACAGGCTATCCACACGACAGAGGAACGTCGAGTTTCAGCAGCGGCTCTGTGAAACTCGGGGATCCCAGTTATCTGTATTGTTCTGTGATGCTTATTACTTTTCTGTAATGTTGTATATTATCACGCCTAGAGCGATTATTGTATATTGGTTATATACTATTAGATGTTGTATATGTTTTACACCCGTGCTAGTCCAGTCCCCGCTCTGTCGTTAGTTAAGTAACCTAACGGGTTATGACGGGACCCAGTGACGAATGCGGATGGCATATACGTACATTTTATTTTCATTCTTTTCTGGTGTGATTAAATGATGGGACTGCGTTGATTCTAATCAACGCAAAGTAAAAACAAACCTGTATACAGTTGTTGGAACAATTTAAAAAGTGTTATTGCAAAGACGTTTTCTTTTGTTATTCATAGCGGTATTCAGTGGAATATCCTGCACCTCATTCGACGGGGCAAGGGCCGATATCCCTTCACCGGGACTGACCCCTTGGACAGAAGTTTGGGTCAGAGTAATAACTTCACTATAGTCGATTACAAGTTGCTTTGCATAGCGGTATTCAGTGGAATATCCTGCACCTCATTCCACGAGGAATGAGCCGAGATCCCTTCACCGGGAATGACCTCTTTAGCAAAAGGTTTTCGCCACTATATTTTTATAAAAAGCTATCAGGTTCCTTCAGCGATATCAAGTTCACTACGTTAAAGGTTTTAGCCAAAAACCAGCCGTAGCCCTCCGTCGTTTCTTATGGATGGTCAGTAGTATTCAAGCTATGTTTGTTGGCATACGTCAAGGCATAGTGTTTGGTAGCTGCTGGGTATTCATTTGTTGCATAGATAGATGAGTTGGTTTGGGACAGTCGTATTACCTTGTTGGCATACGTCAAGGGTATGTACGGGTGGGTTCAAATTAACAAGATAATGACGGGCAGAACTTGACATGTGACTTATGATTTGTTGGCATACGTCAAGGTCATAAGAGCATGGGGCAAGAAAATAATATCAGGAGTTTCTAAAGAAACTGAAGCTTGCCAAGTATGCGCATACCTTCTGGAGTATGAATAACATGGATGCATTCCATCACGTTAACATGCGATGAGAGTTGGATCCCGATTCCCACTGATGAGTTGGTTTACTCTTCGGGTGATCCCGATTGATTCTTCTTTAGGTTTGGAGGAGAATTTGACAGGACAGTGGGAGGTTTCCGGATTAGATAAAATGATGACCATTCTGATCTAGGTTAGAGTGCACGCAGAGTGTTTCTTTTCTCTCTCTCTCTTTGGCAGCGACCTTTGACCGACCCTAGACTATGACTCAGTGACCAGGTTGACCGAACCTTCTTAAAATATTGGCTTTTGGATTGTCTGAGTTGCATAAGTCATTGCCACTCCTTCTTTTACCCTTTGCATTTCTCAGAACACCCGTATTACTACGGATATCCACTTCCATTGGATAGATCCATCGTATGGTTATATACGAACTCGAAGGGACTTCTTCGGGGATGGATCCAGGTTCAGGAGAAATAGAATTGGTTTATTCAGTTATCTTTTATTATCACCTTCTCTCAGGTTGCGAGAGCTCCTTGGTTTAGGAGAGTACACCTATTACGCTTATTGGATAGTCTTATTCCAAACCATAGGCTGGTGCCGAAAGGTAGGGAATGAAGAAAACCAATTGGCCTAAGTAGGGTGTGCAGAAGATTATATGTAAAGACAAAATAAAGGGATTAGAAAGAGGGCAGAGTAAATTGCGACTGATATCATTCACGACCAAAACCGCGTACTTCATCGCCACTCCTATTTCACCTTTAAAAGAATAAGGTATTATTCAGTTGTCTTTTATCATCACCTTCTCTCAGTTGCGAGTACTCCTTGGTTTAGGAGGGTACACCTATTATGCTTACTGGATAGTCTTCTTCCAAACCATAGGCTGGTGCTGAACGGTAGGGAAGGAAGAAAACCATTTAGCATAACGATGGTGTACAGAAGGTAACGACTAAAAACAAATAAAGGGATTTGGAGAGACGGCAATAAAATATACGGTTGAAGTCATGAATTGGATTATGGAAGAGGCATTTCTATGAATACCAGGATACCCCTACGAAACATTTTCATGTTTCAGTGCATCGTTAAAGAAAAAATGTTTTCCCGATTAGACACTTACTCCAAGGGTATGTATTTACCAGGTTTCATTCTCATATCTGTATGGTTTTACAGATGATGAGTGGGAGTAAGATATTGGGAATTAGGTGATCATCCTCATTATAGCGGAATTCGTTGTAATTGGTGATATTTGAGGAAATCGCCAGGGTACAGTTTTCCACCTACAACGCACAGGTTTTGAGTTGTTCAACTCAGCGGACTTATACAGAGTATTGTATGTTGTCCAAGTGTCCTTTAAGACAAAGGGGTAGGTCCTCGTACTTTATTCTGTTTACTTATAACTTCTCTAGTTTTTAGACAAGTGTTTCGTAGAAATACATGGTCTAAGTTTTGAGAAGTTGTGGGTATAAGAATAAAGTAGAGAACCAGGTGTCACAAGTATCGGGATTCTTCAAAGAGATCGAAGATGTAGATTCTTGTGATTGGTATTCAGATGATAGTGATGGTTTTGAGAAACGTGTTTCTCTTTCAGGTTACTCATAATTGGATGGATTCCTAAGTTGAGTAATGCTGATTAGCCTCTTTCCATTAAGTTGATATGCACTGGAGACAGATGCATTGATTGAATATGGTTCCAATTAAATTAATGCCAAAGTTTCTATATTGAATATAGAATAGTTCCTACCTTAAAAGATGTTAAGGTACGGGGAGTTGTCCAGCTTATGATTAAAACCAGACTCTGGATAACTCAGGGCACGTTTCTGTAATGGCTGTTTGTGGGTTGACCCTGGCTATGACGAGGGTTGATATTCTACCATTTGGAAGATCAATAGTGATATTGTTCTTGACTCGCCACAGTTTTAGTAAAATGGATCTTTTTCAGAAAACAGTAGTGGGAGTATGGTAGAACTGGAAGTGATTCCAGAACCGCGAACGATTACGGAAAATTTAATAGGACCTATATATTCAATCAGGTTTGACATTCCAATAGCCACTCCGCAGGTATGGTAGGTAACCTCAGACGCCCGAGAGGTACTTCGGTAGCCTCAGAGACGGTGACAGGGAGGTTCTTATCTACCCAGATTTGACACTACTGTTGTTCCAGGTTATGAGACCCGGTAGGAGGGTTGTCGTAGTCAGTGGGAGCAGCGGAAGCATAGTGGGCAAGATGCTTATATCTATTTATAGACTTGAGCAGTGATAACGGACATAGATCATCTAATTTTGATGTGACAGTCATGGGTTTGACTTCAATCAGAATAGGGGATGGATCAGTTAAGAAGGTAGTAGGGTGTGATGTCATGGTATCTGGATGACATACACAGAGTAGGAAGTAAAATTCCTATACTACGATCAGTTGTACTGTGGTCGTCACACAGTTGTTTCTCCAGACAGGATATGGATATAATATTTGACATTCTGGTTTCTAGATCTATGGTTTTAGATCTGGATTTGGGTAGTTTCCCAATGTGGGTACTTTGACAGATATTCTAATGGTTTTTGGAATAGTTGACTCCTAGCATGGTGGTGTACCTACAGGTGATGGAGTCACCCTCTCTAAAGGTGTCGTATAGACTAAAGGGGAGAGAGATGTGCATGATTGGCAGATCACTTGCTTAGGCAATTGAGTCAATCATGAGATGTCAAGTACCGCACCAAATGTTGTTTTTGCACTAGATGCAATAAGTTTGTATTAATCCAATCCTGGAGAAACATAAGGAAGCAGTTTTAGAACATTGGTACATGTTCTACGGATTTGATAACGGCAGCCTCTTTCGGGAGACGGTTATCATTCCAGGCTTCAAAGGTGACATGGATGACAGAGTGATTGTCAGAGTTATAGTTTTTCCCTCTGACGAAGAGGGACAGTATTATGGACAGGTGGTCCAAGAGGATACTGTGGGAAGCAAGGTGCCCGATACTGATTAGGTTCAGTGATCGATTCAGTCTAAGAAGTTTGGATATGAAGTTCATTTATGAACTAAGGTCCCATAAGATATCCAGACATGTTCTAAGACAGGTTTTACTCAATTCGGGAGATGGTTTTCTCCACGAACTTGAGATTAAGAGAGATATAGAAAGATACTTCTAGGCGGATCCACTCACTGAGGCAATTTCTCGAACACAATAGTTTTACAAACGGGCTTTGTGAAACTGATTAGTAGAGGAGTTGGATGTTCGGTTTCACACGGGCTGTGAGTAGTCGACATCGCAATAATAGCCGTGAGTGCAAGTGGGAGATTGTTGGAGATAGTGCCCTCATAGTCAATTATTGGATCGCAGGTACGTGATTGCAATGATTGCGGAGGACCTATCCCGGTAGCACAGTCTTACTCGAGATGATAGTATGCTATCTGGTTTGCCTTTATCAGTCGTGTACATGTTCAGGTGACTGATTGCATGTTACACTTTGATAGAGCCCTTAGGATCTTGCTTTACTACCAACAGTATGATGGCGATCATATACGTGAGAGTTGGGTAGTTTATATGCATATCCTTAATTGTGGTCCCTAGTCGTGGGAGTTTCGAGACAGGGCATCGATACTCCGGAGTAGACTAGTGTGTACAGTCGAGACCCCGACGAGGGGCGGTGGCCGGTCTCACAAGCCACTGGTGTCAGTTGGATCACCTAAGATGTATACAGGTGCTCATTGGGTTATGAGTACACCGGACAGGACTCGCCGGGAATCTGCTAGTTAGTATTATATCTACCGTCAGATAACAGTTCCCTGGTGACATGTGTACAGGTTAGTTCATCGACCTGAGGTCGTCATTTGTCTCGTGTGAGTTCCCACTGTGCTTTGATTTCTACCCTACCACGGCTCAAAGGAGTCGTGCAAACAGGTAGCTTTTGGGTACAGTCCCGAGCCATATGGAGGCACGTGAGCGGATCGGCAGAGGATTCATCTCTCCCGGTATTGGGGGCGAGGTCGTGCTGTGTCTAGGAGAGCCATTACACAAAGTCCATGGCCATGGCAGGAGATTTACTGGTAGGTACTCCAGTAGTATCTCAGGGTGTTATTGGGCTTCACTCCGACACGACTTATACTGCTATTGGGGGTCTGACGTTACTAGCCCCCTAGGCGGATATGCGATACTCATTGACGAACGGACCGGACTGTATATACATTGTCACTGTTAGGCTCAGTAGGGTTTTCGGAGGAGTTCGCTCATCGGTCTCCCTTGAGTTCGCTCCTCGGCCACCCTTGAGGTCAGTCCATGGGCAGCCGTTACGCATAGCTAGTGCCGCTGACGGTTTGTGGTTAAACCCTTTGCCAGGGTGCTGACGAGTCATTAGAGTCCCCCACAGGAAGTTTCCCAAGTTCGGGCGAAACGTTGTAGAGGCCGTATGGTTTTATGGCAGGGTTCGGAAAATGCACGTGCGTTTACGCACGTGTCAGTTTTCGGGCAGATGATACTGGTCGGCTTTGGTTTAAGCCGGATCCGAGTATTATATTGAGTAGGTATAATATCTTTGTCTCAGTTGCATTTGTATTCGGTTGTAATACAAATGCAGGTATATTTATACAGTTTCGGGGTTTTCCTGAAAGTCGTTTCAGGATCACTTTTGGAAGTTGCCAGTTTCCAGTTTTGTATCAGCCGTCTTTTAACATTCGGTTAAAGACGGATTTATCTTTTCTTGAGATAAGTGTGGATTCTTCTAGAAGTTTCTAGATGAGGTGACTAGGATTAATTGGTGTTGGATTTTCATTGGTTGCAATTAAAGCATGATGAGGTGTATTTGTGAGTCATGCTTTAGGTTTAATGATTCTTGTTTTGGTTAAGATATTTCTTCATAATATCTTTTGCTTGTGGTCACCTCCCTCCTCCTACGGTCACCTCCCTCCATCATATAAAGAGGCCGGCCCCTCTCTCTCCTCCTCACTTCACTTGATGTTTCATTTTAGAGAGAAAAGATTATGATAGGTTTTATCGGTGTATGGAATTTCACAGTCCATTTCATTCCATCACCCGATTCCCTCGGCAACTTCATTAACCGATCGTCCACGGATTTGGACGAAGTGAGACAAAGTCATCTACTCATTCTCTACATCATTCTTGATCGTCTCTTTTAGCAAACTTGACGATCGAGTTGCCTCGAGTCAGAGGCGGGAGCCCGTTTAAAGAACCGATCATGTGGTGCCACCTCGACGAAGGAGATCGGAGATCGACGAGATCGGAGCAGCCGCAACGGAGCGTGGGATGATGGTTGAAGAACGAAGGACTCGGATCGTTCGGTATAACATTCCTACACTCTTTACAGTTTGTTAGTTTAGCAATAATGGCAGATCCGGGTTAAAGTATACGATAGCGCCAGTTTAAAAGTTTTGTTCCGCATTTTGGCGTCTGTAGACTGCCGGGCGCTAGCGTAGACTTACAGATATATGGCAGGGTCCGATCATATACGTGAAGTAGTGCACGGATCATGATCGGGCGGATCATACTAGTGGGCTTTGCTTTAAGCCGGATCCTAGTATTAGATTTCTTAGATTACTTTAGTCTCATCGCATTCGCATTCGGTCGGAATGCGGATGCAGGTATGTATATACAGGTGAGGGGTATCCTTGTGATCCGTCACGAGTTTACTTTAGATGTTGTCGTATCTTTTTATTGTTGCAAACATTTGGATTAATGTTTGCATACGGAAATTATGAGCTAGAAATCATCATTTTGTGCATTTACTGTGACATAGACTTTATTAGTGACTCATGGTGTCTTTTCTTGTGCTAATGTCACATTAAGTGATGAATTTGAGTGATGAAATGAGAAGAAGAGTGAGAAGGGCAGCCATGATAGATATGTTTACTCTTCTATTATTTCATTCTAACTCTCTCTCTCTCATTTTATCATAGCAAAACAAAAGAAAAGAAAATGCTTCCTCTTCTTCTTCTTCCTCTAGCTCACAACTTCCATTGATGGCTTCATCTTCAACCTCCATCCATGCAAAGGATGCAAGAGACCAAGTTGTCACAAACATTCTCTACTTTGCCTTGGACACGTCGGCTAGCGAACTTCGTGCCAGAGTTGCTTTGGATGAAGCGGGAGCCCGTAAAAAGACTCGAAGATGTGGTGCCCTTTCCGACGAGGAGATCGAGACCGGAGATGCCGCGAGGAGCTTGGGATGGTGGCCAAATACCGAAGGACACGAATCGATCGGTATAGCTTTCCAACCCTTTCTCTAGTAGTTAGTTGTAGGTTAATGGTTCGATCCGGGATTTAAGCATACGATAGCGCCGGTTTCTAGTTTAAGAAAAATTTTCGTTTCCGCATTTTGGCCTCGGATAGACGGCCGGGGCGCTACCGTACACTTACATCTATCATATCATTTCACACTAAAACATTAACTATAACTTTAAGTTTGTGGAATATCTCATCTCCAAATTATAAATCACACATCAATATTTGCGGGGGTGCTATACGCCATCCACCCGACATCCCCCGTAGATATAAATCTACTCACCTTAATCCTTACTTGCCGAAGTCGATGCGCCATTCACTTCTTTGTTGTTCAAAGTCCACATGAGGGTCCCTACACATTTAAACACAAAATATCATAAACAGAAATCATGCACGAATATCAAAACGGCACACGAATCATACATAGTTTAAAACCTATGGCCTACGCATGCAAGAATAACCCAAAAACTCCCGATATAGACCTACAAACATCAAGTGACCAAGACAAAACACAATATCCAAAGTTCAAGTCATAAAAAGTCACAAAACTAAAAAAGCAACTCAAGAAAATGGTTCAAGATTTGGTCTCAGGTAAAATTAGGCAAACAAGCAATACAGTGGGGTAGTATATGGGGTATGGGAGCTACAGAACCAATTCTAACACCAAAACACACAAATGACCCGGCGACATCACCCCTAAATCCGGCCTGCTCGGTTTTGGGTGCTTTGATTAGGTTCGTATTTTCAGGGTGGTCTTCTAGTGGTCCATCTAGGTCTCTGGGGTTGCTAGTTTTTCTCGTAAAGGTATCAGGTCACTCCAGATTCCTTGTAGGCACACAATATTCACAAACCGACACGAGAAGTTTATAATATCCAAGTCTTGGGGTTTTATTTCAGTTTTTGTCTACAAGATTAACACTACTGGGGTTTAAGGTCACTACTAAAGCTCAATTGCACCATCTCAATTCAAATCAAACCCTAACCTCAACTTGGAATTTTCCAAGATCACTAAACCCCACTTAATCCATTCTAAACTAAAATAGAAGCTAAAGTAAATCAATTACCACACTAATGGTGAAAGAAATACCTCATTTGGAAACTCAAGAAAATTCTTGAGTTGCTCAAAGTCTTCAAAATCCAACTTAGAAAGGTCCAATGGGTTTGTAGAGAGGTTGTGATCATCTTTAGTGAAGGAATTAAGATGATATATGAGGGTAGAAGTGGGAGAGCTTGAAGATGAAGAAGATGAAGAAGACAATGGGAGAAAAGTGAAGGGGGCGGCCCTCTCTCTCTCTCTCTCTCATCCTCACTCTCTCTAATCTCACCCTCTCAATCATTCATGCCATGTCACACTCTCTTTCCAATAATTCCCTTTTTCTTTTCTCACAATAACCACATAATACCACTAAAACAAACACAAATGAAACAACATGTAACACAAATGCAATATGTCATGGTGCACTAACCATGGATAAATGTAGAAACACGGATTTGGCCTAATCGCAATCAATAGTGCACTAATCAAGTTTAATTTAAATTGCATATAATTAATTATAAAAATGCCAAATCCAATAAATATCTTTTTAATAAATAAATCATTTTAATCTCCCATTATTTTCCAAATATTGGTTTATAATTATACAATTTTACGAAAATCCCCATTTCACAAATCGACTAGTTTTCGCGAAATATATTATTTTAATATTAAATTCCAAAAATAATATTTTATATTTTCTGAAATGATACAATCTTCTCCCCTTAAATAAATTCGGTCCCCGAATTTAAATTTAAACCCCCAAATACTAAAACATTTCAATAATCAACTCTAATCAACGGGCTCCGAAATCATGGAAGATATGTAAATACCACAGCGCCTCGTGTGCGCTTGAAAATGAGTATGAAACTCAAAATCGAAGTCCGTCAAGCGTCACGCAATCATCGAAGTTACAATGGAGATACAGATCTGGAAACCACTACTGAAATCCAATATACACTAGTCGAATACTATCATACGTATATAGTACGCCTCCTTGAAAAATCTTCTAAAAACTGAATTGTCACGACCCAAAGTTTGGATGTGACTGGAACTTAGATTATATGATATCTAAAGATATCAAAACTATCTGAGTAACTGACAAAGCGTTGGTATTAACTGGACAAACTCAAGAAATTTCGAATCTCCGTAACTGACACAGGTTTAGGCCAGTGCTGGACTGCGTTGATCCTCTTTGGGTTCACCCATATTTCGTCTCTCGGACCAACATGACCCAAGAAATCCACACTATCCAGCCAGAAAACACACTTGGAATTTTAGCGAACAGCTGATGCTCCCTCAAGGTTCGCAATGTGATACGCAAGGGCTGCTCGTGCTCTTCTCGCCTACGGGAGTATACAAGGATGTGATCCATGAATACAATAATGAACTAGTCAAGAAATGGCCTGGAAATACAGTTCATCACCTCCATGAAAACTGCTGGGGCATTGGTGAGCCCGAACGACATCACCAGAAATTCATAATGCTCAAATCATGTGTGACAAGCCGTATTCGGAATGTCTTCTTTCCGAACTCTCAACTGATGATGCCCTGACCGCAAATCAATCTTCGAGAAATAGCCATCTACCTGCAGCTGATCGAATGAGTCATTGATACGAGGTAGTGGATACTTATTTCCCACAGTAACTCGATTCAGCTGCTTGTAGTCGATGCACAGTCTCATGCTGTCGTCCTTTCTTTTCACGAACAAGACAGGAGCTCTCCACGACGATACACTCAAACGGACCGGCCCTTTATCCAACAACTCTTGCAACTGACTTTTAAGTCCCTTCAACTCCGTCGGGGTCATCCGATAAAGCGGTATAGAAATAGCCCCCGCACCCGGAATAAAATCAATGCAAAATTCGATATCACAATGGGTGGAAATCCTCGAAATTCAGCAGGAAACACACCCGGAAATTCTCGTGCGATCGGAACCTGGTCCAACGGAACTTCTGTGGCTCCTACGTCCTTAACAAACGCTAAGAACCCATAACAACCCTTCTTCAAGAGCCGTCCCGCACAAACAGCAGAAGTCACGTTGGCAAGAGTTATACTACACTCTCCCTGCACAACAACATCAGTCCGCCTGGAAAACAAAATCTGACCGTCTTCCTCCGACAATCTAATACGCATGACTAGCGGCCAACCAATCCGTACCAAGAAGTAAATCAAGACTAACTTATCTAGGAGAATCCAATCCACTAATAAATCCCTATCACCAACACGTATTGAACATGACCTGAATACGTGTCGAGCTACAAAAGAATCTCCTATAGAAGTAATCACAACTAGCGGTAACTCTAACAACGACCACTCTATTCCCAAAGAAAATGCAAAGGGTGAAAATACGTATGAATGCGTAGAACCGGGATCAATTGGAATATGCGTTCTTAAGGAACATACTGAAAGAATACCTTTTACGACTGCATTGGATGCCTGGACATCCTGTGGAGTCAAAGTAAAGTCCCGAGCCTGGCCCCTACCAGCATCCAGACGTCGTTCCTTAGAGTCTACAATTCCTAGCGAAATGCCCTAGACGTCCACAACTAAAAAAGGTAGATGGGGACCTCTTCTCAACAGGGTACGAACTGAGCATCTGGCCCTGAGTCCTATCTCGACCAAAACTGCGGCCTGGAATAAATCTGCCTCGACCTCCTCGTCCTCTCGAATTACGACTGTGATGACCACGACCACTGCGAACATGTCTAATAGCTGATATATTAGTAGGAATTTGCCTTGGTCTCTGAACAACCGTACGTGGAGTAATGGCCGATCTCTGTGCTCGACTAATCTTTATCAATGATCCGATCATTCGGCGCATCTCCTGAACACTCGCCTCTATCCTAGCTATATGATCAATAGAGGGTGGATCACTCTCTTCAGGAAAGATAGGCGTACTGCCTAGGTCTGTCCCCGTCTCAGTCGAGCCCGCTCCAATCTCATTTCTAACAACGGCCCCCTGAGTCCTCGTAGTCATTGGTGACTTAGTGGCTGGAGTAAGGAACATGATTGATAAGGACATTGCGATTGAATCATAGGAAACATGGAATCATGAAAGGAAGTATGAATAATTATGTCCTAAGGTCACTTAGGCTGAGTATCGTAGCGTAAATATGCCGTAGAACATATGTACGGTACTCTACTCATCCTAAATCACTTACTCCATCAACCAAGGGTCAACCTACCTAACGACATTAAAGCCTACTATACTCAATTCACTACTCGGTTCCATAAGGTTAATCCTAAGCTCTGATACCAACTTTGTCACGACCCAAAGTTTGGATGTGACCGGCACTTAGATTATATGATATCTAAAGATATCAACACAATCTGAGTAAGCCAAAAACCAAGATCAAAATCCCATTTTGTAGAAATTTAGAAACTTTCAATATTTAAGTGAAAGAATGAAGTAGCATGTCAAAGGTTTTTAATAATGGAAATGTAACAACTGATGTTTGAAATTTCGACAATGCCTATCTTTTTAATTATTAATAGAAATCCAATTTAAGTTGTGTAATTAAATTGCATCCCTAGTTGGGAGAAACAATGCTAAACAGTGGAAATCAATACGCAAATAGTACAACACTCAAGGTAATGAATTTCATGCAAGATTAAAAAAAACATAAGATAACATAACTTACGATATCACTCGGTCTACATAATATACAACATTTTTTGTCCTAAGTCAATATACATAGTTTGATAGAGTAATACTAGATCCAAAATATACATATCCAAAATAGGAGGTCATTACGCAGGTAACCCACCAAGCAAAAAGAGCAATGAAAACTTATAAGTGGATCTGCACTGCTGCTACTCGTCCACACGACTCCTGCAAGGAACTATGGCACAACGGGGGTGAGTTGCCAACTCAGTGAATAAAACTAACATATATCGGCTGATAATGTAAGTATGATGAACTAGGACTAATATCAACAATAATGAATGTGATGTATGATAACAGGTGGAAGAATGAATATGTAATACTCAATGTATAAATCAACACTGAAATCTCATCAATTATTTTCCAAATCAGGTTCATTTTTCCGTGTCTAACATCGACACAAATCTTCGGTGTTTCAATAGGCATCGTTCCCTGAACGATCCTGTTACTCAATAACACCGATCGGTATCATCTAGATATCCACCGTATTCATAACTGTCTCCGGTATCGAGTATCCTCGTTTGGCTCCTCGCCTAAAGTGCGGCTATCCTGCCCCTCGGCTTCGACCGGGTCCACCATGTATCCAACTGTATACCCCCGACTCAGTCTGGATAACTTGTAAATCCGCAACCGTATGACCCCCAAATCGGTTCAGAATAAAACCAAATCATAAAAATAACATCTCATCGTGGACATCTCACATCAATATGAAGATTCACTGATTTTACGCAACAGTATATGAAAACATAAAACCACAAATCCTCAAAAATACAAATGCCGCTTATATCAACTTCTAACACTTGAATATGAAACATGATGTCATTTGTGCAAAGTACTAATAGTATTGATGTTTAGGTATGATAGGAATCATATTTAACAGGATAATTACTAAGTGTGAAAGTGACATGTTAATATCGACGAGGTGTAGTGTAACATGTAGATATGTGCATGTGCGGCATAACTCATCGATAACTGTGCAGTGTTCTAACAATTTACATGGCGTTGTATATATATCTATATGGATGCATATGATCAATTTAACATGCAAAATCCTATTTTTATTTAAAGTTAACTACGATCGTATCACGCCATATATATAACATCCCCTGGTAGATGTTTAGTCTACTCATCGGAATATGTCGTACTACTCAGAAATCACCAATCCCTTTTTCTTTCCTTGCGGTCTCCGAAGTTCTCGTACTCAAATCTAACATTTAATTTAACTTGTATAAGAAACGGCTACATTCCGATACGGCAAAAACATTAAATTACAAGTGCCATGTATTAACTATACTACGTACGACCATTCTACACTATTTATCACTTATACCAACTGAATCTAATCCGATCGCTGTTCGTAACAGAAAACTGAATCGCATTACGAAACGTCTGTGTCGTGTTTTAAACGTTTTAATCCCATTTCAGATATTAACTCCCAGATTTCATATAATGTTAAATTAACTTAAATAAACAATACCAAAAGTCCAAATACCTATACAGAGACCTACCCTAAAACCCACAAATCCCAACTCATCAAGAAGTCCGGCGAGCTCGGAATTTTAGTGTTGGTCGCCGGCCAAAATCCGAGCACCCTGGTTCATTTTCCTATGGTTAATTCTAGGTCTCGTTTATAAGATTAAGGTATTGTTTGATCAACTTAGTTATCATCTAAACTATAACAGATTTTCACAGAGCCAAGTTTTGCCTAAAATACAATAGTATCGATATTCGATTTCTAAATCAAAACAGCTACTGAACTCAAATCCTACAGTATTTAAAAAATTATACCCACAGAGTTTGTTGAAAGGCTTCCTCCAAGATGCCTAAGTCTTTAGCTCCTAGCTTGGTTGTGGTGAGAATCCTTAGCACCTAGTCCTTCTCTTCACTTCTCTCTTTTCTTATTTTCTTTTGTGAGTTCTAGGATTTCTTTTCTTCTAAACATTAGTAGAATGGTTTTCAGCTTAATATATCAACTGAACTAATTAAACAAGATAAGAATATAGGGTGATAATACTAGTAGATGGTGTCAACATGAAAAACGGTGGTGTTTTCATGCAAGCATGAAGTGTAGACTTAAGGTGTAACCTAAGCTGTGGTGTGTGTTAGGTTCACTTTAATCCTAACCATTACCTACCCTCTTTACATAAGAACCCTCACAAAATCCTAATTAGCATAAAGAAACTAACATTTTCACATAAACCCCTCATTACACATATTATTATATAAACACAATTTTTATTAAAATGAAACTAATTTTATCACTAAACCCCTTGTAATTTATTTATGTTACAGTCTAAAATTTCAATTTATTTAGTTTCACATACAACTTAGGAAATATCCTCTTTTGTTTCAATAACTTTTTAAATTAACATTTTATTATTCAATTAACTAAATTAATTTATTATCTAAATTTTTGAAATGTTACATGAATAAAACTCATACAAAATCTTTTCTGAATCACCGTGTGATGCGTAACTCACGGCACAAGTGATGGACACTCATTTGTAAAGTAATAAATATGCGTTCATATATGTTTTGCTCAAATATACGTTCTGCCGTTTTGAAATATCCCAAAAGGCTTTCCTTTGTAAATGTTTGTGTCGCTCGCGGACACGTAGGAAATAGTAAGACTATAACTCCTTTTTGAAAACCCCTTAGTAAACTTTGTATGCATGCAAAGTACTCAGGTATTGTCCTCAGATCAGTCCTGTTCAGCTACTACATAATCTACTGCCCATCATGAAAACAAAGTGCTCAAGAGCAAAATCAGCCTCAAAAGGTGTGTCCAACAATCATGTGCGTCTGGTGCGCACGGAAATCAAAGCCAAATACAAGTGCTACGAATATGCACAAAACCAAACTAACTGCAATGGGTATGCACGTAAGCTTCTGTCCAGTGCAACGGATGTGCACGACAATAATATCAAGTGCATCTATAGTGCACGAAAACCTCAATCTAGTGCAACTAACATGCACGAAAGAAAATCCCAATCGAGTGCATCCGGTATGCACAAAATCACATCTCATATCATGCGCCCAACATGCGCGAAAATCCAAATCAAGTGCATCCGTCATGCACGAATGAAATCTAAATCAAGTGCATCCGGTGCGCACAAAATCCCGCACAATGTGCCTACTATGCGCAAAAATCCAACCCAAGCGCGTCAAGTCCGTATAAAGTATCTAGTGTATTAGAATGCACGAAAAAGAACGTCAAGTGAAAACGCGCACAAAAACATAAATCTGGTGAAACAATTGCTCAAGACATAAATCGGGTGCAACCAATATACGGAGTATAAATCTAGTGCAACCAATGCACAAAATACAAATCCGGTGCAACAGGTGCATGGAAACTCATCAATAACTCAAACGAATATAAAAACAACACCGAGTGTACCAAAGTGTATAAAATCATAAATGTGTGCAACTGCATGCACAAAATACGTATCAATGCACTGCAAGCACATGCGAGCTATACCGAGTGCAAAAACCAAATCGAGTGCGTACCATATGCATAAAATCAAATCAACCGTATGAAATCCACGAAATCATAAACATGTGCAGCCAAGGCACAAAACCGATATCAAGTTCAATAGATATGCACAAATCATAACCCAACACAACGGTGAATAAAACATATATCAAGCCCAATAACTATGCACAAAATGTAAATATCCAGTAGGTGTAGCCATGGTACACGAAAACAATATCATGAAACTCAATCACCAAAACTCAAATCCAAGCGATATAAGCGTGGTACTCGGATCACAAATGTAAATCGCAACAAACGACATTGAGGTACACCTCCTACAATTTCGAAAAATGTCGGTGCGCCCAAAACGGGCAGAGCAAGAATATCCGCTTGCCTTCTGCTCACGGTCTGGCGTGTAAGGTTCCTAGGCACTAGAACAAGGTTCTACAAGGCATCAAACATGCCGTATTTAAAATTTTCAAGTGCCAAACAACCTAAGCAAGGAACTTTGCTAGGGAATTAGGGTTAGAAACATAAAGCAAACAACTTTATTACTAAGTGATAGGGATTACAACCTTTGTAGTCCGTTCTTTCGCTTCATAAGCTCCGAGCTAAGGTCCTTTCATTGCGATCATCATGCTCCCCGACTCTAGAGAGGCTCCATGATGTGAATGATCCATGCTAGCTTGAAATCTTCACAATCAAAGATGATCTATCTTGAGGAATCACAAACCCAAGCTATTACTTCACTAATTCGAAATTAGTGAAGCTAACACGCTAATCTATATGGCTATATTGAAGAGGATGATGAAGTAGGAATTTTGCTCTCTTTAGTTAACTATTTCTCACAATCATTCATCACATATTAAAAAGCTAGAAAGCTTTTGTTAGGAGGAAGAAGAAGATGAAGTGTGATGAATGAATGAAATAATTGTTATGAGATTATAAATGCAACGATGGGTGAGTGTATGTCTCACTAACTCTTGTAGAGACAAAACCAAAGGTTAATTGATAAGGGTTAGGTTAATAAATATCTTAGGTAAAACAAAAATAGTGGACTTTATCAATGCATCCACAAGCATCCACAAGCTTCATGCATTTGTCCAAAATCCACCTCATTTTTGAATTACCATAAATAAATATAAACCCGCAATTATCAATAGCATGGTGTATGTCTCATACACCCTAGTTGCATGTATAACCTAGCATGTCATAATAATATATATCACACACACACACACACACACGCAAACGCGCACACACACATTTATATATATATATATATATATATATATATATATATATATATATATATATATATATATAATTTGTGACATAAGAAAAGAATACATTAAACATATATCACATATATGTTAAATGTATCCAAATGTGAGAAAAAGAAATACTTAAGTGAGCATATATTAGTTAATGCAATTTAATATATCTAATATATAATTCAACATTAAATTATTAAATCAACACTTGATTTAATAATCCGGCTATATTACATATAACCGACTAATAAAATATGTATTATTTTATCGAATCAACACTTGATCCGATAACCCGGCTATATCACATATAACCGGCCGATATCACATATCGCGAGAATAGAATACGATATCACATATCGTATTAATCTTGGTCCCGCACATATCACCTATGTGCTCCTACTCCGTTTCTCTTGAGACCGGAAACCTCTGTGTAGGACTCTAAAGACTCGTCAATACGCCGGCGGTAGGTGATGATCATATCAAACACTCACAAGCTGCATGCGGTCAGCTAAACGTAACGGCCAACCGGGTATTGAGCGATTAGAAGATCAATAAGGAAGCCTACACATTCTCCTGCGAATCCAATCAGTAACACTACCGTATAGTCCGTTCTCTTCGTCTGATATGTCTCATATCCAGTCTAGGGGTGGTAAACGTCAGACCCCAGTAACCGATAATTCGTGTAACGTTTTGAAAATCGTTTCGGTGAAATTTCGGAAAATCGGTAAAATGAGGGGGTTTTCTGTAAAAAGTTAAAATACAAATATCTTTACTATAAAATTAAATATACAAGTTCTAGATATGTAATTTCTATTATTTGTTGTTTATTTAGCCACTGGTGAAAATTCAAATTTTCTGAAAAATTTTCCGAAATTAATTATTTTAATATTATTTTAAGCCGTCCCTAAAACATTTAATTAGGGAAAATTACAAATTGGAATGGGTTGATACAAATTTTATAATTCTTGACACACTAAACTGCCATGTAAAATATTCTTTCTGAAACGAAATGCTTTGCCAAAACGGTTTAGAAAATATCGAAGAAAAATGGCTTAATTAGTGAAATTAGTGTTAATGGGAATTGGGGTAATACATTTATCTTTTTTCCTAACCCACACACCCACACCTCACCCTCTCTCCCTCTCCCCATGTGGCCGGCCCCACCTTGAACAACCCTCCCCCCCTCCCTCTCTCCAATCACCTCCCTTTTGAATAAGAAAATAAAAGAAAATGAAAGAAGTAAGGTAGACTTTGACTTTTTCAACACTTTCTCCACCTCACTCTCTCTCCTCCCTCACCCCCTCCAATTTCTGGCCGAAAATCACCATGCCCCAACAGCAGCCCCCCTTCCTCCTCCTCTCTTTTCCATCAAAAAATTGTCAAAAAATTAAGTAAAACCTCACCGAAATCAAAATCCAACTCCTACCCATTTCTCATTTTCCTATCTAGCATGGATCTAGGGAACAAGGTTTCAATTTGGGAGGCTATGGGTGCTTGTGGATCTTCAAATGTTTTTGGGTATAATTTCTAAACCTTTTGCTTAATTTGTTCGTTAATTTCTTAAAGCTAATTTGGTGATTAATTTGGTTTCTATTTCAAGACTTGAATTTTCAAGTGAAGGCTTGGAATTTAAAGTTAGAGTTTGGATTCAATTAGACTGGTTGTCACTTGCTTAAGGTTACAATGAGTAGATTAACATGTTAATGTTATGCTAAAACAAACCTAGTTGCTAGTTTACTAATTGATACTTATAAATTGTTAAAATTGGAATTTTATGCAAACTAGGTTTTGGAATTTAATTGAAAATGTGAGATTAAAAATCTAATTAAGGTTACATGTCATTATAAATATTATATTGAGTGGTTTAATGCCTTTGGTTCATGCAAAACCAAGCGTAGTGGTTGTTTTGTGCATTTTTAGTTGAAATTGTTAAAATTAGATAAATTGCAAAACTAGAATTTTTGGTTTTATAAGAATTATTGAGATTAAATTTTTTAAATGGGTTGTATGACTTAATTAAGATGTTTAATAAGTATTATAGCCGCTAGATTTGTTTAAACGTCGAGTTTTGTACTAAAACGGGTAATTTTTGCTTGCTAGATTTTCGGAAAAATGGCTTTTAAAGTGAATTTGCGGTTTTTGTGAATTTTAACCTATTTTATAGTATAATTAGTGCTTGTGATCGTGCAAATGAGTGTGTTTGGGTTTTTCTCGATGGTTTGGCGTTTGTACGCCGACGTCGAGGGTTTTTGGGTTGAATTGTGAAAACAGCCATAGGTTTTGACCTATGTGGAATTCGTGTATCGTTTTGGTCATGAGTCAGATTTTAATGCGATACGGTGCATTATGATATGTAGGTACCCCATGTGGACTTCGAGACGACAAGCAAGCGCGTGGCGACGTCGGCACCGGCGAGCAAGGACCAGGTGAGTAGATTTATATCTACGGGGAGAAGTCGGGTGGATGGCGTATAGCTCCCCCGCAATTCGTGGTGATGTATACGAATACGTATACACACATATATTTTGATTATATATATTATGTTGATATGAGACTTGATGATAAAGGTAGATTCTAGATGTTCATGGATTAGTTTAGTGTTAGTTGCGAAACCCTAGAGTAGTTGTTACATCCCCACACGCACACACACATGCAAACATTTATATTATTACCTATGCGTATATAGGGATATGTGATTATGTGTTCACATACTGGATTTGCGGATGATACTTAGGATTGAGATAAGTCGATGAGATTTGATTTGAGGCCGAGAGATCGGTGATTTTGCAGGGTTAGTATTTGAGATCCGACATGACGTTGTAGTGGGTCCTTTGACGTAGTGTTTCACACGCGTGCATGCATACGTAGGTGGAATCAGTATTGTACTAGATATAGATCAGTACCTGGATTATGATCTTTGATAAAGGGGATACCAGATGAATAGTATGATGAATATGATATTGACCCGTACCCAGATTTGGGATGCCGTACGACGGATTTACGTGCGAGCTATATATTGATGTTTGATCCGCACTCTTGACTTGGGAATATCTGATTATAGATATGGTATCAGATGAGATATTATCGAGGCGGGATCACTGGCTAATATATATATATATATATATATATATATATATATATATATATATATATATATATATATATATCGACTCAGATGTTAGGCGGTTTCCTTACCTTCAGTTAGCTTGTTAGTTCAGCCATATAGTTTAGTGCAGTTGTTAGACTAGGTTAGATTACTACCTATTTCAAAACTAACGGATCGTGGGTATTTTAAAAGACAGGTCAAGGGATTCTACGGATATTTCAAAGGACTTATCTTTTCTTAAAACACCGTAGCCCTTATTTTCAAAACACCGCGATTCAGGTTATATTCAAATGGCACCACCGTAGAACTCATATTATATTAAATGCAGATTAGTTACCGTTGTGTCTAGTATTTAGCTCCCGCTCATTATTGCTGTTCGCCCCGCATCGCATACTTACATTTCTGTTTCATATTGCACTGTTGATATTATGCTGTTAGGACAACAACACCCTTACCGATGATGCGTACGTACCACGTACACTTACTTGCCGGCTCACACACATCTTCATCGGTAATTGCCATGTCACGTACACCTTTGAAAATATTATTGCTTGACTTAGCTTGTTAGTTAGTAGTTTGACATGATATTAGTGTACCTGCCTTATATGCCAGTTTAGACATTTTAGTTATTACTTGTCACTTCATGCATACTGTTATTCATTGTTATGCCGCATTCATAGATTTTCATGCCTATATTCATGGTTTTACGTGCTATTGATGATTTGGATTCGGATTTCATGAGATTTCTTGGATTTGGAGGAAAAACCGCAAATACATAAATAAACTTCTTCTCTCTCTTTTAAATAAAAAGTGCGGTATTCCCATGACGTATGAGTCATCCACCATGAGTTTGCTGATGGATTTCGAGACCCGAGTTTGAGGAGTGGATGAACCGTTTCGGGTACATGGTGGACCCGGTGCGGTACCCCGGGGCAAGAGGATCGCAAATGATGGCGTTGAGCCTGGCAGGAGAGCAATACCGACCGGTGATTTTACCCGACGCGTCGGATATCCGGAGGATACCGTCGTAGTCTTGAGATGGATAGTAGGGGCCGGTCTGGACTGATGGCGCCCTAGATATTGTGATTGAGACATTAAGATTTTGAGATATTGAGGTACAGAGATTGCGACACAGAGATATCGAGATATTTGGATACTTGTTTTGTGTCGATGCAAGGCCCTGTTTATGCTGATTTCATTTATGATACCTCATTTTAAAAATACAGAAATCTCACTAATTTATGAAAACAGTTTTCTTCAGTACATGCATTCTGTTTCATGTATTCATACATCATCCATATGATATATTGCTACCTGAGGCACTGACACGGGCACTTGGGATTACACTTGGTATTACCGTTGTTTAGAGGTATACCCTAGCCATTGTTATAGGCTGCTGGTTATATATTTGAGGATATATTATGATCGTATGACCTAGGATTGCGTCATACATGCGATTCCTGTTCGTAGATGTATTCTATTCACGAGTTGGCAACTCACCCCCATTGTGCCACAGTTTCTTGCAGGTTTTGCAGTACAGGTTTCATTACGGTTTTGCTGGCACTGCTTCTTTTTGGGTGACTTGCTAGCAGGTGGGTTTATTTTTATCGTACCCTCCATTATACCTTGTATATTATTATTCTGTTGTATCTTGAAGTTCCATCAACCAAACATGTATTTATTTTTGACATAGAGACCAGTGATGTTATTCTTTCGACCTTAGAGTCGCGCGTTGTATTTCTGTGGATTTCTTGTTGTTTTGAGTTTCCTTTTGAGTTTTGATCCTCGCCCTTGGCGTTGTATATTATATTGCTTGTGTGGTTGTGACCGTCGATTGACGAAGAGCTAGCTCCCGCTTGGGGATGCCTTTTATGGATTTCGTATACTATTCATGTTGTATCCCGTTTGGGGGCCAGTATTTACAAAGGAGACTCTGCCGAAATTTTCAGGAAATACTCGATGTTTTTAAAAACGCATAATTCGGCTTATGCTATTAATACTACTTGATTTAAATTGGTTTTCCTTCACTCTACTACTTTTCTTGGTTTGGATTTCTAGGTTTTCGGTTTACTTAGATTACATGCGCCTCGAGACGTTTCGTAGTTTAAGTGCCGGTCATGTTCGGTACTTTCGGGTCGTAACAAAGTTGGTATCAAAGCGTTAGGTTTTACCTTCGAAGAATAGGATGACCCTTGGTTGATGGAATAGGCGACTAAAGTAGAGTGACGTACCGTGGGTATGTTCCGCGGCATACCTACGATACGCTACTCCACTTAAGGAGCCTTAGGATATACATTTTTTTGCTCAGTAACATATTCATTCCTGATCTAGCCTCTTCGGTACCAGTTACGGTTTGCTGCCACGATTACGGGAACTGAGAGCTACGGCTAGAGTTACGGTCAGCACGAGCTCGTCACGAACGAGGACTGACCAGGGCGTAATTCCGGCAACACACGATTGCGGAGATGTGTCTTTTTACTGTGTTTTCGCGCAACGAGCGTTTAGCGGACCGTCTTTACGGGATTTCTCGGACGTGCCGATCAGTACCAGAGGATTGAGCCAATGATAGAGGCCAGCCAGATTTTGATAACCGTTGGCGTATTGCTTACTCCTGATGATTGAGGCAATGTTCAGCGTGCAGACGAGTGAGCCAGTTATTGCTGCGAATAACGAGATATCGTCCCAGGTGTTGGAGCTATTGCAGTACGAGTTGTACTAAGAGATGATAGGAGGTCGCAAGTCACCCGAGGATGAATGACTAGGACATGTGGTTCGTTCCCCTACCCCGATGCGAAGACATCAGATAGATTGATCCCAGCTAGAGACGACTTCACGCGGAGACGTTGAAAGTGTAAGTCGATGTGCAATACCCCACGAGTTGCGGGGAGGCGGAAATATGAAAAACAATCTTGTTCTTGAAGCATATATCGACTAACCGAAGATCTTTGCTAAACGATAATTAACAACTAGCATAGAAGTTCTAAACTACTATGTAAAGAGATTATACCTAGTGATACGTGTCCTTCGTCTTTACGATCTCTTCGTCCTCCTCGGCCTCCTCCAAGTGATAGATGATCCGCCCGAAAACCCTAATCCAAGCTTCACCTCAAGACTTGAGGTAACTAACTTTCTCAAGTTGCTAACCAAAGGGACTTAGGTCATATAGAGTTAGGTTATGGGATGTTTAGTCTTTTCTGATCCTTGTACTCAACTCATGAGTGGTAGGATTAGAGCTTGAAGAAAGAGAGAGCTTGAGGAGAGAGAAGATGAACTAGCATAATGAAATGAAATTGCTTCTCACTTAATATATCAAGCATAATGAAATATCAATAAAATGAATAATAATAGATTATTCATCATGCTTCATAAATGAATATGAGTGATTCACTATGTGAGTCATTAAGCATTTAATGATGCATTAATGACAAAGTGAATCACACATAATGAGTCACAATTACATTAATTACAATGCCACCTAAACCCCTCAAGTCACCATACTTCTAGAAGCTTCCCGGAAATTACGAGAACGCTCCTCTCATCCGTGAAAAACATGGAAAAACTTTAGACTGTATAAATCAAATAACCTGATACTAGAATCTGGCTTAAACCAAAGCCGTCTAGAAAAAACTGTCCGAATGTCGTACGTGCGTTTAAACACGTATTCGTCCGAACCCTTGTCGTAAAACCGTACGACCTCTATATGGTTTCGCCTGGAGTTGGGAAAACTCTGTGTGGGACTCTAAAGACTCGACTACTACGCTGGCAGTGGGTTTAACCACAGACCGCAAGCGGCACTAGATGTACGTAACGGTCCCCGGGTAGATGTCGATAAGAAGGCCGATGAGGATACCCATTCGAACACCTACTGAGCCTGTGCGTGACAATATCCGTGCAGTCCGGTCTGTTCGTCTAAGAGTATCGCATGTATGGTCTTGGGAAGTGGTAAACGTCAGACCCCTAATAACCGTACAAGTCGTGTCGGTATGGCTCTATCACCATCCGAGAATCCACTGATCAATCTATCAGTAATTCTCAATCAGCCCTGGCCAGGGACTTTTGGTAATGACCAACCGATCACTGTGCGATATCAACTCCCCATACCGTGAGAGACGAATCCCTAACAGTCACTCACTGCCTCTACATGGCTCGGGACTGTGCCCAACTAAAACCTGTTTGCACGACTTCTTTGAACCGTGGTAGGGTAGTAATCAAAGCACAGTGGGAACTCACACAAGGCAAATGCCAACTTTAAGTCAACGGACTATCTGCACACATGTCACCTGAGAACTGCTATCTGACGTTAGGTATAAATACCATCCAATCAGTTCTCGGCGAGTCCTATCCGGTGTACTCACACCCAGTGAGCATCTGTATACAATCTTAGGTGCACTCCACCAATGGCTGCGGGACCAATCCATCGCCCCTCCTCAGGGTCTAGATATGTATACACCAGTCTACTCCGGAGTATCGATGCCCAGTCTCGATACTCCTGCGACCAGGGACATCTAAGGATGTGCCTATTGACTATCCAGCTCCCACTAGTATGACTGCCATCACAACTCTGGTAGTCAGGCAAACACCCTATGGGCTTTATTAACATGTATATATGTATGAATACTAAGCAAAATATATCATATGTTAAGATAAAGACAAACCAAATAGCGTACTATCATATTAAGCAAGACTGTCATGTACATACATAACCCTAGCATCCTATGCAATGAAGGCCTCTAGGGCATATATATCCAACAATCTCCCACTTGCACTATGGCCTATAATTGGCGCAATGAGTACCTACTGTCTTCACTAGATCCAGTTGCTGGAGTACCGCATGCCCAACATCTCAAACAGCCTCTCGAACTGAACTTGAGGGATGGCCTTAGTGAATGGATCTGCTGTTGGATATATGTATGCCCTAGAGGCCATTATGTGATAGAGGATGTATCTATACATGTATATATATATATATATATATATTCAGTTTGTATTCTTGCTCGACATGATAGTATGCTATCTGGTTATTCTTTATCTGACATGTTGATTTGATCATGCTTTTATTCATTCATACATGTTGATAAAGCCCCAAGGATATCTGCTTGACTACTCTGATTATGATAGAGATCATACTAGTGGGACGTTTGTAGTCTATAAGCATATCCTGAAATGTCCCTAGTCGGAGGTGTATCGAGACGGGGCATCGATATACCAGAGTAGACTAGCATATATGATACTAGACCCATGTGATGGGCGATGGATGTTCCCACATTCATCGATGTTTGACATCAAGATCATATACGGGTGCTCAGTGCTGACTGGGTACACTGGACGGACTCACCGAGAACTCCTATATGGAATTATATCTATCGTCGGATAGCAGTTCTCAGGTGACACTGGTACAGGTTAGTCTGTAGACCCGAGATCGTCATGGAGTCTTGTATGTTCTCCCACTATACTTTGATTGCCACCCTACCACGGCTCTACTGAGTCGTGCAAACAGGTGGCCGTTGGGTACAGTCCCGAGACACACGAAGGCAATGAGCGATAGGAGGGGTTTCGTCTCTCCCGGTATTGGGAGTTGATGCTGTGCTGTGCTCGACTGGTTATAACAGCAAGTCCCTGGCCAGGGCTGCTGAGATTTGCTGATAAGTGTTATCAGTAGTTTCTCGATCTGTTATAGACCATTCACCGACACGACTTATTGAGTTATTGGGGTCGACGTGACCATCCCTAGGCTCAATATGCAGCATATTTGACGAAGAGACCGGACTGTACGGTAGTGTTGCCGGATGGCTCGACGGGAGTTGTAGCAGGTTCGCTTGTTGTCTTCTGATCGCTCAATACCCGGGTGGCCGTTACGTTTAGCTCACCGCTTGCGGCTTGAGGGTACTTGATATGATCATTATCCTCTGCCGGCGTATTGACGAGTCTTAGAGTCCCACGGAGGAGTTACCCAGTCCAGGCGAAACATTGTGGTGTGCATATGCGATATGCGCATGCACCCGATTGAAATGTGCGTATATGATACCGAACATTGATCGGGTGAACTGCTTTTGGTGGGGTCATATGAGATATGACCGGATTGATAAATCAAGTGTTGATTTATCATTTAACCATTAGTTTTCTCACTTAAAACCTTTCTAGGGTTTGATGGATGTATGCATGCATGCATGTGTTTCTTTCTTCTTTTCTAGTTTCATGCACATGTAGATGTGCATACATGTACACATACATACATCAAACCATCATGGTTGATTATATATGGAAATGGTGGCAATATTAGACTCACACCATTTATTATTTAATGGATTATTATTTGATTATGGATTTAAAAAGAAAATGAAAAGGAAAGGATAATTATGCTAGTTTCTACATGCTTCTTCTAACCTAACCATGCTCACCTACCACTAAACCATGGTTATCCTTTCCTTTATCATTATAAACCCAAGTTAAATTAATCATCTATCATTTAATCATGGTTGGAGTCAAGAAGGAATAAATATATATAGTGATATTTATTTCTTTTGCAAGTTTAACCTTATGGTTATCATTTTACCTCTTGAAAAGAAAAAGCCACCATTTTCATCCTCCTTCATCTTCTCCTCTCTAGTTTTTTCTAGTTAGTCAAACACAATCAAAGAAAGGTTTTTGAAGTGAGATCCAAAGCCACAACAACATTCTACACAAGCTTAGCCGTTTTGTTTAGAGTGTTATCTTCGGTTTGACGAAGTAGCGAGTTTGGACAGAGATCTCCGCGGTGGATCGTCGTGGACACAAGGGGAGTTCAAGAGGACCTCGACTCAACACCAAAGAGCCTAAGGAGCGAAGCAAAAACGGGAGCTACAAAGGTTGTAGCCTTCAAACCCAAACTTTTGTTAGCTTAAAGTTTACTAAACCTAATTTTCTAGGATCGATCCATATGCGTGTTTGTTTAGCACAATAAAAATCATAACTTTTGGACATGTGATGCTTCAAAACACTTCATAGGGTGCTAAACAATCCCTTCATTGGTATCAGAGCCGACCTAGAACATTAGGCGACCTTTTTGCGAGGTAAAAAGTCCGATCGAAACAAAATACGACTTTTAAATTTACTCTCTGGAAATTTTTTAAAAACTGACCTTTTTCAGAATTAAAAATTCTCAAAAAATACAGCAGGTAAAAATTAGACAATCTGGAAAATTCGTGGCCGTGAACAGTAACTTTGGCCGCGGAAGTGCGGCATAAGCAAGCTTAGGCCGCGCATCCGCGGCCATACAAGGGGCTCTTTGACAATTGTTTGCACAGTAATTTTCATTACCTGCTATATTATATTCTGAATATGTTTAATCTGAATCTGCTGTTGAAAAATTCTGGAGATGTTTTTGGCCTAGTGGTTTCGATCGGAATTTTCATTTCGCTTTCTTTTCCGGGTAAACTAGAAAGTATTGAAGTGTTTGAACGAATATCATTTACTCAATATTCACGGGGTTTAAATAGTTTGGAGATATGTGCAAGTCCTTTTGCGGTGGTCCCTCTAGAAGAAAACAAACCTTAACTCGATTATGTGACCGTCTTGAACTGCCCTTTGAACCCTAAGGTTTGGGGCAGTACGGCGTTCCACATGTGAGGCGTTGGCTTGACCCTTCTACGGCTGGACCGCCGCTACTGTGTCACACTGCAGATTTTTTTGAACCCTGCTCAAGTGTTGAGCTTTAGTGAATCTTGGGTGCTTGATTGTTCGTTCGAAAACTTTAATACTGTCTGTTTGTCTGGAATGTGATACAATATGTGGAATTCATATAGTGTAGGCATGAAATACGAAATATGTGATATTTCGCATTTATGATGTCTAAAGAGAATCTGGATTCCAAATATTGTAGTTTTACACTTTCTTTTCTGTGACCGTAAGTGTAGTATGTTAGATATCGCCGGTTTCGTTGCTATACATCAACGACAATTGGGGTATGCATACTTACTTACGTTGGTGATATTATGTGTTGCTGAGATATGATGTGTAGGATTGTCGCGATCGAATAGCTGGGAGGTTTTGTGAGATGAGAGTTTTATATTTTCATTCATGTAAATTCAAATGTAATATTCTTTTATTTGGGGCACTTCCAGGTTGCGGTTGTGTCACCAGTGTTGTATATTATTTACTTTTCCGCATTAGGATGGACCCAACGAGGGGAGCACAGGTGACCGGGTTTTGGGGTTCAGTGGGAGGCCATCTCGAGGAGTCGAGACCGGGTCTCCTAAACTCCAGGATTGGTAGGGTCACTTGCCGCTCTCGTAGGGGTCCAGGGTGTGGGCTTGACTATTCATCATGACTGTGGAATCCGTATTTTCTATTCTGGCTAAATACTAAATACGGACGTCCTAGGATATCCCACGTTATATCTATGTTTCTGCTGCCTGTGTTCTGTGATATCTGAGACGAATGACATATTATATATATGATATATAGTAGACGTTGCTTATGTTTTACACCCGCGCTAGTCCCGTCCCGGTATGCCGTTAGTTAAGTAACCTAACGGTGCATAACGGAACATTGCGGCGAATGCGGATGGCATAAGCGTACGTGTTATTTTCGTTTCTTTTCTGTGATTGGCTTAAGGACTTAAATGATGGGATTACATTAATGTGATTAATGTAAAGAAAATAAACCTAAAAGATGTTGTAGAATCGGATTTAAAAAGTACTCGGCTATTTATGAAAAAGCTACATTTCAAAACTGCGGAGCTTAAGCCACTCCTTTTGAAAACTGTTTGATTCTACAACGATATCAAGTTCAAAGCGTTAAAGATTTTCTTAAAAATCATTCGCAACCCTCCGTCATTTTAGGAAGTAGAGTACTTAGTATTCGTGCTACGTTTGTTGACCTTAGCCAAGGCGTAGTGTACGGTAGCTAAGTGATGTCTTCCTACAAATGCATACGATGCAGATTAGTTAGGACGAGCATATGACTTTGTTGACCTTAGCCATGGGTCATGTGAGCGGGTCTAATTAATCAAGAAATGACGGGTTGAGCTTGACTAGTGCTCGTGATTTTATTGACCTTAGCCAAGGTCACGAGTATTAGGGGTAAAAACCACATCGGGAATTTCAAGTGTTGAAATTTGCAATGAGATTGCATACCTTCCATATGATGGTTGGATCCCGATCCCACTGTGAGCAATAGTTGCTCCTAGGAGAGTTTTACAGTTTACAATTAGCTAACTCATTAGGTGTCTAGAAAGGTGTTAACGTGGCTCCGCCTCTGGGAAAACGAGGTTTACTCTAATTAGGTCCGTGCGAAAGCACGGGGAACATCCCTCAAAGTACCGACACTGGCCTGGCTGAACGGTTAGCGAAGTTGTAGACTGTAATTAATCCTGGCTAGTTTTTCTTTTTAAGGTTTGAAAGAAAACTTGATAAAAAGCAGTGGGAAACATCGATTAGACAAGATAATAAACCAATCTAATCTGTGCAAGAGCTTTCGCTGAGTGTATTCTTTTCTCTCTCTTAATGGCAGATACCAATGACTGGACTTAAGCTTCTACTAGATAAGAACAAACTGAATGGGACCAACTATAAAGACTGGCTAAGGAATCTGAAGATCGCCTTGACTTATGATAAAGTATCATATGTCCTCACGGCTTCAGCCCCGCCCGTCCCAGGCCCAAAATCCTCTGTTGCGGACATTGAAGTCCGCAAGACATGGGACGCTGACTGTGCCACGGCAAAATGCCTCGCGCTTGCATCGATGGACAACACACATCAAAAGCAGCATGAGGACATGGACATTCACGGGATACTGCTCCATACAAAGGAGTTGTATGGGGAGCAGTCCCGCGTATTACGATACGAAGCATCAAAGAAACTGTTTCATATGCGGATGGCCCCTGGCACACCAGTAGCGGACCATGTTTTGAAGATGATAGCTCTTATAGAAGAGCTTGAGGACCTTGGATGGACAATGGACAACGAACAATATATAGATATTATTCTGCAGTCCCTCCTCTCCACCTTTGCTCAGTTCATAGTGAACTTTAACATGCATGGCATGGAGAAGGAACTCCCTGAACTCCTTAATATGTTAAGGAGTGCAGAGAGCACTATGAAGTCAGCAAAGACTCCCGTTATGACCATTGGACAGTCTTCTTCTTCTCGCCCGAAAGCTAAGGCCAAGGGAAAGAAAAAGAAGAAACCCACTAATCCTAAGGGTGGAGTAAAAAAGGTGAAGGGAAAGGGAAAGTCCACGGCTGGAGACCCGGGGAAAGGCGAGTGTTTTCATTGCCACAAGACAGGACACTGGAAGCGCAATTGCACGGAGTACTTAAGTCTCAAGAAGAAGCATGGTGATGCTTCCGCTTCAGGTGCGTTTGTGACTGAAAATTGTTTTTCTATAAACTCTGCTTCCTGGGTATTGGATACCGGTTCAGGTTCTCATATTTGCAATTCTATGCAGGGGCTGAGAAATAGCAAGGTTTTGAAGACAGGTGACCATACTCTCCGCGTTGGAAATGGTTCCAATGTACATACAGTCGCAGTGGGAGAGTATCACTTGGGGTTGCCATCTGGATGTATTTTGATTTTGAATCCATGTTATTTTGTACCTGATATGCTATGTAATATAATATCCGTTTCTTTGTTGGACAATGAAGGATATAATTTTGTGTTGCAGAACAATGTTAAGAACATTCACCTAAATCAAATGTTGGTTGGGTATGGTACGCTTAACAATGGAATATATGTCCTAAATCAACACACAGTTTTCAGTGTACAACACACTAATAAAAGAAAAATTTTAGAATTAAATGAAGCTTTTCTTTGGCACTGTAGACTTGGTCATATTAACGAAACAAGACTAAACAAGTTACATAAAGATGGATATTTAAACCCTTTTGAATATAAATCTTATGAGACTTGCCAGTCTTGTATCAAGGGTAAAATGACCAAAACTCCGTTTACCGGACACGGAGAAAGAGCTACTCAGCTTCTGGGCCTCATACATAGTGATGTATGTGGGCCCATGTCTACACAGGCTAGAGGCGGTTTTTCATACTTCATTACATTCACTGACGATTTCTCAAGATTCGGTCATGTATTTTTATTAAAGCACAAGTCCGACGCTTTCGAGAAATTCATTGAATATAAACAAGAAGTAGAAAAACAAACCGGCTTGAGTATTAAGATGCTTCGATCAGATCGAGGTGGAGAATATCTCGGTACAGAATTTGCAAACTTCCTAAAAGAGAATGGGATTCTCTCTCAGCTCACTCCTCCTTACACACCACAGCACAACGGTGTGTCAGAACGACGGAATAGGACCCTATTAGATATGGTCCGGTCCATGATGAGTGACGCTGAGTTACCAGTCTCGTTTTGGGGGCATGCATTGGAGACTGCAGCGTTTCTGCTAAACAGGGTTCCAACCAAAGCCGTCTCTACCACGCCATATGAGATATGGCATGGGAAGAGACCATCTCTTAAGAGAAATAAGATTTGGGGTTGCCCGGCCTATGTCAAAAAGCAGAATCCGGACAAACTCGAGACACGGTCAGTCATGTGTAACTTTGTAGGATATCCAAAGAATTCTTATGGATATCTATTCTACCATAAAGAGGAACAAAAAGTATTTGTTTCTCAACATGCCACATTCTTGGAAAAAGAGTTTTTCACAGATAGAGATGATGGCAAGGTGGTAGATCTAGAAGAGGTTCTGGAGACACAAACTACAAATGACGATTTGGTTGAACCGGCTGTTGCAACAGAAACTGAAGAACCTCGGCCACTCCGTAGGTCTGGTAGGACTTCTCGCCCGCCGGAGAGGTACTACGGTTTCCTCATTGATGGTGACAGAGAAGACTGTATCATGGATGATGATGATCCTACCAGTTTTCAGCAAGCTATCACGAGTGGTGACTCTGTGAAGTGGCTGGATGCCATGAGATCCGAAATGGAGTCTATGTACACCAACAAAGTATAGACTTTGGACGTTGTACCCCCTGGGGTAAAACCTGTAGGGTGCAAATGGATCTTTAAAAGAAAGATTGGTGTAGATGGGCAGGTAGAGACCTATAAGGCAAGACTTGTGGCGAAAGGTTTTCGTCAAAGACCAGGTTTGGACTATGACGAAACTTTTTCGCCCGTAGCCATGCTTAAATCCATTGGGATCCTAATTGCTATTGCTGCTCACTACGACTATGAAATCTGGCAGATGGACGTTAAAACATCATTTCTAAATGGAGATTTAGAAGAATGTGTTTATATGGATCAGCCAGAGGGCTTCATTGACAGTGGGAGCAGCGAGAAAACATGTAGATTGCTTAAATCCATATATGGGTTAAAGCAGGCATCTCGGAGTTGGAACATCTGTTTCGATGATGTTATCAAAGAGTTTGATTTCATCAAAAATCCGGATGAACCTTGTGTTTATAGGAAGGCTGTAGGAAGAGCTGTCACATTCCTCGTATTGTACGTGGATGACATTCTTCTGATAGGAAATGACATTCCTATGCTACAGTCGGTCAAATAATTCTTATCACTGAGGTTCTCCATGAAGGACCTGGGTGATTCCACATACATCCTGGGCATAAGGATCTATAGGGATAGATACAAAAAGTTATTGGGACTATCCCAAACCAGGTACATCAACACCATCCTAAAGAAGTTTAGTATGGAAGACTCCAAGCGGGGTGCCTTACCCGCTTGCCATGGAGTCACTCTCTCCAAGGATTCTTGTCCAAAGACCGATGAAGAGAGAGCTCGCATGAGCATTATACCTTATGCTTCGGCAGTAGGATCTATAATGTATGCGATGTTATGTACACGCCCAGATGTAGCTTATGCACTTAGTGTTGTAAGCAAGTATCAATCCAACCCAGGGGAGAACCACTGGACAGCTGTGAAGAACATTCTTAAGTACTTGCGAAGGACTAAAGAATTGTTCTTGGTGTATGGTAACAAGGATCTCCAAATGGAGGCCTTTACCGATTCGAGCTTCCAGAGCGATAAGGATGACAGCAAATCTATCTCAGGGTTTGTATTTACCCTCAATGGAGGGGCGGTAAGTTGGAAGAGTTCCAAATAGGATACCGTTGCAGACTCTACGATGGAGGCTGAGTACATTGCTGCAAATGATGCCGCCAAGGAAGCCGTCTGGATGAAGAAGTTCGTCTCGGAGCTAGGAGTAGTTCCAACCATTATTGATCCAATACCCTTGTATTGTGATAATAATGGGGCTATGGCGTTAGCCAAGGAGCCCAGATCCCATCAGCGGTCCAGACACATCCTGAGGCGATTTCATTTGATCCGGGAGATTGTAGATCGCCGCGAGATCGAGATTAAGAGAGTAGACACAAAGAATAACGCCGCGGATCCATTCACTAAGGCCCTCCCTCAGCCGCAGCATGAGCGACTTTTTGAGAAGTTGGGTATGAGATACGCTAATAACTGGCCTTAGTGCAAGTGGGAGATGGTTGGATATATGTATGCCCTAGAGGCCATTATGTGATAGTGGATGTATCTATACATGTATATATATATATATATATATATATATATATATTCAGTTTGCATTCTTGCTCGACATGATAGTATGCTATCTGGTTATTCTTTATCTGACATGTTGATTTGATCATTCTTATATTCATTCATACATGCTGATAAAGCCCCAAGGATATCTGCTTGACTACTCTGATTATGATAGAGATCATACTAGTGGGACGTTTGTAGTCTATAAGCATATCCTGAAATGTCCCTAGTCGGAGGTGTATCGAGACGGGGCATCGATATACCAGAGTAGACTAGCGTATATGATACTAGACCCATGTGATGGGCGATGGATGTTCCCACATTCATCGATGTTTGACATCAAGATCATATACGGGTGCTCAGAGCTGACTGGGTACACTGGACGGACTCACCGAGAACTACTATATGGAATTATATCTATCGTCGGATAGCAGTTCTCAGGTGACACTGGTACAGGTTAGTCTGTAGACCCGAGATCGTCATGGAGTCTTGTATGTTCTCCCACTGTACTTTGATTGCCACCCTACCACAACTCTACTGAGTCGTGCAAACAGGTGGCCGTTGGGTACAGTCCCGAGACACACGAAGGCAATGAGCGATAGGAGGGGTTTCGTCTCTCCCGGTATTGGGAGTTGATGCTGTGCTATGCTCGACTGGTTATAACAGCAAGTCCCTGGCCAGGGCTGCTGAGATTTGCTGATAAGTGTTATCAGTAGTTTCTCGGTCTGTTATAGACCATTCACCGACACGACTTATTGAGTTATTGGGGTCGACGTGACCATCCCTAGGCTCAATATGCAGCATATCTGACGAAGAGACCGGACTGTACGGTAGTGTTGCCGGATGGCTCGACGGGAGTTGTAGCAGGTTCGCTTGTTGTCTTCTGATCGCTCAATACCCGGGTGGCCGTTACGTTTAGCTGACCGCTTGCGGCTTGAGGGTACTTGATATGATCATTACCCTCTTCCGGCGTATTGATGAGTCTTAGAGTCCCACAGAGGAGTTACCCAGTCCAGGCGAAACGTTGTGGTGTGCATATGCGATATGCGCATGCACACAATTGAAATGTGCGTATATGATACCGAACATTGATCGGGTGAACTGCTTTTGGTGGGGTCATATGAGATATGACCGGATTGATAAATCAAGTGTTGATTTATCATTTAACCATTAGTTTTCTCACTTAAAACCTTTCTAGGGTTTGATGGATGTATGCATGCATGCATGTGTTTCTTTCTTCTTTTCTAGTTTCATGCACATGTAGATGTGCATACATGTACACATACATACATCAAACCATCATGGTTGATTATATATGGAAATGGTGGCAATATTAGACTCACACCATTTATTATTTAATGGATTATTATTTGATTATGGATTTAAAAAGAAAATGAAAAGGAAAGGATAATTATGCTAGTTTCTACATGCTTCTTCTAACCTAACCATGCTCACCTACCACTAAACCATGGTTATCCTTTCCTATATCATTATAAACCCAAGTTAAATTAATCATCTATCATTTAATCATGGTTGGAGTCAAGAAGGAATAAATATATATAGTGATATTTATTTCTTTTGCAAGTTTAACCTTATGGTTATCATTTTACCTCTTGAAAAGAAAAAGCCACCATTTTCATCCTCCTTCATCTTCTCCTCTCTAGTTTTTTCTAGTGAGTCAAACACAATCAAAGAAAGGTTTTTGAAGTGAGATCCAAAGACACAACAACATTCTACACAAGCTTAGCCATTTTGTTTAGAGTGTTATCTTCGGTTTGACGAAGTAGCGAGTTTGGACGGAGATCTCCGCGGTGGATCGTCGTGGACACAAGGGGAGTTCAAGAGGACCTCGACTCAACACCAAAGAGCCTAAGGAGCGAAGCAAAAACGGGAGCTACAAAGGTTGTAGCCTTCAAACCCTAACTTTTGTTAGCTTAAAGTTTACTAAACCTAATTTTCTAGGATCGATCCATATGCGTGTTTGTTTAGCACAATAAAAATCATAACTTTTGGACATGTGATGCTTCAAAACACTTCATAGGGTGCTAAACAATCCCTTCATCTGCCGTGTTGTCTTTTGTGTCCACTCTCCGTACCTCGATCTCCCGACGATCAACGATGTCCCTGATCAGGTGAAACCGCCTTAAGATATGCCTGGATTTCTGATAGGACCTCGGTTCCTTCGCCAATTCTATGGCCCCATTGTTATCACAATACAAAGGTATTGGATTGGTAATGGACGGAACCACCTGAAGTTCAGAGAGGAACTTCCTCATCCAGACAGGCTCTTTTGCGGCTTCACTAGCAGCTATATACTCAGCCTCCATAGTTGAGTCTGCGACGGTATCCTGTTTGGAACTCTTCCAACATACCGCCCTCTATTGAGGGTAAACACAAAGCCCAAAATGGATTTAGAATAATCTTTGTCACTTTGGAAGCCGGAGTCAGTAAAAGTCTCTACCTGGAGGTCCCTATTACCGTAAATCAAGAACATCTCCTTAGTCCTTCTCAGGTATTTGAGAATGTTCTTTACCGCTATCCAATGTTTCTCACCTGGGTCAGACTGATACCTGCTTACCACACCAAGTGCGTAAGCTACATCCGGTCTTGTACATAACATCGCAAACATTATAGATCCTACTGCCGAAGCGTAGGGTATAATGCCCATGCGATCCCTCTCTTCATCAGTCTTTGGAGACATCTCTTTGGAGAGGGTGATCCCATGACAAGCGGGCATATTACCGCGCTTGGAATCTTCCATACTAAATCCTTTTAGTATAGTGTCAATATACCTGGACTGTGAAAGTCCCAACATTCTATTAGATCTATCAAGATAGATCTTAATGCCCAAAATGTAGGTTGCATCACCCAAGTCTTTCATGGAGAATTTCCATGACAAGAAGAGCTTTACTGATTGTAGCATAGGGACATCATTCCCTATCAGTAGTATGTCGTCGACATACAAAACGAGGAAGACTACTGCTCCTTCTACAATCTTCCTATAAATACATGGTTCATCTACATTTTTGATAAAGTCAAACTCTTTGACTGTCTCATCAAAGCAGATGTTCCAACTTCGCGATACTTGATTTAATCCATAGATGGATTTAAGCAACCTGCACATTCTTCCGCTGCTCCCACTGTCTAAGAAACCTTCTGGTTGATCCATGTAAACACTCTCTTCTAAATGTCCATTTAGAAAAGCTGTTTTTACATCCATTTTCCAGATTTCATAGTCATAGAAGGCAGCAATGGCAAGCAGGATCCGAATGGATTTAAGCATAGCTCCAGGTGAAAAGGTTTCATCATAGTCCAATCCTGGTCTTTGACGAAAACTTTTTGCAACGAGTCTAGCTTTGTAGGTTTCCACTTGTCCAAGTGCACCAATTTTCTTTTTGAAGATCCATTTGCATCCAACTGGTTTCACCCCTGGAGGAGCAACTTCTAAAGTCCATACTTTATTGGTGTACATGGATTCCATTTCAGATCTCATAGCATCCAGCCACTTCATCGAGTCAATACTCGTGATAGCCTGCTGAAAACTAGTAGGCTCATCATCATCGATGATGCAATCCTCTCGATCCCCATCCAGAAGAAAACCATAGTATCTCTCAGGAGGATGAGAAAGCCTACTAGATCTGCGGAGTGGTGTTGGTTCGTCATGTTCTATTGAAATCTGAGGTTCTTCTAAGTCCTCGGTAGCAGTTTGAGGTTCTGGAATTTCTTCCAGCTCTATCGCGCTCCGACTAATTTCTTTTGCAAGAAATTCGCTTTCTAAGAAGACAATGTAGCGAGCGACAAACACCTTTTGTTCTTCAGTGTAGTAGACCATGTACCCCCTTGAATGTTCTGGGTATCCTACAAACTTGCACAAAACCGATCGTGCCACGAGCTTGTCCGGTCTATGCTTTTTAACTTATGCCGGACACCCCCATATCTTGATATACTTAAGATATGGTCTCTTCCCGCTCCACATTTCATATGGAGTGGTAGGCACAGACTTAGTTGGAACTCTATTCAATAAGTATGCTGCTGATTCTAGAGTAAATTCCCCGAAGGAAAGTGGTAACTCAGCACTACTCATCATTGAACGCACCATATCTAATAGCGTGCGATTCCTCCTTTCTGATACACCATTATGCTGAGGTGTATAAGGCGGAGTAAGCTGAGAGAGAATTCAATTATCTTTTAAGTATTCAAGGAAACTAGTACTTAAGTATTCTCCACCTCGATCAGATCGAAGTGTCCTGATGCTTTTACCAGTTTGTTTCTCTACTTCATTTTTATACTACTCAAACTTCTTAAAGGCTTCGGATTTATGTTTCATTAAGAACACATGTCCATATCTAGAGAAGTCATCAGTAAAAGTGATGAATTAGGAGTGACCGCTTCGCGCATGTGTAGATATTGGACCACATACATCACTGTGTACAAGTCCCAAGAGTTCAGTAGCTCTTGCTCCGTGTCCAGAGAATGGAGATTTGGTCATTTTTCCTTTGATACATGATTGACAAGTTGCATATGATGAATATTCAAACGGATCTAGATATCCATCTTTATGTAACTTAGTCAACCTTGTTTCGTTTATATGACAAAGTCTATAATGCCATAGGAAGGCTTGATTTGAATCTGGAGCCTTTCTTTTAAGTGTGTTTTGAATATTGAAAATTCGAGGTTGATTAAGTTTGTATATGCCGTTTTCTAGTGTGCCATACCCAATCAGTTCTTGATTTAGGAGAATGTTCATGACATTTCTTTCAAGCGCAAAATTATATCCTTCATTAGATAACAAAGATACTGATATAATATTACACAACATACTGGGAATACAAAAACAGCTGTACAACACCAAATTGTGCCCACTAGTCAACCCTAGGTGATACTCCCCTATTGCAATAGCATCTACATGCACTGCATTGCCCATCCGGAGAGTCATATCACCTACCCCCAGTACTCTACTATTTCTCAGATCCTGCAATGAATTACAGATATGAGAACCAGAACCGGTATCAAGTACCCATGATGTAGAGTTTACTGAAAGACAATTTTCGATTACGAACACACCTGAAGCAGAAGCAACAGGTTGCTTCGTGTCCTTTGCCTTGAAGGCCATACAGTCCTTCTTCCAGTGCCCTTGCTTGTGACAATAATGGCATTCGTTTATATCCGCTTTCACCCTTCCTGCCTTGTTCTTTCCCTGCACCTTCTTGACCCCACATTTCGGTTTGATGGCTTTCATCTTCTTCTTTCTTTTAGCTTTCGCTTTAGATTTAGAAGAGGATGATTGGCCAGCATACAGAACGGGGGCGTTCCCCTTTTTCAAGGAGGTCTCTGCTACCCTCAACATGTTGAGGAGCTTTGGAAGATCAGCTTCCATTTCGTGCATGTTGAAGCTAAGCACGAACTAAGAGAATATGTGTGGAAGGGACTGCAAAATCAAGTCGATATACAAATCATTCTCTAGCACGCATCCCAGGTTTGCGAGTTCCTCAATGAGGCTGATCATTTTGAGGATGTGCTCTCCTACAGGCGATCCTGGAGCTAACCTCATCTGGAAGAGTTTCCTTGAGGTCTCGTACCTTGCGATACGGGAGTGCTCTCCATATAATTCCTTAACATGGAGAAAGATGGATACAATATCCATACTCTCGTGCTGTTTCTGGAGTTCATTGTTCATGGACGCCATAACGATACACTTAGCTCGCTCACAATCTAGATCCCAGGTTTTGCGAACTTCCTTGTCCACAACTGACGAATTTGGTCCAGGGATAAGGGGAGGAACAGCGGTGGTAACATATGCTACTTTGTCATAAGTCAGTGCAATGTTGACGTTCCTTAGCCAATCTTTATAGTTCTGCCCGGTCAGTATATTTTTTTCAAGTAATAGTTTTAGTCCTGTCATGTTAGCTGCTAGAGAGAGAGAAAAGAAAACACTCAGCATATGCTTCTTGCAAGTTTAGATTGGTTATTAGTTTATCTAAACAGGATGGCTCCCACTGTTCCCTCAAATCCTTCTTCAAAACCTAAAAGAAGAACTAATCAGGATTTAATCACACATCACTATACTTGCTTAACCTTTCAGCCAAGCTGGTGTTGGTACTTCGAGGGAGGTTTTCCAACGCTTTCGCGAAGTTCCTTAATTAAATAACCTTTCCCTGGAGGCGTAGCCCCTCTAACACCTTTCTGGACACCTACTTGGTTTATTGCATTGATTGTTAAGTGAGAAAGTTTCCCGAGAGTAATCCTACTCATCAGTGGGATCGGGATCCAACTATCATTGCATGATGTACTAGATGGAAGCCACTCTAGTCACCACACTCCACAAGATATGCTAAATCTGCAAGTTTCCTTTATGTTTGAAACTCCCGATGTGATTTTTACCCCAAGCTCTTATTAACCTTGACGTAGGCCAACAAGTCATAAGACGCAAGTCAAGTTCTACCCGTCGTTGTCCTGATTAATTTAGGTACATCGTACATGCCCTTGACATAGGCTAACAAGGCTGTACGTCTGTCCTATACTAATGCATCTATCTATGCAACAAATAAGCAAGCCACACTGCTACCATCCACTATGCCTTAACGTAGGCCAACAAGCATAGCATGAATACGATGTGCTGTCTATTTGAAACGACGGAGGGTTGCGGCTGGTTTTTGGCAAAAAACCATTAACGTAATGAAGTTGATTTGATCGAAGGAACCAAGATAGCTTATATTAAAAAGAGTGGTTTAAGCTCCGCATTTAAAATTTGCTTTTTCAAGAAAACCGAGTGGTTTTTAGAAATTGTTCCAACGATTCAGTTTAGGTTTTATTTTTCTTTGCATTAAAAATAATGCGTCCCATCTTTAACTATCATTACAGATAAAAACGAAAATACAATGTCCTCTTATGCCATCCGCATTCGCCACGGGGTCCCGTCATCACCCGTTAGGTTACTTAACTAACGACAGAGCGGGGGCTGGGCTAGCGCGGGTGTAAAACATAAGTGACGTCTAAATAGATATCATATATAGATATTGTACATTCGTCAGACACAATAATAGGCATTCCAGATCACAGATAAACTTTATTGGATATGCAAGCAATCCGCGTTTCTTTTGAGCCTGTAAGAAAAGACGGATTACACAGTTGTGATGAATAGCCACTACCCCACCCCAGACCCCTACGGGTACGGCAAACTACCCGCCAAGTACCCGAAGTGAAGCGGTCTCCCTCAGCAACGTGAGTAGGCCACTAAGCACTTCGAAATACCCGGTAGTTTGTGCACCCCACCTTGGGTCTATCCTAGGAGCAAAAAAAGTAAAAAGAAATAATACAACGGTGGAAACAACCGCAACCTGGATGTGCCCCGCAAAATAATATTACAACTTGTTACAATTACATCGAATGAATTAATACAATAACCCATCATAAAACCCCGGCTAATCATCACAACAGTCCAATAGAGTTCATAATCACAAACTTTTAAAAACATTACAGATATATGCAACCCCTTGCCAACCGACATACTAGCAGTTAGGGGAGATTTACGAACACATAACACAGTTCACAGATATAATCAAACAAGCAAAAATCGTATAATTTCGATCGATCAAACCCATTAGATTCTGCTCCAAAGCTTCTCTGTAAACCTGAGACCTGAGCAAAAAATAAACTATACCAGAAAAGACAAAATATCACAGAAGATGCACAGAGAAAAACTGGGCTCAATCGGCCCCAACTCGGCCTCGGATCCGCGGCGGGTCGGTGGGATCGGCCGCCGTTCCGCGGCTCAGTGGCCGATTCAGGAGCCCTTTTTTGTGTGTTCTTATAGTTTCGTGTAGGGTGTTCTGGAGGAACCTGAAAAATTTTAGGACCTCATTTTAAAATCGACAGAAACTATGTGATATCGGGGTGTTTTCCGGTTCGTTTTGCGTTCGAAATTCATACGACTTTGCAAGTGAGTTAATTATTGTTTAGTGAGGCTCTGATACTGTTAGTGTATATGCCCTAGAGGCCATTACTGTATCATACTAGTATGTATATTACTTGATGGAAACTTGGGATATTCACAGTTGTACAGACAATCTTGCTCAATATAGTAGTATGCTACTTGGTTTGTCTCTGCTTTAATGTGTACATGTGTGTTTATTTATTATATCACCTATACGCATTAGTAGAGCCCTTAGGATCTTTGCTTGATTACCGGCGTTGTGATGGCGATCACACTCGTGGGGGCTGGGTAATCTACAAGCACATCCTTATACACGTCCCTAGTCGTGGGAGTACCGAGATAGGGCATCGATACTCCGGAGTAGACTAGCGTATGCGCTTCTCATCCCAGCATGGGAGACGGTCTGTCCCACAGCCGTCGGTACGTCGTACTTGAGATAGTATGCGGGTGCTCGTTGGGTTACGAGTACACTGGACAGGACTCATCGGGAACTGATGGTTGGTATTATACCTATCGTCAGTTATCAGTTCCCAGGTGACAAGAGTACAGCTTAGTCCGCTGACTTGACACTGTCACTTCGCCTCGAGTGTGTTCCCACTGTTCTTTGATTGCTACCCTACCACGGCTCTACTGAGTCGTGCAAACAGGTAGTAGTTGGGAGCAGTCCCGAAGCACTTGGAGGCAGTGACGGTTAGACAGGATTCGTCTCTCCCGGTATTGGGGGTTGACATCGCGCTGTGTCTAGGAGAGCCATTACACAAGTAGTCCCTGGCCAGGGCAAGCGAGATGTACTGGTAGGTTCCAGTGTTATCTCAGGGTGTTCTGGGCTTCACTCCGACACGACTTGTACCGCTATTAGGGGTCTGACGCTTGCCGCCCCCCTAGGCCCGACATGCGATGTATCAGACGAACAGACCGGACTGTACGGATATTGTCACATACAGACTCAGTAGGAGTTCGGATGGGTTTACCTCATCGGCCTTCTTATCGACATCTACCTGGGGACCGTTACGTACAGCTAGTGCCGCTTGCGGTCTGTGGTTAAACCCACTGCCAGCGTAGTGTCGAGTCTTTAGAGTCCCACACAGAGAGTTTCCCTGCACTGAGCGAAACGTGTAGAGGCCGTATGGTTTTACGGCAGGGCTGCGATCACTTACGTACACTTGTGTGCATGTGGTGTTCGGGCAGGCAATACTAGTGGGCTTTGGTTTAAGCCGGATCCTAATATTGCATGGATGGATTTGTTTTGTCTTCTGCGCATCCGCATTCTACGGAATACGGATGCAGGTGTGTATGCACAGTTTTCGGAGCGATGAAGGAGGAGATGCCTCATTAGGGTTTTGGCAGTTGGTTCGGCCAAAACAGCTATGTGGCAGGCTCATTAGGGTTTTGACAGTTGATTCGGTCAAAACCATTTTGAGGCGGACTCATTAGGGTTTCGACAGTTCGTTTGGTCAAAACCATTATGAGCCGGGGACATTATTTACTAATCCTTTCATTGATAATTTTGTTATGGATAATTACATTGACCATTTGACTATCTTGACTTTGTTGACCATTTGACCAAAGTTGACTTGGATCTTCTTAGAAGATCTAAAGTATTCTTTGGTTTTCTTTTTCTTTTGTTATGATATTGGTCATGTCATTTGTAGCCATCACCTTTATCTTGATGGGATTAGTAATCATAATGTTTGTGCTTTATTCAACCATGGTTAGTTTTTCTTTTGGTTAAGCTTTTCATTTGATCATTCTCATTCTCTCTCTTGAAATGAGAAGCTCCATGGTTGCTAGAAAAACTCCTCCTTCTTCCTCCTCTTGATTTCTCCTTTGATCTCATGTGTTGAGAGAAAAAGGATTTCACTTGACAAACACATCCATACATCTTCTCTACACTTCCTAGGGCTTCTAGATTAGCAATCTCCTTGCCCTAGTTACCTCGGCTTGAGGTGGAGCTCGGTGTACATCTCTCGGGTGGATCGTCTTCGACTCAAGGAGGCCGCGGAGGTGACCGAAGTCCGGATCAATCATTGAGCAAGCAAAGAGAAGAACAACAAGAAGAGAAGAACATCAAAGAAGAACAACAACAAGAAGTGAAGGAGTTCAAGTTGAGGTATAACCCCTAACCGAGTAGATACAACTCATGTTAGGTTGCTAGTGTAATGTTTAGCAAAGATCCGGCTTTTACGGTCCATGTTACAAAGATCAGAAATTTTTTTGTTTTACCGTTTCCGCAACCCCGTAAGTACCGGGAGAGGTAACGTGGACCTAACAGTGGTATCAGAGCCTAACTAAACATAAACTAGCTTGGTAGTAAAGTATATCGAAATTCGAAAAGAAAAAATCGAAAAAACCAAGTTATAAAAACCTGAGTTTCTGTTAAAATTTTTCCTGGTCAAAACAAAATTTGTTATACTCCAAAAATCATCTCAGGGTTTTTAGAAGAAAGCCACCAAACACGAGACAGCGACTCCACCAAAGCGCCGCGCTTCCTCGGCAATAGCAAGCTATTGCCGCGGAACCGCGGCCAACTTGTTGAGTTGCTGCATCGATTTTGGTGCAGTGTGTTTCTGACGTGGTTTTAGGATTTTTAAGATATATTATATGTGCCCAGATTTTCCAGAATAGAAATTTGTTTTTGGGGGCCTATAAATCCGTATTTTTCGAACTTCAATATACTTTGACTATAAAGGTTATATCTGTGATGTTCTTATGTATTGAACTTCGGCTAATCGCTATATGACGATTAGTCGGGGTTATACATATCCGTGATCTGTGATTGTTGTTGATGGTTTGTGTATATGAACTCGTTGGATTGTCGCGGATGAATAGCCGGGGTGGATGTGAGATGAGAGTTTCTTTTTCTTTCATTTATGTAATAAATTTGTAAATTGATGTAATATTATTTGTTTGGCCGCACAACCGGGTCGGGGTTGTAGCCGTCATTGTATAATTCTTTTTACTGTTTTTGCTCCTAGGATAGACCCATGGAGGGGGTGCACAAACTACCGGGTATCTCGAAGTGCCGAGTGGCCTACTCATGGCATTGAGGGAGGTTGCTTCGCTTCGGATACTTGGTGGGTAGTTTTCCGCACCCGTAGGGGTCTTGGGTGGGGTATTGGCTATTCATCGCGACCATGTAATCCGTTTTTCGTTGCAGGCTCGAACGAATCGCGGGTTCCTAGTATATCCAAAGTGTTCATCTATGATCTGGATTGGCTATCATTGCTGTTATATATAATAACTATTTAGGCGTTGCTTATGTTTTACAGCCGCGCTAGCCCAGCCCCCGCTCTGTCGTTAGTTAAGTAACCTAACGGGTGATGACGGGGCCCCGTGGCGAATGCGAATGGCATAAGCGTACGTCATATTTTGGTTGTTTTCTGCAATGGTAGGTTTTAAATGATGGGACGTATTAAAAGATCTAATGCAAGAAAATAAACCTAAAAGACGTTGTTGGAACAATTTTTCAAAAAGTTGTTATTGCAAGGACGTTCATTTTTTTTTTGCATCGCGGTATTCGGTTGTGAATGCCCAGCACCTCAGTCGACGAGGCAAGGGCCGAGATCCCTTCACCGGGAGTGACCCCTTGGACAAAAGTTTGCGTCAGGGTAATAACTTCACTATAGTCGATTATTCTTGCTTTGCATAGAGGTATTCATTTTGGAATATCCTGCACCTCATTCGACGAGGAAAGAGCCGAGATCCCTTCACAGGGAGTGACCTCTTTAGCAAAAGTTTTCGCCACTATATTTTCAAAAAAGGTGTATCACGTTCCTTCAACGACATCAAGTTCATTACGTTAACGGGTTTTTCGCCAAAAACCCAGCCGTAGCCCTCCGTCGTTTCTTATAATTTATGCTTAGTATTCGTGCTGCGTTTGTTGACTGTGTCAAGGCGCAGTGAACGGTAGCTAAGTGTTGCTTATTTGCTGGATACAATGTGATTGGTTAGGACATTTGTGTAACCTTGTTGACTGTGTCAAGGGTTATGCAGGTGGGTTTAATGCAATCAAGACAACGACGGGATGAACTTGACTAGGACTCTTTGATTTGTTGACTGTGTCAAGATCACTTGGGTCCTAGGGGCAAAAACCACATCGGGAGTTTCAAAAGAACTGAAACTTACAGATTTAGCATACCTTCTGGAGTGTGGTGACTAGAGTGGATTCCATCTAGGTTATCACACAATGACAGTTGGATCTCGATCCCACTGATGAGTTGGTTTACTCTCGGGAGATTATTTCACTTAACGATCAATGCTATAAACCTAGTAGGTGTCTAGAAAGGTGTTAGCGGGGCTACGCCCCCAGGGAAAAGAGGTTCTTTAATTAAGGAACTTCGCGAAAGCGTTGGAAAACCTCCCTCGAAGTACCGACACTAGCCTGGCTGAAAGGTTAAGCAAGTATTGTGACGTGAATTAAAACCCGGCTAGTTCTTCTTTTAAAGGTTTTAAGAAGAATTTGAGGAAACAGTGGGAGACATCCTGGTTAGATAAATTAATAAACCAATCTAATCTTGCACGAGCATACGCTGAGTGTTTCTTTTCTCTCTCTCCAGGCAGCAACCTTTTCATGCCCTAATCAAGATAATAAAATGTATCGCTTGACCGATCCGAATTCTTATTCGGGACTGGGGAAAGTTGGTTCAGCTCTAACTTGTGACAACAGTCATGAGTATGAAGATGGGAAAGGGGATTGTATGGATTTCCACGATACCCAGTTGAAGAAGAAGCATGGTTTTGCATCTACTTCAGGTGTTCTTGTAATTGAGAACTGTTTTACGGTCAGCCCTACCTCCTGGGTACTTGATACCGGATCAGGATCTCATATCTGTAATTTATTGCAGGGACTGAGAAAAAGTAGGAAAGTTGCACCGGGTGATATGTCACTCAGAGTAGCGAACGGAGCACAAGTTAATGCGGCAGCCGTCGGTGAATATCACCTAGTATTGCCAAATGGCAAGACTATAATTTTGAACGATTGCTACTATGTACCCTCCATGGTTTGCAACATCATATCAGTTTCTTTACTCGATAAAGATGGATATTACTTTGTTCTTGAAAAGAATATCATGAACATTTACCTTCATAAGGTACTGGTTGCAGAGGGTACACTGTGTAATGGTATCTACGTTCTAAATCAGAATACAGTTCTCAATATACAAAACACACGCAAGAGGAAGAATTCAGATACGAATGAATCCTACTTGTGGCATTGTAGACTTGGTCATGTCGGAGAGAAAAGACTGAGTAAGTTGCATAAAGATGGACTCTTGGATGCGTTCGAGTTTTCATCTTATGAAACTTGTCAGTCTTGTCTCAAAGGGAAGATGACCAAATCTCCGTTCACCGGACATGGAGAAAGAGCAGCAGAGCTCTTGGGACTCGTACATAGTGATGTATGCGGTCCAATGTCTATACATGCAAGGGGTGGGTTCTCGTACTTCATCACATTCACTGACGATCTCTCTAGGTTCGGATATGTGTATCTGATGAAACACAAATCTGAAGCTTTTGAGAAATTCAAGGAATTTAGAAACGAAGTAGAGAACCAGACAGGAAAAAGTATCAAGATCCTCCGGTCTGACAGGGGAGGGGAGTACTTAAGCACGGAATTCCTAGATTACTTAAAAGAGAATGGTATTCTCTCTCAGCTTACTCCTCCTTATACACCACAGCACAACGGTGTATCGGAGCGGAGGAATCGTACCCTATTGGATATGGTTCGCTCCATGATGAGTAGTGCTGAGTTACCTCTTTCATTCTGGGGATATGCACTTCAAACTGCAGCACATCTATTGAATCAAGTTCCATCCAAATCCGTGCCTAAGACTCCGTATGAAATATGGAGTGGTAAGAGTTTGTATCTTAAACGAGTTAAGATTTGGGGTTGCCCAGCTTATGTCAAAAAGCAGAACCCAGACAAACTTGAGGCACGGGCAGTTTTGTGTAAGTTTGTGGGATACCCAAAAGATTTAAGTGGGTATCTGTTCTACCATGCAGAGGAATAGAAGATAATTGTTTCAAGAAATGCCACATTTTTAGAAAAAGAATTTCTTGTTAAAAACATTAGTGGCAGCACGGTAGAACTAGATGAAATTCCAGAAACACAAACTTTAACAAAAGATTTGGTGGAACCGCTAGATTCAACAACCCCAAACGAACCTCAGCCACTCCGCAGATCTGGTAGGATTTCTCATCCACCCGAGAGATACTACGGTTTTCTCATTGACGGGGATCGAGAGGATTGCATCTTGGAAGAAGATGACCCTACCAGTTTCAGGCAGGCCATTATCAGTAGGGACTCTGATAAGTGGCAGGAAGCAATGCAATCCGAAATGGAGTCCATGTATGCCAATAAAGTGTGGACCTTGGATATTGCTCCACCTGGGGTAAAACCCGTTGGATGCAAATGGATCTACAAAAGGAAACTTGGTGTAGATGGGCAGGTGGAAACCTATAAAGCTAGACTCGTTGCAAAAGGTTTTCGTCAAAGACCTGGTTTGGACTATGACGAGACTTTTTCTCCGGTGGCTATGCTCAAATCCATTCAGATCTTACTTGCCATTGCTGCCTTCCATGACTATGAAATCTGGCAGATGGATGTTAAGACGGCTTTCCTAAACGGTTGTTTAGAAGAGTGCGTTTACATGGATCAATCAGAAGGTTTCGTAGACAGTGGGAGCAGCGGAAGGGTGTGCAAGTTGCTTAAATCCATTTATGGATTAAAGCAGGCATCGCGGAGCTGGAACATCTGTTTTGATGAGGTAATCAAGGAATTTGATTTCATCAAGAACGAAGATGAACCCTGTGTCTATAAGAAGATTGTAGGACGAACTGTCGTATTCCTAGTCTTGTACGTGGACGACATTCTTTTGATAGGAAATGATATTCCTATGCTACAATCGGTCAAGCTATTTTTGTCACAAAGGTTCTCCATGAAGGACCTGGGTGATGCCTCGTACATTCTGGGGATCAAGATCTATAGAGATAGATCCAAGAGACTATTGGGACTTTCGCAGTCCAGGTACATAGAGACCGTACTAAAGAGATTTAGTATGGAGGGATCCAAGCGCGGTAGCATACCCGCATTGCACGGAATTACCCTCTCCAAGAAGATGTCTCCTAAGACTGACGAGGAGAGGGTTCGCATGAGCACTATACCCTACGCTTCGGCGGTAGGATCTATAATGTATGCGATGCTATGTACAAGACCAGATGTAGCTTACGCGTTGAGCGCGGTAAGCCGGTATCAGTCAGACCCAGGGAAGGACCACTGGACAGCAGTGAAGAACATTCTCAAGTACCTGAGAAGGACTAAGGAGATGTTCCTGGTTTACGGTAATGGAGACCTCAGGGTCGAGTCCTTTGCCGATTCAAGCTTCCAGAGTGACAAAGATGACAGCAAGTCTGTCTCGGGTTTTGTGTTTACCCTCAACGGAGGGGCGGTATGTTGGAGGAGTTCCAAGCAGGATACCGTCGCAGACTCGACGATGGAGGCTGAATACATTGCTGCAAGCGATGCCGCAAAAGAGGCGGTCTGGATGAAGAAGTTCATTAGTGAACTTCAGGTGGTTCCGTCCATTGTTGACCCAATACCTCTGTATTGCGATAACAATGGGGCTATAGCTTTAGCGAAGGAACCAAGGTCCCATCAGAAATCCAGGCACATCTTAAGGCGGTATCACCTGATCAGGGAGATCATTGATCGATAGGAGATCGAGGTGCGGGGAGTGGACACAAAGGACAATACTGCAGACCCATTCACGAAGGCTTTACCCCAGACTCAGTTCGAGCGGCTGATCGAGATGATAGGTCTTCGATACGCCAGTACATAGCCTTAGTGCAAGTGGGAGATTGTTAGTGTATATGCCCTAGAGGCCATTACTGTATCATACTAGTATGTATATTACTTGATGGAAGCTTGGGATATTCACAGTTGTACAGACAATCATGCTCAATATAGTAGTATGCTACTTGGTTTGTCTCTGCTTTAATGTGTACATGTGTGTTTATTTATTATATCACCTATACGCATTAGTAGAGCCCTTAGGATCTTTGCTTGATTACCGGCGTTGTGATGGCGATCACACTCGTGGGGGCTGGGTAATCTACAAGCACATCCTTATACATGTCCCTAGTCGTGGGAGTACCGAGATAGGACATCGATACTCCGGAGTAGACCAGCGTATGCGCTTCTCATCCCAGCACGGGAGACGGTCTGTCCCATAACCGTCGGTACGTCGTACTTGAGATAGTATGCGGTTGCTCGTTGGGTTACGAGAACACTGGACAGGACTCGTCGGGAACTGATGGTTGGTATTATACCTATCGTCAGTTATCAGTTCCCAGGTGACATGAGTACAGCTTAGTCCGCTGACTTGACACTGTCACTTCGCCTCGAGTGTGTTCCCACTGTTCTTTGATTGCTACCCTACCACGGCTCTACTGAGTCGTGCAAACAGGTAGTAGTTGGGAGCAGTCCCGAAGCACTTGGAGGCAGTGACGGTTAGACAGGATTCGTCTCTCCCGGTATTGGGGGTTGACATCGCGCTGTGTCTAGGAGAGCCCTTACACTAGTAGTCCCTGGCCAGGGCAAGCGAGATGTACTGGTAGGTTCCAGTGTTATCTCAGGGTGTTCTGGGCTTCTCTCCGACACGACTTGTACCGCTATTAGGGATCTGACGCTTGCCGCCCCCTAGGCCCAACATGCGATGTATCAGACGAACAGACCGGACTGTACGGAGATTGTCACATACAGACTCAGTAGGAGTTCGGATGGGTTTACCTCATCGGCCATCTTATCGACATCTACCTGGGGACCGTTACGTACAGCTAGTGCCGCTTGCGGTCTGTGGTTAAACCCACTGCCAGCGTAGTGTCGAGTCTTTAGAGTCCCACACAGAGAGTTTCCCTGCACTGAGCGAAACGTGTAGAGGCCGTATGGTTTTACGGCAGGGCTGCGATCACTTACGTACACTTGTGTGCGTGTGGTGTTCGGGCAGGCAATACTAGTGGGTTTTGGTTTAAGCCGGATCCTAGTATTGCATGGATGGATTTGTTTTGTCTTCTGCGCATCCGCATTCTACGGAATACGGATGCAGGTGTGTATGCACAGTTTCCGGAGCGATGAAGGAGGAGATGCCTCATTAGGGTTTTGGCAGTTGGTTCGGCCAAAACCGCTATGTGGCAGGCTCATTAAGGTTTTGACAGTTGATTCGGTCAAAACCATTTTGAGGCGGACTCATTAGGGTTTCGACAGTTCGTTTGGTCAAAACCATTATGAGCCGGGGACATTAATTACTAATCCTTTCATTGATAATTTTGTTATGGCTAATTACATTGACCATTTGACTATCTTGACTTTGTTGACCATTTGACTAAAGTTGACTTGGATCTTCTCAGATGATCTAAAGTATTCTTTGGTTTTCTTTTTCTTTTGTTATGATAATGGTCATGTCATTTGTAGCCATCACCTTTATCTTGATGGGATTAGTAATCATAATGTTTGTGCTTTATTGCAACCATGGTTAGTTTTTCTTTTGTTTAAGCTTTTCATTTGATCATTCTCATTCTCTCTCTTGAAATGAGAAGCTCCATGGTTGCTAGAAAAACTCCTCCTTCTTCCTCCTCTTGATTTCTTCTTTGATCTCATGTGTTGAGAGAAAAAGGATTTCACTTGACAAACACATCCATACATCTTCTCTACACTTCCTAGGGCTTCTAGATTAGCAATCTCCTTACCTAGTTACCTCGGCTTGAGGTGGAGCTCGGTGTACATCTCTCGGGTGGATCGTCTTCGACTCAAGGAGGCCGCGGAGGTGACCGAAGTCCGGATCAACCATTGAGCAAGCAAAGAGAAGAACAACAAGAAGAGAAGAACATCAAAGAAGAACAACAACAAGAAGTGAAGGAGTTCAAGTTGAGGTATAACCCCTAACCGAGTAGATACAACTCATGTTAGGTTGCTAGTGTATTGTTTAGCAAAGATCCGGCTTTTACGGTCCATGTTACAAAGATCAGAAAAATTTTTGTTTTACCGTTTCCGCAACCCCGTAAGTACCGGGAGAGGTAATGTGGACCTAACAGATACCACTGTAAGTCGATGTGCAACACCCTACGAGTTGCGGGGAGGCGGAAATAAGAAAAACAATCTTGTTCTTGAAGCATACATCGACTAACCGAAGATCTTTGCTAAACGATAATTAACAACTACCATAGAAGTTCTAAACTACTATGTAAAGAGATTATACCTAGTGTTACGTCTCCTTCTTCTTTACGATCTCTTCTTCCTCCTCGGCCTCATCCAAGTGATAGATGATCCACCCGAGAACCCTAATCCAAGCTTCACCTCAAGACTTGAGGTAACTAAGTTTCTCTAGTTGCTAACCAAAGGGACTTAGGTCATATAGAGTTAGGTTATGGGATGTTTAGTCTTTTCTAATCCTTGTACTCAACTCATGAGTGGTAGGATTAGAGCTTGAAGAAAGGGAGAGCTTGATGAGAGAGAAGATGAACTAGCATAATGAAATGAAATTGCTTCTCACTTAATATATCAAGCATAATGAAATATCAAAAAAATGAATAATAATAGATTATTCATCATGCTTCATAAATGAATATGAATGATTCACTATGTGAGTCATTAAGCATTTAATGATGGATTAAAGACATAGTGAATCACACATAATGAATCACAATTACATTAATTACAATGCCACCTAAACCCCTCAAGTCACTATACTTCTAGAACCTTCCCGGAAATTACGAGAACGCCCCTCTCATCCGTGAAAAACACGGAAAAATTTAGACTGTATAAATCCAATAACCTGATACTAGAATCTGGCTTAAACCAAAGCCGTCTAGAAAAAACTGTCCGAATGTCGTACGTGCGTTTAAACACGTATTCGTCCAAACCCTTATCGTAAAACCGTACGACCTCTATATTGTTTCTCCTGGAGTTGGGAAAACTCTGTGTGGGACTCTAAAGACTCGACTACTATGCTGGCAGTGGGTTTAACCACAGACCGCAAGCGGCACTAGTTGTACGTAACGGTCCCCAGGTAGATGTCGATAAGAAGGCCGATGAGGATACCTATCCGAACTCCTACTGAGCCTGTGCGTGACAATATCCGTGCAGTCCGGTCTGTTCGTCTAAGAGTATCGCATGTATAGTCTAGGGAGGTGGTAAACGTCAGACCCTTAATAACCGTACAAGTCGTGTCGGTATAGCTCTATCACCATCCGAGAATCCACTGATCAATCTATCAGTAATTCTCAATCAGCCCTGGCCAGGGACTTATGGTAATGACCAACCGATCACTGTACGATATCAACTCCCTATACCGGGAGAGACGAATCCCTAACAGTCACTCAGTGCCTCCACGTGGCTCGGGACTGTGCCCAACTAAAACCTGTTTGCACGACTTCTTTGAACCGTGGTAGGGTAGTAATCAAAGCACAGTGGGAACTCACACGAGACAAATGACGACTTTAAGTCAACGGACTATCCTTTCACATGTCACCTGAGAACTGCTATCTGACGTTAGGTATAAATACCATCCTGTCAGTTCTCAGCGAGTCCTGTCCGGTGTACTTGTTCATACCACAATATTGCATTATTACATTCCCCATTCTTATTCTTTTTATAAATAAACAGGTGCTTTTGAAGCATGTCTGCTACATATTACAGATTACAGGTTCTTGGACAGAAAACAGTGAAAACGATGAAAAGACGATGCAAAAGTGGACTTTGACGAACAAACAGAAGACTCTTGATCAAGCCTACATCAAAAATAAAATTCACAAAGTACAAGGCAATGCAAGGTCCAAGATTACAAAGCGAACGGTTAAAAGTCCACCGCAATTATTCACTGGAGATCTCAAAGAAACAAAGAAGCTATTTTAATAAAAGAACCAAATAATAAGGAAGCCCAAAGACAGAAGAGCCCACAAAGGAAATTTCAAGGCCCAATACTTCCTTTTAAAGAGACAGAGACATAAAATTTTACCAAAGCTTGGAGTCTACTTTGATTAGGTCTTCCTAAGGATATTTTGGTAAATGTAGACGTGCGAATCAATTGTAACCTACGGTTTCCTATCCTCTATAAATAGGAACTCTAAATCATTGTAAAGGCTATGCCTCCCTTCATTAATAAATTTCAGCATTCTTTTGGAGAGCATCATTTTTTGTAAGTTCTTTATTTTCTGCCCTAGGTTAATTTTCAATTCTTGCCCTAGATAAATTTAATTCCTTGCCCTAGTTATTCTTTTATTCTCTGCCCTAGATAAATGTATTTTAATTCCCTAATGAGCGAGTAGTCTCCTCACTTGTTAGGGTTAGATCTGGGGAAGGTTTGAGAGACGAAGATGTCTCATCCCCTTTCTTGCCCGTCATATATTTTTATAGGACTCTATGCATACATGCACATACGCTCCCTACGGCACCCTATCCCACAAGGTAGCGGTAATAACGTAGTATAAAGGCCCGGTTGTGATGGTTTTCCATGGAGGTTAGGGTAAGGATTTCTAAAGGAAGGTCAAGAACCTAGAGGAAGAAACATCTACCCAAATGATTCTAATCCCTTTTATTAATAATTACCATAACACCTAATTAGATCTTCATATGGGTATAGAAAGCGGTGAGATTTATTGACTTTCCAAACATAACCTAGACCTAACCCTAGCAAGATTTAGATATAGATTAATTTAGTTTTTAGATTTAATAATCAATCCGACCACAATCGGAATTAACTCGTTTGAGCGAATAGGAAATTCAAAAAATCCCTGTGGACCGACCCGTACTCATCGGCTAGCTGCAAAGCGACGCCGTTCTTGATTGCCGTAATAGATAGTTTTTGAGATGAATCAGTACTTACACCCAGTGAGAATCTGTATACAATCTTAGGTGCACTCCACCAATAGCTGCGGGACCAATCCATCGCCCCTCCTCAGGGTCTAGATATGTATACACCAGTCTACTCCGGAGTATCGATGCCCAGTCTACTCCGGAGTATCGATGCCCAGTCTCGATACTCCTGCGACCATGGACATCTAAGGATGTGCCTATTGACTATCCAGCTCCCACTAGTATGAATGCCATCACAAAGCCGGTAGTCAGGCAAACACCCTATGGGCTTTATCAATATGTATATATGTATGAATACTACGCAAAATATATCATATGTTAAGATAAAGACAAACCAAATAGCGTACTATCATATTAAGCAAGACTGTCATTTACATACATATCCCTAGCATCCTATACAATGAAGGCCTCTAGGGCTTATATATCCAACAGAAAGTCAACAGAGACGATCAAATGTCAAAAACCTATTATTCCAAGTTTAAAGTATTCGGAAGAGCATGCAGGCATTTCTATGGACCCTTTAGAAGAATGAAACCCTAACTTGACTTAATGACCGTGTGAAAGTCTTTGAACCTTAGGGTTTGCGGCAGTTCCGCGGCGCCATTAGTGAGGCTTGGGTTTGCCCTTCTACGGCTAGACCATCGATGCTATGGTACGTACTCAATACTATTAAACTGTACCCAAGATGTTGAGCTCTTGGGGGATTATGAGGTTTTGACGAATCGATCGAATGGTTCGACTTCATTCGGATGCTAGGTGGTGAGATGCATTTCTTGGGAGACTCCAGATACGAGGATAGCCGTAGGAGCTCAGTCCATGCAGCCACAACGAGACGAGTCTGAAGCAGTCGACATCAGAGAAAAGTGGAGTAAGAGGTTCGTACGAGATTTTGATGAGACGACGTTCCACTCCGCCATCAGAGATGCGATACGCATGCTGAGGCATTGTACTTGGATATACTTCCAGAAGGAGTCGCGGTGAGTATGCATCCGTTCCGGAACGAGAATAGATCTAGTAAGGGACAATGACTTCCGGACAGTTCGGCAGAGACGAGATTTTGGGAGAGATCTCGACAGGACCATTCTGGAATAAATTATGAGAAGACTTAGGCCCAGGGGTGGTCATGTTACGCATACCGGCAGGCCAGAGTTTAGCATCGTCGATGAGACATGCTATGAGTGACCACGACAGTTGGCCAGAGATTCTTGGAGGATGTGCTTGAGCGGGACTATTCCGCCATACTTGATTTTGGTATTTTGAGCAATATATTCGCATGATTTGGTTTTGATGATTGAGTTTCATGATATCGTTTTCATGCACCATGGATGCACCTAATGAGTATTTACGATTTTTGCACAGTTGTTGCACTTGAGATAGTTTTCGTGCCTTGGTTTCTCATGTTTGTGATTATATGGATTTCATATAGTTGAGTTGATTTGTGCGTATATACGCATACAATTTGGTTTTTGCACTCAGTATAGTTCACATATGCTTGCAGTGCAGTGATATGCATTTTGTGCACTTAGATGCACTGGACTTCGATTTCGATTGTGATGCTCGATATTGGTTTTGTGCACCTTGTGCACCTGCCTTGGATTTTCGCACATGTTGAGTGCATGTTTTGAGATGCGATTTTGGTGTACACCAGATGAACTAAATCGAGATTTTTCGTGCATGTCAGATGCACCTGATTTTGCTGTCAGGCATACACGTTGCCTACGACAGATGCTTCGTGCACACCCGATGCACTTAGATCTTGTTTCTGTGCACTTGTATGGCACGTATATAGATTTTGATTTCCGTGCGCACCAGACGCACGTAGTATTCATACGCGTATTTTGGGATTGATTTCTTATAGAGAAGTACATTTTTATGATATTTGCTATGTGTTTTCGTACTGAGCAGGACTAGCCAGAGGACAGTACATGAATGTATTTTGCATACATTGATAGCTATCGAAGGGAATTCCAAAAAAGCGAGCTATAGTCTCAGTATTTACCTACGTGTCTGATATGACACGAAACGTTTAAAACAAGGAAACCCTTCTAAATTGTTTCCCAAAACGGCGGAACGTACATTTTAAACAAAAGGTGTATATGTATATGGTTATTTTTTTATGATAGACGTCCGCCACTGTGCAGTGTTATGCCCATTGCACATCGACTTTAAGAGATTTAGCACGCATTTCCTTCAGATATTTACATATATAGATTTGATATTTACGTGTATAGTTTCGAGTCATATCATATTGGTTTTGTATTGGATTTGACATTTGTGTGTTTACCATGACTCGGATGATTGTGAGATACTTGACGGAGTTCTGATTTTGAGTTATATGCTCATTTTTCATGCGCATGCGCTGCGCTACAATTTGTTTTATGTATTTACGATTTCGGAGCCCCGACGACTTGATGGTTTTGCTTAGATGTTTTAGTATTTGGGGGGGGTTAATTTAAATTCGGGGACCAAATTTCTTCAAGGGGGAAGATTGTAACGATTTGAAAATCGTTTCGGTGAAATTTCGGAAAATCGGTAAAATAAGGCGGTTTTCTGTAAAAAGTCAAAATACAAATATCTTTATTATAAAATTAAATATACATGTTCTAGCTATGTAATTTCTAGTATTTGTTGTTTATTTAGCCATTGGTGAAAATTCAAATTTTCTGAAATTTTTTCCGAAATTAATTATTTTAATATTATTTTAAGCCGTCCCTAATACATTTAATTAGGGAAAATTACAAATTGGAATGGGTTGATACAAATTTTATAATTCTTGACACACTAAACTGCCATGTAAAATATTGTTTCTGAAACGAAATGGTTTGCCAAAACGGTTTAGAAAATATTGAAGAAAAATGGCTTAATTAGTGAAATTAGTGTTAATGGAAATTAAGGGAATACATTTATCTTTTTCCCTAACCCACACACCCACACCTCACCCTCTCTCCCTCTCCCCATGTGGCCGGCCCCACCTTGAACAGCCCTCCCCCTCCCCCTCTCTCCAATCACCTCTCTTTTGAATAAGAAAAGAAAAGAAAAGAAAAGAAAAGAAAATGAAAGAAGTAAGGTAGACTTTGACTTTTTCAACACTTTCTCCACCTCACTTTCTCTCTTCCCTCACCCCCCCTCCAATTTCTGGCCGAAAATCACCATGCCCCAACAGCAGCCCCCCCTTCCTCCTTCTCCTCTCTTTTCCATCAAAAAAATTGTCAACAAATCAAGTAAAACCTCACCGAAATCAAAATCCAACTCCTATCCATTTCTCATTTTCCTATCTAGCATGGATCTAGGGAACAAGGTTTCAATTTGGGAGGCTATGGGTGCTTGTGGATCATCAAATGTTTTTGGGTATAATTTCTAAACCTTTTGCTTAATTTGTTAGTTAATTTCTTAATGCTAATTTGGTGTTTAATTTCGTTTCTATTTCAAGACTTGAATTTTCAAGTGAAGGCTTGGAATTTAAAGTTAGGGTTTGGATTCAATTAGAGTGGTTGTCACTTGCTTAAGGTTACAATGAGTAGATTAACAAGTTAATGTTATGCTAAAACTAACATAGTTGCTAGTTTACTAATTAATGCTTGTAAATTGTTAAAATTGGAATTTTATGCAAACTAGGTTGTGGAATTTAATTGCAAATGTGAGATTAAAAATCTAATTAAGGTTACATGTCATTATAAATATTATATTGAGTGGTTTAATCCCTTTGTTTCATGCAAAACCAAGCGTAGTGGTTGTTTTGTGCCTTTTTAGTTGAAATTGTTAAAATTAGATAAATTGCAAAACTAGAATTTTTAGTTTTATAAGAATTATTGAGATTAAAATTTTTAAATGGGTTGTATGACTTATTTAAGATGTTTAATAAGTATTATAGCCACTATATTTGTTTAAACGTCGAGTTTTGTACTAAAACGGGTAATTTTTGCTTGCTAGATTTTCGGAAAAATGACTTTTAAAGTGAATTTGTGGTTTTTGTCAATTTTAACCTATTTTATAGCATAATTAGTGCTTGTGATTGTGAAAATGAGTGTGTTTGGATTTTTCTCGATGGTTTGGCGTTTGTACGCCGACGTCGAGGGTTTTTGGGTTGAATTGTGAAAGCAGCCATAGGTTTTGACCTATGTGGGATTCGTGTGTCATTTTAGTCATGAGTCGGATTTTAATGCGATGCGGTGCGTTATTATATGTAGGTACCGCATGTTTACTTCGAGATGACAAACAAGCGCGTGGCGACGTCGGCGCCGGCGAGCAAGGACCAGCTGAGTTGATTTATATCTACGGGGAGAAGTCGGGTGGATGGCGTATAGCTCCCCCGCAATTTGTGGTGATGTATACGAATACGTATACACACATATATTTTGATTATATATATTATGTTGATATGAGACTTGATGATAAAGGTAGATTCTAGATGTTTATGGATTAGTTTAGTGTTACTTGTGAAACCCTAGAGTAGTTGTTACATCCACACACGCGCACACACACATGCATACATTTATGTTATTACCTGTGCGTATATGGGGATATGTGTTTATGTTTTCACCTGGGTATGGGACTAGGTGTTCACTTACTGGATTTGCGGATGATACTTTGGATTGAGATAAGTCGATGAGATTTGATTTGAGGCCGAGAGATCGGTGATTTGGCAGGGTTCATATTTGAGATATGACATGACTTTGTAGCGGGTCCTTTGACGTAGTGTTTCACACACGTGCATGCATACGTAGGTGGTATCAGTATTGTACTAGGCATAGATCAGTACCCGGATTATGATCTTTGAAAAAGGGGATACCAGATGAATAGTATGATGAATGTGATATTGACCCATACCCAGATTTGGGATGCCGTACGACGGATTTACGTACGAGCTATATATTGATGTTTGATCCGCACTCTTGACTTGGGAATATCTGATTATAGATATGGTATCGGATGTGATATTATCAAGGCGGGATCACCGACTAATATATATATATATATATATATATATATATATGTATGTATATATATATATATGTATGTATGTATGTATGTATCGACTCAGATGTTAGACGGTTTCCTTACCTTCAGTTAGCTTGTTAGTTCAGCCATATAGTTTAGTGTAGTTGTTAGACTATGTTAGATTCCTACCTATTTCAAAACTAACGGATCGTGGGTATTTTAAAAGACAGGTCAAGGGATTCTACGGATATTTCAAAGGACTTATCTTTTCTTAAAAACACCGTAGCCCTTATTTTCAAAACACCGCGATTCGGGTTATATTCAAATGGCACCACCGTAGAACTCATATTATATTAAATGCAGATTAGTTACTGTTGTGTCTAGTATTTAGCTCCCGCTCATTATTGTTGTTCGCCCCGCATCGCATACTTACATTGCTATTTCATATTGCACTGTTGATATTATGCTGTTAGGACACCAGCACCATTACCGATGATTCGTATGTACCACATACACTTACTTGCCGGCTCACAAACATCTTTATCGGTAATTGCTGATCGCACGCTTTTGGCGTGTCGGATGTTCAAAGAATTAAAGTGTAACCGCGATCAGGACGGTGTCGCTTTGCAGCTAGCCGGTTGAGCACGGGTCGGTCCACAGGGAGATGGTGGTATTTTACCTTCTTGTCTTAGACGAGTGAATAAAGAATTTGTATGAGTTTGATTCTAACCTATGTGTTTATTTGCAAGTATAAAGTTGTTAAGAAAAATACGAGATTGTAAGCTAAAGAAATCCGTACTCAAAACCTTTGAGCCGAGTCTTGACCAATTGAAGCAAAGCAATCGGCAACAACGTGGATTAGGGGATTTAAGCGCGGTATTCGTGGAATACGGCTTATTTACCCTTGTCCTTCCGTTCTTGTCTCTTGCTTTCGCCTCCGGCCAAACCGAACGCAACCGGTCGCGGTTAGGAATCACCGCTACCTTGTCAGGGTACGGTGCCTAACGGAGCGCTTGCGTATGGTTTGGGCGGAGTTCAATGGAAAATAACGGGAAAAGGAATTGGGCAAAGAATTGTTAACTTACAATATCATATGATTCTTAACAACAACAATAAATACAACATTCACAAAATGAACAAAAGAGAACAAAAAGAAAAGAACAAAGAAAAGAAAAGAATACAAGTAATTAAGCGCATGAATATAAATTGCAAGTAATTAAAGTGCAAGGAAATAAATTGCAAGTAATAAAAAGCAAGTATTAAAAAGCGGGTAATAAAGAGAACAAGAAACTAGGACTCAAGACAAGCATGTGATCAATAGCCAACCCTTAAACTTGCAAGCTCAATCAAGAGGTTGCAAGATCAAGGGAAGGGTAGAGAACGCATGTGAAATGAAGTGCTAGTCCCGTGAGAAAATACGACCCTTGAGATCAATAACCAACCCTTAACCATTCAAGCTCAATGAAGAGGTTGAATGATCAAGAGAAAGCAAGAATCTCAAGGGGAAGAAGAAACAAAAGAGAATGATACAAAAAACCCTCATCTTCATTGATCTCCCACTCAAAAAGCTCTCACTACAATTTTCATGGAAAAAGAATGAAGAAGAAGAAGAAGAAAGACTAAATCCTAAAAAGAAAGAAGAACAAAGAATGACCCCTTGGCTTGGCTCAGTTCTGGAGTATTTATAGGCGGGGAAATGGAAACCTAGGGCAACATTCTGGCATAAGATGAAAGTACCAAACTGCCCACAAAATTTGACCCAGCAAGGAGCCTACATGGCCGCGGATCCGTGTCCAATACCCCCTATTGGCCGCGGATCCACGGCCGTATAGAGGAATTGGGCGCTCCGTTTTTCTGTGCTTCCCTGGTCTGCTGTCCCCTGTTGTCTGGTACATATATTTTCTGAAAATACTTTCACATTTCTTCCAGAATTTCTGTTGAGGAAAGGTGGACTTTTTGTGGATGCTTTTGTCATGATTGCCTCGAGCTCCGCGTAGATTTCTTGGAACTTGTTGTTGTCATTGAGCCTTGTGCATGAAAACGACATTGATTTGACATTTCGTCTCCCTAAACTGGTATCTGGCAACATACGGATGAAGAGCGGAGACCGTGTTTTATCTGTGGTTGGCAGGAACCCGGATTTTGTCGTGTTTTCCATGAATTTCACCGTTTTAGAACCGAGAACCTGTATCCTGCAAATATGTAACAAACACGGATTAAAAGCACCTACCTATAAACAACCGAGCGTAAGAATGGGCGGTATAAAATGCAGTATTCTGTGATGAACAAATACCCCCAAACTTAACTTTTTCTCGTCCCGAGCAAAACCAATTATTCACAAAAAATAAAATCCTAACCGCACTTTCACAGGGAACGCGATTGCACTGAGCACATGTAACAAGCCGTTAAACCTCTAGGTGTCCCTAGTAGGAGGAGTGTTGTCTCCTGAGGGTTTTCAGCGGATTACACCCACAAAATCCCGTCAAGCTAGTGTCATAAGTTAACATAGATTCTACTCTTACAGTTCAGTATTTACGTTAGAAACTCTATTATCCTAAGTTAGAAATATCCAACCATAATGCTTCACACCTCCTATCTATTTAACTTTAGATCATATACGTTCGAAAAAAAGTTTAGAAAGATGTTGGTTCTCCTGAGTTTTCCTTCTAAAAGTGTGGTCTCAAATCAGGGATTTTTATTAACTTTACAGAAAACACAAGTCTTATTCTTCATTTCTATCTTTTATTCAAACATCGATTGCATACCCCTACGTGTGTGTATATTTGCACCCCTACACTCAAGAATTCAATTCAAGCTATAATACCCTTGCCCTAATACCTAATACTACTTCTTTTCATTAAGGATGAACGGATTTGCTCACACACCTTTCATGCGACTATTAATGCTTCTTGAGGCACTAACGACCGATTACTGAATTTGTGAACTTTAAAGCGTAAATAGCAGTCTCCAGGTCTTGATTTTATTCTATTTTTTTCTTTTTCTTTTTCTTTTTTTCTTTTTTTTTTCAAGACCGGATATATTTTTCAATATGCTCTTTTGGTGTTTAGCTTTAAATACCGTTTTTTCTTTCATACTAGGCTTTCAGGCAAGAGTATTTCTAGGTATCCTCTACTATCCCAAGTTTCAAGGTGCGTGTATGTGCAGTTTGTAGGGTATATACTTTTTAAATTTGAACTCAAGAAAAGAAACTATTTTTCAGACTTATCCTTCAGTAGAGCATCAATACTTTCCCTTCATCTTGACTTTAACTAAAGAACTGAACTCAAGATTACCTATTTCTCAAAAAAAACTGTAAGGACGTATGCTTACCAAGTTTAAACAGAATGAGGGTTATTTTTAGGGTTTTCAATTCCTAAGCCTAGAATTTAGTTATTTCTATCATATCAACTAATCTTTCGGAATAAAGATCTAAGTTACCCTATTAGCTAACTTGACGACAAAGTTTTTATATTTTTTGGAAATTTTTTTGATTTTTGTGGGTTTTTTTTAAAAGGTATGCAAATGCAAAATATACAAATGAATGCGAAGGAAGAAAGCTTACCGAGCACACCCCCAAACTTAAACTTGACAGTGCCCTCACTGTCAGGCTATACCAAGAGGGTCAAAATTGCCGGCGCTCCCTAAAAACAAATTATATACAAAACAAAAAAGAAAACAAAAAATATATACAAAAAAGGTGTCCCCCCCAAACTTAAGTAAAACAGTGTTTCCACTGTTAAGCGTTGAAATTCAGGATTAGGGGGGAAAGAGAACAGTATCAGGCTATACAAGGCCTTACACAGGCCAAAAGTTAGTACCAACCATTCAAAGATTTTATCTCGATAAAGTAGTGGCTGGTGAAAGAAGGCGTAGAGAAAAGAGATGGAGAATACGCGAGACCATATGCGGAGAGAAGCGGGATATGGTCTCGGTATATGAGAGGAAGAAGAATGGCGGAAGGGAAAAAGAAGTGGAATACGAACTTGAGGGTGCAAATGGAGTAAATAGATGAGCACAATTTGTGATGAGCGATGTGTAAAAAGCGATTGTGCTAATATATTTACCCGTCGAGAAATGGGGTCAAATCCCTCAAGATTCGTGAGAAACTATGGGTACGCCGAACTTGGTAAACCAGACACAGTAAATGAAAGTGAGACGGGTTCTTGCAAGGTCGGAACGATGGAAAGGATGGAGGGAAGTGGTTGAGGAAGGGTATCAGTTAAAGGTTCAGGAGGGTGTACACAGTCCGTGAAAGGAACAGGATGAATTGGAAAATCCGACTCATCATCTAGAACTGTTTCATCCTCAAAAATATCGTCAAAATTCTCCGAAAAATTTAGCACATCCATGCTCTTCTCTTCAAAGTCCAGACGCATATGGGGTTCGGGAAAAATATTTAATGACTTGGGATGATGATTTGAAGAGACAAACTCAGCCAAATCTACGGGTTCATCATCCAAGATATCCCCAGCGTCAATATCCTCAATCAAGTGAAAATCAAAATTCTCTGACACCTCATCAAAAGCATGGATATTAATCGATTCTGGTTCTAAGATATAGGTGTAGAGGTCAAAAGGATTAGGTATGGTTTCACTTGGAAGGGACCCTTCACAATCGGGCAAATCAAACACTACGAAGTCGCACAACTCATTCATCATTCTATCTTCAATTGATAAATCATGTGGGATACTCGATAGACTTTCAAAACAGGAGTTGTGGGATTCAATTTGGGACGGGTAGGTTTGATTTGGAAGGGGGTACATCTCACTCTCTCCACTTAAATTCACAGCCTGTCCTGCCGCCTCATCATACATTGAAAAAGTTAGAGCTAGTTGAAAACTAGCTACCGGGTCACTAGGTTGCATGAGAGCGGCCATGGACGTATTCAAATCCATCATTTGTTGGCTTGACGCTACCCTAATGTCTTCCAACGACTGTTCCAGACTAGACATGGGTTGTGAAGGGGTTTCAGTAAAAGATTCAAAGTTGTTTGGATACTGAAAACTCCCTAATGGCGGTTCTGATGCAATGTCTAGGGAAGGTGCAAAAGTAGGGTAGGATTGGTAGGAATTGAATGGCTGGACAGGTGCAGGATCAATATTTGGATAAGAAGGTGAATGAAATTGTTGATCCCAAGAATTTGAAGTGGTGACAGGAGTGAAAGATCGGCTACGAGATTGTTCAATATGTTCTACAATAGACATAGGTCTTGGAGTTGCAACATGACTCGAAGAAGGGTTATCAACGTAAGAAGAGGTGAATGTTTGAAATGGTTGATACGAAGTTGATTGCGGAGTCAAATTGTTTGTCCTAGACGCGTCTATCCGATCTCTCAATGAAATTTTTGGCATAGATGGATCGTTCGAAGTCCGGCCAAAGCAAGAACCGTAAGAAGTAATGTCTGGTTGTGGGTACCAAAGTTCGGCAAGAGTTTTGCGATGTGGAGTACCCATGATATGAAGAGAGAAAGAGAGAAAGGCAGAGAAAAGGAGGGGAAAAATAATGTGATAAAATTTTTTTAGTTATATATTAACAAAAGAATGAAGTATACAGACAAAAAGAATATGGACAAAAACAATCACGACACAAAAAATACCACACACCTAATCGTTCTAGGGTTAACCTAGGTCAACTAGACCTGCTCCAGAACTTGATTGTCGAAGTAAAACTGTGTCGAGAAACAGGCTCAAGATACACTGATCACGAGGCCAGGTAAGTGCAGAGATAAGGGGAGGTTTTCCAACGCTTTCGCGAAATTCCTTAATTAAATAACCCTTTCTCTTTTGGCGGTTTCGCCGTTAACACTTTCCTAGACACCCCGTAAACAATATACTGTTAAGCAAGGTTCTAAATACAGTTAACTTCTCCTAGTGAGCGTGAAGTCCTTAAGGCTTAAAGTCTAGTTTCTTTTAAATTTGTGCGGGTAAACGTTATGCGCAAGTTCGTGATTTGTGGGCCACGGAAAAGGTGATGAAATCCTTTACCGTATCTTGTGGGGTTCGCTTGCCCTTAAGTCCCTATTAATGTATGCAATGCACAATTCAATAAAAATTCTATAAAGAATCAAAAAATTGTTTTTTTTATTTTAGCACGGCGCTGCAACAAATACGGGTTAGTCAATTTTTAGCGTTTGCTAGCGAACTTGCAAAGAATCCTGCAAAGAATAGTATATTGGATGCGTCGGATTTGAGAAGAAGGAGTTAGGAAAGTACGTACCGTTTAAGTTTTGGGTTAGGAAACCCCCGTTGAATCAAATCCGGTAAGCTTGAAAAGTTCGCTTGCGCGGGTCAAACTACCCAGATCTTTGGCACTGTACTTCGTAAATCACCCTTGCCTTGAATGCACACTTTGCTCCCCACAATCGCAGTTTGCAAACTTGCAAAAATCTGCACTCTTGCCCACAAAAATGATCAAAAAAACAAAAAACAAAAAAGAATATTTTTTTTTATAAATATATACAAAAAGAATATTAACCCGAATAACAAGAAAGAAAATACGCTTCCGTCTCCCCGGCAACGGCGTCATTTGATCGCACGCTTTTGGCGTGTCGGATGTTCAAAGAATTAAAGTGTAACCGCGATCAGGACGGTGTTGCTTTGCAGCTAGCCAGTTGAGCACGGGTCGGTCTACAGGGAGATGGTGGTATTTTACCTTCTTGTCTTAGACGAGTCAATAAAGAATTTGTATGAGTTTGATTCTAACCTATGTGTTTATTTGCAAGTATAAAGTTGTTAAGACAAATACGAGATTGTAAGCTAAAGAAATCCGTACTCAAAACCTTTGAGCCGAGTCTTGACCAATTGAAGCTAAGCAATCGGCAACAACGTGGATTAGGGGATTTAAGCGCGGTATTTGTGGAATACGGCTTATTTACCCTTGTCCTTCCGTTCTTGTCTCTTGCTTTCGCCTCCGGCCAAACCGAACGCAACCGGTCGCGGTTAGGAATCACCGCTACCTTGTCAGGGTACGGTGCCTAACGGAGCGCTTGCGTATGGTTTGGGCGGAGTTCAATGGAAAATAACGGGAAAAGGAATTGGGCAAAGAATTGTTAACTTACAATATCATATGATTCTTAACAACAACAATAAATACAACATTCACAAAATGAACAAAAGAGAACAAAAAGAAAAGAACAAAGAAAAGAAAAGAATACAAGTAATTAAGTGCATGAATATAAATTGCAAGTAATTAAAGTGCAAGGAAATAAATTGCAAGTAATAAAAAGCAAGTAATAAAAAGCGGGTAATAAAGAGAACAAGAAACTAGGACTCAAGACAAGCATGTGATCAATGGCCAACCCTTAAACTTGCAAGCTCAATCAAGAGGTTGCAAGATCAAGGGAAGGGTAGAGAACGCATGTGAAATGAAGTGCTAGTCCCGTGAGAAAATACGACCCTTGAGATCAATAACCAACCCTTAACCATTCAAGCTCAATGAAGAGGTTGAATGATCAAGAGAAAGCAAGAATCTCAAGGGGAAGAAGAAACAAAAGAGAATGATACAAAAAACCCTCATCTTCATTGATCTCCCACTCAAAAAGCTCTCACTACAATTTTCATGGAAAAAGAATGAAGAAGAAGAAGAAGAAAGACTAAATCCTAAAAAGAAAGAAGAACAAAGAATGACCCCTTGGCTTGGCTCAGTTCTGGAGTATTTATAGGCGGGGAAATGGAAACCTAGGGCAACATTCTGGCATAAGATGAAAGTACCAAACTGCCCACAAAATTTGACCCAGCAAGGAGCCTACATGGCCGCGGATCCGCGGCCAATACCCCCTATTGGCCGCGGATCCGCGGCCGTATAGAGGAATTGGGCGCTCCGTTTTTCTGTGCTTCCCTGGTCTGTTGTCCCCTGTTGTCTGGTACATATATTTTCTGAAAATACTTTCACATTTCTTCCAGAATTTCTGTTGAGGAAAGGTGGACTTTTTGTGGATGCTTTTGTCATGATTGCCTCGAGCTCCGCGTAGATTTCTTGGAACTTGTTGTTGCCATTGAGCCTTGTGCATGAAAACGACATTGATTTGACATTTCGTCTCCCTAAACTGGTATCTGGCAACATACGGATGAAGAGCGGAGACCGTGTTTTATCTGTGGTTGGCAGGAACCCGGATTTTGTCGTGTTTTCCATGAATTTCACCGTTTTAGAACCGAGAACCTGTATCCTGCAAATATGTAACAAACACGGATTAAAAGCACCTACCTATAAACAACCGAGCGTAAGAATGGGAGGTATAAAATGCAGTATTCTGTGATGAACAATTGCCATGTCACGTACACATTAGAAAATATTATTGCTTGACTTAGCATGTTAGTTAGTAGTTTGACATGATATTAGTGTACCTGCCTTATATGCCAGTTTAGACATTGTAGTTATTACTTGTCACTTCATGCATACTGTTATTCATTGTTATGCCGCATTCATAGATTTTCATGCCTATATTCATGGTTTTACGTGCTATTGATGATTTAGATTCGGATTTCATGAGATTTCTTGGATTTGGAGGAAAACCGCAAAAACATAAATAAACTTCTTCTCTCTCTTTTAAATAAAAAGTGCGGTATTTCCGTGACGTATGAGTCGTCCACCATGAGTTTGCTGATGGATTTCGAGATCCGAGTTCGAGGAGTGGAGGAACCGTTTCGGGTACTTGGTGGACCCGGTGCGGTACCCCGGGACAAGAGGATCGCAGATGATGGCGTTGAGCCTGGCAGGGGAGCACTACCGACCGATAATTTTACCCGACGTGTCGGATATCCGGGGGATACCGTCGTAGTCTTGAGATGGATGGTAGGGGCCGGTCTGGACTGACGGCGTCCTAGATATTGTTATTGGAACATTGAGATTTTGAGATATTGAGGTACAAAGATTGCGACATAGATATATCGAGATATTTGGATACTTTTTTGTGTCGATGCTAGGCACTGTTTATGCTGATTTCATTTATGATACCTCATTTTAAAAATACAGAAATCTCACTAATTTATGAAAGCAGTTTTCTTCAGTACATGCATTCTGTTTCATGAATTCATACATCAACCATATGATATATTGCTGCTTGAGGCACTGACACGGGCACATGGGATTACACTTGGTATTATCGTTGTTTAGAGGTATACCCTTGCCATTGTTATAGACTGCTGGTTATATATTTGAGGATATATTATGATCGTATGACCTAGGATTGCGTCATACATGTGATTCCTGTTCGTAGATGTATTCTATTCATGAGTTGGCAACTCACCCCCGTTGTACCACAGTTTCTTGCAGGATTTGCCGTACAGGTTTCATTACGGTTTTGCTGGCACTGCTTCTTTTCGGGTGACTTGCTAGCATGTGGGTTTATTTGTATCGTACCCACCATTATACCTTGTATATTATTATTCTGTTGTATCTAGAAGTTCCATCAACCAAACTTGTATTTATTTTTGAGATAGAGACCAGTGATGTTATTCTTTCGATCTTAGAGTCGCGCGTTGTATTTTTGTGGATTTCTTGTTGTTTTGAGTTTCCTTTTGAGTTTTGATCCTCGCCCTTGGCGTTGTATATTATATTGCTTGTGTGGTTGTGACCGTCGATTGACGAAGAGCTAGCTCCCGCTTAGGGATGCCTTTTATGGATTTCGTATACTATTCATGTTGTATCCCGTTTGGGGGCCAGTATTTACAAAGGAGACTCTGCCGAAATTTTCAGGAAATACTCGATGTTTTTAAAAACGCATAATTCGGCTTATGCTATTAAAACTACTTGATTTAAATTGGTTTTCTTTCACTCTACAACTTTTCTTGGTTTGGATTTCTGGGTTTTCGTTTTAAATAGATTACGTATGCCTCGAGACGTTTCGTTGTTTAAGTGCCAGTCATTTTCCATACTTTCGGGTCGTGACAATTCGTGTCGATGTGAGGTTCATAACGGGTCGAGAAACTACTGATAACACTTAAAGTAGATCTCCATATCAGCCCTGGCCGGGGACTTCCAGTTATAGCCAATCGAACACAGCGCATCATCAACTCCCAATACCGGGAGAGCTGAAACCCCTCCTATCGCTCATTGCTTCCATGTGATTCGGGACTGTACCCAAAAGCCACCATTTTGCACGTTCTCATGAACGTGGTAAGGTGGAAATCAAAGCACGGTAGGAATCACACAAGACTTTATAACGATCTCGGGTCTACAGACTAACCTGTACCGGTGTCACCAGAGAACTGCTATCTGACGATAGGTATAATACCATCTAGGAGTTCTCGGCGAGTCCGTTCAGTGTACCCAGTCTCCACTGAGCACCCGTATAACATCTTTGAAATCAAACACCAATGGATGTGGGATAATCCATCGCCCATCATATCGGTCAAGATGCGTATACGCTAGTCTACTCTGGAGTATCGATGCCCTGTCTCGATACACCCTCGACTAGGAACAGTTATAAGATGTACTCTTGGACTACCCTGGCCCCACTAGTATAATCTGCATCATAGTCCTAGTAGTCAAGTATATATCCTAAGGGCTTTATCAACATGTGACAGTAAACTAATACAAGTCAACATGTTTAGACAAAGTGAAACCAGATTGCATACTATCATATCGAGCAAGAAAGTCCTCTTTATATATATCCAAGCATCCACTATAATATGCATCATATGTACAACAATGGCCTCTAGGGCATATACATAACTAACAATCTCCCACTTGCACTAATGCCAGCTATTGTAGTATCTCATATCCAACATCCCGAAGAGTCTCTCAAAATGTATCTGGGGTATGGCCTTCGTGAGTGGATCCGCAGTGTTGTCCTTCGTGTCAACTCTCCTGGCCCCGATCTCGCGGCGATCAACTATCTCCCGGATGAGGTGATACCGCCTCAGAATATGCATGGATCACTGATGGGACCTGGGTTCCTTAGCGAAAGCCACAGCTCCATTGTTATCACAATACAAAGGTATTGGATGCTCAATGGACGGAACCACTCCAAGTTCAGTTTTGAACTTCTTCATCCAGACAGCCTCTTTGGCAGCGATGTATTCAGCCTCCATCGTCGAGTCTGCCATGGTTTCCTGTTTCAAAATCTTCCAACAAACCGTCCCTCCTTTAAGGGTAAAGACAAATCCCGAGTGCGACTTAGAGTCGTCCTTATCACTTTGGAAGCTCGAATCGGTAAAGGACTCCACCTGGAGTTCTCCGTTACCATACACCAAGAACATCTCCGTAGTCCTTCTCAAGTACTTGAGAATGTTCTTCACAGCTATCCAGTGATTCTCTCCTGGATCTGCTTGATACCTACTCACTACACTTAGTGAGTATGCTACATTGGGTCCGGTACATAGTATCGCGTACATGATAGAGCCTACTGCCGAAGCATAGGGTATCCCTTGCATGCGAGCTCTCTCCAAATCAGTCTCAGGAGACATCTCTTTGGAGAGAGTGAGTCCTGAGATCATGGGAAAATTCCCACGCTTGGATTCTTCCATACTAAACCTCTTTAGTATGGTTTCAATGTACCTGGATTGGGACAATCCCAGTATCCGTTTAGATCTATCTCTATAGATCTTAATCCCCAAAATGCAAGAGGCATCACCTAGATCTTTCATTGAGAATCTTTGTGATAAGAAGAGCTTGACCGAGTGCAGCATAGGAACATCATTTCCTATCAAGAGTATGCATCCACGTAAAATACGAGGAAGACAACCTTACTCTCTGCCACTTTCTTGTATATACAAGGTTCATCTACGTTCTTGATGAAGTCAAACTCTTTGACTACTACATCAAAACAGATGTTCCAACTATGCGATGCCTGCTTTAACCCTTGAATTGATTTAAGTAGCTTGCACACCTTTCCGCTGCTCCCACTGTCTACGAAGCCGTCTGGCTGAGTCATATACACGCACTCCTCTAAATCACCATTTAGAAAGGTGGTCTTAACATCCATTTGCCAGATTTCGTAGTCATGGTATGCAGCAATGGCAAGTAGGATCCCGATGGACTTAAGCATAGCCACTGGAGAAAAGGTTTCGTCGTAATCCACACCTGGTCATTGACGAAAACCCTTTGCCACAAGTCTAGCTTTGAAAGTCTCAACTTTTCCATCTACACCAAGTTTCTTCTTAAAGATCCATTTTCTCCTAATTGGTTTTACCCCTTCAGGAGCAACTTCCAAAGTCCATACTTTGTTGGTGTACATGGATTCCATCTCAGTTCGCATTGCATCCGGCCATTTCACAGAGTCCCCACTTGTGATGGCCTGCTCGAAGCTAGTTAGGTCATCATCTTCCATGATGCAATCCTCGCTGCCAGCATCAATGAGAAAACCGTAGTATCTCTCAGGTGGATGAGGAACCCTACTAGATCGGCGGAGAGGCTGGGGTTCGTCGGGAACTATCGAATCCTCTGGTTCCAATAAATCATCAGTTGTAGTTTGTGCTGCTGGAACTTCTTCCAGCTCTACCTCTTCGCCACTAATTTGTTTTGCAAGAAATTACTTTTCTAAAAATGTGGCATGTTGAGAAACAAACACCTTTTACTCCTCACTGTGGTAGAAAAAATATCCATATGAATTCTTTGGATATCCCACAAACTTGCAGAGAACTGATCGTGCCTCGAGTTTGTCCAGATTTTGCCTTTTGACATTGGCCGGACAACCCCATATCTCAACTCGTTTAAAATATAGTCTCTTCCCACTCCATATCTCATATGGTGTGGTAGGTACAGATTTAGATGGAACTTCATTCAATAGGTATGCTGCTGTCTCAAGCGCATAACCCCAAAAGAAAATAGGCAACTCGGCAGTGCTCATCATAGAGCGCACCATATCTAATAGGGTGCGATTCCTCCGTTCCGATACACCGTTGTGCTGTGGTGTATACGGAGCAGTAAGCTGAGAGAGAATCCCATTCTCTTTTAGATAGTCTAGAAACTCATTGCTCAAGTATTCTCATCCTTGATCAGATCGAATGATCTTAATACTTTTACCCATTTGGTTCTCGACTTCATGCTTATATTATTTGAATTTCTCAAAAGCTTTAGACTTGTGTTTCAACAAGAACACATGTCCGTATCTTGAGAGATCGTCAGTGAATGTAATGAAGTACGAGGAACCATCCCTGGCATGTGTAGACATGGGACCGCATACATCACTTTGTATCAATCCCAAGAGTTCCTTAACTCTTTCTCCGTGTCCACTAAACGGAGTTTTGGTCATCTTGCCTTTGCGACATGACTGGGAAGTGTCATAAGATGAAAATTCGAACGGATTCAAATATCCATCCTTATGTAACTTAGCTAGTCGTGTCGTATTGATATGACCTAGTCTACAATGCCACAAGAAGGATTCGTTCATTTCTGAACTCTTCCTCTTATGTGTGTTTTGCACATTAAGAACTGTAGTTTGATTTAGAACGTATATGCCATTATTTAACTAGCCTGATCCATTCAACTTTTGATTCAGGAAGATGTTCATAACATTATCCTGTAGTACAAAATTTTATTCTTCTTTACTGAATAAAGAAACTGATATAAGATTGCATATCAGGGTCAGAATGTAATAGCATTCGTTCAGAATCAATATATTACCGTTTGGCAATACAAGGTGATATTCGCCAACTACTTTGGCTGCAACATATGCACAATTCCCTACTCTTACGGAATGATCACCCTCTCCCAGTTCTCTTCCTTTCTTTAGCCTATGTAACATATTACATAAGTGGGATCCAGATCTGGTATCTAATACCCATGACGTAGAGTGAACTGAGAAACAGTTCTCGATAACAAACACACCCGAAGAAGATGCATCAACATGCTTATTTTCGTTCGGGCAGCGTGAGAATCCGGATATTCCCCTATTTCTTGTTCTGTCTTATAACAATTATAAGTTGGAGCGGGACCAACGTTCCCCTGCTCAGTATAACAAGCGGGTTCTGTCAATACATCCATATTATTATCTTGATTAAGGCCTGACATGGTCGCTACCTGGAGAGAGAGAGAGAGAGAGAGAGAGAGAAGAAAAACGCTTTAGCGTATGCTCTTACAAGATTAGATTGGTTATTATCTTATCTAATCAGGATGGCTTCCACTGTTTTCATCAAATCTTCCTTAAAACTCTAGAAGGTAAGACTAGCCGGGATTAATTACACCTTACAAGTTCGCCAATGTTTCAGCCAGGTCAGTGTTGGTACTTTGAGGGAGGTTCCCCGTGCTTTCGCACGGACCTAATTAAAATAAACCTCGTTTTCCCAGAGGCATAACCACGTTAACACCTACTTGATCGGCTAATTGTCATGTGTAAAACTCTCACAGGAGTAACTCTTACTCGCAGTGGGTATCACGATCCAACTATCTCATAGAAGGTATGCAATCTCATTGCAAATTTCAACACTTGAACTTCCCGATAATGTTTTGCCCCTAGCGATTTATGACCTTGACGAGGTCAACAAACCATAAATCGCAAGTCAAGTTCAACCCGTACATTTCATGATTGAATTAAACCCACCCGCATGACCCTTGACAAGGTCAACAAGGCAGTACGACTACCCAAATCCAATCGCATCTCATACTTTAGCAGATAAACACTTATTAGCTACCGTACACTAGGCCTTGACTAAAGGGTTCCGGTAGCGCCCCGGCCATCGAATCGCGGCCAAAATGTGGAACAAAAATTTCTAAAACCGGCGCTACCGTTACCCGAAACCCGGATCGACCTTAAACCCTAAACTAGCAAACTAACTAAGAGTTAGAATCGTTATACCGAGTTGATCCGTGTCCTTCGGACTTCATTCCAAGCTCCTAGTGATCCTTTGGTGATGTTTGGTTGCCGGTCTTCCTCCATCTCCGATGATCCACCCGAGGGAAACGGTGCAGGCTCTAGCCTCGTCGAACGAGGCAACCGACGCTCCAAAGTCGCTAGTGATGGAGAGTGGGGTGTATGAAAGTGTCACTACAATTTCCTTTCATCCATGTTCTCCATGGAGAAACTCAAGAAGAAGATGAAATAGGTGATTAGGCTTTTGGCATGAACAAATAATTGGCTATGTATATTTGTTGAACTTGAGAGAGTGGGTTAATGTAATGCGTGTAAAAAAAATTGCCAAATGAATAAGAACCCCACCCCAAAATCATGGCCAGCCCCCCTCTTTCATTCCCAAAAAATCTCATGCCATTTTTCAATTAAACAAATCAAAGCCATGCTTTGCAACATGCTTTGACCCATGCCTATGCCACATCATCCCTTCCATCTCATTTATAAAACAAATGATTTTCCAAAAAGGGAAATCATATAAAAGAGGTGGCAACTTCTTCTAGAAGTTATTCCGTACAAAATACGGAATACTTCCCGGTACATGTACCGAAATACATATACGGGTATTCATACCAAAATATGAATAGCCGAGAGAGAAAACGAATAGTGAACAATAATACTAGAATACGTATATACAAATACATATATAAACTATTAAATCAAAACCCGATTTAATAATCCGGCTTAATCCTAAGCCGCTAGTATTATCAACCGTCCGATTAAAATCTGCGAAGCATGTGCGCAAATATAATCGGACACCTGTATGTATCAACATACCTCATGTACACCATATTGCCTGAACCGTGAAAACTCTCTGTGTGGGACTCTAAAGACTCGTCAATACGCTGGCAGTGGGTTCAACCACAAGTACGTTAGCGGCATTAGCTGTACGTAATGGCTACCCAGGTACTGAGCGAAAGGGAGGACGATGAGCAAACTCATCCTGAACCCCTACTGAGACAGTCAGTGACAATATCCGCACAGTCCGGTCTGTTCGTCTAAGAGTATCGCATATCGAGTCTAAGGGGGTGGATAAAGTCAGACCCCTAACAAGGCGATATTTTGTGTCGGTATGAAACCCCATCACCACCTGAGAAACTATCGATCCTGGATCGATAATTCTCGTCCACCGTGGCCACGGATTTATGGTGATGGCCATCCGTACACAACGCGACATCAACCCCCAATACCGGGAGAAACGAACCACCGACGATCCGATCACTGCCTCCATGTGGCTCGGGACTGTACCCAACTAAAACCTGTTTGCACGACTCCTTTGAGCCGTGGTAGGGTAGTAATCAAAGCACAGTGGGAACTCGCACGAGACAAATGACGATCTCAGGTCGACAGACTAACCTGTACACATGTTACTTGGGAACTGCTATCTGACAATAGGTATAATACCAACTAGCAGGTTCCCGGCGAGTTCGTCCAGTGTACTCATATCCTAATGAGCACCTTTATACTATCTTAGGTGAACAAACTAACACCAATGGCTTGTGAGACCTGACTACCGCCCCTCGTCGGGGTCTCGATCAGTATACACTAGTCTACACTGGAGTATCGATGCCCGGTCTCGATACTCCTATGACTACGGATATTTAAGGATATGCTTATAGACCCCAGCTCCCACATATATGATTGCCATCATAATGCTGGCAGTCAAGCATGAATCCTATGGGCTCTCTCAACTTGATAATAAAGACAAACCAGATAGCATATTATCATCTTGAGTAAGATTGTTTTATCGGTATAGGTTATGCCTCAATCATTATAATCATAAGTCCGCGACTATGATAATTGTCTTGAGGGCACTATAGCTAACAATCTCCCACTTGCACTTAAGGCCAATTATTGCGATGTCGCATACTCACAGCCCGTGTGATACCGAACACCCAACTTCTCTACTAATCAGTTTCGCAAAGCCTGTTTGTGAAAATGATTGCGTTCGAGAAATAGCCTCAGTGAGTGGATCCGCTCAAATGTTTCTTTCTATATCTCTCTTAATCTCAACTTCGCAGAGAAAACTATCTCCCGAAATGAGCAATACTTGTTTTAGAATTTGTCTGGATATCTGATGGGACCCAGTTCACAAATGAACTCCAAATCCAGCAAACTACTTAGACTGTATCGTCCACTGAATTTAATCAGTATCCTGAGCCTTGCCTTTCCTCAGTATCCGTTTGGACCACCTGTCCAACATACTGTCCCTCAAAGAGGGAATAAACTATAACTCTGATAGTCACTCTATCATCTAGGTCACCTTGGAAGCCTGATATGATAACCGTCTCCAGAAGGAGGCTGTCGTTACCATATCCCAAGAGCTTTCACTTATGTTCATAAACTGCTTCCCAATGTTTCTCCAGGATTGGATATGTCTATTGCAGCTAGTGCAAAAACAACATCTGGTGTGGTACTTGACATTTCATGATTAACTTAATTGCCTAAGCAAGTGATATGTTAATCATGTAGATCCCTCTCCCCTTTAGTCTGTAAGACACCTTTAGAGAGGTTGACTCCATTACCTGCAGGTTCACCACCATGCCAGGAGTCGTCCATTTAATGTCAAAGTACCCAGATTAGGATACTTCCCAAATCTAGATCCAAAACCATAGATCTAGTAACCAGAAAACCTGATATTGCATCCATATCCTGTGTGGAGAAACAACTGTGTAATAACCAAAGTATAACCGATCGTAGTAAAGGAATATCCTTTCCTATCAAGTGCATGTCATCCCAAATACCAGGACATCACACCCTACTACCTTCTTACCAGATCCATCTCCTATTCTGATGAGGTCAAGACCTATGACTTTCACATCAAAAAATAGATGATCTATTTCCGCTATACCTGCTTTAGTCTGTAAATAGACATAAGCTACTTGTCCTATATGCTTCCGCTGCTCCTACTGACTACAACAACCCTCTGGCAGATTCATATACACGTGCACTTCTAAAGCTAGTTTAGAACCATGCTATACTCATCCTCCTGCCAGGTCTTATAGTCTAGAACAGCAGCAATGGCAAGTCTGGGTAAAAAATAACCTCCCTGTCACCGTCTCTGAGAAGACCGAAGTACCTCTCGGGTGCCTGAGGTTACCCACCAAAATCTGCGGAGTGGCTAATGGAACGTCGAAACTAATCGAATCGTTAGGTTCTATTAAATCATCAGTGATCGTTTGTGGTTCTGGAATCACTTCCAGTTCTACCATACTCCCACTTTGTATTTTTCTAAAAAAATCCATTTTACTAAAACTGTGGAGAGTCAAGAACAATATAAATACTGATCTTACTGATGGTAAAAAGTTAACCCTCGTCAAAGCCCGGGATAACCCACAAACTTCCATTACTGAAACGTGCCTTGAGTTTATCCGGATTCTGGTTTTAAGCATCAGCCGGACAAGTCCCTATACCTTAACATCGTTAAGATATAAATTGATTCTTTATATATCTAATATAGAAACAAATGCACTAATCTAATTTGGAACCAGATTCAAAATCATGCAGCTGTCTCCAGTGCATATCAACCAAATGGAAAGAGGACAATCAACATTACTCATCTAGGAGTGCATCCATATATGAGTAACCTGGAAGAGAAGCAAGTTCTCAAAACCATCACTATCAACGGAATACCAAACACAAGTATCTACATCTTCGAATACTTCGAAGAATCCCGATACTTCTAATAAATGGTTCTCTACTTTATTCTTATATCTATAACTTCTCAAAATTTGAACCTTGCATTTCAACGAAATACTTGTCCAGAACTGGAGAAGTCAAAAGTAAACAGAATATAGTACGAGTACCAACCCCATTGTCCTAATGGACACTGGACAACATACAATACTTTGTATAAGTCCCTTGTGTTCAATAACTGAAACCCTGTGCGTTGTAGGTTGAAAAACTGTACTATGGTTAAGAAGAATTACACCGCTGTTGAATGCACCTTACCTAATCACCAGCTAATATAGGTAAATGTCATAGACATAATATCAAAAAGTTATATCTCACATTATAAAATAAATGTACAGATATATCAGTTTGAAATTGGTGCATAACAACGAATATTCAAAACTAAGTATTTGCCATTCGGCAAAATCTAGATGATTTACTCAAATATCACCAATTACAACGAATTCTGATATAAATATGATCTAATCACCCAATTCCCAATACCTTACTCCCACTCACCATCTATAATATCATACAGATGTGAGAAACTAATCTGGTAAATACATACCCTGGAGTTAGATTCTAATTGGGAAAACAGATTTCAATTAACATCGCACAGTCAGACTGAAACATGAAAATGTTTCAAAAGGGTGAACTGGTATTCCTAGTAACGCCTCTTCCACTATCCTGATTCACGACAATAACCATATACTTGTCTGCCCTCTCTGCAATCCCTTTATTTTGTCTTTACTTATTACGTTCTGTACACCTCTTTTACGCTAATTGGGTTTCTTCATTCCCTACCTTTCGGCACCAGCCTAAGGTTTGGAAGAAGACTATCCAATAAGCGTAATAGGTGTACTCTCCTAATCCTAGGATCCCTCGCAAGCTGAGAGAAGGTAAAGAGAAAAGACATCTGAATAATCCTATTCATTTTCTCCTGAACCAGAATCCTTCCTCGAAAAAGTTCCTTCGAGTTCGTATGTAACTATACGATCAATTTATCCAATGGAAGTGGATATCCATAGTGATACGGAGTGTTCTAGAGAAAAGCAAAGTGGATGTAGGAGTGGCAGGGGTATACACGACCTTTGTCGTGAATGATGGTGATCGCAACTTTCTTCGCCATTATTCTAATCCTTTTCTATGTCTTTACTTATAACCTTCTGAACACCACAGTTAAGCTTGTTGGTTTTCTTCCTTCCCTGCCGTTCGGCACCTGCCTATGGTCTGGCGGAAGACTATCCAATAAGCTCAATAGGTGTACCCTCTCCTAATCCTAAGAGCCCTCACAATCTGAGAGAAGGTAAAGAGAAAAGACAACCGAATAATCCTATTCTATCTCTCTAGAACCAGAATCCATCCTCGAGAAAGTTCCTTCGAGTTCCTATGTAACTATACGATGGATTTATCCAATGGAAGTGGATGTTCGTAGTGATACGAGGTGTTCTGGAGAAATGTAAAGGTGATATAGAAGTGGCAATGATGTATGCAACCCCGTGACATTCCAAAAGCCAAAGTGTTTTAAAGAAGGTTCGGTTAACATGGTTCATGAGTTTTAGTTTAGGGTCGGGTCATAGTCGTAGCCAGAGATAGAGAGAAGAAACACTCAGCGTGCACTCTAACCTAGATTAGAATGGTTAATCATTTTATCTAATCTGGATGGCTCCCACTGTTTCCTCGAATTCTCCTCCAAACCCAAAGGAGAATTAGTCGGAATCACCCGAGGAGTAATCCTACTCATCAGTGGGAATCAGGATCCAACTATCATCGCATAATAACTTGATGAAAGCCACTCAAGTAACCACACTCCAGAAGGTATGCGCAAGCCTGGCAAGTTTCCTAGATGTTTGAAACTCCCGATATGTGTTTTTACCCCTAGGACCCAAGTGACCTTGACTAATAATCAACAAATCAAAAGGTCCTAGTCAAGTTCAACCCGTCATTATCTTGATTGCATTAAACCCACCCGCACGACCCTTGACGAATAATCAACAAAGTCGTACGAATGTCCTAACCAATAAACATATCCGTACGACAAAAAAGTATTACAGAGCTACCGCACACTACGCCTCGGCGAATAGCAACGACAAACGTAGCACGAATACTAAGCAATACTAATCTGAAACGACGGAGGGCTACGGCTGGTTTTTGGCGAAAAACCTTTAACGTAATGAACTTGATATCGTTGAAGGAATCTAAGTGGTTTTATAAATATATAGTGGCGAAAACTTTTGCTAAAGAGGTCACTCCCGGTGAAGGGATCTCGGCTCTTTCCCCGTCGAATGGCGTGCAGGATATCCCAAACTGAATACCACGATGCAAAGCAAAAATAATCGACTGTAGTAAAGTTATTACGTTGACGCAAACTTTTACCCAAGGGGTCACTCCCGATGAAGAGATCTCGGCCCTTGCCTCGTCGAATGAGGTGCTGGATATTCATAACCGAATACCACTGTGCAAAGCAAAAGAGAACGTCTGTAATGTCAGTTTTTAAAAACTTGGTTCCAACAACATCATATATAAAGGTTTGTTTTATCCTTGCAATGATAAGAATCTATGCAGTCCCATCAATTAATCACACCAGAAAAGAACGAAAATAAAATGTATGTATATGCCATCCGCATTCCCCACTGCGTTCCGTCATCACTCGTTAGGTTACTTAACTAACGACAGAGCGGGGACTGGGCTAGCGCGGGTGCAAAACATATACAACATCTACTAGTATATATAAATATATATAACATTCGTGCCAGGCATAATATAAAGCAACATCATAGAAACATCACAGAAGCAACACAGAATGGTGGATAATCTGGAGCCCCGGGTTTCACTTGAGCCGCAAGTGAGACCCGGCGTTCCCTGTCGTGTGCATTGGCTGTGCAATGAAAACCTAGACCCTTACGAGCGCAGAAAGTTACTCGCCAAAACCAGAAGCGAGGCAGCCCCCTTCAACAACGTGAATGGACCACCCGGCACTTCACGGAATCCGGTAAGTTGAGCACTCCTCCTGGGTCAACCTATACCCCCTACGAGTGCAGCGAATAGCCCTCCAATTCTAGAGTAAGGTCCCCTGCGTCCCAACGCCATGAGATGCGGACCAGTTGCCCTCTAGAACCCGGCTCTTCGTGCACTCCACCGCGCGGTAATCCTTGTACAGAAAGGAAAATAATATATAAGGGTGACATCGACCTCAACCCGGTCGTGCCACAAAAGAATAATATACAAACTAGCAGTGACGGCAGCCTACATGTCGGACACTCGCCCCGCAATATCAAATGTACAAATGAAATAAAACTTTACTAACATTGCACCATTTCTATCCACCACGAAGATCCAACCAACATCACAGCACAACACAGAACATCAACGTGAATGTCACATTCGCAAACCCGTCTAAAAGAACATATAGCAGTTAGATAGGTTTACCGATCAAATGACATTCACGGTTGCAAATAGAAATGTATGTACTGTTAAACACACACTTAAAATATCGATCAACTAAATTCCAATTTGGCCCCAATAACAAAAACAACACTTCAATGAAACCTGGGCCAAAACAGGATATTACAAAAATCACAATTCCAAGTCAGGGGGCTAAAGGAAAAATTTCAAAGCCCGTTGCCACTAAATGGCCGCGGATCCGCCGCCAATAGTGGGTAAGTGCGGAGGTTCCGTGGCTCTTTAGAGGAATCAGAAGCCCAACTTTTTTCTGTACCCCTAAAATCGCCTGCACGGATTTTTAAGCCACTGGAAAATATTTTTTGAACACTTTTGAAAATCGGTAGAGAACAGAACAATGAAATCGTGATTTTGGAAATTTCCATTGACCGATCTTTCAAGCACGTTTAAACAAGCTAGTAAGGGGTTTAAAGGGTGGCTCTGATACCATGAAGGGTTCCGGCAGCTCCCCGGCCCTCGAAATGCGGCCAAAATGCGAAACAAAAATTTCTAAAACCGGCGCTACCGTTACCCGAAACCCGGATCGACCTTAAACTCTAAACTAGCAAACTAACTAAGAGTTAGAATCGTTATACCGAGTTGATCCTTGTCCTTCGGTCTTCATTCCAAGCTCCTAGTGATCCTTTGATGATGTTTGGTTGCCGGTCTTCCTCCATCTCCGATGATCCACCCGAGGGAAACGGTGCAGCCTCCAGCCATGTCGAACGAGGCAACCGACGCTCCAAAGTCGCTAGCGATGGAGAGTGGGGGTGTATGAAAGTGTCACTACAATTTCCTCTCATCCATGTGCTCTATGGAGGAACTCAAGAAGAAGATGAAAGAGGTGATTAGGCGTTTGGCATGAACAAAGAATTGGCTAAGTATATTTGTTGAACTTGAGAGAGTGGGCTAATGTAATGTGTGTAAAAAAAATTGCCAAATGAAAAAGAACCCCACCCCAAAATCATGGCCGGCCCCCCTCTCTTATTCCCAAAAAAGCTCATGCCATTTTTCAATTAAACAAATCAAAGCAAGGCTTTGCAACATGCTTTGACCCATACTTATGCCACATCATCCCTTCCACCTCATTTATAAAACAAATGATTTTCCAAAAAGGGAAATCATATAAATGAGGTGGAAACTTCTTCTAGAAGCTATTTCGTAAAAATACGGAATACTTCCCGGTACATGTACCGAAATACATATACGCGTATTCGTACCAAAATACGAATAGCCGAGAGAGAAAACGAATAGTGAACAATAATACTAGAATACGTATATACAAATACATATATAAATTATTAAATCAAAACCTGATTTAACAATCCGGATTAATCCTAAGCCGCTAGTATTATCAACCGTCCGATTAAAGTCTACGCAGCATGTGCACATATATATTCGGACACCTGTATGTATCAACATACCTCATGTACACCATATCGCCTGAACCGTGAAAACCCTCTATATGGGACTCTAAAGACTCGTCATTACGCTGGCAGTGGATTCAACCACAAGCACGTCAGCGACACTAGCTGTACGTAACGGCTAACCAGGTATTGAGCGAAAGGAAGGTCAACGAGCAAACTCATCCTGAACCCCTACTGAGCCTATCAGTGACAATATCCGCACAGTCCGGTTTGTTCGTCTAAGAGTATAGTAGATCGAGTCTAAGGGGGTGGATTAAGTCAGACCCCTAACAACGCGATATTTTGTGTCGGTATGAAACCCTAACACCACCTGAGAAACTATCGATCCTGGATCGATAATTCTCGTCCACCGTGGCCACGGATTTATGGTGATGGCCATCCGTACACAACGCGACATCAACCCCCAATACCGGGAGAGACGAATCCCCGACGATCCGATCACTGCCTCCATGTGGCTCGGGACTGTACCCAACTAAAACCTGTTTGCACGACTCTTTCGAGCCGTGGTAGGGTAGTAATCAAAGCACAGTGGGAACTCACATGAGACAAATGAAGATCTCAGGTCGACAGACTTGTTCCCCTCCGAATGGCAGCCAAGAAATGGGCGTCTTGCCTGAGATTCGGGGCAGATGCTATTTGGTTTTATCCGTCCACCTCTCCGAAGATGCCAAGTTGATTTATGGCACCGTGTATCGGAGGTTTAGACGGATGCGGCCGATGTAGCAGACTTCGTCAGATCCCCCCTTTCTTGAGGGGTTTTGATTGTGGGGACGCTCTTCCCTACAGGCGCAAGCCCCTGCAGTTAATTACGCTACCGCATGGGGGTAACCACTTTCTCCTTCTCCAGAATTTCACTTCGTGTCGTGTATGTATGTTTTGCTTGTGGTTGCCCGTGGATTGTATACAGAGACTAAGTGATGTCGTCGCCCGTAGGACGTGGATTAGTCCAAATCCGTATTTTCTTAGATTTGGTTTTGGGGTTTTGGTTTGAGGATACGTTAGCCATATTTGAGGCTAAGATCAAATCAAACGTTTGTTAAGGATACGTTAGTCTGATTTGAGACTAAGATCAACTCAACGGGACCGTTTAGATCCGACAAAAGAGCATTTGGGCTCTATTATTCCAGTTTAGGGACATAGCGGTCCGTTGCATGTATGGTCGGCGGGACCCATCACCTCTCTGACGACGTTGAAGGATTACAACGATAGGTGTCAGAGGAGTTCAGAGATGTACCCTTGAACCAAAGTTGATTGGGGGATCTATAGTCCAATTTGGGACTAAAGTCAGTTTGAAGGTTTAAGGATACGTTAGCCATATTTGAGGCTAAGATCAACTTAAAAGGGATCGTTTAGATCCGACAAAAGAGCATTTGGAGGCTCTATTGTTCCAGTTTAGGGACGTAGTGGTCCATTTCCAATTTAGGGACATGATTGTCCATTTCCAGTTTAGGGACATGGTGGTCCATTTCCTGTATGGCCGTCGGGACCCGTCACCTCTCTAACGTCGTTGAAGGATTACAACGATAGGTGTCAGAGGAGTTTAGAGATGTACCCTTGAACCGGATGTAAATTGATTTAAGAGAGCAGTCTTACTTAGTCAATTTAATTTGAGGACTTACGGCCATGATTGGGCTAAGTCCAGTTGAGAATATTCAAAGTTTTTAACTTTAGCCTATTAGGCCTGTGCTAGGGCTTTGCCCCTGTTTAATAATGCACTGCATTTTCTTTTGGCCTGCTTGGCCTTTTTGATTTGGGCTCTGTCCCTTTTAAATGATGCACAGCATCTGTTTTTGTTTGGGCTCTGCCCTTTTTTAAAATAATGCATTGCATTTTATTAGGCATGTTAGGCCTTTTTTAATTGGGCTTGGCCCTTCTGTAAATAATGCAGTGCATTAATCAAACTGACAGTGGCCATGTGGCCTGTCAGGCGCTTTGCGCCAATTAATGAGCGCAAGCGCATGTGGAGGTGACACGTGTCACGCTCGGGTGAGCGCAAGCGCAGTGCGCTGCGTTGTTGCGCTGCTGACACATGGCGCGCTCTGGTGAGTTGCGCCAATTTTAGACAGCAATGCTCTATCTTAAAAGCGCATAGCGCAAGTTGTTATAGAGCTGACACGTGGCGCTCTCTGGTGGCTTGCGCCAATTTCAGAGAGCAATGCTCTATCTTAAAAGCGCATAGCGCAAGTCGTTATGGAGCTGACACGTGGCGCTCTCTGGTGGCTTGCGCTAACCCAAGAGCGCAACAGTGCACATTTACAAGTGCAAGGCACTGTTTTAATATCTTGATCCAATTTTGGATTCAAGAAAAGAATCTTTAAGATTCCAGAACCGATGGTTCATAAAAAAGGCAATGCCTTTGTTATTATTTATTTATTTTATTGAAGATCCTTGATCTTGTTCTTAGATCAATAATCTATTCAGAAGAAGTTCTTCTTTTTAAAAGGTTTTACCTTCTTCTTTTTTTCTTCTTCTTGAGTTCTTCTCCAAATTCTTTTGAGTTCTCTCTCTGTTTCTGTCTCTGTTTTTCTCTCTGTGTTCTTGATGCATCTGTTTTTCTCCCTCCTCCCTTAGAATTGGGGTCTAGGGGCCTTTATATAGTGCCCATTAATTTGTTAAATTTGTTAAAGGGATCATTCTCTGAGTGATTTGGAGAATTTTCCCCACCGTTGGATCTTTGATCCAAGGGCTTATGTTTTACAGAAGACAATCTTCTTCTTTTAAGAAGAACAGAAGGATCTTACTGGAATTTTAATTCTGTTTGGCGCAAACGCACCAGCGCTTAACACGTGTCACGCAGCGCAGAGCGCAGCGCAACTGTGCTAGCGCAACTGCGCTGCCACGTGTCGTGCAGCACAGAGCGCAGCTCATTTGCGCTAGCGCAACTGTGCTGACACGTGTCGCGCAGCGCAACCGCGCTAGCGCAACTGCGCTGCCACGTGTCACGCAGCGCAGAGCGCAAGCCAGCTGAAGCGTTGCTTCTTTAATTTTTATTTTAAATAGAGCCTTGCTCTGATTGGGTGCGCTGTCCCCGGCGCAGTGCTCCCTGCGCTGGCGTGTCTGATTTTGACACGTGGCGCGTTGCGCGCAGCGCATGGAATCTGAAGCGTTGCTTCTTTATTTTAATTTCAATTTTCACTTTAATTTTCAAAACAGAGCCTTGCTCTGATTGGGGGAAACAGAAGCGTTTCTTCCTTTCCCGCCTTGGAATTTGAACAGAGCTTTGTTCTGATTGGGGTAAACAAATGGCCCCCACCGTTGCGCTTATGTTGCCTCCAAATGTGAGCGCAGCGGTGGCAGAATTCCAACCGTCGCGCCATCCCTTGGAAGTCGAAACGGCTCTTCAATGCCTATAAATAGGACCTTTGGTCCCTTAGATAGATTTTTATCTCTTCATAAGAATTTTGTTCTGAGCCCTGCTCTTTTGTTTAAGCACTTTTAAAAATTCAAACTCTAGAGAATTTTAGGTAAAAATTAATTTGGATTAAATTAAATCAATTTTAAGAGCCTTGCTCTCAATAGACCCCTGATCTAAAGAAAACCCATTTAAGGTTTCACTTAGCAGAGCTTTGCTCTAAGGGTTTCTAAAGAGAACTAAAGGGAACCTTATTAGAGTTCCATTAATAGAGTTCTGCTCTCTGAAAGATTTTTTCTTGTATATTCGTGATTCACCAATGGAGCTTTGCTCCTTCCAAATCATATAAAAGAACTCTTAAGAGTTTTTCGCATATCCTGGTGGTTAGAGATGACGTTCAATTTTCTAATGAATTATATTGTCTTGCTTAATCAGGCCGTCTGCTAATTTTGTTAGGTTTCTTTTACAGAAGTAATGGACGCACACATGTATGACCTTGACGAGATCATTTCTTACGGGGACATCCGCCGACTCGGCCGTTCTCAGAACCGAGAATTTACCAACGCCGAGTGTGCCGAAATCAAGAGCTCCTTCGACGCATACAACGGCCAACTGCTTCCTCGGCGCTCCCATCTCCTGAAGCTTATTGTGGGAGCAATTTGGGAAGAGCTTCCTCTATTCTGTACTGGCGTGCCACTTGGGGCATTGGATGCCGCCGAGGATAAGGTGCCCTCGGTGTACCTGATGAACTTAATCTTGAAGAGACGGCGATACAATCCTGTCGATCTCCTGCACCAGGCCTTCCAACAGTCTGCCATACCCGCTGCTTATTAGAGGGAGGAGGACATCAGTGGGGACCCCGACGCTTGTGCTCGTGAAAGAAAGCACACAAGGATGGTTCGCCAGGCTTGGAAAGTCTTAGATAAGGTTACTTCGAATTCCTTAACCCATGTCCCGGGTCTGAGGTTATACCGTTGTAAACATTTCAATAATGTTGTTGTTTATTGCCTTTAATGATGTAAAACTTTCCATGTATGAATGACAAATCTTTTGCCTCCTTCCTTTTATTTTCTGCTTTGTTACTGGCACATTCTGTAAATAAACATAGCCTGTAAGAGATATAGAACATTCTGTCTTGAACATCTTGGGTAGTAGTGATGGCTTAGGAAGCAGGTTCAGATCTGCTACCTATGGCTTTTCAACTTCATGAGCCGTGAGGGTCTCATAAAGACTTTTCTCCCTACGAGTCGAGAGGATCTCGTAGGTGTGTTTTCTCCTTAGGAACCGTGAGGGTTCCTAAGTGCGTTTTCTCTTGAGAGTCGTAAGGATCTTACAAGAGAATTTATCCTCTTACGAGTCGAGAGGACCCGTAAGCGGTTGTTTCCCTCCCTATCGAGATTCGACTTTGGAGAGTGAGACCCGTGGATAGTATGCAAGAGATCGTTTAGGGCCGACTTGCAGGATCCCAGTGCTTAGGAAACAAGTTTTTTTTTTTAATCCTTACCGCCTAAGGCTTTATCTCACGAGTCGAGACGAATCGAGCAGTTCTCTCAAAGACATCAATTTCCTCACGAGTCGAGACGAATCGAGCATTTCCCGCAAGAATATCCTAACGTCACAGTTAACCTCTGCTCTTTACGACAAAGGTCCGTTAGGGTCTGTGGTACTTAGGGTTTGTCCGTCGTACCGTCGCATCAGCTGATATATTCCTCGATAGGCAATCGTGCTGTTTGAGTATCCCTGCGACTGCCGTGTCTCTGATCCCTTCGGGGGCTGGACAAGACGTCTTCAAGTAATCCTCCAGGTAGTATTACCATCGAAAAGGCAAGTGTAGGGATATTCCATGTAACTTTTTACTTGAGGTTAGGCTCATTTTGGAGAGCCCCGATGAGTCATAACCACTCCGCGCTGGTGTGGGATGATCTCCTGTAACGCCTTGAAATTCGTTTAGGATGTTTTCTCGTTAATTAGCTATTGTGCGTGTTTTTCAAAAACGGATATCTTATTTATTTTTTTCCTTCTTGGATAGTGCTAAATTGTATTGTGAAGTGTTTATATAATTGTAGGGTTATTAATTATTTTAGTCATGTTACCCTAAGTTAGAAATTTTGTGTTAAGTGCATACATGCACACTTAGCCAATTTTGTGACTTAGGTTTTTTTTAGTGTAACATGTTAACCCTCTTCATTTGTTGCATGGTTGATAATTTATCCCCAGCATTTCAAAACAAGTCAAAACCCTTTTAAAATTCAAAAATTTCAATTAAAAAAATGAGGCATGGTGTTAGATAGGGAAGTTTGACCTTTTGACGCATTTTTCTTCTCTTCTCTCTCTTTTCTCTTCATTCAGAATTTCTGCAGAAATTCCAGCAGAAAAACTTTCCCCCATTTTCTCTTCTCTTTTCACTTCTCTTTAGATCCTCATTCAAACCCTACACAAATCTAACCTTTTTCCATCACAAAACCATGGTTTAATGGCTCATTTGAGGTGTTTGGTGACAAGACTGCATACTTGAGGCTAGATCTGGGGCTTTTGGTGTTTCTTAAGATCTTTTGAAGGTATTAACTCACCCTTAGCACCCCTTTTCCATAACTTGTAGTATTTCTAGCAATATATCACATTTTATGCATGTTTTGTGCTATATAAGGGGATTTAGTGAGGTTATGATAAAAATTAACTTTTTTTTGGCTTGATTAGCTTGGTAATGTGATATTAGTGTAGTTTTAGACTTGGGTTTGTTTCAGATTTCACAAATATACCCTAAACTATCATTTTAGTGCAAAAGTGTGATTTTTAACTTGAAATTGGGTTCTGTTGAATCTGCTTCTACCCGAGGTGTTTCAGAATAAAATTATATTTACTGTAGCTTGTGTAGGGGGTATAGAGTACACACACCAAACCCGGGAGCCCACCCCCCACCCAGGCCGCCGAAAAACTCATTCTGGCCGTAATTTGCGGCCAGATGGGAGAATGGTGGGTTGGGGTTTTGGTGGTTGGTGTCTGCTGATATATGGAATGTTATGGTATATATATTTTTGTAATATCAATTCTGTATAAAAATGTGGAGGTGAAAACCTATTTCTCGTATTTAAAATCTTCGCGACACACGTGATACGTGTGTGGGTTTGGGGTGTGCTGCGTATCGCAACGCGTCAGGTTAGCTTCAGGAGCATAATCACACGTTTTAGCGTATCGCGCACACGCGCGCTTGGTTTGCAACGCGGGTTTCTAGTTTGACCTTAATATCGCATTTTTGTAGATTTGAGCATATATGGGATATATTGTGTAATTCTAGGTTCGCAGGCGAGTGAGACGGACGCTGCGAAGAAGGGGAAGCAAGTCGTCGGCTACACTAAGCGCGAGACTTCGGTGAGTAGATTTAACATCTACGGTGATATCGCCCGCATGTAGTTATGCATCAGGGCTGATAGGACCTTATAGCTATATATTGCATTTACCAACATTGAATGTTCATGGATACTGTTGTTGCATACTGCATTCTCTGCTATATGTATGTAAACTTAGAATTGATAGAACACCGCACTATTACTAACGGTTCATGTTGCACGAGCACTAATCTGCTTGTTACACACACACCGTTAGTAATTGCCATGACACACTCACTGTAGAATTGCCATGATCATTATACTGTAGTTCATTTCACATATGATCTGAAATGATTTTCATAGAAATTGGAAGCCGCATGCTGTCTTGAAAACTGAAACTATCTTAAGAAAAGCGGTTTCTCCCTTGTACTTATATTATGACTTGATGTACATAGCACATCGTATTTGATTTACTCATTGGTGTTGGATTTTTATGTGATTTCTGGTTTTGAGGACCGTGGAATTATTTAAGAAATGATGCACTATTTGAAAACCCGGTTCCTCGTGATATGATATTTTGGTGCGTCCACCACGCGTTTTCTCGGTGCTGAGACGTGTGCTTGAAACCCGATTCGTGGAGTGGATGATCCGTTTGCGGGTTCGTGGTGGACCCGGTATGGTTCCCCTCGGCAAGATGATCGATGGACTTTGCCGATTGAGCCTGGAGGTGGACGAGTACCTACCAGTGATTGGTTGGACCTGGCGGTTATCCGGAGGATACTGACCAGAGTCGAGAGATGGATGCGGGATGATCCGTATTGCCGGGGCCGAGGGCCGATACCGCAGATGGAGCCCGTGGGCTGATCCGGACTTACGGAGCCCGATGTATGAGGATTTGCGTGTCGATGCTGGACACGAGTATTTTATGATATTTTGGGTGCCGATGTTGGGCACTCGTGATTCTCAGAGATTTACAGGATTTGAGGGCCGAGGAGAGTGTCGGCGCCTGAGTTTATTTGGGATTTGGGTGCAGTTTTGGGCACCGATTATTTTTTTCACGATTGATATTCTGTGTAGATGTTGTTTATCCCATGCTCAACAGTGATTATCATGTATCTCATCCTGTAGTTATTTTACCTGACAGAGCATTTGCAAGATTATTGCTCCTACTGCTTGTCGCATATAGATTTATCTGCTGGCATATGATAGCGTAGCGCAGTACGTGCATGCTCGTGATTACCTTTATATGTTATCTCTATTCACGAGTTGGCAACTCACCCCCGTTGTGCCACAGTATTTGCAGGTTTCCCCTCAGAGTAGTCGCGGTAGGCTGCCTTTTTGCATCTTTTGGCTACAGATACCACTACAGCTGGTGCGAGAGCTATTTTGCTATTAGGTGGGTTGTGGTATCTGGTTACTTATTTGTACACACTTTTGTATCTAGTATTCTCCATCTACCATATATGTACTGGACTTAGTGACAGTGTGAGGACGATGATGTATATTTTATTGTATTCTGTTGTCGAGCTCGTGGGAGCCGACTGTTATATATTGCAGTTTATTATTTTGTGATGTTTACTTATTGCTCATTCTTCGCTACGACGTCGTATATTACTCTTGTGGTGATGGTTTCCGCCGTTGGGCATGATTGTTCCCGTTGGGGATGCTTTATTTCTTTATATATCATTTCCACTTATATCCTGTTTTATACCCGATTTTCGGGGTTACTTTTACAAAGGAAATGCTAACAAAATTATTATAAGGACAATTAAATTTTAAAAAGAACTTTATTGAGCTATTAAGGTTTTCAAAATGTTTTAATTGAATGTTTTCAACACTCACTACTTTTAAATGGTTTTGATTTCTGGGTCCGGCTTACTTAGTCGCGTTACGCCTGTAGACGTTGCGTGGTTAAGTGCCGGTCACGAGTCGAAATATTCGGGTCGTGAAAAAGTTGGTATCAGAGCATAGGTTTTACCTTTCGGTGTGTAGGATGACCTGGTATGATGGAGTAGGTAGCTGAAGCAGAGTGGCGTAGCGTGCGTATGTTCCGCGGCATACTCATGACACGGTACTCCGCCAAAGCGACCTTAGGACTTATTGATTTAAATTCCCTCTTGGATATATGCATTCTTGCTATTCGATTTCTGCATCCTTATCGAATCCTATTTTCTTTTCAGCCAATATGCCGCCAAAAACTACGAGGGCGCAGAGAGCGGCCGCGAGGGCCGAGATTCGAGTTGACTCGTCCGAGACGAGGACTGATCCGGGTAGTACACTGGTTGTACCCGAGCAGGTTTTTCCTCCCTTGACAGATCAGATCGCCACGCTAGGGGCTGGTATGCATGGAGATACACTAGACGGTGGGATCCAGCATGCAGGAGATGCGCCAGATGATAGGATCGCTAGTTGAGACGCTTCGAGCGCAGCGAACAGAGGTAGCTCCACCCGTTACAGAGACCGCGATGGTACCTACCGTACAGCCAGTTGCCCTTGCAGCTACGGAGGTCATTATAGAATCGCTATCAGAGTTCATGAAGCTGAAGCCTCCGGTCTTCACAGGCACCGATGCAGCCGAGGACATACAGTCCTTCATTGATTGGATGGCTCGGATATGTCGTTCCCTCAGATGCGCAGATGCGAGATGGGTTGAGTTCTTGAGCTTTCGCCTGGATGGTCTTACGCAGAAATGGTGTGAATCAGTCGAGAAGGGCAGAGCAGCAGGTCTTCCTCATATGACCTGGACAGAGTTCGTGGCGCTATTCCTTGGCCGCTTTCTCCCACTGAGTGTCAGAGATGCTAGAGCACGCAGGTTCGAGTCCTTATGCCAGACTCCGGAGATGTCAGTGGCAGTGTATGATGTGCTGTTCACAGAGCTATCTATCTATGCCCCGTATCTAGTGGCTACCGAGGAGTTGCGAGTCAAGAGGTTTGTTCGAGGCTTGCTTACACCACTGTTCCTTGCGATCAGCGCGCAGCATTACGAGACATATGCAGCAGCGGTAGATGCAGCTCTATTAGTCGAGGAGCGCCTTGCTGAGACTTCGGTTGTTCTAGAGCCGAAGAGAGTTCGTACTGGTATTTCAGCACGGAGACAGACATTCAGACGCCGCGACAGGTATCGTTCAGGTACGAGGAGTGGCAGAGATTCGGGACGAGGCCAGATGTTTAGTTCGTATCCACGGGAGAGTCAGCAGTCGTCGCGAGGTTGCTATAGATGCGGCAGTCTATTTCACCTCGTCAGAGATTGTCCTGAGATACACCGGAGGGAGACAGCAGCACCGCACGTTACCTTACCACCTTCACCACCCCAGAGGGCGTTGCCTGTTGTTCCTACTATTACTCCGCGTCAGACTCATACATAGAGAGGTCGTGGGCGTGGAGGAGTTGCTCAGAGAGGATGGGATGACCGAGGAAGAGGACAGTCAGTCACAGGTGGAGGACTGGCGCGAGTTTTTGCTTTGACGCATCAGGACGCGCAAGCGTCCAATGCGGTGGTCTCAGGTATCCTTCCAGTATGTTCTGTTGATGCACATGTATTGTTCGATCCCGGGTCCACGCACTCGTACGTATCCACACACTTTATGCCGAGTTTGGGTAGAGAGCCGGCTTGCTTGATCAGCCGCTTGTTGTGACCACTCCTGTGGGAGAGTCGTTTGTTGCTAGGCACGTGTTCCGATACTGTACCGTCTGTATTGGCGAGAGAGAGTTGCCTGTCGACTTGATCCTTCTTGAGATGTTGGACTTCGACGTTCTTTTGGGCATGGATTGGTTAGCCACGTGCTATGCTTCTGTGGACTGCCGTGAGAAGACAGTTAGATTTTTTTTCACGGCGAGTCGATTTTTGTTGTGTTGGGGGACCATGGTGCCGCCCCTCACAGTGTGATTTCTTCTTTTCGCACTGGACAGCTTTTGAGGAAGGGATGTTACGGATTTCTTGCCTATGTTTGCGATACTAGAGCTACAGAGGTTCCTCTGGATCAAGTTCCTGTTGTTAGCGAGTTTCCTGATGTGTTCCCTGACGAGCTTCCTGGGCTACCGCCTGAGCGCGATATTTCTTTCTGTATTGATTTGGTTCCTGGCACGGGGCCTATTTCTATACCGCCTTATCGGATGGCCCCGGCGGAACTTCGAGAATTGAAGGGTCAGTTGCAAGATTTGCTGGACAAGGGACTTATTCGACCCAGTGTTTCTCCCTGGGGTGCTCCAGTCCTGTTCGTCAAAAAAAGGACGGCAGTTTGCGTCTGTGTATCGACTATCGCCAGCTGAACAGGGTTACAGTGCGGAACAGATATCCTTTGCCATGTATCGACGATTTGTTCGACCAGCTTCAGGGGGAAGGATACTTTTCAAGGGTCGATTTGCGATCAGGCTATCATCAGCTGCGGGTTCGACAGGAGGACATTCCTAGGACAGCTTTCCGCATGCGCTACGGCCATTACGAGTTTTTGGTGATGTCGTTCGAACTCACCAATGCGCCAGCAGCATTCATGGACTTGATGAACCGTATTTTCCGGCCGTATCTTGATCTGTTCATTATTGTATTCATTGAAGATATTCTGGTGTATTCTCGGAGTAGAGAGGAGCACGAGCACCACCAGCGGATTACACTGCAGACCTTGAGAGAGCATCAGCTTTTCGCCAAATTCTCCAAGTGTGCTTTCTCGCTGGACAGCTTAGACTTCTTGGGGCATGTGATTTCACGAGATGGTATATGTGTATACCCGAGGAAGATCGAGGCCGTTCGGAGTTGGCCCAGACCCACATCAGTTACGGAGATTCGCAGCTTTCTAGGGCTGGCCGGCTACTACTGGCGATTTGTGCAGGATTTCTCTCGCATTGCTACACCTTTGACCGGGTTGACCTGGAAGGGAGTTCGTTTCGTTTGGACGGAGGAGTGTGAGCATAGTTTTCAGCAGTTACAGGCTCTACTGTCTACGACGCCAGTATTATCATTGCCTTCAGGGTCAGGCGGATTTGTGGTATATTATGATGCTTCTCTAGTGGGGCTAGGGTGCGTATTGATGCAGCATGACAGGGTGATCGCGTATGCTTCGCGGCAATTGAAGAAACATGAACAGAACTACCCCACTCACGATTTGGAGATGGCTGCAGTGGTCTTTGCACTTAAGATCTGGCGACATTACCCATATGGCGAGTCGTGCCAGATATTCACTGATCACAATAGCTTAAAGTATATATTTCAGCAGCGAGACCTGAACCTCAGACAGCGCCGATGGATGGAGTTAGTGAAGGATTATGATTGCGAGATCTTGTACCACCCGGGCAGGGCTAATGTAGTGGCGGATGCTTTGAGCAGGAGGCCCGGGGGAAGTCTATCTTGTTTGAGCGCAGTACAGAGGCAGTCGTCGGCAGATTGGCAGATCTTATGCGACAGCCGGGTACAGTTCTAGTTCGCGCCGATCGGAGGAAATATTGCGTATGTTCGTGCATGCCCACAGTTGCTTGACCGTATACATGAGGCACAACACAGTGATGACCGATGTTCAGAGATCATGGCACAGATAGGTCAGGGCAGATTTTCCGAGTTTGTGATCGATGATCAGGGGATACTACGATTTCGGACCAGAATGTGCGTACCATATACTGAGGGACTGCGGCATGAGATTCTCGAGGAGGCACATCGATCGGTGTACAGTGTTCATCCAGGTTCCACCAAGATGTACCACGATATGAGAGATGTTTACTGGTGGGACGGGATGAAGAGGGACATTGCAGATTTCGTGTTGAGATGCCTGACTTGTCAGCAAGTCAAGGCTGAGCATCAGAGGCCCGCGGGAGAGCTACAGCCGTTGCCCATTCCGGAGTGGAAATGGGAACAGATTTCTATGGACTTCATTATGGGTCTACCCAGGACTAGTCGAGGGTATGACTCCATTTGGGTGATCGTGGATCGTTTGACGAAAGCGGCTCAGTTCCTACCGGTGAAGACGACTTTCGGATTTGCTCAGTATGCCCAGATTTACAATGATGAGATTGTACGATTGCATGGAGTTCCGACATATATCGTGTCCGACAGAGGCACCCTGTTTACCAGCCGACTATGGCAGAGGTTTCAGGAGGCTTTGGGCACCCGCTTGAGTTTCAGCACAGCATTTCATCCGCAGACCGACGGACAGTCAGAGCGGACTATTCAGACTCTCGAGGACATGCTCAGAGCATGCGTATTAGACTTAGGAGGTAGCTGGGATCATCATTTGCCCTTAGTAGAGTTCTCCTATAACAACAACTACCAGGAGACCATTCAGATGGCACCGTTTGAGGCTCTTTATTGGAGGAGATGCAGATCGCCCGCCTATTGGACAGAGCTCAGTGAGAGCAGTATCTTAGGGCCACAGATTGTTGTGGAGACGACCGTGAAGATCCAGTTGATTCATGATAGGATGAGAGCAGCCCAGAGTAGGCAGAGATCTTATGCCAACCGTCGTCGGCGTAGACTTGAGTTTTCTGTTGGTGATCATGTTTTCTTGAGGGTCTCCCCAATGAAAGGTGTGATGAGATTTGGGAAGAAGGTTAAACTTAGTCCCAGATATGTGGGCCCCTTCGAGATCCTCGAGCGTATTGGTGCGGTTGCGTATCGTTTAGCCCTTCCGCCCAGTTTTCCAGATGTGCACCCCGTATTTCACGTTTCGGTGCTCCGCAAGTATCTTTATGATCCTTCGCATGCGACTCAGCACCCGACGATCCAGCTTGAGCGCGACCTTTCCTATATAGAGCAGCCGGTGATGTTCTTGGATCGATAAGTGAAGAAATTGAGATCGAAAGAGATAACGTCCGTCAAGGTACTTTGGCGTGGTCCGAGCAGCGAGGAGGTCACTTGGTAGACCGAGAGCGAGATGAGGAAGAGGAATCCCCGTCTTTTTGAAGGTACGTATAGTTAGATTTTTAAATTCGGGGACCGAATTTCTTTAAAGGGGGTAGATTGTAACGCCTTGAAATTCGTTTAGGATGTTTTCTCGTTTATTTGCTAGTGTGCGTGTTTTTCAAAAACGGATATCTTATTTTTTTCCTTCTTGGTTAGTGCTAAATTGTATTGTGAAGTGTTTATATAATTGTAGGGTTATTAATTATTTTAGTCATGTTACCCTAAGTGAGAAATTTTGTGTTAAGTGCATACATGCACACTTAGCCAATTTTGTGACTTAGGTTCTTTTTTAGTGTAACATGTTAACCCTCTTCATTTGTTGCATGGTTGATAATTTATCCCCACCATTTCAAAACAAGTCAAAACCCTTTTAAAATTCAAAAATTTCAATTAAACAAATAAGGCATGGTGTTAGGTAGGGAAGTTTGACCTTTTGACCCATTTTTCTTCTCTTTTCTCTCTTTTCTCATCATTCAAAATTTCTGCAGAAATTCCAGCAGAAAAACCCTCATTTTTCCCAATTTTCTCTTCTCTTTTCACTTCTCTTTAGATCCTCATTCAAACCCTACACAAATCTAACCTTTTTCCTTCACAAAACCTTGGTTTAATGGCTCATTTGAGGTGTTTGGTGGCAAGACTGCATACTTGAGGCTAGATCTGGGGATTTTGGTGTTTCTTAAGATCTTTTGAAGGTATTATCTCACCCTTAGCACCCCTTTTCCATAACTTGTAGTATTTCTAGCAAAATATCACATTTTATGCATGTTTTGTGCTATATAAGGGGATTTAGTGAGGTTATGATAAAAATCAACTTTTTATGGCTTGATAAGCTTGGTAATGTGATATTAGTGTAGTTTTAGACTTGGGTTTGTTTCAGATTTCACAAATATACCTTAAAGTATCATTTTAGTGCAAAAGTGTGATTTTTAACTTGAAATTGGGTTCTGTTGAATCTGCTTCTACCCGGGGTGTTTCAGAATAAAATTGTATTTATTGTAGCTTGTGTAGGGGGTATAGAGTACACACACCAAACCCGGGAGCCCACCCCCCTACCCAGGACGCCGAAAAACACATTCTGGCCGCAATTTGCGGCCAGATGGGAGAATAGTGTTTTGGGGTTTTGATGGTTGGTGTTTGCTGATATATGGGGTGTTATGGTATATATATTTTTGTAATATCAATTCTGTATAAAAATCTGGTGGTGAAAACCTATTTCTCGTATTTTAAATGTTCGCGACACACGTGATACGTGTGTGGGTTTGTGGTGTGCTGCGTATCGCAACGCATCAGGTTTGCTTCAGGAGCGTAATCACACGTTTTAGCGTATCGCGCACACGCGCGCTTGGTTTGCAATACGGGTTTCTAGTTTGACCTTAATATCGCGTTTTTGTAGATTTGAGCTTATATGTGATATATTGTGTAATTCTAGGTTCGCAGGCGAGTGAGACGGACGCTGCGAAGAAGGGGAAGCAAGTCGTCGGCTACACATAGCATGAGACTTCGGTGAGTAGATTTAACATCTACGGGAATATCGTCCGCATGGCGTTATGCGTCAGGGCTGATAGGACCTTATAGCTATATATTGCAATTACCTACATTGACTGTTCATGGATAGTGTTGTTGCATACTGCATTCCCTGCTATATGTATGTAAACTTAGAATTGATAGAACACCGCACTATTACTAACGGTTCATGTTGCACGAGCACTAATCTGCATGTTACACACAAACCGTTAGTAATTGCCATGACACACTCACTGTAGAATTTCCATGATCATTATACTGTAGTTCATTTCACAAATGATCCGATATGATTTTCATAGAAATTGGAAGACGCATGTTGTCTTGAAAACTGAAACTATCTTAAGAAAAGCGGTTTCTCCGTTGTACCTATATTATGACTTGATGTACATAGCACATCGTATTTGATTTACTTATTGGTGTTGGATTTTTATGTGATTTCTGGTTTTGAGGACCGTGGAATTATTTAAGAAAAGATGCACTATTTGAAAACCCGGTTCCTCGTGATATAATATTTTGGTGTGTCCACCACGCGTTTTCTCGGTGCTGAGACGTGTGCTTCAAACCCGATTTATGGAGTGTATGATCCGTTTGCGGGTTCGTGGTGGACCCGGTATGGTTCCCCTCGACAAGATGATCGATGCACTTTACCGATTGAGCCTGGAGGTGGGCGAGTACCTACCGGTGATTGGTTGGACCTGGCGGTTATCCGGAGGATACTGACCAGAGTCGAGAGATTGATGCGGGATGATCCGTACTGCCGGGGCCGAGGGCCGATACCGCAGACGGAGCCCGTGGGATGATCTGGACTTACGAAGCCCGATGTATGAGGATTTGTGTGTCGATGCTGGATACGAGTATTTTATGATATTTTGGGTGCCGATGTTGGGCACTCGTGATTTTCAGAGATTTACAGGATTTGAGGGCCGAGGAGAGTGCCGGCGCCTGAGTTTATTTAGGATTTGGTTGCAGTTTTGGGCACCGATTATTTTTTTCACGATTGATATTCCGTGTAGATGTTGTTTATCCCATGCTCAGCAGTGATTATCATGTATCTCATCCTGTAGTTATTTTACCTGACAGAGCATTTGCATGATTATTGCACCTACTGCTTGTCGCATATAGATTTACCTGCTGGCATATGATAGCGTAGCGCAGTACGTGCATGCTCGTGATTACCTTTATATGTTATCTCTATTCACGAGTTGGCAACTCACCCCCGTTGTGCCACAATATTTGCAGGTTTCCCCTCAGAGTAGTCGCGGTAGACCGCCTTTTTACATCTTTTGGCTATAGATACCACTACAGCTGGTGCGAGAGCTATTTTGCCGTTATGTGGGTTGTGGTATCTGGTTACTTATTTGTACACACTTTTGTATCTAGTATTCTCCATCTACCATATATGTTCTGGACTTAGTGACAGTGTGAGGACGATGATGTATATTTTTTTGTATTCTGGTGTCGAGCTCGTGGGAGCCGACTGTTATATACTGCAGTTTATTATTTTGTGATGTTTACTTATTGCTCATTCTTCGCTACGGCGTTGTATATTACTCTTGTGGTGATGGTTTCCGCCGTTGGGCGTGATTGTTCCCGTTGGGGATGCTTTATTTCTTTAAATATCATTTCCACTTATATCCTATTTTATACCCGATTTTCGGGGTTACTTTTACAAAGGAAATGCTGCCAAAATTATTATAAGGATAATTAAATTTTAAAAAGAACTTTATTGAGCTATTAAGGTTTTCTAAATGTTTTAATTGAATGTTTTCAACCCTCACTACTTTTAAATGGTTTTGATTTCTGGGTTCGGCTTACTTAGTCGCGTTATGCCTGTAGACGTTGCGTGGTAAGTGCCGGTCACGAGTCGAAATATTCGGGTCGTGACATTTCCGATAGTCTTTTAGGTTTTATGTGAGTTGCCGTCAAGACCCTGGAGCTAGGAATTTGGCCTTCACTTCCTTTGCTGGCATTGCGTCTGCTGTATCGAGGCGAATGTCGCGGTTGTCTCTAGGTTGTTGGTGAACCGTCGAGGTTTGGAACTAGGGACTGTACCGTGGCTCCTCTATTTGATGATGTCGCGTCTGCTGTGTCGAGACGAACATCGAGATGGTAACCATTCCGCACTGGTGTGAAATGATCTCCAGTTGTCTTTCAGGCTTTATATGACTTGCCGCTAAGACCATGAAGCTAGGAATTTGGCCTTCGCTTCGTTTGCTTTGTCATGTCCGAATCCTGTTGGAGGAAGGACACTGTTGTTAACATTGCGTCTGCTGTAACGAGACGAATGCTGAGGTGGTAACCATTCCGCACTAGTGTGAAATGATATCCGGTTGTCTTTCAGACTTTATATGACTTGCCGCTAAGACCTTGAAGCTAGGAATTTGGCCTTCGCTTCGTTTGCTTTGTCATGTCCGAATCCTGTTGGAGGAAGGACACTGTTGTTAACATTGTGTCTGCTGTAACGAGACGAATGCTGAGGTGGAGCTAAGATTTTGTCGTCACTCCGCATTGTTTCAACCATGGGGTCTTTCATTGACGTTGTATTTGCGTCTTGCTGGACTGCGAAGGAACGCCGTTGTTGACATCTCGTCTGCTGTATCGAGACGAATGCTGAGGTGGAGCTGGGATTTTTCCGTCGCTCTGTTTTGTTTTGACCGTGAGGTCTTTCATTGACGTTGTATCTGCATCCTGCTGGACTGCGAAGGAACGCCGTTGTTGACATCTCGTCTGCTGTATCGAGACGAATGCTGAGGTGAAGCTGGGGTTTTGCCGTCGCTCCGCTTTGTTTCGACCATGGGCTCTTTCGTTGACATTGCACCTGCATCCTGCTGGACTGCGGAGGAACGCCGTTGTCGGTGATCTCTAAGTTTTCGATATTGACGTCGGGACCCTGAAGCTAGGGACCTTCCTTTGCTTGGTTTGTTGACATTGTGTCTGTAATATTGCAACAAATGTCGAGGTTGTCTCTAGGTTGTCTATGAACCGTCGAGATTTGGAACTAGGGACTTTGCCATGGCTCCGTTGTTGGTGTTGCGTCCGTGCCCTGCTGGAATAAGGAGGAACGCTGTTGTTGGTCCTCTGGGATGCAGATGTGACCTTCGAGACTTGGCTCTCTTTCTAATGGAGCCTGATGGGATGACATGGTTCCCTCTTTGTTTGTGCCCCTGGATTGTATACAGGGATTGCTGTGATATCTCCTGTAGGGCAGCAGTTTCATTCATTTTTTTTATTATTATTTTCTTTCCGCGATGCTCTATCATTTCAGCTTTATCTCGCGAAAGTCGCAATTGCCCCATCATTTCAGCCATTTTTCTCGGTACCCAATCATTTCGGCTGTTTATTTTATTTTTACTCGCTGCTTTTTATTGTGAGTTGCCCAATCATTTCGGCTGTTTTGGTTTTTTATTATTTTTTTATTTTACTCGCTTCTTTTTATTGCGAGTTGCCCAATCATTTCGGCTGTTTTTTTTTAATTTTTTTTAATTTACTCGCTGCTTTTTATTGCAATTTGCCCAATCATTTCGGCTGTTTTGTATGCATGTATGGCTTGCTGTTTTTTTTATCGCGAGTGTGGACCTTGGAATCTGGTGCCAATCTCAACATCAGCATCGCTACAAATGGAATATTGCCAGGAGCGAATCATCATTTGCTTTGAAAGGGCTTGGAATTTGATACCAGTTTAGGCATCAGCATCGCTACAACTGGGATATTGCCAGGAGCGAATCATCATTTGCCTCTGTCGATGTCGAACAAAGGTGGCTTAGCGAACAGGGTTAGGATCCCGTCGACTAACGCTTTTGACTTCAAAGGCCGTAAGAGTCTCACAAAGGTATTTCTCCCTATAAGTCGTGAGGATCTCGTAGGTGTGTTTTCTCCTTAGGGATCATGAGGATTCCTAAGTGTATATTCCCCTGTAAGTCGTATGGATCTTACAAAAGGGTTTTCTCATTATAAATCGAGAGGACTTACAAGGGTTGTTCACCGTATGGACATATCCCCAGTCACGGGTGGGACTTGGTTAGGGAAATGTTTATTTGCACCCGTGGATTGTATACAAGGGTCAGTACTGAGCCCCTTGTAGGGCAATATCAAAGATTGTGGGAGTTGCTTAAAAACATGTTCAGGTCCCTGTAACTTATGACTTTCAAATCTTATGAGCCGTGAGGGTCCCATAAGAGAGTTCTCCTTACGAGTCGTGAGGATATCGAAGTGTAATTTCTCCTTAGGAATCGTGAGGATCCCTAAGTGTGTGGCTCCTTTGTGAGTCATAAGGATCTTACGTAGGTGGTCTCTCCTTACAAGGTCGAGAGGACCCTGTAAGTGTCTTTTAACGAGGTTGCGCCCTTTCGGGTTTTCACAAACACTCGCCGGTAGCCCTGCTGTTTTTACTCACGGAGCCTTTCGGGTTTACATCCGTGCCCATTTCGCTTATGGACATACCGTTTTTTATCCTTTTTTTTCCTTTTTTTTTCTAACGAGGTCGCGCCCTTTCGGGTTTTCACGAACACTCGCCGGTAGCCCTGCTGTTTTTACTCACGGAGCCTTTTCGGGTTTTAATCCGTGCCCATTTTGCTTATGGACATACCGTTTTTTTTTATATTATTTTTATTCTCTTTTTTTTTATCTCGTCAGCCTGAGGATGTTGCGGTAGTAGTTTAAAGACGTTTCGATCATTAGCTATTTTTAGGACGTGGTGGTCCGTCATTAGTTTATGGACGTTTCGGTCCGTCATTAGTTTAAGGAAGTTTCGGTCCGTCATCGCCGTTTTTGAGGCGAATCTCTAGTTTACCGACTTTTCGGTCTATAGGGCTTTCCCTATGAATGAGCATGATGCCCCAGGCGTATCCATCTTCCTCGGAGCGTGCGGTTGTGGCGGGCTTACCTTCCAGTTTTCGGAGATGACGAACTTGCCCTGTTGGTATTGGTCTTCAACCCAGTTTTTGAAGACGTGGCAATCCTCAATCAGGTGACTTACCGTTTGGTGGTAAGGGCAATAATTGAGATTGTTGACATCGCCTGGCCGCAACGGACGTTTTGGACTCGGCAGATTGATGAGTCTGTCGCTCACTGCCAGCTCGAATAGTCTCCTTGTTTTATCTTGAAGAAACAAGTAAGGACGACCTATCTTCTCTCGAGGGATATGCGTGGACGCATATTTTTGTGACGAACAACCGGTCTAAGGCCACTCGATTGTTGTTGAGTGTTGGCGACGAAGGGCGTTTTTCCCTTTCCTTTATCCTTTTTGTTCGCTCCGTTGTTTGTGGGTCCGAGATTCTCTCTGGGTATCGTGCAATTGTACGGCTGAATGCTCTCGCAATTCCTTAATTCTTCAGAGATAGGCTCCCTGAAGAGAGGGCCGAGGGCTGCTTTTTCGTCGGAATCTCTCCCGAAGGTGAGAACTCGTGATCCCCCGGGATCATCCCTATGACAATTGCCGACAACACTTTTATGCTCATCTGTCTCATTCTTCTGCTTTCTACGAGCTTCTTGCTTTGTCCTGCTGATGTGTTGCCTGTGAGCGACATACCCTTGCCACCAACACTTAAAGGAGCCGCAGTCTTCAGTGGGATGTGTGATCTTCTGATGATATAAGCAGAAGTTAGGATGCAACTCTACTCCACCGACAGTGTTTTCATCAGAGGGTGGTAGCTTCATTCCCATTGATATAGCTTTAGCAAACCTTTTCCTCATCTTGAATTTGTTTTTATCAGCAGTGGATGTCTTTTGATTTGACGGGAGTTCCTCGACTCTTTCGTCTAATCGGCGGTGTTTGGCTCATTCCAGTATGGCCATCTCACGCTCTTGATTGGCTTTAACTTTCAGACGAATCTCATTCAGGAAGGCATCGATCATCTCGTCTGACGGCCGCAGAATTTCTGGTTCAGGGTCCGCTCTCGGTTTCTTGGCGCAAGGAGCCTCTTCATCATCTATCAATGAGTGAGAGATCACATGACAACTAGCTACGTGGTCTTTGGATTCGTATGATGAGTCTTCTCTATCATTTTCGACCTCAACAAAAGAACAAGCTGCCCTCGGCGTGTCCATCTTCTTTGAAGTGTGCGGCTGTGGTGGGTTTACTTTCCACTTTTCAGACAGCGTGAACTTGCCTTGTAGGTACTGATCCTCGATCCATCCCTTAAAGACGAAATAGTCCTCGATCGGGTGACTTACCGTGTGGTGGTAAGGGCAATAATCGGGATTATTGAGAACGCCTGGCTGCAATAGACATTTTGGACTCGACAAATTGATGAGTCCGTTGCGTGTGGCAAGCTCGAACAGTTTCCTTGTTTTATTTTAAGGAAACGAGTAAGGACGTCCCAGTCTCTCCTCGAGGGATGGGCATGGACGCACGTTGTTTTGGTGAGCAACCGGCTTTGATTTGCTCGGCTGTTGTTGAGTATTGGCGACGACGATCGCTTTTCCTTTCCGCTTCTCATTTCGAGAGTCCGGTTTTGGAGGAGACGGTCCATGGCCCATCTGGTCCATTTGGGCTAATTTGTCGATCAAGGCCTGGAAAGTGGTCGGCCTGAAGAACATCATGAATTGGAATATTGTTGCCTACGGATCGAGAGTGCCCACGAAGATGCCCACCGCTGGCACTTCTTCGATACGTTGTTCGCATTTCGACCATAGGTTCCGCCATCGTGTTGCATATTGGACCCACGTTTCGCCCGGCCTTATCCTGGCATTGATCAGTGCTGTTATTGGGGTGCGTCCATTAGCACTCGCGAATCTTTGTGTAACAGTAGCTCCATCTCCGCAAATGTTTTGACAGAGTCATTAGGTAGCTCCGAATACCATTCAAAGGTTGTTTCTGCTAAGCTGCCGACGAATTGTTGAATCAACAATTTGTCATTGCCTCCAGTATTGCCGCATAAGGCCCTGAACTGAGCGACATGCTGATGTGGATTCCCTGTCCCCTTGTACACATGGAATTTAGGGATCGTATATCCCGGCGGGTAACTGATTTGGTCATACCATCCCGGGTAGGGTCGTCCGGTTCTAGAAATTTGCCCAGCCGCCTCATTCGCCTGATTACCTCGTATTTGCTAAGCTATATAGTCATCCAGTGCGGCCTTGGAAATGGTTTCTTCCATGGCTGCTGAAAGAGACGGAGGAGGATTAGATACCTCCCCTCCGTTGTCTCCAACAATGATCGGAGGGTCTTCAGCCGGAGGATCCGGCTGTAACATCATCCCTATCATATCTTGGAAGAGGAGCGCCATTTGTTTTATGATAGCCGCTTGCTCTGCGGCTTCTTTGTCCCTTTTTTCGAGGACTCTGCGTAGGTAGTCAGCATCAGTTTCTTGTTCGTGACGATGCCTACGAGCTTTCTTTTGGCCCGGTAAGTGCGGCCATAGCAGTCATCATCTCTTAAAGCTTCTGTTGCTGTTCTTGAGCTTTCGTCACGGATCGGGGGAGTGGTCGGTGACCCGTCGTAGCGCGGCTGTCCTCTTTCTCGGATGCCATATAGACAGTGTGCACTACCATGCCCCCAGACTTTAGGTGTTTGTGCTCAGCGCGTTTACGGTTCGCCATGTTCACAGGGGCTTTTTGCGGCATCCTATTCTTTTGAGTGGTTGAAGTTGAGGGGTCGTTGAAGTGGGCACCCAAGTAGCTGTTGCTTTTTGTGGTTTGACGGAGTAACCCTTCTCCTGTCGAACCTTCATATTTTTCTGTTGGCGGAGATAGTCTTGATCAATCACTGACACCTGGACCTGTCACCAGACCTTGTAAATTTTAGAAGACGGCCGTTGAGGGGGCTGCTCCAGCTTCTTCTCTGGAGTATTCTCCACAGGTGAAGGAGTTCGCTTCAGCACCGCAGTAGGAGAGTTTCTGCGCACCGTGTTCAGCAATTCAGAGCTGTTCCCGGTTGGAACAGCAGCAACGATCCCCACCGTTGGAGCTGGCGGAGTTATCCCAGAGGGGGAGTTGCCCACAGCCTTTCTCACTCGGCGCCAGTGGCGACGTCAAGCATGTCGTGCGGATGAGATCACCTCCGTTGTTGGAAAAGCTTCTTCATTCCCCCTGTTTTGAGGAGAGACTGTTATTGTTGCTAGCCTGTCGAAGACTGACACCCATTGAGAAGAAATGTCTAATCTGTCAAAGACAGACCTCCGGGCAGGGGAAGCAGCTTTGAGGACCTTGCCTGGAGCAGCAACCGGAATGGCCAGCCTTGTAGAAATTGACTTCTTGGAAGGAGGAGCCTTTCCAATGATTTCGTCCGCTTGAGCCGGTGTAACATTTCAAAAAGATAAAATATTAATTTTGGGAATTTTTATAATTTAATATTATTTTATTGAATATTTTAATATTTTGGTATTATTAAATACAAATAAATAGGAAAAATGTTAGAAAAATTATGGAAAATTCTAAAATAGGGTAAATCAAAGAATTATACCGTTTCTAAGTTTAATTGACCAGTTATATGCTTAATTAGTGCTAATCGCGATTAAAAATCGCTAATCGGATTTTTGGCAATTTTGTGCAAAACATGCACATATCACTTTTTCACACTTGTGTTACATTTTTATTGCCATGGTTTGTTTTGGGTTACTATTTGAGTGAGAAGGGGGTTTAAAGAAAAAGAAAAGAAAAGAGAAAAGAATTGAGTAGTAGGTGAGAGAGAGAGAGGGGTATGGGCTCATTTGACTTAAACACTTAGCCATTTCTCCTCCATTTTCAACACTCATTTCACTCTCCCTCTCCCTTGCTGCTGCTGCTTCTCCTTCACCTCACCTCCTTACTTCAATGCCCCAAATCATCTCACAAACTACACCAAAACCACACACTCATTTCATTAAATGTGTGCACAATCCCTAGATCTACACATGGAGCTAAAGAAGCAAGGATTTTGGCCACTAGGGGCAACTCAAGAAAATTCTTGAGTTGCCAAATGAGGTAAATTCTGGACCATTAGCTTAATTCTAGCTTTTCCCTTAACCCCATGTTAAGATTAAATCGATATTGTGTGATATTATGGACTTGATGAAAACCTAGTTAGGGTTTAAGAGAAACTTGTGTTGTATTGGGAAATTAAGCTCAGTTGAGGTTATATAAACACCATAGTGCCTAAATTGAGACCCTAACCTGAAGCCTAAAACCAGAATACGGATTTTAGAAACCGATATCGGAAAATTTGTGAAGTTTGTGAAGGTTATTTGGGATCTGCTATCACCCGGGACATCCTAAAATAAAATTGAGTGGACAATGACATGTGCAGGCACCCAGGAAGCTACCACCAAGACCCCAGCCCTAACTCCCTTACCCGGCCGCCAATTAATCCTAATTGGCCGCAATTTGCATCCTGGGTCCCACCATTTTGGCTCGTATTGGTTCTGTAGCTCCTACATGTTTATGTTAGGCCCCTGGTATATATAGATTTGTATAAAGTGACCTAGGGTGAAATCTGGGACATATTTCCTAAGTTGCTGTTTTGGATTCGTGTTTCCGTATTCCGTATTTTTAAGTCTCAAATTGTGTCTTGTGTTTTACCTCGACTATTTGGCGTTTATACGACGATATAGAGGATTTATTGATGGTTTTGAAGGTGTGCCATAGGTTCTCACCTATAGGCCCCTTATCGTATCGTTTTGGATTTCGTGTGCCGTTTTAGCTTTGATTTGGTTTTAATGCGCATATACGATATTTTGATGTGTAGGTACCCTATGAAGACTACGGGACGACGAGCAAACGCGTGGTGACATCGAAAGATGGAGACACAAGGTGAGTAGATTGTATCTACATGGGGAAGTCGGGTGGATGGCGTATAGCACCCCCGCAGTCCGTAGATAGTATACTATGTAGTTTATTTACGTGTTAGTTATAGTGTGTTATGGTTAGTTAGAGATAGAAATAACTAGCGTAGTTCCTAGTTGCGAGCTCTAGGATAGAGGTACACCAGCACGCACAACCTTGCATATTCATTATACTTGCACTGTGTTTGATGATATGGGATTATTTTGGAGATGAGTCGATGATGTGGGCTTTGTGCCGCGAGATCGGTGATTTGATATGATTCATATTTGGGATATGACTTGTGATTCTTGCGGGCTTGGGATGTGTGTTTACCCCCGCATGCATACTTTATTGATGGTATCGATTTGTACTGGACATAGAGTAGTACCCTAGATTATATGATCTGATGATAGTGATACCTGTTATGTGATGAGATAGTGAGATGTTGACCCGTACCCAGCTATTGGGATGCCGTACGATGATTTACCGTACGAGCCGATATTGATGATAGATCCACACTCATAACTCGAGGATGTCCTACGATATGTTGTTAAGGCGGGATCACCGACTATATATCTATATATTTATCGACTCGGATTTAGGTGGTTTCCATACCCCTCCTGATTTACTTGATACTTAGATCTGTAGTTTGCATAGTAGATGTTAGACTAGACCGAGGCATACCTATTTCAAAAACTATGAATCAGGGGTATCTTAAAAGACAAACAAAGGGATTCTGCGAATACTTAAAAGGCGTATCTTTTCTTAAAAACTTCGCATCCCTTATTTTACTAAAACCCTGATTTGTCTTATTTCAAAAGGCATCACTGCAAGACTTATAAATATTGATGTAATTTATTCACTGTAGTGTTGATTATTTGACTTCCGCATATTCATGCTATTCATATTTCCTGCATATGTTATTGCTATACTGATATCATGCTCTTAGGACACCAGCACCATTATCGATGATGCGTATGTTCCACGTACACTATTTGCCGGCTTACACATTTCATCATCGATAATTGCCATGCCACTACACTGTAGTACTGCTGCATTCATGATATGATTTCCGCATGGCATATTGTACACATATACCGGTACACAAACATATATGATTCTGACTTGATTAGAGATTTGAAGGCCGCAAGGTATTCTTTAAGAACTGATTTAGTCTAAACGAGCGGTTTCCCTCGACATATGCACATTATCATTTATATGTGACATGACTTGATATTCATACCGGTTACGTATATCACATCGCATCATAATATTGCAGCTCATTCATATGTGACTTGACATGCTATTCATACTTGATGCTTATATCACATCGAATCATCATATTGTAGCTCATCTATATGTGACTTGACATGATATTTATATTTGACGCACATATCATATCGGATCATTGACTTGCATTCTGGTTTGGATTACATGTGATTTCTGGATTGGGGAACCGTGGCTATTGCAAATATGTAATCATTTTAAAACCCGGTTCCCTTGATATGATATTTCGTTGCGTCCACCATGTGTTTTCTCGGTGCTAGAGTGATATATGAAAACCCGAATCGAGGAGGCGGTTAAGGCCGATTACAGGTACATGGTGGACCTGGTACGGTACCCCGGGGCGAGAACGGTTTCGCTGTGTAGTAGACGGTGAGCCCGGCGGAGGGACTACTACCTACCGGTGATTGTATTTGAGCTCGGCGGATATCTGGAGGATACCGACCGGAGTTGAGAGATGGATATGGGCTGACCCGTACTGCCGGGGCCGAGTGCCGATACCGCAGACGGAGCCCAGAGATGGACATGGGTTGACCCGTACTGCCGGGGGCCGAGGGCCGATACCGCAGACGGAGCCCCATATGGACGAGGATTTACGTGTCGATGCTAGGCACGGGTTTCATGATGTTTTTCCATGATTTTGTTTATATCCTCATATTGCATACATGATGCTTATTGTCATTGGGTGACGGGTGGACGGGTTCCACGTATATACAGACATGGATCATATACAGACATGGATCATATACAGACTGGATTTACACGGATCATACTTCATTTGTATATATAACAGGGTATGAGGCGCTGTTATATATACCCTTACACCAATATTAGTGGTATGGGACGCTAATATATGTGTATTGATATCCTTTTGATACTTCATCATATTTACTTCATGCAGACATACCTTATACTGATGACATGTTATTACCTGAGTACTTGGCACTACCTACCTATTTAGATGTTGCTTTGCCACCTTTTTATGTATCAGGCTTATTCCTTGAGGTTTATTACTGATTGTTGACCTAGGATTATGTCTTGCATTCGGTTTCTGCTTGTAGATATTCTCTATTCACGAGTTGGCAACTCACCCCCGTTGTGCCACAGTTCTTGCAGGTTTTGCCGTACAGGTTCCTTTGCGGCATTTCTGGCACATTGCTTCCTCGCGGGTGAATTGCATTTGGTAGGTGGGTTCTTCTGCATCAAGGACCACCATTGTACTTATATTATTCATTGTATCTAGAATTTCCATCAACCAAAACTTGTATATTGTTTCAGACTTAGACATTAGTGATGTATTATTCGACCTTAGAGTCGCGCTTAGTAGTATTGCGGTTTTCTTGTTGCTTTTGAGTTCTTTTGGTTTGACCCTCGCCTTTCGGCGTTGTATATTCTTATTGCTTGTGTGTTTGTGACCGTCGTTTGACGAAGAGCTAGCTCCTGATTGGGGATGCCTTTATCATTGCATATATTGTTATCCTTGTTGTACCCCATTCGGGGCCAGTTTTACAAAAGAGACTCTGCCGAAATTTTTAGAAAAGACCTTACTGTTTTCAAAACGTACTTTCAGCTTAGTTATTTAAAAACCTTGATTTCAAACATGTTTTTCTTCACTTCTTTAAACCAGTTTCTTTACTTATTCTTAAAAATGGTTTTAGATTTCTGGGCTTTTGGCTTACTTGGATCAGATGGAGTCCTATAGACTTCATATGGTTCAAGGGCCAGTCACGTGCTCTTTCGGGTCGTGACAAAGTTGGTATCAGAGCGCTAGGTTGACCTTGGTTCGAGTCTAAGTTTGACTATGTGGAGCCTAGGGCGTTTATATATATACGGAACTTAGGCTTGACCTTACGGAACTTAGACTTGGTCGAGGGGGTATTAGACCCGAACTTTCTTTGCGTAGAATGACCCTTGGTTGATGGAATAGGTGACTAAAGTAGAGTGACGTACCGTTGGTATGTTCCGCGGCATACTTAAGACACGCCACTCCGCTTAAGGAACCTTAGGATGTACATATTTTCGAGATCAGTGATTCTCTTCATATCCATGATTATACATCCATTTGAGATCCTCGATTCTATTAGTTTCATGATCATACCTTCATTGATGCTGTTCCTTCCTATGATCATGTATCCACTCTGGATCTGTTGTTCTCTTTCTTGCCATTGATCTGCTCTCTTCGATACTCGATTGAGGTTCATGTCGCCATGTTTGAGCGCAGTTTGGGCTGCTGCTAGGGTTACGGTCAGGGCGAGCTCGTCTGGTACGAGGGCCGAACATTGTGTTTTCTGGTGACATGGGAACGTCTCGAGTTAGTATTGGTGGTTATGACCTTTAGTGGAAGCGAGTGCTTGGTTTTGCACCGGATGATCGGGCCATTGCTAGAGCTGCCAGTTGAGAGAGGACTGTTGATGTACAGCATACCTCAGAGATTACGATGTCGCCTACCGTGCAGACAGAGGGACCAGCTGTTGCTGAGATTGACAGGATGTCGATTCCGGAGCTTACGAGTTGAGATCGCCAGAGCTTCTAGGTAGATTTGAGACAGATGATAGCTAGTCTACCCGATTTGAGAGACGAGGGTGATTCGTCCGATTTATGCGCCGGAGCGGGCCCAGATGAGTTGAAGATTTCCAGTGTGGAGAGTCTTACTCCGATCTAGAGCAGACCGATTCAGAGATGACCGCCAATGTATTGCCTTTCCTGGAGGATTGAGGCGCTGTTCGGCGTACAGGCAAATGAACCAGTTGTTGCTGCAAATGACGAGATATCGCCCAGATGGTTGGAGCTACTGCAGCATGAGCATATACTTAGAGATATGATGGACGGTCGCTAGTCACCTGAGGACTAATGACTAGGACATGTGGTTCGTTCGTTTACTGATGCGAGGTCATCAGATAGATTGTTTCCAGCTAGAGACGACTCCACGCAGGTTCGTTGAGAGTCGATAGAGACGATCGAATGTCAGAAGCCCATTTTCCAAGTTTAAAGTATACGGAAAGACATGCAGGTGATTCTATGGACCCTCTAGAAGAATGAAACCCTAACTCGACTTAATAACCGTGTGAAAGCCTTTGAACCTTAGGGTTTGCGGCAGTTCCACGGCGCCATTAGTGAGGCTTGGGTTTGCCCTTCTATGGCTGGACCACCGACGCTGTGGCATGTACTCGATACTATTAAACTGTACTCAAGATGTTGATCTCTTAGGGGATTATAAGGTTCTGACGAGTCGATCGAATGTTTCGACATCTTTCGGATATCATGTGATGGGATGCATTGCTTGTTGGAGATAGTGCCCTCATAGTCAATTATTGGATCGCAGGTACGTGATTGCAATGATTGCGGAGGACCTATCCCGGTAGCACAGTCTTACTCAAGATGATAGTATGCTATCTGGTTTGCCTTTATCAGTCGTGTACATGTTCAGGTGACTGATTGCATGTTACACTTTGATAGAGCCCTTAGGATCTTGCTTTACTACCAACAGTATGATGGCGATCATATACGTGAGAGTTGGGTAGTTTATATGCATATCCTTAATTGTGGTCCCTAGTCGTGGGAGTTTCGAGACAGGGCATCGATACTCCGGAGTAGACTAGTGTGTACAGTCGAGACCCCGATAAGGGGCGGTGGCCGGTCTCACAAGCCACTGGTGTCAGTTGGATCACCTAAGATGTATACAGGTGCTCATTGGGTTATGAGTACACCGGATAGGACTCGCCGGGAATCTGCTAGATAGTATTATATCTATCGTCAGATAGCAGTTCCCTGGTGACATGTGTACAGGTTAGTTCATCGACCTGAGGTCGTCATTTGTCTCGTGTGAGTTCCCACTGTGCTTTGATTTCTACCCTACCACGGCTCAAAGGAGTCGTGCAAACAGGTAGTTTTTGGGTACAGTCCCGAGCCATATGGAGGCACGTGAGCAGATCGGCAGGGGATTCGTCTCTCCCGGTATTGGGGGCGAGGTCGTGCAGTGTCTAGGAGAGCCATTACACAAAGTCCATGGCCATGGCAGGAGATTTACTGGTAGGTACTCCAGTAGTATCTCAGGGTGTTATTGGGCTATACTCCGACACGACTTATACTGCTATTGGGGGTCTGACGTTGCTAGCCCCCTAGGCAGATATGCGATACTCATTGACGAACGGACCGGACTGTATATACATTGTCACTGTTAGGCTCAGTAGGGTTTTCCGGATGAGTGCGCTCATCGGCATCCCTTGAGGTCAGTCCATGGGCAGCCGTTACGCATAGCTAGTGCCGCTGACGGTTTGTGGTTAAACCCACTGTCAGGGTACTGACGAGTCATTAGAGTCCCCCACAGACAGTTTCCCAAGTTCGGGCGAAACGTTGTAGAGGCCGTATGGTTTTATGGCAGGGTTCGGAAAATGCACGTGCGTTTACGCACGTGTTATTTTTTCGGGCAGATAATACTGGTCGGCTTTGGTTTAAGCCGGATCCGAGTATTATATTGAGTAGGTATAATATCTTTGTCTCAGTTGCATTTGTATTCGGTCGTAATACAAATGCGGGTATATTTATACAGTTTCGGGGTTATCCTGAAAGTCGTTTCAGGATCACTTTTGGAAGTTGCCAGTTTCCAGTTTTCTATCAGCCGTCTTTTAACATTTGGTTAAAGGCGGATTTATCTTTTCTTGGATGAGAGTGAGTCGTGCTTCTAGAAGGTTCTAGAATTTGTGACAAGGCTTTGTGACTCATCTTTGCATTTATTAAAGGGTGACTAGGTTTAAGTGAGTCATGCTTTGTATTAAAGCATTTTTGTTTTGGTTAAGATATTTCTTCTTGATATTATGAGTGAGAAGCTTTCATGTGGTCACCCCCCCTCTCCTACGGTCACCCCCTCTCCATATATGAGGCCGGCCCCCTCTCTCTCTCTCACTAGTTGTTGATTTCATTTGTAGAAAAGATATGATAGTATTTGGGGTGCATGGAATTTTACAGTTCATTCTATCACCCGATTCCCTCGGCAACTTCATTAACCGATCGTCCACGGACTTGGATGAAGTGAGACAAAGTCATCTGCTCATTCTCTACATCAATCTTGGTCGTCTCTTTTAGCAAACTTGACGATCGAGTTGCCTCGAGTCAGAGGCGGGAGCCCATTTAAAGAACCGATCATGTGGTGCCACCTCGACGAGGATATCGGAGATCGACGAGATCGGAGCAGCCGCAACGGAGCGTGGGATGATGGTTGAAGAACGAAGGACTTGGATCGTTCGGTACAATCTTTCTACACTCTTTACAGTTTGTTAGTTTAGCAATAATGGCAGATCCGGGTTAAAGTATACGATAGCGCCAGTTTAAAAGTTTTGTTCCGCATTTTGGCGTCTGTAGACTGCCGGGGCGCTAGCGTAGACTTACATTGCTTGGGAGACTCCAGATACGAGAATAGCCGTTGGAGCATAGTCCGTGCAACCACGATGAGACGAGTCCAAATCAGACCACATTGAAGCAGAGTGAAGGAAAGAGTTCGCAAGAGATTTCGACGAGATGATGTTCCACTCCGCTGACATCAGAGATGTGATACGCACCCAGAGGTGTTGTATATGGATATATCTTCCAGAAAGAAGCGCGATAAGTATGCAGCCGTTCTGGAATAAGAATTTGCTTCAGCAATGGATGATGACTTCCGGGCGATTCGGCAGGAATGAGAATTGAGAGAGAAACCTCGAAAGGACCTTTCTGGAAAGCGATACGAGAAGACCTAGACCCAGGAGTGGTCATATTGCGCACACCCAGCAGGACAGAGTTCGGCATCGTCAACGAGGTAGTTGACCAGGCTTGGATAAGGAACTTACCCAGATACGTTGCGAATTGATCAAGGATGGACGAGTATTGAGTATTCCTCCGACGTTTGAGACGTGTTCCCGAGGACCTGTTCGGCCTGACATCTTCTACAGAATGAAGAAGCTACAGAGTACGCGATTTCGAGTCCGTGTGAGAGACTTCGGATTGACCGTGGCCGAGAAACAGTGCAGTGCGTAGATAGTATGGCGTGACGTCTTAGTAGACGACGATATAGACAGGTAGAACCAGAGGTTCGTGCGAGACACTGACGAGCTGTCATTACTTTCTGTCGAGACTAGAGACCTAATATGCTTACAGAGGCGTTGGGATGCGACCAATTTCCGAGAAAATATTGTGCTGAGTACACAGATGTCTATCGAGTGAGAAGAGATTATGCAAGAGAGCCAGCCTCTGTACAGATCGGCATAGGCATGATTGGAAGAGACCCTGAGCAGGATTCCTTCCGGGACATTGCTACAATGATGTGTGCACCCAGGATCAGATGTGTGATGTGCATTCAGAGAGCCAGAGGCCGACGCCCATGACATGCAGCTTTATGAGTGGTCATGAGGATCGACCGAGAGATGACCAGAGAAGTGCCAGAATGGAATCGTCCCCGTTAGCACACCTGACAGGGCTGATGAGCCGATTGATTGTGAGATTTGTAATCCACAAAGAAGATAAAGACCCAGAGTCAGAGGACGCCAGACCGTGAGCAAGTGGCAAGTAGATATCTTGCGCTACTAGCATGGGATGCACCGAATCCTTCTCGACCTCGAAGGAGGAACTACCGAAGACGGTATTTATGATTTGTGATTTTGTGATTCGATTATCACGTATCCGTCGTTTTGGATTTCGGTATTTTGGGCTTTCTGTTTGCATGATTTAGTTTTGATGACTGAGTCTCATGATATTTGTTTCATGCACCCACTGGATATTTATGTTTTTGCGCATAGTTACTACTTTTGAGATATTGATTGAGATTTCACGCCTATCTTATGCACTGATTTGATTTACACTTCCAGCATAGTTTTCATGCACCTTTAGTGTTTTGATATACGATTTTGGTGCACGCCAGATGCACTAAATTGGGATTCTTCGTGCATGTCACATGCACCTGATTTTTTTTCTGTCAGGCACACACGTTGCCTACGACAGATGTTTCTTGCACACCAGTTGCACCTAGATGTTGTTTTGTACACCTGTTTGACACATATATGGATTTTGATTCCTTGCGCACCAGACGCACAGGATATTCTTATATATGCATTTTGGGGATTAATTTCTAGCAGAACAGTACATTTTTGATGATATTCGCTATGTATTGATGTTTCGGAACCCCGACAAATTGGATTTTTACTGAAATGTTTGTTGTAATTGGGGGTTTAAATTTAAATTCGGGGACCGAATTTCTTTAAGGGGGGTAGATTGTAACATTTCAAAAAGATAAAATATTAATTTTGGGAATTTTTATAATTTAATATTATTTTATTGAATATTTTAATATTTTGGTATTATTAAATACAAATAAATAGGAAAAATGTTAGAAAAATTATGGAAAATTCTAAAATAGGGTAAATTAAAGAATTATACCATTTCTAAGTTTAATTGACTAGTTATATGCTTAATTAGTGCTTATCGCGATTAAAAATCGCTAATCGGATTTTTGGCAATTTTGTGCAAAACATGCACATATCACTTTTTCACGCTTGTGTTACATTTTTATTGCCATGGTTTGTTTTGGGTTACTATTTGAGTGAGAAGGGGGTTTAAGGAAAAAGAAAAGAAAAGAGAAAAGAATTGAGTAGTAGGTGAGAGAGAGAGAGGGGTATGGGCTCATTTGACTTAAACACTTAACCATTTCTCCTCCATTTTCAACACTCATTTCACTCTCCCTCTCCCTTGCTGCTGCTGCTTCTCCTTCACCTCACCTCCTCACTTCAATGCCCCAAATCATCTCACAAACTACACCAAAACCACACACTCATTTCATTAAATGTGTGCACAATCCCTAGATCTACACATGGAGCTAAAGAAGCAAGGATTTTGGCCACTAGGGGCAACTCAAGAAAATTCTTGAGTTGCCAAATGAGATAAATTCTGGACCATTAGCTTAATTCTAGCTTTTCCCTTAACCCCATGTTAAGATTAAATCGATATTGTGTGATATTATGGACTTGATGAAAACCTAGTTAGGGTTTGAGAGAAACTTGTGTTGTATTGGGAAATTAAGCTCAGTTGAGGTTATATAAACACCATAGTGCCTAAATTGAGACCCTAACCTGAAGCCTAAAACCAGAATAAGGATTTTAGAAACCGATATCGGAAAATTTATGAAGTCTGTGAAGGTTATTTGGGATCTGCTATCACCCGGGACATCCTAAAATAAAATTGAGTGGACAGTGACATGTGCAGGCACCCAGGAAGCTACCACCAAGACCCCAGCCCCTAACTCCCTTACCCGGCCGCCAATTAATCCCAATTGGCCGCAATTTGCGACCTGGGTCCTACCATTTTGGCTCGTATTGGTTCTGTAGCTCCTACATGTTTATGTTAGGCCCCTGGTATATATAGATTTGTATAAAGTGACCTAGGGTGAAATCTGGGACATATTTCCTAAGTTGCTGTTTTGGATTCGTGTTTCCGTATTCCGTATTTTTAAGTCTGAAATTGTGTCTTGTGTTTTACCTCGACTATTTGGCATTTATACGACGATATAGAGGAATTTATTGATGGTTTTGAAGGCGTGCCATAGGTTCTCACCTATAGGCCCCTTATCGTATCGTTTTGGATTTCGTGTGCCGTTTTAGCTTTGATTTGGTTTTAATGCGCATATACGATATTTTGATGTGTAGGTACCCTATGAAGACTACGGGACGACGAGCAAACGCATGGTGACATCGAAAGATGGAGACGCAAGGTGAGTAGATTATATCTACAGGGGGAAGTCGGGTGGATGGCATATAGCACACCCGCAGTCCGTAGATAGTATACTATGTAGTTTATTTACGTGATAGTTGTAGTGTGTTATGGTTAGTTAGAGATAGAAATAACTAGCGTAGTTCCTAGTTGCGAGCTCTAGGATAGAGGTACACCAGCACGCACAACCTTGCATATTCATTATACTTGCACTGTGTTTGATGATATGGGATGACTTTGGAGATGAGTCGATGATGTGGGCTTTGTGCCGCGAGATCGGTGATTTGATATGATTCATATTTGGGATATGACTTGTGATTCTTGCGGGCATGGGATGTGTGTTTACCCCCGCATCCATAATTTATTGATGGTATCGATTTGTACTAGACATAGAGTAGTACCCCAGATTATATGATCTGATGATAGTGATACCTGTTATGTGATGAGATAGTGAGATGTTGACCCGTACCCAGCTATTGGGATGCCGTACGATGATTTACCGTACGAGCCGATATTGATGATAGATCCACACTCATAACTCGAGGATGTCCTACGATATGTTGTTGAGGCGGGATCACCGACTATATATCTATATATTTATCGACTCAGATTTAGGTGGTTTCCATACCCCTCCTGATTTACTTGATACTTAGATCTGTAGTTTGCATAGTAGATGTTAGACTAGACCGAGGCATACCTATTTCAAAAACTATGAATCAGGGGTATCTTAAAAGACAAACAAAGGGATTCTGCGAATACTTAAAAGGCGTATCTTTTCTTAAAAACTTCGCATCCCTTATTTTACTAAAACCCTGATTCGTCTTATTTCAAAAGGCATCACTGCAAGACTTATAAATATTGATGTAATTTATTCACTGTAGTGTTGATTATTTGACTTCCGCATATTCATGCTATTCATATTTCCTGCATATGTTATTGCTATACTGATATCATGCTGTTAGGACACCAGCACCATTATCGATGATGCGTATGTTCCACGTATACTATTTGCCGGCTCACACACTTCATCATCGATAATTGCCATGCCACTACACTGTAGTACTGCTGCATTCATGATATGATTTCCGCATGGCATATTGTACACATATACCGGTACACAAACATATATGATTCTGACTTGATTAGAGATTTGAGGGCCGCAAGGTATTCTTTAAGAACTGATTTAGTCTAAAGGAGCTGTTTCCCTCGACATATGCACATTATCATTTATATGTGACATGACTTGATATTCATACCGGATACGTATACCACATCGCATCATAAAATTGCAGCTCATTCATATGTGACTTGACATGCTATTTGTAACGTTTTGAAAATCGTTTCGGTGAAATTTCGAAAAAATCGGTAAAATAAGGGGGTTTTATGTAAAAAGTCAAAATACAAATATCTTATTATAAAAATTAAATATACTTATTCTAGCTATGTAATTGCTATTATTTGGTGTTTATTGAGCCGCTGGTGAAATTTCAAATTTTCTGAAAAAAATATTATTTTATTATTATTTTAAGCCGTCACTAATACATTTAATTAAGGAAAATTACAAATTGGAATGAGTTGAAACAAATTTTTTGCATCATAAAACATTAAATAAAATTTTATCATGTGGTTTTTGGAACGAAATTATTTACCAAAACGGTTTAGAAATTATTAAAGAAAAAAGGCTTTTTTTAGCGTAAATGGATGTTTGGGGTATTGTATTTATCATTTTTCATCACCCCGCACCCGTACCCACACCCACACACCCCCATTCACTTCTCCCCATGGCTGATTTCAGCAGCCACCTTTCTTTTTCCCCACTTGATTTTCAAAGGAAAAGAAATGAAAGAAAAGAAAAGAAAATGGATAAATGAGGTGGACTTTTGACTTTGGTTGACCTTGACTTTCACCCCCACTTTCTCTACCTACCTCTCTCTCCTCTCCCACTCCCATTCAGCCTACCCCCCCTCTCTCCTACAGCAGCAACAGCCCCCCCATTTCCCTTCTCTTTTATCTTCAAAACTTCGTCAAAAATTGCCCAAAATCCATCAAAAAAAATCCCAAAACCCAAATCCGACTCCTACCCATTTTAGCTTAGCCCGTATAGCATGGATCCTTGTGAAAAGAGAGCATTTTGGAGGGCCATGGATGCTTGTGGATCTTTAAATGTTTTTGGGTATAATTCTAAACATTTTTGCTTAATGTGTTACTAATTTCTTAAAGCTAAGTTAATTAAGTGTTTAATTAGGTGTTTAAGAAAGAAAAAGGTTTTGAATTGAAGTTTGAGATTTCAAGTGTATGGTTTTGAATGAAGATTAGGGTTTGAGCATTTGATTAGGATTGTGATGGGTAGATTATCATATAATTGCTTGCAAAAATCAAATCTAGTTGCTAGTTGCATTTTGTTAATTTAAATTTGTGATAAGTATATATATTGCAAACTAGTTTTTGTAAATATTGTGGTAAATTGAGAATTAAAATATGGTTAGGGTTTTTATCATATTATTAACTTTATTAAGTGTAGTTTAACACTTTAGTTCATGGAAATCCAACCTAAATTGTAGTTTGTGCATTTTTGCTATGAAATTGTAAAAAGGGTATTTTGTAAACTAGAATATTAGGGTTTTTGGAATTTAATGAGATTAAATTCCGGATATTGTTTCTATGACTTATTTAAGATATTTAATAAGTATATTGGCCGCTACATTCATTTAAACATCATGTTTTGTACAAAAACTGCGAATTGTGCTTGCTAGATTTTCGGAAAAATGACTTTTTAAGTGAAATTGGGGTTTTTGTGAGTTTTAACCTAGTTTATATTAAAATTAGTGTTCATGAATGTGCAAATGAGTGTGATTGGATTTTTCTCGATGGTTTGACGTTTGTACATCGACATCGAGGGTTGGTTTGACTATTCTTGCATGCGTAGGCGATAGGTTTGGACCTACGCGTGATACGCGTTCCGATGTGATTTTCGTATGCCGTTTCGATTTCGAATTTAGTTTTAATGCGATACGGTGCGTTATGATATGTAGGTACCCCATGTGGACTTCGAGACGACAAGCAAGCGCATGGCGACGTCGGCACCGGCAAGCGAGGACCAGGTGAGTAGATTTATATCTACGGGGAGAAGTCGGATGGATGGCGTATAGCACCCCCGCAGTCCATGGTGATGTATACGGATGCGTATACACACCAACAATTTATGATATGTTGTTAGGATTTATTATTGATGATTTTAGATGGATATTGGTGTTGGATTGGTGCATGGTTACGAAACCTTAGGTAGTGGTTGCACCACACATACACACACACCCATATTTGCATACATTCTTCTTTCATATGTGCGTACATAGGATTATATATTGATGTGTATATTTACATATGGGTATGGGACTATGTGTTTATATACTGGATTTGAGGATAGTAATTGGGATTTGAGATGAGTCGATGATATTGGGCTTGAGGCCAGAAGATCCGTGATGTGTTTTGGTTCGTATTGAGATACGACATGATGTTTTAGCGGGTCTTTTGACGTAGTGATTCTTACATGCATGCATACATAGATGGTATCAATATTGTACTAGACATAGATCAGTACCCCGATCATGATATTTGATAAAGAGGATATCAGATGAATAGTATGATGAATGTGATATTGACCCGTACCCAGATTTAGGGATGCCGTACGACAGATTTACGTACGAGCTATATTTTGATGATTGATCCGCACTCTTGACTTGGGATGTCTGGTTATGGATATGATATTATTGAGGCAGGATCACCGACTGTATATATACAGGTATGTATATGTATCGACTCAGATGATAGGCGGTTTCCTTACCTGTAGTTCAGCCGTATAGTTTAGTGTAGTTGTTAGATTAGATTAGACTCATACCTATTTCAAAACTAACGGATCGTGGGTATTTTACAAGACAGGTCAAGGGATCTACGGGTATTTCAAAAGACGTATCCTTTCTTAAAAACCACCGTAGCCCTATTTTCAAAACCCCGCGGTTCGTGTTATTTCAAATGGAACCATTTGTAGGACTTATATTAGATTAATGCAGATTAGTTATAGTTGCGTCTAGTTTTCAGCTCCCGCTCATTTTGTGGTCCGCTTCGCATCGCATGCTTATTTTTATGTTTCATACTCCATTAGTGATATCATGCTTTTAGGACACCAGCACCATTACCGATGATGCGTATGTACCACGTACACTTAATTGCCGGCTCATACACATCTTCATCGGTAATTGCCATGTCACGTACACCTTAGAAAATATTATTGCTTAACTTAGCTAGATAGCTAGTAGTTTGACATAATATTAGTGTACTTACCTTATATGCCAGCTTAGATATTGTAGTTATTACTTGTCACTTCATGCATACTGTTATTCATCGTTATGCCGCATTCATGGATTCTCATGCATATATTCACTATTTTACGTGTTATTGAGGTTTTGGATTCGGATTTCCATGATATATTCTGGATTTGGAGGAAAACCGCAAAAACATAAATTAACCTTTTCTCTCTTTTAAAATAAAAAGTGCGGTTTTCCTATGATGTATGAATCGTCCACCATGAGTTTGCTGATGGATTTCGAGACCCGATTCGAGGAGTGGAGGAACCGTTTCGGGTACATGGTGGACCCGGTATGGTACCCCGGGGCAAGAGGAATGTGGTGTTGACGTTGAGCCTGGCTGGGGAGCACTACCTACCGGTGATATTACCCGACGGGTCGGATATCCGGAGGATACCGTCGTGGTCTTGAGATGGATGGTAGGGCCGGTCTGGACTGACGGCGCCCTAGATATTGAGATTGAGACATTGATATTTCGAGACAGTGAGATTTACGTTTTGTGTCGATGCTAGACACTGTTGATACTGATTTCATTTATGATACCTCAGTTTAAAAATACGAAGGAAATCTAACTAATTTATGAAAACAGTTTCTTCATTTACATGTATTCTGTTTCATGCATGCATACCTCATTCATATGATATATTGTTACCTGAGGCACAGACACGGGAATATGAGATTACACACGGGTTAGATATTTACCCTAGCCTTGTTATAGGCTACATGTTATATACATTTTTGAGGCTATATTATGATCATTGACCTAGGATTGCGTTATTTATGCGATTTCTGTGCGTAGATGTTTTTCTATTCACGAGTTGGCAACTCACCCCCGTAGTGGCCCAGTTTCTTGCAGGTTTTGCCGTACAGGTTTAATTACAGCTTTGCGGGCTCAGTTTCATTCGGGTGACTTGCTAGTAGGTGGGTTTTTCTTGTATCGTACCCATCATATTACCTTGTATAATATTATTCCGTTGTATCTAGTAAATTCCATCAACCAAACATGTATTTTTTGAGATAGAGACCAGTGTTGTTTATTCTTTCGACCTTAGAGTCGCTCGTTATATTTCTGGTGGTTTTGAGTTTCCTTTTGAGTTTTGATCTTCACCGTTGGCGTTGTATATTATATTGCTTGTGTGGTTGTGACCGTCGATTGACGAAGAGCTAGCTCCCACTTGGGGATGCCCTTTTCTTAATTTCGTATACTATTCATGTTGTATCCCGTTTGGGGGCCAGTATTTACAAAGGAGACTCTGCCGAAATTTTCAGTAAATTTTTGATGTTTTAAAAACCGCATAATTCGGCTTATGCTATTGAAATTACTTGCTTTAAGTTGGTTTTTCCTGCACTCTACTACTTTTTCTTGGTTTGGATTTCTGGGTTTTCGGTTTACTTAGATTATGTACGCCTCGAGACGTTCGTAGTTTAAGTGCCGGTCATGTTCCGTACTTTCGGGTCGTGACACTATTCATACTTGATGCTTATATCACATCGGATCATCATATTGTAGCTCATCTATATGTGACTTGACATGATATTTATATTTGACGCACATATCATATCAGATCATTGACTTGCATTCTGGTTTGGATTACATGTGATTTCTGGATTTGGGAACCGTGGCTATTGCAAATATGTAATCATTTAAAAACCCGGTTCCCTTGATATGATATTTCGGTGCGTCCACCATGTGTTTTCTCGGTGCTAGAGTGATATATGAAAACCCGAATCGAGGAGGCGGTTGAGGCCGATTACGGGTACATGGTGGACCCGGTACGGTACCCCGGGGCGAGAACGGTTTCGCTGTGTAGTAGACGGTGAGCCCGGCGGAAGGACTACTACCTACCAGTGATTGTATTTGAGCTCGGCGGATATCTGGAGGATACCGACCGGAGTTGAGAGATGGATATGGGCTGACCCGTACTGCCGGGGCCGAGTGCCGATACCGCAGACGGAGCCCAGAGATGGACATGGGTTGACCCGTACTGCCGGGGGCCGAGGGCCGATACCGCAGACGGAGCCCCATATGGACGAGGATTTACGTGTCGATGCTAGGCACGGGTTTCATGATGTTTTTCCATGATTTTGTTTATATCCTCATATTGCATACATGATGCTTATTGTCATTGGGTGACGTGTGGACGGGTTCCACATATATACAGACATAGATCATATACAGACATGGATCATATACAGACTGGATTTACACGGATCATACTTCATTTGTATATATAATAGGGTATGAGGCGCTGTTATATATACCCTTACACCAATATTAGTGGTATGGGACGCTAATATATATGTATTGATATCCTTTTGATACTTCATCATATTTACTTCATGCAGACATACCTTATACTGATGACATGTTATTACCTGAGTACTTGGCACTACCTACCTGTTTAGATGTTGCTTTGCCACCTTTTTATGTATCAGGCTTATTCCTTGAGGTTTATTACTGATTGTTGACCTACGATTATGTCTTGCATTCGTTTTCTGCTTGTAGATATTCTCTATTCACGAGTTGGCAACTCACCCCCGTTGTGCCACGGTTCATGCAGGTTTTGCCGTACAGGTTCCTTTGCGGCATTTCTGGCACATTGCTTCCTCGCGGGTGAATTGCATTTGGTAGGTGGGTTCTTCTGCATCAAGGACCACCATTGTACTTATATTATTCATTGTATCTAGAATTTCCATCAACCAAAACTTGTATATTGTTTCAGACTTAGACATTAGTGATGTATTATTCGACCTTAGAGTCGCGCTTAGTAGTATTGCGGTTTTCTTGTTGCTTTTGAGTTCTTTTGGTTTGACCCTCGCCTTTCGGCGTTGTATATTCTTATTGCTTGTGTGTTTGTGACCGTCGTTTGACGAAGAGCTAGCTCCCGCTTGGGGATGCCTTTATCATTGCATATATTGTTATCCTTGTTGTACCCCATTCGGGGCCAGTTTTACAAAAGAGACTCTGCCGAAATTTTTAGAAAAGACCTTACTGTTTTCAAAACGTACTTTCGGCTTAGTTATTTAAAAACCTTGATTTCAAACATGTTTTTCTTCACTTCTTTAAACCAGTTTCTTTACTTATTCTAAAAAATGGTTTTAGATTTCTGGGCTTTTGGCTTACTTGGATCAGATGGAGTCCTATAGACTTCATATGGTTCAAGGGCCAGTCACGTGCTCTTTCGGGTCGTGACAGCCGGGATGGATATCCGCTTTGGGATGGCAGCTTCGGGTATCGCGGGCTTTTAGACGTTTTGGCCCAGTCCGTTGAAAACTGAGGTATTGAAGTTGGGCTACCCGTTGAGAGGGGTCGCGGCAGTGGTAAGCCGATCAAAGACCGGCATCTTTGGAACTTCTTGCGATGTCATTGGGGAATTGAAGCTCAGTGGTGGGAGCATGGTCCCGAAGAATAGTCCAGTGGTGGCTTGTGTTACCTGCTCCACTGGCATCTTGCAAAGGGAGGCCGCTTGGGGCCTATAAGTCACTCCTCCAGCAAGGACCGAGCAAGAGTTGCAGTTGCAGGCAGTGCAGTTTGAAGCCATTGATCTTCTGCTTTCTCCACGGAGCAAGACACCAAATCTTAGTACCTCGAATCCACAGGAAACCACAGCAAACCGCGATTGGTTCGCGAACACGACACACGAATTGTGAAGTGGAAAGAGGAAAAGGTCTCACCGGGCGTGCCAGAATCTATTTGTAACGTCTTCAAAATAATAAAATATGATTTTTGGGAAATTTTATAATTTAATATTATTTTAATGAATATTTTAATATTCTGGTATAATTAAATACAAATAAATGGGAAAAATTATGGAAAATTCTAAAATAAGGTGTTTTAAGGAATTATGCCATTTTAAAGTTTTTAAGATTAGTTATATGCTAATTTAGTGTTAATCGCGATTAAAAATCGCTAATCGGCTTTTTGGCATTTTAGTGCAAAAATGTGCACATATCATTTTCCATACTTGTTACACTTGTGTTACATTTTATTGCCATGGTTGTGCTTTTGGATGCACTATTTGAGTGAGAAGAAAAGAAAAGGGAAAGAAAATGGTATAATGATGAGAGAGAGAGAGAACAAGTCAACCTTACCTTTTTTGAACCATGCCCCCATCATTCCCTTCTTATTTCTCTCTCCCCTCTTCTTCATGAGCTGCTGCCTTCCCTCTCCCTCACTCACCCTCTTCTTGAAACCTTAGATCCATCAAGAAAACAAAGCCAAAACCTCATTCCCACTTCACAAAAAATGTTCCCGAGCTCACTAGCTTCACATTGAACCTAGCAAGATTGGATTTGGTGGACTTTGAGCAACTCAAGAATTTTCTTGAGTTGCCAAAGGAGGTAATTTCTGCACCTATAGAGTAGTATTTCAATTCCTTGTGTACCCATACTAGTTTGGTATCGATATTATGTCGTTTTGTGGGTTTTAGAGAATTCAAGTTAGGGTTTAGGGTAAAACTGAAATTTGAGATGGAATTGAGGATTGTAGTGACCTTAGAATCCCTTGTGTGATGCTAAATTGAACCCAAACCTGGAATTGAAAACAGAATACGGAATTACGGAACCGATATCGGAAAAACTGGAAATCTGGGACTGTTTTGTGTAATCTGCTATCACCCCGAGACCCCAAAAATAAAACTAAGATTGACAGTAAGATGTGCAGGCACCAGAGAACCATCACCCCAAACCCTAGCCCCCAACTCCTTCACGAGGCTGCCAATTATCCCATTCTGGCCGCAAGTTGCGGCCAGAGCAGAGAGGATTTGCCTCGTTTTCTGTGCATGGCCCCATTTCCTCCATTCTTGACCCTGGGTATGTCTAGTTTTGACTGATTCCATATAGGGTGAAATCTGGGATGATTTTCCTATATTGGTGCATGATTTGAGACTTGTTTTAGCATGGATTTTGGTATTTGGTGTTTCGTTCCTGTCGGGTGGCGTTTGGACGTCAACGACGGGTGGATATTGAACGTGTTTACATGTGAGTCGATAGGTTTTTTACCTATGCGGGTAGCGTGTGCTATTTTGGTTTTCGATGTGGTTTTCATGTGCTTTAGCGTTGTGATATACTTGTAGGTACCCTACGAGAAGTTGAGGCAAAGAAGATGAAGATGGCGACATCGGCACCGACATATGAGAAGCAAGGTGAGTAGATTTATATCTACAGGGAGAAGTCGGGTGGATGGCGTATAGCACCCACGCAGTCCGTGGTGATGTATACGAATACGTATACACACGTATATTTTCTATGTGTGGTTTAGATTAGTGATGGAAATAATGGTATTAGTGATGAAAAGAACATATTGGTTTAGTATAGTGCGAACCCTAGAGTAGTGGTTGCACTCACACATACACTTACACACATTCTTGCATTCTTGCTTCCATTTATTGTGTGCATATGATGGTGCGTATATCTACACATGGGTATGGGACTATGTGTTCATATACGGGATTTGAGGATGATACGTGGGATTGAGATGATACTTGATGTGAGGCCGTGAGATCGGCGATGTGACATAGTTGTCTTTGAGGTGTGATATGATAGTTTTAGCGGGCCTTTGGACATGTGCTTTACCCGCATTCATATTTTTATAGATGGTATCGATTTGTACTAGACTTAGAGTAGTACCCCAGATTGTGCGATCTGATGATAGTGATACCTGATATGTGATGAGATTGGGTGATATTGACCCCTACCCAGTTATTGAGATGCCGTACGACGATTTACCGTACGAGCCGATATTGATGATAGATCCGCACTCATAACTCGATGATATCTTACGATATGTTATTGAGGCGAGATCACCGACTATCATATCTATATACATTGACTCAGATTAGGTGGTTTCATACCCCTCCTGTCTAGATTACTTAGTAGACATTAGACTAGACCGAGTCATATCTATTTCAAACTAACGAATCGGGGATATTTTAAAGATAGGCAGAAGGGTCATACGGATATTTTCAAATGATGTATCTTTTCTTAAAACACCGTAGCCCTTGTTTTACCAAAAGCCCTGATTCGTCTTATTTCAAATGGCACCCCTGCATGACATGTACAGATTGGTGTAGATTCTTTACTTTTGCGTTGATTGTTCGATTCCGCATATTCATGCTATTTGCATTGCATCGCTTGTACTGTGGTTATATTTCAGTCATGCTGCTATGACACCAGCACCATTATCGATGATGCATATGTTCCACGTACACTTGTTGCCGGCCCACACACTCATCATCGATAATTGCCATGTCACTACACTGTAGTACTGTTGCATTCAGTTTATGATCCTTGCATGACATGATGATACGCATACCTTCCTTTACATGTCGCATACTTCATGCTTTTGATTATACGCATTGAGATATGTTGTTTCTATGATATTTCTGGATTTGGGAACCGAGGGTATTTCAAAAGAGAATATGTCATTGCTTTAAAAACCCGGTTACCCTTGATATGATATTTCAGTGCGTACACCATGTGTTTTCTCGGTGCTGAGAGCGACATGTGAAACCCGAATCGAGGAGCGGATGAGCCGATTGTGGGTACATGGTGGACCCGGTATGGTTCCTCTCGGCAAGATGATCGATGAGCTTTGCCGATTGAGCCTGGAGGCGGGCGAGTACCTACCGGTGATTGGTTGGACCTGGCGGTTATCCGGAGGATACTGACCAGAGTCGATAGATGGATATGGGCATACTGCCGGGGCCGAGGGCCGATACCGCAGACAGAGCCCGCGGGCCGATCCGGACTGACGGAGCCCGATATATGAGGATTTACGTGCCGATGCTGGGCACAGTTTTCATGACGTTTTCGAGTGTCGATGCTGGGCACTCTGGTTCCATGATTTTGACGTGTCGCGGGGGACACGGGTGGATTATATCCTCATATTTCCATGCACAGGTTTTATGATATTTACTTGCATGATGGTTATTGTCATTGGGTGACGAGTGGACGGGATCCACGTGTGTGCAGATTTGATTACATTGATTATACCTCATATTCATGACATGCTATTACCTGAGGCACTAGCACGAGCACTTGGCACTACACTCATGTATAGAGGTTACATTGCCAGTTTAGCATGCATCAGATTTATTCATATTGAGGTTTATTTATATCTGATCGTATTGACCTAGGATGGTCATGCATTCGATCTCTGCTTGTTGATATTTTCTATTCACGAGTTGGCAACTCACCCCCGTTGTGCCCCAGTTCTTGCAGGTTTGCTGTACAGATTCCATAGCGGCATTACTGGCACACTGCTTCCTCATGGGTGACTTGCTTGGATAGGTGGGTTCTTTGTATCAGAACCGCCATTGTTCATGTATTATTTATTGTATCTAGAATTTCCATCAACCAAAACTTGTATATTGTTTCAGACTTAGAAAACAGTGTTGTAATAATTCGACCTTAGAGTCGCGCTAGTAGTATTACGGTTTTCTGGCTGTTTTGAGTTTCTTCTTGAGATTTGATCCTCGCCTTTTGGCGTTGTATATTATTATTGCTTGCGTGGTTGTGACCGCTGATTGACGAAGAGCTAGCTCCCGCTTGGGGATGCCTTTTATCATTGCATATTTATGTTATTCTTGTTGTACCCCATTCGGGGCCAGTTTTTACAAAGGAAACTCTGCCGAAATTTTCAGGAATGGTTACACATTTTAAAAATGCATATTCGGCTTAGTTATTTAAAAACCTTGATTTTCAAAACATGTTTTCTTTCACTTCTTTAAACCAGTTTTCTTTACTTACTCTTAAAATGGTTTTAGATTTCTGGGCTTTTGGCTTACTTGGATCAGATGGAGTCCTATAGACTTCATATGGTTCAAGGGCCAGTCACGTGCTCTTTCGGGTCGTGACAAAGTTGGTATCAGAGCGCTAGTTTGACCTTGGTTTGAGTCTAAGTTTGACTATGTGGAGCCTAGGGCGTTATTTATATACGGAATTTAGGCTTGACCTTACGGAACTTAGACTTAGTCGAGGGGGTGTTATACCCGAACTTTCGTTGTGTAGGATGACCCTTGGTTGATGGAATAGGTGACTAAAGTAGAGTGACGTACCGTTGGTATGTTCCGCGGCATACTTACGACCCGCCACTCCGCTTAAGAAACCTTAGGTTGTACATTTCGTTGCACTGTATTATATTCCTTCCTATGATCTATCTTCATCGACACTGGTTGTGGTTTTGCTGCCGCGATTGCACGGGCAGAGTGAGCTACGGCTCGAGTTGTGTCAGCATGAGCTCGTCGGGGACGAGGGCTGACCGGGGCGTGATTCCAGAGACATACGGTTGCTTTGAGGCTTCGTAATTTGTGTTTCCACACTTGAGCGTTTGACAGATCGCTGTTGTGAGATTTCCCGGGTGTGCTGATCAGCACCAGAGGATTGAGCCACTGATAGAGGCCAGCCAGGATGTGATGACTGTTGATATATCGCTTATTCAGGATGATTGAGGCGCTGTTCAGCGTACGGACGAATGAGCCAGTTGTTGCTGCGAATGATGAGATATCGCCCAGATGATTGGAGCTACTGCAGCATGAGCATATTCTTGAGATATGATGGTGAGTCACTAGTCACCGAGGAGGAATGACTAGGACATGTGGTTCGTTCGCTTACCCCGATGCGAGGTCATCAGGTAGATTGATTCCAGCTAGAGGCGACTTCACGCTGATTCGTTGAGAGTTGATTGAGACGATCGAATGTCAGGAACCCATTTTCCAAGTTTAAATTATTCGGAAAGACATGCAGGTGATTCTATGGACCCTCTAGAAGAATGAAACCCTAACTCGACTTAATGACCGTGTGAAAGCCTTTGAACCTTAGGGTTTGCGGCGGTTCCGCGGCGCCATTAGTGAGGCTTGGGTTTGCCCTTCTACGGCTGGACCACCGATGCTGTGGTATGTACTCGATACTATTAAACTGTACCGAGATGTTGAGCTCTTGGGGGATTGTGAGGTTCTGACGAGTCGATCGGATGATTCGACATCATTCGGATATCATGTGATGGGACACTGCTTGGGAGACTCCAGATACGAGTATAGCCGTCGGAGCGCAGTCCGTGTATCCATGATGAGATGAGTCCGAATCAGTCGATATTGAAGCAAGGTGGAGTAAAGAGTTCGCACGAGATTTCGACGAGATGGCGTTCCACTCCGCTGACATCAGAGATGCGATACGCACGCTGAGGACGTGTTCGGCTAGATATCTTCTACTGAGTGAGGAAGATACCGAGTTGTGACTTCGAGTCCGCGTGAGGGACTTCGGATGGACCGTAGCCGAGGACATTGCAGTGCGCAGATAGAGACGCGGCGTCGAAATGGATGATGATACAGACAAGCTGGACAAGAGGTCCGTGCGAGACGCTGATGAGCTGTCATTACTTCCCGTCGAGACCAGAAGCCCGATATGCTTACAGAGGCGTTGGGATGCGACCGATTTCCGAGGAAATGCTGTGCCGAGGACATAGATGTCCATTGAACGAGAAAGGATTATGCTAGAGTACCAGCCTCCGTACAGATCGACATAGGCAAGATCGGCAGAGACCTTGAGCCGGATTCCTTCCAGGACACCGCTGCAATGACGTTTGCACCCAGGATCAGATGTGTGATGTGCATTCGGAGAGCCAGAGGCCGACGCCAGAGACATATTGCTTTACAAGCGGTCGTGAGGATTGACCGAGAGATTACCAAAGAAGTGCCAGAATGGAATCGTTCCTGTCGGCACTCCTGACCGGGCCGATGAGCCGAAGGATTGCGAGGTTGGTAATCTACAGGGAAGATCAGGAACCAGAGGCAGAGGACGCCAGCCGCGAGGAAGAGGCAAGTAGATTTGTTGCGCCACTAGCATTGGATGCACCGGCACCTTCTCGATTTCGAAGGAGGAACTTCCGACGACGGTACTTATGATTTGGGATTTTGTGATTTGACTATCACGTATCTGTCACTTTGGATTTCGGTATTTTGGCGATCTATTTGCGTGATTTAGTTTTGGTGACCGAGTTTCATGATATTTGATTTTGTGCACCATGGTTGCACTTACTGGGTATTTATACCTTGCACATAGTTATTACTCCTGAGGTGTTGATTGCGATTTCATGCTTATGTTATGCCAGTGATTTGATTTACGCTTCCAGCATAGTTTTCATGCACTTCTAGTATTTTGATTTGATTTGTGCACGCTGATGCACACGGTTGTGAGATTTCCTTTGCGGTACACTTGATTTTGATTGAGCCACATTATATCGTCGATTTTGACCCTGATACTGATGATTGATTCTTGCACTCCGTGCTTTTGGTTTGACTTACGCATGTTTGGCGGTTGCTATTGGATTTCGTGATTCCGTGCATGTTGAGTGCGCAGGGTTTAGATTTTCATTCGTGCACGATGGATGCACCGATTTGGATTTCCGCGCATGTTGGGCGCATGTTCTGAGATACGATTTTGGTGCACACCCGATGCACTAAATCGAGATTTTTCGTGCATGTCAGATGCACCGGATTTTTGGCTGTCAGGCACACCTGTTGCCTATGACAGATGCTTCGTGCATACCCGTTGAGCCTGGAGGCAGGCGAGTACCTGCCGGTGATTGGTTGGACCTGGCGGTTATCCGTAGGATACTGACCAGAGTCGATAGATGGATATGGGCATACTGCCGGGGCCGAGGGCCGATACCGCAGACAGAGCCCGCGGGCCGATCCGAACTGACAGAGCCCGATATATGAGGATTTACGTGCCGATGCTGGGCATAGTTTTCATGACTTTTTCGAGTGTCGATGTTGGGCACTCTGGTTCCATGATTTTGACGTGTCGCGGGGGACACGGATGGGTTATATCCTCATATTTCCATGCACTGGTTTTATGATATTTACTTGCATGATGGTTATTGTCATTGGGTGACGAGTGGATGAGATCCACGTGTGTGCAGATTTGATTACATTGATCATACCTCATATTTATGACATGCTATTAACTGAGGCACTAGCACGAGCACTTGGCACTACACTCATGTATAGAGGTTACATTGCCAGTTTAGCATGCTTCAGATTTATTCATATTGAGGTTTATTTATATCTGATCGTATTGACCTAGAATGGTCATGCATTCGATCTCTGCTTGTAGATATTTTCTATTCACGAGTTGGAAACTCACCCCCTTTGTGCCCCAGTTCTTGCAGGTTTGCCGTACAGATTCCATAGCGGCATTTCTGGCACACTGCTTCCTCATGGGTGACTTGCTTGGGTAGGTGGGTTCTTTGTATCAGGACCGCCATTGTTCATGTATTATTTATTGTATCTAGAATTTCCATCAACCAAAACTTGTATATTGTTTCAGACTTAGAAAACAGTGTTGTATTAATTCGACCTTAGAGTCGCGCTAGTTGTATTACGGTTTTCTGGCTGTTTTGAGTTTCTTCTTAAGATTTGATCCTCGCCCTTTGGCGTTGTATATTATTATTGCTTGCGTGGTTATGACCGTCGATTGACGAAGAGCTAGCTCCCGCTTGGGGATGCCTTTTATCATTGCATATTTATGTTATTCTTGTTGTACCCCGTTCGGGGCTAGTTTTTACAAAGGAAACTCTGCCGAAATTTTCAGGAAAGGTTACACATTTTAAAAATGCATATTCGGCTTAGTTATTTAAAAACCTTGATTTTCAAAACATGTTTTCCTTCACTTTTTTAAACCAGTTTTCTGTACTTACTCTTAAAATGGTTTTAGATTTCTGGGCTTTTGGCTTACTTGGATCAGATGGAGTCCTATAGACTTCATATGGTTCAAGGGCCAGTCACGTGCTCTTTCGGGTCATGACACTGTTCCCCTCCGAATTGCGGCCAAGACATGGGCGTCTTGCTTGAGATTCGGGACAGATGCTATTTGGTTTTATCCGTCCACCTCTCCGAAGATGCCAAGTTGATTTATGGCACCGTGTATCGGAGGTTTAGACGGATGCGGCCGATGTAGCAGACTTCGTCAGATTCCCCCTCGCTTGAGGGGTTTTTGATTGTAGGGACGCTTTTTCCTGCAGGCGCAAGCCCCGCAGTTAATTATGCTTCCGCATCGCGGTAACCACTTTCTCCTTCTCCAGAATTTCACTTCGTGTCGTGTATGTTTGTTTTGCTTGTGGTTGCCCGTGGATTGTATACGGAGAATAAGTGATGTCGTCGCCCGTAGGACGTGGATTAGTCCAAATCCGTATTTTCTTAGATTTGGTTTTTGGGTTTTTGTTTGAGGATACGTTAGCCATATTTGAGGCTAAGATCAACTCAAACATTTGTTAAGCATACGTTAGTCTGATTTGAGACTAAGATCAACTCAACGGGACCGTTTAGATCCAACAAAAGAGCATTTAGGCTCTATTATTCCAGTTTAGGGATATAGCGGTCCGTTGCATGTATGGTCGTCGGGACCCATCACCCCTCCGACAACGTTGAAGGATTACAACGACAGGTGTCAGAGGAGTTCATAGATGTACCCTTGAACCAAAGTTGATTGGGGGATTTATAGTCCAATTTTGGACTAAAGTCAGTTTGAAGGTTTAAGGATACGTTATCCATATTTGAGGCTAAGATCAACTTAAACGGGATCGTTTAGATCCGACAAAAGAGCATTTGGAGGCTCTAGTGTTCCAGTTTAGGGACGTAGTGGTCTATTTCCAGTTTAGGGACATGGTGGTCCATTTCCAGTTTAGGGACATGGTGGTCCATTTCCTGTATGGCCGTCGGGACCCGTCACCTCTCTGACGTCGTTGAAGGATTACAACGATAGGTGTCAGAGGAGTTTAGAGATGTACCCTTGAACCGGTTGTAAATTGATTTAAAAGAGCAGTCTTGCTCAGTCAATTTAATTTGAGGACTTACAGCCATGATTGGGCTAAGTCCAGTTGAGAATATTCAACGTTTTTATCTTTGTCCTATTAGGCCTGTGCTAGGGCTTTGCCCCTGTTTAATAATGCACTGCATTTTCTTTCGGCCTGCTAAGCCTTTTTGATTTGGGCTCTGTCCCTTTTAAATGATGCACAGCATCTATTTTTGTTTGGGCTCTGCCCTTTTTTAAAATAATGCATTGCATTTTATTAGGCCTGTTAGGCCTTTTTTAATTGGGCTTGGCCCTTCTGTAAAAAATGCAGTGCATTAATCAAACTGATAGTGGCCATGTAGCCTGTCAGGCGCTTTGCGCCAATTATTGAGCGCAAGCGCATGTGGAGGTGACACGTGTCATGCTCGGGTGAGCGCAAGCGCAGTGCGCTGTGCCAGTGCACTGCGCTGTTGCGCTGCTAACACATGGCGCGCTCTGGTGAGTTGCGCCAATTTCAGAGAGCAATGCTCTATCTTAAATGCGCATAGCGCAAGTTGTTATGGAGCTGACACGTGGCGCTCTCTGGTGGCTTGCGCCAATTTCAGAGAGCAATGCTCTATCTTAAAAGCGCATAGCGCAAGTCGTTATGGAGCTGACACGTGGCGCTCTCTGGTGGCTTGCGCCAACCCAAGAGCGCAGCAGTGCAGATTTAAAAGTGCAAGGCACTGTTTTAATATCTTGGTCCAATTTTGGATTCAAGAAAAGAATTTTTAAGATTCCAGAACTGATGGTTCATAAAAAAGGCAATCCCTTTGTTATTATTATTTTTTTTTATTGAAGATCATTGATCTTGTTCTAAGATTAATGATCTATTAAGAAGAAGTTCTTCTTTTTAAAAGGTTTTACCTTCTTTTTTTTTCTTCTTCTTGAGTTCTTCTCCAAATTCTTTTGAGTTCACTCTCTCTGTTTTTCTCTCTGTATTCTTGATGCATCTGTTTTTCTCCCTCCTCCCTTGGAATTGGGGTCTAGGGGCCTTTATATAGTGCCCATTAATTTGTTAAATTTGTTAAAGAGATCATTCTCTGAGTGATTTGGGAAATTTTCCCCACCGTTGGATCTTTGATCCAAGAGCTTCTGTTTTACAGAAGACAATCTTCTTGTTTTAACAAGAACAAAAGGTTCTTACTAGAATTTTAATTTTGTTTTGGTGCAAACGCACCAGCGCTGCGCTGCCACGTGTCGTGGAGCGCAACTGCGCTAGCGCAACTGCGCTAGCGCAACTGCGCTGACACGTGTCGCGCAGCGCAGAGTGCAGCACAACTGCGCTACCGCAACTGCGCTGCCACGTGTCGCGCAGCGCAAAGCGCGGCACAACTGCTCTGCCACGTGTCGCGCAGCGCAGAGCGCAAGTCAGCTGAAGCATTGCTTCTTTAATTTTTATTTTAAATAGAGCTTTACTCTGATTGGGTGCGCTGCCCCGGGCGCAGTGCTCCTTGCGCTGGCGTGTCTGATTTTGACACGTGGCACGTTGCGCGCAGCGCAAGGAATCTGAAGCATTGCTTCTTTATTTTAATATCAATTTTCACTTTAATTTTCAAAACAAAGCCTTGCTCTGATTGGGGGAAACATAAGCGTTGCTTCGTTTCCCGCCTTGGAATTTGAACAGAGCTTTGCTGTGATTGGGGTAAACAAGACTAACCTGTACACATGTCACCTGGGAACCGGTATTTGACAATAGGTATAATACCAACTAGCAGGTTCCCGACGAGTGCGTCCAGTGTACTCATATCCCAATGAACACCTGTATACTATCTTAGGTGAACAAACAAACACCAATGGCTTGTGAGACCAGACCACCGACCCTCGTCGGGGTCTCGATCAGTATACACTAGTCTACACTGGAGTATCGATGCCCGGTCTCGATACTCTTACGACTAGGGACATTTAACGATATGCTTATAGACCGTAGCTCCCATATATATGATCGCCATCATAATGCTGGCGGTCAAGCCAGAATCCTGTGGGCTCTATCAACATGATGATAGAGACAAACCAGATAACATACTATCATCTTGAGTAAGTTTGTTTTTTTGATATAGGTCCTGCCTCAGTCATCATAATCACAAGTCCGCGACTATGATAATTGCCTTGAGGGCACTATAGCGAACATTGACAAGGTCAACAAACGCAGCACGAATACCAAGTAGAACTTATCTGAAATGACGGAGGGCTACGACTGGTTTTTCAGAAAACCTTCAGCGTAATGAACTTGATATCGTTGTAGAAACAAGTAATTTTCGAAAAGGAGTGTTTTTTAGGCTTTTACTAGTTTCGATAAAGAGGTCACTCCCGGTGAAGGGATCTCGGCTCTTTCCTTATCGAATATGGTGTTGGATATTCTACAAGGAATATGCAAAGCAAGAACTATAGAAGCAATCAAAAACAAAAAAGAGTGAGTTGTAGCATCTAGTAGTTTTGCTAAAGAGGTCACTCCCGGTGAAGGGATCTCGGCTCTTTCCTTATCGAATAAGGTGCTGTATATTCTACAAGGAATATCGCTATGCAAAGCAAGAACTATAAAAGCAATCAAAAAAAACGAGTGAGTTGTAGCATCTACTAGTTTTGCTAAAGAGGTCACTTCCGGTGAAGGGATCCCGGCTCCTTCCTTATCGAATAAGGTGCTGAATATTCTACAAGGAATATCGCTATGCAAAGCAAAAACTAGAGCTACCCTTTTTATAAATTTGATTCTGCAATATTTTTTAGGTTTCTTTTTCTTTAATTAATCTAATTAATGAATTCCCGTCATTTATGCTTCCTAAGCATCACATACGACGTACGCTTATTCCATCCGCATTCACCACAGAGTCCCGTTATGAACCGTTAGGTTACTTAACTAACGGCAACCCGGGACTAGCGCGGGTGCAAAACATAAGGAATGTTTATTATATATCATATATATAATAATAAGGCATCCGTCTCAGACATATAAAATGATCACATCACAGAATATTAGCAGAAGAAGATAACATATGAAATATTGGATATAGTAGGAGGTTTGTGTTTTATTTTGAGCCTGTATAAAACACGGATTCCACGGTCGCGATGAATAGCCAAACCCATATCCCTAGAACCCTGCGAGAGCATCCCTAGATCCCGGTCTTGATTCCTCGAGATGTCCTCTCACTGGACCCTAGAACCCGGTTACTTGTGCTCCCCTCCTTGGGTTTATCCTAATGGGGAAAAGTAAGTAATATACAATGGTGACATCATCCATAACCTGGAAGTGCCCCAATAATAGAATATTACATACAATGAATTTTACATGAATGAAAAAAAAAACCCTCATCTCACATAAAAAACCCCGGCTATTCAAAACATGACGATTCAATATAACATATCACAGCAACACATAACATCACATGTCATCAACGTAAGTAAATATGCGTATCCCAATTGTCGTTGATGTATAGAAACGAAACCGGCGATACTCCGCATACTACACTTATGGTCGTAGAAAAGAAAAATGAAAAACTACAACAATTGGAATCGTAACTGCCCTTAGACAACACAAACCCGGGATATCACATATCCAAGATTTCATGCCTAACAATGTAAAGCTCGCATTTAGGTCTCACCTATGAAAACACTTTTTCAAAATAAGCCGGATAATTCAACAAGATTTCCGATTACACCCGAGACCGAAATGTTAGATTTACACGCAACAAACAAATTCGTAGATTTCAATTATTGTATCACAGTTCAGAAAGCTAGACGACGTTAAAAAATCGATCGAATCAACGAATTCCCAAAATTCTCAGAGAGCTCAACACTTAAGCACTATTAAAAATTCCCAAAATCATGCTCCAGTACCAATGGACCAACCGTTGAAGTGTCGTCCCTTGCCTCCTTAGTGGCGTCGCGGAAACGCTGCCAAAACCATGTTTTGGCCGCGGTTCCGCAGTTATTAAAGCGAGTTAGGGACTCTTTCTTCAAGAGGGTCCATAGAATCACCTGCATGATTTTCTGAATATTTTTAATATGAAAAATTTCAACTTTTGAAAAAATTTCCAAAAAGTGGGAAAATTTGGTTATTCGGAGTACGTTCGGACTTTTAATTTTGCCTACGCAACGCCTAATGCTCTGGCTAGGCTCTGATACCACTGTAAGGTTCTTAGGCACTAAAACAAGGTGCTGCAAGGTATCAAATATGCCATATTTAAAATTTTCAAGTGCCAAATTACCTAAGCAAGGATCTTTACTAGAGAATTAGGGTTAGAAACTTAAAGCAAACAACTTTACTATTAAGTGATAGGGATTACAACCTTTGTAGTCCGTTCCTTCGCTTCATAAGCTCCGAGTTGAGGTCCCTTCGCTGTGATCATCATGCTCCCGGACTCTAGAGAGGCTCCATGAGGTGAATGATCCATGCTAGCTTGAAGTCTTCACAATCAAAGATGATCTACCTTGAGGAATCACAAACCCAAGCTATTACTTCACTAATTCGAAATTTGTGAAGCTAACATGGTAATCTATATGGCTAGTATAGAACAAGATGATGAAGTAGGAATTTTGCTCTCTTTAGTTAACTATTTCTCACAATCATTCATCACAAATTAAAAAGATAGAAAGCTTTTGTGAGGAGGAAGAAGAAGATGAAGTGTGATGAATGAATGAAATAATTGTTATGAGGTTAGAAATGCAACCATGGGTGAGTGTATGTCTCACTAACTCTTATAGAGACAAAACCATAGGTTAATTGATAAGGGTTAGGTTAATAAATATCTTAGGTAAAACAAAAATAGTGGACTTTGTCAATGCATCCACAAGCTTCATGCATTTGTCCAAAATCCATCGCATTTTTGAATTACCTTAAATAAATATAAACCCACAATTATCAATAGCATGGTGTATGTCTCATATACCCTAGTTGCATGTATAACCTAGCATGTCATAATAATATATATCACATATATATATATATATATATAATTTGTGACATAAGAAAAGAATACATTAAACATATATCACATATGTGTTAAATGTATCCAAATGTGAGAAAAAGAAATACTTAAGTGAGCATATATTAGTTAATTTAATTTAATACATCTAATATATAATTCTACATTAAATTATTAAATCAACACTTGATTTAATAATCCGGCTATATTACATATAACCGACCGATATAATATGTATCATTTTATCGAATCTACATTTGATCCGATAACCCGGCTATATCACATATAACCGGCCGATATCACATATTGCGAGAATAGAATACGAAATCACATATCGTATTAATTTCAGTCCCGCACATATCACATATGTGCTCCTACCCCGTTTCGCTTGAGCCCGTAAACCTCTGTGTTGGACTCTAAAGACTCGTCAATACGCCGGCAGTAGGTGATGATCATATCAAACACTCACAAGCCGCAAGTGGTCAGCTAAACGTAACGGCCACCCGAGTAATGAGCGATCAGAAGATCAACAAGCAAGCCTATACATTCTCCTGCGAATCCAATCAGTAACACTACCGTACAGTCCGTTCTCTTCGTTTGATATGTCGCATATCCAATCTAGGGGTGGTAAACTTCAGACCCTAATAACCCATAAGTCGTGTCGATGTGAGGCTCATAACGGGTCAAGAAACTACTGGTAACACTTACCAGTAGATATCTATATTAGACCTGGCCAGGGACTTCTAGTTATAGTCAATCGAACACAGCGCAACATCAACTCCCAATACCGGGAGAGACGAAACCCCTCCTATCGTTCCCTGCCTCCATATGATTCGGGACTGTACCCAAAAGCCACCGTTTTGCACGTTCTCATGAACGTGGTTAGGTGGAAATCAAAGCACAGTGGGAATCACACAAGACTCTATGACGATCTCGGGTCTACAGACTAACCTGTACCAGTGTCACCATAGAACTGCTATCTGACGATAGGTATAATACCATCTAGGAGTTCTCGGTGAGTCCGTTCAGTGTACCCAGTCTCCACCGAGCACCCGTATAACATCTTTGATGTCAAATACCAATGGATATGGGATCATCCATCGTCCATCATATGGGTCAATATGCGTATACGCTAGTCTACTCTGGAGTATCGATGCCCTCTCTTGATACACCCTCGATTAGGAACAGTTATATGATGTACTCTTGGACTACCCTGGCCCCACTAGTATGATCGGCATCATAGTCCTAGTAGTCAAGTACATATCCTAAGGGCTTTATCAACATGTGAGAGTAAGACAGTAAACCAATATAAGTCAACATTTTTAGACAAATTGAAACCGGATAGCATACTATCATATCGAGCAAGAAAGTCCTCTCTATATATTTCCAAGCATCCACTATAATATACATCATATGTACAACAATGGCCTCTGGTGCATATACATAACTAACAATGGCGCCCTCTGTCTCTGGGTTCTCTTTTCTATGTGGATTACAAATCTCGGAATCTATCGGCTCGTTGGCCCGGTCAGGTGTAGTAACGGAAACGATTTCGCTCTGGCACTCCTCTGGCCATCTCTCGACCAATTAATATGACCACTCGTAAAGCAGTACGTCACTGGCGTCAGCCTCTCGCCCTCTGAATACACATGGACAAAAACATATGTCAAGTGCAACGGGTGTGCCTGACAACAATATCAGGTGCATCTGATGTGCATGAAGAATCTCGATCAAGTGCATCGGTTGTGCACAAAATCACATCTAGTGCGGCAAGTATGCGTAAGAATCCAAACCAAGTGCACAAGGTGCACGAAAACAAATATCAAAATCGACGGTATACAACATACCTCAATCCAAATCAGGTATACCGTGGTATATAAACTCGTAAACGCGTGCATCTACGTGCACAAAATCATATCAAGGTACTGAAAGCTCGTGTAAATTACACCGAATGCATAAGTCAAAATCGTGTGCAACCCTATGCATGAAATCAAAATCGAATATATCAGAGGGGATGAAATCAAAATCAGGTGCAATGGGACTGCACAAAACGAAAATCAGTACAACTGATATATGAGAATACAAATCAAGTGCAACTGCGGTGCACATAAGAAATATCAATCATGAAATGAAATCCTCAAAATAACAGAATCCAAAACAACGGAAAATTGATATTCGAATCACCAAATCGCAAATCATAAATACTATCGGCGATATGCTCCTCGTTAAATCTCGAAGGGTGTCGGTGCATCCAAAGCTAGCAGAGCAAGTATTTACAAGCCTTATGTTCACGGTCTGGTGTCTTCTGCTTTAGGTCTTGTTTTCTCTCTCTGTGGATTACCAGTTATACGCCCTCTTGGCTCGATAGCCCGATTCGGGGTACCGACGGAAACAGTCCCGTTCTGGCGCTTCTCTGCAGATTTCCTGACCAATTAACATGTCGCTCGTAATGTATCACGTCAATGATGGCAACCTTTGCCCACTAAGGGAGTGCGATAAATCTGATCCTGGGTCCAAGTCTTCTTGTATAGTATTCCAGAAAGATTTTGTCGGGGTCACTCCCAAATCTCATCTCTGCCGAACTGCCCGGAAGTTATCACCCTTTAATTATTCCATTTCTTGTTCCGGAACAGCTGCAATCTTTTCATGACTTTTCTATGGAATTATGGCTGCATTCAACGCCTCTGCATAGGCATCCTGTCTGTGATGTCAACGTTGTAGAACGTCATCTAGTCAAGATCTCGTGCGCACCTCTTACTCCGCTTTTCTTCAATGTAGACCAATTCGGAATTATCTCTTCGTAGCTTTGTGGAATGCGCTACAAATAGATGAACTCATATTGTCACGACCCGCAGGGTACGGAACGTGACTGGCACTTAAGTTTACGAAACGACTAAAGACGTCCGTAAAATAAGTAAGCCAAAGCCCAGAAAACAAAACCAATTAAGCAAAAGAGTGAAGAAAACCCAATCAGTTGAAAGCGAGTTTATCAAATAAGTCATGTAAAACCCTTTTTGAAAACAATATCAATTTTTCCGAAAATTTCGGCAGAGTCTCCTTTGTAAATACTGGCCCCCAAAATGGGTACAACAAAAATATATATGAATCCAACAAATAATGCATCCCCAAGCGGGAGCTAGCTCTTCGCTACAAGGCGGTCACAAATCCCACGCAAAATAAAGCAACATGCGAAATAAACATAATGAAGCATAAGAAAAACAGCATGTCAACTCAAGTAAGCTCGACCCCAAAATACAGCATAAAGGTCCACAAATCTCACAGTCTCATCTCTAGGTCAATATACAATAATGCTGGTAGATACAGTAGATGGAGTGTACTAGATACAAATAATATACAAGGTGGTACAAAAATAATGATATAACCCACCTAGGAGCAAAATCTCGAGTCCAGGCAAAGGAGGCAGAAGAAGCAAGCGCACCCGCCGCTACTGTACCGACGGAGCGGACCTGCAAAAGGCTATGGCACAACGGGGGTGAGTTGCCAACTCGTGAGTAATAAATAACATCTACACAGGCTATCGAATGCATGCACACAAGCATCCTAGCATCTAAATACAGGTAAGGCAGGACATAATGGCAAGTATGTATGCAATATGGATATACTAGCAGGTATGAATACAATGCGAATCAACTCGTGATCTGAATGTGTAAGTATAAGAAATCATGTTTTTCCCTTTAAGAATGTATTTTGAAATACCAGCACAATACCAATAGAATCAACAAGAACCCGTGTCCAGCATCGACACCTCAAAACTGTCTCAAATCTCATATCAATGTATCTCTGGCCTCAGCCGTCCGGCTGACCCATCTCAAATATCAATATCTCATCATCTAGCGGCCACGGTCGGTATCCTCTAGATATCCGCCGTCCCAAACAGTCACCGGTAGGTAATCCGTCCCCTGCCAGGCTCAACGTCAACACCACATTCCTCTTGCCCCGGGATACCTTACCGGGCCCACCATGTACCCGTGACGGTTACTCCACTCCTCGACACGGATCTCCAAAACCACAGCAAACTCATGGTGGACGACACTTACATCACTAGAAAACCGCAATTTACATATTTTAAAAATATAATATGTTTAGAAATTTAGCGGCATTCCCCCGAAATCCAGAAATATCATAAAATCTCAAGAAATCCTCATAAGTGCATATGTCAATGATAATGAATGCATATGGTATCAATAATCAAGTTGTGATGTGTGATTAATAGATTAGGCATGAACAAATAATATGATGAAGCACATGCACATGAATAGCAATCCTACGATTTCATTTTAAGGAATTAAAGCAATAGCACATGTGTAAGTGTCAATTATAGTAAAAGGTTTCAATTTAAAGGTTATCTAGTGTGGTGGCATGGCAATTACCAGGGTGTGTGTGTAAGCATGAATAGTGCTCGTGCTGCATATAAAAACCCTGGCAATGGTGCAGGTGTCCTATAGAATGGGTTCGTATATGTATGCCAATATAAGGCATGAATGCAGCAAATAATCATATAAGTATTACACCCCTAATTACTAACATCACTAAGAATCTTTTAAGTTACTAAAACTATCGGGCGACTCTTGCCATCCAACGATAGTCCCCCGTAGATGTTACATCTACTCACAGAAATCCTCAGCTAGCTACGTCCGATCACCGCTTCCCCTTTTCGTGCCGCATCCGAAGCCTCCGCGACCGAACCTGGAATTTACATCAATACAAACATAAGGTTACAAATCAAGAACGACACAAAACCCAAACGAAAATACTAACGTTTACAAGCTAGGTACAAAGTGCACAAGGTGCGCGGAACACACGCGAAAATCGCAAAAACTGCAAAAATCGCCGATTTGGTCGCCCGGAAAAACTAAAACCCGATTACTCAAAAATCCGCACTCACGCATCCTAAATGTCATAGGATATGCTAAAAATATAATCAAGTTATCACAAATAATTCATCACATAATTTAAATAAAAATCTAGTAAGCACAAAACTTGCTAATTTGGTGCAACATCGAAAATTAACGATAAAGTTATCACAATTCAACACAAACATCCAACCACATAACTAGTTAGCTACAATCACATAATTTCAACACAATAACCATGCTTCAAACCTATTTCCATACACAAACCCTTTTCTTGATTTTTGTAATTAGCAATCACAAATCAAATTCCATACTACAAATTTAAATTAACACAATTAAAAGCCCACATAAGAAAATTAACCTCTTAGATTAGGTTATCAAAATAACTAGATAGAAAAATAGATTTAATTAGCCTAGTAATGGTATGCTAAAACCCAAGTTCATATCAAACTACCCTCTTTAAACAAAACTAGATTAGGAATTAAGTAAAGATTTAACACTAAACAATTTCAAGGTTCTAATTAGCACCCTTAAGCAACAATGTAACCATTTGATTAGAAGTTATACCTCAAAAGTTCAAACCCTATGATGCTAAAGCCTCCCAACATGCCATTTTTCTCCAAGATTTGAGTCAATTTGGGTCTGAGAAGAGAGGGAATAAGGTTTTGCTTTGAAATTGTAAAAGGAATTGTTGATTTTTAAGGATTTTTGGATGAACTTTGAAGAAGAAAAGAGATGATGCAAGGAGGGGGAGGGGGCTGCTGTTTGCAGCTGAAATTTCAGCTGATGAGGAGTGGGGGAGAGGTGTGGGGGAGTGTGAGAAAAGTCAAGGTCAAAGCCATACCAATCAACCAAAAACCCATACCCAATTTAATATATTAAAACCTTTTTCATATCATTTTGTGGAAATGAGTTGGGGAAAAATTTTTGTGGGCTTGCTGCTGAGGTAGGGCCGGCCTAGAGGTGAGGAAAGAGTGAGAGAGAGTGCACAAAAATTTTTTTATGCAAAAAGACCCCCTACAAGTCCAAAATTGCAAGTTTAAGCTTAAATTCAATTAATTTCGTTACCGGCTTAAAATAATATAAAAAATTTGAAAAATAGGGAAAATTTTTTAAATGACCAAAATTTAATAAGTAACTCATTAGCTACTAAAAACAAGCAATTACCTATCTATTTTAGGTATAACTAGTCCTAAACAGCAAAATAACAAAAAGACGATTTACGGAAAAATACCGAATTTTCACCGATTTTCAGGAAAACACCAAAACGACTTTTCAAGGCGCTACACATATCTAGAGTCTCCTTTCCAAATCTACGAACTCGACAGCTCAATATCTTATGGTAGGTATCTGGCCAATTACATCCTTAGGAACTCTTCCAAATCATCGGAGGAATATACTTCATTCGTCCATTTTCGATCGACTCACAATGCATCTGGGTGAGGTCCTTCCATCCAAAGCTGGCCAACTAACTGATCTTATATCGGAGTATTCAACGAATAACAACTTTTCTTGATCGACTCGCAACACGTCTGTGTGAGGGCCTCTTCTAGCTGAAGTTGGTCAATCTGATGATCTCGCATTGAAGCATCCAACAAATAAAAGGTCCTAGTCTTATCCAAGGGTGACTAGAGATCTTCTATCACATTCCTAAGTGTTACTGCATGCTGCAATAGCTTTCAAATGTCTGGGGGCGATATCTTATCAAATTCAACAACAGTTGGCTCCTCTGTCCGCACGGTAGGCAATGCCTCAATCATCAAGAATATACGGTACATTAACGGTCTTCACATTCTAGCTGGCCTCTAGCAGTGGCCCAATCATGTGGTGCTAATCTGATCGCTCGCGTCAACGAGAATTCTTAGTAAAAACAATACATCAAAACGCTCATGTCAACGGAAAACATGGTAGAACAATATTTCGATGCAACCGTGTGTCACCGGAATTACGCCTGGTCAGTCCTCGTTCATGGCGAACTCGTGCTAACAGCACCTCTAGCCGCAGCTCTCTCTGCTCGTGTAACCATGGTAACAGAAACCAAAATCTGATATTGATGAGGATAGATCATAGGAACGAATAGAAATATAGTGCCTAAGAAATGTACATCCTAAGGCTTCTTAAGCGGAGTAGAGTATCGTAAGTATGCCGTGGAACATATACACGATATGTCACTCTACTTAAGTCACCTACTTCATCAACCAAGGTCAACCTACGCGATGAAAGTTCGGGTCTAATACCCCCTCGGCCAAGTCTAAGTTCCATGAGGTCAAGTCTAGGTTCCGAATATATATATACGCCTTAGACTCCGCATAGTCAAACCTAGACTCGAACCGAGGTTAAATCTAACGTTCTGATACCAACTTTGTCACGGCCCGGAAAAGGCTCGTGACTGACACTTGAATCATATGAAGTCCAAAGGACCCCACCTAATTCAAGTAAGACAAAAGCGTAGAAATCTAAATCTTTTAGGGGGAAAATAGTGGAGGTGCAGTTTGAAATAAGGTACACTGAAATCAAGTTTATTCTTATATAAACATAAGTAGTAATATATGGAAACACTATATTTGTATTTAGCTTGAAAACCCTTTTGTCGTTTGAAATTCGGGCAGCACCTCCTTTGTAATTTGTAACCTAAAAACGAATACAAGCAATAATATATAAGGCATCCCCAAGCAGGAGCTAGCTCTTCACCAATTAGCGGAACAACCACGCATGTTAATATAAATATACAACGCCGAAGGGCGAGGATCAAAACTCAGAATGAAAGCGAGAAAACTAAGTATCATAAGAAAACCAGAAACAACAATAAATACATAAGCGCGACTCTAAGGCCGTAAGAATAAACAATTGTGGTTTTCTAAGTCTACTAAATATACATAGTCTGGTTGATGGAGCCTTTAATTAGATACAACTGAAATATAAAGTACATGTGCGACGGTGGTCACGATGCGAGTGAATCCACCTACCGAGCAATAGCCGAAAGAATTGATGTTCCAGCAAGCCGCAACGGAACCTGTACGGTGGAACCTGCAAAGAAACTAGGGCACAACGGGAGTGAGTTTCCAACTCATGAGTAGAAGACATCACCGAGTAGAAATCGCATGTACGACGATCTCCTAGGTCATAAAGTAACATACTCAATTATAACACTGAAACATCTAGTAGTGGCAAGGGTAATAATCTAAGCATAAGTGTAATACCAAGTACTTGTGTCAGTGCCTCAAGTAGCAACAAGTCACATATATGGTGTCAGAATGCATCAAGAATGAAATCAGAATATATCAGTATGAGAAAGCTGTGTTCTTATCTCAGTAAAATTTTAGTATAAAAACTGGAGTATCATCAATGAAATCGACCGAAATCCGTGTCAAACATCGAAACAAAATCCTCAAATCCTGGGCTCCGTCAGTCCGGATCCTCCCATATCATCCAATCTCACGACTACGGTCAGTATCCTCCGGATATCCGCCGCGCCAAATATCACCGGTAGGTAGTCTGCCCCTGCCGGGCTCATAGTCTACATCTCGAGCTTCTTGCCTCGGGTACCTTACCGGATCCACCAAATACCCAAAACGGTTTATCCTACTCCTCAAATCGGGTCTTGAAAACTTACTCAATCAGGAAAACTCATAGTGGACGCCATATACATCATACCACGAGAAAACAGCAACTTGCATTTTTAAAATGATAATGCGTTTATAAAATCCTTGCGGTTTTCCCCAAATCCAGAAATCTCATAGAAAATCCGAAATCCCAAAATCAAGAGTCAATAAGTAGTGAATACTGGCATAAAGCCCCACAATATTGCATAGCAGAATGAATATATAATACATGGGGTATCTAAGTAAGTAATGCAATATCTAAACTAGCATATGAGAGTAAGCCTACTAGTACTATGTTGAAAGTACCAGCTAGTAAGTTATACCAATGAAATAACATTTTCTAAAGTCTACGTGACATGGCAATTACCGACGATGATGTGTTTGAGCCGACAAGCAAGTGTACGTGGAACATTCATCGGTAATGGTTTTTGGTGTCCTAACATACGGGGTTCATAATAGCTAAAGAAAACACATGTAATAAAAATGCAATGCGATGAGAACAACATAAATATAACAGAAAAGCGAATATTAAACGTACCATAATAAAATATACATATCAGTGTACGAGTCATACGGTTTTAGTGTTTTAAAAATAGCACGAATCGAGGTTTTTAGAAAAGTAGGGGCTACGGTGTTTTTGAGAAAAGATATGTCTTTTGAAAAATCCGTAGCATCCCTCGGGTTTTGTTTTGAAAAAACTCACGATTCTTTAGTTTTGAAAATAGGTATGACTCAAGCCAGGTCTAACATCTACCTAAACAACTAAGAGACTAAACAAAGAATCTAGTCAGAAGGGTAAGAAAATCTACCTAAATTCCGAGTCGATATAACTACTAGTCGGCGATCTAGCCTCATAGCGTTATGTACTGTAAAATACATAGTACGACATCCTCGAGTCAAGAGTGCGGATCAATCATCATATATATACCTCGTACGGTAAAATCCATCGTACGACATCCCCAAAATCGGGGGTGCGGGTCAAATATCATGTATACATCATCATTCATATGGTATCATCATCGTACAATATCATGATCAGGGGTACTGTTCTAAAGTCCCGTACATTCTACAATCATCAAACACATATTATCGTATGTTTGAATACACACCGCCCAACGATCCATTATAATATCATATCATATATCATATCAAGACTCAATCATATATCAACAACTTACGACATCATGCCCGATCATATCGACTCATATCCATATAACATCTCATATCCGCATCTTATAAGTATATGTATACTACACACACACACACACACATACATATAAACCCGCATCATATCTCATGTGTGCGTGTGTGTGTGACAACCTATACACTGTGGGTCCACGACTTGAAACTAACTGAGAGCAATCTTCTTCCAAGTACACTTCATCTCACTTAAGGTCTCCTAGAAAACCTTATTTCTAAGTATCCGCACCAGCCATATACATATTATACACATCCTAATCTACGAATTTGCGGGGGTGCTATACGCCTTTCATCCGACTTTCACCGTAGATATACATTTACTCACCACGATCATCGCTTGCCGAAGTCGATGACGCTTGTTTTCCCCTTGTCATCCCGTAGTCCACATGAAGTACCTACAATTTTCAAATACGTTATATCGTAAAACAAGAATCAAATGCAAGAAAACCCGATACGGCACACGAGACACATATAGGTTAGAACTTATGGTCTACGTATGCGAGAATAGCTAACAACTCTCGACATCGACGTACGAACGCCAATCGATCGAGATAAAACACAAATATCAAAACTCAAGTTATTAAAATCCACAAAACTTAAAACAGCAAGTTAGAAAACTAGCTCCAGATTTTGACTCAGGAAATTAAGGACTAAACAAAAAATACAGAGGATATGTTATAAGGTAAGTGAGCTACAGGACAAATCCCCACTCCAATGTCCACAAATGGCCCGGCGAGAATGCGCATTTTCCCGATGTCGCCGGCCCAATTTTCGAATTTAGGTCTCGTCTTCTTATGGTGGTCTTCTTGTGGTCTATCTAGGTTATTCTACTTGTTTGATTTTCTTATAAACACCTCAGGTTTCCCCAGATTCCCTATAGTCCATAAAATTCCACAAAACCGATATCGGAAGATTCAAAGCTCAAGTCTTAGATTTTACTACATTCAGTTGGTCCAGAATTACACTAGAGTGGTGGTAGTCATAACTAAACCTCAATTACACTTTAAAAACTCCACAAATCCCTCTAAAACCACATCTTGGAATTTTCAGAGATCACTTATCATATAAAGATTAACTCCAAACTAAACTAGGACATATAGAAAACTAAAAGCTTAACTAGAGTGAAAGGTTATACCTCATTTGGAAACTCAAGAAAATTCTTGAGTTGATCAAAGTCTTCAAAGTTCCAACTTGATCACACCATGGTCTTTTAGTGATGTTGTGGTCATTTTTTATGAAGGGTGCATAAGTTTTTGTTTAAGGATTTTGGGGATGGCCATGGGATAGAGGTGGAGGATGAAAAGGAGATGAATGAAGGAAGAAGAAGAGGAAATGGAGAAATGAAGAGATGAAGGCATGAGAATTGTGTAGAAGCCTCTCACCCCCCTTCTCTCTCACCCTCACATGACACAAGTCACCTCACTCTCTCTTTCATCTAATTTTCTTTTCCCTTTTCTTTTTTTCTCTTTTTCATTTTAAAACACAACTATTTGAAATAAAAAGAAAAAGCCATGGTTCATAACTAAAAATGTAGCAAGTCATTTGCAACCTGATTTGTTGCATGTCTCATGCATAACAAGATTAATGCAAAATTAGCGAAATACTAATCGAGTTTAGTAAATAATCCATTTACAAATAATTGTATAATAATTCATAAAATGCCTAAATCACATAAATACCTTCAAATCAATAATTATTATTAATTTCCCAATTATTTTCCAAATTATCGGTATATAATTATACCTATTCATTAAAACCAATCTCCATACTTTTAAAATATCCCTAATATTTATTGTTTAATTACTTAAATTCCCAAAATAATATTTTATTTTCTGAAATTTTACACAAAGGAAATAATCATTAATATATATCACATATATATTAAATGTACAAAGAAAAAAAGAAATTCTTAAGTGAGCTAATATTAGTTAATATATATTAATATATCAAATATATAATTATATATATGAAATTATTAAATCAACGCTTGATTTAATAATCAGGCTATATCACATATAACCGACTTATATCATTTATATCAACTTATCGAATCAACACTTGATTCAATAACCCGGCTATATCACATATAACCGACCGATATCACATATCGCGAGATTAGAATACGGTATCACATACTCATATTAATCTCAGTCCCGCACATATTGCATATGTGTCCTATTTCGTTTCGCTTGAGCCAGGAAACTTCTGTGTAGGACTCTAAAGACTCGTCAATACGCCGACAGTAGGAAATAATCATATCAGTTACCCACAAGCCGTCAGCGGTACTAGTTGGACGTAACGGCTACCCGGGTATTGACTGATCAGAAGATCAACAAGGAAGCCTGTTCATACTCCCGTGAATCCAATAAGTAACACTACCGTACAGTCCGGTCTCTTCGTCTGATATGTCACTTATCTAGTCTGGGGTGGTAAACATCAGACCCTAATAACTTGATAAGTCATGCCAATGTGAGGCTTATAACGGGTCGAGAAACTACTGATAATACTTACCATTAAATGTCAGTATCAGCCCTGGCCAGGAACATCCAGTTATAGCCAATCGAGCACAGCGCAACATCAACCCCCAATACCGGGAGAGACGAAAACCATACTATCGCTCATTGTCCACATGTGACTCGGGAATGTACCCAAAAACCACCGTTTTGCACGCTCTCTTGAACGTGGTAAGGTGGAAATCAAAGCACAGTGGGAATCACATAAGACTCTATGACGATCTCGGGTCTACAGACTAACCTGTACCAGTATCACCAGAGAATTGCTATCTGACGATATGTATAATACCATATAGGAGTTCTCGGTGAGTCCTGTTCAGTGTACCTAGTCTCCACTGAGCATCCATATACCATCTTTGATGTCAAACACCAATGGATATGGGATCATCCATCGACTGAAACAATTTTTTCGAGGTCTCATATCTTACGATATGAGATTGCTCTCCTTATAAATCTTTGCTATGGAAGAAGATGGAAGCTAAGTCCGTCTTCTCATGCCGCCTCTGGTGTTCTTTATCCATTGAGGCTAACACGAGGCACTTGGCTCTCACACTGTCTATTTCCCATGTCTTATGGGTATCAACATCCGCGACGATGGAATCTGGACCTGCGACGGCGGGGCTTTGTAGTAAGGAGGTAGCCCAGCTTGTTATCGGTAATAGCCATCTGGACATTCATTAGCCAATATTTATAGTTTGGCCCCGTTAATTTATTTTATCTTGTTGTAACTTAAGCCCGGTCATCTTGGTCGCTGCCATTAGGAGAGAAAGAAGAAACACTCAGCATTATGCTCTTGCAAGTTTAGATTGGTTATTAGTTTATTTAAACAGGATGGCTCCCACTGTTCCTCGAATCTTTCTTAAAACCATAAAAGAAGAATTAGTCACGATTAATCTCACCCTTACAATTCTTGCTCAACCTTTCGGCTAGGCTGGTGTCGGTACTTCGAGGGAGGTTTTCCAATGCTTTCGCGAAATTCCTTAATTACAGAACCTCTTTTCCCGGGAGGCGTAGTCCCGCTAACACCGTTCTATGCACCTAGTTAGTTTATAGCATTGATTGCAAAGTGAAAAAATCTCCCGAAGAGTAGCGGATACTCACAGTAGGATCGGGATCCAAATATCATCGTGTGATTAATTTGAAGGAATCCTACCAAAATCATCACACTCCAAATGGTATGCAATACTAGCAAGTTTCCTTTTCCTTTGAAACACTCGATGTGGATTTTTGCCCCTGGCACTTATGACCTTGACGAAGGCCAACATATCATAAGATGCAAGTCAAGTTAAACCTGTCATTATCCAGGTTAATTTGAACCCATCCGTACAAACCCTTGATGAAGGACAAAATAGCTCTACGACTGTCCTAAATCAACGCATCTATCTATACTACAGATGAATACCCAGCAGCTATTAATCACTATGCCTTGGCCAACGTCAAAATACATAGCTTGAATACCCATCTGAAATGACGGAGGGCTACGGATGATTTTGGCGAAACCGTGAACATAATGAACTTGATATAGTCGGAGGAACCATGATAGATTTTAAAAGGAGTGGTTTAGACTCCATATTTAAAAGTTGTTGTTCATGAAAACCGAGTGGTTTTGAAATTGTTCCAACGATTTAAACTTTTGTTTGTTTTCCTTGCATTAATCAATATTAAAGCGGTCCCATCATTTAACCATATCATTGCAGAGAAGAAACGAAAATAGAACGTATTCTTACACCATCTGCATTCGCCACGGGGCCCCGTCATGCACCGTTATGTTACATAACCAACGGAAGAGCTGGGGCTGGACCAGCGCGGGTGCAAAGCATAAGCAACATTTATTATATATATATATATATATATAGCCATTCATCTCACATAATAATAAGCATTCCAGATCACAGATCATAGATGAATATATTAGATATACTAGGAATTCCGTGTTTCCTTTTAGCCTAGAACGAAAGAAGGATTCTACGGTCGTGATGAATAGCCAAACCCAACCCTATACCCCTACGGGTGCGGCAAAATACCTGCCAAATTCCCGAAGTGAAGCAACCCCCCTCAATAAAACGAGTAGGCCACTCGGCACTTCAGGAACCCGGTAGTTTGTGCATCCCATGTTGGGTCTATCCTAGATGCAAGAAAAAGTAAATGAAATAATACAACGGTTGTTACAACCTCAACCCGGATGTGCCCCACAAAAATAATATTACATCAATTTACAAATTTACATGAATTAAAAAAAATACACTCTTCTCACATCCCCCGGCTACTCATCCACGACGATCCAATATTTCATATACACAAACCAACAAGATACAAATATGTGCAACCCTCACTAATCGACATATAGCAATTAGGAGACGTTTAGTAACACATATACAAACTGAAACTTATGAACGGTGTTAAAACTACGACTTTGAAAGACTCCGTATTGCCCCAACATAAAGATAACATACTATGAGTTTTGGGAAAAATCAAACAACACCATAAATCCTAAATCCAAGAGTATAGAACACCACAAAAATTCCAAGACCCAGTTGCTACAGTAAACTGCCAAAACGGGTATTTTGAACATTTGGCCGGCTAAAAAAATGAATCTGCTTCTCATTTTTCTCTGGTGTTCTATAAACATCACAAGTAGCATTCTGCACTTGTTTAAAAAATTTTTAAAAGCCTTTTTAAAATCGACAGAAACTTGGATTTATGTTTTGTCGTTTCAGAGTCATTTCGGTTTCGAAACTTTAAACTTCGTTTAAATAATCTAGTTAAGGTTTAGTAGGCTTTGATACTACTATAAGTCGATGTTACGCACCTTGCGGATTCGCGGGGAGGTGGAATTTATAAAAACGATTTTCTTACTTCGCAACACCGACCTAAACTCCAAGATCATTACAGAAACCTGAACTAGCTATATCTACTAGGAGGTTCTAACTACTATGTTAGGATTTTATACCTCCTTGTTAACATGTCCTTCGGGTCTTCTTCACCTCCTCCTCATCTTTAGCTCCTCGTGTAAGTCGATGTCGTGCACCACGCGGGTTCGCGGGGAGGCGAAATATTCAAAAAATGATTTTTCAAAGCTTGTAACTGTTGGATATAGTGTCCTCAAAGTCAATTATTGGATCGTAGGCACGTGATTGCAATGATTGAGGAGGACCTATGCCGGTAGGACAGTCTTACTCGAGATGATAGTATGCTATCTGGTTTGCCTTTATCAGTCGTGTACATGTTCAGGTGACTGATTACATGTTACACGTTGATAGAGCCCTTAGGATCTTGCTTGACTATCAACAATATGAGAGCGATCATATACGTGAGAGTTGGGTGGTCTATAAGCATATCCTTAATAGTGGTCCCTAGTCGTGGGAGTTTCGAGACAGGGTATTGATACTCCGGAGTAGACTAGTGTATACAGTCGAGACCCCGACGAGGGGCGGTGGCCGGTCTCACAAGCCACTGGTGTCAGTTGGATCACCTAAGATGTATACAGGTGCTCATTGGGTTATGAGTACACCGGACAGGACTCGCCGGGAACCTGCGAGTTGGTATTATACATATCGTCAGATAGCAGTTCCCTGGTGACATGTGTACAGGTTAGTTCATCGACCTGAGGTCGTCATTTCTCTCGTGTGAGATCCCACTATGCTTTGATTTCTACCCTACCACGGCTCAAAGGAGTCGTGCAAACAGGTAGTTTTTGGGTACAGTCCCGAGCCACATGGAGGCACGTGAGCGGATCGGCAGGGATTCGTCTCTCCCGGTATTGGGGGTGGAGATCGCGCTGTGTCTAGGAAAGCCATTACACCAATCCCTTGGCCAAGGCAGGTGAGATTTACTGGTAGGTACTCCAGTAGTATCTCAGGGTGTTCAGGGCTTGTCTCCGATACAACTTATACAGCTATTGGGGGTCTGACGTTACCAGCCCCCTAGGCCGGATATGCGATACTCATAGACGAACGGACCGGACTGTATATACATTGTCACTGTTAGGCTCAGTAGGGTTTCCGAATGAGTTCGCCCATCGGCCTCCCTTGAGGTCAGTCCAAGGGCAGCCGTTACGCACAGCTAGTGACGCTGATGGCTTGTGGTTAAACCCACTGCCAGGGTACTGACGAGTCATTAGAGTCCCCCACAAATAGTTTCCCAAGTTCAGGCGAAACGTTGTAGAGGCCGTATGGTTTTATGGCAGGGTTCGGAAAATGCACGTGCGTTTACGCACGTGTCATATTTCGGGCAGATAATACTGGTGGGCTTTGGTTTAAGCCGGATCCATGTATTATACAGAGTAGATATAATATCTTTGTCTCAGTTGCATTTGTATTCGGTCGTAATACAAATGCGGGTATATTTATATAGTTATGGGGTTATCCTGAAATTCGTTTCAGGATCACTTTTGGAAGTTGCCAGTTTCCAGTTTTCTATCAGCCGTCTTTTAACATTCGGTTAAAGATGGATTTATCTTTTCTTTGGATAAAGTGTGGATGCTTCTAGAAGGTTCTAGAAGGGGTGATTAGGCTTGTGACTCACTTGTTCATTAATGGTGCTTTAATTGTGCATTTATTGTGTTCATACTTTGTGTTCACACTAGATATTTTCTTATTGTCACCTCCCCCTCTCCTACACTCACCGCCCTCCATATATTGTGGCCGGCCCCTCCATGATGCCCATCAGAATATTTCACTCTCACTTGATTGGAAAAAAGATGATAGATTTCGGTGTATGGAAATTTCATAGCTCATTTCATTCCATCATCCGACTCAAATGGAAACTTCATTAACCGTTCGTCCATGGCTTTGGACAAAGCGAGACAAAGTGTTCTACTCATTCTCTACATCAATCTTAGTCGTCTCTTTTATCAAACTTGACGACCGAGTTGCCTCGATTCAGAGGCGGGAGCCCGTTTAAACATCCGATGACGTGGTGCCACCTGGACGAGGAGATCGGAGATCGACAAGATGGGAGCAGCCGCAACGGAGCGTGGGATGATGGTTAAAGAACGAAGGACTCGGATCGATCGGTATAACCTTTCTTCCCTCTTTGTATATTGTTAGTTTAGCATTAATGTCAGATCCGGGTTATAGTATGCGATAGCGCGAGTTATAAAAGTTTTTGTTCCGCATTTTGGCGTCTGAATGACAGCCGGGGCGCTACCGTAGACTAACATGGTGTTAGAGCCAGGCCATTAAGCTTTACTAACTTGTGCTAACGCGTTTAAAACATCGATCGGACCGAATATCAAAAACTGCTATATTTCCATTCACAATTTCTGTCGATTTCAAATCAAGTCCTAAAATTATTTTGCATATCACAGAAAGTTGTTCAGGGTTTTCTAAGCACATCGTACAAATTTGGGCACGTGACTCAACAAGAGAGCCACGGAATCGCGGTCAAACCTAGGGTTTGACCGCGCATCCGCGGCCATTCTGTATGGTCATTGCTCCAAATTTGCACAGTGACTTGTTCTCTGGAAATTGGGGGTTTTGGTATATATCTTTTGGGCCCAGATTTTGTTACTGTGCAGCAGATGTTCATGGGGCCCACTTCGTGATATTTAGTCGATCGAAATTTAAACATGTTAGTTTACAGTACTTACATTATATCTCCGACCATGAATGTCATTTGATCGGTAAACCGCGTCTGATTGCTATAGTTCTTTTAGACGGGTTTGCGAACGTGACATTCGCGTTGATGTTCTGTGTTGTGCTGTGATGTTGCGGATTTGTTGTGGTGGATAGAAGTGTGCAATGGTAGTGCAGTTTGGAATTATTTGTACATTTGATATTGCGGGGCGAGCTCCCAACATGTGGACTGCCGTCACTACCTGTTGTATAATATTCTTTTGGGGAACGACCGGGTCGAGGTGGATGTACCCGTTGTACATATTTTTCATTTCTGTACTAGGTTTTACCCCGCGACGGAGTGCACGGATAGCCGGGTTCTGAGGGGCAACGGGTACGCATCTCATGGCTTTGAGAGGAAGAGGGCCCCACTCTAGAATTGGCAGACTATTCGCCGCACTCGTAGGGGGTACAGGTTGACCCAAGTAGGGGTGCCCAAGATTACCGGATTCCGTAAAGTGCTGGGTGGTCCATTCACTATGCTGTATGGGGCTGCCTCGCTTCAGGTTTGTGCGGGTAACATGCCGCACCCGTAGGGGTCTAGGTTTCATTGCACAGGCTATCCACTCGACAGGGGAACGTCGTGTTTCAGCAGCGACTCTGTGAAACTCGGGGATCTCAGATTATCTGTATTGTCCTGTGATACTTATTACTTTTCTGTAATGTTGCATATTATCACGCCTGGAGCGATTATTGTATATTGGTATATATACTATTAGATGTTGTATATGTTTTACACCCGAGCTTGTTCAGTCCCTGCTCTGTCGTTAGTTAAGTAACCTAACAGATGATGACGGGACCCAGTGACGAATGCGGATGGCAGATACGTACATTTTATTTTCGTTCTTTTCTGGTGTGATTAATTGATGGGACTGCGTTGATTCTGATCAATGCAAAGTAAAACAAACCTGTTTGGATGTTGTTGGAACAATTTGAAAGTGTTATTACAAAGCTGTTTCCTTTTGTTTTGCATACTGGTATTCGGTTGGAATATCCTGCACCTCATTCGACGGGGCAAGGGCCGATATCCCTTCACCGGGACTGACCCCTTGGGCAGAAGTTTGCGTCAGGGTAATAACTTCACTATAGTCGATTACATGTTGCTTTGCATCGCGGTATTCAGTGGAATATCCTGCACCTCATTCCACAAGGAAAGAGCCGAGATCCCTTCACCGGGAGTGACCTCTTTAGCAAAAGGTTTTCGCCACTATATTTTTATAAAAAGCTATCAGGTTCCTTCAACGAGATCAAGTTCATTACGTTAAAGGTTTTTCGCCAAAAACCAGCCGTAGCCCTCCGTCATTTCTTATGGATGGTCAGTAATATTCAAGATATGTTTGTTGGCTTTCGTCAAGGCATAGTGTTTGGTAGTTGCTGGGGTATTCATTAGTTGCATAGATAGATGAGTTGGTTTGGGACAGTCGTATTACCTTGTTGGCTTTCGTCAAGGGTATGTACGGGTGAGTTCGAATTAACAAGATAATGACGGGCATAACTTGACAAGTGACTTAGGATTTGTTGGCTTTCGTCAAGGTCATAAGAACATGGGGTAAAAATCATATCGGGAGTTTCTAAAGAAACTGAAACTTGGCAGGCATGCGCATACCTTCTGGAGTATGATAACGTTAGTGGATTCCGTCACGTTATCATGCGATGAGAGTTGGATCCCGATTCCCACTGATGAGTTGGTTTACTCTTCGAGTGATCCCGATTGATTCTTCTTTCAGGTTTGGAGGAGAATTTGACAGTACAGTTGGAGGTTTCCGGATTAGATAAAGTGATAACCATTCTGATCAAGGTTAGAGTGCACGCAGAGTGTTTCTTTTCTCTCTCTCTCTTTGGCAGCGACCTTTGACCGACCCTAGACTATGACTCAGTGACCATGTTGACCGAACCTTCTTAAAATACTGGCTTTTGGATTGTCTGAGTTTCATAAGTCATTGCCACTCCTTCTTTTACCCTTTGCATTTCTCAGAACACCCCGTATTACTAGGGACATCCACTTCCATTGGATAGATCCATCGTATGGTTAGATACGAACTCGAAGGGACTTCTTCGAGGATGGATCCAGGTTCAGGAGAAAAAGAATTGGTTTATTCAGTTGTCTTTTATTATCACCTTCTCTCAGGTTGCGAGGGCTCCTTGGTTTAGGAGAGTACACTTATTACGCTTATTGGATAGTCTTCTTCCAAACCAAAGGCAGGTGCCGAAAGGTAGGGAATGAAGAAAACCAATTAGCCTAAGTAGGGTGTACAAAAGGTAATATGTAAAGACAAAATAAAACGGATTAGAAAGAGGGCAAAGTAAGTTGCGACTGTTATCATTCACGACCAAACCGCGTACTTCATCGCCACTCCTATTTCACCTTTAAAAGAATAAGGTATTATTCAGTTGTCTTTTATCATCACCTTCTCATAAGTTGCGAGTACTCCTTGGTTTTGGAGGGTACACCTATTATGCTTTCTGGATAGTCTTCTTCCAAACCATAGGCTGGTGCCGAACGGTAGGGAAGGAAGAAAACCATTTAGCCTAACGATGGTGTACAGAAGGTAACGACTAAAGACAAATAAAGGGATTTGGAGAGATGGCAAAGAAATATACGGTTAGAGCATGAATTGGATTATGGAAGAGGAATTACTATGAACACCAGGATACCCCTACGAAACATTTTCATATTTCAGTGCATTGTTAATGGAAAACTGTTTTCCCGATTAGATACTTACTCCAGGGTATGTATTTACCAGGTTTCATTCTCATATCTGTATGGTTTTACAGATGATGAGTGGGAGGAAGTTATTGGGAATTAGGCGATCATCCTCATTATATCGGAATTCGTTGTAATTGGTGATATTTGAGGAAGTCGCATGGGTTATTGCCGGCAGGCATGTATTTGGTTTTGAGTATCCGCTGTTGTGCACCAATTTCAAAATGATATATCTGTACATTTATTTTTATAAAGTGAGATATAACTTTTAGATATTAAGTTGATGACATTTACCTACATCAGTTGACGATTGAGTAAGGAGCATTGAACAACGGAGTAGTTCTTAACCATAAGTACAGTTTTCAACCTACGATGCACAGGTTTTGAGTTATTCAACTCTGCCGACTTATACAAAGTATTGTATGTTGTCCAGTGTCCATCAGGACAAAGGGGTAGGTCCTCGTACTATGTTCTTTTTAATTATGACTTCTCTAGTTTTTAGACAAGTGTTTCGTAGAAATACAAGGTCTAAGTTTTGAGAAGTTATGGGTATAAGAATAAAGTAGAGAACCAGATGTCGCAAGTATCGGGATTCATCAAAGAGATCGAAGATGTAGATACTTATGATTGGTATTCAGTTGATACTAATGGTTTTGAGAAACTTGTTTCTCTTTCGGGTTACTCATAATTGGATGTATTCCTATGTTGAGTAATACTGATTAGCCTCTCTCCATTAAAGTTGATATGCACTGGAGACAGCTGCATGATTAGAATCTGGTTCCAATTAAATAAGTGCCAAAGTTTCTATATTGGATATAGAATGGTTCATATCTTAACGATGTTAAGGTACGGGGAGTTGTCCGTCTTATGCTTAAAACCAGACTCTTGATAACTCAGGGCACGTTTCTGTAATGGCAGTGTGTGGGTTGGCCCAGGCTATGACGAGGGTTAACTTTCTACCATTTGAAAGATCAATAGTGATATTGTTCTTGACTCGCCACAGTTTTAGTAAAATGGATTTTTTCAGAAAACAGTTGTGGGAGTATGGTAGAACTGGAAGTGATTCAAGAACCGCAAACGATTACGAAAAATTTAATAGGACCAATAGATTCAATCAGGTTTGACATTCCATTAGCCACTCCGCAGACATGGTAGGTAACCTCAGACACCCGAGAGGTACTCCGGTTGCCTCAAGGACGGTGACAGGGAGGTTCTTATCTACCCAGACTTGACACTACTGTTTTTCCAGGCTATGAGACCCGGTAGGAGGGTTGTTGTGGTCAGTAGGAGCAGCGGAAGCATAGTGGGCAAGTAGCTTATGTCTATTTATAGACTAGAGCAGTTATAGCGGAGATAGATCATCCATTTTTGATGTGACAGTCATGGGTTTGACTTCATCAGAATAAGGGATGGATCTGTTAAGAAGGTAGTAGGGTGTGATGTCCTGGTATTTGGATTACATACACAGAGTAGGAAGTAAAATTCATATACTACGATCGGTTGTACTGTGGTCATTACACAGTTGTTTCTCCAGACAGGATATGGATATAATATCTGACATTTTGGTTTCTAGATGTATGGTTTTAGATCTGGATTTGGGTAGTTTCCCAATGTGGGTACTTTGACAGTATTCTAATGGTTTTTTAGAATAGATGACTCCTGGCATGGTGAAGTACCTGCAGGTGATGGAGTCACCCTCTCTGAAGGTATCTTACAGACTAAAGGGGAGAGGGATGTGCATGATTGGCAGATCACTTGCTTAGGCAATTGAGTCGATCATGAGATCTCAAGTACCACACCAGATGTTGTTTTTGCACTAGATGTAATAAGTTTGTATTAATCCAATCCTGGAGAAACATAAGGAAGCAGTTTTAGAACATAAGTGCATGTTCTACGGATTTGATTACGGCAGCCTCCTTCGGGAGACGGTTATCATTCTAGGCTACAAAGGTGACATGGTTGACAGAGTGATTGTCAGAGTTATAGTTTTCCCTCTGACGAGGGACAGTATTATGGACAGGTGGTCTAAGAGGATACTGTGGGAGGCATGGTGCAGGATACTGATTAGTTCAGTTATCGATATAGTTTAAGAAGTTTGGATTTGGAGTTCATTTATGAACTAGGTCCCATCAGATATCTAGACATTTTCTAAGACAGGTATTACTCAATTCGGGAGATGGCTTTCTCCGCGAAGTTGAGATTAAGAGAGACATAGAAAGAAACATCTGGGCGGATCCACTCACTGAGTCTATTTCTCGAACACAATAGTTTTACAAACGGGCTTTGTAAAACTGATTAGTAGGGGAGTTGGGTGTTGGTTTCACACGGGCTGTGAATACGTGGCATCGCAATAATTAGCCTTAAGTGCAAGTGGGAGATTGTTGGATATAGTGCCCTCAAAGTCAATTATTGGATCGCAGGCACGTGATTGCAATGATTGAGGAGGACCTATGCCGGTACGACAGTCTTACTCGAGATGATAGTATGCTATCGGGTTTGCCTTTATCAGTCCTGTACATGTTCAGGGGACTGATTACATGTTACACGTTGATAGAGCCTTTAGGATCTTGCTTGACTACCAACAGTATGAGGCCGATCATATACGTGAGAGTTGGGTGGTATATAAGCATATCTTTAATAGTGGTCCCTAGTCGTGGGAGTTTTGAGACAGGGCATCGATACACCGGAGTAGACTAGTGTATACAGTCGAGACCCCGACGAGGGGCGGTGGCCGATCTCACAAGCCACTGGTGTCAGTTGGATCACCTAAGATGTATACAGGTGCTCATTGGGTTATGAGTACACCGGACAGGACTCGCCGGGAACCTGCTAGTTGGTATTATACATATCGTCAGATAGCAGTTCTCTGGTGACATGTGTACAGGTTAGTTGATCGACCTGAGGTCGTCATTTGTCTCGTGTGAGTTCCCACTGTGCTTTGATTTCTACCCTACCATGGCTCAAAGGAGTCGTGCAAATAGGTAGTTTTTGGGTACAGTCCTGAGCCACATGGAGGCACGTGAGCGGATCGGCAGGGATTCATCTCTTCCGGTATTAGGGGTGGAGATCGCGCTGTGTCTAGGAAAGCCATTACACCAAGTCCTTGGCCAAGGTAGGTGAGATTTACTGCTAGGTACTCCAGTAGTATCTCAGGGTGTTCAGGGCTTGTCTCCGACACAACTTATACAGCTATTGGGGGTCTGACGTTACAAGCCCCCTATGCCTGATATGCGATACTCATAGACGAACGGACCGGACTGTATATACATTGTCACTGTTAGGCTCAGTAGGGTTTCCGGATGAGTTCTCTCATCGGCCTCCCTTGAGGTCAGTCCATGGGCAGCCGTTACGCAAAACTAGTGCCGCTGACGGCTTGTGGTTAAACCCACTGCCAGGGTACTGACGAGTCATTAGAGTCCCCCACAGATAGTTTTCCAAGTTCGAGCGAAACGTTGTTGAGGCCGTATGGTTTTATGGCAGGGTTCGAAAAATGCACGTACGTTTACGTACGTGTCATATTTCGGGCAGATAATACTGGTGGGCTTTGGTTTAAGCCGGATCCATGTATTATACAGAGTAGATATAATATCTTTGTCTCAGTTGCATTTGTATTCGGTCGTAATACAAATGCGGGTATATTTATACAGTTATGGGGTTATCCTGAAATTCGTTTCAGGATCACTTTTGGAAGTTGCCAGTTTCCAGTTTTCTATCAGCCGTCTTTTAACATTAGGTTAAAAACAGATTTATCTTTTCTTTGGATAAAGTGTGGATGCTTCTAGAAGGTTCTAGAAGGGGTGATTAGGCTTGTGACTCACTTGTTCATTAATGGTGCATTTATTGTGTTCATACTTTGTGTTCACACTAGATATTTCTCTTATTGTCACCTCCCCCTCTCCTACACTCACCCCCTCCATATATTATGGCCGGCCCCTCCTTGATGCCCATCAGAATATTTCACTCTCACTTGATTGGTAACAAGATTATAGATTTCGGTGTATGGAAATTTCATAGCTCATTTCATTCCATCATCCGACTCAAATGGCAACTTCATTAACCGTTCGTCCATGGCTTTGGACGAAGCGAGACAAAGTCTTCTACTCATTCTCTACATCAATCTTGGTCGTCTCTTTTATAAAACTTGACGACCGAGTTGCCTCGAGTCAGAGGCGGGAGCCCGTTTAAAGATCCGATGACGTGGTGCCACCTGGACGAGGAGATCGGAGATTGACGAGATCGGAGCAGCCGCAACGGAGCGTGGGATGATGGTTAAAGAACGAAGGACTCGGATCGTTTGGTATAACCTTTCTTCCTTCTTTGTAGATTGTTAGTTTAGCATTAATGGCAGATCCGGGTTATAGTATGCGATAGCGCCAGTTATAAAAGTTTTTGTTCCGCATTTTGGCGTCTGAAAGACAGCCGGGGCACTACCGTAGACTTACAGCAATACCGACTTGAACTTCAGGATCGATACTAAACCCTAACTAGCTAACTTGCAATGAGGTTTAACTACTCGGATGAAAGTTATACCTCACGATACCAAGTCGTTCGGGTCTTCTTCACTGTTCTCCACCTCGTCGTCAGCTCCAAGTATCAAAAATGGATCGGGCAACATCGACGGCCTTCTCGAGTCAAAGACGATCCACCCGAGAGTCTATACTCCGAGCTCCTACCTCGAATCTGAGAAAACTACGGCTTCTAGTTCGCTAAACTAGAAGTCCAAGATGGTGTAGAGTGAGAAGATGGAGTAGTTTGTCTCTTGGAACCCTAGGATTCTCAACACATGAGAGGTCCAGGGTTTTGATGAAGAAGAAGGTCACATGAGGAAATGAGAGCGGAGAAGCAACTAAAAAAAGGCTTGGCTTCCCTTCTCTTCAGAATAATGAATCATACCTATATTTTTGGAGATAAAAACCTAACCAAGTCAAAATATCTCACCAAATATCAAGCATGGTTCAAAATATCTCAAGAGTGAGTCATGCTTAATCTTTTGTCAACATAATGAGTCATCCCCATCCAACAAATATCTCCACCTCATCTCCTCACCTCATTATGTTTAACCCATAAAAGAAATAAATCCTAAATAAGGTGTCCACTTCTAAACGCTTTCCCGAGAAATTACGAGAATGCTTTCCATCCGTATATACATACCCGTATCCGTATTCCGAAGAATACGGATACAATGAGATGAAAATAATCCATCAATATAATACTAGGATCCGGCTTAATCCAAAGCCCACTAGTATTATCCGCCCGAACATTGTACGTGCACTAGTACACGTAAGTGATTGTAGCCGTGCATAAAACCATACGGCATCTACACCTTTTTCCCGGTGCAGTGAAACCCTCTGTGTGGGACTCTAAAGACTCGACACAACGCTGGCAGTGGGTTAAACCACAAACCGCAAGCGGTACTAGCTGCACGTAACAACTACCCAAGTATGTGTCGATAAGAAGGCCGATGAGCTATCCCATCCGAACTCCTACTGAGCCTATGTATGACAATCTCCGTACAGTCCGGTCTGTTCGTCTAAGAGTATCGCATATCAGGCCTAGGGGCGGTAATCGTCAAACTCCTAATAGCGTAATAAGTCGTGTCGGAGTGTAGCCCAAAACACCCAGAGAAACTATTCGAATACCTACCAGTAAATCCCGCTTGCCTTGGCCAAGGAATTTGTGTAATGGCCTTCCAAACACAGCGCGATATCAACCCCCAACACCGGGGGAGACGAATCCTATCTAACCGCCACTACCTCCAAGTGGTTCGGGATTGCACCCAACTACTACCTATTTGCAAGACTCATTTGAGCCGTGGTAGGGTAGTAATCAATGTACATTGGAAACACACTCGAAGCGAAGTAGCAGTGTCAAGTCGACGGACAAAGCTATACTCATGTCACCTGGGAACTGCTACCCGACGATAGGTATAATATCCACCAATAGTTCCCGACGAGTCCTGTCCACTGTACTCATAACCTAATGAGCACCTGCATACTATCTCCAGTACGACATACTAATGGCTATGGGACAGACCATCTCCCCTACTGGGACTAGAAGCGTATACACTCGTCTACTCTTGAGTATCGATACCCCATCTCGATAATCCTATGACTAGGGACCTGTATAGGATGTGCTTATAGACTACCCAACCCCCACTAGTGTGACTGCCATCACAACGCTGGTAATCAAGCAATGATCCTAAGGGATCTACCAATATGTATAAGCGATATGCTAAAAAGCACATGCACATATTGAGGTAGAAACAAACCAGGTAGCATACTACCATTTCGAGCAAGACTGTTACTATATCCATGTATATAGCAAGCTTCCATTAAGTAATATACAAACCAATATGATAAAATAATGGCCTCTAGGGCATATATCACTAACAACCTCCCACTTGCACTAAGGTCATATACTGGCATATTGCAGAGCTAAGATCTCGAATAGCCTCTCGAACACTGTCTGAGGGACGGCCTCTGTGAGTGCATCTGCATTGTTTTTCTCCGTATCTACTCTCCTCACCACGATCTCCTAGAGATCAACAATCTCCCTGATCAGGTGGTACCGCCTCAAGATATGTCTGGATTTCTGATGGGACCCGAGTTCCTTCCCTAAAGATATAGCACCGTATGTTGTCATAAGACTAAAGTATTAGATTAACAATGGAAGGAACCACCTGAAGTTCATTCAAGAACTTCCTCATCCAGACTGTTTCTTTTGCGGCATCTCATGCAGCGATCTACTCCGCTTCCATCGTCGAGTCTGCATTGGTGTCCTGCTTGGAGCTCTTCCAACAGACCGCCCCTCCACTGAGGGTAAAGACATAACCCGACATGGACTTGGAGTCACCCTTATCACTCTGGAAGCTGGAGTCAGCAAAGGCCTCGATCTGGAGGCCTTTTCCGCCATACACAAAGAACAACTCCTTAGTCCTTCTCAGGTACTTGAGAATATTCTTTACTGCTATTCAGTGCTTCTCCCCTAGGTTTGACTGATACCGGCTTACCACGCTGAGTGTGTAAGCAACATCTGGTCTGGTACACAATATCGCATACATTATAGAGCCTACCACAAAAACATAAGGCATAAACGACATATGAACCCTTTCCAAATCAGTCTTTAGAGACATCTCTTTGGAGAGGGTGATTCCATGACAAGCCGGTAGACTACCGCGCTTTGAATTGTCCAAACTAAATATTTTCAGTATTGTGTTGACGTACCTTGACTATGAAAGTTCCACCATCCTCTTTGATCTATCACGATAGATCTGGATCCCCAGAATGTAGTTGGCATCACCCAGGTCAATCATGGAGAACTTAAGTGACAAGAATCCTTTGACCGATCGTAGCATAGGAATGTCATTTCCTATCAAGAGAATATCATCCACGTACTTGACGAGGAATCCCACTGTTCTCGCTACAATCTTACTATAAATGCATGGTTCATCTGGATTTTTGATAAAGTCAAATTCTTTGACCGTCTCATCAAAACAGATGTTCCAACTCCGCGATTCCTGCTTTAGTCCATAATTGGACTTAAGCAACTTGCACACTTTCCCGCTGCTCCCACATTGAATGAAACCCTCTGGCTGATCCATATAGACGCACTCTTCTAAATAACCATTTAGAAAAGCCGTCTTTACGTCCATCTACCAGATCTCATAATCGTGGAAGTCAGCAATGGCAAGAAGGATCCGAATGGATTTTGGTATAGCCACTGGAAAAAAGGTTTCATCATAGTCCAAACCAGGTCTTTGACTAAAACCTTTTGCAACAAGTCTAGCCTTATAGGTTTCAACCTGTCCAATTACACCAATATTCGTTCTGAAGATCCATTTGCAGCTACGAGTTTTACCCTTTCTGGAGCAATGTTCAAAGTGCATACTTTGTTGGTTTACATGGACTCCATCTCGGTCCGCTTTGCATCCAGCCATTTTACTAAGTCACCACTCTGAATGGCACGCTGGAAGCTAGTTGTCTTATCATTGTCAATGATGCAATCCCCACTATCCTTGTCTATGAGAAAACTGTAGTGTAACATTTCAGGAAAATAAAATATTTTTTTGGGAAAATTCTGGACAAAAAAATCATGGAAATTCTAAAATATGTTTAATGTAGGGTTTTTGGTAAAAAGTTTACCAAAATTGGTTTCTGATGATTTATCTTGTTTTATGAATATTTTATCGGAATTTTATCTGGACTGCACACACTTGTGCATGTTAGCTTGGGTGAAGTCTAGGGTTACCATGTTGAGATGACCATGGTAGGTTGAACCAATTGGTTAAGATTAAGGTGAGTTGACCTTGTGTGTGTGTGAGAGAGAGAGAGAGAGCCATGTTGGTTGTGCATTATTTTGGAGAGAGAGAGAGAGATGGTTAGGGTGTGCCATGATCCATTCTACTTCACAAACCCCTTGTGCTCTTTTACTCCCTGTCACACATCAGCCCAATACCCAACTTCAGCCAACATCAGCAGCTGAAACAACACTCCAGCCAACCCTACACCAGCCCAAATATCTACACACTAACATCAGCAGCTACATCAGCCCCAATAGTTATCACATCAGCTGATAGCACCCATCAGCCACCCTAAATCTGCTGCTACATTAGCCACAGCAGTAGCTGCTGCAGCAGCATCAGAAATAGCCCTACACCATTATATACCACCACATCAACCCCTAACACAGCAACTTCAGCCCAACACAACACCCCAACCTCATAAGCCACAGCAGTAGCTGCTGCTCTGCAACAAAGAAAGAAAATTTCAAGCAGCAGCAGCAGCCAGAAACCAACAGCAGCAACACAAGGAGATCAGCCACATGCAGGAACTCAGCAGCAGCAACCCACCCTTCCTCCTCCTTCCCTTCTCCTTCATCCTATAGCCCTTTCAGGTATAATCTCACAACCCAACTCGTATCCTGCCTAGTTCTGGGTTTATAGCTGAAAACATAGTGTTATTATGTGGATTAGTGCTAGTTTGGATAAATTTGAGTGAGACGTGACCAAGTGTTGGTATTGATGGTTGGTATAACCTTATTAGGTGTATTTGAGACCAGTTTACCCAAGATTGCCCCATATTTCCAGTTAGTTATCAGATTTGTTATACTTGGCGTAAATTAGCGATTTTGTCGAATTTTGACCTTTCTGGAAACTGCTATCAACACGGACCTCCTAAAATAAAATTGACTTGGCAATAGGCTGTGCAGGCACCCTGGAACCATCACCCAAAACCCTAGCCCCCGCCTCATTTTTCAGGCCGCAAATTTAATCCCCCTGGCCACAATTTGCGGCCAGACCGGGGTGAAACCGCCTCGTTTTGCGTGCACAACCCTATTTCATGTAAACTTGACCCTGCGTATGTCTAGTTTTGACTGATTCTAGTTAGGGTAGAATCTGGGTTGATTTTCTTGAGTTGGCGCATGATTTACGACTTTTTTTCGTATGGATTTTGGGTATTCGGTGATTCGTTTCTGTCGGGTGGCGTTTGAACGCCAACGGCAGCAGGTTGTTGGCCGTGTTTGCACGCAAGGCTACAGGTTTTTACCTATGAGCGTAGCGCGCACCATTTTGGTTTCCGACATGATTTTCATGTGTTTTAGCGTGTGATATCCTTGTAGGTACCCCACGTGGCGTCGAAGCGTTGGAGATGCGAATAGCAACATCGGTACCGGCACACATAAAGAAAGGTGAGTATATTTATATCTACGAGGAGAAGTCGGGTGGATGGCGTATAGCATCCCCGCAATTCGTCGTGATGTATACGGATGCGTATACACATTTACAAATATTATGTCATTTGGGATCAATAATAATGTTAAAATGGATATTGGTGTGTTGGATTGATAAAGGTTACGAAACTTTAGGTAGTGGGTACACTACACATACATATTCACACATACATACTTGCATACATCCTTATTACACATGTGGTTATGGGATTCTATATTGATATGTGTTCACGTGGGTATGCACTATATGTTCACATACGATTTCGAGGATGATAAATAGGATTGAGATGAGTCGATGATATTTGATCCGAGATTATGATATCGGTGATATGGTAAACTTCATAGTTGAGATACGTCTTGATACTTTAGCAGGATGCTTGGATGATAATGTCATAGGAATTGTGATATATATAAAGTGAGCAATATGTGATTATGATACGAGATAGGGTATGATATGATACGAGATGACAAGATATTTATGATAGGCCGCCATGGGCGTTGTTTACTCCTTGAGATGATATGTGCTGATAATGTCGCTTTGCTAGAGGCTGTCAATCGGAAGCCGGATTATGATTTCATTGACGATATATGATGATGATATCGATTCATAAGAGACTGTCGATCAGTAGTCAGGTCATGACTATAGTGATGATATTAGCATTATACTAGACGTAGATCAGTACCCCATATGATGTTCCAGATAAGTGGATACCAGATGAGTAATATAATGAATATGATTTGACCCGTACCCAGATTTGGGGATGCTGTACGACGGATTTACGTACGAGCTGTAATTTGATGTTTTGATCCGCACTCTTGACCTGGGAATAACCGATTATAGAGATATAGTATCGGATATGATATTATCGAGGCGGGATCACCGACTATATATATAGTTATTTGTATCGACTCAGAGGTTAGGCGGTTTCCCTTACCTACTGTTAGCTCTAGCTCTGCCTTATAGTGGTATAGCTATATGACTCTTATGACATTAGATGCAGTTTAGCCATCATTGTGTTTGGTACTCAGCTCCCGCACATTATTATTATTTCTCTGCATCGCATACTTATTGTGATTCATATTCTATTGTTGATATCATGTTGTTAGGACACAAGCACCATTACCGATGATGCGTATGTACCATGTACACTTATATTCCAGTTCACACACATCTTCATCGGTAATTGCCATGTCACTACACAGCAGTATTATTGCTGCAGGATATGACCCTTGTATGTGCATACTATTATTCTATATTGCATGATATACTGTTATACTTGCACTTCATTGTTATGTCACATACATCATGTTTTCTGATTATGCGCATTGAGATATGTTGTTCTATGATATTTCTGGATTTGGGAACCGTGGGTATTTCAAAGAGATTATGTAATTGTTGTAAAAACCCGGTTACCCCTGATATGATATTTCAGTGCATCCACCAAGTGTTTCTCGGTGCTGAGAGCGACATGTGAAACCCGATTCGAGGAGGCGGATGAGGCCGATTGCAGGTACATGGTGGGACCGGTGCGGTACCCCGGGGCTAGAAGATCGCAGGAGATGGCGTTGAGCCTGGCAGGGGAGCACTACCGACCGGTGATTTTACCCGACGCGTCGGATATCCGAAGGATACCGTCGTGGTCTTGAGATTGATGGTAGGGGCCGGTCTGGATTGACGGCGCCCTAGATAGTGAGACTTATCAGAGATATTGAGATATTGAGATTGAGGCTGTGTTTCGTGCCGATGCTGGGCACAGGTTTCATGATGTGTTTTCATGATTTTGACTATATCCTCATATTACGTGCATGATGCTTATTGTCATTGGGTGATACATGGACGGGATCCACCTATATACAGCCATTGATCACATACAAACTTGATTACATTGATCATACTTTTCATGCATTCATACATCATTCATATGATACATTGCTACCTGAGGCATTGACATTGACACGGGTACATGGGATTACATTTGGGTTAGATAACTACCCTAGTCATAGTTATTGAATGCTGGTTATATACTTGAGGATTGTATATTATGATCATATGTCCTAGGATTGCGTCATACATGCGATTTTCTGTTCATAGATGTGTTTCTATTCACGAGTTTGCAACTCACCCCCGTTGTGCCCCAGTTTCTTGCAGGTGTTACCGTACGGGTTCCATTACGGCTTTGCGGGCACAGCTTCTTCAGGTGACTTGTTAGTAGGTGGGTTATTTGTATCATACCCATCATTATATTTTGTATATTATTTTTCAGTTGTATCTAGAAGTTCCATCAACCAAACATGTACTTATTTGAGATAAAGTCCACTATTGATCATTCTTTCGGCCTTAGAGTTGCACGTTATTTTTCTCTAGGTTTCATGCTGTTGTGATCCTCGCCTTTAGGCGTTGTATATTATGTTGCAAACTGGTTGATTTACATATGGTTTTTCCTTCACTCCCCTACTTTTCTTGGTTTGGATTTTTGGGCTCGGCTTACTTAGAGCACGTACGCCTTGAGACGTTCGTAGCCTAAGTGCCGGTCATGTTCCTTACTTTCAGGTCGTGACAAAGTTGGTATCAGAGCGTTAGGTTTTACCTTCGGAGCATAGGATAACCTTTGGTTGATGGAACAGGTGACTAAAGTAGAGTGACGTACCGTGGGTATGTCCGCGGCATATTTACGACACGCCACTCCACTTAAGAAGCCTTAGGATGTACATTTCCTTGTTCAGTATTATATTCCTTCCTGATCTAGCCTCATCGGTACCAGTTATGGTTTTGCTGCCACGATTACGGGCAGGGAGAGCTACGGCTAGAATTGCGGTCAGCATGAGCTCGTTACGAACGAGGACTGACCGTAGCGTAATTTTGGGTGACACACAATTGTAGAGATGTGTCTTTTTACTGTGTTTCGCGCCACGAGCGTGGATGGATTGTTGTATGAGATTACTCGAACGTACGGATTGGCACCAGAGGTTTGAGCCACTGATAGAGGCCAGCCAGATTTGATGACCGTTGATGTATGGCTTATTCATGACAATTGAGGCACGGTTCACCGTGCAGAAGAGTGAGCCCGTTATTGCTGCGAACGACGAGATATCGCCCCAGATGTTGGAACTATTGCGGTACGAGTGTACTAAGAGATGATAGATGGTCGCTAGTCCCCGATGATGAATGACTAGGACGTGTGGTTGTTCGCTACCCCGATGCGAGGTCATCAGATAGATTGATTCCAACTGAGACGACTTCACGCGGAGACGTTGAGAGTCGACAGAGACGATCGGATGTCAAAAACCTATTATTCCAAGTTTAAAGTATTCGGAAAGACAGGCAGGCAATTCTATGGTCCCTCTAGAAGAATGAAACCCTAACTCGACATAATGACCGTGTGAAAGCCTTTGAACCATAGGGTTTGCGGCAGTTCTGCGGCGCCATTAGTGAGGCTTGGGTTTGCCCTTCTACGGCTGGACCACCGATACTGTGGTATGTACTCAATACTATTATACTGTACCCAAGATGATGAGCTCTTGGGGGATTTGAGGTCTTGATAAATCGATCGGATGGCTCGACTAATTCGGATGCTAGATGGTGAGATGCACTTCTTGGGAGACTCCAGATACGAGGATAGCCGTTGGAGCTCAGTCCACGCAGCCACGACGAGGCGAGTCCGAAGCAGTCGACATTAGAGAAAAGTGGAGTAAGAGGTTCGTACAAGATCTGGATATGATGATGTTCCACTCCGCCGACACCAGAGATGCGATACGAATGCGAGACATTGTACTTGGATATACCTTCCAGCAGGAGTCACGGTGAGTATGCAGCCATTCCGGAGCAGAAGTTGATATAGTAAAGGATGGGGATTTCCGGACAGTTAGGCAGAGACGAGATTTGGAAGCAACCTTGAGCAGGATTCTTTCCAGGACACTGCTGGAATGATACTTGCACCCAGGATCAGATGTGTCACGTACATTCAGAGAGCCAAAAGCCGACGCCAGTGACATGTTGCTTCATGAGTGGTCGCGATGATTGACCGAGAGATGACCAGAGATGTGCCAAAACGGAATCGTCCCCGTTAGCACACCTGACAGGGCCAATGAGCCGATGGATCAGGAGATTGGTAAAATACAGAGAGAAGGCTTAGACCCAGGAGTGGTCATGTTACGCACACCAGCAGGCCAGAGTTCAGGATCGACGACGAGACGTGCCATGAATGATCACGACAGTTGGCCAGAGATTCATGGAGGTTGTGCTTGAGCGGAACCAGTCCGCCATACTTGATTTCGATATTTTGGGTGATTTATTCGCAAGAGTTGATCTTGACGATTGAGGATTTACGATTTTTGCACAGTTGTTGCACTTGATATCGTTTTCGTGCCTTGGTTTCACATGTTTGTGATTTTATGGGTTTAGACATTTGAGTTGATTTTGTGCGTATGAACGCACACGACTTGGTTTTTGCACTCTGTACAGTTTACATATGCTTGCAGTGCAGTGACAAATATTTTTGTGCACTTGGAAGCACTGGACTTCGATTTCGAGGGTGATGCTCGATATTTGTTTTGTGCATTCTATGCACCTGATGGGATTTGCGCGTGTTCGGCGCTTGATATTGGATTTCATGATGTCGGGCATGATGGATGCACCGGATTTGGACTTTTTAGCGCATGTTGGGCACATGTTATGAGATGCGATTTGGTGCAAACCAGATGCACTAAATCGAGATTCTTCATGCATATCAGATGCACCTGTTTTTGCTATCAGGCACACACGTGGCCCATGACAAATGCTTCGTGCACACCTGATGCACATAGATGTTGTTTTTGTGCGCATGTATGGCACATTTATGGATTTTGATTTCCGTGCGCACCGGACACACGTAGTATTCTTATGCACATTTTGGGATTGATTTCTTATGGAGCAGTACGTTTTATGATATTGCGATTTGTTTTTCGCACTGAGCAGGACAGTGCATGGATATATTTTCCATGCATAGATAGATTTCAAGGGATTTCCAAAAGCGAGCTATAGTCTCATTATTTACATACGTGTCCGGTACAACACAAAACGTTTGAAAGGAGGGAACCCTTCTAAATTGTTTTTAAAACGGCGAGTCGTGAATGTTAAACAAAAGGTATATACGTATATGGCAATTTTCTAATAAAGACGTCCGCCACTGTGCAGTGTTATGTGCATTACACATTGACTTTAAAAAAAAATTGGCATGCATTCCCTTCAAGATATTTACATGTACGGATTTGGTATTTACATGTATAGTTCTGATTTCTAGCATATCGGTTTTGCCTTGGATTTGGCATTCGTATTTCACCTTGACTCCGATGATTGGGAGATGCTTGACGGAGTTTTGTTTTCGAGTTATCTGCTCGTTACGCATGCACATGTATTGCGCTACGATGCGTTCTATGGATTGATGATTTCGGAGCCCCGTTGACTTGGACATTCTATTGAAATGTTTTAGAATTTGGGGGTTTAAATTTAAATTCGGGGACCGAATTTCTTTAAGGAGGGAAGACTGAAACATTTCAGGAAAATATAATATTATTTTAGGAAAATTCTGGACAAAAAAATCATGGAAATTCTAAAATATGTTTAATGTAGGGTTTTTGGTAAAAAGTTTACCAAAATTGGTTTCTGATGATTTATCTGGTTTTATGAATATTTTATCAGAATTTTATCTGGACTGCACACACTTGTGCATGTTAGCATGGGTGAAGTCTAGGGTTACCACGTTGAGATGATCATGGTAGGTTGAACCAATTGGTTAAGATTAGGGTTAGTTGACCTTGTGTGTGTGAGAGAGAGAGAGAGAGAGTGCCATGTTGGCTGTGCATTATTTTGGAGAGAGAGAGAGATGGTTTGGGTGTGCCATGATCCATTCCACTTCACAAACCCCTTGTGCTCTTTTTCTCCCTCTCACACATCAGCCCAATACCCAACTTCAGCCAACATCAGCAGCTGAAACAACACTCCAGCCAACCCTACACCAGCCCCTAACACCTTAGCCCAATACCTACACACTCACATCAGCAGCTACATCAGCCCCAATATTTATCACATCAGCTGATAACACCCATCAGCCACCCTACATCTGCTGCTACATCAGCCACAGCAGTAGCTGCTGCAACAGCATCAGAAACAGCCCTACACCATCATATACCACCACATCAACCCCCAACACAGCAACTTCAGCCCAACACAACACCCCAACCTCATAAGCCACAGCAGTAGCTGCTGCTCTGCAACAAAGAAAGAAAATTTCAAGCAGCAGCAGCAGCCAGAAACCAACAGCAGCAACACAAGGAGATCAGCCACAAGCAGGAACTCAGCAGCAGCAACCCACCCTTCCTCCTTCCTCCTCCTTCCCTTCTCCTTCATCCTATGGCCCTTTGAGGTATAATCTCACAACCCAACTCGTATCCTGCCTAGTTCTGGGTTTATAGCTGAAAACTTAGTGTTATTATGTGGATTAGTGCTAGTTTGGATAAATTTGAGTGAGACTTGACCAAGTGTTGGTTTTGATGGTTAGTATAACCTTATTAGGTGTATTTAAGACCAGTTTACCCAAGATTGCCCCAGATTTCCAGTTAGTTATCAGATTTGTTATACTTAGCGTAATTTAGCGATTTTGTCGACTTTTGACCTTTCTGGAAACTGCTATAAACCCGGACCTCCTAAAATAAAATTGACTTGGCAGTAGGCTGTGCAGGCACCCTGGAACCATCACCCAAAACACTAGCCCCCACCTCATTTTTCAGGCCGCAAATTTAATCCCCTTGGCCGCAATTTGCGGCCAGACCTGGGTGAAACCGCCTCGTTTTGCGTGCACAGCCCTATTTCATGTAAAGTTGGTCCTGGGTATGTCTAGTTTTGACTGATTCCAGTTAGGGTAGAATCTGGGTTGATTTTCTTGAGTTGGCGCATGATTTACGACTTGTTTTCGTATGGATTTTGGGTGTTCGGTGATTCGTTTCTGTCTGGTGGCGTTTGAACGCCAACGGCAGCAGGTTGTTGGTCGTGTTTGCAAGCAAGGCTACAGGTTTTTACCTATAAGCGTAGCGCGCACAATTTTGGTTTCCGATATGATTTTCATGTGTTTTAGCGTGTGATATCCTTGTAGGTACCCCACGTGGCGTCGAAGCGTTGGAGATGCGAATAGCAACATCGGTACCGGCACGCATAAAGAAAGGTGAGTAGATTTATATATACGGGGAGAAGTCGGGTGGATGGCGTATAGCACCCCCGCAATTCGTCGTGATGTATACGGATGCGTATACACATTTACAAATATTATATATCATTTGGGATCAATAATAATGTTAAAATGGATAATGGTGTGTTGGATTGATAAAGGTTACGAAACTTTAGGTAGTGGGTGCACTACACATACATATTCACACATACATACTTGCATACATCCTTATTACACATGTGGTTATGGGATTCTATATTGATATGTGTTCACGTGGGTATGGACTATATGTTCACATACGATTTCGAGGATGATACATGGGATTGAGATGAGTCGATGATATTTGATCCGAGATTATGATATCGGTGATATGGTAAACTTCATAGTTGAGATACGACTTGATGCTTTAGCAGGATGCTTGGATGATAATGCCATAGGAATAGTGATATATATAAAGTGAGCAATATGTGATTATGATACGAGATAGGGTATGATATGATATGAGATGACAAGATATTTATGATAGGCCGCCTGGGCGTTGTTTACTCCTTTAGATGATATGTGCTGATAATGTCGCTTTGCTAGAGGCTGTCAATCGGAAGCCGGATTATGATTTCATTGACGATATATGATGATGATATCGATTCATACGAGACTGTCGATCAGTAGTCAGGTCATGACTATAGTGATGATATTAGCATTATACTAGACGTAGATCAGTACCCCAGATGATGATCCAGATAAGTGGATACCAGATGAGTAATATAATGAATATGATTTGACCCGTACCCAGATTTAGGGATGCCGTACGACAGATTTACGTACGAGCTGTAATTTGATGTTTTGATCCGCACTCTTGACTTGGGAATAACCGATTATAGAGATATAGTATCGGATATGATATTATCGAGGCGGGATCACCGACTATATATATAGTTATGTGTTTCGACTCAGAGGTTAGGCGGTTTCCCTTACCTACTGTTAGCTTTAGCTCTGCCTTATAGTGGTATAGCTATATGACTCTTATGACATTAGATGCAGTTTAGCCATCATTGTGTTTGGTACTCAGCTCCCGCACATTATTATTATTGCTCTGCATCGCATACTTATTGTGATTCATATTCTATTGTTGATATCATGCTGTTAGGACACCAACACCATTAGCGATGATGCGTATGTACCATGTACACTTACTTGCCAGTTTACACACATCTTCATCGGTAATTTCCATGTCACTACACAACAGTATTATTGCTGCAGGATATGACCCTTGTATGTGCATACTATTATTCCATGTTGCATGATATACCGTTATACTTGCACTTCATTGTTATGTCACATACATCATGTTTTCTGATTATGCGCATTGAGATATGTTGTTCTATGATATTTCTGGATTTGGGAACCGTCGGTATTTCAAAGTGATTATGTAATTGTTGTAAAAACCCGGTTACCCCTGATATGATATTTCAGTGCGTCCACCATATGTTTTGTCGGTGCTGAGAGCGACATGTGAAACCCGATTCAAGGAGGCGGATGAGGCCGATTGCGGGTACATGGTGGGCCCGGTGCGGTACCCTGGGGCAAGAAGATCGCAGGAGATGGCGTTGAGACAGGAAGGGGAGCACTACCGATCGGTGATTTTACCCGACGCGTCGGATATCCGGAGGATACCGTCATGGTCTTGAGATTGATGGTAGGGGCCGGTCTAGATTGACGGAGCCCTAGATAGTGAGACTTATGAGAGATATTGAGATATTGAGATTGAGGCTATGTTTCGTGCCGATGCTGGGCATAGGTTTCATGATATGTTTTCATGATTTTGATTATATCCTCATATTACATGCATGATGCTTATTGTCATTGGGTGATACGTGGACGGGATCCACCTATATACAGACATTGATCACATACACACTTGATTACATTGATCATACTTTTCATGCATTCATACATCATTCATATGATACATTGCTTCCTGAGGCACTGACATTGACACGGGTACATGGGATTATATTTGGGTTAGATAGCTACCCTAGTCATGGTTATAGAATGCTGGTTATATACTTGAGGATTGTATATTATGATTGTATGACCTAGGATTGCGTCATACATGCGATTTTTTGTTCGTAGATGTATTTCTATTCACGAGTTGGCAACTCACCCCCGTTGTGCCCCAGTTTCTTACAGGTGTTGCTTTACGGGTTCCATTACGGCTTTGCGGGCACAGCTTCTTCAGGTGACTTGCTACTAGGTGGGTTATTTGTATCATACCCATCATTATACTTTGTATATTATATTTCAGTTGTATCTAGAAGTTCCATCAACAAAACATGTACTTATTTGAGATAAAGACCAGTATTGATCATTCTTTCGACCTTAGAGTCGCACGTTATATTTCTCTGGGTTTCGTGCTGTTGAGTTCCCTTTTCTGTTGTGATCCTCGCCTTTAGGCGTTGTATATTATGTTGCAAACTGGTTGATTTACATATGGTTTTTCCTTCACTCCACTACTTTTCTTGGTTTGGATTTCTGGGCTCGGCTTACTTAGAGCACGTACGCCTTGAGACGTTTGTAGCCTAAGTGCCGGTCATGTTCCGTACTTTCGTGTGGTGACATGTAGTATCTCTCGGGCGGATGAGACTGCCTACTATTCCTGCAGATTAGCGTAGGGATGTCCTGTTCTTTTGAAACCTCTGGTTCTACCATACTTTCAGTAATAGTTTGTGGTTCTAGAGTTTCTTCCAGTTCTATTTCGCTCCCACCAGTCCTTTTTCAAAAAATTGATTTTCTAAAAAGTGGGCATGACAAGGAACAAAAAACCATTTGTTCCTCTGCGTAATAGAAAAGATACCCTATGAAGTTCTTTGGGTATCCCACAAACCTACACAGTACCGAGCGTGCCTCGAACTTGTCCGCATACTGCTTTTTGACAAAAGATGGACATCCATATATCTTCAGATACTAAAGATATGGTTTCTTCCCACTCCACATCTGATATGGTGTGGTAGGAATAGTCTTGGTAAGAACCTTATTCAAAAGATATGCAGTTGATTCTAGTGCATAACTTCAGAAGGATCGCGGCAACTCAGCGTTACTTATCATGGAACAAACGATATCTATTAGGGTTCTGTTCCGCCTTTCCTATACACCGTTGTGTTATGGTGTGTATGGAAGAGTAATCTTAGAGAGAATTCCGTTCTCTTTTGAGTAACCCAGGAACTCGGCAATTAAGTATTCACCACATCGATCAGATTTCAGTGTCTTGATACTTTTGCCTGTTTGTTTTTCCACTTCATTCTTATATACTTGGAATTTCTCAAAGGCCTCTGATTTATGCTTCATCAAGAAGAAATGTCCTAACCTAGTGAAATCATCCATAAAAGTAATGAAATATGAATAACCACTTCGTGCATCTGTAAATATTGTTGGGCTACCCTTGCACCTAGTCTAGGGTTTGGTAGCATCACTCATGCCATTTTAAAATTAGAGAGGTGCAAAGCTAACTAACCATGAATCTTGCTAGAATTTCTAGGGTTACACAAATTGAATCACATACAAAGAAGTAAAGAGATATGGATTACAACCTTTGTAGTCCGTTCCTTTCGTTCATAAGCTCCGTGTTGAGGTCCCTTCACTGCGATCAACAAGAACTCCGACCTCGAGTGGCTCCATGAGGCAAATGAGACACCTTGCTCGTAGTCTTCATAAACTAAGATGATCTACCTTGAAGAATCTCTAACCCAAGCTTACACTTAACTAAACAACTTATTAGAGAAGTGAACACCCTAATCTAAGTGGCAAGAATAGATGAGGATGATGAAGTAAGAATTTTGCTCTCTTTTGTTTTCAATTTCTTACACTATATCATCACAAACACAAAAGCTAGTAAGCTTTTCAAGGAGGAAGAAGAAGATGAAACCTTTTGTAATGAATAATGAATTATTGTTGTGGTTACAAATACAACCATGGGTTAAGAATGAAAGGATTAAGCCTTGTAGAGAATAAACTAAGTTTAAGGGTTTGGGTTTGGTTAACTAATGACACCACAAAACTCCAAAGAGAAATGACAAAGTCAAAGCTTCATGAAGCTTCATGAAAGCTCATGAAACCTCATCCAATAGCTAACCCAAAAGCTAACCCTAATCCAAACCCTAATTTGGTTTAAACTCAACAAAGCATGTTGCATTTTTAACCCTAACTTGTTACAATATTATATATCACATATACAATATTTAATGTAGCAAAAGAACATAATACAATTAACATATATCGCATATACATCAATGTATTATCCTGTGAGAAAATGAATCTCTAAGTGATCTTATATTAGTTAATGTAACGTAATATATCTCATATATAATTATACATTAAATTATCGAATCAACACTTGATCCGATAACCTGGCTATATTACATATAACCGACTAATATTACATATACCATTTCATCGAATCAACACTTGATCCTATGACCCGGCTATATCACATATACCCGGTCGATATCATATATCGCGAGAACAGAATACGGTATCTCATATCGTATTATTCTCGGTCCCGCACATATCACATATGTGCTCCTACTCCATTTTGCTTGAGTTAGGAAACCTCTGTGTAGGACTCTAAAGAATCGTCAATACACCGTGAGTAGGTGATGATCATATCAAACACCAACAAGCTGCAAGCGGTCAGCTAAATGTAACAGCCACCCAGGTATTAAGCGATCTGAAGATCAACAAGCAAGCCTGTACATTCTCCTGTGAATCCAATCGGTAACACTACCGTACAGTCCGGTCTCTTCGTCTTATATGTCGCATATACGGTCTAGGGGTGGTAAATGTCAAACCCCAGTAACCGATAAGTCGTGTCGATGTAAGGCTCATAACGGGTCGAGAAATTATTGATAACACTTACCAGTAAATCTCCATAACAGCCTTGTCCAGGGACTTCCAGTTATAGCCAATCGAACACAGCGCAATATCAACACCCTATACCGGGAGAAACGAAACCCCTCCTATCGCTCATTTCCTCCATATGATTCGGGACTGTACCCAAAAGCCACCGTTTTGCACGCCCTCTTGGACGTGGTAAGATGAAAATCAAAACACAGTGGGAATCACACAAGACTCTATGACGATCTCGGGTCTACAGACTAACCTGTACTAGTGTCACCGGAGAACGGCTATCTAACGATAGGTATAATACCAGCTAGGAGTTCTCGGCGAGTCCGTTCAGTGTACCCAGTCTCCACTGAGTACCTGTACACCATCTTTGATGTCAAACACCGATGGATATAGGATCATCCATCGCCCATCATATGGGTCAAGATGCGTATACGCTAGTCTACTCTGGAGTATCGATGCCCTGTCTCGATACTCCCTCGACTAGGAACGGTTATAGGATGTACTCTTGGACTACCCTGGCCCCACTAGTATGATCTACATTATAGTTCAAGTAGTCAAGTACATATCCTAAGGGCTTTATCAACATGTAAGAGTAAAACAGTAAACTAATACAAGTCAACATGTTAAGACAAAGTGAAACAAAATATCATACTAACATGTAGAGGAAGAAAGTCCTCTCTATATATATCCAAGCATCCACTATAATATACATCATATGTACAACAATGGCCTCTAGGGCATATATATAACTAACAGATATTGGACCACACACGTCGCTTTGTATCAGTCCTAAGAGCACGCTCGCTCTTGCTTCGTGTCCAGTGAACGGAGTCTTTATCTTCTTTCCTATGAGACAAGATTGACAAGTTGCATAAGAGTGATATTCGAATGGATCCAAATATCCCTCTCTATGTAACTTCGAAAACCATGTTTCATTGATGTGACCCGATCTACAATGCCATAAGAAAGCCTTATTTAATTCTGGAGACTTTCTTTTAAGTGTGTTCTGGACGTTGAAAACCTGAGCTTGATTTAACACGTATATACTGTCCTCTAGTGTACCGGACCCAATCAAAATTTGTTTTAGGTGGATGTGGACCACATCGCTTACAAACTAGACAAGGTACAAACAAACAGTTACGTAGAATCAATATCTGCCCACTTGTCAATTCTAGGTGATATTTCCCTACGGATACAGCGTCCACGCTCCATCCGTTAGCAACCCTAGGAGTCATATCACCTGCCCTGATAACTCTACCGTTTCTCAAAGCCTGTAATAAATTACAGATATGAGATCCTGATCCGGTATCTAGTACCTAGGAAGTAGAGTTAATTGACAGACTGTTTTCAATCACAAACACACCCGAAGTCGAAGCAACAACATACTACGGATCCTGGATTCTGGCTTTCCAATCCCTGCATCCCTTCTGCCAATGCCTTTTCCCGTGACAATAGGAACATCCTTCCTTCCCTACTGTTAACCCCGAAACTTTTTCCCTGCCCTTTCCTTCTACCTTACTGACACCGCCTATCGTCTTTGTGGAGGTCTTCTTCTACCGACCCTTGGCTTTCGCCTTGGATCCAAAAGAGGAAGATTCCCTAGTAAGCAGAGCGAGTGTCACCCTGGTTTCCTTCAGGGTGCCCTCAACTGGAAGTATAACTTTCTTCCCCTGGGCATAAGTAGAAGGTAGGGACTGTAGAATCGACACAGTACATGACTCATTCTCTAACGTGGTCTCCATGTCCTGTGAGTTTTTAATATAGCTAATCATTGTGGGGACGTGGTCCCCTACAGATGACCCGATAGCCAACCTCGCTTGAAACAATTCTTTCGAGGTCTCTTATCTTGCGATACGAGATTGCTCTCCATATAAATCTTTGTTATGGAGGAAGATGGAGACTAAGTCTATCTTCTCGTGCTGCCTCTGGTATACACCATCAACTGAGGCCAAGACGAGGACTTAGCATTCGCACTGTCTTTTTCCCTTGTCTTACGGATATCAACATTCGCGAAGGTGGAAACTGGACCTGGGACGGCGGGGGCTTGAGTAGTAATGAGGTGGTCCAGCTTGTCATAGGTAATGGACATCTGGACAAACCTTTGGCAGTCAGTATAGTAAAACTCAGTCATTTTATTATCTATCTGTAACCAAACCTGGTCACCCTAGTCTCCGCAATTAGGAGAGAGAGAAAAATACACACAGCATGATCCTCTTGCAAGTTTAGATTGGTTTTAATTTATCTAAACAGGATGCCACCCACTGTTTCTCGAATCCTTCCTCAAACAATAAAAGATGAATTAGTCAGGATTAATCTCACCGTACAATACTTGGTTAACCGTTCGGCCAGGCTCATGTCGGTACTTCGAGGGAGGTATTACGACGCTTTCGCGAAGTTCCTTAATTAAATAACCTCTTTTCCCTGGAGGCGTAGCCCCGCTAACACTGTTCTAGACACCTTCTTAGTTTATAGCATTGATCGTTAAGTGAAAAATCTCCCGAGGAGTAGCATATACTCACAGTAGGATTGGGATCCAAATATCATTGTGTGAAAATCCTGAAGGAATCCTACCAACATTATAACACTCCAAATGGTATGCAGCACAAGAAAGATTCAGTTTGTTTAGAAACTCCCGATGTGGATACTTGCCCCATGCTCTTATGACCTAAACGAAGGCCAACAAATCATAAGTCACATATCAAGTTCTACCCATCATTTTCCAGGTTAATTTGAACCCACCCATATATACCCTTGACGAAGGCCAACAAAGTAATACAATTGTCCCAAACCAACGCATCTATCTATTCTACATATGAATATTCAGCAGCTACCAATCACTATGGAAGAAGACTATCCAATAAGCGTAATAGTTGTACTCTCCTAAACCAAGGAGCCCTCGCAACATGAGAGAAGGTGATAATAAAAGACAACTGAATAAACTAATTCTATTTCTCCTGAACCTGGATCCATCCTCAAAGAAGTCCCTTCGAGTTCGTATATAACCATACAATGGATCTATCCAATGGAAGTAGATATCCGTAGTAATACGGGGTGTTCTGAGAAATACAAAGGGTAAAAGAAGGAGTGGCAATGATTTATGCAACATAGACTATCCAAAAGCCAGTATTTTAAGAAGGTTCGGTCAACTTGGTCACTGAGTCATAGTCTAGGGTCGGTCAAAGGTCGCTGCCAAAGAGAGAGAGAAGAAACACTATGCGTGCACTCTAAACTAGATAAGAATGGTTATTACTTTATCTAATCAGGAAACCACCCACTGTAATCTCAAATTCTCCTCCAAACCTGAAAGAAGAATTAGTCGGGATCACCCGAAGAGTAAACCAACTCATCAGTGAGAATCGGGATCCAACTATCATCGTATGATAACTTGATGGAAGCCACTCAAGTTATCACACTCCAGAAGGTATGCGCATGCCTGGAAAGTTTCTAGTATGTTTGAAACTCCCGATGTGATTTTTTCCCCATGCTCTTATGACCTTGGCGTTGGTCAAAATATCATAAGTCACATGCCAAGTTCTACCCGTTATTGTCCAGGTCAATTTGAACCCACCCGTACATGCCCCTGACGTTGGCCAGGTATGACAGAACGACAGTCCCAAACCAACTCATCTATCTATGCAACAGAAGAATACCCAGTAGCTACCAAACACTATGCCTTGGCGTTGGTCAAAATACATAGCTTGAATACTACTGAATACCCAAAAGAAATGATGGAGGGCTACGGCTGGTTTTTGGCGAAAAACCATTAACGTAATGAACTTGATCTCGTTGAAGGAACCTGATAGCTTTTTATAAAATATAGTGGCGAAAACCTTTTGCTAAAGAGGTCACTCCCGGTGAAGGGATCTCGGCTCTTTCCTCGTGGAATGAGGTGCAGGATATTCACACTGAATACCGCGATGCAAAGCAACTTGTAATCGGCTATAGTAAAGTTACTACCCTGACGTAAACTTTGTTGGTGATAGTGCCCTCAGAGTCAATTATTGGATCGCAGGTACGTGATTGCAATGATTGCGGAGGACCTATACCGGTAGGACAGTCTTACTCGAGATGATAGTATGCTATCTGGTTTGCCTTTATCAGTCGTGTACATGTTCAGGTGACTGATTACATGTTACACTTTGATAGAGCCCTTAGGATCATGCTTCACTACCAACGGTATGATGGCGATCATATACGTGATAGTTGGGTGGTTTATAAGCATATCCTTAATTATGGTCCCTAGTCGTGGGAGTTTCGAGACAGGGCATCGATACTCCGGAGTAGACTAGTGTATACAGTCGAGACCCCGACGAGGGGCGGTGGCCAGCCACTGGAGTCAGTCGGATAACCTAAGATGTATACAGGTGCTCATTGGGTTATGAGTACACCGGACAGGACTCGCCGGGAATCTGCTAGTTAGTATTATACCTATTGTCAGATAGCAGTTCCCTGGTGACATGTGTACAGGTTAGTTCATCGACCTGAGGTCGTCATTTGTCTCGTGTGAGTTCCCACTGTGCTTTGATTTCTACCCTACCACGGCTTAAAGGAGTCGTGCAAACAGGTAGTTTTTGGGTACAGTCCCGAGCCATATGGAGGCACGTGAGCAGATCGGCAGGGGATTCGTCTCTCCCGGTATTGGGGGCGAGATCGTGCTGTGTCTAGGAGAGCCATTACACAAAGCCCACGGCCGTGGCAGGAGATTTACTGGTAGGTACTCCAGTAGTATCTCAGGGTGTTATTGGGCTACACTCCGACACGACTTATACTGCTATTGAGGGTCTGACATTACTAGCCCCTAGGCAGAAATGCGATACTCATTGACGAACGGACCGGACTGTATATACATTGTCATTGTTAGCCTCAGTAGGGTTTCCGGATGAGTTCGCTCATCGGCCTCCCTTGAGGTCAGTCCATGGGCAGCCGTTACGCATAGCTAGTGCCGCTGACGGTTTGTGGTTAAACCCACTGCCAGGGTACGGACGAGTCATTAGAGTCCCCCACAGACAGTTTCCCAAGTTCGGGCGAAACGTTGTAGAGGCCGTATGGTTTTATGGCAGGGTTCGGAAAATGCACGTGCGTTTACGCACGCGTCAGATTTCGGGCAGATGATACTGGTCGGCTTTGGTTTAAGCCAGATCCGAGTATTATATTGAGTAGATATAATATCTTTGTCTCAATTGCATTTGTATTCGGTCGTAATACAAATGCGGGTATATTTATACAGTTACGGGGTTATCCTGAAATTTGTTTCGGGATCACTTTTGGAAGTTGCCAGTTTCCAGTTTTCTATCAGCCGTCTTTTAACATTCGGTAAAAGACGGATTTATCTTTTCTTGGATAAGGATGAGTTGTGATTCTAGAAGGTTCTAGAGAGGGTGACTTGGCTTGGAAAGTCATTAGTGCATTAATGGAGTCATTAATAACTTGATGAGGTGTATAATGACTTATGCTTTAAGCTTTAATGTTTCTTGTTTTCTTAAGGATATTTTCTCTTGATCTTTTGCTTATGGTTACCCTCACATTGCTCCTATCCTCACCTCCCTCTTGGTTTAAAAGTAGCCGGCCCCTTGTGAGAAAGAGAGAGAGAGATTGATTTCATTTTTGGTAGAAAAGACTATAGTTTTAGGGTGCATGGAAATTTCATAGTCTCTTTCATTCCATCACGCGATTCGAATGGAAACTTCATTAACCGATCGTCCACGGTTTTGGACGAAGTGAGAAAAAGTTATCTACTCTTATTCTACATCATTCTTGGTCGTCTCTTTTAGCAAACTTGACGACCGAGTTGCCTCGAGTCAGAGGCGGGAGCCCGTTTAAAGAATCGTTGACGTGGTGCCACCTGGATGAGCAGATCGGAGATCGAAGAGATCGTAGCAGCCGCAACGGAGCGTGGGATGATGGTTAAAGAACGAAGGACTCGGATCGTTCGGTATAACATTTCTACTCTCTTTACAGTTTGTTAGTTTAGCAATAATGGCAGATCCGGGTTAAAGTATGCGATAGCGCCAGTTAAAAAGTTTTTTGTTCCGCATTTGGCGTCTGTAGACGGCCGGGGCGCTACCGTAGACTTACAAACTTCTGCCCAAGGGGTCACTCCTGGTGAAGGGATCTCGGCCCTTGCCTCGTCGAATGAGCTGCAGGATATTCTAACTGAATACCGCTATGCAAAACAAAATGAAATATCTTTGTAATAACACCTTTTTAAAATTTGTTCCAACAACATCAAATATAGGTTTGTGTTATCCCTGCATTGATAAGAATCAATGCAGTCCCATCAAACAATCACACCAGAAAAGAACGAAAATAAAATGTACGTATATGCCATCCGCATTCGTCACTGGGTCCCGTCATCACCCATTAGGTTACTTAACTAACGACAGAGCAGGGGCTGGACTAGCGCGGGTGTAAAATATATACAAAATCTAATAGTATATATACCAATATACAATAATCGCTCCAGGCGTGATAATATGCAACATTACAGAAAAGTAATAAGCATTACAGAACAATACAGATAATCTGGGATCCCCGGGTTTCACAGAGCCGCTGCTGAAACCCGACGTTCCCCTGGTCGTGTGGATAGCCTGTGCAATGAAACCTAGACCCCTACGGGTGCGGAAAATTACCAGCCAAAACCTGAAGCGAGGTAGTCCCCACAGCATAGTGAATGGAACACCCGACACTTCACGGAATCCGGTAAATTGAGCACCTCTCCTTGGGTCAACCTGTACCCCCTACGAGTGCGGCGAATAGTCTGCCAATTCTAGAGTGAGGTCCCTTTGCCTCTCAAAGACATGAGATACGGAACGGTTGCCCTCCATAACCTGGCTATCCGTGCACTCCTTCGCGGGATAAACCTAGTACAGAAATAAAAATATGTACAATAGGACATCGACCTCAACCTGGTCATGCCCCAAAAGAATATTATACAACAGGAAGTGACAGCAGTCCACATGTTGGACGCTCGCCTCACAATATCAAAAGTATAAATAAATCCAAACTGTACTATCATTGTACCTTGCTATCCACCACGAAATATCCGCAACAATACAGCACAACACAGAACATCAACGCGAATGTCACGTTCGCAAACCCGTCTAAAAGAACTATAGCAATTAGACGCGGTTTACCGATCAAATGACATTCCCGGTCGAAGATATAATGTAAATACTGCATACTAACAAATTTAAAATTTTGATCGACTAAATTTCCCGAAGTGGGCCCCACGTACATCTTCTGTACAGTAACAAAAACTAGGCCCAAAAGAATATACCAAAAACCCACAATTTCCAAATAAAGCCTACTGGAAAAAATTGATGCACTGTTCCCTCTAAAGCGCCGCGGTTCCGCGGTCAAACCCAAGGTTTGACCGCGGATCCGCGGTTATCTTGTGGGAACACGTGTCCAAATTTTTCCAGTGTGCTTAAAAAACCCTGCATTCTTTTCTGTGATATGTAAAATTATTTTTAGGCCCTTTTAAAAATCGACAGAAACCTAGGTGCTTGAAAAATGTAGTTTTGCGAAATCCGTTCGATCGATATTTTAAACGTGTTAGCGCAAGTTAGTATAGCTTAATGGTGAGGCTCTGATACCACAGTAAGTCCACGGTAGCGCCCCGGCCGTCTAACAGACGCCAAATACGAAACAAAAACGTTTTATAACTGGCGCTATCGTGTACCGTAACCCGAATCTGCCATTAAAGCTAAACTAACAAACTACAAAGTGGGTAGAAGAGTTATACCGAACGATCCGAGTCCTTCGGTCTTCAACCATCATCCCACGCTTGTTGCGGCTGCTCCGATCTCCTTGAACTCCAGTCTTGTCGTCCAGGTGCCACCACGTCGACGGATCTTTAAACGGGCTCCCGCCTCTGAACCGAGGCAACTCGATCGTCAAATTTGCTAGAAGAGACAACCAAGATGAAGTAGAGAATGAGTAGAACACTTTGTCTCGTTACGTCCAAGGCTATGGACGAACGGTTAATGAAGTTGCCTTTTGAAATCGGGTGAAATGAGAGATGAGGCTTATCTAATTTCCATGAGTCCAAAACAATACCAATCTTTTTCTAGCAACCATATGATCCTCTCAAAGAGGTGGCCGGCCACTAAATAAAGGGGGGGAGGTGAGTGTAGGAGAGGGAGGGTGACTCTAACAATGAAGCTTATCATGACTCACTAATGACACCTAGTGTGAACACATTAATGAAAGTGATGATTCATTAACCTTAGTCATCAACTCATTAATGCACCATTAATGAACAAAGCCACCTCACTATCCTAGTCACCATCCTAGTCACCTCTTCTAGAAGCTTCCATACTAATCCCAAGAAAAGATAAATCTGTATTTAACCAAATGTTAAATACGGCTGATAGAAAACTGGAAACTGGCAACTTCCAAAAGTGATCCTGAAACGAGTTTCAGGATAGCCCGTAACAGTATAAACATACCCGCATTTGTATTACAACCGAATACAAATGCAACTGAGACAAAGATATTATATCTACATAGTATAATACTCGGATCCGGCTTAAACCAAAGCCGACCAGTATTATATGTCCGAAAAACGACACGTGCGGAAACGTACGTGCTTTTTCCGAACCTTGACATATCAGCATACGGCCTCTACAACGTTTCGCCCGAACTTGGGAAAGTGTCTGTGGGGGACTCTAATGACTCATCAACACACTGGCACTTGGTATAACCACTAGCATGTCAGAGGTACAAACTGTACGTAACGGTTTGCCTATGTATTGATTGGAAGGGAAGCTGACGAGCGAACTCATATATAAACCCTACTGAGCCTGACAGTAACAATGTATATACAGTCCGGTCCGTTCGTCTATGAGTATCGCATATCTGGCCTAGGGGGCTAGTAACGTTAGACCCCCAATAATGGTTTAAGTCGTGTCAGAGAGTAGCCCAAAACACCCTGAGATACTACTGGAGTACCTACCAGTAAATCTCCTGCCTCGGTCGAGGGCTTTGTGTAATGGCTCTCCTAGACACAGCGCGATCTCACCCACAATACCGGGAGAGACAAATCCCCTGCCGATCCGCTCACTTGCCTCCAATGTGGCTCGGGACGGTATCCAACTAAAACCTGTTTGCACAACTCCTTTGAGCGTGGTAGGGTAGTAATCTAAGCATAGTGGGAAATCACATGAGACAAATGAAGATCTCAGGTCGATGAACTAACCTGTACACATGTCACCAGGGAACTGCTATCTGACGATATGTATAATACCAACTAGCATGTTCCCGGCAAGTCCTGTCCGGTGTACTCATAACTCAATGAGCACCTGTATACATCTTAGGTGATCAAACAGATACCAGTGGCTTGTGAGACCGGCCACCGCCCCTCGTCGGGGTCTCGACTGTATACACTAGTCTACTCTGGAGTATCGATGCCCTGTCTCGAAACTCCCACGACTAGGGACACTTTTAAAGATGTGCTTACAGACCCCAGCTCCCACGTATATGATCGCCATCATACTGCTGGTAGTCAAGCAAGAATCCAATGGGCTCTATCATCATGCAATAGTGAACTAAAGCATGTATACGATGATAAAGTCAAACAAGATAGCAAACTATCATCTCGAGCAAGACTGTCATATCGGTATAGGTCTTGCCTCAATCATTGCAATCACGTACCTGCGATCCAATAATTGACTTTGAGGGCACTATCTCCAACAATCTCCCACTTGCACTTAAGGCTAATTATTGCGATGTCGCATACTCACAGCCCGTATGATACCGAACATCCAACTCCTCTACCAATCAGTTTCACAAAGCTAGTTTGTAAAACTCTTGTGTTCAAGAAATAGCCTTAGTGAGTGGATCCGTCCAGATGTTTCTTTCTATATCTCTCTCAATCTCAAATTCGCGGAGAAAGCCATCTCCCGAATCGAGTAATACTTGCCTTAGAATATGTCTCAATATCTGATGGGACCTAGTTCATAAATGAACTTTAAATCCAAACTTCTTAGACTATATCGATAACTGAACCTAATCAGTTTCCAGCACCATTCTTTCCACAGTATCCTCTTGGACCACCTGTCCATAATACTGTCCCATGTCATAGGGAAAACTATAACTCTGACAATCACTCTGTCATCTATGTCACCTTTGAAGCCTGGAATGATAATCGTCTCCCGAAGGAGGCTGCCGTCATCAAGTCCTTAGAACATGCACTTATGTTCTAAAACTGCTTCCTTATGTTTCTTCAGGATTGGATTAATATAAACTTATCGCATCCAGTGCAAAAACTACATCTGGTGTGGTACTTGACATCTCATGACTGACTCAATTGCCTAAGAAAGTGATCTGCCAATCATGCACATCCCTCTCCCCTTTTGTCAATAAGACACCTTTAGAGAGGGTGACTCCACCACCTGCAGGTACACAACCATGCCAGGAGTCATCTATTCTAAAAACTATTAGAATACTGTCACTGTACCCACATTGGGAAACTACCCAAATCCAGATCTAAAACCATAGATCTAGAAACCAGAATGTCTGATATTATATCCATGTCCTTTGTGAAGAAACAACTGTGTAACAACCACAGTACAACCGGTCGTAGTATGGGAATTTTACTTCCTACTCTGTGTATGTCATCCAAATACCAGGACATCACACCCTACTACCTTCTTAACAGATCCATCCACTATTCTGATGAAGTCAAACCTATGACTGTCACATCAAAATTAGATGATCTTATCTTCGCTATATCTGCTCAAGTTTATAAATAGACATAAGCTTCTTGCCCACTATGCTTCCGCTGCTCCCACTGACTACGACAACCCTCTGGCAGAATAATATATACGTACACTTCTAAAGCATGTTTAGAACGACGCTATACTTATCCTCTTGCCGGGTCTCATAGTCTGGAACAACAGTAGTGTCAAGTTTGGGTAAACAAGAACCTCCCTGTCACCGTCCTTGAGGCTATCGGAGTACCTCTCGGGTGTCTGAGGTTACCCACCATAACTGTGGAGTGGCTATTGGAATGTTAAACTTGATTGAATATATAGGTCCTATTAAATTCTCCGTAATCGTTTGCCGTTCTGGAATCACTTCCAGTTCTACCATACTCCCACTACTGTTTTCTGAAAAAATCCATTTTTACTAAAACTGTGGCGAGTCAAGAACAATATCACTATTGATCTTCCAGATGGTACAAAACTCAACCCTCGTTGAAGCCAGGATCAACCCACAAACTGCCATTACAGAAACGTGCCTTGAGTTATCCAGTGCATGCTTTTAAGCATAAGTTGGACAACTCCCCGTACCTTAACATCGTTAAGATATGAACCAATCTATATACAATATAGAATTAGAGGCACTAATTTAATTGGAACCAAATTCAAATCATGCAACTGTCTCCAGTGCATATCTACTTAATGGAGAGAGGCTAATCAGCATTACTCAACTTAGGAATCCATCCAATTATGAGTAACCTGAAAGAGAAATAAGTTTCTCAAAACCATTACTATCAACTGAATACCTATCACAAGAATCTACATCTTCGATCTCTTCGAAGAATCCCGATGCTTGTGATACCTGGTTCTCTACTTTATTCTTATACCCATAACTTCTCAAAACTTAGACATTGTATTTCTGCGAAACACTTGTCTAAAAACTAGAGAAGTTATAAGTAAACAGAACATAGTACGAGGACCTACCCCTTTGTCCTGACGGACACTGGACAACATACAATACTCTGTATAAGTCTGCTGAGTTGAATAAATCAAAACCTGTGCATCGTAGGTTGAAAACTGTACCCAGGCTATTTCCTCAAATATCACCAATTGCAATGAATTCCGATATAATGAGGATGATCACCTTAATTCCCAATAACTTACTCCCACTCATCATCTGTAAAAACCATACAGATATGAGAATGAAACCTGGTAAATACATACCCTGGAGTAAGTATCTAATCGGGAAAACAGTTTTCTTTTAACAATGCGTAGTGAAACTGAAACATTAAAATGTCTCGTAGGGGTATCCTGGTATTCCTAGTAATGCCTCTTCCATAATCCTATTCAAGACTTTAACCGTATATTTCTTTGCCATCTCTCCAAATCCCTTTATTTGTCTTTAGTCGTTACCTTCTGTACACCTTCGTTAGGCTAAATGGTTTTCTTCCTTCCCTACCGTTCGGCATCAGCGTATGGTTTGGAAGAAGACTATCCAGTAAGCATAATAGGTGTACTCTCCTAATCCTTGGAGTACTCGCAACTTGAGAGAAGGTGATGATAAAAGACAACTGAATAATACCTTATTCTATTTCTCCCGAACTGGGGGAAAAGGCAAAGGTGAAATAGGAGTCGCGATGAAGTACGCGGTTTGGTCGTGAATATTAACAGTCGCAATTTACTTTGCCCTCTTTCTAATCCCTTTATTTTGTCTTTAGCTATTACCTTCTGTACACTCTACTTAGGCTAATTGGTTTTCTTCATTCCCTACTTTTCGGCACCAGCCTATGGTTTGGAAGAAGACTATCCAATAAGCGTAATAGTTGTACTCTCCTAAACCAAGGAGCCCTCGCAACATGAGAGAAGGTGATAATAAAAGACAACTGAATAAACTAATTCCATTTCTCCTGAACCTGGATCCATCCTTGAAGAAGTCCCTTCGAGTTCGTATATAACCATACGATTGATCTCTCCAATGGAAGTGGATATCCGTAGTAATACGGTGTGTTCTGAGAAATACAAAGGGTAAAAGAAAGAGTGGCAATGATTTATGCAACATAGACTATCCAAAAGCCAGTATTTTAAGAAGGTTCGGTCAACTTGGTCACTGAGTCATAGTCTAGGGTCGGTCAAAAGTCGCTGCCAAAGAGAGAGAGAAGAAATACTCTGCGTGCACTCTAAACTAGATCAGAATGGTTATTACTTTATCTAGTCAGGAAACCTCCCACTGTAATCTCAAATTCTCCTCCAAACCTGAAAGAAGAATTAGTCGGGATCACCCGAAGAGTAAACCAACTCATCAGTGAGAATCGGGATCCAACTATCATCGCATGATAACTTGATGGAAGCCACTCAAATTATCACACTCTAGAAGGTGTGCGAATGCCTGGAAAGTTTCTAGTATGTTTGAAACTCCCGATGTGATTTTTGCCCCAAGCTCTTATGACCTTGGCGTTGGTCAAAATATCATAAGTCACATGCCAAGTTCTACCCGTCATTGTCCAGGTCAATTTGAACCCACCCGCACATGCCCCTGACGTTGGCCAGGTATGACAGAACGACTATCCCAAACCAACTCATCTATCTATGCAACAGATGAATACCCAGCAGGTACCAAACACTATACCTTGGCGTTGGTCAAAATACATAGCTTGAATACTCATGAATACCCAAAAGAAATGACGGAGGGCTACGGCTGGTTTTTGGCGAAAAACCTTTAACGTAATGAACTTGATATCGTTGAAGGAACTTGATAGCTTTTTATAAAATATAGTGGCGAAAACCTTTTGCTAAAGAGGTCACTCCCGGTGAAGGGATCTCGGCTCTTTCCTCGTGGAATGAGGTGCAGGATATTCACACTGAATACCGCGATGCAAAGCAACTTGTAATCGACTATAGTAAAGTTACTACCCTCACGTAAACTTCTGCCCAAGGGGTCACTCCTGGTGAAGGGATCTCGGCCCTTGCCTCGTCGAATGAGGTGCAGGATATTCTAACTGAATACCTCTATGCAAAACAAAAGGAAACATTTTTGTAATAACACCTTTTTAAAATTTGTTCCAACAACACCAAATATAGGTTTTTGTTATCCCTGCATTGATAAGAATCAATGCAGTCCCATCAAATAATCACACCAGAAAAGAACGAAAATAAAATGTACGTATATGCCATCCGCATACGTTACTGGGTCCCGTCATCACCCGTTAGGTTACTTAACTAACGACAGAGCGGGGGCTGGACTAGCGTGGGTGTAAAACATATACAACATCTAATAGTATATATATACCAATATACAATAATCGCTCCAGGCGTGATAATATGCAACATTACAGAAAAGTAATAAGCATTACAGAACAATACAGATAATCTGGGATCCCTGGGTTTAACAGAGCCGCGAATAGTCTGCCAATTCTAGAGTGAGGTCCCTTTGCCTCTCAAAGCCATGAGATACGGACCCGTTGCCCTCCAGAACCCGGCTATCCGTGCACTCCTTCGCGGGATAAACCTAGTACAAAAATAAAAATATGTACAATAGGTACATCGACCTCAACCTGGTCGTGCCCCAAAAGAATATTATACAACAGGCAGTGACGGCAGTCCACATGTTGGACGCTCGCTTCGCAATATCAAAAGTACAAATAAATCCAAACTGCACTATCATTGCACCTTGCTCTCCACCACGACATATCCGCAACAATATAGCATAACACAGAACATCAACGCGAATGTCACGTTCGCAAACCCATCTAAAAGAACTATAGCAATTAGACACGGTTTACCGATCAAATGACATTCTCGGTCGAAGAAATAATGTAAATACTGCATACTAACAAATTTAAAATTTCGATCGACTAAATTTCCCGAAGTAGGCCCCACGTACATCGGCTGTACAGTAACAAAAACTTGGCCCAAAAGAATATACCAAAAACCCACAATTTCCAAATAAAGCCTACTGGAAAAAATTGATGCACTGTTCCCTCTAAACCGCTGCGGTTCCACGGTCAAACCCTAGGTTTGACCGCGGATCCGCGGTGATCTTGGGGGAACACGTGTCCAAATTTTTCCAGTGTGCTTAAAAAACCCTGCACGCTTTTCTGTGATATGTAAAATTATTTTTGGGCCCTTTTAAAAATCGACAGAAACCCAGGTGCTTAAAAAAAGTAGTTTTGCGAAATCCGTTCGATCGATGTTTTAAACGTATTAGCGCAAGTTAGTATAGCTTAATGGTGAGGCTCTGATACCACTGTAAGTCCACGGTAGCGCCCCGGCCGTCTAACAGACGCCAAATGCGGAACAAAAACTTTTTATATCTGGCGCTATCATGTACCGTAACCCGGATCTGCCATTAAAGCCAAACTAACAAACTACAAAGCGGGTAGAAGAGTTATACCGAACGATCTGAGTCCTTCGGTCTTCAACCATCATTCAACGCTTGTTGCGGCTGCTCCGATCTCCTTAAACTCCAATCTTTTCGTCCAGGTGGCACCACGTCGACGGATCTTTAAACGGGCTCCCGCCTCTGAACCGAGGCAACTCGATCGTCAAATTTGCTAGAAGAGACGACACAGATGAAGTAGAGAATGAGTAGAACACTTTGTCTCGTTACGTCCAAGGCTATGGACGAACGGTTAATGAAGTTGCCTTTTGCAATCGGGTGAAATGAGAGATGAGGCTTATCTAATTTCCCTGAGTCCAAAACAATACCAATATTTTTCTAGCAACCATATGATCCTCTCAAGGAGGTGGTCGGCCACTAAATAGAGGGGGGAGGTGAGTGTAGGTAAGGGAGGGTGACTCTAACAATGAAGCTTATCATGACTCACTAATGACACCTAGTGTGAACACATTAATGAAAGTGATGATTCATTAACCATAGTCATCAACTCATTAATGCACCATTAATGAACAAAGCCACCTCACTGTCCTAGTCACCATCCTAGTCACCACTTCTAGAAGCTTCCACACTAATCCCAAGAAAAGATAAATCCGTATTTAACCAAATGTTAAATACGGCTGATAGAAAACTGGAAACTTCCAAAAGTGATCCTGAAACGAGTTTCAGGATAACCCGTAACAGTATAAACATACCCGCATTTGTATTACGACCGAATACAAATGCAACTGAGACAAAGATATTATATCTACACAGTATAATACTCGGATCCAGCTTAAACCAAAGCCGACCAGTATTATATGTCTGAAAAACGACACGTGCGAAAACGCACGTGCTTTTTCCGAACCTTGCCATATCACCATACGGCCTCTACAACGTTTCGCCCGAACTTGGGAAAGTGTCTGTGGGGGACTCTAATGACTCCTCAACACACTGGCACTGGGTATAACCACTAGCACGTCAGAGGTACAAACTGTACGTAACGGTTTGTCTATGTATTGATTGGAAGGGAAGCTGACGAGCGAACTCATCTATAAACCCTACTGAGCCTGACAGTGACAATGTATATACAGTCCGGTCCGTTCGTCTATGAGTATCGCATATCTGGCCTAGGGGGCTAGTAACGTCAGACTCCCAATAGCGGTTTAAGTCGTGTCAGAGAGTAGCCCAGAACACCCTGAGATACTACTGGAGTACCTACCAGTAAATCTCCTGCCTCGGCCGAGGGCTTTGTGTAATAGCTCTCCTAGACACATCGCGATCTCACCCCCAAAACCGGGAGAGACGAATCCCCTGCCGATCCGCTCACTTGCTTCCAATGTGGCTCGGGACTGTACCCAACTAAACCTGTTTCCACAACTCCTTTGAGCATGGTAGGGTAGTAATCTAAGCACAGTGGGAACTCACATGAGACAAATGACGATCTCAGATCGATGAACTAACCTGTACACAAGTCACCAGGGAAATGCTATCTGAGATGTATACCAACTAGCATGTTCCCGGCAAGTCCTGTCCTGTGTACTCATAACTCAATGAGCACCTGTATACCTCTTAGGTGATCAAACAGACACCAGTGGCTTGTGAGATCGGCCACCGCCCTTCGTCGGGGTTTCGACTGTATACACTAGTCTACTCAGGAGTATCGATGCCCTGTCTCGAAACTCCCACGACTAGGGACACTTTTAAGGATGTGCTTACAGACCCCAGCACCCACGTATATGATCGCCATCATACTGCTGGTAGTCAAGCAAGAATCCTATGGGCTCTATCATCATGCAATAGTGAACTAAAGCATGTATACGATGATAAAGTCAAACCAGATAGCAAACTATCATCTCGAGAAAGACTGTCATATCGGTATAGGTCCTGCCTCAATCATTGCAATCACGTACCTGCGATCCAATAATTGACTTTGAGGGCACTATCTCCAACAATTCCAATGATTCAGCTTTAGTTTGTTTGCTTTGCATTAATAATGCAGTCCCATCATTTACACCTATCGTCTTAGAAAAAGACGAAAATACCACGTCCACTTATTTCGCCACTGGGCCCCGTCTAACACCGTTAGGTTACTTAACTAACACCAGAGCGGGGGCTGGACTAGCGCGAGTGCAAAACTTAAGCAACGTCTACTATATATATATATAATATACATTCGTCTGACGCAATATTAGGCATTCCAGATCACAGATGAACATATTAGATATACTAGGAATTTCGTGTTTCGTTTAAGCCTGTAACGAAAGACGGATTACACGGTCGTGATGTATAGCTAAACCCCACCCTAGACCCCTACGGGTGCGACAAACTACCCGCCAAATACCCGAAGTGAAGCAACCTCCCTCATCAAAGTGTGTAGGCCACTCGGCACTTCAAGGTATCCGGTAGTTTGGGCACCCTACCTTGGGTCTATCCTAGGAGAAGAAAACAGTAAAAGAAAATAATACAATGGTGGCTACAACCTCAACTCAGATGTGCCCCGCAAAATAATATTACATCACTTTACAATTTACATCGAATGAAAAATAAAAAACCCCTCATCTCACATCCCCGGCTATTCATCCACGACGATCCAATAAGTTCATATACACAATCCAACATCACAGATCATAGATATGTACAATCCCCACTAATCGACGTATAGCGATTAGCAGACGTTCAGTACATATATCGCAACACAGATAAAAACTGATTAGCAAATAACTTAGAATTTCGATCGAAAACAATTTTCCGTGTCTACCCCAAGTGCAAACCAGCACAGAAAATATCATGGGTAGAAACCTGTTCAGTTGATTAAACTGCACATTTATTATTACAATTTTCCTACAAATTCCATATTTAAAAAGGTCTTTATTATAATATATCAGACATATGTGGGTTCATTTGTAAAAATACTATTTTCCATGTGTTGATATATTATAATTAGCATTTGGTAGGAAAATGTATATAATATTATTTACCTAATCCTAGTAGACTTAGTCTACTAAATATTATTGTTGTGCAGAATTTTCAGGTCTTAAATCAAGAAAATCAAGTTGTTAAAGCTAACCTACCTAATTAAGAAATCAAAATTAAGAAATCAATTCTGGCAGAAGAAAAGAAAAGATTTCCAAATTCTGAAGGTTCCAGGGATCACCACATGTCATAAAGATGCAAGCCCAAAAATTTGATGAAGTGATCCCCACCCTTGGCCGCAGATCCGCGGCCAAACCTCCCTGTTGGCCGCGGATCCGCCGCAGGGTAGGGGAGTTAGGAGCTCAGAAATTTATGGGAGAATCTATACTACTTGCTTCCAATTTTGGAAGCTAATTTTCTGCCTTTGGGACTATAAATAGAGACCGAGAGCCTCTTGGAAAAATCATCAAGCCGACAAGATCACGAAGTCCCAGACGGCTCACGCATCCAGGCTGATCATCAACTGTTCGTCTACCTCCTTAGAAAAGATCGAGAAACAACTAGAAATTGTAATCATTTTCTAAGGAATCAAAGTGTAATGAATATTGTTGATTAATAAAGGTAGCTTTCTTTTTCTTATTCTATTTCTTCATAGTTTAATTATGCATTTTCTCTCCATCTCTTCTTCTCCCAACATGCGTGAGTAATTCTCCGCTTGTTAGGGTTCATAGGATTAGGGTAGGCTAATGGATGATGAACATCCCTAAACCCTTTTTAAGTCGTATAAAGTTTATGAACTTTATCAAAGAATCATTAACATCCTAATCGGGCGCGCTAACAATTCTTTGTTAGTTCTGACCGCGATTAGAGATTAGATTAATGATTGTTTTGGTAAAGGCTAGATAGGAACGGAGTTCCGTGTCGAGATAAGGGTTAAGAGTGGGATTCCTTTTCCCTCCAGAAACCCTAATCTACACGCATCACCGTCATTCTAGTTTTAAATCTTTTAAAGGATAAAAAGGGTAACTTTTAATTAATCGTCCATGACTACTAAATCCTAACGAACCCTACAAGCCCCTTATTATATTAACTACATCCCTAAAATAATCTAGATCTATATTTTTGCATTCTTTCTTAACGTAGATCTAGAAACCATTCTTCAAGATTCTTTATCCCTCATCTCTTTCTTAGCACATCTAATGTAAGAATAAAATGTTCAACGTTTCCCTGAGGACGACCCGTACTCACCTCGGTCTAGCTACACGCGACACCGTTCTGATTGCGGTTAAACTACAAACACACTCTTTCGAATCAATCAAATGGCGCCGTTGCCGGGGATACGTGCGTAATTTTTTATTCTTATTATTTGTGTTGAATTCTTATTCGATTCATATCATAATTAAAACAAAACTTCAAATCGCATATTTAACGATTTGTGCGTGAATTTTTGCAAGGAGATCTGGAGTCACAGAGGAAACATGAGATCTAGGGTTCCAAACTCCTCTGGTATCTTTCTCAACTCTTTCTCTCTCCTCTGAAATCCAATAAAATATATTTTCTGTAGGAATCTTTGCAAAATAGCGCCGCTCAAAAATCTTTTTGCAAAAGTTTTATGATTGGTTTTGTTTTGCATATTTTAATACGGATTTTAAGGGGCAAAGACCAAATCCAGATTAGGTGTGGATTTCATCACCCTTCCTAAGCCCCACAAATCACAACCGAGCATCTGCATCAACCCTACATTAATTTAAAAAATATCTAGACCAAACTCTAAGGACTGTCGCGCTCATTAAAGACAGAGAAAGGTCGTGGGTAATCTATCACTTATCCGCATTACTTTTGTGGTGCCAAGGCAAGTGTGTCCAAGGCGAGTGGTTACTTAATTAGGACCACTATTTTCGTAGTGGGGAGCCTCCCACTCATCTGACACTTACCTGGCTACAAGGGTAGTAACGAGGCGGTAGAGGATTGATCCTGCGGCTTGTCCTTTGGAAGTCTAGGTGCGGTCTATAGACTGGACCTAGGTGACCTTAGTTCTAGGGTTGCTTGTGCATTTTAGAGTGATTTGTCTTGAGTCCCACTTTTTTCAAAACAAGCCAATTTTAAATCACACACACGCTGGCACTTGCACTAAACCCGCTTAGTGCATGCTTGGCTGGACACGGGATCCTAGTGCCCGTCTTGTCCGCGTTGCTGCTATCGACGCCGAAGTTGGTACTTCTTCATCTTCTTTCCCCCCAACACCACACACCACGACCGAGATGGACGGCACTCCATCAGATTATAACACCACGCTGCCACCGCCCGTAGGTGCGCAGAATCCACCGCGCATCTCTCTCCAAGAAAGATGCTATCCTATCTGTGGTCCTCTTCCCACTTGTCTATCTCTTCCACCACCTAACGGGGATTATTTCGAAATTAAACCCCACTACATCAATCTGCTGCCCAAATTTCACGGTCTTGAATCGGAAGACGCATACGTTTTCATTACCAAATTCGAAAACGTATGTGCAATGATGGGTACTTCACAATTGACTGTCGATGCTATGCGCTTGCGTCTTCTCCCATTCACACTGTACGACTTGGCAGAAAAATGGTTTAAAATACTGCCGCACACTCTATCACTAATTGGGATGAATTCGTCATAGCATTTCTTAAGAAGTTTTACCCAAATCATAAGACTGCCCGTGTTAGAAGCGAGATCAACCAGTTCACCCAGCTTCCCAATGAACCATTTTGGAAGTGCTTTGAACGTTTCAAGGATTTGCTTGTCCAATGTCCTCATCATGGAATCAATAGATGGGATTTATGTCGGATTATATATGAGGGCATTAATCTAGCGAAAAAGCAGATGCTTGAAACAATGTGTCAATGCAATTTCATGTCTAAAGATGACGGTGAAGCTTGGAAGTATCTGGAAGACCTCCCTTAACACACTTTGTAGTGGGAAAGCGTAAGACCACTTTCATCTAGGGGAGGTGTTCACCAGCTCGATGTTTCTATCGCAGTAAAAGACGAAATAGCAGCGATACAGAAGAAACTCGACGCTATTGAGAACAAATTCTCATCATTCTCCCTAAATCAGGTCACGCTTCCTAAGACCGTCTGTGGTTGCTGTTCGGATCCTTCACACTTAACGGAAGAATGTCCTATGAATGCACCGTTTCAAGGCCACGAGCAAACTAATGCTGCTTTTTAGCAGCGACCTAGAAACGACCCTTATTCTTCCACGTACAATCAAGGATGGAGGAATCATCCTAACTTTGCTTGGAGTCAAAACCAACAAAGCAATTATCAAAGACCTCCTCCACAGCAACCACAACCATAGAATCAGCCCCCCTTTCAGTCACAGAATTTCCAAAATCCGGCCAACATTTCTACACCACAAGTGGCCAGTACTGACAACTCACTTGCACAAACCTTGGATTTGTTCATGAAACAATCCATGCAATTGTCGGCTGAGATGAAGTCTTCTATTGATACCATAACGAAAAACTCCGCCTGCCATGGTGAGAGTATTAAATCAATAGAAAACCAAATCGTACAGTTAAACGCCGCAATGAGTGCGAGAGAAAAAGGGAAACTCCCATCTCAACCCCTACTGAATCCTGGCCAATCACAAAATTATAATGTGAATGCCATTGCTATGTTGAGATCGGGGAGAGTGCTGAATAACCAAGTTGGTGAGCAATTTGATGTTAGTGACGCCAATGATACCCCAGCTTCTTCTTCTTCCCCTAATTCGTCTAGTTTCCCACCTCCATCCGAGCCTAATCTCCGTTTTCCCCAAGGCTCGAACATTTCGCCAAATCTATCTAAGTCGATTCCCACTCCAATTTTGGGATCGAATCCGTCCCCACAGTCTTCTCCACAAACGTTGGACCCAAAACTTATTGATCAAGCTCCATTTCCAAACAGATTAAGGGCCAACAGACCTAACCCGCAAATGGAGAAGATTGTGGAAATGTTTAAGCAAGTTAGCGTGAATATTCCTCTCCTAGATGCTATTCAATAAGTCCCATCTTATGCAAGAATCCTTAAAGACTTGTGCACTAGGAAGATAAAAACTCAAGTGCCTAAGAAGGTTTTCATGACGAGTAATGTTTGCACCGCTTTTACCCAACAAATACCAAAGAAACGTAAGGACCCCGGCTGTCCTACAATCTCTATTTCTATTGGGGGTAAAAATATTAATCGTGCTTTACTCGATCTAGGCGCTACCGTTAACTTGCTTCCTTATTCAGTATACGAGCAGTTAGGAATTGGAGAGTTAAAACCCGCCCATTGTACTCTCCAGATGGCAGACCGATCTATCACCAAACCTCAGGGCGAACTAGAGGATGTGTTAATTAAAGTCGGGGAATTCATATTTCCCGTGGACTTTGTTGTTTTAGATACACAACCTGTGGCAAACCCACGCAATCAAATCCCGGTGATACTTGGTCGACCCTTCCTAGCAACTTCTAACGCTGTAATTAATTGTCGTAACGGTTCTATGAACTTATCCTTCGGGAAAATTATAATTGAGCTTAATATTTACAAGCTAGGAAGTCAGCCATCAGAACCTTCTGCTCATTTGCTGGATGTTTGTTCCATCCATGAGATAGCTTTCGAAAGCTGCATGGATGAGGAACTTTGCTTTGATGTTCTCGACAACACTAATGAGACATCGTTTGATCTTGCACCACTTCACAGTGAGGATATGTTCAATGAGTCCGACCTTGAGATTGAACCCATTGACTCGTTGCAAAAGTCAGCAGCACTTTCCGAGTCAATATCTTATGCAAGTTTTGAACCTCTCAGGGAGTCCGAATATCATTCCGTTACCCCACCTTCTATTGTCTCTCCGCCAATTCTTGATCTCAAACCGCTACCTTCTCATCTTAAATATGCATATTTAAGAGAGAATGAGACTTTGCCTGTGATTATATCCGCTTCTCTAGCCTTAGAGCAAGAGAATGCACTTTTGGCAGTGTTGAGATCGAATCGGCAAGCATTTGGTTGGACAATGGCCGACATCAAAGGGATTAGTCCCTTAATTGTTGAACATGACATACATCTGATGGATGAATCCAAGCCAACCCGAGACCAATAAAGACGGTTAAATCCCGTTATGAAGGAGGCGGTGAAGAAAGAAATCGTCAGGTGCCTTGATAGTGGAATAATTTACCCCATATCTGATAGCCAATAGGTAAGTCCAATTCATGTGGTCCCTAAAAAGTCTGGCATCACGGTCATCAGTAATGAGGCTAATGAGTTAATCCAAACACGCACCTAAACTGGGTGGCGTGTATGTATTGATTACAGGAAACTCAATGCCGCGACGAGGAAAGATCACTTCCCTCTACCTTTCATTGACCAGATGTTAGAACGATTAGCTGGACACGATTACTACTGTTTCTTGGACGGATACTCTGGCTATAACCAGGTCCCCATCGCCGAAAAGGATCAAGATAAAACCACTTTTACTTGTCCTTTCGAAACTTTTGCTTATAGACGCATGCCCTTTGGGTTATGCAACACTCCCGCTACATTTCAGCGGTGCATGATGGGGATATTTTCAGATATGGTGGAAAATTTTCTAGAAATTTTTATGGACGATTTCTCCATTTTTGGGGACTCCTTTGAGGACTGCCTTCGAAATCTTGACGCGGTTCTTACCCGCTGTAAGGATAAGAACTTGACTTTGAATTGGGAAAAATGCCATTTTATGGTCCAAGAAAGTATAGTACTTGGACATATAATTTCACGAAAAGGCATTGAGGTTAACAGAGCTAAAATAGATGTCATTCATAACCTCCCTCGTCCCAACCGCGTCAAAGATATACGATCCTTCCTTGGCCATGCAGGATTTTATAGAAGATTTATTAAGGACTTTAGCAAAATTGCTAGACCCTTAACCCTTCTATTGGCCAAGGACACTACTTTTCACTTCGATTTGGATTGTGAGGCTGCTTTTAAATCGCTTAAAGAATCACTCACTACAGCCCCCGTTCTATCATCTCCGGATTGGAACCACCCGTTCTAGCTTATGTGTGACGCATCAGATTTTGGTATTGGTGCTGTCTTAGGACAGCATATTGATAAGATGCCACATGTAATTTACTATGCAAGTAGGACCTTGAATGATGCACAAATAAATTACACAACTACCGAGAAAGAACTCTTGGCAGTTGTATTTGCATTAGAGAAATTCACGCCCTACTTGATTGGCTCGCCTATTGTGGTTTACACAGATCACTCCGCCCTACGACATCTTTTATCGAAGAAGCATGCGAAGGCCTGGCTAATACGTTGGATCCTATTGTTACAAGAATTTGATCTCGTCATCCGAGACAAGAGTGGATGTGAAAACGTTGTAGCCGACCATCTTTCATGCTTCACTTCTTCACCAACTATGACCGTGCCGATAAATGACTCATTTCCTGACGAACAGCTTTTGACTGTAACCTACGAACCTTGGTTCGTGGATATCGTGAACTATCTTGCAACGGGACTTATTCCTAGTGATTGGTCGAAACAAGACAAACTTCGATTTCTATCCCAAGTAAAATATTTTTACTAGGATGAACCTTATCTATTCAAGTATTGTTCCGATCAAATCATTCGCAGGTGTTGTTCACACCATAATATTGCATTATTATATTCCCCATTCTTATTCTTTTTATAAATAAACAGGTACTTTTGAAGCATGTCTGCTACATGTTACAGGTTACAGGTTCTTGGACAGGAAACAGTGAAAACGATGTAAAGACGATGAAAATATGGACTTTTGACCAATAAATGGGAGGATCTTAGTCAAGCCTATATTGAAAGACAGTTCACAATTAACAAGGCAACGCAAGATACCAAAATGTCATGGCAAAGGGTTAAAAAGCCATTGCAAATTGTTCACTGAAGATCTGGAATCAATATTGAAGCCCAATTGTTAAAAGAACCCAAGAACCAGAAGCCCAAAGTGATCCATAACAAAAACCAAAAATTTCAGCAACTGAACTCATCAAAGGGCCGCGGAACCGCGGCCCAAGCCCACCGTTGCCGCGGTTCCGCGGCCATAAGAAGACAAAAGGGAATTTTCTTTTTACCAAAACGTCGTGGCGGTGCTGAAAAGATTTTCTAGGGCAATTTTTGTAAATTTAGATATGCGGTTCAAAATGTAACCTAGGGTTTCCTATTGTCTATAAATAGAAACTCTATAGATTGTAATTTCTTTATGCCACCCTTTAATGAATAAAATATAGAAATCTTTTGGAGAGCATCAGTGTTTCTTCTCCATTCAGAAATTCAGATCTGACAACCCTGCATGGATGATTGGAGGGATGCATCTGTAAGTAATTTAATTTCTTGCCTTAGTGTAGATTTAAATTCCTTGCCCTAGGTAGATTTAATTTCATGCCCTAGGAACTTGTTTAGGGTTTAGCTTTTGGGAAGGATTTTGAGAGATGGGATCTCTCATCCCTTTCTTACCCACCAAATATTTACAATAGGACTCCATGCATACATGCACATACCGCTCCTTACGGCACTCTATCCCTCGAGGTAGCGGTGATACCGTAGTATAAAGGCCCTGGTGTGATGTTTTCCATTGAGGTTAGGGTAAGGATCTCTAAAGGAAGGACAAGAACCTACAGGAAGGAACACCTTCCCGAACGGATCTAATCCACTTTATTGATAATTACCATAACTCCTCACAGATCTTCATTCGGGTATTGAAAGCGGTGAGATTTAATTACATTTCCAAACCATCCCTAAACCTAGCCCTAGCAAGAGTAGATCTAGATAATTGCCCTAGGTTAATTAGGTTTTTAGATTTAATAATTAATCCGAACACCCTTCGGAATTAACTCGTTAGCGCGACTAGGAGATTCACAAAATCCCTGTGGACTGACCCGTATTCACCGGCTAGCTACATGCGACGCCGTTCTTGATTGCGGTTACAAATATTTTTGATCTATCTTTTAGAAAGCGCAAGCACGCTAAATCACTCAAATCAAACGGCGCCGTTGCCGGGGATGGCGTAGAACTTTCCTTTTTACAATTTCGGGTTAATCAAAAAATTTAAAAAATCATAAAAATCTGAAAAATAAAAAAAAATATAAAAATATATAATCTGTTATTTTTGGAAGGGATACTTTGTTGTTTGAATTTTGCAGGATATACGAAAATCGGATCTGGAAATCCACAGAGATCAAAACAGAAAAAAACAGATCGGAGAAACAGAAGATCACAACAACCGAGGAACAGAAGAAATTTTGAGGACCGAGTCTACAAGTTAACCGCGGTGATCTGGTTCAAAAAAAAAAGTTTTCCGAACCGACCAAAACGCGGCGGAACCGCCGCGCCAGCCGCCTTTTGGCCGCGGAACCGCCGCGGCCTGGTCGATTCAGGGCTTGAAAAAAAAAGGCAGAAGCGCGATTTTTATAAAAAAAACAACAAAAACAAAACAGTTCCGCCGCTGCAAATTTCTTTGAGTTTTCTCTCTCCTCCTCCGCAAATCTTGATATATCTTCTGTAAATTTGCTTGCAGGATTTCTTTACGCTCAAAAATCTTATTCCTCTCCAAAATAACAATCTTGTGCAGGATTTTTGGGCCCCGCTTGAACTAAATTGATTGCAAGTAATATTTTGCTGTTGCATATCTTTTCTATAAAATATTTTGCTGTTGCATATCTTTTCTCTAAAATCTTTTTGCAACAAAATTTTTCCAGATAAAGAAAATCAATGAACAATGAAAATAAAAAGGACAAATATTTTATAGAGCTTGCAAAATTTTTTAGCCCCAAATAAATCCTTGCACTACCCAACCTTCCTTCTTGTCACCTTTCTTCTTCTAACATGGGTACCCCACACAATAAATCATTAGCTGAACTTTGGTATCCCAAACCTAATTCTGCGTCATACGTCAATTTGTTCGGAAAATTTAAAAACGATCCCTCCTTGCCAAAAATATCTTTGAAAGATCAAATAGAGGCGTCTAGGAGAAATAGTTTGACTCTTCAACCCACTTTGTGTCAACCGAGTCAACCTTTACCACCTACATATGTTGATACCACTTCTTTAATTCCTTCTGTCACTCCTAAGCAGATGTCCATTGCTGAGCATATTGCTCAATCTCGCAGTCGATCTTTCACCCCTCTCCACTCATCTAGTTCTAGGGATCCACACGACTATTCACCTTTTTATCCATATGTTGACCCTACCCCTGTCCAATCACCCACTTCCTACCAGTCCTACCTGACCTTCCCACCTTCACTAGACACCGTTTCTACACAGCCTATTGGGAGTTTTGCATATCCACACCATTTTGAATCTTTTACCGAAACCCCTTCACCACCTAAGTCTAGTTTGGAAGAGTCGTTGGAAGCATACATTGCTGCAACAAATAAAATGATGAGGAATGTAGAAGCGTCCATGGCCACCCTTATGCAACCCAGTGAACCGGTAGCTAGTGTCCCGCTAGCTCCAAATTTTTCAATGTATGAGGCGGCAGTTGGACAGAGTGAGAATGAGAGAGGATTTACAAATCAAACCTACCCTTACCCAATTGAAGCCCACAACTCCTGTTTGCCATCGATTGCCCTAAATAGTTCACCTGTTGAAAATAAAAATGAGTTGTGTGATTTTGTAGTGTTTGATTTGCCAGATTGTGAGGAACCCCTTTCGAGTGAAACCGTACCTAATCCTTTCGATCTTTACACCTCCACTCTAGAACCTAAATCGATAGATATCCATGCTTTTGATGAGGTGTCTAAAGAAATTGATTTTCACTTGATTGAGGATATAGACGCCGGGAATATTTCGAATGATGAACCTGTCGATTCGCTTGAAATTTTATGTTCAAATCATCATCCTGAGTTATTAAATGTTTCTCCCGAACCTCATATGCGTCTAGATTTTGATGATAATGGCATGGATAGGCTAAATAATGAGTTGAATATTGAGGAGAGTCTTGAGGATAATATTAAGGTTGAATCATTTTTGTTTGATGTGTGTGATTTTCCAATTCATCCTCCTGAACCTTTGACTGTTACATCACCCTCCCTCCTTCCCATCGTTCCGACCATGCTTGAAGACTGTGAGCTTGAAAGATTTTCCTTTGAATCCGATACAGTTCTCACAGATGATAACACTTACGAGTGTTTCACTTTTTCGGACGATGTTGATGACTCACCGCCCGAGTTTGAGTCCTTTACATTTTCAGATGAGCCATCAGACTCGGTTGATTATAGTAGTTTTGAACCATTAATGGAATCTTTCAAGTTCGAAACAGTTTACTACGGTGAGAAAGATATTATCCCTAATTCACTCCCTTTCTTCTTTCCCATTGTTCCGACCGAACAAATGACCGTTACGCTTTCATCTCCTATACCAAGTTCGGCGTACCCATGTTTTCTGACGAATTTTGAGGGATTTGACCCCATTTCCCGACGGGTTGATAGGTTAGCGCAATCGCTTATAACATATCGGTCATCACATATTGCGCTAATTTATTCACTCAATTTACAGCCTCAAGATCGTACTCCACTTCCTTCTTCTTTTCGCCATTCTTCTCCCCCACCGAGACCATATTCTACGATTCTTCTTTACACACGGTCTCGCGTGCTTCTCATTTTCTTGCACCAACTATACCATTTCCACGATAAGATTTTTGAATGGTTGGTGCTAATTTTTGGCTTGTGCAAGGCCAAGCTTAAGTTTGGGGGAATCTTTGTATATATGTATATATATTTTTCTTTTTCTATAAAAAAATAAAAAATTTTCAAAACATCAAAAATATAAATAAAAAATTATAAATAAATAAACTGGGGAGTACTGGCCTTTTTGACCCTCTTAGTTTAGCATGACAGTGAGGACACTGTCAAGTTCAAGTTTGGGGGTATGCTCGGTACGTCTTCTTCCTTCGCATTCATTTGTACATATTTTTGCATTTGCATACTTATTTTAAAACCCATAAAAAATGAAAAATTTCAAAAATTATAAAAATTATTGTATTCAATTTTGGCCATATTTGATTTGAGTTTGACAAATAGGTTAACTGGCTAGGAACAACTAGATCTTAGACTTAGTGAATTAAAAACCCTAAAAATATCATTCCTTAAAATTTAACGGTAGAAAGTATATGCCTTGTAGTTTACTTAGAAATAGGCAAATTTTGGGTTCACTTCTTGGGCTAAGTTGAAACAAAGGAAGAGTATTGATATTCATATTAGAGTATAAGTTTGAAAAATAGTTCCGAGCTTAAGTCTAGATTCTGAAAATGTATACCGTACAATTTGCACAATCACGCACCTTGAAACTTGGAATAGTAGAGGAGACCTTGAAGTGCTCTTGTCTAAAGTCCTTAGTATAATGGAAAAAAAAAGTGAATAAAGAATAAAAAAATGAACACTGGTTTTTGTGATTACTTAAGGCTGCAAAAAAAATAGAAAAATATTTAGCGAGGGTGCTTCATCACCTAGTGCCTTAGACTAACTGGTTTGGGAGTCACTGCTAAAAGCCTTGGGTGTTGCAAGACTAGGAATTACGCTTAAATGTGCAAACACATTTTGTAATCGGTCGTTGGTACCTCAAGAAGTATTAACGGTCGCATGAAGGATGTGTAAGCGAAATTCAATTAAAAATTCACTAATAAGTGGTTTGGAAAAAGGACGAGAGTACGATTGCTTGATTTGAATTTCCAAGTGTAGGGGTGATCTATACACACACGTAGGGGTATGTGATTGAAATTTAAATAAGAGAGAGGAATGAAAGATAGAACTTGTATCTTTAATAGAGTTGATCGAAATTCCTAAGTGGAGATGAAACCCTAGAAGGAAGACTTAAGAGATGCCGAAAGCTAAGTAGTCTATAGGATATATATAGTCTTAAGTTAAATAATGAGGAAGTTTGAAGAATGTCGGTGGATAATTTACGAGTTAAAGATAATAGAATTCCTTGTTAGAAAACCTAATTGGAAAACAAAAGTCAAAAAGCCAAATTGATAGGATTTTGTGGGTGTAATCCGCTGAAAACCCTCAGGAGACAACACTCCTCCTACTAGGGACACCTAGAGGTTTAACGGCTTGTTGCACGAGCTCAGTGCAATCGCGTTTCCCTGCGAAAGTGCGGTTAGGATTTTAGTGAATAAAAATAAGTTTGCTCGAGGACGAGCAAAAGATAAGTTTGGGGGTATTTGTTCACACCATAATATTGCATTATTATATTCCCCATTCTTATTCTTTTTATAAATAAACAGGTACTTTTGACGCATGTCTGCTACATGTTACAGGTTACAGGTTCTTGGACAGGAAACAGTGAAAACGATGTAAAGACGATGAAAATATGGACTTTTGACCAACAAATGGGAGGATCTTAGTCAAGCCTACATCGAAAGACAGTTCACAATTAACAAGGCAACGCAAGATCCCAAAATGTCAAGGCAAAGTGTTAAAAAGCCATTGCAAATTGTTCACTGAAGATCTGGAATCAATATTGAAGCCCAATTGTTAAAAGAACCCAAGAACCTGAAGCCCAAAGTGATCCATAACAAAAACCAAAAATTTCAGCAACTGAACTCATCAAAGGGCCGCGGAACCGCGGCCCAAGCCCACCATTGCCGCGGTTCCGCGGCCATAAGAAGACAAAAGGGAATTTTCTTTTTACCAAAACGTCGTGGCGGTGCTGAAAAGATTTTCTAGGGCAATTTTTGTAAATTTAGATATGCGGTTCAAAATGTAACCTAGGGTTTCCTATTGTCTATAAATAGAAACTCTATAGATTGTAATTTCTTTATGCCACCCTTTAATGAATAAAATATAGAAATCTTTTGGAGAGCATCAGTGTTTCTTCTCCATTCAGAAATTCAGATCTGACAACCCTGCATGGATGATTGGAGGGATGCATCTGTAAGTAATTTAATTTCTTGCCTTAGTGTAGATTTAAATTCCTTGCCCTAGGTAGATTTAATTTCATGCCCTAGGAACTTGTTTAGGGTTTAGCTTTTGGGAAGGATTTTGAGAGATGGGATCTCTCATCCCTTTCTTACCCACCAAATATTTACAATAGGACTCCATGCATACATGCACATACCGCTCCTTACGGCACTCTATCCCTCGAGGTAGCGGTGATACCGTAGTATAAAGGCCCTGGTGTGATGTTTTCCATTGAGGTTAGGGTAAGGATCTCTAAAGGAAGGACAAGAACCTACAGGAAGGAACACCTTCCCGAACGGATCTAATCCACTTTATTGATAATTACCATAACTCCTCACAGATCTTCATTCGGGTATTGAAAGCGGTGAGATTTAATTACATTTCCAAACCATCCCTAAACCTAGCCCTAGCAAGAGTAGATCTAGATAATTTCCCTAGGTTAATTAGGTTTTTAGATTTAATAATTAATCCGAACACCCTTCGGAATTAACTCGTTAGCGCGACTAGGAGATTCACAAAATCCCTGTGGACCGACCCGTATTCACCGGCTAGCTACATGCGACGCCGTCCTTGATTGCGGTTACAAATATTTTTGATCTATCTTTTAGAAAGCGCAAGCACGCTAAATCATACCAATCAGGTGTGTCCCTAACGATGAATTCAAGAGCGTGTTATCATTTTGTCATGATCAGGCATGCGGCGGTCATTTTGGTCATCGCAAAACGGCGGAGAAAGTTTTGCAATATTTTTTTTATTGGCCAACATTATTTAAAGATGCATTTGAACATTGCAAAACTTGTCCGCGATGTCAGCATTTGGGTCGGATTTCACGAAGGAACGAGATGCCGCCCCAACCTATATTGGTTGTGGAAAAATTTGATGTTTGGGGTATTGATTTTATGGGCCCTTTTCCCAACTCCATTGGGAATCTATATATCTTGTTAGTGGTTGATTATGTCTCGAAATGGGTGGAAGCTATACCGTATCGCACAAGTTGTCATTAAGTTCCTTAAAGAAAATATCTTTTCGCGATTCGGACACCCTCGCACTATAATTAGCGACAACGGGACACATTTCTGCAATCGGTCTTTCGAGGCCTTGATGCGGAAATATTCAATCACTCATAAGTTTTCTACGCCCTATCATCCCCAAACAAGATGGCTGGCTGAGATCTCAAATAGGCAGATCAAACAGATATTGGAGAAGACGGTTTCGAAAAACCGTAAAGATTGGTCAACCCAATTGACGGATGCTCTTTGGGCATTCCGCACAGCTTATAAGACCGATCTTGCTATGTCTCCATACCGCCTTGAGTTTTGGAAGGCATGTCACCTTCCTGTCGAGATCAAACATAAAGCAATGTGGGCTATTAAAGAGCTTAATTTTGATCTTGATCATGCAGGCAGCTATCGGAAGCTGCAATTGAATGAGCTAAGCGAACTCCGCGATGAAGCTTACGATAATGCGGTGATAGTAAAGAACAAGAATAAATTGTTCCACGATAAAAATCTTTTTAGAAAAACCTTCACATCGGGGCAACAAGTCCTTCTTTATGACTCCCGTCTCCATCTTCATCCGGGTAAGCTTAAATCTAGTTGGAAAAGACCTTTTGTGGTGCTGTATGTACACCCGCACAGGGCAGTTGAAGTCGAAAATTTGAAAAACGGTTCAATTTTTAAAGTAAATGGGCATAGATTAAAACCGTATTTTTCTGCTGACCCCGTGGAAGAGCTCCTGTTTTTACAGGAGCCGCTTTATCAAAACTAAAATTCCTCCGCCTCACCTCCATGTTTTTGTAACATTTTCTCATTTTAAGAATGGAGGTGAGTAAAAATGGATTTGATTGAATATCTGTGCGTGTCAAAGATCAAGTTTGAGGGTAGTTTTCATTTAACTATTATTTTACCCCTTGTATCTCTCTCCCAGTATACAGGTCCTTGTTCTCAAAAGGCTACATCAGTGAGGACACTGCTGAAAACAGGTTTGGGGGGGAGGTTTGTATTCACTGAATTATCTTTGACACTGGGAATTAAAAAAAAATTTATAACAAAAGAGTAGAGTGTGAAAAATTACATCCAAAAGATAGGAATAGTTTAAGAAAACCAAGAAAATTAGAAGTTTTCTTAAACGAACTTGTAATGAGTAGTTATGAGCTGTTGTCCCAAGGGTTAGTAAGATGAAGGAAGTCACTAATCTGAGGATAAAAATAAGTCTGAAAAATAGTTTGTATTCTGGAAGCCAAACATTTGAATGTTGATACCCTACTATATGCACTTACACACGTCTTGAAACTCGGGATAGTAGAGGATACCTTGAAATATTCTTGTCTAAAAGCCAAAGTATGAAGGAAATGAAAAAAAAAGTTAAGAAAATATAAATGGTGAAAACAAAAATAATGAACACTGGTTTTGTATCGCCAAGGCAGCAATAAAAAAATATAGCGAGGGTGCCTCTTCACCTAGTGCCCTAAGGCCAACTGGTCTGGGAGTCACTGCTAAGCCTTAGGTGGTGCAAGACGAGGAAAATATTATCACCTAATCAGCAAGCACATGAGTAATCGGTCGGTTAGTAGCTCAAGAAGTATTAACGGTCGCATGAAAAAGTGTGAGCAAACCTAAGTATTCATCAAATTAAAAAGTACTAAGGTAGATGGACAAGAGTATGATAGCTTGAATTGAATTCTCCGAGTGTAGGGATGTCCATTTCACACACGTAGGGGTATATGATCGATGTTTGGATGAAAGGTAGAAATGAAGAATAAAGACGATGTTTTATTGAGGGATGATGTGATTTCTAATATTTTTTCATGGCTATTAAGATAGGGCTCATGACAACTGAAAAGCTAGGGTAGTTGGAAACTCTTATTTTCAAAGTTTTTCTTTTATGGCTCTTATCTTTATATGTAAATTTCACCATCTCTCTTTTATTATAGGATTTTGTGGGTGTAATCCGCTGAAAACCCTCAGGAGACAACACTCCTCCTACTACGGACACCTAGAGGTTTAACGGCTTGTTGCACGTGCTAAGTGCAATCGTATTTGCCTACAAAAGTATGCTTAGTTTTCTTCTTTTTCTCTTTCTCTTGAATAAACTAGTTTGCTCGGGACGATCAAAGATAAGTTTGTGGGTAGTTGTTCAGTTGATTAAACTGCACATTTATTATTACATTTTTCCTACAAATTCCATATTTAAAAAGGTCTTTATTATAATATATCATACATATGTGGGTTTATTTGTAAAAATACTATTTTCCATGTGTTGATATATTATAATTAGCATTTGGTAGGAAAATGTATATAATATTATTTACCTAATCCTAGTAGACTTAGTCTACTAAATATTATTGTTGTGCAGAATTTTCAGGTCTAAAATCAAGGAAATCAAGTTGTTAAAGCTAACCTGCCTAATTAGGAAATCAAAATTAAGAAATCAATTATGGCAGAAGAAAATAAAAGATTTTCAAATTCTGAAGGTTCCAAGGATCGCCACATGTCACAAAGATGCAAGCCCAAAAATTTGATGAAGTGATCCCCACCCTTGGCCGCAGATCCGTGGCCAAACCCCCCTGTTGGCCGCGGATCCGCCGCAGGGTAGGGGAGTTAGGAACTCAGAAATTTGTGGGAGAATCTATACTACTTGCTTTCAATTTTGTAAGCTAATTTTCTGCCTTTGGGACTATAAATAGAGACCGAGAGCCTCTTGGAAAAATCATCAAGCCGACGAGATCACGAAGTCCCAGACGGCTCACGCATCCAGGCTGATCATCAACTGTTCGTCTACCTCCTTAGAAGAGATCGAGAAGCAACTAGAAGTTGTAATCATTTTCTAAGGAATCAAAGTGTAATGAATATTGTTGATTAATAAAGGTAGCTTTCTTTTTCTTATTCTATTTCTTCGTAGTTTAATTATGCTTTTTCTCTCCATCTCTTCTTCTCCCAACTTGCGCGAGTAATTCTCCGCTTGTTACGGTTCGTAGGATTAGGGTAGGCTAATGGATGATGAACATCCCTAAACCATTTTTAAGTCCTATAAAGTTTATGAACTTTATCAAAGAATCATTAACATCCTAATCAGGCGCGCTAACAATTCTTTGTTAGTTCTGACTGCGATTAGAGATTAGATTAATGATTGTTTTGGTAAAGGCTAGATAGGAACGGAGTTCCGTGTCGAGATAAGGGTTAAGAGTGGGATTCCTTTTCCCTCCAGAAACCCTAATCTAAACGCATCACCGTCGTTCTTGTTTTAATTCTATTAAAGGATAAAAAGGGTAACTTTTAATTAATCGTCCATGACTACTAAATCCTAACGAACCCTACAAGCCCCCTTATTATATTAACTACATCCCTAAAATAATCTAGATCTATATTTTTACATTCTTGCTTAACGTAGATCTAGAAACCATTCTTCAAAATTCTTTATCCCTCATCTCTTTCTCAACACATCTAAAGTAAGAATAAAAGGTTCAACGTTTCCCTGAGGACGACCCGTACTCACCTCGGTCTAGCTACACGCGACACCGTTCTGATTGCGGTTAAACTACAAACACACTCTTTCGAATCAATAAAAACCAAATATCCTAGAGAACCATACACCCAAAATAAGACATACAGAGGAAATACGAGCCAACTTGGCCACGACTTGGCCGCAGAACGGTGGCAAATTGACCGATTCACCGCGGTTCTGTGGTGGTTGTGACGAGTTAGGATCTCGTTTTTCTGCTCTGTTCTTATAATTCCTTGCTTATATTTTTCATTCCTCTGAAATAATTTTTAGCACAGTTTTAAAATTCGACAGAAACTTGAGGGATTGGTTCTATAGTTTTTGAGTTTTCCGACGATCGAAGTTCTAATAAGTTGCTAACAAGCTAGTAAAGGTTTAGTTAGGCTCTGATACCACTGTAAGTCGATGTCGTGCACCCCGCGGGTTCGCGGGGAGGAGAAATATTCAAAAAACGATTTTTCAAAGCTCGCAACACCGACTTGGACTCCAGGATCGATACTAAACCCTAACTAGCTAACTTGCATTAAGGTTTAAATACATGGATGAATGTTATACCTCACGATACCAAGTCCTTCGGGTCTACTTCGCTGTCGACCACCGCGTCGTCAGCTCCAAGGATCGAAAACGGATCGGGCAACCTCGACGGCCTTCTTGAGTCAAAGACGATCCACCAGGTAGTCTAATGTCCGAGCTCCTACCTCGAATCTGAGATAACTACGGCTTGTAGTTTGCTAAACTAGAAGTTCTAGATGGTGTAGAGTGAGAAGATGGAGTCGTTTGTCTCTTGGAACACTAGGATTCTCGACACATGAGAGGTCTAGGCTTTTGATGAAGAAGAAGGTCACTAAATGAGAGAGGAGAAGCAACTAAAGAAAAGGCTTGGCTGCCTTTCTCCAGAGAATACCGAATCATACTTATATTTTTGGAGATAAAAATCTAACCAAGTCGAAATATCTTACAAAATATCAAGCATGGTTCAAAATATCTCAAGAGCGAGTCATGCTTAATCTTTTGTCAACATAATGTGTCATCCCCATCCAACAAATATCTCCACCTCATTTCCTCACCTCATTATGTTTAATCTATAAAAGAAATAAAACCCTAAATGAGGTGTCCACTTCTAGAAGCTTTCCCGAGAAATTACGAGAATGCTTTACAGAAGGATAAGTCTAGTTAGCTAATAGGATAACTTAGATTTTATTCCGAAATAAAACCCTATCTTTCCTCCAAACCATAAAAATCGAAAATTATTACAAAAATATAAAAACTTTATCGTCAAGTTTGCTAATAGGGTAACCTAGATTTTATTCCGAAATTTTAGTTGATACGTTAGAAATAACTAAATCCTAGGCTTAGGAATTGAAAACCCTAAAAATAACCCTCCTTCTATTTAACCTTGGTAATTATACGTCCTTGCAGTTTTTTTATATAGAAGTAGGTAATCTTGAGTTCAATTCTTGAGTTAAGTCAAAATGAAAGAAAAGTATTGAAAGTTGTACTGATGGATACGTCTGAAAAATAGTTTCTATTCTTGAGTCCAAATTTAGAAAGTATATACCCTACATACTGCATATACACGCATCTTGAAACTTAGGATAGTAGGGGATAACTAGAAATACTCTTGCCTGAAAACCTACAATGAAAGAAAAAACGGTACTTAAAGCTAACCACCAAAAGAGCATCATTGAAAAATATATCCGGTCTTGAAAAAGAAAAATAAAGAAAAGAAAAAAAAAGTCAAGACCTAGAAACTACTATTTATGCTTTAAGTTCGCACAGTCAGTAATCGGCTATTAGTGCCTCAAGAAGCATTAATAATCGCATGAAAATTGTATGAGCAAAACCGTCCATCATTAACGAAAAGAAGTAGTATTAGGTATTAGGGTAAGGGTACTACAGCTTGAATTGAATTCTTAAGTGTAAGGGTGAAATTTTACACGCACATGTAGGTGTATACAATTGATGTTTGGAGGAAAGATAGGAATGAATAATAAGACTTATGTTTTCCGTAAAATTGATAAAAATCCCTGATTGGAGACCACACTTTAGAAGGAAAACTCAAGAGAACCCGAGATCTTTCTAAACTGTAAAAACGTATAGGATCTGAGGTTCAATATATATGAGGCATGAAACATAAGGGTTGGATATTTCTAACTTAGGATAATAGAATTTATAACCTAGATACTAAAATGTAGGATTAGAATCGACGTTAACTTGTGAAACTAGCTTGACGGGATTTTGTGGGTAGTATCCACTGAGAAGCCTCAGGAGACAACACTCCTCCTACTAAGGACACCTGGAGGTTTAACGGCTTGTTGCACGAGCACAGTGCAATCGCGTTCCCTGCGAAAGTGATGCTAGAATTTTGTCTTGCTCGGGAGGAGCAATAGATAAGTTTGGGGGTATTTGTTTATCACAGAAAACTGCATTTCAATACCATTCATTCATTATCTGTTTTGTTATATATCGGTACTATTAAACAGTGTCTGCTCAGTAAATATAGATTACAGGTATCCGTGACACAATACTGGAAACACACTCAAAATCACGGATATAACTTTTGTGAGCCTACACTGCAAACCGATCGATATTCCAAGAGTTTTTGCAAATAAACTAGTGTACACACATTTTGGTCCAACACATAGCAAGTGTGCACTAGATCTTTGATGACTTGGACCTAAGTGGTGGCTGCCCTTGGCACGTGGTGGGCACACATGGGGGACAAGAATGTTAAATGCAAAATGATGTGATGTGATATAAAGCTACATGTTTCCCTACAAATCAATGAGTGCGGACCAGGTTCATATAAACAAATCCAACAGCACCGGAGTGATTATGGAGAGCACACATCATCATAGAACAAATACGAGCCCCAATTTCCAACACAAAACCGGTGAGATGTCTCTAAAGCCCGACCCCACCTGTTTTTGTGTGTCCAAATGACCCTAATTTTTCTCTGGCCTTCCCTTGCAGTCACATCATCCATATTATATTTCTTGCTTAATCTTATCTTGGGCCTGTAAAAGCCAGATTAGTGAGCAAGGAAAGGTGTCTCACATAGGTCAATACTTCATACACTTTTGTTTTCTTTTTCTTTTTGGGTTTAGTTCTTGTACATAGCTTATTCACCTTGAGCTCTTTGCCTTCTCTTGATCTTGCAACCTCTTCATTGAGTTTACAAGTTTAAGTTTTGGTTATTGAACTCAAGGTTTGTATCATCACTTGGACTTAATAAAGCTTTCACTTTTGGGTTCTTAATATTTCTCTTGCTTTAGTTACTTGTTATTTAATTCTTGCCATTTACTTACTTGCTCATTTATATTCTTGCCATTTACTTTCTTGTAATGTTGTTCATTCTTTTCTTTTATCTTTTCATTTGCTCTTTCTTTTTGTGGTTTTGATGGTTTGTAAATAATAATGTTGTTAGGAAAAAGAATGGTATTGTGTAACGCCTTGAAAATTCGTTTAGGTTATTTTCGCGTTAATTAGCGATAATGCGTGTTTTTCATAAAACTTCGTTAATAGCTATTTCCACATAGACTGGAATAAATCTATTTTTAATAGTGAAAATATATAATTATTTATATATTTGTGTTTTATTAATTATTATTTAATTTATTGATCACTTAATTATCAATTTTCTTAACTATTATTTTCTAAGAAAAATTTTAGTTAGCATGCACAACCCTATATTTACCCTAGGTTAATAATGTAACATGTATTCCATTTTTATTCCCTCTTGATTCTCTATTCCCTTTTTTTTAAAATCCAAAACAATAAAGAAAATAGAAAAGAATTGGAAAAGGAGAGGCATGGAGCATTAAATGAGCATGGGAACCTTGAATTTTGCACTCTCCCCCTCACTCTCTCCCTCCCTCTGAGCAGCAGCAGCAGCAGCTCCAGTAGTCCCTCCCCTTTCCTCTTCTTCTTCTTCTTCATTCATTCAAGCTCCAATCTCCATCAAAAATCCATCTTTCTTCACAAAACCTCTTGCTAAACACCCCAAAACACTTCTTTGTTGGTTCTTGAGGTATGGTCAGCAAGTTTGAACCCTCCTAGGACTAACTTGAAGTATAAAGCTTACCCTAATTACCTCTTTTCTAAACTTGTAGTTTATTTAGCTTAAATTAGAGTTTATGTGGGGTTTTATGCTAATTATGTCGTTTAAGTGGAGATTAGGTTAAGTTAGGGTTTTTATGGCTCGATTAGCTTAATTAAGTGTTGTTTGTGTCGTTTAATCCAAGCCTTTGTACCAGATTGCACTAAAATACCATATTGTATTAAATTGGTGTTAAATAGTGTTTTAGTTAAGAAATGTGCAAGTTTTGTGATCTGCTTTTAAACCGGATGCTTCAGGCAAAAGTTGCAATTACTTGAGCTTAATTACTGGGCTAGGACCACACACACGAGACACGAGAACCCAACTCCCCTAAGTGGCCGCAAATTTAAGGGTTCTGGCCGCAATTTGTGGCCAGAAGGTGTACCTGGGTGTCGGGGGTTCTTCTATAGGTGTATGCTGCATTTTGTAGATCTTTGGTACATGCAACTTTTCCTGTTTCCACTCGAATCAAAATCTGGGACCATATACCTTGTTTTTAGTTTTTTTAGACTTGCGCGACACATACGTTATGCGTTTGGGTTTGGTGTTTGCTGTGTATCATATCATGTCGGGGTGCTTTCAGACGTTAGCACACACGTTTTGGTGTTTCGAGTGCACACGCGTTAGCTTGCGACGCTAGTTTCTCGTATGGTCTTGATATCACGTTTTTGCAGGATATTAGCCTTATGTGTGATGCTTTGTGTAATTCTAGGATCGGTCGCGAAGATATCGGAAGCGGTGCGAAAAGCGAAGGTGGTGATTGGATCAGACTAGCGGAGGCGTTCCGGTGAGTAGATGTACACATCTACGGGGGAAATCATTCGGATGGCGCAAGACGCCCAATAGTTAGAATTTCGTTTAGTACTTACACTTATGCGTAGTTCCGAGTTATTCATCCCGTTGCATTACATCATTTATCATATATATATATATATATATATATATAATATATATATATATATATATACTGTGATAGTACCTCCTAGGACACTCGCACCATTAGCATTAGTTTATGCTGCACGAGTACTGTTCATGTGGACACACACGCCTTGGTAAGTGCTATGCCACGAACAATTTATAACTTGTTAAATCCGAATCTTATATCTTGCGCCAATTATGTTTAATAAACCTGCATTTGATATATTTAATTCATCAAGATAGATACGTAGGATTGCTAGTCATTTGCACATATTTTATTGCATCATTGTTCATGCATAGTTTTCTAGTTCCGCATCGCATTGCATATTGTTGCTATTATTGAAATTCATAAATTCCTACATGTTCAAGTATTATGATTCCTCTCGAGAATTTATGTATTTATGAGATTTATGGATTTGGAGAAACCGCAAGAATTTAGGAACATATTACTTTTTTTTAAATGTAATTTGCGGTTTTCTCATGATACGATGTATATATATCGTCCACCATGAGATTTCTCAGTGCTTGAGCGGTATCATACACCCGATTTGAGAAGGAGGAGGAACCGTCTGTGGGTGCATGGTGGACCCGGTGCGGTACCCCGAGGCAAGATGGTTGCAGATGATGGCGTTGAGCCCGGCAGGGGAGCACTACCGACCGGCTATTTGTGACGCGGTGGATATCCGGAGGATACCGACATAGTCTTAAGTTTTGATGATATGGGCCAGTCCGGATTTGCCGGAACCCTGGATCAGATATTTTGGGCCAGTCCGGATTGCCGGAGCCCTGGATAATTGAGATATTCATATTTGGTGTCGATGCTTAACACATATTTATATTGATTTCATTGATGAAACTACAGCTAAATTACAGAAGTTTAATAAGATAAGAATACAGATTTCCCATGTTAATTATATTCGAATCTCGTGTTAGTTATTGCATTCATGTTGCATACATAGTATTACATCGCATCATATTAGTATATGTAGGTTGTGATATCATTGTGTACATGCTTACGATAGCTTTATTAGATGTAACTTACTACTCACGAGTTGGCAACTCACCCCCGTCGTGCCATAGTGGTTTGTAGGTCTGACCCGTCAGCATAGTAGCGGCGGGCGCACCTCCTCTTTTTCTCCTTTTTCTTGAATCGCGGCATCGTTCGTAGGTGGTTGCAGGGTTATTTTGTTTCCACCCTGTATCAGTATTGTATCTAGAGTACTCCATCTACCATATCTACTACTTGTATTATTGTATTTGTGACCTGGAGACGAGACAGTGAGATTTATGTACATATATGTTGTTTCTCTGGGGTCGAGCTCACTTGAGCCGACATGATGCTTATTTATGAAGGGTTACCCTAGTGCCCCGGCCAACTTCCGTGGCCAAATGAGGAACAAAAATTTTCTTGCGAACAAAAACTTGGCATTAGAATAAAACATAACCGGATCATTCCATAAAACTAACTAGCTACACTATGAGAGCTATCTACTATGATGGAAACCTCACCAAACGAACCAAGTGCTTCGGTCTTCTTTCTTCATCCTTAGCTCCTAGAAATCGCCTTGAACATGCTTGAACTCCAAATCCGGCTCCATCGGTCCATCGGGATCGTGCTTGTTCTCCGGCTTCCTTTTGTCGCAGATGATCTACCCGGGGAGTATGATCCATGGCTCTAGCTCCTAACTATGTAACTAAAGGAGCAACTAGAGAACTTGGTTTGCTAAACCTAGTAGTCTAGGATGTAGTGAAGGGTGTCTTAGTGTTTAGCTATCTCTTTCTTGCCTCTTCACTTGATTCTCAATACATGAGAAGGTAGTGAAGAGGAAGAAGATTAAGGTGGAGGAAGCTAGAGAGGAAAGAGGAGAGCAAGAGCAAAAGAGAGCTCAAGAAAAATAATGAAGCGTATCATGAAAGAGAAAATACACACATAGGTATTGTGTATGATTTCTTTCATTAAACAATTAGCAACCATGCTTCAATAGTAACTCCAAAATGAATTATAAATTCATTTGACTACTATTGAAGCATGGTCACTACCTTTCCTCTCTTACTTCTCACTTTGCACCTTATTTCCATTTATGAAGTAAATGGAAAATCCAAAATGGGGTAGCCACCATCTAGAAGGAAATCTGTAGTAAATACAGATTTCAGTCTACTGTACAAATATACCGGCAATCAGATAAAAATCCGAACTCCCAAAAGAGATAGAATAACACGAAGAACGTAATACTAGAATATATATATCGAAATACATATACGTAAATTATTAAATCAATACCTGATTTAATAATCCGGCTCAAACCCGAGACGGCTAGTATTACAAACTGTCCGATCGAAAATCTGAGTACCAAGTACATCAATTGATCGAACACTGCACGTATCTAATATGGCTACTACATTGTTTTGCCTGGATCAAGGAAACCCTCTGTGTGGGACACTAAAGACTCGACAGTACTATGGCAGTAGGTTTAACCACAAGCACGTCAGCGGCACTAGCCTTACGTAACGGCTGCCCAGGTACGTGTCGAAAAGGAAGGCCGACGAGCAAGCTCGTCCGAACTCCTACTGAGCCTATCCGTGACAATATCCATACAGTCCGGTCTCTTCGTCAAAGAGTATCTCATACCGGGTCTTGGGGGTGGTGAACGTCAGACCCTAATAACCTGATAAGTCGTGCCGATGTGGCTCAGGACCAATCCGGGAAACTACTAAACAACCTATCAGTAAATCCCAAGTGCCTTGGCCAAGGTCTTATGGTCCCGACCAATCGAATCACAATGCGATATCGAATCCCTATACCGGGAGAGACGAATCCCCGACAATCGCTCACTGCCTCCATATGGCTCGGGACTGAACCCAACAAAAACATATTTGCATGACTCAGTAGAGCCGTGGTAGGGTAGTGATCAAAGTTCAGTGGGAACTCACACGAGACAAATGCCGATCTCGGGTCCAAAGACTAACCTGTACACATGTCACCTAAGAACTTCCATCTGACGATAGGTATAGTACCACATGGAAGTTCTCAGTGAGTCCGTCCTGTTAGTGTATATGCCCTAGAGGCCATTACTGTATCATACTAGTATGTATATTACTTGATGGAAGCTTGGGATATTCACCTTGTATTGACAATCTTGCTCAAAATAGTAGTATGCTACTTGGTTTGTTTCTACTTTAATATGTGCATGTGTTTCTTTTAGCATATCGCCTTTACACATTAGTGGAGCCTGTAGGGTTCCTACGCACACTAATGAAGTCTCACAACAGATCAAACATGGCCAATTCAAAAAATTTCATGTGCCTACAAACCCTAATACGGATCGTTAACTAGATGATAAGGCGATGCAAGCAAGTAAACAACTTTATTGCTAAAGGGAAGTGACTACAACCTTTGTAGATCCGGTCCTCCACTTCCTTGGCTCCGTGATAATGTCCCTCCACTGTACCAATCGGAATCCTAGACTCTTGCGGTGGTTTCATCGGAAAAAAGATCGGCCTAGGTCGTCGACTTCGATGCCGAAGATGATCTGCGTCGAGGCAACTCTAGATCAAACTCCAACTTCACCAAGTCATGAAACTTGTGAAGAAAACACCCTATACTACTTGGCAAGTGGTAGAGGATGAAGAAATAGGAAGTGGGTTCACTTTAGAATTGGATTTCTCACTCTAGATCTCATGGCACCATTAGAGGTTCCAAGCTTTCTTCTTGTTGAAGAAGAAGAAGAAGAAGAAAAAGAATATGATAAGTGTTATTGAAAATAGAAAATAAAATGATACTTATCTTATAGCAACCATGGTTAAGTGTAGAGACTAAACTAGGGTTAGGTTGAATGGTTAGGGTTAAGCATGAAACAAAAATGGTGGACTTATTCAAAGCTTCATGAAGCTTCAACTAGCAAACAAAGAAAGCCACCATGATTTATTTATCTTTCAAAAATGAATAAATAAATAAATGAATATATAAGTAAATCAAAACCCTAACCATCAACATAACCATGGTTTAATTCTTTACACAAACCCAAGTTTGCATGTATCATCAAACATGATACAAACAAGTGCACAAAAGTATATCACATATACAACTTCTGCATATCAAGTGAGAAAATCCTTTTTAAGTGAACCAATACTAGTTATGTAGGGTTCCTAGGCACTCTTGTGAAGGTTCTTAAGGCATCAAACATGCCCGGATTAAATTTTAGACGTGCCGAACAACCCAAAGCCGGGATCTTTGCTAGATTATTAGGGTTTAATATGCAAGATGATAACTTTTATCTAAGTGTGAGGGATTACAACCTTTGTAGTCCGCTCCTTCACTTCACAAGCTCCGAGTAGAAGTCCCTTTACCGCAATCCATGATCTCCCGGACTCATGAGAGGCTCCACGACTCGAACGATCCATTCTAGCTTGTCGTATTCCAAATCTCCGATGATCTACCTTGAAGTTGCTTCGACTCAAGCTTTTTCACTCAAAAGAGAAGAACACCCTAATCCCATGGGCTAGATGAGATGAGGATGAGAGAGTAGTGATTTTTCTTTCTTTTAATATCATTTTCTCATTTTATTTCATCACTTAAGGATTTTCAAGAGAGCTTCTTCAAGAGAGAAGAAGAAGAAGATAATGGAAAATGATAATATCAATTATCCTTTTGTGATGAATAGAATATAATCTATATGATTGAATTGTGAACCATGGTCAAGGATGAATGGATGAGAATGTGTAGAGAAATAACTAGAGTTAGGGTTTGGTTAGGTTTAGTAAAGTGTCATCCATAAATATCTTTACAATGACAAAACAAATAGCTTCTAGAAGGTGCATGAAGCAACTAACCCTAATTAAACCCTAACCTCAATTAATCATCCTTAAACATGTTTAACAATTAATCATATCATGTCACAATAATATATATCATATATATATTATATATTTGCAACAAAAGAAAATAATACAATTAACATATATCGCATATATATCAATGTATCATCCACTGAGAAAATGAAATAATAAAGCAAGCCAATATTAGTTAATATAATAATATATCATATATATTTATATATTAAATCATCGAATCAACACTTGATCCGACGATCCGGCTATATCGAATATAACCGACTAATATATCATGTACCGATTTATCGAATCAACACTTGATCCGATGTCCCGGTTCATATCTAAATCTCGCGAGAATATAATACGGTATCCCATATCGCATTATTCTCGGTCCTGTACATATCACATATGTGCCTCTACTCCGTTTCGCCTGAGCCAAGAAACTTCTGTGTAGGACTCTAAAGAATCGTCAATACGCCGGTAGCAGGTGATGATCATATCAAACACCCACAAGCTGCAAGCGGTCAGCTAAACGTAACAGCCACCCAGGTATTGAGCGATCAGAAGATCAACAAGCTAGCCTGTGCGTTCTCCTGTGAATCCGATCAGTAACACTCCCGTACAGTCCGGTCTGTTCGTCTGATATGTCGCATATCAAGTCTAGGGGTGGTATAAGTCAGACCCCAGTAACCGATAAGTCGTGTCGATGTATGGCTCATAACGGGTCGAGAAACTACTAGTAACACTTACCAGTAAATCTCTATATCAGCCCTGGCCAGGGACTTCCAGTTATAGCCAATCGAACACAGCACAACATCAACTCCCTATACCGGGAGAGACGAATCCCCTCCTATCGCTCATTGCCTCCATGTGATTCGAGACTGTACCCAAAAGCCACCGTTTTGCTCGCCCTCTTGGACGTGGTAAGGTGGAAATCAAAGCACAGTGGGAATCACACAAGACTCTATGACGATCTCGGGGCTTCAGACTACCCTGTACCTGTGTCACCGGAGAACTGCCATCTGACGTGTGGTATATCACCATCTGGGAGTTCTCGGCGAGTCCGTCCAGTGTACCCAGTCTTTACTGAGCACCCGTACACCATCTCTGATGTCTAACACCGATTGATATGGGATCATCCATCACCCATCATATGGGTCAAGATGCATATACGCTAGTCTACTCTGGTGTATCGATGCCCTGTCTCGATATACCCTCGACTAGGAACAGTTATAGGATGTACTCATCGACTACCGCGGCCCCACTAGTATGATCTCATCATAGTCCCAGTAGTCGAGTACAAGTCCTAAGGGCTTTATCAACATGTGAGAGTAAAACAGTAAACCAATACAAGTCAACATGTTAAGATAAAGTGAAACCAAATAGCATACTATCATGACGAGCAAGAAAGTCATCTCTATATATAACCAAGCATCCATTATAATATACATCATATGTACAACAATGGCCTCTAGGGCATATGCATAACTAACAATCTCCCACTTGCACTAAGGCCAGCTGCTGAGTATCGCATACCTAGCATCCCGAATAATCTCTCAAACTGTATCTGGGGAATAGCCTTTGTGAATGGATCCGCAGTGTTGTCCTTCGTATCTACTCTCCTGACCTCGATCTCCCGGCGATCAACTATCTCCCTGATCAGGTGATACCGCCTCAAAATATGTCTGGACTTCTGATGGGACCTGGGTTCCTTGGCTAACGCCACAGCTCCATTGTTATCGCAATACAGAGGTATTGGATGCTCAATGGATGGAACCACACCAAGTTCACTAATGAACTTCTTGATCCAGACAGCCTCTTTGGCAGCATCGTTGGCAGCGATGTATTCAGCCTCCATCGTTGAGTCTGCAACGGTATCATGTTTGGAACTCTTCCAACATACCGCCCCTCCATTGAGGGTAAAGACAAAACCCGAATGCGACTTAGAGTCGTCCTTATCACTTTGGAAGCTGGAATCGGTAAAGGACTCCACCTGGAGTTCTCCATTACCATACACCAAGAACATCTCCTTAGTCCTTCGTAAGTACTTGAGAATGTTCTTCACTGCTGTCCAATGACTCTCTCCAGGATCTGCTTGATACCGACTCACTACACTTAGTGAGTATGCTACATCGGGTCTGGTACATAGCATCGCATACATGATAGAGCCTACTGCCGAGGCATAGGGTATCTCTTGCATGCGAGCTCTCTCCAAATCAGTCTTGGAAGACATCTCTTTGGAGAGAGTGAGTCCAGAGATCGTGGGCTGATTCCCACGCTTGGATTCTTCCATACTAAACCTCTTTAGTATGGTGTCAATGTACCTGGATTGGGACAATCCCAGTATCCGTTTAGATCTATCTCTATATATCATGATTCCCAATATGCAGGAGGCATCACCTAGATCTTTTATTGAGAATCTCTGTGATAAGAAGAGCTTGACTGATTGCAGCATAGGAATATCATCTCCTATCAAGAGTATGTCATCCACGTACAATACGAGGAAGACAACCTTACCCTCTGCTACCTTCTTATAGATACAAGGTTCATCTATATTTTTGATGAAGTCAAACTCTTTGACTACAACATCAAAACAGATGTTCCAACTCCGCGATGCTTGCTTTAACCCATAAATGGATTTAAGCAGCTTACACACCTTTCCGCTGCTCACACTATCTACGAAGCCCTCTGGCTGAGTCATGTACACGCACTCTTCTAAATCACCGTTTAGAAAGGCGGTCTTAACATCCATTTGCCACATTTCGTAGTCATGGTATGCAGCAATGGCAAGTAAGATCCGGATGGACTTAAGCATAGCTACTGGAGAAAAGGTTTCGTCATAGTCCACACCTGGTCGTTGACGAAATCCCTTTGCTACCAGTCTAGCTTTGAAAGTCTCAACTTTTCCATCTACACCAAATTTCTTTTTAAAGATCCACTTGCTCCCAATGGGTTTTACCCCTTCAGGAGCATTTTCCAAAGTCCATACTTTGTTGGTGTACATGGATTCCATCTCAGATCGCATTGCATCCAGCCATTTCACAGAGTCACCACTCGTGATGGCCTGCTCGAAACTAGTGGGGTCATCATCATCCATGATGCAATCCTCACTTCCACCGTCAATGAGAAAACCGTAGTATCTCTCAGGTGGATGAGAAACCCTACTAGATCGGCGGAGAGGCTGGGGTTCGTTGGGTACTACTGAATCCTCTGGTTCAACCAAGTCTTCTGTTATAGTTTGTGTTGCTGGAACCTCTTCCAGTTCTACCTCATTGCCATCAATTTCTTTCATAAGAAAACCCCTTTCTAAAAAGGTGGCATGTCGAGAAACAAACAATTTTTGTTCCTCGGAGTGGTAGAAGATATACCCTCGCGAATGTTTGGGATATCCAATAAACTTACATAAAACAGATCTTGCCTCGAGCTTGTCCGGATTTTGTCTTTTGACATAGGCTGGACAACCCCATATCTTAATATACATAAGAGATGGTCTCTTCCTTTTCCATATCTCATATGGAGTGGTAGGCACTGATTTGCTAGGAACCATATTCAATAGATGTATGGCTGTCTCAAGCGCATACCCCCAGAAGGAAATAGGCAACTCAGCCTCGCTCATCATAGAGCGCACCATATCTAATAGGGTGCGATTCCTCCGCTCAGATACACCGTTGTGCTGTGGTGTATAAGGAGGAGTAAGCTGAGAGAGAATCCCATTCTCTTTTAGATAATCTAGGAACTCACCGCTTAAGTATTCACCTCCTCGATCAGATCGAAGAATCTTAATACTTTTGCCCGTTTGGTTCTCTACTTCGTGTTTATATTCCCTGAATTTCTCAAAAGCTTCAGACTTGTGTTTCATCAGGAACACATATCCGAATCTTGAGAGATCGTCAGTGAATGTAATGAAGTAGGAAGAACCGTTCCTGGCATGCGTAGACATTGGACCGCATACATCACTATGTACCAGTCCTAAGAGTTCGGTAACTCTTTCTCCGTGTCCACTAAATGGAGCTTTGGTCATTTTTCCTTTGAGACATGAATGGCAAGTATCATAAGATGATAATTCGAACGGATTCAAATAACCATCCTTATGCAACTTAGCCAGTCGTGTCGCATTGATATGACCAAGTCTACAATGCCACAAGTAGGATTCGTTCATATCTGAACTTTTCCTCTTGTGTGTGTTTTGTATATTCAGGACTGTATTCTGATTTAGAATGAATATGCCATTATGTAACGAGCCTGATGCAATCAACTTTTGATCTAGGAATATGTTCATAACATTATCCTGTACTACAAAATTATATCCCTCTTTACTCAATAAAGAAACTGATATAATGTTGCACATCATGTTCGGTATATAATAACACTCATTCAGAATCAGTGTATTACGACTTGGTAATACAAGGTGATATTCGCCAACTGCTTTGGCTACAATACTCGCACCGTTCCCTACTTGAACGGAATGATCACCTTTTCCTAGTTCTCTACCTTTTTGCAGCCTATGTAACAATTTACATATGTGGGATCCTGATCCGGTATCTAATACCCAGGACGTAGGGTGAACTGAGAAACAGTTCTCAATAACTAACACACCTGAAGAAGATGCATCAACATGCATGTTCTTTTGGGCGGCGTGAGAATCTAGATATTCTCCTGTTTCTTGTTCAGTCTTATAACTCTTATAAGAAAGAACGGGTTCAACGTTCCCTTGCTCAGTACAATAATCGGGTTCAGTCAATACATCCATATTATTATCTTGATTATGGCCTGAAATGGTCGCTACCTGGAGAGAGAGAGAAGAAAACACTTTAGCGTATGCTCTTGCAAGATTAGATTGGTTATTATCTTATCTAATCAGGATGTCTCCCACTGTTTTTATCAAATCTACCTTAAAACCCTAAAAGGTAAGATTAGCCGGGATTAATTACACCCTACAATTTCGTTAATCTTTCAGCCAGATCAGTGTCGGTACTTTGAGGGAGGTTCCCCGTGCTTTCGCACGGACCTAATTAAAGTAAACCTCGTTTTCCCAGAGGCGTAACCTCGTTAACACTTTTCTAGACACCTAATTGAATGACTAATTGTCCTGTGTAAGACTCTCCCAGGAGTAACTCTTACTCGCAGTGGGTATCGGGATCCAACTATCTCATAGGAGGTATGCAATCTCATTGCAAATTTCAATGCTTGAAATTCCCGATAAAACTTTTACCCCTAGCATCCTATGACCTTGACGCAGGCCAACAAACCATAGTGCGCTAGTCAAGTTCAACCCGTCATTTCTTGATTCAATTAAACCCACCCGCACGACCCTTGACGCAGGCCAACAAAGTCGCACGACTACCCTAATCGAATCTGCATCATATGCATAAACAGATATATATTAGTTAGCTACCGCACACTACGCCTTGACGCAGGCCAACAAGCGTAGCACGAATACTAAATAATATGTATCTGAAATGACGGAGGGCTACGCAGGTTTTTCAGAAAACCCTGAGCGTAAAGAACATGATATCGTCGTAGAATCGAGTGAAGTTTTGAAAAAGGAGTGTTTTTGAGGCTTTTCTTAGTTTCGCTAAAGGGGTCACTCCCAGTGAAGGGATCGTCGGCCCTTTCCTCATCGAATAAGGTGCAGGATATATCATATATACCGCTGTGCAAAGCAAAACACTAAAAGCAATCAGAAGACAAACCGCGTTTTGTAGCATCTGCCAGTTTCGCTAAAGGAGTCACTCCCGGTGAAGGGATCTCGGTCCTTTCCTCATCGAATAAGGTGCAGGATATATCACATATATCACTGTGCAAAGCAAAACTGTAGCTACCCCTTTTATAAAGTTTTGATTCTACAACATCTTTAGGTTTCTTTTCTTTTATTAATCTCATTAATAAAAATCCCATCAGCTTATGTTTCTTAAGCATCACAGAAGAAACGAAAGCAGTAATATTTATATATCAGCATATATATATAGTATAAGCATTCGTCTCAGGCAGTAATATGATCTCATCACAGAACATTGCAGCAGATGAACATATATGAAATATTGGATATACTAGGACGCCCGTGTTTTCAATACGAGCCTGTATAAAACACGGATTCCACGGTCGCGACGAATAGCCAAACCCACATCCCAAGACCCCTACGAGAGCGGCAAGTAACACTGCCAATTCTAGGGTTAGGAGACCCGGTCTCGACTCCTCGAGATGGCCTCCCACTGGACCCTAGAACCCGGTTACTTGTGCTCCCCTCCTTAGGTCTACCTAATGCGGAAAAGTAAATAATATACACTGGTGACAGCAACCGCAACCTGGAAGTGCCCCAAATAAAAGAATATTACATTACAAAAGAATTTTACATGAATGAAAATAAAAACCCTCATCTCACATAAAACCCCGGCTATTCTGATCGCGACGATCCAATATAACATATCACAGCAACACATAATATCTCATATCATCAACATAAGTAAATATGCGCATCCCAATTGTCGTTGACATTTAGCAACGAAACCGGCGATATCACATATTACACTTACGGTCACAGAAAAGAAAGTGTAAAACTACAATATTTGGAATCCACAATCACTTTAGACATCGTAAATCCGAAATATCACATACTCCGCATTTCATGCCTAACTCTATGAATTCCACATATTGTATCACATTCCAGATAAATATACAGTATTAAACTTTCCGAACAGATTATCAAACACCTAAAATTTCCTAAACTGCTCAACACTTGAGCGGGGTTCAAATAATCCGAGAATATGTCACAGTACCGGTGATCCAGCCGTAGAAGGGTCAAGCCAACGCCTCACATGTGGCACGCCGTACTGCCCCAAACCCAAAGGTTCAAAAGGCAGTTCAAGACGGTCACATAATCGAGTTAAGGTTTGTTGTCTTCTAGAGGGTCCACCGCTTAACTTGTACAATTTTCCCGAAAGATTTAAACCCGAATAAATTTCAACACTTGAAAGTTTGCCGTACCGGGAAACAGTAAGTTAATGATATCCGTTCAAATAGTTTAACAGTTTCTAAATATCCGGAAAGAAATACGAATTTAAATATTCCGATCGAGTCTACTATTACAAAACAAACCTCAGAATTTTAAACACCTGGAACAGATTAAAAATATCCAGAATGGTCAGCAAGTACCTACGGGAATTACCATCAAGGCCACGTGTCAAGATCTCATAGTTCCGCCGCGGAACCGCCGCGACAACCATGTTATTGCCGCGGTTCCGCGCTCTGTTGGTGGAATTGTGGGCATGTGTTTCATGGTAATTCTTAGAATTCCCTGCTGATTTTTTACATATTTTTAATTCTGAAAAATCCCAAAATTTAAAAAATTTCCAGAGAGGGGTCCATTTTGTTCGTTTCGGGTTCGATCGGAGTTTTAACTTCGTAAACACATCGCCTAATGCTCTAGCTAGGCTCTGATACCACAGTAGGGTTCCTAGGCACTCTTGTGAAGGTTCTTAAGGCATCAAACATACCCGGATTAAATTTTAGACGTGCCGAACAACCCAAAGCCGGGATCTTTGCAAGATTATTAGGGTTTAATATGCAAGATGATAACTTTTATCTAAGTGTGAGGGATTACAACCTTTGTAGTCCGCTCCTTCACTTTACAAGCTCCGAGTAGAAGTCCCTTTGCCGCGATCCATGATCTCCCGGACTCATGAGAGGCTCCACGACTCGAACGATCCATTATAGCTTGTCGTATTCCAAATCTCCGATGATCTACCTTGAAGTTGCTTCGACTCAAGCTTTCTCACTCAAAAGAGAAGAACACCCTAATCCCATGGGCTAGATGAGATGAGGATGAGAGAGTAGTGATTTTGCTTTCTTTTAATATCATTTTCTCATTTTATTTCATCACTTAAGGATTTTCAAAAGAGCTTCTTCAAGAGAGAAGAAGAAGAAGATAATGGAAAATGATAATATCAATTATCCTTTTGTGATGAATAGAATATAATCTATATGATTGAATTGTGAACCATGGTCAAGGATGAATGGATGAGAATGTGTAGAGAAATAACTAGAGTTAGGGTTTGGTTAGATTTAGTAAAGTGTCATCCATAAATATCTTTACAATGACAAAACAAATAGCTTCTAGAAGGTACATGAAGCAACTAACCCTAATTAAACCCTAACCTCAATTAATCATCCTTAAACATGTTTAACAATTAATCATATCATGTCACAATAATATATATCATATATATATATATATATATTATATATTTGCAACAAAAGAAAATAATACAATTAACATATATCGCATATATATCAATGTATCATCCACTGAGAAAATGAAATAATAAAGCAAGCCAATATTAGTTAATTTAATAATATATCATATATATTATTATATATTAAATCATCGAATCAATACTTGATCCGACGATCCGGCTATATCGAATATAACCGACTAATATATCATGTACCGATTTATCGAATCAACACTTGATCCGATGTCCCGGTTCATATCTAAATATCGCGAGAATATAATACGGTATCCTATATCGCATTATTCTCGGTCCTGCACATATCACGTATGTGCCTCTACTCCGTTTCGCCTGAGCCAAGAAACTTCTCTGTAGGACTCTAAAGAATCGTCAATACGCCGGTAGCAGGTGATGATCATATCAAACACCCACAAGATGCAAGCGGTCAGCTAAACGTAACAGCCACCCAAGTATTGAGCGATCAGAAGATCAACAAGCTAGCCTGTGCGTTCTCCTGTGAATCCGATCAGTAACACTCCCATACAGTCCGGTCTGTTCGTCTGATATGTCGCATATCAAGTCTAGGGGTGGTATACGTCAGACCCCAGTAACCGATAAGTCGTGTCGATGTATGGCTCATAACGGGTCGAGAAACTACTAGTAACACTTACCAGTAAATCTCTATATCAGCCCTGGCCAGGGACTTCCAGTTATAGCCAATCGAACACAGCACAACATCAACTCCCTATACCGGGAGAGACGAATCTCCTCCTATCGCTCATTGCCTCCATGTGATTCGGGATTGTACCCAAAAGCCACCGTTTTGCACGCCCTCTTGGACGTGGTAAGGTGGAAATCAAAGCACAGTGGGAATCACACAAGACTCTATGACGATCTCGGGTCTTCAGACTACCCTGTACCTGTGTCACCAGAGAACTGCCATCTGACGTGTGGTATATCACCATCTAGGAGTTCTCGGCGAGTCCGTCTAGTGTACCCAGTCTCCACTGAGCACCCGTACACCATCTCTGATGTCTAACACCGATGGATATGGGATCATCCATCGCCCATCATATGGGTCAAGATGCGTATACGCTAGTCTACTCTGGTGTATCGATGCCCTGTCTCGATATACCCTCGACTAGGAACAGTTATAGGATGTACTCATCGACTACCGTGGCCCCACTAGTATGATCTCATCATAGTCCCAGTAGTCGAGTACAAGTCCTAAGGGCTTTATCAACATGTGAGAGTAAAACAGTAAACCAATACAAGTCAACATGTTAAGATAAAGTGAAACCAAATAGCATACTATCATGACGAGCAAGAAAGTCATCTCTATATATAACCAAGCATCCATTATAATATACATCATATGTACAACAATGGCCTCTAGGGCATATACATAACTAACAAGTTAATGCAAAGTAATATATCAAATATATAATTATGCATTAAATCATTAAATCAACACTTGATTCAATGATCCGATCATGTTGCATATAACCGACTAGTATCCAATGTATCGACTTATCGAATCAATCTTCGATTCGATAATAATGTTATATCGCATACAACCATTCGATACATTCATCGCGAGAATAGAATATGGTATCATATACACGCATTATTCTCGGTCCCGCACATATCTCATATGCGCTCCTATTTCGTTTCGCTTGAGCCAGGAAACCTCTGTGTAGGACTCTAAAGACTCGTCAATACGCCGGCAGCAGGTGATGATCATATCAAACACCCACAAGCCGCAACCGGTCTGGTAAACGTAACGGCCACCCGGGTATTGAGCGATCAGAAGATCGACGAGCAAGCCCGTTCACACTCCTGTGAATCCAACCAATAACACTTACCGTACAGTCCGGTCTGTTCGTTTGATATGTCGCATATCTCGCCTAGGGGTGGTAAACGTCAGACCCCAGTAGCTTGATAAGTCATGCCGACGTAAGGTCCATAACATTCGTGAAACTACTAATAACTCTTACCAGTATATCACTGGAACCCTGGCCAGGGATTTCCTGTTATGGCCAGTCGAGCATAGCGCAACATCAACCCCCAATACCGGGAGAGACGAATCCCCTCCTATCGCTCATTGCCTCTATGTTAATCGGGACTGTACCCAAAAACCACCTGTTTGCAGGACCCAGTAGAGCCATGGTAGGGTGGAAATCAAAGCACAGTGGGAGACACACAAGACTTTATGACGATCTCGGGTCAACAGACTAAGCTGTACCAGTGTCACCAGAGAACTGCCATCTGATGTGAGGTATAATACCATCTGGGAGTTCTCGGCGAGTCCGTTCAGTGTAACCAGTCTTCACTGAGCACCCGCATACCATCTCTGATGTCAAATACCGATGGATATAGGATCATCCATGGCCCATCACATGGGTCGAGAAGATATACGCTAGTCTACTCTGGAATATCGATGCCCCGTCTCGATATTCCCACGACTAGGAACAATGAAGTATGTACTCATTGACTACCCAGGCCCCACTAGTATGATCTACATCATATTCCTGGAAGTCAAGTACACATCCTAAGGGCTTTATCAACATGTAACAGAGAGACAGTAAGTATACATGTTAAGATAAAGAGCAACTAGATAGCGTACTATCATGTCGAGCAAGAAAGTCCTACCTATATATGTCCCAGCATCCACTACAATATACATCCAATGTACAGTAATGGCCTGTAGGGCATACATATAACTAACAATCTCCCACTTGCACTAGGGCCATCTGTAGCAGTGGTTGCAGTATCACATACTCAACCATCCCATAAAAGTCTCTCTTTGGAAAAAGGCCTTTATGAGTGGATCCGCCGTGTTCTCCTCTAAGTCTACTCTCCTAACCTCGATCACCTTGGAGATCATCTATCTCTATGATCAGGTGATGCATCCTAAGAATATCTCTGGGTCACTGATGGGACTAGGGTTCCTTGGCCAAAGCCTCTCTTCCATTGTCATACAATGGTAGGAACATAGTTCATCTTATGAACCAATATACACCCAAACTGCCTCTTTGGTAGCATCTTTAATAGCGATGTTACCAGCCTTTATCGTCTAGTTTGCCACGGTATCTAGCTTGGAACTCTTCCAACATACCGTCCCTTTACTGAGGGTAAAGACAATGCCTGTGACTGACACTCAGTCGTCCTTATCACCCTGGAACCTTTCCAGTGATTCTCCCCAGGATCAACTGATACCATCTCAATACAATTAGTGAGAATCCTAACATCCATTTATATCTATCTCATAGACCCAAATCTCAGGATTTAAGAGGTATCACTTTGATCCTATATGGAGAATCTATGTGATAAGAGGAGATCGACCGATCGTAGCATAGGAAACTCCTTTCCTATCAAGAGTATGTCATCCACGTACTCTACGAGAATCATTACCATACTCCATACTACCCTTTTGTACATACAAGGTTCATCTACCATTTTGATGTAGTCAAACTCTTTGACTATCACATCAAAACAGACGTTCCAACTCCGCGATGCCTGCTTTATTATGTAAAGCAACTTGCACACGTTTCCGCTGCTCCCACTGTTTACGAAGCTCTCTGGCTGTGTACTTATAGACATTCTCTTCTAAAGTAGTCATGGCACCCAACCACCAGATATCATAATCATGGTATGTAGCAATGGTAAGTAGGATCTGGATGGACTTAAGCATAGTCCCTGGAAAAGGTTTCATCATTATCCACGCTTGGTTGATGACGAAAACCTTTAACAAGTCTAGCTTTGAAAGTCTCAACTTTTCCATCTACACCAAGTAATCTTCTCAAGATATACTTGCTCCTGATGGGGATTTAACCCTTCAGATATCGCATCCAAAGTCCATACTTTGTTGGTGTATATGGATTCCATCTCAGATCGCTAAGCATCCAGCCATTCTTACAGAGTCCCTACTCTCGATGGCCTGTTCGAAACTAGTTGGGTCATCATCTCATGATGCAATCCTCGCTCCCACTGTCATCGAGAAACCGAAGTATCTCTCAAGCAGGTGTGGAACCCTGCTAGATCGACGGAGAGGCTGAGGTTCGTCGGGGACTATTGAATCCTCTGGTTCTGTCAAATCGGCTGCAGTTTTGTATGGTTGGAACCTTTCCAGTTCTACAGAACTGACCTTGCCTCGATCTTGTCCGGATTTTACTTTTGACATAGGCCGGACAATCCCAAATCTTAACTTGCTTAAGAGATGGGTTCTTCCCATACCATATCTTATATAGAGTGGTAGGCACTGATTTGAATCGAACCCTATCCAATAGGTATGCAACTTCATAAGTGCATAACCCCAAAAGGAAATAGGTAACTAAGTAGTACTCATCATAGAGCACACTATATCCAATATGGTGCGATTGCTCCACCCTGATACACCTTTGTGCTGTGGTGCATTCAGAGGAGTAATACGGAGAGAGAATCTCATTCTCCTTTAGAATAATCCAGGAATTCTATGCACAAGTATTCTCCTCCCTGATCTTATTATAGGACATAATACTTATACCCGTATTGATTCCCTACTTCTAACTTATATTCTGTGAATATCTCAAAAGCTTCGGACTTATGTTTCAACAGGAACATATGGCTGAATCTTGAGAGATTATCAGAGAATGTAATGAAGTACAAAGAACCGGTTCTGGCATGTGTAGACAGGGGACCTTACATACATCATCATGTATCAGTCCCAAAAGTTTACTAACTCTTTCTCTGTTTCCAGTAAACGGAGCTATGGTCATCTAATCTTTGTGACATGACTGGCAATTTTCACAAGATGTAAATTCAAACTGATTTAAATATGCATCTAAATGTAACTTCAGCCAGTCGGGTCGCATTGATATGACCTAGTCTACAATGCCTCAAGAAGGATCCGTCCATTTCTGAACTCTTCCTCTTGTGTGTGTTCTGTATACGAGGAACTGTAGTTTGATTTAGAACATCAATGCTTTTAGATAACGTGCCTGAACCGATCAAATTTTGATATAGGAAATGTTCAAAACATTATCCAACAATACTAAATTTTATCATTTCTTTACTTGTAAAGAGACTGATATGATTTTGTATATCAGGTTCGGTATCTAATAACATTCGTTCAGAATCAATGTATTGGTAATACAGGGTGACAGTGACCAACAGACTTGGCTGCAACACTTGCCCCGTTTTCTGTCTCATGAAACTTATCACCCGTTCTCAGTTTTCTACCTTTTTGTAGCCCTATGTAACAGATTACATATCTGGGATCCTGATCCGGTATCAAATACCCAGGATGCAGAGGATACTGAGAAACAGTTCTTTGTAATGAACACACCCGAAGGAGATGCATCATATGCACTTTCTTCGTTTGGGCGGCATAGGAATCCTGGTATTCCCCTATTTCCTGCTCTGTCTTATAACAATTATAAGTTGGAGCGGGACCAACGTTCCCCAGCTCAGTATAACAAGCGGGTTCGGTCAATACATCCATATTATCATCTTGATTAAAGCGTGATATGGTCGCTACCTGGAGAGAGAGAGAAGAAAACACTCTGCGTGCGCTCTTGCAAGATTAGATTGGTTATTTATTTTATCTAATCAGGATGGCTCCCACTGTTTTTATCAAATCTTCCTTCAAACCGTAAAAGGAAAAACTAGCCGGGATTAATTACACTCTACAAGTTCGCCAATCTTTCAGCAAGGCCAGTGTCGGTACTTTGAAGGAGGTTCCCCGTGCTTTCGCACGGACCTAATTACAGTAAACCCCGTTTCCCAGAGGCGTAACCCCATTGACACCTTTCTAGACACCTACTTGATCGGCTAATTGTAAAGTGCAAAACTCTCCCAGGAGTAACAATTACTCGCAGTGGGTATCGGGATCCAACTATCACATAGAAGGTATGCAATCTCATTGCAAATTTCAACACTTGAAACTCCCGATAAAGATTTTTACCCCTAGCACCTATGACCTTAACTATGGTCAACAAATCAAAAGCACTAGTCAAGTTCTACCCGTCATTTCGTGATTAATTAGACCCACCCATATGACCCTTAACTAAGGTCAACAAAGTCACGCGACTGTCCTAACTAATCGAATCATATGCGGTATAGGAAGACATCACTTAGTACACTATGCCTTGACTATGGTCAACAAACACAGCACGAATACTAAGTACTTATAACGTTTTCAAAATCGTTTCGGTGAAATTTTGGAAAATCGGTAAAATAAGGAGGTTTTCTGTAAAAAGTCAAAATGCAAATATCTTATTATAAATATTAAATATACATATTCTAGCTATGTAATTGCTAGTATTTGGTGTTTATTGAGCCACTGGTGAAATTTCAAATTTTCTGAAAAAAATTTATTTTATTATTATTTTAAGCCGTAACTAATACATTTAATTAGGGAAAATTACAAATTGGAATGAGTTGAAACAAATTTTTTTGTGCATCATGACACATTAAATAAAATTTTATCATGTGGTTTTTGAAATGAAATCGTTTGCCAAAACGGTTTAGAAAATATCGATGAAAAAGCTTTTTTCGGTGAAATTAGTGTTATTGGAAATTGGGGCAGAACCTTTATCTTTTTCCTAGCCCACACACCCACACCTCACCCTCTCTTTCCCATCACAAGTGGCCGGCCCCCCCTTGATTAGCCCAACATCTTGGGCCTCTTATCTCACTAATGCAAGGAAAAGAAATGAATTAAGGAATTTAAAATGAAATGAGGTGGGTGCCTTATTTCCCTAGTTGACTTGGAATTTTCCCCACTTCAATCTCTCTCCTCCCTCACCCCCCCATACTTGGCCGAGCCCCATTTCCTGCAACAGCAGCCCCCTCCATTTCCCCTTCTCTTTTCTCTTCAAAATCCATCTAAAATGCCTCCAAATCCACAAAAAAATCAAGCTAAAATCAAAATCTAATCCCTACCCATTTTTACTTGACCATTCTAGTATGGATCTAGGGGACAAGATGGCAATTTGGGGGGCTAGATTTCAAGTTGGATCATTGGATGGTGAGGTATAAAAATCTTAACCTTTTTGTTAAATTGTTGGTTATTGCTTTAATCTAACTTATTTAGGAAATGAATTATGGTTCTAATTGAAAGATTAGGTTTTCAAGAGAAGGATTAAATTATAGTTAGGCTTTTTGTTGTGTGATTATGGTTGCAAGGTGGAATTCATCATTTTGTGAAATTTGAAACATAACCAAGATTGTTAGTTGCAAATTGTTAAGTTGGAATTGTAATAATTATGCTAATTTGCTAACTAGTTTTTTAAAATTGGTCTAATAATTGAGATTAAAAATGTAATTATGGTTTTTATGACTTCATTAGCATTATAAAGTGTAGTTTAATACTTTAGTTCATGAAAATCCAAGCTAGATTGTAGTTTGTGCATTTTTGCTATAAAATTGTTAAAATTTTGGTATTTTGTAAACTAGAATTTTAGGGTTTTTGGAATTTAACGAGATTAAATTATGGGAATTGTTTTCGTGACTTATTTAAGATATTTAGTGAATATTGTGGATGCTAGATTCATTTATACATCGAGTTTTGTACTAAAACGGTGATTTGTGCTTACTAGATTTTCGGAAAAATGACTTTTTAAGTGAAATTGGGGTTTTTGTGAATTTTAAGCTATTTTATATTATAATTAGTGCTTGTGATTGTAAAAGTGAGTATATTTAGTTTTTTTCTCGATGGTTTGGCGTTTGTACGCCGACATCGAGGGTTTTTGGGTTGATTTGTGAAAAGCAACCATAGGTTTTGACCTATGTGGAATTCGTGCGTCGTTTTGGTCATGAGTCGGATTTTAATGCGATATGGTGCATTGTGATATGTAGGTACCCCATGTGGACTTCGAGACGACAAGCAAGCGTGTGGCGACGTCGGCACCGGCGAGCGAGGAAAAAGTGAGTAGATTTATATCTACGGGGAGACGTCGGGTGGATGGCGTATAGCACCCCCGCAGTCCGTGGCGGTGTATACGGATGCGTATACACACCAACAATTATTGTATGTCTTTGGGATTAATAACGATGTTTAGGATGGACATTGGTGTGTTGGATTACTTTAGTGTTGCAAACCCTAGGGTGGTGTTGCACTACACATACACACATACATACTTGCATACATTCCTATTCATATGTGCTCATGGGATTCTTTATAGTTATGTGTTCACATGGGTATGGGACTATGTGTTCATATACGGATTTGAGGATGGTACATGGGATTGAGCTGAGTCGATGAGATTTATTTTGTGGTTGTGATATCGGTTTGTACGAGACTGTCGATCAGTAGTCAGATCATGACTATATTGATGATTTTAGTATTGTACTAGACATAGGTCAGTACCCTGGACTATGATCTTTGATAAAGAGGATACCGGATGAATAGTGTGATGAATATGATTTTGACCCGTACCCAGATTTGGGATGCCGTACGACGGATTTACGTACGAGCTATATTTTGATGATTGATCCGCACTCTTGACTTGGGATGTCTGATTATAGATATGGTATCAGATATGGTATTATTGAGGCGGGATCACCGACTAATATATATACAGGTATGTATATGTATGGACTCAGATGTTAGGCGGTTTCCTTACCTGTAGTCCAGCTTGTTAGCTTAGCCCTTTAGTTTAGTTTAGTTGTTAGATTAGATTCGATTCTTACCTATTTCAAAAACTAACGAATCGTGGGTATTTTAAAAGACAGCCCAAGGGATCCTACGGATATTTCAAAAGACGTATCTTTTCATAAAAACACCGTAGCCCCTATTTTCAAAACCCCATGATTCGTGTTATTTCAAAAGGCACCATTTGTAGGACTAATATTAGATTAATGCAGATTAGTTATAGTTGCGTCTAGTATTCAGCTCCCGCTCATTATTGTGGTTCGCTTCGCATCGCATGCTTATATTATGTTTCATACTCCATTATTGATATCATGCTGTTAGGACACCAGCACCATTACCGATGATGCGTACGTACCACGTACACTTACTTGCCTGCTCACACACATCTTCTTCGGTAATTGCCGTGTCACGTTCACCTTAGAAAGTATTATTGCGTGATATAGCCTGTTAGCTAATAGTTTAGACATTGTAGTTATTACCTGCTACTTCATGCATACTGTTATTCATTGTTAGGCCGCATTCATGGATTCTCATGCATATATTCACTATTTTACGTGTTATTGAGGTTTTGGATTCGGATTTCCATGAGATTTTCTGGATTTGGAGGAAAACCGCAAAAACATAAATAAACCTTTTCTCTCTTTTAAAATAAAAAGTGCGGTTTTCCCATGATGTATGAGTCATCCACCATGAGTTTGTTGATGGATTTCGAGACCCGATTCGAGGAGTGGAGGAACCGTTTCGGGTACATGGTGGGCCCGGTGCGGTACCCCGGGGCAAGAGGAATGTGTTGTTGACGTTGAGCCCGGCAGGGGAGCACTACCGACCGGTGATATTACCCGACGCGTCGGATATCCGGAGGATACCGTCGTGGTCTTGAGATGGATGGTAGGGGCCGGTCTGGACTGACGGCGCCCTAGATATTGTGATTGAGACATTGAGATTTCGAGATATTGAGGTAAAAGACTATGATACAGAGATATCGAGATATTGGGATTACGTTTTGTGCCGATGCTAGGCACTGTTTTTTGCTGATTTCATTATGATACCTCATTTTAAAAATACAAAGGAAATCTCACTAAATTATGAAAACAGTTCTTCATTTACATGTATTCTGTTTTCATGCATTCATACCTCATTCATATGATATATTGCTACCTGAGGCACTGACACGGGCACACGAGATTACACTCGGGTTAGATATTACCCTAGCCATTTTTATAGGCTGCATGTTATACATATATTTGAGGATATATTATGAACATTGACCTAGGTTGCGTTATTTATACGATTTCTGTGCGTAGATGTTTTTCTATTCACGAGTTGGCAACTCACCCCCGTTGAGCCCCAGTTTCTTGCAGGTTTAACGTACAGGTTTCTTTACGGCTTGTGGGCATAGTTCCTTCGGGTGATTTGCTAGTTGGTGGGTTTACTTGTATCGTACCCCCCATTATATAACTTGTATATTATTACTCTGTTGTATCTAGAAGTTCCATCAACCAAACATGTATTTATTTTGAGATAGAGACCAGCGATGTTATTCTTTCGACCTTAGAGTCGCGCGTTATATTTCTGTGATTTTCTTGTGGTTTTGAGTTTCCTTTTGAACTTTGATCCTCGCCGTTGGCGTTGTATATTATATTGCTTATGTGGTTGTGACCGTCGATTGACGAAGAGCTAGCTCCCGCTTGGGGATGCCTTTTATTGATTTCGTATACTTTTCATGTTGTATCCCGTTTGGGGGCCAGTATTTTCAAAGGAGACTCTGCCGAAATTTTCAGGAAATTTTTGATGTTTTTAGAAACCCGCATAATTTGGCTTATGCTATTAAAACTACTTATTTAAATTGGTTTTCCTTCACTCTACTATTTTTCTTGGTTTGCATTTCTGGGTTTTTCGGTTTACTTAGATTACGTACGCCTCGAGACGTTCATAGTTTAAGTGCCGGTCATGTTCCGTACTTTCGGGTCGTGACAAAGTTGGTATCGGAGCGTTAGGTTTTACCTTCGGAGCGTAGGATGACCCTTGGTTGATGGAATAGGTGACTAAAGTAGAGTGACGTACCGTTGGTATGTTCCGCGGCATATTTACAACACGCCACTCCACTTAAGAAGCCTTAGGATGTACATTTCCTTGTTCAGTATTATATTCCTTCCTGATCTAGCCTCATCGGTACCAGTTTGGTTTTGCTGCCACGATTACGGGCAGGGAGAGCTACGGCTAGAGTTGCGGTCAGCACGAGATCGTCGCGAACGAGGACTGACCAGGGCGTGATTCCGGTGACACCCGATTGTAGAGAGGTGTCTTTTGATTGTGTTTTGCGCCACGAGCGTTGGATGGATCACCGTATGAGATTGCTCAGACGTGCAGATTAGCACCAGAGGATTGAGCCACCGGTAGAGGCCAGCCATACTTAGATGACCATTGAAGTGATTGAGGCACGGTTCAGCGTGCAGATGAGCGAACCAGTTTTTGCGACGAGATATCGCCCCACATGTTGGAGCTATTACGGGACGAGTTGTACTAATAGATGATAGAAGGTCGCTAGTCACCCGATGATGAATGACTAAGACAGGTGGTTCGTTCGCCTACCCCGATGCGAGGTCATCAGATAGATTGATTCCAGCTTGAGACTACTTCACGCGGAGACGTTGGGAGTCGACAGAGACGATCGAATGTCAGAAACCTATTATTCCAAGTTTAAAGTAGTCGGAAAGACATGCAGGCAATTCTATGGTCCCTCTAGAAGAAAGAAACCCTAACTCGACTTAATGACCGTGTGAAAGCCTTTGAACCTTCGGGTTTGCGGCAGTTCTACGGCGCCATTAGTAAGGCTTGGGTTTGCCCTTCTACCGCTGGACCACCGATGCTGTGGTATGTACTCGATACTATTAAACTGTGCCCAAGATGTTGAGCTCTTGGGGGATTATAAGGTTTTGATGACTCGATCGGATGGCTCGACTTAATTCGGATGCTAGGTGGTGAGATGCATTTCTTGGGAGTCTCCCGATACGAGGATAGCCGTTGGAGCTCAGTCCAAGCAGCCACGACGAGACGAGTCCGAAGCAGTCGACATTAGAGAAAGTGAAGTAAGAGATTCGTACCAGATCTAGATGAGATGACGTTCCACTCCGCCGACATCAGAGATGCGATGCGCATGCCGAGGCAGAGTATTGGATATACCTTCCAGAAGGAGTTGCGATAGGTATGCAGCCGTTCCAGAGCAAGATGTAGATATAGGAAAGGACGATGACTTCCGGATAGTTGGCAGAGACGAGACATGGAAGGGACCGTGAGCAGGATTCCTTCCAAGACACTGCTTCAATGATACTTGCACCCAGGATCAGATGTGTCACGTACATTCAGAGAGCCAGAGGCCGACGCCAGTGATATGCTGTCTTACGAGTGGTCGCGATGATTGACCGAGAGATGACCAGAGAAGTGCCAGAACGGGATCATCCCCGTTAGCACACCTGACAGGGCCGATGAGCCGGTGGACCGAGAGATTGGTAATTCACAGTGAAGACCTTGACCCAGGAGTGGTCATTGTTACGCACACCAGTAGGCCAGAGTTCATGATCATCGACGAGACGTCCCACTAGTGACCGCGACAGTTGGCCCGAGATTCTTAGAGGATGCACTTGAGCGGTACTACTCCGCCATTATTGATTTCGATGTTTTGGGTGATTTATTCGCATGATTTGATTTTGATGATTGAGAATTTACGATTTTTGCACAGTGTTGCACTTGATATCGTTTTCGTGTTTTGGTTTCACATGTTTGTGATTTTACGGTTTTAGACATTTGAGTTGATTTTGTGCGTATGCACGCACACGAATTGGTTCCTGCACTCTGTATAGTTTATATATGCTTGCAGTGCAGTGATACGCCTTTTGTGCACTTAGATGCACTGGACTTCGATTTCGATTGTGATACTCGATATTTGTTTTGTGCACCTTGTGCACCTGATTTGATTTTACGCATGTTCGGCGCTTGATATTGGATTTCATGATTTCGTGCATGATGGATGCACCTGCCTTGGATTTTTGCACATGTTGAGCGCATGTTTTGAGATGTGATTTTGGTGCACACCAGATGCACTAAATCAAGATTTTTCGTGCATGTCAGATGCACCTGATTTTGCTGTCAGGCACACATGTTGCCTACGACAGATGTTTCGTGCACACCCGATGCACTTAGATGTTGTTTCTGTGCATATGTATGGCACATATTTGGATTTTGATTTCCGTGCGCACCAGACGCACGTAGTATTCATACGCGTATTTTGGGATTGATTTTTCTTATAGAGCAGTACGTTTTTTGGATATTGCTATGTGTTTTCGTACTGAGCAGGACTAGTCAGAGGACAGTACCTGAATATATTTTGCATGCATTGATAGTTATTGAAGGGATTTCCAAAAAGCGAGCTATAGCCTCAGTATTTACCTGCGTGTCTGATATGACACGAAATGTTTAAAACAAGGAGACCCTTCTAAATTGTTTCCAAAACTGCGGAACGTACATTTCAAACAAAAGTATATATGTATATAGTTATTTTCTTATGATAGACGTCCGCCACTGTGCAGTGTTATGCGCATTGCACAGCGACTTAAAAGATTTGGCATGCATTGCTTCCAGATGATTTAATGATGTATATCATATTGATTTTTCATTTTGGATTTGGCATTGATGTCTTCCCCATGACTCCGATGATCGCGGGATGCTTGACGGAGTTTTGATTTGAGTTATATGCTCATTTTTCATGCGCATGCGCTGCACTACGATTTGTTTTATGTATTTACAATTTCGGAGCTCCAACGACTTGATGGTTTTGGTTTAGATGTTTTAGTAATTGAGGGGAGTTTTAATTTAAATTCGGGGACCGAATTTGTTTAAGGGATGAAGATTGTAACGTTTTGAAAATCGTTTCGGTGAAATTTCGAAAAATCGGTAAAATAAGGGGGTTTTCTGTAAAAAGTCAAAATGCAAATATCTTATTATAAAAATTAAATATACATATTCTAGATATGTAATTGCTAGTATTTGGTGTTTATTGAGCCACTGGTGTAATTTCAAATTTTCTGAAAAAAATTTATTTTATTATTATTTTAAGCCGTCACTAATACATTTAATTAGGGAAAATAACAAATTGGAATGAGTCGAAACAATTTTTTTTGTGCATCATGACACATTAAATAAAATTTTATCATATGGTTTTTGAAATGAAATCGTTTGCCAAAACGGTGTAGAAAATATCGATGAAAAAGCTTTTTTTCGGTGAAATTAGTGTTATTGGAAATTGGGGCATAACCTTTATCTTTTTCCTAGCCCACACACCCACAACTCACCCTCTCTTTCCCATCCCAAGTGGCCGGCCCCCCTTGATCAGCCCAACATCTTGGGCCTCTTATCTCACTAATGCAAGGAAAAAGAAATGAATTAAGGAATTTAAAATGAAATGAGGTGGGTGCCGTATTTCCCTAGTTGACTTGGACTTTTCCCCACTTCAATCTCTCTCCTCCCTCACCCCTCCATACCTGGCCGAGCCTCATTTCCTGCAACAGCATCCCCCTCCATTTCCCCTTCTCTTTTCTCTTCAAAATCCATCTAAAATGCCTCCAAATCCACAAAAAAATCAAGCTAAAATCAAAATCTAATCTCTACCCATTTTTACTTGACCATTCTAGTATGGATCTAGGGGACAAGATGGCAATTTGGGGGGCTAGATTTCAAGTTGGATCATTGGGTGGTGAGGTATAAAAATCTTAACATTTTTGTTAAATTGTTGGTTATTGCTTTAATCTAACTTATTTAGGAAATGAATTATGGTTCTAATTGAAAGATTGGGTTTTCAAGAGAAGGATTAAATTATAGTTAGGATTTTTGTTGTGTGATTATGGTTGCAAGGTGGAATTCATCATTTTGTGAAATGTGAAACATAACCAAGATTGTTAGTTGCAAATTGTTAAGTTGGAATTGTAATAATTATGCTAATTTGCTAACTAGTTTTTTAAAATTGGTCTAATAATTGAGATTAAAAATGTAATTAGGGTATTTATGACTTCATTAGCATTATAAAGTGTAGTTTAATACTTTAGTTCATGAAAATCCAAACTAGATTGTAGTTTGTGCATTTTTGCTATAAAATTGTTAAAATTTTGGTATTTTGTAAACTAGAATTTTAGGGTTTTTGGAATTTAACGAGATTAAATTATGGGAAATGTTTTTGTGACTTATTTAAGATATTTAGTGAATATTATGGATGCAAGATTCATTTATACATCGAGTTTTGTACTAAAACGGTGATCTGTGCTTGCTAGATTTTCGGAAAAATGACTTTTTAAGTGAAATTTGGGTTTTTGTGAATTTTAAGCTATTTTATATTATAATTAGTGCTTGTGATTGTAAAAGTGAGTATATTTAGGTTTTTTCTTGATGGTTTGGCGTTTGTACGCCGACATCGAGGGTTTTTGGGTTGATTTGTGAAAAGCAACCATAGGTTTTGACCTATGTGGGATTCGTGCGTCGTTTTGGTCATGAGTCGGATTTTAATGCGATATGGTGCGTTGTGATATGTAGGTACCCCATGTGGACTTCGAGACGACAAGCAAGCGCGTGGCGACGTCGGCACCGGCGAGCGAGGAAAAGGTGAGTAGATTTTTATCTAAGGGGAGAAGTCGGGTGGATGGCGTATAGCACCCCCGCAGTCCGTGGTGGTGTATACGGATGCGTATACACACCAACAATTATTGTATGTTTTTGGGATTAATAACGATGTTTAGGATGGACATTGGTGTGTTGGATTACTTCAGTGTTGCGAACCCTAGGGTGGTGTTGCACTACACATACACACATACATACTTGCATACATTCCAATTTATATATACTCATGGGATTCTTTATAGTAATGTGTTCACATGGGTATGGGACTATCTGTTCATATACGGATTTGAGGATGGTACTTGGGATTGAGCTGAGTCGATGAGATTTGTTTTGTGGTTGTGATATCGGTTTGTACGCGACTGTCGATCAGTAGTCAGATCATGACTATATTGATGATTTTAGTATTGTACTAGACATAGGTCAGTACCCTGGACTATGATCTTTGATAAAGAGGATACCGGATGAATAGTGTGATGAATATGATTTTGACCCGTACCCAGATTTGGGATGCCGTACGACGGATTTACGTACGAGCTATATTTTGATGATTGATCCGCACTCTTGACTTGGGATGTCTGATTATAGATATGGTATCAGATATGGTATTATTGAGGCGGGATCACCGACTAATATATATCCAGGTATGTATATGTATGGACTCAGATGTTAGGCGGTTTCCTTACCTGTAGTCCAGCTTGTTAGCTTAGCCCTTTAGTTTAGTTTAGTTGTTAGATTAGATTCGATTCTTACCTATTTCAAAAACTAACGAATCGTGGGTATTTTAAAAGACAGCCCAAGGGATCCTACGGATATTTCAAAAGACGCATCTTTTCATAAAAACACCGTAGCCCCTATTTTCAAAACCCCATGATTCGTGTTATTTCAAAAGGCACCATTTGTAGGACTTATATAAGATTAATGCAGATTAGTTATAGTTGCGTCTAGTATTCAGCTCCCGCTCATTATTGTGGTTCGCTTCGCATCGCATGGTTATATTATGTTTCATACTCCATTATTGATATCATGCTGTTTGGACACCAGCACCATTACCGATGATGCGTACGTACCACGTACACTTACTTGCCGGCTCACACACATCTTCATCGGTAATTGCCATGTCACGTACACCTTAGAAAATATTATTGCTTGACATAGCCTGTTAGCTAATAGTTTAGACATTGTAGTTATTACCTGCTACTTCATGCATACTGTTATTCATTGTTATGCCGCATTCATGGATTCCCATGCATGTATTCACTATTTTACGTGTTATTGAGGTTTTGGATTCGGATTTCCATGAGATTTTCTGGATTTGGAGGAAAACCGCAAAAACATAAATAAACCTTTTCTCTCTTTTAAAATAAAAAGTGCGGTTTTCCCATGATGTATGAGTCATCCACCATGAGTTTGCTGATGGATTTCGAGACCCGATTCGAGGAGTGGAGGAACCGTTTCGAGTACAAGGTGGGCCCGGTGCGGTACCCCGGGGCAAGAGGAATGTGTTGTTGACGTTGAGCCCGCCAGGCGAGTACTACCGACCGGTGATATTACCCGACGCGTCGGATATCCGGAGGATACCGTCGTGGTCTAGAGATGGATGGTAGGGGCCGGTCTGGACTGACGGCGCCCTAGATATTATGATTGAGACATTGAGATTTCGAGATATTGAGGTACAGAGACTGTGATACAGAGATATCGAGATATTGGGATTACGTTTTGTGCCGATACTAGGCACTGTTTTATGCTGATTTCATTATGATACCTCATTTTAAAAATACAAAGGAAATCTCACTAAATTATGAAAACAGTTCTTCATTTACATGTATTCTGTTTCCATGCATTCATACCTCATTCATATGATATATTGCTACCTGAGGCACTGACACGGGCACATGAGATTACACTCGGGTTAGATATTAGCCTAGCCATTTTTATAGGCTGCATGTTATACATATATTTGAGGATATATTATGATCATTGACCTAGGTTGCATTATTTATATGATTTCTGTGCGTAGATATTTTTCTATTCACGAGTTGGCAACTCACCCCCGTTGTGCCCCAGTTTCTTGCAGGTTTGCCGTACAGGTTTCTTTACGGCTTGCGGGCATAGTTCCTTCGGGTGATTTGCTAGTAGGTGGGTTTACTTGTATCGTACCCCCCATTATATAACTTGTATATTATTACTCTGTTTTATCTAGAAGTTCCATCCACCAAACATGTGTTTATTTTGAGATAGAGACCAGCGATGTTATTCCTTCGACCTTAGAGTCGCGCGTTATATTTCTGTGGTTTTCTTGTGGTTTTGAGTTTCCTTTTGAACTTTGATCCTCACCGTTGGCGTTGTATATTATATTGCTTGTGTGGTTGTTACCGTCGATTGACGAAGAGCTAGCTCCCGCTTAGGGATGCCTTTTATTGATTTCGTATACTATTCATGTTGTATCCTGTTTGGGGGCCAGTATTTTCAAAGGAGACTCTGCCGAAATTTTCAGGAAATTTTTGATGTTTTTATAAACCCGCATAATTCAGCTTATTCTATTAAAACTACTTATTTAAATTGGTTTTCCTTCACTCTACTATTTTTCTTGGTTTGCATTTGTGGGTTTTTCGGTTTACTTAGATTACGTACGCCTCGAGACATTCGTAGTTTAAGTGCCGGTCATGTTCCGTACTTTCGGGTCGTGACAGTACTCTACTTCCTAAAAGGACGGAGGGTTGCGAATGGTTTTTATGAAAACCTTTAACGCTCTGAACTTGATCTCGTTGCGAAATCAAATGGTTTTTAAATGGAGTGTTTTTTAGGCTTTTTTCTAGTTTTACTAAAGGGGTCATGTAAGTCGATGTACTTCACCCCAGAACTTATGGGGAGGCGGAATTTTCGAAAACGATCATGTTTAAAGAACGAACATCGACTAACCGCTTAAATCGAAGCTAAACTACAAATAACCGTACACAAAGAGTTTCATAACTATTGTGTTTAGGGATTATACCTAATGAAACCAGTCCTTCGTCTTTACGATCTCCTTGTTCTCCTCGGCCTTCTCTAGGTAGTAGACGATCCACCCGAGAGCAAAACTCCAAACTAAACCTCTAACTTGAGGTAACTAATCTTCTTGGATTGCTAATCAAAGAAGATAGAATGTAATAGAGTGATGGTTATGGATTGATTAGTCTTTCTTATCCTTTGATCTCAACACATGAGGTGTAAGGATTAGGGTTTGAAGATGAGAGCTTGAGGAGAGAGAAGATGATAATAATAATGATAAGAGAATAGTGAGTCAAGAAGATATATATCTAGCATTTCTTTTTTCAAGAAAAGAATAAGAAAAGAATTTAGAAACCATGCTAGAAAATATCTTGTGATGATTCATTAGAATGACAAAAGACTTCTATGAATCATCAAGGTGACTCACTAATCACAATCATTTCATATGCCACCTTAACCTCCTTAGTCACCACCTTCTAGAAGCTTCCCGCATAATTACGAGAACGCCCCTCCTTTCCGCAAAAATACGGAAAAACTTTAGACTATAAAAATCCAATAACCGGATACCAGTAACTGGCTTAAACCAAAGCCGACTGGTAAAAACTGTCCAAAAGTCGTACGCGCGTAAACGCACGTATGCGTCCGAACCCTTGTCGTAAAACCATACGACCTCTATATCGTTTCGCCTGGAATAGGAAACTCTCTGTGTGGGACTCTAGAGACTCGACTACTATGCTGGCAGTGGGTTTAACCACAGACCGCAAGCGGCACTAGCTGTACGTAACGGTCCCCAGGTAGTTGTCGATAAGAAGGCCGATGAGGAAACCCATCCGAACTCCTACTGAGTCTGATGTGACAATCTCCATACAGTCCGGTCCGTTCGTCCAAGACTATCGCATATCGGGCCTAGGGGGGCGGCAAGCGTCAGTCCCCTAATAGCGGTATAAGTCGTGTCGGAGGGAAGCCCATTACACCCTGAGAAACTACTGGAACCTACCAGCAAATCTCGCTTGCCCTGGCCAGGGACTTTGCGTAATGGCTCTCTGACACAGCACGATATCTACTCCCAAAACCGGGAGGGGCAAATCCTGTCTAACCGCCACTGCCTCCAAGTGCTCGGGACTGCACCCAACTGCTACCTGTTTGCATGACTCCTTTGAGCCGTGGTAGGGTAGCAATCTAAGAACAGTGGGACACACTCGAGGTGAAGTAGCAGTGTCAAGTCTGCGGACTACGCTGTACTCATGTCACCTGGGAACTGTTCACTAACGACTGATATAAAACCAACCAACAGTTCCTTGTGAGTCATGTCCGGTGTACCCGTAACCTAACGAGCACCTGTATACTATCTCCAGTACGACGTACTGACGGCTGTGGGATAGACCATCTCCCCAACTGGGATGAGAAGCGTACACACTAGTCTACTCCGGAGTATCGATGCTCTGTCTCGATAATCCAACGACCAGGGACCTGAATAAGGATGTGCTTATAGACTACCCAGCCCCCACTAGTGTGACTGCCATCACAACGCTGGTAGACAAGCAAGATCCTAAGAGCTCTATCAATACGTACACTCATATATTAAGATAGAAAAACAAAGTAGCATACTACCATGTTTAGCAAGACTGTTATATACATGTGAATATCCCAAGCTTCCATTAAGTAATATACAAACTAGTATGATACAGTAATGGCCTTCTAGGGCATAAACACTAACAATCTCCCACTTGCACTAGGGCCATGTACTGGCGTATCGAAGACCGATGATCTCGAGTAGCCTCTCGAACTGAATCTGAGGTAGGGCCTTAGTGAATGGATCAGCAATGTTATCCTCCGTATTTACTCTCTTTTCCTCGATCTCCCGGCGATCTACGATCTCCCTGATCAGGTGATACCGCCTTAACATGTGTCTGGTCTTCTGATGGGACCTTGGTTCCTTCGCTAAAGCTATAGCTCCGTTGTTGTCGCAATACAGAGGTATTGGACCAACACTGGTAGGAACCACCTGAAGTTCTGTGAGGAACTTCTTCATCCAGACAGCTTCTTTTGCGGCATCGCAAGCAGCTATGTACTCCGCTTCCATCGTTGAGTCAGCAACGGTGTCCTGCTTGGAACTCTTCCAACAGACCGCCCCTCCATTGAGGGTAAAGACATAACCCGACATGGACTTGGATTCATCCTTGTCACTCTGGAAGCCGGAATCAGCATAGGCCTCCATCTTGTGGTCCTTTCCGCCGTAAACCAAGAACATCTCCTTAGTCCTCCTCAGGTACTTGAGAATGTTCTTTACTGCTATCCAGTGATTCTCCCCTGGGTTTGCCTGATACCGGCTTACAACGCTCAATGCGTATGCTACATCTGGTCTGGTACATAACATCGCATACATTATAGAGCCTACCGCAGAAGCGTAGGGTATAATCGACATGCGTTCCCTTTCCAAATCAGTCTTGGGTGACATCTCTTTGGAGAGGGTGATTCCGTGACAAGCCGGTAGGTTACCGTGCTTAGAATCTTCCATACTGAATCTTTTCAATATGGTGTCTATGTACCTGGACTGTGAAAGCCCCAACATCCTCTTTGATCTATCACGATAGATCTGGATCCCCAGAATGTAGGTGGCATCACCCAGGTCCTTCATGGAGAATTTCTGTGACAAGAATCTTTTGACTGACTGTAGCATAGGAATATCATTTCCTATTAGGAGAATGTCATCCACGTACAAGACGAGGAATACAACAACTCTCCCTACAATCTTACTGTATATGCATGGTTCATATGGATTTTTGATAAAGTCGAATTCTTTGACAGTATCATCAAAACAGATGTTCCAACTCCGCGATGCCTGCTTTAGTCCATAAATGGATTTAAGCAGCTTGCATACTTTACCGCTGCTCCCACTCTGAATGAATCCCTCTGGCTGATCCATATAGACGCTCTCTTCTAAATTTCCATTTAGAAAGGCCGTCTTTACGTCCATCTGCCAGATTTCATAATCGTGGAAGGCAGCAATAGCAAGAAGGACCCGAATGGATTTCAGCATAGCCACAGGAGAAAAAGTTTCGTCATAGTCCAAACCAGGTCTTTGACGGAAACCCTTTGCAACAAGTCTAGCCTTATAGGTTTCAACCTATCCATCTACACCAATCTTCTTTCTGAAGATCCACTTGCATCCTACGGGTTTCACCCCATCTGGAGCAGTGTCCAAAGTCCATACTTTGTTAGTGTACATGGACTCCATTTCGGTCCGCATTGCATCCAGCCATTTTACCGAGTCACCGCTCTGAATGGCTTGCTGGAAGCTAGTAGGGTCGTCATTATCAATGACGCAGTCTTCTCTATCCCCGTATATGAGAAAACCGTAGTATCTCTCGGGCGGATGAGATTGCCTACTACTTCTGCGGATAGGCGCTGGTATGTCCCTTTCTTCTGAAACATCTTGTTCTACCAAACTTTCAGTAACAGCTTGTGGTTCTGGAATTTCTTCCAGTTCTACTGCGCTCCCACTCTTCTGATTTTTCTAAAAATTCAGTTTCTAAGAAGCGGGCATGACGAGAGACAAAAACCTTTTGTTCCTCTGCATTGTAGAAGCAATATCCCATGGAATTCTTTGGATATCCCACAAACTTACACTCTACTGAGCGTGCCTCGAGCTTGTCCGGATGCTGCTTTTTTACAAAAGCTGGACATCCCTATGTCTTCAGGTACTGAAGATGGGGTTTCTTCCCACTCCACATCTGATATGGCGTGGTAGGCACAGTCTTGGTTGGAACCTTGTTCAAAAGATATGCCGCTGATTCTAGCGCATAACCCCAGAATGATCGCGGTAACTCAGCCTTACTCATCATGGAACGAACCATATCTAATAGGGTTCGATTCCTCCTTTCTGATACACCGTTGTGTTATGGTGTGTATGGAGGAGTAAGCTGAGAGAGAATCCCTTTCTCTTTTAAGTAACCCAGGAACTCGGCACTTAAGTATTCACCACCTCGATCAGATCTCAGTGTCTTAATACTTTTGCCTGTTTGGTTTTCCACTTCATTCTTGTATTCTTGGAATTTCTCAAAGGCCTCGGATTTATGCTTCATCAAGAAGATATGTCCATACCTAGAGAAATCATCCGTAAAAGTAATGAAGTAGGAATAACCACCTCGCGTATGTGTAGACATTGGACCGCATACGTCACTGTGTACGAGTCCTAAGAGCTCGCTCGCACTTACTCCGTGTCCAGAAAACGGAGTCTTTATCATCTTTCCCATGAGACAAGATTCACAAGTGGCATAAGATTGATATTCGAACGGATTCAAATATCCTTCTCTATGTAACTTTGTTAACCGTGTTTCATTGATGTGACCTAATCTACAATGCCATAAGAAAGCCTGATTCACTTCTGGAGACTTTCTTTTAAGTGTGTTCTGGACATTGAAAACCTGAGCTTGATTCAATACGTATATACCGTCATCTAATGTACCGGACCCAATCAGAACTTGATTTGGGTGGATGTGAACTACATCGCTTACGAATGTAAAGTCATATCCCTCTCTTGAAAGTGAGGACACTGATATGATATTACAAGTCAAACTAGGTACATACAGACAGTTACGTAGAATCAATATCTGCCCACTTGTCAAACCCAGGCGATATTCTCCCACGGATTCAGCATCCACGATCATTCCGTTTGCAACTCTGAGAGATAAATCACCTATCCTTATAACTTTACGGTTTCTCAAAGCATGTAACGAATTACAGATATGAGATCCTGCTCCGGTATCTAGTACCCAGGAAGTAGAGTTAATTGACAAACAGTTCTCAATTACAAACACACTTGAGGCTGAAGCCACAACATGCTTCGAATCCTGGCTACTGGCTTCCAAAGCCCTGCAATCCTTCTGCCAATGTCCATTCCCATAACAATAGGAATATCCCTCCTTACCTATACCAAGTCCCGAAACTGTTTCTCTTCCCTTTCCTCCTACTTTGCTGACACCGTATATCGGCTTTGTAGAGGTCTTCTTCTTTTCACCCTTTGCTTTCGCCTTGGATGAAGAGGAAGAAGGTCCCCTATTAAGCAGAGCTTGTGTCTCCCTGGTTTCTTTCAGGGTGTAAGTAGAGGGTAGGGACTGTGGAAATAAGTCAGTATATGACCTGTTTCCCAACGTGGTCTCCAGGTCCTTGAGCTCATCAATATATCTAGTCATCGTAAGGACGTCGTCCCTTACAGATGACCCGTCAGCTGACCTCGCTTGAATCAATTCGTTCGAGGCCTCATATCATGCGATATGAGATTGCTCTCCATATAAATCTTTGTTATGGAGAAAGATGGAACCAGAGTCCATCTTCTCGTGCTGTTTCTGGTATCTACCATCAACTGAAGCCAACACGAGGCACTTGGCTTTCGCTTTATTCTTTTCCTTTGTCTGACGGATATCCATATCAGCGACGGTGGAAACTGGACCTGGGACGGTGGGATCTTGAGTAGTAATAGGGTGGTCCAGCTTGTCATAGGCAATGGTCATCTGGACAGACCTTTGCCAGTCAAATAAGTTAGATTCAGTCATCTTGTTATCTAGATGTAACCTAGTCATGGTCACAAGGTCGCTGCAATGAGAGAGAGAGAAGAAAACACTTTAGCATGATGCTCTTGCAAGTTTAGATTGGTTTTTAATTTATCTAAACTGGATGGCTCCCACTGTTTCTCGAATCCTTCCTCAAACCATAAAAGAAGAATTAGCCAGGACTATTCTCACCGTATAATACTTGCTTAACCGTTCAGCCAGGCTAGTGTCGATACTTCGAGGGAGGTTTTCCAACGCTTTCGTGAAGTTCCTTAATTAAATAACCTCTTTTCTCTGGGGGCGTAACCCCGCTGACACCTTTCTGGACACCTACTAAGTTTATAGCATTGATCGTTAAGTGACGAATATCCTGATAAGTAGCATATACTCACAGTAGGATCGGGATCCAAATATCATCGTCTGATAATATTGTAGGAATGCTACAAACATTCATCAAACTCAAAATGGTATGCATCTCTTTGCAAATTTCAGTTTCTTTAGAAATTCCCGATATACATTTTTGCCCCATGTTCTTATGACCTTGACGAAAGCCAACAAATCATAAAACGCATGTCAAGTTCTGCCCATCATTATCTTGTTAATTTGAACCCACCCGTATATACCCTTGACGAAAGCCAACAAGGTTATACGACTGTTCCAAACCAACTCATCTATCTATGCAACAAATGAATACCCCAGCAGCTACCAAACACTATGCCTTGACGAAAGCCAACAAGCATAGCTTAAATACTACTGACCATCCATAAGAAATGACGGAGGGCTACGACTGGTTTTGGTGAAACCGTGAACGTAGTGAACTTGATATAACCGAAGGAACCTGATAGCTTTTAAAAGGAGTGGTTAAATCTCCGCATTTAAAATATCTGTTTTAAAAATAACCGAGTGGTTTCTTTTTAAATTGTTCCAACGATTAAAACTTTGGTTTATTTTCTTTGCATTATAGATAATGCGTCCCATCATTAACCTATCATTGCAGAAACAACGAAAATACAACGTCCTCTTATGCCATCCGCATTCGCTACGGGGTCCCGTCATCACCCGTTAGGTTACTTAACTAACGACAGAGCGGGGGCTGGGCTAGCGCGGGTGTAAAACATAAGTGACGTCTAAATAGCTATCATAAATATAGATATTTTACATTCGTCTGACGCAATGATATACATTCCAGAACACAGATGAACTTAATTGGATTTGCAAGCAATCTGTATTTCTTTTGAGCCTGCAAGAAAAGACAGATTACACAGTTGTGTTGAATAGCCATTACCCCACCCTCGACCTCTACGGGTACGGCAAACTACCCACCCGGCAGTTTGTGTACCCCACCTTGGGTCAGTCCTAGGAGCAAAAACAGTAAAATGAAATAATACATCGGTGGCTACAACCGCAACCTGGATGTGCCCCGCAAAATAATATTACAACAAATTACATTTACAACAAATGAATTAAATAATAACCCATTGCTAAACCCCGGCTATACACCACAACAGTCCAATTACAGTTCATATGCACAAACAGATAAAACTATTTCAGAAATGTGCAACCCCCTGCCAACTGACATACTAGCAGTTAGGGGAGGTTTACGAACACATTTATCAATCACAGATATAATCCAATATGCAAATACTGTACAATTTCGATCGATTAAACATCTTTAATATTGCTCCAAAAACTGCTCTGTTAAACTGAAACCTTAGCAAAATTAAAATATACCAGAAAATCCCAAATATTACAGAGAACAATCACCAGAAAAATGAGTCCCTGGATCGTCTAATCGGCGGCGGAAGCGCGGCGGATAGGTGCTATCCGCCGCGGATCCGCGGCGCCGTAGGCGATTCAGGGGACCAAATTTTTTGTGTGTTCTACTGGTGTCATCTCAAGCTTTCTGAACTCACCTGAAAAATTTTTGGACATCATTTTAAATTCGACAGAAACTTGACAGTTTTAGGGTTTTCCGGCTTCGTTTTTCCGTTCGAAATTCGTACAAATTTGCAATCAATTTATTTATTATTTAGCGAGGCTCTGATACCACTGTAAGTCGATGTACTTCACCCCAGAACTTATGGGGAGGCGGAATTTTCGAAAACGATCATGTTTAAAGAACGAACATCGACTAACCGCTTAAATCGAAGCTAAACTACAAATAACCGTACACAAAGAGTTTCATAACTATTGTGTTTAGGGATTATACCTAATGAAACCAGTCTTTCGTCTTTACGATCTCCTTGTTATCCTCGGCCTTCTCTAGGTAGTAGAGGTCCACCCGAGAGAAAAACTCCAAACTAAATCTCTAACTTGAGGTAACTAATCTTCTTGGATTGCTAATCAAAGAAGATAGAATGAAATAGAGTGATGGTTATGGATTGATTATTCTTTCTTATCCTTTGATCTCAACACATGAGGTGTAAGGATTAGGGTTTGAAGATGAGAGCTTGAGGAGAGAAGATGATAATAATAATGATAAGAGAATAGTGAGTCAAGAAGATATATATCTAGCATTTCTTTTTTCAAGAAAAGAATAAGAAAAGAATTTAGCAACCATGCTAGAAAATATCTTGTGATGATTCATTAGAATGACAAAAGACTTCTATGAATCATCAAGGTGACTCACTAATCACAATCATTTCATATGCCACCTTAACCTCCTTAGTCACCACCTTCTAGAAGCTTCCCGCATAATTACGAGAACGCCCCTCCTTTCCGCAAAAATACGGAAAAACTTTAGACTGTAAAAATCCAATAACCGGATACCAGTAACTGGCTTAAACCAAAGCCGACTGGTAAAAACTGTCCGAAAGTCGTACGCGCGTAAACGTACGTATGCGTCCGAACCCTTGTCGTAAAACCATACGACCTCTATATCGTTTCGCCTGGAATAGGAAACTCTCTGTGTGGGACTCTAGAGACTCGACTACTTCGCTGGCAGTGGGTTTAACCACAGACTGCAAGCGGCACTAGCTGTACGTAACGGTCCCCAGGTAGTTGTCGATAAGAAGGCCGATGAGGAAACCCATCCGAACTCCTACTGAGTCTGATGTGACAATCTCCATACAGTCCGGTCCGTTCGTCCAAGACTATCGCATATCGGGCCTAGGGAGGCGGCAAGCGTCAGTCCCCTAATAGCGGTATAAGTCGTGTCGGAGGGAAGCCCATTACACCCTGAGAAACTACTGGAACCTACCAGCAAATCTCGCTTGCCCTGGCCAGGGACTTTGCGTAATGGCTCTCTGACACAGCGCGATATCTACTCCCAATACCGGAAGGGATGAATCCTGTCTAACCGCCACTGCCTCCAAGTGCTCGGGACTGCACCCAACTGCTACCTGTTTGCACGACTCCTTTGAGCCGTGGTAGGGTAGCAATCTAAAGAACAGTGGGACACACTCGAGGCGAAGTAGCAGTGTCAAGTCTGCGGACTACGCTGTACTCATGTCACCTGGGAACTGTTCACTGACGACTGGTATAAAACCAACCAACAGTTCCCTGTGAGTCCTGTCCGGTGTACCCGTAACCTAACGAGCACCTGTATACTATCTCCAGTACGACGTACTGACGGCTGTGGGACAGACCATCTCCCCAACTGGGATGAGAAGCGTACACACTAGTCTACTCCGGAGTATCGATGTTCTGTCTCGATAATCCAACGACCAGGGACCTGAATAAGGATGTGCTTGCAAACTACCCAGCCCCCACTAGTGTGACTGCCATCACAACGCTGGTAGACAAGCAAGATCCTAAGAACTCTATCAATACGTACACTCACATATTAAGATAGAAAAACCAAGTAGCATACTACCATGTTTAGCAAGACTGTTATATACATGTGAATATCCCAAGCTTCCATTAAGTAATATACAAACTAGTATGATACAGTAATGGCCTTCTAGGGCATAAACACTAACAGGTCACTCCCGGTGAAGGGATCGTCGGCCCTTTCCTCGTCGAATGAGGTGCGGGATATATAATATATATCACTGTGCAAAGCAGAAACTATTGAAGCAATCAAAAGACAAACCGAGAGTTGTAGTAGCTGCCGGTTAGGGCTAAAGGGGTCACTCCCGGCGAAGGGATCTCGGTCCTTTCCTTATCGAATAAGGTGCAGGATGTTCTACAAGGAACACCGTGACGCAAAGCAAGAACTGTAGCTACCTGTTTTATTTTGAAATTCGATTCCCCAACATCAATTAGGTTTATTTTCTTTCATTAATCTTATTAATGAATATCCCATCATTTAAGTCCACCTAAACATCACAGATAAATATAACGTATGCTTGTGCCATCCGGATTCGCCTCGATGTCCCGTCTGCACCGTTAGGTTAGGTAACTAACGGCAGAGCGGGGCAGGGCTAGCGCGGGTGTAAAACATAAGCAACGTCTATATAATATATCATATATACTATATACTATATCTATCTGAACAAATCATATGATCACATCACAGATAACGCAGCAGAAAATATCATATGAAATATTGGATATACTAGGACGTCCGTGTTTTTAATACGAGCCAGTATAAAACACGGATTCCACGGTCGTGATGAATAGCCAATCCCACACCCCTAGACCCTTACGAGAGCGGCAAGCAACCCTACCAATTCTAGGGTTAGGAGACCCGGACTCGACTCCTCGAGATGGTCTCCCACTGGACCCTAGAACCCGGTTACTCGTGCTCCCCTCCTTGGGTCTATCCTAATGCGGAAAAGTAAATAATATACAAATGGTGATATCATCCGCAACCTGGAAGTGCCCCAATAAAAGAATATTACATACACGTTTTTACATGAATGAAAATGAAAAAACACTCATCTCACATAAAAAAAACCCGGCTATTCAAACACGACGATCCAATATAACATATCCAGCAACATATAACATCACATGTCATCAACGTAAGTAAACATGCGTACCCCAATTGTCGTTGATATATAGCAACGAAACCGGCGATATCACATATTATACATACGGTCACAGAAAAGAAAGTGTAAAACTACAACAGTTGGAATCCGCAACCTGTATAGACATCGCATGCCTAACAATTATAAACCCCGCATTTTAGTCTCATTATTGAAAACTCATTTCAATATCAAGTCGGGAAATTCAACAAGATTCCCGACATCCAGAACGAATGTTCGTCGCAAACTTCAGTAGACGGCCGCACCCCCGATACCGTGGACGAAGTGCACCAAGGCGGAACACCGCTGCCGCGAGCACCCGAACGGATGCTTTTTGGCGAAGGGGTTCTCCTACAGTCACTTGGTCGGGGCTATGGGGTGTAGCTGTCTATTAAGTTTACCGGCGAGTATCCATGTAATCAACGTGATTGCGATGGACTTTTGATCACATCAAAAATCCCGTGGCAACCAATCAAGTGAGGCTAAACTGCTATGTTTATAACATCCAAATCAGTTATCTCATAACTACTTGTGGATTCCAAATATTGTATCACATTCCAGATAAAATAGAAAATGTTAAACTTTCCGATCGAACAATCGAACACCCAAGTTTTCCCGAAACAGCTCAACACATGAAATAAGTTTAAAAACATTCACTTCATGCCTCAGTACCAACGGTCCAGCCGTAGAAGGGTCAAGCCAACGCCTCACATGTGGCACGCCGTACTGCCCCAAACCCTAAGGTTCAAAGGGCAGTTCAAGACGGTCACATAATCGAGTTAAGGTTTGTTGTCTTCTAGAAGGACCATCGCGTTACTTGCACTACTTAGAACGTCATTAAACTACGGAAAAATCCAATAATTGGTGTAACGTCTTCAAAATAATAAAATATGATTTTTGGGAAATTTTATAATTTAATATTATTTTAATGAATATTTTAATATTCTGGTATAATTAAATACAAATAAATGGGGAAAAATTATGGAAAATTCTAAAATAAGGTATTTTAAGGAATTATGCCATTTTAAATTTTTTAAGATTAGTTATATGCTAATTTAGTGCTAATCGCGATTAAGAATCGCTAATTGGATGTTTAGCATTTTTGTGCAAAAATGTGCACATATCATTTTCCACACTTGTTACACTTGTGTTACATTCTTGGGCCATGGTTGTTCTTTTGGGTGCACTATTTGAGTGAGAAGAGTTTAGAAAAAGAAAAGGGAAAAAGTATGTAATGAGTGAGAGAGAGAGAGACCAAGTCAAACCCCCACTTTTTGAACCATCCCTCATCATTTTCCCCTCCTCATTCTCTCTCTTCTCCCTCCCCCTTTGTTGCTGCTGCAGCTCCCTTTCCCTCTCTCACGCTCTTCACAAAAGCTTAGATCCACCATGAAATCCAAGCCAAAACCTCATTCCCACTTCACAAAAAGTCTTCCCGAGCTCACTAGCTTCACTTTGAACCTAGCAAGATTGGATTTGGAGGACTTTGAGCAACTCAAGAATTTTCTTGAGTTGCCAAAGGAGGTAATTCCTGCACCTATAGAGTAGTATTTCAATTCCTTGTGCATCCATACTAGTTTTGTATCGATATTGTGGTGTTTGTGGATTTTAGAGAATTCAAGTTAGGGTTTAGGGTAAAACTGAAACTTAAGATGAAATTGAGGATGGTGGTAACCTTAGAAACCCTGGTGTAATGATAATTTGAACCCAAACCAGGAAGTGAAACCAGAATACGGGATTACGGAACCGTTATCGAAAAACTGGAAATCTGTCACTGTTTTTAAGAATCTGCTTTTACCGCGAGACCCTAAAAATAAAACTGAGTTGACAGTGAGATGTGCAGGCACCAGAGAACCTTCACCCCAAACCCTAGATCCCCACTCCACTTTGAGGCCGCCAATTTATCCATTCTGGCCGCAATTTGCGGCCAGAGCAGGGTGGATTGGCCTCGTTTTCTGTGCATGGCCCCATTTCCTCTAGTATTGACCCTGGGTACTTCTAGTTTTGACTGATTCCATCTAGGGTGAAATCTGGGTTGATTTTCTTATGTTGGTGTATGTTTTACGACTTGATTTAGCATGGATTTTGGTATTTGGTGATTCATTCCTGTCGGATGGCGTTTGGACGTCAACGACAAGTGGATATTGATTGTGTTTACATGCGAGTCGATAGGTTTTTACCTATGCGGGTAGCGTGTGCTATTTTGGTTTCCGATGTGATTTTCAGGTGCTTTAGCGTTGTGATATACTTATAGGTACCCTACGAGATGTTGAGGCAAAGAAGATGAAGATGGCGACATCGGCACCGACACATGAGAAGCAAGGTGAGTAGATTATATCTACGGGGAGAAGTCGGGTGAATGGCGTATAGCACCCCCGCAGTCCGTGGTGATGTATAAGAATACGTATACACACATATATTTATTATGTGTTGTTTAGGGTAATTGATGGTAATAATGGATTATTGGTGATAAGGATGTATTGGTTGAGTAGTGCAAAACCCTAAAGTAGTGGTTGCACCCACACTCACACATACACACATACTTGCATACATTCTTTCATATATCTGTGCGCATATGGTGGTGGGTATATCTACACATGGGTATGGGACTATGTGTTTATATACGGGTTTTGAGGATGATACGTGGGATTGAGATGAGTCGATGAGATTCGATTGAGGCCGTGAGATTTGACGACATGACAGAGTCGTTTTGGAGATGTGATATGATGGTAGTGATGCCTGTCATGTGATGAGATAGGGTGATCTCGACTCAGATTTAGGAGGTTTCCATACCCCTCTCTTTTGACTTGACTGTGGGTTCGTAGTTTGCATAGTAGGCGTTAGACTAGACCCGAGTCATACCTATTTCAAAACTAACGAATCGGGGATATTTTAAAGATAAGCAAAAGGGTTTATACGGATATTTTAAAAGGCGTATCTTTTCTTAAAACATCGTAGCCCTTATTTTACCAAAAGCCCTGATTCGTCTTATTTCAAAAGGCAAGGTTGCATGATATAGCTATTGGTGTAGATTCTCTACTGTTGCGTTGATTACTTGATTCCGCACATTCATGCTGTTTGTATTGCATCGCTTATATTGTGGATATATTTCAGTCATGCTGCTAGGATACCAGCACCATTATCGATGATGCGTATGTTCCACGTACACTGTTGCCGGCTCACACACTTCATCATCGATAATTGCCATGTCACTACACTGTAGTACTGTTGCATTCAGGATATGACCCTTGCATGACATACTGATATGCTTACCTTTCTGCTATATGTCGCATATATGCTGCTTTCTGATTATACGCATTGAGATATGATGTTTCCATGATATTTCTGGTTTTGGGAACCGTGGGTGTTTCAAAGAGAATATGTAATTGTTTTAAAAACCCGGTTACCCGTGATATGATATTTTGGTGTGTCCACCACGCGTTTTCTCGGTGCTGAGACGTGTGCTTGAAACCCGATTCGAGGAGTGGATGTTCCGTTTGCGGGTTTGTGGTGGGCCCGGTATGGTTCCCCTCGGCGAGATGATCGATGGGTTTTGCCGATTGATCCTGGAGGTGGGCGAGTACCTACCGGTGATTGGTTGGACCTGGCAGTTATCCGGAGGATACTGACCAGAGTCGATGGATAGATTTGGGCGTCCTGCCGGGGCCGAGGGCCGATACCGCAGACAGAGCCCGCGGGCCGATCCGGACTGACAGAGCCCGATATATGAGGATTTACGTGCCGATGCTGGGCACTCCGGTTCCATGATTTTGACGTGTCGCGAGGGACACGGGTGGGTTATATCCTCATATTTCCATGCACAGGTTTCATGATATTTACTTGCATGATGGTTATTGTCATTGGGTGACGAGTGGACGGGATCCACGTGTGTGCAGATTTGATTACATTGATCATACCTCATTTTCATGACATGCTATTACCTGAGGCACTAGCACGAGCACTTGGCACTACACTCATGTATAGAGATTACATTGCCAGTTTAGCATGCTTCAGCTTTATTCATATTGAGGTTTATTTATATCTGATCGTATTGACCTAGGATGGGTCATGCATTCGATCTCTGCTTGTAGATATTTTCTATTCACGAGTTGGCAACTCACCCCCGTTGTGCCCCAGTTCTTGCAGGTTGCCGTACAGATTCTATAGCGGCATTTCTGGCACACCGCTTCCTTATGGGTGACTTGCTTGGATAGGTGGGTTCTTTTGTATCAGATCCGCCATTGTTCATGTATCATTTATTGTATCTAGAATTTCCATCAACCAAAACTTGTATTATTTCGACCTTAGAGTCGCGCTTGTAGTATTTCGGTTTTCTGGCTGTTTTGAGTTTCTTTGGAGTTTGATCCTCGCCCTTTGGCGTTATATATTATTATTGCTCGCGTGGTTGTGACCGTCGATTGACGAAGAGCTAGCTCCCGCTTGGGGATGCCTTTTATCATGTTATATATATTATTCTTGTTGTACCCCGTTCGGGGCCAGTTTTTACAAAGGAAACTCTGCCGAAATTTTCAGGAAAAGTTACACATTTTTAAAATACATATTCGGCTTAGTTATTTAAAAACTTGGATTTTTGAAACACGATTTCTTTACTTCTAAAAACCAGTTTTCCTTATTTACTTTTAAATGGTTTTAGATTTCTGGGCTTTTGGCTTACTTGGATCAGATAGAGTCCTATAGGCTTCATAGGGTTCAAGGGCCAGTCACGTGCTCTTTCGGGTCATGACAAAGTTGGTATTAGAGCGCTAGGTTGACCTTGGTTCGAGTCTAAGTTTGACTATGTGGAGCCTAGGGCGTTATCTATATACGGAATTTAGGCTTGACCTTACGGAACTTAGACTTGGTCGATGGTGTATTAAACCCGAACTTTCGTCGTGTAGGATGACCCTTGGTTGATGGAATAGGTGACTAAAGTAGAGTGACGTACCGTGGGTATATGTTCCGCGGCATACTTACGACACGCCACTCCGCTTAAGAAACCTTAGGTTGTACATTTCCTTGCATTGTGTCATATTCCTTCCTATGATCTATCTTCATCGATACTGGTTGTGGTTTTGCTGCCGCGATTGCACGGGCAGAGTGAGCTACGGCTCGAGTTGTCAGCATGAGCTCGTCGGGGATGAGGGCTGACCGTGGCGTGATTCCAGAGACATACGGTTGCATTGAGGCTTCGTATTTTGTGTTTCCGCACTTTGAGCGTTTGACAGATCGCTGTTGTGAGATTTCTAGGATGTACCGGACGGTACCAGAGGATTGAGCCACTGATAGAGGCCAGCCAGGATGTGATGACTGTTGATATATCGCTTATTCATGACGATTGAGGCGCTGCTTAGCGTACCGACGAATGAGCCAGTTGTTGCTGCGAGTGATGAGATATCGGCCAGATGATTGGAGCTACTGCAGCATGAGCATATTCTCAGAGATGTGATGGTGAGTCGCTAGTCACCGAGGATTAATGACTAGGACATGTGGTTCGTTCGCTTACCCCGATGCGAGATCATCAGATAGATTGATTCCAGCTAGAGACGACTTCACGCAGATTCGTTGAGAGTCGATTGAGACGATCGAATGTCAGGAACCCATTTTCCAAGTTTAATGTATACGGAAAGACATGCAGGTGATTCTATGGACCCTCTAGAAGAATGAAACCCTAACTCGACTTAATGACCGTGTGAAAGCCTTTGAACCTTAGGGTTTGCGGCAGTTCCTCGGCGCCATTAATGAGGCTTGGGTTTGCCCTTCTACGGCTGGACCACCGACGCTGTGGCATGTACTCGATACTATTAAACTGTACCCGAGATGTTGATCTCTTGGGGGATTATGAGGTTCTGACGAGTCGATCGGATGGTTCGACATCTTTCAGATATCATGTGATGGGACACTGCTTGGGAGACTCCAGAAACAAGCATAGCCGTCGGAGCGCAGTCTGTGTAGCCATGATGAGATGAGTCCGAACCAGTCGATATTGGAGCAAGGTGGAGTAAAGTGTTCGCACGAGATTTCGACGAGATGACGTTCCACTCCGCTGACATCAGAGATGTGACATGCACGTTGAGGACGTGTTCGGCTAGATATCTTCTACGGAGTGATGAAGATACCGAGTTCGTGATTTCGAGTCCGTGTTAGAGACTTCGGATGGACCGTAGCCGAGGACATTGCAGTGCGCAGATAAAGACGCGACGTCGAATGGTCGATGATACAGACAAGCGGGACGAGAAGTTCGTGCGAGAGGCAGGAGAGCTGTCACTACACCCCGTTAAGATTAAAGGTCGGACATGCATACAGAGGTGCAGAGATGCGACCAGCTTTCGAGGAGATGTTGTACTAAGGGTGCAGATGTTCAGAAAGCGAGGAAAGATTACGCCAGAGTACCAGCCTCCTTACAGTTTGGCTTAGGCAAGATCAGAAGAGACCTTGAGTAGGATTCTTTCCTGTACACTGCTGCAATAAGAGTTGCACCCAGGATCGGATGTGTGATGTGCATTCAGAGGACCCGAGGTCGGCGCCAGAGATGTGTTGCTTTACGAGCAGTCGTGAGGATTGAACGAGAGATTTCCAAAGAAGTGCCAGAACGGAATCGTTCCTGTCAGCACTCCTGACCGGGCCGATGAGCCGGTAGATTGCGAGATTGGTAATCTACAGGAAAGATCAGGAACCAGAGGCAGAGGACGCCAGCCGCGAGCTAGAGGCAAGTAGATATCTTGCGCCGCGAGCATCGGATGTTCCGGTACCTTCTCGACCCTGAAGGAGGATATACCGACGACGGTAATTATGATTTATGATTTTGTGATTTGACTATCACGTATCCGTCACTTTGGATTTCGGTATTTTGGCGTCCTGTTTTCATGATTTAGTCTTGATGACTGAGTTTCATGATATTTGATTTTGTGCACCATGGTTGCACCTACTGGGTATTTATACCTTGTACATAGTTATTACTCTTGAGCTGTTGATTGCGATTTTATGCCTATTTTATGCCGGTGATTTGATTTACGCTTCCAGCAGAGTTTCATGTACTTTTAGTGTTTTGATTTTGCACTCGGTATAGCTTATATGTGCTCGTAGTGCATCGATATGTGTTTTGTGCACGCAGCTGCACAAGTTTATGATTTTCTTATATCTGGGTACACTTGGTGTTGCTGCTTACGTATTTGAGTTATTGCTTGGTATTTGTGCATGGGATGCACCAGTTTTATGTTTCTTGCGTTTATCGCATCAGATTTATATTTCGTGCCTTTGTTGCACCGGATTTATATTTTGTGCATTTTGGTTGCACCTGACTTCGATTTGATGCCTTTCGGTATGTCGATTTTGATTGTGATATTGAGGTGGATTCTTGCACTCCGTGCTTTTGAATGGACTTACGCATATTCGGCGTTGCTATTGGATTTTGTGATTCCGTGCATGTTGAGTGCGCAGGGTTTAGATTTTCATTCGTGCATGATGGATGCACCGATTTGGATTTTCGCGCATGTTGGGCACATGTTTTGAGATACGATTTTGGGGCACACCAGATGCACTAAATCGAGATTCTTCGTGCATGTCAGATGCACTGGATTTTTGACTGCCAGGCACGCACGTTGCCTATGACAGATGCTTCGTGCACACCCGTTGCACCTAGATGTTGTTTTGTGCACATGTTTAGCACATATATGGATTTTGATTTCCGTGCGCGCCAGACGCACAGGGTGGTGTTATGTGATTTTTGGGATTTATTCCTTTTGGAGCAGTACATTTTTATGATGTTGGATATTTGCTTTCATACTGAGCAGGACTAGTCAGTGGGCAGTACCTGGATATATTTTGCATGCATTGATAATTATCGAAGGGATTTCCGAAAAGCGAGCTATAGTCTCAGTATATACCTACGTGTCCGATATGACACGAAACGTTTTAAAAACAAGGAAACCCTTCTAAACTGTTTTCAAAACGGCGGAACGAACCTATTAAACAAAGGATATATATACACATATATAGTTATTTTCTTATGAGAAACGTCCGCCACTATGCAGTGTTACGCGCATCGCACAGCGACTTAAAAAGATTTGGCATACATTTGCATCAGCTATTTACATGTATAGATTGGATGTCTACATGTATAGTCTGATCCATATCATATTGCTTTTGTATTGGATTTGACATTTGTGTCTTTACCATGACTCCGATGATCGCGGGATGCTTGATGGAGTGTTGCTTTTGAGTTATCTACTCAGTACTCATGCGCATGCATTGCGCTATGATGTTTTATGTATAGATGATTTCGGTGCCCCAATGACTTGGAATTTGTATTGAAATATTTTAGCATTTGGGGGTTTAAATTTAAATTCGGGGACCGAATTTTTTTAAGGGGGGTAGATTGTAACGTCTTCAAAATAATAAAATATGATTTTTGGGAAATTTTATAATTTAATATTATTTTAATGAATATTTTAATATTCTGGTATAATTAAATACAAATAAATGGGGAAAAATTATGGAAAATTCTAAAATAAGGTATTTTAAGGAATTATGCCATTTTAAAGTTTTTAAGATTAGTTATATGCTAATTTAGTGCTAATCGCGATTAAGAATCGCTAATTTGATTTTTAGCATTTTTGTGCAAAAATGTGCACATATCATTTTCCACACTTGTGTTACATTCTTGGGCCATGGTTGTTCTTTTGGGTGCACTATTTTAGTGAGAAAAGTTTAGAAAAAGAAAAGGGAAAAAGTAAGTAATGAGTGAGAGAGAGAGACCAAGTCAAACCCCCACTTTTTGAACCATCCCTCATCATTTTCCCCTCCTCATTCTCTCTCTTCTCCCTCCCCCTTTGTTGCTGCTGCAGCTCCCTTTCCCTCTCTCACCCTCTTCACAAAAGCTTAGATCCACCATGAAATCCAAGCCAAAACCTCATTCCCACTTCACAAAAAGTGTTCCCGAGCTCACTAGCTTCACTTTGAACCTAGCAAGATTGGATTTGGAAGACTTTGAGCAACTCAAGAATTTTCTTGAGTTGCCAAAGGAGGTAATTCCTGCACCTATAGAGTAGTATTTCAATTCCTTGTGCATCCATACTAGTTTTGTATCGATATTGTGATGTTTGTGGATTTTAGAGAATTCAAGTTAGGGTTTAGGGTAAAACTGAAACTTAAGATGAAATTGAGGATGGTGGTAACCTTAGAAACCCTGGTGTAATGCTAATTTGAACCCAAACCTGAAAGTGAAACCAGAATACGGGATTACGGAACCGTTATCGAAAAACTGGAAATCTTTCACTGTTTTTAAGAATCTGCTTTTATCCCGAGACCCTAAAAATAAAACTGAGTTGACAGTGAGATGTGCAGGCACCAGAGAACCTTCACCCCAAACCCTAGCTCCCCACTCCACTTTGAGGCCGCCAATTTCTCCATTCTGGCCGCAATTTGCGGCCAGAGCAGGGTGGATTGGCCTCGTTTTCTGTGCATGGCCCCATTTCCTCTAGTATTGACCCTGGGTACTTCTAGTTTTGACCGATTCCATCTAGGGTGAAATCTGGGTTGATTTTCCTATGTTGGTGTATGTTTTACGACTTGATTTAGCATGGATTTTGGTATTTGGTGATTCATTACTGTCGGATGGCGTTTGGACGTCAACGACAAGTGGATATTGATTGTGTTTATATGCGAGTCGATAGGTTTTTACCTATGCGGGTAGCGTGTGCTATTTTGGTTTCCGATGTGATTTTCATGTGCTTTAGCGTTGTGATATACTTGTAGGTACCCTACGAGATGTTGAGGCAAAGAAGATGAAGATGGCGACATCGGCACCGACACATGAGAAGCAAGGTGAGTAGATTATATCTACGGGGAGAAGTCGGGTGGATGGCGTATAGCACCCCCGCAGTCCATGGTGATGTATACGAATACGTATACACACATATATTTATTATGTGTTGTTTAGGGTAATTAATGGTAATAATGGATTATTGGTGATAAGGATGTATTGGTTGAGTAGTGCGAAACCCTAGAGTAATGGTTGCACCCACACTCACACATACACACATACTTGCATACATTCTTTCATATATCTGTGTGCATATGGTGGTGGGTATATCTACACATGGGTATGGGACTATGTGTTTATATACGGGTTTTGAGGATGATACATGGGATTGAGATGAGTCGATGATATTCGATTGAGGCCGTGAGATTTGGCGACATGACAGAGTTGTTTTGGAGATGTGATATGATGGTAGTGATGCCTGTCATGTGATGAGATAGGGTGATCTCGACTCAGGTTTAGGTGGTTTCCATACCCCTCTCTTTTGACTTGACTGTGGGTTCGTAGTTCGCATAGTAGGCGTTAGACTAGACCCGAGTCATACCTATTTCAAAACTAACGAAACGGGGATATTTTAAAGATAAGCAAAAGGGTTTATACGGATATTTTAAAAGGCGCATCTTTTCTTAAAACAACGTAGCCCTTATTTTACCAAAAGCCCTGATTCGTCTTATTTCAAAAGGCAAGGTTGCATGATATAGCTATTGGTGTAGATTCTCTACTGTTGTGTTGATTACTTGATTCCGCACATTCATGCTGTTTGTATTGCATCGCTTATATTGTGGATATATTTCAGTCATCCTGCTAGGACACCAGCACCATTATCGATGATGCGTATGTTCCACGTACACTGTTGTCGGCTCACACACTTCATCATCGATAACTGCCATGTCACTACACTGTAGTACTGTTGCATTCAGGATATGACCCTTGCATGACATACTGATATGCTTACCTTTCTGCCATATGTCGCATATATGCTGCTTTCTGATTATACGCATTGAGATATGATGTTTCCATGATATTTCTGGTTTTGGGAACCGTGGGTGTTTCAAAGAGAATATGTAATTGTTTTAAAAACCCGGTTACCCGTGATATGATATTTTGGTGTGTCCACCACGCGTTTTCTCGGTGCTGAGACGTGTGCTTGAAACCCGATTCGAGGAGTGGATGTTCCGTTTACGGGTTCGTGGTGGGCCCGGTATGGTTCCCCTCGGCGAGATGATCGATGGGTTTTGCCGATTGAGCCTGGAGGTGGGCGAGTACCTACCGGTGATTGGCTGGACCTGGCAGTTATCCGGAGGATACTGACCAGAGTCGATGGATAGATTTGGGAGTCCTGCCGGGGCCGAGGGCCGATACCGCAAACAGAGCCCGCGGGCCGATCCGGACTGACGGAGCCCGATATATGAGGATTTACGTGCCGATGCTGGGCACAGTTTTCATGATGTTTTCGAGTGCCGATGCTGGGCACTCCGGTTCCATGATTTTGACGTGTCGCGAGGGACACGGGTGGGTTATATCCTCATTTTTCCATGCACGGGTTTCATGATATTTACTTGCATGATGGTTATTGTCATTGGGTGACGAGTGGACGGGATCCACGTGTTTGCAGATTTGATTACATTGATCATACCTCATATTCATGACATGCTATTACCTGAGGCACTAGCACGAGCACTTGGCACTACACTCATGTATAGAGATTACATTGCCAGTTTAGCATGCTTCAGCTTTATTCATATTGAGGTTTATTTATATCTGATCGTATTGACCTAGGATGGGTCATGCATTCGATCTCTGCTTGTAGATATTTTCTATTCACGAGTTGGCAACTCACCCCCGTTGTGCCCCAGTTCTTGCAGGTTGCCGTACAGATTCCATAGCGGCATTTCTGGCACACCGCTTCCTTATGGGTGACTTGCTTGGATAGGTCGGTTCTTTTGTATCAGATCCGCCATTGTTCATGTATCATTTATTGTATCTAGAATTTCCATCAACCAAAACTTGTATTATTTCGACCTTAGAGTCGCGCTTGTAGTATTACGGTTTTCTGGCTGTTTTAAGTTTCTTTTGAGTTTGATCCTCGCCCTTTGGCGTTGTATATTATTATTGCTCGCGTGGTTGTGACCGTCGATTGACGAAGAGCTAGCTCCCGCTTGGGGATGCCTTTTATCATGTTATATATATTATTCTTGTTGTACCCTGTTCGGGGCCAGTTTTTACAAAGGAAACTCTGCCTAAATTTTCAGGAAAAGTTTCACATTTTTAAAATACATATTCGGCTTAGTTATTTAAAAACTTGGATTTTTGAAACACGATTTCTTTACTTCTAAAAACCAGTTTTCCTTATTTACTTTTAAATGGTTTTAGATTTCTGGGCTTTTGGCTTACTTGGATCAGATGGAGTCCTATAGGCTTCATAGGGTTCAAGGGCCAGTCACGTGCTCTTTCGGGTCGTGACAATTGGAAATTTCCCGGCAGGGGAAAAAGTGGGTATTTATATCCGGTCGAACTTTTTAACATATTCTAAATTTACCCGGAAAAACACATAGACAAAGTTTGATAATCCGATCGAATCTTCGAGTCCCAATACAACCCCAGAACACTCAACTCTTGATTCAACATTAAAAATTCCCAGAAAACTCAGCAATGAAAGAAAGAAGTTACTGTGCAAAAAGTAATGCAAAAGGTGACCATACGACCGCGGAACCGCCGCACGAGCCATGCTTGTGCCGCGGTTCCGTGGCGCGTTAATCGATTCAGGGGATCATTTTGCACAGTATTTCTTAGAAAACCCTGCTTATTTTTCTGCATATTTTTAATTCACATAAATCCAAAAATCCAGAAAATGTCCAGAGAGTGGTTTGAGATTAGGGTTTCGAGTTCGATCGGGTTTCTAACATCGTCTACGCATCGCCTAAGGCTCTAGCTTGGCTCAGATACCACTGTAGGTCAGGCAGCCACCCCATCCAATGGGGTCGCCGTTGCACCAACGGGTCCCTCAGCCGCTACTTTTTACGCATGCCCCCTCGCGAGGACTACAACCCGCCGGAACACCTTCCGGTCTCGGGACACCCTTGGGGTAAGAGCCTATGCTTCGCCACACTGTCACACAGTGAGAACCCCCCATAGGTCGACATCCAATGCCTAGTAGCTTGATAAGTCATGCCGACGTAAGGTCCATAACATTCGTGAAACTACTGATAACTTTTACCAGTATATCACTGCAACCCTGGCCAGGGATTTCCTGTTATGGCCAGTCGAGCATAGCGCAACATCAACCCCCAATACCAGGAGAGACGAATCCCCTCCTATCGCTCATTGCCTCCATGTGAATCGGGACTGTACCCAAAAACCACCTGTTTGCACGACTCAGTAGAGCCGTGGTAGGGTGGAAATCAAAGCACAGTGGGAGACACACAAGACTCTATGACGATCTCTGGTCAACAGACTAAGCTGTACCAGTGTCACCAGAGAACTGCCATCTGACGTGAGGTATAATACCATCTGGGAGTTCTCGGCGAGTCCGTTCAGTGTACCCAGTCTTCACTGAGCACCCGCATACCATCTCTGATGTCAAACACCAATGGATATAGGATCATCCATCGCCCGTCACATGGGTCGAGAAGATATACACTAGTCTACTCTGGAATATCGATGCCTCATCTCGATATTCCCACGACTAGGAACAATGAAGGATGTACTCATTGACTACCTAGGCCCCACTAGTATGATCTACATCATATTCCTGGAAGTCGAGTACACATCCTAAGGGCTTTATCAACATGTAACAAAGAGACAGTAAGTATACATGTTAAGATAAAGAGCAACCAGATAGCGTACGATCATGTCGAGCAAGAAAGTCCTACCTATATATGTCCCAGCATCCACTGCAATAAACATCCAATGTATAGTAATGGCCTCTAGGGCATACATATAACTAACATAGCCCTTAGGATCTTTGCTTGATTACCAGCGTTGTGATGGCAGTCACACTCGTGGGGGCTGGGTAATCCATTAGCACGTCCTTATGCAGGTCCCTAGTCGCAGGACTATCGAAGACAGGGCATCGATACTCCGGAGTAGGCTAGCGTATGCGCTTCTTATCCCAGCTTGGAAGACGGTCTGTCCCACAGCCGTCAGTACGTCGTACTTGAGATAGTATGCGGGTGCTCGTTAGGTTATGAGTACACTGGACAGGACTCGTCGGGAACTGGTGGTTGGTATTATACCTATCGTCAGTTAACAGTTCCCAGGTGACATGAGTACAGCTTAGTCCGTTGACTTGACACTGTCACTTCGCCTCGAATGTGTTCCCACTGTACTTTGATTACTACCCTACCACGGCTTAATGGAGTCGTGCAAACAGGTAGTTTTTGGGTGCAGTCCCGAAGCACTTGGAGGCAGTGACGGCTAGACAGGATTCGTCTCTCCCGGTATTGAGGGCTGATATCACGCTGTGTCTAAGAGAGCCATTACACAAAGTCCCCGGCCAGGGCAAGCGAGATAAACTGGTAGGTTTCCAGTGTTATCTCAGTTGTTCTGGGCTACACTCCGACACGACTTGTACCGCTAGTAGGGGACTGACGTTTACCGCCCCCTAGGCCCGCCATGCGATGTTCTCAGACGAACAGGCTGGACTGTACGGAGACTGTCACATTCAGGCTCGGTAGGAGTTCAGATGGGTTTACCTCGTCAGTCTTCTTATCGGCATCTACCTGGGGACCGTTACGTACAGCTAGTGCCGCTTGCGGTCTCTGGTTAAACCCACTGCCAGCGTATTGTCGAGTCTTTAGAGTCCCACACATAGGGTTATTCGCCTTTAGGGAAAATGAGTAGAGGTCGCATGGTTTTGCGACAGGGTTCGTTCACATCCGGACACTTATGCACGTTTGGTGTCCGGACAGCTTATACTAGCGGACTTTGGTTTAAGCCGGATCCTAGTATATGATTTGGGATTGGTTTTATCTCATTGTATTCGTGTTCCTCGGAACACGGATTCGGGTGTGTATGCACAGTTGACTGAGACAGAGGCAATGGACTTTCATTTGGGTTGATGACCATTGTCATTTTCTTAACCCTAATGTTTATGTGTGAAATATGATTTATTAATATTAGTTAATTATAACTGTGCATGGTTAGAGTTGTCGACCATTTGACTATACTTGACTTGTTGACCTAGGTTGACAAGTTGACCATCATCATTCCATATGAAAGATGCTCTTTGATCCTTGGAAAAGCATTTAATGTGAAATGATAATGGTCATTTCTTGATTAACCATCACAATTATCTTTAGCTAATTATCTATTTTTCATAATTCACATATATGTGAGAAGGTTGGATTATTCTTCTCACTTTATCATTCTCATTCTCTCTCCACCTCTTCCTCTCTCTCTAGCTCTCTCCTCTCATGAGTTGAGAACCATTTAAGCTTGAGATAATCCCTTCAAAAATACTCTCTACTCTTTCTAAGGTCCTAGGTTTAGCACACCATGCACCTTAGTTACTTCTAGTTTGAGGTTGGAGCCAAAGGTAGAGGCCCTCGGGTGGATCTTTCTTCGGCAAGAGAAGGCGACAAGGAGAACCCATTCATTCACACCAAGGAGCAAGAAGAGAAGGATTTGAAGACCTAGGTATAACCCCCTTTCCGAGTAGCTAACTCTTTTAGCTTTGGTAGTTAGTTCTGTTTAGCAAAGATCCCTCCTTTACATAGTCCATATTGCCTAGTGTTGTAAAAATCCGATTTTTCATAACGTTTCCGCCTCCCCGCAAGCACCAGGGTGGGCAACGTAGACTTACAGTGGTATCAGAGCCTAGCTAAACACAAACTAACTAGTTAGCAAAGAATTTAGAACTTCGATCGGAAAAAATCGTAAAACACATTTTCTAAAACCCTAGTTTCTGCCGATTTTTATTTCTGCTTTAAAAATAATAAATCATACTTCAAAAATCGGCTCAGGGTTTTGTAAAGACACCTACCAAAAACGATCCACTGAACCGGTCAAAGCGCCACGGTTCCGCGGCAAGAACATGCTTCTTGTCGCGGTTCCGCGGCCGAGTTGACTCGGCCGTTGACCGAGTTTGGTGCAGTGAACTTAGTTGGAGGTTTTGGGATTTTTAATATGGTTTGTTTCTGCCCAGATTTTCCAGAGAACAAGTTAGTTTTTGGGGTGGTCACAAATCCGTATTTTGATCGAATTTCTTTACACTTTGGCTAATGGGTTATATCTGTGATGTGATATATGTATTGAACGTCTGCTAATCACTATACGTTGATTAGTGGGGGTTATACATATCTGTGATCTGTAATGTTGATGGTTTGTGTATATGAATTCGTTGGATAGTCGCGGATGAATAGCCGGGGGGTTGTGAGATGAGAGTTTTCTTATTCTTTCAATTCTTGTAATATGTAAATTGATGTAATATTATTTGTATGGCCGCACAACCGGGTCGGGGTTGTAGCCGTCATTGTATAATTTCTTTTTACTATTTTTGCTCCTAGGATAGACCCAAGGTGGGGTGCACAAACTACCGGGTAGCTCGAAGTGCCGAGTGGCCTATTCAAGTTGTTGAGGGAGGTTGCTTCACTTCGGGTACTTGGCGGGTAGTTTGCCGCACCCGTAGGGGTTGATTGTTAGAGATTCTACGTGTTCAAGTTTAGTTAATTACCGCAATCAAAACGGTTTCGCTTGTAGCTAGCCGGTTGAGTACGGGTCGTCCGCAGGGAGATGGGAATCTTTTTCTATGTGCTTTAACGAGTTAAGTCCAATTTTCCAGATTTGTTTGTGATTAACTAAGTGTTAAAATGATATGTAAAGAGAGCTTGTTAGGGTTAGGGTTAGGATTAGGTTAGTTTGAGTTAGGAGTCGCTCACTTCTTTCGTTGCCACTCTTAATATCGGTGTTACGGTAATCGGCAACAACGGGGATTAGCACGACTAGGAAGGAACTTGCGAGTATAAGCTGGGCTTTCCAACAAATAAGTTCTTCCTTTTGGTGCTTGTCCGTCCGTTCTTGGCTCTTAGCCATAACCTCCGGTTAATTCAACCACAACTGGTCTCACTACGGAATCACCGCTATCATGTAGGATAGGGTGCCGTAAGGAGCGGATTGTGGTTCAATTAACGTGAGTCGAATTAAGATGTTGGGCAAGGAAAGAGTGAGAGAGATTTCCTTCTCTCAAACTTCCCTTATCCTACCCTAACAAGTATGGAAATTACTCACCCATTACAACAAGAACGAAAAATAAAACAAAGGAGGAAGATAGAAAGAAAGAGATTAGAAGATAACAACTAGCTATTTGCGATCTCACCTTGGCAAGGAACAAGCGTAAGCATCATGGTTGTTTAAGGATAAAGAAAAAAGAGAAAAGAAAGAAACAACAAGAAATAACAACAACTAAGTTAACAAATGAAAATTACAAGCAATAATAATTTAACTAAAGAACAAGACAAGTATAATAACAAAAGGAACTTCTTTGTTCTTCATTCTTCACTCACAAAAGCTCACTACAAGTTTTTCAATGGAGAAGAGATGAGAAGAGGAAGAAGAACAAGTATTCTAAAACCTAAAAAAAATACAAGATTAAGCACCCTTGCTTCACAAGGTTCTGGACTATTTATAGGCAGGGAGATGGAAATCTAGGGCAACATTCTGAACCAACATGAAAAGACCAAACAACCCCTGAAAACCCATCAAGTGAGGCGCCAGTACGGCTGCGGAACCGCGGCCTAGACCCCCTATTGGCCGCGGTTCCGCGGCCGTATAGGTGAGTTGGGGTCTCGGTTTTCTTGTGCTACCCTGGTTTTCTATGTCCTTTATTCTGGTATATGTGTTTTCTCAGATTTTCTTCACGATTTTTCCAGAATTTCTGTTGAGCAAAAGGTGATTTGATGTGGATCTTTTTGTCATGATTTCCTCGAGCTCCGTGTAGATTTCTTGGATCTTATGTTGACATTGAGCCTTGTGCATGAAAATGACATTGATTTTCCATTTTGTCTCTTAAACTGGTGTGTGGCAACAGACGGATAAAGAGCGGAGACCCGTGTTTTATCTGTGGTTGGCAGGAACCCGGATTTTGTCGTGTTTTTCCATGAATTTCATCGTTAAGAGCCGAGAACCTGTATCCTGCAATTGACTAGCAAACACGGCTCAAGAGTACCTACCGATAAGCAATATGATAAAAATTGGGCGGTATAAAAATGCAATAATCTGATATGAACAAATAACCCCAAACTTATCATTTGCTCGTCCCGAGCAAAGCCAATTTATTCATAAAAAATCCTAACCTCACTTTCGCAGGGAACGCTATTGCACTGAGCATGTGCAACAAGCCGTTAAACCTCTAGGTGTCCCTAGTAGGAGGAGTGTTGTCTCCCGAGGGTTTTCAGCGGATACTACCCACAAAATCCGGTCAAGTTGGTTTTGTAGAATAACTAAGATTCAAACCCTAAATTTTTGTTTCTGAAAATAACAGTTCTATTATCCTAAGTCTAGACTATCGAACCTTTATTTTTCACACCTCGCTTCTTATTTGACTACAGATTTTATATGTCTTTACGTGCAGTACAAATTGTGTCGTTAAGTTTCCAGAAGGATCGATTTACGTCATCATGTCACACAATAAAGCACAGATAAAAATTTTGAAAGGATCACATAAGTTTTATAAAGAGTTAAGTATTTTTCAAGTTTCGTTTTCCAGTAAAGTTTCAACTTTAGAATTTCTATCTTCCTTAACAGGAAACTTGGTCTTATTTTTCACTCCACATTTTTCTTGTTTTCATTTCATACACACCTCTGTGAATGTGCAATAGTCTTTATCATAGAATAAAACCTTCATATCTCCGCTAAATTTTTTATAAAAGCCTGTCTTTTATCAAGATTATTCTCACACAAAGAACCGTTAGGAATTTTAACTCAGAGAGAACACTTGCTTGACTTTGTTTTAATCTGGACTTTCTAGGCTTCTTAGCGAGCTTTGGGCCAATGCACCCAAACCAGTTGGTTTTAGGGCATTAGGTGTAGAAACACCCCAGCGGACTTAATTACTCAAGTTACGTAGGTCCAAAAACAAAAGACAGTTTGGCGTGAAAATCATGATGATTTAATACGAACGGAGATATAACCGGCATTTCAATTATTTTTTGGATAAAAGACGTGTTTAGTGGGTTTGGTGTGTAATCATTCCAATCAAGTTCCAGATGGGTTATTTTTCAGACTTAGTTCTAATTAAGGCATCAATATCATTCCTTCATATTCACTCACTTCATAAACTATTCTTGATATTACTTATTTCAGAATAAACCTATTTGATCCTCAGAAAATCATTTATCCATTTAAAAGTTTTTAGGCATAAAAGACTTGTCATCTAATTTCCAAAACTCACGTCACGTGTAGTGTGATGTAAAGACGTATATCAGCTATAGTTAACTTCAAAGAAGAGTTATCTTTAAGGTTTTCAAATTCTAGAAATAAGATTTAGTTATTCTTATTTTATCAAATAAAACCGTCGAAATGTTGAATCAGAGTCCTCCCACTAGCTAACTTGACAAAAAGTTTTTATGTTTTCAGAAAATTTTCAGATTTTTAAGGATTTTATGGATTTTAATATGCAGATGCAAAATATACATATGAATGCGAAGGTTAGAATTGCGTACCGAGCGTACCCCCAAACTTAAACTGGACAGTGTCCTCACTGTCATTGCATGAAGAGATCATTTGAAGGGTCAAAATTGTCGGTTAGATATACACAATTTTTTTTATTTTTTTAAAGAAAAGAAAAATAGCAAAGAATATCCACAAATATATACAAAATGGTATATACATACCCCCAAACTTATTTGGAACAGTGTCCACTGTTCTTGGCTGGATAACCGAAGTTTGGTGGCAGGCAGAGGAAGATTATGCAAGGTAAACCGGCTCCTGTAAGACCAGGAGCTCCTCTGTTGGTTCGGCGATAATGTACGGTTTTAGTCGGTGTCCGTTCACTTTGAAAAATGAACCGTCCTTTGGATTTTCCAAATCCACAGCGCCCTGCGGATACACATTCCGCACAAAATACGGCCCTTTCAAGCGAGATCTGAGCTTTCCTGGATGGAAGTGTAGTCTGGTGTCGTAAAGCAGTACCTGCTGACCAGGTACGAAGGTTTTGCGCAAAAGGTGTTTATTGTGAATCACCTTCGTTCGGTTCTTAACGACAACCGCGTTATCGTAAGCCTCATCCCTAAGCTCGCTTAATTCGTTCAACTGCAGCTTCCAATGGCTGCCCGCATCTTCGAGAGACAGATTCAGTTCTTTTATCGCCCAAAATGCGATGCTCTATTTCGACAGGTAGGTGGCAAGCCTTTCCGTACACAAGCCGATAGGGAGACAAGCCAAGATCGGTCTTATAAGCGGTTCGAAATGCCCAAAGGGCATCAGTGAGTTTCAGCGACCAATCTTTTCGGTTCTTGGAAACTGTCTTCTCCAGTATCTGCTTGATTTGCCGATTTGATACTTCGGCCTGCCCACAGGTTTGGGGGTGGTAGGGCGTAGATAGCTTATGATTAATGGAATATTTCCGCATCAAGGCCTCAAAAGTCTTATTGCAGAAATGAGTTCCATTGTCGCAAATGATCGCTCGGGGGTGCCCAAACCGGGAGAAAATGTTTTCTTTATGAAACCTAAAGACAACCTTGTTGTCGTTAGTCCGGCTGGGCACAGCCTCGACCCACTTAGAGACATAATCAACAGCAAGAAGGATGTATAAGTTCCCAAAAGAGCTGGGAAACGGCCCCATGAAATCTATCCCCCAAACAACGAAAATCTCCACAACCAAGATCGGTTGGAGCGGCATCTCGTTCCTCCGGGATATCCGGCCCATGTGTTGGCACCGGGAGCAAGTCTTGCAATAGTCATGAGCGTCTTTGAAGAGTTTTGGCCAGTAGAAACCACATTGCAGGATCTTCTCAGCTATCTTTCTGGGGCCAAAATGCCCGCCACACGCTTGATCGTGGCAAAACGACAGCACACTCTTGAATTCATCGTCAGGGACACACCGACGAATAATCTGGTCGGGACAGTACTTGAACAAATAGGGTTCGTCCCAGTAAAAGTGTTTTGCTTGGGATAAGAAACGAATTCTGTCCTGACTTGACCATTCAGTCGGTAGTAATCCTGTGGCCAAATAGTTCACAATATCTGCGAACCAGGGTTCGCAAGGTACTGTCAAGAGCCGTTCATCCGGGAAAATGTCGTTGATCGGAATTGGAAGCGAAGGCGAAGAAGGAAGTCGTGAGAGATGGTCGGCAACTACGTTTTCACATCCTCGTTTGTCCTTAATGACAAGGTCAAACTCTTGAAGCAAGAGGATCCAACGTATTAACCGAGATTTTGCATCATTCTTCGCAAAAAGATGGAGCAGAGCAGAATGGTCTGTGTAGACAATGACTGGAGAGCCGATGAGGTAGGGCCTGAACTTTTCTAAAGCAAATACAACAGCCAAGAATTCCTTCTCAGTTGTTGTATAATTGAGTTGGGCGTCGTTCAGGGTTCGGCTCGCATAATAGATTACGTGCGGCATCTTGTTGATGTGTTGTGCAAGGACAGCACCAATGGCAAAGTCGGATGCATCGCACATAATCTCGAATGGGTGCGTTCAGTCAGGAGAAGAAAGAACGGGAGCAGAAGTGAGTGAGCTTTTCAATGACTTGAATGCAGTCACACAGCTCGAGTTGAAGGCGAATGGCGTATCCTTGGCCAGCAAAAGAGTCAAGGGCCTAGCAATCTTGCTAAAGTCCTTGATGAACCGTCTATAAAAACCGGCATGGCCAAGGAAGGCTCGGATGTCTCTGACGCATCTGGGAGGAGGGAGATTGGAAATGACCTCAATCTTCGCTTTGTCAACCTCTATGCCATTTTGCGAGATGATATGTCCTAAGACAATACCTTCGCGCACCATGAAGTGGCACTTCTCCCAATTCAAAGTGAGATTCTTGTCCTTACATCGGGTAAGGACAGCGTCAAGATGAAGCAAACACTCGTTGAAGGAATCGCCGAAGATGGAGAAATCATCCATGAAAATCTCCAGAAATTTTTCCACCATGTCTGAGAAGATTCCCATCATACACCGCTGGAAGGTAGCGGGCGCATTGCATAACCTAAAGGGCATGCGACGATATGCAAACGTACCGAAAGGACAAGTGAATGTGGTCTTGTCCTGGTCTTTTTCGGCGATGGGAATCTGATTATAGCCGGAGTAGCCATCAAGAAAGCAGTAGTACTCGTGTCCGGCCAATCGTTCAAGCATTTGGTCAATGAAAGGTAGCGGAAAGTGGTCTTTCCGCGTTGCGGCGTTGAGTTTTTTGTAATCGATGCATACTCGCTTCCCAGTTTGGGTGCGAGTAGGGATTAACTCGTTCTCCTCGTTGGTTATGACCGTTATACCTGATTTCTTGGGGACAACGTGAATGGGGCTAACTCACTGGCTATCAGAGATAGGGTAAATGATACCACTATCCAGACATTTTACGATCTCCTTCTTCACAGCCTCTTTCATGACTGGGTTGATACGTCTTTGTGGATCCCGGGCTGGTTTGGCATCATCCATCAGATGAATGTGATGTTCAACGATCAGGAGACTAATCCCCTTGATGTCCGCCATGGACCAGCCAAAAGCTTGCCTGTTGCTGTGCAAGACCGCAAGAAGGGCTTTCTCTTGCTCTGGAGCTAGAGAAGCCGAAATGATGACAGGGAGGGTCTCGTTTTCACCTAAGTAAGCATACTTAAGGTGAGACGGCAAATGCTTGAGTTCGAGCGATGGAGGTGAAACGATTGAAGGCAAGATTGGTGCAGAGGTCTCGAACTCAAAGGACTCCAGCAAAGGTTCAAAACGAGCATAGGCGACCGAGTTGGATGGTTCAGGTAACTCATCCGGAAATTCGAAGGATTCAAACTCGGGTTGTGAGCGGCTAAGATCGTTCGAGAACGTGAAACACTCGTAGTCGTTGTCTGGCGCAGAAACAGCAGCAGGTTCGAAGAGGAACACACTACTGGCGTTAAGGTTATCGTATTCGAACAGAAACTCCTCAAATTCACACTCTTCTGGGGTGATCTCCTGGATCGAGCAGACGTCCAGTATATGAGCATTAGGTTCGGCGGGCTGATTCCCCAACCTAAAAATGTTGAGTTCAATCGTCATGTTTCCAAAAGAGAGGTTCATCGAACCATTACGACAATTGATCACAGCATTTGAGGTTGCAAGGAATGGGCGACCGAGTATCACCGGAATTTGATTCCGGGGGTTAGCTACAGGCTGTGTGTCTAATACAATGAAGTCAACGGGGAATATGAAGTCCCCGACTTTAATTAAAACATCCTCTAGCTCACCCCTAGGATGGGTGATCGATCGGTCGACCATTTGGAGAGTGCAGTGTGTGGGTTTCATCTCTCCTACGCCTAATTGCTCGTATACTGAGTACGAAAGCAGGTTAACACTGGCACCAAGATCTAATAGTGCGCGGTTGATGTTCTTATCCCCAATGGTAATAGAAATCGTAGGACAGCCAGGGTCCTTCCGTTTTTGTGGTAAAGATTGGGTAAGGGCATCACTCACAGCACTAGCCAAGAAAACTTTCTTGGGTACCTGAGACTTCCTCTTTTTCGTGAACAAGTCCTTTAAGATTTTCGCGTAGGATGGGACTTGTTAGACAGCATCTAAAAGAGGAATGTTAATGTTAACCTGCTTAAATAACTCCAGAATCTTCTTTATTTGTGGATTTTGTTTGGTGGACTTCAACCGGTTTGGAAATGGAAAGTTTTTAAAATTGGTTGAGTCCAATGCTGAAGGAGGAGATTGTGGAGTTGGAACGTATCCCAGAACAGGTGTTTTCGTGGAGTGAGAAGTGGGTCCGTTCAGAGCAGAAGAAGAGGAAGGAGAGCCTGTTGAAGAATGGAGAATAGGCTCAGAAGACAAAGAAGCAGAAGAAGAAGAAGAAGAAGGAGAAGAAGAAGAAGTGGCCGGGGTGTCATCGTTGATCCGTGTGCCAATGTTGTTTTGCAGCATCCTTCCCGATCTCAATGTGGTCATGGCACTCACATTATGGTTCTGTTGTTCGAGAGCAACATGTACATTATGTGGGTGACCGGGATTTGGGAGTGGTTGGGATGGGAGCTTCCCCTTCTCTCGCTCGCTTAAGGCCGCATTCAGCTGTGCAATCTGGGCCTCGATGGTCTTGATGCTTTGCCCGTGAGCGGCAGTGTGTTGCACTAAGGACTGAATGGAAGACTGGATGTTTGCGGTGGATTGTGTCGATTGTTTAACGAACGCCTCCAGACTTCGCTCGAGCGAGGAAACCTTATCGTTGTTTGACGGAACAAAGTTGTTTGGTGGAAAAGAATTGTTGGGTGCAAAGTTGTTCGTCTGATTTTGAAAAGGTTGGAGTTGGAAGGGCTGCTGAAATTGATGTTGAGTTTGTTGTTGCGCTTTTTGTTGCGGCGGAGGGGGCCTTTGGAAATTGTTGCCTTGGAATTGATTCTGATTCTGATTCCAGGCGAAATTGGGATGGTTTCTCCAACCGGGATTGTAGGTGGAAGAGTATGGATCATTCCTCGGTCTTTACTGGAATGCAGCATTAACCTGATCCTGTCCTTGCGATGGTGGATTGTAAGGACACTCTTCGGTTAAGTGAGAAGGATCGGAACAACAAGCGTAAATGGTACGAAGGGGAAGAACAGGGGCAGGAGCAGGAGAAGAAAATTTGCTCTCTATTGCTTCAAGCTTTCTCGTTATTGCAGCCATTTCAGCTTTCATCGCAATAGAGACATCAAGTTGGTGAATTCCTACCCTAGACTGACCGGTAGAAGTGGAGGTAGAAGAAGAAGAAGTCGGTCTGGTGCTCTCCCATTGTAGCGTTTGCTCCGCAAGGTCATCAAAGAATTGCCACGCTTCCTCGTCAGATTTCGATAGGAAGTGGCCCTGACAGATGGTTTCCAACAACTGCTTGGTTGCTGGGTTCAGGCCCTCGTATAAGGTTTGGCAAAGTTGCCATCTCTCGATACCATGGTGAGGACACTGAACAAGAAGGACTTTGTACCGGTCAAAGCTCTTCCAGAAGGGTTCAGAAGGAAGCTGAGAGAATTGGTTGATTTCATTACGAATCCTTGCGGTTTTATGATTCGGATAGAATTTTTTGAGAAACGCTTTAACAAACTTGTCCCAACTGGTTATGGAGTGGGAAACGGTGCTATACAGCCATTTTTCAGCAAGATCGCATAAAGTGAACGGAATGACCAGTAGACGTATAGCATCGTCCGACAGCTGGGTGGTTTTCATCATGGCACAAACGTTTTGAAATTTATTGATTAAGATATAGGCATCTTCAGATTCAAGCCCATGAAACCGTGGAAGCATGTTGATGAAGTAGGGCTTAATTTCAAAATTATCCCCATTGACCGGTGGAAGAGAAAGGCAGGTGGGAAGTGCAGAACGGGTGAGATAGAAACGATCCTGGAGGGCGATTCACTGTGGCGCTACAACAGGCGGTGGTGGTGGGTTATTGGTCTCCGTAGGAGGTGGAGCCAATCCAGGGGTAGTCAAAGAGATGTTTGGATTAAATCCTGACATCGCGGAAGAAGAGGTTGGTGATGGTGAAGGTGAAGATGTATGAACAGAATTCCGGTCAACGTCGGAGTTGGCCGGCAAAGATAAGGGTGAAAGAGGCGTGGACGAAGTTTCGACGTCTGAGTCGATCGCGTAGTCGGTAGCGACTAACGTAACACGGACTAGGCGGGCGCTAGTGTCCCGAGTCCAAGCGGACATACACTAAACGAGTTTAGTATAGTCAAAGCGGAGAAGGTGAGGGTAAGAAAACGTCAATGGAGAAATACGATGGGTGGTGGGTGAAAAATGGATTTGGCGACAAAGGGCAAGTTTTTATAAAAGTTTTTGATTTTTCCTTTTTTTTGTTTTTTTAGAAAGAGCTTTACAGGAATATGTACGGACTTATGGCTTTAAGCAATCACAAACAAGATATGCACAATCACTCCTAGATCTAGGGTCACCTAGGTCAGCTAGACAGCTCCTAACTGTTCCAGAGGGCTAGAAATAGGACCTCAAACTGCCTCTTCTCCGTTAAATGCGGCCAGGTAAGTGCCAGGTAAGTGGGAGGTTATCCAACGCTTTCGCGAAGTTCCTTAATTAAATAACCACTTGCCTTCGACACACTTGCCTAGACACCGCAAAAGTCAGATAGGATAAACGGCCGATGCCTTTAACTAGTCCTCTGTCCTATTGAGCGCGAAGTCCTTAGGGCTGAGTCTAGTATTTTTTTTTAATTTAACAATGGTCAATGCATATGCTTTTTATGATTTCTGGGGTCCTGGGAAGGGTGATGAAATCCCCACCCAATCTGAATTGGTTTCAAGCCCCTTAAGTCCGTATTAATAAATGCAAAGCAGTAACAAATCAACGGCAAACAATTTTTATTTTAGCGCGGCGCAAAGAATCCTGCACTAAAACAGTTTATTGGAAGGGGGAAGAAAATTTGCGCAAAGAATGCTGCAGAAACACAGTTTAGTGGAGTTCAGAGGAGTGGGGGAGAGAAGAGTAAGACTCACAGAAATTTGGAGATGCATAGGGCACCAAGTGGCCGCGGTTTCGCGGCCTAAGCTTGCTTATGCCGCGGTTTTGCGGCAAGATGGTGGTGTTGGGCTTTGAAATTCCTGTGGTATGCTAAGATGGTTGTCCTCTTCTTGTCTGGAGCTCCTGAATCTTTATTTGCTCGCTGTATCTGCTACAGATTTTTAAAGTAGACCTTTAGCTCCGTCTTGATCCGGCGCGGTGTAGCCGCGAAATATGGGTCTAACTTCCCACGTCTTTGGCACTGAACATGAACTTCGTTTTATCCTGCACACTTGCACAAAAACTAGTCAAAAATAACAAGATGATTTTTTTAACAAAGTATATTTTTTTGTTTTGTTTTCCGGTTATATTTATATTCACAAGTTAACACGAAATTACACAAAGAAATAAACTACCGTCTCCCCGGCAACGGCGCCATTTGATTGTTAGAGATTCTGCGTGTTCAAGTTTAGTTAATTACCGCAATCAAAACGGTTTCGCTTGTAGCTAGCCGGTTGAGTACGGGTCGTCCGCAGGGAGATGGGAATCTTTTTCTATGTGCTTTAACGAGTTAAGTCCAATTTTCCAGATTTGTTTGTGATTAACTAAGTGTTAAAATGATATGTAAAGAGAGCTTGTTAGGGTTAGGATTAGGTTAGTTTGAGTTAGGAGTCGCTCACTTCTTTCGTTGCCACTCTTAATATCGGTGTTACGGTAATCGGCAACAACGGGGATTAGCACGACTAGGAAGGAACTTGCGAGTATAAGCTAGGATTTCCAACGCATAAGTTCTTCCTTTTGGTGCTTGTCCGTCCGTTCTTGGCTCTTAGCCATAACCTCCGGTTAATTCAACCACAACCGGTCTCACTACGGAATCACCGCTATCATGTAGGATAGGGTGTCGTAAGGAGCGGATTGTGCATCAATTAAGGGGAGTCGATTTAAGATGTTGGGCAAGGAAAGAGTGAGAGAGATTTCCTTCTCTCAAACTTCCCCTTATCCTACCCTAACAAGTATGGAAATTACTCACCCATTACAAGAAGAACGAAACATAAAACAAAGGAGGAAGATAGAAAGAAAGAGATTAGAATATAACAACTAGCTATTTGCGACCTCACCTTGGCAAGGATCAAGCGTAACCATCATGGTTGTTTAAGGATAAAGAAAAAATAGAAAAGAAAGAAACAACAAGAAATAACAACTAAGTTAACAAATGAAAATTACAAGCAATTATAATTTAACTAAAGAACAAGACAAGTATAATAACAAAAGGAACTTCTTTATTCATCATTCTTCACTCACAAAAGCTCACAACAAGTTTTTCAATGGAGAAGAGATGAGAAGAGGAAGAAGAACAAGTATTCTAAAACCTAAAAAAATACAAGATTAAGCACCCTTGGCTTCACAAGGTTCTGGACTATTTATAGGCAGGGAGATGGAAATCTAGGGCAACATTCTGAACCAACATGAAAAGACCAAACAACCCCTGAAAACCCATCAAGTGAGGCGCCAGTACGGCCGCGGAACCGCGGCCTAGACCCCCTATTGGCCGCGGTTCCGCGGCCGTATAGGTGAGTTGGGGTCTCGGTTTTCTTGTGCTACCCTGGTTTTCTATGTCCTTTATTTTGGTATATGTGTGTTCTCAGATTTTCTTCACGATTTTTCCAGAATTTCTGTTGAGCAAAAGGTGATTTGATGTGGATCTTTTTGTCATGATTTCCTCGAGCTCCGTGTAGATTTCTTGGATCTTGTGTTGCTATTGAGCCTTGTGCATGAAAATGACATCGATTTGCCATTTTGTCTCTTAAACTGGTGTGTGGCAACAGACGGATAAAGAGCGGAGACCCGTCTTTTATCTGTGGTTGGTAGGAACCCGGATTTTGTCCTGTTTTTCCATGAATTTCACCGTTAAGAGCCGAGAACCTGTATCCTGCAATTGACTAGCAAACACGGCTCAAGAGTACCTACCGATAAGCAATATGATAAAAATTTGGCGGTATAAAAATGCAATAATCTGATATGAACAGGGGTCTAGGGTGGGGTTTGGCTATTCATCGCGACCGTGTAATCCGCTCTTCGTTACAGGCCCGTACGAAATGCGGATTCCTAATATATCCAATGTGTTCATCTGTGATCTGGAATGGCTATCATTGCATGTGACGAATGTTTATATATATCTATATGATATCTATTTAGGCGTTGCTTATATTTTGCATCCGCGCTAGTCCAACCCCCGCTCTGTCGTTAGTTAAGTAACCTAACGGGTGATGACGGGACCCCGTGGTGAATGCGGATGGCATAAGCATACGTCATATTTTCGTTGTTTTCTGCAACGGTAGGATTAAATGATGGGACGCATTAGAATTAATGCAAGAAAAAAATAAACCAAGTAACGGTCGTTGGAACACTTTCAAAACCACTCGGTTCTTTTCAAAACCAACTTTTAAATGCGGAGCTTGAACCACTCCTTTTGAAAGCTATCTCGTTCCTTCGATTATATCAAGTTCACTACGTTCACGGTTTCACCAAAACCATTCGTAGCCCTCCGTCGTTTCACATGAATGGTCAATAAGTATTCAAGCTATATTTGTTGGCCAAAATCAAGGCATAGTGATTGGTAGCTATTGGGTATTCATGTGCAGCATAGATAGATGTGTTGGTTTGGGGCAGTCGTTCTACCTTGTTGGCCAAAATCAAGGGTATGTGCGGGTGGGCTCAAATTAACCTGGAGAATGATGGGTAGAACTTGACATGTCACTTATGATTTGTTGGCCAAAGTCAAGGTCATAAGAGCATGGGGCAAAAATCCACATCGGGAGTTTCGAAAGAACTGAAACTTGCTAGCGCTGCATACCATTTGGAGTGTGATGATTCTGGTAGGATTCCTTCAGTTTTGTCACGCGATGATATTTGGATCCCGATCCTACTGTGATTATATGCTACTCCTCCGGAACTTTCTCACTTAACGATCAATGCTATAAACCAAGTAGGTGTCTAGAAAGGTGTTAGCCGGGCTATGCCCACAGGGAAAAGAGGTTATTTAATTAAGGAACTTCGCGAAAGCGTTGGAAAACCTCCCTCGAAGTACCGACACTGGCCTGGCTGAACGGTTAAGCAAGTATTGTACGGTGAGATTGATCCCGACTAATTCTTCCTTTATGGTTTGAGGAGGGATTCGAGAGACAGTGGGATCCATCCTGTTTAGACAAATTAAAAACCACTCTAAACTTGCAAGAGCATCATGCTAAAGTGTTTCTTCTCTCTCTCCTAATTGCAGCGACCAATTATCATGACTGGACTTAAGTTACTTCTAGATAAAAACATACTGACAGGGCCAAACTACAAAGATTGGCTCAGGAATGTCAAAATGGCAATCACTTATGACAAGTTAGGGTAACTTCTTACCACCAAAGCTCCCCCTGTCCCAGGTCCTAAAACCAGCGTCGCGGATAGGGAAATCCGTAAGACCTGGGAAATCGACTGCGCGAAGGCCAAGTGCCCCGTGCTTGCCTCTATGGACAATGAACATCAGAGGAGGCACGAGAATATGGACCTCCAATCCATATTTCTCCATACAAAAGAACTGTATGGAGAGCAATCCCGTATCGCCAGATACGAAGTGTCGAAGAAGCTGTTTTCGGCGAGATTGGCCGTCGGATCATCGGTAGCGGAACACGTGCTTAAGATGATTGGCTACATAGAGGTGCTCGCGGACCTTGGGACCACGTTGGAGAATGAGCTCTATACGGACTTGATTCTCCAGTCCCTTCCTTCCACTTACGCCCAGTTCATCCTGAATTTCAACTTGTAAGAAAAGAAAGTTGAACTTTCAGAGCTCCTCAACATGCTGAGGAGTGCAGAGGGCACCCTATAGAAAGGTAGGGAAACATCCACTTTGTTTGTAGGAGGATCTTCTTCTTCTAGGTCCAAGGCGAAAGCCAAGGGAAAGAAGAAGAAAACCACCGCCAAACCAAGGGGCGGTGTTAGTAAGGTGGATATGAAGGGAAAGGCAAAAGCAACAAAGGTAGCGGGGAAGCTTGTGGATAAGGAAGAATGCTTTTACTGTCACAAGAGTGGACACTGGAAGAATGATTGCAGGGCTTGGAAGGCCAGAACACAGGATCTGAAGCAAGTTGCGGCTTCAGCTTCAGGTGTGTATGTTATTGAAAACTGTCTATCAATAAACTCTACGTCCTGGGTATTGGATACCGGATCAGGATATCATATCTGTAATTTTTTGCAAAAGTTTAGAAAGCGTACGTTTTTGAAGGCAGGTGACATGACCCTCAAAGTTGCAAACGGAGCTAGCATGGATGCTGAGGCCGTGGGGGACTATCACCTGGGAATGTCAGATGGACATGTTTTGGTTTTACGTAATTGCTTTTTTGTACCCAATGCAACTTGTAATATCATTTCTGTATCTTTGATTTCTAAAGAAGGTTATGAATTTGCGTTTGTAAGTAATGTAGTAAACATTCACCTTAATCAAGTTCTGATTGGGTCAGGTACATTAAGCAATGGTATATACGTATTAAACCAACCACAGATTTTCAATGTCCAGAATACACACAAAAGAAAGTCTACGGAAACAAATCAGACTTTCTTATGGCATTGTAGACTGGGTCACATCAATGAGAGAAGGTTGACGAAGTTACATACAGAAGGATATTTGCATCCGTTCGAATATCAATCATATGCAACTTGTCAATCCTGCCTCAAAGGAAAGATGACAAAGACTCCATTCACTGGACATGGAGTAAGAGCGAGCGAGCTCTTGGGACCCGTACACAGCGACGTGTGCGGTCCAATGTCTACGCATGCACGAAGTGGTTATTCTTACTTCATTACTTTTACGGATAACTTTTCAAGGTACGGATATGTCTTATTAATGAAACATAAATCCGAAGCCTTTGGAAAATTCCAGGAATATAAGAATGAAGTAGAAAAACAAACGGGCAAAAGTATCAAGACACTAAGATCTGATTGAGGTGGTGAATACTTGAGTGCCGAGTTCCTGGATTACTTAAAAGACAATAGAATTCTCTCTCAGCTTACTCCTCCATACACGCCACAACATAACGGTGTATCGGAGAGACGGAACCGAACCCTATTGGATATGGTACGGTCCTTGATGAGTAACGCTGAGTTACCGCGATCATTCTGGGGATATGCACGAGAATCAGCTGCATACCTTTTGAACCGAGTTCCAACTAAGACTGTGCCTACTACACCATTGTTAGTGTATATGCCCTAGAGGCCATTACTGTATCATACTAGTATGTATATTACTTGATGGAAGCTTGGGATATTCACAGTTGTATATACAATCTTGCTCGAAATGGTAGTATGCTACTTGGTTTGTCTCTGCTTTAATATGTGCATGTGTTTCTTTTAGCATATTGCTGGTATACATATTAGTAGAGCCCTTAGGATCTTTGCTTGATTACCGGCGTTGTGATGGCGATCACACTCGTGGGAGCTGGGTAATCTATAAGCACATCCTTATACAGGTCCCTGGTCGTTGGACTATCGAGACAGGGCATCGATACTCCGGAGTAGACCAGCGTATGCGCTTCTCATCCCAGTCTGGGAGACGGTCTGTCCCACAGCCGTTAGTACGTCGTACTTGGGATAGTATGCGGGTGCTCGTTAGGTTACGAGTACACTGGACAGGACTCGTCGGGAACTGTTGGTTGGTAATATACCTATCGTCAGTTATCAGTTCCCAGGTGACATGAGTACAGCTTAGTCCGCTGACTTGACACTGTCACTTCGCCTCGAGTGTGTTCCCACTGCTCTTTGATTGCTACCCTACCACGGCTCTACTGAGTCGTGCAAACAGGTAGCAGTTGGGAGCAGTCCCGAAGCACTTGGAGGCAGTGACGGTTAGACAGGATTCGTCTCTCCCGGTATTGGGGGTTGACATCGCGCTGTGTCTAGGAGAGCCATTACACGAGTAGTCCCTGGCCAGGGCAAGCGAGATATACTGGTAGGCTTCCAGTGTTATCTCAGGGTGTTCTGGGCTTCACTCCGACACGACTTGTACCGCTATTAGGGGACTGACGTTCACCGCCCCCCTAGGCCCGCCATGCGATGTATCAGACGAACAGACCGGACTGTACGGAGATTGTCACATACAGGCTCAGTAGGAATGCAGATGGGGTTCACCTCGTCAGTCTTCTTATCGACATCTACCTGGGGACCGTTACGTACAGCTAGTGCCGCTTGCGGTCTGTGGTTAAACCCACTGCCAGCGTAGTGTCGAGTCTTTAGAGTCCCACACAGAGAGCTATTCGCCTTTAGGCAAAACGAGTAGAGGTCGCATGGTTTTGCGACAGGGTTCGTTCGCATCCGCGCACTTGTGCACGGTTGCTGTCCGGACAGTTTATACTAGCGGGCTTTGGTTTAAGCCGGATCCTAGTATATGATTTGAGATTGGTTTTTCTCATTGTGTTCGTGTTCCTCGGATCACGAATGCGGGTGCGTATGCACAGTTGCTTGAGATTGAGGGAGAGGACCTTGTTTAGGGTTAATGACTTTTGTCATTTTATTAACCCTATTGTTTTTGTGTGTATTATTGTTAATTGATAATTAGCTTAATTATTGTGCATGGTTGTTGTTGTTGACACTTTGACTTTGTTGACTTGTTGACCAAGTTGACAATTTGACCATGATCATTTCATTTGGAAGATGCTCTTTGATTCTTGCAATTTGCATTAATAATGAAATGATAATGGTCACCTCATGATTTACCATGACAATTTTCAAGCTAATTATACAATTAAAATAACTCACACATATTAGTGAGAATGGCTCACTAATTTATTATTCTATCATATCTTTTCTCTCTCTTGCTCATCCTCTCCCTCAAGCTCTCTCCCTCTCATGTGTTGAGAAACAAAAAGCTTGAGAAAAACCTTCACTTGATCTTCTCTACTCACATCTAGGGTTCAAGTCTTAGCATTTCTTGAACTCTAGTTACTCCTAGCTTGGAGTTGAAGCTAAAGGTGGTGGCTTTCAAGTGGATCTTTCTTTGACGGAAGGAGACTAGCAAGGTGAGGCCTTTCTACCGTTCCGACGGGCTAGGAGAGAAGGACTAAAGACCAAAGGTATAACCTTTCCATCACTTAGCTACTTTGTAGTTAGGGTTAGCTAGTTTTAGTTTAGCAAAGATCCTCACAAGCTTGGTCCATGTTGCCTAAGTCATTAAAAATCCGTTTTTATTATGTTTTCCGCCTCCCCGCAAGTACCGGGGTGGGCAACGTGGACCCAACAGTGGTATCAGAGCCTAACTAAACTCAAACTAGCTAGGTAGTGAAGTGTAACGAAGTTTCGAAACCGGAAAATCCGAAAACCAAACCATGCAAAACCCAAGTTTCTGTTAATTTTTCCTCTGGTCAAAATGACATTTGTTATATACCAAAAATTATCTCAGGGTTTTGTGTGAAAAACCACCAAAGACGAACCAGAGAGGAGATGAGAGGAGCGCGGATCCGCGGCAAGAGGAGGCTCCTGCCGCGGAAGCGCGGCCGTCTTGTCCCCTCTCTGCATCGTTTTTGGTGCAGTAAGTTTCTGTGTTGGTATTGGGATTTTTAAGATATATATTATATGCCCAGATTTTCCAGAACTAAAATTTACTTTTGGGGGCCTATAAATCCGTATTTTTCGGAACTTCACTACGCTTTAACTACATCGGTTATATCTGTAATGCTTGCATGTATTGAACGTCGGCTAATCGCTATAAGACGATTAGTCGGGGTTATACATGATCTGTGATTGCTATTGGTTTGTGGATATGAATGGATTGGATTGTCGCGGGTGAATGGCCGGGGTGGATGTGAGATGAGCGTTGTTTTTCCTTTCATTCATTTGTAACATGTAAATTGATGTAATAATATTCTTTGTATGGCCGCACAACCGGGTCGGGGTTGTAGCCGTCATTGTATTATTCTTTTTACTGTTTTTGCTCCTAGGATAGACCCATGGAGGGGTGCACAAACTACCGGGTATCTCGAAGTGCCGAGTGGCCTACTCACGGTGGTGAGGGAGGTTGCTTCGCTTCGGGTGCTTGGCGGGTAGTTTGCCGCACCCGTAGGGGTCTTGGGTGGGGTATTGGCTATTCACCGCGACCGTGTAATCCGCTTTGCGTTGCAGGCTTGAACGCATTGCGGATTCCTAGTATATCCAATGTATTCATCTGTGATCTGTAATGTCTATCATTGCTTTCTATTTAGGCGTTGCTTATGTTTTACAGCCGCGCTAGCCCAGCCCCCGCTCTGTCGTTAGTTAAGTAACCTAACGGGTGATGACGGGGCCCCGTGGCGAATGCGAATGGCATAAGCGTACGTCATATTTTGGTTGTTTTCTGCAATGGTAGGATTTAAATGATGGGACGCATTAAAAGAACTAATGCAAGAAAATAAACCTAAAAGACGTTGTTGGAACGATTTTTCAAAAAGCTGTTATTACAAGGACGTTCATTTTTTGTTTTGCATCGCGGTATTCGGTTATGAATGCCCTGCACCTCAGTCGACGAGGCAAGGGCCGAGATCCCTTCACCGGGAGTGACCCCTTGGACAAAAGTTTGCGTCAGGGTAATAACTTCACTATAGTCGATTATTCTTGCTTTGCATCGAGGTATTCTTTTTAGAATATCCTGCACCTCATTCGACGAGGAAAGAGCCGAGATCCCTTTACAGGGAGTGACCTCTTTAGCAAAAAGTTTTCGCCACTATATTTTCAAAAAGGGTGCAATCATGTTCCTTCAACGACATCAAGTTCATTACGTTAACGGGTTTTTCGCCAAAAACCCAGCCGTAGCCCTCCGTCATTTCCTACAAGTACTACTCAGTATTCGAGCTGCGTATTTTGGCATTGTCAAGGCGTAGTGATCGGTAGCTAAGTATTGCTTGTTTGCAGCTTTATTTTTCGGATTATTTAGGACAGTCGCATAGCTATGTTGGCATTGTCAAGAGTTATGCGGGTGGGTCTAAGTTAATCAAGATGATGACGGGCCGAACTTGACTAACAGTTCATGATATGTTGGCATTGTCAAGGTCATGAATGGTTAGGGGCAAAAACCACATCGGGAGTTTCAAAAGAACTGAAACTTGCAGATTTAGCATACCTTCTGGAGTGTGGTGACTAGAGTGGATTCCATCTAGGTTATCACACAATGACAGTTGGATCCCGATCCCACTGATGAGTTGGTTTACTCTCGGGAGATTATTTCACTTAACGATCAATGCTATAAACCTAGTAGGTGTCTAGAAAGGTGTTAGCGGGGTTACGCCCCCAGGGAAAAGAGGTTCTTTAATTAAGGAACTTCGCGAAAGCGTTGGAAAACCTCCCTCGAAGTACCGACACTAGCCTGGCTGAAAGGTTAAGCAAGTATTGTGACGTGAATTAATACCCGGCTAATTCTTCTTTTAAAGGTTTTAAGAAGGATTTGAGGAAACAGTGGGAGGCATCCTGGTTAGATAAATTAATAAACCAATCTAATCTTGCAAGAGCATACGCTGAGTGTTTCTTTTCTCTCTCTCCAGGCAGCAACCATTTCACGCCCTAATCAAGATAATAAAATGTATTGCTTGACCGATCCGAATTCTTATTCGGGACTGGGGAAAGTTGGTTCAGCTCTAACTTATGACAACAGTCATGAGTATGAGAATGGGAAAGAGGAAAGTATGGATTTCCAGGATACCCAGGCGAAGAAGAAGCATGGTTTTGCATCTACTTCAGGTGTTCTTGTAATTGAGAACTGTTTTACGGTCAGCCCTACCTCCTGGGTACTTGATACCGGATCAGGATCTCATATCTGTAATTTATTACAAGGACTGAGAAAAAGTAGGAAAGTTGCACCGGGTGATATGTCGCTCAGAGTAGCGAACGGAGCACAAGTTTATGCGGCAGCCGTCGGTGAATATCACCTAGTATTGCCAAATGGCAAGACTATGATTTTGAACGATTGCTACTATGTACCCTCCATGGTTTGCAACATAATATCAGTTTCTTTACTCGATAAAGAAAGATATAAATTTGTTCTTGAAAAGAATATCATGAACATTTACCTTGATAAGGTACTGGTTGCAGAGGGTACACTGTTTAATGGTATCTACGTTCTAAATCAGAATACAGTTCTCAATATACAAAACACACGCAAGAGGAAGAATTCAGATACGAATGAATCCTACTTGTGGCATTGTAGACTTGGTCATATCGGAGAGAAAAGACTGAGTAAGTTGCATAAAGATGGACTCTTGAATGTGTTCGAGTTTTCATCTTATGAAACTTGTCAGTCTTGTCTCAAAGGGAAGATGACCAAATCTCCGTTCACCGGACATGGAGAAAGAGCAAGAGAGCTCTTGGGACTCATACACAGTGATGTGTGTGGTCCGATGTCTATACATGCAAGGGGAGGGTTCTCGTACTTCATCACATTCACTGACGATCTCTCTAGGTTCGGATATGTGTATCTGATGAAACACAAATCTGAAACTTTTGAGAAATTCAAGGAATTCAGAAACGAAGTAGAGAACCAGACAGGCAAAAGTATCAAGATCCTCCGGTCTGATAGAGGAGGGGAGTACTTAAGCACGGAATTCCGAGATTACTTAAAAGAGAATGGTATTCTCTCTCAGCTCACTCCTCCTTATACACCACAGCACAACGGTGTGTCAGAGAGAAGGAATCGTACCCTATTGGATATGGTTCGATCCATGATGAGTGATGCTGAGTTACCTCTTTCATTCTGGGGACTTGCGCTAGAAACAGCGGCATACTTACTGAATCAGGTTCCGACTAAATCCGTGCCTACGACTCCATATGAAATATGGAGTGGTAAGAAACCATATCTAGAACGAATTAAGATATGGGGCTGTCCGGCCTATGTAAAAGTACAAAAACCAGACAAGCTTGAGGCACGGTCAGTTTTATGTAAGTTTGTGGGATATCCTAGAAATTCTCTGGGATATCTGTTCTACCACACTGAGGAACAGAAGGTGTTCGTTGCTCGCCGCGCCACCTTTTTAGAGTGGCAATTTCTTGCAAAAGAAATAAGTGGGAGCACGGTAGAACTGGATGAAATATCTGATCCACAAAATCAAACTGAGGATTTAGTAGAACCAGAAAGTTCAGTGACCCCAAACGAACCTCAGCCACTCCGCAGATCTGGTAGGATTTCTCATCCGCCCGAGAGATACTACGGTTTTCTCATAGACGGGGATCGAGAGGATTGCATCTTGGAAGAAGATGACCCTACCAGTTTCAGGCAGGCCATTATCAGTAGGGACTCTGATAAGTGGCAGGAAGCAATGCAATCCGAAATGGAGTCCATGTACGCCAATAAAGTGTGGACCTTAGATATTGCTCCAGACGGGGTAAAACCCATAGGATGCAAATGGATCTACAAAAGGAAACTTGGTGTAGATGGGCAGGTGGAGACCTATAAAGCTAGACTCGTTGCAAAAGGTTTTCGTCAAAGACCTGGTTTGGACTATGACGAGACTTTTTCTCCGGTGGCTATGCTCAAATCCATTCGGATCCTACTTGCCATTGCTGCCTTCCATGACTATGAAATCTGGCAGATGGATGTTAAAACGGCTTTCCTAAACGGTTGTTTGGAAGAGTGCGTTTACATGGATCAACCAGAAGGTTTCGTAGACAGTGGGAGCAGCGGAAAGGTGTGCAAGTTGCTTAAATCCATTTATGGATTAAAGCAGGCATCGCGGAGCTGGAACATCTGTTTTGATGAGGTAATCAAGGAATTTGATTTCATCAAGAACGAAGATGAACCCTGCGTATATAAGAAGATTGTAGGACGAACTGTCGTATTCCTAGTCTTGTACGTGGACGACATTCTTTTGATAGGAAATGACATTCCTATGCTACAATCGGTCAAGCTGTTTTTGTCACAAAGGTTCTCCATGAAGGACCTGGGTGATGCCTCGTACATTCTGGGGATCAAGATCTATAGAGATAGATCCAAGAAACTGTTGGGACTTTCACAGTCCAGGTACATAGAGACCGTACTAAAGAGATTTAGTATGGAGGGTTCCAAGCGCGGTAACATACCCGCATTGCACGGAATTACCCTCTCCAAGAAGATGTCTCCTAAGACTGACGAGGAGAGGGTTCGCATGAGCACTATACCCTACGCTTCGGCGGTAGGATCTATAATGTATGCGATGCTATGTACAAGACCAGATGTAGCTTACGCGTTGAGCACGGTAAGCCGGTATCAGTCAGACCCAGGGGAGGACCACTGGACAGCAGTGAAGAACATTCTCAAGTACCTGAGAAGGACTAAGGAGATGTTCCTGGTTTACGGTAATGGAGACCTCAGGATCGAGTCCTTTACCGATTCAAGCTTCCAGAGTGACAAAGATGACAGCAAGTCCGTCTCGGGTTTTGTGTTTACCCTCAACGGAGGGGCGGTATGTTGGAGGAGTTCCAAGCAGGATACCGTCGCAGACTCGACGATGGAAGCTGAATACATTGCTGCAAGCGATGCCGCAAAAGAGGCGGTCTGGATTAAGAAGTTCATTAGTGAACTTCAGGTGGTTCCGTCCATTGTTGACCCAATACCTTTGTATTGCGATAACAATGGGGCTATAGCTTTAGCGAAGGAACCGAGGTCCCATCAGAAATCCAGGCACATCTTAAGGCGGTATCACCTGATCAGGGAGATCATTGATCGACAGGAGATCGAGGTACGGAGAGTGGACACAAAGGACAACACTGCGGACCCATTCACGAAGGCTTTACCCCAGACTCAGTTCGAGCGGCTGATCGAGATGATAGGTCTTCGATACGCCAGTACATGGCCTTAGTGCAAGTGGGAGATTGTTAGTGTATATGCCCTAGAGGCCATTACTGTATCATACTAGTATGTATATTACTTGATGGAAGCTTGGGATATTCACAGTTGTATATACAATCTTGCTCGAAATGGTAGTATGCTACTTGGTTTGTCTCTGCTTTAATATGTGCATGTGTTTCTTTTAGCATATTGCTGGTATACATATTAGTAGAGCCCTTAGGATCTTTGCTTGATTACCGGCGTTGTGATGGCGATCACACTCGTGGGAGCTGGGTAATCTATAAGCACATCCTTATACAGGTCCCTGGTCGTTGGACTATCGAGACAGGGCATCGATACTCCGGAGTAGACCAGCGTATGCGCTTCTCATCCCAGTCTGGGAGACGGTCTGTCCCACAGCCGTTAGTACGTCGTACTTGGGATAGTATGCGGGTGCTCGTTAGGTTACGAGTACACTGGACAGGACTCGTCGGGAACTGTTGGTTGGTAATATACCTATCGTCAGTTATCAGTTCCCAGGTGACATGAGTACAGCTTAGTCCGCTGACTTGACACTGTCACTTCGCCTCGAGTGTGTTCCCACTGCTCTTTGATTGCTACCCTACCACGGCTCTACTGAGTCGTGCAAACAGGTAGCAGTTGGGAGCAGTCCCGAAGCACTTGGAGGCAGTGACGGTTAGACAGGATTCGTCTCTCCCGGTATTGGGGGTTGACATCGCGCTGTGTCTAGGAGAGCCATTACACGAGTAGTCCCTGGCCAGGGCAAGCGAGATATACTGGTAGGCTTCCAGTGTTATCTCAGGGTGTTCTGGGCTTCACTCCGACACGACTTGTACCGCTATTAGGGGACTGACGTTCACCGCCCCCCTAGGCCCGCCATGCGATGTATCAGACGAACAGACCGGACTGTACGGAGATTGTCACATACAGGCTCAGTAGGAATGCAGATGGGGTTCACCTCGTCAGTCTTCTTATCGACATCTACCTGGGGACCGTTACGTACAGCTAGTGCCGCTTGCGGTCTGTGGTTAAACCCACTGCCAGCGTAGTGTCGAGTCTTTAGAGTCCCACACAGAGAGCTATTCGCCTTTAGGCAAAACGAGTAGAGGTCGCATGGTTTTGCGACAGGGTTCGTTCGCATCCGCGCACTTGTGCACGGTTGCTGTCCGGACAGTTTATACTAGCGGGCTTTGGTTTAAGCCGGATCCTAGTATATGATTTGAGATTGGTTTTTCTCATTGTGTTCGTGTTCCTCGGATCACGAATGCGGGTGCGTATGCACAGTTGCTTGAGATTGAGGGAGAGGACCTTGTTTAGGGTTAATGACTTTTGTCATTTTATTAACCCTATTGTTTTTGTGTGTATTATTGTTAATTGATAATTAGCTTAATTATTGTGCATGGTTGTTGTTGTTGACACTTTGACTTTGTTGACTTGTTGACCAAGTTGACAATTTGACCATGATCATTTCATTTGGAAGATGCTCTTTGATTCTTGCAATTTGCATTAATAATGAAATGATAATGGTCACCTCATGATTTACCATGACAATTTTCAAGCTAATTATACAATTAAAATAACTCACACATATTAGTGAGAATGGCTCACTAATTTATTATTCTATCATATCTTTTCTCTCTCTTGCTCATCCTCTCCCTCAAGCTCTCTCCCTCTCATGTGTTGAGAAACAAAAAGCTTGAGAAAAACCTTCACTTGATCTTCTCTACTCACATCTAGGGTTCAAGTCTTAGCATTTCTTGAACTCTAGTTACTCCTAGCTTGGAGTTGAAGCTAAAGGTGGTGGCTTTCAAGTGGATCTTTCTTTGACGGAAGGAGACTAGCAAGGTGAGGCCTTTCTACCGTTCCGACGGGCTAGGAGAGAAGGACTAAAGACCAAAGGTATAACCTTTCCATCACTTAGCTACTTTGTAGTTAGGGTTAGCTAGTTTTAGTTTAGCAAAGATCCTCACAAGCTTGGTCCATGTTGCCTAAGTCATTAAAAATCCGTTTTTATTATGTTTTCCGCCTCCCCGTAAGTACCGGGGTGGGCAACGTGGACCCAACAACCATATCAGATGTGGTGTGGGAAGACACCCTATCTTAATCACATTAAGACATGGGGATGTCCAGCTTTTGTCAAAAAGCAGCAAGCGGACAAGCTCGAGGCACGCTCAGTACAGTGCAAGTTTGTGGATATCCAAAGAACTCTAAGGGATATTTCTTCTATTGCGAAGCGGAACAAAAGGTTATTGTTTCTCATCATGCCTACTTCTTGGAAACTGAGTTTTTGGAAAATCAGATAAGTGGGAGCGCAATAGAACTGGAAGAAATTCCGGAACCACGAGCTATTACTGAAAGCTTAGTAGAACCAGAGGGTTCGAAAGATCAGGACATTCCTACGCCGCTCCGCAGAAGTAGTAGGCAGTCTCATCCGTCAGGGAGATACTACGGTTTTCTAATAGACGGGGATAGAGAGGATTGCATCATTGATAGTGATGAGCCAACTAGCTTCCAGCAGGCCATTCAGAGCGTTGACTCGGTAAAATGGCTGGATTCAATGCGAACCGAAATGTAGTCCATGTACACCAACAAAGTATGGACGATGGACATTGCTCCAGATGGGGCAAAACCCATAGGATGCAAGTGGATCTTCAAAAGGAAGATTGGTGTAGATGGACAGGTTGAGACCTATAAAGCTAGTCTTGTTTCAAAGGGTTTTCGTCAAAGACCTGGCTTGGACTATGACAAAACCTTTTCTCCGGTGGCTATGCTGAAATCCATTCGGATACTTCTTGCCATTGCTGCCTTCCCCGATTATGAGATCTGGCACATCGACGTAAAGACCGCTTTTCTAAATGGAAATTTAGAGGAGTGTGTCTATATGGACCAGCCAGAGGGTTTCATTCAGAGTGGGAGCAGCGGAAAGGTGTGCAAGTTGCTTAAGTCCATCTATAGACTAAAGCAGTCATCGCGGCGTTGGAACATCTGTTTTGATGAGACGGTCAAAGAATTTGGCTTTATCAAAAATCCAGATGAACCATGCATTTATAGTAGATTTGTAGCGAGAACTGTAGTATTCCTCGTTTTATACGTTGATGACATTCTCTTGATAGGAAATGACATTCCTATGCTACAATCCGTCAAAGGGTTCTTGTCACACAGGCTCTCCATGAAAGACCTGGGTGATGCCTCTTACATTCTGGGATCCGGATCTATCGTGACAGATCCAAGAGGATATTAGGACTTTCACAGTCCAGGTATATTGACACCATACTGAAAAGATTCAGTATGGAAGATTCCAAGCGCGGTAATCTACCGGCTTGTCACGGGATCACCCTCTCCAAAGAGATGTCTCCCAAGACTGATTTGGAAAGGGATCGCATGTTTATTATACCCTAACCTTCTGCGGTAGGCTCTATAATGTATGCAATGTTGTGCACCAGACCAGATGTAGCTTATGCACTGAGTGTGGTAAGACGGTATCAGTCAAACCCTGGAGAGAAACACTGGATAGCGGTAAAGAACATTCTCAAGTACCTGAGAAGGACTAAAGAGATGTTCTTGGTGTATGGCGGAAAAGACCTCCAGATCGAGACCTTTGCTGACTCCAGCTTCCAGAGTGACAAGGATGATTCCAAGTCCATGTCGGGTTATGTCTTTACCCTCTATGGAAGGGTGGTGTGTTGGAAGAGTTCCAAACAGGAAACCGTTGCTGACTCGACGATGGAAGCGGAGTATATCGCTGCTGCAGATGCCGCAAAAGAAGCCGTCTGGATAAGGAAGTTCCTAACAGAACTTCAGGTGGTTCCGTCCATTGTTGATCCAGTACCTCTGTATTGCGACAAAAACGGGGCTATAGCTTTAGCGAAGGAACCCAGGTCCTATCAGAAGTCCAGGCACATCTTGAGGCAGTATCACCTGATCAGGGAGATCGTGGGTCGCCAGGAGATCGAGGTTCGGAGAGTTGCTACGGAAGATAACACTGCTGATCCATTCACGAAGGCCTTACCCCAGACTTAGTTCGAGCGGCTGATCGAGATGATAGGCCTTCGATACGCCAGTACATGGCCTTAGTGCAAGTGGGAGATTGTTAGTGTATATGCCCTAGAGGCCATTACTGTATCATACTAGTATGTACATTACTTGATGGAAGCTTGGGATATTCACCTTGTATTGACAATCTTGCTCAAAATAGTAGTATACTACTTGGTTTGTTTCTGCTTTAATGTGTGCATGTGTTTCTTTTAGCATATCGCCTTTACACATTAGTGGAGCCCTTAGGATCGTTGCTTGATTACCAGCGTTGTGATGGCAGTCAGACTCGTGGGGGCTGGGTAATCCATAAGCACATCCTTATGCAGGTCCATAGTCGCAGGACTATCGAGACTGGGCATCGATACTCCGGAGTAGACTAGCGTAAGCATTTCTTATCCCAGCTTGGGAGACGGTCTGTCCCACAGCCGTCAGTACATCGTACTTGAGATAGTATGCGGGTGCTCGTTAGGTTACGAGTACACTGGACAGGACTCGTCGGGAACTGTTGGTTGGTATTATACCTATCGTCAGTTATCAGTTCTCAGGTGATATGAGTACATCTTAGTCCGTTGACTTGACACTGTCACTTCGCCTCGAGTGTGTTCCCACTGTACTTTGATTACTACCCTACCATGGCTCAAAGGAGTCGTGCAAACAGGTAATTTTTTGGTGCAGTCCCGAAGCACTTGGAGGAAGTGACGGTTAGACAGGATTCGTCTCTCCCGGTATTGGGTGTTGATATCGCGCTGTGTCTAGGAGAGCCATTACACAAAGTCCCTGGCCAGGGCAAGCGAGATAAACTGGTAGGTTTCCAGTGTTATCTCAGTTGTTCTGGGCTACACTCCGACACGACTTGTACCGCTAGTAGGGGACTGACGTTTACCGCCCACCTAGGCCGTCCATGCGATGTTCTTAGACGAACAGACCGGACTGTACGGAGACTGTCACATTCAGGCTCCGTAGGAGTTCAGATGGGTTTACCTCGTCAGTCTTCTTATCGGCATCTACCTGGGGACCATTACGTACAGCTAGTGCCACTTGTGGTCTGTAGTTAAACCCACTGCCAGCGTAGTGTCGAGTCTTTAGAGTCCCACACAGAGGGTTATTCGCCTTTAGGCAAAATGAGTAGAGGTCGCATGGTTTTGCGACAGGGTTCGTTCACATCCGCGCACTTGTGCACGTTTCGTGTCCGGACAGCTTATACTAGTGGGCTTTGGTTTAAGCCGGATCCAAGTATATGATTTGGGATTGGTTTTATCTCATTGTATTCGTGTTCCTCGGAACACGGATACGGGTGTGTATGCACAGTTGACTGAGACAGAGGCAGAGGACTTTCATTAGGGTTGATGACCATTGTCATTTTCTTAACCCTAATGTTTATGTGTGAAATATGATTTATTAATATTAGTTAATTATAATTGTGCATGGTTAGCTTTGTTGACCATTTGACTATACTTGACTTGTTGACTTAGGTTGATAAGTTGACCATCATCATTCATATGAAAGATGCTCTTTGATCCTTGCAAAAGCATTTAATGTGAAATGATAATGGTCATTTCTTGATTAACCATCACAACTATCTTTAGCTAATTATCTATTTTTCATAATTCACATATATGTGAGAAGGTTGGATTATTCTTCTCACTTTATCATTCTCATTCTCTCTCCTCCTCTTCCTCTCTCTCTAGCTCTCCCCTCTCATGAGTTGAGAACAATTTGAGCTTGAGATAATCCCTTCAAAACTACTCTCTACTCTTTCTAAGGTCCTAGGTTCAGCACACCAAGCACCTTAGTTACTTCTAGTTTGAGGTTGGAGCCAAAGGTAGAGGCCCTCGGGTGGATCTTTCTTCGGCAAGAGAAGGCGACAAGGAGAACCCGTTCATTCACTCCAAAGAGCAAGAAGTGAAGGACTTGAAGACCTAGGTATATCCCCCTTTCCGAGTAGTTAACTCTTTTAGCTTTGGTAGTTAGTTTTGTTTAGCAAAGATCCCTCCTTTACATAGTCAATGTTGCCTATTGTTGTAAAAATCCGATTTTTCATAACGTTTCCGCCTCCCCGCAAGCACCGCGGTGGGCAACGTGGACTTACACGTCCAGTGTGCTCACACACAGTGAGCACCTGTATACAAACTTAGGTGCAACAGACCAATGGCTGTGGGGCCAACCATACCCCCGACGGGGGTAAAAACGTACACACCAGTCTACTCTGGAGTATCAGTGCCCATTCTCGATACTCACGCGACTGGGGACCATTTAAGGATGTGCTTATGGACTAATATGCTCCCACAAGTATGAACGCCATCACAACGCGGGTAGTCAAGCAAGATCCTAGGGGCCTTATCAATATGTAATAACGAGTATGACATATGCCATGTTAAGATAAAGACAAACCGTAAAAGTGTATTACCGTATCGAGTCTTTATCAATATGTGCAAACCAGATATAACAACAATACAAATAAATTCACATATCCCGATAAAGATAAGTCAAATAATATACTATAAAACTGAGCAAGATTGTTCTGTACATACGTATCCCTGGTATCCATATGTATACATATACAATACTGGCCTCTAGGGCATATACATCCAACAATATCCCACTTGCACTAAAGGCCGGTGATTGGCGTACCGAATACCCAACGTCTGCTCTATGGCCATCTGCTGGCGTACCGCATACCCAACATCCCAAAAAGTCGCTCGAACTGTGCTTGAGGGAGGGCCTTCGTAAATGGATCTTCCGTGTTGTCTTTCGTATCCACTCTCCGGACCTCGATCTCCTGGCGATCTACGATCTCCCTGATCAGGTGATACTGCCTTAAGATGTGCCTAGATTTCTGATGGGACCGTGGTTCCTTTGGTAAGGCTATTGCCCCATTGTTATCGCAATACAGTGGTATTGGGTCAACAATGGATGGAACTACCTGAAGTTCAGCTATGAACTTCTTTATCCAGACCGCCTCTTTTGCAACATCGCTTGCAGCAATGTATTCAGCCTCCATCGTCGAGTCTGCGACGGTATCTTGTTTGGAACTCTTCCAACATACCTCCCCTCCGTTGAGGGTAAACACCAAACCCGAGACAGACTTGCTGTCATCCTTGTCACTCTGGAAGCTTGAGTCGGTAAAGGACTCGACCCTGAGGTCTCCATTACCGTAAATCAGGAACATCTCCTTAGTCCATCTTATGTGCTTGAGAATGTTCTTTACCGCTGTCCAGTGGTTCTCACCTGGATCTGACTGATACCGGCTCACCACGCTTAGTGCGTAAGCTACATCTGGTCTTGTACATAGCATCACATACATTATAGATCCTACCACCGAAGCGTAGGGTATAGTGCTCATGCGAACCCTCTCCTCGTCAGTCTTGGGAGACATCTCCTTGGAGAGGGTGATTCCGTGCAACGCGGGTATGTTACCGCGCTTGGAATCTTCCATACTAAATCTCTTTAGTACGGTCTCTATGTACCTGGACTGTGAAAGTCCCAGTAATTTCTTGGATCTATCTCTGTAGAACTTGATCCCCAGAATGTACGAGGCATCACCAAGGTCTTTCATGGAGAACCTTTGTGATAAGAATAGATTGACCGATTGTAGCATAGGAATGTCATTTCCTATCAAAAGAATGTCGTCCACGTATAAGACTAGGAACACGACAGTTCGTCCTACAATCTTATTATAAATACAAGGCTCATCTTCGTTCTTGACGAAGTGAAAGTCCTTGATTGTCTCATCAAAACAGATGTTCCAGCTCCACGATGCTTGCTTCAATCCATAAATTAATTTGAGTAACTTGCACTCCTTCCCGCTGCTCCCACTGTCTACAAAACCTTCTGGTTGATCCATATAAACGTACTCTTCTAAACTTCCGTTTAGAAAAGCCGTTTTTACGTCCATCTGCCAGATCTCATAGTCATGCAAGGCAGAAATGGCAAGAAGGATCCTTATGGATTGGAGCATAGCCACTGGAGAAAAGGTTTCATCATAGTCCACTCCTGGTCTTTGATGAAAACCTTTTGCAACGAGTCTAGCCTTGTAGGTTTCCACCTGTCCATCTACACCAAGTTTCTTCTTGTAGATCAATTTGCATCCCACAGGTTTTACCCCAGGTGGAGCAGCTTCCACGGTCCACACTCTATTGGTGTGCTTCCAGGGTCCACACTTTATTGGTGTACATGGACTTCATTTCAGATTGCATAGCATCCAGCCACTTATCAGAGTCCCTACTGATAATGGCCTGTCTGAAACTAGTAGGATCATCTTCTTCCAAGATGCAGTCCTCTCGATCCCCGTCTATAAGAAAACCGTAGTATCTCTCGGGCGGATGAGAAATCCTTCTAGATCTGCAGAGTGGCTGAGGTTCGTCCGGGATTATTGAATCCTGAGGTTTGACTAAATCTCCAGTTATAGTTTGTTCCTCTGGAATTTCTTCCAGTTCTACCGCGCTCCCACTTGTTTCTTTTGCAAGAAATTGCCATTCTAAAAAGGTGCCGTGGCGAGTGACTAACACCTTCTGTTCCTCGGTGTGGTAGAACAGATATCCCTTTGAATGTTTTGGATATCCTATAAACTTACATAAAACTGATCGTGCCTCTAGTTTGTCCGGCTTCTGTGTTTTCACGTAGGCCGGACAACCCCATATATTAATAATTTTAAGACATGGTTTCTTTGCACTCCATACTTCATATGGAGTCTTAGGCAAAGATTTAGACGGAACTTAATTCAACAAGTAGGCTGCTGTTTCAAGTACAAATCCCCAAAATGTAAGAGGCAACTCGGCACTACTCATCATGGAGCGAACCATATCCAATAGGGTACGATTCCTTTGCTCCGATACACCGTTGTGCTGTGGTGTATAAGGAGGAGTAAGCTGAGAGAGAATTCCATCTCTTTTAAGTAATCTAGGAATTCCGTGCTTAAGTACTCTCCTCCTCTATCAGATTCGAGGATCTTGATACTTTTGTCAGTCTGGTTCTCTACTTCATTTCTGAATTCTTTGAATTTCTCAAAAGCTTCAGATTTTTGTTTAATGAGATTCACATATCTGAATCTAGAGAGATCGTCAGTGAATATGATGAAGTACGAGAACCCACACCTTGCATGTATAAACATTGGACCATATACATCACTGTGTATGAGTCCCAAGAGCTCTGCTGCTCTTTCCCCATGCCCGGTGAACGGAGATTTTTTCATCTTTCCTTTGAGACAAGACTGACAAGTTTCATAAGATGAAAATTCAAACGTATTCAAGAGTCCATATTTATGCAACTTACTTAGTCTTTTCTCTCCGATATGATCAAGTCTACAATGCCACAAGTAGGATTCGTTCGTATCTGAACTCTTCCTCTTGCGTGTATTTTGTACATTGAGAACTATATTCTGATTTAGAACATAGATACCATTACACAATTTACCTTCTGCAACCAGTACCTTATCAAGGTAGATGTTCATGATATTTCTATCAAGAACAAAGTTATACCCATATTTATCAAGTAAAGAAACTGATATGATGTTGCAAAGCATGGAAGGCACATAATAGCAATTGTTCAAAATCATAGTATTGCCATTTGGCAATACTAGGTGATATTCACCGACGGCAGGAGCATTAACTTATGCTCCATTCCCCACTCTGAGGGACATATCACCAGGTCCAACTATTCTACTTTTTCTCAGTCCCTGCAATAAATTACAGATATGAGATCCTGATCCGGTATAGAGTACCTAGGAGGTAGGACTGACCGAAAAACCGTTCTCAATAACAAGAACACCTGAAGAAGAAGCAACAGTATGTTTCTTATTTGATATGTTTATTAAGGAATTCAAACTTTCCTCTTTCCCATGCCCATACTTAAGACTGTTATCGTAAGTTAGATCCGAACCAACGTTCCCTAGCCCCGAAAATGAATTCGGATTGGTCAAGCGATACATTTTATTATCATGATTAGGGTGTGAAATAGTTGCTACCTGGAGAGAGAGAGGGGAAACACTCAGCGTGCGCTCTTGCAAGATTAGATTGGTTATATTTATCTAACCAGGATGGCTCCCACTGTTTCCTCAAATTCTTCTTCAAACCCTAAAAGAAGAACTAGTCAGGATTAATTGCACGTCACAATACTTGCTTAACCTTTCAGCCAGGCCGGTATTGGTACTTCGATGGAGGTTTTCCAATGCTTTCGCGAAGTTCCTTAATTACATAACCTCTTTTCCCTGGAGGCGTAGCCCCGCTAACACCTTTCTAGACACCTACTTGGTTTATAGCATTGATTGTTAAGTGTGATAATCTCCCGAGAGTAATCCTACTCATCAGTGTGATCGAGATGCAACTATCATTGTATGATGCACTAGATGGAATCCACTCTAGTCACCACGCTCCAGAAGGTATGCTAAATCTGCAAGTTTCCTGTATATTTAAAACTCCCGATGTGGTTTCTGCCCCTAGGACCCAAGTGACCTTGACTAAAGATCAAAATGTCAAAGAGCCCTAGTCAAGTTCTACCCGTCATTATCTGGATTGCATTAGACCTACCAGTACGAGCCTTGACTAAAGATCAAAATGATCGCATTACTGTCCTAACCAATCGTATAAGCAACGGAAAAGCATTACATAGCTACCGAACACTATGCCTCAACTAAAGATCGAAATGCGTGGCATGAATACTAAGCAATACCAATCCGAAATGACAGAGGGCTACGACTGGGTTTTTAGCTAAAAACCCGTTAACGTAATGAACTTGATATTGTTGAAGGAACCTGAGTGGTTTTATAAATATATAGTGGCGAAAACCTTTGCTAAAGAGGTCACTCTCTGTGAAGGGATCTCGGCTCTTTCCTCATCGAATGAGGTGCTGGATATTCCAAACTGAATACCACTGTCCAAAGCAAAAATAATCGACTATAGTGAAGTTATTACCCTGACGCAAACTTTTGCTCAAGGGGTCACTCCCGGTGAAGGGATCTCGGCCCTTGCCTCATCGAATGAGGTGCTGGATATTCCAAACTGAATACCACGATGCAAAGCAAAAGAGGACGTCTATAATGTCAGTTTTTAAAGCTTGGTTCCAACAACATCTTTTAGGTTTATTATCTTACATTAATCAAAATTAATGCGGTCCCATCAATTTGTAACCTATCACACTAGAAAAGAACGAAAATAAAATGTACGTAAATGCCATCCGTATTCGCCACAGGGCCCCGTCATCACCCGTTAGGTTACTTAACTAACGACAGATTGGGGGCTGGACTAGCGCGGGTGCAAAACATATACAACATCTACTAGTATATATATAAGTATATATAACAATCATCCCAGGCATGATAATAAACAACATCACAGATAACAATACAGAATGGTGGATAATCTTGGAGCCCCGGGTTTCATTTGAGCTGCAAATAAAACCCGACGTTCCCGGTCGTGTGGATAGCCTGTGCAATGAAAACCTGTACCCCCTACGAGTGCGGTGAATAGCCCGCCAGTTCTAGAATGAATCCCCTTTCGTCTCAGCGCCTTGATATGTGGGCTTGTTGCCTTCTAGAACCCGGCTATTCGTGCACCCCACCGCGGGGTAATCCTAATACAGAAAATGAAAAAAAATATATACAAGCGGTGATATCGACCTCAATCCGGTCGTGCCCCAAAATAATATACAACCCGGCGAGGACGGCAGTCCACATGTCGGACGCTCGCCCCGCAATAACAAATGTACAAATAAATTATAAATTATATTTCTAACATTGCACCACATGCTATCCACCACGACAATCCAACCACAATGTCAGCACAATCACAGAAACATCGACGCGAATGTCACGTTCGCAAATTCGTCTAAAAGAACATATAGCAGATAGACGGATTTACCGATCAAAGTATTTTAAAATTACGATCGACTAAACTTTCCAAGTGGGCCCCAAGTATTAAACCAGCACTGTAACCAAACTGGGCCCAAAAACTAAATTATCCCAAAAACCACAATTCCAAAAATAAGAGGCCCGAATGAAATTTTGTTCACGTGGGCCCCAAAACGGCCGCAATAGGGGATTTCGCGGCGGTTCCGCGGTGGTTTAGAGGGCGCACGTGACAAATTTTCTTCTGTCTTCTTAAAAAAGCCTGCATGATTTTCTGAGAGCATAAAATTGATTTTTCGAGCACTTTTAAAATCGATAGAAAACCCATTAATGGAAATGCAGTTTTGAAAAATCCGGTCGATCGTTATTTTAAACACGTTAGAACTAGCTAGTGTAAGTTTTATGGGTGGCTCTGATACCATGAAGGGTTACCCTAGTGCCCCGGCCAACTTCCGTGGCCAAATGCGGAACAAAAATTTTCTTACGAACAAAAACTTGGCACTACAATAAAACTTAACCGGATCTTTCCATAAAACTAACTAGCTACACTAGGAGAGCTATCTATTATGATGGAAACCTCACCAAACGAACCAAGTCCTTCAGTCTTCTTTCTTCATCCTTAGCTCCTAGCAAGCGCCTTGAACATGCTGGAACTCCAAATCCGGCTCCATCAGTCCATCGGGATCGTGCTTGTTCTCCGGCCACCTTTTGTCGCAGATGATCCATCCGGGGAGTATGATCCATGGCTCTAGCTCCTAACTATGTAACTAAAGGAGCAACTAGAGAACTTGGTTTGCTAAACCAAGTAGTCTAGGATATAGTGAAGGGTGTCTTAGTGTTTAGCTATCTCTTTCTTGCCTCTTCACTTGATCCTCAACACATGAGAAGGTAGTGAAGAGGAAGAAGATGAAGGTGGAGGAAGCTAGAGAGGAAAGATAAGAGCAAGAGCAAAAGAGAGCTCAAGAAAAATAATGAAGCATATCATGAAAGAGAAAATACACAAATAGGTTTTGTGTATGATTTCTTTCATTAAAGAATTAGCAACCATGCTTCAATAGTAACTTCAAAATGAACTATAAATTCATTTGACTACTATTGAAGTATGGTCACTACCTTTCCTCCCTTACCTCTCACTTTACACCTCATTTCCATTTATGAAGTAAATGGAAAATCCAAAATGAGGTGGCCACCTTCTAGAAGGAAATCTGTAGTAAATACGGATTTCAGTCTACTGTACAAATATACCGGCAATCAGATAAAAATCTGAACGCCCAAAAGAGACAGAATAACACGAAGAACTGATACTAGAATATATATATCGAAATACATATACGTAAATTATTAAATCAATACCAGATTTAATAATCCGGCTCAAACCCGAGCCGGCTATTATTACAAACTGTTCGATCGAAAATCTGAGTACCGTGTAAATCAATCGATCGAACCCTGCACGTATCCAATACGGCTACTACATCGTTTTGCCTGGATCAGGGAAACCCTCTATGTGGGACTCTAAAGACTCGACAGTACTCTGGCAGCGTGTTTAACCGCAAGCACGTCAGCGACACTAGCTGTACGTAATGGCTTCCCAGATACCTGTGGAAAAGGAAGGCCGACGAGCAAGCTCGTCCGAACTCCTACTGAGCCTATCCGTGACAATATCCATACGGTCTGATATTTTCGTCAAAGAGTATCGCATACCGGGTCTAGGGGGTGATGAACGTTAGACCCTAACAACCTGATAAGTCGTGCCGATGTGGCTCAGGACCAATCCGTGAAACTACTGATCAACCTATCAGTAAATCTCAAGTGCATTGTCCAAGGTCTTATGGTCCTGACCAATCGAATCACAGTGCGATATTGACTCCTTATACCGGGAGAGACGAATCCCCGACAATCGCTCACTGCCTCCATGTGGCTCAGGACTGAACCCAACCAAAACCTATTTGCACGACTCGGTAGAGCCGTGGTAGGGTAGTGATCAAAGTTCAGTGGTAACTCACACAAGACAAATGCCGATCTCGGGTCCAAAGACTAACCTGTACACATGTCACCTGAGAACTTCCATCTAACGATAGGTATAGTACCACATGGAAGTTCTCCACGAGTCCGTCCAGTATACTCACACCCAGTGAGCACTTGTATACGATCTTAGGTGCATCAGACCAATGGCTGTAGGACCAACCATCCCCCCGATGGGGGTAGAAACGTACACACCAGTCTACTCTGGAGTATCAGTGGCCATTCTCGATACTCACGCGACTGGGGACCATTTAAGGATGTGCTTATGGACTACCCTGCTCCCACAAGTATGATCGCCATCACAACGCGGGCAGTCAAGCAAGATCCTGGGGGCTTTATCAATATGTAACCGCAATATGTAATAATGAGTATGACATATGCCATGTTAAGATAAAGACAAACCACAATAGTATACTACCGTATCGAGTCTTTATCAATATGTGCAAACAAGATATAACAACAATACAAATAAATACACATATCCCGATAAAGACAAGTCAAATAATATACTATAAAACTGAGCAAGATTGTTCTGTACATACGTATCCCTAGTATCCATATGTATACATATACAATACTGGCCTCTAGGACATATACATCCAACAATTTACTTGTGCCTTTTATGCTTATTTTGCACAGTGATTATTTATATTGCGTGTGATTTTAAGTCCACATTATGCGAAGAGCTAGCTCCCGCTTGGGGATGCCTTATTTCAAGTTATACATATATTGCTGTTTTGTACCCGTTTGGGGCCCGTATTTACAAAGGAGACTCTGCCGAAAATTTCGGAAAATGATGTTGCTTTTAAAAAGCTTGATGTGACTTAATTGATTAAAATCACATTCAAAAATTTGGTTTTCCTGCACTCTATTTGGTATGATTTCTGGTTTTTGGCTTACTTAGATTACGTACGCCTCGAGACGTTTCGTAATTTATGTGCCGGTCACATTCCGTACTTTTCGGGTCATGATAAAGTTGGTATCAGAGCGTTAGGTTTTACCTTTCTGAGTGTAAGATGACCCTCGGTCGATGGAGTAAGTAACTTAAGCAGTGTGACGTAGCGTGCGTATGTTCCGCGGCATACCTACGATATGATACTCCGCCTAAGTGACCTTAGGATATAATTGCTTGAAATTCCTTCTTAGATTCCTTATATCCTATGATGCTATTGCACTATTCTTATCCTGTTTCTTGTACAAGCCACTATGCCGCCGAAGGTTACGAGGGCTCAGAGGGCTGCCGCCAGAGATGAGATTCGAGCGGCCTCGTCTGGGACGAGGACTGCCCAGGACGGTACGCTCGCTGTACAGGAGCAGATTGATCCGCCTTTGATAGATCGTATCACTAGGCTAAAGGCAGATATGCAGGATTTGCGCCAGATGATGGGATCGTTGGTTGAGGCCAGTCGAGCGCAGCGACATGTGGTTGCCACTCCTGTTACCCAGTTATTCCTAGCTATCAGCACACAGCATTGTATCACGTATACAGCAGCAGTAGACGCAGCCCTACTAGATGAGGAGCGTCTTCTCGAGACTTTGGAAGTTTCGGAACCGAGGAGGACTCGTACAGGTGTATCAGCCCAGAGACAAATGTATAGACAACGCGACAGATTTCGTTCAGGTCGCGGGAGTAGTAAAGGCTTAGGACGAGGTCAGTGGTGTAGCTTCTACCCACAGGAGGGTCAGCAGTAATCGTCTGGATGTTTCCGGTGCGAGAGTCTCCATCACCTCGTTAGGAATTGTACCGTGGTACGCCAGAGAAGGGCAGCCATACCATATGTTACCTTACCACCTTCAGCTCAGGGAGAGTCGCCTTTTGCGCCTGTTGTAGATCCGTGTCAGACATACATTCAGAGAGGTCGTAGTCACGGAGGGTTTGTTCAGAGAGGACAGGGTGGCAGAGGAGGAGGATAGCCAGTTGCAGGTAGGGGGCATGCAAGAGCATTTGCTTCGACTAATCAGGACACACAGGAGTCCAATGCAGAGTTCTCAGGTACTATTTCTGTATGTTCTTTTGATGCACACGTTATGTTTAATCCGGGATCTATGCACTTGTATGTTTATACAAACTTCGTACCGAAGCTGGGCCGAGAGTCGTGTTTACAAGAACATCCGCTTGTCGTGACTACTCCTGTTGGCAAGTCACTTGTTGCGCGACACGTGTTTCGGTCATGTGCCAATCGGATAGGAGATAGAGATTCGTCCGTCGATTTGATCCTTCTAGATATGTTGGACTTTGACGTTCTCCTGGGTACAGACTGGTTAGCTACGTGCTATGTGTCTGTGGACTACCGCGAGGAGACAGTTAGGTTTTGTTTTCCTGGAGAGCCAGTTCTTGTTGTGCAGGGGGACCATAGTGCCGCCCCTCACAGTTTGATTTCAGCCTTTTTCGCTAGTCGGCATTCGAGGAGAGGATGTCGGGGATTGTTAGCTTCCATTCGTGATACTGGAGCCATAGTAGATTCGTTAGACCGGTTTCCTGTCGTGCGAGAGTTTCCAGACGTTGTTCCCGATAAGCTGGCAGAGCTTAGGGAGCTTAAGGATCAGCTGCAAGAGATGCTTGTTAGGGTACTTGTACGTCCAAGTGTTTCGCTTTAGGGAGCCCATATTCTGTTCGTCAAGCAGAAGGACGACAGTTGAGGTTGTGTATTGATTTTTCGTCAATTGAAATGAGTTACGGTGCGGAATAGGCACCCTTTACCTCATATTGAAGATTTGTTTGATCAGCTCCAGGGTGCGGGACATTTTTCTAAGTTTGATTTGAGATCAGGTCATCATCAGTTGCTGGTTCGGAATGATGACATTCCGAAGACTGCTTTTTCGTACACGCTACGGGCATTATGAATTTTTAGTGGTGTCGTTTGGACTCACCAATGCCCCAACAGCATTCATGGATGTGATGAACCAAATCTTTCAGGTCGTTCCTCGACCAGTTTATTATTGTGTCAAGTATGACATACTGGTTTATTTCCAAGAGTCGAGAGAAACATGAACTGCACTTGAGGATTTCTTTGCAGACATTGAGAGAGAACCAGCTGTTTGCTAAATTCTCGAAGTGTTCCTTCTTGCTTAATAGTATGGACTTCCTAGGTCATGTGGTTACGGGAGACGGTATTCGTATGGACCCAAGGAAGATCGAGGCCGTACAGTTTTGGCCTAGACCTGTATCAGTGATAGAGGTCCGCAGCTTTATGGGTTTAGCCGGTTTTTACCGCCGTTTCGTGCAGGACTTCTCGAGTATCGCTGCACCGCAGACCGTACTGACCAGGAAGGGGCTTACTTTTCTTTAGACTGAGGCATGCGGGCTGAGTTTTCAGCAGTTGAAGACTCGGTTGACGACTGCACCAGTTCTATCTTTGCCTTCTGGATCGGACGGCTTTGTCGTTTACTGTGATGTTTAACGAGTGGGGCTCGATTGTGTTTTGTTGCATGTAACATTTCAGAAAATATAAAATATTATTTTTGGAATTTAATATTAAAATAATATATTTCCCGAAAAACTGCCCGATTTGCGAAATTGGGGATTTTGAAAAAAGGTATAAATATATAACAATAATTGTGAAATAAATGGAAATTAAAATAATTTATTCATTTAATAATATATTTAAGGATTTGTCATTTTTAAAATTTTTTTTATGCAGTTTCGATAAAAACTTGATTAGTGCACTGCTATTCGCGATTAAGCCAAATCCGCGTTTCTACAGTTTTTCGTGGCCAGTGCACCATGTCATATTATGTTTTGATTACATGTTGTGTTTTTGTGTTATTTTGGGTATTTTGTGACTTGGGTTTTAAATAAAAAGAAATGGTTAAAAAGAGAAAGGGTAAAAGGGTAATATTGAGAGAGAGGGGGTGAGAATAAGAGAAGAGAGAGAGAGGGGCAGCCACAATACCTTCCCTATTATTTCTTTGCATCTCCTCCTTCCTGAATCTTCCCTCCACCTTCACCCCTAGAGATCATCTAAAAAGCTACATCAAAAGCCAAAACCCCTTTCATTAAAATTGATCCACTTTGGACCCTCTACACTTTAGACCCATCAATGTTTGATTTCGAAGACTTAGGACAACTAGGGTTTTTCTTGGGATGCCCAAATAAGGTCTAAATTCTTTCATCTAGTTTAATTTGAAGTCTAATAATACCCCATAGTAGTTTAGAGTTAAATGGGTATTGATTAGTGATGTTAGAAATTTGTAGTGAAGGGTTTGAGTGTTGTGTGGATTGGGTGATGCGTAGTGGCTGTTAACAAGCCTTTAGTGGTGTTTTACAGACCTAGAACAGGGTATGGAACCCAAAACACATATTTAGAAACCCCAACATCGGATAAATGTCTGAATTGTTTGGGTATTATGGAATCTGGAGTAACCCGGGGGCACTAAAAATAATTTAGCGAACACAGTGACACATGCAGGCACCCAGGAAGCTACCACAGAGACCCGAGACCCCAACTCCAACCCATGGCTGCACATTTAATCATTTTGGCCGCAATTTGTGGCCAGAGTAGGGTGCATTTGATCCATGTCGGTTCCAGGGCTTTATCTTCTGTAAATTAGACCCTCCATATGTGCAGAATTCACCAATTTAGCCTAGGGTAAAATCTGGGAGCACATTGCGGTGTTTTTGGCTATGTTTTACGTATTTTGGGATGCTTGGTTTTGATATAGGTATTTGCATTTTGTCGTGTGGCATTTGAACGTCAACGACTAGGGTTTTTAGTCGTGTTTTGAACGCGAAGCTATAAGTTTTAACATATGAGCGGAACTTGTGCCGTTTTGGTTTCCGACTTGATTTTTTATAAGCTTTTGGGATTGTGTTGTTATTGTTGGTACCTTCACGTGGATTCTGAGGCAACGGAGCGTGGCGTCATCGACTTCGGCAAGCGAAGATTAAGGAGAATAGATCTATATCCACGGGGGAAGTCGGGTGGATCGCGTTTAGCACCCACGCATAGTTTTGATGAAAAACTGATTTATAGAATATGGTTAAGGAAACCTAGATTAGGAAACTAGGGTTAGAATGAAGATAGCTATGAAACCATATTAGAAACTAGAGGCTAGTTAGAAGTGATATGTTACAACTATTATAGGATGACGGAATTTGAGGATGACGTTTGTCGATATAGCCGTTTAGGGTACTGTAGGACTAGATAGTCGATATAGATGTGTCATCCAAACCATACCTTTTTCTAAACCGAAGAATCGTATTTATCTTTTAAATATATACCTTGAAGGGTGTTACGGATTTTCAAATGATATCTTTTCCTTAAAAACACCGTAACCCCTATTTTAAAAACTACGATTCGCTTCTTTAAAAATCTGATTGTATGGTTAGGGTGTGTATGTTAGATTAGATACTTATACTTATAGTAGAGATAGAATGTTTATGTAAACTCGACTTTATGTGAGATATAAATGTAATGAAAAGAATATAAGAAGGATATGTTGATTTGATGATATGTTGGTATATGGATGCGAGTCGATTGAGATGATTTATACCCTGCTGGTCCCCTGATATGAGATTATTGTCGATGTGACCAGGGACATAGGTATATAGAGATGTTGATATATGTTGTGAATCGCGAGTGATAGCCGTACGGGACGTTAGGTCCGTACCCTCCTCGTCTTATAGGATGATAGGATCCCTGATAGCTTAATGCCGCTGTACGATGATTTTCCATACGTGATGAGTTTGACTTGAGGTTTGGTCCATACCCTTGACTAGAGGATGCCGTACGATGGATTATACCGTACGTGTTGTTGTGTGGCTAGATGCCGATTGATAGATTCACCGACTCGGTCATGTTAGATACGTATACCCGTCAGCATTTGCATATGATTTACCTTATGCTGCAGTCATGTTATTCGCATTGCATTACTTATACCTGTGATAGTACACCAACACCATTATCGATGATGCGTATGTTACACGTACAGAGATTGTAGTCTCACACACTTCATCATCGATAATTGCCATGTCACTACACAGTAGGATTGCTGCATCATGATATGACTCTTCGCATAACATACTTGCGCATATACACATTTGTATATCCATATTAGTGCACATATGCATTGATACATCCATACTTGCGCATATACACATTTGTATATCCATATTGGTGCACATATACATTGATACATCCATACTTGCGCATATACACATTTGTATATCCATATTGGTGTACATATACATTGGTACGTCCATACTTGCGCATATGCACATTGCATACCCATATTGGGGCATATACACATGGGTATCTCTATACTTGCGCATATATATATTGTACCTACATAGATAACTGGTTTTATTGGGAAATTGGGGACCGCACATTATATTTATAAAAAAAACTGGATCGATTTAAAAGAGCGGTTTTCCCCTAATATGTGCATATTACTGTTCCATGTTGCATGATATACAGATATGCTTAAATTTCTATCTTATGTCGCATACATCATGCTTTATGATTTTACGCATTGAGATATGCTATTTTCATGAGATTTCTGGATTTGAGAACCGTGCCTATTTCAAAAGAAAGTATGTATTGTTTTAAAAAAAACCGGTTTCTCTTGATATGATATTTCAGTGCGTCCACCATGCGTTTTCTCGGTTCTGAGACGTATGACATGTGAAACCCGATTCGAGGAGGCGGATGAGACCGATTGGGGGTACATCGTGGACCCGGTATGGTACCCCGGGGCAAGAAAGAGATGCTGTGTATACAGACGGTGAGCCTGGCAGAGGGACTACTACCTACCGGTGATTGGTTTGACTTGGCGGATATCCGGAGGATACCGACCGGAGACGAGAGATGATATGGGCCGATCCGGGCTGACGGAGCCCGTGGGCCGATCCGGACTGACGGAGCCCGAGATATGAGGATTTACGTGTCGATGCTGGACACGGGTTTCATGATGTTTTCGGGTGTCAATATTGGACACCTAGGTTCCATGATTTTGATGTGTCGCGAGGGACACCGTTGATTTATATCCTCATACTTACTTTCATACATACACTGATTATCTGGTTGGATGAGATCCACATGCATACATACATTGATTATGGTTCGATGAGATCCACATGCATACATACATTGATTATGGTTTGATGAGATCCACAATCATACATACACGGATTATCTGGTTGGACGAGATCCACATGCATACAGACACTGGTTATATTGATGGATTATATACGCTTACTTATAGCTATTGATTGGATTGTTGGCAAATATGATGACCCGGTCACCCTAGATATCATAGTATTACCTTTATGATATAGTTGACCTAGGAGTCATTGTTTATTCGATTTCTATCTGTTGATATTTTTCTACTCACGAGTTGGCAACTCACCCCCGTTGTGCCACAGTTCTTGCAGGTTGACCGCATGGATCCGTAGCGGCACCGCTGGCATATAGCTTCATTTGAGAGTTTTGCATTAGTAGGTGGGACATTTGTATCATACCCACTCTTGTATTTATATTTCATATTGTATCTATTCAACTCCATCAATCAAAATTAGTTATTTGTATAAGTAATGAGACTTAGTGAGGTTGTGGTTGCGAGACATAGAGCGAGGGGTTTTCCGCTACTTGTGGTTTTTTATGTCTTGCTTTTCTTTATCGTTGTGGTGAACTTCGCCGTTGGGCGTCGTATACTTATTTATTACTGTATTGCGTGGTTGTGATCCGCCGTTTGGCGAAGAGCTAGCTCTCGCTTGGGGATGCCTTTATCATTATCTTGTACATGTGGTTTTGGATCAAAATAAACGAAGGAGGTGCTGCCCAAATTTTTAAAAGACAAAACATGTTTTCAAACTAGTAAATTTCACTTGCATTTTCATGTTCCTTTTATATGCATTTAGAAAACTTGATTTCATTGTAATTTTATATCAAAACTTCACCTCCTTTATTTTCTTAAAAAGGGTTTAAATTTCTGGGTTTCAGCTTACTTGAATTACGTACGCCTTTAGACATTGCGTGATTTAAGTGCTGGTCATGAGCTAATATTTCGGGTCGTAACAAAGTTGGTATCAGAGCGCTAGGTTTAACCTTGATTCGAGTCTATGTTTGACTATGCGGAGTCTAGGACGGGTTTGTATTTCAGAACCTTAACCTTACGGAACTTAGACTTGAACGGGGGGGTATTAGACCCGAACTTTCGTTTCATAATCTGACCCTGATTTGATGGAGTAGGCAGCTTGAGTAGAGTAATGTACCGTACGTATGTTCTACGGCATATTTACGATATGATACTCAATATAAAGAACCTTAGGATGTACATATTTTGAGCTCTGTGATTCTCTTTGTACCCAAGGTTATACATCAATTTGAGATCCTTGATTCTATTTGTTTCCATGATCATACTCTCATTGATGTTGTTCCTTCTTATGATCATGTATCCATTCTGGGTCTGTCGTTTCCATTTATACCGTTGATCTTCCTTCATCGATACACGATTGAGGTTCCTGTCACCATGGTTTGAGCGTAGATTGAGCTGCTGCTAGTGATGCGGTAAGGGCGAGCTCGTCCGGTACGAGGGCTGACCATTGTGTTTCTGGTGACATGGGAACGTCTCGATGTAGTGTTCTTGTTGCGACCTCTTTAGAAGATGAGTGTTTGGTTTTACACCGGATGATCGGGCCATTGTTAGAGCTTCCAGTTGTGAGAGGACTGTTGATGTACAGCATACCTCAGAGATTTTGATGTCGCCTACCGTTCAGACATGTGACCCAGCTGTTGCTGAGATGATGGGATATCGCGTCCAGGGCTTACAAGCTGAGATCGCCGGAGCTTCCAGGCAGATTGCGACAGATTATAGCTAGTCTATCCCGAGTTGAGAGACGAAGGTAATTCATCAGATTGATGCGCCGACGCAGGCCCAGTTGAGTTAAAGATTTTCAGGGCGGAGAGTCTTACCCAGTTCTAGAACAGGCCGATCCAGAGATGACCGTCGATGTATCGCCTTTCGTGGAGGATTGAAGCATTGTTTAGCATGCGGACGACGGGTATTCACATGTTGTATAGGCGAAGCTAAAAAGTTCAAACGAGTGTTAGAAAACCATTTTTCCCAAGTTTAAAGTGTTCGGAGGAACATGGAAGTGGTTTTGTGGACCCTCTAGAAGAATGAAACACTAACTCGACATGATGACCATAAAACCGCTTTGAACATTAGAGTTTGCGGCAGTTTAGCAGTGCCATCAGTGAGGCTTGGGTTTGCCCTTCCACGGCTTGTCAAGAGGTATTGTGGTATGTACCAGATATTTTTAGACTGTGCTCAGGTGTTGAGCCTTCGGGAAATTTTGGGACCTCGATGACTCGATCGATAAGTTTAACGCCGTTCGGATACCATGTGATAGGAGAGCAATAAGCTGACCAGCTTCGGATAGAGGACCTCACCCAGATGTTTTGTGAGTTGATCGAGAACGGACGAGTATTGAGTATTCCTCTGATGGTTGGAACGAGCTCCTGAGGATGTGTTCGGCTAGTAATCTTCTACAGAGTGGCAAAGATACCGAGTTCTTGATTTCGAGTCCGCGTGAGAGACACCGGATTGACCGTGGCCGAGAACAGTTGTAGTGCGTAGATAGCATGACGTGACGTCAAGTGGACGATAATAAAGACAAGCGGAACCAGAGCTTCGTGCGAGATGCGGACGAGCTGTTGTTACTCCCCGTTGATGCCAGAGGATCTGATATGCATACAGAGGCATTAGGATGCGGCCAGTGCTCGAGAAAATGTTGTGCTGAGAATGCAGATGTCCAGAAAGCGAGGAAAGATTATGTAAGAGTACCAGCCTCCATACAGTTCAGCATAGACGAGATTGTAAGTGCACGGCGGCGCCCCGGCCAACTGAACGAGGCCAAAATGCGGAAACGATACTTTTCTTTTACCGCATTTTGAACCGGCACCACCGTGCACTAAAATCCTGGATCGGGCCATTAACCTACTCCTAGCTAACTAGAGAAGGGGTAGAGAGATATACCGAGCGATCCGTATCCTTCGGTCTTCTCGTCGTCGTCCCGATCTTCCCGCGGAATCTCCGGTCTTCATCTCCTCGTCGGAAGGGCACCACATCGCCGGGTTCTTTTACGGGCTCCCACCTCTGGACCGAGGCAACTCGGGCACGAAGTTGGCGAGTCGACGTGCCCAAGAATTGCTGTAGAATAGTGTGGAACTCTATGTCTTATGGGGTTGTAAGAAGTTGCCTTTTGGTGAAGGAAATGAACTATCAACTTTTTGGATGAACTAAGGGACTTTTAGTATGGAAATGAGACTCATTTTTCACCTTCCAAAAATTGGATAGCCCCCACCTCTCTTAGTGGCCGGCCATGTAAAATTGGAGAGGGAAAAAATCCAAGGGGGTGGATCAATAATGCAAGAGAGAATGATGAGAAGAAATGATCACCAACAAAATCCAACACTCCATCATCCATCATAACTCCAAAGGTCAAGCCATCATAACTCCAAAGAAAGTTAAGGGATGGTGGAACCATCATGAAACCATCACGATGCAACAAAATACAAAGACCACCCTCCACAATGCTAATTTGCACAATTTCAAATAAGCCCTCCTCCACCAATTTTCAGCCAAGGAAAGATACAAAGGAAAATGGCCGAAACGGAATGCAAACTGGCAACTTCAGAAAAACGATCCCCTAATAAATTACAGGAAAACCCCGCTACTGTATATACATACCCGCATTTGTATTCCGACCGAATACAAATGCAATGAGACAAATCTACACAGTACAATACTAGGATCCGGCTTAATCCAAAGCCCGCTACTATTAACCGTCCGATCATGATCCGTGCAATATCGCATGTACATGATCGAACCCTGCCATATCTCCATATGGCCTCTACAGCGTTTCGCCCGAAACTTGAGAAACAGTCTGTGGGGGACTCTAAAGACTCGTCAATACTTTGGCTGTGGATTTAAACACAAGCACGTCAAAGGTATTAGCCATACGTGACGGGCTACCAGGTATTGACCAAAAGGGATGTCGATGAGCGAACTCATCCTGACACCCTACTGAGCCTCTCAGTGACAATATCCGTACAGTCCGGTCCGTTCGTCTATGAGCATCGCATGGCGGGCCTAGGGGGTTGGTAAAAATCAGACCCCCAAAAGCGATACAAGTCGTGTCGGAGTGTAGCCCAGAACACCCTGAGATACTACTGGAATACCTACCAGTAAATCTCCTGCCTTGGCCAAGGACTTCGTGTATTGGCTCTCCTAGACACAGCGCGACCTCACCCACAATACCGGGAGAGACGAACCCCTGCAGATCCACTCACTGCCTCCATGTGGCTCGGGACTGTACCCAACTAAAACCTGTTTGCACGTCTCCTTTGAGCGTGGTAGGGTAGTAATAAAAGTACAGGGGGAACTCACACGAGGTAAATGACGATCTCAGGTCGATGAACTAACCTGTACACATGTCACCAGGGAACTGCTATCTGACGTCAGGTATAAGACCAACTAGCATGTTCCCGGCGAGTCCTGTCCTGTATACTCATAACCCAATGAGCACCTGTATACATCTTAGGTGAACCAACTGACACCAGTGGTTTGTGAGACCGGCCACCGCCCCTCGTCGGGGTCTCGACTGTACACACTAGTCTACTCTGGAGTATTGATGCCCTGTCTCGAAACTCCCACGACTAGGGACCTTTTAAGGATGTTCTTATAGACCCCAGCTCCCACGTATATGATCGCCCTCATACTGCTGACAGTCAAGCAAGAATCCTAGAGGCTCTATCAATGTGTAATAGTGACCTGTAAGGTCACCTGAAGCAGTACACGATGATAAAGGTAAACCAGATAGCATACTATCATCTTGAGTAAGACTGTCCTACCGGTATAGGTTCTCCCTCAATCATTGCAATCACGTGCCTGTGATCCAATAATTGATTCTGATGGCACTATCTCCAACAGAGATCAGAAGAGACCTTGAGCAGGATTCCTTCCAAGACACTTTGGCAATGAGATTTGCACCCAGGATCAATTGCGTCATGTGTATTCAGAGGACCAGAGGCCGACGCCAATGACGTGCTGCTTGCGAGTGGTCGTGATGATTGACCGAGAGATGACCAGAGAAGTGCCAGAACGGAATCGTTCCCGTTAGCACACCTGACCGGGCCGATGAGCCAATAGATTGCGAGATTGGTAATCCAAAGAGGAAAAAAATGAAGACCCGGAGATAGAGGACTCGAGACCGTGTGCGGGAAGCAAACGGATGTTCTTACTCTGCCAGTTTAGTCGCATCGATATTTTTCAACATTGTAGGAGGAGTATCTCAATGTCATTTATTGCGATTTGCATTTGTGATCCGAGTATCACGCTTATATCGCTTGGATTTGAGTTTTGATGATTGAGTTTCATGATATTTATTTCGTGCACCATTTGTTGCATCTACTGGGTATTTACATTTTGTGCATGGTTATTGCACTTAAGATATGTTTTTATACACCGTGTGTTGGTTTTTGATTCGTGCATATTTATTGCTCTTGATATCGGTTTTGTGCCTTGGCTGCACATGTTTATGATTTCGTGGATTTCATACTGTGATTTGATTTTGTGCGTGTGGTACGCACTCGATTTGATCTTGCACTCGGTATATCTTATATGTGCTTGCAGTGCATTGATACGTCTTTTGTGCACGCAGTTGAACGCGTTTACGATTTTATACCCCCTGGTACACTCTGTGTTGCTTTTATACGCATTTCAGTTATGTATTTGTATTTCATGCACTGGATGCACTGTATTTGTACTTCGTGCACTGGATGCACTGTATTAGTGTTTCGTCCACTAGATGCACTGTATTCGTGTTTCGTGCACTGGATGCACTGTATTGGTATTTCGTGCACTGGATGCACCAGATTTATATTTCGTGCGTTTGTCGCACGAGATTTATATTTCGTGCGTTTGTCGCACCAGATTTATATTTCGTGCGTTTGTCGCACCGGATTTATATTTCGGGTGTTTGTCGCACCGGATTTATATTTCATGCCTTTGTCGCACCAGATTTATATTTCGTACGTTTGTCGCACCAGATTTATATTTTGTGCATTTGCTGTACCAGATTCGTATTTCGTACATTAGTCACACTAGATTTTCATTTCTTGGATTTGTTGTACCAGAAGAGTATTTATGCGTTTGTCGCACTGGATTTATACTCCGTACCTTGGTTGCCCCCGATTTATGTCCTTGAGCATTCATTTTACCAGATTTGTATTTTCGTGTGCATTGGCACTAGCCGTTCGTTTTCTTGCTTGCTATTGCACTATATGCTTTTACGGACCCGACGTGTTTTGGTTGGATTTTTGCGCGTATTAAGCGCTTGATTTTGGATTTTTGTGCGCATCGGATGCACTTGAGTAAGATTTTACTCGTGCATGTTGAATGCTCTTGATTTAGATTTCTTTCATGCATGATGGATGCACTTAATTTGGATTTTTGCGTTGTTGGGCGCAAGATATGAGATGTGATTTTGTGCACACTAGATGCACTCGATTCGGGATTTTTCATTCTTGCATGTTAGTTGCACCGGATGCACTCTAGATGCACTAGATGATGTTGTCGTGCACACCCGTTGCACTGGACTAATGCTTTCGTGCACACCCATTGCACTTAGTTTTGCTTTTGTGCATGTTGTGGCACGTGTGTTTGGATTTGATTTCCGTGCGCACCAGACGCACGTGATGGTTAGATACGCCTTTTGAGGCTGATTTTTCTCTTAAGCACTTTGTTTCCATGATGGGCACTATATTATGAAGTAGCCAAACAGGACTGATCCGAGAACAGTACCTGAGTACTTTGCATGCATTAAAAGTTTCCCAAGAGATTTTTGAAAAAAGGAGCTATAGTCTTGCTATTTCCTATGTGTCCGTGAGCGACACAAACGTTTATAAAAGGAAAACCTTTTGGGATATTTTGAAATGGACGGGACGTACATCTTAGTAAAACATATAAGAAACTATAATTATTATTTTACAAATGAACGTCCGTCACTTATGCCATAAGTTGCGAATCACGCGGCGATTCATAAAAGATTTTGCATGTATTTTATTCAGAATTTGGAGATTTTTCAAGGATGCGTACTATATATGTATTATAGTATTTGATTAGTGCATACTGGATTTCAGTAGTGGATTTCGAGATCTGTACCTCTATTGTAACTCCGAGGATATGAGTGCAAATCCGATGATTTGCGTGACGCATGACGGAGTTCGGATTTTGAGTTTTGTATTCGTTTTCAGGCGCACGCGATACGCTGTGTTATTTATGCATTTTCCATGATTTCGGAGCCCCGTTTATTCGAGTTGGCTATTGAAATGTTTTAGAATTTGGGGGTTTAAATTTAAATTTAAATTCGGGGACCGAATTTATTTAAGGGGGAAGATTGTAACATTTTGGAAAATATAAAATATTATTTTATATATTTAGTATTAAAATAATATATTACCCGAAAAACTGCCTGATTTGCGAAATTGAGGTTTTCGAAAAAAGGTATAAATATATACCAATAATTGTGAAATAAATGAAATTAAAATGATTTATTCATTTAATAATATATTTAAGGATGTGGCATATTTAAATTTTTTTATGCAGTTTCGATAAAAATCCGATTAGAGCACTGCTAATCGCGATTAAGCCAAATCCGCGTTTCTACAATTTTTCGTGGGTAGTGCACCATGTCATATTATGTTTTGATTACATGTTGTGTTCTTGTGTTATTTTGGGTGTTTTGTGACTTGGGTTTTAAATAAAAAGAAAAGGTTAAAAAGAGAAAGGGTAAAACCGTAATATTGAGAGAGAGAGAAGGTGAGAATAAGAGAATAGAGAGAGAGGAGCAGCCACAATCCCTTCCCTATTATTTCTTTGCATCTCCTCCTTACTCAAGCTTCCCTCCACCTTCACCCCTAGAGATCATCTAAAAAGCTACATCAAAACCCTAAACCCCTTTCATTAAAATTGATCCCCTTTAGACCCTCTACACTTTGGACCCATCAATGTTTGATTTCGAAGACTTGGGATAACTAGGGTATTTCTTGGGTTGCCCAAATGAGGTATAAATTCTTCAATTTAGTTTAATTTGAAGTCTAATAAAACCCCATAGTAGTTTAGAGTTAAATGGGTATTGATTAGTGATGTTAGAAATTTGTAGTGAAGGGTTTGAGTGTTGTGTGGATTGGGTGGTGCCTAGTTGCTGTTAATAAGGCTTGAGTGGTGTTTTACAGACCTAGAACAGGGGATGGAACCCAAAATATGGATTTAGAAACCCCGACATCGGATAAATGTATGAATTATGAGGGTATTATGGAATCCGGAGTAACCCGGGGCCACTAAAAATAATTTAGCGAACACAGTGACATATGCAGGCACCCAGGAAGCTACCACAGAGACCCGAAACCCCAACTCCAACCCATGGACGCATATTTAATCATTCTGGCCGCAATTTGTGGCCAGAGTAGGGTGGATTTGATCCATATTGGTTCCATGGCTTTATCTTCAGTAAATTAGACCCTCCATATGTGCATAATTGACCAATTTGGCCTAGGGCAAAATCTTGGAGCACATTGGGATGATTTTTGGCTATGTTTTCCGTATTTTGGGATGCTTGGTTTTGATATTGAGATTTGTATTTGGTCGTGTGTCATTTTAACGTCAATGACTAGGGTTTTTAGTCGTGTTTTGCACGCGAAGCTATAGGTTTGAACATATAAGCGGAACTTGTGCCGTTTTGGTTTCCGACTTGATTTTTTTATAAGCTTTTGCGATTGTGTTGTTATTATAGGTACCTTCGCATGGATTCCGAGTCAACTGAACGTGGCGTCATCGACTTCGGCAAGCGAAGACTAAGGTGAGTGGATCTATATCCACGGGTGAAGTCGGGTGGATGGTGTATAGCACCCCCGCATAGTTTTGATGGAAAACTGATTTATAGAATATGGTTAAGGAAACCAAGATTAGGAAACTAGGGTTAGAACGAAGATATCTATGAAACCATATTAGAAACTAGAGGATAGTTAGAAGTGATATGTTATGACTAATATTGAATGACGGAATTTGACGATGACGTTTGTCGATATTGCCGTTTAGGGTACTGTAGGACTAGATAGTCGATGTAGATGTGTTATCTGAACCATACCTTTTTCTAAACCGAAGAATTGTATGTATATTTTAATTATATAACATGAGAGATGTTACGGATTTTCAAATGATATCTTTTCCTTAAAAACACCATTACCACTATTTTCAAAACTACGATTCGCTTTTTTAAAAATCTGATTGTATGGTTCGGGTGTGTATGTTAGATTAGATACTTATACTTATAGTAGAGATAGAATATTTATGTAAACTCGACTTGATGCGAGATATAAATGTGATGAAAAGAATATAAGATAGATATGATGATTTGATGTTATGTTGGTATACATATGCGAGTTGATTGAGATGATTTATACCCTGCCGGTCCCCTGATATGAGATTATTGCGAATGTGACCTGGGACATAGGTATATAGAGATGTTGATATATGTTTTGAATCGCAAGTGATAGTCGTACGAGACGTTTGGTCCGTACCCTCCTCGTCTTATAGGATGATAGGATCCCTGATAGCTTAATGCCGCTATACGATGATTTTTCGTACGTGATGTGTTTGACTTGAGGTTTGATCCATACCCTTGACTAGAGGATGCCGTACGATGGATTATACCCTACGTGATGTTGTGTGGATAGATGCCGATTGATAGATTCACCGACTCGGTCATGTTAGATACGTATACCCGTCAGCATTTGCATATGATTTACCTTTTGCTGCAGTCATGTTTTCGCATTGCATTACTTATACCTGTGATAGTACACCTGCACCATTATCGATGATGCGTATGTTACAGGTACACAGATTGTAGGCCCACACACTTCGTCATCGATAATTGCCATGTCACCACACAGTAGGATTGCTGCATTATGATATGACTCTTCGCATAAAATACTTGCGCGTATACACATTTGTATATCCATATTGGTGCACATATACATTGATACATCCATACTTGCGCATATACACATTTGTATATCCATATTGATGCACATGTACATTGATAAATCCATACTTGCGCATATACACATTTGTATATCCATATTGGTGCACATATATATTGGTGCATCCGTACTTGCGCATATGCACAATGCATACCCATATTGGGGCATATATGTAGGGTTCCTAGGCACTCTAGTGAGGTCTCACAAGGCATCGATCATGCCAATTTCAAAAATTCTAGTGCCGAGAAACTCTAATGTACGGATCGTTTGCTAGAAATCTAGGCGAAACAAAACTAGTTAACACTTAACTAATGAGAATACGGAATTACAACCTTTGTAGATCCGTTTGTCCACCTCCATAGCTCCGCAACGAAGTGCCTTCGCTGTCCAAAATCCATCCCGGGCTCTAGAGTCGGCTTCGTCGGAGAATGGGCAAGCTAGGTCGTCGATGTCCATGCCGAAGATGATCTACGTCGAGGCATCGCTAAATCAAGCTCCGACTTCACCAAGTCAAGAAACTTGTGAAGTAAACACACTCTACTACTTGGCAAGAGGTAGAGGATGAAGAAATAGGAAGTGGGTAAGCTTTATTTTTGGATTTCTCACTTGTTTCCATCAATCACCATTGATGGAGCTTGCTTTTTCTTCACTTGAAGAATGGAAGAAGAAGAAGAATATTATGATAAGTCTTGAATTAAAAATAGAAAATAAAACAATACTTATCATACTTTTAACTCTAGTTAAGTGTAGAGAATTAACTTAGGTTAGTTAAAATGGTTAGGGTTAAGTAAAGGACAAGAAAGAAGAGTTAGTCAAAGTTTCAAGAAACTTCAACTAAATCCAAAATATGCCACCATTTATCTTCCTTTTTCCTTTTTCCAAAAAGAATAAATAAGAAAGATAAATGAATAAATAAAAATCAAAACCCTAACCCATTTATTACCATGGTTCATTCTTTACACTTAACCAAGTTTGAGATGCATCATCAAACATGATACAAGCAAGTGCACAAAATCATATCGCATATGCAATGCGCACACCCGAGTGAGAAAATCCATTTTAAAGTGAACCGACACTAGTTAATGCAAAGTAATATATCAAATATACAATTATGCATTAAATCATTAAATCAACACTTGATTTAACGATCCGGTCATGTCGCACATAACCGACTGGTATCATCAGTAACAACTTATCTAATCAACATTTGATCCGATAACCCAGCTATATCGCATATAACCGATCAATGTCACATCGCGAGAATCGAATACAGTATCACATACCGTATTATTCTCGGTCCCGCACATATCTCATATGCGCTCCTATTTCGTTTCGCTTGAGCCAGGAAACCTCTGTGTAGGACTCTAAAGACTCGTCAATATGCCGGCAGCAGATGATGATCATATCAAACACCCACAAGCCGCAAGCGGTCTGCTAAACGTAACGGCCACCCGGGTATTGAGCGATCTGAAGATCGACGAGCAAGCCCGCTCACACTCAAGTGAATCCGACCAGTAACACTACCGTACAGTCCGGTCTGATCGTCTGATATGTAGCATATCTCGCCTAGGGGTGGTAAACGTCAGACCCCAATAGCTCGATAAGTCGTGTCGATATGAGGTCTATAACAATTCGAGAAACTACTGGTAACATTTACCAGTATATCTCAGCAACCCTGGCCAGGGATTTCCTGTTATAGCCAATCGAACACAGCGTAACATCAACCCCCTATACCGGGAGAGACGAATCCCCTCCTATCGCTCATTGCCTCCATGTGACTTGGGACTGTACCCAAAAACCACCGTTTTGCACGCCCTCTTGGACGTGGTAAGATGGAAATCAAAGCATAGTTGGAACCACACAAGACTCTATGACGATCTCGGGTCAACAGACTACTCTGTACCAGTGTCACCAGAGAACTGCCATCTGACGTGAGGTATAATACCATCTGGGAGTTCTCGGCGAGTCCGTCCAGTGTACCCAGTCTCTACTGAGCACCCGTATATCATCTCCGATGTCAAACACCAATGGATATGGGATCATCCATCGCCCATCTGTATGGGTCGAGAGGGTACACGCTAGTCTACTCTGGTATATCGATGCCCCGTCTCGATACACCCACGACTAGGGACTTTGAAGGATGTACTTATGGACTACCATGTCCCCATTAGTATGATCCGCATCATAGTCCAGGTAGTCAAGTACACATCCTAAGGGCTTTACCAACATGTAACAGAGAGACAATCAGTGTACACGTTAAGGTAAAGAGTAACCAGATAGCATACTATCATGTCGAGCAAGAAAGTCCTCCCTATATATGTCCCAGCATCCACTACAATATACATCTTATGTACAGTAATGGCCTCTAGGGCATACATATAACTAACAATCTCCCACTTGCACTAGGGCCATCTGTAGCAGTGGTTGTAGTATCTCATACTCAACCATCCCATAAAAGTCTCTCTCTGGGAATAGGCCTTCGTGAGTGGATCCGCTGCGTTATCCTCATAGTCTACTCTCCTTAACCTCGATCAGCCTGGAGATCAACCATCTCCATGATTAGGCGATACTGCCATAGAATAAGTCTGGATCACGATGGGACGGGCGTTCCTTGGCAAAAGCCACAACTCCATTGTCACACAATGGAAGGAACATAGTTCATCTCATGAACCATTATACATCCAAACAGCCTCTTTGGTAGCATCTTAAGTAGCGATATATCCTGCCTTTATCGTCTAGTATGTCACGGTATCTAGCTTGGAACTCTTCCAACATACCGTCCCTTTACTTAGGGTAAAGACAATGCCTGCGACTGACATTCAGTCGTCTTTATCACCCTGGAACACTTCCAGTGATTCTCCCCAGGATCACTTGATACCATCTCACTACAACTAGTGAGAATCCTAATATCCAATTAAATCTATCTCATAGATCCAAAACTCAGGATTAAGGAGGTATCACTTTGATCCTATATGGAGAATCATTATGATAAGCGGAGATTGATCGAGCGTAGCATAAGAAACTCCTTTCTTATCAAGAGTATGTCATCCACGTACTCTACGAGGATCACCACCATACTCCCTACTACCTTTTTGTTTATACAAGGTTCATCTACCATTTTGATGATGTCAACTTCTTTGACTACTTCATCAAAACAGATGTTCCATCTCCGCGATGCCTGCTTTATCCTATAAAGCATCTTGCACACGTTTCCGCTGCTCCCACTGTCTACGAGGCCCTCTGGCTGTGTACTTATAGACGCACTCTTCTAAAACATCATTTAGAAAAGCAGTCATGACACCCAACCACCAGATATCGTAGTCTTGGTATGTAGCCGTGGCAAGTAGGATCTGGATGGACTTAAGCATAGCTACTTGAAGAGGTTTCACCACTATCCACGCCTGGTTGATGATGAAACCTTTAACAAGTCTAGCTTTGAAAGTCTCAACCTTTCCATGTACACCAAGTAATCTTCTCAAGATATACTTGCTCCTGATGGGGATTTAACCCTTCAGATATAGCAACTAAAGTCCATACTTTGTTGGTGTATAAGGATTCCATCTCAGATCGCTAAGCATCAGCCATTCTTACAGAGTCTCACTCCTGATGGCCAGCTCGAAACTAGTTGGGTCATCATCTCATGATGCAATCCTCGCTCCCACTGTCATAGAGAAACCGAAGTATCTCTCAGGTGGGTGAGGAACCCTACTAGATCGGCGGAGAGGCTGAGGTTCGTTGGTATCTACTGAATCCTCTGGTTGTACCAAATCATCTGCTGTAGTTTGTATAGTTGGAACACTTCCAGTTCTACATAACTAACTTTGCCTCGAGCTTGTCCGGATTGTGCTTTTAGACATAGGCCGGTCAACCCCAAATCTTAACTAACTTAAGATATGGGCTCTTCCCTTTCCATATCTCATATGAAGTGGTAGGCACTGATTTGATTCAAACCCTATTCAATAGGTATGCAACTTCACAAGTGCATAACACCCAATAGGAAAAAGGTAACTGAGTAGTACTCATCATAGAGCACACCATATCAAATAGGGTGTATCTGCTCCGCCCCAATATACCATCGTGCTATGGTGTATATGGAGGAGTAATGCTGAGAGAGAATCTCATTCTCCTTTAGAATAGTCCAGGAATTCCATGCACAAGTATTCTCCTCCTTGATCACATCAAAGGACATAATACTTATACCCGTATTTTGGTTCTCTACTTCTAACTTATATTCTGTGAATATCTCAAAAAGTTCGGACTTGTGTTTCAACAGGAACATAGGTCTGAATCTAAAGAGATCATCAGAGAACGTAATGAAGTATAAAGAACCAATCCTGGTATGTGTAGACAGGAGACCTACATACATCAACATGTATCATCCCAAGAGTTCACCAACTCTTTCTCTGTTTCCAATAAACAGAGCTATGGTCATCTTATCTTTGTGACATGACTGGCGAGTTTCACAAGATGTAAATTCAAACAGATTTAAATATGCATCTAAATGTAACTCCAGCTAGTCAGGTCGTATTGATATGACCTAGTCTACAATACCTCAAGAAGGAATGGTTCAATTCTGAACTCTTCCTCTTGTGTGTGTTCTATATACCAAGAACTGTAGTTTGATTTAGAACATTAATGCTTTTAGATAACGTGCCTGAACCGATCAACTTTTGATATAGGAAATGTTCAAAACATTATCCAACAATACAAAATTTTATCGTTTCTTTACTAATAAAGAGACAGATATGATTTTGTATATCAGGTTCGGTATCTAATAACATCCGTTCAGAATCAATGTATTACTATACAGGGTGACAGTGACCAACAGACTTGGCTGCAACACTTGCCCCGTTTTCTGCCTCATGAAACTTATCACCCGTTCTCAGTTTTTCTACTCTTTTGTAGCCCTATGTAACATCTTACATATCTGGGATCCTGATCCAGTATCATATACCAAGGATGCGGAGGATACTGAGAAACAGTTCTGCATAATGAACACACCCGAAGATGATGCATTAACATGCACTTTCTTCATTTGGGCGGCACAGGAATCTTGGTATTCCCTAATTTCCTGCTCTGTCTTATAACAATTATAAGTTGGAGCGGGACCAACGTTCCCCAGCTCAGTATAACAAGCGGGTTCGGTCAATAATCCGTATTATTATCTTGATTAAGGCATGAACTGGTCGCTACCTGGAGAGAGAGAGAAGAAAACACTTTAGCGTATGCTCGTGCAAGATCAGATTGGTTATTATCTTATTTCTAATCAGGATGGCTCCCACTGCTTTTTATCAAATCTTCCTTCAAACCCTAAAAGGAAAGACTAGCCGGGATTAATTACACACTACAAGTTCGCCAATCTTTCAGCCAGGCCAGTGTCGGTACTTTGAGGGAGGTCCCCCGTGCTTTTGCACGAACCTAATTAATGTAAACCTCGTTTTCCCAGAGGCGTAACCCCGTTGACACCTTTCTAGACACCTACTTGATCGGCTAATTGTAATGTATAAAACTCTCCCAGGAGTAACTCTTAATCGCAGCGGGTATCGGGATCCAACTATCTCATAGAAGGTATGCAATCTCATTGCAAATTTCAACACTTGAAATTCCGATAATCTTTTGCCCCTAGCGTGCTATGACCTTGACGAAAGCCAACAAACCATAGCCCGCTAGTCAAGTTCAACCCGTACATTTCTTGATCGAATTAAACCCACCCGCACGACCCTTGACGAAAGCCAACAAAGCCGCACGACTACCCTAATCCAATCGCATCGTATGCTAGCAGATAAGAAGCATATAGCTACCGCACACTGCACCTTGATGAAAGCCAACAAATGCAGCACGAATACTATATACAACTTATCTGAAATGACGGAGGGCTACGACAGGTTTTTCTGAAAATCTATTGCGTAATGAACTTGATATCGTTATAGAATCAAATGATTTTAAAATGGAGTGCTTTTGAGGCTTTTCTAGTTTTGCTAAAGGAGTCACTCCCCGTGAAGGGATCGTCGGTCCTTTCCTCGTCGAATGAGGTGCAGGGTATATCATATATACCGCTATGCAAAGCAAAAACCCAAAAGCAGTCAAAAGCAAACCGAGTGTGTAGCATCTGCCAGTTATTGCTAAAGGAGTCACTCCCGGTGAAGGGATCTCGGTCCTTTCCTCATCGAATAAGGTGCGGGGTATATCATATATACCGCTGTGCAAAGCAAGAACTGTAGCTACCTGTTTTATTTTAAAATTCGATTCTACAACATCTTAGGTTTCTTATCTTTCATTAATCACATTAATGAAGTCCCATCATTAAATACCTAAACATCACAGATAGATATGACGTACACTTATGCCATCCGCATTCGCCTTGATGTCCCCTCGTGCACCGTTAGGTTAGGTAACTAACGGCAGAGCAGGGCAGGGCTAGCGCGGGTGTAAAACATAAGTAACGTCTATATAATATATCATATACTAAATCCATCACAGAATCGCATCACAGATATCGCAGCAGAATAATCATATGAAATATTGGATATACTAGGACGTCCGTGTTTTCAATACGAGCCAGTATAAAACACGGATTCCACGGTCGTAACGAATAGCCAATCCCACACCCCTAGACCCCTACGAGAGCGGCAAGCAACCCTACTAATTCTAGGGTTAGGAGACCCGGACTCGACTCCTCGAGTTGGTCTCCCACTGGACCCCAGAACCCGGTTACTTGTGCTCCCCTCCTTGGGTCTATCATAATGCGGAAAAGTAAATAATATACAAAGGGTGACATCTTCCGCTACCTGGAAGTGCCCCAAATAAAAGAATATTACATACAAGTTTTTACATGAATGAAAATGAAAAACACTCATCTCACATAAAAACCCCCCGGCTATTCGAATACGACGATCCAATATAACATATCCAGCAACACATAACATCACATGTCATCAACGTAAGTAAGTATGCATACCCTAATTGTCGTTGACGTATAGCAACGAAACCGGCGATATGAACATACTACACTTACGGTCACAGAAAAGAAAGTGTAAAACTACAACAGTTGGAATCCGCAACCACCTCAGACATCACATGCCTGACCAAATGAATTCTTTAGACATCGCATGCCTAACAATTATAAACCCCGCATTTTAGTCTCATTATCGAAAACACTTTTCAATATCGAGTCGGGCAATTCAACAAGATTCCCGATAGTCTGATCGAATACTCGTCGCAAACTTTAGTAGGCGGCCACACCCCCGATACCGTCGACGAAGTGCACCAAGGCGGAACACCGCTACCGCGAGCACCCGAACGGATGCTTTCGGCGACGGGGTTCTCCTACAGTCACTTGGTCGGGGCAATGGAGTGAGGCTGTCTATTAAGTTTACCCGGCGAGTATCCACGTACGCTACGTGATTGCGACGGACTTTTGATCACATCAAAATTCCGTGGCAACCGATCAAGTGAGACTAAACTGCTATGTTTATAACATTCATTCAGTTATCACATAACTTATTGTGAATTCCAATTATTGTATCCCATTCCAGATAAACAGAAAATGTTAAACTTTTCGATCGAACAATCAAACACCCAAGTTTTCCCGATACAGATCAACACATGAAATAAGTCTAACAACATTCAGTTCGTGCCTCAGTACCGACGGTCCAGCCGTAGAAGGGTCAAGCCAACGCCTCACATGTGGCATGCCGTACTGCCCCAAACCCGAAGGTTCAAAGGGCAGTTCAAGACGGTCACATAATCGAGTTAAGGTTTGTTGTCTTCTAGAGGGTCCATCGCGTTACTTGCACTACTTAGAACGTCGTTAAACTACGGAAAAATCCAACACTTGGAAATTTTCCGACAGGGGAAAAGTTGGGTATTTGTATCCGGTCGAACTTTTTAACATATTCTATAAATTATCCGGAAAAACCACAAAAGACGAAATTTGATAATCCGATCGAAATACCAAATCCCCAAAACAACCTGGAAAACTCATCTGTAAAATAAATATAAAAATATCCCAGGAAAGTCAGCACAGAAATCTGAGAATTACTGTGAAAACAGAATGCACAAAACGACAAAACCGGCCGCGCTTCCGCCGCATGAGCCAAGCTCGTGCCGCGGAAACGCGGTGGTAAAGTTGAATCAGGTCCTCGAAATTTACAGTAATTCTTAGAAAACCCTGCTTGATTTTCTGGATATTTTTAATCTTGAAAAATCCACAATTTTAAAATCTGGACAGAGAGCATGTTAGGTTTGGGTTTTCGGGTTCGTTCGGACTTCAATTTCCGTCTGGACTTCGCCTAAGGCTCTAGCTAGGCTCTGATACCACTGTAGGGTTCCTAGGCACTCTAGTGAGGTCTCACAAGGCATCGATCATGCCAATTTCAAAAATTCTAGTGCCGAGAAACTCTAATGTACGGATCGTTTGCTAGAAATCTAGGCGAAACAAAACTAGTTAACACTTAACTAATGAGAATACGGAATTACAACCTTTGTAGATCCGTTTGTCCACCTCCATAGCTCCGCAACGAAGTGCCTTCGCTGTCCAAAATCCATCCCGGGCTCTAGAGTCGGCTTCGTCGGAGAATGGGCAAGCTAGGTCGTCGATGTCTATGCCGAAGATGATCTACGTCGAGGCATCGCTAAATCAAGCTCCGACTTCACCAAGTCAAGAAACTTGTGAAGTAAACACACTCTACTACTTGGAAAGAGGTAGAGGATGAAGAAATAGGAAGTGGGTAAGCTTTAGTTTTGGATTTCTCACTTGTTTCCATCAATCACCATTGATGGAGCTTGCTTTTTCTTCACTTGAAGAATGGAAGAAGAAGAAGAATATTATGATAAGTCTTGAATTAAAAATAGAAAATAAAACAATACTTATCATACTTTTAACTCTAGTTAAGTGTAGAGAATTAACTTAGGTTAGTTAAAATGGTTAGGGTTAAGTAAAGGACAAGAAAGAAGACTTAGTCAAAGTTTCAAGAAACTTCAACTAAATCCAAAATATGCCACCATTTATCTTCCTTTTTCCTTTTTCCAAAAAGAATAAATAAGAAAGATAAATGAATAAATAAAAATCAAAACCCTAACCCATTTATTACCATGGTTCATTCTTTACACTTAACCAAGTTTGAGATGCATCATCAAACATGATACAAGCAAGTGCACAAAATCATATCGCATATGCAATGCGCACACCCGAGTGAGAAAATCCATTTTAAAGTGAACCGACACTAGTTAATGCAAAGTAATATATCAAATATACAATTATGCATTAAATCATTAAATCAACACTTGATTTAACGATCCGGTCATGTCCCACATAACCGACTGGTATCATCAGTAACAACTTATCGAATCAACATTTGATCCGATAACCCAGCTATATCGCATATAACCGATCAATGTCACATCGCGAGAATCGAATACAGTATCACATACCGTATTATTCTCGGTCCCGCACATATCTCATATGCGCTCCTATTTCGTTTCGCTTGAGCCAGGAAACCTCTGTGTAGGACTCTAAAGACTCGTCAATACGCCGGCAGCAGATGATGATCATATCAAACACCCACAAGCCGCAAGCGGTCTGCTAAACGTAACGGCCACCCGGGTATTGAGCGATCTGAAGATCGACGAGCAAGCCCGCTCACACTCAAGTGGATCCGACCAGTAACACTACCGTACAGTCCGGTCTGATCGTCTGATATGTCGCATATCTCGCCTAGGGGTGGTAAACGTCAGACCCCAATAGCTCGATAAGTCGTGTCGATATGAGGTCTATAACAATTCGAGAAACTACTGGTAACACTTACCAGTATATCTCAGCAACCCTGGCCAGGGATTTCCTGTTATAGCCAATCGAACACAGCGTAACATCAACCCCCTATACCGGGAGAGACGAATCCCCTCCTATCGCTCATTGCCTCAATGTGACTCGGGACTGTACCCAAAAACCACCGTTTTACACGCCCTCTTAGACGTGGTAAGATGGAAATCAAAGCACAGTGGGAACCACACAAGACTCTATGACGATCTCGGGTCAACAGACTACTCTGTACCAGTGTCACCAGAGAACTGCCATCTGACGTGAGGTATAATACCATCTGGGAGTTCTCGGCGAGTCCGTCCAGTGTACCCAGTCTCTACTGAGCACCCGTATATCATCTCCGATGTCAAACACCAATGGATATGGGATCATCCATCGCCCATCTGTATGGGTCGAGAGGGTACACGCTAGTCTACTCTGGTATATCGATGCCCCGTCTCGATACACCCACGACTAGGGACTTTGAAGGATGTACTTATAGACTACCATGTCCCCATTATTATGATCCGCATCATAGTCCAGGTAGTCAAGTACACATCCTAAGGGCTTTACCAACATGTAACAGAGAGACAATCAGTGTACACGTTAAGGTAAAGAGTAACCAGATAGCATACTATCATGTCGAGCAAGAAAGTCCTCCCTATATATGTCCCAGCATCCACTACAATATACATCCTATGTACAGTAATGGCCTCTAGGGCATACATATAACTAACAATATACACATGGGTACCTCTATACTTGCGCATATATATATTGTACCTACATAGATAACTGGTTTTATTGGGAAATTGGGGACCGCACGTTATATTTTAAAAAAAACTGGATACATTTAAAAAAGCGGTTTTCCCCTAATATGTGCATATTACTGTTCCATGTTGCATGATATACGGATATGCTTACATTTCTATCATATGTCGCCTAAATCAGGCTTTATGATTTTACGCATTGAGATATGCTATTTTCATGAGATTTCTGGATTTGAGAACCGTGGCTATTTCAAAAGAAAGTACGAACTGTTTTAAAAAAACCCGGTTTCTCTTGATATGATATTTCAGTGCGTTCACCATGCGTTTTCTCGGTTCTGAGACGTATGACATGTGAAACCCGATTCAAGGAGGCGGATGAGACCGATTGCGGGTACATGGTGGACCCGGTTTGGTCCCCCGGGGCAAGAAAGGGATGCTGTGTATACAGACGGTAAGCCTGGCATTGGGACTATTACTTACCGGTGATTGGTTTGTCCTGGCGAATATCTGGAGGATACCGACCGGAGTTGAGAGATGATATGTGCCGATCCGGACTGACGGAGCCCATGGGCCGATCCGGACTGACGGAGCCCGAGATATGAGGATTTATATGTCGATGTTGGACACGGGTTTCATGATGTTTTCGGGTGTCGATATTGGACACCCTGGTTCCATGATTTTAATGTGTCGCGAGGGACACCGTTGATTTATATCCTCATACTTACTTGCATACATACACCGATTATCTGGTTGGACGAGATCCACATGCATACATACATTGATTATGGTTGGGTGATATCCACATGCATACATACATTGATTATGGTTTGATGAGATCCATATGCATACATACACTGATTATCTGGTTGGACGAGATCCACGTACATACAGACAATGGTTATATTGAAGGATTATATCCGCATACTTATAGGTATTGATTACATTGTGGGCACATATGATGATCCGGTCACCCTAGATATCATTGTATTATATTTATGATATAGTTGACCTAGGAGTCATTTTTTATTCGATTTCTATCTGTTGATATTTTTCTACCCACGAGTTGACAACTCACCCCCGTTGTGCTACAGTTCTTGCAGGTTGACCGCATGGATCCGTAGCGGCACCGCAGGCACATAGCTTCATTTGGGTGTTTTGCATTGGTAGGTGGGACATTTGTATCATACCCACTCTTGTATTTATATTTCATATTGTATCTAGTCAACTCCAGCAATCAAAATTAGTTTTTTGTATAAGTAATGACACTTAGTGAGGTTGTTGTTGCGAGACTTAGAGCGAGGGGTTTTCCGCTACTTGTGGTTTTTTATGCCTTGCTTTTCTTTATCGTTGTGGTGAACTTCGCCGTTGGGCGTCGTATACTTAATTATTACTGTATTGCATGGTTGTGATCCACCGTTTGGCTAAGAGCTAGCTCCCGCTTGGGGATGCATTTATCATTATCTTGTACATGTAGTTTTGGATCAAAATATACGAAGGAGGTGCTGCCCAAATTTTTAAAAGACAAAAGATGTTTTCAAACTAGTAAATTTCACTTGCATTTTCACGTTCCTTTTATATGAATTTAGAAAACTTGATTTCATTATACTTTTATTTCAAAACTTCACCTCCTTTATTTTCTTTAAAAGCGTTTAGATTTCTGGGTGTCAGATTACTTGAATTACGCTACGCCTTTAGACCTTGCGTGATTTAAGTGCTGGTCACGAGATAATATTTTGGGTCGTGACATTGCAGCATGATAAAGTTATCGCTATGCTTTCCGACAGTTTAAGAAGCACGAGCAGGATTATCCCACTCATGATATGGAGATGGCCGTTGTGGTCTTGCGCTGAGGATTTGGAGACACTACTTGTATAGAGAGTCGTGTCAGATTTCCACAGACCACCAGAGTTTAATGTACATCTTCCTGGAGCGGGATCTGATTTTGAGACAGCGCCGTTGGATGGAGCTTATGAAGGATTGCGATTATGAGATCCTTTATCACCCGGGCAAGGCGAATGTGGTAGCTTATGTTTTGAGTCATAGGCCCGGGAGTAACCTATTCCAGTTGAGCGCAGTTCAGAGACAGTCTTCTGCAGATTTGCAGTTCTTATGCGACAGCTGAGTACAGTTTATGTTCACCTCCACTAATGGACAGCTTGCTCATGTCCGCGCCCGTCCACTTCTACTTAATCATTTTTGTGAGGCACAGCCCATCGATGCCCGGTTGTCTAAGATTCCTTGTCTGAGATTCTTGAGCATGTTCGGCAGGGAAAAGATTCAGAGTTCTGATTGATGACCAGGGTGTGCTACCTTTAGGGACTCATTTGTGTGTACCTGATACCGATGAGTAGAGACACGAGATCCTAGAGCAGGCACGTCAGTCAGCTTTTAGTGTTCACCCAAGTCCCACTAAGTGGTAACGTGACTTGAGAGATAGTTACGGGTAGGCAGGGATGAAGAGTGACGTTTCAGATTTCGTTTTGAGGTGCCTGACTTGTCAGCGAGATAAGGCTGAGCATTTGAGATCGGCAGGAGAGTTGCAACTTTTGACCGTTCCGGAGTGGGAATAGGAGAAAATCTCCATGGATTTCGTTGTGGGTCTACCTAGGTTTAGTTAAGGGTATGACCCCGTTTGGGTGATTGTTGTCCAATTAACGAAAGCGGATCACTTCCTTCCACTGGAGACCACTTTCGGTTATGCTCAGTATACTCAATTATATAGTGATGAGTTTGTGCGTTTGCATGGAGTTCCTTCATGCATTGTATCAAATAGAGGCACCCAGTTCACCAGCCGTCTTTGGCAAAAGCATCAGGTAGCCTTGGGTACCTGTTCGAGTTTTAGCACCATTGTCCATCCTTAGACCGATGGTCAGTCAGAGCGGACTATAGAGACTCTGGAGGTTATATTTCGCACGTGCGTACTAAATTTGTTGGCAGTTGGGATAGTCACTTGCCATTGATAGAAGTTCTCCTACAATAACAGTTATCAGGAGACGATTCAGATGGCACTTTTTGAGGTTTTGTATGGTAGATAGTGTCGATCACCAGTCTATTAGACCGAACTCAGCGAGAGCGGGATTTTTGGACCCCAGCTTGTTCAAGAGACTACGGAGAAGATCCTGTTTATTCTTTACAGGATGAGAGTAGCCCACTGCAGACAGAAGTCTTATGCCGACCGTCGTCGTCACAGGCTTGAGTCCACAGTGGGGGATCATGTATTCCTACGGACTTCCTCGATGAAGGGCGTAATGAGTGTTCTGAAGAAGGGAAACTTAGTCCCAGAATTGTTGGTCCTTTTGAGATTCTTGAGCAAGTCGGTACCGTTGCCTATCGTTTGGCTCTTCCGCCCAGTTTTCCTGAGGTTCACCCCGTATTCCACGTATCATTGCTCCGGAAGTACCTTCATGACCCTTCTCATGTGATTCAGCACCCGGCGATCCAGCTAAAGAACAACATTTCCTTTACAGAGCAGCCAGAGGTCATTCTGGATCGGCAGGTGAAGAAATTAAGATCAAGGGTTATACCGTCCGTAAAGGTCCTTTGGCGTGCCCCGAGCAGTGAGGAGGTCACCTGGGAGACCGAGGACGGGATGAGGAAGAAATATCCCCATCTCTTCGAAGGTACGTGCAGCTAGATTTTTAAATTCGGAGACCGAATTTCTTTAAGGGGGAAGATTGTAACGCCTTGAAAATTCGTTTAGGTTATTTTCACGTTAATGAGCGATAATGCGTGTTTTCATAAAACTTCATTAATAGTTATTTCCACATAGACTGGAATAAATCTATTTTTAATAGTGAAAATATATAATTATTTATATATTTGTGTTTTATTAATTATCATTTAATTTATTGTTCACTTAATTATGAATTTGCTTAACTATTATTTTCTAAGCAAAATTTTAGTTAGCATGCACAACCCTATATTTACTGTAGGTTAATAATGTAACATATATTCCATTTTTATTCCTTCTTGATTCTCTATTCCTTTTTTTTTAAAAAACCAAAACAATAAATAAAATAGAAAATAATTGGAAAAGGAGAGGCATGGAGCAATAAATGAGCATGGGAACCTTGACTTTTGCACTCTCCCCCTCACTCTCTCTCTCCCTCTCAGCAACAGCAGCAGCTCCAGCAGCCCCTCCCCTTTCCTCTTCTTCTTTTCATTCATTCAATCTCTAACCTCCATCAATAATCCATCTTTCTTCACAAAACCTTTTGCTAAACACCCCAAAACACTTCCTTGTTGGTTCTTGAGGTAAGGTCAGCAAGTTTGAACCCTCCTAGGACCAACTTGAGGTATAAAGCTTACCCTAATTAACTCTTTTCTAAACTTATAGTTTATTTAGCTTAAATTAGTGTTTATGTGGGGTTTTGTGCTAATTATGTGGTTTAAGTGGAGATTTAGTTAAGTTAGGATTTTTATGGCTCGATTAGCTTAATTAAGTGTTGTTTGTGTCGTTTAATCCAAGTCTTTTCACCAGATTGCACTAAAACACCATATTATATTAAATTAGTGTTAATTAGTGTTTTAGTTAAGAAATGTGCAAGTTTTGTGATCTTCTTTTAAACCGGATGCTTCAGGCAAAATTTGCAATTACTGGAGCTTAATTACTGGGCTAGGACCACACACCCGAGACACGAGACCCCAACTCACCTAAGTGGCCGCAAATTGAAGGGTTCTGGCCGCATTTTGTGGCTCGAAGGTGGACCTAGGTGTTGGGGGTTCTTCTATAGGTGTCTGCTGCATTTTGTAGGTCTTTGGTACATGCAACTTTTCATGTTTCGACTCGAATAAAAATCTTGGACCATATACCTTTTTTTTAGTACTTTTAGACTTGCGCGACACGCACGTTATGAGTTTTGGTTTGGTGTTTGCTGTGTATCACATCATGTCGGGGTGGTTTCAGACATTAGCACACACGTTTTGGTGTTTCGAGTGCACACGCGTTAGCTTGCGACGCTAGATTCTCCTATGGTCTTGATATCGCATTTTTGAAGGATATTACCCTTATGTGTGTTGCTTTGTGTAATTCTAGGATCGGTTGCGGAGACATCAGAAGCGGTGCGGAAAGGGAAGGCGGTGATTGGATCAGACTAGCGGAGGCGTTCCGTGAGTAGATGCACACATCTACGGGGGAAATCGTTCGGATGGCGGAAGACACCCAATAGTTAGAATTTCGTTTAGTACTTACACTTATGCGTAGTTCCTAGTTATTCATCCTGTTGCATTGCATCATTTATCATATATATATATATATATATACTGTGATAGACCTCCTAGGACACTCGCACCATTACCATTGGTTTATGCTGCACGAGCACCATTCATGTGGACACACACGTCTTGGTAATTGCTATGCCACAAACACTTTATAACTTGTTAAATCCGAATCTTATATCTTGCACCAATTATTTTTAATAAACCTGCATTTGATATATTTAATTCATCAAGATAGATATATAGGATTTCTAGTCATTTGCACATATCTTATTGCATCATTGTTCATGCGTAGTTTTCTAGTTCCGCATCTCATTGCATATTATTGCTATTATAGACATTCATAAATTCCTACATGTTCATGTATTATGATTCCTCTCGAGAATTTATGTATTTATAAGATTTATGGATTTGGAAAAACCGCAAGAATTTAAGAACGTATTACTTTTTTTTTTAAATTTAATTTGCGGTTTTCTCATGATATGATGTATATATATCGTCCACCATAAGATTTCTCGGTGCTTGAGCGGTAACATACACCCGATTCGAGGTGGAAGAGGAACTTTCTGTGGGTGCATGGTGGACCCGCTGCGGTACCCCGGGGCAAGATGGTCATAGATGATGGCGTTGAGCCCGGCAGAGGAGCACTACCGACCGATTATTTGTGACGCGGCGGATATTCCGAGGATACTGACGTAGTCTTGAGTTTTGATGCTATGGGCCAGTCCAGATTTGTCGGAGCCCTAGATCAGATATTTTGGCTCTGTCCGGATTGCCGGAACCCTGGATAATTGAGATATTCAAATTTAGTGTCGATGCTTGACACAGATTTTTATTGATTTCATTGATGAAACTACAGCTTAATTCCAGATGTTTAGTAAGATAAGAATACAGATTTCCCATGTTAATTATATTCGAATCTCGTGTTATTTATTGCATTCATGTTGCATACATAGTATTACATCGCATCATATTAGTATATGTAGGTTGTGACATCATTGTGTACATGCTTACGATAGCCTTATTAGATGTTACTTATTACTCACGAGTTGGCAACTCACCCCCGTCGTGCCATAGAGCTTTGCAGGTCTGATCCGTCAGCACAGTAGCGGCGGGCGCACCTCCTCTTTTGCTCATTTTGCTTGACTCGCAGCATCGTTTGTAGGTGGGTTGAGGGGTTATTTTGTTTCCACCATGTATCAGTATTGTATCTAGTGTACTCCATCAACCGCATCTACTATTTGTATTATTCTATTTGTGACCTGGAGACGAGATAGTGAGATTTGTGTACATATATGTTGTTTCTCTGGGGTCGAGCTCACTTGAGCCGACATGATGCTTATTTACTTGTGCCTTTTATGCTTATTTTGCACAGTGATGATTTATATTGCATGTGACTTTGAGTCCACCTTGGGCGAAGAGCTAGCTCCCACTAGGGGATGCATTATTTCATGTTATACATATATTGTTGTTTTGTACCCATTTGGGGCCAGTATTTACAAAGGAGACTCTGCCGAAAATTTTGGAAAATGATGTTGCTTTTAAAAAGCTTGATGTGACTTAATTGATTAAAATCGCTTCCAAAAATTTGGTTTTCCTGCACTCTATTGCTCTATTTGGTTTTGATTTCTGGGTCTTGGCTTACTTAGATTACGTACGCCTCGAGACGTTTCGTAATTTAAGTCCCAGTAACGTTCCGTACTTTTCGGGTCGTGACATATTGTAAGTTAAGGTTTCTTTTCTCATTTCCTTTGCCCGATATTTTCTTTTTGAACTCCGTCCAAACCTTACGCAAGCGCTCCGTTAGGCACCCTACACTACCAAAGTATCGGAGATCCCTAACCGTGACCGGTTGCGTTCAGTTTGGCCTGAGGCGAAAGTCATGAGACAAGAACGGACGGACAAGGGTCAATAAGCCAGATTTCACTAATACCGTGCTTAAGCACTATAATCCACGTTGTTGCCGATTACTCTAGCTTCAATGATTAAGTTCGGCACAAAGGAATGAGTACGGACTTCACTAACTTACACTAACCTATCTAATCCTAACAACTTATGCTTTGCATATATACACTTAGGTTAGAATCGAACCATTCCGAACCTTGCATTAACTCGTCAAAAAAAGAACGTAAAACGCACCGTCTCCCTGCGGACGACCCGTGCTCATCACGGCTAGCTACACGCGACGCCGTCCTTGATCGCAGATAACTTTAGAACTTTAAAATACGGTGCGTGGAAACGCGAACCGATCAGTAATATATAAACTAGTATGATACAATAATGGCCACTAGTGTATATATCACTACCACTTCGAAGATCGAATCGCGCTTGAAACGTCGGCCTCCTCGTGTCGAAGATGATCCACCCGAGAGAATGTGGTTCAAGCTCCAACCTATAAACCGAGGTAACCTAAAGTGCCTAGCTCGGTAAACTAGGTAGCTTAGGAGATGTAAAGTGTTTAATGGAGTATTTTATCTCATATAACCCTATGGCTCACAACACATGTGAAGGTTAGGGTTTTGAGGAAGAAGGACGAGAAAATGGAGAGAGAAAAGAAATGAGCAAATGAACTTGTGTTTTCGGCAAGTGAAGAATGGCTCATTATTTTCACTCATGAAGCATGGATTATTTTCATATAGAAAATAACAACCATGCTTCAATAGTAACCCCAAACCAATAAAGAATGTAATGAGCCATGCTTCACTCCATGCCATAAAAATCTCCATTTTCCACCTCATTAATCTATTTCCAAAATGATAAATCCAAATAATAAGGTGTCCCTTTCGAGAAGCATCTCTTATGAAATTACAAGAATGCCCTCACCGTATATACATACCCGTATTCGTATTCCGAAAAATATGAAAACAATGAGATGATAACAATCCAATAATATAATACTAGAATCCGGCTTAAACCAAAGCCTACTAGTATTATCCGTCCGAACAACATCCGTGCAACTAGTACACGTATATGATCGGAACCCTGCACGTAAAACCATACGGCCTCTACATCGTCTCGCCCGAACAAGGTAAACCCACTGTGTGGGACTCTGAAGACTCAACAGTACGCTGGCAGTTAGTTTAACCACAAGTCTGTCAGTGGCACTAGCTGTACGTAATGACTACCCAGGTATCTATCGACAAGGCAAACTCATCCGAACTCATACTGAGCCTATCTGTGACAATCTCCTTATAGTCCGGTCTGTTCTTCTAAGATACTCGCATATCGGGCCCAGGGGGATGGTAACCGTCAGACCCCTAATAGCGCAATAAGTCATGCCGGGGTAGAGCCCAATACACCCTGAGAAACTACTGGAGTACCTACCAGTAAATCTCGCTTGCCCTGGCCGAGGACTTTGTGTAATGGCTTTCCGAACACAGTGCGATATCAACCCCCAATTCCGGGAGAGGCGAATTCTATCTAACCACTACTGCCTCCCAGTGCTTCGGGACAGCACCCAACCACTACCTGTTTGCACGACTCATCTGAGCCTTGGTAGGGTAGTGTTCTAAGTACAGTGCGAACACACTCGAGACAAATAGTGATGTCAAATCAACGGACTAACATGTACTCATGTCACCCAGGAACTGCTACCTGACGATAGGTATAATACCAACAAGCAGTTCCCCGCGAGTCCGTCCAGTGTAACTCATAACCCAATGAGCACCTGTATACTATCTCCGCTACGACATACTAATGGCTGTATGATAGGCCATCTCCTCTGCTTGGAGGAGAAGCGTATACACTAGTCTACTCTGGAGTATCGATGCCCTATCTCGATAATCTTATGACTAGGGACCAGTATAAGGATGTGCTTATAGACTAACGAGCCCCCACTAGTGTGACCGCCATCACAAGGCTGGTAGTCAAGTAAAGATCCTAAGGACTCTATCAATATGTATTTGCAATATTCTAAAAGAAACATATACACATATTGAGATAGAATCAAACCAAGTAGCATACTACCATATTGAGAAAGACTGTTATTATATCTGTGTATATCCCAAGCTTCCAAAATGGAATATACAATCCAGTACTATACAATAATGGTCTCTAGGGCATATATCACTAACAGCAGGTACACATACTCGCCGGCTCACACACACATCATCGGTAATTACTATGCCACGCACAAATTAGAAACCGTTATATCGCTGTATTGTTCTCTAAATTGTAGAATTACAGTTATTTGTTTAGTGCTCATTATCGCACATGCTATTTTAGATATTGCACTTCCTTACCTAGTTATACGACATGCTTATATGAAAACATCGGTTATACCTTATAGTACTGTTCCGTGCTTGTACATACTGTTCCATCGTGGTTACATGCATATGCGATTCTGTTTTCATGAATTTCTGGATTTGAGAACCGCAGATACATTTTTAAAGTCTTTTGATTATTTTAAAAACGCAGGTCTCTTGATATGATATTTCGACGTCCTCCATGAGATTTCTCAGTTATGAGCTATGATATTACCCGATTCGAGGAGTGAGGAGGCACCGTCTGCAGATACATGGTAGACCCGGTATGGTACCCCACGGCAAAAGTTCGTATAGAGAGACGTTGAGCCCGGTAGGGGAATACTACCTGCCGGTAATGGTATTGGACTCTGCGGATATCCGGAGGATACCGACAAGAGCGATTAAGACAGATAGATATGAGGGCCGATCCGACTAGACGGCGCCTGAGATATGAGGATTTACGTGTCGATGCTGGACATGGGTTTTATGATATTTTCGAGTGTCGATGCTGGACACTCAGGTTTTATGATGATTTGATGTGTCGTTGTTGGATACACGTTGGATGATATACATATGTACATACATATGATTCAGATGACATGGTACAATATTATGACACGAGCACGATAATCTTTGATTATAATACTTATGTATACACGTTTACCCTTGTTATCACTCGATATTATTATTATTGTATTACTGTATGACCTAGGAGATCGTCATACATTCGATTTCTACTTGGTGATGTCTTCTACTCATGAGTTGGCAACTTACCCCCATTGTGCCATAGTTTTCTTGCAGGATTGACCGCACGGACTCAGTAGCGATTAGCTGGCATACAGCTTTCTTCTGGGTGATTTGCATTGGTAGGTGGGGTACACTTTGGATCGTGACCACCATTTGTATATATTTATTTAGTTGTATCTAGTTAAAAGCTCCATCAACCAGACTTTGTATATTTGCTATACTTAGAAACCACAAATTGTATATTCATTCAGATTTAGTGTCACAGATATGTATTTATTCTTTATTTTTGGGTTAATGATACTTTGGTTTTCTTTATCTTCTTTTTTGTGATTGATCTTCGCCTTAGGGCATTGTATATATTTATTGTATGGTTGTGATTACGCCAATTAGCGAAGAGCTAGCTTCCGCTTGGGGATGCCTATATTATTGTTATGTGTTGGTTTTGGATCAAATTTATACGGGAAGTGCTGCCCAAATTTCAAATGACGAAAATGTTCTCAACTATAGTATACAACTCACTTATATTTTCATATATCATTACTTATACTTGTAAAGAAAGAACTTGATTACATTATACCCTTATTTCAAAACTGCACCTCCATTATTTTCCTAAAAAGGTTTAGATTTCCGTGGTTTTGGTTTACCTTGGTTACGGTGGAGTCCTATAAGCTTCACGTGATCCAAGTGCATGTCACGTGCCAAAATTCTAGGTCGTGACACCTGCTTTAATCCGTAGATTGATTTAAGCGGCTTGCATACCTTTCCACCGATCCCACTGTCTATGAAGCCCTTTGGCTGTGTCATATACATGCTCTCTTCTAAATCACCATTTAGTAAAGCGGTCTTGACATCCATTTGCTAGATTTTATTGTCACGGTATGCAGCAATGGCAAGTAGGATCCAGATGGACTTAAGCATATCCACAGGAGAAAAGGTCTTTTCATAATCGACACCTGGTCATTGACGAATACCTTTTGCTACAAGTCTAGCTTTGAAGGTCTCAACATTTCCATCTACACCGATCTTCTTCTTGAAGATCCATTTGCTCACAATGGGTTTTACCCCTTCAAGGGCAACCTCCAAAGTGCATACTTTGTTGGTGTACATGGATTTCATCTCAGATAGCATAACATCCAGCCATTTTACAGAGTCCCCACTTGTGATGGCTTTCTCGTAACTAGTCGGGTCATCGTCTTCCATGATGCAATACTCGCTACTACCGTCTATAATAAAACCGTAGTATCTCTCAAGTGGGTGAGATACCCTACTAAATCTGCGAAGTGGTTGACGTCCGTCGGAGACTATTGAATCTTCCAGTTCTACCAAATCCTCAGTTGTAATTTGTGTTTCTGGAATTTCATCCAGTTCTACTACACTACCACAAATTTCTTTTATAAGAAATTCCTTTTACAAAAAGGCGGCATATTGAGAAACAAAAAGTTTTTGTCCCTCAATGTGGTAGAATATATACCCTAGAGAATTCTTTGGATATCCCATAAACTTGCAAAGTACTGATCGTGCTTTGAGTTTGTTCGGGTTTTGTCTTTTGACATAAATAGGGCAACTCCATATTTTAACTCATTTAAGATCTGATTTCTTTCCACTCCATATCTCATATAGGATTTTAGCATGGATTTTGATGGAGCATAATTCAATAGGTACGCATTTATCTCAAGTGCATAACCCTAGAATGATAGAGGTAACTTAGCTGTACATTTTATAGAGCGCGCCATATCTAATCCGGTGCGATTCCTCCGATCTGACACATCGTTGTGCTGTGGTGTATACGAAGGAGTAAGTTGAGAGAGAATACCATTATCTTTTAGTTAATCTTGAAATTCCATGCTCAAGTATTCTCTTCTTCGATATGATCGAAAGATTTTGATACCTTTACCAGTTTGGTTCTCTACTTCGTTCTTACATTTCTTGAATTTCTCAAAAACTTCAGATTTGTTTTTCAACAAGAACACGTGTCCTAATCTTAAGAGATCATCTGTGAATGTAATGAAGTATGAGGAACCATTTCTGCCATGTGTAGACATAGGACCACATCCATCACTATGTATGAGTCCCAAGAGTTCAGTTGCACTTGCTCCGTGTCTTGTAAACGGAGTTTTGGTCATCTTTCTTTTGAGACAACACTAACAAGTTTCATAAGATGTAAATTCGAATGGATTCAAATATCTATCCTTATGCAACTTAGCAAGTCTAGTCGCATTGATATGACCTGTTGGGTTACATTAATGCCCTGGCCATCTACCGTGGCCGTTTGCGGAACTAAAATTTTATCGTTTGAAAAACTGGCGCTAGAAAACCCGACCAAGATACTACCCTAAACCCTAAACTAGCAAATATGTGAGGAGCTATCTACTATGATAGGAATTCCTCACCAAAAGATCCGTGTCCTTCGGTCTTCTTTCCTCTTCGTTTGCTCTTACGAATCTCCTTGAACGGGCTTGTTTTTCTTTGCTTGCTCCTTCGGTTCTACTGAATCGCACTTGATCGTCGATCTCCCTCCGTCAAAGATGATCCATCCAAGGGATGTAGTCCATGGCTCTAGCTCCACACTAAGTATCAAGTGGAGCAATTAGAGATCTTAGATTGCTAGTCTAAGGTATCTAGGATGTAGTCTAAGGTTCTATGTGTGTTTCTATCACACCTCATCTCTTGATTCTCAACACATGAGAGTATGGAGAGGAGGTAGATGATGAAGGTGGCGGAGCTCAAGAAGCAAGAGAGGAGAGTGAAGCAACTAGTGAGCTTGGAAATAATGAAGTATCCATGTGAGAGAAAATCCCCACCTTGGTTTTGTATAACAATTTTTTACCAATATAATATACCAACCATGCTTTAATAGTGAGCACAAATTAATATAAAATTCATTTGTCAACACTATTGAGGCATGGTTCTTACCATACTCCCCTTATCTTATTTTACACCTCATTATTCCATTTAAAGATAAAAGGAAAAATCAGGAATTAGGTGTCCACCTTCTAGAATGTTTTCCGTATAAATACGGATTACACTCTTCTATATATATATAACTGTATTCATATCAATATACGAATACCCAAAGAGATAGAATAACACAAAGAACATAATACTGAAATATACATATCGAAATACATATAAGTAAATTATTAAATCAATACCTGATTTAATAATCCGGCTCAATCCCGAGCCGGCTAGTATTATCAACTGTCCGATCGAAAGTCCGGGTACATAGTACAATCGATCGATCGGAATCCTGCACGTATCCAATACGACTACTACATCATTTCTCCTAAAACAGGGAAACCCTCTGTATGGGACTCTAAAGACTCGACAATATGTCGGCAGTGAGTAACTAGATAAATCCATAACCACAAGCATGTCAGCGGCACTAGCTGTACGTAACGACTACCGGGGTACCTGTCGAAAAGGAAGGCCGACAAGCAAACTCATCCGGTTCCCTACTGAGCCTATCTGTGATAATCTCCATACAGTCCGGTCTCTTTGTCTGAGTATATCGCATACCGGGTCTAGGGGGTGGTAAATGTCAGACCCTAATAACCCGATAATTCGTTTTGATGCGACTCAGGACTAATCCGCGAAACTACTGATCAACCTATCAGTATATCCCAACTGCCTTGGCCAAAGTCTTATGGTCCTGTCTAATCGAACACAGTGCGATATCGACTCCCTATACCGGGAGAGACGAATCCCCAACAATCACTCACTGCCTCCATGTGGCTCGGGACTGTACCAAGCCAAAACCAGTTTGCACGACTCAGTAGAGCCGTGGTAGGATAGTGATCAAAGTACAGTAGGAACTCACACGAGACAAATGATGATCTTAGGTCTGAAGACTAACCTGTACTTATGTCACCTGAGAACTACTATCTGATGATAGGTACAGTACCATCTAGAAGTTCCCTGCGAGTCCGTCCAGTGTACACCCCCCAAGTGACCACCTGTATAAGATCTTTGGTGCAAAAGACCAATGGCTGCGGGACCAACCATCGCCCCTCGTCAGGGTCTGGAAACGTATACACTAGTCTACTCCGGAATATCGATGCCCATTCTTGATACTCCTATGACTAGGCACCTTTTAAGGATGTGCTTATCGACTACCCAGCTCCTATATGTATGATCGCCATCACAATGCAGGTAGTCAAGCAATTGATCCTACGGGCTTTATCAACATGTATAGATGATACGTAATAACAAGTAAAACATATGCACATGTTAAGATAAAGACAAACCAGATAGCATACTATCATATCGAGCAAGATTATCCTGTACATACATTTGTCCAAGCATCCACATGTATACAATAAAATAATGGCATCTAGGGCATACATATCCAACAATCTCCCACTTGCACTAAGGCCACATATTGGCGTACCGAGTACCCAAGGTCTACTCTAGGGCCAGCAGTTTGCGTATCGCATACCCAACATCTCAAAAAGTCACTCGAACTGCGCTTGTAGGAGGGCCTTCATGAATGGATCCGCCGTGTTGTCTTTTGTGTCCACTCTCCGCATCTCGATCTCCCGGCGATCATCAATCTCCCTGATCATGTGATACCGCCTCAAGATGTGTCTGGATTTTTGATGGGACCGTGGTTCCTTCGCTAGAGATATAGCCCCATTGTTATCACAATACAAAGGTATCAGATCAACAATGGACAGAACTACCTGAATTTCAGTAATGAACTTCTTCATCCAGACCGTTTCTTTTACGGCATCTGTTCAAACCAGAATATTGCATTTTAATACCGTTCATTCATTATCTATTTTTTGTTTATATTGGTACTATTAACCGGTGTTTGCTCAGTAATACAGATTACAGGTATCCGTGACAAAATACTTGAAATACATTCAGAATCACGGATTTAACATTTGTGAGCCGACACTACAATCAGAACGGAGAACCGACCAAAATCCGAAGAGTTATTTTGCAAATAATGTGTGTGCACATACTTTTGGTCCAACACAATACATGTTGCACACAACTCTTGGACCATGGACCATGATGGAGCAACCATGAATCATGGTGCAAGTGGCATGGAGGTGATGTGCATTAATAGTGCATTCAATGCATAAAGATGTGATGTGATTTGTATCTTCTTATTTCCCTCCAAAACCTGGGTGCATCCAAAGCCTTCACTGAGAAAACAAACTGCACCAAAGTCATACTGGGGACAAGAAAAGACCACCGCCGCAATATGGGACCCACCCCTCGGATTTGGGCCGGCCCCCTCCTTGAAAATTCCGGCCAGGCCGGCCCCACCACCTCCTGTGGGCCCCACTCTTCTACTGGCCCCTCCTTGCTGCCTTTTCATCATTTTGTTATTGTTTATTTATTCGGTTTTGGAGCCTATAAATAAAGACCAGAGGCATGAGGAATGAGTACTCTTGGATTTAGTTTTTATAATAAAACTCTTGTAAGTTGTTAGCTTGCTTTCCTTTGAAATTCTTGAGCTCTTGCCCCTTTGCCTTGACCTTGCAACTTTTTCAATGAACTTGCAAGCTTAAGGTTTAGGATCTTGACTTCAAGATTAGTGTAACTTGTTTATGATTCAATAAAGAGTTCACATTTTTATTCATATCTTGTTCTATGTTTGCATATTTAAATTTGTGAAATTCTTGTTTTACTTTAATCTTGCAACCTCTTAAATAAGCTTGCAACCTTAAAGTTTAGTGCTTGAATTTCACACTTCACCCGGCCTACGAACACTTAGAGATATTCACACTTGGATTCATCGGTTCTCTTTTTATCTTTCTCTTCTTGTATTTTTATGTTCCTCACTCTTTTCTCTTTTCTTTACTTTTATTTTGTAAATATGAGTGAGTAGTCACTTTACTTGTTAAGGGTGGAAAACGGTTAGATTGTATTTGAAGATGTTCTTTGCTAAAACCTTAAAAACATTAAACCTTGCAATTGAAACTCTATGCAAATCACTCGCAATTCGCTCCATTAGGCATCCTATCCTACCACGATAGCGATGACTCCTAATCATGACCGGATTGCTAGTGATCTGCCGAAGGCTAAAATCAAGAGATAACAACGGAAGGACATGGGACAAGGAAAAATAATTTAGAGAAATGCCGCAAATACCGTATTTCGAGTTCCCTAATCCACATTGTTACCTATTGCTTTAGTGTCAAAACCAAAGTTGGGGCTATAAGGAATCGACAAACATCACCTTCATGCAATCTAACCTATTACTACCCTTAACAAGTCTTTTTTTTATACATTTCCTTGTTACGACAATTAGTTTAACCAAAAAATCAAAATACGTTGTTAACTCGTTAAAACAAGCGTAAAAACAAACCATCTCCCTGCGGACGACCCGTACTCATCGCGGGTCGCTACTCGCGACACCGTTTTGATTGCGCTAATTTCTAAACTCTTTCTAAAATACGACACGGCAAAGCCGTAACAATCAAATGGCGCCGTTTCCGGGGAGACGGTAACTCATTTATACTTGTGGTCTTGGGTTAATTTGTGCATATTTTGTATAAAAATTAACTTTCTAACCCATTCAAACGGACAAAATCATTCTTTTTAAAAAACCACAAAATAACATTTTTTCTTTCTTCTTTTCTGGATTTGAGTTCTGCTAACACTTTGAGTTTTAAAAGAAAAATCAAGTTAGTAAAATAGAATGATATTACTTCATTGAAACAACACACAAAATTTGAGCCCTTTCACTTGTGAATTTTTGTGTTGCCTCCAGTGTTCTAATATAATTCCATTTTTGTTGGTTGATTTTCTTAATTATTTGTGTTCAGAATTTTGGCTATCCATATCGCTTTTTGGCTCAAATATCCGTATTTTTCCAATATTTGCAGATTTGACGGATTGTGAGCAGCGATCGTGCGGAACAAGGGGGCGTTTTCAAGTACAAGAGGAGTGAACACTTAGTGCCAAAGATCCGGGTAGTTGGACCCGTGCAAGTGAACCATTCGACCACTCGGAGGCAATATCGACACGAGTTTTCTTAAATTCGACACTTTTGGTACGTATTTCTCTAAACACTTCCTCTTCTCAAACCCGACGCTCCAATATCCTTGTCTTTCCAGGATTCTTAGCAACATCGCCGCAAAAAAGCAAAAGAAAAGACTAACCGTATTTGTTGAAGCGCCACATTTTAAGTAAAAAAACGAATTGATTGTTGAAAACAAAACTTTGTTGATTTGCGCATTGCATCATTTAATACGGACTTAAGGGGCTCTAACACCAATCCAGATTAGGTGGGGATTTCATCACCCTTCCTAAGACCCCGGAAATCACTAATTGCATAAGTGTCATCTTAAGCTTAATAAAAAATATCTAGACTCAGCCAATTAAGGACTTGTCGTGCTCAATAGGATAAAGGAAGATTGTGGGCATTCGGTCGTTTATCTAAACATGACTTTTGTGGTGCCTAGGCTAGACAAGTAAGGAGGTAATTTTGAAAGGCCCGTCTCACGGTGATTCGTGAGCGGAACCCTCCTTACCTCACTTGTGCTTACCTGGCCACAACTGGCTATGAAGAGGCGATTTGATGGTTATCTCACAGTTTGTCGCTTTGGAACAGTTAGGAGCAGGTCTAGTACACTTAGAGGACCCTAGTCTAGGTGTTGATTGTGCATTTGTGACTATGCATTTATGATTATGTTTGTTGAACTATCTTGTCATTTTCCCACTCTTTTGAAACAAACACAAATCTGCCATTTTTACCACCATCACCAAATTTTTTCTCCTTTTCATTTTCTTACCCTCACATTCTACGCTTTGACTACACTAAACTCGTTTAGTGTATGTCCGCTTGGACTAGGGACCCTAGTGCCCGCTTAGTCCGCGTTTCGTTAGTCCCTACGGACTACGCGATCGACAACGCAGTCGAAACTCCTTCCACTCCTCTTTCACCCCTACCTTTGCCGGCCAACTCCGATGTTGACCGGGCATCTATTCATACATCTTCACCTTCACTATCACCAACTTCTTCTTCTGCGATGTCAGGATTTAATCCTAACATCCCTTTAACTCCCCCGGGATTGATTCCACCTCCTCTGGATGCGAACAACCCACAACCACCTCCTGTTATAGCGCCACAGCGAATCGCGCTCCAGGATCGTTTCTATCCCACCCGCTCTGCACTTCCTACATGTCTTTCACTTTCGCCGGCCAATGGGGATAATTTCGAAATTAAGCCCCACTTCATCAACATGTTACCCAAATTTCACAGGCTGGAATCTGAAGATGCCGACATCTTCATCAATAAGTTCCAGAAAATCTGTGCAATGATGAAGACAACCCAACTGTCCGACGATGCTATACGGCTACGAGTCATTCCATTCACTTTGTGCGATCTTGTTGAAAAGTGGCTGTATAGCACCGCATCGCATTCCATAACCAGTTTGTATGAGTTTGTTAAAGTGTTTCTTAAAAAGTTCTACCCGAACCACAAGACCGCAAGGATCCGAAACGAAATTAACCAATTTTCCCAGTTTCCTACAGAACCCTTTTGGAAGTGCTTTGACCGATACAAAAGCCTTTTTATTCAGTGCCCTCATCACGGTATTGAAAGATGGCAACTTTTCCAGACCTTATACGAGGGCCTGAATCCAGCAACGAAGCAGTTGTTGGAAACCATTTGTCAAGGCCACTTCCTATCCAAATCTGACGAGGAAGCTTGGCAATTCTTCGACGATCTTGCGGAACAGACGCTTCAGTGGGAAAGCATACGACCGAACAATTCTTCTATTTCTCTCGGTCTTTCTAGGGCAGGCGTTCATCAACTTGATGTCTCAATTGCAATAAAAGCCGAGATGGAAGCTATCACACGAAAACTGGAAGCAATTGAGAGCAAATTCTCTTCTCCTTCTCCTGCCCCCGCTCTTCCTCCTCGTACCATCTGCGCTTGTTGTTCTGATCCATCCCATTTGACCGAAGAGTGTCCTTACAACCCACCTTCTCAAGGACAGGATCAGGTCAATGCTGCCTTTCAGCAAAGACCATGAAATGATCCATACTCTTCCACCTACAATCCCGGTTGGAGGAACTACCCCAATTTCGCCTGGAATCAGAACCTGTATCAATTCCAAGGCAACAACTACTTCCAGAGGCCTCCTCCTCCGCAACAACAAGCTCAGCAACAGACTCAACATCAATTTCAGCAGCCATTCCAACCCCAACCTTTTCAAAATCAGACGAACAATTTTGCACCCAACAATTCTTTTCCTCAAAACAACTTTGTTCCGTCAAACAACGATAAGGTTTCTGCTTCTGCTTCTTCTTCTTCTCCATCTTCTGAGCCTATTCTCCCTTCTTCAAAAGGCTCTTCTTCTTCTTCTTCTACTCAAAACGGACCCACTTCTCACTCCATGAAAACTCCAGCTCTGGGATCCGTTCCAACTCCACAATCTCCTCCACAAGCATTGGACTCAACCAATTTTAAAAACATTCCATTTCCAAACCGGTTGAGGTCCAATAAACAAAATCCACAAATGGAGAAGATTCTGGAGTTGTTTAAGTAGGTTAACATCAACATTCCCCTTTTAGATGTTATCCAACAAGTCCCTTCCTATGCAAAAATTTTAAATGACTTGTGCACGAAAAAGAGAAAATCTCAGGTACCCAAGAAAGTTTTTTTAGCTAGTGCCGTGAGTCATGCTCTTACCCAATCTTTACCTCAAAAACGGATGGACCCTGGCTGTCCTACGATTTCTATTAGCATTGGGGATAAGAACATCAACCGCGCACTTTTGGATCTTGGTGCTAGTGTTAACCTGCTTCCGTACTCAGTATATGAGCAACTAGGTGCAGGAGAGCTGAAACCCATACACTGTACTCTCCAAATGGCCGACCAATCTATCACCCATCCTAGGGGTGAGCTAGAGGATGTGTTAATCAAGGTTGGGGACTTCATATTCCCCGTTGACTTCATTGTTTTAGACACACAGCCTGTAGCTGACCCCCGGAATCAAATTCCGGTGATACTCGGACGTCTATTCCTTGCAACCTCTAATGTTTTGATCAATTGTCGCAATGGTTCGATGAACCTATCTTTTGGAAACATGACAATAGAACTCAACATTTTTAGGTTAGGGAATCAGCCCTTCGAACCTAAGCTCATATACTAGACGTTTGTTCGCTTCAGGAGATCACCCCAGAGGACTGTGAATTCGAGGAGTTTTTGTTCGATCACAGCAATCTTGATGCCACTAGTGCGTTCCTCTTCAAACCTGCTGCTGCTTCTGCGCCCGACAATGACTACGAATGTTTCACTTTCTCGAACGATCTTGGCCAGTCACCACACGAGTTTGAATCCTTTGAATTTCCGGATGAGTTAGCTGAACCATCCAACTCGGTCGCTTACACTCATTTTGAACCTCTGTTGGAATCCTTTGAGTTCGAGACCTTTTCACCAATCTTGCCTTCAATCGTTTCTCCTCCAAACCTCGAACTCAAGCCATTGCCGTCTTACGTTAAGTACGCTTACTTGGGTGAGAACGAGACCCTAACTGTTATCATCTCCACTTCTCAAGCTCCAGAGCAAGAGAAAGCCCTTCTTACGGTCTTGCACAACAATAGGCAGGCCTTTGGCTGGTCAATGGCGGACATCAAGGGGATTTGTCCCCTGATCATTGAACATCACATTCATCTGATGGATGATGCCAAACCAGCAAGGGATCCACAAAGGAGACTCAACCCAGTCATGAAGGAGGCTGTAAAAAAGGAGATCGTAAAGTGTCTGGATAGTGGTATCATTTACCCTATCTCTGATAGCCAGTGGGTTAGCCCCATTCATGTTGTCCCCAAGAAGTCGGGCATAACGGTCATAACCAATAAGGCGAACGAGTTAATCCCTACTCGCACCCAGACTGGGTGGCGAGTATGCATCGATTATAGAAAACTCAACGCTGCAACGCGGAAAGACCACTTTCCGCTATCTTTCATTGACCAAATGCTTGAACGATTGGCTGGACATGAGTACTACTGCTTTCTGGATGGCTACTCCGGCTATAATCAAATTCCCATCGCCAAAAAAGACCAGGACAAGACCACATTCACCTGTCCTTTCGGCACGTTTGCATATCGTCGCATGCTCTTTGGGTTGTGTAATGCGCCCGCTACCTTCCAGCGGTGTATGTTGGGAATCTTCTTAGACATGGTGGAAAAATTCTAAGAGATCTTCATGGATGATTTCTCCATTTTCGGCGATTCCCTTGATGGGTGTTTGCTGCATCTTGACGCTGTCCTTACCCGGTGTAAGGATAAGAACCTAACTTTGAACTGGGAGAAGTGCCACTTCATGGTACGCCAAGGTATTGTCCTTGGACATATCATTTCGCAAAATGGCATTGAGGTAGAGAAAGCAAAGATTGAAGTCATTTCCAATCTCCTTCCTCCCAAAAGCGTCAGAGACATCCGAGCCTTCCTTGGCCATGCCGGTTTCTATAGACGGTTCATCAAGGACTTTAGCAAGATTGCTAGGCCCTTGACTCTTTTTCTGGCCAAGGACACGACATTCGACTTCAACTCGAGCTGTGTGACAGCGTTCGAGTCATTAAAAAGCTCACTCACTTCTGCTCCCGTTCTATCTTCTCCTAACTGGACGTATCCATTTGAGATTATGTGCGATGCATCCGACTTTGCCATCGGTGCTGTCCTTGGACAGCACGTCGATAAGATGCCGCACGTAATCTATTATGCTAGCCGAACCCTGAACGATGCCCAACTCAACTACACAACAACCGAGAAGGAATTCTTGGCAGTTGTGTTCACTTTAGAAAAGTTCAGGCCTTACTTGATCGGCTCTCTAGTCATCGTCTACACGGACCATTCATCTCTTCGTTATCTTTTTACAAAGAAGGACGCAAAATCTCGGCCGATACGTTGGATCCTCTTACTTCAAGAGTTTGACCATGTCATCAAGGACAAAAGATGATGTGAAAACGTAGTCGCCGACCACCTTTCACGACTCCTTTCTTCGCCTACGCTTCAAATTCCAATCAACGACGTTTTTCCGGATGAACAACTCTTGACAGTATCTTGCGAACCTTGGTTCGCAGATATTGTGAACTACTTGGCCACAGGATTACTACCGACTGAATGGTCAAGTCAGGACAGACTTTGATTCATATCCCAAGTAAAACACTTTTACTGGGACGAACCCTATCTGTTCAAGTACTGTCCCGACCAGATTATTCGTCGGTGTGTCCCTGACAATGAATTCTAGAATGTGCCGTCATTTTGCCACGATCAAGCTTGTGGCGGGCATCTTGTCCCCAGAAAGACAGCCGAGAAGATCTTACAGTGTGGTTTCTACTAGCCACAACTCTTCAAAGACGCTCATGACTACTACAAGACTTGCTCCCGGTGCCAACACTTGGGCCGGATATCCAGAAGAAACGAGATGCCACTCCAACCAATCTTGGTTGTGGAGATTTTCGATGTTTGGGGGATTGAATTTATGGGGCCGTTTCCCAGCTCTTTTGGGAACATGTACATTCTTCTCACTGTTGATTATGTCTCTAAGTGGGTCGAGGCTGTGCCCAGTGATTGAATAAAATTTTCAGTTGTGTAGTTGGAAAATGAATATAGAAATCACAACCAAAAATATTTTTTTACCGCAATCAATAACTGTGTCGGATGTAGCGCGTTAGCGAGTGCGGATCGTCCACAGGGATTGCGCGATTCGTTCGTATTTTGATTTGTTAGAATCGAAACTTTAGTAGAAAGAAAACAAACAATTCATGATTTATAGTTGAAGTTCAAGAATTAGAAAATCTAGATCTAATAACAAGAAAACGATAGAATCAAGAATTGAGAGTTTGATGATTTTTCCAACCAAATATCAAGAATCGAAATGAGGCTCGTAGGAATCGATCGGATCTATAGATGTGATGTAATCTCACGATGACGTATTCTTATCCTTCGATGAATTGATACTAGATCGATGATGATCGATGAGAATTAGGGATTTCTAGTGAAACTAGGGTTTCATCATTTATCCCTTGTTACTTCGTCGATATCATTCACATTCTAGCCTCTAGTAAATTCAAGAAACGATCGTAGATCCTTAATTTCGAGCGATAACAATCAAGAAAGCATCGCAACGAAACTAGGTCATCGATTCTTGAACTTGCTAGGGTTTACAAAACTCGTAGGACTTAAGAATCGTTTTAAGATTTGTTACATCATCATTCTATTGATCGTCTTGACTCCTTGACGAGCGGAGTTTTACTCAAACATCACAACAAGAACTACAATTACAAATTGAGATCGAATCATGATGCAAGAATTTAAAGAAAGCAAGATTAAAGAATTTCACCTTTTATTTATATCAACAATTTCATTACAATCGCTCAAGAACTACAAGGGGAAGAACTCGATCGTCGATTTGGCTTCGCTCGTCTCCGTGAGTCGCGGATCTGCTTGGATCACTTGCTCGATTGAAGATCGGCTCCGCTCCTAAAAGGTTGAAGGCTTCTCGCTTGATTGGTACTTGGGATCTTGAATTTGGATTGGAATTAGGGTTAGGGTTTCACACAAGTCGTGTCACTCAACTTGTGGAAGAAGACGAAGAGAGAATGAAGAATTAATGAACAACTAAAGATTGAAGACTAATGATTTTAACCACTCAGGATTAGGGAAGAATCCAGAAGAAGTTTTTCCCTAGGTCTAGGCTTCTATTTATAGACTTCCCAAACCCTAGATCTAGGATTTGAATTTTGAATTTCCCTCCAAAAGTTTGTTGAGAAGAAGCTTCTAGATGAAGTTTGTTAGGAGCTTAATTAACTTAATCAAGATTAGGTTATTTTAATGACCCTTTGCTGATCTGGCAGAAGCTTCTACGGTAATCTGGAATTTGCCATAGATTTCTGAGCTTTAGGCACTGAAATAGGAATAATGCAGCAAAATTGGACGGATGACGTGGCAGAAGCGCCGTGGATCAGCGGCACGTGCCTCTTTATGCCGCGGATCCACGGTCACGTGAGGAGATCACAGTGTGTAATTCTGTGTACTGCTTCTTCTTGGCTTTGTGGTATTTATCTGATGTGTTGATTCTCAAAATGCTTTCCAGATTACTTCCAGATCTGAAGTCATTGAGTTGGCGTATTTTTGATCAGCTTCTTTTGGCTTTGTTCCTGCAATTTCTTAAGACAAGTGTTGCGCAATATAGGGATGATGCGATGCCATGAAATGCAGTCAATTTCCTTTATAGTGCCGGTTTTAGAGTCTAACACATGCAATCTGATATTTAACGACTGATTTGCTAATATATGCTATATGAATGCCGAACACTTCTATATGAGTGCAAATGATAGGGAAATTGCCGTGTTAAAAATATATTATTTTCGACTGATCACCCAGCCGGACTAACAACAACAAGGTTGTCGTTAGATTTCTTAAGGAAAACATTTTCTCCCGGTTTGGGCAGCCCCGAACGATCATTAGCGACAATGGAACTCATTTCTGTAATAAGACTTTCGAGGCCTTGATGCGGAAATATTCCATTAATCATAAGCTATCTACGCCCTACCACCCCCAAACATGTAGGCAAGCCGAAGTTTCAAATCGGTGTAAGTGCACGGCGGTGCCCCGGCCGTTAATCCAACGCCGGAATGCGGAAACGAAACTTTTTACGTACTTGTAAACCGGCACCACCGCGCACAAAAATCCCGGATCGGGCCATTAATCTAGTCCTAGCTAACAAGAGAAGGGGTAGAGAGATATACCGAGCGATCCGTGTCCTTCGGTCTTCTCGTCATCGTCCCGATCTCCCCGCGGAAACTCCGGTCTTCACCTCCTCGCCGGAAGGGCACCACGTCGCCGGGTTCTTTTACGGGATCCCACCTCTGGACCGAAGCAACTCGGGCACGAAGTTGGCAAGCCGACGTGCCCAAGGATTGTTGTAGAATACATGTAGTGCTCTATGTCTTATTTGGGGTTTGAGGAAGTTGCCTTTGGTGGAGGAAATGAACTAAACCTTTTTGGAGATGAACTTGGGAATTTTTGTAGCATGAAAAGAACAAAAATTCCCCCACTCAAATTTTGGACAGCCCCCTATACTTGGCCGGCCATGGCTCCTTGAGAGAATGAGAGGGAGTGTGTTAGAGTGAGAGAGAGAGCAACCATAATGTAAGACGGAATGATATGAGATCAAGAGAAGAAATCATCACAAGAAAAGTCCAACACACAACCAACCAATCATAACTCCAAAAGGTCAAGCCATCATGAACCATCATGAACAAAGAAGTCAATGTGATGGTGGAACTATCATGACACAACAATATGCAAAGACCACCCTCCAAAATGCTTATTTGCACAATTGCAAATAAGCCCTCCTCCACCAATCTTCAGCCATTGAAAGATACAAGGGAAAATGGCCGAAACGGAAAACAAACTGGCAACTTCGGAAAACTGATCTCGTAATAAATTACAGGAAAACCCCGCTACTGTATATACATACCCGCATTTGTATTCCAACCGAATACAAATGCAATGAGACAAAATCTACACAGTACAATACTAGGATCCGGCTTAAACCAAAGCCCGTTAGTATTTTCCGTCCGATCATGATCCATACAATACCGCACGTATCTGATCGAACCCTGCCATATCCCCATACGGCCTCTACAGCGTTTAGCCCGAAACTTGAGAAACTGGTCTGTGGGGGACTCTAAAGACTCGTCAATAGTTTGGTTGTTGATTTAACCATTAGCACGTCAGAGGTATTATCCTATACGTAACGGGCTACCAGGTATTGACCAAAAGGGACGTCGATGAGCGAACTCATCCTGACACCCTTCTGAGCCTGTCTGTGACAATAACCGTACAGTCCGGTCCGTTCGTCTATGAGCATCTCATGGTGGGCCTAGGGGGTTGGTAAAAGTCAGACCCCCAAAGCGGTACAAGTCATGTCGGAGTGTAGCCCAGAACAACCTGAGATACTACTGGAATACCTACCAGTAAATCTCCTGCCTTGGCCGAGGGCTTTGTGTAATGGCTCTCCTAGACACAGCGCGACCTCACCCCCAATACAGGGAGAGACGAACCCCTGAAGATCCGCTCACTGCCTCCATGTGGCTCGGGACTGTACCCAACTAAAACCTGTTTGCACGTCTCCTTTGAGCGTGGTAGGGTAGTAATCAAAGTACAGTGGGAACTCACACGAGGCAAATGACGATCCTCAGGTCGATGAACTAACTTGTACACATGTCACCAGGGAACTGCTATCTGACGTCAGGTATAAGACCAACTAGCATGTTCCCGGCGAGTCCTGTCCGGTGTACTCATAACCCAATGAGCACCTGTATACATCTTATGTGAACTAACTGACACCAGTGGCTTGTAAGACCGGCCACAGCCCCTCGTCGGGGTCTCGACTGTATACACTAGTCTACTCTGGAGTATCGATGCCCTGTCTCGAAACTCCAACGACTAGGGACCTTTTAAGGATGTGCTTATAGACTACCAGCTCCCACGTATATGATCGCCCTCATACTGCTGGCAGTCAAGCAAGAATTCTAGGGGCTCTATCAACGTGCAATAGTGACCTGTAAGGTCACCTAAAGCGGTACACGATGATAAAGGTAAACCAGATAGCATACTATCATCTTGAGTAAGACTGTCCTACCGGAATAGGTCCTCCCTCAATCATTGCAATCACGTGCCTATGATCCAATAATTGACTCTGAGGGCACTATCTCCAACAATCTCCCAGTTACACTCAAGGCTAATTATTGCGATGTCGTATACTCACAGCCCGTGTGATACCGAATACCCAACTCCTCTACTAGTGAGTCTCACAAAGCTCGTTTGCGAAACTATTGCATTCGAGGAATAGCCTCAATGAGTGGATCCGCTTTGATGTTTCTTTCTATGTCTCTCTATATCTCAAGTTCGCGGAGAAAGCCATCTCCCGAAATGAGCAATACCTGTCTTAGAATGTGTCTGGATGTCTGATGGGACCTAGCTCATAAATGAACTCCAAATCCAAACTTCTTAGACTGTATCATCAACTGAACTTAATCAGTATCCTGTGCCATGCCTCCCTCAGTATCGCCTTGGACCACCAGTCCAAAATACAGCCCCTCATCAGAAGGAAAACTAAAACTCTGACAACCTCCCTATCGTCCAGGTCACCTTGGAAGCCTGGAGTGACAACTGTCTCCTAAATGAGGCTGTTGTTATCATATCCCTAGAACATCCACTTATGTTCTAAAACTGCTTCCGATTGTTTCTCCAGGATTGGATCAATATCGGCTTATTGCATCTACTGCAAAAACAACATCTGGTGTGGTACTCGACATCTCATGATTGACTCAATTGCCTAAGCAAGTGATCTGCCAATATGCACATCCCTCTCTACTTTAGTCTGTAAGACACTTTTAGAGAGGGTGACTCCATCACCTGCAGGTATACTACCGTGCCAGGAGTCATCCATTCTAAAGCACCTTTAGAATGCCGTCTAAGTACCCTGATTGAGAAACTACCCAAATCTAGATCTAAAACCGTAGATCCAGTAACCAGAATGTCTGATATAATATCCAAGTCCCATGTGGAGAAACCATTGTGTGACAACCAAAGTATAACCGATCGTAGTATAGGAATATCACTTCCTACTCTGTGTATGTCATCCAAATACCAGGACATCACACCCTACTACCTTCTCAACAGATCCATCCCCTATTCTGATGAAGACAAACCTATGACTGTCACATCAGAAATAGATGATCTATCTCCACTATATCTGCTTTAGTCCATAAACATAAGCTACTTGTCCACCAATGCTTCCGCTGCTCCCACTGACTACGACAACCCTCTGGCAGAGTCATATAGACGTACACTTCTAAAGCCAGTTTAGAACGACGCTATACTCATCCTCCTGCCGGGTCTCACAGTCTGGAACAACAGCAATGGCAAGTCTGGGTAAACAAGAACCTCCCTGTCACCGACCTTGAGGTTACCGGAGTACCTCTCGGGTGCCTGAGGTTACCCATCTTATCTGCGGAGTGGCCAATGGAATGTCAACCAGATTGAATCATTAGGTTCTTATCAAATCTTCAGTAATCATTTGCGGTTCTGGAGTCACTTCCAGTTCTACCATACTCCCACTACTGTTTTATGAAAAAATCCATTTTTGTTAAAACGGTGGCGAGTCTAGAACAATATCACTATTGATCTTCCAGATGGAAGAAAGTCAACCCTCGTCATAGCCTAGGTCAACCCACAAACAGCCATTACAGAAACGTGCCTTGAGTTATCCAAAGTCTGGTTTTAAGCATAAGCCGGACAACTCCCCGTACCTTAACATCCTTAAGATATGAACTGTTCTATATCCAATATAGAACCAGAGGCACTGATTTAATTGAACCAGATTCAAATCATGCAGCTGTCACCAGTGCATGTTAACTAAATGGAAAGAGGCCGATCAGTATTACTCAACTTATGAGCACTTCCAATTATGAGTAACCTGAAAGAGAAGCAAGTTCCCTAAATCATTACTATCAACTGAATACCATACACAAGTATCTACATCTTCGATCACTTTGAAGAATCCCGATACTTGCAATACCTGGTTCTCTACTTTATTCAAATACCTATAACTTCTCAAAATTCGGACCCTGCGTTTCCACGAAACACCTGTCTAAAAACTAGAGAAGTCATAAGTAAACCGAATATAGTATGAGGACCAACCCCTCTGTCCTCATGGACGTTGGACAACATACATTACTCTGTATAAGTCCCTTGAGTCTAATAAATCAACCCCTGTGTGTCGTAGGTTGAAAACTGTACTTATGGTTAAGAAGAATTACACCGCTGTTTAATGCTCCTTACCTAACCATCCACTGATATAGGTAAATGTCATACATAATTTCAAAAAGCTATATCTCACTCTATGAAAATAGACGTACAGATATATCAATTTGAAATTGGTGCATAACAGCGGATATTCAAAACCAAATATTTGCCGTCCGGCAAACAGCCCAGGCGATTTCCTCAAATATCACTGATTACAACGAATCCCGATATAATGAGGATAATCACCCAATTCCCAATAACTTACTCCCACTCGTCATCTATAAAACCATACAGATGTGAGAATCATACCTGGTAAATACATACCCTGGAGTAAGTATCATATCGGGAAATCAGTTTTCTTTTAACAGTACATAGTGAAACTGAAACATTGAAATGTTTCGATGGGGTATCCGGGTATTCCTAGTAATGCCTCTTCCATTATCCAGATTCACAACTGTAACCGTATAATTCTTTGTCATCTTTCCAAATCCCTTTATATGTCTTTAGTCATTACCTTCTGTACACCCCTTTAGGCCAAATGGTTTTCTTCCTTCCCTACCGTTCGGCACCAGCCTATGGTTTGGAAGAAGACTGTCCAATAAGCATAATGGGTGTACTGTCCTAATCTTAGGAGCACTCGCAATGCGAGAGAGGGTGAAGATAAAAGACAACCGAATAAACCTTATTCCTATTTCTCCTGAACCAGAATCCATCCCCGAACTGGAACAAGTTCCTTTCGAGTTCGTATATAACCATACGATGGAGTATCCAATAAACTGTGGATCTTCGTAGTGATAAGGAGTGTCCTGGAGAAATACAAAGGTGATTTAGGATTGGTGAGGAAATACCTGGTTTGGTCGTGAATATCAGTCGCAATTTACTTTGCCCTCTTACTAATCCCTTGATATGTCTTTACTTAATAACATTTGCACACCATCGTTATGGTAATTGGTTTTCTTCATTCCCTACCATTCGGCACCAGCCTATGGTTTGGAAGAAGACTATCCAATTTCCGTAATAGGTGTACTATCTCCTAATCTTAGGAGTACTCGCAACCTGGGAGAAGGTAAAAGGAAAAGGCAGCTGAATAGTCCTATCCGTTTCCTCCAGAACCGGAAACCATCCTCGAATAATTTCTTTCGAGTTCGTATATAACCATACGATGGTTTTATCCAATGGAAGTGGACGTTCGCAGTAATACGGGGTGTCCTGTAGGAAAGGGTAAAAGTAGGAGTGGCAATGAGGTTTGCAACTCTCACAATCCAAAAGCCAGTGTTTAAGAAGGTTCGGTCAACTTTGGTCACTGAGTCATAGTCTTAGGGTCGGGTCATGGTCGCTGCCAAAGAGAGAGAAAAAAAAACACTCAGCGTGCACTCTATCCTAGATCAGAATGGTCATCACTTTATCTAATCTGGAAACCTCCCACTGTACCGTCAAATTCTCCTCCAAACCTGAAAGAAGAATTAGTCGGGATCACCCGAGGAGTAAACAAACTCATCGGTGGGAATCGGGATCCAACTATCATCGCATGATAACGTGACGGAATCCGCTCACGTTATCACACTCCAGAAGGTATGCGCATATCTGGCAAGTTTCAGTTTCTTTAGAAACTCCCGATGTGATTTCTGCCCCATGATCTTATGACATTGACGAAGGTCAACAAATCATAAGTCAGATGTCAAGTTCTACCCATCATTGTCGAGGTTAATTTGAACCCACCCGTACAAGCCCTTGACGAAGCTCAACAAAGCTATACGACTGTCCCAAACCAACACATCTATCTATGCAGCAGAAAGGTAACAAGCAGCTACCATTCACTATGCCTTGACGAAGGTCAACAAACATAGCATGAATACTACGTGCTACCCGTCTGAAACGACGTAGGGCTACGTATGGTTTCTGGCGAAAACCTTTAACGTAATGAACTTGATACCGTTGAAGGAACTGGATAGCTTTTATAAAAATATAGTGGCGAAAACCTTTGCTAAAGAGGTCACTCCCAGTGAAGGGATCTCGGCTTTCCCCGTAGAATAAGGTGCGGGATATTCTAACTGAATACCACGATGCAAAGCAAAAATAATCGGCTATAGTGAAGTTATTGCCCTGACGCAAACTTCTGTCCAAGGGGTCACTCCAGGTGAAGGGATCTCGGCCCTTGCCTCGTCGACTGAGGTGCTGGATATTCTAACTGAATACCACTGTGCAAAACAAAAGTGAACGTCCTTGCAATAACAGTTTTTTTTTTGAGAAATGTTCCAATAACATCAATTAGGTTTGTTTAGTTTGCATTGATCCGAATCAACGCAGTCCCATCAATTGATCACACCAATAAAGAACGAAAATATTGATGTACGTATATGCCATCCGCATTCGCCACTGGGTCCCGTCATTACCCGTTAGGTTACTTAACTAACGACAGAGCGGGGACTGGACTAGCGCGGATGCAAAACATATACAACATCTACTAGTATATATATCAATATATATAATATTTCGCTCAAGGAGTGATAATATGCAACATCACAGAAATGTAATAAGCATCACAGAACAATACAGATATCTGGGATCCCCGGGTTTCACAGAGCCGCTACTGAAACCCGACGTTCCCCTGGTCGTGTGGATAGCCTGTGCAATGAAATCCTAGACCCCTACGGGCGCGACAAGTTACCCGCCAAAACATGAAGCGAGGCAGCCCCCTTCAGCAACGTGATTGGACCACCCAGCACTTCACGGAATCCGGTAACTTGGGCATCCCTCCTGGGTCAACCTGTACCCCCTATGAGTGCGGCGAATAGCCCGCCAATTCTAGAGTAAAGCCCCCCCCGTCTCAATGCCATGAGATGCGGGCTTGTTGCCTTCTAGAACCCGGCTATCCGTGCACTCCACCTTGGGGTAATCCTAGTACAGAAAGTAAAATATACATACAACGGGTACATCGACCTCACCCCGGTCGTGCCCCAAAAGAATAATATACAAACAGGGAGTGACGGCAGTCCACATGTCGGACGCTCGCCCCGCAATATCAAATGTACCTAATACAACCAAAACTGTACTAGCATTGCATCCAGGCTATCCCCCACGACCAATCCGCAACATCACAGCACAACACAGAACATCAACGTGAATGTCACGTTCGCAAATCCGTCTAACCGGACTATAGCAGTTAGACAGGATTTACCGATCAAGTGACATTCACGGTCGCAGATATAATGTAAATACTGTGAATTAATGTGTTTAAAATTTTCGATCGATCAAATTTTCCTAAGTGGGCCCCCAAGCACTACTGTAGCACTTAAAGAAATTCTGGGCCCAAAAAGAATATTCCAAAACCCTAATTTCCCTGTAAAAAGATCACTGTGCAAAAATGGTGCACTGAAGGCACTGTGTTGCGGCGGAACCGCGGCCGGAACAGGGGTTTGGCCGCGGTTCCGCGGTCGTTCTACAGTGTTACACCACCATTTTCTACAGATGTCTTAGAATTTCCCGAACAGTATTCTACAACAACCTGAAAAAAATTTCGAGCCAAAAATATTTCAACAGAAACTGATGCTTTCGAAAACACGGGTTTTGGAATTTTGTTCGATCGAAAGTGTAAACACATTAGACCAAGCTAGACTAGGTTAATGGCGTGGCTCTGATACCATGTAAGTGCACGGCGGCGCCCCGGCCGTCAATCCGACGCCAGAATGCGGAAACGAAACTTTTTACGTACTTGTAAACCGGCACCACCGCGCACAAAAATCCCGGATCGGGCCATGAATCTAGTCCTAGCTAACAAGAGAAGGGGTAGAGAGATATACCGAGCGATCCGTGTCCTTCGGTCTTCTCATCGTCGTCCCGATCTCCCCGCGGAAACTCCGGTCTTCACCTCCTCGCCGTAACGGCACCACGTCGCCGGGTTCTTTTACGGGCTCCCACCTCTAGACCGAGGCAACTCGGGCACGAAGTTGGCGAGCCGACGTGCCCAAGGATTGCTGTAGAATATGTGTAGTGCTCTATGTCTCATTTAGGGTTTGAGGAAGTTGCCTTTGGTGGAGGAAATGAACTAAACCTTTTTGGAGATGAACTTGGGAATTTTTGTAGCATGAAAAGAACAAAAATTCCCCCACTCAAATTTTGGACAGCCCCTTGTTAGGTCCACGTTACCTCTCCCGGTACTTTCGGGGTTGCGGAAACGGTAAAACAAAAAATTTTCTAGACTTGGTAACATGGACCGTAAAAGCCGGATCTTTGCTAAACTAGAAACTAGCAAACAAAAAGAGGTGTTAACTACTATGCCGTAGAAGTTATACCTCACGATACCGGTCCTTCGGGTCTTCACTCCACTGCGCCGTTTGTCCATCCATGCTCCGAGGGTTGATCCGGACTTTGGTCACCTCCACGGCCTTCTTGAGTCGAAGACGATCCACCCGAGAGTTGTACACCGAGCTCCACCTCGAGCCGAGGCTACTAGGGCAACGAGATTGCTAGTCAAGAAGCCCTAGGATGTGTAGAGGAGATATATGGAAGTCTTTGTGGGATCTTTTTCTCTCAACACATGAGATCAAAAGATGAATCAAGAGGAGGAAGAAGGAGGAGCTAGCAACCATGGAGCATTTCTTTTCTTCTCATTTCAAGAGAGAGAATGAGAAAAGAGAAATGAAAAACTTAACCAAAGAAAATTGAACCATGGTTGCATAATGATACTAAAACACCATCATTACAAATCATATCAATATAAAGTTGATGCTACATTGATTTGACCATTTTCATAATCCAATGACCATTTTCATAATCCAAAATGAAAAAGAAAAACCAAAGAATAGTGTAGACCTCTCATTAAGGTCAATGGTCAACTTTGGTCAACTGGTCAAGAAAGTCAAGAGTGGTCAACGTGGTCAAATGGTCAAAGCAATTAGCCATCACATAATTATCACTAAAAGGATTAGTAAATAATGTCTCTGGCTCATAATGGTTTTGACCGAACGAATTGCCAAAACCCTAATGAGCCCACTTCAAAATGGTTTTGACCGAATCAACTGTCAAAACCCTAATGAGCCTGCCACGTAACGGTTTTGGCCGAACCAACTGCCAAAAACCCAATTAGGCACCTCCTCCTTCATCGCTCCTCAAAACTGTGCATACACACCCGCACCCACATTCCGTAGAATGCGAATGCACAGAAGACAAAACAAATACATCTGTGCAATACTAGGATCCGGCTTAAACCAAAGCCCACTAGTATTGCCTGCCCGAACAGCATACGCACACAAGTGCATGTAAGTGATCGCAGCCCTGCCGTAAAACCATACGGCCTCTACACATTTTGCTCAGTGCAGGGAAACTCTCTGTGTGGGACTCTAAAGACTCCACACTACGCTGGCTGTGGATTTAACTACAGACGGCAAGCGGCACTAGCTGTACGTAATGGTCCCTAGGTAGATGTCGACAAGAAGGCCGATGAGGTAAACCCATCGAACTCCTACTGAGCCTGTATGTGACAATCTCCGTACAGTCCGGTCTGTTCGTTTGATACATCGTATGGCGGGCCTAGGGGGGTGGCGAACGTCAGTCCCCTAATAGCGGTACAAGTCGTGTCGGAGTGTAGCCCAGAACATCCTGAGATAACACTGGAAACCTACCAGTATATCTCGCTTGCCCTGGCCAGGGACTACATGTCTAATGGCTCTCCTAAACACAGCGCGATGTCAACCCCCAATACCGGGAGAGACGAATCCTGTCTAACCGTCACTGCCTCCAAGTGCTTCGGGACTGCACCCAACTACTTCCTGTTTCCACGACTCAGTAGAGCCGTGGTAGGGTAGTAGTCAAAGAACAATGGGAACACACTTGAGGCGAAGTGACAGTGTCAAGTCAGCGGACTAAGCTGTACTCTTGTCACCTGGGAACTGTTAACTGACGATAGGTATAATACCAACCAACAGTCCCCGACGAGTCCTGTCCAGTATACTCATAACCTAAAGAGCACCCGCATACTATCTCAAGTACGATGTACTGACGGCTGTGGGACAAACCTCCTCCTGCACTGGGATGAGAAGCGCATACGCTAGTCTACTCCGGAGTATCGATGCCCTGTCTCGATAATCCCACGACTATGGACGTGCATAAGGATGTGCTTGTGGATTACCCAGCCCCCACGAGTGTGATCGCCATCACAATGCCCGTAATCAACCAAAGATCCTAAGGGCTCTACTCATGCGTATAGGTGATATAATAAAGAAACACATGTACACATTAAAGCAGAGACAAACCAAGTAGCATACTACTATTTCGAGCAAGATTGTCTATACAACTGTGAATATCCCAAGCCTCCTTCAAGTAATATACATACTAGTATGATACAGTAATGGCCTCTAGGGTATATACACTAACAATCTCCCACTTGCACTAAGGCTATGTACTGGCGTATCGATGACCTATCATCTCGATCAGCCGCTCGAACTGAGTCCGGGGGAAGGCCTTCGTGAATGGATCCGCCGTGTGGTCTTTTGTGTCCACTATCCGTACCTCGATCTCCTGGCGATCAATGATCTCCCTGATCAGGTGATACCGCCTTATGATGTGTTTGGATTTCTGATGGGACCTTGGTTCCTTCGCTAAAGCTATAGCTCCATTGTTATCGTAATACAAAGGTATTGGGTCAATAATGGACGGAACCACCTGAAGTTCACTAATGAACTTCTTCATCCAGACCGCCTCGTTTGCGGCATCGCTTGCAGCAATGTATTCAGCCTCCATCGTCGAGTCTGCGACGATTTTGGAACTCCTCAAACATACCACCCCTCCGTTGAGGGTAAACACAAAACCCGAGACAGACTTGCTGTCATCTTTGTCACTCTGGAAGCTTGAATCGGTAAAGGACTCGACCCTGAGGTCTCCATTACCGTAAACCAGGAACATCTCCTTAGTCCTTCTCAGGTACTTGAGAATGTTCTTCACTGCTGTCCAGTGGTCCTCACCTGAGTCTGAAAGATACCGGCTCACCACGCTCAGCGCGTAATCTACATCTGGTCTTGTACATAGCATCGCATACATTATAGATCCTACCGCCGAAGCGTAGGGTATAGTGCTCATGCGAACCCTCTCCTCGTCAGTCTTAGGAGACATCTTCTTGGAGAGGGTAATTCCGTGCAATGCGGGTATGTTACCGCACTTGGAATCCTCCATACTAAATCTCTTTAGTACGGTCTCTATGTACCTGGACTGCGAAAGTTCCAGTAGTCTCTTGGATCTATCTCTATAGATCTTGATCCCCAGAATGTATGAGGCATCACCCAGGTCTTTCATGGAGAACCGTTGTGACAAAAATAGCTTGACCGATTGTAGCATAGGAATATCATTTACTATCAAAAGAATGTCGTCCACGTACAAGACTAGGAACACGACAGTTCGTCCTACAATCTTCTTATAGACACAAGGTTCATCTTCATTCTTGATGAAATCAAATTCCTTGATTGCCTCATCAAAATAGATGTTCCAGCTCCGCGATGCCTGCTTTAATCCATAAATGGATTTAAGCAACTTGCACACCTTCCCGCTGCTCCCACTGTCTTCAAAACCTTCTGGCTGATCCATGTAAACGCACTCTTCCAAACAGCCGTTTAGAAAAGCCGTTTTAACGTCCATCTGCCAGATTTCATAGTCATGGAAGGCAGCAATGGCAAGTAGGATCCGAATGGATTTCAGCATAGCCACTGGAGAAAAAGTTTCATCATAGTCCAAACCAGGTCTTTGACGAAAATCTTTTGCAACGAGTCTAGCCTTATAGGTTTCCACCTGCCCATCTACACCAAGTTTCCTTTTGTAGATCCATTTGCATCCAACAGGTTTTACCCCAGGTGGAGAAATATCCAAGTTCTACACTTTATTGGTGTACATGGACTCCATTTCGGATTGCATTTCTTCCAGCCACTTATCAGAGTCCCTACTGATAATGGCCTGCCTGAAACTGGTAGGGTCATCTTCTTCCAAGATGCAATCCTCTCGATCCCCGTCTGTAAGAAAACCGTAGTATCTCTCTGGCGGATGAGAAATCCTACCAGATCTGCGGAGTGGCCGAGGTTCGTCTGGGGTTATTGAAGTCTGAGGTTCTGTCAAATCTTCAGTTTCATTTTGTGGTCGCTGAATTTCTTCCAGTTCTACCGAACTTCCCCTTGTTTCTTTTGCAAGAAATTGCCACTCTAAAAAGGTGGCGTGGCGAGATACAAACACCTTCTGTTCCTCGGTGTGGTAGAACAGATATCCTGTGGAGTTCTTAGGATATCCTACAAATTTACATAGAACTGAATGTGCCTGAAGTTTGTCTGGATTTTTTACTTTTACAGAGGCAGGACAACCCCATATCTTAATACGTTTAAGATACGGCTTTTTACCATTCCATATCTCGAACGGTGTCTTAGGCACAGATTTAGACGGAACATCGTTCAATAGATATGCTGCTGTCAATAGCGCATGTCCCCAAAATGAAAGAGGTAACTCGAAATTACTCATCATGGAGCAAACCATATCCAGTAGGGTACGATTCCTCCGCTCCGATACACCGTTGTGCTGTGGTGTATAAGGGGGAGTAAGCTGAGAGAGAATACCATTCTCTTTTATGTAATCTAGGAATTCCGTGCTTAAGTACTCCCCTCCTCTATCAGACCGGAGGATCTTGATACTTTTACCAGTCTGGTTCTCTACTTCGTTTCTAAATTCCTTGAATTTCTCAAAATCTTCAGATTTGTGTTTCATCAGATACGCATATCCGAACCTTGAGAGATCGTCAGTGAATGTGATGAAGTACGAGAACCCACCCCTTGCATGTATAGACATCGGACCACATACATCTCTGTGTATGAGTCCCAAAAGCTCTGCTGCCCTTTCTTCATGTTCGGTGAATGGAGATTTGGTCATCTTTCCTTTGAGACAAGACTGACAAGTTTCATAAAATGAAAACTCGAACGTATCCAAGAGTCCATCTTTATGCAACTTACTCAGTCTTTTCTCTCCGATATGACCAAGTCTACAATGCCACAAGTAGGATTCATTCGTATCTGAATTCTTCCTCTTGCGTGTGTTTTGTATATTGAGAACTGTATTCTGATTTAGAACGCAGATACCATTACACAGTGTACCTTCTGAAGGTAGATTTTCATGATATTTCTATCAAGAACAAAGTTATATCCATCTTTATCGAGTAAAGAAACTGATATTATGTTGCAAACCATGGAAGGTACAAAGTAACAATCGTTCAAAATCATAGTCTTGCCATTTGGCAATACTAGGTGATATTCACCGACGGCTGCAGCATTTACTTGTGCTCCGTTCGCTACTCTGAGCGACATATCACCAGGTGCAACTTTCCTACTTTTTCTCAGTCCCTGCAATAAATTGCAGATATGAGATCCTGATCCGGTATCAAGTACCCAGGAGGTAGGGCTGACCGTAAAGCAGTTCTCAATTACAAGAACACCTGAAGTAGATGCAAAACCATGCTTCTTCTTCAACTGGGTATCCTTGGAATCCATATAATCCTCTTTCCCTTGCTCATACTTATGACTGTTGTCACAAGTTAGAGCCGAACAAACGTTCCCCAGCCCCGAATAAGAATTCAGATCGGTCAAGCGATACATTTTATTATCTTGATTAGGGCTTGAAAAGGTTGCTACCTGGAGAGAGAGAAAAGAAACACTCAGCGTGCGCTATTGCAAGATTAGATTGGTTTATTGATTTATCTAACCAGGATGGCTCCCACTGTTTCCTCAAATTCTTCTTCAAACCCTAAAAGAAGAACTAGTCAGGATTAATCGCACATCACAATACTTGCTTAACCTTTCAGCCAGGCTGTTGTTGGTACTTCGAGGGAGGTTTTCCAACGCTTTCACGAAGTTCCTTAATTAAATAACCTCTTTTCCCTGGGGGTGTAACCCCGCTAACACCGTTCTAGACACCTACATGGTTTATAGCATTGATTGTTAAGTGAAATAATCTCCCGAGAGTAATCCAACTCATCAGTGGGATCGGGATCCAAATATCATTGTGCGATGACCTAGATGGAATCCACTTTAGTCACCACACTCCAGAAGGTATGCTAAATCTGCAAGTTTTAGTTTCTTTAGAAACCCCCGATGTGGTTTTTGCCCCTAGGACCCAAGTGACCTTGACTGAGCCAACATATCAAAGGATCCTAGTCAAGTTCAACCCGTCATTATCTTGACTGCATTAGACCCACCCGTACGAGTCCTTGACAGAGCCAAAATGACCACACGACTGTCCTAACCAATCACTTTGTATCCTACGGAAAAATATTACATAACTACCGTACACTATGCCTCGGCTGAGCACAAAATACGTAGCACGAATACTAAGCAATATCAATCCGAAACGATGGAGGGCTACGACTGGGTTTTGGTGAAAACCCGTTAACGTAATGAACTTGATATCGTTGAAGGAACGTAATACCCCCTTTTTGAAAATATAGTGGCAAAAAATTTTTCTAAAGAGGTCACTCCCTTTGAAGGGATCTCGGCTCTTTCCTCGTCGAATGAGGTGAAGGATATTCCAAACTGAATACCTCGATGCAAAGCAAGAATAATCGACTATAGTGAAGTTATTACCCTGACGCAAACTTTTGTCCAAGGGGTCACTCCCGATGCTGGGCATTCATAACCGAATATCTCTATGCAAAACAAAAGTGAACGTCCTTGCAATAACAGCTTTTTGAAAAATTGTTCCAACAACGTCTTTTAGGTTTATTTTCTTGCATTAGTTGTTTTAATGCGTCCCATCATTTAAATTCTACCATTGCAGAAAACAACCAAAATATGACGTATGCTTATGCCATTCGCATTCGCCACGGGGCCCCGTCATCACTCGTTAGGTTACTTAACTAACGACAGAGCGGGGGCTAGGCTAGCGCGGCTGAAAAACATAAGCAACGCCTAAATAGTTATCATATATAGATATATATAGCAATGATAGCCAATCCAGATCACAGATGAACACTTTGGATATACTAGGAACCCGTGATTCGTTCGAGCCTGCAACGAAAAGCGGATTACACGGTCGCGATGAATAGCCAATACCCAACCCTAGACCCCTACGAGTGAGGCAAACTACCCGCCAAGTACCCGAAGCGAAGCAACCTCCCTCAACCCGTGAGTAGGCCACTCGGCACTTCGAGATACCCGGTAGTTTATGCACCCCTCCTTGGGTCTATCCTAGGAGCAAAAACAGTAAAAAGAAATTATACAATGACGGCTACAACCCCGACCCGGTTGTGCGGCCATACAAATAATATTACATCAATTTACAAATTTTACAATGAATGAAAGAAAAAGAAACTCTCATCTCACATCCACCCCGGCTATTTATCCGCGAAAATCCAACGAGTTCATATACACAAACCATCAGCATTACAGATCACAGATATGTATAACCCCCACTAATCGATGTATAGCGATTAGTAGACGTTCAATACATATATCACATCACAGAAAATATCCATTAGCTAAAGTCTACGGAATATCGATCAAAAATACAGATTTGTAACCACCCGAAAAATCAATTTGCACTCTGGAAAATCTGGGCAGAAACAACATGTACTAAAAATCCCAAAACAATCCAATTAGAACACTGTAGCAAAACGAAGCTGCGGCCGAGTCAACCCGGCCGCGGTTCCGCGGTGAGTTGGCCGAGTCAGCAGCTCATTTTTAACAAAACCCTGAGACGATTTTTCATGTATGTTAAATTATTTTTTGAACAGTATAAAAAATCGACAGAAACTTGGGTTTTCTCGGGCGTGTTTTGCGACTTTTTTCCGATCGATATTCTAAACACTTTGCTAACTTGCTTGTTTATGTTTAGCTAGGCTTTGATACCACTGTTAGGTCCACGTTACCTCTCCCGGTACTTTCGGGGTTGCGGAAACGGTAAAACAAAAATTTTTCTAGACTTGGTAACATGGACCGTAAAAGCCGGATCTTTGCTAAACTAGAAACTAGCAAACAAAAGGAGATGTTAACTACTATGCCGTAGAAGTTATACCTCACGATACCGGTCCTTCGGGTCTTCACTCCGCTGCGCAGTTTGTCCATCCATGCTCCGAGGGTTGATCCGGACTTTGGTCACCTCCGCGGCCTTCTTGAGTCGAAGACGATCCACCCGAGAGTTGTACACCGAGATCCACCTCGAGCCGAAGCTACTAGGGCAACAAGATTGCTAGTAAAGAAGCCCTAGGATGTGTAAAGGAGATATATGGAAGTGTTAGTCTTTGTGGGATCTTTTTCTCTCAACACATGAGATCAAAAGATGAATCAAGAGGAGGAAGAAGGAGGAGCTAGCAACCATGGAGCATTTCTTTTCTTCTCATTTCAAGAGAGAGAATGAGAAAAGAGAAATGAAAAACTTAACCAAAGAAAAATGAACCATGGTTGCATAATGATACTAAAACACCATCATTACAAATCCTATCAAGATAAAGTTGATGCTACATTGATTTGACCATTTTCATAATCCAATGACCATTTTAATAATCCAAAATGAAAAAGAAAACCAAAGAAGAGTGTAGACCTCTCATGAAGGTCAATGGTCAACTTTGGTCAACTGGTCAACAAAGTCAAGAGTGGTCAACGTGGTCAAATGGTCAAAGCAATTAGCCATCACATAATTATCACTAAAAGGATTAGTAAATAATGTTTCCGGCTCATAATGGTTTTGACCGAACGAATTTCCAAAGCCCTAATGATCTCACCTCAAAATGGTTTTGACCGAATCAACTGTCAAAACCCTAATGAGGCTGCCACGTAACGGTTTTGGCCGAACCAACAGCCAAAAACCCAATGAGGCACCTCCTCCTTCATCGCTCCTCAAAACTGTGCATACACACCCGCACCCGCATTCCGTAGAATGCGAATGCACAGAAGACAAAACAAATCCATCTGTGCAATACTAGGATCTGGCTTAAACCAAAGCCCACTAGTATTGCCTTCCCGAACAGCATACGCACACAAGTGCACGTAAGTGATCGCAGCCCTGCCGTAAAACCATACGGCCTCTACACGTTTTGCTCAGTGCAAGGAAACTCTCTGTGTGGGACTCTAAAGACTCGACACTACGCTGGCAGTGGGTTTAACCACAGACCGCAAGCGGCACTAGCTGTACGTAACGGTCCCCAGGTAGATGTCGACAAGAAGGCCGATGAGGTAAACCCATCCGAACTCCTACTGAGCCTGTATATGACAATCTCCTTACAGTCCGGTCTGTTCGTCTGATACATCGTATAGCGGGCCTAGGGCGGTGGCGAACGTCAGTCCCCAAATAGTGGTACAAGTCGTGTCGGAGTGTAGCCCAGAACACCCTGAGATAACAATGGAAACTGTTCATATCAGATTTTTGCATTTTCATACCGCCCAATTTTTATCACATTGCATATCCGTAGATACTTCTGAGCCGGGTTTGCTAGTCAATTACAGGATACAGGTTCTCGGTTCTAAAACGGTGAAATTCATGGAAAACACGAAAAAATCCGGGTTCCTGCCAACCACAGATAAAACACGGTCTCTGCTCTTCATCCGTATGCTGCCAGATACCAGTTTAGGGAGACGAAATGTCAAATCAATGTCGTTTTCAGGCACAAGGCTCAATGGCAGCACAAGATCCAAGAAAATCTACGCGAAGCTCGAGGCAATCATTCCAAATCTTGACAAAAAGTCCACCTTTCCCTCAACAGAAATTCTGGAAGAAATGTGGAAGTATTTTCAGAAAATATATGAACCAGAGAACAGGGGACAGCAAACCAGGGAACCACAGCAAATTGGGGGACCCAATTCAACCAGAAGGCCGCGGATCCGCGGCCTACTAGGCGCCGCATCCGCAGGGATTTTGGGGGTATTTTTGTCATTCTGTTTGGGTTCTGGTGGTTGCCCTAGGGTTTCATTTTTTGGCCTATAAATAGCCCAGAACTTTGTGAAGGAAAGGGTCCATTCTTGTATTTTCTTTTTGCTAGGTTTTAGTTTACATGTTCTTCTTCTCATCTCTTCTCCATTAAACTTGTAGTGAGCTTTGTGAGTGAGGAATGGTGAATAAAGAAGATCATTTTATTATCATGCTTGTCTTACTTTTGCTATAATTGTTGTAACTTTAATTCGTTAAGTAGTTGTTGTTATTTCCTTGTGTTTCTTTCTTCTCTCTTTTTCTTTATCCTTGCATACGACAATGATGCTTACGCTCGATCCTCGCCAAGGTGAGGTCGCAAATAGCTAGTCGTATTCTTCTAGTCTCTTTCTTTCTATGTTCCTCTTTTGTTTTGTTTTATTTTTCCGTATCATGATGTGTGAGTAGTTCATTATTGTTAGGATAGGATAAGAGAAGTTTGAGAGAAGGAAATCTCTCTCACTCTTTCCTTGCCCAACAGCTTAAATCAACTCCCGTTAATTGAACCACAATCCGCTCCTTATGGCACCCTATCCTACATGATAGCGGTGATTCCGTAGTGAAACCGGTTGTGGTTGAATTAACCGGAGGTTATGGCTAAGAGCCAAGAACGGACGGACAAGCACCAAAAGGAAGGACTTATGTGTTGGAAAGCCTAGCTTATACTCGCAAGTTCCTTCCTAGTCGTGCTAATCCCCGTTGTTGCCGATTACCGTAACACCGATATTAATAGGGGCAACGAAAGATGTGGAGACTCCTAACTCAAACTAACCTAATCCTAACCCTAACAAGCTCGCTTTAAATATCAACTTAACACTTAGATAATCACAAACAAAATCTGAACTCTCGGACTTAACTCGTTAAAACACATTGAAAATGACTCCCATCTCTCTGCGGACGACCTGTACTCAACCGGCTAGCTATAAGTGAAACCGTCTTGATTGCGGTATTTAAACTAGAACTTGAACACGCACATACTCTATCAATCAAATGGCGCCGTTGCCGGGAAGACGGTAGTTTATTTCCTTGTGTAATTTCGGGTTAACTTGTGAATATAACCAAAAACAAAACAAAAAAAAAATATACATTGTAAAAAACCATCTTGTTGTTTTTGATTAGCTTTTGTGCAAGTGTGCAGGAAAATACGAAGTTCAAGATCGGCGCCAAAGACGTCGGATAATACGGAGTTCAAGTACAGTGCCAAAGACGTGGGAAGATAGACCCACATTTCGCGGCTACACCGCGACAGAAAAAACGAAGCAAACGGTATACTGAACAAATCTGGAGCATATACAGTGAGCAAACAAAGATTCGGCATATCCAGATAAGCAGAGGAGACCCATAACAGAACACCCCAAAATTTTTGATCTCCAATTCATCCATACAGCCGCGGAACCGCGGCCTAAGGTAGTGTTTGGTCGCGGATCCACGGCCATTCAGTGTCTTCAGGGTGAAAATTTTTTCCTGGTGAGTCTCTCTCTTCTCTCCACTCCTCTGAACTCCACTGAATTGTGTTTTCTGCAGCCTTCTTTGCGCAAATTCTTCTCCCCCTTCCAATAAACTGTTCTTGTGCAGGATTCTTTGCGCCGCAAATAAAAATTGTTTGCAGTTGATTTGTTACGGCTTTGCATTTCTTTAATACGGACTTAAGGGGCTTGAAACCAATCCAGATTGGGTGGGGATTTCATCACCTTTCCCAGGACCCCAAAAATCACTAAAGCATATGCATTGTCCATTGTAAATTAAAAAATACTAGACTTCAGCCCTAAGGACTTCGCGCTCATTAGGAGAAGATAAACCGTGTTTAGAACCTCGCTTAACCGTATATTGTTTACGGGGTGTCTAGGAAAGTGTTAAAGGCGCAACCGCCGAAAGAGAAAGGGTTATTTAATTAAGGAACTTCGCGAAAGCGTTGGACAACCTCCCCTTATCTCTGCACTTACCTGGCCTCGTGATCAGTGTATTTTTAAGCCTGTTTCTCGACACTGTTTAACTTCGACAATCAAGTTCAGGAGCAGGTCTAGTAGACCTAGGTTACCCTAGATCTAGGTGTGATTGTGCATATCTTGTTTGTGATTGCTTAAGCTGTATTTCCGTACATATTTCTGTAAATCTCTTTCTAAAAACAAAAAAAAAATCAAAAACTTTTATAAAAACTTGCCCTTTTGTCGCCAAATCCATTTTCACCCACCACCCATCGCCTTTCTCCATTGACGTTTTCTTACCCTCACCTTCTCCGTTTTGACTATACTAAACTCGTTTAGTGTATGTCCGCTTGGACTCAGGACACTAGCGCCCGTCTAGTCCGCGTTACGTTAGTCGCTACCGACTACGCGATCGACTCCGAAGTCGATACTCCGTCCACTCCTCTTTCACCCCTTCCTTTGCCGGCCAACTCCGACGTTGACCGGAATTCTGTTCATACATCTTCACCTTCACCTTCACCTTCACCAACCTCTTCTTCCGCGATGTCGGGATTTAATCCGAACATCTCTTTGACCACCGCTGGATTGGCTCCACCTCCTACGGAGACCAATCTCCCACCACCTCCGCCTGTTGTAGCGCCACAGCGAATCGCGCTCCAGGATCGTTTCTACCCTACCCGTTCTGCACTTCCCACCTGGCTTTCTCTTCCTCCGGCCAATGGGGACAACTTTGAAATTAAGCCCCATTTCATCAACATGCTTCCACGTTTTCATGGGCTTGAATCTGAAGATGCCTATATCTTCATCAATAAATTTCAAAACGTCTGTGCCATGATGAAAACAACCCAGCTGTCGGACGATGCTATACGTCTACGGGTCATTGTGTTCACTTTATGCGATCTCGCTGAAAAATGGCTGTATAGCACCGCTTCCCACTCAATCACCAGCTGGGACGAGTTTGTTAAAGCGTTTCTGAAAAAATTCTATCCAAATCATAAGACCGCAAGAATTCGAAATGACATCAACCAATTCTCCCAGCTTCCTTCTGAACCCTTCTGGAAGTGCTTTGACCGGTACAAAGACCTTCTTGTTCAGTGTCCTCACCACGGTATAGAGAAATGGCAGCTCTGCCAAACCTTATACGAGGGACTGAACCCAGCAACGAAGCAGTTGCTGGAAACCATCTGTCAGGGCCACTTCCTATCGAAATCTGACGAGGAAGCGTGGCAGTTCTTTGACGATCTTGCGGAGCAAACGCTATAGTGGGAGAGCACCAGACCGACTTCTTCTTCTTCTACCTCCACTTCTACCGGGCAGTCTAGGGTAGGAATCCACCAACTTGATGTCTCTATTGCGATGAAAGCTGAAATGGCTGCAATAACACGAAAGCTTGAATCAATCGAGAGCAAATTTTCTGCTCCTGCCCCCACCCCTGTTCTCCCCTTTCATACCATCTGTGCTTATTGTTCCGATCCTTCTCACTTGACCGAAGAGTGTCCTTACAATCCACCCTCGCAAGGACAGGATCAGGTTAATGCTGCCTTCCATCAAAGACCGAGGAATGATCCATACTCTTCCACCTACAATCCCGGTTGGAGGAGCCACCCCAATTTCGCCTGGAATCAGAATCAGAATCAATTCCAAGGCAACAATTTCCAAAGGGCCCCTCCACCGCAACAACAAGCGCCACAACAAACTCAACATCAATATCAGCAGCCCTTCCAACCCCAACCTTTCCAAAACCAGACGAACAACTTTGCACCCAACAACTCTTTTCCACCAAACAACTTTGTTCCGTCAAACAACGATAAGGTTTCCTCGCTCGAGCGAAGTCTGGAGGCGTTTGTTAAACAATCGACTCAATCCACCGCCAACATCCAGTCTTCGATTCAATCTTTAGTGCAACACACTGCCGCACACGGGCAAAGCATCAAAACCATCGAGGCCCAGATTGCACAGCTGAACGCGGCCTTAAGCGAGCGAGAGAAGGGGAAGCTCCCGTCCCAGCCACTTCCAAATCCCGGTCACCCATATAATGCACATGTTGCTCTTGAACAACAAAACCATAATGTGAGTGCCGTGACTACACTGAGATCAGGGAGGATGCTGCAAAACAACATTGGCAAACGGATCAACGATGACACCCCGGCCGCTGCTTCTTCTTCTTCTTCTCCGTCTTCTTCTTCGTCTTCTGAGCCTATTCTCCGTTCTTCACGAGGCTCTCCTTCCTCTTCTTCTCTGAACGGACCCACTTCTCACTCCACGAAAACACCTATTCTGGGATCCGTTCCAACTCCACAATCTCCTCCTCCAGCATTAGACTCAACCAATTTTCAAAATGTACCATTTCCAAACCAGTTGAGATCTAATAAACAAAATCCTCAAATGGAGAAGATTCTGGAGTTATTTAAGCAAGTTAACATTAACATTCCTCTTTTAGATCCTGTCCAACAAGTCCCGTCTTACGTGAAAATCTTAAAGGACTTGTGCACGAAAAAGAGGAAGTCTCAGGTACCCAAGAAAGTTTTCTTGGCTAGTGCTGTGAGTGATGCCCTTACCCAATCTTTACCACAAAAACGGAAGGACCCTGGCTGTCCTACGATTTCAATTACCATTGGGGATAAGAACATCAACCGCGCACTATTAGATCTTGGTGCCAGTGTTAACTTGCTTCCATATTCAGTATATGAGCAATTAGGCGTCGGAAAGTTGAAACCCACACACTGCACTCTCCAAATGGCCGATCGATCGATCACCCATCCTAGGGGTGAGCTAGAGGATGTGTTAATAAAAGTCGGGGACTTCATATTCCCCGTTGACTTCATTGTATTAGACACACAGCCTGTAGCTAACCCCCGGAATCAAATTCCGGTGATACTCGGTCGCCCATTTCTCGCAACCTCAAATGCTGTGATCAATTGTCGCAACGGTTCAATGAACCTCTCTTTTGGAAATATGACGATTGAACTCAACATTTTTAGGTTAGGGAATCAACCCGCCGAACCTAATGCTCATATACTGGACGTCTGCTCGATCCAGGAGATCACCCCCGAAGAGTGTGAATTCGAGGAGTTTCTGTTTGAACACGATAATCTTGACGCCACTAGTGCGTTTCTCTTCGAACTTGCTGCTGTTTCTGCGCCCGACAACGACTACGAGTGTTTCACGTTTTCGAACGATCTTAGCTACGCACAACCCGAGTTTGAATCCTTCGACTTTCCGGATGAGTTACCTGAACCATCCAACTCGGTTGCCTACACTCGTTTGGAACCTTTGCTGGAGTCCTTTGAGTTCGAGACCTTTGCACCAATCTTGCCTTCCATCGTTTCACCTCCAACGCTCGAACTCAAGCCTTTGCCGTCTCACCTTAAGTACGCTTACTTAGGTGAGAACGAGACCCTCCCTGTCATCATCTCGGCTTCTCTAGCTCCCGAGGAAGAGAAAGCCCTTCTCGCGGTCTTGCACAGCAACAGGCAAGCTTTTGGCTGGTCCATGGCGGACATCAATGGGATTAGTCCCCTCATCGTTGAGCATCACATTCATCTGATGGATGATGCCAAACCAGCCCGGGATCCACAAAGACGTCTTAATCCAGTCATGAAGGAGGCTGTGAAGAAGGAGATCGTCAAATGTCTAGATAGTGGTATCATTTACCCTATCTCTGATAACCAGTGGGTTAGCCCCATTCATGTTGTCCCCAAGAAGTCGGGCATCACGGTCATAACCAACGAGGTGAACGAGTTAATCCCTACTCGCACCCAAACTGGGTGGCGAGTTTGCATTGATTACAGAAAACTCAACGCCGCAACGCGGAAAGACCACTTTCCGCTACCTTTCATTGACCAGATGCTTGAACGATTGGCCGGACACGAGTACTACTGCTTTCTTGATGGCTACTCCGGCTATAATCAAATTCCCATCGCCGAAAAAGACCAGGACAAGACCACTTTCACTTGTCCTTTCGGCACGTTTGCATATCGACGCATGCCCTTTGGGTTATGCAATGCGCCCGCTACCTTCCAGCGGTGTATGATGGGAATTTTCTCTGACATGGTGGAAACATTTCTAGAGATTTTCATGGATGACTTCTCCATCTTCGGCGACTCCTTTGACGAGTGTTTGCTGCATCTTGACGCTGTCCTTACCCGATGTAAGGACAAGAATGTCACTTTGAACTGGGAGAAATGCCACTTCATGGTGCGCGAAGGTATTGTCTTAGGACATATCATCTCGCAAAATGACATAGAGGTTGACAAAGCAAAGATTGAGGTCATTTCCAATCTGCCTCCTCCCCGATGCGTCAGAGATATCCGAGCCTTCCTTGGCCATGCCGGTTTCTATAGACGGTTTATCAAGGACTTTAGCAAGATTGCTAGGCCCTTGACGCTTTTGCTGGCCAAGGACACACCTTTCGACTTCAACTCGAGCTGTGTGACTGCATTCGAGTCACTGAAAATGCTCACTCACTACTGCTCCCGTTCTTTCTTCACCTGACTGGACGCACCCATTCGAGATTAGGTGCGATGCATCCGACTTTGCCATCGGTGCTGTCCTTGGACAGCACATCAACAAGATGCCGCACGTAATCTATTACGCGAGCCGAACCCTGAACGACGCCCAACTCAATTATACAATAACTGAGAAGGAATTCTTGGCTGTTGTATTTTCTTTAGAAAAGTTCAGGCCCTACCTCATCGGCTCTCCAGTCATTGTCTACACGGACCATTCAGCTCTGCGCCATCTTTTTGCGAAGAAAGATGCAAAATCTCGGTTAATACGTTGGATCCTCTTGCTTCAAGAGTTTGACCATGTCATTAAGGACAAACGAGGATGTGAAAACGTAGTTGCCGACCATCTCTCACGACTTCCTTCTTCGTCTTCGCTTCCAATTCCAATCAACGACGTTTTCCCGGATGAAGCTCTTGACAGTATCTTGTGAACCCTGGTTCGCAGATATTGTGAACTATTTGGCCACGGGATTACTACCGACCGAATGGTCGAGTCAGGACAGACTTCGCTTCTTATCCAAAGTAAAACACTTTTACTGGGACGAACCCTACTTGTTCAAGTACTGTCCCGACCAGATTATTCGTCGGTGTGTCCCTGACGAGGAATTCAAGAGTGTGCTGTCATTTTGCCACGATCAAGCGTGTGGCGGGCATTTTGGGCCCAGAACGACAGCTGAGAAGATCTTGCAATGTGGTTTCTACTGGCCACAACTTTTCAAAGACACTCACGACTATTGCAAGACTTGCTCCCGGTGCCAACACATTGGCCGGATATCCCGGAGGAACGAGATGCCGCTCCAACCGATCTTGGTTGTGGAGATTTTCGATGTTTGGGGGATAGACTTCATGGCGCCGTTTCCCAGCTCTTTCGGGAACTTGTACATCCTTCTAGCTGTTGATTACGTCTCTAAATGGGTCGAGGCTGTGCCCAGCCGGACTAACGACAACAAGGTTGTCGTTAGGTTCCTTAAAGAAAACATTTTCTCACGGTTTGGGCACCCCCGAGCGATCATTAGCGACAATGGAAGTCATTTCTGCAATAGGACTTTCGAGGCCTTGATGCGGAAATACTCCATTAATCATAAGCTTTCTACACCCTACCACCCCCAAACCTGCGGGCAGGCCGAAGTTTCAAATCGGCAAATCAAACAGATACTGGAGAAGACGGTTTCCAAGAACCGTAAGGATTGGTCTCTGAAACTCACTGATGCCCTTTGGGCATTTAGAACCGCTTATAAGACCGACCTTGGCATGTCTCCCTATCGGCTTGTGTACGGAAAAGCCTGCCACCTACCTGTCGAAATTGTGCATCGCGCATTTTGGGCGATAAAGGAGCTGAATCTGTCTCTTGAAGATGCGGGCAGCCATCGGAAGCTGCAGTTGAACGAACTGAACGAGCTTAGGGATGAGGCTTACGATAACGCAATTGTCGTTAAGAATCGAACGAAGGTGTTTCATGATAAACACCCTTTGTGCAAAATCTTCGTACCTGGTCAGCAGGTACTGCTTTACGACACCCGACTTCACTTCCACCCTGGAAAGCTCAGATCTCGCTGGAAAGGTCCGTATTTTGTGCGGAATGTGTATCCGCAGGGCGCTCTGGATTTGGAAAATCCAAAGGACGGTTCACTCTTCAAGGTAAATGGACACCGATGCAAACCGTACCTTAGCGCCCAACCAACAGAGGAGCTCCTGTTCTTACAGGAGCCGGTTTACTCTGCATGATCTTCCTCTGCCTACCTCCAAACTTCGGTTATCCAGCCAAGAACAGCGGACACTGTTCCAAATAAGTTTGGGGGTATGTACAAACCATTTTGTATATATTTGTGTATATTCTTTTTCTTTTCTTTAAAAACAAAAACAAATAAAAATTTGTGTATCGCTAACCGACAATTTTGACCCTTCAAATGATCTCTTCATGCAATGACAGTGAGGACACTGTCCAGTTTAAGTTTGGGGGTACGCTCGGTACGCATTTCTTACCTTCGCATTCATATGTATATTTTGCATCTGCATATTAAAATCCATAAAATCCATAAAAATTTGAAAATTTTCTAAAAATATAAAAACTTTTTTGTCAAGTTAGCTTGTGGAAGAACTCTGATTCAACATTCGACGGTTTTTGTTTGAAAAAATAGAAATAACTAAATCTTATGTTTGGATTTTGAAAACCTGAAAGATAACTCTCCTTTGAAGTTAACTATAGCTGATATACGTCTTTACATCACACAACACGTGTCGTAAGATTTTGGGAATTAGATGACAAGTCTTTCATGTTTAAACATTTTAACAGATAAATGATTTTCTGAGGATCAAATAGGTTTGTTCTGATATAAGTAATGTCAAGAATAGTTTATGATGTAAAGCGAATATGAAGGAATGTTATTGATGCCGTAATTGGAGCTAAGTCTGAAAAATAACCCATCTGAAACTTGATTGGAATGATTACACACCGAACCCACTAAACACGTCTTTTATCCAAAAAAATAATTGAACTCCCAGTTATATCTTCGTTCGTATTAAATCATCTGATTTTCACTCCAAACTGTCTTTTGTTTTTGGACCTAGGTAACTTGAGTAATTAAGTCCGCTGGGGTGTTTCTACACCTAATGCCCTAAAACCAACTGGTTTGGGTGCATTGGCCCAAAGCTCGCTAAGAAGCCTAGAAAGTCCAGTTTAAAACAATGTCAAGCAAGTGTTCTCTCCGAGTTAAAATTCCTAACGGTTCTTTGTGTGAGAATAATCTTGATAAAAGGCAGGCTTTTATAAAAATTTTAGCGGAGATATGAAGGTTTTATTCTATGATAAAGACTATTGCACGTTCACAGAGGTGTGTATGAAATGAAAACAAGAAAAAGGTGGAGTGAAAAATACGACTTAGTTTCCTGTTAAGGAAGATAGAAATTCTGAAGTTGAAACCTTACTGGAAAACGAAACTTGAAAAATGCTTAACTCTTTATAAAACTTATGTGATCCTTTTAAAATTGTTATCTGGGCTTTATTGTGCGACATGATGACTTTAATCGATCCTTCTGGAACTTAACGACACTATTTGCACTGCACGTAAAGACATATAAAATCTGTAGTTAAATAAGAAGCGAGGTGTGAAAAATAAAGGTTCGATAGTCTAGACTTAGGATTATAGAATTGTTATTTTCTTAAACAAAACTTTAGGGTTTGAATCTTAGTTATTTTACAAAACCAACTTGACCCGATTTTGTGGGTAGTATCCGCTAAAAACCCTCAGGAGACAACACTCCTCCTATTAGGGACACCTAGAGGTTTAACGGCTTGTTGCACATGCTCAGTGCAATCGCGTTCCCTGCGAAAGTGAGGTTAGGAAATTTTTTGTGAATAAATGGGCTTTGCTTGGGACGAGCAAATGATAAGTTTGGGGGTATTTGTTCATATCAGATTTTTGCATTTTCATACCACCTAATTTTTATCATATTGCATATCCGTAGACACTCTTGAGCCGTGTTTGCTAGTCAATTACAGGATACAGGTTCTCGGTTCTAAAACGGTGAAATTCAAGGAAAACACGAAAAAATCCGGGTTCCTGCCAACCACAGATAAAACACGGTCTCCGCTCTTCATCCGTCTGCTGCCAGATACCAGTTTAGGGAGACGAAATGTCAAATCAATGTCGTTTTCAGGCACAAGGCTCAATGGCAGCATAAGATCCAAGAAAATCTACGCGAAGCTCGAGGCAATCATTCCAAATCTTGACAAAAAGTCCACCTTTCCCTCAACAGAAATTCTGGAAGAAATGTGGAATTATTTTCAGAAAATATATGAACCAGAGAACATGGGACAGCAAACCAGGGAATCACAGCAAATTGGGGGACCCAACTCTACCAGAAGGCCGCGGATCCGCAGCCAAAGGGGGGTCTAGGCAGCGTATCCGCGGCCGTCTAGGCGCCACATGCGCAGGGATTTTGGGGGTATTTTTGTCATTCTATTTGGGTTCTGGTGGTTGCCCTAGGGTTTCATTTTTTGGCCTATAAATAGCCCAGAACTTTGTGAAGGAAAGGGTCCATTCTTGTATTTTCTTTTTGCTAGGTTTTAGTTTACATGTTCTTCTTCTTCTCATCTCTTCTCCATTAAACTTGTAGTGAGCTTTGTGAGTGAGGAATGGTGAATAAAGAAGATCATTTTATTATCATACTTGTCTTACTTTTGCTATAATTGTTGTAACTTTAATTCGTTAAGTAGTTGTTGTTATTTCTTTGTATTTCTTTCTTCTCTCTTTTTCTTTATCCTTGCATACGATAATGATGCTTACGCTCGATCCTCGCCAAGGTGAGGTCGCAAATAGCTAGTCGTATTCTTCTAATCTCTTTCTTTCTATCTTCCTCTTCTGTTTTGTTTTATTTTTCCGTATCATGATGTGTGAGTAGTTCATTCTTGTTAGGGTAGGATAAGGGAAGTTTGAGAGAAGGAAATCTCTCTCACTGTTTCCTTGCCCAACAGCTTAAATCAACTCCCGTTAATTGAACCACAATCCGCTCCTTACGACACCCTATCCTACATGATAGCGGTGATTCCGTAGTGAGACCGGTTGTGGTTGAATTAACCGGAGGTTATGGCTAACAGCCAAGAACGGACGGACAAGCACCAAAAGGAAGGACTTATGCGTTGGAAAGCCTAGCTTATACTCGCAAGTTCCTTCCTAGTCGTGCTAATCCCCGTTGTTGCCGATTACCGTAACACCGATATTAAGAGGGGCAACGAAAAATGTGGAGACTCCTAACTCAAACTAACCTAATCCTAACCCTAACAAGCTCGCTTTAAATATCAACTTAACACTTAGATAATCACAAACAAAATCTGAACACTCGGACTTAACTCGTTAAAACACATTGAAAAAGACTCCCATCTCCCTGCGGACGACCCGTACTCAACCGGCTAGCTATAAGCGAAACCGTCTTGATTGCGGTATTTAAACTAGAACTTGAACACGCACATGCTCTCAATCAGAAACCTACCAGTATATCTCGCTTGCCCTGGCCAGGGACTACATGTGTAATGGCTCTCCTAGACACAGCGCGATGTCAACCCCCAATACTGGGAGAGACGAATCCTGTCTAACCGTCACTGCCTCCAAGTGCTTCGGGACTGCACCCAACTACTACCTGTTTGCACGACTCAGTAGAGCCGTGGTACGGTAGTAGCCAAAGAACAATAGGAACACACTTGAGGCGAAGTGACAGTGTCAAGTCAGCGGACTAAGCTGTACTCATATCACCTAAGAACTGTTAACTGACGATAGTTATAATACCAACCAACAGTCCCCGACGAGTCATGTCCAGTGTACTCGTAACCTAAAGAGCACCCGCATACTATCTCAAGTACGACGTACTGACGGCTGTGGGACAGACCGCCTCCCGCACTGGGATGAAAAGCGCATACGCTAGTTTACTCCGGAGTATCGATGCCCTGTCTCGATAATCCCACGACTATGGACGTGCATAAGGATGTGCTTGTGGATTACCCAGCCCCCACGAGTGTGATCGCCATCACAACGCCGGTAATCAAGCAAAGATCCTAAGGGCTCTACTAATGCGTATAGCTGATATAATAAAGAAACACATGTACATATTAAAGTAGGGACAAACCAAGTAGCATACTACTATTTCGAGCAAGATTGTCTATACAACTGTGAATATCCCAAGCCTCCATCAAGTAATATACATACTAGTATGATACAGTAATGGCCTCTAGGGCATATACACTAACACCCCTATACTTGGTCGGCCACGGCTCCTTGAGATAATGAGAGGGAATGTGTGAGAGTGAGAGAGAGAGCAACCATATTGCAAGAGGGAATGATATGAGATCAAGAGAAGAAATCATCACAAAAAACGTCACTCAACCAACCAATCATAACTCCAAAAGGTCAAGCCATCATGAACCATCATGAACAAAGAATTCAATATGATGGTGGAACTATCATGACACAACAATATGCAAAGACCACCCTCCACAATGCTTATTTGCACAATTGCAAATAAGCCCTCCTCCACCAATCTTCAGCCATTGAAAGATACAAGGGAAAATGGCCGAAACGGAAAACAAACTGGCAACTTCGGAAAACTGATCCTGTAATAAATTACAGGAAAACCCCGCTACTGTATATACATACCCGCATTTGTATTCCAACCGAATAGAAATGCAATGAGACAAAATCTACACTGTACAATACTAGGATCCGGCTTAAACCAAAGCCCGCTAGTATTTTCCGTCCGATCATGATCCGTGCAATACCACACGTATCTGATCGAACCTTGCCATATTTCCATACGGCCTCTACAGCGTTTCGCCCGAAACTTGAGAAACTGGTCTGTGGGGGACTCTAAAGACTCGTCAATACTTTGGTTGTGGATTTAACCACTAGCACGTCAGAGGTATTAGCCTATACGTATCGGGCAACCAGGTATTGACCAAAAGGGACGTCGATGAGTGAACTCATCCTGACACCCTACTGATCCTGTCAGTGACAATAACCGTACAGTCCGGTCCGTTCGTCTATGAGCATCGCATGGCGGGCCTAGGGGGTTGGTAAAAGTCAGACCCCAAAAGCGGTACAAGTCGTGTCGGAGTGTAGCCCAGAACACCCTGAGATACTACTGGAATACCTACCAGTAAATCTCCTGCCTCGGCCGAGGGCTTTGTGTAATGGCTCTCCTAAACACAGCGCGACCTCACCCCCAATACCGGGAGAGACGAACCCCTGAAGATCCGCTCACTGCCTCCATGTGGCTCGTGACTGTACCCAACTAAAACCTGTTTGCACGTCTCCTTTGAGCATGGTAGGGTAGGAATCAAAGTACAGTGGGAACTCACACGAGACAAATGACGATCCTCAGGTCGATGAACTAACCTGTACACTGTCACCAGGAAACTGCTATTTGACGTCAGGTATAAAACCAACCAGCATGTTCCCGGCGAGTCCTGTCCGGTGTACTCATAACTCAATGAGCACCTGTATACATCTTAGGTGAACCAACTGACACCAGTGGCTTGTGAGACCGGCCACCTCCCTTCGTCGGGGTCTCGACTGTATACACTAGTCTACTATGGAGTATCGATGCCCTATCTCGAAACTCCCATGACTAGGGACCTTTTAAGGATGTGCTTATAGACTACCAGCTCCCACGTATATGATCGCCCTCATACTGCTGGCAGTCAAGCAAGAATCCTAGGGGCTCTATCAACGTGCAATAGTGACTTGTAAGGTCACCTAAAGCAGTACATGATGATAAAGGTAAACCAGATAGCATACTATCATCTTGAGTAAGACTGTCCTACCGGAATAGGTCCTCCCTCAATCATTACAATCACGTGCCTGTGATCCAATAATTGACTCTGAGGGCCCTATCTCCAACAATCGGCAAATCAAGCAGATATTGGAGAAGACGGTTTCCAAGAACCGTAGGGATTGGTCTTTAACACTCACTGATGCCCTTTGGGCAGTTCGAACTGCTTATAAGACCGATCTTGGCATGTCTCCTTATCGTCTTGTTTACGGAAAGTCTTGCCACCTTCCAGTAGAAATAGGGCATCGCACATTTTGGGCGATAAAGGAGCTGAATCTATCTCTCGAAGATGCGGGCAGCCATCGGAAGCTGCAGTTAAACGAATTGAGCGAGCTTCGGGATGAGGCTTACAAAAAAGCGGTTGTCGTTAAGAACCGAACGAAGGTGTTTCACGATAAACACCTTTCGCGCAAAACATTCGCACCTGGTCAATAGGTACTGCTTTACGACACCCGGCTACATTTCCATCTAGGTAAGCTCAGATCTCGCTGGAAAGGGCCATTTTTTGTGCGGAATGTGTATCCGCAAGGCGCTGTGGATTTGGAGAATCCAAAGGATGGTTCATTTTTCAAAGTAAACGGACACAGACTGAAACCGTACCTTAGCGCCGAACCAACAGAGGAGCTCCTGGTCTTACAGGAGCCGGTTTACCCTGCATAATCTTCCTCTGCCTACCACCAAACTTCGGTTATCCAGCCAAACAGTGGACACTGTTTCAAATAAGTTTGGGGGTATATATATATACTATTTTGTATATATGTGTGGATATTCTTGTCCGGTGCATATCCATTTTTATCATTTTTATTAAAAAAATGACAATTTTGACCCTTCAATAATTTTTCAAGCTATGACAGTGAGGACACTGTCCAGTTAAGTTTGGGGGTATGCTTGGTACGCATTTCTAACCTTCACATTCATATTTATATTTTGCATCTGCATACTAAAATCCAGAAAAATCAGAAAATTTTCTAAAAACATAAAAACTTTTTCGTCAAGGAGGAGAACTCAGATTCAACATTTCGACGGCTTTGCTTGATAAGATAGAAACAACTGGATCCTATTTTTAGATTTTGAAAAACAGAAAGATAACCCTCTTTTGATGTTAACTATAGCTAATATATGTCTTTACATCACACTATACGTGTCGTGAGTTTTGAAAATTAGATGACAAGTCTATTATGTCTGAAAACTTTTTATTTGATAAACTATTTTCTGAGGATCAAATAGGTTTGTTCTGAAATAAGTAATATCAAGACGAGTTTATAAAGAAAGGTGGTATGAAGGGATATTATTGATGCGTTAATTAGAACTAATTCTGAAGAATAACCCATCTGAAATTTGATTGAAGTGGTTACACACCTAAACCACTAAACACATCTTTTATCCAAAAGTATTTGAACAACCAGTTATATCTCCGTTCATATTAAATCGTTATGATTTTCACGCCAAAATTGGTCTTTTGTTTTAGGGGGTAGGTAACTTGAGCAATTAAGTCCGTCGGGGTGTCTTTACACCTAATGCCCTAAAACCAACTGGTTTGGAAGCATTGGCTCAAAACTCGCTAAGAAGCCTAGAAAGTCCAGATTAAAACAAAGTCAAGCAAGTGTTCTCCCCGAGTTAAAATTCCTAACGGTTCTTTGCGTTAGAATAATCTTGACAGAAGACGGATTTTTATAAAAATATTTCTAGCGGAGGTATGAAGGTTTTATTCTATGATAAAGACTATTGCACGTTCACAAAGGTATGTATGAAACGAAAACAAGAAAAATGTGGAGTGAAAAATAAGACCTAGTTTCCTGCCAAGGAAGATAAAAATTCTGAATTTGAAACCTAACTGGAAAACGAAACATGAGAGATATTTAACTCTTTATAAAACTTGTGTGATCCTTTTTAAATCATTATCTGGGTTGTATTTTGTGACATGTCGACTTTAAATCGATCCTTTTGAAAACTTAACGACACTATTTGCACTACACGTAAAGACATATAGAATCTTTAGTTAAATAAGAGGCGAGGTGTGAAAAATAAAGGTTCGATTATTCTATCTTTAGGATAATAGAATTGCTAGCTTCAAAACAAAACCTTAGGGTTAGAATCATAGTTATTTCGCAAAACTAGCTTGACGGGATTTTGTGGGTGAAATCCGCTGAAAACCCTCAGGAGACAACACTCCTCCTAATAGGAACACCTAGAGTTTTAACGGCTTGTTGCACACGCTCAGTGCTATCGCGTTCCCTGTGAAAGTGAGGGTAGGATTTTGTTTTACTCGGGACGAGCAAAAGATAAGTTTGGGGGTATTTGTTCAAACCAGAATATTGCATTTTAATACCGTTCATTCATTATCTATTTTTTGTTTATATCGGTACTATTAACCGGTGTTTGCTCAGTAATACAGAATATAAGTATCCTTGACAAAATACTTGAAATACATTCAGAATCACGGATTTATCATTTGTGAGCCGACACTGCAATCAGAACGGAGAACTGACCAAAATCCCAAGAGTTATTTTGCAAATAATATGTGTGCACATACTTTTGGTCCAACACAATACATGTTGCACACAACTCTTCGACCATGGACCATGATGGAGCAGCCATGAATCATGGTGCAAGTGGCATGGAGGTGATGTGCATTAATGGTGCATTCAATGCATAAAGATGTGATGTGATTTGTATCTTCTTATTTCCCTCTAAAACCTGGTTGCATCCAGAGCCTTCACTGAGAAAACAAACTGCACCAAAGTCATACTGGGGACAAGAAAACACCACCGCTGCAATATGGGACCCACCCCTCGGATTAGGGCCGGCCCCCTCCTTGAAAATTCCGGCCAGGCCGGCCCCACCACCTCCTGTGGGCCACACTCTTCTACTGGCCCCTCCTTGCTGCCTTTTCGTCATTTTGTTATTGTCTATTTATTCAGTTTTGGAGCCTATAAATACAGACCAGAGGCATGAGGAATGGGTACTCTTGGATTTAGTTTTTATAACAAAACTCTTGTAAGTTGTTAGCTTGCTTTCCTTTGTAATTCTTGAGCTCTTGCCCCTTTGCCTCGACCTTGCAATTTCTTCAATGAACTTGCAAGCTTAAGGTTTAGGATCTTGACTTCAAGATTAGTGTAACTTGTTTATGATTCAATAAAGAGTTCACATTTTTATTCATGTCTTGTTCTATGTTTGCATATTTAAATTTGTGAAATTCTTGCTTTACTTTGATCTTGCAACTTCTTAAGTGAGCTTGCAACCTTAAAGTTTAGTGTTTGAATTTCACACTTCACCCGGCCTACGAACACTTGGAGATATTCACACTCGGATTCATCGGTTCACTTTTTATCTTTCTCTTCTTGTATTTTTATGTTTCTCACTCTTTTCTCGTTTCTTTACTTTTATTTTGTAAATATGAGTGAGTAGTCACTTTACTTGTTAAGGGTGAAAAACGGTTAGATTGTATTTGAAGATGTTCTTTATTAAAACCTTAAAAACCTTAAACCTTGCAATTGAAACTCCATGCAAATCACTCGCAATTCGCTCCATTAGGCATCCTATCCTACCATGATAGCGATGACTCCTAATCGTGACCGGATTGCTAGTGATTTGCCGAAGGCTAAAATCAAGAGATAACAACGGAAGGACAAGGGACAAGGAAGACGAATTTAGCGAAATGCCGCAAATACCGTATTTCGAGTTCCCTAATCCACATTGTTACCTATTGCTTTAGTGTCAAAACCAAAGTTGGGGCTATAAGGAATCGACAAACATCACCTTCATGCAATCTAACCTATTACTACCCTTAACAAGTCTCTTTTTATACATTTCCTTGTTACAACAATTAGTTTAACCAACAAATCAAAATATGTTTTTAACTCGTTAAAACAAGCGTAAAAACTTACCATCTCCCTGCAGACGACCCGTACTCATCGCGGCTCGCTACTCGCGACACCGTTTTGATTGCGGTAATTTCTAAACTCTTTCTAAAATACCACACGAAAAAAACGTAACAATCAGCATCGTTCGCAGCAATGTATTCAGCCTCCATCGTCGAGTCTGCGACGGTGTCCTATTCGGAGCTCTTCCAACACACCGCCCCTCCATTGGGGGTAAACACAAAACCCGAGACAGACTTGCTGTCATCCTTGTCACTCTAGAAGTTTGAATCGGTAAAGGACTCGATCTTAAGGCCTCCATTACCGTATACCAAGAACATCTCCTTAGTCCTTCTTAGGTACTTGAGAATGTTCTTCACAACTATGCAATGATTCTCACCCGGGCTTGACTGATACCGGCTCACCACGCTAAGCGCGTATGCAACATTTGGTCTGGTACACAGCATCGCATACATTATAGATCCTACCGCCGAAGCGTAGGGTATAGTGCCCATGTGAACCCTCTCCTCACCAGTCTTGGGAGACATCTCTTTAGAGGAGTGATTCTGTACAATGCTGGTATGTTACCGCGCATGGAATCATCCATACTAAATCTCTTTAGTACGGTGTCTATGTACCTGGACTGCGAATGTCCTAATAATCTCTTGGATGATCTTGATCTCCAGAATGTACGAGGCATCACTCAGGTCCTTCATGGAGAACCTTTGTGATAAGAACATCTTGACCGATTGTAGCATAAGAATATCATTTCCTATAAAAAGAATGTCATCCACACACAAGACTAGGAACACGACATATCATTCTACAATCTTCTTATATATACAAGGCTCATCTTCGTTCTTGATGAAGTCAAATTCTTTTACCGTTTCATCAAAACAGGTGTTCCGGCTCCGCGATGCCTGCTTTAATCCATAAATGGATTTAAACAACTTGAAAACATTCCTGCTGCTCCTACAATCTACTAAACCCTCCGGCTGATCCATATAAACGCACTCTTCCAAACATCCGTTTAGAAAATCCGTTTTTACGTCAATCTGCCACATTTCATGGTCATGGAAGGTAGCAATGGAAAGTAGGATACGAATGGATTTGAGCATAGCCACTGGAGAAAATGTTTCATCATATTCCACACCCGGAACAACGGCAATGGGATTCAGGTTAGGTGTCTTAATTTTGGGAATTTTTATAATTTAATATTATTTTATTGAATATTTTAATATTTTGGTATTATTAAATACAAATAAATGGGAAAAATTTTGGAAAAATTATGGAAATTCTAAAATAGGGTAAATTAGAGAATTAAGACATTTTAAAGTTTTTGTGATTAGTTTGACACTAATTTAGTGCTAATCGCGATTAAAAATCGCTAATCGGTTTTTTGGTAATTTTGTGCAAAACATGCACATATCGCTTTTCACACTTGTGTTACATTTTTATGGCCATGGTTGTTTTGGGGTTACCATTTGAGTGAGAAGAGTTTTAAAAGAAAAGAAAATAAGGAAAAGAAAAGAGAAAGTAATAAAGAATTGAGGGTAGGTGAGAGAGTGAGGTATGGGCTTCATTTGACCAAACCCTTAGCCATTTTTCCCCCTCATTTCTCTCCCTCTCCCTTTGCTTGCTGCTGCTGCTTCTTCTTCACCTCACCACCTCACTTCAATACCCCAAATCATCTCACAAACTTCACCAAAACCACACTCTTTTCATTAAAAGTGTGCACCATCCCTAGATCTACACTTGGAGCTAAAGAAGCAAGGATTTGGGACACTAGGGGCAACTCAAGAATTTTCTTGAGTTGCCAATTGAGGTAATTTCTGGACCATTAGCTTAATTCTAGCATTCCTTATACCCTAATGTTGTTATAGAATCGATATTGTATGATATTGTGGACTTGAGGATAACCAAGTTAGGGTTTGAGGGAAATTGGTGTTGTACTGTGAAATTGAGGTTAGTAGAGGTTATACCATCACCCTAGTGTATGAATTGGAACCCAAAACCTGAAACTTAAACCAGAATATGGATTTTAGAAACCGATATCGGAAAAATTGTGATATCTGTGTAGTGTTTATGGAATCTGCTATCATACGAGGTATGCTAAAATAAAATTGATTGGACAGTAGTATGTGCAGGCATCCAGAAAGATAACCCCAAGACCCCAGCTCCCACTTCTTCTTCCCGGCCGCCAATTTATTCCCTTTGGCCGCCAATTGCGGCCTGGGTCCCACCATTTTGGCTCGTGTTGGTTCTGTAGCTCCTACATGTTCATGTTAGGCCCCTAGTATATATAGATTTGTATAAAGTGACTTAGGGTGAAATCTGGGACATATTTCCTAAGTTGCTGTTTTGGATTCATGTTTCCGTATTCCGTATTTTTAATTCTGCAATTGTGGATTGTGTTTTGCCTCGACTATTTGGCGTTTATACGACGATATAGAGGATTTATTGATGGTTTTGAAGGCGTGCCATAGGTTCTCACCTATAGGCCCCTTATCATATCGTTTTGGATTTCATGTGCCGTTTTAGCTTGGATTTGGTTTTAATGCGCATATACGACACTTTGATGTGTAGGTACTCATGAAGACTTCGGGACGACAAGCAAATGCGTGGTGATGTCCGCAAATGATGATGCAAGGTGAGTAGATTATATCTACAGAGGGAAGTCGGGTGGATGGCGTATAGCACCCCCGCAGTCCGTAGATAGTATACTATGTAGTTTATTTACGTGATAGTTGTAGTGTGTTATGGTTAGTTAGAGATAGAAATAACTAGCATAGTTCCTAGTTGCGAGCTCTAGGATAGAGGTACACCAGCACGCACAACCTTGCATATTCATTATACTTGCACTGTGTTTGATGATATGGGATGACTTTGGAGATGAGTCGATGATGTGGGCTTTGTGCCGCGAGATCAGTGATTTGATATGGTTCATATTTGGGATATGACTTGTGATTCTTGCGGGCTTGGGATGTGTGTTTACCCCCGCATGCATACTTTATTGATAGTATCGATTTGTACTAGACATAGAGTAGTACTGCAGATTATATGATCTGATGATAGTGATACCTGTTATGTGATGAGATAGTGAGATGTTGACCCGTACCCAGCTATTGGGATGCCGTACGATGATTTACCATACGAGCCGATATTGATGATAGATCTGCACTCATAACTCGAGGATGTCCTACGATATGTTGTTGAGGCGGGATCACCGACTATATATCTATATATTTATCGACTCAGATTTAGGTGGTTTCCATACCTCTCCCATCTGACTTGATACTTAGATCTGTAGTTGCATAGTAGATTCTTCACTGTGATGTTGATTATTTGATTTCCGCATTTTCATGCTATTCGCATCGCTTGCATATGTTTATTGCTACTGTTATCATGCTGTTAGGACACCAGCACCATTATCGATGATGCGTATGTTTCACGTACACTGTTTGCCGGCTCACATACTTCATCATCGATAATTGCCATGCCACTACACTGTAGTACTGTTGCATTCATGATATGATTCTTGCTTGGCATATTGTACACTTATACCTGTACACAAACATAGATGATTCTAACTTGATTAGAGATTGAGGACCGCAAGATATTCTTTAAAACCGATTCATTCTAAAGGAGCGGTTTCCCTCGTCCTATGCACATTACTATTCCATGTTGCATGACTTCTGATATGATTACCTTTCTTTACATGTCGCATACATCATGGATTGATTGCATAGCACATCGCATTGGATTTACTTCTTGATGTTGGATTTTCATGTGATTTCTGGTTTGAGGACCGTGGGATTTTTTAAGAAAGGATGCTCTATTTTGAAAAACCCGGTACCTCGTGATATGATATTTTGGTGCGTCCACCACGCGTTTTCTCGGTGCTGAGACGTGTGCTTGAAACCCGATTCGAGGAGTGGATGATCCGTTTGCGGGTTCGTGGTGGGCCCGGTATGGTTCCCCTTGGCAAGATGATCGATGGGTTTTACCGATTGAGCCTGGAGGCGGGCGAGTACCTACCGGTGATTATATTTGAGCTCGGAGGATATCTGGAGGATACCGACCGGAGTTGAGAGATGGGCGTACTGCCGGGGCCGAGGGCCGATTCCGCAGACATAGCCCGCGGGCCGATCCGGACTGACGGAGCCCGATTGATCAGGATTTACGTGTCGATGCTAGGTACGGGTTTCATGATGTTTTCCATGATTTTATTATATCCTCATATTCGCATACATGATGTTATTGTCATTGGGTGACGGGTGGACGGATTCCACATATATACAGATATAGATCATATAGACTGGATTTACTTTGATCACACTTCACTTGTATATATAACAGGGTATGAGGGCGCTGTTATATATACCCTTACACCAATATTAGTGGTATGGGACGCTAATATATGTGTATTGATATCCTTTGATACTTCATCATATTTACTTCATGCAGACATACCTTATACTGATGACATGTTATTACCTGAGTACCTGGCACTACATACATATTTAGATGTTACCTTGCCACCTTATCATACTTCAGATGTACTCTTGTGGTTATATTACTGATTGTTGACCTAGGTTTATGTCTTGCATTCGGTTTCTGCTTGTAGATATTTCTATTCACGAGTTGGCAACTCACCCCCGTTGTGCCACAGTTCTTGCAGGTTCTGCCGTACAGGTTCCATTGCGGCATTTCTGGCACACTACTTTCTTGCGGGTGAATTGCTTTTGGTAGGTGGATTCTTTTGCATCAAGAACCACCATTGTATTTATTTTATTCATTGTATCTAGAATTTCCATCAACCAAAACTTGTATTGCTTCAGACTCAGACTTAGTGATGTATTATTCGACCTTAGAGTCGCGTTTAGTAGTATTGCGGTTTTCTTGTTGCTTTTGAGTTCTTTTGGTTTGACCCTCGCCTTTCGGCGTTGTATATTCTTATTTCTTGTGTGGTTGTGGCCGTCATTTGACGAAGAGCTAGCTCACGCTTGGGGATGCCTTTATCATTTCATATATTGTTATCCTTGTTGTACTCCATTCGGGGCCAGTTTTACAAAAGAAACTCTGCCGAAATTTTTAGAAAAGACTTTACTGTTTTAAAATGCATATTCGGCTTAGTTATTTAAAAACCTTGATTTCAAACATGTATTTCTTCACTTCTTTAAACCAGTTTCTTTACTTATTCTTAAAAATGGTTTTAGATTTCTGGGCTTTTGGCTTACTTGGATCAGATGGAGTCCTATAGACTTCATATGGTTCAAGGGCCAGTCACGTGCTCTTTCGGGTCGTGACATTATATATGGATATATATTTGTATTTGTTTTAAAACAAAAGAAAAGAAAAACATTAATCCATGGTTATCTTCTACACTCTTCTTTGAACTAACCTTTGTTCACCCACTTTTTAACCATGAGTTAATCTTCCTTTTCTCTTTTAACTCAAGTACAATAATATCTTTATTATGTAACCATGGTTTGAGATGTAGAGTAGAAAATATATATACTTATATTTTCTATTTTTCATTAGAGATTATCAATCTCTTGAGTTTTCTAGAGCCATCATCTTCTTCCTCCTCTCTCTTGCTCTCTAGATTTTTCAAGTGAGCCAAAGAGTGACCAAGTTAGGATTTTGAAGTGAGAAAACCAACCACAACACCATTCTACACTAGTGTTGCCCACTTGTGAAGAGTGTTAGCTTCCATTTCTTCTCTTGATCTTGTGAAGTTTCAAGCTTGGACAAAGACAACTCCGGGTGGATCATCGTGGACCTAGAGGTTCTCAAGCGGACGTTTTCCAACCCTAAAGTAGACATGGAGTCTAGCGTAGGGAGTTACAAAGGTTGTACTCTCAAAACCCTAGCTTTATCTAATTGTGATGATGTGTATGTTTAGAAACCCTAAATTTCTAGGGATGATTCTTTGTATGTTCATTTAGCACCTTAAAAAAAATTGATTTTGACACATGTGATGCTTCCAAACCCTTCATGAGCTGCTAGGTAAACCTAACAACCTTGGACGACTGCAATGTTTTGGGAGGCATCGTCCAGGCCAATTTCAAATTTTTACCATGCTAAACAACCCTAACCTTAAAATCTTAACCAGAGATTTAGACGAACTAGCGATGTTAACAACTTTACATCTAAATGAATGAGGAATACAACCTTTGTAAACTGGTCCTTCATTTCTGAAGCTCCGTGTAGTTTTCCCTTCGCTCCAAGTAGTGAACACCCGAACTCTAGTCAGGGTTCACATGAAGAAATGAACAAGCTTGCTCGAAGTCTTCAAGGCCGAAGATGATCTACGTCGAGGAGACTCAAGCTCATGCTACCTCTTCACTAATGGTAGATTAGTGAATCAAACACCCTAAACTAAATGGCTAATATAGTAGAGGATGATGAAGTAGGAATTTTGCTCACTTTAGATTTATTTTTCTCACAATATTTCTTCACCATTTGAAAAGCTAGAAAGCTTTCTCATGAGGAAGAAGAAGCTGAAGTGGAGATGAGAATGAAACTCTTAAGGTGAGAATAGCAACCATGGGTGAGTTTATGTCATACACTAACTCATGTAGAGACTAAACTATGGCTAAGGATAATGGTTAGGTTAATAAATATGTCATGTAAAACAAAGTTAGTGGACTAAGTCAATGGTTAGCATAAGCTTCTCCAAGCTTCTAGCCATGACAAATTTCCAACCATTTTGAATTACTTGGATAAATAAAAACCCTAATATTATCTTAAGTATAGTGTAAGCCCCATACACCCATGTATCATGTGGCATCAAGCATGACACAAAAGTTGTACATTAATATATATCACATATATACTATATGCACACAACTGAGAAAAAGAAATGTTTAAGTGAGCTAATATTAGTTAATGTAATTCAATATATCACATATATAATTATACATTAAATTATTAAATCAACATTTGATTTAATAATCCGGATATATCACATACAACCGACTAATATCATATATATCAACTTATCGAATCAACACTTGATCTGATAACCCGGCTATATCTCATATAACCGACCGATATCACATATCGCGAGAATAGAATACGGTATCACATACGCGTATTAATCTCGGTCCCGCACATATCGTGCTCCTACTTCGTTTCGCATGAACCAGGAAACCTCTGTGTTGGAATCTAAAGACTCGTCAATACGCCGGCAGTAGGTGATGACCATATCAAACACCCACAATCCTCAAGCAGTCTACTAAAAGTAACTGTCACCAGGGTATTGAGCGATCAGAAGATCAACAAGCAAGCCTGCTCATACTCCTGCAAATCCAATCAGTAACACTACCGTACAGTCCGGTCTCTTCGTCAGATATGTCGCATATCACAGCCTGGGGGTGGTATAACGTTAGACCCCAATAGCCTGATTATTCATGTCGATACAAGGTCCATAATGGTTCAAGAAACTACTAATAACACTTACCAGTAGATCTCAGCAAACTTGGCCAGGGATTTCCTGTTATGGCCAATCAAGCATAGCGCAACATCAACCCCAATACCGGTAGAGACGAAATCCCCTCCTTTCGCTCATTGCCTCCATGTGACTCGGGACGGTACCAAAAAACCACCGTTTTGCCCGATCTCTTGAACATGATAAGGTGGAAATTAAAGCACAGTGGGAATCACACAAGACTCTATGACGATCTCGGGTCGACAGACTAACCTGTACCAGTGTCACCAGAGAACTGCTATCTGACGATTGGTATAATACCATCTAGGAGTTCTCGGCGAGTCCGTTCAGTATACCCAGTCTCCACTGAGCACCCGTATACCTTCTCTGGTGTCAAACACCAATGGATATGGGATCATCCATCGCCCATCATATGGTTCGAGAAGCGTATACGCTAGTCTACTCTGGAATATCGATGCCTCGTCTCGATATCCCCACGACTAGGAACTTTTGAAGGATGTACTTACCGACTACTTATTCCCCATCAGTATGATCTGCATCATAATCCTGGTAGTCAAGTACTCATCCTAAGGGCTTTATCAACATGTAATAGAGTGATAATAAGTGTACATGTTAAGATAAAGTGCAACCAGATAGCATACTATCATCTCGAGAAACAAAGTCCTCCCTATATATTTCCAAGCATCCACTACAATATACAACACATGTACAGTAATAGCCTCTTGGGAATACATATAACTAACAATCTCCCACTTGCACTAAGGCCATTTGTTGTAGTATCTCATACTCAATGTCCTATAGAAGTCTCTCTAGGAAAATGCCTTTGTGAGTGGATCCGCCGTGTTATCCTTCGTGTCAACTCTCCTAACCTTGATCTCTAAGAGATCAACCATCTCCCTGATCAGGTGATACTTGCCTCAGAATATGTCTGGAACGCTGATTGGACCTGCATTCCTAAGCTAAAGCCACAACTCCATTGTTGTCACAATAACAGTTATTGAACGCTCAATGGTAGGAACCATGTTCATCTCATGAACAAAAATTATCCAGACATCTACTTTGGTAGCATCGTTGGTAGCGATGTATCTAGCATCTATCGTCTAGTATGCCACGGTATCTATCTTGGAACTCTTCCAACATACCGTCCCTCCACTGAGGGTAAAGACAATGCATGTGACTGACTTTCATTCGACCTTATCACTCTGGAAGCTCAAACCAAGAACATTCATTTTATGCTTCTCAAGTACTTAAGAATGTCCTGCACAGCTGTCCATTGATTCTCCGAAGATCCGATTGATTCTTGATCACTACACCTAGTGAGTTAGCTACATCTAGCTGGTACAGAACATCGCATACATGATAGAGCCTAGTGCCGAAGCATATGGTATCCCTTGCATACGAGCTCTCTCCAAATCTGTCTCGGGAGACATCTTTTTGGAGAGAGTGATTCATGAGTAAGTGGGCGAACCACCACGCTTAGAATCTTCCACACTAAACCCCTTTAGTATGGTGTTAATGTACCTGGATTTGGGACACTCCCAACATCCACTTAGATCTATCACCATAGATCTTAATCCACAAGATGTAGTAGGTATCATCCAGATCTTCTATTGAGAATCCTCGTAATAAAAGGAGCTTGACTGAGTGTAGCATAGGAAACCATTTCCTATCAAGAGTATGTCATCTACGTACAATACGTGGAAGACAATCTTACTCTCTTCTACCTTCTTGTATAAACAAGGTTCATCTAACTTTTTGATGAAGTTAAATTGTTTGACTGCCACATCAAAATAGATGTTCCAACTTCGCGATGCTTGCTTTAATCCTGATGGGCTTAACCATAGCTTTGAAAGTCTCAACTTTTCCATTTACACCAAGAATCTTCTCAAGATCTATTTTCTCCCAATGGGTTTTACCCCTTCAGGTGCAACATTCAAAGTCATACTTTGTTGGTTTAAATGGATTCCATATTTGATCGCATAGCATCCATCCATTTCACAAAGTCTCCACTTGTGATGGCCTGTATGAACCAAGTTGGGCCATCATCTACAATGATGCAATCCTCGCTCCCACTGTCACCGAGAAGACCGTATATCTCTCAAGTGGACGAGGAACCCTACCAGATTCGCGGAGAGGTTGAGGTTCGTTGGAAACTATTGAATACTTTGATTTCACCAAATCATCAGCTGTTAGTTTGTCTAGCTGGAACTCCTTCGAATATTACCTCATGACCACTAATTTCTTCATAAGAAATTCCTTTTCTAAAAAAGGTTGCATGCTGAGAAACAAAACACCTTTTGCTTCTCAGTGTGGTAGAAGATATACCCTTGCAAATGTTTGGGATATCCTACAAACTTACAGAACTGACCTTGTCACGACCCGAAAGAGCACGTGACTGGCCCTTGAATCATATGAACTCTATAGGACATCATCTAATCCAAGTAAGCCAAAAACCCAGAAATCTAAAACCATTTTAAGGAGTAAATAAAGAAAATAGTTTTTAGGAAGTAAGAAAACATGTTTAAAAGTGAGGTTTTTAAATAAGTAAGCCGGATATGCATTTTAAGAATCTCTAGTCTTTTCTGAAAATTTCGGCAGAGTTTTCTTTGTAAAAACAGTCCCCGAACGGGGTACAACAAGAATAATATATGCACAATGATAAAAGGTATCCCCAAGCGGGAGCTAGCTCTTCGTTAATCGACGGTCACAACCACGCAAGCAATATAATATACAATGCCAAAGGGCGAGGATCAAAACTCAAAAAGAACTCAAAATCAGCATGAAAACCATAATACTACAACGCGCGACTCTAAGGTCGAAATAATACATAACTGGTTTTCTATGTTGTTAGTTATATGTATGCCCTAGAGGCCATTACTGTACATATGATGTATAATGTAGTGGATGCTGGGACATATATAGGGAGGACTTTCTTGCTCGACATAATAGTATGCTATCTGGTTGCTCTTTATCTTAACGTGTACACTGATTGTCTCTCTGTTACATGTTGGTAAAGCCCTTAGGATGTGTACTTGACTACCTGGACTATGATGCGGATCATACTAGTGGGGACATGGTAGTCCATAAGTACATCCTTCAAGGTCCCTGGGCATCGATATACCAGAGTAGACTAGCGTATACCTTCTCGACCCATACAGATGGGCGATGGATGATCCCATATCCATTGGTGTTTGACATCAGAGATGATATACGGGTGCTCAGTGGAGACTGGGTACACTGGACGGACTCACTGAGAACTCCCAGATGGTACTATACCTTACGTTAGATAGCAGTTCTCTGGTGACACTGGTACAGGTTAGTCTGTAGACCCGAGATCGTCATAGAGTCTTGTGTGATTCCTACTGTGCTTTGATTTCCACCATACCACGTCCAAGACGGCGTGCAAAACGGTGGCTTTTGGGTACAGTCCCGAATCACATGGAGGCAATGAGCGATAGGAGGGGATTCGTCTCTCCCGGTATAGGGAGTTGATGTTGCACTGTGTTCGATTGGCTATAACCAGAAATCCCTGGCCAGGGTTGCTGAGATTTACTGGTAAGTGTTACCAGTAGTTTCTCGAACTGTTATAGACCTCATATCGACACGACTTATCAAGCTATTGGGGTCTGACGTTTACCACCCCTAGGAAAGATATGCGACATATCAGACGACGAGACCGGACTGTACGGTAAGTGTTACTGGTTGGATTCACAGGAGTGTGAGCGGGCTTGCTCGTCAATCTTCTGATCGCTCAATACCCGGGTGGCCGTTACGTTTAGCAGACCGCTTGCGGCTTGTGGGTGTTTGATATGATCATCACCTGCTGCCGGCGTATTGACGATCCTTTAGAGTCCTACACAGAGGTTTCCTGGCTCAAGCGAAATGAAATAGGAGCGCATATGAGATATGTGCGGGACCTAGAATAATACTAGTATGTGATACTGTATTCGATTCTCGCGATTTGTGACATTGATCGGTTATATGCGATATACCCGGGTTATCGGATCAAGTGTTGATTCGATAAGTTGTTACTATTGATATTAGTCGGTTATATGCGATATGACCGGATCGTTAAATCAAGTGTTGATTTAATGATTTAATGTATAATTATATATTTGATATATTACTTTACATTAACTAATATTTGTTCACTTTAAAAGGATTTTCTCACTTGAAATGCACATTGTATATGTGATATATTTTTTGTGCATAAGATTTTATCATGTTTGATGATACATGAATGTTTGGGTGTTTGTTTAGTCTAAACCATGGTTATGTTAATGGTTAGGGTTTTGTTTATTTACTTATTTATTTATTTATTCATTAATTCTTTTTTGGGCAAGAATGAAATGGTGGCTTAGTTTGTTTCTTTCTTGAAAGTTCATGAAGCTTTGAAGCTTTGACCATTTTGTCTCTTAGCCTTAACCTAACCATTCAACCTAACCCTAGTTTAGTCTCTACACCTAACCATGGTTGCTATATGATAAGTATTCATTTTATTTTCTATTTTGAATAATACTTATCATATTCTTTCTTCTTCTTCTTCTTCATCAACAAGAAGAAAAGCTTTCAACCTTTAATGGCAACTTGAGAAAAAGAGTGAGAAATCCAATTCTAAAGTGAACCAACTTCCTATTTCTTCATCCTCTACCACTTGCCAAGTAGTATAGGGTTTTTTCTTCACAAGTTTCATGACTTGGTGATGTTGGAGTTTGATCTTGAGTTGCCTCGACGTAGATCAACTTCGGCATCGAAGTCGACGACCTAGCCCGATCATTTCTCCGACGAAACCTTCGCCGGAGTCCGGATTCCGATAGGTACAGCGGAGGGACGTCATCACGGAGCTATGGAGGTGGAGGAACGGATCTATAAATGTTGTATTTTCGGTTTACTCTTAGTTAAGTTGTTAACTAGTTGCTTGTTTCGCCTAAATTCTAGTTAACGATCCGTATTAGGGTTTGTGGGCACAAGAAAAATTTGAATTTGGCATGGTTGATGCCTTGTGAGACCTCATTAGTTTGCCTAGGAACCCTACAGTGGTATCAAAGCCTAGCTAGAGCCTTAGGCGATGAGTAGACGATGCTAGAAATCCGAACGAACCCCGAAACCCTAACTCAAACCACTCTCTGGAAATTTTCTGAAACTGCGGATTTTTGTGAATTAAAAATTTCTAAAACATTCAGTAGGGAATATTCTGAATTACTGTGAAGCACGTGCCATTGATTCGACAGAAGCGCCGCGGAACCGCGGCCCCACCCTGGCTAGCGCGGCGGTTCCGCGGCCAAAGTGCCGAATCAATGCACGTGGTTTGCACAGTAATTAGTTTCTGTATGTCCTGTATTTTATGGGAATTTTTAATATTTACTCAACAGTTGAGTTTTCTAGGGATGTATTGGGATTTCGTAGATTCGATCGGATTGTTTAATTTTGTCTAAATGTTTTCCGGATAATTTTTGAGTATGTTAAAAAGTTCGACCGGATATAAATACCCAAATTTTCTCCTGTTGGGAAATTTCCAAGTGTTGGATCTTTCCGTAGTTTAATGATGTTCTAAGTAGTGCAAGTAACGCAATGGTCCCTCTAGAAGACAACAAACCTTAACTCGATTATGTGACCGTCTTGAACTGCCTTTTGAACCTTCGGGTTTGGGGCAGTACGGTGTGCCACATGTGAGGCGTTGGCTTGACCCTTCTACGGCTGGACCGTTGGTACTGAGGCATGAACTGGATGTTTTTTAAACCTATTTCATGTGTTGATTTGTTTCGGGAAAACATGGGTGTTTGAATGTTCGATCGGAAAGTTTAACATTTTCTGTTTATCTGGAATGGGATACAATATTTGGAATCCACAAGCAGTTATGCGATAACTGATTTGAATGTTATAAACATAGCACTTTAGTCTCACTTGATCGGTTGCCACGGAATTTTGATGTGATTAAAAGTCCGTCGCAATCACGTAGCGTACGCGGATACTCGACGGATAAACTTAATAGACAGCTACACCCCATATCCCCGACCAAGTGACTATAGGAGAACCCCGCCGAAAGCATCCGTTCGAGTGCTCGCGGTAGTGGTGATCCGCCTTGGTGCACTTCGTCGACGGTATCGGGGGTGCGGCCGTCTACTGAAGTTTGCGACGAGCATTCGATCAGGATGTCGGGAATCCTGTTGAATTGCCCGACTTGATATTGAAAAGAGTTTTCGATAATGAGACTAAAATGCGGGGTTTATAATTGTTAGGCATGCGATGTCTAAGGAATTCATTTGATTAGGCATGCGATGTCTAAAGAATTTGCGGATTCCAACTGTTGTATTTTTACACTTTCTTTTCTGTGACCGTAAGTGTAATATGTGATATCGCCGGTTTCGTTGCTATATGTCAACGACAATTGGGATACGCATGTTTACTTACGTTGATGACATGTGATGTTATGTGTTGCTGGATATGTTATATTGGATCGTCGTATTTGAATAGCCGGGGGGTTTTATGTGAGATGAGTGTTTTTCATTTTCATTCATGTAAAAACTTGTATGTAATATTCTTTTATTGGGGCACTTCCAGGTTGCGGAAGATGTCACCCATTGTATATTATTTACTTTTCCGCACTAGGATAGACCCAAGGAGGGCACAAGTAACCGGGTTCTGGAGTCCAGTGGGAGACCAACTCGAGGAGTCGAGTCCGGGTCTCCTAACTCTAGAATTGGTAGGGTTGCTTGCCGCTCTCGTAGGAGTCTAGGGGTGTGGGTTTGTTAGTTATGTATATGCCCTAGAGGCCATTGTTGTACATTTGATGTATATTATAATGGATGCTTGGTTATATATAGAGAAGACTTTCTTGCTCGTCATGATAGTATGCTATTTGGTTTCACTTTATCTTAACATGTTGACTTGTATTGGTTTACTGTTTTACTCTCACATGTTGATAAAGCCCTTAGGATCTGTACTCGACTACTGGGACTATGATGAGATCATACTAGTGGGGCCGCGGTAGTCGATGAGTACATCCTATAACTGTTCCTAATCGAGGGTATATCGAGACAGGGCATCGATACACCAGAGTAGACTAGCGTATACGCATCTTGACCCATATGATGAGCGATGGATGATCCCATATCCATCGGTGTTTGACATCAGAGATAGTGTACGGGTGCTCAGTGGAGACTGGGTACACTGGACGGACTCGCTGAGAACTCCCAGATGGTGATATACCACACGTCAGATGGCAGTTCTCCGGTGACACAGGTACAGGGTAGTCTGAAGACCCGAGATCGTCATAGAGTCTTGTGTGATTCCCACTGTGCTTTGATTTCCACCTTACCACGTCCAAGAGGGCGTGCAAAACAGTGGCTTTTGGGTACAGTCCCGAATCACATGGAGGCAATGAGCGATAGGAGGGGATCCGTCTCTCCCGGTATAGGGAGTTGATGTTGTGCTGTGTTCGATTGGCTATAACTGGAAGTCCCTGGCCAGGGCTGATATAGAGATTTACTGGTAAGTGTTACTAGTAGTTTCTCGACCCGTTATGAGCCATACATCGACACGACTTATCGGTTACTGGGGTCTGACGTATACCACCCCTAGACTTGATATGCGACATATCAGACGAACAGACCGGACTGTACGGGAGTGTTACTGATCGGATTCACAGGAGAACGCACAGGCTAGCTTGTTGATCTTCTGATCGCTCAATACCTGGGTGGCTGTTACGTTTAGCTGACCGCTTGCAGCTTGTGGGTATTTGATATGATCATCACCTGCTGCCGGCGTATTGACGATTCTTTAGAGTCCTACACAGAGGTTTCTTGGCTCAGGCGAAACAGAGTAGTGGCACATATGTGATATGCGCAGGAACGAGAATAATGCGATATGGGATACCGTATTATATTCTCAGGATATTTAGATATGAACCGGGTCATCGGATCAAGTGTTGATTCGATGAATCGGTACATGATATATTAGTCGGTAATATTCGATATAGCCGGATCATCGATTCAAGTGTTGATTCGATGATTTAATGTATAATAATATATATGATATATTATTACATTATCTAATATTGGCTTGCTTTAATATTTCATTTTCTCACGGGATGATACATTGATATATATGCGATATATGTTAATTGTATTATTTTCTTTTGTTGCAAATATATAATATATATGTGATATATATTATTGTGACATGATATGATTAATTGTTAAACATGTTTAAGGATGATTAATTGAGGTTAGGGTTTGATTAGGGTTAGTTGCTTCAAGTTGTTTCTAGAAGCAATTTCTTTTGTCATTGTGAAGATATTTATGGATGACACATTTATTAACCAAACCAAACCCTAACTATAGTTTATTCTCTACTCATTCTTATCCTATCATCCTTCACCATGGTTTACAAATCAATCATATAATTCTTTCTATTCATCACAAAAGGTTTTAAGCTTATGATTATATATTTTCCATTATCATCTTCTTCCTTCTTTAAGAAGAAGCTCTCTTGAAAATCCTTATGTGATGAAAGATTATGAGAAAATGATATAAAAAGAATGCTAAATTACTACTCTCTCATCCTCATCTCATCTAGCCCATGGGATTAGTGTGTTCTCTTCTTTAAGAGGGAGAAAGCTTGAGTCGAAGCAACTTCAAGGTAGATCATCGGAGATTTGGAATACGACAAGCTAGAATGGATTGTTCGAGTCGTGGAGCCTCTCATGAGTCCGGGAGATCGTGGATCGCGGCAAAGGGACTTCTACTCGGAGCTTGTGAAGTGAAGGAGCGGACTACAAAGGTTGTAATCCCTCACACTTAGATAAAAGTTATCTTAATGCATGTTAAACCTTAATAATCTAGCAAAGATCCCGGCTTTGGGTTGTTCGGCACGTCTAAAATTTAATCCGGGCATGTTTGATGCCTTTTGAACCTTCACAAGAGTGCCTAGGAACCCTACAGTGGTATCAGAGCTACTAGGCATTGATGTCGACCTATGGGGGGTTCTCACTGTGTGACAGTGTGGCGAAGCATAGGCTCTTACCCCCAGGGTGTCCCGAGACCGGAAGGTGTTCCGGTGGGTTGTAGTCCTCGCGAGGGCGCATGCGTAAAAAGTAGCGGCTGAGGGACCCGTTGGTGCCACGGCGACCCCATTGGATGGGGTGGCTGCCTGACCTACAGTGGTATCAGAGCCTAGCTAGAGCATTAGGCTATGTGTTTACGAAGTTAAAACTCCGATCGAACGCGAAACGACGGAAAAAACCCCTTCTCTGGAAATTTTTTAAAATTTGGGATTTTTCTGAATTAAAAATATGTAAAAAAATCAGCAGGCAATTATAAGAATTACCCTAAAATACGATCCCCCAAATCGATCAAACGGCGGCGGAACCGCGGCGCAAGCATGGCTTGCGCGGCGGTTCCGCGGCGGGTTGATGAGATCTTGACACGTGGCTTTGATGGTAATTCCCGTAGGTACTTGCTGACCATTCTGGATATTTTTATTCTGTTCCAGGTGTTTAAAATTCTGGGTTTTGTTTTGTAATAGTAGACTCGATCGGAATATTTAAGTTCGTATTTCTTTCCGGATATTTAGAAATTGTTAAACTAGTTGAACGGATATCATTAACTTACTGTTTCCCGGTACGGCAAACTTTCAAGTGTAGAAATTTATTCGGGTTTAAATATTTCGGAAAATTGTACAAGTTAACTGGTGGACCCTCTAGAAGACAACAAACCTTAACTCGATTATGTGACCGTCTTGAACTGCCTTTTGAACCTTCGGGTTTGGGGCAGTACGGCGTGCCACATGTGAGGCGTTGGCTTGACCCTTCTACGGCTGGATCACTGGTACTGTGACATATTCTGGGATTATTTGAACTCCGCTCAAGAGTTGAGCACTTTGGGAAATTTTGGGTATTTGATTATCTGTTCGGAAAGTTTAATTCTGTCTATTTATCTGGAATGTGATACAATATGTGGAATTCATAGAGTTAGGCATGAAATGCGGAATATGTGATATTTCGGATTTACGATGTCTAAAGTGATTGTGGATTCCAAATATTGTAGTTTTACACTTTCTTTTCTGTGACCGTAAGTGTAATATGTGATATCGCCGGTTTCGTTGCTATATGTCAACGACAATTGGGATGCGCATATTTACTTACGTTGATGATATGAGATATTATGTGTTGCTGTGATATGTTATATTGGATCGTCGCGATCAGAATAGCCGGGGGTTTTATGTGAGATGAGGGTTTTTATTTTCATTCATGTGAAATTCATTTGTAATGTAATATTCTTTTATTTGGGGCACTTCCAGGATGCGGTTGCTGTCACTAGTGTATATTATTTACTTTTCCGCATTAGGTAGACCCAAGGAGGGGAGCACAAGTAACCGGGTTCTAGGGTCCAGTGGGAGGCCATCTCGAGGAGTCGAGACCGGGTCTCCTAACCCTAGAATTGGCAGTGTTACTTGCCGCTCTCGTAGGGGTCTTGGGATGTGGGTTTGGCTATTCGTCGCGACCGTGGAATCCGTGTTTTATACAGGCTCGTATTGAAAACACGGACGTCCTAGTATATCCAATATTTCATATATGTTCTTCTGCTGCAATGTTCTGTGATGAGATCATATTACTGCCTGAGACGAATGCTTATACTATATATATATGCTGATATATAAATATTACTGCTTTCGTTTCTTCTGTGATGCTTAGGAAGCATAAGCTGATGGGATTTTTATTAATGAGATTAATAAAAGAAAAGAAACCTAAAGATGTTGTAGAATCAAAACTTAATAAAAAGGGTAGCTACAGTTTTGCTTTGCACAGTGATATATACGATATATCCTGCACCTTATTCGATGAGGAAAGGACAGAGATCCCTTCACCGGGAGTGACTCCTTTAGCGAAACTGGCAGATGCTACAAAACGCGGTTTGTCTTTTGATTGCTTTAAGTGTTTTGCTTTGCACAGCGGTATATATGATATATCTTGCACCTTATTCGATGAGGAAAGGGCCGACGATCCCTTCACCGGGAGTGACCCCTTTAGCGAAACTAAGAAAAGCCTCAAAAACACTCCTTTTCAAAAACTACATGATTCTACGACGATATCAAGTTCATTACGCTCAGGGTTTTTCGGAAAAACCTGCGTAGCCCTCCGTCATTTCAGATAAGTAATATTTAGTATTCGTGCTACGGTAGTTTGGCATGCGTCAAGGCGTAGCGTACGGTAGCTGATTATTACTTATCTGCAGCATGAGATGCGATTGGATTAGGGTATTCATGCGGCGTTGTTTGGCATGCGTCAAGGGTCGTACGGGTGGGTTTAATTCAATCACGAAATGTACGGGTTGAACTTAACTAGTGGACTATGGGTTGTTTGGCATGCGTCAAGGTCATAGCACACTAGGGGTAAAAGCTTTATCGGGAATTTCAAGCGTTGAAATTTGCAATGAGATTGCATACCTCCTATGAGATAGTTAGATCCTGATACCCACTGCGAGTAAGAGTTACTCCTGGGAGAGTTTTACACAGGACAATTAGTCATTCAAGTAGGTGTCTAGAAAAGTGTTAACGAGGTTACGCCTCTGGGAAAACGAGGTTTACTAATTAGGTCCGTGCGAAAGCACGGGGAACCTCCCTCAAAGTACCGACACTGATCTGGCTGAAAGATTGACGAAATTGTAGGGTGTAATTAATCCCGGCTAATCTTACCTTTTAGGGTTTGAAGGCAGATTTGATAAAACCAGTGGGAGACATCCTGATTAGATAAGATAATAACCAATCTAATCTTGCAAGAGCATACGCTAAAGTGTTTTCTTCTCTCTCTCTCCAGGTAGCGACCATTTCAGGCCATAATCAAGATAATAATATGGATGTATTGACTGAACCTGATTATTGTACTGAGCAAGGGAACGCTGGACCCGTTCTTTCTTATAAGAGTTATAAGACTGAACAGGAAACAGGAGAATATCTGGATTCTCACGCCGCCCAAAAGAACATGCATGTTGATGCATCTTCTTCAGGTGTGTTAGTTATTGAGAACTGTTTCTCAGTTCACCCTACGTCCTGGGTATTAGATACCGGGTCAGGATCCCACATATGTAAACAGTTACATGGGCTACGTAAAGGTAGAGAACTGGGAAAAGGTGATCATTCCGTTCAAGTAGGGAACGGTGCAAGTATTGTAGCCAAAGCAGTTGGCGAATATCACCTTGTATTACCAAGTCGTAATACACTGATTCTAAATGAGTGCTATTATATACCGAACATGATGTGCAACATTATATCAGTTTCTTTATCGAGTAAAGAGGGATATAATTTTGTAGTACAGGAAAATGTTATGAACATATTCCTAAATCAAAAGTTGATTGCATCAGGCTCGTTACATAATGGCATATTCATTCTAAATCAGAATACAGTCCTAAATGTACAAAACACACACAAGAGGAAAAGTTCAGATATGAACGAATCCTACTTGTGGCATTGTAGACTTGGTCATATCAATGCGACACGACTGGCTAAGTTACATAGGGATGGTTATTTGAATCCGTTCGAATTATCATCTTATGATACTTGTCATTCATGTCTCAAAGAAAAAATGACCAAAGCTCCGTTTAGTGGACACGGAGAAAGAGTTACCGAACTCTTAGGACTGATACATAGTGATGTATGCGGTCCCATGTCTACGCATACCAGGAACGGTTCTTCCTACTTCATTACATTCACTGACGATCTCTCTAGATTCGGACATGTATTCCTGATGAAACACAAGTCTGAAGCTCTTGAGAAATTCAGAGAATATAAACACGAAGTAGAGAACCAAACGGGCAAAAGTATTAAGATTCTTCGATCTGATCGAGGAGGTGAATACTTAAGCGGTGAATTCCTAGATTATCTAAAAGAGAATGGGATTCTCTCTCAGCGTACTCCTCCTTATACACCATAGCACAACGGTGTATCTGAGCGGAGGAATCGCACCCTATTAGATATGGTGCGCTCGATGATGAGTACAGCTGAGTTACCTATTTCCTTCTGGGGGTATGCGCTTGAGACAGCCATAGACCTATTGAATAGAGTTCCTACCAAATCTGTGCCTACCACTCCATATGAGATATGGAAAGGGAAGAGACCACATCTTAATTATATTAAGATATGGGGTTGTCTGGCCTATGTCAAAAGACAAAATCCGGACAAACTCGAGGCAAGATCAGTCTTATGTAAGTTTGTAGGATATCCCAGAAATTCACAAGGGTATATCTTCTACCACCCCGAGGAACAAAAGGTGTTTGTTTCTCGACATGCTACTTTCTTAGAAAAAGGTTTTCTTATGAAACAGAATAGTAGTATTGAGGTAGAACTGGAAGAGGTTCCAGCAACACAAACTATAACAGAAGACTTGATTGAACCAGAGGATTCAGTAGTACCCGACGAACCCCAGCCTCTCCGCCGATCTAGTAGGTTTTCTCATCCACTTGAGAGATACTACGGTTCTCTCATTGATGGTGGAAGCGAGAATTGCATCATGGATGATGATGAACCGACTAGTTTCGAGCAGGCCATCACGAGTAGTGACTCTGTGAAATGGCTGGATGCAATGCGATCTGAGATGGAATCCATGTACACCAACAAAGTATGGACTTTGGAAAATGCTCCTGAAGGGGTAAAACCCATTGGGAGCAAGTGGATCTTTAAAAAGAAATTTGGTGTAGATGGAAAAGTTGAGACTTTCAAAGCTAGACTGGTAGCAAAGGGATTTCGTCAACGACCAGGTGTGGACTATGACGAAACCTTTTCTCCAGTAGCTATGCTTAAGTCCATCCGGATCTTACTTGCCATTGCTGCATATCATGACTACGAAATCTGGCAAATGGATGTTAAGAACGCCTTTCTAAACGGTGATTTAGAAGAGTGCGTGTACATGACTCAGCCAGAGGGCTTCGTAGATAGTGGGAGCAGCGGAAAGGTGTGCAAGCTGCTTAAATCCATTTATGGGTTAAAGCAAGCATCGCGGAGTTGGAACATCTGTTTTGATGTTGTAGTCAAAGTGTTTGACTTCATCAAAAATATAGATGAACCTTGTATCTATAAGAAGGTAGCAGAGGGTAAGGTTGTCTTCCTCGTATTGTACGTGGATGACATACTCTTGATAGGAAATGATATTCCTATGCTGCAATCAGTCAAGCTCTTCTTATCACAGAGATTCTCAATGAAAGATCTAGGTGATGCCTCCTGCATATTGGGAATCATGATCTATAGAGATAGATCTAAACGGATACTGGGATTGTCCCAATCCAGGTACATTGACACCATACTAAAGAGGTTTAGTATGGAAGAATCCAAGCGTGGGAACCAACCCACGATCTCTGGACTCACTCTCTCCAAAGAGATGTCTCCCAAGACTGATTTGGAGAGAGCTCGCATGCAAGGGATACCCTATGCTTCGGCAGTAGGCTCTATCATGCATGCGATGCTATGTACCAGACCCGATGTAGCATACTCACTAAGTGTAGTGAGTCGGTATCAAGCAGATCCTGGAGAGAGTCATTGGACAGCAGTGAAGAACATTCTCAAGTACTTGCGAAGGACTAAGGAGATGTTCTTGGTGTATGGTAACGGAGAACTCCAGGTGGAGTCCTTTACCGATTCCAGCTTCCAAAGTGATAAGGACGACTCTAAGTCGCATTCGGGTTTTGTCTTTACCCTCAATGGAGGGGCGGTATGTTGGAAGAGTTCCAAACAGGATACCGTTGCAGACTCAACGATGGAGGCTGAATACATCGCTGCCAACGATGCTTCTAAAGAGGCTGTCTGGATCAAGAAGTTCATTAGTGAACTTGGTGTGGTTCCATCCATTGAGCATCCAATACCTCTGTATTGCGATAACAATGGAGCTGTGGCTTTGTCCAAGGAACCCAGGTCCCATCAGAAGTCCAGACATATTCTGAGGCGGTATCACCTGATCAGGGAGATAGTTGATCGCCGGGAGATCGAGGTCAGGAGAGTAGATACGAAGGACACCACTGCGGATCCATTCACGAAGGCTATTCCCCAGATACAGTTTGAGAGATTATTCGGGATGCTAGGTATGAGATACTACAGCAGCTGGCCTTAGTGCAAGTGGGAGATTGTTAGTTATGTATATGCCCTAGAGGCCATTGTTGTACATTTGATGTATATTATAATGGATGCTTGGTTATATATAGAGAAGAATTTCTTGCTCGTCATGATAGTATGCTATTTGGTTTCACTTTATCTTAACATGTTGACTTGTATTGGTTTACTGTTTTACTCTCACATGTTGATAAAGCCCTTAGGATCTGTACTCGACTACTGGGACTATGATGAGATCATACTAGTGGGGCCGCGGTAGTCGATGAGTACATCCTATAACTGTTCCTAGTCGAGGGTATATCGAGACAGGGCATCGATACACCAGAGTAGACTAGCGTATACGCATCTTGACCCATATGATGGGCGATGGATGATCCCATATCCATCGGTGTTTGACATCAGAGATGGTGTACGGGTGCTCAGTGGAGACTGGGTACACTGGACGGACTCGCCGAGAACTCCCAGATGGTGATATACCACACGTCAGATGGCAGTTCTCCGGTGACACAGGTACAGGGTAGTCTGAAGACCCGAGATCGTCATAGAGTCTTGTGTGATTCCCACTGTGCTTTGATTTCCACCTTACCACGTCCAAGAGGGCGTGCAAAACGGTGGCTTTTGGGTACAGTCCCGAATCACATGGAGGCAATGAGCGATAGGAGGGGATTCGTCTCTCCCGGTATAGGGAGTTGATGTTGTGCTGTGTTCGATTGGCTATAACTGGAAATCCCTGGCCAGGGCTGATATAGAAATTTACTGGTAAGTGTTACTAGTAGTTTCTCGACCCGTTATGAGCCATACATCGACACGACTTATCGGTTACTGGGGTCTGACGTATACCACCCCTAGACTTGATATGCGACATATCAGACGAACAGACCGGACTGTACGGGAGTGTTACTGATCGGATTCACAGGAGAACGCACAGGCTAGCTTGTTGATCTTCTGATCGCTCAATACCTGGGTGGCTGTTACGTTTAGCTGACCGCTTGCAGCTTGTGGGTATTTGATATGATCATCACCTGCTGCCGGCGTATTGACGATTCTTTAAAGTCCTACACAGAGGTTTCTTTGCTCAGGCGAAACAGAGTAGTGGCACATATGTGATATGCGCAGGAACGAGAATAATGCGATATGGGATACCGTATTATATTCTCAGGATATTTAGATATGAACCGGGTCATCGGATCAAGTGTTGATTCGATGAATCGGTACATGATATATTAGTCGGTAATATTCGATATAGCCGGATCATCGATTCAAGTGTTGATTCGATGATTTAATGTATAATAATATATATGATATATTATTACATTATCTAATATTGGCTTGCTTTAATATTTCATTTTCTCACGGGATGATACATTGATATATATGCGATATATGTTAATTGTATTATTTTCTTTTGTTGCAAATATATAATATATATGTGATATATATTATTGTGACATGATATGATTAATTGTTAAACATGTTTAAGGATGATTAATTGAGGTTAGGGTTTGATTAGGGTTAGTTGCTTCAAGTTGTTTCTAGAAGCAATTTCTTTTGTCATTGTGAAGATATTTATGGATGACACATTTATTAACCAAACCAAACCCTAACTATAGTTTATTCTCTACTCATTCTTATCCTATCATCCTTCACCATGGTTTACAAATCAATCATATAATTCTTTCTATTCATCACAAAAGGTTTTAAGCTTATGATTATATATTTTCCATTATCATCTTCTTCCTTCTTTAAGAAGAAGCTCTCTTGAAAATCCTTATGTGATGAAAGATTATGAGAAAATGATATAAAAAGAAAGCTAAATTACTACTCTCTTATCCTCATCTCATCTAGCCCATGGGATTAGTGTGTTCTCTTCTTTAAGAGGGAGAAAGCTTGAGTCGAAGCAACTTCAAGGTAGATCATCGGAGATTTGGAATACGACAAGCTAGAATGGATCGTTCGAGTCGTGGAGCCTCTCATGAGTCCGGGAGATCGTGGATCGCGGCAAAGGGACTTCTACTCGGAGCTTGTGAAGTGAAGGAGCGGACTACAAAGGTTGTAATCCCTCACACTTAGATAAAAGTTATCTTAATGCATGTTAAACCCTAATAATCTAGCAAAGATCCCGGCTTTGGGTTGTTCGGCACGTCTAAAATTTAATCCGGGCATGTTTGATGCCTTTTGAACCTTCACAAGAGTGCCTAGGAACCCTACAGGGTTTGGATATTCATCGCGACCGTGGAATCCGTGTTTTATACTGGCTCGTATTGAAAACACGGACGTCCTAATATATCCAATGTTTCATATATTTCTTCTGCTGCGATATCTGTGATGTGATCATGTGATATGTTCTGTGATGGATACTGTATATAGTATATATGATATATTATATAGATGTACTTATGTTTTACACCCGCTCTAGCCCTGCCCTGATCTGCCGTTAGTTACCTAACCTAACGGTGCACGAGGGGACATCGAGGCGAATGCGGATGACATAAGTGTATGTCGTATTTATCTTTGATGATTAGGTACTTAAATGATAGGACTTCATTAATGTGATTAATGAAAGAAAAGAGACCTAAGATGTTGTGGAATCGAATTTCAAAATAAAACAGGTAGCTACAGTTCTTGCTTTGCATCGCGGTGTTCCTTGTAGAACATCCTGCACCTTATTCGATAAGGAAAGGACCGAGATCCCTTCACCGGGAGTGACTCCTTTAGCAATAACTGGCAGATGCTACAACTTTCGGTTTGTCTTTTGATTGCTTCTATAGTTTCTGCTTTGCACAGTGATATATATGATATATCCCGCACCTCATTCGATGAGGAAAGGACCGACGATCACTTCACCGGGAGTGACTCCTTTAGCAGAACTAGAAAAGCCTAAAAAACACTCCATTTTAAAATCATTTGATTCTACAACGATATATAGTTCATTGCGCAAAAGGTTTTCTTAAAAACCTGCCGCAGCCCTCCGTCATTTCAGATTAGTAATAGCTAGTATTCGTGCTGCGTTTGTTGACTCAGTCAAGACGTAGTGTGCGGTAGCTGATTAGTGCTTATCTGCAAAGCATATGATGCGATTGGATTAGGGTAGTCGTGCGGCCTTGTTGATTCAGTCAAGGGTCATGCAGGTGGGTTTAATTCAATCGGGAAATGACGGGTTAAACTTTACTTGCGGTCTATGGTTTGTTGACTCAGTCAAGGTCATAGATCGCTTGGGGCAAAATATTATCGGGAATTTCAAGTGTTGAAATTTTTAATGAGATTGCATACCTTTTATGAGATAGTTGGATCCCGATACCCACTGCGAGTAATTGTTACTCCTGGGAGAGTTTTACACATTACAATTAGCCAATCAAGTAGGTGTCTAGAAAGTTGTCAACGGGGTTACGCCTCTGGGAAAACGAGGTTTACATTAATTAGGTTCGTGCGAAAGCACGGGGGACCTCCCTCAAAGTACCGACACTGGCCTGACTGAAAGATTGGCGAACTTCTAGCGTGTAATTAATCTCGGCTAGTCTTTCCTTTTAGGGTTTGAAGGAAGATTTGATAAAAACAGTGGGAGCCATCCTGATTAGATAAAATAATAACCAATCTGATCTTGCAAGAGCGTACGCTGAGTGTTTTCTTCTCTCTCTCTCCAGGTAGCGTCCATATCACGCCTTAATCAAGATAATAATACGGATATATTGACCGAACCCACTTGTTATACTGAGCTGGGGAACGTTGGTCCCGCTCCAACTTATAATTGTTATAAGACAGAGCAGGAAATTGGGTAATACCAGATTTCCCATGCCGCCCAAACGAAGAAAGTGCATATGATGCATCTTCTTCGGGTGTATTCATTATATAAAACTGTTTCTCAGTGTCCTTTACGTCCTGGGTATATGATACTGGATCAGGATCCCGCATATGTAATATGTTACATGGGCTACAGATAGGTAAAGAACTGAGAACGGGTGATAAGTTTCATGAGGCAGAAAACGGGGCAAGAGTTGCAGCGAAGTCTGTCGGTCACTGTCACCCTGTATTACCAATACATTGATTCTGAACGAATGTTATTAGATACCGAACCTGATATACAAAATCATATCAGTCTCTTTATTAGTAAAGAAATGATAAAATTTTGTATTGATGGATAATGTTTCGAACATTTCCTATATCAAAAGTTGATCGGTTCAGGCACGTTATCTAAAAGTATTGATGTTCTAAATCAAACTACGGTTCTTAGTATATAGAATACACACAAGAGGAAGAGTTCAGAAATGAACGGATCCTTCTTGAGGTATTGTAGACTAGGTCATATCAATGCGACCCGACTAGTTAAGTTACATTTAGATGCATATTTAAATCAGTTTGAATTTACATCTTGTGAAACTTGCCAGTCATGTCACAGAGATAAGATGACCATAGCTCTGTTTACTGGAAACAGAGAAAGAGTTAGTGAACTCTTGGGATGGTACATGTTGATGTATGTAGGTCCCCAGTCTACACATGCCAAGACCGATTCTTTGTACTTCATTACATTCTCTGATAATCTCTCGAGATTCAGACATATGTTCCTGTTGAAACACAAGTCCGAACCTTTTGAGATATTCACAGAATATAAGTTAGAAGTAGAGAACCAAAATACGGGTATAAGTATTATGTCCTTTGATGTGATCGAGGAGGAGAATACTTGTGCATGGAATTCCTGGACTATTCTAATGGAGAATGAGATTCTCTCTCAGCATTACTCCTCCGTATACACCATAGCACGATGGTATATCGGGGTGGAGCAATCACACCCTATGTGATAAGGTGTGCTCTATGATGAGTACTACTGAGTTACCTATTTCCTTTTGGGAGTTATGAACTTATGAAGTTGCATACCTATTGAATAAGGTCCCGATCAAATCAGTTGCCTACCACTTCATATGTGATATGGAAAGGGAAGAGCCCATATCCTAAAATAGTTAAGATTTGGGGTTGTCCGGCCTTTGTCTAAAAGCAAAATCCGGACAAGCTCGAGGCAACGTCTGTTATGTAGAACTGGAAATTTTCTAGCTATACAAACTGCAGCTGATGATTTGACAGAACCAAAGGATTCAGTAGATACCAACGAACCTCAGCCTCTCCGTCGATCTAGTAAGGTTCCTCACCCACCTGAGAGTTACTTCGGTTTCTCTATGAAAGAGGGAGCGAGGATTGCATCATGAGATGATGACCTAACTAGTTTCGAGCTGGCCATCAAGAGTAGGGACTCTGTAAGAATGGCTGGATGCTTAGCAATCTGAGATGGAATCCATGTACACCAGCAAAGTATGCACTTTGGCTGCTATATCTGAAGGGTTAAATCCCCATCAGGAGCAAGTATATCTTGAGAAGATTACTTGGTGTAGATGGAAAAGTTGAGACTTTCAAATCTAGACTTATTAAAGGTTTTCGTCATCGACCAGGCTTGGATAATGATGAAACCTTTTTCCAGTGGCTATGCTTAAGTCTATCCAGATCCTACTTGCCACGGCTACATACCATGACTACGATATCTGGTGGTTGGGTGCCATCACTGCTTTTCTAAATAATGATTTAGAAGAGAACGTCTAAAAGAACACAGCCAGAGGGCTTCGTAAATAGTGGGAGCAGCGGAAACACGTGCAAGATGTTTTATGTGATAAAGCAGGCATCGCGGAGTTGGAACGTCTGTTTTGATGTAGTAGTCAAAGAGTTTGACTTCATCAAAATGGTAGATGAACCTTGTATATACAAAAAGGTAGTAGGGAGTATGATGGTGATCCTCGTAGAGTACGTGGATGACATACTCTTGATAAGAAAGGAGTTTCCTATGCTACGCTCGGTCAATCTCCGCTTATCACATGGATTCTCCATGTAGGATCAAAGGGATACCTCCTAAATCCTGAGTCTTCATCTATGAGATAGATGTTATTTAGGTGTTAGAATACTCACTAGCTGTAGTGAGATGGTATCAATTGATCCAGGAGAGAATCACTGGAGAGGTTCCAGGGTGATAAAGACGACTGAATGTCAGTCGCAGGCATTGTCTTTACCCTCAGTAAAGGGACGGTATGTTGGAAGAGTTCCAAGCTAGATACCGTGGCATACTAGACGATAAAGGCTGGATACATCGCTAATTAAGATGCTACCAAAGAGGCAGTCTGGGTGTATATTAGTTCATGAGATGAACTTCGTTCCTCCCATTGTGTGACAATGGAGTTGTGGCTTATGCCAAAGAACGTCCGTCCCATCAGTGATCCAGACATATTCTAAGGAAGTATCACCTGATCATGGAGATGGCTGATCTCCAAGGTGATCGAGGTTAGGAGAGTAGACTCAGAGGACAACACGGCGGATCCACTCACAAAGGCCTTTTCCCAGAGAGAGATTTTTATGGGATGGTTGAGTATGAGATACTGCTACCACTGCTACAGATGGCCCTAGTGCAAGTGGGAGATTGTTAGTTATATGTATGCCCTAGAGGCCATTACTGTACATAGGATGTATAATGTAGTAGATGCTGGGACATATATAGGGAGGACTTTCTTGCTCGACATGATAGTATGCTATCTGGTTGCTCTTTATCTTAACGTGTACACTGATTGTCTCTCTGTTACATGTTTGTAAAGCCCTTAGGATGTGTACTTGACTACCTGGATTATGATGCGGATCATATTAGTGGGGACATGGTAGTCCATAAGTACATCCTTCAAGGTCCCTAGTCGTGGGTATATCGAGACGGGGCATCGATATACTAGAGTAGACTAGCGTATACCTTCTCGACCCATACAGATGGGCGATGGATGATCCCATATCCATCGGTGTTTGACATCAGAGATGATATACGGGTGCTCAGTGGAGACTGGGTACACTGGACGGACTCGTCGAGAACTCCCAGATGGTACTATACCTTACGTCAGATGGCAGTTCTCTGGTGACACTGGTATAGGTTAGTCTGTAGACCCGAGATCGTCATAGAGTCTTGTGTGATTACCACTGTGCTTTGATTTCCACCTTACCACGTCCAAGAGGGCGGGCAAAACGGTGGCTTTTGGGTACAGTCCCGAATCACATGGAGGCAATGAGCGATAGGAGGGGATTCTTCTCTCCCGGTATAGGGAGTTGATGTTGCACTGTGTTCGATTGGCTATAACCGGAAATCCCTGGCCAGGGTTGCTGAGATTTACTGGTAAGTGTTACCAGTAGTTTCTCGAACTATTATAGACCTCATATCGACACGACTTATCGAGCAATTGGGGTCTGACGTTTACCACCCCTAGGCAAGATATGTGACATATCAGACGACGAGACCGGACTGTACGGTAAGTGTTACTGGTTGGATTCACAGGAGTGTGAGCGGGCTTGCTCGTCGATCTTCTGATCGCTCAATACCCGGGTGGCCGTTATGTTTAGCAGACCGCTTGCGGCTTGTGGGTGTTTGATATGATTATCACCTGCTGCCGGCGTATTGACGAGTCTTTAGAGTCCTACACAGAGGTTTCCTGGCTCAAGCGAAACGAAATAGGAGCACATATGAGATATGTGCGGGACCGAGAATAATACCAGTATATGATACTGTATTCGATTCTCGTGATTTGTGACATTGATCGGTTATATGCGATATAGCCGGGTTATCGGATCAAGTGTTGATTCGGTAAGTTGTTACTATTGATATTAGTCGGTTCTATGCGATATGACCGGATCGTTAAATCAAGTGTTGATTTAATGATTTAATGTATAATTATATATTTGATATATTACTTTACATTAACTAATATTTGTTCACTTTAAAAGGATTTTCTCACTTGAAATGCACATTGTATATGTGATATATTTTTTGTGCACAAGATTGTATCATGTTTAATGATACATGAATGTTTGGGTGTATGTTTAGTCTAAACCATGGTTATGTTAATGGTTAGGGTTTTGTTTATTTACTTATTTATTTATTTATTCATTAATTCTTTTTTGGGCAAGAATGAAATGGTGGCTTAGTTTGTTTCTTTCTTGAAAGTTCATGAAGCTTTGAAGCTTTGACCATTTTGTCTCTTAGCCTTAACCTAACCATTCAACATAACCCTAGTTTAGTCTCTACACCTAACCATGGTTGTTATATGATAAGTATTCATTTTATTTTCTATTTTGAATAATACTTATCATATTCTTTCTTCTTCTTCTTCTTCATCAACAAGAAGAAAAGCTTGCAACCTTTAATGGCAACTTGAGAAAAAGAGTAAGAAATCCAATTATAAAGTGGACCCACTTCCTATTTCTTCATCATTTACCACTTGCCAAGTAGTATAGGGTGTTTTCTTCACAAGTTTCATGACTTGGTGAAGTTGGAGTTTGATCTTGAGTTGCCTCGACGTAGATCATCTTCGGCATCGAAGTCGACGACCTAGCCCGATCATTTCTCCGAAGAAACCTTCGCCAGAGTCCGGATTCCGATAGGTACAGTGGAGGGACGTCATCACGGAGCTATGGAGGTGGTGGACCAGATCTACAAAGGTTATATTTTCGGTTTACTCTTATTTAAGTTGTTAACTAGTTGCTTGTTTCGCCTAAATTCTTGTTAACGATCTGTATGAGGGTTTGTGGGCACAAGAAAAATTTGAATTTGGCATGGTTGATTCCTTGTGAGACCTCATTAGTGTGCCTAGGAACCCTACATATGTCTGAAATAATATACAAGTTTGGTTGATGAAATCTCTAGATACAACTGAATAATACATATACAATGGTGGTTTTGATGCAAAAGAATCCACCTACTAAAGCAAATCACCCAGAAAGGGAGCAGTTTGCCAGAAAAGCCGCAATCAAACCTGTACGGCAAAACCTGCAAGAACTGTGGCACAACGGGGGTGAGTTGCTAACTCGTGAATAGAAAACATTGCAGAGTAGATATCGTATGCATGACATAATCCTAGGTCAATACGATCAGTAATAATATATCCTCAATATGTATAATTCTGAAGCAAGATAAGGTGGCAATATAACATCTATACATAAGTGTAGTACCAAAAGCTCGTGTCAGTGCCTCAGGTAGCAATATATCATAAATATGAGGTATGATCAATGTAATCAATGTCAATTATATCAGGAAGTCTATGAGTATGTGGATATCATCCAACTATTTGATCAGTGTCATTAATCTCAATATGTGTTTGTGGAAATCGTCTACGTGTCACCCAATGACAATAAGCATCACGCATGTAAATATCATAAACATATGCATGGAAGTATGAGGATGTACATCAACATGTGTCGCTCGCGACATATCAAAATCATGGAACCTGAGTGCCAAGCATCGACACTCGAAAACATCATGAAACCTGTGCCTAGCATCGGCACGTAAATCCTCATATATATAGGGCCCCGTCCGTCCGGATCGGCCTATATCATCTCTCAACTCCGGTCGGTATCCTTCGAATATCCACCGAGCACAAATACAATCACCGATAGGTAGTGGTCCCTCTGCCAGGCTCACCGTCTAGCTACACAGTAGATCCGTTCTCGCCCCGGGGTACCATACCGGGTCCACCATGTACCCGCAATTGACCTCATCCACCTCCTCGAATCGGGTTTAACAGGTCGCTCTCAGCACCGAGAAAACACATGGTGGACGCACTGAAATATCATATCAAGGGTAACCGGGTTTTTAAAACAATTATATAATCTCTTTTGAAATATCCACGGTTTTCAAATCAAGAAATATTATGGAAACAACATATCTCAATGCGTATAATCAAAAGCATGATGTATGCGATATATAAAAGAAATGTAAGCATATCAGTATATCATGCAATATGGAATAGTAATATGCACATATTGAGGGAAAACCGCTCTTTTAAAATGAATCAGTTTTAAGGAGTTTCTTGCGGTTCCCAAATCTCTAATCAAGCCAGAATCATCTATGTATGTGCAAATACTTATGTATATAAATATGGGTGTACAATGGGTATGTATACAAGTATGCCATGCAAGAGATCATATCCTGAATGCAACAGTACTACAGTGTAGTGACATGGCAATTATCGATGATGAAGTGTGTGAGCCGGCAAGCAGGTGTACGTGGAACATATGCATCATCGATAATGGTGCTGGTGTCCTAATAGCATGAGTTTAATAATGGTATATGAAATCACAATATAAGTATGCGATGCGGAGCGAACAGTAATAATGCGCGGGAGCTTAATGATAAACACAATGATAACTAATCTGCATTTAATATAAATATAAGTCATACAGTAGTGCCTTTTGAAATAACACGAATCGCGGTGTTTTGGAAATAAGGGCTGCGGTGTTTTTAAGAAAAGATACGTCCTTTGAAATAACCGTAGAATCCTTGGCCTGTCTTTGAAAATACTCACGATTCATTAGTTTTGAAATAGGTAGGAATCGAATCTAGTCTAACAACTACACTAAACTATAGGGTTGAGCTAACAGGCTAAACGAAAGGTAAGGAAGCCGCCTAACATCTGAGTCGATAATATATATGTATATATTAGTCGGTGATCCCGCCTCAATAGTATCACATACGATACAATATCTATAATATGACATCCTCAAGTCAAGAGTGTGGATCTATCATCAATATATAGCTCGTACGTAAATCCGTCGTACGGCATCCCAAATCTGGGTACGGGTCAATATCACATTCATCACATTATTCATCTGGTATCCTCTTTATCAAAGATTATAATCCGGGGTACTGATCTACGTCTAGTACAATACGATACCCTCTATATAAGTATAAATGCGTGTGTGAAACACACGTTTAAAGGCTCGCTAAAATCACCTGTCGTATCCAAAATACGAATCACATCATATCACCGATCTCATGGCACTATGCCCAATATCATCGACTCATCTCCAAATATCATCAACTATCCTCATCATATAGGTATATGTGTAGCAATAAGCAAGTGTGTGCATGTGAGTGTAAACCTATTCTAGGGTTCGCAACTAGGAACTATACTAGTTTACTTCTACGCCCTAATCTAACTTAGTACACCTAATCTCCTCTCAAATATCCACGACACACTATAAGATAGCATAAATAGTACATATATACTATACTAAACATCGAACTACGGGGGTGCTATACGCCATCCACCCGACTTCCCCCATAGATATAATCTACTCACCTTGCATCCTGCGTGTCGGTGTCGATGTCGCCTTCATCTTCTTCATTGTATGAAGCCCTCGAGAAGGTACCTACAAGATAACACAATAAAAAATAAACCTTAAAATCACATCGAGAAAACCAAACGACGCGCTAAAGCCTATAGGTTAGAACCTATGGACAATGCTTTCAAAACCGTCAAACAATCCTCGATATCGTCGTATAAACGCCAAGTAATCGAGGTAAAACACAATTATACAAATCCAGAATTTAAAATACACTAAACGAAAACACGAATTCAGACAGCAACTCAGGAAAAAGGCTCCAGATTCTACACTAGTTCAAATTGGACAATTTTGCATATGCCAGGGTTCTAATTTATAGATGAGGGGACCACAGAACTAATACGAGGCAATTCCACCCAGGTATGGCCGCAAATTGCGGCCAGAGGGATTAAATTTGCGGCGTAGTTGGGAGCTAGGGGCTAGGGTTTTGTTGCTAGCTTCCTAGGTGCCTGCATGTATCACTGTCCATGCAAAATAATTTTCAGAGTCTCGGGGTGATAGCAGATTCAATTTAACCTTCACAGAATCACAGTTTTTCCGATATCGGCTTTTCTAAATCCGTATTCTGGGGTTCTAGTCTCTTGTTTGGGTCTCCAATCAATCACCACAGGGGTTGTATAGCCTCTAGTAACCCTAATTTCACCTTTGATTTCGACTAAAACCCTAATCCTCAACTCAAGTTTTCAAACTCCCCAAAACCACACAATATCGGTTACAACTTTAACATGGATGCTAAAGGAAAGGAAATTCTATACTAATGATGAAAAAATTACCTCATATTGCACTCAAGAATCCTTTACAGCTCCAAAACTCAAACTTTCTTGGTCCTAAGGGTTGCTTGAGAGCTTGTGAACAATTTTTGTGAAGTGGGGATGATGTTATTGTGAGTTTTTAGTGATGAAGTGGGGGTTTGAAGTGGAGAGGAAGGGGGTGCTGCCATGGTGAGGACAGGGGCTGAAATGATGAAGGGAAAGTGAATGGGTCACAAAGGCTAAGGTCAAGTTGACCCCTCACCCTCTCTCCTATCTTCTCTCTCTTGCCCATCCCTCATTATTCTAATCCTTTTCTTTTCTTTTTTTGTTTTCTTTTCTCTTCTCTTTTAAAAACAATAACCATGCTAAAAATGAAGAAAAGGCAATGAAACAAATGTAACACAAATGTAAAAATGATATGTGCATGTCATGTGCACAAAACACGTTTAGTGCCCGATAAGAGATATCTAATCGCGATTTGCACAAAATTAGTACAAATAAATCATAAACTTTCATATTATACATGAATATCATAAAGCACCCTCTTTTTAGTAATTTCTATAATTTTCCAAATTTTTCCCAATTTATCGGTATTTAATTATACCGAAATATTAAAATATTCATTAAAAATAATATTAAATTATAAAAATTCCCCAAAAATAATATTTTATTTTTCTGAAATGTTACAATCTTCCCCCCTTAAATAAATTCGGTCCCCGAATTTAAATTTAAACCCCTCAAATACTAAAACATTTCAATAGAAAGTCCAACTCGTCGGGGCTCCGAAATCATCAATACATAAAACGCATCATAGCGCAATGCATGCGCAAGAACAATAAGCATATCACTCAAAAACAAAACTCTGTCTAGCATCCGGCAATCATTAGAGTTATGGTACAGACACACTGTCAAATCCAAAACAAAACCAATATGATATAAATCAGAACTATACATGTAAATATCTGATGAAAATGCATGCCAAATCCTTTTAAGTCGATGTGTGATGCGCATAACACTGCACAGTGGCGGACGTCTATTATAATTAAATAACTGTATACGTATATATCCTTTGTTTAATATGTACGATCCGCCGTTTTGAAAACAATTTAGAAGGGTTTCCTTGTTTTAAACATTTCGTGTCATATCGGACACGTAGGTAAATACTGAGACTATAGCTCTCTTTTTGGAAATCCTTTCGATAACTATTAATGCATGAAAAGTATATCCAGGCACTGTCCTCTGACTAGTCCTGCTCAGTACGAAAACAAATTGTAAATATCATAAAAACGTACTGGTCCATAAGGAATAAATCCCTAAAATGTATGTAAGAATACCCTGTGCATCTGGTGCGCACGGAAATCAAAATCCATATATGTGCCATACATGTGCACAGAAACAACATCTAGGTGCAACGGGTGTGCACGAAACATCTGTCATAGGCAACGCGTGTGCCTGACAGCAAAATCAGGTGCATCTGACATGCACGAAAAATCTCGATTTAGCGCATCTGGTGTGCACCAAAATCGTATCTCAAAACAGGCGCTCAACGCACGCGAAAATCCAAATCAAATGCACGGAGTACAAGAAATCAACATCAATATCAGAATCAAAGTCGACGGTATACAGTACAGCTCAATCAAAAGCAGGTATACCGCGGTGTATAAGCTCACAACTATGTGCATCAACATGCACAAATCAAATCAAAACACTAAAAGTGCATGAAAGCTATGCAGGAAGCGTAAATCAAATCACCGGCATAAAATAGGCATGAAATCACAATCAATACCTCAAGCGTAATAACTATGCGCAAAATATCAATACCCAGTAAGTGCAACATTGGTGCATGAAAATAGAAATCATGGAACTTAGCCATCAAGACCAAATCATGCGAACAGATCTCCCAAAATATCAAAATCCAAGGTGACGGATACGTGATAATCGAATCACAAAATCACAAATCATAAATACTGTCTTCGATATATCCTCCTCCAAAGTCGAGAAGGTGCCGGTGCATCCAATGCTAGCAGTGCAAGATATCTACTTGCCTCTTGCTCATGGTCTGGCGTCCTCTGTCTCTGGGTCCTCTGAATGCCCATCACACTTCTGCGCCTGGATGAAAATCTTATTGCAGCGGTGTCCTGGAAGGAATCCTGCTCAAGGTCTCTTCCGATCTCGTCTATGGCGAACTGTACGGAGTCTGGTACTCTTGCATAATCTTTTCTCGCTCTCTGGACATCTGCATTCTCGGTACAACATTTACTCGGAAACTGGTCGCATCCCAAGGCCTCTGCATGCGTATCGCATCTCTGATGTCAGCTGAGTGGAACGTCATCCCGTCGAAATCTCGTGCGAACTCTTTACTTCACTCTGCTCCAATGTCCACTGATTCAGACTCGTCTTCTCGTGGCTGCATGGACTGCGCTCCAACGGCTATACGCGTATCTGGAGTCTCTCAAGCAATGTGTCCCGTCACATGATATCCGAATGATGTCGAACCATCCGATTGACTCGTCAGAACCTAATAATCCCCCAAGAGATCAACATCTTCAGTATAGTTTAATAGTATTCCGGTACATACCACAGCACCTGTGGACCAACCGTAGAAGGGCAAACCCAAGCCTCACAAATGGCACCGCTAAACTGCCGCAAACCCTTAGGTTCGAAGGAATTCCATAGTCATTACGTCGAGTTAGGGTTTCATTCTTCAAGAGGGTCCATAGCATTACTTGCATTGTCTTCCGAATACTTTAAACTTGGAATCGGGTTCCTGACATTTGATCGTCTCTATCGACTCTCAACGAATCTGCGTGAAGTCGTCTCTAGCTGGAATCAATCTATATGATGACCTCGCATCGGGGTAAGCGAACAAACCACATGTCCTAGTCATTCATCCTTGGGTGACTAGCGACCTTCCATCATATCTCTAAGTATATACTTATGCTGCAGTAGCTCCAACATCTTGGCGATAACTCGTCATCTGCAGCAACAACTGGCTCATTCGTATGTACGTTGAACAGCGCCTCAATCATCATGAATAAGCGATATATCAAAGGTCATCACATTCTGGCTAGCCTCTAGCAGTAGCCTGTTCCTCTGGTGCCGATCATCACATCCGGGAAATCTCATTACAGCGATCGGCCAAACGCTCATGGCGCGAAAACATAATAAGACGACGCCTCTCTATGCAATCGTACGTCTCTGGAGTCATGCCCTGGTCAGTCCTCGTTCATGACGGTCTCGTGATGACCTCAACTCTAGCCGTAGCTCTCTCTGCCCGTGTAATCGCAGCAGCAAAATCATAACCAGTATCGATGAGGATAGATCATAGGAATGAATATAATACTATGTAAGGAAATGTACATCCTAAGGTCTCTTAAGCGGAGTAGAGTATCGTAAATATGTTGTGGAACATACATAAGGTACGTCACTCTACTCAAGCTACCTACTCCATCAACCAAGGGTCATCCTACGCGACGAAAGTTCGGGTATAATACCCCATCGACTAAGTCTAAGTTCCGTAAAGTCAAGCCTAAGTTCCGTATACATATAAACTCTCTAGGCTCCACATAGTCAAACTTAGACTCGAACCAAGGTTAACCTAGCGCTTTAATACCAACTTTGTCATGACCCGAAAGAGCACGTGACTGGCCCTTGAATCATATGAAGTCTATAGGACCTCATCTAATCCAAGTAAGCCAAAAACCCAAAAATCTAAAACCATTTTAAGGAGTAAATAAAGAAACTAGTTTTTAGGAAGTAAGAAAACATGTTTAAAAGTGAGGTTTTTAAATCAGTAAGCCGAATATGCATTTTATGAATCTCTAGTATTTTCTGAAAATTTCGGTAGAGTTTCTTTTGTAAAAACAGGCCCCGAACGGGGTACAACAAGAATAATATATGCATAATGATAAAAGGCATCCCTAAGCGGGAGCTAGCTCTTCGTCAATCGACGGTCACAACCACGCAAGCAATATAATATACAACTCTAAAGGGCGAGGATCAAAACTCAAAAAGAACTCAAAATCGGCATGAAAACCATAATATTACAACGCGCGACTCTAAGGTCGAAATAATACATAACTGGTTTTCTAAGTCTGAAATAATATACAAGTTTGGTTGATGGAATCTCTAGATACAACTGAATAATACATATACAATGGTGGTTCTGATGCAAAAGAATCCACCTATCAAAGCAAATCACCCAGAAAGGGAGTAGTGTGCCAGAAAAGCCGCAATCAAACCTGTACGACAAAACCTGCAAGAACTGTGGCACAACGGGGGTGAGTTGCCAACTCGTGAAAAGAAAACATCGCAGAGTAGAAATCGTATGCATGACATAATCCTAGGTCAATAGGATAAGTAATAATATATCCTCAATATGTATAAGTCTAAAGCAAGATAAGATGGTAATATAACTTCTATACATAAGTTTAGTACCAAAAGCTCATGTCAGTGCCTCAGGTAGCAATATGTAACATTTAAGAAAATATAAAATATTATTTTTGAAATTTAATATTAAAATAATAATTCTCCCGAAAACTGCCCGATTTGCGAAATTGGGGTTTTCGAAAAAAGGTATAAATATATACCAATAATTATGAAATAAATGGAAATTAAAATAATTTATTCATTTAATTATATAATTAAAGGATTTGGCATTTTTAAAATTTATTTTATGCAGTTTTGATAAAACCCCGATTAGTGCACTGCTAATCGCGATTAAGCCAAATCCGCGTTTCTACAGTTTTCCATGGTTAGTGCACCATGACATGTTTCATTTTGTTACATGTTTCATTTCTTTTGTGTTATGGTTTATTGGTGGAGAGAAAAGAAAAAGAAAAGAAAAGGATCAAAAGGGGACAAAATGATTAGGTTAGGTGGGCTTTTGGAGAGGGAGAGAGTGTGTGAATTGGTGAGAGAGAGGGAGGAGGATGCTGCCCTTTTCATTTACCCTATCACTTTTCTTCACTCCTTCATCTCCCACAAGCCACAACCCTCCACTAAAATCCCTAGATCCATCTCCTAACAATCCCCAAAACCCTACACACCCTTCACAAAAATTAATCCCCTTTTCAACCTCTATCCATGGGACCAAGAAATTTCTGTTTTCGATGACCTTGGGGGATTCATGGGTGCTATATGAGGTAATCCCTTCACCAATTGGGTGGTTTTTCATTTACTTTAGTGTTCATATGTGTTTAGATGTGATATTGTGAAGGTTAGTGGACATTGGGGAAACCCTAGAAAAGGGTTGAGTATTTGTTGGAATTGGTGATGTGTAGTGGCTGCCTACAAGCCTTAGTGGTGTTTTACTAACCTGGAACGGGGGATGAAACCCAAAATACGGATTTGGGATTTGAGTTCTTGTCGATTTGTTATAATAGTGATGTTATTTTAGGATCTAGAGTGGCCCGGGTGACCTGAAAAATTTTCTGAGATCACAGAGGGATGTGCAGGTGATACGGAGCATACCCTAGAGACCCGAGACCAAACCCTAACATCTGGACCGCAAATTTAATCTCCTGGGCCGCAATTTGCGGTCGGGACACTTCATTTTTGGTTCCTGCTTCGTCTGTAGCTCCTATGTCAGTAAAATGGACCCTCCATATATGCAAAATTGCCCAATTTAGCTTTGGGTAAAATCTGGGACCATTTCCATGAGTTGGTGCATCGTTTTACGACTTCGTTTTGACTTGATTTTGGTATTTGGTTTTGTTTTTCCATCGTGTGGCATTTGGACGTCCACGACCAGGGTTTTTGGTCGTGTCTTGCACGCAAAGCTATAGGTTTTGACCTATGAGCGAAACGTGCACCGCTTTGGTTTTTCGCCTTAATTTTAATACGCATTGCGATGGTTTATTATTGTAGGTACCTTTACGTGGATCCCGAGGCAATAGAGTGGGGCATCATCGACTTTAGAAAGCAAGAAGCAAGGTGAGTGGTTCTATAACCATGGGGGAAGTCGGGTGGATGGCGTATAGCACCCCCGCAAGTTGATGGAAAACTGATTATAGGATATGGTTAGGAAACCTAGATTAGGAAACTAGGGTTATAGTAAAGAATAGTTAGTGATGCTATATTGAAAGTAAGTATAGTTAGAAATCAGATAATACGACTATTATGTGATGACGGGATTCGAGGACGACGTTTGCCGATATTGCCGTTTAGGGTACTGTGGGACTAGATAGTCGATGTAGATGCGTCATCCGAACCATACCTTTTTCTAAAATAAAGAGTCGTATGTATCTTTTAAAAATATAATCTTGAGGGATGTTACGGATTTCCAAATGATATATTTTTCTTAAAAACACCGTAACCCCTATTTTCAAAACTACGATTCACTTTTTAAAAAAAAATCTTATTGTATGGTTCGGGTGTGTTTGTTAGATTAGATACCGATACTTAGTAGAGATAGAATGTTTCTGTAAATTTGATTTGATATGTGATACAAATGTGATGAATGAATATAAGACTGATATGATGATATGATGTTATGTTGTTATACGGATGCGAGTCGATCGAGATGACTTATACCCTGCCGTTCCCCTGATATGAGATTATTACGGATGTGGCCTGGGACATAGATATATCCATATATAGAATGTTGTGAATCATGGATGATAGGCCGTAGGTGATATTAGGCCGTACCCTCATTTGTCGTATAGATTGATAGGATCCCTATTAGCTTAATGCCGTCGTACGATGATGTTCCGTGCGTGACGAGTTAATTTGATGATTGATCCTTACCCTTGACTAGAGAACACCGTACGATGGATTATACCGTACGTGATGTTGTGAGGCTAGATGCCGACTAATAGATTCACCGACTCGATCATGTTAGGTACGTATACCCGTCAGCATTGCATATCATTTACCTTATGCTGCATTCATATTATTTACATTGCATTGCATATACCTGTGTTAGTACATTTACACCATTATCGATGATGCGTATGTTACACGTACAAAGATTTGCCGGCTCACACACTTCATCATCGATAATTGCCATGTCACTACACAGTAGGATTGCTGCCTCATGATATGACTCTATACATCATTTACTTGCTATAGTTACCCGTGTACTTATATACGGATATGCTTACATTTCCATCATATGTCGCATACATCATGCTTTATGATTTTACGCATTGAGATATGCTGTTTTTATCAGATTTCTGGATTTGAGAACCGTGGTTATTTCAAAGATAGCATGTACTGTTTTAAAAACCCGGTTTCTCTTGATATGATATTTCAGTGCGTCCACCATGCGTTTTCTCGGTTCTGAGACGTGTGCTTGAAACCCGATTCGAGGAGTTAGATGATCCGTTTGCGGGTTCATGGTAGACCCGGTATGGTTCCCCGGGGTGAGAAATGTTTTTCGTGGAGTAGACGATGAGCCTGGAAGGGTGGCGAGTACCTACCGGTGATAGTATTTTGGGCTCGGCGGATATCCGGAGGATACCGACCGGAGTCGAGAGATGAGGTGGGCCGATCCGGACTGACGGAGCCCGATATATGAGGATTTATGTGCCGATGCTGGGCACGTTTTCATGATGTTTTCAAGTGTCGATGCTAGGCACTCAGGTTCCACGATTTTGATTTATCGGGAGGGACACCGTTGATATATATCCTCATACTTTCATGCATACTCCTTTATGATATTTACGTGCATGCAGACATTGATTTTGTGTGGACGAGGTCCACATGCATACATACCTTGATTATGGTTGGGTGTTATCGATATGCATATAGGTACTGACTACCTTGTTGGCACATATATAGACCCGGTCACCCTAGATATCATCGTATTACCTTTATGATATAGTTGACCAAGGAGTCATTGTTTATTCGATTTCTGTCCGTTGATATTTTTATACTCACGAGTTGGCAACCACCCCCATTGTGCCACAGTTCTTGCAGGTTGACCGGTTGGATCAGTAGCGGCTTCGCTGGCACACAGTTGCATTCTGGTGTTTTGCTTTGGTAGGTAGGATATTTGTTTCATTCCCACTCTTGTATCTATACTTCATATTGTATCTAGTTAACTCCATCAATCAAAAGTTGTAATTGTATAAGTGATGAGACTTGTAGTTGCGAGATTTGAGTGATGGGTTTTATATTCACTTTTGGGGTTATATTTGCTCATTTCTTTATCTTTTGTGGTGAACTTCGCCGTTGGGCGTCGTATACTTATTTTTACTGTATTGCGTGGTTGTAATCCGCCGTTTGGCGAAGAGCTAGCTCCCTCTTTGGGATGCCATTATTCTTATTAAGTATTTGTGGTTTTGGATCAAAATATACAAACGAGGTGCTGCCAAATTTTTTTAAAAGACGAAACATGTTTTCAAACTAGTAAATTTCACTTGCATCATTCATGTTTCTTTTCCATGCAATCAAGCACACATGATTTCATTATACCTTTATCTCCAAAACTCCACCTCCTTTATTTTCTTAAAAAGATTTAGATTTCTAGGTTTCAGCTTACTTGAATTCTGTTACGCCTTTAGACGTTGCGTGATTCAAGTGCTGGTCACGAGCTAATATTTCGGGTCGTGTCAAAGTCGGTATCAAAGCTCTAGGTTTAACCTTGGTTTGAGTCTATGTTTGACTATGCGGAGTCTAGGGAGGGTATGTATTTCAAAACCTAGGCTCGACCTTACAGAACTTAGACTTGAACGGGGGGGTATTAGACCCGAACTTTCATTTCATAGGCTGACCCTGATTGATGGAGTAGGTAGCATGAGTAGAGTGACGTACCGTACGTATGTTCCGCGACATATTTACGATACGATACTCCACTTAAGAGACCTTAGGATGTACATATTTTTGAGACCAGTGATTCTCTTCGTATCCATGATTATACATCCATTTGAGATCCTTGATTCTACTTGTTTTCATGATCATACCTAAATCGATGATGTTCCTTCTTATGATCATGTATCCATTCTGGATCTATCATTTCCTCTCATGCCGTTGAGCTTTATTTGATACTCGATTGAGGTTCCTGTCACCATAGTTTGAGCGCAGTTTGAGCTGCTGCTAGTGTTACGGTCAGGCTGAGCTCGTCTGGTACGAGGGCCGACCATTGTGTTTTCTGGTGACATGGGAACGTCTTGAGTTAGTATTGATGATTGTGACCTCTTGTGGAGGCGAGAGCTTGGTTTTACACCAGATGATCGGGCCATTGTTAGAGCTGCCAGTTTCGAGAGGACTGTTGACGTACAGCATACCTCAGAGATTATGATGTCGCTTACCATGCAGACAGATGACCTAGCTGTTGCTGAGATTGATAGGATGTGGCTTCCAGAGCTTCCTGGAAGAAATGCGACAGATGATAGATAGTCTACCCCGACTTGAGAGATGAAGGTGATTCGTCAGATTGATGCACCGACGCAGGCCCAGTCGAGTTGAAGATTTCCAGTGTAGAAAGAATCTTACTCAGACCCAGAGCAGACCGATCCAGAGACGACCGCCGATGTATCGCCTTTCCTGGAGGATTGAGGCATTGTTTAGCGTGCGGACGAAATGTATTCGCATGTCGCCTAGGAGAAGTTAAAAGGTTCGAACGAGTGTCAGAAAGCCATTTTCCCAAGTTTAAAGTGTTCGGAGGAACATGCAGGTAATTCTGTGGACCATCTAGAAGAATGAAACCCTAACTAGACATGATGACCATGGAACCACTTTGAACCTTAGGGTTTGTGGCAGTTTAGCGGTGCCATCATTGAGGCTTGGGTTTGCCCTTCTACGGCTGGTCCAGAAGTGCTGTGGTATGTACCAGATATTTTTAGACTGTGCTCAGGTGCTGAGCCTTCGGGAAATTTTGGGACCTTGATGACTCGATCGAAAAGTTTGACATCGTCCGGATACCATGTGTTAAGAGATCAGCAAGCTGACCAGCTTTGGATAGAGGACCTCACCCAAAGGCGTTGTGAGTTGATCGAGAACGGAAGAGTATTGAGTATTCCTCCGATGGTTGGGACGAGTTCCGGAGGACATGTTCGGCCAGATATCTTCTACAGAGTGATGAAGCTACAGAGTACGCGATTTCGAGTCCGTGCGAGAGACTTCGGATTGACCGTGGCCGAGAACAGTTGCAGTGCGCAGATAGCGTGGCGTGACGTCATAGTTAGAGATGATAAGACGAGTGGAACCAGAAGTTCGTGCGATACGCAGACGAGCTGTTATTACTCCCCGTCGAGATCAGAGATCTGATATGCTTATAGAGGCGTTGGGATACGGCCAGTTTCCGAGGAAATGTGTGCGGAACACGTAGATGTGCAAAAAACGAGAAAAGATTACGTGAGAGTATCAGCCTCCGTACAGTTCGGCATAGGCGAGATCGGAAGAGACCCTGAGCGGGATTCCTTCCAGGACACGGCTGCAATGAGATTTGCACCCAGGATCAGTTGTGTCACAAGTATTCAGAGAGCCAGAGGCCGACGCCAGCAACGTGCTGCTTTACGAGTGGTCATGATGATTGACCGAGAGATGACCAGAGAAGTGCCAGAACGAAATCGTCCCCGTTAGCACATCTGACAGGGCCGATGAGCCGTTGGATTACGAGATTGGTAAATCCACAAAGAAGATAAGAACCCAGAGACCGAGGATACCAGACCGTGAGCAGGAGGGGAGCGGATATTCTTGCCCTGCCAGTTTTTGGCGCACTGATTTATTTTTTCGACATTGTAGGAGGTGTACCTCGATGTCCTTTGTTGTGATTTGCGTTTGTGATCCGAGTATCACGCTTATATCGCTTTGATTGAGTTTTGATGACGAGTTCCTGATATTGATTTCGTGCACCATGGCTGCACCTACTGAGTGTTTACATTTTTCGCATAGTTATCGCACCTGATATATGTTTTATACACCATTATGTTGATTTGCGAGTTGTGCATATCTATTACACTTGTGATTCAGTTTTTTGCCTTGGTTTCACATGTTTATGATTTTATGGGTTTCGTACAGTTGAGTTGATTTTGTGCATATGTATGCACACGATTTGGTTTTTGCACTCGGTGTAGTTCACACATGCTTGCAGTGCAGGGATACGCTTTTGTGCACTTAGATGCACTAGACTTCGATTTCGATTGTGATGTTCGATATTTGTTTTGTGCAGCTTGTGCACCTGATTGGATTTTGCGCATGTTCGTCGCTTGATATTGGATTTCATGATTTCGTGCATGATGGATGCACCTGATTTGGGTTTTCGCGCATGTTGGGTGCATGTTATGAGATGCGATTTTGGTGCACACCAGGTGCACTAAATCCGGATTCTTATGCATATCAGATGCACCCGATATTGTTGCCGTGCACACCCGTTGCACTGGACAGATGCTTTCGTGCACACCCGTTGCACCTAGATTTGCTTGTGCTTATTGTGGCACCTGTATTTGGATTTGATTTCCATGCGCACCAGACGCATGCGATTATTGGATACGCCTTTTGAGGCTGATTTTGCTTTTGAGCACTTTGTTTTCATGTTGGGCGCTATATTGTATAGTAGCCAGACAGGACTGATCTGAGGACAGTACCTGATTACTCTGCATGCATTAAAAAATTACCAAAAGGGTTTTCAAGAGGAGCTATAGTCTCGCTATTTTCTTAAGTGTCCGTGAGCGACACGAACGTTTATAAAGGAAAACCTTTTGGGATGTTTTGAAAACGACGGAACGTGTATTTAGGAAAACATATATGGACATATATTATTAATTTAAAATGAGCGTTCGTCAGTTATGTCGTGAGTTACGCATTTCCGCGGCGATTTAGAAAAGATTTTGCATGTGTTTTATTCAGATTTTGAAGTTTTCAAAGATGCGTACTATACACGTATTACAGTATTTGACTAATGTATATTGGATTTCACTAGTGAATTTCGAGATCTGCATCTCTATTGTGTCTCCGAGGATATGCGTGCAAATCCGATGATTTGCGTAACGCTTGATGGAGTTTGATTTTGAGTTTTGTACTCATTTTTATGCGCACTTAACGCGCTCTGTAATTTCTGCGTCTTCCATGATTTCGGAGCCCCGTTGATTTGAGCTGATTATTTAAATGTTTTAAATTTTGGGGGTTGAAATTTAAATTTGGGGACCGAATTTATTAAAGGGGGGAAGACTGTAACATTTCATAAAATATAAAATATTATTTTTGGAATTTAATATTAAAATAATAATTTTCCCGAAAACTGTCCGATTTGCGAAATTGGAGTTTTCGAAAAAAGGTATAAGTATATACAAAGAATTATGAAATAAATGGAAATTAAAATGATTTATTCATTTAATTATATAATTAAAGGATTTGGCATTTTTAAAAATTATTTTATGCAGTTTTGATAAAAACCCGATTAGTGCACTGCTAATCGCAATTAAGTCAAATCCGCGTTTCTACAGTTTTCCATGGTTAGTGCACCATGTCATATTTCATTTTGTTACATGTTTCATTTCTTTTGTGTTATGGTTTATTGGTGGAGAGAAAAGAAAAAGAAAAGAAAAGGGTCAAAAGGGGACAAAATGATTAGGTTAGGTGGGCTTTTGGAGAGAGAGAGAGAGTGTGTGAATTAGTCAGAGAGAGGGAGAGGGCTGCTGCCCTTGTCATTTCCCCTATCTCTTTTCTTAACTCCTTCATATCCCTCAAGCCACAACCCTCCACTAAAATCCCAAGATCCATCTCCTAACAATCCCTAAAACCCTACACACCCTTCACAAAAATTAATCCCCTCTTCAACCTCTACACATAGGGCCAAGAAATTTTAGTTTTCGATGATCTTGGGGGATTCATGGGTGCTATATGAGGTAATCCCTTCACCAATTGGGTGGTTTTTCATTTACTTTATTGTTCATATGTGTTTAGATGTGATATTGTGAAGGTTAGTGGACATTGGGGAAACCCTAGAAAAGGGTTGAGTGTTTGTTGGAATTGGTGATGTGTAGTGGCTGCCTACAAGCCTTAGTTGTGTTTTACTGACCTGGAACGGGTGATGAAACCCAAAATACGGATTTGGGATTTGAGTTCATGTCGATTTGTGATAATAGTGATGGTACTTTAGGATCTGGATTGACCCGGGAGACCTGAAAAATTTTCTGAGATCACAGAGGGATGTGCAGGTGATACGGAGCATACCCTAGAGACCCGAGACCAAACCCTAACACCTGGGCCACAAATTTAATCCCCTGGGCTGCAATTTGCGGCCGGAACACTTCAGTTTTGGTTCCTTCTTCATCTGTAGCTCCTATGTCAGTAAAATGGACCCTCCATATATGCAAAATTGGCCAATTTGGCTTAGGGTAAAATCTGGGACCATTTCCATGAGTTGGTACATCGTTTTATGACTTCGTTTTGACTTGATTTTGGTATTTGGTTTTGTGTTTCCGTCGTGTGGCGTTTGGACGTCCACGACCAGGGTTTTTGGTCGTGTCTTGCACGCAAAGCTATAGATTTTGACCTATGAGCGAAACGTGTACCGCTTTGGTTTTCCGCCTTGATTTTAAAACGCATTGCGATGGATTATTTTTGTAGGTACCTTTACATGGATCCCGAGGCGATGGAGCGGGCCGTCATCGACTTTGGAAAGCAAGAAGCAAGGTGAGTGGATCTATATCCATGGGAGAAGTCGGGTGGATAGCGTATAGCACCCCCGCAAGTTGATGGAAAACTGATTATAGGATATGGTTAGGAAACCTAGATTAGGAAACTACGGTTATAGTAAAGAATAGTTAGTGATGCTATATTGAAAGTAAGTATAGTTAGAAATCAGATAATACGACTATTATGTGATGACGGGATTCGAGGACAACGTTTGCCGATATTGCCGTTTAGGGTACTGTAGGACTAGATAGTCGATGTAGATGCGTCATCCGAACCATACCTTTTTCTAAAACAAAGAGTCGTATGTATCTTTTAAAAATATAATCTTGAGGGATGTTACGGATTTCCAAATGATATCTTTTTCTTAAAAACGCCGTAACCCCTATTTTCAAAACTACGATTCACTTCTTTAAAAAAATCTGATTGTATGGTTCGGGTGTGTTTGTTAGATTTGATACTGATACTTAGTAGAGATAGAATGTTTCTGTAAATTTGATTTGATATGTGATACAAATGCGATAAAAGAATATAAGACTGATATGATGTTATGTTGGTATACGGATGCGAGTCGATCAAGATGACTTATACCCTGCCGGTCCCCTGATATGAGATTATTACGGATGTGGCATGGGACATAGATATATATCCATATATAGAATGTTGTGTATCATGGATGATAGGACGTAGAAGATATTAGGCCGTACCCTCATTTGTCGTATAGGATGATAGGATACCTATTAGCTTAATGCCGCCGTACGATGATGTTTCGTGCGTGCTGAGTTAATTTGATGATTGATCCTTACCCTTGACTAGAGGATGCCGTACGATGGATTATGCCGTGCGTGATGCTGTGAGGCTAGATGCCGTCTGTTAGATTTACCGACTCGATCATGTTAGATACGTATGTTGGATATAGTGCCCTCAAAGTCAATTATTGGATCGCAGGTACGTGATTGCAAGGATTGAGGGAGGACCTATACCGATATGACAGTCTTGCTCGAGATGATAGTATGCTATCTGGTTTGTCTTTATCATCGTATACATGCTTTAGTTCACTATTGCGTGATGATAGAGCCCATAGGATTCTTGCTTTACTGTCAGTAGTATGATGGCGATCATATACGTGGGAGCTGGGGTCTATAAGCACATCCTTAAAAGTGTCTCTAGTCGTGGGAGTTTCGAGACAGGGCATCGATACTCCAGAGTAGACTTGTGTATACAGTCAAGACCCCGACGAGGGGCGGTGGCCGGTCACACAAGCCGCTGGTGTCAGTTGGATCACCTAAGATGTATACAGGTGCTCATTGGGTTATGAGTACACCGGACAGGACTCGCCGGGAACATGCTAGTTGGTATTATACATATCGTCAGATAGCAGTTCCCTGGTGACATGTGTACAGGGTAGTTTGTCGACCTGAGATCGTCATTTGTCTCGTGTGAGTTCCCACTGTGCTTTGATTACTACCCTACCGCACTCAAAGGAGACGTGCAAACAGGTTTTAGTTGGGTAGAGTCCCGAGCCACATGGAGGCCGTGAGCGGATCGTCGGGGATTCGTCTCTCCCGGTATTGGGGGTTGATGTCGCACGGTGCACGGGTGGCCATCACTAGAAATCCTCGGCCGGGGTAGTGGAGAATTACTGATTTGGATCAGTAGTTTCTCAGGAGGTGATGGGCTTCATAACGACACGAATTATCGCGTTATTAGGGGTCTGACTTTATCCACCCCCCTAAACTCGATATGCGATACTCTTTAGACGAACGGACCGGACTGTACGGATATTGTCACTGTCAGGCTCAGTTGGGTTTCTGGATGAGTTCTCTCGTCAGCTTCCCTTCCAATCAATACATAGGCAACCGTTATGTACAGCTTGTACCTCTGACGTGCTAGTGGTTATACCCAGTGCCATTGTGTTGATGAGTCATTAGAGTCCCCCACAGACAGTTTTCCAAGTTCGGGCGAAACGTTGTAGATGCCGTATGGTTTTATGGCAGGGTTCGGAAAATGCACGTGCGTTTACGCACGTGTCATATTTCGGGCAGATAATACTGGTGGGCTTTGGTTTAAGCCGGATCCGAGTATTATACTGTGTAGATTGTAAGTCGATATACAACACCCCATGACTTGCGGGGAGGCGGAAAATTGAAAAACGATCTTGTTCTTTGCATAAACATCGACTAACCGAGAATCTTTGCTAATGTATAACTAACAAGAAACATTGAAGTTATGAACTACTATGATAAGTGATTATACCTAATGAACCGTGTTCTTCTCCATTTCGTTATCCACGTCCTTCTCGGCCTCCTTCACGTAATAGATGATCCACCCGAGAGCTATACTCCAAGCTTCACCTTTAACTTGAGGTAACTAGATTTCTTAAAGTGCTAATCTAAGTAACCTTGGTGATATAGAGAAGTGTTATGGATTAAATAGTCTTTTCTAATCCTTGGTCTCAACACATGAGAGGGGAGTATTAGGGTTTGAAGAGAGAGAGCTTGAGGAGAGAGAAGGTGAGCAAGAGAATGAGAAGAGATAATGAACTCATTTGAATATATATGAAGCATAATGTTTTATGAAATAAATCAATTAAATCATTTAATAACCATGCTTCATTCATTCATATGAGTGATTCATCTCATGAGTCATTAGATCAATAAATGATGCATTAACTCCATGGATGAACCACACAAATGAGTCATTAACACAATAAATGAAAATGCCACCTTAACCCTCAAGTCACCATCCTTCTAGAAGCTTCTCACGAAATTACGAGAACGCCCCTCCTATCCGCGAAAACACGGAAAAACTTTAGACTGTATAAATCCAATAACCTGATACTAGAAACTGGCTTAAACAAAAGCCGGCTAGTAAAAACTGTCCGAATGTCGTACGTGCGTAAACACACGTATGCGTCCGAACCCTTGTCGTAAAACCTTACGACCTCTATATCGTTTTGCCCGGAGTAGGGAAAATCTCTGTGTGGGACTCTAAAGACTCGACTACTACGCTGGCAGTGGGTTTAACCACAGACCGCAAGCGGCACTAGCTGTACGTAACGGTCCCCAGGTAAATGTCGATAAGAAGGTCGATGAGGAAACCCATCCGAACTCCTACTGAGCCAGATGTGACAATCTCCGTACAGTCCGGCCTGTTCGTCTAAGACTATCGCATATCGGGCCTAGGGCGGCGGCAAGCGTCAGTCCCCTAATAGCGGTATAAGTCGTGTCGGAGCGTAGCCCATTACACCCTGAGAAACAACTGGAACCTACCAGTAAATCTCGCTTGCCCTAGCCAGGGACTTTGCGTAATGGCTCTCTGACACAGCGCGATATCAACTCCCACTACCGGGAGAGACGAATCCTGTCTAACCGCCACTGCCTCCAAGTGCTCGGGACTGCACCCAACTGCTACCTGTTTGCATGACTCCTTTGAGCCGTGGTAGGGCAGCAATCTAAGAACAGTGGGACACACTCGAGGCGAAGTAGCAGTGTCAAGTCTGCGGACTATGCTGTACTCATGTCACCTGGGAACTGTTAACTGACGACGGGTATAATACCAACCAACAGTTCCCCACGAGTCATGTCCGGTGTACCCGTAACCCAACGAGTACCTGTATACTATCTCCAGTACGACGTACTGACGGCTGTGGGACAGACTATCTCTCCAACTGGGATAAGAAGCGTAGACACTAGTCTACTCCGGAGTATTGATGCCCAGTCTCGATAATCCTATGACTAGGGACCTTAAAAAGGATGTGCTTGTAGACTACCCAGCCCCCACTATTGTGACTGCCATCACAACGCTGGTAGTCAAGCAAGATACTAAGAGCTCTATCAATACGTATACTCACATATTAAGAAAGATAAAACCAAGTAGCATACTACCATGTTTAGCAATACTGTTATATAACTGTGAATATCCCAAGGTTCCATTAAGTAATATACAAGCTAGTATGATACAATAATAGCCCCTATGGCATATACACTAACAATCCCCCACTTGCACTAGGGCCATGTACTGGCATTTCGAAGACCGATGATCTCAAGGAGCCTCTCGAACTGAATCTGTGGCAGGGCCTTCGTGAATGGATCAACAATGTTCTCTTCAGTAGCAACTCTCCGGATCTCGATCTCCCGACGTTCAATGATCTCCCTGATCAGGTGATACCGCCTTAAGATGTGCCTGGACTTCTGATGGGACCTTGGTTCCTTCGCTAAATCTATAGCTCCGTTGTTGTCGCAATACATAGGTATTAGATCAACAATGGTAGGAACCACCAGAAGTTCTGTTAGGAACTTCTTCATCCAGACCGCTTCTTTTGCGGCATCGCAAGCAGCAATATACTCCACTTCCATCGTCGAGTCAGCAACGGTGTCCTGCTTGGAATTCTTCCAGCACACCGCCCCTCCATTGAGGGTAAAGACATAACCTGACATGGACTTGGAATCGTCCTTATCACTCTGGAAGCCGAAATCAGCAAAGGCCTCCATCTTGAGGTCTTTTCCGCCGTAAACCAAGAACATCTCCTTAGTCCTTCTCAGGTACTTGAGAATGTTCTTTACTTCTATCCAGTGCATCTCCCCTGGGTCCGACTGATACCGGCTTACCACGCTCAGTGCGTAAGCTACATCTGGTCTGGTGCATAACATCGCATACATTATAGAGCCTACCGCAGAATCGTACGGTATAATAGACATGCGTTCCCTTTCGAAATCAGTCTTGGGAGACATCTCTTTGGATAGGGTGAATCCGTGACAAGACGGTAGATTACCGCGCTTAGAATCATCCATACTGAATCTTTTCAGTATAGTGTTGATATATCTGGACTGCGAAAGTCCCAACATCCTCTTGGATCAATCACGATAGATCCGGATCCCCAGAATGTAAGAGGCATCACCCAGGTCTTTCATGGAGAACCTGTGTGACAAGAATCCTTTCACAGATTGTAGCATAGGAATGTCATTTCCTATCAATAGAATGTCATCCACGTATAAGACGAGGAATACGACAGTTCGTGCTAAAACTTTACTATATATACATGGTTCATCTGGATTTTTGATAAAGTCATATTCTTTGACTGTTTCATCAAAACATATGTTCCAACTCCGCGATGCCTTCTTTAATCCATAAATGGCTTAAGCAACTTGCATACTTTCCCGCTGCTCCCACTCTGATTGAAACCCTCTGGCTGATCCATATAGACGCACTCTTCTAAATTTCCATTCAGAAAAGCCGTCTTTACGTCCATCTGCCAGATTTCATAATCATGGAAGGCAGCAATAGCAAGAAGGACCCGAATGGATTTGAGCATAGCCACTGGAGAAAAAGTTTTGTCATAGTCCAAACCAGGTCTTTGACGAAAACCCTTTGCAACATGTCTAGCCTTATAGGTTTCCACCTGTCCAACTACACCAATCTTTTTCTTGAAGATCCATTTGCATCCTATGGGTTTTACCCCATCTGGAGCAAAGTCCAAAATCCATACTTTGTTGGTGCACATGGACTCCATTTCGGTCCGCATTGCATCTAGCCATCGTACCGAGTCGCCGCTCCGGATGGCCTGCTGGAAGCTAGTAGGTTCATCATCATCTATGACGCAATACTGTCTATCCCCATCTATGAGAAAACCGTAGTATCTCTCAGGCGGATGAGACGGCCAACTACTCCTGCGGAGGGGTGCGGGAATATCCTGTTCTTCTTGAACTACCGGTTCTACCAAACTTTCAGTAGTAGTTTGTGGTTCTGGAATTTCTTCCAGTTCTATTTCGCTCCCACTTATTTTCTTTTCTAAAAACTGATATTCTACAAAATGGGCATTACGAGAAACAAAAACCTTTTGTTCCTCTGCGTAATAAAATAAATACCTCTTGGAGTTCTTTGGATATCCCACAAACTTACACTGTACTGATCGTACCTCGAGCTTGTCCACATGCTGCTTTATAACAAAAGCTGGACATCCCCATATCTTCAGACACTGAAGATAGGGTTTTTTCCCACTCCACATCAGATATGGCGTGGTAGGCACAGTCTTGGTAGGAACCATGTTCAAAAGATATGCAGCTGATTCTAGCGCATAACCCCAGAAAGATCGCGGTAACTCAGCATTACTCATCATGGAACGTACCATATCCAATAGGGTTCGATTCCGTCTTTCCGATACACCGTTATGCTGTGGAGTGTATGGAGGAGTAAGCTGAGAAAGAATTCCTTTATCTTTTAGGTAACCAAGGAACTCGGCACTTAAGTATTCACCACCTCGATCAGATCTTAGTGTCTTGATACTTTTGCCAGTTTGGTTTTCTACTTCATTCTTATACTCTTGGAATTTCTCAAAAGCCTCCGATTTATGTTTCATCAGATAAATGAATCCGTACCTTGAGTAATTATCCGTAAAAGTAATGAAATAGGAAAAACAACCTCTTGCATGTGTAGACATTGGACCACATACATCACTGTGTATGAGTCCTAAGAGCTCGCTCGCTCTTACTCCATGTCCAGTGAATGGAGTCTTTATCATCTTTCTATTGAGACATGATTGACAAGTGGCATAAGTTTGATATTCGAACGAGTCCAAATATCATTCTCTATGTAACTTAGTCAACCTTCTCTCATTGATGTGACCTAGTCTACAATGCCATAAGAAAGCTTTGTTTAAATCTGGAGACTTTCTTTTTAGTGTGTTCTGGACATTGAAAATTTGGAGTTGGTTTAAGACATATATACCGTTATCCAGTGTACCGGACCCAATCAAACTATGATTAAGGTGGATGTTAACAACATCACTTAGAAATGTGAAATTATAACCTTTATTTGATAACAAGGAAACTGATATGATATTACACGTTAAGCTAGGTACACAAAAACAGTAATGTAAAACCAAAATGTGTCCACTCGTCAATCCCATGTGATAATCCCCTACGGACACAGCTATCACGCTATCTCCGTTAGCAACCATCAGGGTCATATCACCATCCTTCAGCACTCTACGGTTTCTCAGTGCCTGCAATGAATTGCATATATGTGATCCTGATCCGGTATCCAATACCCAGGAAATAGAGTTGATTGACAGACAATTCTCAATTACAAACACACCTGAAGTCGAAACCACAGCTTGCTTCGGTTCCTGGTTCTTGGCGTTCCACGCCTTCCAATCTTTCTTCCAGTGACCTTTCCTATGACAATGGAAACACTCATCCTGGGCCACTACTGGTACCGCAAACTTTTTCTTTACTTTGCTTCCACCTTACTTACACCTCTTCTAGGTTTGGTGGCGGCCTTCTTCTTCTTTCCTTTGGCCCTAGCCTTGGACCCGGAAGAAGAAGCACCGCTAACAAACATAGCGGGTTTTTCCCTTTCCTTCTGCAAGGTGCCCTCTGCACTCCTCAACATGTTAAGGAGTTCCGGAAGTTCAACTTCTTTTCTTTGAATGTTGAAATTCAGAATAAACTAGGCGTGGGTGGAAGGAAGGAACTGGAGAATAAGGTCTGTATAGAGCTCATTATCCAAAGTCGTCCCACGGTCTTCGAGCTCATCTATATAGCCAATCATCTTTAGGACATGTTCTCCTACCGATGATCTGACGGCCAACCTCGCTCGAAACAAGTTCTTAGAGGTCTCGTATCTTGCCCCATGCTTTTATGACCTTGGCGTTGGTCAAAATGTCATAAGTCACATGTCAAGTTCTACCCATCATTATCTTGTTAATTTGAACCCATCCGTACATATCCTTGACGTTGGTCAAAATGAAAATACGACTGTCCCAAACTAACTCATCTATCTATGCAACAAATGAATACCCAGCAGCTACCAAACACTATGCCTTGGCGTTGGTCAAAATACATAGCTTGAATACTACTGAATACCCAAAAGAAATGACGGAGGGTTACAAATGGTTTTGGCGAAACCATGAACGTAGTGAACTTGATATGACCGAAGGAACCTGATAGCTTTTAAAAGGAGTGGTTAAAGCTCCGCAATTAAAAATATCATATGTTTTAAAATAACCGAGTGGTTTCTTTTAAATTGTTCAAACGATTCAACTTTTGGTTTATTTTCTTTGCATTAATAATAATGCGTCCCATCTTTAGCCAATCATTGCAGAAAACAACGAAAATACAACGTCCTCTTATGCCATCCGAATTCGCCACTGGGTCCCGTCATCACCCGTTAGGTTACTTAACTAACGGCAGAGCGGAGGCTGGGCTAGCGCGTGTGTAAAATATAAGTGACGTCTAAATAGCTATCATATATAGATATTGTACATTCGTCAGACGCAATAATAGGCATTCCAGATCACATATGAACATTATTGGATTTGCAAGAATCCGCGTTTGTTTAGTGCCTGCAACAAAAGACGGATTACACAGTTGTGATGAATAGCCATTACCCACCCCTAGACCCCTACGGGTACGACAAACTACCCGCCAAATACCCGAAGTGAAGCGGTCTCCCTCAACATCGTGAGCAGGCCACTAAACACTTCAAAGTACCCGGTAGTTTGTGCACCCCACCTTGGGTCTATCCAAGGAGCAAAAACAGTAAAATGAAATAATACAACGGTGGCTACAACCGCAACCTGGATGTGCCCCGCAAAATAATATTACAACATATTACAATTACTTTGAATGAATGAATATTACAACCCATCACAAACCCCGGCTAATCATCACAACAGTCCAATACAGTTCATAACCACAAACAGTAAAAACCATTACAGAAATGTGCAACCCCCTGCCAACCGACATACTAGCAGTTATGGGAGGTTTACGAACACATTATACAATCACAGATATAATCAAACTAGCAAACATCGTAAGATTTCGATCGAGTAAACACTTTAGATTCTACTCCAAAACTACTCTGTGCACCTGAGACTTGAGCAGAAAAATAAACATTCCAGAAAACAAAAAAATATCATAGAAGAGTTATTGGAGCAAACTGGATTGAATCGGCTTCAACTCGGCCGCGAATCCGCGGCGGATCGGTAAGATCGACCGCGGTTCCACGGCTGTTTGGCCGATTCAGGAACACATTTTTCTCCAGTAACCTTATAATTCCTTCCTTGTTATTTTAGAGGTCCCTGAAAAAATTTTCGGGCCGGTTTTAAAAACGACATAAACTTAGTGATATCGATGTTTTTCCGATTCGTTGTGCCTTCGAAATTCATACAACTTTTCTAATGAGTTAATTATTGTTTAGCGAGGCTCTGATACCACTGTAAGTCGATGTACAACACCCCAGGACTTGCGGGGAGGCGGAAAATTGAAAAACGATCTTGTTCTTTGCATAAACATCGACTAATCGAGAATCTTTGCTAAACTATAACTAACAAGAAACATAGAAGTTATGAACTACTATGATAAGTGATTATACCTAATGAACCATGTCATTCTCCTTTTCGTTATCCATGTCCTTCTCGGCCTCCTCCACGTAATAGATGATCCACCCGAGAGCTATACTCCATGCTTAACCTCTAACTTGAGGTAACTATGTTTCTTAACGTGCTAATCTAAGTAACCTAGGTGATATAGAGAAGTGTTATGGATTAAATAGTCTTTTCTAATCCTTGGTCTCAACACATGAGAGGGGAGGATTAAGGTTTGAAGAGAGAGAGCTTGAGGAGAGAGAAGGTGAGCAAGAGAATGAGAAGAGATAATGAACTCTTTTGAATATATATGAAGAATAATGTTTTATGAAATAAATCAATTAAATCATTTAACAACCATGCTTCATTCATTCATATGAGTGATTCATCTCATGAGTCATTAGATCAATAAATGATGCATTAACTCCATGGATGAATCACACAAATGAGTCATTAACACAATAAATGCAAATGCCACCTTAACCCTCAAGTCACCATCCTTCTAGAAGCTTCTCGCGAAATTACGAGAACGCCCCTCCTATCCGTGAAAACACGGAAAAACTTTAGACTGTATAAATCCAATAACCTGATACTAGAAACTGGCTTAAACCAAAGCCGGCTAGTAAAAACTATCCGAATGTCGTCCGTGCGTAAACACACGTATGCGTCCGAACCCTTGTCGTAAAACCATACGACCTCTATATCGTTTCGCCCGGAGCAGGGAAACTCTCTGTGTGGGACTTTAAAGACTCGACTACTATGCTGGCAGTGGGTTTAATCACAGACCGCAAGCGGCACTAGCTGTACGTAACGGTCCCCAGGTAGATGTCGATAAGAAGGCCGATGAGGAAACCCATCCGAACTCCTACTGAGCCTGATGTGACAATCTCCGTACAGTCCGGTCTGTTCGTCTAAGACTATCGCATATCGGGCCTAGGGGCGGCAAGCGTCAGTCCCCTAATAGCGGTATAAGTCTTGTCGGAGCGTAGCCCATTACACCCTGAGAAACAACTGGAACCTACCAGTAAATTTCGCTTGCCCTTGCCAGGGACTTTGCGTCATGGCTCTCTGACACAGCGCGATATCAACTCCCAATACCGGGAGAGACGAATCCTGTCTAACCGCCACTGCCTCCAAGTGCTCGGGACTGCACCCAACTGCTACCTGTTTGCACGACTCCTTTAAGCCATGGTAGGGTAGCAATCTAAGAACAGTGGGACACACTTGAGGCGAAGTAGCAGTGTCAAGTTTGCGTACTATGCTGTACTCATGTCACCTGGGAACTGTTAACTGACGACGGGTATAATACCAACCAACAGTTCCCCGCGAGTCCTGTCCGGTGTACCCATAACCTAACGAGCACCTGTTTACTATCTCCAGTACGACGTACTGACGGCTGTGGGACAGACCATCTCCCCAACGGGGATGTGAAGCGTACACAATAGTCTACTCCGGAGTATCGATGCCCTGTCTCGATAATCATACGACTAGGGACCTGAAAAAGGATGTGCTTGTAGACTACCCAGCCCCCACTAGTGTGACTGCCATCACAATGCTGGTAGTCAAGCATGATCCTAAGAGCTCTATCAATACGTATACTCACATATTAAGATGGATAAAACCAAGTAGCATACTACCATGTTTAGCAAGACTGTTATATAACTGTGAATATCCCAAGCTTCCATTAAGTAATATACAAGCTAGTATGATACAATAATGGCCCTTAGGGCATATACACTAACATAAATATAATATCTTTGTCTCAGTTGCATTTGTATTCGGTCGTAATATAAATGCGGGTATGTTTATACTGTTACGGGGTTATCCTGAAATTCGTTTCGGGATCGCTTTTGGAAGTTGCCACTTTCCAGTTTTCTATCACCCGTCTTTAACATTCGGTTAAATGCGGATTTATCTTTTCTTGATGAGTGTGGAAGGTTCTAGAAGTTTCAAGATGGTGACTAGGATGATGAGGTGGCTAGTGAGTCATTAGTGCATTAATTGTGCATTTATTATTTTGATGATGTGTTGTTATGGTTCAATGTATGCAATTAATGTTATGCAAGGTGTGTATTATGACTCATTAGTTCATTTATTCTTAAGGTCACCCTCTCCACTCCTACACTCACCTCCCTCCTCCTTTTATATTGGCCGGCCCATTCTAGTGAAAAGGATGATTGATTTTTGGGAGAAAGATTATAGTTTTGGTTCACGGAAATTTCATATGCCAACTTCTCATTTACCCGATTCCAAAAGGCAACTTCATTAACCGTTCGTCCATGGCTTTGGACGAAGTGAGACAAAGTGTTCTACTCATTCTCTACATCAATCTTGGTCATCTCTTTTAGCAAACTTGATGTCCGAGTTGCCTCTGTTCAGAGGCGGGAGCCCGTTTAAAGATCCGTCGACGTGGTGCCACTTGGACGAGAGGATTGGAGATTCAGGAGATCGGAGCAGCCGCAACAAAGTGTGGGGTGATGGTTGAAGACCGAAGGACTCGGATCGTTCGGTATAACATATCTACTCACTTTGTAGTATGTTAGTTTAGTTTTAATGGCAGATCCGGGTTATAGTATGCGATAGCGCCAGTCAAAAAGTTTTTGTTCCGCATTGGGCGTCTGTTAGACGGCCGGGGCGCTACCGTGTACTTACAGTGGTATCAGGGCCTCACCATTAAGCTTTACTAATTTGTGCTAATGCGTTTAAAACATCGATCGAACGGATTTTCGAAAACTATAATTTTCAGTGCAAAAGTTTCTGTCGATTTTTAAAAGGGTGTAAAAATTATTTTGAGCATCACAGAAAAACAAGAAGGCTTTTTTAAGAAAACAGAAGAAATCCGATCCTCTGACTCGTCCGTACGGCTGTGGAACCGCCGCCATGTAAGTCTACGCTAGCGCCCCGGCCGTCTACAGACGCCAAATGCGGAAAAAAAACTTTTTAAACTGGCGCTATCGTATACTTTAACCCGGATCTTCCATTATTGCTAAACTAACAAACTGTAAAGAGTGTAGAAAGGTTATACCGAACGATCCGAGTCCTTCATTCTTCAACCATCATCCCACGCTCCGTTGCGGCTGCTCCGATCTCGTCGATCTCCGATATCCTCGTCGAGGTGGCACCACATCACCGATTCTTTAAACGGGCTCCCGCCTCTGACTTGAGGCAACTCGATCGTCAAGTTTGCCAAAAGAGACGACCAAAAATGATGTAGAGAATGAGTAGATGACTTTGTGTCACTTCGTCCAAGTCCGTGGACGATCGGTAAATGAAGTTGCCGAGGGAATTGGGTGATGGAATGAAGTGAACTGTAAAATTCCATGCACCCCAAATACTATCATATCTTTTTCTACAAAATGAAACATCAAGTTGTGTGTGGAGGAGAGAGATGGCCGGCCATTATATAGAAGGAGGGAGGTGATGGTAGGAGGAGGGAGGTGACCATAGTATGTAACCTTATCATAACCAAAAGATCAAGCAAAATATCTAAAGGAAAACAAGAAGCATTAAACCTAAAGCATGACTCACAAAAACACCTCATCAAGTAATAAATGCAAAGATGAGTCACCCTCCACCTCATCATCCTAGTCACCATTTCTAGAACCTTCTAGAATGATGACCCACCATATCTGAAGAAAAGATAAATCCGTCTTTAACCGAATGTTAAAAGACGGCTGATAGAAAACTGGAAACTGGCAACTTCCAAAAGTGATCCTGAAACGAATTTCAGGACAACCCCAAAACAGTATAAATATACCCGCATTTGTATTACGACCGAATACAAATGCAACTGAGACAAAGATATTATACCTACTCAATATAATACTCGGATCCGGCTTAAACCAAAGCCGACCAGTATCACCTGTCCGAAAATCGACACGTGCGTAAACGCACGTGCATTTTCCGAACCCTGCCATAAAACCATACGGCCTCTACAAAGTTTCGCCCGAACTTGGGAAACTGTCTGTGGGGGACTCTAATGACTCGTCAGTACCCTGGCAGTGGGTTTAACCACAAACCGTCAGCGGCACTAGCTATGCGTAACGGCTGCCCATGGACTGACCTCAAGGGAGGCTGATGAGCGAACTCAAGGGAGGCCGATGAGCGAACTCATCCAGAAACCCTACTGAGCCTAACAGTGACAATGTATATACAGTCCGGTCCGTTCGTCTATGAGTATCGCATATCTGCCTAGGGGGCTAGTAACGTCAGACCCCTAATAGCAGTATAAGTCGTGTCGGAGTGAAGCCCAATAACACCCTGAGATACTACTGGAGTACCTACCAGTAAATCTCATGCCATGGCCATGGACTTTGTGTAATGGCTCTCCTAGACACTGCACGACCTCGCTCCCAATACCGGGAGAGACGAATCCCCTGCCGATCCGCTCACGTGCCTCCATATGGCTCGGGACTGTACCCAAAAGCTACCTGTTTGCACGACTCCTTTGAGCCGTGGTAGGGTAGAAATCAAAGCACAGTGGGAACTCACACGAGACAAATGACGACCTCAGGTCGATGAACTAACCTGTACACATGTCACCAGGGAACTGCTATCTGTCGGTAGATATAATACTAACTAGCAGATTCCCGGCGAGTCCTGTCCGGTGTACTCATAACCCAATGAGCACCTGTATACATCTTAGGTGATCCAACTGACACCAGTGGCTTGTGAGACCGGCCACCGCCCCTCGTCGGGGTATCGACTGTACACACTAGTATACTCCGGAGTATCGATGCCCTGTCTCGAAACTCCCACGACTAGGTACCACAATTAAGGATATGCGTATAAACCACCCAACTCTCACGTATATGATCGCCATCATACTGTTGGTGGTAAAGCAAGATCCTAAGGGCTCTATCAAAGTGTAACATGTAATCAGTCACCTGATCATGCACACGACTGATAAAGGCAAACCAGATAGCATGCTATCATCTTGAGTAAGACTGTCCTACCAGTATAGGTCCTCCGCAATCATTGCAATCACGTACCTGTGATCCAATAATTGACTATGAGGGCACTATCTCCAACAATCTCCCACTTGCACTCAAGGCTAATTATTGCGATGTTGCGTACTCACAGCCCGTGTGAAACCAACACCCAACTCCTCTACTAATCAGTTTCACAAAGCCCGTTTGTAAAACTATTGTGTTCGAGAAATAGCCTTAGTGAGTGGATCCGCCTAGAAGTTTCTTTCTATATATCTCTAAATCTCAAATTCGCGGAGAAAGCAATCTCCCGAATTGAGTAATACCTGTCTTAGAATATGCCTGGATATCTGATGGGACCTAGTTCATAAATGAACTCCAAATCCAAACTTCTTAGACTGTATCGATCACTGAACCTAATCAGTATCCGGCACCATGCCACCCACAGTATCCTCTTGAACCACCTGTCCATAATACTGTCCCTCTTCGTCAGAGGGATTAACTATAACTCTAACAATCACTCTGTCAACCATGTCACCTTTGAAGCCTGGAATGATAATCGTCTCCCGAAGGAGGCTGCCGTCATCAAATCCGTAGAACATGTACTTATGTTCTAAAACTGCTTCCTTATATTTCTCCAGGATTGGATTAATACAAACTTATTGCATCTAGTGCAAAACCAACATTTGGTGTGGTACTTGACATCTTATGATTGACTCAATTGCCTAAGCAAGTGATTTGCCAATCATGCACATCCCTCTCCCCTTTAGTCTATAAGACACCTTTAAAGAGGGTGACTCCATCACCTGCAAGTACACCACCATGCTAGGAGTCAACTATTCCAAAAACCATTAGAATATCTGTCAAAGTACCCACATTGGGAAACTACCCAAATCCAGATCTAAAACCATAGATCTAGAAACCAGAATGTCAAATATTATATCCATATCCTGTCTGGAGAAACAACTGTGTGACGACCACAGTACAACCGATCGTAGTATAGGAATTTTACTTCCTATTCTGTGTATGTCATCCAGATACCATGACATCACACCCTACTACCTTCTTAACAGATCCATCCCTTATTCCGATTGAAGTCAAACCCATGACTGTCATATCAAAATTAGATGATCTATCTCCGCTATAACTGCTCTAGTCTATAAATGGACATAAACTACTTGCCCACTATGCTTCCGCTGCTTCCACTGACTACGACAACCCTCCTACCTGGTCTCACAGCCTGGAACAACAGTAGTGTCAAGTCTGGGTAGATAAGAACCTCCCTGTCACGTCTCTGAGGCTACCGAAGTACCTCTCGGGCGTCTGAGGTTACCTACCATACCTGCGGAGTGGCTATTGGAATGTCAAACCTGATTAAATGTATAGGTCCTATTAAATTTTCCGTAATCGTTCGCGGTTCTGGAATCACTTCCAGTTCTACCATACTCCCACTACAGTTTTCTGAAAAAGATCCATTTTTACTAAAACTGTGGCGAGTCAAGAACAATATCACTATTGATCTTCCAAATGGTAGAATATCAACCCTTGTCATAGCCAGGGTCAACCCACAAACAGCTACTATAGAAACGTGCTCTGAGTTATCCAGTGTCTGGTTTTAAGCATAAGCTGGACAACTCCCCGTACCTTAATATCTTTTAAGGTACGAACTATTCTATATCCAATATAGAAACTTTGGCACTATTTAATTGGAACCATATTCAAATCATGCAGCTGTCTCCAGTGCATATCAACTTAATGGAAAGAGGCTAATCAGCATTACTCAACTTAGGAATCCATCCAATTATGAGTAACCTGAAAGAGAAACATGTTTCTCAAAACCATCACTATTATCTGAATACCAATCACAAGAATCTACATCTTCGATCTCTTTGAAGAATCCCGATACTTTTGATACCTGGTTCTCTACTTTATTCTTATACCCACAACTTCTCAAAACTTAGACCTTGTATTTCTACGAAACACTCGTCTAAATACTAGAGAAGTTATAAGTAAACAGAACATAGTACGAGGACCTACCCCTTTGTCCTGATGGACACTTGGACAACATACAATACTCTGTATAAGTCCGCTGAGTTAAACAACTCAAAACCTGTGCGTCGTAGGTTGAAAACTGTACCCTGGCGATTTCCTCAAATATCACCAATTACAACGAATTCTGATATAATGAGGATAATCACCTGATTCCCAATATCTTACTCCCACTCATCATCTGTAAAACCATACAGATATGAGAATGAAACCTGGTAAATACATACCCTTGGAGTAAGTGTCTAATCGGGAAAAACAGTTTTTCTTTAACAATGCACTGAAACATGAAAATGTTTCGTAGGGGTATCCTGGTATTCATAGCAATGCCTCTTCCATAATCCAATTCATGACTTCAACCGTATATTTTATTGCCATCTCTCCAAATCCCTTTATTTGTCTTTAGTCGTTACCTTCTGTACACCATCGTTAGGCTAAATGGTTTTCTTCATTCCCTACCGTTCGGCACCAGCCTATGGTTTGGAAGAAGACTATCCAGTAAGCATAATAGGTGTACCCTCCTAAACCAAGGAGTACTCGCAACTGAGAGAAGGTGATGATAAAAAACAACTGAATAATACCTTATTCTTTTAAAGGTGAAATAGGAGTGGCGATGAAGTACGCGGTTTTGGTCGTGAATGATATCAGTCGCAATTTACTTTGCCCTCTTTCTAATCCCTTTATTTTGTCTTTACATATTACCTTCTGCACACCCTACTTAGGCTAATTGGTTTTCTTCATTCCATACCTTTCGGCACCAGCCTATGGTTTGGAATAAGACTATCCAATAAGCGTAATAGGTGTACTCTCCTAAACCAAGGAGTACTCGCAACTGGAGAGAAGGTGATAATAAAAGACAACTGAATAAACCAATTCTATTTCTCCTGAACCTGGATCCATCCTCGAAGAAGTCCCTTCGAGTTCGTATATAACCATACGATGGCTCTATCCAATGGAAGTGGATATCCGTAGTAATACGGGTGTTCTGAGAAATTCAAAGGGTAAAAGAAGGAGTGGCAATGACTTATGCAACTAAGACAATCCAAAAGCCTGTATTTTAAGAAGGTTCGGTCAACCTGGTCACTGAGTCATAGTCTAGGGTCGGTCAAAAGTCGCTTCTAAAGAGAGAGAGAAAAGAAACACTCTGCGTGCACTCTAACCTAGATCAGAATGGTCATCACTTTATCTAATCCGGAAACCTCCCACTGTCCTGTCAAATTCTCCTCCAAACCTAAAGAAGAATCAATCGGGATCACCCGAAGAGTAAACCAACTCATCAGTGGGAATCGGGATCCAACTCTCATCGCATGATAACGTGATGGAATGCATCCACGTTACTCATACTCCAGAAGGTATGCGCATACTTGGCAAGTTTCAGTTTCTTTAGAAACTCCCGATAAAGTTTTTGCCCCATGCTCTTATGATCGTGACTAAGGGCCAGCCCACCATAAGTCACATGTCAAGTTCTCCCCATCATTATCTTGTTAATTTGAACCCACCCGTACTCGCCCTTGACTAAGGGCCAACAAGGCTGTACGACTGTCCCAAACCAACTCATCTATCTATGCAACATGTGAACACCCCAGCAGCTACCAATCACTATGTCCTAGCTAAGGGCTAGACCAACATAGCTTGAATACTACTGACCATCCATATGAAATGACGGAGGGCTACGGCTGGTTTTTGGCGAAAAACCTTTAGCGTAGTGAACTTGATATCGCTGAAGGAACCTGATAGCTTTTTAAAATATAGTGGCGAAAACCTTTTGCTAAAGAGGTCACTCCCGGTAAAGGGATCTCGGCTCTTTCCTCGTGGAATGAGGTGCAGGATATTCCACTGAATACCGCTATGCAAAGCAACTTGTAATCGACTATAGTGAAGTTATTACGCTGACGCAAACTTCTGCCCAAGGGGTCAGTCCCGGTGAAGGGATATCGGCCCTTGCCCCGTCGAATGAGGTGCAGGATATTCCACTGAATACCGCTATGCATAACAAAAGGAAACGTCTTTGCAATAACACTTTTTAAATTTGTTCCAACAACTGTAAATTGGTTTGTTTTACTTTGTATTGATCAGAATCAACGCAGTCCCATCATTTAATCACACCAGAAAAGAAAGAAAATAAAATGTACGTATATGCCATCCGCATTCGTCACTGGGTCCCGTCATCACCCGTTAGGTTACTTAACTAACGACAGAGCGGGGACTGGACTAGCGCGGGTGTAAAACATATACAACATCTAATAGTATATAAACCAATATACAATAATCGCTCCAGGCGTGATAGTATGCAACATTACGGAAAAGTAATAAGCATCACAGAACAATACAGATAATCTGGGATCCCCGAGTTTCACAGAGCCGCTGCTGAAACTCGACGTTCCCTTGTCGTGTGGATAGCCTGTACAATGAAACCTAGACCGCTACGGGTGCCGCAAGTTACCCGCCAAAACCTGAAGCGAGGCAGCCCCCTACAGCATAGTGAATGGACCACCCAGCACTTCACGGCATCCGGTAAGCTTGGGCACCCCTCCTTGGGTCAACCTGTACCTCCTACGAGTGCGGCGAATAGTCTGCCAATTCTAGAGTGGGACCCCTCTGCCTCTCAAAGCCATGAGATGCGGACCCGTTGCCCCCTAGAACCCGGCTATCCGTGCACTCCGTCGCGGGGTAAAACCTAGTACAGTAATGAAAAATAGTACAATAATTACATCGACCGCAACCTGGTCGTGCCCCAAAAGAATATTATACAACAGGCAGTGACGGCAGTCCACAAGTTGGACGCTCGTCCCGCAATATCAAATGTACAAATAAACACAAACTGTACTACCATTGCACACTGCTATCCACCACGACAAATCCGCAACATCACAGCACAACACAGAACATCAACGCGAATGTCACGTTCGCAAACCCGTCTAAAAGAACTATAGCAATCAAACGCGGTTTACCGATCAAATGACATTCCCGGTCGGAGATATAATGTAAGCACTGTAAACTAACATGTTTAAATTTCGATCGACCAAATATCAAAAAGTGGGCCCCACGACTTACTGGTGAACAGTAACAAAACCTGGGCGCAAATGATATATACCAAAAGCCACAAAATCCAACAGAGAACCCACTGACAAAATTTGGGAGCACGAGCTCACCACGTGGCCGCGAATGCACGGCCAAACCATGGGTTTGGCCGCGTTTCCCCGGCGCTTTGGTGGAGACACGTGCCCAAATTTCGTCGTGGTTCTTAGAAAAGCCTGCACAGTATTCTGAGATGTGTAGAAAAATTTTAGGACTCCGTTTAAAAACAACAGAAACTGTCAAGTTGTAATTTTGTGATTTTTGATTTCCGGTCGGATCGATGTTTAAACGCGTTAGCACAAGTTAGTATAGCAAAATGGTGAGGCTCTGATACCAATGTAAGTCTACGCTAGCGCCCCGGCCGTCTACAGACGCCAAATGCGGAACAAAAACTTTTTAAACTGGCGCTATCGTATACTTTAACCCGGATCTTCCATTATTGCTAAACTAACAAACTGTAAAGAGTGTAGAAAGGTTATACCGAACGATCGGAGTCCTTCGTTCTTCAACCATCATCCCACGCTCAGTTGCGGCTGCTCCGATCTCGTCGATCTCCGATATCCTCGTCGAGGTGGCACCACATCACCGATTCTTTAAACGGGCTCCCGCCTCTGACTTGAGGCAACTCGATCGTCAAGTTTGCCAAAAAAGACGACCAAGAATGATGTAGAGAATGAGTAGATGATTTTGTCTCACTTCGTCCAAGTCCGTGGACGATCGGTAAATGAAGTTGCCGAGGGAATTGGGTGATGGAATGAAGTGAACTGTAAAATTCCATGCACCCCAAATACTATCATATCTTTTTCTACAAAATGAAACATCAAGTTGTGTGTGGAGGAGAGAGAGGGCCGGCCATTATATAGAAGGAGGGAGGTGATGGTAGGAGGAGGGAGGTGACCATAGTATGTAACCTTATCATAACCAAAAGATCAAGCAAAATATCTAAAGGAAAACAAGAAGCATTAAACCTAAAGCATGACTCACATAAACACCTCATCAAGTAATAAATGAAAAGATGAGTCACCCTCCACCTCATCATCCTAGTCACCATTTCTAGAACCTTCTAGAATGATGACCCACCATATCTGAAGAAAAGATAAATCCGTCTTTAACCGAATGTTAAAAGACGGCTGATAGAAAACTGGAAACTGGCAACTTCCAAAAGTGATCCTGAAACGAATTTCAGGACAACCCCGAAACAGTATAAATATACCCGCATTTGTATTACGACCGAATACAAATGCAACTGAGACAAAGATATTATACCTACTCAATATAATACTCGGATCCGGCTTAAACCAAAGCCGACCAGTATCAGCTGTCCGAAAATCGACACGTGCGTAAACGCACGTGCATTTTCCGAACCCTGCCATAAAACCATACGGCCTCTACAACGTTTCGCCCGAACTTGGGAAACTGTCTGTTGGGGACTCTAATGACTCGTCAGTACCCTGGCAGTGGGTTTAACCATAAACCGTCAGCGGCACTAGCTATGCGTAACGGCTGCCCATGGACTGACCTCAAGGGAGGCTGATGAGCGAACTCAAGGGAGGCCGATGAGCGAACTCATCCAGAAACCCTACTGAGTCTAACTGTGACAATGTATATACAGTCCGGTCCGTTTGTCTATGAGTATCGCATATCTGCCTAGGGGGCTAGTAACGTGAGACCCCCAATAGCAGTATAAGTCGTGTCGGAGTGAAGCCCAATAACACCCTGAGATACTACTGGAGTACCTACCAGTAAATCTCCTGCCATGGCCATGGACTTTGTGTAATGGCTCTCCTAGACACTGCACGACCTCGCCCCCAATACCGGGAGAGACGAATCCCCTGCCGATCCGCTCACGTGCCTCCATATGGCTCGGGACTGTACCCAAAAGCTACCTGTTTGCACGATTCCTTTGAGCCGTGGTAGGGTAGAAATCAAAGCACAGTGGGAACTCACACGAGACAAATGACGACCTCAGGTCGATGAACTAACCTGTACACATGTCACCAGGGAACTGCTATCTGACGGTAGATATAATACTAACTAGCAGATTCCCGGCGAGTCCTATCCGGTGTACTCATAACCCAATAATCACCTGTATACATCTTAGGTGATCCAACTGACACCAGTGGCTTGTGAGACCGGCCACCGCCCCTCGTCGGGGTCTCGACTGTACACACTAGTCTACTCCGGAGTATCGATGCCCTGTCTCGAAACTCCCACGACTAGGGACCACAATTAAGGATATGCGTATAAACCACCCAACTCTCACGTATATGATCGCCATCATACTGTTGGTGGTAAAGCAAGATCCTAAGGGCTCTATCAAAGTGTAACATGTAATCAGTCACCTGATCATGGACACGACTGATAAAGGCAAACCAGATAGCATACTATCATCTTGTGTAAGACTGTCCTACCGGTATAGGTCCTCCGCAATCATTGCAATCACGTACCTGTGATCCAATAATTGACTATGAGGGTACTATCTCCAACACGCCAAAGCCATGCTTTGGCCGTGGATCCGCGACCACCTTGGTGTAAGTCCATGTCACGCACCCCACGAACTTGAGGGGAGGCGGAATATATGAAAAATGATTATCAAAGCTTCGTAACACGGACTTGAGCGCATGAATCGTTATCTAAACCATTACTAACAAGAAGCTAGAGGTTTAACTACTCGGATACGAAGTTATACCTCACGTTACTTGTCCTTCGGGTCTTCATCACGGTCCTCCACTCCTCGTAGGCTCCTTGGAACATCGGCACCTCAACGGCCTCCTCGAATCAAAGATGATCCACCCGAAAGCTCCTACGCCAAGCTTAATCTCAAACTTGAGATAACTAGGTTGCTTAAAGTGCTAATCTAAGCTACCTAGGGGATATAGAGTGAGGTTATGGATTTATTAGTCTAGCTAACCCTTGATCTCAACTCATGAGAGGTTAGGGTTAGGGTTTTAAGAGAGAGTGAGCTTGAGGAGAGGGAAGGTGAGAATAATAATCAAAATGTGATAATGAACTTATCATGATATATATGAAGCATTATTATTTATCCAAAAATCAAATAATAGAATTAATAATCATGCTTCACAAATATCTTTGAGTGATTCATCTCCATGAGTCATTAAGCATTTATGATGCATTAATGACTTGGATGAATCACACAAATGAGTCACTAATCTCATTTAATGCAATGCCACCTTAACCCCTTAGTCACCACTCTTCTAGAAGCTTCTCGACAAATTATGAGAACACCCCTCCAATCCGTGAAAACACGGAAAAACTTTAGACTGTATAAATCCAGTAACCCGATACTAGAATCTCGCTTAAACCAAAGCCGACTAGTAAAAACTGTCCAAAAAGTCGTACGTGCGTAAACACACGTACGCATCCGAACCCTTGTCGTAAAACCAGACGACCTCTATATCGTTCGCCTGGAGCAGGGAAACTCTCTATGTGGGACTCTAAAGACTCGACACTACTCTGGCAGTGGGTTTAACCACAGACCGCAAGCGGCACTAGCTGTACGTAACGGTCCCCAGGTAGATGTCGATAAGAAGGCCGATGAGGAAAACCATCCGAACCCCTACTGAGCCTGATGTGACAACCTCCGTACAGTCCGGTCTGTTCGTCTAAGACTATCGCATATCAAGCCTAGGGGGCGGCAAGCGTCAGTCCCCTAATAGCTGTATAAGTCGTGTCGGAGCGAAGCCCACTACACCCTGAGAAGCTACTGGAACCTACCAGTATATCTCGCTTGCCCTAGCCAGGGACTTTGCGTAATGGCTCTCTGACACAGTGCGATATCAATTCCCAATACCGGGAGAGACGAATCATATCTAACCGCCACTGCCTCCAAGTGCTCGGGACTGCACCTAACTGCTACCTGTTTGCACGACTCCTTTGAGCCGTGGTAGGGTAGCAATCTAAGAATAGTGGGACACACTCAAGGCGAAGTAGCAGTTGGGTACGACGTACTGATAATACAAACCAATTAGTTCCCTGGCGAGTCCTGTCCGGTGTACCCGTAACCTAACGAGCACCTGTATACTATCTCTAGTACGACGTACTGATGGCTGTGGGACAGACCATCTCCCCAACTGGGATGATAAGCGTATACACTTAGTCTAATCCGGAATATCGATGCCCTATCTCGATAATCCAACGACCAGGGACCTGTATAGGATGTTACTTACAGACTACCCAACCCCCACTAGTGTGACTGTCATCACGACGCTGTTAATCAAGCAAAGATCCTATGGGCTCTACTAATATGTATAAGTGATACGTTACAAGAAACATATGCACATATTAAAGTAGACTCAAACCAAGTAGCATACTACCATGTTTAGCAAGACTGTTATATACAACTGTGAATATCCCAAGCCTCCATTAAGTAATATACAACCTAGTATGATACAATAATGGCCCCTAGGGCATATACACTAACACTTGGAGCTTCAGAGGGTCAAATTCCTTCTAGGGTTTCTAAACAGTGAATTGTGGTTTCTGGTATATTTCTTTTGGGCCCAGATTTTATTACTGTACAGCAGATGTACTTGGGGCCCACTTCGGGATGTTTTGTCGATCGAAATTTTAAACTTGTTAGTTTGCAGTACTTATATTATATCTCCGACTGGGAATGTCATTTGAGCGGTAAATTGCGTCTAATTGCTATAGTTCTTTTAGACGGGTTTGTGAACGTGACATTCGCGTTGATGTTCTGTGTTGTACTGTAATGTTGCGGTTTTGTCGTGGTGGATAGCAGTGTGCAATGATAGTGCAATTTGGATTTATTTGTACATTTGATATTGCGGGGCGAGCGTCCAACATGTGGACTGTCGTCACTGTCAGTTTGTATAATATTCTTTTAGGGCACGACCGGGATGAGCTCGATGTACACGTACATATTTTTTTTTCTTTTCTGTACTAGGTTTATCCCACGAAGTAGTGCACGGATAGCCGGGTTCTGGAGGGCAACGGGTCCGTATCTTATGGCTTTAAAAGGCAGAGGGGCCTCACTCTAGAATTGGCAGACTATTCGCCCCACTCGTAGGGGGTATAGGTTGACCCAAGGAGGGGAGCTCAAGTTACAAGATTCCGTGAAGTGCTGGGTGGTCCATTCACTTTGCTGTAGGGGGCTGGCTCGCTTCAGGTTTTGGCAGGTAACTTGCCACACCCGTAGGGGTCTAGGTTTCATTGCATAGGCTATCCACACGACCAAAGAAACGTCGGGTTTCAGTAGCGGCTCTGTGAAACCCGGGGATCCCAGTTTATCTGTATTATTCTGTGATGCTTATTACTTTTCTGTATTGTTGCATATTATCACGCTTGGAGCGATTATTGTATATTGGTATATATACTATTAGATGTTGTATATGTTTTACACCCGCGCTAGTCCAGTCCCCGCTCTGTCGTTAGTTAAGTAACCTAACGGGTGATGACGGGACCCAGTGGCGAATGCGGACGGCATATACGTACTTTATATTTTCGTTCTTTTCTGGTGTGATTATTTGATGGGACTGCATTGATTCTTATCAATGCAAGGATAAAACAAAACAATATTTGATGTTGGAACAAATTTTAAAAGGTGTTATTACAAAGATATTTCCTTTTGTTTTGCATAGCGGTATTCAGTTGGAATATCCTGCACCTCATTCGACGAGGCAAGGGCCGAGATCCCTTCACCGGGAGTGACCCCTTGGGCAGAAGTTTACGTCAGGGTAATAACTTCACTATAGTCAATTACAAGTTGCTTTGCATAGCGGTATTCAGTTAGAATATCCTGCACCTCATTCCATGAGGAAAAAGCCGAGATCCCTTCGCCGGGAGTGACCTCTTTAGCAAAAGGTTTTCGCCACTATATGTTTATAAAAAGCTATCAGGATCCTTCAGCGATATCAAGTTCATTACGTTAAAGGTTTTTCTCCAAAAACCAGCCGTAGCCCTCCGTCATTTCTTTTGGATATTCAGTAGTATTCAAGCTATGTATTTTGGCCCTTAGTCAAGACATAGTGATTGGTAGCTGCTGGGGTGTTCACATGTTGCATAGATAGATGTGTTGGTTTGGGACAGTCGTATTACTATTTTGGCCCTTAGTCAAAAGTATGTATGGGTGGGTTCAAATTGACCTGGATAATGATGGATAGAACTTGACATGTGACTTATGACATTTTGGCCCTGTGTCAAGGTCATAAGAGCATGGGGCAAAAATAATATCGGGAGTTTCTAAAAGAAACTGAAACTTTCTAAGTATGCGCATACCTTCTGGAATGTGATAACTTGAGTGGCTTCCATCAAGTTATCATGCGATGATAGTTGGATCCCGATTCCCACTGATGAGTTGGTTTACTCTTCGGGTGATCCCGATTGATTCTTCTTTTAGGTTTGGAGGAGAATTTGACGGTACAGTGGGAGGTTTCCTGATTAGATAAAGTGATAATCATTCTGATCTAGGTTAGAGTGCACGCAGAGTGTTTCCTTTTTCTCTCTCTTTGGCAGCGACCTTAGGACGAACCTAAACTATGACTCAGTGACCAAGTTGACCGAACCTTTTTAAAATAATGGCTTTTGGATTGTCCAAGTTGCATAAGTCATTGCCGCTCCTTCTTTTACCCTTTGTTTTTTTTCAGAACACCCCGTATTACTACGGACATCCACTTCCATTGGATAGATCCATCGTATGGTTATATACGAACTCGAAGGGACTTCTACGAGGATGGATCAAGGTTCAGGAGAAATAGAATTGGTTTATTCAGTTATCTTTTTTTATCACCTTCTCTCAGATTGCGAGTACTCCTTGGTTTAGGAGGGTACACCTATTACGCTTATTGAATAGTCTTATTCCAAACCATAGGCAGGTGCCGAAAGGTAGGGAATGAAGAAAACCAATTAGCCTAAGTAGGGTGTACAGAAGATAATAACTAAAGACAAAAATAAATGGATTAGAAAGAAGGCAAAGTAAATTGCGACTGTTATCATTCACGACCAAAACACGTACTTCATCGCCACTCCTATTTCACCTTTGCCATTTTCCCCAGTTCGGGAGAAATAGAATAATGTAATATTCAGTTGTCTTTTATCATCATCTTCTCTCGAGTTGCAAGTACTCCTTGGTTTAGGAGGGTACACCTATTATGCTTACTGGATAGTCTTCTTCCAAACCATAGGCTGGTGCCGAACGGTAGGGAAGGAAGAAAACCACTTAGCCTAAATGGGTGTACAGAAGGTAATGAATAAAGACAAATAAAGGGATTTGGGGAGATGGAAAAGAAATATACGGTTATAGTCATGAATTGGATTATGGAAGAGGCATTACTAAGAATACCAGAATACCCCTACGAAACATTTTCATGTTTCAGTGCATTGTTAAAGGAAAACTGATTTCCCGATTAGATACTTACTCCAGGGTATGTATTTACCAAGTATGATTCTCACATCTGTATGGTTTTAGAGATGATGAGTGGGAGTAAGTTATTGGGAATTAGGTGATCATCCTCATTATATCGGAATTCGTTGTAATTGGTGATATTTGAGGAAATCGCCTGGGTACAGTTTTCAACCTACGATGCACAGGTTTTTGAGTTATTCAACTCAGCGGACTTATACAGAGTATTGTATGTTGTCCAGTGTCCATCAGGACAAAGGGGTTGGTCCTCGTACTCTGTTCTGTTTACTTGTAACTTCTCTAGTTTTTAGACAAGTGTTTCGTAGAAATACAATGTCTAAGTTTTGGGAAGTTGTGGGTATAGGAATAAAGTAGAGAACCAGGTGTCGCAAGTATCGGGATTCTTCAAAGAGATCGAAGATATAGATTCTTGTGATTGGTATTGAGATGATAGTAATGGTTTTGAGAAACTTGTTTCTCTTTCAGATTACTCATAATTGGATGGATTCCCAAGTTGAGTAATGCTGATTAGCCTCTCTCCGTTAAGTCGATATGCACTTGAGAGAGCTGCATGATTAGAATCAGTTTACAATTAAATAATTGCCAAAGTTTCTATATTGGATATAGAATGGTTCATATCTTAACGATGTTAATGTACGGTGAGTTGTCCAGCTTATGCTTAAAACTAGACACTGGATAACTCAAGGCATGTTTCTGTAATGGCAGTTTGTGGATTGACCCTGGCTTTGACGAGGGTTGATTTTCTACCATCTGGAAGATCAATAGTGATATTGTTCTTGACTCTCAACAGTTTTAGTAAAATGGATTTTTTCAGAAAACAGTAGTGGGAGTATGGTAGAACTAGAAGTGAATCCAAAACCGCAAACGATTACGGAAAATTTAATAAGACTCATATATTCATTCAGGTTTGACATTCCATTAGCCACTCCGCAGATATGGTGGGTAACCTCAGACACCCGAGAGGTACTCCGGTAGCCTCAAGGACGGTGACAGGGAGGTTCTTGTTTAACCAGACTTGACACTACTGTAGTTCCAGACTATGAGACCCGGCAGGAGGATAAGTATAGCGTTGTTCTAAACTAGATTTAGAAGTGTACGTATATATATTATTCTGCCAGAGGGTTGTTGTGGTCAGTGGGAGCAGCAGAAGCATAATAGGAAAGTAGCTTATGTCTATTTATATGCTTGAGCAGATATAGCGGAGATAAGATCATCTATTTTTGATGTGACAGTCATGGATTTGACTTCATCAGAATGGGGGATGGATCTGTTAAGGAGGTAGTAGGGTGTGATGTCCTGGTATTTGGATGACATACACAGAGTAGGAAGTAAAATTCCTATACTACAATCGGTTATACTGTGGTTGTCACACAGTTTTTTCTTCACAAAGGACATGGATATAATATCTGACATTCTGGTTGCTAGATCTATGGTATTAGATCTAGATTTGGGTAGTTTCCTAATGTGGGTACTTTGACAGTATTCTAATAGTATTTTAGAATAGATGACTCCTGGCATGGTAGTGTACCTTCAGGTGATGGAGTCACCCTCTCTAAAGGTGTCTTACAGACTAAAGGGGAGAGGGATGTGCATGATTGGCAGATCACTTGCTTAGGTAATTGAGTCAATCGTGAGATGTCAAGTACCACACCAGATTTTTTTTTTGTTTTTGCACTAGATGCAATAAGTTTGTATTAAATCCAATCTTGTAGAAACATAAGGAAACAGTTTTGGAACATAAGTGGATGTTCTACGGATTCGATGACGGCAGCCTCCTTCGGGGGACGGTTATCATTCCAGGCTTTAAAGGTGACATGGATGACAGAGTGATTGTCAGAATTATAGTTTTCCCTCTGATGAGGGACAGTATTAAGGACAGTTGGTCCAAGAGGATACAGTGGGAGGCATGGTGCTGGAAACTGATTAGGTTTAGTTGTCGATACAGTCTAAGAAGTTTGGATTTGAAGTTCATTTATGAACTAGGTCCCATCAGATATCCAGACATATTCTAAGACAGGTATTACTCAATTCGGGAGATGGCTTTCTCTGCGAATTTGAGATTTTGAGAGATATAGAAAGAAAAATCATGGCGGATCCACTCACTGAGACTATTTCTCGAACACAATAGTTTTACAAACGGGTTTTGTGAAACTGATTAGTAGAGGAGTTGGATGTTCGGTATCACACGGGCTGTGAGTAGGCGACATCGCAATAATTAGCCTTAAGTGCAAGTGGGAGATTGTTGGATATAGTGCCCTCAAAGTCAATTATTGGATCGCAGGTACGTGATTGCAATGATTGAGGGAGGACCTATACCGATATGACATTCTTGCTCAAGATGATAGTATGCTATCCGGTTTGTCTTTATCATCATATACATGCTTTAGTTCACTATTGCATGATGATAGAGCCTATAGGATTCTTGCTTTACTGCCAGAAGTATGATGGCGATCATATACGTGGGAGCTGGGGTCTATAAGCACATCCTTAAAAGTGTCCTTAATCGTGGGAGTTTCGAGACTGGGCATCGATACTCCAAAGTAGACTTGTGTATACAGACGAGACCCGATGAGTGGCGGTGGCCGGTCTCACAAGCCACTGGTGTCAGTTGGATCACCTAAGATGTATACAGGTGCTCATTGGGTTATGAGTACACCGGACAGGACTCGCCGGGAACATGCTAGTTAGTATTATACATATCGTCAGATAGCAGTTCCCTGGTGGCATGTGTACAGGTTAGTTTGTCGACCTGAGATCGTCATTTGTCTCGTTTGAGTTCCCACTGTGCTTTGATTACTACCCTACCACGCTCAAAGGAGACTTGCAAACAGGTTTTAGTTGGGTACAGTCCCGAGCCACATGGAGGCAGTGAGCGGATCGTCGGGGATTCGTCTCTCCCGGTATTGGGGGTTGATATCGCACAATGCACGGGTGGCCATCACTAGAAATCCTCGGCCGGGGTAGTGGAGATTTACTGATTTGGATCAGTAGTTTCTCAGGTAGTGATGGGCTTCATACCGACACGAATTATCGCGTTATTAAGGGTTTGACTTTATCCACCCCCTAGACTCGATATGAGATACTCTTTAGACGAACAGACCAGACTGTACGGATATTGTCACTGTCAGGCTCAGTAGGGTTTTTGGATGAGTTCGCTCGTCAGCTTCCCTTCCAATCAATACATAGGCAACCGTTACGTACAGCTTGTACCTCTGACGTGCTAGTGGTTATACCCAGTACCAGTGTGTTGATGAGTCATTAGAGTCCCCCACAGACAGTTTCCCAAGTTCAGGCGAAACGTTGTAGATGTCGTATGGTTTTATGGTAGGGTTCGGAAAATGCACGTGCGTTTACGCACGTGTCATATTTCGGGCAGATAATACTGGTGCGCTTTGGTTTAAGCCAGATCCGAGTATTATACTGTGTAGATATAATATCTTTGTCTCAGTTGCATTTGTATTCGGTCGTAATACAAATGTGGGTATGTTTATACTGTTACGGGGTTATCCTGAAATTCATTTTGGGATCACTTTTGGAAGTTGCCAGTTTCCAGTTTTCTATCACCGGTCTTTAACATTCGGTTAAATGCGGATTTATCTTTTCTTGATGAGTGTGGATGGTTCTCGAAGTTTCTAGATGGTGACTAGGATGATGAGGTGGCTAGTGAGTCATTAGTGCATTAATTGTGCATTTATTGTTTTGATGATGTGTTGTTATGGTTCAATGTATGCAATTAATGTTATGCAAGGTGTGTATTTTGACTCATTAGTTCATTTATTCTTAAGGTCACCCTCTCCACTCCTACACTCACCTCCCTCCTCCTTTTATATTGGCCGGCCCATTCTAGTGAAAAGGATGATTGATTTCTGGGAGAAAGATTATAGTTTTGGTTCATGGAAATTTCATATGCCAATTTCTCATTTACCCGATTCCAAAAGGCAACTTCATTAACCGTTCGTCCATGGCTTTGGACAAAATGAGACAAAGTGTTCTACTAATTCTCTACATCAATCTTGGTCATCTCTTTTAGCAAACTTGATGTCCGAGTTTCCTCGGTTCAGAGGCGGGAGCCCGTTTAAAGATCCGTCGACGTGGTGCCACCTGGACGAGGAGATTGGAGATTCAGGAGATCGGAGCTGCCGTAAAAAAGCGTAGGATGATGGTTGAAGACCGAAGGACTCGGTTCGTTCGGTATAACATTTCTACTCACTTTGTAGTATGTTAGTTTACTTTAATGGCAAATCCGGGTTATAGTATGCGATAGAGCCAGTCAAAAAGTTTTTGTTCCGCATTTGGCGTCGGTTAGACGGCCGGAGCGCTACCATGTACTTACAATGTATACCCGTCAACATTGCATATCATTTACCTTATGCTGCATTCATAATATTTACATTGCATTGCATATACCTGTGTTAGTACACTTACACCATTATCGATGATGCGTATGTTACACGTACACAGATTTGCCGGCTCACACACTTCATCATCGATAATTGCCATGTCACTACACAGTAGGATTGCTGCATCATGATATGAATCTATACATCATTTGCTTACTATAGTTACCCATGTACTTATATACGGATATGCTTACATTTCCATCATATGTCGCATACATCATGCTTTATGATTTTACGCATTGAGATATGCTGTTTTTATGAGATTTCTGGATTTGAGAACCGTGGCTATTTCAAAGAAAGCATGTACTGTTTTAAAAACCCGGTTTCTCTTGATATGATATTTCAGTGCGTCCACCATGCGTTTTCTCGGTTCTGAGACGTGTGCTTGATACCCGATTCGAGGAGTTGGATGATCCGTTTGCGGGTTCATGGTAGACCCGGTATGGTTCCCCGGGGCGAGAAATGTTTTTCGTGGAGTAGACGATGAACCTGGCAGGGTGGTGAGTACCTACCGGTGATAGTATTTTGGGCTCGGCGGTTATTCGGAGGATACCGACCGGAGTCGAGAGATGAGGTGGGCTGATCCGGACTGACGGAGCTCGATATATGAGGCTTTATATGCCGATGCTGGGCACGTTTTCATGATGTTTTCGAGTGTCGATGCTAGGCACTCAGGTTCCATGATTTTGATGTGTCGGGAGGGACACCGTTGATATATATCCTCATACTTTCATGCACACTCCTTTATGATATTTACGTGCATACAAACATTGATTTTGGGTGGACGAGCTTCACATGCATACATACCTTGATTATGGTTGGATGTTATCCATATGCATATAGGTACTGACTACCTTGTTGGCACATATACAGACCCGGTCACCCTAGATATCATAGTATTACCTTTATGATATAGTTGACCTAGGAGTCGTTGTTTATTCGATTTCTATCTGTTGATATTTTTCTACTCACGAGTTGGCAACTCACCCCCGTTGTGCCACAGTTCTTGCAGGTTGACCGCTTGGATCAGTAGCGGCTTCGCTGGCACACAGTTGTATTAGGGTGTTTTGCTTTGGTAGGTGGGATATTTGTATCATTCCCACTCTTGTATCTATACTTCATATTGTATCTAGTTAACTCCATCAATCAAAAGTTGTAATTGTATAGGTGATGAGACATAGTGAGACTTGAGTTGCGAGATTTGAGTGATGGGTTTTATATTCAATTTTGGGGTTATATTTGCTCATTTCTTTATCTTTTGTGGTGAACTTCGCCGTTGGGCGTCGTATACTTATTTTTACTGTATTACGTGGTTGTGATCCGCCGTTTGGCGAAGAGCTAGCTCCCGCTTGGGGATGCCATTATTCTTATTATGTATTTATGGTTTTGGATCAAAATATACAAAGGAGGTGCTGCCAAATTTTTTTAAAAGACGAAACATGTTTTCAAACTAGTAAATTTCACTTGCATCATTCATATTTCTTTTCCATGCAATCAAGCACACTTGATTTCATTATACCTTTATTTCAAAAACTCCACCTCCTTTATTTTCTTAAAAAGGTTTAGATTTATGGGATTCAGCTTACTTGAATTCCGTTACGCCTTTAGACGTTGCGTGATTAAAGTGCTGGTCATGAGCTAATATTTCGGGTCGTGACACAATATATCATAAATATGAGGTATGATCAATGTAATCCATGTCAACTATATCAGGAAGTCTATGAGTATGTGGATATCATCCAAGTATGTGATCAGTGTCATCAATGTCAATATATGTATGTGGAAATCATCCACGTGTCACCCAATGACAATAAGCATCACGCATGTAAATATCATAAACATATGCATGGAAGTATGACGATGTACATCAACATGTGTCACTCGCGACATATCAAAATCATGGAGCCTGAGTGCCAAGCATCGACACTCGAAAACATCATGAAACCTGTGCCTAGCATCGGCACGTAAATCCTCATATAAATAGGGCCCCGTCCGTCCGGATCGGCCTATATCATCTCTCAACTCCGGTCGGTATCCTCCGGATATCCGCCGAGCTCAAATACAATCACCGGTAGGTAGTGGTCCCTCTGCCAGGCTCACCGTCTAGCTACACAGCAGATCCGTTCTCGCCCCGGGATACCTGTCACGACCCGAAATTGGCACGTGACGGCCCTAATACTACGCAACGCCTAGAGACGTAACGCAGTAAAAGAAAGCCAAAACCCAGAAATCAAAACCATGAAAATATGGAAAAGATAATAAAAGTTTTTGAAACATTTGAAATCGCAACCCAAATTCTTTAAAAGTCCTACTTTCTTTCTTTAAAATTTTGGCAACACCCCCTTTGTAAAAACTAGACCAAGATCAATACAACACAAATATACGACGTTGTAGCGAAGAAATAAAGACAATAGAGATAAAGCTGTATAAAAGACAATAAATCCACAAATAAAATACAATATTTTCCTTACCAAGTCTCTAAGTCAACAACATAATAGTAGTTGGAGAGTACAAGGATACAACAAATGTACAATACAAAATACAGATAACCACCAAAACTCACCTAAGCAAAATAGCACACTGTGAGTCGATGCGGTATCTGTAGCAAAAGATGATAGGTGAATAGCCTGCCTCGACTACTCTGGGGAAACACCCTGCAAAACAACTGTGGCACAACGGGGGTGAGTTGCCAACTCGTGAATAGTAGATAACATATGCAGGTAATCGCAGGAATGTACGTACAACATGAATCTAAGATATGGAATTTACAGTAATAACAGGTCATGTGAATGCAAAATAATGGAAAGTACACTAGCAGGTACAATCAATATTGATGCAATAATAACATGACAATAGTAGGCAATAATCATGCAATAGGGATATGAGAATGTAGATATGCAACTAACATGAAGGGTATACTAACAGGTACTCCTAATACATGGAACAGTGCATAAACAAATAGGTATGAGGTATGGAGTGAAATATGTCATTCCCTCGGAAACCTGACATCGTAGTAAGATCACAATCCATCAAGACACTCAAATCCCAATTCCTCAGATCAGCCACCATGTTGGGCTCTCATATCATATAAGTCTCACATCTCCTCAATGTACAATATCGAGTAGATCTCCAATATCCCGAATGTACAAATCAGCAATCTCATTCATATATCCAATCTCAATGAATCACCTGATATCCCAAGTCAAAATCTCAAGTAAGATTCTAGCATCCTAAATATATATTTGCAGATATAAATATGATGGGGGCAATACACATATATTAGTGTCCCCATTCCACTAATATTGGTGTAAGGGTATATATAAGAACGGCTAAATCCCCTGTTATATATACAAAGGTGTTAAAAGAAATATCATGAAAACAATGTGCCAAGTATCGACATAGAAATCCTAATCTATCAGATACCGCCACCATGACTAGCATCCTAATAGGTACGTATCATACGCTATCCAGAAAGCACGAGTGCCTAGCTCTGACCCTCGCCTTTCGACGTATGCATACGTGCATGACTCCCAATTGTACCTTCATGATCCCCGCCGAGTCATTGGTACTGTAACCGGTAGGTACTCGCCCGCCTCCAAGCTCAATCGGCAAAGTCCATCGATCTTCTTGCCGAGGGGAACCATACCGGGCCCTACCATGTACCCTCATACAGCAACCACACCTCGTATGGAGTATATAATCAGAACCGATAAATCTCATTGTGGCTGCGCAAATATCATATCAAGAAAACCGGGTTTTTCAATGTATGCATAATTTCATGAACTCCCACGGTTCCCAAATCCAGAAAACATCATGTAAAATCCGAATAACAATGCGCAAATCCAGAAAAAAAATTGTTGCGATATATCTAAAATGCGAGCAAATAAAGGAAAACATGTAGCTGAAACCAGATGTATGCGAAATCAATAAGGTACAGCTAAGTATAGGTGTCTACCTATAAGCAATTGATGTAGTATACCACACTTGGGTATAAGTAACATATGTGCCAAGTATACCTGTAGTTGTATCGTAAAGTGTGTATGCACCTATCACTAATGGTACGATACACTCTAGGTATACAGATATGGTAAATGTCATATGTGATAAACCGTACGAAACAATGTCACAAGGTCCCTAACCAAGCAATATAGTATTTTAAGGGGTTTGTGTGTGACATGGCAATTATTGACTGTGTGTGTGTAGCATACAATCCGTGCTCGTGCAACATGAACCGTCAATAACATGTGTAGTGTCCTACGGCTACTAGTCATAGTACTACTATATCTAAGTAATAGGATAAAGGTGCAATTCTAACAATGACATAGAATATGCGACAAGTATTAGAATTCTAGCCCAGACGCAAAACGCCATGCGGGCGATTCCCTTATAGATGTTAAATCTACTCACCAGCGCTCCACGCTAGGTGAATCCTACCACCTGTTTCCCCCTGTAGCTGCGTCCGATGTACTCGCCTGCAAACCTGAAAATGACACAAGAAACCCAAATATAAGCCAAATATCTCGCAAAACGCGATATCGACACTAAACGAGAAACTCGCGTCGCGAACTATCGTGTGCACGATACGCTGAAACGTGTGTATACGCGTCTAAAACTACCGCGACACGCCGCGACACGCTGGATCGCAGAACCCACTCACGTATCGCGCTTATCGCGCAAACACAACGAACTAGAAATACGATATATTGTCCCAGATATTCCTACAGGTCAAATAACACAAAACTTCACATGCCAAAACCAAACAAAACACTGCAGACAACCCAAGTCAAGACCCCAACATCCAACTCACCTTCCTGGCCCCAATTTGCGGCCAGATTGAATTAATTGGCGGCCTGGGTAGGGAATGGGTGGCTCATGTTCTGGTGTTGTGTTCTAGAGCTAGTGATCATACTGCAGTTTTCTCAATTTTAACCTGAAGGGTCCGGCTCAATAGCAGATCACAGAATGCTAATATATCACCTAAAAACACTGATTTTGCACAAAACACAAACCCTATGGTATTTTAGTAAAATCTGGGGAAATTCTCAGTTCAAGTGACCCTAACAACACTAAAATAGGCTAGGTTAGCTAACACAATCATCACTTAACCAATATACCACATAAACCACCATTTTTAGCACTAAACTCACTTTAAACGCAAACCGACATTAAACAACACACAAGTCAAGCAATAAGGGAATTGGGTTCAGAAATTATACCCTAGAGAACCCTAAGAAGCAGGAGAATGGGTGAATGGAGGAGAGGAGCTGATGTAGTTGCTGGGGCTGCTGCTGCTACAGCTGCTGCCACTGCTGTCTGCTGATGCTGCTGCTACTGCTGCTTGCTGCTTGCTGCTAATGCTGATGCTGCTTCTGGTGCTGATGCTGCTTCTGGTGCTGCTGTTTCTGTTGTGTGTGTGTGTTTGAGGGTGTGAGAGAATGATAGAAGTGAGTGGGAAGTGAGAAATGAGAGAAAACTCAAAAACCCCTCCCCTCTCTTTCTCTCCCATCATTTAATGAAGCATGGCTTGGGCCATGTAGCACCATGCCCTCACACTCTCTCTCTCTCACAAGGTCAACAATTCAACCCAATAAAAAAACCTTTTAAATTTTAAATTCATTTCATTTTTGAAAACAACCATATACAATTAAAACCCAAAAGCACCTAATACAATTATTAAACTAGATTAGGAAAAATGGTTAGTTCACCATGTTGCTAATTATGGTTAAACCCCAAATTAACACCCTAGTTAACATGCACAAGTGTGTGCAAGCCTAGGAAAAATCTAATAAAATATTCATTAAATAGGATAAAATAATTGGAAATCAATTTGGTAAACTTTTTATTAAAAACCCTTATATTAAAATATAATTAGCCACAAAACACATTCTAAGGTGTCACAATCTCCCCACCCCCCTTAAAAGAAATTCGTCCCCGAATTTAAAAATATACTGCTACACGTACCTTCAAAGAGAAGATTACAACTCTCAAATCTCGCTCGCAGCCTCCCAAGTGATTACCTCACTATACGGCTACGTCCAAGAAAGCCCTTCACAGATGGCAAGACCCTTGACCGATGCTTCTCCACCTGCCGAGCCATTAACACAATTGGCTGCTGGTGAACGAAAATATCGCGTTCAAGCTAAATGGTCTGGTGCTGAATCATGTAAGAAAGGTCATGAAGGTAATTGTAAAGTATCATCACAAGGAATACGGGGTGAAAACTCAATAATCTGGGCGGAAGTGCCGAATTAAAACCAATGAAACTAACTCGCTTATAGGATCTCGAAAGGACCTAAAATCCTGGGATAAGCTTCCCAAAATCCAACACGTCATTCATCAGAAAAGTCCGTAGGAATACATGATTTACCACTGCGCACTTAAGTCTACGACCAACACAGTCGGCATAAGACCTCTATTTGCGCTGGGCTACTCTCATCCTGACCTGAATCAACTGGACCATCTCCAAAGTCTCTAGACTAACTTGGGTCCAAAATCCTACTTACGCAGAGTCAGAAAAACAAAAGACTGGTGATCGACATGACCTAACCCCTATACTTAAAGGTTGCCAATTGGAGTGTCTCCTGATAACAGCTATCGAAGAAGAATCCTAACCATGGCGTGTGACGATCCCCAGCTGCCGAAAATAATTAACACAGACTCACAACTTAACAAAGAACAACTGAGCAAACTGAGCATAACCGAACGACAAGAATCCGAATGGAGTCACACCCTGACTAACCCTTGGTAGACACCATAACAAAATTCATGGAGATCTGCTACCACTCCTACTTCGGAACGGTTAAAGGTGGTAACTCTCCAGCCGGCCTTAGATGCTCAACCTAAGCACACAACAAGACAGACATGTTGAAACGAAACCCAAAGCTTCTATTTACATCCTTTGCCACCCGTAACTATTACACAAGTCATGTCAATGTTGGTGGAACTCGAATGGAAACAGAGAGTTGACTGATGTGCCTGCTCTAGGATTTGACGTCTCTACCCGATAATATCAGGTACACAAATGCGTCCCTAACTTAGCACACCGTGTCACAACTCAAGGATTCCGAATCATTACCCAGACGAGTATGCTCAAGTATCTCTGACGAATGAGCATCGGCGGGCAGTGTCTCGCGAAAGCGATTAAAGAAAAGTGGTCGGGCGCGGACATGAGCAAGCTGTCCTCTCCTGTAGAGACGAACTTAAGCTGTACTCAACGATCGCACAAGAACTGTAAATCTGCAGAGGACTATCACAACCATCAAAATTCACTGCAGGAAGATGTACATTAAGCTCTGGTGATCCGTGAGAATTCAACACGACACTCGAACAAATAGTGTCCAAATCTCCAACGCAAAACCACCGCGGCCATTTCCAGATCATGAGTGGAATATTCTTCTCGTACTTTCTCCAAATGTAGGGAAGCAAAAGCGATAGCTCTATAGTGCTACATCAGTGCACAATCGAGCCCCACTCAAGAAACATTACAGTTAAACAACAAGATCGCCCGAACCAAAAGCAAAGAAAGAACTGATGCAGTTGTTAACAGAACCTTCAACTGCCGAAAACTCCACACACATGCCTCAGTCCAAAGAAAAGAAATCACCATGTCAGCCATTCAGTAGATGGTGCAGCACTACTCTAGCAATCCTGCACGAAACGGCGGTAAAAACCTGCTAAGCCCCAAATTTGCGGACCTCCATCCTGCACACAAGTCTGGGCCTAAGCTGTACGGCCACGATCTTCCTCGGAACCATACGAAACCGTCTCCCGTGACTACAAGACCTAGGAGTCCACACGAACAAGCCTGAAGAAACACTCCGAGAATCTAGCAAACTGCTGGTGCTCTCCCTGTATCTGCATAACAAATCCTCAAGTGCTACTCCTATTTCTCAAGACACATTAAATAGACCAGAATATCGTAATAACACAACAATAAATGGTCGAAGAACGGCCTGTAGGAATCTGGTTCATCACATCTACGAATGCTGCTAGGGCATCGGTGAATCCAATGACTCACTAAAACACACAAAGCCCATAGCACACATAAGGCAGTCTTCGGAATGCCATCACTCCGAACCCACAATAATGAGCTGATCCCAAACAAACTTAGAAAATGTCTCGTACTCTGGAGCTGATCGAAGAAATCGTCAATGCGAGGTAAAGGTTACCCATCCGCACCGTAAGCCGGTTCAATTAACGATCCGTCGATACACAACCCTAAAGTGTCGTCTTTCTTCTTGACGAACAGAAATAGGAGCTTCCAAAAGCGAAACACTCAGACGCACAAAACTCCTCAAACAACAACTCTGCAGCTGATCCTTAAGCTCCCAAAGCTTCGTCGGCTCATCTGGAACAACGTCGGAAAACTCTCGCACGAAAGGAACAACGGTCCAACAATCCCACTGTGGCTCCAGTATCACGAATGAACGCCAAGAATCCACAACATATCCTCAAAATCCGACTAGCGAAAATGGCTAAATTCAAGCTGTGAGAGGCGGCACAACTATCCACCTGCACAACAAGAATTGACTCGCCGGGGAAACAATTCCTGACTGTTTCATCACGGTAGTCTACAGACGCCTAGCACGTAGCTAACCAGTCCGTGCCCAGGAGAATGTCAAGTCCAACATCTCTTGAAGGATCGAAACGACGGACAAATCTCTATCTCCTATCCGATTGGCACACAACTGAAATACGTGTCGCGCAACCAAAGAATCGCTGACAGAAGTTAACACAACAAACGGCTAATCTACCTAACACGACTCTTGTCCCAACCACGACACAAGTGTGGAAAGCAAACAAATACATAAAAGAACATGCGAATTAAGGATACCTGAAAACTCCACATTGGACACCGGCGCGTCCTGATGAGTAGAAGCAGACTCCTGTGTCTGCGCTCTACCCGCAACTGACTGAACTCCTCAGGTAGACTGACTCCTCTGAGCGAACCTTCCACTTCCATGGCCTCTCTGAATACGATCCTTACGAGGTGCTAAGGAACAATCCCTGACGAAGTGCTGAAGGCTTCTGCATCGAAAGCATCCACACGCTGACTGCTGATCTTCTTGGGAATGAGAGCTGAACGACTGTCCTCGTCCTAAGCCACTGCTACTCCCGCGACGGCGACGAAATCTGTCTCGACGACCAAACCTCTGTCTCTGGGCTGGTACAATGGTACGAGTCCTCCACTGTCCAGGAACTCTTAGCGTCTCTGGAATAGGTGCATCGTCAACTGGAGCTGCAACCACGGGTGCTACGTAGGTGACGGACTGCTGCATGCCGATCACAAAGGACAACTGAGTAACACGGGTGACAACCTCCTGTCGTAGCTCCCGAACGACATCAACCAATGAAGTCATAGTCTGGCGGAAGTACTGCATCTCTGCCAAAAGCCTATCGATACTATATGTCGAAGGCTGATCCGTCTGCACCGGTGAAACTGGAGTGCCATCCTGGTCAGTGCTCGTCTCACCCGAGCTAACTCTGACCTCGGCCCTCGCAGCATCATTCTGAGTCCCCATAGTCATCGGCGGCAAGTCTATAAATAGATATAAGATTCGATAAGAATAAGGAAATTGAATCGCAAGGATATGAATCATCAAGGAAGGAATTTCAAGCAATTTGTACTTAGGTCACTTAAGGCGAAGTACCGCATCGTGGGTATGCTGCAGACATACACACACTACGTTACTTTGCTTAAGCCACCTACTCCATCATACCAAGGTCATCCTACACTCCGAAAGGTAAAACCTAGCGCTCTGATACCAACTTTGTCACAACCTGAAATTTGCACGTGACGGCCATAATACTACGCAACGCCTAGAGACGTAACGAAGTAAAAGAAAGCCAAAACCCAGAAATCTAAACCATGAAAATATGGAAAAGATAATAAAAGTTTTTGAAACATTTGAAATCACAACCCAAATTCTTTAAAAGTCCTACTTTCTTTCTTTAAAATTTTGGCAACACCCCCTTTGTAAAAACTAGCCCAAGAGGAATACAATACAAATATACGACGCCGTAGCATAGAAATAATGACAATAGAGATAAAGCTGTATAAAAGACAATAAATTCACAAATAATATCCAATATCGTCCTCACCAAGTCTCTAAGTCAACAACATAATAGTAGATGGAGAGTACAATGATATAACAAATGTACAATAGAAAATACAGATAACCACCAAAACCCACCTAAGCAATATAGCACACTGTGAGCCGATGCGGTATCTGTTGCAAAATATGATAGGTGAATAGCCTGCCTCGACTACATTGGGGAATCACCCTGCAAAACAACTATGGCATAACGGGGGAGAGTTGCCAACTCGTGAACAGTAGATAACATATGCAGGTAATCGCAGGAATGTACGTACAACATGAATCTAAGATATGCAATTTACAGTAATAACAGGTCATGTGAATGCAAAATAATGGAAAGTACACTAGCAGGTACAATCAATATGTGATGCAATAATAACATGACATTAGTAGGCAATAATCATGCAATAGGAATATGAGAATGTAGATATGCAACGAACATGAAGGGTACACTAACAGGTACTCCAAATACATGGAAAAGTGCATAAACAAATAGGTATGAGGTATGGAGTGAAATATGTCATTCCCACGGAAACCTGACATCGTGGTAAGATCACAATCCATCAAGACACTCAAATCCCAATTCCTCAGATCAGCCCCCAAGTTGGGCTCTCATATCATATAAGTCTCACATCTCCTCAATGTACAATATCAAGTAGATATCCTATATCCCGAATGTACAAATCAGCAATCTCACTCATATATCCAATCTCAATGAATCACCTGATATCCCAAGTCAAAATATCAAGTAAGATTCTAGCATCCTAAATATATATTTGCAGAAATAAATATGATGGGGGCAATACACATATATTAGCGTCCCATTCCACTAATATTGGTGTAAGGGTATATATAACAACGGCTAAATCCCCTGTTATATATACAAAGGTGTTGAAAGAAATATCATGAAAACAATGTGCCAAGCATTGACACAGAAATCCTGATCTATCAGATACCGTCACCAAGACTAGCATCCAGATAGGTACGTATCATACGCTATCCCGAAAGCACGATTGCCTAGCTCTGACCCTCGCCTTTTGACGTATGCATACGTGCATGACTCCCAACGGTATCTCCATGATCCCCGCTGAGTCATTGGTACTGTCACCGGTAGGTACTCATCCGCCTCCAGGCTCAATCGGCAAAGTCCATCGATCTTCTTGCCGAGGGGAACCATACCGGGCCCCACCATGTACCCTCATACGGCAACCACACCTCGTATGGAGTATATAATCAGAGCCGATAAATCTCATGGTGGCTGCGCAAATATCATATCAAGGAAACCGGGTTTTTCAATGTATGCATAATTTCATGAACTCCCACGGTTCCCAAATCCAGAAAACATCATGTAAAATCCAAATAACAATGCACAAATCCAGGAATAAATAGGTGCGATATATCTAAAATGCGAGCATATAAGGGAAAATATGTAGCTGAAACCAGATGTATGTGAAATCAATAAGGTACAGCTAAGTATAGGTGTCTACCTATAAGCAATTGGTGTAGTATACCCCCCTTGTATAAGTAACATATGTGCCAAGTATACCTGTAGTTGTATCGTAAAGTATGTATGCACTTATCACTAATGTTATGATACACTATAGGTATACAGATATGGTAAATGTCATATGTGATAAACAGTACGAAACAATGTCACAAGGTCCCTAACCAAACAGTATAGTATCTATAAGGGGTTTGTGTGTGACATGGCAATTATTGACGGTGTGTGTAGCATACAATCCGTGCTCGTGCAATATGAACCGTCAATAACATGTGTAGTGTCCTACGGCTACTAGTCACAGTACTACTATATCTAAGTAATAGGATAAAGGTGCAATTCTAACAATGACATAGAATATGCGAGAAGGATTAGAATTCTAGCCCATACGCATAACGCCATGTGGGCGATTCCCATGTAGATGTTAAATCTACTCACCAGCGCACCACGCTAGGTGAATCCTACTACCTGTTTTCCCCTGTAGCTGCGTCCGATGTACTCGCCTGCAAACCTGAAAATGAGACAAGAAACCCATATATAAGCTAAATATCTCGCAAAACGGGATATCGACAATAAACGAGAACCTCGTGTCGCGAACTAAACGTGCGTGTGCACGATACGCTGAAACGTGTGTATACGCGTCTAAAAATACCACGACACGCCGCGACACGCTGGATCGCAGAACCCACTCACGTATCGCGCGTATCGCGCTAACACAACGAACTAGAAATACGATATATTGTCCCAGATTTTCCTACAGGTCAAATATCACAAAACTACACATGCCAAAACACTACAAAACACTGCAGACAACCCAGTCAAGACCCCAACATCCAACTTACCTTCATGGCCGCAATTTGCGGCCAGATTGAATTAATTGGCGGCCTGGGTAGGGAATGGGTGGCTCGTGTTCTAGTGGTGTGTTCTAGAGCTAGTGATCATATTGCAGTTTTCTCAATTTTAACTTGATGGGTCAGGGTCAATAGCAGATCACAGAATGCTAATATATCGCCTAAAAACACCGATTTTGCACTAAAAACAAACCATATGTTCTTTTAGTGAAATCTGGGGAAATTCTCAGTTCAAGTGACCCTAACAACACTAAAATAGGCTAGGTTAGCTAACACAATCATCACTTAACCAACATACCACATAAACCACCATTTTTAGCACTAAACTCACTTTAAACGCAAACCGACGTTAAACAACACACAAGTCAAAACAATAAGGGAATTGGGTTCAGAAATTATACCTAAGAGAACCCTAAGAAGTAGTAGAATGAGTGAATGGAGGAGATGAGCTGCTGTAGTTGTTGGGGCTGCTGCTGCTACAGCTGCTGCCGCTACAGCTACTGCCACTGCTGACTGCTAATGCTGCTGCTACTGCTGCTTGTTGTTGATGTTGCTTCTGGTGTTGCTGTTTGCTTGTGGAGCTGCTGCTGGAGCTGTTGTTTCTGTTTTGTGTGTGTGTTTGAGAGTGTGAGAGAATTAGAGAAGTGAGTGGGAAGTGTGAATTGAGAGAAAACTCAAAAAACCCTCCCCTCTCTTTCTCTCCCATCATTTAATGAAGTATGGCTTGGGCCATGTAGCACCATGCCCTCACTCTCTCTCTCTCCCACAAGGTCAACAATTCAACCCAATAAAAAAACCTTTTAAATTTTAAATTCATTTCATTTTTGAAAACAACCATATACAATTAAAACTGTAACACCTTAGAATGTGTTTTGTGGCTAATTATATTTTAGTATATGGGTTTTTAATAAAAAGTTTACCAAATTGGTTTTTAATTATTTTATCCTATTTAATAAATATTTTATTAGATTTTTCGTAGGCTTGCACACACTTGTGCATGTTAATTTGGGGTTTAGCCATGATTAGCATTATGGTGAGCCAACCATTTCCTTAAGCTAGTTTTAATATTGTTTAAGTGTTATGGGTTTTTAAGTGTGTTATAATTAAAAGGGTTTTTAAAAATGAAAAAGGATTTAAAAATGGTTAGATTTGTTGACTTTGAGAGAGAGAGAGGGCATGGGGCAATATGGCTTGCGCCATGCCCATTTAATGAAGATAGAGAGTGAGAATGGGAGGGGTCTTTGATTATTCTCTCATTTCTCCCTTTGTTCTCTCATTTCTCTCATTCTTACAAACACACACACACTTACCTACAGCGGCAGAGGAGTAGCAGCTAGTGGCAGCAGCAACAGCTTGCAGCAGCAGCACCATCAGCAACACCAACAACAGCACCATCAGCAACATCAGCATCAGCACTGGCAGCATCAGCAGCAGCTTCATTTCAGCCCCTGCATCACCAGCAGCTATAGCAGCTCAATTCTTCACCTTCACCTACTTTCTAGGATCCCATAGGGTATAATTCTTAAACCCAATTTCCTAGTTTGCTTAGCTTGTGTTAATTAGCTTCGGTTTGCCTTTAAAGTTAGTTTAGTGCTAAATTATGGTGATTTGTTGGAGATGTTGTCCAAGTGAAGATTGTGGTAGTTAACCCTACTTATTTAAGTGTTGTTAGGGTCACCTTAACTGAGTTTAACCCTGGATTTCACTAAAATACCAAAGGGTTTGATCTTTGTGCAAAATTGGTGTTTTTATGCGATATTTTGGCAATCTGTGATCTGCATTTGACCCGGACCTTTCAGGTTAATATTGAGAAAACTGCAGTATGCTCAATAGGTATAGACAACACCACAAGAACACGAGCCCTTAATTCCCTACCCAGGCCGCCAATTAAAGCAATCTGGCCGCAAGTTGCGGCCAGGAAGAGGACTTGGGTGTTGGGGTCTAGGCTAGGGTTGTCTGCAGTGTTATCTAATATTTTGGCATGTATAGTTTTGTGAGTTTTGACCTGTAGGAAAATATGGGACAATATATCGTATTTCATGTCCGTTTTGTTTGCGCGATACGCGCGATACGTGAGTGGGTTCTGCGATCGAGCGTGTCGCGGTAGTTTTAGACGCGTATATACACGTTTTAGCGTATCGTGCACACGCGCGTTTAGTTCGCGACGCGAGTTTCTCGTTTGGGTTCGATATCGCGTTTTGCGGAATATTTGGCTTATATATGATTTCCATATCTAAATTGCTGGTTTGCAGGCGGGGACTACGGACATTGCTACAGGGGGGAGCAGATGGTAGGATTCACCTAGCTTGGAGCGTAGGTGAGTAGATTTAACATCTATAGTGGAATCGCCAGCATGGCGTTATGCGTCTGGGCTAGTATTCTAATATTTGTTGCGTATTCTACGCCATTGTTAGAATTACGCCTTACCCTATTTATTAGATATAATGGTACTGTGACTAGCAGCCGTAGGACACTGCACATATTATTGACGGTTCATGTTGCACGAGCACGGATTGTATGCTACACACACCGTCAATAATTGCTATGTCACACACAACCCCTTATAGATACTATATTGCTTGTCACACAAGACATCTAGCTTGTCGGTATACCTATAGTGTATCATACCATTAGTGATAGGTACATATACACCTTGCAATACAGCTACAGGTATACCTTGCACATATTTTACTTATACGCAGGGGGGTATCCTACATATTCTACTTATACCCAGGGGGTATACGACATCTTTCACTTATAGGTAGACACCTATACTTAGATGTACCTTATTGATTTCGCATACATCTGGTTTCAGCTACATATTCTCATTTAAATGCTCGCATTTCAGATATATCGCATATATTTATGCCTGGATTTGCGCATTGTCTATTTGGATTTTACATGATGTTTTCTGGATTTGGGAACCGCGGGAGTTCATGAAATTATGCAAACATTGAACAACCCGGTTTCCTTGAAATGATATTTGCGCAGCCACCATGAGATTTATCGGTTCTGATTATATACTCCATACGAGGTGTGGTTGCCGTATGAGGGTACATGGTGGGGCCTGGTATGGTCCCCCTCGGCAAGATGATCGATGGACTTTGCCGATTGAGCCTGAAGGCGGGCGAGTACCTACCGGTGATAGTACCAATGACTCGGCAGGGATCATGGAGATACCGTTGGGAGTCATGCACGTATGCATACGTCGAAAGGCGAGGGTCAGAGCTTGGCACACGTGCTTTCGGGATAGCGTATGATACGTACCTATCAGGATGCTAGTCTTGGTGACGGTATCTGATAGATCCGGATTTCTGTGTCGATACTTGGCACATTGTTTTCATGATATTTCTTTCAACACCTTTGTATATATTACAGGGGATTTAGCCGTTGTTATATATACCTTTACACCAATATTAGTAGAATAGGACGCTAATATATGTGTATTGACCCCATCATATTTATCTCTGCATATATATATATTTAGGATGTTACAATTTCACTTGAGTTTGATTTGGGATATTAGGTGATTCATTGAGATTGGATACCATATAAGATTACTGATTTGTACATTCGGGATATAGGAGATTACTCGATATTGTACATTTGGGAGACGTGAGACTTATATGATTCGAGAGCCCAACGTGGGGGCTGATTTGAGGAATTGGGATTTGAGTGTCTTGATGGATTGTGATCCTACCACGATGACAGGATTCCGTGGGACGACATATTTCACTCCATACCTCATAACTTTTCACTTATGCACTGTTCCATGTATTAGGAGTACCTGTTAGTATACCCTTCATGATTGCTACATATTTACATTCTCATATCCCTATTGTATGGTTATTGCATACTACTGTCATGTTATTATTGCTTCACATATTGATTGTACCTGTTAGTGTACTTTCCATTATTCTGCATTCACATGACCTGTTATTACTGTAAATTGTATATCTTAGATTCATGCTGTACGTACATTCCTGCGATTACCTGCATATGTTATTTACTATTCACGAGTTGGCAACTCACCCCCGTTGTGCCACAGGTATTGCAGGGTGTTCCCCAGAGTAGTCGAGGCAGGCTATTCAGCTATTCATCTATCATCTTTTGCTACAGATACCGCATCGGGTTATAGTGTACAATTTTGCTTAGATGGGTTTTGGTGGTTATCTGTATTTCATATTGTACATTCGTTGTATCTTGTACTCTCCATCTACTATTATGTTGTTGACTTAGAGACTTGGTGAGGACGATATTGTGTATTATTTGTGCTTTGTTGTCTTATATACAACTTATTCTCTATTGTCTTTATTTTTTCGCTACGGCGTCGTATATTTGCGATGTGGATTGTTTTCCGCCTTTGGGCCAGTTTTAACAAAAGGGGTGTTGCTAAAATTTTAAATATAGAAATTGGGACTTTTAAAGAATTTGGGTTGTGATTTCAAATATTTCAAAACATTTATTATCTTTTCCGTATTTTCATGGTTTAGATTTTTGGGTTTTGGCTTTCTTTTACTGCGTTACGTCTTTAGGCGTTGCGTAGTATTAGGGCTGTCACGTGCCAATTTCGGGTCGTGACAAAGTTGGTATCAGAGCGCTAGGTTTTACCTTTCGGAGTGTAGGATGACCTTAGTATGATGGAGTAGGTAGCTTAAGCAGAGTAACGTAGGGTGTGTATGTCTGCAGCATACCCACGATGCGGTACTTCGCCTTGAGTGACCTAAGTACAAATTTGCTTGAAATTCTTTCCTTGATGATTCATATCCTCGCGATTCGATTTCCTTATTCTTATCGAATCTTATCCCTATTATAGCCTTGCCGCCGATGACTATGGGGACTCAGAGTGATGCAGCGAGGGCCGAGGTCAGAGTTGGCTCGGGTGAGACGAGTAATGACCAGGATGGCACTCTAGTTGCACAGGTGCAGACGGATCAGCCTTCGACATATAGTATCGATAGGCTCTTGGCAGAGATGCAGGACTTCCGCCAGACTATGAGTTCATTGGTTGATGTCGTTCGGGAGCTACGACAGGAGGTTGTCACCCCTGTTACTCAGTTGTCCTTTACGATCAGCATGCAGCAGTCCGTCACCTACATAGCACCAGTGGTTACAGCTCCAGTTGACGAGACGCATATTCTAGAGGCTCAGAGAGTTCCAGGACAGTGGAGGACTCGTACCGGTGTACTAGCTAACAGACAGAGGTTTGGTCATCGAGATAGATTTCATGGCCGTTGTGGGAGTAGCAGAGGCTTAGGACGAGGACAGTCGTTCAGCTCTCATTCCCAAGAGGGTCAGCAGTCAGCGCGTGGATGTTTTCGATGCGGAAGCCTTCAGCACTTCGTCAGGGATTGTTCTGTTGCACCTCGTCAGGATCGTACTCAGAGAGGCCTTGGATGTGGAAGGTTCGCTCAGAGGGATCAGTCTACCAGAGGAGTTCAACCAGTTGTGGGTAGAGGGCGGACACAGGAGTTTGCTTCTATTCATTGGGATGCGCAGGCGTCCAATGCAGAGTCTTCAGGTATCCTTAATTCGTATGTTCTTTGATGTACTCGTTTGCTTTTCGCACTTGTACCGTGGATGGGTAGATTAGTCATAGTTTATGTTAACTTCTGTCTGCGATTCTTTTGTTGCGCGACACGTATTTCAGTTGTGTGCCAATCGGATAGGAGATAGAGATTTGTTCGCCGTTCAGATCCTTCTAGAGATGTTGGATTTGACATTCTCCTGGGCGCGGACTGGTTAGCTACGTGCTAGGCGTCTGTGGACTATAATGAGGAAACAGTCAGGTTTGTTTTCCCCGGCAGGTCAGTTCTTGTTGTGCAGGTGGATAGTTGTGCCGCCTCTCACAGCTTGAATTCAGCCTTTTTCGCTAGTCGTCTACTGAGGAGATGTCGTAGATTCTTGGCGTTCATTCGTGATACCGTAGCCACAGAGGGTTGTTGGACCGGTGTTTTTTTCGTGCGAGAGTTTTTCCGATGTTGTTCCGGATGAGCCGGCGAAGCTTCGGAGCTAAAGAATCAGCCGCAGAGTTGTTTGTTGGGGAGTTTTGTGCGTCTGAGTGTTTCTCTTTTGGAAGCTCCTATTTCTGTTCGTCAAGGAGAAAGACGGCAGTTTATGGTTGTGTATCGACGGATCGTTAATTGAACCGGCTTATGGTGCGGATGAGTATCCTTTACCTCGCATTGACGATTTCTTCGATCAGCTCCAGAGTGCGAGACATTTTCTAAGTTTGTTTGGGATCGGGTCATCATTATTGCGGGTTCGGAGTGATGGCATTCCGAAGACTGCCTTGTGCGTGCTACGGGCTTTGTGTGTTTTGGTGAGTCATTGGATTCACTGATGCCCTAGCAGCATCCGTAGATGTGATGAACCAGATTTCTTCAGGCCGTTCCTCGACCAGTTATTGTTGTGTTATTTACGACATTCTGGTTTATTTAATGTGCCTTGAGGAACAGGAGCAGCACTTGAGGATTTGTTAGGCAGATACTGGGAGAGCACCAGCGGTTTGCTAGATTCTCGGAGTGTTTCTTCAGGCTTGTTTGTGTAGACTCCTAGGTCTTTTTGTCACGGGAGACGGTTTCGTATGGTTCTGAGGGAGATCGTGGCCGTACATCTTAGGTCCAGACTTGTGTACAGGACGGAGATCCGCAGATTTTTGGGCTTAGCAGGTTTTTACCGCCGTTTCGTGCAGGATTACTAGAGTAGTGCTGCACCGTCGATGGAATTGACCGGAAAGGAGGTTCCTTTCATTGGACTGAGGCATGTGTGCGGAGTTTTCAGCAGTTGAAGATTCTGTTAACAACTGCATCAATTCTTTCTTTGCTTTTGGTTCGGGCAACTTTGTTGTTTAACTGTAATGTTTCTTGAGTGGGCTCGAGTGTGTACTGAGGTGACACTATAGAGTTATCGCTTTTGCTTCCCTACATTTGGAGGAAGTACGAGAAGGATATTACACTCATGATCTAGAGATGGCCGCGGTGGTTTTGCGTTGGAGATATGGAGACACTACGTTCGAGAGTCGTGTCAGATTTTCACGGACCACCAGAGCTTAATGTACATCTTCCTGCAGCGGATTTTGATTGTTGTGATAGTCTTATGCAGATTTATAGTTCTTGTGCGATCATTAAGTACAGTTTAAGTTCGTCTCTACGGAGGGGACAGCTTGCTCATGTCCGCGCCCGACCACTTTCCTTAAATCGCTTTCGCGAGACACTGCCCACCGATGCTCGTTCGTCAGAGACACTTGAGCATACTCGACTGGGTAATGATTCGGAGTCCTTGATTTGTGACGCGGGTGTGCTAAGTAAAGGACGCGTTTGTGTACCTGATGTTATCGGGTAGAGACATGAAATCCTAGAGCAAGCACATCAGTCAACTCTCTGTATTCATTCAAGTTTCACCAACCTCGACATGACTTGTGAGATAGTTACTGGTGGACAGGGATGCAAAGAGAAGTTTCAGGTTTCGTTTCAGAGTGTTTGTCTTGTGGTGTGCTTTGGTTGAGCATCTGAGGCCGGCTGGAGAGTTGCAACCTTTAACCGTTCCGAAGTAGGAGTGGGAGCAGATCTCTACGAATTTCGTTATGGTTTCTACCCAGGGTTAGACACGGTGTGACTCCATTCGGATTCTTATCGTCCGATTATACTCAGTTTGTTCAGTTGTTCCTTGTTAAGTTGTGTGTGTAAGTTCACGTTAGCTCTTCCGGTTCTTTCGGGCTTGCGGAAATGGTGAAAAAACGATTTTTCGGTTCATGGTAACATGGACTATAAATTACGGATCTTTGCTAAACTACACAATAGCAACTAACTAGAGCTTTACCTACTCGGTCAGGGGGTTATACCTCAACTTGAACTCCTTCTCTTGGACTCCTTATGGTGGTCGGATGGTTCTCTCCTCGTCGCCTTCTGTTGCCGATGATGGATCCACCTAAGGGTCTCTACCTTGAGCTTCTTTCTCGAACTTGAGAAAACTAAAGTGTCCGGCTTGCAAGACCTTCAACCTTAGGATGAGTAGAGAGTGGCTTTGGTGTTTTATCTCCAAGGAAATGTTTCTCAACACATGAGATGAATTTTCCTTGAGCTAGAGGAAGAGGAAGAAGAAAGGATGAGAGAGAATCAATATGAGAGAATGATAATAGTTTTTACAACCATAACCAATATATGTGAATTAATCTAATTAACAATAATAATCAAAATGAAAAAGGTGATGGCTGGTTTGATAATACCATTATCATTTCACATTAAATGTTTTTGCAAAGATCAAAGAGCATCTTTGGAGTGAAATGATGATGGTCAATGTTTCAACCATGGTTAACAAGTCAACCTTAGTCAACAAGTCAAAAACCCTAACCATAACTCAATTTCATTTAATTAATATTATTAATTGATATTTCACATATTCATTAGGGTTTGGAAAAAGACAACTGTCAACTGTGCATACACACCCGTTCCAAAACCCTGATGAAAATCCTCTTCTTCTGCCTCTGTCAACTGTGCATACACACCCGCATTCGTGTTCCGAGGAGCACGAATACAATGAGATAAAACTAACCCCAAAGCATATAGTAGGATCTGGCTCAAACCAGAGACCGCTAGTAATGACTGTCCGGACACCAAACGTGCACAAGTGCGCGGATGTGAACGAACCCCGTCGCAAAACCATGCGACCTCTACTCTGTTTTGCCCAAAGGCGAATAACCCTTTGTGTGGGACTCTAAAGACTCGACACTACGCTGGCAGTGGGTTTAACCACAGACCGCAAGCGGTATTAGATGTACGTAACGGTCCCCAGGTAGATGCCGATGAGAAGACTAATGAGGTGAACCCATCTGAACTCCTACTGAGCCTGTATGTGACAATCTACGTACAGTCCGGTCTGTTCGTCTGAGAATATCGCATGGCGGGCCTAGGGGCGTTAAACGCCAGTCCCCTAATAGCGGTACAAGTCGTGTCGGAGTGTAGCCCAAAACACCCTGAGATAACTCTGGAAACATACCAGTATATCTCGCTTGCCCTGGCCAGGGACTTTGTGTAATGGCTCTCCCAGACACAGCGCGATATCAACCCCTAATACCGGGAGAGACGAATCTTGTCTAACCGTCACTGCCTCCAAGTGCTTCGGGACTTCACCCAACTACTACCTGTTTGCACGACTCCTTTGAGCCATGGTAGGGTAGTAATCAAAGTACAGTGGGAACACACTCGAGGCGAAGTGACAGTATCAAGTCAGCGGACTAAGCTGTACTCATGTCACCTGGGAACTGATGATTGACGATAGGTATAGTACCAACCAACAGTTCCCGACGAATCCTGTCCAGTGTACTCGTAACCTAACGAGCACCCGCATACTATCTCAAGTACAACATACTGACGGCTGTGGGATAGACCATCTCCCAAGCTGGGATGAGAAGCTTATACGCTTGTCTACTCTGGAGTATCGATGCCCTGTCTCGATAGTCCTACAACTAGGGACCTGCATAAGGATGTGCATGTGGATTACCCAGCCCCCACGAGTGTGACTGACATCACAACGCTGGTAATCAACCAAAGATCCTAAGGGCTCCACTAATGTTTATAGGTGATATACTAAAAGAAACACATGTACACATTAAAGTTGAAACAAACCAAGTAGCATACTACTATTTTGAGCAAGATTGTCTATACAAGGTGAATATCCCAAGCTTCCATTAAGTAATATACAAACTAGTATGATACAGTAATGGCCTCTAGGGCATATACTCTAACAATCTCCCACTTGCAATAAGGCCATGTACTGGCGTATCGAAGACATATCATCTCGATCAGCCGCTTGAACTGAGTCTGGGGTAAGGCTTTTGTGAATGGATCAGCAGTGTTATCTTCCGTATCAACTCTCCGAACCTCGATCTCCTGGCGACCCACGATCTCCCTGATCAGGTGATACCGCCTCAAGATGTGCCTGGACTTCTGATGGGACCTGGGTTCCTTCGCTAAAGATATAGCCCCGGTGTTGTTGCAATACAGAGGTATTGGATCAATAATGGACGGAACCACCTGAAGTTCTGTCAAGAACTTCCTTATCCAGACGGCTTCTTTTGCGACATCTGCAGCAGCGATATATTCTGCTTCCATCGTCGAGTCAGCAACGGTTTCCTATTTGGAACTCTTCCAACACACCACCCCTCCATTGAGGGTAAAGACATAACCCGACATGGACTTGGAATCATCCTTGTCACTCTAGAAGCTGGAGTCAGCAAAGGCCTCGATCTGGAGGTCTTTTCCGCCATACACCAAGAACATCTCCTTAGTCCTTCTAAGGTACTTGAGTATGTTCTTTACCGCTATCCAGTGCTTCTCCCCAGGGTTTGACTGATATCGGCTTATCACACTCAGTGCATAAGCCACATCTGGTCTGGTACACAACATCGCATACATTATAGAGCCTACCGCAGAAGCGTAGGGTATAATAGACATGCGATCCCTTTCCAAATCAGTCTTGGGAGACATCTCTTTGGAGAGGGTGATTCCGTGACAAGCCGGTAGATTACCGCGCTTGGAATCTTCCATACTGAATCTTTTCAGTATGGTGTCGATGTACCTGGACTGTGAAAGCCCTAATATCTTCTTGGATCTGTCATGATAGATCCGGATTCCCAGAATATAAGAGGCATCACCCAGGTCTTTCATGGAGAACCTGTGTGACAAGAACCCTTTAACAGATTGTAACATAGGAATATCATTTCCTATTAAGAGAATGTCATCCACGTATAAAACGAGGAATACAACAGTTCTTTCTACAAATCTACTATAGATGCATGGTTCATCTGGATTTTTGATAAAGCCAAATTCTTTGACCGTCTCATCAAAACAGATGTTCCAACTCCGCGATGCCTACTTTAGTCCATAGATGGACTTAAGCAACTTGCACACCTTTCCGCTGCTCCCACTCTGAATGAAACTCTCTGGCTGGTCCATATAGTCACACTCCTCTAAATTTCCATTCAGAAAAGCGGTCTTTACGTCCATCTGCCAAATCTCATAATCATGGAAGGCAGCAATGGCAAGAAGGATCCGAATGGATTTCAGCATAGCCACTGGAGAAAAGGTTTCATCATAGTCCAAACCAGGTATTTGACGAAAACCCTTTGCAACAAGTCTAGCTTTATAGGTCTCAACCTGTCTATCTACACCAATCTTCCTTTTGAAGATCCACTTGCATCCTACGGGTTTTACCCCATCTGGAGCAACGTCCAACGTCCATACTTTGTTGGTGTACATGGACTCCATTTCGGTCCGCATTGCATCCAGCCATTTTACCGAGTCAACGCTCTGAATGGCCTACTGGAAGCTAGTCGGTTTATCACTATCAATGATGCAATCCTCTCTATCCCCGTCTATGAGAAAACCGTAGTATCTCTCGGGCGGATGAGACTGCCTACTACTCCTGCGGAGAGGCGCAGGAATGTCCTGATCTTTCGAACCCTCTGGTTCTACTAAGCTTTCAGTAATAGCTCGTGGTTCTGGAATTTCGTCCAGTTCTATTGCACTCCCAATTATCTGATTTTCCAAAAACTCAGTTTCTAAGAAGTGGGCATGACGAGAAACAAAAACCTTTTGTTCCTTTTCGCAATAGAAGAAATATCCCTTGGAGTTCTTTGGATATCCCACAAACTTGCACTGTACTGAGCGTGCCTCGAGTTTGTCCGCATGCTGCTTTTTGACAAAATCTGGACATCCCCATGTCTTAATGTGCTTAAGATAAGGTTTCTTCCCACACCACATCTGATATGGTGTGTTAGGCATAGTCTTAGTTGGAACTTGGTTCAAAAGGTATGCAGCTGATTCTAGTGCATATCCCCAGAATGATCGCGGAAACTCAGCGTTACTCATCATGGAACGTACCATATCCAATAAGGTCCGGTTCCGTCTCTCCGATACACCGTTATGTTGCAGAGTGTATGGAGGAGTAAGCTGAGAGAGAATTCCATTCTCTTTTAAGTAATCTAGGAACTCGGCACTTAAGTATTCACCACCTCGATCATATCTCAGTGTCTTGATACTTTTGCCTGTTTGTTTTTCTACTTCATTCTTATATTCCTGGAATTTTTCAAAGGCTTCAGGTTTATGTTTCATTAAGAAGACATATCCGTACCTTGAAAAGTCATCCGTAAAAGTAATGAGTAAGAATAACCGCTTCGCGCATGTGTAGACATTGGACCGCACACGTCGCTGTGTACGAGTCCCAAAAGCTCGCTTGCTCTTACTCCGTGTCCAGTGAACGGAGTCTTTGTCATCTTTCCTTTGAGACAGGATTGACAAGTTGCATATGATTGATATTCGAACGGATCCAAATATCCTTCTGTATGTAACTTCGTCAACCTTCTCTCATTGATGTGACCCAGTCTACAATGCCATAAGAAAGCCTGATTTGTTTCCGGAGACTTTCTTTTGTATGTATTCTGGACATTGAAAATCTGTGGTTGGTTTAATACGTATATACCATTGCTTAATGTACCTGACCCAATCAAAACTTGATTAAGACGAATGTTCACAACATTTCTTACAAATGCAAATTCATAACCTTCTTCAGATAATAAAGATACAGAAATGATATTACAGGTTATTGGGTACAAAATAACAATCACGTAAAACCAAAACATGTCCGTCTGACATTCCCAAGTGATAGTCCCCCATGGACTCAACATCCATGCCAGCTACGTTTGCAACTCTGAGGGACATATCACCTACCTTCAAAACCCTACGCCTTCTCAGTGCCTGTAAAGAATTACAGATATGAGATCCTGATCCGGTATCCAATACCCAGGATGTAGAGTTTATTGATAGAAAGTTTTCAATAACATACACACCTGTAGCTGAAGCCGCAACTTGCTTCAGATCCTGGGTTCTGGCCTTCCAAGCCCTGCAATCCTTTTTCCAGTGTCCACTCTTGTGACAGTAAAAGCATTCTTCCTTTCCCACAAGTTTTCCCGCTAGCTTTGTTGCCTTTGCCTTTCCCTTAGTATCCACTTTACTAACACCGCCCCTTGGTTTGGTGGGGGTTTTCTTCTTCTTTCCCTTAGCTTTCGCCTTGGAGAGGAAGATCCTCCTATAAACAAAGTGGATGTTTCCCTACCTTTCTGTAGGGTGCCCTCTGCACTCCTCAGCATGTTGAGAAGTTCTGAAAGTTCAACTTCTTTTTCTTACAAGTTGAAGTTCAGGATAAACTGGGCGTAAGTGGAAGGAAGGGACTGGAGAATCAAGTCCGTGTAGAGCTCGTTCTCTAACGTGGTCCCAAGGTCCGCGAGCTCCTCAATGAAGCCAATCATCTTAAGCACGTGTTCCGCTACCGATGAACCGATGGCCAATCTCGCCGAAAACAGCTTTTTCGAGACTTCGTATCTGGCGATACGAGATTGCTCTCCATACAGTTCTTTTGTATGGAGAAATATGGATTCAAGGTCCATATTCTCGTGCCTCCTCTGGTGTTCATTGTCCATAGAGGCAACCACGAGGCACTTAGCCTTCGCGCAATCGATCTCCTAAGTCTTACGGATATCCTTATCCGCGACGCTGGAGGTGGGACCTGGGACAGGGGGAGCTTTGGTGGTAAGAAGATACCCCAACTTGTCATAAGTGATTGCCATTTTGACATTTCTGAGTCAATCTTTGTAGTTTGGCCCTGTAAGCATGTTTTTATCTAGTAGTAACTTAAGTCCAGTCATGATGTTTGGTCGCTGCAATTAGGAGAGAGAGAAGAAACACTTTAGCATGATGCTCTTGCAAGTTTAGAGTGGTTTTTAATTTGTCTAAACAGGATGGCTCCCACTGTCTCTTGAATCCCTCATCAAACCAAAAAGGAAGAATTAGTCAGGATCAATCTCACCGTACAATACTTGCTTAACCGTTCAGCCAGGCTAGTGTCGGTACTTCGAAGGAGGTTTTCCAACGCTTTCGCGAAGTTCCTTAATTAAATAACCTCTTTTCCCTGTAGACGTAGCGCCGCTAACACCTTTCTAGACACCTACTTGGTTTCTAGCATTGATCGTTAAGTGAGAAATTTCCCGAGGAGTAGCATATACTCACAGTAGGATCGGGATCCAAATATCATTGCGTGACAAAACTGAAGGAATCCTACCAGAATCATCACACTCCAAATGGTATGCAGCGCTAGCAAGTTTCAGCTCTTTTGAAACTCCCGATGTGGATTTTTGCCCCATGCTCTTATGACCTTGACTTTGGCCAACAAATCATAAGTCACATGTCAAGTTCTACCCGTCATTCTCCAGGTTAATTTGAACCCACCCGTACCTACCCTTGACTTTGGCCAACAAAGCAGTACGACTGTCCCAAACCAACACATCTATCTATGCTGCACATGAATACCCAATAGCTACCAATCACTATGCCTTGACTTTGGCCAACAAACATAGCTTGAATACTATTGACTATCCATGTGAAATGACGGAGGGCTACGAATAGTTTTGGCGAAACCGTGAACGTAGTGAACTTGATATAATCGATGGAACGAGATAGCTTTTAAAAGGTGTGGCTTAAGCTCCACGTTTAAAAGTTGTTTTCGAAAAGAAACCGAGTGGTTTTGAATGTGTTCCAACGACTTTTACTTTCGTTTATTCTTCTTGCATTAATTTTAATGTGTCCCATCATTTAATCCTGCCATTGCAGAAAACAACGAAAATATGACGTACGCTTATGCCATCCGCATTCGCCACGGGGTCCCGTCATCACCCTTTAGGTTACTTAACTAACGACATAGCGGGGGCTGGACTAGTGCGGATGCAAAACATAAGCAACGCCTAAATAGATATCTACATATAGGTATATACATTCGTCAGATGCAATGATAGCCATTCCAGATCACAGATGAATACATTAGATATAATAGGAACCCGCATTCCGTTCGAGCCTGTAACGAAAAGCGGATTACACGGTCGCGATGAATAGCCAATACCCCACCCTAGACGCCTACGGGTGCGGCAAACTACACGCCAAGTACCCGAAGCGAAGCAACCTCCCTCAACGACGTGAGTAGGCCACTCGGCATTTCGAGAAACCCGGTAGTTTGTGCACCCCACCTTGGGTCTATCCTAGGAGCTAAAACAGTAAAAAGAAATTATACAATGACGGCTACAACCCCATCCCGGTTGTGCGGCCATATAAATAATATTACATCAATTTACATATTCCATGAATTGAAAGATAAAGAAAACTCTCATCTCACAACCCCCCGGCTATTCATCCGCGACAATCCAATGAATTCATATACACAAACCATCAACATTACAGATCACAGATATGTATAACCCCCACTAATCGACGTATAGCGATTAGCAGACGTTCAATACAAATATAACATTACAGATACAACCCATTAGCCAAAGTCTACAGAAAATCAACCAAAATACGGATTTGTAACCACCCCAAAAAACAAACTTGTTCTCTGGAAATTCTGGGCAGAAACAAACCATCTCAAAAATCGCAAAACACCAACAGGAGAAAACTGTAGGAGAAATGATCCACGGCCGAGTCAACTCGGCCGCGGATTCGCGGTGGTAGCAAGCTCCTGCCGCGGATCCGCGGTGAGTTGGTCGACTCACTGGATCGTTTTTCTTGCATGTTCTTTAAAAAGCCTGATCCGATTTTTAATACATGATTTATTATTTTTTGAGCAGAAATAAAAATCGGCAGAAACTTGATATTTCTAACGTGTTTTGCGGTTTTTCGTCCGATCGAAATTCTAGATACTTTGCTAACATGCTAGGGTGTGTCTATCCTGGCTCTGATACCATTGTAAGTCCACATTAGCTCTCCCGGTTCTTTCGGGCTTGCAGAAATGGTGAAAAAATGATTTTTCGGGTCATGGTAACATGGACTATAAAATACGGATCTTTGCTAAACTACACACTAGCAACTAACTAGAGCATTACCTACTCGGTTAGAGGGTTATACCTCAACTTGAACTCCTTCTCTTGGACTCCTTGTGGTGGTCGGATGGTTCTCTCCTCGTCGCCTTCTCTTGCCGAAGATGGATCCACCTGAGGGTCTCTACCTTGAACTTCTTTCTCGAACTTGAGAAAACAAAAGTTTCTGGCTTGGTAGACCTTCAACCTTAGGATGAGTAGAGAGTGGCTTTGGTTTTTTATCTCCAAGGAAATGTTTCTCAACACATGAGATGAATTTTCCTTGAGCTAGAGGAAGAGGAAGAAGAAAGGATGAGAGAGAATCAATATGAGAGAATGATAATAGTTTTTACAACCATAACCAATATATGTGAATTAATCTAATTAACAATAATAATCAAAATGAAAAAGGTGATGGTTGGTTTGATAAGACCATTATGATTTCACATTAAATGTTTTTGCAAAGATCAAAAAGCATATTTGGAGTGAAATGATGATGGTCAAATGTTTCAACCATGGTCAACATGTCAACCTTGGTCAACAAGTCAACAACCCTAACAATAACTCAATTTCATTTAATTAATATTATTAATTGATATTTCACATATTCATTAGGGTTTGGAAAAAGGCAACTGTCAACTGTGCATACACACCCGTTTCAAAACCCTAATGAAAATCCTCTTCCTCTGCCTCAGTCAACTGTGCATACACACCCGCATTCGTGTTCCGAGGAGCACGAATACAATGAGATAAAACTAACCCCAAAGCATATAGTAGGATCTGGCTCAAACCAGAGCCCGCTAGTAATGACTTTCCGGACACCAAACGTGCACAAGTGCGCGGATGTGAACGAACCCCGTCGCAAAACCATGCGACCTCTACACTGTTTTGCCCAAAGGAGAATAACCCTCTGTGTGGGACTCTAAAGACTCGACACTACGCTGGCAGTGGGTTTAACCACAGACTGCAAGCGGCACTAGCTGTACGTAACGGTCCCCAGGTAGATGCCGATGAGAAGACTGATGAGGTGAACCCATCCGAACTCCTACTGAGCCTGTATGTGACAATCTCCGTACAGTCCGGTCTGTTCGTCTGAGAATATCGCATGGCGGGCCTAGGGGGCGGTAAACGTTAGTCCTCTAATAGCGGTACAATTCGTGTCGGAGTGTAGCCCAAAACACCCTGAGATAACTCTGGAAACCTACCAGTATATCTCGCTTGCCCTGGCCAGGGACTTTATGTAATGGCTCTCCCAGACACAGCGCGATATCAACCCCTAATACCGGGAGAGACGAATCCTGTCTAACCGTCACTGCCTCCAAGTGCTTCGGGACTTTACCCAACTACTACCTGTTTGCACGACTCCTTTGAGCCATGGTAGGGTAGTAATCAAAGTACAGTGGGAACACACTCGAGGCGAAGTGACAGTATCAAGTCAGCGGACTAAGCTGTACTCATGTCACCTGGGAACTGATGACTGACGATAGGTATAGTACCAACCAACAGTTACCGACGAGTCCTGTCCAGTGTACTCGTAACCTAACGAGCACCCGCATACTATCTCAAGTACGACGTGCTGACGGCTGTGGGACAGACCGTCTCCCAAGCTGTGATGAGAAGCGCATACGCTAGTCTACTCCGGAGTATCGATGCCCTGTCTCGATGGTCCTACTACCAGGGACCTGCATAAGGATGTGCTTGTGGATTACACAGTCCCCACGAGTGTGACTGCTATCACAATGCTGGTAATCAAGCAAAGATCCTAAGGGCTCCACTAATGTGTATAGGTGATATACTAAAAGAAACACATGTACACATTAAAGTAGAAACAAACCAAGTAGCATACTACTATTTTGAGCAAGATTGTCTATACAAGGTGAATATCCTAAGCTTCCATTAAGTAATATACAAACTAGTATGATACAGTAATGGCCTCTAGGGCATATACACTAACAGTGTGTTTGTGTTATTTGTTGTCAGCAGTTGGGGATCGTCACTCGCCATTGTTAGGGTTCTCCTTCGATAGTTGTTATCAGGAGACACTCCAATTGGCAACCTTTAGGTTTAAGGGATAAGTCGTGTCGATCACCAGTCTGTTGTTTTTCTGACTCTGCGTAAGTAGGATTTTGGACCCCAGCTATGTCTAGAGACTTCGGAGATGATCCAATTGATTCAGGTCAGGATGGAAATTGTCCATTGCGAACAGAGATCTTATGCCGATTGTGTTGTTCATAGACTTGAGTTCGCAGGGACAGATCATGTATTCCTGTGGATTTTTCCGATAGATGACGTGTTGAGTTTTGGGAAGCTTATCCCAGAATTTTGGTCCTTCTGAGATCCTATAAGTGGGTTAGTTTCGTTGCCTTTAATTTGACACTTCCGCCCAGATTATTGAGTTTTCACCCCGTATTCCTTATGATGATACTTTACAATTACCTTCTTGACCATTCTCACATGATTTAGAACCAGACCATGTAGCTTGAATGCGATCGTCTAGCTCACCAGCAGCCATTTGTGTTGATGGCTCGGCTGGTGGAGGAACGTCGGTCAAGGGTCTTTCCATCTATGAAGGGTTTTCTTGGACGTAGCCGTATAGTGAGGTAATCACTTGGGAGGCTACGAGCGAGATTTGAGAGTTGTAATCTTCTCTTTGAAGGTACGCGTAGCAGTATATTTTTAAATTCGGCGACGAATTTCTTTTAAGGGAGGAAGATTGTAACACCTTAGAATGTGTTTTGTGGCTAATTATATTTTAATATATGGGTTTTTAATAAAAAGTTTACCAAATTGGTTTTTAATTATTTTATCCTATTTAATGAATATTTTATTAGATTTTTTCTAGGCTTGCACACACTTGTGCATGTTAACTAGGGTGTTAATTTGGGGTTTAGCCATGATTAGCATCATGGTGAGCTAACCATTTCCTTAAGCTAGTTTTAATATTGTTTAAATGTTATGGGTTTTTAAGTGTGTTATAATTAAAACGGTTTTTAAAAATGAAAAAGGATTTAAAATGGTTTGATTTGTTGACTTTGAGAGAGAGAGAGGGCATGGGGCGATATGGCTTGTGCCATGCCCATTTAATGAAGAGAGAGAGTGAGAATGGGAGGGGTCTTTGATTATTCTCTCATTTCTCTCATTCTCACAAACACACACACACACTCACCTACAGCGGCAGAGGAGCAGCAGCAACAGCTTGCAGCAGCAACACCAACAGCAACACCATCAGCAACACCAACATCAGCACTGGCAGCATCAGCAGCAGCTTCATTTCAGCCCCTGCATCACCAGCAGCTGTAGCAGCTCAATTCTTCACCTTCACCTGCTTTCTAGGATCCCATAGGGTATAATTCTTAAACCCAATTTCCTAGTTTGCTTAGCTTGTGTTAATTAGCTTCGGTTTGCCTTTAAAGTTAGTTTAGTCCTAAATTATGGTGATTTGTGTGAGATGTTGTCCAAGTGATGATTGTGTTAGTTAACCCTACTTATTTAAGTTTTGTTAGGGTCACCTTAACTGAGTTTAACCCTCGATTTCACTAAAATACCACAGGGTTTGATCTTTGTGCAAAATTGGTGTTTTTATGCGATATTTTGGCAATCTATGATCTGCTTTTGACCCGGACCTTTCAGGTTAAAATTGAGAAAACTGCAGTATGCTCACTAGGTATAGACAACACCACAAGAACACGAGCCCCTAATTCCCTACCCAGGACGCCAATTAAAGCAATCTGGCCGCAAATTGCGGCCAGAAAGAGGAGTTGGGTGTTGGGGTCTTGGCTAGGGTTGTCTGCAGTGTTATCTAGTATTTTGGCATCTGTAGTTTTGTGAGTTTTGACCTGTAAGAAAATCTGGGACAATATATCGTATTTCATGACTGTTTTGTTTGCGCGATACGCGCGATAAGTGAGTGGGTTCTGCGATCCAGCGTGTTGCAGCGTATCGCGGTAGTTTTAGACGCGTATATACACGTTTTAGCGTATTGTGCACACGCGCGTTTAGTTCGCGACGCGAGTTTCTCGTTAGGGTTCGATATCATGTTTTGCGGAATATTTGGCTTATATATGATTTCCATGTATAAATTGCAGGTTTGCAGGCGGGGACTACGGACACTGCTACAGGGGGAGAAGATGGTAGGATTCACCTGGCTTGGAGCGTAGGTGAGTAGATTTAACATCTACAAGGGAATCGCCCGCATGGCGTTATGCGTCTGGGCAATGATTCTAATATTTGTTGCGTATTCTACGTCATTTTAGAATTGCGCCTTACCCTATTTATTAGATATAATGGTACTTTGCACATATTATTGACGGTTCATGTTGCACGAGCACGGATTGTATGCTACAGAAACCGTCAATAATTGCCATGTCACACACAACCCCTTATAGATACTATATTGCTTGTCACACATGACATCTAGCTTGTCGGTATACCTATAGTGTATCATACCATTAGTGATAAGTACATATATACCTTGCAATACAGCTACAGGTATACCTTGCACATATTTTACTTATACCCAGGGGGTATCCTACATATTCTACTTATACCCAGGGGGGTATACGACATCTTTTACTTATAGGTAGACACCTATACTTAGCTGTACCTTATTGATTTCTCATACATCTGGTTTCAGCTACATATTCTCATTTATATGCTGCATTTCATATATATCGCATATATTTATTCCTGGATTTGCGCATTGTCTATTTGGATTTTACATGATGTTTTCTGGATTTGGGAACCGCGGGAGTTCATGAAATTATGCATACATTGAACAACCCGGTTTCCTTGATATGATATTTGTGCATCCACCTTGAGATTTATCGTTTCTGATTATATACTCCATACGAGTTGTGGTTGCCGTATGAGGGTACATGGTGGGGCCTGGTATGGTTCCCCTCGGCAAGATGATCGATGGACTTTGCCGATTGAGCCTGGAGGCGGGCGAGTACCTACCGGTGATAGTACCAAAAACTCGATGGGGATCATGGAGATACTGTTGGGAGTCATGCACGTATGCATACGTCGAAAGGCGAGGGTCAGAGCTAGGAACTCGTGCTTTCGGAATAGCGTATGATACGTACCTATCAGGATGCTAGTCTTCGTGACGGTATCTGATAGATCCGGATTTCTGTGTCGATGCTTGACACATTGTTTTCATGATATTTCTTTCAACACCTTTGTATATATAACAGGGGATTTAGCCGTTGTTATATATACCCTTACACCAATATTAGTGGAATGGGACGCTAATATATGTGTATTGACCCCATCATATTTATCTCTGCATATATATATATATATATATATATATATATATATATATATAGGATGTTAGAATTTCACTTGAGTTTGATTTAGGATATAAGGTGATTCATTGAGATTGGATACCATATGAGATTACTGATTTGTACATTCGGGATATAGGAGATTACTCGATATTGTACATTTGGGAGACGTGAGACTTATATGATTCGAGAGCCCAATGTGGGGGCTGATTTGAGGAATTGGGATTTGAGTGTCTTGATGGATTGTGATCCTACCGCGATGACAGGATTCCGTAGGATGACATATTTCACTCCATACCTCATAACTTTTCACTTATGCACTGTTCTATGTATTAGGAGTACCTGTTAGTGTACCCTTCATGATTGCTGCATATTTATATTCTCATATCCCTATTGCATGGTTATTGCATACTACTGTGATGTTATTATTGCTTCACATATTGATTGTACCTGTTAGTGTACTTTCCATTATTCTGCATTCACATGACCTGTTATTACTGTAAATTGTATATCTTAGATTCATGCTGTACGTACATTCCTGCGATTACCTGCATATGTTATTTACTATTCACGAGTTGGCAACTCACCCCCATTGTGCCACAGGTATTGCAGAGTGTTCCACAGAGTAGTCGAGGCAATCTATTCATCTATCATCTTTTGCTACAGATACCGCATCGGCTCACAGTGTACTATTTTGCTTAGGTGGGTTTTGGTGGTTATCTGTATTTCATATTGTACATTCGTTGTATCTTGTACTCTCCATCTACTATTATGTTGTTGACTTAGAGACTTGGTGAGGACGATATTGTGCATTATTTGTGCTTTGTTGTCTTATATACAGTTTATTCTCTATTGTCTTTATTTCTTCGCTACGGCGTCGTATATTTGCGATGTGGATTGTTTTCCGCCTTTAGGCCAGTTTTTACAAAAGGGGTGTTGCTAAAATTTTAAATATAGAAAGTGAGACTTTTAAAGAATTTGGGTTGTGATTTCAAATGTTTCAAAACTTTTATTATCTTTTCCGTATTTTCATTGTTTAGATTTCTGGGTTTTGGCTTTCTTTTACTGCGTTACGTCTTTAGGCGTTGCGTAGTAATAGGGCCGTCACGTGCCAATTTCGGGTCGTGACAAAAACCGAAAAGCACCTAATACAATTATTAAACTAGATTAGGAAAAATGGTTAGTTCACCATTTTGCTAATCAAGGTTAGACCCCAAATTAACACCCTAGTTAACATGCACAAGTGTGTGCAAGCCTAGGAAAAATCTAATAAAATATTCATTAAATAGGATAAAATAATTGGAAATCAATTTGGTAAACTTTTTATTAAAAACCCATATATTAAAATATAGTTAGCCACAAAAAACATTCTATGGTGTTACAGTACCATACCAGGTCCACCATGTACCCGCAATCGGCCTCATCCGCCTCCTCGAATCGGGTTTCACATGTCGCTCTAAGCACCGAGAAAATACATGGTGGACGCACTGGAATATCAAATCATGGGTAACCGGGGTTTTAAAACAATTATATAATCTCTTTTGAAATATCCACGGTTCCCAAATCTAGAAATATCATTGAAACAATATATCTCAATGCGTATAATCAAAAGCATGATGTATGCGACATGTAAAAGAAATGTAAGCATATCAGTATATCATGCAATATGGAATAGTAATATGCACATATTGAAGGAAAACCGCTCTTTTAAAACGAATCAGTTTTAAGGAGTATCTTGCGGTTCCCAAATCTCTAATCAAGCCAGAATCATCTATGTATGTGCAAATATTTATGTATATAAATATGGGTGTACAATGGGTATGTACACAAGTATGACATGCAAGAGATCATATCATGAATGCAACAGTACTACAGTGTAGTGACATGGCAATTATCGATGATGAAGAGTGTAAGCCGGCAAGCAGGTGTACGTGGAACATATGCATCATCGATAATGGTGCTGGTGTCCTAACAGCATGAGTTTAATAATGGTATATGAAATCACAATAAAAGTATGCGATGCGTAGCGAACATCAATAATGTGCGGGAGCTTAATGATAAACACAATGATAACTAATCTGCATTTAATATAAATATAAGTCATACAGTAGCGTCTTTTGAAATAACACGAATCGCGGTGTTTTGGAAATAAGGGCTACGGTGTTTTTAAGAAATGATGCGTCCTTTGAAATATCAGTAGAATCCTTGGCCTGTCTTTTAAAATACCCACGATTCGTTAGTTTTGAAATAGGTACGAATCGAATCTAGTCTAACAACTACACTAAACTATAGGGCTTAGCTAACAGGCTAAACGAAAGGTAAGGAAGCCGCCTAACATCTGAGTCGATACATATATATGTATATATTAGTCGGTGATCCCGCCTCAATAGTATCACATATGATACAATATCTATAATATGACATCCTCAAGTTAATAGTGCGGATCTATCATCAATATATAGCTCGTACGTAAATCTGTCGTACGGCATCCCAAATCTGGGTACGGGTCAATATCACATTCATCACTTTATTCATCTGGTATCCTCTTTATCAAAGATTATAATCCGGGGTACTGATCTACGTCTAGTACAATACGATACCCTCTATATAAGTATAAATGCGTGTGTGAAACACACGTCTACAGGCCCGCTAAAATCACCTGTCATCTCCCAAATACGAATCACATCATATCACCGATCTCATGGCACTATGCCCAATATCATCGACTCATCTCCAAATATCATCCACTATCTTCATCATGTAGGTATATGTGTAGCAATAAGCATGTGTGTGCGTGTGAGTGTATACATATTCTAGGGTTCGCAACTAGGAACTATACTAGTTTACTTCTATGCCCCAATCTAACTTTGTACACCTAATCTCATCTCAAATATCTACGACACACTATAAGCTAGCATAAATAGTACATATATACTATACTAAACATCGAACTGCGGGGGTGCTATACGCCATCCACCCGACTTCCTCCGTAGATATAATCTACTCACCTTGCATCCTGCGTGTCGGTGTCGATGTCGCCTTCATCTTCTTCATCGTATGAAGCCCTCGAGAAGGTACCTACAAGATAACACAATCGAAAATAAACCTTAATATCACATCGAGAAAACCAAACGACGCGCTATGGCCTATAGGTTAGAACCTATGGACTACGCTTTCAAAACCATCAAACAATTCTCGATATCTTCGTATAAACGCCAAGTAATCGAGGTAAAACGCAATTATACAAATCCAGAATTTAAAATACGCAAAACGAAAACATGAATTAAAACAGCAACTCAGGAAAAAGGATCCAGATTCTACCCTAGTTCAAATTGGACAATTTTGCATATGCCAGGGGCCTATTTATAGATGAGGGGACCACAGAACCAATACGAGGCAATTCCACCCAGGTCTGGCCGCAAATTGCGGCCAGAGGGATTCAATTTGCGGCCGTAATTGGGAGTTAGGGGCTAGGGTTTTGTTGGTAGCTTCCTAGGTGCCTGCATGTATCACTGTCCATGCGAAATAATTTTCAGAGTCTCGGGGTAATAGCAGATTCCATTTAACCTTCACAGAATCACAGTTTTTCCGATATCGGCTTTTCTAAATCCGTATTCCGGGGTTCTGGTCTCTGGTTTGGGTCTCCAATCAATCACCACAGGGGTTGTATAGCCTCTAGTAACCCTAATTTCATCTTTGATTTCAACTAAAACCCTAATCTTCAACTCAAGTTTTCAAACTCCCCAAAACCACACAATATCGGTTACAACTTTAACATGGATGCCAAAGGAAAGGAAATTCTATACTAATGATGGAAAAATTACCTCATGTTGCGCTCAAGAATCCTTTACAGCTCCAAAACTCAAACTTTCTTGGTCCTAAGGGTTGCTCGAGAGCTTGTGAACAATTTTTGTGATGTGGGGATGATGTTTTTGTGAGTTTTTAGTTATGAAGTGGGGGTTTGAAGTTGAGAGGAAGGGGGTGCTGCCATGGTGAGGAGAGGGGCTGAAATGATGAATGGGACACAAAGGCTAAGGTCAAGTTGACCCCTCACCCTCTTTCCTATCTTCTCTCTCTTGCCCATACCTCCTTATTCTAATCCTTTTCTTTTCTTTTTTTGTTTTCTTTTCTCTTTTCTTTTAAAAACAACAACCATGCTAAAATTGAAGAGAAGGAAATGAAACAAATGTAACACAAGTGTAAAAATGATATGTGCATGTCATGTGCACAAAACACGTTTAGTGCCCGATTAGCGATATCTAATCGCGATTAGCACAAAATTAGTGTCAAATAAATCATAAACTTTCATATTTTACCTGAATATCATAAAGCACCCTCTTTTTAGTAGTTTCTATAATTTTCTAAATTTTTCCCAATTTATCGGTATTTAATTATACCGAAATATTAAAATATTCATTAAAAATAATATTAAATTATAAAAATTCCCCAAAAATAATATTGTTTTTTTCTGAAATGTTACAGACCTTACCTCGAGCTTGTCCGGATTCTTCCTTTCAACATAGGCCAGACAACCCCATATCTTAACTCGTTTAAGACATGGTCTCTTCCTATTCCATATCTTATATGGAGTGGTAGGCACTGATTTGGTTGGAACCCCAATCAATAGGTATGCAGCTTCTCAAGTGCATAACTCCAAAAGGAAATAGATAACTCAGCAGTACTAATCATAGAGCGCACCATATCTCATAGAGTGAGATACCTCCGCCCCGATTCACCGTTGTGTTGTGGTGTACTGGAAGGAGTAAGCTGAGAGAGAATCTCATTCTCCTTTTAGAAAATCCAGGAACTCCATGCCCAAGTATTCTCCGCCTCGATCACATCGAAGGACTTTAATACTTCTTACCCGTTTAGTTCTTATCTTCAAGCTTATATTCCTTAAATTTCTCAAAAGTTTCAGACTCGTGTTTCAGCAGGAACATATGTCTGAATCTTGAGAGATGATCGGTGAATATAATGAAGTACGAAGAACCATGCCTGGCATTTGTAGACATAGGACCGTATACATCATCATGTATGCGTCCCAAGCGTTCAATAACCCTTTCTCTGTTTCCAGTAAACGGAGTATTGGTCATTTTACCTTTGAGACTAGACTGACAAGTATCATAAGATGAAAATTCAAACAGATTCTCATATTCATCCTTATGTAACTTAGCTGGCCGTGTCGCATTGATATGACCTAGTCTACAATGCTATAAGAAGGATTCGTTCATTTCTGAACTACTCCTCTTGTGTGTGTTCTAGATACTTTGAACAGTGGTTGGGTTTAGAACATATATGCCATTTCATAACGTGCCTGATCCAATCAACTCTTGATTAAGGAAAATCTTCACAACATTATCCTGCAATACAAAATTATATACTTCTTTAACTTAATAAAGGAACTGATGTAATGTCGTATATCAGGTTCGGTATCTAATGACATTTATTCAGAATCAATTTATTTACTTTTGGGTAACACAAGGTGATATTTTCCAACTGACTTGGCTGCAACAATTGCACCATTCTCTAACAATAAGAGACATATCACCCAATCCCAGTTCTCTTCCTTTCTGTAGCCCATGTAACAGATTACATATGTGGGATCCTAATCCGGTATCTCATACCTAGGACGTAGAGGATACTGAGAAACTGTTCTTGGTAATGAACACACCTGAAGAATGTGCATCGATATGCTCATTCCTCGATTGGGCCGCACGGAATCCGGATATTCCCCTATTTCCTGCTCGGACTTATAACAATTATAAGATTGAGTGGAACCAATGTTCCCCAGCTCAGTATAAAATGCAGGTTCGGTGAATGCATCCATATTATTATCTTGATTAAGGCATAACATGGTCGCTACCAGGAGAGAGAGAGAAGAAAACACTCTGCGTGCGCTCATTCAAGATCAGATTGGTTATTATTTTATCTAATTAGGATGGCTCCCACCGTTATTATCAAATCTTCCTTCAAACACTAAAAGGTAAGACCAGCAGGGATTAATTACACCTTACAAGTTCGCCAATCTTTCGGTCAGGCCAGTGTCGGTACTTTGAGGGAGGTTCCCGTCCTTTCGCACAGACTTAATTAAAATAAACCTCATTTTCCCAGGGGCGTTACCCCGTTAACACCTTTCTAGACATTTACTTAATCGGCTAATTGTAATGTGTAAAACTCTCCCAGGAGTAACTCTTACTTGCTGTGGGTATCAGAATCCAACTATCTCATAGAAGGTATGCAATCTCATTGCAAATTTCAACACTTGAAATTCTCGATAATATTTTGCCCCAAGCGATCTATGACCTTAACAAGGTCAACAAACCATAGACCGCAAGTCAAGTTCAGCCCGTCATTTCCTGATTGAATTAAACCCACCCGTACGACCCTTGACAAGGTCAACAAGGTCGCACAACTACCCTAATCCAATCGCATCATATGCTAGCAGATAAGCACTAATCAGCTACCGCACACTACGCCTTGATAAGGTCAACAAACGCAGCATGATAAATACTACTTATCTAAAAAGACGGAGGGCTACGACAGGTTTTTAAGAAAAACCTTTTGCTTAATGAACTTGATATCGTTGTAGAATCGAGTGATTTTAAAAGGAGCGTTTTTGAGGTTTTTACTAGTCTTGCTAAAGAGGTCATTCCCGGTGAAGGGATCTCGGCTCTTTCCTTATCGAATAAGGTGCTGGATATTTCACAAATACCACTATGCAAAACATGAACTAAAAAAGTAATCAAAAGACAAACCGAGTGGGTTGTAGCATCTTCCAGTTTCGCTAAAGTGGTCACTCCCGGTGAAGGGATCTCGGCTCTTTCCTTATCGAATAAGGTGCTGGATATTCTACAAGAAATACCGCTATGCAAAGCAAGAACTAGAGCTACCAGTTTTTAAAACAAGTTTCTACAACAACTTTAGGTTTCATTTATTTCATTAATCTCATTAATGAAGTCCTATCATTTATGCTTCCTAAGCATCACAGAAAAAACGAAAGAAGCAATATTTATTATATATCATATATATAATATAAGCATTCTTCTCAACATATCAAGTGATTACATCACAGAATATCAGCAGCAGAAGAACACATATGAAATATTGGATATACTAGGAATTCCGTGCTTTAAATTAATCCAGTAAAAAACACGGATTCCACGGTCGCGATGAATAGCCATACCCACATCTCTAGACCCCTACGAGAGCATTAAGCAACCCTCCCAATTCTAGAGTTAGGAGACCCGGTCTCGACTCCTCGAGATGGTCTCCCACAGGACTCTAGAACCTGGTTACTTGTGCTCTCCTCCTTGGGTCTATCCTAATGCGGAAAAGTAAATAATATACATCAATGGTGACATCATCCTCAACCCGTAAGTGCCCCAATAAAAGAATATTACATATAAGAATTTACATGAAGGAAAATGGAAAACTCTCATCTCACATAAAAAAAACCCCGGCAATTCAAATCATGACGATCCAATATAACATATCACAGCAACACATACCATCACATGCCATCAACGTAAGTAAATATGCGTATCACAATTGTCGTTGACATATAGCAACGAAACCGGTGATACACCACATATTACACTTACAGTCGCTGTTAGTGATATGTATGCCCTAGAGGCCATTACTGTACATACGATGTATATTGTAGTGGATGCTTGGACATATATAGGGTGGACTTTCTTGCTCGACAAGATAGTATGCTATATGGTTGCTCCTTATCTTAACATGTACTCTGATTGTCTCTATGTTACATGTTGATAAAGCCCTTAAGATAAGTACTTGACTACCAGGACTATGATGCAGATCATACTAGTGGGCACAGTGTGGTTGCTAAGTACATTCTTTAAATATTCCTAGTCGTGGGAGTACCGAGACAGGGCATCGATACTCTAGAGTAGACTAGCATATGTGCTTCTTGACCCATATGACGGGCGATGGATGATCCCATATCCATTGGTGTTTGACATCAGAGAAGGTATACGGGTGCTCAGTGGAGACTGGGCACACTGGACGGACTCGCCGAGAACTCCGAGATGGTATTATACCTCACGTCAGATGGCAGTTCTCTAGTGACACTGGTACAGGTTAGTCTGTAGACCCGAGATCGTCATAGAGTCTTGTGTGATTCCTACTGTGCTTTGATTTCCATCATACCATGTCCAAGAGGGCGTGCAAAATGGTGGCTTTTGGGTACAGTCCCGAATCACATGGAGGCAACGAGCGATAGGAGGGGTTTCGCCTCTCCCGGTATAGGGAATTGATGTTACGCTGTGTTCGATTGGCTATAACTGGAAATCCCTGGCTAGGGTTGCTGAGATTTACTGGTAAGTGTTATCAGTAGTTTCTCGAACTATTATGGACCTCATATCGACACGACTTATCAAGCTACTGGAGTCTGACGTTTACCACCCCTAGGCGAGATATGCGACATATCAGACGAAGAGACCGGACTGTACGGTAGTGTTACTGGTTGGATTCACAGGAGAATGTACAGGCTTGCTTGTTGAACTTCTGATTGCTCAATACCTGGGTGGCTGTTACGTTTAGCTGACCGCTTGCAGCTTGTTGGTGTTTAATATGATCATCATCTACTGCCGGCGTATTGACAATTCTTTAGAATTCTACACAGAGGTTTCTTGCTCAGAAAAAACGGAGTAGGGGCACATATTTGATATGTGCGGGACCGAGAATAATACGTTTATGCGATACCGTATTAGATTCTCGCGATATGAGATATCGGTCGGGTATATGTGATATAGCTGGGTCATCGGATCAAGTGTTGATTCGATGAACTGATACAGATTATATTAGTCGGTTATTTATGAAATAGCCGGATTATCGGATCAAGTGTTGATTCGATAATTTAATGTATAATTATATATTTGATATATTATATTACATTAACTAATATAAGCTCACTTAAAGATTCTTTTTCTCACTTGGATAATATATTGATATATATGTGATATATGTTAATTGTATTATTTTATTTAGTTACAAAATATATTATATATGTGATATATAATATTCTAGCAAGTTAGGGTTACAAATGCAACATGTTTTGTGGAGTTTAAACATTATTAGGGTTTGGACTAGGGTTAAGCTTGGCTGAAGCTTTCATGAAGCTTCTTGAAGCTTTGACTTTGACCTTTGATATTTTGTGTAGATATTTCTTAACCCAACCCAAACCCTTTACCCTAGTTGATTCTCTACAAGGGTTAAGCCTTCATTCTTAACCCATGGTTGATTTGTAACCATAACAATTTTTTTTGATTATTCATCACAAAAAGATTGCTTCATCTTCTTCTGCTTTCTTTTTGATGAAAAGCTTCGCTAGCTTTTTCATAAGTGATGATAATAAGTGAGAATGTGAAAACAAAAGAGAGCTAAATTCCTACTTCATCATCCTCATTAATTCTAGCCACTTAGATTTGGGTGTTTGCTTTGCTAATACTTGATTAGTGAAGTATGAGCTTGGGTTTGAGATTCTTCAAGGTAGATCATTTTAGTTGTTGAAGATTGGAAGCGAGCTTGCATCTTTCTCTTCATGGAGCCTCTCTAGAGTCCGGGTACATGATGATCGCGGCGAAGGGACCTTAACACGGAGCTTATGAAGGGAAGGAACGGACTACAAAGCTTGTAATCCCTAACTCTTAGATGTAAAGTTGTTTACATGCTTGTTAACCCTATGTCTCTAGTTAAGATCTTGGTTAGGGTTTGTTTAGCACCCCAAAAATTTGAAAGTAGCATGATTCATGCTTGCCAAAACCTTGCTAAGGTGCTAAGATATCCCTACAGTGGTATCAGAGCAAAGTTAGAGCATTAGGCGATGTGTAGAAGAAGTTAATAGTCCGATCGAACCCCGAAATATGATTTTGGACCCCCTCTCTGGAAATTTTTAAAAAATATGGTTTTTTTTCTTATTAAAAATACTCAGAAAAATAAGCAGGTGACTCTATGGATATCTGTTAAGTACGACTCCCTAAATCCATCAAGCCACTGCGGAACCGCTGCCAAACCAAGCTATTGACGGCGGTTCCGCGGCAGAACATGAGGATTGAGGGATCGTACTTCAAGAGGTGATCCATAGGTATTAAATTATGCTTCTGGGAATTTTTAATATTACTCAAGTGTTGAGTTTTCTGGAGATCATAAGAATTCGATGATTCGATCGGAAATTTTAACATCGTTTAGTTTTTTGGGTAATTTAGAACGTGTTAAAAGGTTCGAACGGATATCAATAACTCATTTTTCCCATGACGGAAAACTTTCAAGTGTTGGATTTTTCCTCAGTTTAAAACTTTCGGGAAATCATGCAAGCGGATCCATGGACCCTCTAGAAGAACGTAACCTTAACTCGATTATGTGACCGTCAAAACCGCCACTGAACCATATGGTTTGTGGTAGTTTAGCGTTGCCACATGTGAGGCGTTGGTTTGACCCTTCTACGGCTGGTTCATAGCGGCTGTGACATGTTCAGGGACTTTTTGAACTCCGCTCAAGTGTTGAGCTATTTGGGAAATCTTGGGTGTTTGTTTATTCGATTGGAAATTTTAAAATTGTCTATTTATCTAGAATGTGATAAAATATTTGGAATCCACAAGTAGTTATGAGATAACTAATTTGAATGTTATAAATCTAGCAGTTTTTAGTCTCATTTGATCGGTTGCCACGGGATTTTGATGTGATCAAAAGTCCGTCGCTATCACGTAGTGTACGCGAATACCCGCCGAGTAAACTTAATAGATAGCCACGACCCATAGCCCCGATCAAGTGACTGTAGGAGAACCCCATCGCCAAAAGTATCCGTTCGGGTGCTCGCAGAATGTCAACGTGGAAAAATAACCGGTGTCCATCAATGCACCAAAATCCCAGTAAAACCCAGGCGCCGTCACCCTCATCGGCCCTCAAATCCTGTAAATCTCTGAGAATCGTGAGTGCCCAACATCGGCACTCGAAAATATCATGAAATAATCGGGTCGAGCAACGACACGCAAATTCTCATATGTCGGGCTCCGTCTGCGGAATCGGCCCTCAGCCCCGGCAGTATGGGTCATCCCGTATCCATCTATCGACTCTGGTCAGTATCCTCCGGATAACCGCCAGGTCCAACCAATCACCGGTAGGTACTAGCCACCCTGCCAGGCTCATCGTCTACTCTACGAAAAACATTTCTCGCCCCGGGGAACCATACCGGGTCTTCCACGAGCCCGCAAACGGATCATCCAACTCCTCGAATCGGGTTTCAAGCACACGTCTCAGAACCGAGAAAACGCGTGGTGGACGCACCAAAATATCATATCAAGAGGAACCGGGTTTTTAAAACAATGCAAGCTTTCTTGAAAATTACCACGGTTCTCAAATCCCGAAATCACATGAAATCCAAACCAATGCGTAAATCCATGCGATATGATATATGTATCATAAGTCGTACTATGAGTGAAAGGGATAAACCGCTCTTTAAAATAGATTCAGCTATTCAAAAGGTATCATGCGGTCCCCAGTTTTTACCAAAAATCAACATATCTAGGTAGGTACAATTGTATATGCATGAGTATAGATATGCAAATGAGTATGTGCACAAGTAATATAATCTTGTCAAATCATATATGAGGTGAGCTACAATATATTATTCATGGCAATTCTCTAGTGTGAGTGTCATGGCAATTACTAACGGTGTGTGTGTACATGCAGATTAGTGCTCGTGCAACATCAATTGTTAGTAACAATGCGGTGTTTTATTAATTCTAAGTTCATATACATATATATATATAGAAGGAAATAAAGTTTGCAACCAAGGTATATGAATGCAAATATGCAGCTACTATAGCCTATCAAACCCTGACGCATAACGCCATACGGGCGATTTCTCCGTAGATGTTAAATCTACTCACCGTAGTCTCGTGCTAAGTGTTGCCGACGACTTGTTTCCCTTCTTCGCGGCATCCGTCGCACTCGCCTGCGAACCTAGAATTTCACAAAATAATACAGATAAGCTAACATCTACAAAAAACACGACATTAAAGCCAAACGAGAAACCCGCGTCGTGAACCAAACGCGTGTGTGTCCGATACGCTAAAACGTGTGATTACGCGCCTGAAGCTACCCCGACACGTCGCGATACGCAGAAAATCACCAAACCCACACATGTATCACAGGTGTCGCGAAAGTTTAAAGTATAGGAAATATGGTAAATGGTTCCAGATTTTCCTACAGATGGAATTTTACAAAGTTGCATATACCATAAGTCTTAAAATTGTAGCAGACACACACACAACAAACCCTAACACTCAGGTCCCCCATCTGGCCACAATTTGCGGCCAGAATGATTATTCCTGTGGCCAACCCAGGGAGTTGTGCTCCCGTGCATTGTCTGTGTCCTGTAAACCTAGTGTGCATGCTTTAGTAAATACAATTTTTGCCTGAAGCAAACGGGTTACAAGCAGATCACAACAGAGCCCAATACTTAGTTAGAAAGCTATATTAACACTAAACTAAAACATTATGGTGTTTTAGTGAAAACCTGAAACAAAACCTAAGTTAAAACAACAATAACCACACTTAATTTAGTTAAAAAAACAATAAAAATGCTAATTTACCATAAACTTCACTAATTACCCTTCATTAGCACTAAAAATGCACAAAATACGATTTTTAGGAAACAAAACTACAAGTTATGAACTAAGGTGATATGGGTGAGTTTAATACCTCCAAAAGATCCTAGGGAACCCTAACTTACAGCCCATGCCTTCAAAGGCACTGATTTGCCACCAAAATACACAAAAGAGCCATTTTTCCAAGGTTTTTGAAGAAGAAAAGGTGAGCTTTTGTATAGGGTTTGTGTATGGATCAAAGAGAATCAAAAGAAGAAGAGAATGATGATGATGTTGCTACTGCTGCTTCTTTCTCTGCTGGAGAGCAGAAATGAGAGGGAGAGAGGGAAAAATGATTGAGGAAAAGGTCAAAGGTCAAGCCCCAATTTCACCTAACCCACCATACCTCCCATTCCTTTGAATTTTATTTTAAAAAAAGGGTTTAAATTGATTTATTTGGGGATATAAACCATGCAAGAAGAAATGAAAATGGTTACACTTAACTTATGTTTCAAAAAGTGAAAAGTGTGCATGTTGTTACACTAAACCTAGTTTAGGAAAGTAATTAAGGAAAATTTTTAATTAAGATGAACACAAGCTAAATTATAATTAATAAACACCATTTATATATAAAAACACTTCTCATCACAATTAGAATTAGTTTCATTCAAGTTAAAAACGAAATTATGATTTTCGGGTTTTTATGAAAAACACGCATCATTACTAACTAACGCGAAATTAACCTAAACGAATTTCAAAGCGTTACATGAAGTTACATAAAGATGCATATTTAAATTAGTTTGGATTTACATCTTTTAAAACTTGCCAGTCATGTCACAAAGATAAGATGACCACAGCTCCGTTTATTGGAAACAGAGAAAGAGTTAGTGAACTCTTGCGATTGATACATGATTATGTATGTAAAGGTTCCTTGTTTACACATGCCAGGATCGGTTCTTTGTACTTCATTACATTCACTGATGATCTCTCAAGATTCATACATATGCTCCTGTTGAAACACAAGTCCGGAACTTTCGAGATATTCACAGAATATAAGTTAGAAGTAGAGAACCAAAAACAGGTCAAAGTATTATGTCCTTTGATGAGATCAAGGAGGAGAATACTTGAGCAACGAAATTCCTGGACTATAAAAAGAAAGGAGAATGAGATTCTCTCTCAGCATTACTCCTCCGTATACACCACAGCACGTCGATGTATCGGGACGGAGCAATCGCACCCTATGTGATATGGTGTGGTCTATGATGAGTACTGTTGAGATGCCTATTTTCTTTTAGGGTTATTCACTTGAGAAGTTGCATACCTATTGAATAGGGTTCCAACCAAATCAGATGTCTACCGCTCCATATATGATATGGTATGGGAAGACCCCATCTCTTAAGGAAGTTAAGATTTGGGGTTGTCCGGCCTATGTCAAAAGCAAAATCCGGACATGCTCGAGGCAAGGACAGTTCTGTGAAAGTTTTTTGGATATCCCAAGCATTAGCAAGGGAATATCTTCTACCAAACTGAGGAACAAAATTTGTTTTGTTTTCTCAGCATGCCACATTTTTGGAAAGGGAATTTCTTATGAAGAAATTAGTGGTTATAAGATAGAATTGGAAGTAGTTCCAGCTAAAACAAACTGCAGCTGATGATTTGGTAGAACCAGAGGATTCAATAGTTTCCAACGAACCTCAGCCTCTCCGCCGATCTGGTAGGGTTCCTCATCCACCTGAGAGATACTTCGGTTTCTTTATGACAGTGGGTGCGAGGATTGCATCATGGCATGATGACCTAACAAGTTTCGAGCAGGCCATCAGGAGTGGGGACTCTGTGAAAATGGCTGGATGCTTAGCGATCTGAGATGGAATCCTTATACACCAACAAAGTATGGACTTTAGTTGCTTTATCTGAAAGGTTAAATCCCCATCAGGAGCAAGTATATCTTAAGAAGATTACTTGGTGTACATGGAAAAGTTGAGACTTTCAAAGCTATGCTTAAGTCCATCCAGATCCTACTTGCCACTGCTACATACCATGACTACGATATCTGGCGGTTGGGTGTCATGACTGCTTTTCTAAATAAAGATTTGGAAGAGAGCGTCTATAAGTACACGGCCAGAGGGCTTCGTAGATAGTGGGAGCAGCGGAAACGTGTGCAAGATGTTTTATGTGATAAATCAGGCATCGCGGTGTTGGAACGTCTGTTTTGATGTGGTAGTCCAAGAGTTTGACTTCATCAAAATGGTAGATGAACCAAGCATATACAAAAAAGTTAGTAGGGAGTATGGTGGTGATCCTCGTATAGTACGTGGATGACATACTCTTGATAGGGAAGAAGTTTCCTATGCTACGCTCGGTCAATATCCTGTTATCATAAAGATTCTCCATATAGGATCAAGGTGATACCTCCTAAATCCTGGATTATGGATCTATGAGATAGATTTAATTGGATGTTAGGATTGTAAGACTACGGTAGCGCCGTGGCCGTCTTTCCGAGGCCAAAATGCGGAACGAAAAACTTTTCTTTAACTAAAAAACCTGCGCTATCGTATGCTTAAAATCCGGATCGGACCATTAACCTACTACTAGCAAACTGGAGAAAGGGTAGAGAGCTATACCGAGCGATCCGTGTCCTTCGGTCTTCGGCCACCATCCCAAGCTCCTCGCGGCATCACGGATCACCGGTCTCCTCTTCTGAAGGGCACCACAAAGAGAAGTCTTTTTACGGGCTCCCACCTCTGAACCGAGGCAACTCGGACACGAAGTTGGCAAGCTCCCAAGAGAGGCAGAACGCTATGTCTCGAAGGGTTGTTTGTAGTTGCCATTTTGATGTGGAGGAAAAATGAACTTTGAAATGGAGCTCTCTCTTTTGCATGAAAATGAAAGAAATGAGATGCATCAATCTCACAAACAAAAATATGGTGCTCTCCCAAGAGAGGGCTCGCCTAAGAGATCTCGAAAAGGAGAGGGGGTGAGCACACTCTAGTGTGTGTGGTGAGCATAAGAGAAAAGAGTGGTGATGATGAGGAATAATGATCACAACAAAGTCTTATCCTAATCCCATCACATAAAGCAAGTAATGATGAAAAAAATAATCATGAGATGCTAGAACCATCATGAACCCTCTACCACAAAAACACCCTCCATTTTGTAAAAGCCACTTTTAGAAATAAGCCATTCCCATCAAATTTCAGCCAAAGAAAGAAAGAAAGGAAAATGGCCGGAACGGAATGCAAACTTGCAACTTCAAAAAAATGATCCGGTAATAAATTACAGGAAAACCCCGCGACTGTATATACAAACCCGCATTTGTATTCCGACCGAATACAAATGCTATGAGACAAAATCTACACTGTATAATACTAGGATCCGGCTTAAACCAAAGCCCGCTATTATTATCCGTCCGAACCATAACACGTGCACAAGTGCACGCGTACGTTCGAACCCTGCCATAAATCCATACGGCCTCTACAACGTTTCGCCCGAAACTTGAGAAACTGTCTGTGGGGGACTCTAAAGACTCGTCAATACTTTGGCTGTGGATTTAACCACTAGCACGTCAGAGGTATTAGCCGTACGTAACGGGTTACCAAGTATTGACCAAAAGGGAGGTCGATGAGCGAACTCATCCTGACATCCTACTGAGCCTGTTAGTGACAATATCCGTACAGTCCGGTCCGTTCGTCTATGAGCATCGCATGGCGGGCCTAGGGGGTTGGTAGAAGTCAGACCCCTAAAAGCCGTACAAGTCATGTCGGAGTGTAGCCCAGAACACCCTAAGAAACCACTGGAATACCTACTAGTAAATCTCCTTCCTCGGCCAAAGGCTTTGTGTAATGGCTCTCCTAGACACAGCGCGATCTCACCCCCAATACCGGGAGAGACGAAACCCCTGCCGATCCGCTCACTGCCTCCATGTGGCTCGGGACTGTACCCAACTAAAACCTGTTTGCACGACTCCTTTGAGCCGTGGTAGGGTAGTAATCAAAGTACAGTGGGAACTCACACGAGACAAATGACAATCTCAAATCGATGAACTAACCTGTACACATGTCACCAGGGAACTGCTATCTGACGTTTGGTATAATCCCAAGAAGCATGTTCCCGGCGAGTCCTGTCCGGTGTATTCATAACCCAATGAGCACATGTATACATCTTAGATGAACCAACTGACACCAGTGGCTTGTGAGACCGACCACCGCCCCTCGTCGGGGTCTCGACTGTGTACACTAGTCTACTCCGGAGTATCGATGCCCTGTCTCAAAACTCCCTCGACTAGGGACAACTTTTAAGGTTGTGCTTGTAAGTGCACGGCGGCGCCCCGGCAGTCAATCCGACGGCCAAACGCGGAAACGGTGATAAACTTTAATTTTACGGACTAGGCAAACCGGCACCACCGCGCACTAAACCCCGGATCATGCCATTAAACTAGTCTAAGCTAACAAGAGAATGAGTTAGAGATGTACCGACTGATCCGAGTCCTCCGGTCTTCATCTCTACTCCGATCTCCTCGCGGGATCTCCGTCCGTCTCCTCCTCGTCGGAAAGGGCACCACATCGCATGTAACTTTTACGGGCTCCCACCTCAATACCGAGGCAACTCGGGCGCGAAGCTGACGAATCAATGCGTCCAAGATTTGCTGTAGGATGTGTAGTGTAGAATCGTAGTCTCTTTTTGGGGTGGTGTTGCCATGATGGAGGAATCAAGATGATATGAACTTGGGGATTTTTGAGGCAATGAAAAATGATATGAATCAATAATTTTCCTACACCCTCACCAAAAATGAAATGAACCCTCATCCTCATCTAAAGTGGCCGGCCAACATTTTGTATGAAATGGTGGGAGGAAAACAACTAAGGGAGGTGAGTGTAGGATCAATCAAGAGGTGACCATAACCAAACATACACCATGCTTCATTAAATCCAACCATACCCTTTCAATCTCATTTAATGCAAAAGCATGGATGAAAGATATGAAGCTATCATAATCAATCAATATGCAAGAAAACCCCTCCACAAATGTAATTTGCAAAACTGCAAATTACCCCCTCCATCGGAAAAGTCCGGCCGGGAAAGACCAAAGGAAAACCGGCCGGAACGGAATGCAAACTGGCAACTCCAGAAAACTGGTCCCGTAATAAATTACAGGAAAACCCCATTACTGTGCATACACACCCACATCTGTATTCCGTCCGGATACAAATGCAAAGAGACAAAATCTACACTGTACTAAACTAGGACCGGCTTAAACCAAAACCGGCTAGTAATATCCGTTCGATCCTGATCCGTGCAATACCGCACGTATCTGATCGAACCCTGCCATATTCCTATACGGCTACTAGTACAAACCGTCCGATCCTGATCCGTGCAATACCGTACGTATCTGATCGGACCCTGCCATATCTCCATACGGCCTCTACAGCGTTTCGCCCGAAAGCTTGAGTAACTGAAAGTGTGGTGGACTCTAAAGACTCGTCAATACTATGGCTGTGGATTTAACCACTAGCACGTCAGAGGTATAAGCCAATACGTGACGGGCCACCAGCTATTGACTAAAAGGGACGTCGATGAGGAAGCTCACCCCGACACCCAACTGAGCCTGTCAGTGACAATATCCGTACAGTCCGGTCCGTTCGTCTATGAGCATCGCATGTCGGGCCTAGGGGGTTGGTAAAAGTCAGACCCCCCAAAAGCGGTACAAGTCGTGTCGGAGTGTAGCCCAGAACACCCTGAGATACTACTGGAATACCTACCAGTAAATCTCCTGCCTTGGCCAAGGTCTTCGTGTAATGGCTCTCCTAGACACAGCGCGACCTCACCCCCAATACCGGGAGAGACGAACCCCTGAAGATCCGCTCACTGCCTCCATGTGGCTCGGGACTGTACCCAACTAAAACCTTTTTGCACGACTCCTTTGAGCCGTGGTAGGGTAGTAATCAAAGTATAGTGGGAACTCACACGAGACAAATGACGATCCCCAGGTCGGTGAACTAACCTGTACACATGTCACCAGGGAACTGCTATCTGACGTCAGGTATAAGACCAACTAGCATGTTCCCGGCGAGTCCTGTCCGGTGTACTCATAACCTAATGAGCACCTGTATACATCTTAGGTGAACCAACTGACACCAGTGGCTTGTGAGACCGGCCACCGCCCCTCGTCGGGGTCTCGACTGTATACACTAGTCTACTCTGGAGAATCGATGCCCTGTCTCGAAACTCCTACGACTAGGGACCTTTTAAGGATTCTCTTATAGACTCCAGCTCTCACTTATATGATCGCCCTCATACTGCTGGCAGTCAAGCAAGAATCCTAGGGGCTTTATCAACGTGCAATAGCGACATGTCAGGTCACCTAAAGCAGTACACGATGATAAAGGTAAACCAGATAGCATACTATCATCTCGAGTAAGACTGTCTTCCCGGGATAGGTCCTCCCTCAATCATTGCAATCACGTGCCTGTGACCCAATAGTTGACTCTGAGGGCACTATCTCCAACAATCTCCCACTTGCACTCAAGGCTAATTATTGCGATGTCGCATACTCACAGCCCGTGTGATACCGAACACCCAACTCCCCTACTAGTCAGTCTCACAAAATCCGTTTGCGAAACTTTTGCGTTCGAGGAATAGCCTCAGTGAGTGGATCCGCCTAGAAGTTTCTTTCTATGTCTCTCTATATCTCAAGTTCGTGGAGAAAGCTATCTCCCGAAATGAGCAATACCTGTCTTAGAATGTCTGGATGTCTGATGGGACCGAGCTCATAAATGAACTCCAAATCCAAACTTCTTAGACTGTATCGTCAACTGAACTTAATCAGTATCCTGCGCCATGCCACCCTCAGTATTGCCTTGGACCACCTGTCCAAATACTGCCCCTCGTCAGAAGGAAAACTATAACTCTGACAACCTCCTTGTCGTCCATGTCGCTTTGGAAGCCTGGAATGATAACTGTCTCCCAAACGAGGCTGTCGTTATCATATCCCTAGAACATTCACTTATGTTCTAAAACTGCTTCCGACTGTTTCTCCAGGATTGGATCAATGTCAACTTATTGCATCTACTGCAAGAACAACATCTGGTGTGGTACTTGACATCTCATGATTGACTCAATTGCCTAAGCAAGTGATCTGCCAATCATGAACATCCCTCTCCCCTTTAGTTTGTAAGACACCTTTAGAGAGGGTGACTCCATTACCTGCAGGTACACTACCGTGCCAGGAGTCGTCCATTCTAAATACTCTTAGAATGCTGTCAAAGTACCCTGATTGGGAAACCACCCAAATCTAGATCTAAAACCATAGATCTAGTAACCAGTATGTCTGATATTATGTCCAAGTCCCATGTGGAGAAACCACTGTGTGATGACCAAAGTATAACCGATCATAGTATAGGAATATCACCTCCTACTACCTTCTCAACAGATCCATCCCCTATTCTGATGACGTCAAACCTATGACTGTCACATCAGAAATAGATGATCTATCTCCGCTACATCTGCTTTAGTCTATAAATAGATATAAGCCTGATGTCCACCAATGCTTCCGCTGCTCCCACTGACTACGACAACCCTCTGGCAGAGTCATATAGACGTGCACTTCTAAAACTAGTTTAGAAAGACGCTATACTCATCCTCCTGCCGGGTCTCGCAGCCTGGAACAACAACAATGGCAAGTGTGGATAAACAAGAACTTCCCTGTCACCGTCCTTGAGGCTACCGGAGTACCTCTCGGGTGCCTGAAGTTACCCACCTTATCTGCGGAGTGGCCAAAAGGAATGTCAAATCAGATTGAATTTTTAGGTTCCTTATCAAATCTTCAGTAATCGTTTGCGGTTCTGGAATCACTTCCAGTTCTACCATACTCCCACTACTGTTTTCTGAAGAAAAAAAAACATTTCTTTTAAAAATTGTGGCGAGTGAAGAACAATATCACTATTGATCTTCCAGATGGTAGAAAATCAACCCTCGTCATAGCCTGGGTCAACCCACAAACAGCCATTATAGAAACGTGCCTTGAGTTATCCAGAGTCTGGTTTTAATCATAAGCCGGACAACTCCCCGTACCTTAACAGCGTTAAGATATGAACTGTTCTACATCCAATATAGAACCAGAGGCACTGATTTAATTTAACCAGATTCAAATCATGCAGCTGTCTCCAGTGCATGTCAACTAAATGGAAGGAGGCCGATCAGCGTTACTCAACTTAGGAATGCTTCCAATTATGAGTAACCTGAAAGAGAAGCAATTTCTCTTTATCATTACTATCAACTGAATACCATACACAAGTATCTACATCTTCGATCACTTTGAAGAATCCCGATACTTGCAATACCTGGTTCTCTACTTTATTCAAATACCTATAACTCCTCAAAACTTAGACCTTGTGTTTCTACGAAACACATGTCTAAGAACTAGAGAAGTTAAAAGTAAACAGAATATAGTATGAGGACCAACCCCTCTGTCCCAATGGACACTGGACAACATACAATACTCTGTATAAGTCCGCTGAGTCTAACGACTCTTTCACTGTGTGTCGTAGGTTGAAAACTGTACTTATGGTTAAGAAGAATTACACCGCTGTTTAATGCTCCTTACCTAACCATCCACTGATATAGGTAAATGACATCGACATAATATCAAAAGGTATATCTCACTCTATGAAAATAGACGTACAGATATATCAATTTGAAATTGGTGCACAACAGCGGATATTCAAAACCAAATATTTGCCGACCGGCAAACAGCCCAGGTGATCTCCTCAAATATCACCGATTACAGCGAATCCCGATATAATGAGGATGATCACCCAATTCCCAATAACTTACTCCCACTCATCATCTGTAAAACCATACAGATGTGAGAATCATACCTGGTAAATACATACCCTGGAGCAAGTGTCTAATCGGGAAATCAGTTTCTTTTAACAGTACACAGTTGAACTGAAACATTGAAATGTTCCGATGGGGTATCCTGGTATTCCTAGCAATGCCTCTACCATTATCCAGATTCACAACTATAACCGTATAATTCTTTGCCACCTCTCCAAATCCCTTTATATGTCTTTAGTCATTACCTTCTGCACACCCCTTAGGCCAAATGGTTTTCTTCCTTCCCTACCGTTCGGCACCAGCCTATGGTTTGGAAGAAGACTATCCAAAAGGTATAAAAGGGTGTACTGTCCTAATCCTAGGAGCACTCGCAACGCGAGAGAAGGTGAAGATAAAAGACACCTGAATGTACTTTATTCCTATTTCTCCTGGACCAGAATCCATCCCCGAACTAGAACAAGTTCCTTTCGAGTTCGTATATAACCATACGATGGAGTATCCAATAAACTGTGGATCTTCGTAGTGATACGGAGTGTCCTGGAGAAATATAAAGGTGATTTAGGATTGGCGAAGAAATACTTGGTTTGGTCGTGAATATCAGTCGGAATTTACTTTGCCCTCTTACTAATCCCTTGCTTTGTCTTAATCTTAATACCTTCTGTACACCGTTTAGGCTAACTGGTTTTCTTCATTCCCTACCAGTCGGCACCAGCCTATGGTTTGGAAGAAGACTATCCAATTTGCGTAATAGGTGTACTACTCCTAAACCAAGGAGTACTCGCAACATGAGAGAGGGTGAAAAGAAAAGACAACTGAATAATCCTATCCGTTTTCTCCAGAACCGGAAACCATCCTCGAATAAATTCCTTCGAGTTCGTATATAACCATACGATGGTTTTGTCTAATGGAAGTAGACGTTCGCAGTAATACGGGGTGTCCTGGAGAAAAGGGTAAAAGTAGGAGTGGCAATGAGGTCTGCAACTCTGACAATCCAAAAGCCAGTGTTAAGAAGGTTCGGTCAACTTGGTCACTGAGTCATGGTCTTAGGGTCGGGTCAATGGTCGCTGCCAGAGAGAGAGAGAAAAGAAACACTCAGCGTGCACTCTATCCTAGATCAGAATGGTTATCACTTTATCTAATCTGGAAACCTCCCACTGTACCTCAAATTCTCCTCCAAACCTCAAAGAAGAATTAGTCGGGGTCACCCGAGGAGTAAACTAACTCATCAGTGGGAATCGGGATCCAACTATCATCGCATGATAACGTGACGGAATCCGCTCACGGTATCACACTCCAGAAGGTATGCGCATATCTGGCAAGTTTCAGTTCTTTTGAAACTCCCGATGTGATTTTTGCCCCATGCTCTTATGACCTTGACTAAGGCCAACAAATCATAAGTCACATGTCAAGTTCTACCCGTCATTGCCCAGGTTGATTTGAACCCACCCGTACAAGCCCTTGACTAAGGCCAACAAGGCTATACGACTGTCCCAAACCAACACATCTATCTATGCAGCATATGAATACCCAATAGCTACCAAACACTGTGCCTTGACTAAGGCCAACAAACACAGCTTGAATACTATTGACTACCCATATGAAACGACGGAGGGCTACGAATGGTTTCTGGCGAAAACCTTTAACGTAGTGAACTTGATATCGTTGAAGGAACGGATAGCTTTTTAGAAAATATAGTGACGAAAACCTTTACTAAAGAGGTCACTCCCGGTGAAGGGATCTCGGCTCTTTCCCCGTAGAATGGGGTGCAGGATATTCCAACTGAATACCACGGTGCAAAGCAAAAGTAATCGGCTATAGTGAAGGTATTGCCTTGACGCAAACTTCTGTCCAAAGGGTCACTCCCGGTGAAGGGATCTCGGCCCTTGCCTCGTCGACTGAGGAGCAGGATATTCCAAATGAATACCACGATGCAAAACAAAAGTGAACGTCCTTGCAATAACAGCTTTTTGAAAAGTGTTCCAACAACATCAGAATAGGTTTGTTTAACTTGCATTGATCCGAATCAATGCAATCCCATCAATTGATCACACCAAAAAGAACGAAAATATACTGACGTACGTATATGCCATCCGCATTCGCCACTGGGTCCCGTCATCACTCGTTAGGTTAGCTTACTAACGACAGAGCGGGGACTGGACTAGCGCGGATGAAAAACATATACAACATCTACTAATACATATACCAATATATAGTATTTCGCTCAAGGCGTGAAAAGAAATGCAACATCACAGAAATGTACAGCATCACAGAACAATACAGATATCTGGGATCCCCGGGTTTCACAGAGCCACTACTGAAACCCGACGTTCCCCTGGTCGTGTGGATAGCCTGTGCAATGAAATCCTAGACCCCTACGGGCGCGGCAAGTCACCCGCCAAAACCTGAAGCGAGGCAGCCCCCTTCAGCTCCGTGAATGGACCACCCAGCACTCCACGGAATCCGGCAACTTGGGCACCCCTCCTGGGTCAACCTGTACCCCCTACGAGTGCGACGAATAGCCCGCCAATCCTAGAGTGAAGCCCCCTCCGTCCCAATGCCATGAGATGCGGGCTTGTTGCCCTCCAGAACCCGGCCATCCGTGCACCCCACCGCAGGGTAATCCTAGTACAGAAAGTAAAATATACATACAACGGGTACATCGACCGCAACCAGGTCGTGCCCCAAAATAATAATACAATCAGACAGTGACGGCAGTCCACATGTCGGACGCTTGCCCCGCAATATCAAATGTACATGATACAACAACACTGTACTAGCATTGCATCCAGGCTATCCCCACGACCGATCCGCAACATCACAGCATAAACATAGAACATCAACGTGAAAGTCACGTTCGCAAATCCGTCTAACCGGGCTATAGCAGTTAGACCGGATTTACCGATCGAGTGACATTCACGGTCGCAGATATAATGTAAATACTGTGAAAAATGTGTTTAAAATTTTCCGATTGATCAAACCTTAACAAGTGGGCCCCCAAACAAAACTGTAGCACTCACAGAAATCCTGGGCCCAATGTTAATATTCCAAAACCCATAATTTAAGTCCAGGAGGCCTCTGAAAAAAATTGGTGAAGTGATCTCCACAGTGTGCGGCGGAAGGGCCGCGGGAAGGGGGTTTTCGCGGCGGTTCCGCGCTCCCACTGTGGAGTTACTTCGTCGAATTTTTACAGAGCCCTTAGTTTTTCCAGTACATCAATATTTTACAACCTGAAAAATTTTTCGACACTAAAAATTTCCAACAGAAAACTGATGCGACAAAATACGGCTTTTTGGACTTTTTGATCGATCGGAAATGCAAACACATTACACAAAGCTAGACTAAGTTAATGGCGAGGCTCTGATACCACTGTAAGTGCACGGCGGCGCCCCGGCCGTCAATCCGACGGCCAAACGCGGAAACGGTGATAAACTTTAATTTTGCGGACTAGGCAAACCGGCACCACCGCGCACTAAACCCCGGATCATGCCATTAAACTAGTCTAAGCTAACAAGAGAATGAGTTAGAGATGTACCGACTGATCCGAGTCCTCCGGTCTTCATCTCTACTCCGATCTCCTCGCGGGATCTCCGTCCGTCTCCTCCTCGTCGGAAAGGGCACCACATCGCCTGTAACTTTTACGGGCTCCCACCTCAATACCGAGGCAACTCGGGCGCGAAGCTGACGAATCGACGCGTCCAAGATTTGCTGTAGGATGTGTAGTGTAGAATCGTAGTCTCTTTTTGGGGTGGTGTTGCCATGATGGAGGAATCAAGATGATATGAACTTAGGGATTTTTGAGGCAATGAAAAATGATATGAATCAATAATTTTCCCACACCCTCACCAAAAATGAAATGAACCCTCATCCTCATCTAAAGTGGCCGGCCAACATTTTGTATGAAATGGTGGGAGGAAAACAACTAAGGGAGATGAGTGTAGGATCAATCAAGAGGTGACCAAAACCAAACATACACCATGCTTCATTAAATCCAACCATACCCTTTCAATCTCATTTAATGCAAAAGAATGGATGAAAGATATGAAGCTATCATAATCAATCAATATGCAAGAAAACCCCTCCACAAATGTAATTTGCAAAACTGCAAATTACCCCCTCCATCGGAAAAGTCCGGCCGGGAAAGAACAAAGGAAAACCGGCCGGAACGGAATGCAAACTGGCAACTCCAGAAAACTGGTCCCGTAATAAATTACTGGAAAACCCCAATACTGTGCATACACACCCGCATCTGTATTCCATCCGGATACAAATGCAAAGAGACAAAATCTACACTGTACTAAACTAGGACCGGCTTAAACCAAAACCGGCTAGTAATATCCGTTCGATCCTGATCCGTGCAATACCGCACGTATCTGATCGAACCCTGCCATATTCCTATACGGCTACTAGTACAAACCGTCCGATCCTGATCCGTGCAATACCATACGTATCTGATCGGACCCTGCCATATCTCCATACGGCCTCTACAGCGTTTCGGCCGAAAGCTTGAGTAACTGAAAGTGTGGTGGACTCTAAAGACTCGTCAATACTATGGCTGTGGATTTAACCACTAGCACGTCAGAGGTATAAGCCAATACGTGACGGGCCACCAGCTATTGACTAAAAGGGACGTCGATGAGGAAGCTCACCCCGACACCCAACTGAGCCTGTCAGTGACAATATCCGTACAGTCCGGTCCGTTCGTCTATGAGCATCGCATGTCGGGCCTAGGGGGTTGGTAAAAGTCAGACCCCCCAAAAGCGGTACAAGTCGTGTCGGAGTGTAGCCCAGAACACCCTGAGATACTACTGGAATACCTACCAGTAAATCTCCTGCCTTGGCCAAGGTCTTCGTGTAATGGCTCTCCTAGACACAGCGCGACCTCACCCCCAATACCGGGAGAGACGAACCCCTGAAGATCCGCTCACTGCCTCCATGTGGCTCGGGACTGTACCCAACTAAAACCTGTTTGCACGACTCCTTTGAGCCGTGGTAGGGTAGTAATCAAAGTATAGTGGGAACTCACACCAGACAAATGACGATCCCCAGGTCGATGAACTAACCTGTACACATGTCACCAGGGAACTGCTATCTGACGTCAGGTATAAGACCAACTAGCATGTTCCCGGCGAGTCCTGTCCGATGTACTCATAACCTAATGAGCACCTGTATACATCTTAGGTGAACCAACTGACACCAGTGGCTTGTGAGACCGGCCACCGCCCCTCGTCGGGGTCTCGACTGTACACACTAGTCTACTCTGGAGAATCGATGCCCTGTCTTGAAACTCCTACGACTAGGGACCTTTTAAGGATTCGCTTATAGACTCCAGCTCTCACTTATATGATCGCCCTCATACTGCTGGCAGTCAAGCAAGAATCCTAGGGGCTTTATCAACGTGCAATAGCGACATGTCAGGTCACCTAAAGCAGTACACGATGATAAAGGTAAACCAGATAGCATACTATCATCTCGAGTAAGACTGTCTTCCCGGGATAGGTCCTCCCTCAATCATTGCAATCACGTGCCTGTGACCCAATAATTGACTCTGAGGGCACTATCTCCAACAGTGCTTATGGACTACCCAACTCTCACGTATATGATCGCCATCATACTGTTGGTAGTCAAGCAGGATCCTAAGGGTTCTATCAACGTGTAATAGTGAACATGTAACCTAAACCTGTACACGACTGATAAAATCAAACCATAGTAGCATACTATTCTCTATATCAACGTGTAATAGTGAACTACAATGTCACCTAAAGCATGTATACGATGATAAATACAAACCGGATAGTATACAAACCTCTCGAGGAAGACTGTCCTACCGGTATAGGTCCTCCCTCAATCATTGCAATCACGTGCCTGTGATCCAATAATTGACTCTGAGGGCACTATATCCAACAATCTCCCACTTGTACTCAAGGCTAATTATTGCGATGTCGCATACTCACAGCCCGTGTGATACCGAACACCCAACTCCTCTGCCAATCAGTCTCACAAAACCCGTTTACGAAACTATTTTGTTGGAGGAATAGCCTCAGCTAGTGGATCCGCCCAGATGTTTCTTTCTATGTCTCTCTTTATCTCAAGTTCGCGGAGAAACCTATCTCCTGAAATGAGCAATACCTGTCTTAGAATATGTCTTGATATCTTATGGGACCTTGTTCATAAATGAACTCCAAATCCAAACTTCTTAGGCTGTATCGTCAACTGAACTTAATTAGTATCCTGCGTAATGCCTTCCTCAGTGTCCGCTTGGATCACCTGTCCAAAACACTGCCCCACGTCAGAAGGAAAACTATAACTCTGACAGTCACTCTGTCATCCAGGTCACCTTGGATGCCTAGAATGATAACTGTCTCCTAAAAGAGGTTGTAGTTATCATATCCCTAGAACATCCACTTATGTTCTAAAACTGCTTCCGAATATCTCTCCAGGATAGGATTAATATCAACTTATTGCATCTAGTGGAAAAACAATGTCTGGTGTGGTACTTGACATCTCATGATCAACTCAATTGCCTAAGCAAGTGATCTGCCAATCATGCGCATCCCTCTCCCCTTTACTCTGGAAGACACCTTTAGAGAGGGTGACTCCATCACCTGCTGGTATACTACCGTGCCAGGAGTCGTCCATTCTAAAACACCTTTAGAATGCTGTCTAAGTACCGTGATTGGGAAACTACCCAAATCTAGATCTAAAACCATAGATCTAGTAACCAGAATATCGGATATAATATCCAAGTCCTTAGTTGAGAAACCACTGTGTGACAACCAAAGTATAACCGACCGTAGTATAGGAATTTCACTTCCTACTCTATGTATGTCACCCAAATACCAGGACATCACACCCTACTACCTTCTTAACAGATCCATCCCCTATTCTGATGAAGTCAAACCTGTGACTGTCACATCAGAAATAGATGATCTATCTCCGCTATATCTGCTTTAGTCCATAGATAGACATAAGATACTTGTCCACCAATGCTTCCGCTGCTCCCACTGACTACGACAACCCTCTGGCAGAATCGTATACACATACACTTCTAAAGATAGTTCAGAACGACGCTATACTCATCCTCCTACCGAGTCTCACAGTCTAGAACAACAGCAATGGCAGATCTGGGTAAACAAGAACATCCTTGCCACCGTCCTTGAGGCTACCGAAGTACCTCTCGGGTGCTTGAGGTTACCCACCATATCTGCGGAGTGGCCTAATGGAATGTCAAACCAGATAGAATCTTTAGGTTCTTATCAAATTTTCAGTAATCGTTTGCGGTTCTGGAATCACTTCCAGTTCTACTATACTCCCACTACTGTTTTCTGAAAAAATCCATTTTTATTAAAACTGTGGCGAGTCAAGAACAATATCACAATTGATCTTCTAGATGGTAGAAAGTCAACCCCGTCATAGCCTGGGTCAACCCACAAACAGTCATTACAGAAACGTGCCTTGAGTTATCCAGAGTCTGGTTTTAAGTATAAGCTGGATAACTCCCCCTACCTTAACAATGTTAAGATATGAACTATTATATATCCAATATAGAAATAGAGGCACTGATTTAATTGGAACCAGTTTCAAATAATGCATCTGTCTCCAGTGCATGTCAACTAAATGGAAGATGGCCGATCAGCGTTACTCAACTTAGGAGTGCTTCCAACCATGAGTAACCGGAAAGAGAAGCAAGTTCTCTTATCATTACTATCAACTGAATACCATACACAAGTATCTACATCTTCGATCACCTTGAAGAATCCTGATACTTGCAATACCCGGTTCTCTACTTTGTTCATATACTTATAGACTTTGTGTTTCTACGAAACACTTGTCTAAAAACTAGAGATGTTATAAGTAAACCAAATATAGTACGAGGACCAACCCCTCTGTCCTAATGGACACTGGACAACATACAATACTCTGTATAAGTCCCATGAGTCTAATAACTCATTCCCTGTGTGTCGTAGGTTGAAAACTGTACTTATGGTTAAGAAGATTTACACCACTGTTTAATGCACCTTACCTAACCATCCACTGATATAGGTAAATGTCATAGACATAATTTCAAAAAGTTATATCTCACTTTATAAAAATAAACATACAGATATATCAATTTGAAATTGGTGCATAACAACGGATATTCAAAACCAAATATTTGTCGTCCGGCAAACAACCCAGGCGATTTTCTCAAATATCACAAATTACAATGAATCCCGATATAATGAGGATGATCACCCAATTCCCAATAACTTACTCCCACTCATCATCTGTAAAACTATACCGATGTGAGAATCAAACCTGGTAAATACATACCCTGGAGCAAGGACTAATTGGGAAATCAGTTTTTCTTTTAACAGTACACAGTGAAACCGAAACTTGTAAATGTTTCGAAGGGGTATCCTGGTATTCTTAGCAATGCCTCTTCTATTATCAGATTCACAACTATAACCGTATATTTCTTTTGCCATCTCTCCAAATTCCTTTATATGTCTTTAGTCATTACCTTCTGTACACCCCTATAGGCTAAATGGTTTTCTTCCTTCCCTACCGTTCGGCACCAGCCTATAGTTTGGAAGAAGACTATCCAATAAGAATAATGGGTGTACCCTCCTAATCCTAGGAGCACTCGCAATGCGAGAGAATTTAAAGTTAAAAGATAACTGAATAAACCTTTTTCCTATTTCTCCTGAACCAGAATCCATCTCCGAACTGGAACAAGTTCCTTTCGAGTTCGTATATAACCATACGATGGAGTATCCAAATAACCGTGGATCTTCGTAGTGATACGGAGTGTTCTGGAGAAATACAAAGGTGAAGTAGGAGTGGTGATGAAATACTTGGTTTGGTCGTGAATAGCAGCCGCAGTTTACTTTGCCCTCTTACTAATCCCTTTATTTGTCTTTACCTAATACCTTCTGTACACCATCGTTAGGCTAATTGGTTTTCTTCATTCCCCACCGTTCGGCACCTGCCTATGGTTTGGAAGAAGACTATCCAATAAGCGTAATAGGTGTACTGTCCTAATCCAAGGAGCACTCACAACCTGAGAGAAGGTAAAAGGAAAATACAACTGAATAATCCTATTCGTTTTCTCCAAAACCGGAAACCATCCTCGAATCTGGAACAAGTTCTTTCGAGTTCGTATATAACCATACGATTGTTTTATCCAATGGAAGTGGACGTTCATAGTAATACGGGGTGTTCTGGAGAAAAGGGTAAAAATAGGAGTGGCAATGAGGTATGCAACTCTGACAATCCAAAAGCCAGTGTTATAAGAAGGTTCGGTCAGCTTGGTCACTGAGTCATAGTCACGGGTCGGGTCATGGTCACTGCCAAAGAGAGAGAAAAGAAACACTCAGCGTGCACTCTAACCTAGATCAGAATGGTTATCAATTTATCTAATCAGGAAACCTCCCACTGTAACCTCAAATTCTCCTCCAAACCTAAAAGAAGAATTAGTCGGGATCACCCGAGGAGTAAACCAACTCATCAGTAGGAATCGGGATCCAACTATCATCGCATGATAACGTGACGGAATCCACTCACGTTATCACAGTCCAGAAGGTATGCGCATGCTTGGAAAGTTTCAGTTTCTTTAGAAACTCCCGATGTGATTTTTACCCCTAGGACCCAAGTAACCTTGACGAATAATAAACAAATCAAAAGGTCCTAGTCAAGTTGAACCCGTCATTATCTTGATTGCGTTAAACCCACCCGCACGACCCTTGACGAATAATCAACAAAGTCGTACGACCGTCCTAACCAATCCATATATCCATTCGACAAAAAGCATTACAGAGCTACCACACATTACGCCTCGGCGAATAGCAACGACAAACGCAGCGCAAATACTAAGCAATACTAATCTGAAATGACGGAGGGCTACGGCAGGTTTTTGGCGGAAAAACATTTAACGTAATGAACTTGAAATCTTTGAAGGAACCAGATAGCTTTTTATAAAAATATAGTGACGAAAACTTTTGCTAAAGAGGTCACTCCCGGTGAAGGGATCTCGGCTCTTTCCCCATAAAATGAGGTGCAGGATATTCCAACTGAATACCACGATGCAAAGCAAAAAGTAATAGGCTATAGTGAAGTTATTACCCTGACGCAAACTTCTGTCAAAGGGGCCACTCCCGGTGAAGGGATCTCGGCCCTTGCCTCGTCGACTGAGGTGCTGGATATTCATAACCGAATACCACTGTGCAAAACAAAAGGGAACGTCCTTGCAATAACAGCTTTTTGAAAAATGTTCCAACAACATCAGAATAGGTTTGTTTAGCATGCATTGATCCGAATCAATGCAGTCCCATCAATTGATCACACCACAAAAGAACGAAAATACGATGTACGTATATGCTATCCGCATTCGCCACTGGGTCCCATCATCACCCGTTAGGTTACTTAACTAACGACGGAGCGGGGACTAGACTAGCGCGGGTGAAAAACATATACAACATCTACGAGTATATATATCAATATATAATAATCGCTCATAGCGTGATAAATGCAACATCACAGAAATGTAATAAGTATCACAGAACAATACAGATATCTGGGATCCCCGGGTTTCATAGAGCCGCTACTAAAACCAAATGTTCCCCTGGTCGTGTGGATAGCCTATGCAATGAAATCCTAGACCCCTACGGGAGCGGCAAGTTACCCGCCAAAACCTGAAGCGAGGCAGCCCCTTTCATCAACGTGAATGGACCACCCAGCACTTCACGGAATCCGGTAACTTGGGCACCCCACCTTGGGTCAACCTGTACCCACTACGAGTGCGGTGAATAGCCCGCCAATTCTAGAGTGAAGCCCCCTCCGTCTCAAAGCCATGAGATGCGGGCCCGTTGCCCTCTAGAACCCGGCTATCCGTGCACCCCATCGCAGGGTATTCCTAGTAGAGAAAGTAAGATATACAATGGGTACATCGACCTCAGCCCGGTCGTGCCCCAAAAGAATAATATACAAACAGGCAGTGAAGGCTGTCCACATGTCGGACGCTCTCCCCGCAATATCAAATGTACATAATAATACCAAACTTCACTACCATTGCATCTCGGCTATCCACCACGACAAATCCACAACATCACAGCACAACACAGAACATCAACGTGAATGTCACGTTCGCAAATCCGTCTAAAAGGGCTATAGCAATTAGACAGGAATTTACCGATCAAATGACATTCACGTTCACAGATAGAATGTAAATACTGTGAATTAACATGTTTAAAATTTTTGATCGACAAAATTTCCCGAAGTGGCCCCAAGCACAATACCCAGTACTCAAAAAAATCTGGGCCCAAACAAAAAATACCAGAAACCCTATTTCCAAGGCAGAGACACCTGTAGAAAATTTGGTGCATAAAACAAATAGAATGGCGGCGGAACCACGGCCAATGCAAGGGTGGAGCCTCGGTTCCGCGGCGGAACAGTGGCAACAAGCTACCAAATTTTCCCAGAACTCTTAAAAAACCCTTCATGAATTTCTGCAACACTCAAAACAATTTTTCGAGCACATAAAAAATTCGACAGAAACTGCACTTTGAAATTGTGGTTTTTAGAAAATTCGTTCGATCGAACTTATAAACACGTTAGAGCAAGCTAGTGAAAGTTAATGGCGTGGCTCTGATGCCATGTATGACTACGGTAGCGCCCCGGCCGTCTTTCCGAGGCCAAAATGCGGAACGAAAAACTTTTCTTTAACTAGAAAACCTGCGCTATCGTATGCTTAAAACCCGGATCGGACCATTAACCTACTACTAGCAAACTGGAGAAAGGGTAAAGAGCTATACCGAGCGATCCGTGTCCTTCGGTCTTTGGCCACCATCCCAAACTCCTCGCGGCATCACGGATCTCCGGTCTCCTCGTCTGAAGGGCACCACATCGAGAAGTCTTTTTACGGGCTCCCACCTCTGAACCGAGGAAACTTGGACACAAAGTTGGCAAGACGACGTGTCCAAGATTGCTGTAGACTGAGTGTAGAATGCTATGTCTCGAGGGGTTGTTTGAAGTAGCCATTTTGATGTGGAGGAAAAATGAACTTTGAAATGGAGCTCTCTTTTGCATGAAAATGAAAGAAATGAGATGCATCAATCTCACATACAAAAATATGGTGCTCTCCCAAGAGATGGCTCAGCCAAGGGATCTCAAAAAGGAGAGGGGGTGAGCACACTCTAGTGTGTGCAGTGAGCATAAGAGAAAAGAGTGGGTGATGATGAGGAATAATGGTCACAACAAAGTCTCATCCTAATCCCATCGCATAAAGCAAGTAATGATGAACAAAAAAGAATCATGAGATGCTAAAACCATCATGAACCCTCCACCACAAAATCACCCACCATTTTGTAAAAGCCACTTTTACAAATAAGCCCCTCCCATCAAATTTCAGCCAAAGAAAGAAAGAAAGGAAAATGTCCGAAACGGAATCCAAACTGGCAACTTCAAAAGAATGATCCGGTAATAAATTACTGGAAAACCCCGCGACTGTATATACATACCTGCATTTGTATTCCGACCGAATACAAATGCAAAGAGACAAAATCTATACTGTATAATACTAATATCCGGCTTAAACCAAAGACCGCTAGTATTAATCGTCCGAACCATAACACGTGCAGAAGTGCACGCGTACGTTCGAACCCTGCCACAAATCCATACGGCCTCTACAACGTTTCGCCCGAAACTTGAGAAAATTTCTGTGGGGAGCTCTAAAGACTCGTCAATACTTTGGCTGTGGATTTAACCACTTGCACGTCAGAGGTATTAGCCGTACGTAACGGGCTACCAAATATTGACCAAAAGGGAGGTCGATGAGCGAACTCATCCTGACACCCTACTGAGCCTGTCAGTGACAATATCCATACAGTCCGGTCCATTCGTCTATGAGCATCGCATGGCGGACCTAGGGGGTTGGTAGAAGTCAGACCCCTAAAGGAGGTACAAGTCGTGTCGGAGTGTAGCCCAGAACACGCTGAGATACCACTGGAATATCTACCAGTAAATCTCCTGCCTCGGCCAAGGGCTTTGTGTAATGGCTCTCCTAGACACAGCACGATCTCACCCCCAATATCGGGAGAGACGAAACCCCTGCCGATCCGCTCACTGCCTCCATGTGGCTTGGGACTGTACCCAACTAAAACCTGTTTGCACGACTCCTTTGAGCCGTGGTAGGGTAGTAATCAAAGCACAGTGGGAACTCACACGAGACAAATGACGATCTCTGGTCGATGAACTAACCTGTACACATGTCACCAGGGAACTACTATCTGACGTATGGTATAATCCCAACTAGCATGTTCCCGGCCAGTCCTGTCCGGTGTACTCATAACCCAATGAGCACATGTATACATCTTAGGTGAACCAACTGACACCAGTGGCTTGTGAGACCGGCCACCGCCCCTCGTCGGGGTCTCGACTGTATACACTAGTCTACTCCAGACTATCGATGCCCTGTCTCGAAACTCCCTCGACTAGGGACCACTTTTAAGGATGTGCTTATGGACTACCCAACTCTCACGTATATGATCGCCATCATACTGTTGGTAGTCAAGCAGGATCCTAAGGGCTCTATCAACGCGTAATAGTGAACATGTCACCTACAGCTATACAAGACTGATAAAGACAAACCATAGTACCATACTATTCTCTATATCAACGTATAATAGTGAACTACAATGTCACCTAAAGCATGTACACGATGATAAAGACAAACCAGATAGTATACAAACCTCTCGAGTAAGACTGTCCTACCGGTATAGGTCCTCCCTCAATCATTGCAATCACGTGCCTGTGATCCAATAATTGACTCTGAGGGCACTATATCCAACAAGGATTCTCGCTAGTTGTAGTGAGATGGTATCAATCGATCCTGGAGAGAATCACTAGAAAGGTTCCAAGGTGATAAGGACGGCTGAATGTCAGTCACAGGCATTGTCTTTACCTTTAGTAGAGGGACGGTATGTTGGAAGAGTTCCAAGCTAGATACCGTGACATACTAGACGATTAAAGGCAAGATACATCGTTACCAAGGATGCTACCAAAGAGGCAGTCTGGATATATATGAGTTCATGAGATGAATTTCGTTCCTACTATTGTGTGACAATGGAGTTTTGGCTTAAGCCTAGGAATCCCCGTCCCATCTGAGATCCAGACATATTCTTAGGCTGTATCACCTGATCATGGAGATGGTTGATCTCCAGGTAGATCGAAGTCAGGAGAGTAGACACAGAGGACAACAGCGCGGATCCACTCGCAAAGGCCTATTTCCCAGTAGTGACTTTTATGGGATGGTTGAGTATGAGATACTTTAACCACAACAGATTGTTGGATATGCGATACCACAACAGATGGCCCTAGTGCAAGTGGGAGATTGTTAGTGATATGTATGCCCTAGAGACCATTACTGTACATACGATGTATATTGTAGTGCATGCTTGGAAATATATAGGGAGGACTTTCTTGCTCGACATGATAGTATGCTATCTGGTTGCTCTTTATCTTAACATGTACTCTGATTGGCTCTATGTTACATGTTGATAAAGCCCTTAGGATGAGTACTTGACTACCAGGACTATGATGCAGATCATACTAGTGGGGACAGTGTAGTCGCTAAGTACATCCTTCAAATGTTCCTAGTCGTGGGAGTACCGAGACAGGGCATCGATACACCAGAGTAGACTAGCGTATGCGCTTCTTGACCCATATGATGGGTGATGGATGACGCCATATCCATTGGTGTTTGACATCAGAGAAGGTATACGGGTGCTCATTGGAGACTGGGCTGGACGGACTCTCCGAGAACTCCCAGATGGTATTATACCTCAAGTCAGATGGAAGTTCTCTGGTGACACTGGTACAGGTTAGTCTGTAGACCCGAGATCGTCATAGAGTCTTGTGTGATTCCCACTGTGCTTTGATTTCCATCATACCACGTCCAAGAGGGCATGCAAAACGGTGGCTTTTGGGTACAGTCCCGAATCATGTAGAGCAATGAGCGATAGGAGGGGTTTCGTCTCTCCCGGTATAGGGAGTTGATGTTGCGCTGTGTTCGATTGGCTATAACTGAAAATCCCTGCCCAGGGTTGCTGAGATTTACTGGTAAGTGTTATCAGTAGTTTCTCGAACTGTTATGGACCTCATATCGACACGACTTATCAAGCAACTGGAGTCTGACATTTACCACCCCTAGGCGAGATATGCGACATATCAGACGAAGAGACCGGACTGTACGGGAGTGTTACTGATTGGATTCACAGGAGAATGTACAGGCTTTCTTGTTGATCTTCTGATTGCTCAATACCTGGGTGGCTGTTATGTTTAGTTGACCGCTTGCATCTTATGGGTGTTTGATATGATCATCACCTACTGCCGGCGCATTAACAATTCTTTTGAGTCCTACACAGAGGTTTCCTGGCTCAGACAAAACGGAGTTGGGGCACATATGTGATATGTGCGGGAACGAGAATAATACGTATATGCGATACCGTATTAGATTCTCGCGATATGAGATATCAGCCGGGTATATGTGATAGAGCCGGGTCATCGGATCAAGTGTTGATTCGATGAACTGATACAGATTATATTAGTCGGTTATTTATGAAATAGCCGGATTATCGGATCAAGTGTTGATTCGATAATTTAATTATAATTATTTATTTGATATATTATATTACATTAACTAATATAAGCTCACTTAAAGATTCTTTTTGTCACTTGGATAATACATTGATATATATGTGATATACGTTAATTATATTATTTTATTTAGTTAAAAAATATATTATATATGTGATATATAATATTGTAGCAAGTTAGGGTTACAAATGCAACATGTTTTGTGAAGTTTAAACATAGTTAGGGTTTGGATTATGGTTAAGCTTGGATGAAGCTTTCATGAAGCTTCTTGAAGCTTTGACTTTGACCTTTGATATTATGTGTAGATATTTCTTAACCCAACCCAAACTCTTTACCCTAGTTGATTCTCTACAAGGGTTAAGCCTTCATTCTTAACCCATGGTTGATTTGTAACCACAACAATTTTTTTGATTATTCATCACAAAAGGATTGCTTCATCTTCTTCTTCTTTCTTTTTGATGAAAAGCATCACTAGCTTTTTCATAAGTTAGAATGTGAAAACAAAAGAGAGCTAAATTCCTACTTCATCATCCTAATCTATTCTAGCCACTTAGATTAGGGTGTTTACTTTGCTAATACTTGATTAGTGAAGCATGAGCTTGGGTTTGAGATTCTTCAAGGTAGATCATCTTAGTTGTTGAAGATTGGAAGCAAGCTTGCATCTTTCTCTTCATGGAGCCTCTCTAGAGTCCGGGTACATGATGATCACGGCGAAAGGACCTCAACACAGAGCTTATGAAGCGAAGGAATGGATTACAAATGTTGTAATCCCTAACTCTTAGATGTAAAGTTGTTTACATGCATGTTAACCCTATGTCTCTAGTTAAGATCTTGGTTAGGGTTTGTTTAGCACCCCAAAAATATGAAAGTAGCATGATTGATGCTTGCCAAAACCTTGCTAAGGTGCTAAGCTATCCCTACAGTCGCAGAAAAAGAAAGTAAAAAACTACAACAATTGGAATCCGCAACCACCTTAGACATCCTAAATCCAATGTATCACATACATTGGATTTCAGCCCTTACCGAATGAATTCGTTATATATCATATGCCTAACAATTATAAACCCCGCATTTTAGTCTCGATATTGAAAACACTTTCCAATAACCAGTTGGGTAATTCAACAAGATTCCTGATAACCTGATCGAATACTCGTCGGAAACTTTAGTAGACGGACGCACCCCCGATGTCGTCGACGAAGTGCACTAAGGCGGAACGCCGCGGCCCCGAGCACCCGAATGGATGATTTTGATGACGGGGTTCTCCTACAGTCACTTGGTCGGAGCTATGGGGCGCGGCAATCTAGTAAGGTTACCCGGCGAGTATCCGCGTGCGCTACGTGATTGCGACATACTTTTGATCCACATCAAAATTCCGTGGCAACCGATCAAATGAGACTAAATTGCTAGATTTATAAAATTCAAACTAGTTATCACATAACTAATTTTGTGGATTCCAAATATTGTATCACAATCACAGATAGCTAGACGATGTTAAACCTTTCGATCGAATAAAAAAACACCCAAAATTTCCCAAAGAGCTCAACAATTGAGTGGAGTTTACAAAGTACCCAGAACACGCTACAGCACCTATAGACCAACCGTAGAAGGGTCAACCCTTGCCTCACCTATGGCACCGTTGAACTACCTCAAAACCTAGGGTTTGGTGGCGGTTCCGACGGTCACAGAATTGAGTTAGGGTTTCTCTCTTCTAGAGGGTCCACAGAATCACCTGCATGATTTTCTGAATATTTTAAACTTGAAAAAAAATCCAACACTTGGAAAATTTCCAGCGAGAGAAAAAATGGGTTATTAATATCCGTTCGAACTTTTTAACGTCGTCTAAAGTAACCCGAAAAGATGTAAGAATTACGACTACGAAGCACCCCAAATTGCCTTTGCACAAATATAACATCACATGCAATTTTAGCAAAAATAAGCAACACCTGAAATACCAAAACCCAGAGACTGGAACACAGGAAAAATTTGAAGCCCAAATGCCCCAGAAGAACCGGCCTACTCGGATATTTTGCTCATGTGGCCGGCCAAAAACAGGTGGGGAGGGTTTAAATTTCTACTGTGTTCATGTTACATCGCATATAACATTCTACGGTTGCTTAAAAAAATTTAGACTCTCTGAAAATTTCGACAGAAAGTAGATTTTAGTATTGGGCGTTACAGAGTTGTTTCGGTTTCATAATTCTACAAATATCGTCTAATTCTCTAGCTTGGCTCTGATACCACTGTAGGTTTACCTAGCACGACAGCAAGGTTTCGGGAGGCATCGTCCACGCCAATTTCAAATTTTTGCCATGCTAAACAACCCTAACCCTAGAATCTTAACTAGAGATTTAGACGAACTAGCAATGTAAACAACTTTACATCTAAGTGAATGAGGAATAGAACCTTTGTAGACCGGTCCTTCACTTCTAAAGCTCCGTGTAGTAGTCCCTTCGCTCCAACTAGTGAACACCCGAACTCTAGTAAGGGTTCATATGAAGAAATGAACAAGTTTGCTCGAAAACTTTGAAGCCGAAAATGATCTACGTCGAGGAAACTCAAGATCATGGTACCTCTTCACTAATGGTAGATTAGTGAAGCAAACACCCTAAACTAAATGGCTAATATAGTAGAGGATGATAAAGTAGGAATTTTCCTCACTTTAGATTTATTTTTCTCACAATATTTCTTCACCATTTGAAAAGCTGAGGAAGAAGAAGATGAAGTGGAGATGAGAATGAAACTCTTGAGGTGAGAATAGAAACCATGGGTGAGTTTATGTAATACACTAACTCATGTAGAGACTAAACTATGGCTAAGGATAATGGTTAGGTTAATAAATATCTCATGTAAAACAAAGTTAGTGGACTAAGTCAATGGTTAGAATAAGCTTCTCCAAGCTTCTAGCAATGACAAATTTCCAACCATTTTTAATTACTTGGATAAATAAAAACCCTAATATTATCTTAAGTATAGAGTAAGTCTCATACACCCATGTGTCATGTGGCATCAAGCATGACACAAAAGTTGTACATTAATATTTATCACATAAATACAATATGCACACAAGTGAGAAAAAGAAATGTTTAAGTAAGCTAATATTATTTAATGTAATTCAATATATCACATATATAATTATACATTAAATTATTAAATCAACACTTGATTTAATAATCCGGATATATCACATACAACCGACTAATATCATATATATCAACTTATCGAATCAACACTTAATCTGATAACCCGGCTATATCTCATATAACCGACCGATATCACATATCGCGAGAATAGAATACAGTATCACATACGCTTATTAATCTCGGTCCCTCACATATCACATATATGCTCCTACTTCATTTCGCATGAACCAGGAAACCTCTATGTAGGACTCTAAAGACTCGTCAATACGCCGGTAGTAGGTGATGATCATATCAAACACCGACAAGCCGCAAGCGGTCTGCTAAACGTAATAGCCACCCGAGTATTGAGCGATCAGAAGATCAACAAGCAAGGTTGCTCATACTCCTGTGAATCCAATCAGTAACACTACCGTACAGTCCGGTCTTTTCGTCAGATATGTCGCATATCACAGCCGGGGGTGGTATAAGGTCAGACCACAATAGCCTGATAAGTCATGCCGATGCAAGGTCCATAACGGTTCGAGAAACTACTGATAACACTTATCAGTAGATCTCAGCAACCCTGGCCAGGGATTTCCTGTTATGGCCAATTAAGCATAGCGCAACATCAACCCCCATACCAGGAGAGACGAAATCCCCTCCTATCGCTCATTGCCTCCATGTGACTCGGGACTGTATCCAAAAACCACCGTTTTGCACGATCTCTTAAACGCGGTAAGGTTGAAATCAAAGCACAGTAGGAGTCACACAAGACTCTATGACGATCTCGGATAGACAGACTAACCTGTTCCAGTGTCACCAGAGAACTGCTATCTGACGATAGGTATAATACATCTAGGAGTTCTCGGCGAGTCCGTTCAGTGTACCCAGTCTCCACTGAGCACCCGTATACCTTCTCTGGTGTCAAACACCAATGGATATGGGATCATCCATCGCCCATCATATGGTTCGAGAAGCATATACGCTAGTCTACTCTGGAATATCGATGCCTCGTCTCGATATCCCCACGACTAGGAACTTTTGAAGGATGTATTTACCGACTACCTCTTCCCCACTAGTATGATCTGCATCATAATCCTGGTTGTCAAGTACTCATCCTAAGGGCTTTATCAACATGTAATAGAGAGACAATAAGTGTACATGTTAAGATAAAGTGCAACCAGATAGCATACTATCATCTCGAGCAACAAAGTCCTCCCTATATATTTCAAAGCATCCTTTACAATATACATCGCATGTACAGTAATGGCCTCTAGGGCATACATATAACTAACATAAATATATATAACACTAATCCCATGCATGATATAAGCAACATCACAGATCAACAACAAGCAACACAAAATGGTGGATAATCTTGGAGCCTCGGGTTTCATTTGAGCCGCAAATAAAACCTGAAGTTCCCGGTCGTGTGGATAGCCTGTGCAAAGAAAACCTGGATCCCTACGAGCGCGGAAAGTTACCCGTCAATCCGAGAAGTGAAGCAACCCCAATCAACAAAGTGAATGGGTCATCCATCACTTCACAGGATCCGATAACTTGATCGCCCCTCCGTGGGTCATCCTATTGTAAGTGCACGGCGGTGCCCCGGCCTCCATCCCGAGGCCAAAATGCGGAAGCGGTGATAAACTTTAATTTTGCGAACTTAGCAAACCGGCACCACCGCGCACTAAACCCGGATCGAACCATTAACTAGTCCTAGCTAACTACAAGATAGGGAATAGAGATATACCGACTGATCCGAGTCCACCGGTCTTCTCGTCATCGTCCCGATCTCCCACGGAAACTCCGGTCGTTGCCTCCTTGCCGGAAGGGCACCACATCGTCTGCATCTTTTACGGGCTCCCACCTCAATACCGAGACAACTCGGGCACGAAGCTGGCTAGTCGACGTGCCCAAGATTTGCTGTAGAATGTGTAGTGAAGAACTTGTGTCTCATTTTAGGGTTTGTGGAATTGCCTTTTGTGGAGGTATGATACTTGGAGCTTTGGAGATTGGTCTTGTAGGATTTTTGCAACATGAAATGAACCAAAATCCCACACTCAAACTGTTGGACAGCCCCCCAAGAGCCAAGGCCGGCCATGACATGAAGAGGGAGAGAGAGTGTGTAGTGTAAAAAGAATGAGGGAGGTTCTCACACAATAATACAAGTGAGAGAGGTCAAAAGATATCATGAAAGAAAATGATTATCAACAAAGCCATACTCCACCAACCTCATCATCACAACAAAGGTCAAGCCATCATGACACCATCATGAAGCAAGAAGTCAAGCAAGGTCAAAGGATGGTGCACCATCATGATACAACAAAAATGTAAAGACTCCCTCCACAATTGCTTATTTGCACAAATGCAAATAAGCCCTCCTCCACCAATCTTCGGCCAATGAACGATACAAAGGAAATTGGCCGAAACGGAAAGCAAACTGGCAACTCCAGAAAACTGGTCCCGTAATAAATTACAGGAAAAACCCCGCTTCTGTGCATACACACCCGCATCTGTATTCCGACTGAAATATAAATGCAATGAGACAAAGTCTACAATGTACTATACTAGGATCCGGCTTAAACCAAAGCCGGCTAGTATTAACCGTTCGATCCTGATCCATGCAATACCGAACGTATCTGATCGAACCCTGCCATATATCCATACGGCCTGTAGTACAAACTGTCCGATCCTGATCCATGCAATACCGCACGTATCTGATCGGACCTTGCCATATCTCCATACGGCCTCTACAACTTTTTGCCTGAAAGCTGAGTAACAGAATGTGGGGGACTCTAAAGACTCGTCAACACCATGGTTGTGGATTTAACCACTAGCACGTCAGAGGTATAAGCCAATAAGTAACGGGCTACCAGGTATTGACTAAAAGGGACGTCTGTGAGCGAACTCAGCCTGACAACCTTACTTAGCCTGTCAGTGACAATATCCATACAGTCCGGTCCGTTCGTCTATGAGCATCGCATGGCGGGCTTAGGGGGTTGGTAAAAGTCAGACCCGCAAAAGCGGTACAAGTCGTGTCGGAGTGTAGCCCAGAACACCCTGAAATACTACTGGAATACCTACCAGTAAATCTCCTTGCCTCGGCCGAGGGCTACGTGTAATGGCTCTCCTAGACACAGCGCGATCTCACCCCCAATACCGGGAGAGACGAACCCCTGAAGATCCGCTCACTGCCTCCATGTGGCTCGGGACTGTACCCAACTAAAACCTGTTTGCACGACTCCTTTGAGCCGTGGTAGGGTAGTAATCAAAGTACAGTGGGAACTCACACGAGACAAATGACAATCCCCAGGTCGATGAACTAACCTGTACACATGTCACCAGGGAACTGCCATCTGACGTCTGGTATATGACCAACTAGCATGTTCCCGGCGAGTCCTGTCCGGTGTACTCATAACCCAATGAGCACCTGTATACATCTTAGGTGAACGAACTGACACCAGTGGCTTGTGAGACCGGCCACCGCCCCTCGTCGGGATCTCGAATGTACACACTAGTCTACTCTGGAGTATCGATGCCCTATCTCGAAACTCCTACGACTAGGGACCATTTAAGGATGTGCTTATAGACTACCAGCTCCCACGTATATGATCGCCCTCATACTGCTGGTGGTCAAGCAAGAATCCTAGGGGCTCTATCAACATGCAATAGTGACCTGTCATGTCACCTAAAGCAGTACACGATGATAAAGATAAACCAGATACCATACTATCATCATGAGTAAGACTGTCCTATCGGGATAGGTCCTCCATCAATCATTGTAATCACGTGCCTGTGATCCAATAATTGACTCTGAGGGCACTATCTCCAACACCTATACCCCCTACGAGTGCGGCGAATTGCCCGCCAATTCTATAGTGAAGCCCCCCTCCGTCTCAACGCCATGAGATGCGGGCTCGTTGCCCTCTAGAACCCGGCTATTCGAGCACTCCACCGTGGGGTAATCCTTGTTGGAGTTCCTTAGTACGACTACTAGGTTTTAAAGATGCATCGAGTATACAATTTTAAAATTTTAATGTGCTAATCAACCGAAACCATGAATCGAACTAGGGAATTAGGGTTTTATAGCAAGTAATCAAACATTACTCTAAGTGAACAAGGAATACAACCTTTGTAGACCAGTCCTTCACTTCTAAAGCTCCGTGTAGTAGTCCCTTCGCTCCAAGTAGTGGTGTCCTGGACTCTCCTTAGGCTCCACTCGGCGAAAGAAACGAGCTTGCTCAAAAATCATCGAGGTCGAAGTTAATCTACGTCGAGGAGACTCTAACTCAAGCTACCTCTTCACTAATTGTTGAATTAGTGAAGCAAACAACCTATACTAAATGTCTAGTTTTGTATAGATTGATGAAGTAGGAATTTTGCTTACTTTAGAATATTTTTCCTCTTTTTCTTTCTTCACCCCAAGAAAACCAAGAGAAGAAATTGAGATGAAGAAGATGAACTTGTGGTGAACCATGGGTGAAAGAATATCTCATATTTTTTTGTAGAGAGTTAACCATGGCTAAAGATAATGGTTAGCTTAATAAATATCTAGGATAAAAACAAAATTGGTGGAATTAGGTCGAGACTTCTACAAGCTTCTCAATCTTTCTTTAGCCATGCTAATTTCCACCTAATTTTCGTTTTCCTTTAATAAATAAATCCTAAAATTATCTTTAATATGGTATGAGTCTCATACACCCATGTTCTATATATCATCTAGCATGACACATAAAAATAAATACATATATATATATATATATATATCACACATATATATATGTTAAATGTATTTGTAGAAAAGAACTTCTTAAGTGAGATAATATTAGTTAATATATATTAATATATCAAATATATAATTATATATTAAATTATTAAATCAACACTTAATTTAATAATCCGGCTATATTATATATAACCTACTAATATCAAATCATTGAATCAACACTTGATTTAATAATCCAGTTATATCACATATAACCTATATCGCGAGATTAGAATATGGTATCATATACATGTATTGATCTTGGTCCCGAACATACCACATATGTGCCCTACTTTGTTTTACTTGAGCTAGGAAACCTCTGTGTAGGACTCTAAAGACTCATCAATACGCCAGCAGTAGGTGATGATCATATCAGTCACCCACAAGCCGTCAGTGGTACTAGCTGGACGTAACATCTACCCAGGTATTGAGCGATCAGAAGATCAACAAGAAAAATTGTCAATACTCCCGTGAATCCAATCAGTAACACTACTGTATAGTCCGGTCTCTTCGTCTAATATATCGCATATCTAGTATGGGGGTGGTAAACGTCAGACCCCAATAACTTGATAAGTCTTGCCAATGTGAGTCTCATAACGGGTATAGAAAACTACTGATAATAATTCTCAGTAAATCTCAGTATCATCCCTGGCCAGGGACTTCCTGTTATAGCCAATCGAGCATAGCGCAACATCAACCCTCAATACCGGGAGAGACGAAACCCCTCCTATCGCTCATTGCCTCCATGTGACTCGGGACTGTACCTAAAAACCACCATTTTGCACGCTCTCTTGATCTTGGTAAGGTGGAAATCAAAGCACAGTGGGAATCACACAAGACTCTATGACAATCTCGGGTCTACAGACTAACCTGTACCAGTGTCACTAGAGAACTGCTATCTGACGATAGGTATAATACCATCTAGGAGTTCTCGGCGTGTCCTACTCGATGTACCCATTCTCCAATGAACACCCATGCACATTCTTTGATGTCAAACACCAATCATTGTGGGATCATCCATCGCCCCATACAGGGTCAAGAATCCTACACAGTAGTCTACTTTGGAATATCGATGCCCCGTCTCGATACTCCCTCGACTAGGAACAATTAAAGGATGTACTTGTGGACTACCCTAGCCTCACTAGTATGATCTACATCATAATCCTGGTAGTCAAGTCCACATCCTAAGGGCTTTATCTACATATGACAGAGAGACAGTATAAAGATACAAGTATACACGTTAAGATAAAGAGCAACCAGATAGCATACTATCATGTCGAGCAAGAAAGTCCTCTCTATATATGTCCAAGCATCCATTATAATATACAATCATGTACAATAATGGCCTCTAGGGCATATATACAACTAACATTCTCCCACTTGCACTAAGGCCAGTTGTTGTAGAATCTCATACCCAACATCCTGAAGAGTCTCTCAAACTGTATCTGGGGTATGGCCTTCGTGAGTGGATCCGCCTTATTATTCTTCATGTCAACTCTCCTGACCTCGATCTCCCCACGATCAAGTATCTCCCGGATTAAGTGATACCGTCTTAGAATATGTCTGGATCGCTGATGGGACCTGGGTTCCTTGGCCAAAGCCACTGCTCCATTGTTATCACAATACAAAGGTATTGGATGCCCGATGGACGGAACCACACAAAGTTCGGTTATGTACTTCTTCATCCAGACAGCCTCTTTGGTGGCATCGTTGGCAGCGATGTATTCAGCCTCCATCGTCGAGTCTGCCACGGTTTCTTGCTTGGAACTCTTCCAACAAACCGCCCCTCTATTGAGGGTGAAGAAAAAACCCGAGACCGACTTAGAGTTGTCCTTATCACTCTGGAAGCTCGAATCGGTAAAGGTCTCCACTTGGAGTTCACCGTTACCATACACCAAGAACATTTCTTTAGTCTTTCTCAAGTACTTAAGAATGTTCTTCAAAGTTGTCCAGTGATTCTCCCCAGGATCCGATTGATACCTACTCACTACACCTAGTGAATAAGCTATATCTGGTATTGTACATAACATCGCATACATGATAGAGCCTACCGCCGAAGCATAGGGTAACCCTTGCAAGCGAGCCCTTTCCAAATCAGTCATGGGAGACATCTCTTTGGAGAGAGTGATTCCTGAGATAGTGGGTAAACTACCACGCTTGGAATCTTCCAAACTAAACCTCTTTAGTATGTTGTCAATGTACCTGGATTGGAACTGTTAGTGTATATGCCCTAGGGGCCATTATTGTATCATACTAGCTTGTATATTACTTAATGGAAGCTTGGGATATTCACAGTTATATAACAGTCTTGCTAAACATGGTAGTATGCTACATGGTTTTATCTATCTTAATATGTGAGTATACGTATTGATAGAGCTCTTACGATCTTGCTTGACTCCCAGCGTTGTGATGGCAGTCACACTAGTGGGGGCTGGGTAGTCTACAAGCACATCCTTTTTCAGGTCCCTAGTCGTAGGATTATCGAGACAGGGCATCGATACTCCGGAGTAGACTAGTGTGTACGCTTCTCATCCCAGTTGGGGAGATGGTCTGTCCCACAGCCGTCAGTACGTCGTACTGGAGATAGTATACAGGTTCTCGTTGGGTTATGGGTACACCGGACAGGACTCGCGGGGAACTGTTGGTTGGTATTATACCCGTCGTCAGTTAACAGTTCCCAGGTGACATGAGTACAGCATAGTCCGCAGACTTGACACTGCTACTTCGTCTCGAGTGTGTCCCACTATTCTTAGATTGATACCCTACCACGGCTCAAAGGAGTCGTGCAAACAGGGAGCAGTTGGGTGCAGTCCCGAGCACTTGGAGGCAGTGGCTGTTAGACAGGATTCGTCTCTCCCGGTATTGGGAGTTGATATCGCGCTATGTCAGAGATCCATTACGCAAAGTCCCTGGCCATGGAAAGCGAGATTTACTGGTAGGTTCTAGTTGTTTCTCAGGGTGTAATGGGCTACGCTCCGACACGACTTATACCGCTATTAGGGGACTGACGCTTGCCGCCCCCTAGGCCCGATATGCGATAGTCTTAGACGAACAGACCGGACTGTACGGAGATTGTCACATCAGGCTCAGTAGGAGTTCGGATGGGTTTCCTCATCGGCCTTCTTATCGATATCTACCTAGGGACCGTTACGTATAGCTAGTGCCGCTTGCGGTCTGTGGTTAAACCCACTGCCAGCATAGTAGTCTTGTCTTTAGAGTCCCACACAGAGAGTTTCCCTTCTCTAGGCGAAACGATATAAAGGTCGTATGGTTTTACGATAAGGGTTCAGACGCATACGTGTGTTTACGCACGTATGACATTAGGACAGTTTTTACTAGCCGGCTTTGGTTTAAGCCAGTTTCTAGTATCAGGTTATTGGATTTATAAAGTCTAAAGTTTTTCTGTGTTTTCACGGATAGGAGGGGCGTTCTCCTAATTTCGCGGAAGCTTCTAGAAGGATGGTGACTTGAGGGTTTAGGTGGCATTAGCATTAATTGATTTTGTGACTCATGAGATGAATCATTCAAGTGAGTTAATGAAGCATTTATTGCTTAATGACTCACTTGATGATTCATTGGACATATTAAATGAACCATGATGATAAATCATTTGATTTATTTTATTTGATATTCTATATGCTTCATGATATATTAGAAGTGAGAAACAATTTCAATTCATTATCATTCTCACCTTCTCTCTCCTCAAGCTCTCTCTCTCTCTTCAAACCCTAACCCTAACCTCTCATTTGTTGAGATCAAGGGTTAGCTAGACTAATACATCCATAATCCAACTCTATATTACCTAGGTTGCTTAGATTAGCACTTTAAGAAACATAGTTACCTCAAGTTAGAGGTGAAGCTTGGAGTATAGCTCTCGGGTGGATCATCTATTACGTGGAGGAGGCCGAGAAGGAGGTGGATAACGAAAAGGAGAAGGACACAGTTCATTAGGTATAATCACTTATTATAGTAGTTAACAACTTCTATGTTTCTTGTTAGTTATAGTTTAGCAAAGATTCTTGGTTAGTCGATGTTGACGCAAAGCACAAGATCGTTTTTTAATTTTCCGCCTCCCCGCAAGCTGTGGGGTGTTGTACATCGACTTACATTGGTATCAGAGCCTCGCTATACAATAATTAACACATTAGCAAAGTCGTATGAATTTCGAACGCAAAACGAACCGAAAAAGACATCGATATCATTAAGTTTCTGTCGAATTTAAAACAGGCTCTAAAAATTTTTCAGGGACCTGCAGAATAACCTACAGAGAAATATAAGGTTACTGGAGAAAAATGGGTTCATAAATTGGCCAAACAGCCGCGGAACCATGGCCCATCCCACCAATCCGCCGCGGATCCGCGGCCGAGTTGAAGCCGATTCAACCTAGTTTGCTCCAGTAACTCTTCTGTGATATTTTTGTGTTTTCTGGAATGTTTATTTTTCTGCTTAAGTCTCAGGTGCACAGAGAAGTTTTGGAGTAGAATCTAATGTGTTTGCTCGATCGAAATCTTACGATGTTTGCTAATTTGATTATATCTGTGATTGTATAATGTGTTCGTAAATCTCCCATAACTGCTAGTATGTCGGTTGGCAGGGGGTTGCACATTTCTGTAATGTTTTTTACTGTTTGTGGTTATGAACTGTATTGGATTGTTCTGATGATTAGCCGGGGATTGAGATGGGTTATTATATTCATTCATTTCAATGTAAATGTAATATATTGTAATATTATTTTGCGGGGCGCATCCAGGTTGCGGTTGTAGCCAACGTTGTATTATTTCATTTTACTGTTTTTGCACCTAGGATAGACCCAAGGTGGGGTGCACAGACTACCGGGTACTTTAAAGTGTTTAGTGGCCTACTCACGTTGTTGAGGGAGACCGCTTCACTTTGGGTACTTGGCGGGTAGTTTGCCGTACCCGTAGGGGTCTAGGGTGGGGTAATGGCTATTCATCACAACTGTGTAATCCATCTTTTGTTGCAGGCTCAAAACAAACGCGGATTGCATGCATATCCAATAATGTTCATCTGTGATCTGTAATGCCTATTATTGCGTCTGACGAATGTACAATATCTATGTATGATAGCTATTTAGATGTCACTTATGTTTTACACCCGCGCTAGCCCAGCCCCGCTCTGCCGTTAGTTAAGTAATCTAACGGGTGATGACGGGACCCAGTGGCGAATGCGGATGGCATAAGAGGACGTTGTGTTTTCGTTGTTTTCTGCAATGATAGGTTAATGATGGGACACATTATTATTAATGCAAAGAAAATAAACCAAAAGTTGAATCGTTGGAACAATTTAAAAGAAACCACTCGGTTATTTTAAACAGAAGATATTTTTTATTTGCGGAACTTTAACCACTCCTTTTAAAAGCTATCAGGTTCCTTCGCTCATATCAAGTTTACTACGTTCCAGGTTTCGCCAAAACCATTCGTAGCCCTCCGTCATTTCATTTGGGTATTCAGTAGTATTCAAGCTATGTATTTTGACTAACACCAAGGCATAGTGTTTGGTAGCTGATGGGTATTCATTTGTTGCATAGATAGATGAGTTAGTTTGGGACAGTCGTATTATCATTTTGGCCAACGTCAAGGATATGTACGGATGGGTTCAAATTAACAAGATAATGATGGGTAGAACATGACAAGTGACTTATGACAATTTGACCAACGCCAAGGTCATAAGAGCATGGGGCAAAAATTTATATCGGGAATTTCTAAAGAAACTGAAATTTGCAAAGAGATGCATACCATTTGGAGTTTGATGAATGTTGGTAGGATTCTTTCAACATTATCATACGATGATATTTGGATCCCGATCCTACTATGAGTATATGCTACTCATCAGGAGATTCGTCACTTAACGATCAATGCTATAAACCAAGTAGGTGTCGAGAAAGGTGTCAGCGGGGTTACGCCCCCAGAGAAAAGAGTTTATTTAATTATGGAACTTCGCGAAAGCGCTGGAAAACCTCCCTCGAAGTACCAACACCGGCCTGGCAGAACGGTTGAGCAAGTATTGTACAGTGAGAATAGTCCTGGCTAATTCTTATTTTATGGTTTGAGGAAGGATTCGAGAAATAGTGGGAGCCATCCAGTTTAGATAAATTAAAAACCACTCTAAACTTGCAAGAGCATCATGCTAAAGTGTTTCTTCTCTCTCTCCTACTTGCAGCGACCCTGAAAATGACTGGACTTAAGTTACTTTTATAGAAAAATATACTGACAGGGCCAAACTATAAAGATTGGCTGCGGAATCTCAAAATGGCTTTGACCTATGTCAAATTAGGGTACGTCCTCACAGCTAAGGCACCTGCAGTCCCATGTCCCAAATCCAGTAATGCGGATAAGGAAATCCGCAAAACCTGGGAGTATGATTGCGCCAAGGCCAAGTGCATCGTGCTTGCCTCGATGAACAATGAACATCAGAGGAGGCACAAGGATATGGATCTTGATGCCATATTTCTCCATACAAAGGAACTTTATGGAGAGCAATCTCATATAGTAAGATACGAGACCTCTAAGAACTTGTTTCGAGCAAGGTTGGCCGTCGGATCATCGATAGGAGAACATGTCCTAAAGATGATTGGCTATATAGAAGAGCTCGCAGACCTTGGAACGACTTTGGATAATGAGCTCTATACAGACCTGATTCTCCAGTCCCTTCCTTCCACCTACGCCCAGTCTATGAGAAAACCGTAGTATCTCTCGGGCGGATGAGGCAGCCTACTACTCCTGCTGAGTGGCGCGGGAATGCCCTGTTCTTCTGAAACTTCTGGTTCCACCAAGCTTTCAGTAATAGCTTGTGGTTCTGGAATTTCTTCCAGTTCTATTGTGCTCCCACTAGTTTCTTTTTCTAAAAATTGATGTTCCAAAAAGTGTGCATGACGAGAAACAAAAACCTTTTGTTCCTCTGGATAATAGAAAAGATACCCCTTGTAGTTCTTTAGGTATCCCACAAAGTTACATAGTACTGAGCGTGCCTCAAGTTTGTCTGCATGCTGCTTTTTAACAAAAGCTGGACATCCCTATATCTTCAGATATTAAAGATAGGGTTTGTTCCTACTCCACATATGATATGGTGTGGAAGGCACTGTCTTGGTAGGAACCTTGTTCAAAAGATATGCAGCTGATTCTAGTGCATAGCCCCAGAATGATCGCGGTAACTCAGCGTTACTCATCATGGAACGTACCATATCCAATAGTGTTCGGTTCCGTCTCTCCGATACACCGTTGTGCTGTGGTGTTAGCCGAGAGAGATTCCATTCTCTTTTAGGTAATCCAGGAACTCGCCACTTAAGTATTCACCACCTCGATCAGATCTCAGTGTCTTGATACTTTTGCCGGTTTGTTTTTGCACTTCGTTTTTATATTCTCGGAATTTCTCAAAGGCCTCGGATTTATGTTTCATCAAGAAAACATGTCCATACCTAGAGAAATTATCCGTAAAAGTAATGAAATAGAAATAACAACTTCTTACATGTGTAGACATTGGACCACACACGTCGCTGTGTATTAGTCCTAAGAGCTCGCTCGCTCTTACTCCACGTCCAGTGAATTGAGTCTTTGTCGTCTTTCCTTTGAGACATGATTGACAAGTTGTATAAGTTTGATATTCAAACGGATCCAAATATCCTTCTTTATGTTACTTCGTCAACATTGTTTCGTTGATGTGACCTAGTCTACATTGCCATAAGAAAGCATGATTTATATTTGGAGTCTTTCTTCTATGTGTGTTCTGGACATTGAAAATTTATAGTTGGTTTAATACGGATATACCATTGTTTAGAGCACCTGACCGAATCAGACCATGATTAAGGTGGATGTATACGATATCGCTTACAAATGTAAAATCATAACCTTCTTTAGATAACAAAGATACAGAAATGATATTACAATTCAAACTAGGTACACAAAAACAGTTGCGCAAAACCAAAATATGTCCACTCGCCAATCCAAAGTGATATTCCCCTACGGACATAGCATCCACGCTCGCTCCGTTAGCAACCCTGAGGGTCATATCACCGGTCATCAGAACTCTACGGTTTCTCAGTGCCTGCAAAGAATTACAGATATAATATCCTGATCTGGTATCCAATACCCAGGAAGTAGAGTTGATTGACAGATAGTTTTAAATTACAAACATACTTGAAGCCGAAGCCACAACTTGCTTCTGGTCCTGGTTCTTGGCCTTCCAAGCCCCGCAATCTTTCTTCCAATGGCCCTTCTTATGAAAGTAGAAGCATTCTTCTTTTCCTACTGTCAGCCCCGCTACTATTGCCTTGCCATTTGCTTCCACCTTACTAACACCGCCTCTCGGCTTGGTGGGGGCCTTCTTCGTATTTCCTTTGGCTTTCGCCTTTGATCTAGAAGAGGAAGCTCCACCAACAAATAGAGCGGGTGTTTCCCTGGCTTTCTGTAGGGTGCCCTCAGCGCTCCTCATCATGTTGAGGAGTTCTGGAAGTTCAACTTCTTTACCTTGAATATTAAAATTCAAGATAAACTAGGCGTAGGTGGAAGGGAGGGACTGCAGAATTAAGTATGTATACAGCTCATTCTCTAACATGGTCCCGAGGTCCGCGAGCTCCTAAATGTAGCTAATCATCTTAAGGACGTGTTCCCCTATAGATGATCCAACGGCCAACCTCGCCTGAAATAGCTTCTTCGAGGTCTCGTATCTTGCGATCCGAGATTGCTCTCTATATAATTCCTTGGTATGTGTAAGGCTACGCCAGCTCCCCGGCCATCAATTCATGGCCAAACGCGGAACAAAAAACTTTTAAAACTTGCGCTAACCTGACCCTAAACGACGGATCGTTCCATTAACCCTATACTAGTTAACTGTAAGTAGTTTAAGTGATTATACTGATCGATCTGTGTCCTTCGGTCTTAAATCTCTGTCCTTGACATGTCGCAGCTGCCTCGACGAAGTTCGCTCTCCAGTCTCTTTAGTCGAAGAGGATCCACGTCGAGGATTCTTTATACGGGCTCCCGCTTCTAAACCGAAGCAACTCGGACATCAAGTTTGCCAGCCTAGATGCCCAAGGTGAAGTAGATAGTGTGTGTGAATACTTTGTCTCGATGCACTCAATGATTCTCAACACATGAGATGGGATGAGTGGAAGTGAAGAAGAAGCCAAGTGAAGAAGTTGTGAGCTCAAGTCTTTTTGCAAAAGAAAAACCAAGTCCCAAACTATCTGTTGTTTTTCTTTCTTTTGTTGTGGTGAGTATTGTGTGAGCCACTAAAGAAATATCTAGCATAAAAAGATCTACCACTTGCATCACACAAGACCCAACACCATGAGTCACCAAGTGTGCACATGCCACCATGAATGCACAAGGTCAATACTTGCACTCATGTGTCATGCCACAATCAATGCCCATTACCAAGACTTGAACTCACAATTTCCTCACAATAACCATTAACCTAAATGTTTAATGGAAAAAGAAAATGGGAACTCAAAAGTAAAATTGTAACGGAATACAAAAATATCCCTCATCTGTATATACATTCCTGCATCCGTATTCCGACTGAATACGAATACAACGAGACAAAAATAATCCATTAATATAATACTAGGATCCGGCTTAAACCAAAGCCCACTAGTATTATCCGTCTGATCATGATCCGTGCACAAGTGCACGTATATGATCGAACCCTTCCATAAAACCATACGCCCCCTACAACGTTTCACCCGAACCAGGGAAACCCTCTGTGTGGGACTCTAATTACTTGTCAATACACTGGCAGTGGGTTTAACCATAAGTACGTCAGTGGCACTAGCTGTACGTAATGGCTGCCTAGGTATTGAGCGAAAGGGAGGCCGACGAGCGAACTCATCCTGAAACCGTACTAAGCCTAACAGTGAAAATATCCATACAGTCCGGTCTGTTCGTCTGTGAGTATCGCATATCGGGCCTAGGAGGCGGTAAATGTTAGACCCCTAATAGCGGTATAAGTCGTGTCGGAGTGTAGCCCAGAACACCCTGAGAAACTACTGGAATACATACCAGTAAATCTCACTTGCTCTGGCCAGGGACTTTGTGTAATAGCTCTCCAAACACAGCGCGATATCAACCCCCAATACCAGGAGAGACGAATCCCCTAACGATCCGCTCACTGCCTCCATGTGGCTCGGGACTGTACCCAACTAAAATCTGTTTGCACGACTCCTTTGAGCCGTGGTAGGGTAGTAATCAATGCACAGTGGAAACTCACATAAGACAAATGATGATCTCAGGTCGATAGACTAACCTTTACACATGTCACCAAGGAACCGCCATCTAACGATAGGTATAATACCAACTAGCATGTTCCCGGCGAGTCCGTCCGGTGTACTCATAACCCAATGAGCACCTGTATACATCTTAGGTGAACCAACTGACACCAATGGCTTGTGAGACCGGCCATCGCCCCTCATCGGGGTCTCGATCCGTATATACTAGTCTACTCTCGGAGTATCGATGCCAAGTCTCGAAACTCCAACGACTAGGGACACTTTAATGATGTGCTTATAGACTACCCAAATCTCACGTATATGATCGCCATCATACTGCTGGTAGTCAAGCAAGAATCCTATGGGCTCTATCAACATGTAATAGTGATCTGTAATGTCACCTGAAGCATGTACAAGATGATAAAGACAAACCAGATAGCATACTATCATCTCGAGTAAGACTGTTCTACCGGTATAGGTCCTCCCTCAATCATTGCAATCACGTGCCTGCGATCTAATAATTGACTTGAGGGCACTACAGCCAACAATCTCCCATTTACACTTAAGGGTAATTATTGCGATGTTGCATACTCACAGCCCGTGTGATACCGAACACCCAACTTCTGTATTGATCAGTCTCACAAAGCCTGTTTGTGAAACTCTTGCGTTCGAGAAATAGCCTCAGTGAGTGGATCCACTGTGATGTTTCTTTCTATGTCTCTCTTTATCTCAAGTTCGTGAAGAAAGCCATCTCCCGAAATGAGCAATACATGTCTTAGAATATGTCTGGATATCTGATGGGACTCGGTTCACAAATGAACTCCAAATCCAGCAAACTTCTTAGACTGTATCGTCAACTGAATTTAATCAGTATCCTGCGTCATGCCTCCCTCAGTATCCTCTTTGATCACCTGTCCAAACTACTGCCCCTCTAAAGAAGGAAAACTAAAACTCTGACAATCACTCTGTCATCTAGGTCACCTTGGAAGCCTGGAATGATAACCATCTCCCGAAGGAGGCTGCCATTATCATATCCCTAGAACATCCACTTATGTTCATTAACTTCTTCCGAATGTTTCTCCAGGAATGGATTAATATAAACTAATTGCAGCTAGTGCAAAAACAACATCTGGCGTGGTACTTGACACCTTATGATTGACTCAATTGCCTAAGCAAGTAATATGCCAAGCATGCACATCCCTCTCCCCTTTAGTCTGTAAGACACCTTTAGAGTGGGTGACTCCATCACCTGCAGGTACACCACCATGCCAGGAGTCTTCCATTCTAAAACACCTTTAGAATGCTGTCTAAGTACCCAGATTGGGACACTTCCTAAAACTTGATCTAAAACCATAGATCTAGTGATCAGAATGCCTAATATTATATCCATATCTTATGTGGAGAAACCACTGCGTGACAACCACAGTATAACCGATTGTAGGATAGGAATTTTAATTCCTATAAAGGGCATGTCATCCAAATACCAGGACATCACACCCTACAACCTTCTTAACAGATCCATCTCCTATTCTGATGAAGTCAAAGCCTGTGACTGTCACATCAAAAATAGATGATCTTTCTCCGCCATACTTGCTTTAGTCTATAAATAGACACAAGCTACTTGTCCACTATGCTTCCGCTGCTCCCACTGACCTTAACAACCCTCTGGCAGAGTCATATATGCGTGCACTTCTAAAGCTTGTTTAGAACGACGTTATACTCATCCTCATGCTGGGTCTCATAGTCTGGAACAACAGTAGTATCAAGTCTGGGTAAACAAGAACCTCGCTGTCACCGTCTTTTGAGGATACCGAAGTACCTCCCGGGCGCATGAGGTTACCCACCATATCTGCGGAGTGGCTAATGGAATGTCAAACCAGATTGAATCTTCAGGTTCTTTTAAATTTTCAGTAATCGTCTGTGGTTCTGGAATCACTTCCACTTCTACCATAATCCCACTATTGTTTTCTGAAAAAGTCCATTTTACTAAAACTGTGGCGAGTCAAAAACTATATCACTATTGATCTTCCAGATGGTCGAAATTTAACCCTCGTTAAAGCCCTGGTTGACCCACAAACTGCCATTACTGAAACATGCCTTGAGTTATCCAGAGTTTGGTTTTAAGCATAAGCCGGATAACTCCATATACCTTAACATCGTTAAGATATGAACCATTCTATATACAATATAGAAATAGAGGCACTAATTTAATTGGAACCAGATTCAAATCATGCAGCTGTCTCCAGTACATTTTAACGAAATGGAATGAGGCCGATCAGCATTACTCAACTTGGAGAGCATCCAGATATGAGTAACCTGAAAGAGAAACAAGTTTCTCAAAACCGTTACTATCAACTGAATACCAAACACAAGTATCTACATCTTCAATCACCTTGATGAATACTGATACTTGCAACACGTGGTTCTCTACTTTACTCTTATACCTATAACTTCTCAAAACTTGGACCTCATATTTCTACGAAACACGTGTCTAAAACTGGAGAAGTCACAAGTAAACAGAATATAGTACGAGGACCAACCCCTCTTTCCTAATAGACACTGGAAAACATAAAATACTTTGTATAAGTCCCCTGAGTTTAATAACTCATACCCTGTGCGTCTTAGGTTGAAAACTGTACTTATGGTTAAGAAGAATTACACCGCTGTTTCATGTTTCTTACCTAACTATCAACTGATATAGGTAAATGTCATAAACACAATTTCAAAAAGTTATATCTCACTTTATAAAATAAACGTACAGATAAATCAGTTTGAAATTGGTGCATAACAACGGATATTCAAAACCAAAAATTTGCCGTCAGGCAAAACCTCAGGTGATTTCCTCAAATTTCACCAATTACTACGAATTCCGATAATGAGGATATAATCACCTAATTCTCAATAACCTACTCCCACTCATCATCTGTAAAACTATACAGATATGAGAATCATACCTGGTAAATACATACCTTGGGGTGAGGTTCTAATAGGGAATCAGTTTTCAATTAACAACGCATAGTGAAACTCAAACATGAAAATGTTTCGAAGAGGTATCCGGGTATTCCTAGTAATGCCTCTTCCACTATCCAGATTCATGACTGTAACCGTATATTTCCATGCCATCCCTCCAAATCTCTTTATTTGTCTTTACTCATTACCTTCTGTATGCCATATTTCCATCACTCTCCTAACCGTATATTTCCATGCCATCTCTCCAAATCCCTTTATTTGTCTTTATCACTACGAAGATCCACATTTATCTGAATCAAGTTCGACACCATCCTATGGTTTGGAAGAAGACTATCCAATAAGCGTAATAGGTGCACTCTCCTAATCCGAGACGCCCTCGCAAACTGAGAGAAGCTAAAGATAAAAGACAACTGAATAATCCTTATTCTATTTCTCCTAAACCAGAATCCATCCTTGAACTGGAACAAGTTCCTTCGAGTTCGTATATAACCATTCGATGGATTATCCATTTACTGTAGATCTTCATTGTGATATGGGGTGTGCAGGACAAATACAAAGGTGAAGTAGGAGTGGTGATGAGATACGCGGTTTGGTCGTGAATGATAGCAGTCGCAATTCACTTTGCCCTCTTTCTAATCCATTTTATTTGTCTTTACTTATTACCTTATGTACACCACACTTAGGCTAATTGGTTTTCTTCCTTCCCCACCTTTCGGCACCTGCCTATGGTTTGGAAAAAGACTATCCAATAAGGGCAATAGGTGTACCCTCTCCTAATCCTAGGAGCCCTCACAACCTGAGAGAAGGTAAAAGGAAAAGACAACTAAATAGTCCTATTCATTTTCTTCAGAACCAGAAACCATCTTCGAATCTGAATCAAGTTTCTTCGAGTTCGTATGTAACTATACGATGGCCATATCCAATAAATGTGGATCTTCGTAGTGATACGGAATGTTCCGGAGAAAAGCAAAGGGTAAAAGTTGGAGTGGCAATGAAGTATGCAACTTTGACAATCCAAAGACCAGTGTTTTAGGAAAGTTCGGTTATCTTGGTTACTGAGTTATAGTCTAGGTTTGGGTCATGGTCACTGCCAAAGAGAGAGAGAAAAGAAACGCTCAGCGTGCACTCTAACCTAGATCAGAATGGTCAATCACTTTATCTAATCAGGATGTCTCCCACTGTATCCTCAAATTCTCCTCCAAACCTGAAAGTAGAATTAGTCGGGATCACCCGAGGAGTAAACCAACTCATCAGTAGGTATCGGGATCCAACTATCATCGCATCATAACCTGATGTAATCCACTCACGTTATCACACTCCAGAAGGTACGCGCATACCGGCCAAGTTTCCAGTATGTTTGAAACCCCCGATGTGATTTCTACCCCATACTCTTATGACCTTGATGAAGGCCAACTTATCATAAGTCACATGTCAAGTTCTACCCGTCATTATCCAGGTTAATTTGAACCCACCCGTACATACTCTTGACGAAGGCCAAAATAGTAGTACGACTGTCCCAAACCAATGCATCTATCTATGCAACAAAAAAATAACTAATAGCTACCATACACTATGCCTTGACGAAGGCCAACATACATAACATGAATACTAAATGCTACCCGTCCGAAATGACGGAGGGCTACGAATGGTTTTTGGCGAAAAACCATTAACGTAATGAACTTGATATCGTTGAATGAACCAGATAGCTTTTATAAATATATAGTGGTGAAAACCTTTGCTAAAGAGGTCACTCGCGGTGAAGGGATCTCGGCTCTTTCCTCGTCGAATGAGGTGCAGGATATTCTCACTGAATACCGCGATGCAAAGCGAAAAGTAATTGACTATAGTGAAGTTATTACCCTGACGGAAACTTCTACTCAAGGGGTCACTCCCGGTGAAGGGATCTCGGCCCTTGCCTTGTCGAATGAGGTGCTGGATATTCATAACCGAATACCTCTGTGCAAAACAAAAGAAAACGTCCTTTTAATAACAACTTTTTGAAAATTGTTCCAACAACATCAGTTAGGTCTATTTTTCTTGCATTGATCAGAATCAATGCAGTCCCATCAATTAATCACACCAGAAAAGAACGAAAATATGATGTACGTATATGCCATCTGCATTTGCCACTGGGTCCCGTCATCACCCGTTAGGTTACTTAACTAATGACAGAGCGGGGACTGGACTAGAACGGGTGTAAAACATATACAACATCTACTAGTATATATATATATCAATATATAATAATCGCTCCAGGCATGATAAATGCAACATCACAGATAAGTAATAAGCATCACAGAACAATACAGATAATCTGGGAGCCCCGGGTTTCCTTTGAGCCGCAAGTGAAACCCGACTTTCCCCCGGTCGTGTGGATAGCATGTACAATGAAAACCTCGACCCCTACAAGTGCGGCAAGTTACCCACCAAAAACCAGAAGCGAGGCAGCCCCCTTCAACAAAATGAATGGGCCACCAAGTACTTCACGAAAACCGGTAACTTCTTTGGGTCAACATGTACCCCCTACGAGTGCGGCGAATAGCCTGCCAATTCTAGAGTGTGGCCCCCTCTGTCTCAACGCCATGAGATGTAGACCCGTTGCCCTCCAGAACTCGCCTATCCGTTCACTCCATCGCGGGGTAATCCTAGTACAGAAAATATAATATGTACAACAGTGACATCAACCTCAACCCGGTCGTGCGCCAAACAAATAATGTACAAGAAGGCGGTGACGGCAGTCCACAAGTCGGACGCTCGCCCCGTGATATCAAATGTACAAATAAAACTAAACTATACTAACATTGCACCCAGGCTATCCACCACGACAAATCCGCAACAACACAGCACAATACAGAACATCAAAGTGAATGTCACGTTCACAAACCCGTCTAAAAGAACTATAGCAATTAGACAAGTTGTACCGCTCGAATGATATTCACGGTCAAAGATAGTAATGTAAGTATTGTAAACTTTAAACAATGTTAGAAATTATCGAGTTCAAAATAACCCTGAATAACCCGAACAACTAGATAAAACCATATCAAAACTGGGCTAACCAAACAATACCACTGAACCAACATTCTAAAGACAAAACCACAAAAAAAATACAAAACCCTGAAGCCTCAAAGTGGCCGGCCTCCTCGGTTTTGGGAGTGTAACACCCGAGCCCAATGCTACTAATTTCAGTTACTGTTTGAGCGTAGTGTGGTACTCTTTTCACTTATCTTGCTTGATTGTTATTTACTGTAAATTTTATCCGGAAAATTCATTTCTGCATATAACAATTTTTGGCATCTAAAATAAAATTAAAAATATTCATCTTGGCCTGCTTGACACCCCTAACCCTGTGGTAGCGTCCGTGCGTCGTGTTCTCGTCCCGTTCAGTGAAACAGGCGAGTTTGGACGGCTACGCGCACGTACGCGTGTCCGTTTTGGGGGTATGCTTTTTGATCATAAAACACATCATTTTAAATTTTGGATCCCACTTAAAATCCTATTATTTCAATTTTAAATTTTTGGACCCAACCCGGGCGCGATTTGAAAATGTTTTATTTTGCGCCAAAATCCCAAATTTTAATATTTTATAACCTTCAATATTTTCCTTAACCTATATATATTACTGTTACTTAATCTATTAAATCTTCTTTAAATATTTTTCCTAAACCTACAAATCATTTCCCTCAGCCAATCATCGTCCCTATTTTTCGTGGGCCCCACCTCCTCTCTCCATTTCTCTCTCTCTCCCTCACCGTTTCTCTCTATCTCTCTCTTTATCCCCAGTATCTCTCTCTCTCTCATCTATATATATTTCAAATCTTTTTCCCCCCCTCATTTCTTTTTCAGCGATAACCCTAACCCATCGCTGAGCTCGGCCGCCTCGTCCCCCGTCGCCGCTGCAACCCCATCGCCGGCACCAGCACCGCCTGGCTAGTCGTCTCCGCGCCCTCATCGCAGCCAGGCCACCTCCTTCCTCCAGTCCCCGCGTTCCCGGTCACCTGCACCCCCTGCACTCGTCTGCGCTGGATCTGTCGCCGCCGACGACCTCGCCTCCGTGTCCCCGGCCTCGCAAGCCTCCCTCGGTGAGCTAGCTTCCCTCCTCTTTTCATTTCTTGCTTTCTCTGTAAACATTTTCGTGAACTGGAAACTTTTGTCACTGTCGGGTAGGCCATCGCCGGAGTTTCTTCGACGACCGTCGATCCTCACGACCCTCTGCAGACCACCGTAAGCCTTTGTCTCCATCTCATTCTTCCTTCCTTCACTGTTTTCTCTTCTATTCTTGTTTGCATGTATTAATGGTTCACTGTTCACATTTTGGCCAGAATCCGACGATGCCGACGACGTGTTCCGACGTTCCAGCTGTAGGGTTCCTAGGCACTCTAGTGAGGTCTCTCAAGGCATCGAACATGCCAAATTAAAAAATTCTAGGTGCCGGAAACCCTAAACTACGGATCGATGGCTAGATGTCTAGGCGAAAAGATAACTAGTTAACACTTAACTAATGAGAATACGGAATTACAACCTTTGTAGATCCGTTTGTCCACCTCCATAGCTCTGCAACGAAGTGCCTTCGCTGTCCAAAATCCATCCCGGGCTCTAGAGTCGGCTTCGTCGGAGAATGGGCAAGCTAGGTCGTCGATGTCCATGCCGAAGATGATCTACGTCGAGGCATCGCTAAATCAAGCTCCGACTTCACCAAGTCAAGAAACTTGTGAAGTAAACACACTCTACTACTTGGCAAGAGGTAGAGGATGAAGAAATAGGAAGTGGGTAAACTTTAGATTTGGATTTCTCACTCTAATTCTCACTTTGCCATTAAAGCTAGTGAAGCTTTTTCTTGAAGTGAAGAAGAAGAAGATGAAGAATATGATAAGTTCAATTTGATAAATAGAAAATAATACAATACTTGTCATAATCTTTACCTTAGTTAAGTGTAGAGAATTGACTAAGGTTGGGTTGATGGTTAGGGTTAAGGATGAGAACAAAAAAGTCATCAAGTGAAAGCTTCATGAAGCTTTAACATAAAACAAAAGAAGCCACCATTCATATATCTTCCAATTTATTCAAAATGAATAAATAAATAAGATGAATGAATAAGTAAAACCCTAATCAACAATTTAGCCTTGGTTTAATTCTTTATACTTAACCATAAAGCATGTATCATCAATCATGATACAATCAAGTGCACAAAATCATATCGCATATGCAATGCGCACAACCGAGCGAGAAAATCCATTTAAAGTGAACCGATACTAGTTAATGCAAAGTAATATATCAAATATATAATTATGCATTAAATCATTAAATCAACACTTGATTTAACGATCCGGTCATGACGCACATAACCGACTGGTATCATTAGTAACATCTTATCGAATCAACACTTGATCCGATAACCCGGCTATATCGCATATAACCGATCAATGTCACATCGCGAGAATCGAATACAGTATCACATACTCGTATCATTCTCGGTCCCGCACATATCTCATATGCGCTCCTATTTCGTTTCGCTTGAGCCAGGAAACCTCTGTGTAGGACTCTAAAGACTCGTCAATACGCCGGCAGCAGGTGATGATCATATCAAGCACCCACAAGCTGCAAGCGGTCTGCTAAACGTAACGGCCACCCGGGTATTGAGCGATCTGAAGATCGACGAGCAAACCCGCTCACACTCCAGTGAATCCGACCAGTAACACTACCGTACAGTCCGGTCTGATCGTCTGATATGTCGCATATCTCGCCTAGGGGTGGTAAACGTCAGACCCCAATAGCTCGATAAGTCGTGTGGATATGAGGTCTATAACTGTTCGAGAAACTACTGGTAACACTTACCAGTAAATCTCAGCAACCCTGGCCAGGGATTTCCTGTTATAGCCAATCGAACACAGCGCAACATCAACCCCCTATACCAGGAGAGACGAATCCCCTCCTATCGCTCATTGCCTCCATGTGACTCGGGACTGTACCCAAAAACCACCGTTTTGCATGCCCTCTTGGACGTGGTAAGATGGAAATCAAAGCACAGTGGGAACCACACAAGACTCTATGACGATCTCGGGTCAACAGACTACTCTGTACCAGTGTCACCAGAGAACTGCCATCTGACGTGAGGTATAATACCATCTGGGAGTTCTCGGCGAGTCCGTCCAGTGTACCCAGTCTCTACTGAGCACCCATATATCATCTCTGATGTCAAACACCGATGGATATGGGATCATCCATCGCCCATCTGTATGGGTCGAGAAGGTACACGCTAGTCTACTCTGGTATATCGATGCCCCATCTCGATACACCCACGACTAGGGACTTTGAAGGATGTACTTATGGACTACCATGCCCCTACTAGTATGATCCGCATCATAGTCCAGATAGTCAAGTACACATCCTAAGGGCTTTACCAACATGTAACAGAGAGACAATCAGTGCACACGTTAAGGTAAAGAGTAACCAGATAGCATACTATCATGTCGAGCAAGAAAGTCTTCCCTATATATGTCCCAGCATCCACTACAATATACATCCTATGTACAGTAATGGCCTCTAGGGCATACATATAACTAACACCAGCGAGGTACCCCGACCCGTGTGGTTCCATTGTTCGTTGTTTGGGTTCATTCCGTAGACCGTGCGCCCGTCGCGAGTTTCCCCGCCGACGTTTATCGTTTCGTTTTTCCGATCCGCGACCCGTCGAGGCAAGTACCCCTTGCTGCATGCTATACAATAGTTACATATATATTATGACACCCTAAACCTGTAAATTTAGCTTTGGTACAATCATTTCTCATTGTCATGTAAAATATTGTATTATATCGTTTTATCCTTAAACTTGGAACCTACAATTTGCAATTGAACTTAATAACCGCATTTACCTGTTTAATCACATTTTTAATATTGATATAACTTATGGCATCTATCTCAATAGTTTTGTTCCATTTGGACACTCGTGTGCTTTTTAACCTGTAATAGCCGTATTGAACCTTTATATATAAATCATTGCACCTCTCTAGTTCTTAAACTTGTTAACATGATTAAAAGGCCATAATTGTCATCCTGCATTCGTATAACAGTGAAATCATCTCTGTGACACGACTGATAGCTGTACTGCAAATTGAGTAAATCTGCTTATTGCTTAATTCATTGCTTATATCATGTTGATGATAACCATGCTTGATTATATAACTAATTATGAGCACACCTATGACATTGTTTACATGTTGACTTGACTTGCTACACGCATATTGATTGACCAGACATGGTACCGTACACTGCTTGACTTGATCCGATGTACCATGACCTGACCCGTTACCTGATCTTGTGTCTAATGCCAACAAACCTGACATGAAGTCCTTACGGACCGTTCCTGTTGTCTATGCAGACAAACCTGCTTTTACCTGATCCTGTGTTGGCATTAGTTCTTGATTACTGAATACCTGACTTGACATACATAACTTGGGGGTATGGGGAAATCAAAGGTGAAACCTGACTTGTAACTCAACAGTTCGATACCTGTTCTGATCAGTCTTACGGGCTAGGCCAGCCCCGGAGTGATGATGCTGACATCACTCGCCTGTACCTGCTACCTTTTACTGCATAGCGGCACGTCTCGGTTTCAGCCCGAGAGTCTGTAAACCGTGGTCCCGGGCATGCACGGGATACTATTGAGTTACATCGATGATTCATCAATTGGTTTCAAAGACATAGAACAGAAAACCTGATAGAACAGTTTAGTTTACCCATAGCACACTGCCCCGCACTGCTCTGACTTATATTATTGTTACTCTTGTTTTATTCATGTTTATATTGCATTGCCTTCTACACTGTTCATAATATATTACTTGATGACATGACGCGCTGACGTCTGGGTTTTGCATGGCCCAGATTCTATACCGCTGTTGAAGTCCGAGCAGGAGTACTTCAGCCAGCAGGCTGATCTGTGAGGTGTCAGTATTAGTTAGTTTTATTTCCTGCAGTTTATTCCTGATGTGAGCCCGCATTATGGGACGAACATTTCAGTTATTTGTATTGGATCATTTGCTTCCGCATTTATTTATTATTGACTCCTGTTATCTTGGATTATGGGCAAGTTTTAGATAGTTTTATTTTGTTCTTGATATCCCTACAGCCGTAATATGACTGTGGATGGATACTTCCTACTCACAGGTAGCATGGTTGGCTATGTTACGTGCCCATTTTAGTGTACTTTGGGAAGCGGCACGTGACAGGGAGCAATGTGCTCGGCCAAATTTTGGTAGATTGGGTTCGTATTTGGGGTATGGTCAAGTGGTCATGTTAGTAGTCTTCTGCAGTTACTAAAATAAATTTTGAAGACACTATAAAAATCGACAGAACCTGGAATGTTCGGGGCAGTGAATTGGAGTTGTTTCGGTTTCGATAGTTTAACATTGTCTAAACCAACTAGTATGCGGTTAATGGGTTGGACTGATACCATGTAAGGCTACGCCAGTGCCCCGGCCATCAATCTGTAGCCAAACGCGGAACAAAAAACATTTAAAACTTGCGCTAACGTAACCCTAAACGACGGATCGTGCCATTAACCCTACATTAGTTAACTGTAAACTGGTTTAAGAGATTATACCGATCGATCCGTGTCCTTCGGTCTTCAATCTCTGTCCTTGACTTGTCTCAGCTGCCTCGACGAAGTTCGCTCTCCGGTCTCTCCAGTCGAAGAGGATCCACGTCGAGGATTCTTTCTACGGGCTCCCGCTTCTAAACCGAAGCAACTCGGACATCAAGTTTGCCAGCCTAGATGCCCAAGGTGAAGTAGAGAGTGTGTGTGAATACTTTATCTCAATACACTCAATGATTCTCAACACATGAGATGGGATGAGTGAAGGTGAAGAAGAAGCCAAGTGAAGAAGTTGTGAGCTCAAGTCTTTTTGCAAAAGAAAAACCAAGTCCAAAAGTATTTGTTGTTTTTCTTTCTTTTGTTGTGGTGATTATTGTGTGAGCCACTAAAGAAAATATCTAGCATAAAAAGATCTACCACTTGCATCACACAAGACCCAACACCATGAGTCACCAAGTGTGCACATGCCACCATGAATGCATAAGGTCAAGACTTGCACTCATGTGTCATGCCAAAATCAATGCCCATTACCAAGACTTGAACTCACAATTTCCTCACAATAAACATTAACCTAAATGTTTAATAGAAAAAGAAAATGACACCTCAAAAGTAAACTTGTAACGGATTACAAGAATACCCCTCATCTGTATATACATATCTGCATCCGTATTCCGACTGAATACGAATATAACAAGACGAAAATAATCCAACAATATAATACTAGGATCCGGTTTAAACCAAATCCCACTAGTATTATCTGTCCGATCATGATACGTGCATAAGTGCACGTATAAGATCGAACCCTGCCATAAAACCATACGGCCTCTACAACGTTTCGCCTGAACCAGGGAAACCCTCTGTGTGGTACTCTAAAGACTCCTCAATACGCTGGCAGTGGGTTTAACAATAAGCACGTCAGTGGCACTAGCTGTACGTAACAGCTGCCCAGGTATTGAGCGAATGGGAGGCCGACGAGTGAACTCATCTTGAAACCCTACTGAGCCGGACAGTGACAATATCCGTACAGTTCGGTATGTTCGTCTATGAGTATCGCATATCGGTCCTAGAGGGGCGGTAAACGTCAGACCCCTAATAGCGGTATAAGTCTTGTCGGAGTGTAGCCCAGAACATCCTGAGAAACTACTAGAATACCTACCAGTAAATCTCACTTGCCCTAGACAAGGACTTTTTGTAATGGCTCTCCAAACACAACATGATATCAACCCCCAATACCGGAAGAGACGAATCCCCTGACGATCCGCTCACTGCCTCCATGTGGCTCGTGACCGTACCCAACTAAAAACTGTTTGCACGACTCCTTTGAGTCGTGGTAGGGTAGTAATCAAAGCACACTAAGAACTCAAACGAGAGAAATGACGATCTCAGGTCTATAGACAAACCTGTACACATGTCACCAGGGATTTGCTATCTGACGATAAGTATATACCAACTAGCAGGTTCCCGGCGAGTCCGCCTGGTGCACTGATAACCCAATGAGCACCTGTATACATCTTAGGTGAACCAACTGACACCAATGGCTTGTGAGACTGGCCATCGCCCCTCGTCAGGGTCTCGATCCGTATACACTAGTCTACTCTCGAAGTATCGATGCCCAGTCTCGAAACTCCCATTACTAGGGACACTTTAAGGATGTGCTTATAGACTACCCAACTCTCACGTATATGATCGCCATCATACTGCTGGTAGTCAAGAAAGAATCCTATGGGCTCTATCAACATGTAATAGTGATCTGTAATATCACCTAAAGCATGTACATGATGATAAAGACAAACCAGATAGCATACTATCATCTCAAGTAAGACTGTTCTACCGGTATATGTCCTCACTCAATCATTGCAATCACGTGCCTGCCATCCAATAATTGACTTGAGGGCACTATGTAGGGTTCCTAGGCACACTTGTGAAGGTTCATAAAGCATCAAACATGCCCGAATAAAATTTTACATGTGCCGAACAAACCAAAGACGGGATCTTTGCTAGATTATTAGGGTTTAGCATGCAAGATAACATCTTTAAAGCTAAGTGTGAGGGATTACAACCTTTGTAGTCCGCTCCTTCGTTTCACAAGCTCCAAGTAGAAATCCCTTCGCCGTGATCCACGATCTCCCGGACTCAAGAGAGGCTCCACGACTCGAAAGATCCATGCTAGCTTGAAGTGTTCCGATTCTCCGATGATCTACGTCGAAGTTGCTATAACCCAAGTTTTCTCACTCTAAAGAGATGAACACCCTAATCTAATGGGCTAGATTAGATGAGGATGATGCAGTAGTATTTATGCTGTCTTTTTAATTCACTTTTTCACAATAAATCATCACAAAAGGAATTTCTAGTGAGCTCTCTCTCAAACTCAAGAGAGAAGAAGATGAAGAGAATAATCCTTTTGTGATGAATAGTAGATAAATGTATATGATTGATTATGGAACCATGGTCAAGGATGAGAGGCTAAAAGTTTGTAGAGAATAAACTAGAGTTAGGGTTTGGTTTGGTTAAGGATAAGTATCAACCATAATATCTTAACCAAGACAAAATAGAATCCTTCTAGAATGAACAAGAAGGAGCTAACCCTAATCAAACCCTAATCCCTTTTTATCATCCTTAAACATGTTTCATAATATATCATTACATGTCACAATAATATATATCACATATATATTATATATTTGCAACAAAAGAAAATAATACAATTAACATATATCACATATATATCAATGTATTAATCCTGTAAGAAAATGAAATAATAAAGCGAGCCAATATTAGATAATGTAATACAATATATCGTATATATCATTATACATTAAATCATCGAATCAACACTTGATCCGACGATCCGGCTATATCGAATATAACCGACTAATATATCATGTACCGATTTATTGAATCAATACTTGATTCGATGTCCCGGTTCATATCTAAATATCGCGAGAATATAATACGGTATCTCATATCGCATTATCCTCGGTCCTGCACATATCACATATGTGCCTCTACTCCGTTTTTCCTAATCCAAGAAACCTCTGTGTAGGACTCTAAAGAATCGTCAATACGCCGGTAGCAGGTGATGATCATATCAAACACCCACAAGCTGCAAGCGGTCAGCTAAACGTAACAGCCACCCAGGTATTGAGCGATCAGAAGATCAACAAGCTAGCCTATCCGTTCTCCTGTGAATCCAATCAGTAACACTCCCGTACAGTCCGGTCTATTCGTCTGATATGTCGCATATCAAGTCTAGGGGTGGTATACGTAAGACCCCAGTAACTGATAAGTCGTGTCGATGTGAGGCTCATAAAAGGTCGAGAAACTACTAGTAACACTTACCAGTATATCTCTATATCAGCCCTGGCCAGGGACTTCCAGTTATAGCCAATCGAACACAGCACAATATCAACTCCCTATACCGGGAGAGACGAATCCCCTCCTATCGCTCATTGCCTCCATGTAATTCGGGACTGTACCCAAAAGCCACCGTTTTGCATGCCCTCTTGGACGTGGTAAGGTGGAAATCAAAGCACAGTGGGAATCACACAAGACTCTATGACGATCTCGGGTCTACAGACTACCCTGTACCAGTGTCACCGGAGAACTGCCATCTGACGTGTGGTATATCACCAACTGGGAGTTCTCGGCGAGTCCGTCCAGTGTACCCAGTCTCCACTGAGCACCCGTACACCATCTCTGATGTCAAACACCGATGGATATGGGATCATCCATCGCCCATCATATGGATCAAGATGCGTATACGCTAGTCTACTCTGGTGTATCGATGCCCTGTCTCGATATACCCTCGACTATGAACATTTATAAGATGTACTCATCGACTACTATGGCCCCACTAGTATGATCTCATCATAGTCCCCGTAGTCAAGTACAGATCCTAAGGGCTTTATCAACATGTGAGAGTAAGACAGTAAACCAATACAAGTCAACATGTTAAGATAAAGTGAAACCAAATAGCATACTATCATGATGAGCAAGAAAGTCCTCTCTGTATATATCCAAGCATCCATCATTATATACATAATATATACAATAATGGCCTCTAGGGCATATACATAACTAACACACTACAGCCAACAGTATGGAGGAATATGGATTATAGATCCATATTCTCGTGCCGCCTCTGATTTTCATTGTCCATCGAGGCCAGCACGAGGCACTTGGCCTTCGCGCAGTCAATCTCCCATGTCTTACGGATTTCCCTATCCGCGACGCTGGATTCTGGACCTGGGACGGCACGGGCTTTAGTAGTTGTAGGGTTTCCTAGCACGGCAGAGAGGTTTCATGAGGCATCTTCCATGCCAAATTAAAATTTTAGCCGTTCTAGCTAACCCTAACATAGAATCGTTTACTAGAAAAAGTGACGAATCGATTTGCAAACAACTTTGCAACTAAAGTGAACAAGGAATACAACATTTGTAGACCGGTCCTTCACTTCATAAGCTCCGTGTAGTAGTCCCTTCGCTGCGATCATGAACCCCGGACTCTAGAGAGGCTCCCATGAAGAAATGAACAAGCTTGCATCGAAGTCTTCGAGGCCGAAGATGATCTACGTCGAGGAGACACTAACCTAAGCTACATCTTCACTAATTGTGGAATTAGTGAAGCAAACACCCTATACTAAATGGCTAGTAGTAGAGGATGATGAAGTAGGAATTTTGCTCATTTTAGAAATAATTTTCTCACATATTTTCTCTCATCTCCATTGAAGCTAGAAAGCTTTGAGGAAGAAGAAGAAGAAAACACTCATGATAAAAATCCAAAGGATAATGGCAACCTTGGGTGAGTTAAGCATCATATACTTAACCCTTGTAGAGACATCACCATGGTTAGGATAATTGGTTGGGTTAATAGATATCTTAGGCAAAATAAAAGAGTGGACTTGGTCAATGAACATCACAAGCCTCTACAACCTACTAGCTATGACAAAATCCCACCATTTTGTAATTACCAAAATAAATAAAAACCCTAATTATCATCATAAGCATGGTGTAAGTCATACACACACCCAAGTTGCTTGTATCATCAAGCATGACACAAACATGTACACAAATATACATATCACATATATACAATGTGCACATCAAGTGAGAAAATAAATCTTAAGTGAATGAATTGCAACTTAATATATCAAATATATATAATTATACATTAAATCATTAAATCAACACTTGATTTAATAATCTGGCTATATCTCATATAACCGACTAATATCTAATGTAACAACTTATCGAATCAACACTTGATCCGATAACCCGACTATATCACATATAACCGACCTATGTCACAAATCGCGAGAATAGAATACGGTGTCTTATATCGTATTAATCTCGGTCCCGCACATATCACATATATGCTCCTACTCCGTTTCGCTTGAGCCAGGAAACCTCTGTGTTGGACTCTAAAGACTCGTCAATACGCCGACAGTAGGTGATGATCATATCAAACACCCACAAGCCGCAAGTGGTCTGCTAAATGTAAAGGCCACCCGGGTATTGAGCGATCAGAAGATCAACAAGCATGCCTGCTCATACTCCTGCGAATCCAATCAGTAACACTACCGTACAGCCCTGGTCTCTTCGTCTGATATGTCGCATATCTCTTCTAGGGGTGGTAAACGTCAGACCCCAATAACTCGATAAGTCGTGCCGATGTGAGTCTCATAAAGGGTCGAGAAACTACTGATAACACTTACCAGTGTATATATGAAGTAGCCCTGGCCAGGGACTTCCTGATATAGCCAATCTAGCACAGCGCAACATCAACTCCCAATAACGGGAAAGACGAAACCCCTCCTATCGCTTATTGCCTCCATGTGATACGGGACTGTACCCAAAAGCCACCGTTTAGCACGTTCTCTTGAACGTGGTAAGGTGGAAATCAAAGCATAGTGGGAATCACATAAGACTCTATGACGATCTCGGGTCTACAGACTAACCTGTACTAGTGTCACCAGAGGACTGCTATCTGACGATAGGTATAATACCATCTAGGAGTTCTCGGCGAGTCCGTTCAGTTTACCCAATCTCCACTGAACACCCGTATACTATCTCTGATATCAAACACCAATGGATATGGGATCATCCATTGCCCATCTACATGGGTCGAGAAGCTATACGCTAGTCTACTCTGGTATATCGATGCCCTGTCTCAATACACCTACGACTAGGAACATTTGAAGGATGTACTTATCGACTACTCTGTCCCCACTCGTATGATCTGCATCATAATTCTGGTAGTCAAGTACTCATCTTAAGTGCTTTATCAACATGTAACATAGATACAATCAGTGTACATGTTAAGATAAAGAGCAACCAGATTGCATACTATCATGTCGAGCAAGAAAGTCCTCCCTATATATGTCCAAGCATCCACTACAATATACATCATATGTACAGTAATGGCCTCTAGGGAATACATATAACTAACAATATTCCACTTGCACTAGGGCCATCTGTTGTAGTATCCAATGCTTAACAATCAGCAGTGGTTGAAGTATCTCATACTCAACCATCCCATAAAAGTCTCTCCTAGGAATAGGCCTTTGTGAGTGGATCCGCCCTGTTGTCCTCTGTGTCAACTCTCCTAACCTCGATCTCCCTAGAGATCAACCATCTCCATGATCAGTAGATACTGCCTTAGAATATGTCTGGGTCACTGATGGGACGGGGGTTCCTAGGCATAAGCCACAACTCTATTGTCACACAATTGTAGGAATGAAGTTCATCTCAAGAACTAATATTTACCCAGACTACCTATTTGGTAGTATCCTTGGTAGCAATGTATCCAGCCTTTATCGTCTAGTTTGCCACGGTATCTAGCTTGGAACTCTTCCAACATAACGTCCCTCCACTGAGGGTAAAGACAATGCCTGTGTCTGACATTCAGTCGACCTTACCGCCCTGGAAGCTATCCAGTGATTCTCCCTAGGATCGATTGATACCATCTCACTACACCTAGTGAGAATCCTAACATCCATTTAGATCTATCTCATAAATCCAAAAACCAGGATTTAGGAGGTATCGCATTGATCCTATATGGAGAATCCTTGTGATAAGAGGAGATTGAACGAGTGTAGCATAGGAAACTCCTTTCCTATCAAGAGTATATCATCCACGTATAATACAAGGATCACCACCATACTCCCTACTACCTTTTTATATATACAAGGTTCATCTACTATTTTGATGAAGTCAAACGCTTTGACTATCACATCAAAACAGATGTTCCAACTCTGCGATGCCTGCTTTATCCCATAAAGCAACTTGCACACGTTTCCGCTGCTCCCACTGTCTACGATGCCCTCTGGTTGTGTACTTATAAATGCTTTCTTCTAAATCACTATCTAGAAAAGCAGTCAATATACGCAACCGCCAGATATCGTAGTCAAGGTATGTAGCAATGGAAAGCAGGATCCGGATGGACTTAAGCATAGGCACTGGAGAAAAGGTTTCATCATTATCCACACGTGGTTGATGACGAGAACCTTTTGCAACAAGTCTTAGCTTTGAAAGTCTCAACTTTTCCATGTACACCAAGTAATCTTCTCAAGATATACTTGCTCCTGATAGGGATTTAACCCTTCAGATAAAGCAACCAATATTCATACTTTGTTGGTGTATATGGATTCCATCTCAGATCGCTTAGCATCCAGCCATTCTCACAGAGTCCCCACTCCTGATGGCCTGCTCGAAACTAGTTAGGTCATCATCTCATGATGCAATCCTCTCTCCCACTGTCATAGAGAAAAATGAAGTATCTATCAGGTGGAAGAGGAACCCTACCAAAACGACGGAGAGGGTGAGGTTCGTCGGGAACTATTGAATCTTCCGGTTCTACCAAATCATCAGCTACAGTTTGTATAGCTGGAACTCCTTCCAGTTCTACCTCATGACCACTAATTTCTTCACAAGAAATTACTTTTCTAAAAAAAGGAGGTTATGCCGAGAAATAAAACACCTTTTGTTCTTTGGTGCGGTAGAAGATATTCCCTTGCGAATGCTTGGGATATCCAACAAACTTCTACAGAACTGACTTTGCCTCGAGCTTGTCCGGATTTTGCTTTTGACATAGGACGGACAACCCCAAATCTTTACTTGCTTAAGACATGGGCTCTTCCCATACCATATCTCATATAGATTTGGTTGGAACCCTATTCAATAGGTATGAAGCTTCTCAAGTGCATAACCCCCCAAAAAAGGAAATAGGCAACTCGGTGGTACTCATTATAGAGAGCACCATATCTCCTAGGGTGCGATTACTCCGCCCCGATACACCGACGTTCTGTGGTGTATACGGAGGAGTAATGCTGAAAGAGAATCTCATTCTCCTTTAAATAGTCCAGGATCACCATGCACAAGTATATACCTCCCCGATCACATCAAAAGACATAATACTTATACCCGTTTTGGTTCTCTACTTCTAACTTATATTCTTTGAATTTCTCAAAAGTTTCAGACTTGTGTTTCAACAGGAACATATGTACGAATCTTAAGAGATCATCAGTGAATGTAATGAAGTACAAAGACCAATCCTGGCATGTGTAGACAGGGGACCTACATACATCATCATGAATCAATCCCAAGAGTTCATCTAACTCTTTCTCTGTTTCCAATAAACGGAGCTATGGTCATCTTTATCTTTGAGACATGACTGGCAAGTTTCACAAGATGTAAATTCAAACTGATTTAAATATGCATCTTTATGTAACTTAGCTAGTCGGGTCGCATTGATATGAACTAGTCTATAATGACTCAAGAAGGATTCGTTCATTTCTGAACTCTTCCCCTTGTATGTGTTCTGTACGTTAAGAACTGTGGTTTGATTTAGAACGTATATGCTTTTAAATAACGTGCCTGAACCGATCAACTCTTGATATAGGAAATGTTCAAAACATTATCCAACAATACAAAATTATATTCTTCTTTACTAAATAAAGAGACTAATATGATGTTGTATATCAGGTTCGGTATCTAATAACATTCATTCATAATCAATGTATTTGGTAATACAGGGTGATAACTGCCAACATCTTGGCTGCAACAATTGCACCGTTTCTAATTCTTAAAACTTATCACCCATTCCAAGTTCTCTACCTATCTGTAGCCCATGTAACAGATTACATTTATGGGATCCTAATCAGGTATCTCATACCCAGGAAGTAGAGGACACTGAGAAACAGTTCTCGGTATTGAACATACCCGAAAAAGATGCATCATCATGCACCTTCATCATTTGGGCAGCACGGGAATCCTGGTATCCTCCTATTTCCTGCTCGGTCTTATAACAATTATAAGTTGGAGCGGGACCAACGTTCCCCAGCTCAGTATAACAAGCGGGTTCGGTCAATACAACCATATTATTATCTTGATTAAGGCGTGACATGGTCGCTGCCTGAAGTGAGAGAGAAGAAAACACTCAGCGTATGCTCTTGTAAGATTAGATTGGTTATTAATTTTGTCTAATCAGGATGGCTCCTACTGTTTTTATCAAATCTTCCTTCAAACCCTAAAAGAAAAGACTAACCGGGATTAATTACACCATACAAGTTTGCCAATCTTTCAGCCAGGCCAGTGCCGGTACTTTGAGGGAGGTTGTTCAGTTGATAAAACTGCATATTTTTTATTACATTTTTCCTACCATTTCCATATTAAAAAAAGGTCTTTATTATAATATATCATACATATGAGGGTTTATGTGTTAAAATACTATTTTCCATGTATCGATATATTATAATTAGCATTTGGTAGGAAAATGTATGCAAATAGTATCATTGAACAAATCCTAGTAGAACAAAGTCTACTAAATATTATTTAAGTTGTTGTGCAGAATTTTTCTAAGTTGTTGTGCAGAATTTTTCCAAGAAATCAAGTTGTTAAGAAAACTTGCCTAATTAAGAAAGCAAAACTTGGAGATCAAGTCTGGCAGCAATTACGAGAACATTTCAAAGATCCAAAGATTCCAGAGAACCACATGTCACAAAGATGAAGCCCCAAGAAAATGATTAACGGCAGAGATCATATGGCCGCGGATCCGCGGCCATACCCCCCTTGGGCCGCGGATCCGCGGCGAGATAGAGGAGATTAAAGCTGCGCAAATTTTGGGAGATTCTCTACTTCTATTTACCTAATTTGGAAGCAAAGGTTTCTGGCTTTGGACAATAAATATGGACCAAGAGCCTCTTGAAAAAATTATCAAGCCGACGAGATCACGAAGTCCAAGACGGCTCACGCATCCTGGCTGATCATCAACGGTTCATCTACCTCCTTAGAATAGATCGAGAAGCAAACTAGTATTTGTAATCATTTTCTAAGGAATCAAAGTGTAATGAATATTGTTGATTAATAAAGGTAGCTTTCTTTTTCTTATTCTATTTCTTCGTACTTTAATTATGCAATTTCTTTCCATCTCTTTTTCTCCCAACATGCGCGAGTAATTCTCCGCTTGTTAGGGTTCGTAGGATTAGGGTAGGTTAATGGATGATGAACTTCCCTAAACCGTTTTTAAGTCCTATAAAGTTTATGAACTTTATCAAAAGAATCATTAACATCCTAATCGGGCGCGCTAACAATTCTTTGTTAGTTCCGACCGCGATTAGAGATTAGATTAATGATTGTTTTGGTAAAGGCTAAATATGAACGGAGTTCCGTGTCGAGATAAGGGTTAAGAGTGGGATTCCTTTTCCCTCCAGAAATCCTAATCTACACACATCACCGTCGTTCTAGTTTTAAATCTATTAAAGGATAAAAGGGGTAACTTTTAATTAATCGTCCATAACTACTAAATCCTAACGAACCCTACAAGCCCTCTTATTATATTAACTACATCCCTAAAATAATCTAGATCTATATATTTTGCATTCTTGCTTAACGTAGATCTAGAAACATTTCCACAAAATTCTTTATTCCTCCTCTCTTTTTCAACACATCTAAAGTAATGGTAAAAGATTCAACGTTTCCCTGAGGACGACCCGTAACCTCGGTCTAGCTACACGCGACACCGTTCTGATTGCGGTATAACTACAAACACCTTTTCCACACCAATCAAATGGCGCCGTTGCCGGGGAAACGTGCGTAATTTTTTAATTCTTACTATTTGTGTTGAATTCTTATACGATTCATATCATAATTAAAACAAAACTGCAAATTGTATATTTAACGATTATTGTGTGAATTTTGCGAAGGGATCTGGAGTCGCAGACTTGAGAAAACAGAGAGACAGAGACATTCTTAGAGATCCAGAGGAGTACATGAGGCCACGTAGCAAATTTCATCAAGTGATCCATCCTTCTTGCGGCGGATCCGCGGCAGATAGTCCATATTCGCGGCGGAAGCGCGGCATGTTTGGTGATCTAGGGCTTCAGACTTCTCTGGTAAGATCCTAACCTCTTTCTCTCTCCTTTGAAATCAAATAAAATATCTTTTCTGCAGGATTCTTTGCAAAATATCACCGCTCAAAAATCTTTTTGCAAAGTTTTGTTATTGGTTTGTTATTTCATATTTTAATACGGATTTTTAAGGGGCAAGACCAAAATTCAGATTAGGTAGGGATTTCATCACCCGTCCTAAGCCCCACAAATCACAAACCGAGCATCTGCATTAACCCTACATTAATTTAAAAAATATCTAGACCAGACTCTAAGGACTGTCGCGCTCAATAAGGACAGAGGAAGGTCGTGGGTAATATATCGCTTATCCGCATTACTTTTGTTGTGTCTAGGCAAGTGTGTCAAAGGCGAGTGGTTACTTAATTAGGACTACTACTTTCGTGGTGGGGAGCCTCCCACTCACCTGGCACTTGTCTACAAGGGTAGTAAAGAGGCGGTAGAGAATTGATCCTACGGCTTATCCTTTGGAAGTCTAGGAGCGGTCTAGAGACTGGACCTAGGTAACCATAGTTCTAGGGTTGTTGTGCATTTTTGTGTGATTTGTCTAAATCCGTAATTTTTCAAAACAAACCAATTATTTTCTCCCCTTTTTACCCCTTCCCCCTTCTTCTTTTCTTAAAATGGGTGACCTAAACAGAAGAACACTTGCCGAGCATTGCTGTCCACAACCAGATATCTCTTGTTTTCGTAATCCCTTCGGTATACTGTCCGGCTCTTCCATGTCCTTAAGAGATCATATAGAACAAGCTGGAAGAAACAGTTGGCCACCTCAGTCTAAGTCTTATCAACCGTATCCTAATCCTACACCTGTTTCAGTTGATACCCAGAGTGAGGAAGCCCCTAGACGAATGTCCATTGCTGAGCATATAGCTAGGGCTAGAGGCCAAAGTTTCTACCCTGACCAATATCAATATTCTTCTTATTATAATGTTGATCCTACTCCTACCCAATTTTCGCAACCATTCTATTCCTATCAATCCAGTCCGACTTTTCCACCTCCTCTAGACAGTTCTTCTAATCAGTCATTTGGGAGTTTCAATTATCCACAGGAATTTCAATCTTATACTGAAACCCCTTATCAACCCAAGACTAGTCTGGAGCAGACATTAGAAAAATTTCTGGAATTTTCGATCCATATTCGGAAGGAAACAACAGAGTGGATGCAAGCAAGGAATTTCAAACCTGCCCAAAATTTTTCAGTATATGATTCGGGGATAGGACAAAATGAGAATTTGGGTAGTGAGACAGAACTGTACATCCTTCCTAATCAAACCTCCCCATTCCAAACTGAAATCCACAACTCCAGTTTCATAGATTCATCAAGTACACCAAATAGAATGTCTGATAAGTTGTGTGACTTTTTAGTGTTTGATTTACCCGTCTGTGAAGGGTTCATTTCAGTGAAACCATAACCAACCCTTGTGATCTCCACACCTCCACTCTTGAACCAAAACTGATTGAAAACCATACTTTTGATGAGGTGTTTGAGAATTTTAACCTTCACTTGAATGAGGTGATTGACGTTAGGGATATATTGATTGATGAACCCAAAATTTTGGATGATTTTTTCCCACCAATTCATCAAATCCTTTCACTTCCTTGTGTTCATCGTCTTGAGACTTTAATTCTTCCCGAACCCTAAATATGTCTTGAAGTTGATGATAAAGGTATACCCGAAGAAATACAGCCTCCATCTTCCACATCTGGTACAACAACACTCGACACACCAATTTGTTTACCCATTTCACCTTCTATTTTCTCCGGTTCTTCTTTTGTTCCTATAGTTTCAGTGAGTTTTGATGAATCACAATCCGTTAATTCAAGTTCAATAATACCAGAAATTAAACTTGATATGGATATTTTTGAAAATGATGTAGATGAGTTTTTCGAGTCCTCTACCTTAATGATTTTTTATGAATCAAGTAGGATAAATTCTGACACAAAACTCTTTGACAGCAAAATATTCGATCACAATATTGATAAAAGTTTTGAAGAACTTTTTGCTGACGAACTTGAATTTTTAAACAATACAGATTTTGTGATTGATCAATCTCCACCTATAGAAGTTGAACCGTCACCATTCCTTCTTCCTAATCATTCACATTCATCATCATTCTTTCTTTTCTCTAATTTCAAACCCTTTCCAGACCACCTCTTATCCATTCCCCATTCTTTCTTGACTCGATACAACACATTCTTGCACCGACCTATACGCTATACTGATAAATTCTTTGAATGGTTGGTGTTAACTTTTGGTATTTGTAAAGTCTTACTTTGACCAAGACTCACCCCTTCTTAAAATGCTTCACATTGTCTAACCCATGTTTGAGGGGGGGTATGTTTTTGGATCTTGAAAATAACTTTTGTCCTCAAATTGGTGAACCAAAAATAAGTTTGGGGGAGGATTTTCACTTTCATATATTCTTTCCCCTATTAATAATATCCTCCCAAGCTTACAGGTTTTTGTGATCCAGCAGATAGCAACAGTGAGGACATTGTTGAAAACAAGTTTGGGCGAGGTTTTTGCTTATTTACACATCAATTTGCATCATATTTTGCATAAGCACAACATTTTCAAAAATTAAAATAAAAAAAAAATTCTTTTATAACAAAAGAGTAGATAGTGAAAATTTACATCCAAAAGATAGTAATAGTTTAAGAAAACCAAGAAAATTAGAAGTTTTCTTAAACGAACTGGTAATAAGTAGTTATGAGCTGTTGTCCTAAGGGTTAGTAAAATGAAGGAAGTCACTAATCTGAGGATAAAAATAAGTCTGAAAAATAGTTTCTATTCTGGAAGCCAAACATTTGAATGTTGATACCCTACTATACGCACTTACACACGTCTTGAAACTCGGGATAGTAGAGGATACCTTGAAATGCTCTTATCTAAAAGCCAAAGTATGAAGGAAATAAAAAAAAATTAAATAAAATATGAAATGGTGAAGAAAAAAATGAACACTGGTTTTGTTATCGCCAAGGCAGCAATAAAAAAATATAGCGAGGGTTCTTTATCACCTAGTGCCTTAGACCAACTGGTCTGGGAGTCACTGCTAAGCCTTAGGTGGTGCAAGACGAGGAAAATACTATCACCTAATCTGCAAGCACATAAGTAATCGGTCGGTTGGTACCTCAAGAAGTATTAACGGTCGCATGAATATGTGTGAGCAAATCCATAAATATTCATCAAGTTAAAAAGCACTAAGGTAGATGGACAAGAGTATGATAGCTTGAATTGAATTCTCCGAGTGTAGGGATGTTCTATTCACACACGTAGGGGTATATGATCGATGTTTGGTTGAAAGGTAGGAATGAAGAATAAAGATGATGTTTTATTGAGGGATGATGTGATTTCTAACATCTTTTCATGACTATTAAGATAGGGCTCATGACAACTAAATAGCTAGTATAGTTGGAAACTCTAAATTTTCAAAGTATTTCTTTTATGGTTCTTATCTTTATATGTAAATTTCACCATCTCTCTTTTATTATAGGATTTTATGGGTGTAATCCGCTGAAAACCCTCAGGAGACAACACTCCTCCTACTAGGGACACCTAGAGGTTTAACGGCTTGTTGCACGTGCTCAGTGCAATCGTGTTTGCCTACGAAAGTGTGCTTAGTTTTCTTCTTTCTTTCTCTTCAATAAACTAGTTTGCTCGGAACGATCAAAGATAAGTTTGGGGGTATTTGTTCAGTTGATAAAACTGCACATTTGTTATTACATTTTTCCTACGATTTCCATATTAAAAAAGGTCTTTATTATAATATATCATACATATGAGGGTTTATGTGTAAAAATACTATTTTCCATGTGTCGATATATTATAATTAGCATTTGGTAGGAAAATGTATGCAAATAATATCATTGACCAAATCCTAGTAGGACAAAGTCTACTAAATATTATTTAAGTTGTTGTGCAGAATTTTTCCAAGTTGTTGTCCAGAATTTTTCCAAGAAATCAAGTTGTTAAAGAAAACTTGCCTAATTAAGAAAGCAAAACTTGGAGATCAAGTCTGGCAGCAATTACGTGAAGATTTCAAAGATCCAAAGATTCCAGAGAACACCACATGTCACAAAGAGGAAGCCCCAAGAAAATGATTAACGGCAGAGATCATATGGCCGCGGATCCGCGTCCATACCCCGCTTGGGCCGCGGATCCGCGGCGTGATAAAGGAGATTAAAGCTGCGCAAATTTTGGGAGATTCTCTACTTCTATTTAACTAATTTGGAAGCAATGGTTTCTGGCTTTGGACTATAAATATGGACCGAGAGCCTCTTGAAAAAAATTAGCAAGCCGACGAGATCACGAAGTCCAAGACGGCTCACGCATCCAGGCTGATCATCAACGGTTCATCTACCTCCTTAGAATAGGTCGAGAAGCAAACTAGTATTTGTAATCATTTTCTAAGGAATCAAAGTGTAATGAATATTGTTGATTAATAAAGGTAGCTTTCTTTTTCTTATTCTATTTCTTCGTACTTTAATTATGCAATTTCTTTCCATCTCTTTTTCTCCCAACATGCGCGAGTAATTCTCCGCTTGTTAGGGTTCGTAGGATTAGGGTAGGTTAATGGATGATGAACTTCCCTAAACCGTTTTTAAGTCCTATAAAGTTTATGAACTTTATCAAAAGAATCATTAACATCCTAATCGGGCGTGCTAACAATTCTTTGTTAGTTCCGACCGCGATTAGAGATTAGATTAATGATTGTTTTGGTAAAGGCTAAATATGAACGGAGTTCCGTGTCGAGATAAGGGTTAAGAGTGGGATTCCTTTTCCCTCCTGAAATCCTAATCTACACACATCACCGTCGTTCTAGTTTTAAATCTATTAAAGGATAAAAGGGGTAACTTTTAATTAATCGTCCATAACTACTAAATCCTAACGAACCCTACAAGCCCTCTTAGTATATTAACTACATTCCTAAAATAGTCTAGATCTATATATTTTGCATTCTTGCTTAACGTAGATCTAGAAACCTTTCCACAAAATTCTTTATTCCTCCTCTCTTTTTCAACACATCTAAAGTAAGAGTAAAAGATTCAACGTTTCCCTGAGGATGACCCGTACTCACCTCGGTCTAGCTACACGCGGCACCGTTCTGATTGCGGTATAACTACAAACACTCTTTCCACACCAATCAGAGGTTCCCCGTGCTTTCGCACGGACCTAATTAAAATAAACCTCGTTTTCCCAGGGTGTAACCCCGTTGACAACTTTCTAGACACCTACTTGATCAGCTAATTGTAATGTGTAAAACACTCCCAGGAGTAACTCTTACTCGCAGTGGGTATCGGGATCCAACTATCTCAAAGAAGACATGCAATCTCATGGCAAATTTCAACACTTCAAATTCCCGATAATATTTTACCCTAGCATCCTATGACCTTGACGAAAGCCAAAAAACCATAGGATGCTAGTTGATTGATTGATTTAGCGTGCTTGCGCTTTCTAAAAAATAGATCAAAAAATATTTGTAACCGCAATCAAGAACGACGTCGCATGAAGCTAGCCGGTGAGTACGGGTCGGTCTACAGGGATGTTGTGAATTTCCTAATCGCGCTAACGAGTTAATTCCGAAGTGTGTTCGGATTGATTATTAAATCTAAAAATTGAAGTTGTATGATACTAGGATTAGAAACTTTCTAGGATTAGGTTTAGGGAAAATTTGGTAAACAAAGATCTACATCTCTTTCCATTGCCTTTAATTAAAGATATCATATTAGTGTTATGGTAAATCTTAACAAAGGGGATTAGGATGATTGGGAAGATTGATTCTTCCTCTAGATCCTTGTCCTTCCTTTCTTAATCTTTACCCTAACCTCCATGGAAAACCATAGAATCCGGGCCTTTAGACTACGGAATCACCGTTACCTCGAGGGTAGAGTGTCGTAGGGAGCGGAATAAGAAGGTATGCATGGAGTTCTAATTTTCATAAAAGATTGGCAAAGAAAAGAGATGAGAGATCTTCCTCTCTCAAATCCTTCCCTATTCCTAACCCTAACAAGCGAGGAAACTACTCGTTCATTGAAGGGATGAAGAAAGACATGATTTTATTAAAGAGAAGAAACATCTATTGCAAGTTAATAAAATTCTTAAACTAAATTAAACTAAGGCAAGAAAATAATTTACCTACAAAAAATGATGCTCTCCAAAAGAATGCTGAAATTTATTAATGAAGTGAGGCATAAGAAATTACAATGAGTAGAGTTCCTATTTATAGAGAATAGGAAACCCTAGGTTACAATTGATTTGCATGTCTACATTTACCAAAATATCCTTAGGAAGACCTAGTCAAAGTAGACTTCAAGCTTTGGTAAAATTTTATGTCTCTTTAAAAAAAAGTATTGGGCCTTGGATCTTTGGGCTTCCTTATTATTTGGTTCTTTATTAAAATAGCTTCTATGTTTCTTCCAGATCTCTAGTGAATAATTGCGGTGGGCTTTTAACCGTTCGCTTTGTAATCTTGGACCTTGCATTGCCTTGTACTTTGTGAATTTTATCTTTGATATAGGCTTGATCAAGAGTCTTCTGTTTGTTGGTCAAAGTCCACTTTTGCATCGTCTTTTCATCATTTTCACTGTTTTCTGTCCAAGAACCTGTAACCTGTAATATGTAGCAGACATACGTCAAAAGCACCTATTTATTTATAAAAAGAATAAGAATGGGGAATATAATAATACAATATTATGGTGTGAACAAATACCCCCAAACTTATCTTTTGCTCGTCCTCGAGCAAACTTATTTTTATTCACTAAAATCCTAACCGCACTTTCGCAGGGAAACGCGATTGAACTGAGCTCGTGCAACAAGCCGTTAAACCTCTAGGTGTCCCTAGTAGGAGGAGTGTTGTCTCCTGAGGGTTTTCAGCGGATTACACCCACAAAATCCTATCAATTCAGCCCATTAACTTTTGTTCTCCAATTAGGTTTTCTAACTAAGAATTCAATTATCTTTTGCTTGTAAATTTTCCACCCATATTCTTCACACTTCCTCGTCATTTAACTTAAGATTATATATATCATATAGACTTACTTAGCTTTCAGCATTTCCTAAGTTTTCCTTCTAGGTTTCCATCTCCACTTAGGAATTTCTCTCAACTCTATTAAAGATACAAGTTTTATTCTTTATTCCATTCTCTTATCTAAACTCTAATCACATATCCCCACGTGTGTGTAAATATCACCCCTACACTTGGAAATTCAAATCAAGCAATCGTACTCCCGTCCATTGTCTAAAGCACTTATTAATTGGTGAATTTTCGCTTTCACATCCTTCATGCGACTGTTAATACTTCTTGAGGTACCAACAACCGATTACTAGATACGCTAGCACTTTAAAGCGTACTTCCTAGTTTTGCAATACCCAAGGCTTTAGCAGTGACTCCCAAACCAGTTGGTCTAAGGCACTAGGTGATGAAGCACCCTTACTAAATATTTTTTTCTATTTTTACAGCCTTAAGTAATCACAAAAACCAGTGTCCATTTTTTTTATTCTTTATTCACATTTTTTCTTTTATTTTCTTCGTACTAAGGACATTAGACAAGAGTATTTCAAGGTCTCTTCTACTATTCCATGTTTCAAGGTGCGTGATTGTGCAATTTGTAGGGTATACGTTTTCAGAATCTAGACTTAAGCTAGGAACTATTTTTCAAACTTATACTCTAATAAGAACATCAATACTCTTCCCTAATTTTGACTTAGCCCAAGAAGTGAACCCAAAATTTGCCTATTTCTAAATAAACTAAAAGGCATATACTTTCTACCGTTAAACTTTAAGGAATGCTATTTTTAGGGTTTTTAATTTACTAAGTCAAAGATCTAGTTGTTCCTAGGCAGTTAACCTATTTATCAAACTCAAGTCAATTATAGCCAAAATTGAATACAATAATTTTTATAATTTTTGAAAATTTTCAATTTTTTATGGGTTTTCAAATAAGTATGCAAATGCAAAAATATGTACAAATGAATGCGAAAGAAGAAGACGTACCGAGCATACCCCCAAACTTGAACTTGACAGTGTCCTCACTGTCATGCTAAACCAAGAGGGTCAAAATGTCGGCATTCCCCTGTTTATTTATTTACAATTTTTTTTATTATTTTATGTTTTGAATTTTTTTTTTATTTTTTTATTTAGAAAAAGAAAACAAAAAATATATACATATATACAATGGTTCCCCCAAACTTAAGCTTGGCCTTACACAAACCAAAGGTTAGCACCAACCATTCAAAGATCTTATCATGGTAATGGTATAGTTGGTGCAAGAAAATGAGAAGCACGCGAGACCGTATGGAAAGAAGAATGGTAGAATATGGTCTCGGTGGGTGAGAAGAATGGCGAAAAGAAGAAGGAAGTGGAGTACGATCTTGAGGGTGTAAATTGAGTGAATAAATTAGCGCAATATGTGATGACCGATATGTTATAAGCGATTGCGCTAACCTATCAACTCGTCGAGAAATGGGATCAAATCCCTCAAGATTCGCAAGAGAACATGGGTACACCGAACTTGGCATTTGAGATGAAAGCGTCACGGTCACTTGCACGGTCGGAACAATAGGAAGGACGAAAGGAAGTGAATTAGGGATAGTATCATTCTTACCGTAGTAAACTGTGTCGAACTGGAAAGATTCCATCAATGGTTCGAAACGACTGTAAGCAACCGAGTCTGAAGGATTAACTAACTCATCTGAAAATGCAAAGGACTCAAACTCGGGCGGTGAGACTTCAACATCGTCCGAAAAAGTGAAACACTCGTAAGTATCATCGGCTGTGGTAACTGTGTCAGATTCAAAGGAAAGGTTTTCAAGCTCACAGTCGTCAAGCGTGAAATGAAGTGTGGTCGGAACGATGGAAAAGAGGGAGGGTGATTTAGGTAAAGGTTCAAGAGGATGAATTGGAAAATCAGACACATCAAAGAAAAATGGTTCAACCTCAATATGATCCTCACCACTCTCCTCAATATTATCCTCATAATTCTCCTCAATATTCAACTCATCCATACCATTATCATCAAAATCAAGACGCATATGAGATTCGGGAGAAACATTTAATAACTCGGGATGATGATTTGAACATAGAATTTCAATTAAATCAACAGGTTCATCATCCGAAATATTCCCGGCGTCTATATCCTCAATCAAGTGAAAGTCAATTTCTTTAGACACCTCCTCAAAAGCATGGATGTTTATCAATGTAGGTTCTAGAGTGGAAGTGTAAAGGTCAAACGGATTAGGTGTTGTTTCATTCGAAGGGGGTTCCTCACAATTTGGCAAATCAAGCACTACAAAATCACACAACTCATCATTTTGGACACATGTTTGAAAATTGGAGTTGTTGGATTCAATAGGGTATAGGTAGGTTTGATTTGGAAATCCTCTCACATTCTCTCTCTGTCCAACCGCCTCCTCATACATTGGAAAATTTGGAGCTAGTTGGAAACTAGCTACCGGTTCAGCAGGTTGCATAAGGGTGGCCACGGACGCTTCCACATTCATAACCATTTTGTTTGTTGCTGCGATATACGCCTCCAACGCCTCTTCCAAACTAAACTTGGGTGGTAAGGGGGTTTCGGTAAAAGATTCGAAATTGTTTGGATATGTGAAACTCCTTAATGGCTGTGTAGAAACATTGTCTAGTCACGGTGTAAAAGTCGAGTAGGACTGGTAGGAAGTGGGTGATTGGACAGGGGTAGGGTCAACATATGGATAAAAAGGTGAATAGTCGTGCGGATCCCTATAACAAGATGTGTGGAAAAGGGTGAAAGATCGGCTGCGAGATTGAGCATTATGCTCAGCAATGGACATCGGCTTAGGAGTGACAGAAGGACTTGAAAAAGTGGTATCAACATATGGAGGTGGTAAAGATTGACTTGGTTGATACAAAGTGGGTTGAAAAGTCGAATTGTTTCTCCTAGACGCCTCTATTTGATCTTTCAAAGATATTTTAGGCATAGAAGGATCGTCTTTAAATTGATCGAACAAATTGCCGAACGACGCAAAATTAGGTTCGGGATACCAATGTTCGGCAAGTGATTTATTATGTGGGGTACCCATGTTGTAAGAAAGGGAGAAAGAAAGAAAGTTTGTTGGTGCAAGGATTTCCGAGCGACAAAAGTTGCAAGTATTTTTTTTTTTATAAAAAAATTCCTCTTATTATTCTTTTTTATTTGTTTTGCAAAAATTTTCGATAAAGGGCTAAGACACAAATGCAAATAACCAGAAATGCACAATCAGTCCGAGATCTAGGGTCACCTAGGTCAGCTAGACAGCTCCTAACTGTTCCAAAGGGCTAGAAATAGGGCCTCTTCACCGCCTCTTCACCGCCAATTGCGGCCAGGTAAGTGGGAAGGAACCACCATGACAGTGGGCCTAATTAAAAACCACTAGCCTAGACACCGCAAAATCAGTTAGGATAAACGGTCGATGCCTATACTAGTCCTTTTCCTATTGAGCTCGATTTTCTTAGGGCTGAGTCTAGTATTTTTTATTAATTGTGGTCGATGCAAAATGCTTTAGATGTTTTCTGGGGTCCTGGGAAGGGTGATGAAATCCCCACCCAATCTGAGTTGGTCAAAAGCCCCTTAAAATCCGATTAAAGATATGCAAAACAGTAAATCACTTACAATCAAATCTTTTTTGTGAATTTCAAGATTTGCAAGTTTTCTAATTAAAATTTTCCTTCTTCCACTTGCTTTTTATTTGGAAAGATATTTTTAGCAAAAAGAATAAAGATATGCAAATCAGAAAAGATCACTTGCAATCAATTATTATTTTAAGCACGCGCAAAGAATCCTGCACAAGATTTTTTATTTGGAAGGGAAGATTTTTTATAGCGCAAAGAATTCTGCAGGAGATTTGACAAAAGATATATTTTAGGTTGTAGAGGGGGGAAAAAGAAAACAAACAGTAAAATTTTCGCGCGATGACGTCAGCATGACGCGGCGGTTCAGCGGCGGGAGCGCGCTTGCGCGGCGGAATAGCGTCGGTTCTGAGGCTTCAGGTCTCCAAAAAAATTGGGCTGTTCTAATTTTCCAACCTCTTACTGTTCTGATGTATCTTTTTCTGTTTTGAACTCTGGATTTTTCCAGATCCGTCTCGATTGTAGATCCTGCAAAATTCAAACCAAAAATACCCTTCACAAAATACAAAGATGATAAATTTTTATATTTTTTTTGATTTTTCAGTTTTTTTGATTTTTTTTTAATTTTGATTAACCCGAAATCGCGAAAAGGAAAGTTCTACGCCATCCCCGGCAACGGCGCCATTTGATTGATTGATTTAGCGTGCTTGCGCTTTCTAAAAAATAGATCAAAAATATTTGTAACCGCAATCAAGAACGGCGTCGCATGAAGCTAGCCGGTGAGTACGGGTCGGTCCACAGGGATGTTGTGAATTTCCTAATCGCGCTAACGAGTTAATTCCGAAGGGTGTTCGGATTGATTATTAAATCTAAAAATTGAAATTGTATGATACTAGGATTAGAAACTTGCTAGGATTAGGTTTAGGGAAAATTTGGTAAACAAAGATCTACATCTCTTTCCATTGCCTTTAATTAAAGATATCATATTAGTGTTATGGTAAATCTTAACAAAGGGGATTAGGATGATTGGGAAGATTGATTCTTCCTCTAGATCCTTGTCCTTCCTTTCTTAATCTTTACCCTAACCTCCATGGAAAACCTTAGAATCCGGGCCTTTAGACTACGGAATCACCGTTACCTCGAGGGTAGAGTGCCGTAGGGAGCGGAATAAGAAGGTATGCATGGAGTTCTAATTTTCATAAAAGATTGGCAAAGAAAAGAGATGAGAGATCTTCCTCTCTCAAATCCTTCCCTATTCCTAACCCTAACAAGCGAGGAAACTACTCGCTGATTGAAGGGATGAAGAAAGACATGATTTTATTAAAGAGAAGAAACATCTATTGCATCTTAATAAAATTCTTAAACTAAATTAAACTAAGGCAAGAAAATAATTTACCTACAAAAAATGATGCTCTCCAAAAGAATGCTGAAATTTATTAATGAAGGGAGGCATAAGAAATTACAATGAGTAGAGTTCCTATTTATAGAGAATAGGAAACTCTAGGTTACAATTGATTTGCATGTCTACATTTACCAAAATATCCTTAGGAAGACCTGGTCAAAGTAGACTTCAAGCTTTGGTAAAATTTTATGTCTCTTTAAAAGAAAGTATTGGGCCTTGGATCTTTGGGCTTCCTTATTATTTGGTTCTTTATTAAAATAGCTTCTATGTTTCTTCCAGATCTCTAGTGAATAATTGCGGTGGGCTTTTAACCGTTCGCTTTGTAATCTTGGACCTTGCATTGCCTTGTACTTTGTGAATTTTATCTTTGATATAGTCTTGATCAAGAGTCTTCTGTTTGTTGGTCAAAGTCCACTTTTGCATCGTCTTTTCATCATTTTCACTGTTTTCTGTCCAAGAACCTGTAACCTGTAATATGTAGCAGACATACGTCAAAAGCACCTATTTATTTATAAAAAGAATAAGAATGGGGAATATAATAATACAATATTATGGTGTGAACACTAGTCAAGTTCAACCCGTACAAAGTTGCACGACTACCCTAACTCAATCACATTAAATGCTTTTGCAGATAAGCATAAATATCTACCGCACACTACGCCTTGACGAAAGCCAAAAAACGTAGCACGAATAGTATGAAGTACTTATCTGAAATGATAGAGGGCTACGACAGGTTTTTAAGAAAACCCTTTGCGTAATGAAATTGATATCGTCGTAGAATCGAGTGATTTAAAATGGAGTGTTTTTTAGGCTTTTACTAGTTTTGCTAAAAAGGTCACTCCCGGCGAAGGGATCTCGGCTCTTTCCTTATCGAATAAGGTGCAGGATATTTCACAAATACCACTATGCAAAGCAAAAACTATAGAAGCAATCAAAAGACAAAACTGAGGGTTGTAGCATCTGCCAGTTATTGCTAAAGAGGTCACTCCCGGTGAAGGGATCTTGGCTCTTTCCTTATCGAATAAGGTGCTGGATATTCTACATGGAATACCGCTATGCAAAGCAAGAAATAGAGCTACATGTTTTTGAATATTCGATTCCACAACATCTTTAGGTTTGTTTTCTTTCATTAATCTCATTAATGAAGTCCCATCATTTAAGTTACCTAAGCATCATAGATAAATACAACGTACGCTTATGCCATCCGCAGTCGCTTCGATGTCCCGTTATGCACCGTTAGGTTAGGTAACTAACGGCAGAGCGGGGCAGGGCAAGCGCGGGTGTAAAACATAAGCAACGTCTATATATTATATCACATATACTATATACAGTATCTATCTCATTATATACAGTGATCACATCACAGAATATCGCAGCAGAACATAACATATGAAATATTGGATATACTAGGATTTCCGGGTTTTAAATTATGCAAGTATAAAACACGGATTCCACGGTCGCGATGAATAGCGAAACCTATATCCCTAGACCCCTACGAGAGAGGAAAGCAACCCTACGAATTCTAGAGTTAGGAGACCCGGTCTCGACTTCTCGAGATGGTCTCCCACTGAACCCTAGAACCCGGTTACTTGTGCTCCCCGCCTTGGGTCTATCCTAATGCAGAAAAGTAAATAATATACAATGGTGACATCATCCTCAACCCGGAAGTGCCCCAATAAAAGAATATTACATACAATGAATTTTACATGAATGAAAATGAAAAACTCTCATCATACATAAAACACCCGGCTATTCAAAACACGATGATCCAATATAACATATAACAGCAACACATAACATCACATGTCATCAACGTAAGTAATTATGCGTATCCCAATTGTCGTTGACGTATAGCAACGAAACCGGCGATACACCACATATTACACATACGGTTGGAGAAAAGAAAGTGAAAAACTACAACAATTGGAATCCGCAACCACCTTAGACATCATAAACCCGAAATATCTCATATTCCGGATTTCATGCCTAACCAAATGAATTCCTTAGACATCGCATGCCTAACAATTATAAACCCCACATTTTAGTCTCGACATAGAAAACACTTTTCAATATCAAGTCGGGCAATTCAATAAGATTCCCGACATCCTGGTCTAATGCTCGTCGGAAACTTTAGTAGACGGCCGCACCCCCCGATGCCGTCGACGAAGTGCACTAAGGCTGAACACCGCGGCCGCGAGCACCTGAACGGATGCTTTTGGCGACAGGGTTCTCCTACAGTCATTTGGTCGGGGCTATGGGGCGTGGCTATCTAATAAGGTTACCCGGCGAGTATCCGCGTACGCTACGTAATTGCGATGGGCTTTTGATCGCATCAAAATTCTGTGGCAACCGATCAAATGAGACTAAACTGCTAGATTTATAAAATTCAAACTAGTTATCTCATAACAACTTTTGTGGATTCCAAATATTGTATCTCATCACATGATATCCGGACGACGTTAAAATTTTCGATCGATTCATCAAAGTCTTACAATTTCCTGACAGCTTAACACTTGAGCACAGTTCAATAATACCCAGAACATGCCACAGTACCTATGAACAAGCCGCAGAAGGGCAGACTCAAGCCTCATTAATGGCACCGCGGAACTGCAACAAACCCTAAGGTTCGAAAGTGTTTCCATGGTCATTATGTCGAGTTAGGGTTTCATTCTTCTAGATGGTTCACAGAATTACTTGCATATTTTTCCGAATACGTTAAACTTGAAAAAATGGGTTTTCGACATTCGATCGAACTTTTTAACTTCGCCTAGACAACATGAGAATACCCGAAACAATGTTTAAACCGCGAATACGAAACACTCCGAATTGCTTATAGTGTAAGATAACATCACATGAAAAATTAGCAAAAACAAACAACACCTGAAACACCAAAACCCAGATTCTGGAACACCATGAAAATTTCAAGTCAAGAATACACTTTTGGGCCGGCCTGCTCGGTTTTAACTCCATTGTGATCGACCAAATTCCGGGCAAACATCCTGAAATTTCCATGGTGATCATGTTACATCTCATATAACATTCCGCAGTTGTTTAAAAAAATTTTAGAGGACTTTGTAAAATCGACAAAACGTGAGTTTTCGTGTTTCAAGTTTTGGGGTATTTAGGTTTCTTAATCTTAACAAAATCCGTCTAATTTTCTAGCATGGCTCTGATACTGTAACGTTTTAGAAATCGTTATGCGAAATTTTTTTCGTTTTAGGGTAATATTGTCGGTATTTTCTGTTTTAACCCGACTGTGATCAAACGACCATATAGACTTGCCAGCACATACTTTACCTAAAATAAAGCTAGTGCGCAAGCTTTGGGGGTATATGGGACGTTTTGGTTCAATTAGAATTTTTCCCAATTTTAATATTATTTTAATGCGGTATTCACATTTTGGGGAAATTTCTCTTAGTGATCTTTTCAACTTTAAATTTGAGTTAATTAAACCCCCACTTATTATCTAGATATTTGGTTGGATATTAGGTTTAAAATTTAAAGAAAAAGAAAAGAATTGAAAGAGATGCATGAATGTGCATGTGAATGCATTTATGTGTGCATTTATTGCATTTTAACTTGAAATTGCTAGGATATTCCACACAAAACCCTCCCCTTCCTCTCTTGGCCGAATTCCTCTTCTTTCCTCTTCCCTTGAGCATTTCTTTCACCATTTACCTCAATTCAAGCACAAAAAATCTCCAAAATTCCATTTTTAATCTCACAAATTACCCCAAGTCTTGGTTTTTACCTTCTTGATCACTTGGAGCTAGGAAAGATTAGATCTTGGAAGCATGGTTTATAGGTATAATCCCTAATCTGTTAATTATGAGTTTTTATGTTGTGTAGCTCGTTGGTTGTAGCGTAGAACACTTTAAATATCGATTAGTGCAATATCGTGTTTTTAGTGTCCTTTGTGAACCTCTATGAACTGCTATGTCCTGGATTTCGTACAGAAAAATCAAAAAAAAATGTAGTTATGTACTAGTGACCCTGGAGCACCACCAGAGACATGAGACCCACCCCACCGACATGGGCCGGCAACCCTTTAGCAAATTCCGGCGACGCCGGGAATGAGGGGAGGTGATGGGGTTTGGTTTTTGTGGGTAGTTTTCTGCTGTTGGTTAGGGGTGTTTGGTACTGTTTACTTTTTTAGTATTTGCTGTATGCAAAATCTGGGATCGTTTTCCTATAATCTAGTATTATGTGTCCGCGCGATACGTTATACGACACGGATCGTGCACTATGTGTTGTTTTGCTCTTAAGTTGTTTTCGTCGTGTTGCTACGCACGTTAGCCCCATTACGAACACTTGAGAGTATGTTTTGTGTTGTTGTCTCGGTTAAATATAGTGTGTGTGTGTGTGTGTGTGTGTGTGTGTGTGTGTTTTGGGTCTATTATTAATATATACTTGCTTTATTGTTTGAATGTGGTAGGTTCGGAGGCGGGGACTTCGGACACTGCTACAAGGGGAAAACGAGTGGTTGGCTTCACTTAGCCAGGAGCGTTGGTGAGTAGATTTAACATCTTCAGGGGAATCCCCCGTATGGCGTTATGCGTCTGGGCTAGAAATGCTTAACTTGTCGCATATTCTATGCCATATTTAGAATTGCGCATTTACCCTACTGCTTAGTAAATTGTTGTGCTTAGACTAGTATCCTTAGGACACTGCACTATTATTGATGGCTCATATTGCACGAGCACTGATTGTATGCCACACACACCGTCAATAATTGCCATGTCACGCACAACCCACTTATAGATATGATAATGTTTGGTTAGGGACATTGTGACCTTGATTCATATTTCTTATCGCATATGATATATATAGCATACCTGTATACCTACATGCTCACACATATGCCTTGACATACTTACGTTCTAGTTACCTGTATACCTATAGAGTATTGTACCATTAGCGATAGGTACATACACACTTCATGACATAGCTACAGTTATACCTTGCACACATACTTCACTTATACCCAGGGGGTATATTACATCATTACTTATATGTAGATACTTATACCTTGCTATATCTTACGTTTACACATATACCTGGTTATAGCTACATGTTTACCTTTACTTGATGTCATTTAGAATTGGAGAGATTAGGAACCGCATGATATTATATTAACTTGTTGCAGTTAATTGCGGCTTTTCCTTTATATGCTCGCATTTTAGATTTATGATGCGTATATTATATTCATGGATTTTCGCATTGAGATATGGATTTTTCATGATGTTTTCTGGATTTGGGAACCGTGGTAGTTTCATGAAATTATGCATTATTTGAAAAACCCGGTGTCCCTTGATATGATATTTCAGCAGCCACCAAGAGATTTATCGGTTCATATATATATACCCCACGCAAGGACAGGAAGGGTCTGTGTGCGGGTACATGGTGGGGCCCGGAGGTACCCCGGGGCAAGAATCTCAGTGAGGAGATGAGTTAGTGGGGGAAGAATTCTTTCCAGTGACATTACCAATGACTTGGCGGTTATCATGGGGATACCGACGGCAGTCATGTGCGTATGGATACATCGAGAGGCGAGGGTCAGAGCTAGGCACTCGAGCTTTCGGGATAGCGTATGCTACGTACCTATGAGGGAGCCAGTCATAGAGACAACACCTGCTAGATCAGCTTTTCTGTGTCGATGCTTGACACATTGTTTTCATGATATTTCTTTTTACTTCTTTTTATATATAACAGTGGAATGGGACGCTGTTATATATGCCCTTACACCAATATTAGTGAAATGGGACGCTAATATATGTGTATTGACATTAATTTATATATTTGATATTGTACGTATGGGATATGTGAGATCTACTTGATGTTGTACATTCGAGATATACGAGATATATTTGATATTGTACATTCAGGATATGTGAGATCTACTTGATGTTGTACATTCGAGATATACTTGATATTGTACATATGGGACATGTGAGATCTACTTGATGTTGTAAATTCGAGATATACGAGATATATTTGATATTGTACATTCAGGATATATAAGATTTACATGATATGAGAGCCAATTTGTGGAAATTGGGAATTGGACTATCTTGTTGGATTTTGGTCCTACCGCGAGGTTAGGATTTCCGTGGAAACGACATGTTGTATTCCATACTCCATATTTATTGTTTATGCGCGGCTTCATGTATTATTTGTACCTGATAGAGTACTTTCCATGATTGTTGCATTTACATACTATTATATGCATTGTTTCATGTATTATTGTACCTGATAGAGTACCTTACATGATTATTACATACCGATTGTCATATTATTGCTTTATGTATTAGTAGTACCTGCTAGCGTACCATTCATGACTGATGAATTACATATGACCATTCATTGCTATTAAATGCTTATTTTAGATTCGCGTTGTACGTGCATACTCGCGATTACCTGCATATGCTATTACTATTCACGAGTTGGCAACTCACCCCCGTTGTGCCACAGTGTTTTGCAGGTGTTCCTCAGGATAGTCAGAGGCAGGGCTAATTTCATCCATCGTATAATCTTTGCTGCGGATACCGCTTCGCCTGACAGTGTGCAATTTTGCTTAGGTAGGTTTTGCTGTTATCCAATGTTGCTTGTTGTGTATTCGTTGTATCATGTACTCTCCATCTACCATTATCTTGTATGACTTAGAGACTTGATGTGATAACGATATTGTATATTATTTTGTGACTTGGAGGTTTTGATGCAGTTTTATTTATATCGTCTCTTTCTTCGCTACGGCGTCGTATATCTGTTGTGGTGTTTGTTTTCCGCCTTTTGGAGTGGATTTGCTCCCGTTGGGGATGCTTTACTTTATATTTATGTTGTACCCATTTTGGGAGCTTGTTTTACAAAAGGGGTGCTGCCAAAATTTTAAGAAATAAAAGTGAGACTTTAAAGAATTTGGGTTATGATTTCAAAGGTTTTGAAAATACTATTATCTTTTTCTTACTACTTTTGATGGTTTAGATTGCTGGGTTTTGGCTTTCTTTTATTACGTTATGCCTGTAGACGTTGCGTAGTATTAGGGCCGTCACGTGCCAATTTCGAGTCGTGACAAAGTTAGTATCAGAGAGCTAGGTTTTACCTTTCGGAGTGTAGGATGACCTTGGTATGATGGAGTAGGTAGCTTAAGCAGAGTAACGTAGTGTGTGTATGTCTGCAGCATACTCACGATGCGGTACTCTGCCTAAAGTTACCTAAGTACAAATTGCTTGAAATTCCTTCCTTGATGATTCTTATCCTTATGATTCGATTTCCGTGTTCATATCGAATCCTATCTCTATTTATAGCCTTTGCCTCCGACGACTATGGGGACTCAGATAGGTGCAGCGAGGGCCGAGGTCAGAATTGATTCGGGTAGGACGAGGACTGACCAGGATGGCACGCTCGTTGCACAGGAGCAGACGGATCCGCCTTCGACAAATAGTATCTCTAGGCTTGTGGCAGAGATGCAGGACTTGCGCCTGACGATGTGTTCTTTGGTTGAGGCCATTTGAGCGCAGCGATAGGAGGTTGTCACCCTGTTACCCAGTTCTTCCTTGCTATCAGCACAACATTCTGTCACCTACATAGCACCAGTGGATGCAGCCCTAGTTGACGAAACACGTATTCCAGAGATTTTGGGAGTTCCAGAACCATGGAGGACTCGTAGCAGGGCACCGGTTCAGAGACAGAGGCTTAGTCGTCGAGACAGCTTTCGTGACCGTCGTGGGAGTAGCAGAGGTTTGTGACGAGGAGAGTCGCGTTATCTAGATCAGCCGGTTATTTTGTTAACTTCTGTCAGCGATTCTTTTGTTGCGCGACACGTATTTCAGTTGTGTGCCAATCGGTTAGGAGATCCATCCGTCACTTGATCCTTCTAAAGATGTTGGATTTGACGTTCTCCTTGGCACGGACTGGTTAGCTACGTGCTAGGCGTCTGTCGACTGCAGCGAGAAAACAGTCAGGTTTTGTTTTCCCGGCAAGTCAGTTCTTGTGGTGCAGGGGGGTAGTTGTGCCGCCTCTCACAGCTTGAATTCAGCCTTTTTCGCTAGTCGGCTTTTGAGGAGATGTCGAGGATTTTTGGCGTTCATTCATGATACCGTAGCAACAATGGGTTTGTTGGACCGGTTTTCTTTCGTGCGAGAGTTTTCCGACGTTGTTCCAGGTGAGCCGACGAAGCTTAAGGAGCTTAAGGATCAGCTGCAGAGTTGTTTTGTTGGGGGATTTGTGCGTCTGAGTGTTTCCCTTTGGTGAGCTCCTATTTCTGTTCGTCAAGGTGAAAGATGGCAGTTTGAGGTTTTGTATTGATTAATAGCCAATCGAACCGGCTTACGGTGCGGATAGGTATCATTTACCATGCATTGACAATTTCTTCGATCAGCTCCGGAGTGCGAGACATTTTTCTAAGTTTGTTTGGGATCAGGTCATCATTTTTGCGGGTTCGGAATGATGACATTCCGGAGACTGATGTTTTGTGTGCTATGGACTTTATGTGTTTTGGTGGTGTCGTCGGACTCACCAGTGCCCTAGCAGCATTTGTGGATGTGATGAACCAGATTTCTTCAGGCCGTTCCTCGAACAGTTTATTGTTGTGTTATTGATGAAATTCTGGTCTATTCCAATGTGTCGTGAGGATCAGGAACAGCGCTTGAGGATTTGTTTTGCAGACCTTGAGAGAGCACCAGCTGTTTGCTAAATCCTCGGGGTGTTCCTTCAGGCTTGAATGTGTTGACTCCTAGGTCTAGTAGTTACAGGAGACGGTTTTTGTATGGACCCGAGGAGGATCGAGGCCGTACAGCTTTGACCCATTCTTATATTAGGGACAGAGGTCCGCAGATTTTGGGCTTAGCAGGTTTTTACCGCCGTTCCATGCAGGATTGCTTGTGTATCGCTGCACCGTTGACTGAACTGACCAGGAAGGAGGTTCTTTCTCTGTGGACTGAGGCATGTGTTCGGTGTTTTCAGCAGTTGGAGATTCGTCTGACAACTGCACCAGTTCTTTCTTTGCTGTCTGGTTCGGGCAATCTTGTTGTTTAACTGTGATGTTTCGCGAGCGAGGCTCGATTTTGCGCTAATGTAGCATTATAGAGTTATCGATTTTGCTTCCCTATAGTTGGAGAAAGTACGAGCAGGATATTCCACTCATGATCTGGAGATGGCCGCGGTGGTCGTGCGTTGGAGATTTGGAGACACTACTTGTTCGAGAGTCGTGTCAGATTTTCACGGACCACCAGAGCTTAATATAAATCTTCCTGCAGCGGGTGTTGATTGTTGAGACAGTCTTCTGCAGATTTACAATTCTTGTGCGATCGTTCAGTACAGCCTAAGTTCTCCTCTATTGAGGGGGCAGCTTGATCATGTCCGCGCCCGACCACTTTTCCTTAATCGCTTTCGCGAGGCATTGCCCGCCGATGCTCGTTCGTCAGAGATACTTGAGCATACTCAGCTGGGTAATAATTCGGAGTCCTTGATTTGTGACCAGGATGTGCTACGTTTAGGGACGCGTTTGTGTACCTGTTGCTGATGGACAGAGACGCAAAATCCTAGGGCAGGCACATCAGTCAATTTTCAGTGTTCGTTCGAGTTCCACCAACATTTGACGTGACTTGTGAGATAGTTACGGGTGGACAGGGATGAAGAGTGAAGTTTTGGATTTTGTTTCAAGGTGTCTGTCTTGTTGTGAGTTTAGGTTGAGCATCTGAAACCGGCTGGAGAGTTGCAATCTTTAACCGTTCCGGAGTGGGAATGGGAGCAGATCTTCATGATTTTCGTTGGGATGTCTACCCAGGTCTAGATAGGGTGTGACTTTATTCGGGTGTTTGTTGTCCGGTTATTCTCAGTTTGCTCAGTTGTTCTTTATTATGCTTGTGCGTACGTACTTGTTGTTGTCGATAGTTGGGATCGTCACTTACCATTGTTAGGATTCTCCTTCGATAGCAGTTATCAGGAGACACTCCAATTGGCAACCTTTAGGCTGTGTTGTTCGGTTGTGTCGATCGCCATTCTATTTTTCTGACTCTGCGTGAGTAGGATTTTTGGACCCCAGCTAGTTTAGAGACTTTGGAAATGATCCAGTTGGTCCAGGTCAGGATGATGACGGTCCTGTGTGAACAGAGGTCTTATGCCGACCATGGTTGTCGCAGGCTTGAGTTCGCAGTGGGAGATCATGTATTCCTACGGATTTTTCCGATGAATGACGTGTTGAGTTTTGGGAAGCTTATCCCAGGATTGTAGGTCCTTTTAAGATCCTTAAAGCGAGTTAGTATCGTTGCCTTTAAATTGGCACTTCCACCCAGATTATTGAGTTTTCACCCCGTATTCCTTGTGTCATTACTTTGCAAATACCTTCATGACCTTTCTAACATGATTCAGCATCAGACCATTAGCTTGGACGCGATCTTTTCGTTCACCGGCAGCCATTTATGTTAGTGGCTCGGAAGGTAGAGAAACTTCGGTCAAGGGTCTTGCCATCTATGGAGAGCTTTCTTGGACGTAGCCATATAGTGAGGTGGACACTTGAGAGGCTGCGAGCAAGTTATGAGACTTTGTAACCTTTTCTTTGAAGGTACGCTTAGTGAGAATTTTAAATTCGGGGATGAATTTTTATAAGGGGGGGAGATTATAACGTTTTAGAAATCGTTATGCGAATTTTTTTCCGTTTTAGGGTAATTTTTTCGGTATTTTCTGTTTTAACCCGACTGTGATCAAACGACCATATAGACTTATCAGCACCTAGTTTAGCTAAAATAAAGCTAGTGCGCAAGCTTTGGGGGTATATGGAACGTTTTGGTTCAATTAGAATTTTTCCTAATTTTAATATTATTTTAATGCAGTATTCACATTTTAGGGAAATTTCTCTTAGTGATCTTTTCAACTTTAAGTTTGAGTTAATTAAACCCCCACGTAATATCTAGATATTTGGTTGGATATTAGGTTTAAAATATAGAGAAAAAGAAAAGAATTGAAGGAGATGCATGAATGTGCATGTGAATGCATTTATGTGTGCATTTATTGCATTCTCACTTGAAATTGCTAGGATATTCCACACAAAACCCTCCCCTTCCTCTCTTGGCCGAATTCCTCTTCTTTCCTCTGCCCTTGAGCATTTCTTTCATTATTTACCTCAATTCAAGCAAAAAAAATCTCCAAAATTCAATTTTTAATCTCACAAAATACCCTAAGTCTTGGTTTTTGCCTTCTTGATCACTTGGAGCTAGGAAAGCTTGGATCTTGGAAGCAAGGTTGATAGGTATAATCCCTAATCTGTTAATTAGGAGTTTTTATGTTGTGTAGCTCATTGGTTGTAGCGTTGAACACTTTAAATATCGATTAGTGCAATATCGTGTTTTTAGTGTCCTTTGTGAACCTCTGTGAACTGCTATGACATGGATTTCGTATAGAAAAATCAAACAAAATTGTAGTGATGTACTAGTGACCCTAGAGCACCACCTGAGAAACGAGACCCACCCCACCGGCACGGGCCGGCGACCCTTTAGCAAATTCCGGCGACGCCGGCAATGAGGGGAGGTGATGGGGTTTGGTTTTTGTGGGTAGTTTTCTGCTGTTGGTTAGGGGTGTTTGGTACTGTTTACTTTTTTAGTATTTGCTGTATGCAAAATCTGGGATCGTTTTCCTATAATCTAGTATTATGTGTCCGCGCGATACGTTATACGACACGGATCGTGCACTATGTGTGGTTTTGCTCTTAAGTTGTTTTCGTCGTGTCGCTACGCACGTTAGCCACAATACGAACACTTGAGAGTATGTTTTGTGTTGTTGTGACGGTTAAATATAGTGTGTGCGTGTTTAGGGTCTATTATTAATATATACTTGCTTTATTGTTGAATGTGGTAGGTTCGCAGGTGGGGACTTCAGACACTACTACAAGAGGAAAACGAGTGGTTGGCTTCACTTAGCCAGGAGCTTTGGTGAGTAGATTTAACATCTACAGGGGAATCGTCCGCATGGCGTTATGCGTTTGGGCTAGAAATGACTTAACTTGTCGCATATTCTATGTCATATTTAGAATTGCGCATTTACCCTACTGCTTAGTAAATTGTTGTGCTTGGACTAGTATTCTTAGGACACTGCACTATTATTGACGGCTCATGTTGCACGAGCACTGATTGTATGCCACATACACCGTCAATAATTGCCATGTCACGCACAACCCACTTATAGATATCATAATGTTTGGTTAGGGACATTGTGACCTTGATTCATATTTCTTATCGCATATGATATATATAGCATACCTGTATACCTACATGCTCACACATATCCCTTGACATACTTACGTGCTACTTACCTGTATACCTATAGAGTATTGTACCATTAGCGATAGGTACATACACACTTCATGACATAGCTACAGGTATACCTTGCACACATACTTCACTTATACCCAGGGGGTATATTACATCATTACTTATAGGAAGATACTTATACCTTGCTATATCTTAAGTTTACATATATACCTGGTTATAGCTACATGTTTACATTTACTTGATGTCATTTAGAATTGGAGAGATTAGGAACCACATGATATTATATTAACTTGTTGCAGTTAATTGCGGCTTTTCCTTTATATGCTCGCATTTCAGATTTATGATGCGTATATTATATTCATGGATTTTCGCATTGAGATATGGATTTTTCATGATGTTTTCTCGATTTGGGAACCGTGGTTGTTTCATGAAATTATGCATTATATGAAAAACCCGGTGTCCCTTGATAAGATATTTCAGCATCCACCTTGAGATTTATCGGTTCAAATATATATACCCCACGCGAGGAAAGGAGGGGTCCGTGTGCGGGTACATGGTGGGGCCCGGAGGTACCCCGGGGCTAGAATCTCAGGGAGGAGATGAGTTAGTGCGGAAACCATACTTTCCGGTGACATTACCAATGACTCGACGGTTATCATGGGGATACCGACGGGAGTCATGTGCGTATGGATACGTCGAGAGGCGAGGGTCAGAACTAGGCACTCGAGCTTTCGGGATAGCGTATGATACGTACTTATCAGGGAGCCAGTCATGGAGACAGCACCAGCTAGATCGGCTTTTCTGTGTCGATGTTTGACACATTGTTTTCATGATATTTCTTTTTAGTTCTTTGTATATATAAAAGTGGAATGGGACGCTGTTATATATGCCCTTAAACCAATATTAGTGGAATGAGACGCTAATATATGTGTATTGACATTAATTTATATACTTGATATTGTACATATGTGATATGTGAGATCTACTTGATGTTGTACATTCGAGATATACGAGATATAGTTGATATTGTACATTCGGGATATGTGAGATCTACTTGATGTTGTACATTCGAGATATACGAGATATACTTGATATTGTACATATGGGATATGTGAGATCTACTTAATGTTGTACATTCGAGATATACGAGATATATTTGATATTGTACATTCAGGATATATAAGATTTACATGATATGAGAGCCAATTTGGGGGTAGATTTGTGGAAATTAGGAATTGGACTGCCTTATTGGATTTTGGTCCTACCACGAGGTTAGGATTTACTTGGAAATGACATGTTGTATTCTATACTCCACATTTATTGTTTATGCGCTGCTTCATGTATTATTTTTACCTGATAGAGTACTTTTCATGACTGTTGCATTTACAGACTATTATATGCATTGTTTCATGTATTATTGTACCTGATAGAGTACCTTACATGATTATTGCATACCGATTGCCATATTATTGCTTCATGTTGGAGATAGTGCCCTCAAAGTCAATTATTGGATCGCAGGTACGTGATTGCAATGATTGAGGCAGGACCTATACCATATGACAGTCTTGCTCAAGATGATAGTATGCTATCTGGTTTGTCTTTATCGTCGTATACATGCTTTAGTTCGCTATTGCATATTGATAGAGCCCATAGGATTCTTGCTTGACTACCAGCAGTATGATGGCAATCATATACGTGGGAGCTGAGGTCTGTAAGCACATCCTTAAAGTGTCCCTAGTCGTGGGAGTTTCGAGACAGGGCATCGATACTCCAGAGTAGACTAGTGTATACAGTCGAGACCCCGACGAGGGGCGGTGGCCGGTCTCACAAGCCACTGGTGTCGGTTGGATTACCTAAGATGTATACATGTGCTCATTGGGATATGAGTACACCGGACAGGACTCGCCGGGAACCTGCTAATTGGTATTATACATATCGTCAGATAGCAGTTCCCTGGTGACATGTGTACAGGTTAGTTCATCGACCTGAGGTCGTCATTTGTCTCATGTGAGTTCCCACTGTGCTTAGATTATTACCCTACCACGCTCAAAGGAGTTGTGCAAATAGGTTTTAGTTGGGTACAGTCCCGAGCCACATGGAGGCAAGTGAGCGGATCGGCAGGGGATTCGTCTCTCCCGGTATTGGGGGTGAGATCGCGCTGTGTCTAGGAGAGCCACTACACAAATCCCTCGGCCGAGGCAGGAAATTTTCTGGTAGGTACTCCAGTAGTATCTCAGGGTGTTCTGAGCCACTCTCTGACATGACTTATACCGCTATTAGGGGTCTGACGTTACCAGCCCCTAGGCCGATATACGATACTCATAGACGAACGGACCAGACTGTATGTATATTGTCACTGTTATGCTCAGTAGGGTTTATGGATGAGTTCGCTCGTCAGCTTTCCTTCCAGTCAATACATAGGCAAACCGTTACGTACAACTTGTACCTCTGACGTGCTAGTGGTTATACCCAGTGCCAGTGTGTTGATGAGTCATTAGAGTCCCCCACAGACACTTTCCCAAGTTCGGGCGAAACGTTGTAGAGGCCGTATGGTTTTATGGTAAGGTTCGAAAAATGCACGTGCGTTTTCACACGTGTCATTTTTCGGGCAGATAATACTGGTAGGCTTTGGTTTAAGCCGGAACCGAGTATTATACTGTGTAGATATAATATCTTTGTCTCAGATGCATTTGTATTCGGTCGTAATACAAATGCGGGTATGTTTATATCATTACGGGGTTATCCTGAAATTCTTTTCAGGATCACTTTTGGAAGTTGCCAGTTTCCTGTTTTCTATCAGCCGTATTTAACCTTCGGTTAGATACGGATTTATCTTTTCTTGAGATGAGTGTAGGATGGTGAGGTGTTAACTGACTCATTAGTGCATTTAATGATTCATTTAATGCAAGGGTGACTAGGTTAATGACTAGGTTTATGTTCATTAGTATACTTTTAATGTGTTCATACAAGGTGTTATGATAAGCTTCTTTTTTGTGGTCACCCCCCTTGCTCCTACACTCACCCCCTCCTCTATATATGGCCGGCCCCCTCTCTTGATAGAATCATGGTTGTTAATTTGGAAAAGATTATAGTTTTGGATTCATGGAAATTAGATAGCCTCATTTCTCATTTCACCCGATCCAAAAGGCAACTTCATTAACCGTTCGTCCATAGCTTTGGACGAAGCTAGACAAAGTGTTCTACTCATTCTCTACTTCATCTTGGTCGTCTCTTTTAGCAAACTTGACGACCGAGTTGCCTCGGTTCAGAGGCGGGAGCCCGTTTAAAGGTCCGTCGACGTGGTGCCACCTGGACGAGAAGATTGGAGATTCAGGAGATCGGAGCAGCCGCAACAAAGTGTGGGATGATGGTTGAAGACCGAAGGACTCGGATCTTTCGGTATAACTCTTCTACCCACTTTATAGTTTGATACTTTAGCTTTAATGGGTGATCCGGGTTATAGTACGCGATAGCGCCGGTTCTAAAAGTTTTTATTCCGCATTTGGCGTCTGTTAGACGGCCGGGGCGCTACCGTGGACTTACAGCGGTATCAGAGCCTCACCATTAAGCTATACTAACTTGTGCTAACGCGTTTAAAAGATCGATCGAACGGAATTTCCGAAATCGCAATTTTCAGCACACGGGTTTCTGTCGATTTTTTAAAGGGCCTAAAAATAATTTTGCATATCACAGAAAAGCGTGCAGGGTTTTCTAAGCATACTGGAAATAGTTGGGCACGTGATCCCACAAGAGCACCGCGGAACCGCGGTGCTTTAGTGGGAACAGTGCATCAATTTTTCCCAGAGAGCTTCTTTTTGGAAATTGTGGTTTTTGGTATAGTTCTTTTGGGCCCAGATTTTGTTATTGTACAGCAGATGTACGTGGGGCCCACTTCGGGAAATTTGGTCGATCGAAATTTTAAATTTGTTAGTATGCAGTATTTATATTATATCTCCGACCGGGAATGTCATTTGATCGGTAAACCGCGTCTAATTGCTATAGTTCTTTTAGACGGGTTTGCGAACGTGACATTCGCGTTGATGTTCTGTGTTGTGTTGTGATATTGCGGATATGTCGTCGTGGATAGCAGGGTGCACTGATAGTGCAGTTTGGATTTATTTGTACATTTGATATTGCGGGGCGAGCGTCCAACATGTGGACTGCCGTCACTGCCTGTTTGTATAATATTCTTTTGGGGCACGACCGGGTTGAGGTTGATGTACCCGTTGTACATATTTTTATTTCTGTACTAGGTTTATCCCGCGAAGGAGTGCACGGATAGCCGGGTTCTGGAGGGCAACGGGTCAGTATCTCATGGCTTTGAGAGGCAGAGGATCCTTACTCTAGAATTGGCAGACTATTCGCCGCACTCGTAGGGGGTACAGGTTGACCCAAGGAGGGGTGCTCAAGTTACCGGATTCCGTGAAGTGCCGGGTGTTCCATTCACTATGTTGTGGGGGGCTACCTCACTTCAGGTTTTGGCTGGTAACTTGCCGCACCCATAGGGGTCTAGGTTTCATTGCACAGGCTATCCACACGACCAGGGGAATGTCGGGTTTCAGCAGCGGCTCTGTGAAACTCGGGGATCCAGATTATCTGTATTGTTCTGTGATGCTTATTACTTTTCTGTAATGTTGCATATTATCATGCCTGGAGCGATTATTGTATATTGGTATATATACTATTAGATGTTGTATATATTTTACACCCGCGCTAGTCCAGCCCCCGCTCTGTCGTTAGTTAAGTAACCTAACGGGTGATGATGGGACCCAGTGGCGAATGCAGATGGCATATACGTACATTATATTTTTGTTCTTTTCTGGTGTGATTGAGTGATGGGACTGCGTTGATTCTTATCAATGCATGAAAAACAAACCTATATTTGATGTTGTTGGAACAGATTTTAAAAGGTGTTATTACAAAGATATTTCCTTTTGTTTTGCATAGTGATATTCAGTTAGAATTTCCCGGACCTCATTCAACGAGGCAAGGGCCGAGATCCCTTCACTGGGAGTGGCCCCTTGGGCATAAGTTTACGTCAGGGTAATAACTTCACTATAGTCGATTACAAGTTGCTTTGCATCGCGGTATTCAGTTGGAATATCCTGCACCTCATTCCAAGAGGAAAGTGCCGAGATCCCTTCACCGGGAGTGACCTCTTTAGCAATGGTTTTTCGTCACTATATTTTTATAAAAAGCTATCAGGTTCCTTCAACGAGATCAAGTTTATTACGTTAAAGGTTTTTCGCCAAAAACCAGCCGTATCCCTCCGTCATTTCTTATGCATGGTCAGTAGTATTCAAGCTATGTTTGTTGGCTTTCGTCAAGGCATAGTGTTTGGTAGTTGCTGGGTATTCATTTGTTGCATAGATAGATGTGTTGGTTTGGGACAGTCGTATAGCCTTGTTGGCCTTCGTCAAGCGCTTGTACGGGTGGGTTCAAATTAACTTGGACAATGACGGGTAGAACTTGACATGTGACTTATGATTTGTTGGACTTCGTCAAGGTCATAAGAGCATGATGCAAAAATTGTCATCGGGAGTTTCAAACATACAGCAAACTTGCCATGCATGCGCATACCTTCTGGAGTGTGATAACTTGAGTGGCTTCCTTCAAGTTATCATGCGATGATAGTTGGATCCCGCTTCTCACTGATGAGTTGGTATACTCTTCGGGTGATCCCGACTAATTCTTCTGTCCGGTCTGGAGGAGAATTTGTGATTACAGTGGGAGGTTTCCTGATTAGATATAGTGATAACCATTCTGATCTAGGTTAGAGTGCACTCAGAGTGTTTCTTTTCTCTCTATCCTTTTGGCAGCGACCTTTGACCGACCCTAGACTATGACTCAGTGACCAAGTTGACTGATCCTCCTTAAAATACTAGCTTTTGGATTGTCTAAAGTTGCATAAGTCATTGCCGCTCCTTCTTTTACCCTTTGTATTTCTCAGAACACCCCGTATTATTACGGATATCCACTTCCATTGGATAGATCCATCGTATGGTTATATACGAACTCGAAAGGACTTCTTCGAGGATGGATCCAGGTTCAGGAGAAATAGAATTGGTTTATTCAGTTATCTTTTATTATCACCTTCTCTCAGGTTGTGAGGGCTCCTTAGTTTAGGAGAGTACACTTATTACGCTTATTGGATAGTCTTATTCCAAACCATAGACTGGTGCCGAAAGGTAGGGAATGAAGAAAACCAATTAGCCTAAGTAGGGTGTGCAGAAGGTAATATGTAAAGACAAGATAAAGGGATTAGAAAGAGAGCAAAGTAAATTGCGACTGTTATCTTTCACGACCAAACCACGTACTTCATCGCCACTCCTATTTCACCTTTGCTTTTTTCCCAGTTCGGGAGAAATAGAATAAGGTATTATTCAGTTGTCTTTTATCATCACCCTCTCTCAAGTTGCGAGTACTCCTAGGATTAGGAGAGTACACCTATTATGCTTACTGCATAGTCTTCTTCCAAACCATAGGCTGGTGCCGAATGGTAGGGAAGAAGAAAACCATTTAGCCTAACGATGGTGTACAGAAGGTAACGACTAAAGACAAATAAAGGGATTTGGAGAGATGGCAAATGAAATATACAGTTAAAGTCATGAATTGGATTATGGAAAAGACATTACTAGGAATACCAGAATACCACTACGAAACATTTTCATGTTTCAGTGCATTGTTAAAGGAAAACTGATTTCCCGATTAGATAATTACTCCAGGGTATGTATTTACCAGGTTTTATTCTCATATCTGTATAGTTTTACAGATGATGAGTGGGAGGAAGTTATTGGGAATTAGGTGATCATCCTCATTATATCGGAATTCGTTGTAATTGGTGATATTTGAGGAAGTCGCCTGGGTTATTGCCGGCAGGCATGTATTTGGTTTTGAGTATCCGTTGTTGTGCACCAATTTCAAAATGATATATCTGTACGTTTATTTTTAATAAAGTGAGATATAACTTTTTAATATTATGTCAATGACATTTACCCATATCAGTTGGCGATTGGGTAAGGAGCATTGAACAGCGGAGTAGTTCTTAACCATAAGTACTGTTTTCAACCTACGATGCACAGGTTATGAGTTATTCAACTCAAAGGACTTATACAGAGTATTGTATGTTGTCCAGTGTCCGTCAAGACAAAAGGGGTAGGTCCCCGTACTATGTTCTGTTTATGTATGACTTCTCTAGTTTTTAGACAAGTGTTTCGTAGAAATACAAAGTCTAAGTTTTGCGAAGTTGTGGGTATAAGAATAAAGTAGAGAACCAGGTATCACAAGTATCGGGATTCTTCAAAGAGATTGAAGATATAGATTTTTGTGATTGGTATTCAGATAATAGTAATGGTTTTGAGAAACTTGTTTCTCTTTCAGGTTACTCATAATTGGATGGATTCCTAAGTTGAGTAATGTTGATTAGCCTCTCTCCATTAAGTTGATATGCACTGGAGACAGCTGCATGGTTTGAATCTAGTTCCAATTAAATTAGTGCCTCTATTTCTATTTTGTATATAGAATGGTTCATATCTTAACGATGTTAAAGTACGGAGAGTTGTCCGGATTATGCTTAAAACCAGACTCTGAATAACTCAGGGCACGTTTCTGTAATGGCAGTTTGTGGGTTGACTCGGGCTTAGTCGAGGGTTAACTTTCTACCATCTGGAAGATCAATAGTGATATTGTTCTTGACTCACCACAGTTTTAGTAAAATGGATTTTTTCAGAAAATAGTAGTGGGAGTATGGTAGAACTGGAAGTGATTGCAGAACCGCAAATGATTACGGAGAATTTAATAGGACCTATATATTCAATCAGGTGTGACATTCCATTAGCCACTCCGCAGATATGGTGGGTAACCTCAGACACCCGAGAGGTACTCCAGTAGCCTCAAGGACGGTGACAGGGAGGTTCTTGTTTACCCAAACTTGACACTACTGTTGTTCCAGACTATGAGACCCGGCAAGAGGATAAGTATAACGTCGTTCTAAAACATCCTTTAGAAGTGTACGTAGATATTATTCTGCCAGAGGGTTGTCGTAGTCAGTGGGAGCAGCGGAAGCATAGTGGGCAAGTAGCTTATGTCTATTTATAGACTTAAGCAGATATAGCGGAGATAAGATCATCTAATTTTGATGTGACAGTCATAGGTTTAACTTCATCAGAATAGGGGATGGATCTGTTAAGAAGGTAGTAGGGTGCGATGTCCTGGTATTTGGATGACATACATAGAGTAGGAAGTAAAATTCCTATACTACGATCGGTTGTACTGTGGTTGTCACATTGTTGTTTCTCTAGACAGGATATGGATATAATATTAGAAATTCTGGTTACTAGATCTATGGTATTAGATCTAGATTTGGGTAGTTTCCCAATGTGGGTACTTTAACAGTATTCTAATAGTATTTTAGAATAGAAGACTCCTGGCATGGTGGTGTACCTGCAGGTGATGGAGTCACCCTCTCTAAAGGTGTCTTACAGACTAAAGGGGAGAGGGATGTGCATGATTGGCAGATCACATGCTTAGGCAATTGAGTCAATCTGTAACACTTTGGATTTCCGTTTGATTTCCTTTCGTGAAAATTAGTGATCGTGCGTGTTAGTTTATATATGTGTTTATAGGATTATTAGTTAGTTAGTACTGTTAGCATCATTTTCCTTGTGTAGTGTACACTTGCACACTTTGACATTTTTGAAACTTAGGGTTTTGGTAGCATGTTAACCATTCTTTGGTGCATGGTTGCAAATCTTATTTTTCCCCCACCATTTAATCCTTTCACAAAACTCTTTTATAATTCCAAAATCCCAATAAGACAAGGGAGCATGGTGTTAGGTGAGACATTTGACCTTTTTCTTCTCTCTTCTCTCTCTCCCAATCATTTCTGCACCTCCTGTAGAAAATCATCAAGAACAACACCTCTCTCTTCCTCTTTTCTTCTCCTTTCAACTTCCATTTTGGATCTACACCAAACCCTACACAAATCAACATGTTTCCTTCATAAAACCTTAGTAAAAAAGTGAGTTCTTCGGGTGTTGAGGTAAATCTGCACACTTGAGGGGGGAGGCTGAACCCTTGGTGTCTCTAAGGTCATTTGAAGGTATAAATCCCAATCCTAGCACCCAATTTTCATAACTTGCATGTTTAGTTTAGAAATATCATATTTTTTATGCCTTTTAGTGCTATTGAAGGAGGTTTAGTGTAATATGTTAAAACTTATGTTGTTGTGGCTTGATTAGCTTGTTAATGAGTTATTAGTGTGTGATTAGACCTAGATTTGTTTCAGATTTCATCAAAATACCATAAAGTTCCATTTTTGTGCAAAATGTGTGATTTGAACTGATATAAGGCACTGTAGGAAATCTGCTACTACCCGAGACTTTTCAGAACAAAACTAGACATCAATGCAGCATGTATGGGGAGTATCTAGTGCACACACCAAACCTGGGAGCCCAATTCCCAAGTGAGGCCGCCGAATTTTGCATTCTGGCCGTAATTTACGGCCAGATAGGGGAGATTTGGGTTGGGGTTTGGGGTGTGGGTCTCTGCTTGTATGTGAGTTATTTTGGTATATATAGTTTTGCAATATATTTCCTGTATCAAAATCTGGGGTAGAATACCTATTTTCCCGTATTTTCATCTTTTCGCGACACGCGTGATACGTGTGTATGGGTTTTGGGTTTCTGCGTATCGCGACGCGTCGGAGTGGTTTCAGGCGCGTAACCACACGTTTTAGCGTATCGCGCACACGCGCGCTTGGTTCGCGACACGAGTTACTAGTTCGGCTTTAATGTCGCGTTTGTGTGATTTCAAGCTTACGTGTGATATATTGTGTAATTCTAGGTTCGCAGGCGAGTACAGCGGACGCCGCGCAGGAGGGGAAACAAGTTGTTGGCTATACCTAGCGGGAGGCTACGGTGAGTAGATTTCACATCTACGGGGATATCGCCCGCATGGCGTTCTACGTCAGGGCTGATCGGACCTTATAGTGTTCCTTATATATATATTGCATGTTCATGGTTACTAGCTGGTGCATTGCATACCTACTACACACCTCACATTGGATCATTGCATTGTAGCTCATCTATATGCGACATGACTTAACATTCGTACTTGATACCTATATCACATTGGATCATTGCATTGTAGCTCATCTATATGCGACATGACTTGATATTCATACTTGATACCTATATCACATTGGTTCATTGCATTGTAGCTTATCTATATGCGACATGACTTGACATTCATACTTGATACCTATATCACATTGGATCATTGCATTGTAGCTCATCTATATGCGACATGACTTGACATTCATACTTGATACCTATATCACATTGGATCATTGCATTGTAGCTCATCTATATGCGACATGACTTGATATTCATACTTGATACCTATATCACATTGGATCATTGCATTGTAGCTCATCTATATGCGACATGACTTGATATTCATACTTGATACCTATATCACATTGGATCATTGCATTGTAGCTCATCTATATGTGACATGACTTGATATACATACTTGGTGCACATATCTCATCACAATTACTTGTATTATTGGTTGAGATTTCATGTGATTTCTGGATTTGGAAACCGTGGCCTTTTCAAATAAGTAATCATTTAAAAACCCGGTTCCCTTGATATGATATTTTGGGGCGTCACCCCGTGTTTTCTCGGTGCTAGAGGCATGTTTTGAGAGAGGGCTGACCCGGACTGACGGATGCCCGATGTTTTGAGAGAGGGCTGACCCGGACTGACGGATGCCCGATGTATTGAGAGAGGGCTGACCCGGACTGACGGATGCCCGATGTTTTGAGAGAGGGCTGACCCGGACTGACGGATGCCCGATGTATTGAGAGAGGGCTGACCCGGACTGACGGATGCCCGATGTATTGAGAGAGGGCTGACCCGGACTGACGGATGCCCGATGTATTGTGAGAGGGCTAACCCGGACTGACGGATGCCCGATATATTGAGAGAGGGATGACCCGGACTGACGGATTCCAGATATATACTTTGAGAGAGGGCTGACCCGGACTGACGGATGCCCGATACAGGATGTTTTGCGTGTCGATGCTAGACACGAGTATTTATGATATTTGGGTGCCGATGTTGGGCACTCGGGATTCTCAGAGATGTACAGGGTTTGAGGGCCGAGGAGAGTGCCGGCGCATGAGCTATTTTTGGGAGATCTGGGTGCATTGAGAAACCGATTATATATTCCACGTTGACATTCGTGTAGATATTATATTGCCCCTGTTCAGCATTACATCTGTACCTCATCCTGTAGATGCATTATTTGTTAGGGCATTTGTACCTCATCCGGTAGTATAGTACCCTATAGAGCACTTGCATGGTTATCGCACATACTGCTTATCACATATTGATTTCATCTGTTGGCATATGATAGAGTAGCGTAGTACGTGCATGCTCTCAATTACCTTTATATGTTATCTCTATTCACGAGTTGGCAACTCACCCCCGTTGTGCCACAGTGTTTGCAGGTTGCCCTTCGGAGAAGTCGCGGCAGGCTGCTTTGCATCTTTTGACACAGATACCTCCATAGTTGGTGTACTAGCTCTTTTGCTGATAGGTGGGTGTTGTGCGGTATCTGTTTATCTTTCAGTATGTACATTGTTGTATCTAGTATTCTCCATCTACCATGTATGTATTTGACTTAGAGACAGTGTAAGGACGATGTTGTATTATATTTGTTTTCTGGTGTCGAGCTCGTTGTGAGCCGGCTGTACTTGCAGTTTATCCCATCTGTTTTATTTCCCACTTGTGGATCTTGATTTTCGCTACGGCATCGTATATTACTATCTTGATGATTGTTTTACTTAGATTTCTTATCATGTTTAGTTAGTGCCTTCTTTAAAAACTTATAACACTCTATACTTTCACTGGTTTTATTTCTGGGTTTTCGGTTCGCTTAGTCGCGTTACGCCTGTAGACGTTACGTGGTTAAGTGCCGGTCACGGGCCAAACTTCGGGTCGTGACAAAGTTGGTATCAGAGCGTAGGTTTTACCTTTCGGAGTGTAGGATGACCTTGTTATGATGGAGTTGGTAGCTGCAGCAGGGTAGCGTAGCGTTTGTATGTTCCGCGGCATACTCACGACACGGTACTCCGCCTACGCGACTTTAGGCCTTGTTGATTTAAATTCCTCCTTGAGTATATACATTCTTGCGATTCGATTTCCGTATCCTTATCGAATCCTGTTGTTTCTGATAGTCAATAAGCCGCCAAGGACTACGAGGGAGCAGAGAGCGGCCGCGATAGCCGAGGTTCGAGTTGATTCATCTGAGACGAGGACTAATCCGAGTAGTACTCCTGTTGTACCAGGACAGATTGTTTCCCCTACGACAGCTCAGATCGCTAGACTAGTGGTAGAGATGCAGGGCCTACGCCAGGCGATGAGCTCGTTGGTAGAGGTCGTGCGAGCGCAGCGACAGGTGGTCGTCACCCCTGTTACCCAGTTGTTCCTTGCGATCATCATGCAGTATTCCGTCCCCTACATAGCACCAGTGGGGCAGCCTCAGTTTACGGGACACGTCTTCCAGAGACCGTGAGAGTTCCAGAACAGTTGAGGAATCATACTGGTGTACCAGCCCAGAGCAGAGGCTTAGGACAAGGACAGTCATTTGGCTTCCATCCCCAGGCAGGACAGCATTCAGTGCGTAGGTGTTTACGATGGGGAAGCCTTCAACACCTCATCAGGCAGTGTTTCTTCACAGCACGTCAGGGTCATGCTCTGAGATGTCGTGGACGCGGAGGGTTTGCACAGAGGGGTCAGGCTAGTAGAGGAGGAGTTCGGTCAGTCGCAAATAAGGGATATGCACAAGTTTTCGCTTCGACTCATCGGGACGTGTGGGTATCCAATGCTGTGGTTTCAGGTACTCTTTCAGTTTGTCCTTTGTTGCACACGTATTGTTTGATCCGGATCCTTGTGCTCTTAAGTTTTCACGTACTCGTATGTATCCACACACCTTGTGCCGAGTTTGAGTAGAGAGTCCGGTTTGCTTGGTCAACCGCTTGTTGTGACTACTCCTGCGGGAGAGTCGTTTGTTGCTAGGCACGTGTTCCGATCCTGTACCGTCCGTATAGGCGATAGAGAGTTGCCAGTCGATTTGATCCTTCTTGAGATGTTGGACTTCAACGTTCTTTTGGGTATGGATTGGTTAGCCACGTGCTATGCTTTTGTTGACTACCGCCAGCTGAACAGGGAGACAGTGCGGAACAGATATCCTTTGCCACGCATCGACGATTTGTTCGACCAGCTTCAGGGGGCAGGATACTTTTCGAGGATCGATTCGCGATCGGGCTACCATCAGCTGCGGGTTCGACGGGAGAACATTCCTAGGACAGCTTTCCGCACACGTTACGGCCATTATGAGTTCTTGGTGATGTCGTTCGGACTCACCAACTCGCCAGCATCATTTATGGACATGATGAGCCGTAATTTCCGGCCGTATCTTGATCTGTTCATTATAGTGTTTATTGATGATATCTTGGTGTATTCTCGGAGTAGAGAGGAGCATGAGCAGCACCTGCAGACTACGCTGCAGACCTTGAGGGAGCATCAGCTTTTCGCAAAATTCTCCAGGTGTGCCTTCAGGCTAGACAGCGTAGACTTCTTGGGGCACGTGATTACACGAGATGGTATATGCGTCGACCCGAGGAAGATAGAGGCAGTTCGGAGTTGGCCTAGACCACGTCAGTGATGGAGATTCGCAGCTTTCTAGGGCTGGCAGGCTACTACCGGCGATTCGTGCAGGACTTATCTCGCATTGCTACACCTTGGACCGGGTTGACCCGGAAGGGAGTTCGCTTCGATTGGACAGAGGAGTGTGAGCACAATTTCCAGCATTTACGGGCTCTACTGACTACGACACCAGTGCTATCATTGCCTTCAGGATCAGGCGGATTTGTGGTCTACTGCGATGCTTCACGAGTGGGGCTGGGATGTGTTTTGATGCAGCATGATAGGGTGATTGCGTATGCTTCGCAGCAATTAAAGAGACATAAACAGAATTACCCTACTCATGACCTGGAGATGGCTGCAGTGGTCCTTGCACTCAAGATCTGGCGACATTATCTGTAGGGGGAGTCGTGCCAGATATTCACCGACCACATGAGCTTAAAGTACATATTTCAGCAGCGAGACCTGAACCTTAGACAGCGCCGACGGATGGGGTTAGTGAAGGACTACGATTGTGAGATCTTGTATCACCCGGGCATGGCGAATATAGTGGAGGATGCTTTGAGCAGGAGGCCCGGGGGTAATCTATCTTGTTTGAGCACAGTACAGAGGCAGTCGTCGGCAGATTGGCAGATCTTATGCGACAGCCAGGTACAGTTCGAGTTTACGCCGATCGGGGGACAGATTGCGCATGTTCGTGCACGCCACAGTTGCTTGACCGTATACAAGAGGCACAGCACAGTAATGACCGCTGTTCAGAGATCAGGACACAGATGGGACATGGCAGATTTTCCGAGTTCGTGATCGATGATCAGGGGATACTACGATTTGAAGCTAGACTGTGCGTACCCGATGCTGAGGGATTGCGGCGCGAGATTCTTGAGGAGGCACATCGATCGGTATATAGTGTTCATCCCGGTTCCACCAAGATGTACCGTGACTTGAGGGCTGTTTACTGGTGGGATGGTATGAAGAGAGACATTGCAGATTTTGTGTCGAGATGCCTGACTTGTCAGCAAGTCAAGGCTGAGCACCAGAGGCCCGCGGGAGAACTACAGCCGTTACCCATTCCGGAGTGGAAATGGGAACAGATATCTATGGATTTCATTGTGAGTCTACCCAGGACTAGTCGAGGGTATGACTCCATCTGGGTGATCGTGGATCGTTTGACGGAAGCGGCTCACTTCTTACCGGTGAAGACGACTTTCGGATTTACTCAGTATGCCGAGGTTTACATTGATCAGATTATACGACTGCACGGAGTTCCGACATGCATCGTGTCCGATAGAGGCACCCAGTTTACCAGCCGGTTATGGCAGAGGCTTCAAGAGGCTTTGGGCACTCGCTTGAGTTTCAGCACAGCATTCCATCCGCAGACCGACGGGCAGTCAGAGCGGACTATTCAGACTCTCGAGGGCATGCTCAGAGCATGCGTTTTCGACTTCGGAGGTAGCTGGGATCATCATTTGCCCTTAGTAGAGTTCTCTTACAACGACAGCTACCAGGAGACCATTCAGATGGCACCGTTTGAGGCTCTTTATGGGAGGAGATGCAGATCGCCCACCTGTTGGACGGAGCTCGGTGAGAGCAGTATCTTAGGGCCAAAGATCGTGGAGGAGACGACAGCAAAGATCCAGTTGATTTGCGATAGGATGAGAGCAGCCCAGAGTAGGCAGAGATCTTATGCGGACCGTCGTCGACGCAGACTTGAGTTTTCTGTTGGTGATCATATTTTCTTGAGGGTCTCCCCAATGAAGGGCGTGATGAGGTTTGTGGAGAAAGGGGAGCTTAGTCCCAGATACATGGGTCCCTTCGAAATCCTTGAGCGTATTGGTGCAGTTGCGTATCGATTAGCCCTTCCGCCCAGTTTTCCAGACGTGCACCCCGTATCTCCGCCGATATCTTCGTGATCCTTCGCATGTGATTCAGCACCCGACGATCCAGCTTGAGCGCGACCTTTCCTATGCAGAGCAGCCGGTGATGATCTTGGATCAACAAGTGAAGAAACTGAGGTCGAAAGAGATACCGTCCGTCAAGGTACTTTGGCATGGCCAGAGCAGAGAGGAGGTCACTTGGGAGACCGAGAGCGAGATGAGGAAGAGGTATCCCCATCTTTTTGAAGGTGCGTATGGGTAGATTTTTAAATTCGGGGACCGAATTTCTTTAAGGGGGGTAGATTGTAACACTTTGGATTTCCGTTTGATTTCCTTTCGTGAAAATTAGTGATCGTGCGTGTTAGTTTATATACGTGTTTATAGGATTATTAGTTAGTTAGTAGTGTTAGCATCATTTTTCTTGTGTAGTGTACACTTGCACACTTTGACATTTTTGAGACTTAGGGTTTTGGTAGCATGTTAACCATTCTTTGGTGCATGGTTGCAAATCTTATTTTCCCCCACCATTTAATCCTTTCACAAAACTCTTTTATAATTCCAAAATCCTAATAAGACAAGGGAGCATGGTGTTAGGTGAGACATTTGACCTTCTTTGACCTTTTTCTTCTCTCTTCTCTCTCTCCCAATCATTTCTGCACCTCCTGCAGAAAATCATCAAGAACAACACCTCTCTCTTCCTCTTTTCTTCTCCTTTCAACTTCCATTTTGGATCTACACCAAACCCTACACAAATCAACATGTTTCCTTCACAAAACCTTAGTAAAAAAGTGAGTTCTTGAGGTGTTGAGGTAAATATGCACGCTTGAGGGGGGAGGCTGAACCCTTGGTGTCTCTAAGGTCATTTGAAGGTATAAATCCCAATCCTAGCACCCAATTTTCATAACTTGGATGTTTAGTTTAGAAATATCATATTTTTTATGCCTTTTAGTGCAATTGAAGGAGGTTTAGTGTAATATGTTAAAACTTATGTTGTTGTGGCTTGATTAGCTTGTTAATGAGTTATTAGTGTGTGATTAGACCTAGATTTGTTTCAGATTTCATCAAAATACCATAAAGTTCAATTTTTGTGCAAAATGTGTGATTTGAACTGATATAAGGCACTGTAGGAAATCTGCTACTACCCGAGACTTTTCAGAACAAAACTAGACATCACTGCAGCATGTATGGGGAGTATCTAGTGCACACACCAAACCTGGGAGCCCAATTCCCAAGTGAGGCTGCCGAATTTTGCATTCTGGCCGAAATTTGCGGCCAGATAGGGGAGATTTGGGTTGGGGTTTGGGGTGTGGGTCTCTGCTTGTATGTGAGTTACTTTGGTATATATAGTTTTGCAATATATTTCCTGTATCAAAATCTGGGTAGAATACATATTTTCCCGTATTTTCATCTTTTCGTGACACGCGTGATACGTGTGTGTGGGTTTTGGGTTTCTGCGTATCGCGACGCGTCGGAGTAGTTTCAGGCGCGTAACCACACGTTTTAGCGTATCGCGCACACGCGCGCTTGGTTCGCGACACGAGTTACTAGTTTGGCTTTAATGTCGCGTTTGTGTAATTTCAAGCTTACGTGTGATATATTGTGTAATTCTAGGTTCGCAGGCGAGTACACCGGACGCCGCGCAGGAGGGGAAACAAGTTGTTGGCTAAACCTAGCGGGAGGCTACGGTGAGTAGATTTCACATCTACGGGGATATCGCCCGCATGGCGTTCTACGTCAGGGCTGATAGGACCTTATAATGTTCCTTATATATATATTGCATGTTCATGGTTACTAGATGGTGCATTGCATACCTACTACACACCTCACATTGGATCATTGCATTGTAGCTCATCTATATGCGACATGACTTGACATTCATACTTGATACCTATATCACATTGGATCATTGCATTGTAGCTCATCTATATGCGACATGACTTGATATTCATACTTGATACCTATATCACATTGGATCATTGCATTGTAGCTCATCTATATGCGACATGACTTGATATTCATACTTGATACCTATATCACATTGGATCATTGCATTGTAGCTCATCTATATGTGACATGACTTGATATACATACTTGGTGCACATATCTCATCACAATTACTTGTATTATTGGTTGAGATTTCATGTGATTTCAGGATTTGGAAACCGTGGCCTTTTCAAATAAGTAATCATTTAAAAACCCGGTTCCCTTGATATGATATTTTAGGGCGTCACCCCGTGTTTTCTCGGTGCTAGAGGCATGTTTTGAGAGAGGGCTGACCCGGACTGACGGATGCCCGATGTTTTGAGAGAGGGCTGACCCGGACTGACGGATGCCCGATGTATTGAGAGAGGGCTGACCCGGACTGACGGATGCCCGATGTTTTGAGAGAGGGCTGACCCGGACTGACGGATGCCCGATGTATTGAGAGAGGGCTGACCCGGACAGACGGATGCCCGATGTATTGAGAGTGGGCTGACCCGGACTGACGGATGCCCGATGTATTGCGAGAGGGCTGACCCGGACTGACGGATTCCCGATATATACTTTGAGAGAGGGCTGACCCGGACTGACGGATGCCCGATACAGGATGTTTTGCGTATCGATGCTAGACAGGAGTATTTATGATATTTGGGTGCCGATGTTGGGCACTCGGGATTCTCAGAGATGTACAGGGTTTGAGGGCCGAGGAGAGTGCCGGCGCATGAGCTATTTTTAGGAGATCTGGGTGCATTGAGAAACCGATTATATATTCCACGTTGATATTCGTGTAGATATTATATTGCCCCTGCTCAGCATTACACCTGTACCTCATCCTGTAGATGCATTATTTGTTAGGGCATTTGTACCTCATCCGGTAGTACAGTACCCTATAGAGCACTTGCATGGTTATCGCACATACTGCTTATCACATATTGATATTATCTGTTGGCATATGATAGAGTAGCGTAGTACGTACATGCTCGCGATTACCTTTATATGTTATATTTATTCACGAATTGGCAACTCACCCCCGTTGTGCCACAGTGTTTGCAGGTTGCCCTTCGGAGTAGTCACGGCAGGCTGCTTTGCATCTTTTGACACAGATACCCCCATAGTTGGTGTACTAGCTCTTTTGCTGATAGGTGGGTGTTGTGCGGTATCTGTTTATCTTTCTGTATGTACATTGTTGTATCTAGTATTCTCCATCTACCATGTATGTATTTGACTTAGAGACAGTGTGAGGACGATGTTGTATTATATTTGTTTTCTGGTGTCGAGCTCGTTGTGAGCCGGCTGTACTTGCAGTTTATCCCATCTGTTTTATTTCCCACTTGTGGATCTTGATCTTCGCTACGGCGTCGTATATTACTATCTTGATGATTGTTTTACTTAGATTTCTTATCATGTTTAGTTAGTGCCTTCTTTAAAAACTTATAACACTCTATACTTTCACTGGTTTGATTTCTGGGTTTTCGTTTCACTTAGTCGCGTTACGCCTGTAGACGTTACGTGGTTAAGTGCCGGTCACGGGCCAAACTTCGGGTCGTGACACAATCGTGAGATGTCAAGTACCACACCAGATGTTGTTTTTGCACTAGATGTGATAAGTTAATATTAATCCAATCCTGGAGAAACATAAGGAAGCAGATTTAGAACATAAGTGAATATTCTACGGATTTGATGACGGCAGCCTCCTTCGGGAGACGGTTATCATTCCAAGCTTCAAAGGTGACATGGATGACAGAATGATTGTCAGAGTTATAGTTTTCCTTCTGACGAGGGACAGTATTACGGAAAGGTGGTCCAAGAGGATACTGTGGGAGGCATGGTGCTGGATACTGATTAGGTTCAGTGATCGATACTGTCTAAGAAGTTTGGATTTGGAGTTCATTTATGAACTAGGTCCCATCAGATATTCAAACATATTCTAAGAGAGGTATAACTCGATTCGGGAGATGGCTTTCTCCGCGAACTTGAGATTTAGAGAGATATAGAAAGAAACATCAGGGCGGATCCACTCACTAAGGCTATTTCTCGAACACAAGAGTTTTACAAACTAGCTTTGTGAAACTGATTAGTAGAGAAGTTGGGTGTTCGGTATCATACGGGCTGTGAGTATGCGACATCGCAATAATTAGCCTTAAGTGCAAGTGGGAGATTGTTGGAGATAGTGCCCTCAAAGTCAATTATTGGATCGCAGGTACATGATTGCAATGATTGAGGCAGGACCTATACCGATATGACAGTCTTGCTCGAGATGATAGTATGCTATATGGTTTGTCTTTATTATCGTATACATGCTTTAGTTCGCTATTGCATATTGATAGAGCCCATAGGATTCTTGCTTGACTACCAGCAGTATGATGGCGATCATATACGTGGGAGCTGGGGTCTGTAAGCACATCCTTAAAGTGTCCCTAGTCGTGGGAGTTTCGAGACAGGGCATCGATACTCCAGAGTAGACTAGTGTATACAGTCGAGTCCCCGACGAGGGGTGGTGGCCGGTCTCACAAGCCACTGGTGTCAGTTGGATCACCTAAGATGTATACATGTGCTCATTGGGTTACGAGTACACCGGACAGGACTCGCCGGGAACCTGCTAATTGGTATTATACATATCGTCAGATAGCAGTTCCCTGGTGACATGTGTACATGTTAGTTCATCGACCTGAGGTCGTCATTTGTCTCATATTAGTTCCTACTGTGCTTAGATTACTACCCTACCACGCTCAAAGGAGTTGTGCAAACAGGTTTTAGTTGGATACAGTCCCGAGCCACATGGAGGCAAGTGAGCGGATCGGCAGGGGATTCGTCTCTCCCGGTATTGGGGGTGAGATCACGTTGTGTCTAGGAGAGCCACTACACAAAGCCCTCGGCCGAGGCAGGAGATTTACTGGTAGGTACTCCAGTAGTATCTCAGGGTGTTCTAGGCCACTCTCTGACACGACTTATACCGCTATTAGGGGTCTGACGTTATCAGCCCATAGGCCGATATGCGATACTCATAGACGAACGGACCGGACTGTATGTATATTGTCACTGTTAGGCTCAGTAGGGTTTATGGATGAGTTCGCTCGTCAGCTTCCCTTCCAATCAATACATAGGCAAACTGTTACGTACAGCTTGTACCTCTGACGTGCTAGTGGTTATACCCAGTGCAGTGTGTTGATGAGTCATTAGAGTCCTCCACAGACACTTTCCCAAGTTCGGGCGAAATATTGTAGAGGCCGTATGGTTTTATGGAAAGGTTCGAAAAATGCACGTGCGTTTTCGCACGTGTCATTTTTCGGGAAGATAATACTGGTAGGCTTTGGTTTAAGCCGGAACCGAGTATTATACTGTGTAGATATAATATCTTTGTCTCAGATGCATTTGTATTCTGTCGTAATACAAATGTGGGTATGTTTATACCATTACGGGGTTATCCTGAAATTCGTTTCAGGATCACTTTTGGAAGTTGCCAGTTTCCAGTTTTCTATCAGCCGTATTTGACATTCGGTTAAATACGGATTTATATTTTCTTGAGATGAGTGTGGAAGCTTCTAGATGATGAATAGGATGGTGAGGTGTTAAGTGACTCATTAGTGCATTTAATGATTCATTTAATGCAAGGGTGACTAGGTTAATGACTAGGTTTATGTTCATTAGTTTGCTTTTAATGTGTTCATACAAGGTGTTATGATAAGCTTCATTTTTGTGGTCACCCCCCTTGCTCCTACACTCACCCCTTCCCCTATATATGGCCGGCCCCCTCTCATGATAGAATCATGGTTGTTAATTTGGAAAAGATTATAGTTTTGGATTCATGGAAATTAGATAGCGTCATTTCTCATTTCACCCGATCCAAAAGAAAACTTCATTAACCGTTCGTCCATGGCTTTGTATGAAGCAAGACAAAGTGTTCTACTCATTCTCTACTTCATCTTGGTCGTCTCTTTTAGCAAACTTGACGACCGAGTTGCCTCGGTTCAGAGGCGGGAGCCCGTTTAAAGGTCCGTCGACGTGGTGCCACCTGGACGAGAAGATTGGTGATTCAGGAGATCGGAGCAGCCGCAACAAAGCGTGGGATGATGGTTGAAGACCTAACGACTCGGATCGTTCGGTATAACTCTTCTACCCACTTTGTAGTTTGTTAGTTTAGCTTTAATGGCATATCCGGGTTATAGTACGCGATAGCGCCAGTTCTAAAAGTTTTTGTTCCGCATTTGGTGTCTGTTAGACGGCCGGGGCGCTACCGTGGACTTACACTTCATGTATTAGTAGTACCTGCTAGCGTGCCTTTCATGACTGACGCATTACATATGACCATTCATTGCAATTAAATGCTTATGTTAGATTCGCGTTGTACGTGCATACTCGCGATTACCTGCATATGTTATTACTATTCACGAGTTGGCAACTCAACGCCGTTGTGCCACAGTGTTTTGCAGGTGTTCCTCAGGATAGTCAGTGGCAGGGCTAATTCCATCGTATAATCTTTGCTGCGGATACCGCTTCGCCTGACAGTGTGTTGTTTTTCTTAGGTAGGTTTTGCGGTTATCCAATATTGCATGTTGTGTATTCGTTGTATCATGTACTCTCTATCTACATTTATCTTGTATGACTTAGAGACTTGATGTGAGAACGATATTGTAGATTATTTTGTGACTTGGAGGTTTTGATGCAGTTTTATTTATATCGTCTCTTTCTTCACTACGGCGTCGTATATATATTGTGGTGGTTGTTTTCCGCCTTTTGCCGTGGATTTGCTCCCGTTGGGGATGCTTTACTTTATATATATGTTGTACCCATTTTGGGGGCTTGTTTTACAAAGGGGGTGCTGCCAAAATTTTAAGGACTAAAAGTGAGACTTTAAAGAATTTGGGTTGTGATTTCAAAGGTTTTGAAAATACTATTATTATTTTCTTTCTACTTTTGATGGTTTAGATTGCTGGGTTTTGCCTTTCTTTTACTACATTACGCCTGTAGACGTTGCGTAGTATTAGGGCCGTCACGTGCCAATTTCGGGTCGTGACAGATACCCCTGTAGGGTTGCATAGCATGGAAGCAAGGTTTCGGGAGGTATCTTCCATGCCAAATTAAAATTTTAGCCGTTCTAGCTAACCCTAACTTAGAATCGTTTACTAGAAAAAGTGACGAATCGATATGCAAACAACTTTGCAGCTAAAGTGAACAAGGAATACAACCTTTGTAGAGCAGTCCTTCACTTCATAAGCTCCGTGTAGTAGTCCCTTCGCTGCGATCATGAACTCTCGGACTTTAGAGAGGCTCCCATCAAGAAATGAACAAGCTTGCATCGAAGTCTTCGAGGCCGAAGATGATCTACGTCGAAGAGACACTAACCCAAGTTACCCCTTCACAAATTGTGGAATTAGTGAAGTAAACACCATATACTAAATGGATAGTGGTAAAGGTTGATGAAGTGGGAATTTTTCTCATTTTAGAAATCATTTTTTCACATATTTTCTCTCATCTCCATTGAAGCTAGAAATCTTTGAAGAGGAAGAAGAAGAAAACTCTCATGATAAAAATCTAAAGGATAATGTCAACCTTGGGTGAGTTAAGCATCATATACTTAACCCTTGTACAGACATCACCATGGTTAAGATAATTGGTTGGGTTAATAAATATCTTAGGCAAAACAAAAGAGTAGACTTGGACAATGAACATCACAAGCTTCTACAAGCTACTAGCCATGACAAAACCCCACCATTTTGTAATTACCAAAATAAATAAAAACCCAAATTATCATCATAGGCATGGTGTAAGTCATACACACACCTAAGTTGCTTGTATCATCAAGCATGCCACAAACATGTACACAAATATACATATCACATATATACAATGTGCACATCAAGTGAGAAAATAAATCTTAAGTGAATGAATATTAGTTAATGCAACTTAATATATCAAATATATATAATTATACATTAAATCATTAAATCAACACTTGATTTAATAATCCGGCTATATCACATATAACCGACTAATATCTAATGTAACAACTTATCGAATCAACACTTGATCCGATAACCCGGCTATATCACATATAACCGACCTATGTCATAAATCGTGAGAATAGAATACGGTATCTCATATCGTATTAATCTCGGTCCCGCACATATCACATATGTGCTCCTACTCCGTTTCGCTTGAGCCAGGAAACCTGTGTAGGACTCTAAAGACTCGTCAATACGCCGGCATTAGGTGATGATCATATCAAACACCCACAAGCTGCAAGCGGTCTGCTAAACCTAACGGCCACCCGGGTATTGAGCGATCAGAAGATCAACGAGCATGCCTACTCATGCTCCTGTGAATCCAATCAGTAACACTACCGTACAGTCTGGTCTCTTCGTCTGATATGTCGCATATCTCGTCTAGGGGTGGTAAACGTCAGACCCCAGTAACTCGATAAGTCGTGCCGATGTGACGCTCATAACGGGTCGAGAAACTACAGATAACACTTACCAGTTTATCTCTGTAGCAGTCCTGGCCAGGGACTTCCTGTTATAGCCAATCGAGCATAGCGCAACATCAACTCCCAATACCGGGAGAGACGAAACCCCTCCTATCGCTCATTGCCTCCATGTGATTCGGGACTGTACCCAAAAGCCACCGTTTTGCATGTTTTCTTGAACGTGGTAAGGTGGAAATCAAAGCACAGTGGGAATCACACAAGACTCTATGACGATCTCGGGTCTACAGACTAACCTGTACTTGTGTCACCGGAGAGCTGCTATCTGACGATAGGTATAATACCATCTAGGTGTTCTCGGCGAGTCCGTTTAGTGTACCCAGTCTCCACTGAGCACCCGTATACCATCTCTGATGTCAAACACCAATGGATATGGGATCATCCATCGCCCATCTACTTGGGTCGAGAAGCTATACGGTAGTCTACTCTGGTATATCGATGCCCTGTCTCGATACACCTACGACTAGGAACATTTGAAGGATGTACTTACCGACTACTCTGTCCCTACTAGTATGATCTGCATCTTAATTCTGGGAGTCAAGTACTCATCCTAATGGCTTTATCAACATGTAACATTGAGAAAATCAGTGTACATATTAAGATAAAGAGCAACCAGATAGCATACCATCATATCGAGCAAGAAAGTACTCCCTATATATGTCCAAGCATCGACTACAATATACATCGTATGTACAATAATGGCCTCTAGTGTTAGTTATGTATATGCCCTAGAGGCCATTGTTGTACATATGATGTATATTATGATGGATGCTTAGATATATACAGAGAGGACTTTCTTGCTCGTCATGATAGTATGCTATTAGGTTTCACTTTATCTTAACATGTTGACTTGTACTGGTTTACTGTCTTTCTCTCACATGTTGATAAATCCCTTAGGATCTGTACTCGACTACTGGGATTATGATAAGATCATACTAGTGGGGCCACGGTAGTCGATGAGTACATCCTATAAATGTTCCTAGTCGAGGGTATATCGAGACAGGGCATCGATACACCAGAGTAGACTAGCGTATACGCATCTTGACCCATATGATGGGCGATGGATGATCCCATATCCATCGGTGTTTGACATCAAGGATGGTGTACGAGTGCTCAGTGGATACTGGGTACGCTGGACGGACTCACCGAGAACTCCCAGATGGTGATATACCACACGTCAGATGGCAGTTCTCCGGTGACACTGGTACATGGTAGTCTGTAGACCCGAGATCGTCATAGAGTCTTGTGTGATTCCCATTGTGCTTTGATTTCCACCTTACCACGTCCAAGAGGGCGTGCAAAATGGTGGCTTTTGGATACAGTCCCGAATCACATGGAGGCAATGAGCGATAGGAGGGGATTCGTCTCTCCCGGTATAGGGAGTTGATGTTGTGCTGTGTTCGATTGGCTATAACTGGAAGTTCCTGGCCAGGGCTGATATAGAGATATACTGGTAAGTGTTACCAGTAGTTTCTCGACCTGTTATGAGCCTCACATCGACACGACTTATCGGTTACTGGGGTCTGACGTATACCACCCCTAGACTTGATATGCGACATATCAGATGAACAGAACGGACTGTACGAGAGTGTTACTGATTGGATTCACAGGAGAACGGACAGGCTAGCTTGTTGATCTTCGGATCGCTCAATACCTGGGTGGCTGTTACGTTTAGCTGACCGCTTGCAGCTTGTGGGTGTTAGATATGATCATCACCTGCTACCGGCGTATTGATGATTCTTTAGAGTCCTACACAGAGGTTTCTTGGCTCAGGCAAAACGGAGTAGAGGCACATATGTGATATGTGCAGGACCGAGGATAATGCGATATGTGATACCCTACTATATTCTCGCAATATTTAGATATGAACCGGGTCATCGGATCAAGTGTTGATTCGATGAATCGGTACATGAGATATTAGTCGGTTATATTCGATATAGCCGGATCGTCGGATCAAGTGTTGATTCGATGATTTAATGTATAATGATATATATGATATATTGTATTACATTATCTAATATTGGCTCGCTTTATTATTTCATTTTCTTACCGGATTAATACATTAATATATATGCAATATATGTTAATTGTATTATTTTCTTTTCTTGCAAATATATAATATATATGTGATATATATTATTATGACATGATATGATTTATTATGAAACATGTTTAGTGATGATAAAAAGAGATTAGGGTTTGATTAGGGTTAGCTCCTTCTTGCTCATTCTAGAAGGATTTCCTTTTGTCTTGGTTAAGATATTATGGTTGATACTTATCCATTACTCATTCTTAACCTAACCAAACCCTAGCTCTAGTTTATTCTCTACAAAGGTTAAGCCTCTCATCCTTGACCATGGTTCCATAATCAATCATATATTCTTTACTGCTATTCATCACAAAAGGATTATCTTTATTATTCTTCATCTTCTTCTCTCTTGAGTTTTGGAAAGAGCTCACAAGTTATTTCTTTTGTGATGATTTCTTGTGTGAAAATGATATAAAAAGAAAACATAAATACTACTCCATCATCCTTATCTAATCTAGCCCATTAGATTAGGGTGTTCACCTTATTAGAGTGAGAGAGCTTGAGCTATTGCAACTTCGACGTAGATCATCGGAGAAAAGGAATACGACAAGCTATCATGGATCGTTCGAGTCGTGGAGCCTCTCTTGAGTCTGGGAGATCGTGGATCGCGGCGAAGGGACTTCTACTCGGAGCTTATGAAGCGAAGTAGCGGACTACAAAGGTTGTAATCCCTCACACTTAGTAGTAATGATGTTTACTTGCATGTAAACCCTAATAATCTAGCAAAGATCCCGGCTTTGGGTTGTTCGGCATATCTAAAATTTTATTTGGGCATGTTTGATGCCTTATGAACCTTCACTAAAGTGCCTAGGAACCCTTCAGTGGTATCAGAGCCTAGCTAGAGCATTAGGCGACGTGTTTACGAAGTTAAAACTCCGATCGAACCCGAACCGACAAAGTTAACCCCCTCTCTGAATATTTTTCAAAAACTGTGATTTTTCTGAATTAAAAATATCTAAAAATAACAGCAGGAAATTATAAGAATTATGGTGCAAAACGACAGTGTAATGTGTACGGACCGTCGCGGAACCGCGGCCAATCCTTGCTTGGGCCGCGGATCCGCGGCCGTACAGTTGTGTTTTGCCTGTCTGTTTGCATAGTAATTTCTAATTCTGTTAGTAATTAATTATGGGTATTTTTAAATTGACTCAAGTGTTGAGTGTTCTGGGGTTTATTTTGTAATCGTAGATTCGATCGGAATATTTAAATTCGTTATTATATTTCCGGATATTTAGAAACTGTTAAAATGTTCGAACGGATATCATTAACTCAATTTTTCCCAGCACGAAAAACATTCAAGTGTTGAATTTTTCTCAGGTTTTAATCTTTCGGAAAAACGTGCATGTGACGCGATGGACCCTCTAGAAGGCAACAAACCTTAACTCGATTATGTGACCGTCTTGAACTGCCTTTTGAACCTTAGGGTTTGGGGCAGTACGGCGTGCCACATGTGAGGCGTTGGCTTGACCCTTCTACGGCTGGACCGTTGCTACTGTGACGTATTCTGGAACTTTTGAACTCCGCTCAAGTGTTGAGCTATTTAGGAAATTTTGGGCATTTGATTATCTGTTCAAAAAGTTTAATACTGTCTATTTATCTGGAATGTGATACAATATGTGGAATTCATAGAGTTAGGCATGAAATTCGAAGTATGTGATATTTCGGATTTACGATGTCTAAAGTGATTGTGGATTCCAAATATTGTAGTTTTACAATTTCTTTTCTGTGACCGTAAGTGTAGTATGTAGTTGTATTGCCGATTTTCATTGCTATACGACAACGACGATCGGTGTATGCATACTTACTTACGTTGATGATATGTGATATTATGTGTAGCTGTGATATGTTATATTGGATCGTCGTGTTATGAATAGCTGGGGGGTTTTTGTGAGATGAGGGTTTTTATTTTCATTCATGTAAAATTCAATTGTATGTAATATTGTTTTATTGGGGCACTTCCGAGATGAGCTTGATGTCACCATTGTATATTATTTACTTTTCCGCATTAGATAGACCCAAGGAGGGGAGCACAAGTAACCGGGTTCTAGGGTCCAGTGGGAGGCCATCTCGAGGAGTCGAGACCGGGTCTCCTAACCCTAGAATTGGCAGTGTTACTTGCCGCTCTCGTAGGGGTCTAGAGATGTGGGTTTGGCTATTCATCACGATCGTGGAATCCTTGTTTTATACAGGCTCGTATTGAAAACACGGACGTCCTAGTATTTCCAATATTTCATATATGTTCATCTGCTGCAATGTTCTGTGATGAGATCATATTACCGCCTGAGTCGAATGCTTATACTATATATATATATATACTAATATATAAATATTACTGCTTTCGTTTCTTCTGTGATGCTTAGGAAGCATAAGCTGATGGGATTTTATTAATGAGATTAATAAAAAGAAAAGAAACCTAAAAGATGTTGTAGAATCAAAACTTTATAAAAAGGTAGCTACAGTTTTGGTTTGCATAGCGGTATATATGATATACCCTGCATCCTATTCGATGAGGAAAGAGCCGAGATCCTTTCACCGGGAGTGACCTCTTTAGCAAAACTGGCAGATGCTACAAAACTCGGTTTGTCTTCTGATTGCTTTTTATAGTTTTGCTTTGCACAGCGATGTATATGAAATGTCCTGCACCTTATTCGATGAGGAAAGAGCCGAGATCCCTTCACCGGGAGTGACCTCTTTAGCAAAACTAATGAAAGCCTCAAAAACACTCCATTTCAAAATTTCACATGATTCTACGACGATATCAAGTTCATTACGCTCATGGTTTTCTGAAAAACCTGCGTAGCCCTCCGTCATTTCAGATAAAGACTAGTTAGTATTCGTGCTACGTTTGTTGACTATGTTAAGGCATAGTGTTCTGTAGCTAATTAGTACTTATCTGCTAAAACATGAGATGTAATTGGATTAGGGTAGTTGTACGACTTTGTTGACTATGTTAAGGGTCGTGCATGTGGATTTAATTCAATCGGGAAATGATGGGTTGAACTTGGCTAGCAATTATGATTTGTTGACTATGTTAAGGTCATAAGTTGCTAGGGGAAAAATATTATCGGGAATTTCAAGTGTTGAAATTTGCAATGAGATTGCATACCTCCTATGAGATAGTTGGATCCCGATACCCACTGCGAGTAAGAGTTACTCCTGGGAGAGTTTTACACAGGACAATTAGCCGATCAAACAGGTGTCTAGAAAAGTGTTAATGGGGTTACGCCTCTGGGAAAACGAGGTTTACTTTAATTAGGTCCATGCGAAAGCACGGGGAACCTCCCTCAACTACCGACACTGATCTGGCTGAAAGATTGACGAAATTGTAGGGTGTAATTAATCCCGGGTAATCTTACCTTTTAGGGTTTGAAGGAAGATTTGATAAAAACAGTGGGAGACATCTTGATTATATAAGATAATAACCAATCTAATCTTGCAAGAGCATACGCTAAATTGTTTTCTTCTCTCTCTCTCCAGGTAGCGACCATGTCAGGCCATAATCAAGATAATAATATGGATGTATTAACTGAACCCGCTTATTATACTGAGCAAGGGAACGTTGGACCCGTTCTTTCTTATAAGAGTTATAAGACTGAACATGAAATAGGAGAATATCTGGATTCTCAAGCCGCCCAAAAGAACATGCATGCTCATGCATCTTCTTCAGGTGTGTTAGTTATTGAGAACTGTTTCTCAGTTCACCCTACGTTCTGGGAATTAGATACCGGATCAGGATCCCACATATGTAAATTGTTACATGGGCTACGTAAAGGTAGAGAACTGGGAAAATGTGATCATTCCGTTCAAGTAGGGAACGTTACAAGTATTGCAGCCAAAGCAGTTGGCGAATATCACCTAGTATTACCATGTGGTGATACATTGATTCTGAATGAGTGCTATTATATACCGAACATGATGTGCAACATTATATCAATTTCTTTATTAAGTAAAGAAGGATATAGTTTTGTAGTACAGGATAATGTTATGAACATATTCCTAGATCAAAAGTTGATTGCATCAGGCTCGTTACATAATGGCATATTCATTCTAAATCAAAATACAGTCCTCAATATACAAAACACACACAAGAGAAAGAGTTCAGAAATGAACGAATCCTTCTTGTGGCATTGTAGACTTGGTCATATAATTGCGACACGACTGGCTAAGTTACATAAGGATGGATATTTGAATCCGTTCGAATTATCATCTTATGATACTTGCCATTCATGTCTCAAAGGAAAAATGACCAAAGCTCCGTTTAGTGGACACGGAGAAAGAATTACGGAACTCTTAGGACTGGTACATAGTGATGTATGCGGTCCCATGTCTACGCATGCCAGGAAAGGTTCTTCCTACTTCATTACATTCACTGACGATCTCTCTAGATTCGGACATGTGTTCCTAATGAAAAACAAGTCTGAAGCTTTTGAGAAATTCAGAGAATATAAGCACGAAGTAGAGAATCAAACGGGCAAAAGTATTAAGATTCTTCGATCTGATCGAGAAGGTGAATACTTAAGCAATGAGTTCCTAGATTATCTAAAAGAGAATGGGATTCTCTATCAGCTTACTCCTCCTTATACACCACAGCACAACGGTGTATCGAAACGGAGGAATCGCACCATATTAGATATGGTGCGCTCGATGATGAGTACAACAGAGTTACCTATTTCCTTCTGGGGTTATGCGCTTGAGACAACAGCATACCTATTGAATCAAGTTCCGTCTAAATCTGTACCTACCATACCATATGAGATATGGAGTGGGAAGAGACCATATTTTAAACGAGTTAAGATATGGGGTTGTCCGGCCTATGTCAAAACGCAAAATCCAGACAAACTCGAGGCACGATCAGTTCTTTGCAAGTTTGTGGGATATCCTAAGAATTCCCAAGTATATTTTTTCTACCACGCTGAAGAACAAAAAGTGTTTGTTTCTCAATATGCCACCTTTTTGGAAAAGGAATTTCTTGCAAAAGAAATTAGTGGCAAAGAGGTAGAGCTGGAAGAGGTTCCAGCAACACAAACTGCAACTGAAGATTTAGTAGAACCAGAGGATTCAGTAGTACCCGACGAACCCCAGCCTCTCCGCCGATCTAGAAAGGTTTCTCGTCCACCTGAGAGATACTACGGTTTTTTCATTGATGGTGGAAGCGAGGATTGCATCATGGAAGATGATGACCCAACTAGTTTCGAGCAGGCCATCACGAGTGGTGACTCTATGAAATGGCTGGATGCAATGCGATCTGAGATGGAATCCATGTACACCAACAAAGTATGGACTTTGGAAAATGCACCAGAAGGGGTAAAACCCATTGGGAGCAAGTTGATTTTTAAAAAGAAATTTGGTGTAGATGGAAAAGTTGAGACTTTCAAAGCTAGACTTGTAGCAAAGGGTTTTCGTTAACGACCAGGCGTGGATTATGACGAAACTTTTTCTCCAGTGGCTATGCTTAAGTCCATCCGGATCTTACTTGCCATCGCTGCATACCATGACTACGAAATCCGGCAAATGGAAGTTAAGACCGCCTTTCTAAACGGTGATTTAGAAAAGTGCGTGTACATGACTCAGCCAGAGGGCTTCGTAGATAGTGGGAGCAGCGAAAAGGTGTGCAAGCTGCTTAAATCCATTTATGGGTTAAGGTAAGCATCGCGGAGTTGGAACATCTGTTTTGATGTTGTGGTCAAAGAGTTTGACTTCATCAAAAATATAGATGAACCTTGTATCTTTAAGAAGGTAGCAGAGAGTAAGGTTGTCTTCCTCGTATTGTACATGGATGACATACTCTTGATAGGAAATGATATTCCTTTGCTGCAATCAGTCAAGCTCTCCTTATCACAAAGATTCTCAATGAAAGATCTAGGTGATGCCTCCTGCATATTGGGAATCATGATCTATAGAGATAGATCTAAACGGATACTGGGATTGTCCCAATCCAGGTACATTGACACCATACTAAAGAGGTTTAGTATGGAAGAATCCAAGCGTGGGAAGCAACCCACGATCTCTAGACTTACTCTTTCTAAAAAGATGTCTCCCAAGACTGATTTGGAGAGAGCTCGCATGCAAGGGATACCCTATGCTTCGGCAGTAGGCTTTATCATGTATGCAATGCTATGTACCAGACCCAATGTAGCATACTCACTAAGTGTAGTGAGTCGGTATCAAGCAGATCCTGGAGAGAGTCACTGGGCAGCTGTAAAGAACATTCTCAAGTACTTACGAAGGACTAGAGACATGTTCTTGGTGTATGGTAACGGAGAACTCCGGGTGGAGTCCTTTACCGATTCCAGCTTCCAAAGTGATAAGGACGAATCTAAGTCGCACTCGGGATTTGTCTTTACCCTCATTGGAAGGGCGGTATGTTGGAAGAGTTCCAAACAGGATACCATTGCAGACTCGACGATGGAGGCTGAATACATCGCTGCCAACGATACTGCCAAAGAGGCTGTCTGGATGAAGAAGTTCATTAATGAACTTGGTGTGGTTCCATCCATTGAGCATCCAATACCTCTGTATTGCGATAACAATGGAGCTGTGGCTTTGGACAAGGAACCCAGATCCCATCAGAAGTCCAGACATATTCTGAGGCGGTATCACCTGATCAGGGAGATAGTTGATCGCCGGGAGATCGAGGTCAGGAGAGTAGATACGAAGGACAACATTGCGGATCCACTCACGAAGGCCATTCCCCAGATACATTTTGAGAGATTATTCGGGATGCTAGGTATGAGATACTACAGCAGCTGGCCTTAGTGCAAGTAGGAGATTGTTAGTTATGTATATGCCCTAGAGGCCATTATTGTACATATGATGTATATTATGATGGATGCTTAGATATATACAGAGAGGACTTTCTTGCTCGTCATGATAGTATGCTATTTGGTTTCACTTTATCTTAACATGTTGACTTGTACAGGTTTACTGTCTTTCTCTCACATATTGATAAAGCCCTTAGGATCTGTACTCGACTACTGGGATTATCATAAGATCATACTAGTGGGGCCACGGTAGTCGATGAGCACATCCTATAAATGTTCCTAGTCGAGGGTATATCGAGACAGGGCATCGATACACCAGAGTAGACTAGCGTATATGCATCTTGACCCATGTGATGGGCGATGGATGATCCCATATCCATCGGTGTTTGACATCAAGGATGGTGTACGGGTGCTCAGTGGAAACTAGGTACACAGGACGGACTCTCCGAGAACTCGCAGATGGTGATATACCACACGTCAGATGGCAGTTCTCCGGTGACACTGGTACATGGTAGTCTGTAGACCCGAGATCGTCATAGAGTCTTGTGTGATTCCCACTGTGCTTTGATTTCCACCTTACCACGTCCAAGAGGGAGTGCAAAACGGTGGCTTTTGGGTACAGTCCCGAATCATATGGAGGCAATGAGCGATAGGAGGGGATTCGTCTCTCCCGGTATAGGGAGTTGATGCTGTGCTGTGTTCGATTGGCTATAACTGGAAGTCCCTGGCCAGGGATGATATAGAGATATACTGGTAAGTGTTACCAGTAGTTTCTCGACCTGTTATGAGCCTCACATCGACACGACTTATCGGTTACTGGGGTATGACGTATACCACTCCTAGACTTGATATGCGACATATCAGACGAACAGACCGGACTGTACAGGAGTGTTACTGATTGGATTCACAGGAGAACGGACAGGCTAGCTTGTTGTTCTTCTCATCGCTCAATACCTGGGTGGCTGTTATGTTTAGCTGACCGCTTGCAGCTTGTGGGTGTTTGATATGATCATCACCTGCTACCGGCGTATTGACGATTCTTTAGAGTCCTACACAGAGGTTTCTTGGCTCAGGCAAAACGGAGTAGAGGCACATATGTGATATGTGCAGGACCGAGTATAATGCAATATGTGATACCGTACTATATTCTCGCAATATTTAGATATGAACCGGGTCATCGGATCAAGTGTTGATTCGATGAATCGGTACATGAGACATTAGTCGGTTATATTCGATATAGCCGGATCGTCGGATCAAGTCTTGATTTGTTGATTTAATGTATAATGATATATATGATATATTGTATTACGTTATCTAATATTGGCTCTTTTTATTATTTCATTTTCTTACCGGATTAATACATTGATATATATGCGATATATGTTAATTGTATTATTTTCTTTTGTTGCAAATATATAATATATATATGATATATATTATTGTGACATGATATGATTTATTATGAAACATGTTTAGTGATGATAAAAAGAGATTAGGGTTTGATTAGGGTTAGCTCCTTCTTGCTCATTCTAGAAGGATTTCTTTTTGTCTTGGTTAAGATATTATGGTTGATACTTATCCATGACTCATTCTTAACCTAACCAAACCCTAGCTCTAGTTTATTCTCTGCAAAGGTTAAGCCTCTCATCCTTGACCATGGTTCCATAATCAATCATATATTCTTTACTACTATTCATCACAAAAGGATTATCTTTATTATTCTTCATCTTCTTCTCTCTTGAGTTTTGGAAAGAGCTCACAAGTTATTTCTTTTGTGATGATTTATTGTGAGAAAATGATATAAAAAGAAAGCATAAATACTACTCCATCATCCTCATCTAATCTAGCCCATTAGATTAGGGTGTTCACCTTATTAGAGTGAGAGAGCTTGAGCTATTGCAACTTCGACGTAGATCATCGGAGAAAAGGAATACGACAAGCTATCATGGATCGTTCGAGTCGTGGAGCCTCTCTTGAGTCCGGGAGATCGTGGATCGCGGTGAAGGGACTTCTACTCGGAGCTTATGAAGCGAAGGAGTGGAATACAAGGGTTGTAATCCCTCACACTTAGTAGTAATGATGTTTACTTGCATGTTAAACCCTAATAATCTAGCAAAGATCCCGGCTTTGGGTTGTTCGGCACATCTAAAATTTTATTTGGGCATGTTTGATACCTTATGAACCTTCACTAGAGTGCCTAGGAACCCTTCATCTAGGGCATACATATAACTAACAGTAGTAAGAACATAGCCCAATTTGTCATAAGTTATTGCCATTTTTACAATCCTGAACCAATCTTTATAATTTGGCCCTGTCAATATATTTTTATCTAATAATAACTTAAGGCTCGTCATCTTTGGTTGCTGCAATTAGAAGAGAGAGAAGAAACACTTTAGCATGATACTCTTGCAAGTTTAGATTTGGTTTTTAGTTTATCTAAACATGATGGCTCCCACTGTTTCTCGAATCCTTCCTCAAACCATAAAAGAAGAATTAGTCATGATTAATCTCACCGTACATGTAACATTTCAAAAAATATAAAATATTATTTTTGGAATTTAATATTAAAATAATATATTTCCCGAAAACATCCCGATTTACCAAATTGTGGTTTTCGAAAAAGGGTATAAATATATACCAATAATTGTGAAATGAATGGAAATTAAAATGATTTATTCATTTAAAAATATATTTAATGCATTTGGCATTTTTAAAATTTATTATATGCAGTTTAAATAAAAACCCGATTAGTGCACTAGTAATCGCGATTAGGCCAAATCCGTGTTTCTACAGTTTTCCATGGTTAGTGCACCATGACATTTTATGTGTTGTTTCATTTGTGTTGTTTTATTTGGGTTTATGTGTTTATTGGTGAGAATAGAAAAGAAAAGAAAAGAGCAATGATTGAAGAGAGAGAGAGGGGACATAATGATGAGGGTAAGCATGCTTGGAGAAAGAGAGAGTGAGATTAGGTAAGAGAGAGAGAGGGGCTGCCTCTATTCTCTTTCCCCCACCATTTTTCACCTCCTTCTTCGTCTTCCTTAAGCTCATTTCCCTCCACCTTCAACCCCGAATATCATCTCCAAATCTCCACCAAAACCTTATACCTTTTTCACAAAAAATGATCACCTCCTCCTCCTCTACACATTGAACCCAGCAAAGTGGGATTTTGACAACATTGGGACTTCTAGTGTTTGCTTGAGTTTCATCTATGAGGTATAATCCTTTCCATTTTGTTAGTTTTGAGATTTCCTGTATTTTAGATAGTTTAGAAGTTGAATTGGTTTGGTAGTTGTGAGGATAGAAATCCCTAGAGAGGGTTTAGGTTTAAAAAGTGGTTTTGGTGAACTCTTGTGGCTGTTACAAGACCAGGGCTTGAGTATAGAAACCAAAATACGGATTTAGGAATTCATTATGTCGGTTTTGTGTTGATTTAGGAGGGTATATGGAAATATGGAGTAACCCGGGGGCACTAAAAATTATTTAGCGAACACAGTGACACATGCAGGCACCCAGGAAGCTAACCCCAAGACCTGAGACACCAACTCAACTTCTGGGCCATGGATTTATTCATTTTGGCCGCAAATTGCAGCCACATTAGGGAATTTTGCGTTGGTTCTTGTTATATGGTTCACTTATCTGATAATTAGACCCCCTATATGTGCAGAATTGGCCAATTTTACCTGAGAGAGAATCTGGGACCCGTTTGGGGTGCTTTTGGTTATGTTTTTCCGTATTTTGCAAACTTGGGCTTTGTTGTTTGGTATTGTATTTGGTTGTTGGGTGTTTGTACGTCAACAACAAGGGTTAGTTGATTGTTTTTGCACGCGTAGGCTATAGGTTCTAACCTATGAGTGCACCGTGTGCCGTATCGGTTTTCAGAGATTGATTTTAAAAGCGTTGTGATATGTGTTATTATTGTAGGTACCTTCGCGTGGATTCCGATGCGATGGAGCGTGGCGTCATCAATTTTGGCAAGCGAAGACCAAGTGAGTAGATCTATATCTACGGGGGAAGTCGGGTGGATGGCGTATAGCACCCCCGCACACTTGATGGAAACCGATTTATATATATATTATGGTTAATGAAACCTTTAATAGGAAACTATAGGTAGAGTTAAAAGGTGGTTAGAGAACCATAATTGAAACTAAATATAGTTTGAAGTGATATAATACGACTAATATGTGATGACGGGATTTGAGGATGATATTTGATGATATTGCCGTGTAGGGTACTATAGGACTAGATAGCCGACGTAGATGTGTCATCCGAACCATACCTATTTCTAAACTAAAGAATCATATGCATCTTTTAAACAGATACCTTGAGGGAAGTTACGGATTTTCAAAAGATATCTTTTCCTTAAAAAACATCGTAGCTCCTATTTTCAAAACTACGATTCGCATCTTTTAAAAACTGATTGTATGGTTCGGGTGTGTATGTTAGATTAGATACGTATGCTTATAGTAAAGGTATAATGTATATATATAACATTTGATTCGATGTGAGATATAAATGTGATGAAAAGAATGTACGATGCGATATGACGACTTGGTAATATGTTGGTATACGGATGAGAGTTGATTTGAGATGATTGATACCTTGCCGGTCCCCTGATACGAGATTGTTATGGATGTGACGTGGGACATAGGTATATAGATATATATAGAATGTTGTGAATCATGAGTGATAGGCCGTACGTGATATTAGGCCGTACCCTCATTGTCTTATAGGTCGATAGGATCCCTATTGGTTTAATACTGTCGTACGATGATTTTCCGGGCGTGATGAGTTTGACTTGATGTTTGATCCATACCCATGACTAGAGGCTGTCGTACGATGTATAGTACCATGCGCGCTGTTGTGAGACTATATGCCGATTGATGGATTTACCGACTCGGTCATGTTAGATACGTATACCTGACAGCATTTGCATATGATTTACCTTATGCTGCATTCATGTTATTCGCATTGCGTTACTTATACCTGTGATAGTACACTTGTGCCATTATCGATGATGCGTATGTTACACGTACACAGATTGTAGGCTCACACACTTCATCATCGATAATTGCCATGTCACTACACAGTAGGATTGCTGCATCATGATATGACTCTTGGCATAACATACTTCCGTATATACCACTTGTACATCCATAATGGCGCACATACATATTGTACATGCATACTTGCGTATATACCCACTTGTACATCCATATTGGCGCACATACATATTGTACACCCATACTAGCGTATATACCCACTTATATATCCATATTGGCGCACATACATATTGTACACGCATACTTGCGTATATACCACTTGTACATCCATACTGGCGCACATACATATTGTACACTTATACTTGCGTATATACCACTTGTACATCCATACTGGCGCACATACATATTGTACACTCATACTAGCATATATACCCACTTGTGCATCCATATTGGCGCACATACATATTGTACACTCATAGTTGCGTATATACCCACTAGTAAAAAAAGGGGTTGCCCCTATGGATATTGGAATCCGTAGGGGCAGATTTAACTTGGCCCTACGGATTAATCCGTAGGGCTAAAGGGTTACCCCTACGGGCACAGACGTTCAAGAATTAAAATATTAATTCTTAATTTGGTGTTTGCCCCTACGGAGCCGCAAACAAAGGACCTACGGGTATATCCGTAGGGACAAGTAAATATCGATTTAATAAGACCCCAGACCGATCGCCTACGCTCACTTTCTCTCTCTCTCTCGATCGGGCGTGAGAAAAATCCCCAAATCGCCACGCCGTCGTCGCCACCGTCGTTCTCCTCGTCGCCACCGCCGGTTTCGTCGCCACCGCAGTTCTCGTCGCCACCGCGGTTCAGGTCGTCGCCCCAGCCCCAGCAGCAGCCGTTCAGGTGAGTAAATCTAGAGGTAAATTAAAGAATTTTTGGATTATTTTGGGCTTAGGGTTCATGGCTGGGTCTGGGGTTGCGCGCGCGAGTTGGGGTTGGGCAGGGGTCGCAGTCGCGATCGGGGTCGGGGTCAGGGTAGGGTTAGGGTTGGGGTTCGGCTGCTGCTGCGGTGGGGCTGGGGTTAGGGTTTGCCTTAGGGTTGGTGTTGGGGTTTAGCTGGCCACGCTGGGGTTAGGGTTGGGCTGGGGCTGGGGGCTGGGGCTGGGGCTGGGGGCTGGGGCTGGGCCACGTGGGGTTTTGGGATCTTTGTAATTTGCTTGCTCTGTTTGGGGTTTCAGTTGATCCTCATTAAAAAATTGGTGATTGATCTCTTCAATCATATTATTATCTGTATTTAAAATTTTTGTGAAGCCTTCAGAGTTTGGAAAAATCTAGAATTACCGTTGAAATTCTGGCAACATTCAAAAACTGTGTATATGATGTGTGTGTGTGTATGCATGTATATACATTTGAAATTTATCTTTCTTCTATGATATAAAACGGTTAAACCGAAGAAAATTACCGGGGGAATTTTTGCTAAAATGTCTTGAGAGGGGGTTCAAGTGATGGGATAATTTCATTTGGTAATCTTTTACTTATTTTACATCTCTTATTTTTTCATGCAAAAATCTGAATAGGTTTCTTGCAATTTTGCCTATCGATCAATTATTATATTTATTTCTATTTTTTGTGGATGATTTGGCTTCAAATGAATGGAGGCGATGATGGCTTGCCCTCAAGCTTCCACTTTTATGAGCTTTATAGTTATGAGATTGGCGAGGCAAGCTGGTTTGTAGCCATCTTATTTCTTTTCCTAAATTCAAATCCAAATATAAACTGTCTGATTGAGAGAGAGAGAGTATGGGAGATTATGTATTATTCAATGTATTTGGAAGCTGGCATGTTCTGAGCGTCATCTCTGCATGAAAGCTATGGTTTTGCAAAGGGTTTGCCCTAACTATTTTCTATTGGGAAGCTGAAGGCCTGAAGCTTCATCAAACTCAGGATTGGATTCTGGTCGGGTATTGTAAATTCTTGTGAAAGTTCCGTTCAAGATTTGTTCAGAGCTTGCATAACATCATTTTCATCTTTATGAGATCTTTATGCAGTCATTTTTTTGGGTTTATATATTTCTCGAGCCCGTTTGACTTTGGACTTAGGATAACCCCAAATCTCTTTCTTATTTTGATTCCTAAGCTGGCATATCTGAGGCTCGTATTCCAGTATCGTTGCTGGAAAAGCTAGGGTTGCGAACATTTTTGCAACGATAATTTCTGTATGGCAGCTTAAGCACACATAAAACTTAAACAATCTTGAAGCACTGCAGTTTTTCACTAAACTACCTAAAAGTTTTTATATTGCTGCAAGCTTCCTTAAAGTGCTGCATCTAAGTGTATTTTAGTGGGAAAACCCTTGAAAGCCAAACTTCATGGGTTTTGTTGTTTGCCTTCTCTGTAGCTAGTTTGAGGTTTATTTAGTTTTGGATTTGTTTTGCAACACTCTCTGAGTTCCAAATCAACAAAAAGCTGAATGTTGAATCACAAGCAAGAAGCAGCCAAACTGGCCCTAAAGTAATCCTGAGTGATGATAATTTTCCAGGGAGTTTAAAATTTATAGAAATGGCGAGGCAACATTGGATTGTCTGCAAGTATTCAAGCAACCTGTTTGCAGCCATCATGCTATTTGTGATCCCAGTATAAAACTCAAACATGCCTCTTAGTTAGTTTACTTTAATTTGTTATTTATGTGTGTGTGTCCACATTGGATTGTCCCAAGTATAAAACCAAACCCACAAAACATCAAAACTGTCTCCGACAATCTTATGGTCATTAGACATAAGATTTATGCATATAGGTAACATCTGCCAATATGCCATATCCAGACCGCAATCTATTTTTGCCTATTGGCTAATATGAAAATATCGGCCCGCGTATATGACATAATCAAAGTTGTTAAATCTTAATACGGTTTGTGTTTCGTTTTTTTATTTATCAGTTCTATCAATGTTGCGTATAACGCTTTATGATATCAGTATCCTACATTTGTAGTTTTAATTGTTGATTGTTATAGATGAATACCATTGCAATAATAGTTTTTGGTCGATGAATGCTATTGCAATGTAGGATGATCAGTTCTATCAATCTTGATCTCAATGGTTTAAAATCATGTTACATATACAACACGAATGCACAACAAACGCATAATTAGAGAGCGACTCAAGATATTCAGGTTAAAACCAATATATGATACTCGATGATAATATGAAACCTTCATATTCCCATCGATACTCATATATGAAACTAAAAGCGACAATTTGTCCCTACGGTGCCCGACATTTTAATTTAAAAATATTATATCTTAATTTGTTGTTTGGCCCTACGGGCACCTAAATGGGAATTTAATTAAAAAAGGCACAGAAATGCCCTACGCCTCGATATCTTTCCCTCTCGTTCCCAAAATTTTCTCTCGTTCCCGCGTCTCCAATTTTCTCTTCGTCGCCACCGCGCGCCCTCCGTTCTCAGCCCGCCACCGCCCTCGTTCTTCCTCGTCGAGTTCCTCGTCGCCGATATTTGTGCCTACATTGATGTCTCAAGCAACGAATCAAATGATGTGGATCACAAACTAATTAAATAAATTTTGAATACCAATCTGGACTGGGATTTGAATACCAATCCTAGTTTGCTATATTTTTTTATATATAGTAGATGGTGATACTTCTTTAAGTAAAAACAACCCTACACTTAAGCGAAATCATAAATCGAAACACACATATATAGAATACAACTCATACATGGGTATCCTCAAATCTAACTTTCATTGAATTTGCACGCGCACTTAAAATAACAACCTTTATACTAAAAAAATTATGTATGCCATTACTTAGTAGTTTATGGTTTTAAGACGCAAAAGCCATTTGAGAAATACTTTTTCTACCCACTATTAATCCATATTCTCAATATAGTCATTTAATTTGCACGCGCACATAATAAGAAGGAGAAGAGAATAATGTGGCAGAAGAAGAAGGAGAAGACAGTAATGTGGCAGAAGAAGAAAAAAATGACATTCCTCGTTCTCTGTTTCAGCATCAATCTTCTGATATGAACTAATGATGGCTTTCACATAGGCTTTTCCCATTAGAGACTTCTTAGTGTCCAATGGAAAGCATACATCAGATTTGTGCAGGTCGGGTTCTTCTATGACTTTCAAGAGTCTCAACTGATTCTATTAATTACACTCTAGTTGGGTGGTACTTTTATCACTTCTCACTGCAGGTGCGCTCTCTAATATCCATTTTGAATGTAATATTATCGATATTCAAAATGGATATTAGAGAGCGCACCTGCAGTGAGAAGTGGTAAAAGTATCACCCAACTAGGGTGTAATTTACAGAATCAGTTGAGACTTTTAAAAGTCATAGAAGAACCCGACCTGCACAAATCTGATGTATGCTTTCCATTGGACACTAAGAAGTCTCTAAAGGGAAAAGCCTATGTGAAAGCCATCATTAGTTCATATCAGAAGATTGATGCTGAAACAGAGAACGAGGAATGTCATTTTTTTCTTCTTCCGCCACATTATTGTCTTCTCCTTCTGCCACATTACTGTCTTCTTCTTCTTATTATGTTCGCGTGCAAATTCAATGACTATATTGAGAATATGGATTAATAGTGGGTAGGAAAAGTATTTCTCAAATGGCTTTTGCGTCTTAAAACCATAAACTACTAAGTAATGACATACATAATTTTTTTAGTATAAAGGTTGTTATTTTAAGTTTTCCCTTATAGAGATATGATCTAACTGCATCTATCAACTATAAGTGTGCAGAAAATTATGATAAGAAATCATAAGAAAGGGTCGTAGCCATGCATAACCTTGAATCTACATACCAAATCATGCAAAAGCATGCACTTATTGTCACCTTGCCTTGGAATATAAAATATCTTGGAAGACTATAAGCGAGCATTTAAATCTTGATAGCTTTTGACTTCAACATATATTTTTCTCAAGTACCATGAAATATACTTGCTCCGTATAAACCGTTTTCAGGAAGATGGATTAATAATGACAAATTATCCATTGTGACTCACTAGGTTAGCATTTTCTCGTCTATTGACCATCTTTCTAATCTGCTTGGTAAATTTATTCGGAACCGGCTGCGAATCATTAAAAGACATGCATAAGAAAGAAAACTAAAATACAGATATATAGCATACCGATACATCGAAACTTCATAGTTGCGATGGCAATCCAGAGATATTTATTTCTACACACGTGGTGCGCGTGCGAATGCGTCAGGCATCATGGACAAATATTTCAGAACATGGAAAGTATTATTCGTATAAAGTAATTAAAACTTTTAAACACCTTGGGTAGATATTTTCTTAGTTGATGCAATCATATCATGAGGACTAAATTTAAGCTATTATACATATGCTTATGTATTTTTCTAATCTAATATATCACACATACAGAGAGAGAGAGGGGGGGGGGAGAACACCAGGTAGATAGAGAAATCAGTTAGCAGGATCCTGAAGAAATGGAGTCCATAGCATTGCTCATCATCATCATCCGTGATCCCTTTGAAAAAATATTATCAAAGGGATCATGGATGATGATGATGAGCAATGCTATGGACTCCATTTCTTCAGGATCCTGCTACCTGATTTCTTTACCTACCAGGTGTTCTCTCTCTCTCTTTCTGTGTGTGTGTGTGATATTTTAAGTTAGAAAAATACATATGCATATGTATAATAGCTTAAATTTAATCCTCATGATATGATTGCATCACCTAAGAAAATATCTACCCAAGCTGTTTAAAAGTTTTAATTACTTTATACGAATAATACTTTCCATGTTCTGAAATATTTGTCCATGATGCCTGACGCATTCGCACGCAAACCACGTGTGTAGAAATAAATATCTCTGGATTGCCATCGCAACTATGAAGTTTCGATGTATCGGTATGCTATATATCTGTATTTTAGCTTTCTTTCTTATGCATGTCTTTTAATGATTCACAGCCGGTTTCGAATAAATTTACCAAGCAGATTAGAAAGATGGTCAATAGAAGAGAAAATGCTAACCTAGTGAGCCACAATGGATAATTTGTCATTATTAATCTATCTTCCTGAAAACGGTTTATACGGAGCAAGTATATTTCATGGTACTTGAGAAAAATATATGTTGAAGTCAAAAGCTATCAAGATTTAAATGCTCGCTTATAGTCTTCCAAGATATTTTATATTCCAAGGCAAGGTGACAATAAGTGCATGCTTTTGCATGATTTGGTATGTAGATTCAAGGTTATGCATGGCTACGACCCTTTCTTATGATTTCTTATCATAATTTTCTGCACACTTATAGTTGATAGATGCAGTTAGATCATATCTCTATAAGGGAAAAAACTTAAAATAACAACCTTTATACTAAAAAAATTATGTATGTCATTACTTAGTAGTTTATGGTTTTAAGACGCAAAAGCCATTTGAGAAATACTTTTCCTACCCACTATTAATCCATATTCTCAATATAGTCATTGAATTTGCACGCGCACATAATAAGAAGGAGAAGACAGTAATGTGGCAGAAGGAGAAGACAGTAATGTGGCGGAAGAAGAAAAAAATGACATTTCTCGTTCTCTGTTTCAGCATCAATCTTCTGATATGAACTAATGATGGCTTTCACATAGGCTTTTCCCTTTAGAGACTTCTTAGTGTCCAATGGAAAGCATACATCAGATTTGTGCAGGTCGGGTTCTTCTATGACTTTTAAGAGTCTCAACTGATTCTGTAAATTACACCTAGTTGGGTGATACTTTTACCACTTCTCACTGCAGGTGCGCTCTCTAATATCCATTTTGAATGTAATATTATAGATATCCATGACTGTTTATGTCAAAATTACTTATATTGTCAATGTTTGATTGTCTAGTTGTTGGTGATGCGTCCATATCAGGGACAGAGGCCACTCCCGTTCCTCCAGGTATGTTTATATATTATATAGGGCATGTATATTGATTTAGAATGCTATATCATAAATATACACACATTTCTTTTGCTCTTAGTCGTCCAACTCATTATCATGGGCTGCTTGATGAGATTAGATTTGCGCCTGATGATCTACAAGAGCTTGTTCACTCCCTGTCATATGTGTAAGCAGTGCTATATGCGAGTTTACCTTGTTAGTATGTATGTACTGAAATTAATTAATATTATTCAAATTTTGATACATGCAGATACTAGAGGAGCACATCTTCTATCTCTGTAGGTAAGGCTTTGAATTTGTTGATTTTGGTATTTCTTGTCAATTTTATAGACCAGTATGTGCTAAATATAATGTTCTGACAGTTGCTAGGGGGAAGGAAACATTCGAGGCTGCTGACCCCAGTCCTGGACGCCGCACACGGACGGCACCACGGATGTTTGGAGAGAGGCCGAGGACTGGGCTCTAGCAGGGCCCATATGAGGTTGGACTCCACCCCGGTGGTTACTTCCTCCGTCTCCAGTTAGCGACGTATCCAGCAGGAACAGGAGAGCTTGAAGGCCACCGTTCAGGAGTTGAATGCGATGCTGGTATGTATACTACTTAATAGTAAAATATAATGTCATATTATAGATATCAACATATCCAATATCAGTATATAGCCTGAGCTTATTTGGTTGTAGACTTATGTTTTATTAATCATACATACATATGTAATTGAAATAAACAACGCTTTTCCAAACTAGATATCCAAACAGGGTTTCGAAATAACTTAATAATGATACGAATTCGAATAATAAACAGTTCTTACACGCTTCTTACACACGTTATATCCAGACGCGACAGGGTAGATCGGCCGAGCCTCCACACGCATCTCCTTCGGCTGCGGTTCCGCAGACAGCTCCTGTAGCTCCACCGCCCACTCAGACACCCGCTCGCGATGAATTGCAGAGTTTATTGACCGAGGAGCAGGACCGAGCTGGACCGAGCTAGGGTAGATTTTTGGTTCTTTTTTTTAAAACATGTATTTATTTATATCATACACATTGTACTACATTTTGAAACGATATTGATATTGGTTTGTATTTATATCATATTCAGTTTTTGTGTTTCTTTTTTATATTATATATATGCGTGAGATGTGATTATGAATACTGCAATATATGATTTGATTGATGTATACATTATTGTGCACAGTGCGGGAAAAAATCAAGCAGCCCATTTTTTAAAAAAAATTACAGACAATATGTACCTACGGATTAATCCGTAGGCCGACATGTTCCCCCTACGGATATATCCGTAGGGGCCAAATATCAGCAGTAACTGATATTTCCCCCAGATGTCAGTGCCAGGTGTTTGGGAATCCCCCTACGGATATATCCGTAGGGGCCACTGACACTCCCCTACGGCGTTATCCGTAGGGGCGAATATCAGGAATCCTGAATTTGTGCCCCTACGGAAAAGTACCTACGAATATATCCGTAGGGGGTAGTACATGCCCCTACGGCTATATCCGTAGGTCTAAGTAATTTAATAAAATAAACCGTAAATAATATAAAATCTTATCCCCTACGGCTTAATCCGTAGGGGAACCTGGACCTACACATATACTCGTAGGGGCAAAAATTTAACCGTAGGGGCAAGTTCAGGGTCTCAACTTGCACCTGCGGCCTTTGCACCTACGGGGTATTTTTTCGTCCCTACGTATATAACCGTAGGGGCAGTGGGTTGCCCCTACGGATAAATACGTAGGGGCAACCCTTCTTTGTAGTAGTGACCACTTGTACATCCATAATGGCGCACATACATATTGTACACCGATACTAGCGTATATACCCACTTGTAGATCCATATTGGCGCACATACATATTGTAAACTGGTAGTTATGTATATGCCCTAGAGGCCATTGTTGTAAATATGATGTATATTATAATGGATGCTTGGTTATATATAGAGATGACTTTCTTGCTCGTCATGATAGTATGCTATTTGGTTTCACTTTATCTTAACATGTTGACTTGTATTGGTTTACTGTTTTACTCTCACATGTTGATAAAGCCCTTAGGATCTGTACTCGACTACTGGGACTATGATGAGATCATACTAGTGGGGCCGCGGTAGTCGATGAGTACATCCTATAACTGTTCCTAGTCGAGGGTATATCGAGACAGGGCATCGATACACCAGAGTAGACTAGCGTATACGCATCTTGACCCATATGATGGGCGATGGATGATCCCATATCCATCGGTGTTGGACATCAAGGATGGTGTACGGGTGCTCAGTGGAGACTGGGTACACTGGACGGACTCGCCGAGAACTCCCAGATGGTGATATACCACACGTCAGATGGCAGTTCTCCGGTGACACTGGTACAGGGTAGTCTGTAGACCCGAGATCGTCATAGTGTCTTGTGTGATTCCCACTGTGCTTTGATTTCCACCTTACCACGTCCAAGAGGGCGTGCAAAACGGTGGCTTTTGGGTACAGTCCCGAATCACATGGAGGCAATGAGCGATAGGAGGGGATTCGTCTCTCCCGGTATAGGGAGTTGATGTTGTGCTGTGTTCGATTGGCAATAACTGGAAGTCCCTGGCCAGGGCTGATATAGAGATTTACTGGTAAGTGTTACTAGTAGTTTCTCGACCCGTTATGAGCCATACATCGACACGACTTATCGGTTACTAGGGTCTGACGTATACCACCCCTAGACTTGATATGCGACATATCAGACGAACAGACCGGACTGTACGGGAGTGTTACTGGTTGGATTCACAGGAGAACGCACAGGCTAGCTTGTTGATCTTCTGATCGCTCAATACCTGGGTGGCTGTTACATTTAGCTGACCGCTTGCAGCTTGTGGGTGTTTGATATGATCATCACCTGCTACCGGCGTATTGACGATTCTTTAGAGTCCTACACAGAGGTTTCTTGGCTCAGGCGAAACGGAGTAGAGGCACATATGTGATATGTGCAGGACCGAGAATAATGCGATATGGGATACCGTATTATATTCTCGCGATATTTTGATATGAACCGGGTCGTCGGATCAAGTGTTGATTCGATGAATCGGTACATGATATATTAGTCGGTAATATTCGATATAGCCGGATCGTCGGATCAAGTGTTGATTCGATGATTTAATATATAATAATATATATGATATATTATTATATTAACTAATATTGGCTTGCTTTATTATTTCATTTTCTCAGTGGATGATACATTGATATATATGCGATATATGTTAATTGTATTATTTTCTTTTGTTGCAAATATATAATATATATGTGATATATATTATTGTGACATGATATGATTAATTGTTAAACATGTTTAAGGATGATTAATTGAGGTTAAGGTTTGATTAGGGTTGGATGCTTCAAGTTCCTTCTAGAAGCTTTCTTTCTTTTGTCATTACAAAGATCTTTTGTGATGACACATTCTAAACTTAACCAAACCCTAACCCTAGTTGTTTCTCTACACATTCTCATCCATTCATCCTTGACCATGGTTTGCATATCAATCATATACTTTATTTTCTATTCATGACAAAAGGATTAATTCATATTATGATTTCCATTATCTTCTTCTTCTTCTTCTTGAAGAAGCTCTCTTGAAAATCCTTAAGTGATGAAATAAAATGAGAAAATGATATTAAAAGAAAGCAATATTACTACTCTCTCATCCTCATCTCATCTATCCCATGGGATTAGTGTGTTCACTTCTTTAAGAGTGAGATAGCTTGAGTTCTTTGAAACCTCGAGGTAGATCATCGGAGATTTGGAATACGACGAGCTAGAATGGATCGTTCGAGTCGTGGAGCCACTCATGAGTCCGGGAGATCGTGGATCGCGGTAAAGGGACTTCTACTCGGAGCTTGTGAAGTGAAGGAGTGGACTACAAAGGTTGTAATCCCTCACACTTAGATAAAAGTTATCTTATTGCATGTTAAACCCTAATAATCTAGCAAAGATCCCGGCTTTGGGTTGTTCGGCACGTCTAAAATTTAATCCGGGCATGTTTGATGCCTTAAGAACCATTACAAGAGTGCCTAGGAACCTTACAGTGGTATCAGAGCCTAGCTAGAGCATTAGGCGATGTGTTTACGAAGTTAAAACTCCGATCGAACCCGAAACGAACAAAATGGACCCCTCTCTGGAAATTTTTTAAATTTGGGATTTTTCTGAATTAAAAATATGTAAAAAAATCAGCAGGGAATTCTAAGAATTACCATGAAACACGTGCCCACAATTCCACCAACAGAGCGCGGATCCGCGGCAGAAAGAGGGTTCTCGCGGCGCTTCCGCGACGGCACTGTAGGATTGGGACACGTGGCTTCATGGTTTTACCCATAGCTACTTGCTGACCATTCTGGATATTTTTATTCTGTTCCAGGTGTTTAAAATTCTGGGGTTTATTTTGTAATAGTAGTGTCGATCGGAAATTTTAAATTCGTATTTCTTTCCGGATATTTAGAAATTGTTAAACTAGTTGAACGGATATCATTAACCGACTTTTTCCCGGCACGGCAAACTTTCAAGCGTTGAATTTTTATTGGGTTTAAATCTTTCGGAAAATTGTACAAGTTAACTGGTGGACCCTCTAGAAGACAACAAACCTTAACTCGATTATGTGACCGTCTTGAACTGCCTTTTGAACCTTCGGGTTTGGGGCAGTACGGCGTGCCACATGTGAGGCGTTGGCTTGGCCCTTCTACGGCTGGATCACCGGTACTGTGACATATTCTGGGATTATTTGAACCCCGCTCAAGTGTTGAGCAGTTTGGGAAATTTTGGGTGTTTGATTATCTGTTCGGAAAGTTTAATACTGTATATTTATCTGGAATGTGATACAATATGTGGAATTCATAGAGTTAGGCATGAAATGCGGAATATGCGATATTTCGGATTTACGATGTCTAAAGTGATTGTGGATTCCAAATATTGTAGTTTTACACTTTCTTTTCTGTGACCGTAAGCGTAATATGTGATATCGCCGGTTTCGTTGCTATATGTCAACGACAATTGGGATGCGCATATTTACTTACGTTGATGATATGAGATATTATGTGTTGCTGTGATATGTTATATTGGATCGTCGCGATCAGAATAGCCGGGGGTTTTATGTGAGATAAGGGTTTTTATTTTCATTCATGTAAAATTCATTTGTAATGTAATATTCTTTTATTTGGGGCACTTCCAGGATGCGGTTGTTGTCACCAGTGTATATTATTTACTTTTCCGCATTAGGTAGACCCAAGGTGGGGAGCACAAGTGACCGGGTTCTAGGGTCCAGTGGGAGGCCATCTCGAGGAGTCGAGATCGGGTCTTCTAACCCTATAATTGACAGTGTTACTTGCTGCTCTCGTAGGGGTCTTGGGATGTGGGTTTGGCTATTCGTCGCGACCGTGGAATCCGTGTTTTATACAGGCTCGTATTGAAAACACGGACGTCCTAGTATATCCAATATTTCATATATGTTCTTCTGCTGCAATGTTCTGTGATGAGATCATATTACTGCCTGAGACGATTGCTTATACTATATATATATGCTGATATATAAATATTACTGCTTTCGTTTCTTCTGTGATGCTTAGGAAGTATAAGCTGATGGGATTTTTATTAATGAGATTAATAAAAGAAAAGAAACCTAAAGATGTTGTAGAATCAAAAACTTTATAAAAAGGGCAGCTACAGTTTTGCTTTGCACAGGGATATATACGATATATCCTGCACCTTATTCGATGAGGAAAGGACCGAGATCCCTTCACCGGGAGTGACTCCTTTAGCGAAACTGGTAGATGCTACAAAACGCGGTTTGTCTTTTGATTGCTTTAAGTGTTTTGCTTTGCACAGTGGTATATATGATATATCCTGCACCTTGTTCGATGAGGAAAGGGCCGACGATCCCTTCACCGGGAGTGACCCCTTTAGCGAAACTAAGAAAAGCCTCAAAACACTCCTTTTCAAAAACTACATGATTCTACGACGATATCAAGTTCGTTACGCTCAGGGTTTTCTGAAAAACCTGCGTAGCCCTCCGTCATTTCAGATAGATATTATTTAGTATTCGTGCTATGTTTGTTGACTTAGTTAAGGCATAGTGTACGGTAGCTAAGTAATGTTTATCTGTTAAAACATGAGATGTGATTGGGTTAGGGTATTCGTACGGCTTTGTTGACTTAGTTAAGGGTCGTGCGGGTGGGTTTAATTCAATCAGGAAATGTACGGGTTGAACTTGACTTGCGATTTATGGTTTGTTGACTTAGTTAAGGTCATAGATCGCTAGGGGCAAAATATTATCGGGAATTTCAAGTGTTGAAATTTGCAATGAGATTGCATACCTCCTATGAGATAGTTGGATCCTGATACCCACTGCGAGTAAGAGTTACTCCTGGGAGAGTTTTACACAGGACAATTAGTCATTCAAGTAGGTGTCTAGAAAAGTGTTAACGAGGTTATGCCTCTGGGAAAATGAGGTTTACTTTAATTAGGTCCGTGCGAAAGCACGGGGAACCTCCCTCAAAGTACCGACACTGATCTGGCTGAAAGATTGACGAAGTTGTAGGGTGTAATTAATCCCGGCTAATCTTACCTTTTATGGTTTGAAGGTAGATTTGATAAAAACAGTGGGAGACATCCTGATTAGATAAGATAATAACCAATCTAATCTTGCAAGAGCATACGCTAAAGTGTTTTCTTCTCTCTCTCTCCAGGTAGCGACCATTTCAGGCCATAATCAAGATAATAATATGGATGTATTGACTGAACCTGATTATTGTACTGAGCAAGGGAACGTCAGACCCGTTCTTTCTTATAAGAGTTATAAGACTGAACAGGAAACAGGAGAATATCTGGATTCTCACACCGCCCAAAAGAACATGCATGTTGATGCATCTTCTTCAGGTGTGTTTGTTATTGAGAACTGTTTCTCAGTTCACCCTACGTCCTGGGTATTAGATACCGGATCAGGATCCCACATATGTAAACAGTTACATGGGCTACGTAAAGGTAGAGAACTGGGAAAAGGTGATCATTCCGTTCAAGTAGGGAACGGTGCAAGTATTGTAGCCAAAGCAGTTGGCGAATATCACCTTGTATTACCAAGTCGTAATACACTGATTCTAAATGAGTGCTATTATATACCGAACATGATGTGCAACATTATATCAGTTTCTTCATTGAGTAAAGAGGGATATAATTTTGTAGTACAGGATAATGTTATGAACATATTCCTAGATCAAAAGTTGATTGCATCAGGCTCGTTACATAATGGCATATTCATTCTAAATCAGAATACAGTCCTGAATATACAAAACACACACAAGAGGAAAAGTTCAGATATGAACGAATCCTACATGTGGCATTGTAGACTTGGTCATATCAATGCGACACGACTGGCTAAGTTACATAATGATGGTTATTTGAATCCGTTCGAATTATCATCTTATGATACTTGCCATTCATGTCTCAAAGGAAAAATGACCAAAGCTCCGTTTAGTGGACACGGAGAAAGAGTTACCGAACTCTTAGGACTGGTACATAGTGATGTATGCGGTCCCATGTCTACGCATGCTAGGAACGGTTCTTCCTACTTCATTACATTCACTGACGATCTCTCTAGATTCGGACATGTGTTCCTGATGAAACACAAGTCTGAAGCTTTTGAGAAATTCAGAGAATATAAGCACGAAGTAGAGAACCAAACGGGCAAAAGTATTAAGATTCTTCGATCTGATCGAGGAGGAGAATACTTAAGCGGTGAGTTTTTAGATTATCTAAAAGAGAATGGGATTCTCTCTCAGCTTACTCCTCCTTATACACCACAGCACAACGGTGTATCGGAACGAAGGAATCGGACCCTATTAGATATGGTGCGATCTATGATGAGCGAAGCTGAGTTACCTATTTCCTTCTGGGGTATGCGCTTGAGACAGCCATATACATATTGAATCTAGTTCTGTCTAAATCTGTACCTACCACACCATATGAGATATGGAGTGGGAAGAGACCATATTTTAAACGAGTTAAGATATGGGGTTGTCTGGCCTATGTCAAAAGACAAAATCCAGACAAACTCGTGGCACGATCAGTTCTTTGCAAATTTGTGGGATATCCTAAGAATTGTCAAGGATATATTTTCTATCACGCCGAGGAACAAAAAGTGTTTATTTCTCAATATGCCACCTTTTTAGAAAAGGAATTTCTTGCAAAAGAAATTAGTGGCAGAGAGGTAGAACTGGAAGAGGTTCCAGCACCACAAACTGCAACTGATGATTTGATGGAACCAGAAGATTCAATAGTACCCGACGAACCCCAGCCTCTCCGCCGATCTAATAGGGTTTCTCGTCCACCTGAGAGATACTACGGTTTTCTCATTGATGGTGGAAGCGAGGATTGCATCATGGATGATGATGAACCCACTAGTTTCGAGCAGGCCATCACGAGTGGTGACTCTGTGAAATGGCTGGATGCAATGCGATCTGAGATGGAATCCATGTACACCAACAAAGTATGGACTTTAGAAAATGCTCCTGAAGGGGTAAAACCCATTGGGAGCAAGTGGATCTTTAAAAAGAAATTTGGTGTAGATGGAAAAGTTGAGACTTTTAAAGCTAGACTTGTAGCAAAGGGTTTTCGTCAAAGACCAAGTGTGGACTATGACGAAACCTTTTCTCCAGTGGCTATGCTTAAGTCCATCCGGATCTTACTTGCCATTGCTGCATACCATGACTACGAAATCTGGCAAATGGATGTTAAGACCGCCTTTCTAAACGGTGATTTAGAAGAGTGCGTGTACATGACTCAGCCAGAGGGCTTCGTAGATAGTGGGAGCAGCGGAAAGGTGTGCAAGCTGCTTAAATCCATTTATGGGTTAAAGCAAGCATCGCGGAGTTGGAACATCTGTTTTGATGTTGTAGTCAAAGAGTTTGACTTCATCAAAAATATAGATGAACCTTGTATCTATAAGAAGGTAGTAGAGGGTAAGGTAGTCTTCCTCGTATTGTACGTGGATGACATACTCTTGATAGGAAATGATATTCCTATGCTGCAATCAGTCAAGCTCTTCTTATCACAGAGATTCTCAATGAAAGATCTAGGTGATGCCTCCTGCATATTGGGAATCATGATCTATAGAGATAGATCTAAACGGATATTGGGATTGTCCCAATCCAGGTACATTGACACCATACTAAAGAGGTTTAGTATGGAAGAATCCAAGTGTGGGAATCAGCCTACGATCTCTGGACTCACTCTCTCCAAAGAGATGTCTCCCAAGACTGATTTGGAGAGAGCTCGCATGCAAGGGATACCCTATGCTTCGGCAGTAGGCTCTATCATGTATGCGATGCTATGTACCAGACCCGATGTAGCATACTCACTAAGTGTAGTGAGTCAGTATCAAGCAGATCCTGGAGAGAGTCATTGGACAGCAGTGAAGAACATTCTCAAGTACTTACGAAGGACTAAGGAGATGTTCTTGGTGTATGGTAATGGAGAACTCCAGGTGGAGTCCTTTACCGATTCCAGCTTCCAAAGTGATAAGGACGACTCTAAGTCGCATTCGGGTTTTGTCTTTACCCTCAATGGAGGGGCGGTATGTTGGAAGAGTTCCAAACAGGATACCGTTGCAGACTCAACGATGGAGGCTGAATACATCGCTGCCAACGATGCTGCCAAAGAGGCTGTCTGGATCAAGAAGTTCATTAGTGAACTTGGTGTGGTTCCATCCCTTGAGCATCCAATACCTCTGTATTGCGATAACAATGGAGCTGTGGCTTTGGCCAAGGAACCCAGGTCCCATCAGAAGTCCAGACATATTCTGAGGCGGTATCACCTGATCAGGGAGATAGTTGATCGCCGGGAGATCGAGGTCAGGAGAGTAGATACGAAGGACAACACTGCGGATCCATTCACGAAGGCTATTCCCCAGATACAGTTTGAGAGATTATTCGGGATTCTAGGTATGAGATACTACAGCAGCTGGCCTTAGTGCAAGTGGGAGATTGTTAGTTATGTATATGCCCTAGAGGCCATTGTTGTACATATGATGTATATTATAATGGACGCTTGGTTATATATAGAGATGACTTTCTTGCTCGTCATGATAGTATGCTATTTGGTTTCACTTTATCTTAACATGTTGACTTGTATTGGTTTACTGTTTTACTCTCACATGTTGATAAAGCCCTTAGGATCTGTACTCGACTACTGGGACTATGATGAGATCATACTAGTGGGGCCGCGGTAGTCGATGAGTACATCCTATAACTGTTCCTAGTCGAAGGTATATCGAGACATGGCATCGATACACCAGAGTAGACTAGCGTATACGCATCTTGACCCATATGATGGGCGATGGATGATCCCATATCCATCGGTGTTGGACATCAAGGATGGTGTACGGGTGCTCAGTGGAGACTGGGTACACTGGACGGACTCGCCGAGAACTCCCAGATGGTGATATACCACACGTCAGATGGCAGTTCTCCGGTGACACTGGTACAGGGTAGTCTGTAGACCCGAGATCGTCATAGTGTCTTGTGTGATTCCCACTGTGCTTTGATTTCCACCTTACCACGTCCAAGTGGGCGTGCAAAACGGTGGCTTTTGGGTACAGTCCCGAATCACATGGAGGCAATGAGCGATAGGAGGGGATTCGTCTCTTCCGGTATAGGGAGTTGATGTTGTGCTGTGTTCGATTGGCTATAACTGGAAGTCCCTGGCCAGGGCTGATATAGAGATTTACTGGTAAGTGTTACTAGTAGTTTCTCGACCCGTTATGAGCCATACATCGACACGACTTATCGGTTACTGGGGTCTGACGTATACCACCCCTAGACTTGATATGCGACATATCAGACGAACAGACCGGACTGTACGGGAGTGTTACTGGTTGGATTCACAGGAGAACGCACAGGCTAGCTTTTTGATCTTCTGATCGCTCAATACCTAGGTGGCTGTTACGTTTAGCTGACCGCTTGCAGCTTGTGGGTGTTTGATATGATCATCACCTGCTACCGGCGTATTGACGATTCTTTAGAGTCCTACACAGAGGTTTCTTGGCTCAGGCGAAACGGAATAGAGGCACATATGTGATATGTGCAGGACCGAGAATAATGCGATATGGGATACCGTATTATATTCTCGCGATATTTTGATATGAACCGGGTCGTCGGATCAAGTGTTGATTCGATGAATCGGTACATGATATATTAGTCGGTAATATTCGATATAGCCGGATCGTCGGATCAAGTGTTGATTCGATGATTTAAGATATAATGATATATATGATATATTAATATATTAACTAATATTGGCTTGCTTTATTATTTCATTTTCTCAGTGGATGATACATTGATATATATGCGATATATGTTAATTGTATTATTTTCTTTTGTTGCAAATATATAATATATATGTGATATATATTATTGTGACATGATATGATTAATTGTTAAACATGTTTAAGGATGATTAATTCAGGTTAAGGTTTGATTAGGGTTGGATGCTTCAAGTTCCTTCTAGAAGCTTTCTTTCTTTTGTCATTACAAAGATCTTTTGTGATGACACATTCTAAACTTAACCAAACCCTAACCCTAGTTGTTTCTCTACACATTCTCATCCATTCATCCTTGACCATGGTTTGCATATCAATCATATACTTTATTTTCTATTCATGACAAAAGGATTAATTCATATTATGATTTCCATTATCTTCTTCTTCTTCTTCTTGAAGAAGCTCTCTTGAAAATCCTTAAGTGATGAAATAAAATGAGAAAATGATATTAAAAGAAAGCAATATTACTACTCTCTCATCCTCATCTCATCTAGCCCATGGGATTAGTGTGTTCACTTCTTTAAGAGTGAGATAGCTTGAGTTCTTTGAAACCTCGAGGTAGATCATCGGAGATTTGGAATACGACGAGCTAGAATGGATCGTTCGAGTCGTGGAGCCTCTCATGAGTCCGGGAGATCATGGATCGCGGCAAAGGGACTTCTACTCGGAGCTTGTGAAGTGAAGGAGCGGACTACAAAGGTTGTAATCCCTCACACTTAGATAAAAGTTATCTTATTGCATGTTAAACCCTAATAATCTAGCAAAGATCCCGACTTTGGGTTGTTCGGCACGTCTAAAATTTAATCCGGGCATGTTTGATGCCTTAAGAACCTTCACAAGAGTGCCTAGGAACCCTACATAAACTAATACTTGCGTATATACCACTTGTACATCCATACTGGCGCACATACATATTGTACACTCATACTAGCGTATATACCCACTTGTACATCCATATTGGCGCACATACATATTGTACACACATACTTGCGTATATACCACTTGTACATCCATACTGGCGCACATACATATTTTACACTCATACTTGCGTATATACCACTTGTACATCCATACTGGCGCACATACATATTGTACACTAATACTTGCGTATATACTCACTTGTACATCCATATTGGCGTACATACTGTTAGTTATATGTATGCCCTAGAGGCCATTACTGTACATGCGATGTATATTGTAGTGGATGTTTGGACATATATAGGAAGGAATTTCTTGCTCGACATGATAGTATGCTATCTGGTTGCACTTTATCTTAACATGTAAACAAATACTGTTTTGTTATCACATGTTCATAAAGCCCTTAGGATGAGTACTTGACTACCATGACTATGATGTAGATCATACTAGTAGGGATTGGGTAGTCGATAAGTACATCCTTCAAATGTTCCTAGTCGTGGGATTATCGAGACAGGGCATCGGTACTCCAGAGTAGACTAGCGTATGCACTTCTTGACCCATATGTTGGGCGATGGATGATCCCATATCCATTGGTGTTTGACATCAGAGAAGGTATACGGGTGCTCAGTGGAGACTGGGTACACTGGACGGACTCGCCGAGAACTCCTAGATGGTATTATACCTATCGTCGGATAGCTGTTCTCTAATGACACTTGTACAGGTTAGTCTGTAGACCTGAGATCTTCATAGAGTCTTGTGTGATTCCCACTATGCTTTAACTTCCACCATACCACGGTCAAGAGATCGTGCAAAACGGTCGCTTTTGGGTACAGTCCCGAATCACATGGAGGCGAAGAGCGATAGGAGGGGTTTCGTCTCTCCCGGTATTGGGGGTTGATGTTGCGCTGTGCTCGATTGGCCATAACAGGAAATCCCTGGCCAGGGTTGCTGAGATTTATTGGTAAGTGTTACCAGTAGTTTCTCGAACCGTTATGGACCTTGCATCGGCATGACATATCGGGCTATTAGGGTCAGACGTTAAACCACCCCCAGGCTGTGATATGCGACATATCAGACGAAGAGACCGGACTGTACGATAGTGTTACTGATTGGATTCGTAGGAGTTATAGAAGGCTTGCTTGTTGATCTTCTAATCGCTCAATACCCGGGCGGCCATTACGTTTAGCAGACCGCTTGGGGCTTATGGTTGTTCGATATGATCATCAGCTACTGCCGGCATATTGACGAATCTTTAGAGTCCTCCATAGAGGTTTCCTGGTTCATACGAAACAGAGTAGGAACACATATGTGATATGTGCGGGACCGAGATTAATACAAGTATGTGATACCGTATTCTATTCTCGCTATATATATGATATTAGTCGGTTTTATGTATTATAGCCGGATTATTAAATCAAGACTTGATTTAATAATTTAATGTATAATTATATATTTGATATATTAAATTACATTGACTAATATTTGCTCACTTAAGATTTCTTTTATCACTTTTTGATACATTGATATATGTGATATAAATTAATTGTATTCTTTTAGCATATAATATATATATGATATATATTATTGTGTCATGCTAGGTTATACATGCAACATGTATGTATGAGACTTACACCATACTAGGGTTTATGTTAGGGTTTCATTTATCATTAAGTAATTACAAATTAGTGGATTAAATTATTGCTAGAAGGTTGTAGAAGCTTGCGGATACACTACTACAAATAAGGGTTGCCCCTACGAATTTACCCGTAGGGGCAAACCACTGCCCCTATGGATATATCAGTAGGGACAATAAAATACCCTGTAGGTACAAACGCCGTAGGTCCAAGTTGAAACCCTGAACTTGCCCCTACGGATAAAAACTTGCCCTTACGGAGTTCTATGTAGGTCCCGTTTCACCTACGAAGTAGGCCGTAGGGGCAAAAAATTATTTTATTTACGGTTTTTAAAAATATATTACTTGTACCTACGGATTAATCCGTAGGGCCAAGTAATAGCCCCTACGGATATATGCGTAGGTAAATATCCGTAGGGGCAAAATATCAGAAATCCTGATATTTTGCCCCTACGGATAACTCCGTAGGGGCTTTTGTTTCCCCCTACGGATATATCCGTAGGGGCAAAATATCAGGATTTCTGATATTTTGCCCCTACGGATATGTACCTACGCATATATCCGCAGCCGAAGGAGAAGCATGTGGAGGCTCAGCCGATGTACCCTGTCACGTCTGGACCCAACGTGTGTAATAAGTGTGTAAGAACTGTGTATTATTCGAATTCGTATCATTATCAAGTTATTTCGAAACCCCATTTGGATATCTAGTTTGGAAAACCGTAGTTTATTTTAATTAGATATGTATGTATGATTAATCAAACCTAAGTCTACAACTAAATAAGCTCAGGCTATGTACTAATTATGGATATGTTGATATCTATAATATGACATGATATTTTACTATAAAGTAGTATACATACCACCATCTCCTTCAACTCCTGAACGGTGGCCTTCAAGCTCTCCAGTTCCTGCTGGACACGTCGCTCACTGGAGACGGAGGAAGTAACCGCCGGGGTGGAGTCCAACCTCATATGGGCCCTGCTAGGGCCCAGTCCCCGGCCTCTCTCCCAACCTCCGGGGTGCCCTCCGTGTGCGGCGTCCAGGACTGTGGTCAGCAGCCTCAGATCGCTCTGTCCGCTAAAATCGATCCCCGAGGCATCGGCCTGCTCAACCACCCGCTCCTACACCCACATTAAGCAGTAAAGTATAAGTATAAAATTTAAATTTGAACCTTCCAAAACTAAAATTTCAAATATGGGTAAAATAAATATTAACACTTACGCAATACTCATTGGTAGTGACGTCGGGATATCGAAGCTCGCCCGTGGCGGGATCTATCGAGGTGCCGTGGACGGCAAGATATGCGGACAGCACGCTCGGTGTACCACCTTGCGCCAGGGTCTGAGCTGTCTACAATATTAGAAAATAACTCTTAATATTAGATATATTAGAAAATAACTCTTAATATTGCAGAATATCACAAAGGTCGGTCTATTGTAATTTACCGATAACTCTATGGCTCGAGTAATATTCCTCGAGCCACCTGTGTAAGTGCGGCGACCCCTCTTCGCCGACTTCCTGTTCTCTGTATTCTGAGCGGCCTGTTTCTGCACAACGCTTTAACATTTAGTTTTCTAATTAAGAAACACAAAAAAATAAATTATATCCTAAACAATGAATTACATTTAAAATACATACCTGTTTGCGTTGAGAGTCGAAATATTCGCACAATAGAGGCCTTGTCTCTACGTCAACTCTCGCAAACGCCGGAGTAGATAGAATGGCCGCTCTTTCTGCCTCGGGGGTCGGCATCCACAGGGAGTAACAGTCGACATTCAGCTCATTCCTGTTGTATCAGACCTTGGTCTGCATGTTCTTCATCAGGCCATTGTACAGAGCATGAAGGTCGAGCGCCCTCCCAGGGTGATTAGGGTCGGCTACAGGCTGAAAATCATAATCCAACTGAAAATACAAAAAAAAACATTGTTATTAGATTGCAAGTGTTAATAATAAATATATTGGATAAATCAAATGAAAATATATATTAATACCCGAGCCTGATCAAAGAAGCGAGCGAATGAGCACTGGTGCTGCTCGCCGCACTCAACGTGAAGTGGATAGTTCTTCACGAGCCGGCTCTCGTCCCCCATATACCGGCCGAACCTCTCGGCATGAAGACCGGTATAGCGATAGTCAAGGGTAAAAAAGAGGGGGAATGCTGCCTCTCCCTATCTCTGTCAGGCCTCAGCCTATAGGACTGATTCGGGCCTCGAGTCCCCCTCTGGGGATGGAGAGGCCCTGCGTCTGCAAGAAATATCAAGACAATCAATATTAAGACCAAGTTGTATTAAGAAATCAAGGTTAAACAAAAATTAAAGTGTGATATATACCTCCGGTGACAAAAGCACGAGCCTGGGCCCGGGCAGCAGCACGAGCGGGACGATAGTTCCACCGGTGAGGAACGGCAGGGGTCCCGGATGCGGACGAATCCCCTCCAACTAGAAAATAAACATTGACGGTAAATTTCCATGAAGTTCATATTTATTCTATAGAGAATATGTAAAATGAATAAATATTTGTTATTTATTCATACTAACCTGCAGACGATGCTGAGGGTATGGAAGTGGCAGGTGTGGCCCCTGCGTCAGATGTGGACGCACCACCTATAATTAGACAATTAAAAATAGATTATATAAGTAATTGCAAAAAGAATGTGTAGATCAATAATATAACGTTCTAAATCAATATGCATGCACTATAGGATATATAAACATACCCGCTGGTGCGGTGGTGTCACCACCTACAGCTAAACAATAATAAAAATTGCTATGTAAGAGCAAAAGGAATGTGTGTATATTTATGATATAGCATTCTAAATCAATATACATGCACTATATGATATATAAACATACCTGGAGGAGCGGGAGTGGCCTCTATCCCAAATATGGACGCATCACCAACAACTAGACAATCAAACATTGACAATATAAGTAATTTTGACATAAACAGGCATGAATATCTGTAATATTACATTCAAAATGGATATGCGTGCAGTATACCTGGAGGTGTGGCAAAATCCACACGGAAGGAGGCATCCGAAGGGGTCTCCGATCTGGGTGCAAGACCTGCCCTCTGAAGCTCCCTACGGAGCTCTCCGGGCGGCAGAACCGCTCTGCCTCTGCCTCTGCCGCGGCTGGAGCTTATGCCGTCCCTCGCTGCTCCCGACATCATCATCAAATCTAGATAAACAGTTCGTGGACGCATTAGACAATCATTAAAAGTATTGACTATTTATGTATAGATCGTAAAATGTGAAGTAATAATATAACATTACTGATAACCTTTTTCGTTTCGTGGGCGCATTATACATATCTACTTGGATTTCATCGTCGATGTCATTTCTAACCCACGTAACATCATGATCGACCGAAGACAACCCGTCCTTCGAAACAGATGGTCGGAGCACTCTAAGCCATCTTTCTTCTTCATCCTCATCGCTGTCCTCGAATTTTGGGACATCGTAGACATCTCTGGATTTCCATAAACATGCAACACTCCATCACGGATGCTTCAAACACTGTGAGTAGTATACTTGGAAAGCTTGGTTCGGAAAGATAAACGGATCTTCCTGACCGTAAAATCGATGTGTGTTCACACTGGTCAATCCATATTCATCTTTCCAAGTCCCAAGATTGCTTCTCCACTTATCCGTATCGGTTCGCGTATCGTACCAAGTACACTGGAATATATAAAAGGGTTCTGATCGTCCGGAATAGTGGATGCCGAGTATACAATTTAAGTACCCATAATAAATCACACCGTCCGATCCTACCGTCGCAATCCCACTATTCTGAGTGGTTCTAGATGTTTCTATGTCCTTAACTTCGAATTTGTATCCAAGGACACCAAATCCTTTGTAATATGCAACCTCCATACTAGGAAATTGAGCTAAACATCTTGAATCACTCTCAAATGATGCAGACAAGTTCGGATCGTGGATCTAACAAAACAAATTTTACGAAAAATACATAACGATACAAGTTTAGATTAAAACTGATATCAATAAAATGTTATTCGAATAACTTACATGATCTGTGACCCAATCACAAAAATTATCCTGATGATATTTTTCCAATTGTTCTTCGTTCCAATCAGGATGCCCCTCACGTACCTTGTTAAAATGAATTCTGTTTTCGACAAATAATGGTGACATTAATATTATATCATTTCATACACACACAAACACAGATATAACAATTAATCCAAAAAAAACTTACTCTCTAATTTGTTCAAGACATGCGCAATTAAGCAAGATAAACCGGTATATCTTGTTGATAAACATAGTGTCTACCCTCTTATACTCAGCTTTACCATATGTCACGTCTTGAATTCTTCGAGGCCGGTTAAGTCTTGTCTCAATGTTCTCGTCCAGATAGCGGGAACAAAATGTGGTTGCTTCATCAAGAAGATAACCTTGCATGATAGAACCCTCTGGTCGATTTTTATTGCGTATATACTTTTTAAGAGTGTAGAGGTACCTAATGAAAATATGTTGAATAAATAAATACGGGCATACAGGACAATAATAAATTTATAAATTGCGCGAAACGAAAAATTACACGTACCTCTCGACGGGATACATCCATCTATATTGTACCGGTCTGGCTAACTTAGCCTCAGTTGCAAGATGAACCGTCAAGTGTATTATGATATCGAAGAATGACGGTGGGAAAATACGCTCAAACTTGCAAAGTATCAACGCAATAGAATTTTCTAGTTTATCCAGCGTCACAACCTCCAGTGTTTTAGCACACAAACAGATTCGGGGAGAGAAGTCCTGAGGGCAAATGGAAGAAGGTTCTCCACGATAACATGGTGATCATGACTTTTCAGCCCATCGATCTTGCCCTTCAGAATTTTTATTTTCTTGCTGAATGATCCTGAGAAACCTGTGGGAACTTTCAAATCATGCAACACCAGCATGAATCTTTTCTTCTCCGTTTGTGACATATGATAAGTGGCATTAGGAAGTACAAACTTGCCCGGTTTACTCGCTACCGGTCTAGGGGGCAATTCACTTCTTATTGCCCACTCTTGTAGATCCATCCGAGCATTCAGGTTGTCTTTCGATTTCCCATCTTTACAAAGAAGCAAGTTAAGTATGTGCTCTGATACTCCCTTCTCTATATGCATGACGTCCAGACAATGACACACTAAATTTGTTGACCAGTACGGAAGCTCGAAGAAAATGCTTATCTTGTTCCAAAATGGTGGTTTGACCTGTTTCGTCGGATCCATCCCGAAGGTCACATTATTGTAACCGTCCCATTTAGCAGTCACGTCCTCTCCAGACAATGGGGATGGAGGTCCAAGAAGCTCCTGATGACCATCAAAGTGAACCATGTCTAACCTATAAGGGTGGTCTGGAGGCAAGAAACGTCGATGGCCGCAATAACAAACCTTCCTGCTAAAATTCATGAATTTCGATGTTGTGTGTTCATGGAAATGAGGACATGCTTTGTGACCTTGTACGGACCAACCTGATAGCATTCCATACGCAGGAAAGTCATTAATTGTCCACATTAAAGCCGCACGCAGTATGAAGGTTGTATTTGTGTTTGCATCATATGTCTCTACACCATCAATGAACAAAGATTTCAACTCCTCGATCAGAGGTCGGAGATAGACGTCGATATTGTTCCCCGGTGAGTTTGGTCCGTCGATAAGAAGAGGCATCATAAAATATGACTGGTCCATAGCCAACCAAGGCGGCAGATTATAAATTATCATTACAACGGGCCATGTGCTGTGACTTCCAGCCATATAGTTGATTGGGCAGAAGCCATCAGTAGCCAGTCCGAGCCGGACATTGCGAGGATCGCTACTGAATATTGCGTGTCTCCTATCGAAATCCTTCCATGCCAGTGAATCTCTTGGATGGCTCATTTTTCCATCTTCACTTGGAGGAGCACGGTGATGCCAAATCATTGCCTCGGCTGTTTTCTTGCACCTGAATAGCCTCTGTAGCCTCTGTGTTATGGGAAAGTATTGTTCTATCTTGACAGATATATCAGGCTTCTTATCTGAATCTTTCGGCTTATACCTGGTCTCTCCGCATGTTGGACACTCTTTCAAATCCGAATTCTCTTTCCGGTACAACAAGCAATTTTTAGGACATGCTTGAACCTTCTCGCACTTTAGACCCAAATCAGACATCATCTTCTGGGCTCCGAACCAGCTGTCGGGCACGTTATTTTCCGGGGGCATAGAATCTTTCATGAACGAAAGAAGCATTGTGAATGACTTGTTGCTCCATCCATTTAGGCACTTAATCTGGAAAAGTTGGACAAACCATGAGAGGGTGGAATACTTCGCATTCTCATAAATTGGTTTTCTAGCATCATTCATGAAATTTTCATATTTATCCGCACGCGGTCCTTGACCGGAAGGAATGTCATCTTCGGTACGAATAGATTCACCTAAGGCAGCCTCTACCATATCCTCCATTTCTTCTGATGGAAATAAATTACTGTCTTCTCCTTCTGCCGCATTACCGAATTCTTCTTCTTCTCCTGCCGCATTATCGTGTTCTCCTTCTTCTTCAGCCGCAGTACTGCATTCTTCTCCTTCCCCGTGATATTTCCAAGTTGTATAAAGTCTAGTAAACCCATATTTTACAATATGAAGCTCTGCCAATTCTACCTTCTGCCAGTACTTATTGCCACATCTATCGCACGGACAGAGAATCTTCTGTATTATGATCTTATTATGTGTGCGTGCAAATTCAATGAAAGCAGCAACTCCTGCGACAAACTTAGCTTGCATACGTTGTTGCCAATCCACATACATCCAGTCCTTAACTCTGACGTACTCATGGGCCATGTTAGACAGTATAACATATAAATTGTAGGTTATGGTGACTATATTGAGAAATATAAGAACGGGGTAGTTACTGACAAAAGAGAAAATCCGTGTATATGCTTTGTGTGTGTGTTTGTCGTTGAAAAGAATAAATTATCGAACGTATGTTAATCGATAGACGGGGACTAAGTGGCGCTTTTAGTTTCATATATGAGTATCGATGAGAATATGAAGGTTTCATATTATCATCGAGTATCAACTTGAACATCTCGAATCACTCTCTAATTATGCGTTTGTTGTGTATTCTTATTGTATGTGTGTGTTCCGGCTGTCGGAGGTAAGGTTTCTTGTTAGTTGTATATATGCCATAGAGGCCAGTATTGTACAGATGATGTATATTATATTGGATGCTTGGACATATATAGAGATGACTTTCTTGCTCGATATGATAGTATGCTATCTGGTTGCTCTTTATCTTAACATGTATACTAGTCTCTTTAAACTGTCTTATAGTTGCATGTTGGTAAAGCCCTTAGGATGTGTACTTGACTACCTGGATTATGATACAGATCATACTAGTGGGGACATGGTAGTCCATAAATACATCCTTCAAGGTCCCTAGTCATAGGTGTATCGAGACGGGGCATCGATATATCAGTGTAGACTAGCGTATACGCTTCTCGACCCATGAGATGGGCGATGGATGATCCCATATCCATTGGTGTTTGACATCAGAGATGGTATACGGGTGCTCGGTGGAGACTGGGTACACTGGACGGACTCGCCAAGAACTCCCAGATGGTATTATACCTCACGTCAGATGGCAGTTCTCAGGTGACACTTGTGCAGGTTAGACTGTAGACCCGAGATCGTCATAGAGTCTTGTGTGGTTTCCACTGTGCTTTGATCTCCACCTTACCACGTCCATGAGGGCATGCAAAACGGTGGTTTTTGGGTACAGTCCCGAGTCACATGGAGGCAATGAGTGATAGGAGGGGTTCGTCTCTCCCGGTATTGGGGGTTGATGTTGTGCTGTGCTCAATTGGCCGTAACAGGGAAGTCCCTGGCCAGGGCTGATCAGAGATTTGCTGGTAAGTGTTACCATTAGTTTCTCGACCCGTTATGAGCCTCACATCGGCACGACTTATCGGTTATTGTGGTCTGACGTTTACCACTCCTAGACTTGATATGCGACATATCAGACGAGGAGACCGGACTGTACGGGAAGTGTTGCCGGTCGGCTCGACGGGAGTTGTAGCAGGTTCGCTTGTTTTCTTCTGATCGCTCAATACCCGGGTGGCCGTTACTTTTAGCTGACCGCTTGCGGCTTGGGGGTGCTTGATATGATCATCACCCTCTGCCGGCGTATTGACGAGTCTTAGAGTCCCACAAAGGAGTTACCTAGTCCTGGCGAAACGTTGTGGTGCGCGTATGCAATATGCGCATGGACCCGATTAAAATGCGCGTATATGATACCGTATATTGATCGGGCGGCTAGCTTTTGGTAGGGTCATATGTGATATGGCCGGATTGATAAATCAAGTGTTGATTTATCATTTAACCATTAGCTTTCTCACTTAAAACCTTTTCTTATATATATGATGGATGTATGCATGCATGTATGTTTTTCTTTCTTTTAGTTTCATGCACATATGGATGTGCATACACACATACATACATACATCATCCTTCATGGTTGCTTATACATGGAATATGATGGCAATATAAGACTCACACCATGGTTGAATATATGGATTATTATTTGATTTATTGTTTAAAACAAAATAGAAAAGGTAAGGATAATTCTTGCTTGCTTCTACATTCTTCTTTAAACCTAACCATGCTCACCTACTTCTAACCGTGAGTTATCCTTCTCTTTGTGTTTTAAACTCAAGTTAAATAATGTCTCCATCATCTAACCATGGTTTGAGATGAGGATTAAAAAAATATATATAAATATATTTTCTTTTTCCTTCATGAGAGTTATCATTTTTCTACTCTTGTTAAAACAAAAGCCATCATCTTCCTCCTCCTTTTTCCTTTTGCTCTCTAGTTTTTTCTAGTGAGTAAAACACACATAAAGAAAGGTTTTTGAAGTGAGAATCTTAACCACAACATCATTCTACACAAGTTTAGCCAACTTGTTTAGAGTGTTCTCTTCGTTTCTCATCTTGATAATCGAAGTTGCGAGCTTGGATGAGGAACTCCGGGTGGATCATCGTGGACGTGAGAAGACTTCAAGAGGACCTTCTTCCAACACCCAAGAGGCCAAAGAGTCTAGCGAAAGGGAGCTACAAAGGTTGTAGTCTCGAAACCCTAGTTTTTATTGGCTTTATCTTTCGAAACCCTAATTTTCTAGGATCGATTCCTTTGCATGCTTGCTTAGCACCATTAAAATTCAAACTTTTTGACATGTGATGCTTCAAAACTTTACATAGGGTGCTAGGCAAACCTTTCATTGGTATCAGAGCCGACCTAGAACATTAGGCGACACCTTTACGAAGTTAAAACTCCGATCGAACCGAAAATACGGATTTTTGGGTGCTCTCTGGACTTTTTTCAAAATCTGGTTATTTTCAGAATTAAAAATACTTAAAAAATACAGCAGGAAAATATAAGAAAAACTGTGAAATACGAACCCATGATCTGAACAAACCGTCGCGGAACCGCGCCAAAGATTGGCTTAAGCCACGACTCCGCGGCCATATAGTGGCTTCATGGCTTCTTGTTTGCACAGTAACTCCTTACACTGCTTGTACTTTGTTTTGAGTATGTTTAATCTGAATATACTGTTGAAAATTCTGGAGATGGTTTTGGACTCGACGATTCGATCGAAATTTTCATTTCTTTTCTTTTCCGGATAAATTAGAATGTATTGAAGTATTTGAACGAGTATCATTTGCTCACTTTTCACAGGGTTTAAAATCTTTCGGAAATACGTGCAAGTTTGTTTGTGGTGGACCCTCTAGAAGACAACAAACCTTAACTCGATTATGTGACCGTCTTGAACTTCCTTTTGAACCTTAGGGTTTGGGGCAGTACGGCGTGCCACATGTGAGGCGTTGGCTTGACCCTTCTACGGCTGGACCGCTACCACTGTGTCACACTCCGGGTTTTTGAACTCCGCTCAAGTGTTGAGGTTTAGGGAATTTTGGGTATTTGATCATTCGTTCGAAAAATTTTAATACCGTCTAATTATCTGGAATGAGATGCAATGTGTGGAATTCATATTATAAGACATGAAATACGAGGTATGTGATACTTCGCATTTACGATGTCTAAAGAGAATGTGGATTCCAGATATTGCAGTTTTACACTTTCTTTTCTGTGACCGTAAGTGTAGTATGTATTTACCGATTTTCGTTGCTATACGTCGACGACAATCGGTGTATGCATACTTACTTACGTTGATGATATGAGATATTATGTGTTGCTGAGATATGATGTGCAGGATTGTCGCAATTGAATAGCCGGGGGTTTTATGTGAGATGAGAGTTTTATATTTTCATTCATGTAAATTTAAATGTAATGTAATATTCTTTTATTTAGGGCACTTCCGGGTTGAGGTTGTGTCACCAGTGTTGTATATTATTTACTTTTCCGCATTAGGATGGACCCAAGGAGGGGAGCACAAGTGACCGGGTTCTGGGGTTCAGTAGGAGGCCATCTCGAGGAGTCGAGACCGGGTCTCCTAAACTCCAGAATTGGTAGGGTCGCTTGCCGCTCTCGTAGGGGTCCAGGGTGTGGGCTTGGCTATTCATCGCGACTGTGGAATCCGTATTTTCTATTTTGGCTAAATACTAAATACGGACGTCCTAGTATATCACACATTATATCTATGTTTCTGCTGCGATATCTGTGATGTGATCATTTGATATGTTCTGATGGATACAGTATATAGTATATATGATATATTATATAGGCGTTACTTATGTTTTACACCCGCACTAGCCCTGCCCTGCTCTGTCGTTAGTTACCTAACCTAACGGTGCACGAGGGGACATCGAGGCGAATGCGGAAGGCATAAGTGTACGTCGTATTTATCTGTGATGTTTAGGTGACTTAAATGATGGGACTTCATTAATGTTATTAATGAAAGAAAAGAAACCTAATAGACGTTGTAGAATCAAATTTTTAAATAAAAAGGGGTAGCTACAGTTTTGCTTTGCATAGCGGTATATATGATATACCCTGCACCTTATTCGATGAGGAAAGGGTCGAGATCCCTTCACCGGGAGTGACCCCTTTAGCAATAACTGGCAGATGCTACACACTCGGTTTGTCTTTTGATTCCTTCAATAGTTTCTGCTTTGCACAGTGACATATATGATATATCCCGCACCTCATTCGACGAGGAAGGGGCCGACGATCCCTTCACCGGGAGTGACCCCTTTAGCAAAACTACAAAAGCCTAAAAAACACTCCATTTCAAAATTCACTTGATTCTACAACGATATCAAGTTCATTACGCAATAGGTTTTCAGAAAAACCTGCGTAGCCCTCCGTCATTTCAGATAAGTACTACTTAGTATTCATGCTGCGGTAGTTTGGCCTCCGTCAAGGCGTAGTGTATGGTAGCTAACTAGTGCTTTTCTGTTAGCATATGATGCGATTGGATTAGGGTATTCGTATGGAGTAGTTTGGCCTCCGTCAAGGGTCGTACGGGTGGGTTTAATTCAATCAAGAAATGACGGGTTGAACTTGACTAGCGCCCTGTGGGTAGTTTGGCCTCCGTCAAGGTCATGGGACGCTAGGGGAAAAATCATTATCGGGAATTTCAAGTGTTGAAATTTGGAATGAGATTGCATACCTTCTATGAGATAATTGGATCCCGATACCCACTGCGAGTAATTGTTACTCCTGGGAGAGTTTTACACAGGACAATTAGCCGATCAAGTAGGTGTCTAGAAAGGTGTCAACGGGGTTACGCCTCTGGGAAAACGAGGTTTACTTTAATTAGGTCCGTGCGAAAGCACGGGGAACCTCCCTCAAAGTACCGACACTGGCCTGGCTGAAAGATCGGCGAAGTTGTAGGGTGTAATTAATCCCGGCTAATCTTTCCTTTTAGGGTTTGAAGGAAGATTTGATAAAAACCAGTGGGAGCCATCCTAATTAGATAAGATAATAACCAATCTGATCTTGCAAGAGCATACGCTAAAGTGTTTTCTTCTCTCTCTCTCTAGGTAGCGACCATGTCATACCTTAATCAAGATAATAATATAGATGTATTGACCGAACCCGCATGTTATACTGTGCAGGGGAACGTTGAACCCGTTCTATCTTATAAGTGTTATAAGAATGAACAGGAAACAGGAGAATATCTGGATTCTCACGCCGCCAAAACGGAGAACATGCATATTGATGCACCTTCTTCGGGTGTGTTTGTCATTGAGAACTGTTTTCCAGTTCACCCTACGTCCTGGGTATTGGATACCGGATCAGGATCCCACATATGTAAATAGTTGCATGGGCTACGGAAAGGTAGAGAACTGGGAAAAGGTGATCATTCCGTTCAAGTAAGGAATGGTGCAAGTATTGCAGCCAAAGCAGTTGGCGAATATCACCTAGTATTACCAAGTGGTGATACTCTGATTCTACATGAGTGCTATTATATACCGAACATGATGTGCAACATTATATCAGTTTCTTTATTAAGTAAAGAAAGATATAATTTTGTAGTAAAGGATAATGTTATGAACATATTCCTAGATCAAAAGTTGATTGCATCAGGCTCGTTACATAATGGCATATTCATTCTAAATCAAAATGCAGTCCTCAATATACAAAACACACACAAGAGGAAAAGTTCAGAAATGAACGAATCCTTCTTGTGGCATTGTAGACTTGGTCATATCAATGCGACACGACTGGCTAAGTTACATAAAGATGGATATTTGAATTCGTTCAAATTATCATCTTATGATATTTGTCATTCATGTCTAAAAGGCAAGATGACCAAAACTCCGTTTATGGGACACGGAGAAAGAGTTACAGAACTCTTGGGACTAGTGCATAGCGATGTATGCGGTCCTATGTCTACACATGCCAGGGATGGTTCTTCCTACTTCATTACATTCACTGACGATCTCTCAAGATTCGGATATGTGTTCCTAATGAAACACAAGTCTGAAACTTTTGAGAAATTCAGAGAATATAAAAACGAAGTAGAGAACCAAACGGGCAAAAGTACTAAGATCCTTCGATCTGATCGAGGAGGAGAATACTTAAGCAATGAATTCAGAGATTATCTAAAAGAGAATAGGATTCTCTCTCAGCATACTCCTCCGTATACACCACAGCACAACGGTATATCGGAGCGGAGAAACCGCACCCTATTAGATATGGTGCGCTCTATGATGAGTGCAGCTAAGTTACCTATTTCCTTCTGGGGATATGCACTGGAGACAGCTGCATACCTATTGAATAGAGTTCCAACCAAATCAGTGCCTACCACTCCATATGAGATATGGAATGGTAAGAGACCATGTCTTAATTTTATCCAGATATGGGGTTGTCCGGCCTATGTTAAAACACAAAATCCGGACAAACTCGAGGCAAGGTCTGTTCTATGTAAGTTTGTTGGATATCCCAAACATTCGCGAGGGTATATCTTCTACCACTACGAGGAACAAAAAGTGTTTGTTTCTCGACATGCCACTTTCTTAGAAAAGGGTTTTCTTATGAAACAGACAAGTGGTATTGAGGAAGAACTGGAAGAGGTTCCAGCGACACAAACTATGACAGAAGACTTGGTAGAACCAGAGGATTCTGTAGTACCCGACGAACCCCAGCCTCTCCGCCGATCTAGTAGGGTTTCTCATCCACCTGAGAGATACTATGGTTTTCTCATTGACGGTGGGAGCGAGGATTGTATCATGGAGGATGATGACCCAACTAGTTTCGAGCAGGCCATCACGAGTAGAGACTCAGTGAAATGGCTGGATGCAATGCGGTCCGAGATCGAATCCATGTACACCAACAAAGTATGGACTTTGGAAGATGCTCCTGAAGGGGTAAAACCCATTGGGAGCAAGTGGATCTTCAAGAAAAAGCTTGGTGTAGATGAGAAAGTGGAGACTTTCAAAGCTAGACTTGTTGCGAAGGGTTTTCGTCAAAGACCAGGTGTGAACTATGACGAAACCTTCTCTCAAGTAGCTATGCTTAAATCCATCTGGATCATGCTTGCCATTGTTGCGTATCATGATTACGAAATCTGGCAAATGGATGTTAAGACCGCCTTTCTAAACGGTGATTTAGAAGAGTGCGTGTACATGACTCAGCCTGAGGGCTTCGTAGACAGTGGGAGCAGCGGGAAGGTGTGCAAGCTGCTTAAATCCATTTATGGATTAAAGCAAGCATCGCGGAGTTAGAACATCTGCTTTGACGTCGTTATCAAAGAGTTTGATTTCGTCAAAAATCCAGATGAACCTTGTATCTACAAGAAGGTGGCAGAGAGTAAGGTTGTCTTCCTCGTATTGTACGTGGACGACATAATCTTGATAGGAAATGATATTCCTTTGCTGCAATCGGTCAAGCTCTTCTTATCACAAAGATTCTCAATGAAAGATCTTGGTGATGCCTCCCGCATATTGGGAATTAGGATCTATAGAGATAGATCCAAACGGATATTGGGATTGTCCCAATCCAGGTACATTGACACCATACTAAATAGGTTTAGTATGGAAGAATCCAAGCGTGGGAACTTGCCCATGATCTATGGAGTCACTCTCTCCAAAGAGAAGTCTTCCAAGACTGATTTGGAGAGAGCTCGCATGCAAGGGATACCCTATGCTTCGGCTGTAGGCTCTATAATGTACGTGATGCTGTGCACCAGACCCGATGTAGCATATTCACTAAGTGTAGTGAGCAGGTATCAAGATGATCTTGGAAAGAGTCACTGGACAGCTGTGAAGAGCATTCTCAAGTACTTACGATGGACTAAAGAGATGCTCTTGGTGTATGGTAACGGAGAACTCCAAGTGGAGTCCTTTACCGATTCGAGCTTCCAGAATGATAAGGACGACTCTAAGTCGCAGTCGGGATTTTTCTTTACCCTTTACGGAGGGGCGGTTAGCTGGAAGAGTTCCAAGCAGGAAACCGTGGCAGACTCGACGATGGAGGCTGAATACATCGCTGCCAACGATGCTGCCAAAGAGGCTGTCTGGATCAAGAAGTTCATTACTGAACTTGGAGTGGTTCCATCCATCGAGCATCCAATACCTTTGTATTGCGATAATAATGGAGCGGTGGATTTGGCCAAGGAACCCAGGTCTCATCAGCAATCTAGGCATATTCTGAGGCGGTATCACCTAATCCGGGAGATAGTTGATCGCCGGGAGATCGAGGTCAGGAGGGTTGACACGAAGAATAACACAGCGGATCCACTAACGAAGGCCATTCCCCAGATACAGTTTGAGAAACTCTTCGGGATGCTTGGTATGCGATACTATAGCAGCTGGCCCTAGTGCAAGTGGGAGATTGTTAGTTGTATGTATGCCCTAGAGGCCAGTATTGTACAGATGATGTATATTATATTGGATGCTTGGACATATATAGAGATGACTTTCTTGCTCGATATGATAGTATGCTATCTGGTTGCTCTTTATCTTAACATGTATACTAGTCTCTTTAAACTGTCTTATAGTTACATGTTGGTAAAGCACTTAGGATGTGTACTTGACTACCTGGATTATGATACGGATCATACTAGTGGGGACATGGTAGTCCATAAGTACATCCTTCAAGGTCCCTAGTCGTAGGTGTATCGAGACGGGGCATCGATATACCAGTGTAGACTAGCGTATACGCTTCTCGACCCATGAGATGGGCGATGAATGATCCTATATCCATTGGTGCTTAACATCAGAGATGGTATACGGGTGCTCAGTGGACATTGGGTACACTGGACGGACTCGCCGAGAACTCCCAGATGGTATTATACCTCACGTCAGATGGCAGTTCTCAGGTGACACTTGTGCAAGTTAGTCTGTAGACCCGAGATCGTCATAGAGTCTTGTGTGGTTCCCACTGTGCTTTGATCTCCACCTTACCACGTCCATGAGGGCGTGCAAAACGGTGGTTTTTGGGTACAGTCCCGAGTCACATGGAGGCAATGAGCGATAGGAGGGGTTTCGTCTCTCCCGATATTGGGGGTTGATGTTGCGCTGTGCTCAATTGGCCGTAACAGGGAAGTCCCTGGCCAGGGCTGATCAGAGATTTGCTGGTAAGTGTTACCAGTAGTTTCTCGACCCGTTATGAGCCTCACATCGGCACGACTTATCGGTTATTGGGGTCTGATGTTTACCACCCCTAGACTTGATATGCGACATATCAGACGAGGAGACCGGACTGTACGGGAAGTGTTGCCAGTTGGCTCGACGGGAGTTGTAGCAGGTTCGCTTGTTTTCTTCTGATCGCTCAATACCCGTGTGGCCGTGACGTTTAGCTGACCGCTTGCGGCTTGGGGGTGCTTGATATGATCATCACCCTCTGCCGGCGTATTGACGAGTCTTAGAGTCCCACAAAGGAGTTACCTAGTCCAGGCGAAACGTTGTGGTGCGCGTATGCAATATGCGCATGGACCCGATTAAAATGCGCGTATATGATACCGTATATTGATCGGGCGGCTTGCTTTTGGTAGGGTCATATGTGATATGGCCGGATTGATAAATCAAGTGTTGATTTATCATTTAACCATTAGCTTTCTCACTTAAAACCTTTTCTTATATATATGATGGATGTATGCATGCATGTATGTTTTTCTTTCTTTTAGTTTCATGCACATATGGATGTGCATACACACATACATACATACATCATCCTTCATGGTTGCTTATACATGGAATATGATGGAAATATAAGACTCACACCATGGTTGAATATATAGATTATTATTTGATTTAATGTTTAAAACAAAATAGAAAAGGTAAGGATAATTCTTGCTTGCTTCTACATTCTTCTTTAAACCTAACCATGCTCACCTATTTCTAACCATGAGTTATCCTTCTCTTTGTGTTTTAAACTCAAGTTAAATAATTTATCCATCATCTAACCATGGTTTGAGATGAGGATTAAAAAAATATATATACAAATATTTTCTTTTTCCTTCATGAGAGTTATCATTTTTTCTACTCTTGTTAAAACAAAAGCCATCATCTTCCTCCTCCTTTTCCTTTTGCTCTCTAGTTTTATCTAGTGAGTAAAACGCACATAAAGAAAAGTTTTTGAAGTGAGAATCTTAACCACAACATCATTCTACACAAGTTTAGCCAACTTGTTTAAAGTGTTCTCTTCGTTTCTCATCTTGATAATCGAAGTTGCGAGCTTGGACGAGGAACTCCGGGTGGATCGTCGTGGACGTGAGAAGACTTCAAGAGGACCTTATTCCAACACCCAAGAGGCCAAAGAGTCTAGCGAAAGGGAGCTACAAAGGTTGTAGTCTCGAAACCCTAGTTTTTATTGGCTTTATCTTTCGAAACCCTAATTTTCTAGGATCGATTCCTTTGCATGCTTGCTTAGCACCATAAAAATTCAAACTTTGTGACATGTGATGCTTCAAAACTATACATAGGGTGCTAAGCAAAACTTTCACTTCTATCCCATTAAGAATGTATAGAGCGAACGCCCATCACTTGTGCTTTCAACCGTTTCGAGTAAATTTCGGCAGCACCTCCCCGCTGTTCTCCGAGTACACTGTAATAGAATAGATAATCATTTCAAAGCTGTGAAACAACGTTGAAATGAACATATAATCTATCTTTATACCAGGAGAACCAGCGGAAAGGTACCAACGAAATATCTCAAAACGGATGAAAACACAAGTGAATGAAGGTGTTTGCTTTATACATTCCTAACTTGTCCACACGGGACAAATCTATCGGTTACCATACGATTGAATTTTCTCGTTGCATAGACTATACGACGGTTGTTAGTATCGAGCTATATCGTCCAATATTTAACAACCTTCGTATAGTTCTATGTCACGACGAACATTGCACGTATGTTAACCGATAGACGGGGAATAAGTGGCACTTTTAGTTTCATAAATGAGTATCGATTAGAATATGAAGGTTTCATATTATCATCGAGTATCATATATTGATTTTAACTTGAACATCTCGAATCACTCTCTAATTATGCGTTTGTTGTGTATTCTTGTTGTATGTGTGTGTTCCGGCTGTCGGGGGTAAGGCTTCTATCCCATTAAGAATGTATAGAGAGAACACCCATCACTTGTGCTTTCAACCGTTTCGAGTAAATTTCGGCAGCAGCTCCCCGCTGCTCTCCGAGTACACTGTAATAGAATAGATAATCATTTCAAAACTCTGAAACAACGTTGAAATGAACATCTAATCTATCTTTGTACACGGAGAACCAGCGGAAAGGTACCGACGAAATATCTCGAAACGGATGAAAACACAAGTGAATGAAGGTGTTTGCTTTATACATTCTTAACTTGTCCACACGGGACAAATCTATCGGTTATCATACGATTGAATTTTCTCGTCGCATAGACTATACGAATGTTGTTAGTATCGAGCTATATCGTCCGATATTTAACAACCTTCGTATAGTTCTATGTCACGACGAACATCGCACGTATGTTAACCGATAGACGGGGACTAAGTGGTGCTTATAGTTTCATATATGAGTATCGATGAGAATATGAAGGTTTCATATTATCATCGAGTATCATATATTGGTTTTAACTTGAACATCTCGAATCACTTTCTAATTATGCGATTGTTGTGTATTCTTGTTGTATGTGTGTGTTCCGGCTGTCGGGGGTAAGGCTTTTATCCCATTAAAAATGTATAGAGCGAACACCCATCACTTGTGCTTTCAACCGTTTCGAGTAAATTTCGGCAGCACCTCCCCGCTGTTCTCTGAGTACACTGTAATAGAATAGATAATCATTTCAAAGTTATGAAACAACGTTGAAATGAACATCTAATCTATCTTTGTACACTGAGAACCAGCGGAAAGGTACCGACGAAATATCTCGAAACAGATGAAAACACAAGTGAATGAAGGTGTTTGCTTTATACATTCCTAACTTGTCCACACGGGAAAAATCTATCGATTATCATACGATTGAATTTTCTTGTCACATAGACTATACGACGGTTGTTAGTATCGAGCTATACCGTCCGATATTTAACAACCTTCGTATAGTTCTATGTCACGACGAACATCGCACGTATGTTAACCGATAGACGGGGACTAAGTGGCGCTTTTAGTTTCATATATGAGTATCGATGAGAATATGAAGGTTTCATATTATCATCTAGTATCATATATTGGTTTTAACTTGAACATCTTGAATCACTCTCTAATTATGCGTTTGTTGTGCATTCGTGTTGTATTTGTAACATGATTTTAAACCATTGAGATCAAGATTGATAGAACTGATCATCCTACATTGCAATGGCATTCATCTACCAAAAACTATTATTGAAATGGCATTCATCTATAACAATCAATAATTAAAACTACAAATGTAGGATACTGATATTTTAAAGCGTTATACGCAACATATGAATTCACATGACTGAAACATGCATCAAAAAAACATGTTCATCCAAAAGAAAGGCCACTGTCAACAAATATAAACAAATACGTCATAAAATCAGTAACCAATTAACAAGTTGATTAGCATCTGGATCAAGAAAATGATAGGAAAAACAATTGACTATGATCTATAATGACAAGTCTATTACCATGACTCTCGACTAACAAAGGTGGCTTTTCGTCCTCGGTAGCTTGATAATTGATGGAGGATATAAACTTTTGACGACAACTAAAGAAAAGTGGACCCACTTTTCTTCATTAATTCACTCCCTGTGTGTGTGTTTGTTTTTTTTGAATTAAAGGTCATTGATTTTAGAAAGACCTGATGATATATATGTTGAATATATGTAGGGTGATATGCATGATCACAAGAGCTTGGTGGAGGCAATAAAGAAAGTTGATGTGGTGATCTCTATGCTGGGCTACAAATATCATGAGCAGTTGGTTGATCAAGTTAAAATCATAGAGGCTATTAAAGAAGCTGGAAATATCATGGTAATCAAAAAATATATATTTATATTATGATAAGGAAAACGAGAAATTTGGAATGGATAGTTGTAATATTACATATTGTTATTTTTTCACATCTTTCCTGTTTTCTGTTAATTGCACAAAACCCCCTTTTAGTTTATCCCATATAGCAATATCCCCAGCCCCACCCCAACCGAACCCTAGACCTAGCCCCAGCCTAGCCCAACCCCAACCGAACCCTAGCCCCAGCCCCAGCCCAGCCCCAGCCCCACCCCAACCGAACCCTAGCCCCAGCCCCGCCCCAACCCCAACCCTAACCAAACCCTAGCCCCAGCCCCAGCCCCAGCTCCAGCCCAGCCCCAGCTCCAACCCCAACCCCAACCCCAACCGAACCCCATAACCGAACCCTAATCCTAACCCTAACCGAACCCGATGCCGATGCCGATGCCGACACCGATGCCAAACCTCACCCCTACCCGAACCTGGCCTGAACCCTAGACTACAACGTCAAAATTAAAAATTATTTAAGTTTTACTTACAAACCGTGCACGCGGTGGAGGAGACGGTAGAAATTGGTGGTCGACGACGATCGGCAAAGGTGGCGACGAGGCGCGGGAAGTCGACGAAGGTGTGGGAACGACCGACGAAGCTGGCGACGAGGCGCGAGCGCGGTGGCGATGAGGCCCGGGAATAGGCGATGAGAGGCGCGGGAGTAAGAGAGAGAAATTTTGGGAACGATGAATAATTTTTCTGTGCTTTTTTTTATTAATAACCTATTTAGATGCCCTTACGGATGTAACCGTAGGTCCACGGCTTGCGGCTCCGTAGGGCCAAACAAAAAATTAGAAAGTAAGTCACCGTAGGGACAACGATGTGGCCCTACGGATAAATCCGTAGGGACAAGAAATATTTGCCCCTACGGATTTCTGAGTCCGTAGGGGCAACCCCATATTGTAGTAGTGATAAGCATTGACTAAGTCCACTCCTTTGTTTTCCTTAAGATATTTTGTGACCTAACCTTTAACCCCTTACCATGGTTAACTCTCTACAAGGATTAGATATATGATATACTCACCCATGGTTGCATTTCTATCCTTATGAGTTCATTCATCTTCTTCTTCTTCATCAAGTGAGAAAGGCTTGCTAGTTTTTTGAAAAGTGATGGAAACTTATGAGAAAAATATATCTAAAGTGAGCCCACTTCTTACTTCATCAACCTATACTATTAGCCATTTAGTTTAGGGTGGTTTTTTCACTAATCTACACAATTAGTGAAGAGATAGCATGAGCTAGTGTCTCCTCGACGTAGATCATCTTCGGCCTCGAAGACTTCGAAGCAAGCTTGTTCATTTCTTCATGGGAGCCTCTCTAGAGTCCGGACAATCGTGATCGCAGCGAAGGGACATCTACACGGAGCTATTGAAGTAAAGGAACGGTCTACAAAGGTTGTATTTCTTGTTCACTTAGATGTAAAGAGTTTACATATCATGTTTAACCCTAAGTCTCTTGGTTAGAGTTTGTTTAGCACCCAAAAATTTTAAAGTAGCATGATTGATGTTTGCCAAAACCATGCTAAGGGGCTAAGCTAACCCTATAGTGGTATCAGAGCCAAGCTAGAGAATTAGACGTTGTGTAGGCGAAGTTTAAAGTCCAATCGAACTCTGAAACCCCGATAAATCCCACTTTCTGGAAAAATTTTCAAAAGTTGAAATGTTTCATATTAAAATACTTAGAAAATCATGCAGGGGATTCTAGGGATTACTGTGAAGTACGAAGCCATAACTCACTCAAGAGGCCGCGGAACCACGGCCAAATCATGCGTTTGGCGGCGGTTCCACGGCCAACTTTGGGAGTTAGGGGCTGATACTTCAAAGTTTATTCCTGGGTACTTTTTCATGCTTCTGGGAATTTTTTTTATTTTACTCAAGTGTTGAGCTTTCTGGGAAATATTGGGAACTCGTTGATTCGATCGGAATGTTTAACTTCGTTTAATATTTTCCGTGTAATTTAGAACGTGTTAAAAGGTTTTAACGGATATCAATAACTCACTTTTTCCCCTGTCGGAAAACTTTCTAGTGTTGGATTATCCCTGAGTTTAAAACTTTCCGAAAATCATGCAAGCGAATATGTGGACCCTCTAGAAGAACGTAACCTTAACTCGATTATGTGACCGTCAAAACCGCCACTGAACCATATGGTTTGTGGTAGTTTAGCGTTGTCACATGTGAGGCGTTGGTTTGACCCTTCTACGGCTGGTTCATAGCGGCTGTGACATGTTCTGGAATTTTTGAACTCCGCTCAAGTGTTGAGCTATTTGGGAAATCTTAGGTGTTTGTTTATTCGATCGGAAAGTTTAACATTGTCTATTTATCTGGAATGTGATACAATATGTGGAATTCATAAAGTTATGCATGAAATGCGAAGTATGTGATATTTCGGATTTAAGATGTCTAAAGTGATTGTGGATTCCAAATGTTGTAGTTTTTCACTTTCTTTTCTGTGACCGTAAGTGTAAAATGTGGTGTATCGCCGGTTTCGGTGTTATATGTCAACGACAACTGGGCTACGCATATTTACTTACGTTGATGATATGTTATGTTATGTGTTGCTGGGATATGTTATATTGAATCGTCGTGTTTTTAATGGCCGGGGGTTTTTATGTGAGATGAGAGTTTTTCATTTTTCATTCATATAAAATTCATTGTATGTAATATTCTTTTATTGGGGCACTTCCGGGTTAAGGATGTTGTCACCATTGTATATTATTTACTTTTCCGCATTAGGATAGACCCAAGGCGGGGAGCACAAGTAACCGGGTTCTAGGGTACAGTGGGAGACCATCTCAAGGAGTTGAGACCGGGTCTCCTAACTCTAGAATTGGTAGGGTTACTTGCCGCTCTCGTAGAGGTCTAGGGATGTGGGTTTGGCTATTCATCGTGACCGTGGAATCCGTGTTTTATACTGGCTTAACTTAAAACACAGAATTCCTAGTATATCCAATGTTTCATATGTGATTCTTCTGCTGCTGATATTATGTGATGTGATCATATTATATGCCTGAGATGAAATCCTATATATTATATATATGAGATATAATTAATATTGTTACTTTCGTTTTCTTCTGTGATGCTTAGGAAGCATAAATAAATGGGACTTTATTAATGAGATTAATGAAAGAAAAAGAAAACCGAAAGATGTTGTAGAAACTTGTTTAAAAACTGGTAGCTCTAGTTCTTGCTTTGTATAGCGGTATTCCTTGAAGAATATCCAGCACCTTATTCGATAAGGAAAGAGCCGAGATTCCTTCACCGGGAGTGACCACTTTAGCGAAACTAGCAGATGCTACAAACACGGTTTGTCTTTTGATTGCTTCTATAGTTTTTGCTTTGCATAGTGGTATTTGTGAAATATCCTGCACCTTATTCGATAAGGAAAGAGCCGAGATCCCTTCACCGAGAGTGACCTCTTTAGCAAAACTAGTAAAAGCCTAAAAAACATTCCATTTAAATTCACTCGATTCTACAACGATATCAAGTTTATTACGCTCATGGTTTTCTTAAAAACCTGCGTAGCCCTCCGTCATTTCAGATAAGTACTACTTAGTATTCGTGTTGCGGTAGTTTGGCATTCGTCAAAGCGTAGTGTACAGTAGCTAACTAGTGCTTATCTGCTGGCATACGATGCGATTGGATTAGGGTATTCGTACGGCGTTGTTTGTCTTTCGTCAAGGGTCGTGAGGGTGGGTTTAATTCAATCATGAAATGTACGGGTTAAACTTGACTAGCGGACTATGGGTTGTTTGGCATTCGCAATGTCATAGAAAGCTAGGGTTAAAAGTATTATTGGGAATTTCAAGTGTTGAAATTTGCAATGAGATTGCATACCTTCTAAGAGATAGTTGGATCCCGATACCCATGAAGGGTTACCTACGACGGCAGCAAGGTTTCGGGAGGCATCGTCCATGCCAAATTAAATTTTTTCCGATTTAGATAACCCTAACTAGAATCGTCTACTAGAAATAATACGGAAACTTAAGCAAACACTTTGCAATATGTAAAGAGAGCGAGGAATACAACCTTTGTAGACCGGTCCTTCACTTCAAATAGCTCCGTGTAGCATTCCCCTCCGCTGCGATCTCAAGCTCCAAACTCTAGAGAGGCTCCGTAGAAGAAACGAATGCGCTTGCTTCGAAGACTTCGAGGCCGAAGATGTTCTACGTCGGGGAGACACTAACTCAAGCTATTCCTTCACTAGGTCATGAACTTTGTGAAGAGAACATCCTATACTACATGGCAAGTAGTAGAGTATGATGAAGTAGGAAGTGGTCTCAGTTTAGAATTGATTTTCTCACACTTTTTCTCATAGCACCATTGAGCTAGCAAGCTTTTCATGGAGCTTGATGAAGAAGAAGAAGAATAACTCCTCACAACAATTCATCCAAATGAAAACTTATCCAAATGAATTATTGCACCATGGTTGAGTTAAGCCCTCATGCTTAACTCATGTAGAGAATTAACCAAGGTATGAGGTTAAGGGTTGGGTCAAGTAATATCTTAGGTTATGACAAAAGAGTGGACTTTGTCAAAGTTTCTCCAAGCTTCTTCAAGCTTGATAACTTTGACCAAGTTTAACTCTTTTGTTAAATCTTAAGATAATAACAAAATCCTAACTTAACCCTAATCATGGTATAAGTCTCATACACCCATCTTGCATGTATCATCAACCATGACACAATGCATGTATACTTGCATATATCACATATAAACAATGTCCACAATAAAGTGAGAAAAAAAATCATAAGTGAGCTAATATAATGTAATATATCAAATATATAATTATACATTAAATTATTAAATCAACTCTTGATTTAATAATCCGGCTATAACCGACTAATATCATGTGTAACAACTTATCGAATCAACACTTGATCCGATAACCCGGCTATATCTCATACAACCGATCAATGTTACAAATCGCGAGAGTAGAATACGGTATCTCATATTGTATCAATCTCGGTCCCGCACATATCACATAGGAGCTCCTACTGCGTTTCTCTTGAGCCAGGAAACCCCTATATAGGACTCTAAAGACTCGTCAATACGCCAGCAGTAGTTGATGATCATATCAAACACCCACAAGCCGCAAGCGGTCTGCTAAAAGTAAAGGCCACCCGGGTATTGAGCGATCAGAATATCAACAAGCAAGCCTGCTCACACTCCTGCGAATCCAATCAGTAACACTACCGTTCAGTTCGGTCTCTTCGTCTGATATGTCGCATATCTCGTCTAGGGGTGGTAAACGTCAGACCCCAGTAACTCGATAAGTCGTGTCGATATGAGGCTCATAACGGGTCGAGAAACTACTGATAACACTTACCAGTATATCTCTGAAGCTGCCTTGGCCAAGGACTTCCTGTTATAGCCAATCAAGCACAGCGCAACATCAACTCCCTATACAGGGAGAGAAGAAACCCCTCCTATCGCTCATTAGCTCCATATGAATCGGGACTGTACCCAAAAGCCACCGTTTTGCACGCTCTCTTGGATGTGGTAACGTGGAAATCAAAGCACGGTGGGAATCACACAAGACTCTATGACGATCTCGGGTCTACAGACTAACCTGTACCAGTGTCACCAGAGAACTGCCATTTGACGTGAGGTATAATACCATCTGGGAGTTCTCGGCGAGTCCGTCCAGTGTACCTAGTCTCCATTGAGCACCCGTATACTGTCTCTGATGTAAAACACCAATGGATATGGGATCATCCATCGCCCATCTGTATGGGTCGAGAAGCTATACGCTAGTCTACTCTGGTATAACGATGGCCTGTCTTGATACACCTACGACTAGGAACATTTGAAGGATGTACTTAGCGACTACACTGTCCCCACTAGTATGGTCTGCATCATAGTCCTGGTAGTCATGTACTCATCCTAAGGGTTTTATCAACATGTAATATAGAGACAATCAGAGTACATGTTAAGATAAAAAGCAACCAGATAGCATACTATCATGTCGAGCAAGAAAGTCCTCCCTATATATATCCAAGCATCCACTAAAATATACATTGTATGTACAGTAATGGCCTCTAGGGCATACATATAACTAACAATCTCCCACTTGCACTAGGGCCATCTGTTGTAGTACCTCATACCCGACAATCAGCAGTGGTTGAAGTATCTCATACTCAACCATCCCATAAAATTCTCTACTGGAAAATAGGCCTTTGTGAGTCGATCCGCGCTGTTGCCCTCTGTGTCTACTCTCCTAACCTTGATCTCCCTGGAGATCAACCATCTCCATGATCAGGTGATAATGCCTAAGAATATGTCTGGATTACTGATGGGACGGGGGTTCCTAGGCATAAGACATAACTCCATTGTCACACAATGGTAGGAACGAAGTTCATCTCATGAACTTATATACATCCAGACTACATCTTTGGTAGTATCCTTGGTAGCCTTGTATATAGCCTTTATTGTCTAGTATGTCAAGGTATCTAGCTTGGAACTCTTCCAACATACCGTCCCTCCATTGAGGGTAAAGACAATGCCTGTGACTGACATTCAGTCGTCTTTATCACCCTGGAAACTTTCCAGTGATTCTCCCCAGAATCGATTGATACCATCTCACTACAGCTAGTGAGAATCCTATCATCCAGTTAGATCTATCTCATAGATCCATAACCCAGGATTTAGGATGTATCACCTTGATCCTATATGGAGAATCCTTGTGATAAGAGGATATTGACCAAGCGTAGCAATGGAAAATACTTCCCTATCAAGAGTATGTCATCCATGTACTATACGGGGATCATCACCATACTCCCTACTACCTTTTTGTATATACAAGGTTCATCTACCATTTTGATGAAGTCAAACTCTTTGACTATCACATCAAAACAAATGTTCTGACTCCGCGATGCCTGCTTTAGCTCATAAAGCAACTTGCACAAGTTTCCGCTGCTCCCACTGTCTACGAAACCCTCTGGCTGTGTACTTATAGACGCTCTCTTCTTAAATCATCATTTAGAATTGCAGTCATGACACCCAACCGCCAGAAATCGTAGTCATGGTATGCAACAATGGCAAGCAGGATTTGGATGGACTTAAGCATAGCTTTGAAAGTCTCAACTTTTCCATGTACATCAAGTAATCTTTTCAAGATATACTTTCTCCTGATGGGGATTTAACCCTTCAGATAAAGCAACCAAAGTCCATACTTTGTTAGTGTATATAGATTCCATCTCAGATCGCTTAGCATCCAGCCATTCTCACAGAGTCCCCACTCCTGATGGCCTGCTGAAAACTAGTTGGGTCATCATCTCATGATGTCATCCACGCTCCCACTGTCATAGAGAAAACCGAAGTATCTCTCGAGTGGATGAGAAAACCTACCAGATTGGCGGAGAGGCTAAGGTTCGTCGGAAGCTATTGTATCCTCTGGGTTTACCAAATCATCAGCTGTAGTTTGTATAGCTGGAACTTCTTCCAGTTCTACCTCATGACCACTAATTTCTTCACAAGAAATTCCCTTTCTCAAAGGTGGCATGCTGAAAAACAAAACACCTTTTGCTCCTCAGTGTTGTAGAAGATATTCCCTTGCGAATGCTTGGGATATCCAACAAACTTCCACAGAACTGACCTTGCCTCGAGCTTGTCCGGATTTTGCTTTCAGATATAGGCCGGACAACCCCAAATCTTAACATTCTTAAGAGATGGGCTCTTCCCATACCATATCTCATATGGAGTGGTAGGCACCTGATTTGATTGGAACCCTATTCAATAGGTATGCAGCTTCTCAAGTGCATAACCCCGAAAAGGAAATAGGCAACTCAATAGTACTTATCATAGAGCACACCATATCACATAGGGTGCGATTGCTCCGCCCAGATATAACAACGTGCTGTGGTGTATACGGAGGAGTAATGATAAGAGAGAATCTCATTCTCCTTTAGAATAATCCAGAAATTCTGTGCTCAAGTATTCTCCTCCCTGATCTAATCATAGGACATAATACTTATACCTGTTTTTTTTTGGTTCTCTACTTCTGACTTATATTCTATGAATTTCTCAAAAGTTTCAGACTTGTGTTTCAACAGGAACACATGTGCGAATCTTGAGAGATCATCAGTGAATGTAATGAAGTATAAAGAACCGGTCTTGGCATGTGTAGACAGGGGACTTTCATACATCAGCATGTATCAATCCTAAGAGTTCACTAACTCTTTCTCTGTTTCCAATAAACGGAGGTATGGTCATCATATCTTTGTGACATGACTGGCAAGTTTCACAAGATGTAAATTCAAACATATTTAAATATGCATGTAAATGTAACATAGCTAGTCGGGTCACATTGAAATAACCTAGTCTACAATGCCTCAAGAAGGATTCGTTCGTTTCTGAACTCTTCCACTTGTGTGTGTTTTGTATGTTAAGAACTGTGGTTTGATTTAGAACGTATATGCTTTTAGATAACATGCCTAAACCGATCAACTCTTGATATAGGAAATGTTCAAAACATTATCCAACAATACAAAATTATATCCTTCTTTACTAAATAAAGAGACTGATATGATGTTGTACTTCAGGTTCGGTATCTAATAGCATTCATTCAGAATCAATGTATTTGGGAATACAGGGTGATAACTGCCAACAAACTTGGCTGCAACACTTGCACCATTTTTAACTCTTAAAACTTATCACCCTTTCTCAGTTCTCTACCTATCTATAGCCCATGTAACAGATTACATTTGCGTGATCCTGATCCGGTATCTCATACCCAGGACGTAAAGGATACTGAGAAACAGTTCTCGGTAATGAACACACCCGAAGAAGATGTATCAACATACACTTTCTTCGTTTGGGTGGCACGAGAATTCTGGTAATCCCCTATTTCCTGCTCGGTCTTATAACAATTATAAGTTGGAGCGGGACCAATGTTCCCCAGCGCAGTATAACAAGAGGGTTTGGTCAATACATCCGTATTATTATCTTGATTAAGGCGTTACATGGTCGCTACCTGGAGAGAGAAAGAAGAAAAACACTCAGTGTATGCTCTTGCAAGATCAGATTGGTTATAAATATATCTAATCAGGATGGCTCCCACTGTTTTAGTTAAATCTTCCTTCAAACCCTAAAAGGAAAGACTAACCGGGATTATTTATACCCTACAAGTTCGCCAATCTTTCAGCCAGGCCAGTGCCGGTACTTTGAGAGAGGTTCCCCGTGCTTTCGCACGGACCTAATTAAAATAAACCTCGTTTTCCTAGGGGCGTAACCCCGTTGACACCTTTCTAGACACCTAATTGATCAGCTAATTGTAATGTGTAAAACTGTCCCCGGAGTAACTCTTACTCGCAGTGTGTATCGGGATCCAACTATCTCATAGAAGGTATGCAATCTCACTGCAAATTTCAACACTTGAAATTCCCGATAATGTTTTGCCCCTAGCGTCCTATGACCATGACGGAGGTCAACAAACCATAGGCTACTAGTCAAGTTCAACCTGTCATTTCCTGATTGAAATAAACCCACCCGCACGACCCTTGACGGAGGTCAGCAAGGCCGCACGACTACCCTAATCCAATCGCATTATATGCAGCAGATAAGCACTAGTCAGCTACCGCACACTACGTCTTGACGGAGGTCAACAAACGTAGTACGAATATTAAGTAGTACTTATCTGAAATGACGGAGGGCTACGATAGGTTTTTAAGAAAACCTTTTGCGTAATGAACTTGATATCGTTGTAGAATCAAATGATTTTAAATGGAGTGTTTATGAGGCTTTTACTAGTTTTGCTAAAGAGGTCACTCCCGGTGAAGGGATCGTCGGCTCTTTCCTTATCAAATACGGTGTAGGATATTTCACAAAATACTACTATGCAAAGAAAAAACTATAAAAGCAATCAAAAGAAAAACCGAGTTTGTAGCATCTGCTAGTATCGCTAAAGAGGTCACTCCCGATGAAGGGATCTCGGCTCTTTCCTTATCGAATAAGGTGCTGGATATTCTACAAGGAATACTGCTTTGCAAAGCAACAACTGGAGCTACCTGTTTTTGAAAATTCGATTCCACAACATCTTTAAGTTTCTTTTATTTCATTAATCTCATTAATGAAGTCCCATCATTTTAAGTTACCTAAACATCACAGATAAATACAACGTACGCTTATGTCATCCGCATTCGCCTCGATGTCCCCTCGTGCACCGTTAAGTTAGGTAACTAACGGCAGAGCGGGACAGTGCTAGCGCGGGTGTAAAACATAAGCAACGTCTATATAATATATCACATATAATATTTCCTGTATCCATCTCAGCATATCAAATGATCATATCACAGATATCGCAGCACAAGAACAACATATGAAATATTGGATTTACTAGGATTTCCGTGTTTTATTTTAAGCCTGTATAAAACACGGATTCCACGGTCGTGATGAATAGCAAATCCCACACCCCTAGACCCCTACGAGAGCGGCAAGCAACCCTACCAATTCTAGAGTTAGGAGACCCGGTCTCGACTCCTCGAGATGGTCTCCCACTGGACTCCAGAACCCGGTTACTTGTGCTCCCCGCCTTGGGTCTATCCTAATGCGGAAAAGTAAATAATATACAATGGTGACATCTTCATCAACGCGGAAGTGCCCCAATAAAAGAATATTACATACAATGATTTTTACATGAATGAAAAAGAAAAACTCTCATCTCACATAAAACCCACAAGCTATTCAATCACGAAGATCCAATATAACATATCACAGCAACACATAACATCACATGTCATCAACGTAAGTAAATATATGTATCCCAATTATCATTGACATATAGCACGGAAACCGGTGATACACCACATATTACACTTACGGTCGCAGAAAAGAAAGTGAAAAACTACAACAATTGGAATCCGTAACCACCTTAGACATCACATGCCTAACCAAATGAATTCCTTAGACATCGCATGCCTAACAATTATAAATCCTACATTTTAATCTCGATCTCGAAAACACTTTTCAATATCATGTCGGGCAATTCAACAAGATTCCCGACATCCTTATCAAATGCTCGTTGGAAACTTTGGTAGACGGCCGCACCCCCGGTGCCGTCGACGAAGTGTACTAAGGCGGAACACCGCTGCCGCGAGCACCCGAACGGATGCTTTTGGCGACGGGGTTCTCCTACATTCACTTTGTCGGGGCTATGGGGCGTGTCTATACGTTAAGTTTAACCGGCGAGTATCCGCGTATGCTATGTGATTGCGATGGACTTTTAATCTCATCAAAATCACGTAGCAACCGATCAAATGAGACTAAACTGCTAGATTTATAACATTCAAATTAGTTATCTCATAACTACTTGTGGATTCCAAATATTGTATCCCATCACATAATATCCGAACGACGATAAACTCTTCGATCGATTCATCAAAATCCCATAATTTCCCGACAGCTCAACACTTGAGCACAGTTTTAGTAATACCCAGAAGATGCCACAGTACCTATGAACCAGCCGTAGAAGGGTCAAACCAACGCCACACATGTGAAACGCTAAACTATCACAAACCCTAGGGTTCAAGTGATGGTTTTGACGGCCACATAATCGAGTTAAGGTTTCGTTCTTCTAAAGGGTCCACGGAATCACTTGCATGTTTTTCCGAATAGGTTAAATTTGGAAAAATGTGTTTTGACATTCGATCGAACCTTTTAACATTGTCTAGAAAATATGTGAAACACTTGAAACAATGTTAAAACTACGAATACGAAACACTACGAATTGCTTATAGTGTAAAATTATATCACATGCAAAATTAGCAAAAATAAACAACACCTGAAACATCAAAATCAAGCCACTGGAACACAGGCAAAATTTCGGGCGGGGGGGGGGGGTGCTCGGATTGGGCCGATATGGCACTAATGATGGCCGGCCACTTTTTCACGGAACTCCCTGAAATTTTTACAGTGTTCATGATATATTATATACATCACTATGTACTTGTTTAAAAAAAATTTACAACTTTTAAAATCGACAAAAACATCAATTTCCTGTTTCAAGTTATGGAGTTGTTTCCGTTTCGTGATCTTAAAAAAATCCGTATTTATTTCTAGCATGGATTTGATACCACTGAAGGCTTACCTACGACGGCAGCAAGGATTCGGGAGGTATCGTCCATACCAAATTAAAATTTTGCCGATTTAGATAACCCTAACTAGAATCGTCTACTAGAAATAATACGGAAACTTAAGCAAACACTTTGCAATATGTAAAGAGAGCGAGGAAAACAACCTTTGTAGACCGGTCCTTCACTTCAAATAGCTCCGTGTAGTAGTCCCTTCCGCTGCGATCTCAAGCTCTGGACTGTAGAGATGCTCCGTAGAAGAAACGAACGTGCTTGCTTCGAAGATTTCGAGGCCGAAGATAATCTACATCGGGGAGACACTAACTCAAGCTATTCCTTCACTAGGTCATGAACTTTGTGAAGAGAACACCCTATACTACTTGGCAAGTAGTAGAGGATGATGAAGTAGGAAGTGGGATCACTTTAGAATTGATTTTCTCACAGTTTTTCTCATAGCACCATTAGAGCTAGCAAGCTTTTCATAGAGCTTGATGAAGAAGAAGAAGAACTCCTCACAATAATTCATCCAAATGAAAACTTATCCAAATGAATTATTGCACCATGGTTGAGTTAATCCCTCATGCTTAACTCATGTAGAGAATTAACCAAGGTATGAGGTTAAGGGTTGGGTCAAGTAATATCATAGGTTATGACAAAAGAGTGGACATTGTCATAGTTTCTCCACGCTTCTTCAAGCTTGATAACTTTGAACAAGTTTAACTCTATTGTTAAATCTTAAGATAATAAACAAAACCCTAACTTAACCCTAATCATGGTGTCACGCCCCGCTTCCCAGAGTGCGCTAGATTGGGCACGTGACATAGCCAACCATGCTACCTGTGGGTTGGAAGCATCCATCCACAGTCACATTACGGCTGTAGAGATATCAAGAACAACATAAAATTTTCTAAAAACATGTTCATAAACCAGAATAACAGGAGTCAATAATAAATAAATGCGGAAGCAAATGATCCAATACAAATAACTGAAAAGGTATGTCCTATAATGCGGGCTCACATCAGGAAATGAATGCAGGAAATAAAAACTAACTAATACTAACACCTCACAGCTCAGCCTGTTGGCTGAAGTACTCCTGCTCGGAATGCGACAGTGGTACAGAATCTAGGCCATGCAAAACCCAGACGTCAGCGCGTCATGTCATCAAGTATATAATATGAACAGTGTAACAAGTAAAGCAAAATAAACATGATTAAAATGAGAGTAGCAAATAATGTGAATCAAGCAGTGCAGGGTAGTATGCAGAGGGTAGCTAAACTGTTCTATCAGGTTTTCTATTCTAAAGTCTTTGAAATCAATTTGAGTAATCCTCCATGTAACTCAAAGGATATATCCCGTTACCCCCCGGGACCACGGATCAGGAATATGTGAACCAATAGTGGTTCTGTCCCGTTACCCCCCGGGACCACGGATCAGGAAAATGTAAGAGTCACGAATGGCTCTGTCCCGTTACGCCCCGGGACCACGGATCAAGTAATACCCTTTTAAGTTACACTTTAGTTTATACTTTTGATTTGCCCATACTCCCAAGTTATATTTGTCAAGTCAGGTATTCAGTAATCAAGAACTAATGCCAACACAGGATCAGGTAATAGCAGGTCTTGTCTGGATAGACAACAGGAATGGTCCATGAGGACTACATGTCGGGTTTGTTGGTATTAGGCACGAGATCAGGTAACAGGTCAGGTCATGGTACATCAGGTCAAGTCAACAGTAAACGGTACCATGTCAGGTGTATCAATATACCATATGTAACAAAGTCAAGTCAAGATGTAACGATATCGTGGGTGTGCTCACAACAGACATATAATCGAACAGGGGATTAACAGCAGGAAATAAGCAATAAATTAAACAACAATAAGCAGTCCATTCAAACACAATAGTGCATTAATATAGTGCAGCCGTTTTATTATATTAACAGGTTTTGAGCACCCTTCCCGGTGCAACAGATTAAATGATGTTGCAATACAATTATATCAATCCTTTGAATACGAATATCCGAATGTAATAGAACTACATGGGAAAGTGCTACAATCTATTAAACGGTAAAATGTGATTAACAGGTAAACTTGGTTCTTAGGTTAAAAGTGGCAAATTGTAATTTCTATGTTAACTGTAAAATGATATATGTCATATTGCAACCAAATGAGAAAATAACTATACCGAGTTAAGTTTTGCAGGTTTAATGAGTCAAACATATATAATTGTATAGTATAGCATGTAGCAAGTGATACTTGCTTCGACGGGTCGCGAACCGGGAAAACGGAACGTAACGTCGGTGGGGAAACACGCGACGGACGCACGGTTCACGGATTGAACCCAAACGACGAACCAAGGGACCTCACGGGTCAGAGCACTCTACTGGATCGTCAGGACACGCCACCGGCACGGCCGAATTTCGGTGAACAGCGACAAAACATCCGGAAAAGTTAATGCACGGCCAAAGGATAAACCGAAGGGAGAATGGAAAGAGGAAGGGGAGAGAAGGCTTACTGGTGTTGCAGAGGGAGTGCCAGCGATGGGGTCGACGGCGGTGGGGCGCCGGCGAGGAGGTTGCAGGCGACGGCTAGGGCTGCGGGTATGGAAACGGGGAAGAAAGTGGAGATGGAGAGGGGCTGGTCGGGTCTGGAGTGCGCAAGTGGTGAGGAGGCGCTGAAGGTGGCGCGGGGTGACGACGAAGAAGGTCGCCGGCGATGTCTCCGGCCGTACAAAGAAGGCACGGGGTTGGCCGGGGTCTCTGCTGCGGCGCCGAGCACACGGGTAGAAAGAGGGGATGTCGAGGTTGGAACGAGGAGGCGGAGGCGAGGGCGACGGTGGCGTCGGCGCCGGCGTCGGAGCTGCGGCGGCGACGGTGAAGGCGGCTAGGGTTTGTCTCGCGATGGGTACGTGCGTGAGGAAAGAAAGGATGAAGGGGAAAATATATATATATAAGGAAGAGAGAGAGAGGGTTAGAGAGAGAGAGATAGAGAAATTAGAGAGAAAGAGAGTTACGTTAGAGAGAGAGAGAAAGGGAAATAATGGAGGGGCCCACGGTGTTAAAAACCCTCGTGATTGGCCAGAGGAGATTTAAGAGGTTAAAAATTTATTTAAAAAGATTTCCAAACTTTATTTTAACAGTAGGATTAGATTATAAATATAGTTTTCGAATATTTTATTAATTTGGGATTTTGGCGCTAAATGAAACATTTCCAAATCGCGCCCGGGTTGGGTCCAAAAATTCGAAATTCAAATAATAGGATTTTAAGCGGGTTCCAAATTTTAAAATGAAATGTTTTATGATTAAAAAGCATACCCCCAAGTCGGCCACCTGTATACGCGCGTAGTCATCCAAACTCGCCCGTTTCACCGAACGGGACGAGAACTCGACGCACGGACGCTACCACGCGGCTAGGAGTGACGAGTAGGCCAAGATAGATATTTTTAATTTTATTTTAGGTGCTAAAATTTGTTATATGCAGAAATGACTTAGCCAGATAAAATTTTACAGTAAGACCCAAACAAGCAAGATAAATGAAATGAGTAATATCTAATGCTCAACCAATAACAGAAAATAGTAGTATTGGGCTCGGGTGTTACATTATACCCAACTACAAAAGAATTTCATCCTCGAAATTCCAAGAATACAAGATAGAAAAACTACAGGAAAAGGTGAGGAAACTTCTGTCGGATCTCGTCTTCTCGCTCCCAAGTGGACTCTCCATGCGATCGATTACCCCAAGAAACTAGCACAAGGAGGATATCCTTGTTCTTAAGGACCTTTTCCCTTCGATCCATGATTTCAACCGGTCGCTCCTCAAAAGTCAGCCGTATTGTTAACTCCGAATGATCCAAGACGTGTGTTTCATCTCGAACATACCTTCGTAGTTGAGATACGTGAAACACATCGTGCACACCCGCCAAGGACTGCGGTAACGCCAAACGGTACGCTACCTCTCCAACGCGCTCCAATATCTCGACAGGTCCAACGAATCGAGGACTAAGCTTTCCTCGACTCCCAAAATGAATCACCCCTCTAGTCGGCGATATCTTCAAGAATACCAAATCACCCACGGCGAACTCTAGAGGTCTTCTTGACGTGCCAGCCCAACTCTTCTGTCTGTCCTGAGCTGCCTTCATAAACTTTCTGATTGTGTTAACCTTCTCAACCGTCTGCACCACCAAATTTGGTCCCAATAATCTTCGTTCACCAACACCATCCCAACAAACAGGTGAACGGCACTTACGACCATACAAAGCTTCAAACGAGGCCATCTGGATAGTTGCTTGGAAACTATTGTTGTAAGAAAACTCCACTAAGTGTAGATGATCCTCCCATGAACCCTTGAAGTCCAACATGCATGCTCTCAACATATCTTCAAGAGTTTGGATCGTTCTCTCCGACTGACCATCAGTTTGAAGATGATAAGCTGTGCTAAACTTCAATCGAGTCCCCAAACTTTCCTGTAAACTCCTCCAGAAGTGTGATAAGAACCGAGTGTCCCGATCGGACACGATGCTCACCGGTACTCCATGCAATCTTACAATCTCCTGCATGTACCGCTCTGCCAAAGTCTCTGTTGATTAACCAACCCGAAAAGGAATAAAGTGAGCTGCCTTGGTCAATCGGTCAACAATTACCCATACTGCATTGTTGCCCTTTGGACTCCGCGGTAAAGCCGTCATGAAATCCATGGTTATATGTTCCCACTTCCACTGAGGAATCGGAAGTGGTTGCAATAAACCAGCAACCTTTTGATGTTCAGCCTTAACTTGCTGACACACCAAGCACTTTGCCACAAAGCGAGCAATCTCCCGCTTCATGCCTTCCCACCAGAAATGCTGTCGAATATCTCGGTACATCTTGGTGCCTCCTGGATGTACAAAATAAGCTGAACTGTGTGCCTCCTTCATAAGCTCTTCCCGAACATCTCCCTTTGGTACACACAAACGGCTATCATACCTTAACGAACCATCTTCGTGAACCAGTAAATCTGTTCGTAGTCCGGCTTCAACCTGCTCTCGAAACTTTTGCAGTCTAGGATCCTGCGATTGTGCCGCTTTAATCTTCTCAACCATGGACGACTGTACTTGCAACTACATCAACTGTCCTGTAGAATGTGGTAGCATAACCTCCAAGTCAAATCTTCGAAAATCTGCAATGATCTCCCTCTGTGTAGTTAGCACCTGAATTGGTGGTAACCGACTAACCGCATCCGACACGACGTTAACCTTTCCCGGATGGTATTTAAGATCAAGGTCGTAGTCGGCCATCAGCTCCAACCATCTATGCTGGCTTATATTCAACTCCTTCTGAGTGAACACATACTTCAAACTCTTGTGATCTGTAAAAACTTCGACTCTCTCGCCCAAAAGGTAGTGTCTCCAAATCTTCAAAGCGAAGATCACAGCCGCAAGCTCCAAGTCGTGAGTGGGATAATTCTTCTCATGGGTCTTTAATTATCTCGATGCGTACGCTACAACTTTCCCATGCTGCATCAAAACACATCCCAATCCTTTTCCAGATGCGTCGCTGTGAATCACCAATCCTCCGGAATTGTCTGGCACGGTCAGAATAGGGGCGGTTATCAAATTTTGCTTCAACGTCTCGAAAGCTAACGCACACTTATCCGTCCATACAAAAGGTACCTCCTTACGCGTAAGCTTGGTCAACGGTTCTGCCAGACGAGCGAAGTTCTCCACAAATCTCCTGTAGTACCCGGCTAATCCCAGGAAACCTCTTATCTCAGCTACATTCTTTGAAATCGGCCAATCTCGAACTGCTGCAATCTTTTCGGGATCGACGGCGATTCCATCGCCCGACACAACATGCCCCAGAAACTTCACTTCTTCCAGCCAAAATTCGCACTTACTCATCTTCGCATACAATTTCTCCTGTCTCAATGTCTGCAGTACGATCTTCAAATGCTCAGCATGCTCCTCAAAACTCTTCGAGTAAACCAGAATATCGTCAATGAATACCACAATAAACTGGTCCAAGAACGGTGAAAAGATTTGGTTCATCAAATCCATGAATATTGCCGGCGCATTCGTTACTCCGAAGGGCATTACTAAGTACTCATAATGTCCATACCGAGTTCGAAATGCCGTCTTGCAAATATCTTCTGCTTTCACTCGGACCTGATGATATCCGGATCGCAAATCCAGCTTCGAGAATACCCTCGCGCCACTAAGCTGCTCAAAAAGTTCTCCAATGCGAGGGATCAGGTACTTGTTCTTGATAGTCACCCGGTTTAATTCTCGATAGTCGATGCACATCCTTCTCGTGCCATCCTTCTTCTTTACTAGAAGGACTGGAGCTCCCCAAGGCGAGTTGCTGCTTCGAATCCAACCCTTCTCAAGCAATTCAGCAACTTGTTTCTTGACTTCTTCTAACTCTACTGGTGCCATTGGATAATACGCTTTAGATACCGGCGCTGCACCAGGAATAAGGTCAATCGCAAACTCCACGTCTCGCTTCGGCGGTAAACCCGATATATCTTCAAACACGTCTATAGAATCACGAACAACAGCCGGCTCTTTACTTTCATCACTTCTATTGATGCAAGAATATTGTTTGTCGGCCTAGCCCTAAACTCGACCGGCCCGACCGAATTGCTTCCTTAAAGCAACTGCTGTCTGCTGCAAACTCCCTTTCATCCCAGATAAACTCTGCTGTTCCCGAGCTACCATAAGAACCTGTGAGAAAGTGGTCAAACCCAGGGAGACAATCTGCCTCTGGATGTCCACATCCAAGCTGCGCATGAACCTCTGTGCCCTGTCTGCATCGTTGGCAACTAAAGGTCCAGCGAATCTGCTGAGTCTCGTCCATTCTGCTGCATGTACATCCACGGGTGCTCCATTCTGCCTCAGCCCAATAAACTTCTCTTCCATTTCCTCCCGTGCAGTTCGTGGGAAGAACTTCTCCAGGAAACTCTTAGAAAAGTCCGCACATTTGATCGGTTTGGGCAAGCGGGTCTCCTCAACAAGCCACCATTCTCGGGCGAAGTCCACTAGCTGAATCCGTACTACAATAACTTTTTGTCATCTGGAATCTGTGCCGCAAAAAGCAAGTTCCCTGTGTCAACTAGCCACTGCTCCACTGGCAACGGCTCCTTTAAACCAGTAAATGTATACGGACCCAAACGTCTGAAATCTGCTACTGTCCCTACTCGGTCAACTGGCTTAGCTCCAACATTGTTCACAGACTGCTGAACGATCTGCAAACCTTCCCGAAACGAGTCTGCTTGCTGCTGGATCAGCTTAGTCTGTTTCTTTGCTTCTCCAGCATTCCTCTTATCACTCCAAGTATGGCGACTTCGTCCACACGCCTCTGGTATGTCTTCAATTTCTTACCGGCCATACTCCTGAACTCAAATTACCCAACATTAGAATGATGATAGATTTTGAATATAGATCAAGGCTAGAACTCCAAGATACTTAAATAGAGTGCTGCATTGTAACTATGCCGCAGTATCATAGCCACAATTACTTAACTCCACCCAAGTCGCCTAAGTCCTAGAGATAACAAGAAATCATGTTTTCGAGTCGACATGCAAAGTAAGTTTGCACGTCGTAAAAGATATAATCAGGAAGAATGTGATTCAAGAATGGTAAACGGCAAAGTGGCAGGACATGTTTCCTAAACACGGGCATTCTGATTCGTGTATTGGGTACAATACCCAACTACAAAAGAATCAACACAACTAACCTATGTCTCTGATACCAAAAAGAACCATGTCACGCCCCGCTTCCCAGAGTGCGCTAGATTGGGCACGTGACATAGCCAACCATGCTACCTGTGGGTTGGAAGCATCCATCCACAGTCACATTACGGCTGTAGAGATATCAAGAACAACATAAAATTATCTAAAAACATGTTCATAAACCAGAATAACAAGAGTCAATAATAAATAAATGCGGAAGCAAATGATCCAATACAAATAACTGAAAAGGTATGTCCCATAATGCAGGCTCACATCAGGAAATGAATGCAGGAAATAAAAACTAACTAATACTAACACCTCACAGCTCAGCCTGTTGGCTGAAGTACTCCTGCTCGGACTGCGACAGTGGTACAGAATCTCGGCCATGCAAAACCCAGACGTCAGCGCGTCATGTCATCAAGTATATAATATGAACAGTGTAACAAGCAATGCAAGATAAACATGAATAAAATGAGAGTAGCAAATAATGTGAATCAAGTAGTGCAGGGTAGTATGCAGTGGGTAGCTAAACTGTTCTATCAGGTTTTCTATTCTAAAGTCTTTGAAATCAATTTGAGTAATCCTCCATGTAACTCAAAGGATATATCCCGTTACCCCCCGGGACCACGGATCAGGAATATGTGAACCAATAGTGGTTCTGTTCCGTTACCCCCCGGGACCACGGATCAGGAAAATGTAAGAGTCACGAATGGCTCTGTCCCGTTACCCCCCGGGACCACGGATCAAGTAATACCCTTTTAAGTTACACTTTAGTTTACACTTTTGATTTTCCCATACCCCCAAGTTATATGTGTCAGGTGAGGTATTCAGTAATCAAGAACTAATGCCAACACAGGATAAGGTAAAAGCAGGTCTTGTCTGGATAAACAACAGGAATGGTCCATGAGGACTACATGTCGGGTTTGTTGGCATTAGGTACGAGATCAGGTAACAGGTCAAGTCATGGTACATCAGGTCAAGTCAACAGTAAACGGTACCATGTCAGGTGTATCAATATACCATATGTAACAAAGTCAAGTCAAGATGTAACGAAATCGTGGGTGTGCTCACAACAGACATATAATCGAACAGGGGATTAACAGCAGGAAATAAGCAATAAATTAAACAACAATAAGCAGTTCATTCAAACACAATAGTGCATTAATATAGTGCAGCCGTTTTATTATATTAACAGGTTTTGAGCACCCTTCGCAGTACAACAGATTAAATGATGATGCAATACAGTTATATCAAGACTTTGAATACGAATATCCGAATGTAATAGAACTACATGGGAAAGTGCTACAATCTATTAAACGGTAAAATGTGATTAACAGGTAAACTTGGTTCTTAGGTTAAAAGTGGCAGATTGTAATTTCTATGTTAACTGTAAAATGATATATGTCATATTGCAACCAAATGAGAAAATAACTATACCGAGTTAAGTTTTGCAGGTTTAATGAGTCAAACATATATAATTGTATAGTATAGCATGTAGGAAGTGATACTTGCCTCGACGGGTCGCGAACCGGGAAAAACGGAACGTAACGTCGGCGGGAAAACATGCGACGGACGTACGGTTCACGGATTGAACCCAAACGACGAACCAAGGGACCTCACGGGTCAGAGCACTCTGCTGGATCGTCAGGACACGCCACCGGCACGGCCGGATTCCGGCGAACAACGACAAAACATCCGGAAAAGTTAATGCACGGCCAAGGGATAAACCGAAGGGATAATGGAAGGAGGAAGGGGAGAGAAGGCTTACTGGTGTTGCAGAGGGCGTGCCAGCGATGGGGTCGACGGCGGTGGGGCGCCGGCGAGGAGGTTGCAGGCGACGGCTAGGGCTGCGGGTATGGAGACGGGGAAGAAAGTGGAGATGGAGAGGGGTTGGTCGGGTCTGGAGTGCGCAAGTGGTGAGGAGGCGCTGAAGGTGGCGCGGGTGACGACGACGAAGGTCGCCGGCGATGTCTCCGGCCGTACAGAGAAGGCACGGGGTTGGCCGGGGTCTCTGCTGCGGCGCCGAGCACACGGGGAGAAGGAGGGGATGTCGAGGTTGGAATGAGGAGGCGGAGGCGAGGGCGACGGTGGCGCCGGCGTCGGAGCTGCGGCGGCGACAATGAAGGCGACTAGGGTTTGTCTCGCGATGGGTACGTGCGTGAGGAAAGAAAGGATGAAGGGGAAAAATATATATATAAGGATGAGAGAGAGAGGGTTAGAGAGAGAGAGATAGAGAAATTAGAGAGAGAGAGTTACGTTTGAGAGAGAGAGAGAAAGGGAAATAATGGAGGGGCCCACGGGGTTAAAAACCCTCGTGATTGGCCAGAGGAGATTTATGAGGTTAAAAATTTATTTAAAAAGATTTCCAAACTTTATTTTAACAGTAGGATTAGATTATAAATATAGTTTTCGAATATTTTATTAATTTGGGATTTTGGCGCTAAATGAAACATTTCAAAATCGCGCCTGGGTTGGGTCCAAAAATTCGAAATTCAAATAATAGGATTTTAAGCGGGTTCCAAATTTTAAAATGAAATGTTTTATGATTAAAAAGCATACCCCCCAAGTCGGCCACCTATACACGCGCGTAGTCATCCAAACTCGCCCGTTTCACCGAACGGGACGAGAACTCGACGCACGGACGCTACCACGCGGCTAGGGGTGACGAGTAAGCCAAGATAGATATTTTTAATTTTATTTTAGGTGCTAAAATTTGTTATATGCAGAAATGACTTAGCCAGATAAAATTTTACTGTAAGACCCAAACAAGCAAGATAAATGAAATGAGTAATATCTAATGCTCAACCAATAACAAAAAAGAGTAGTAGTGGGCTCGGGTGTTACACATGGTATAAGTCTCATACACCCATCTTGCATGTATCATCAACCATGACACAATGCATGTATACTTGCATATATCATATATAAACAATGTGCAAAATAAAGTGAGAAAACAAATCATAAGTGAGATAATACTAGTTAATGTAATTTAATATATCAAATATACAATTATACATTAAATTATTAAATCAACTCTTGATATAATAATCCGGTTATAACCGACTAATATCATGTGTAACAACTTATCGAATCAACACTTGATCCGGTAACCCGGCTATATCGCATACGACCGATCAATGTTACAAATCGCGAGAATAGAATACGGTATCTCATATCGTATCAATCTTGGTCCCGCACATATCGCATATGTGCTCCTACTCCGATTCTCTTGAGCCAGGAAACCCCTGTGTAGGACTGTAAAGACTCGTCAATACGCCGGAAGTAGGTGATGATCATATCAAACACCCACAAGACGCAAGCGGTCTGCTAAACGTAACGGCCACCCGGGTATTGAGCGATCAGAAAATCAACAAGCATGCCTACTCACACTCCTGCGAATCCAATCAGTAACACTACCGTTCAGTCCGATCTCTTCTTCTGATAAGTCGCATATCTCGTCTCGGGGTGGTAAACGTCAGACCCCAGTAACTCGATAAGTCGTGTCGATATGAGGCTCATAACGGGTCGAAAAACTACTGATAACACTTACCAGTATATCTCTGAAGCTGCCTTTGGCCAAGGACTTCCTGTTATAGCCAATCGAGCACAGCACAACATCAACTCCCTATACCGGGAGAGAAGAAACCCCTCTTATCGCTCATTGCCTCCATGTGACTCGGGACTGTACCCAAAAGCCACCGTTTTGCATGCCCTCTTGGACGTGGTAACGTGGAAATCAAAGCACAGGGGGAATTACACAAGACTCTATGACGATCTCGGGTCTACAGACTAACCTGTACCAGTGTCACCAGAGAACTGCCATCTGACGTGAGGTATAATATCATCTGGGAGTTCTCGGCGAGTCCGTCCAGTGTACCCATTCTCCATTGAGCATCCGTATACTATCTCTGATGTCAAATACCAATGGATATGGGATCATCTATCGCCCATCATTATGGGTCGAGAAGCTATACGCTAGTCTACTCTGGTATATCGATGCCCTGTCTCGATACATCTACGACTAGGAACATTTGAAGGATGTACTTAGCGACTACACTGTCCCCACAAGTATGATCTGTATCATAGTCCTGGTAGTCAAGTACTCATCCTAAGGGCTTTATCAACATGTAACATAGAGACAATCAGAGTACATGTTAAGATAATGAGCAACCAGATAGCATACTATCATGTCGAGCAAGAAAGTCCTCCCTATATATGTCCAAGCATCCACTACAATATACATCGTATATACAGTAATGGCCTCTAGGGCATACATATAACTAACAACCCACTGCGAGTAAGAGTTACTCCTGGAAGAATTTTACACATTAAAATTAGCCAATCAAGTAGGTGTCTAGAAATGTGTTAAAAGGGGTTACGCCTCTGGAAAAACAAGGTTTATTTTAATTAGGTCCGTGCGAAAGCACGGGAAACCTCCCTCAAAGTACCAACACTGGCCTGGCCAAAAGAATGGCGAACTTGTACGGTGTAATTAATCCCGTCTAGTCTTACCTTTTAGGGTTTGAAGGAAGATTTGACTAAAACAGCGGGAGCCATCCTGATTAGATAAATTGATAACCAAATCTAATCTTGTAAAAGCACACGCAGAGTGTTTTCTTCTCTCTCTCTCCAGGTTGCAAACATGTCACGCCTTAATCAAGATAATAATTTGGATGCATTGACCGAACCTTCTTGTTATACTGTGCTAGGGAACGTTGGTTCCATTCTTTCTAATAATTGTTATAAGACTGAACAGGAAATAGGGGAATATCTGGATTCCCATGCTACCAAATTCGAAGAAAGTACATGTTGATGCATATTCTTCGGGTGTCCTTATTACCGAGAACTGTTTTTTCAGTATCCTCTACGTCCTGGGTATGTAATACCAGATCAGGATACGACATATGTAATATGTTACATAGGCTACAGAAAGGTAGAGAACTGAGAAAGGGTGATATGTCTCTAAGTGTTAGAGAATGGTGCAATTGTTGCAGCCAAATCAGTTGGCAGATATCACCTTGTATTAAATACATTGATTCTGAACGAATGTTATTACATACCGAACCTGATATACAACATTACATCATGTTTTTTACTGAGTTAAAGAAGGATATAATTTTGTATTGAAGGATAATGCTGTGAACATTTTCCTGAATCAAGATTTGATTCTATCAGGCACGTTATTATAACGTTTTAAAAATAAATAATTTAATAAATAAATAAATCCTTTAGGCGAATTTTCTGATTTTCGGTAAAATAAACCGTATTTTTCGTAAAACTTAACCATAATTATTGTTCATCATAAATTTAAAAAGACCTATTTTAATTATATAATTGCTAGTATTTGGTATTTATTTAGTCACTTATAAATTTTTAGTTTAATTAAATATTTTTCCTAAATTAATTATTTTAAATATTAACATAAGCTTTATTTATACATTAAATTAGTGTAAATTACAAATTTGAGTGGGTTAATTTAGCAAAAGTTAACCATTACATATTGGAATCAAGTGTGTATTATGCAAAATTCATTTCCAAAATTTTCCATGGTTCTAGACTTTTCTAGGATTAAGTTAGTAAAGAAAATAAACAAAATTAATTAAAATGTTGAAAAGACTTAAATGAGATGTTAACTTAAGGAACTTTCTACACCATTCCATATTCTATTCTCTCTCTCTTTTTCTCTCAAGTTGTGGCCGGCCTCTCCCCCATGGCAGCCCTCCCATTTCTCCACTTGATTTTTCTTCAAAAATCCTCTAAATTTCATCAAAAATTCAAATAAAAAACCCACAAATTCCTAATTTAAATCCTACCCATTATTCTTTGTTCACCTAGCATGGATCTTGGAGTAGGAAACCATTCTTTTGGGGGCATATTTTCATGTTGGATCTCATATCTGAGGTATAATCCTAAGCCTTTGGTTTGAATGTTAGTATATTGCTTAATTTAGCTTAATTAAGTGTTTAATTAGTTTTTAAATTGGTTCTATTGCTAAATAAAAAAATTCAAGAGAGGGTTTTATAATGAAGTTAGGGTTTTTATTAATTGAGTGGGGTTATAATAAGTAGTTTAACATTTTTAGAAATGGAAAATCTAGTACGGTTGATATATTGTAAATTGTTCATTCAAAATTGTTTAAATTAAACAATTTTGGTAACTAGGTTTGTATAAAATATATATATTGGTAAGACAAAATTCTAATTTGGATTTTTATTATTTGATTATGGTGTTAATGGGGAGATTAACATGTTAATTGAGTATGAAACATAATCTAGTTACAATTTGCTAGCTTTCACTTTAAAATTTTCACAAAATTGCTATTTTTATTAAACTAGGTTTTAGAAATTATTTTAAAATGTGGGATTAAAAATATAGTTAGGGCTTTAGCACATTATTAAGGTTTCATTGAGTAGTTTAACAATTTAAATTATGCAAAATCAAGTTTAGTTGTGGAATTGGGAAGTTTTGCTTACAAGGTGTTGAAATCAGATAAATTTCAAACTAGAATTTTCAATTTAAGACAAATTAGTGTGATAAAAATATAGTAATGGTTTATAAAATCTAGTTATGTTATTTAATGAATATTATGACCATTAGTTTCATTTAAACATCAAGTTTTGAAGTAAAACGGTAAATTGACATTTTCAAGGTTTTGCGAAATAGGACGATTTGATCGATTTTAAGGTTTCGATGATTTAAACCATGTTTTATATTATAAATAATGAGTTTTGAAAGTACGAGTTGTTTGTTGGTGTTTTATCTCGATCAATCGGCGTTTGTACACCGATATCGAGCGATATTTGGTTCTTTTGCATGAGCGGGTCATAGGTTTTAACCTATGCGCGTTTCGTGCGTCGTTTTGGTTTTGTCCGTGATTCAGTTTACGATATTATATAACTTTGCGTATAGGTACCCCTCACATAGACTTCGGACGAGGAAGAAGAAGAGGGCGACATCGTCTTCGGCAGACAAGGACCAGGTGAGTAGATGTATATCTACGGGGGAAGTCAGGTGGATGGCGTTTAGTACCCCCGCAAACGTAGAATTGGAATATTACTTACTGTCATTAGGAAGTCGGACGTGACCTTAGATTCTTGGCGAGTAGGGTCCTATTAAAGACTTTAGGTTGGACTAGACTGATTTAGAAAGACTTTACCAGAGGATGAATGTCTTGGAGGGAATTCGTAGGTTTCAGGTAGACACGCACACACAGAAACTTGACTTGGTGTATGTGTGTGTGTGTGTGTGTGTGTGTGTGTATAGGAATGTGTATAGGTATATATATATACACACACAACATGTATATGTGATATAAGGATATTATATGATACAAGGGGATAAGACGATATAACTGGTCTTGATGCCATGATCTCTTGGCTATACAGTCGTATTATGATGTTAGCGGATCGTTGGAAAATGAGAAAATGGATAAGTATACATAAACGATAATAGGTGATGATGACATTGAGATATACGAGACTCTAGAATAGAACCCGGACTGTAATATGTTACTGAATCACGCTATGATATATGTGTGACTTGGTTACGATATGATATATGTGTGACTTGATTACGATATGATATGTGTGACTTGATTACGATATGTTATATGTGACTTAATCACGATATGATATATGTGACATGATATTTCTGAAGACCAATTGACGATGTATTTTTACGCAGAAAATGATATATGATTGATGATTTTGGGATGTATGCGATTACAGTACAATACCCTTGATCATGACATTATTTAATGATGATATTATACGAATGATGATGTACATAGGTGATAGTTGACCCGTACTTTGATTTTGGGATGCCGTACGATGGATTTTACCGTACGAGGTGTAGATGTGATGATTGATCCGCACTCTTGACTCGAGGAAGTCGTACTATGTACGGGACGCTATTGAGGTTGGATCGCCAACTATTAGAGATATCGACTCAGACTATAGGTGGATTCTTATTTCCTATCGACTAGTTCCTTTTGTTTAGTTCCTTAGTAGGTTAGATAGATACTAGTTTAGGTTGAGTCATATAGTTGTAGTTATATATGTATGTTCCAAATGAATGGTTAATACACATTTTACCTTTATATTCAGATTGTAATCATCACGTTGCATGTTCATACATATGTTTCTGTACTGAATAAGAAACTCTGCCTGTTAGGACACCAGCACCATTACCGATGATGCGCATGTTCTACGTACACTTATTTGCCGGCTCACACACATCATCATCGGTAATTGCTATGTCATGTACACTTTAAAACATATTATCTTTTATTGATAGAATCAGCTAAAGGCTAGATCAATACATTATTGTGATTACTCTTAGGTGTTAGTCTAGACATTGCATTTATTACTTAGACATTTCATGCATTCACATTTTCATGTTATCGTGCAGTATTGTGGGGCTTATGCCGATTCTTATTATTTACTTACTCATGATTTTGGGATTTTGGATTTCTATAAGATTTCTGGATTTTGGGGAAAACCGCAAGAATATATATAAAAACTTCTCTCTCTCTTTCTCCCTCTCTTTTTAAAATATAAGTTGCGGTTTTCTCGTGATGTATGTGTCGTCCACCATGAGATTTCATGTTTTCTGTTGGATTTCGAGACCCGATTCGAGGAGTGGATGAACCGTCTCGGGTACATGGTAGGCCCGGTATGGTACCCCGGGACAAGAAGATCGAGTTGTAGACGATGAGCCTAGCAAGAGAAGACTACCTACCGGTGATGTCTGGCGCGGCGGATATCCGGAGGTGTCACGACCCGAAATTGGCACGTGACGGCCCTAATACTACGCAACGTCTACAGGCGTAACGCAGTAAAAGAAAGCCAAAACCAAGAAATCTAAACCATTTAAAGACAAGAAAAGATAAGAAACATTGTTTAAACCTTTAAAAAAAATCTCAAGTATAAATTCTTTAAGTCCAATTTTCTTTCTTGAAAATTTCGGCAGCACCTCCTTTATAAAAACCAACCCCAAAAATGGGTACAACATAAATATAAAGTAAAGCATCCCCAACGGGAGAAAATCCATGCCCAAAGGCGGAAAACAACCACCACAGCAAATATACGACGCCGTAGCGAAGAAATAGAAGACGATAGAAAGGAAACTGTATAAAAGACAACAAATCCAACATAATATACAACATCGTCCTCACCAAGTCTCTAAGTCAATATGAAAATAGTAGATGGAGAGTACATGGATACAACGAATATACAATACAACGAATAACCACAAAACCCACCTAAGCAAACTGCACACTGTGAGCTGATGCGGTATCTGTAGCAAAAGATGATAAGATGTGTGATAATAACCTGCCTCTGACTATATTGAGGAACACCTGCAAACACTGTGGCCCAACGGGGGTGAGTTGCCAACTCGTGAATAGTAAATAACATATGCAGGTAATCGCAAGTATGCACGTAAAGCGTGAATCTAAGATATGCAATTAATAGTAATAACAGGTCATATGAGTGCAGAATAATGGAAAGTACACTAGCAGGTACAACCAATATATATAAAGCAATAATGATATGACAATAGTATGCAATAATCATGCGATAGGGATATGAGAATGTAAATGTGCAACAATCATGAAAGGTACACTAACAGGTACTACTAGTACATGAAGCAGTGCACAAACAGATAAGGTGAGGTATGGAGTGAAGTATGTCATTTCCACGGAATCCTGACATCGTGGTAAGATCACAATCCAGCAAGACAATTTAAATACCAATTCCTCAAATCAGCCCCCAAATTGGCTCTCATATCATCTAAGTATCACATCTCCTCAATTGCACAATATCAAGTATATCTCATATATCCCGAATCTACAACCTCAAGTATGTCTCACATATATCGAATGTACAATCATCAAGTATATCTCGTATATATCGAATGTACAAAATCAAGTGGATAGATCTCACATATCTCGTATGTACAATATCAAGTATATCTCGCATATCTCGAATGTACAACAGTAAATAGATCTCACATATCTATCCAGTATCCAATCTCAAATGAATCTCTTATATCCCGAATCAAATCTCCAACAAAATTCTAACATCCTAGATATAATGACATAAATAAATATGATGAGGTCAATACACATATATTAGCGTCCCATTCCACTAATATTGGTGTAAGGGTATATATAACAGCGGCTTAATCCCCTGTTATATATACAAAGGAGTAATTAGAAATATCATGAAACCAATGTGCCAAGCATCGACACAGAAATGCTGATCCATCAGGTGTTGTCCCCATGACTGGCCCCCTTATAGGTACGTATCATACGCTATCCCGAAAGCTCGAGTGCCTAGCTCTGACCCTCGCCTCTCGACGTATCCATACATACATGACTCCCGTCGGTATCCACATGATAGCCGCTGAGTCATTGGTCCTGTCACCGGATAGTATGGTTCCCCTAAGCCTCATCGCCTGACACCACGACATCGTTCTTGCTTCGGGGTACCTCCGGGCCCCACCATGTACCCGCACACGGACCCCTCCTTTCCTCGCGTGGGGTATACACATCGTAAACGACAAATCACATGGTGGCCGCTGAAATATCATATCAAGGGAAACCGGGTTTTTCAAATAATGCATAATTTCATGAACTACCACGGTTCCCAAATCCAGAAAACATCATGAAAAATCCATATCTCAATGCGAAAATCCATGAATAAAGTATACGCATCATAAATCTGAAATGCGAGCATATAGAGGAAAAGCAACAATTAACTGTAACAAGTTAATATAATATCATGTGGTTCCTAATCTCTCCAATTCTAAAATAACATCAAGTAAAGGTAAACATTTAGCTATAACCAGATATATGTGCAACATAAAGGTATAGCAAGATATATGTATCTACCTATAAGTAATGATGTAGTATACCCCCTGGGTATAAGTGAAATAGGTATGCATGGTATACATGTAGCTATGTCATAAAGTGTGAATGTACTTATCACTAATGGTACAATACTCTATAGGTATACTGGTAACTAGCATGTAAGTATGTCAGAACATATGTGTAAGCATGTAGGTATACAGGTATGCTATAAGTCAATGTGTAAAGAAATATGAATCAAAGTCTCAATGTCCCTAACCAAGCAATATCATATCTATAAGTGGGTTATGCGTGACATCGCAATTATTGACGGTGTGTCTAGCATACAATCAGTGCTCGTGCAACATGAATTGTCAATAATATGTGCAGTGTCTTAAGGATACTAGTCCAGGCTCAACTACATCTAAGTAATAGGGTAAAGGCGCAATTCTAACAATAATGTAGAATATGCGACAAGTAATAAAATCTCTATCCCTGACGCATAACGCCATACGGGCGAATCCCCTGTAGATGTTAAATCTACTCACCAACGCTCTAAGCTAGGTGAAGCCTACCACCTGTTTCCCCATGTCGTAGCATCCGAAGTCTCCGCTTGCGAACCTAAAATTTCACAAACACATCATATAAGCATATATTCTACATCGACGAAAAGATATCGAAACGCAAGAAAAACGCCCTGAAAATTACACTGCGCTCTTAGCGCATCTAACGCGCACGACATCGGCCAAAAATCCTAACTAGGGTCGTTAAACTACGAAACACCTATTCTAGATTCCGATCGTCCCGATCGCGCATTCAAAACACAATAATAAACGTGGCTCGAAAATAATTAATGTCGCAACGTCAAAAGAAACCCACGCCTAAAAGTTACCGAAATCTAGTAAGCAGTACTTATCTTTATATCACAAAACTATGAGTTTTAACAAAACTATAATTTACAAACATCTTCAAATAGCAAGGTTAAACCATTTAAACCATTTCTATATTTTTAAACTTTCGTAATTAAGCTTTAGCAAAAACCTAGTAAGCAAAAACCCTTAATTAGACAAAGTAGTAATTAACAAAAATTAGCATTTTCTACTAGGTTAAGCTTTTCCAATTCACAAATTAACACTTCAATTAAATATTAAACACTTAAATTAATCTTTAACCTTAACTTGAATTTCTAAAACCATTTCTAGAATTTTGAAACATGAAATTTAAAGCTTAAACTAACATCTAATTAAGCTAGCATAAAGATTTAAACTTAACAATTAGAGATTAGGGTTAAGGTTTTATAACTTCAAGAACACCACTTGAATCAAGGATAAAACCAAACTTTAGCCTCCAAAATCCTCACTAGAATGAAGATCCAAGTAACTCTTGTGAAGAAAAATGAAGGTTTTGGATTTTATTTGAATTTCTATGAATTAAATTGGATTTTTCATGATTTATTTGTGCAAGAAATGATGAAAAATGAGTGAGAAAAGAAATGGGCAGCCAAGAACAAATAGTGGCCGGCCATGAGGGAGTGGTTTTTTTTTGGTGAATTGTAGAATTTTCTAAAAGAAAATAGAATAATAGTATAATAAAACAAAAGGCTTATGTTCACACTACTTTTCTTTTTCTTTATTTTTTAAAAAAATAAATCCTTTCACCACAAAAATCTAGATATTTAAAAATAAGGTTCTAAAATAATTGTGGTGATGATTTCCAAGAATTTTCATTTAGAAGAAATTTCTCGATTTACGTGCACCAAACACCGTTTAAAATAATATTTTATTTGGGAAAAATTCTATCTGAACCAAAACCTCCCAAATACCCCTAAAGTTCGCGCACAAGCTTTATTTTAGCTAAAAAAAGTGCCGGTAAGCTTATACGGACGTTTGATCGAAATCGGGTTAAAACGGGAAAAACCGACAATTTTGCCCTAAAACGGGAAAATTCGCAAAAAGATTCTGAAACGTTAAAAATTTTCACTAAGCGTACCTTCAAAGAGAAGAGTATAAAACTCCCAATTCTCGCTCGCAGCCTACCAAGTAATCATCTCACTATACGGCTACGTCCAAAAAAAACCCTTCACAGATGGCAAGACCCTTGACCGAAGTTTCTCCACCCGCCTAGCCATTAACACAATTGGCTGCTGGTGAATGAAAGATCGCGTCCAAACTAAATGGTCTAGTGCTGAATCATGTGAGAAAGGTCATGAAGGTAATTGCAAAGTATCGACACAAGGAATACGGGGTGAATACTCAATAATCTGGGCGGAAGTGCCAAATTAAAGGCAACAGAACTAACTCACTTTAAGGATCTCGAAAGGACCTACAATTCTGGGTAAGCTTCCCAAAACTCAACACGTCCTTCATCGGAAAAAATCCGTAGGAATACATGATCTCCTACAGCGAACTCGAGCCTGCGATCACCATGGTCGGCATAAGACCTCTGTCCGCACAGGACTGTCATCATTCTCACCTGAAATAGCTGGATCATTTCCGAAGTCTCTAGACTAGCTGGGGTCAAAAAATCCTACCACGCAGAGTTAGAAAAACAGACTGGAGATCGACACCACCTAACAAACAAAACTTAAAGGTTGCCAATTGGAATGTCTCCTTATAACTGCTATCGAAGGAGAATCCGAACAATGGAAAGTGACGATCCCAACTGCCGAAAACACTTAATACGTACGCACAAGCATATCCTCCAGAGTCGGTGTAGCCCGCTCTCACAAAACCATCATCCTACGGATGGAAAAATGGAGCTAAAGCTCAACCAGTACGCAAGGCTTCCTGAAGCTCTTGCCCAAGACGGCAAGCGAACAGGGTGCCTTCATTGGATACGACCCTCGAAGGAACTCCATGCAACGCACAAACTTAACAAAGAACAACTGAGCAGACTGAGAAAAATAAACCGGACAACAAGCATCCGAATGGAGTCACATCCTGACTAAACCTGGGTAGACACCATAACGAATTTCATGGAGATCTGCTCCCATTCCCACTTCGGAACGGTTAAAGGTTGCAACTCTCCAGCCGGTCTCAAATGCTCAACCCAAAAATCTGCGGATCTCCGTCCTGCACACAAGTCTGAGCCAAAGCTGTACGACCTCGATCTTCCTCGGGACCATACGAAAACCGTCTCCCTTAACTACAAGACCTAGGAGTCAACACAAACAAGCCTGAAGGAACACTCCGAGAATCTAGCAACAGCTGGGGCTCTCCCAATGTCTGCAAAACAAATCCTCAAGTGCTACTCCTGTCCCTCACGACACATTGAATAGACCAGAATGTCGTCAATAACACAATAATAACTGGTCGAGGAACGACCTGAAGAAATCTGGTGTATCATGTCTACGAATGCTGCTAGGGCATTGGCGAGTCCAAAGACACCACCAAAACACACAAAGCCGTAGCATGCACAAGGCAGCCTTCGGAATGCCATCACTCCGAACCCGCAACAATGATGACCTGATCCCAACAACTTAGAAAAAGTCTCGCACTTAGGAGCCGATCGAAGAAATCGTCAATGCGAGGTAAATGATACCTATCCGCACCGTAAGCTGGTTCAATTGACGATCTATCAATACACAACCTCAACTGCCGTCCTTCTCCTTGACGAACAGAAATAGAAGCTCCTCAAGGTGAAACACTCAGACGCACAAACCCCCCAACAAACAACTATGCAGCTGATCCTTAAGCTCCCTAAGCTCCGCCGGCTCATCTGGAACAACGTCAGAAAACTCTCGCACGATAAGAACCCAGTCCAACAAACCCACTATGGCTTCGGTATCACGAATGAACGCAAAGAATCCTCGACATCCTCTCCTCAAAAGCCGACTAACGAAAAAGGCTGAATTCAAGCTGTGTGAGGCGGCATCACTGCCCTTCTATGCACAACAAGAACTGACTCGCCGGGAAAACAAACCCTGTCTGTTTTCCTCGCGGTAGTCCACAGACGCCTAGCACGTAACTAACCAGTCCGTGCCCAAGAGAACGTCAAATCCAACATCTCTAGAAGGATCAAGTGACGGATGAATCTCCTAACCAATTGGCATACGACTGAAATACGTGTCGCGCAACAAAAGAATCGCTGACAGAAGTTAACACAACAAACGGCTGATCTAGCTAACACGAATCCCCTCGTTCCAACCTCTGCTACTCCTACAACGGTCACGAAAGCTGTCTCGACGACTAAGCCTCTGTCTCTGAGCTGATACCCCGGTACGAGTCCTCCACGGTTCCGGAACTCCCGAAGTCTTTGGTATACGTGTCTCGTCAACTAGGGCTGCATCCACTGGTGCTATGTAAGTGACGGAAATCTGTGTGCTGATCGCAAGGAATAACTGGGTAACAGGGGTGACAACCTCCTGTCGCTGCGCTCGAATGGTCTCCACCAAAGAACTCATCGTCTGGCGCATGTCCTGCATCTCTGCCACAAGCCTAGCGATACTATCTGTCAAAGGCGGATCCGTCTGCACATGTGCAATGAGCGTGCCATCCTGGTCAGTCCTCGCTCTCCCCGAGTCAATACTGACTTCGGCCCTCACTGCACCTCACTGAGTCCCCATAGTCGTCGTCGGTAAAGGCTATAACTAGGAATAGGATTCGATATGAACACAGAAATCGAATCTCAAGGATATGAATCATCAAGGAGGGAATTTCAAGTAATTGTACTTAGGTCACTTTAGGCGGAGTACTGCATCGTGAGTATGCTGCAGACATACACACACTACGTTACTCTGCTTAAGCTACCTACTCCATCATAAAAAGGTCATCCTACACTCCGTAAGGTAAAAACCTAGCGCTCTGATACCAACTTTGTCACGACCCGAAATTGGAACGTGACGGCCCTAATACTACGCAACGTCTACAGGCGTAACGCAATAAAAGAAAGCCAAAACCCATAAATCTAAACCATTAAAAGATAAGAAAAGATAAGAAACATTGTTTAATCCTTTAAAAACAATCTTAAGTATAAATTCTTTAAGTCCAATTTTCTTTCTTGAAAATTTCGGCAGCACCTCCTTTATAAAAACCAACCCAAAAAATGGGTACAACATAAATATAAAGTAAAGCATCCCCAACGGGAGCAAATCCACGCCTAAAGGCGGAAAACAACCACCACAACAAATATACGACGCCGTAGCAAAGAAATAGAAGACGATAGAAAGGAAAGTGTATAAAAGACAACAAATCCAACATAATATACAAAATCGTCCTCATCAAGTCTCTAAATCAATATGAAAATAGTAGATGGAGAGTACAGGGATACAACGAATATACAATACAACGAATAACCACAAAACCCACCTAAGCAAACTGCACACTGTGAGCTGATGCGGTATCCGTAGCAAAAGATGATAAGATGTGTGATAATAGCTTGCCTCTGACAATACTGAGGAACACCTGCAAACACTGTGGCACAACGGGGGTGAGTTGCCAACTCGTGAATAGTAAATAACATATGCAGGTAATCGCAAGTATGCACGTAAAGCGTGAATCTAAGATATGCAATTAACAGTAATAACATGTCATATGAGTGCAGAATAATGGAAAGTACACTAGCAGGTACAACCAATATATATAAAGCAATAATGATATGACAACAGTATGCAATAATCATGCGATAGGGATATGAGAATGTAAATGTGCAACAATCATGAAAGGTACACTAACAGGTACTACTAGTACATGAAGCAGTGCACAAACAGATAAGGTGAGGTATGGAGTGAAGTATGCCATTTCCACGGAATTCTGACATCGTGGTAGGATCACAATCCAGCAAGACAATTTAAATACCAATTCTTCAAATCAGCCCCCAAATTGGCTCTCATATCATCTAAGTATCACATCTCCTCAATTGCACAATATCAAGTATATCTCATATATCCCGAATGTACAACCTCAAGTATGTCTCACATATATCGAATGTACAATAATCAAGTATATCTCGTATATATCGAATGTACAAAATCAAGTGGATCTCACATATCTCGTATGTACAATATGAAGTATATCTCACATATCTCGAATGTACAACAGCAAGTAGATCTCATATATCTCGAATGTACAATATCAAGTAGATCTCACATATCTCGTATGTACAATATCAAGTAGATCTCACATATCTCGTATGTACAATATGAAGTATATCTCACATGTCTCGAATGTACAACAACAAGTAGATCTCACATATCTCGAATGTACAATATCAAGTATATCTCACATATCCCGTATGTACAATATCAAGTATATCTCACATAACTTGAATGTACAACTGTAAGTAGATCTCACATATCTATCCAGTATCCAATCTCAAATGAATCTCTTATATCCCGAATCAAATCTCCAGCAAAATTCTAACATCCTAGATATAATAACATAAATAAATATGATGAGGTCAATACACATATATTAGCGTCCCATTCCACTAATATTGGTGTAAGGGTATATATAATAGCGGCTCAATCCCCTGTTATATATACAAAGGAGTAATTAGAAATATCATGAAACCAATGTGCCAAGCATCGACACAGAAATGCTGATCCATCAGGTGCTGTCCCCATGACTGGCCCCCTGATAGGTACGTATCATACGCTATCCCGAAAGCTGGAGTGCCTAGCTCTGACCCTTGCCTCTCTACGTATCCCTACGTACATGACTCCCGTCGGTATCCACATGATAGCCGCTGATTCATTGGTCCTGTCACCGGATAGTATGGTTCCCCTAAGCCTCATCGCCTGACACCACGACATCGTTCTTGCTTCGGGGTACCTCCGGGCCCCACCATATACCCGCACACAGACCCGTCCTTTCCTCGCGTGGGTTATACACATCATAAACGACAAATCTCATGGTGGCTGCTGAAATATCATATAAAGGGAAACCTGGTTTTTCAAATAATGCATAATTTCATGAACTACCACGGTTCCCAAATCCAGAAAACATCATGAAAAATACATATCTCAATGCGAAAATCCATGAATAAAGTATACGCATCATAAATCTGAAATGCGAGCATATAGAGGAAAAGCAGCAACTAACTGTAACAAGTTAATATAATATCATGCGGTTCCTAATCTCTCCAATTCTAAAATAACATCAAGTAAAGGTAAACATGTAGCTATAACCAGATATATGTGCAACATAAAGGTATAGCAAGATATATGTATCTACCTATAAGTAATGATGTAGTATACCCCCTGGGTATAAGTGAAATAGGTGTGCAAGGTATACCCGTAGCTATGTCATAAAGTGTGCATGTATTTATCACTAATGGTACAATACTCTATAGGTATACAGGTAACTAGCATGTAAGTATGTCAGAACATATGTGTAAGCATGTAGGTATACAGGTATGCTATAAGTCAATGCGTAAAGAAATATGAATCAAAGTCTCAATGTCCCTAACCAAGCAATATCATATCTATAAGTGGGTTATGCGTGACATCGCAATTATTGACGGTGTGTGTAGCATACAATCAGTGCTCGTGCAACATGAATCGTCAATAATATGTGCAGTGTCCTAAGGATACTAGTCCAGGCACAACTACATCTAAGTAATAGGGTAAATGCGCAATTCTAACAATAACGTAGAATATGCGACAAGTAATAAAATCTCTAGCCCTGACGCATAACGCCATGCGGGCGATTCCCCTGTAGATGTTAAATCTACTCACCAACGCTCCAAGCTAGGTGAAGCCTACCACCTGTTTCCCCTTGTCATAGCGTCCGAAGTCCCCGCTTGCGAACCTAAAATTTCATAAACACATCACATCAGCATATATTCTACATCGACGAAAAGATATCGAAACGCAAGAAAAACGCCCTGAAAATTACACTGCGCACTTAGCGCATCTAACGCGCACGACATCGGCCAAAAATCCTAACTAGGGTCGCCAAACTACGAAACACCTATTCTAGATTCCGATCGTCCCGATCGCGCATTCAAAACACAATAATAAACGTGGGCTCGAAAATAAATAACATCGCAACGTCAAAAGAAACCCACGCCTAAAAGTTACCGAAATCTAGTAAGCAGTACTTATCTTTATAGCACAAAATTATGAGTTTTACCAAAACTACGAGTTTTACCAAAACTATAATTTACAAACATCTTCAAATAGCAAGGTTAAACCATTTAAACCATTTCTATATTTTTAAACTTTCTTAATTAAGCTTTAGCAAAAACCTAGTAAGCAAAAACCCTTAATTAGACAAAGTAGTAATTAACAAAAATTAGAATTTTCTACTAGGTTAAGGTTTTCCAATTCACAAATTAACACTTCAATTAAATATTAAACACTTAAATTAAGCTTTAACCTTAACTTGAATTTCTAAAACCATTTCTAGAATTTTGAAACATGAAATTTAAAACTTAAACTAACATCTAATTAAGCTAGCATAAAGATTTAAACTTAACAATTAGAGATTAGGTTTAGGGTTTTATACCTTCAAGAACACCACTTGAATCAAGGCTAAAACCAAACTTTAGCCTCCAAAATCCTCACTAGAATGAAGATCCAAGCAACTCTTGTGAAGAAAAATGAAGGTTTTGGATTTTATTTGAATTTCTATGAATTAAATTGGATTTTTCATGATTTATTTGTGCAAGAAATGATGAAAAATGAGTGAGAAAAGAAATGGGCAGCCAAGAACAAGTAGTGGCCGGCCATGAGGGAGTGTGGTTTTTTTTGGTGAATTGTCGAATTTTCTAGAAGAAAATAGAATAATAGTTTAATAAAACAAAAAGCTTATGTTGACACTACTTTTCTTTTTCTTTATTTTTTTTAAAAAATAAATCCTTTCACCAAAAAAATCTAGATATTTAAAAAGAAGGTTCTAAAATAATTGTCGTGATGCTTTCCAAGAATTTTCATTTAGAAGAAATTTCCCGATTTATGTGCACCAAACACCGCTTAAAATAATATTTTATTTGGGAAAAATTCTATCTGAACCAAAACCTCCCAAATACCCCTAAAGTTCGCGCACAAGTTTTATTTTAGCTAAAAAAAGTGCCGGTAAGTTTATACGGACGTTTGATCAAAATCGGGTTAAAACGGGAAAAACCGACAATTTTGCCCTAAAACAGGAAAATTCGCAAAACGATTCTGAAACCTTACAGGAGGATACCGACCGTTGTCGTGAGATTTGATGATATGGGCCAATCCAGACTGACAATGCCCGAGATATTGAGATTATGAGGTATTGAGACTTGAGATTTACATATTTTGTGTCGATGCTTAACACGGATTTCTATGGATTTCATCGGTGATGTTTCAGATTCTATACATATTTTACTATTATAAAGTTAAAGATTTTTTTATACAGACATATCCAGATTTCAGGGTTGATTGTTTTACATTCATGGTGCATGCATACTCGTACACATGACATATTACTACTTGAAGCACCGACACGAGTACTGAGCATTGCACTCACGTATAGATTATTACCTGCCGCTACTAGATGACTAGTGAATTATTAAGTATATTATTATGACCTAGGACAGCGTCGTGCATTCGATTTCTTCTCGCATATGTATTCTACTCACGAGTTGGCAACTCACCCCCGTTGTGCCAAATTTTTCTATAGGTTTCGCTGTACAGGTTTCCTTGGCAGCTTGCTGGCACACTATTTTCATTCAGGGTGATTTTCTTGGTAGGTTGGTTCACTTGCATCAGAACCGCCGTTGTACTTTATTATTTCATTTGTATATAGTAAGCTCCATCAACCAGACTTGTATTCTTGATAGTTTAGAAGACCAGTTGTTTTTATTTCGACCTTAGAGTCGCGCTTGTATTATTATGGTTTCTGGTGGATTTGGTTTTCTTTTGAGTTTTGAGTCTCACCCTTTGGCGTTGTATATTATTGTGCATTGTGTGGTTATTTCCCCATGTTGTCATAGAGCTAGCTCCCGCTTGGGGATGCCTTTTTATTGTTTGTATATATTATTCTTGTTTGTACCCGTTTGGGGCCAGTTTTTACAAAGGAGACTCTGCCGAAATTTTTGAGAAAATTTGATGTTGCTTTTAAACTTGTTTTTCCTACATGTTTTCCTTTACTTCTTCTTTTAAAGTTTTGGATTTCTGGGCTTCGGCTTGCTTAGATTACGATACGCCTCTAGACGTTTCGTAATTTAAGTGTCGATCACGTTCCGTACCTTCGGGTCGTGACAAAGTTGGTATCAGAGCACTAGGTTTAACCTTTGTATAAGTCTAGGATGACCCTTGGTTGATGGAGTAGGTGACTTAGGTAGAGTGACGTACCGTGGGTATGATCCGCGGCATACTTACGATACGCTACTCTGCTTAAGGAGCCTTAGGATGTACATTTCTTTGCACCGTATTCTATTCGTTTCTTTGATCTATCTTCATCGATATCGGATGGTGGTTTCTGTTACCACGGTCGCACGGGCAGAGAGAGTTGTGGCTCGAATGCGATAACCATTAGGGTATCGTCTATTCTTGAGGATTGAAGCATTGTTGAGCGTGCGGAAGAAGGGTATTCACATGTCGTCCAGACGAAATTAAAATGTTCGAACGAAAGTCAGAAACCCATTTTCCCAAGTTTAAGGTATTCGGAAGAACATGCAGGTATTTCTATAGACCCTCTAGAAGAATGAAACCCTAACTCGACATAATGACCACGAGAACGCCTTTCAACCTTAGGGTTTACGGCAGTTCCGTAGTGCCATTAGTGAGGCTTGGGTTTGCCCTTCTACGGCTGGTCCGTAGATACTGGGGCATGTACTGGATATTTTTAAACTGTACTTGAGTGTTGAGCTCTCGGGGAATTTTGGGATTTTGATGAATCGATCGAAAAGTTTAACGTAGTCCGGACATCAGGTGAAGGGATAGATTACGTGGGAGACTCTCGATATGAACATAGCCGTTTGTAGCACAGTCAGCACAGTGATGAGGAGACGAGTCCGAATCAGTCAACAGTAGAAAAGGCGCACATTGACGATAGTGTTTACGATTGTGATTTGGTGATTTGAATTTCATATTTCCGTTATTTGAATTTTGGTATTTTGAGGATTTTGTTCTACGATCGGTATTTCCTATGTGTACATTCATTACACTCTATTCGTGTTTTATATATCAGCTGTATTGATGTTGTTTTGTACATACCCAGTGCACTCGATTTGGTTTTATACATTTTGAGATATTGATTTGACTTCGTGAATATGAGTTGCACATGATTTTGACGTATGCTTCGACATAGTTTGCATGCATTTTTCGTACTATGATTTCAATTTTGATATTCGGTGTATGTTTTTCGTGCACCATGTGTAAGTCGATGTACTACACCCCAATACTTATGGGGAGGCGGAATTTTCAAAAACGAACTTGTTTACTGAACGAACATCGACTAACCGCTTGAATCGAAGCTAAACTATAAATAACCAAACACAAAGTGTTTCTAAACTACTGTGTTTAGGGATTATACCTAATGAACCAACTCCTTCGTCTTTACGATCTCCTTGTTCTCCTCGGCCTTCTCGAAGTAGTAGACGATCCACCCGAGAGCAAAACTCCAAGTTTAGCCTCTAAACTTGAGGCAACTAACCTTCTTGGATTGCTAATCAAAGAAGATAGATTGAGATAGAGTGATGGTTATGGATTGTTTAGTCTAACTAATCCTAGATCTCAACACATGAGGGGTGAGGATTAGTCTTTTGAAGAGAGAGAGCTTGAGGAGAGAGAATGTGTGAATTATTATGAAATGAGAATAGTAAGTTATCATAATATAAATGAAGCATTCTCTTTTATCAACAAAAGAAAATAAGTGATGAATAAGCATGCTTCACAAATATCTAATGGTGATTCATTGTAATGACTCATTAAGCATTTTTCATGCATTAATGATATGCATGAATCACCCCCATGACTCACTAAACTCATTTAATGCAAATGACACCTAAATCTCCTTAGTCACCACTTCTAGAAGCTTCTCGTACAATTACGAGAACGCCCCTCCAATCCGCAAAAATACGGAAAAACTTTAGACTGTAAAAATCCAATAACCGGATACCAGTAACTGGCTTAAACCAAAGCCGACTGGTAAAAACTGTCCGAAAGTCATACGCGCGTAAACGCACGTATGCGTCCGAACCCTTGTCGTAAAACCATACGACCTCTATATCGTTTCTCCTGGAATAGGAAACTCTCTGTGTGGGACTCTAGAGACTCGACTACTACGCTGGCAGTGGGTTTAACCACAGACCGCAAGCGGCACTAGCTGTACGTAACGGTCCCTAGGTAGTTGTCGATAAGAAGGCCGATGAGGAAACCCATCCGAACTCCTACTGAGTCTGATGTGACAATCTCCATACAGTCCGGTCCGTTCGTCCAAGACTATCGCATATCGGGCCTAGGGGGGCGGCAAGCGTCAGTCCCCTAATAGCGGTATAAGTCGTGTCGGAGGGAAGACCATTATACCATAAGAAACTACTGGAACCTACCAGCAAATCTCGCTTGCCCTGGCCAGGGACTTTGCGTAATGGCTCTCTGACACAGTACGATATCTACTCCCAATACCGGGAGGGACGAATCCTGTCTAACCGCCACTGCCTCCAAGTGCTCGGGACTGCACCCAACTGCTACCTGTTTGCACGACTCCTTTGAGCCGTGGTAGGGTAGCAATCTAAGAACAGTGGGACACACTCGAGGCGAAGTAGCAGTGTCAAGTCTGCGGACTACGCTGTACTCATGTCACCTGGGAACTGTTTACTGACGACTGGTATAAAACCAACCAACAGTTCCCCGTGAGTCCTGTCCGGTGTACCCGTAACCTAACGAGCACCTGTATACTATCTCCAGTACGACGTACTGACGGCTGTGGGACAGACCATCTCCCCAACTGGGATGAGAAGCGTACACACCAGTCTACTCCGGAGTATCGATGCTCTGTCTCGATAATCCAACGACCAGGGACCAGAATAAGGATGTGCTTGTAGACTACCCAGCCCCCACTAGTGTGACTGCCATCACAACGCTGGTAGACAAGCAAGATCCCAAGAGCTCTATCAATACGTACACTCACATATTAAGATAGAAAAACCAAGTAGCATACTACCATGTTTAGCAAGACTGTTATATACATGTGAATATCCCAAGCTTCCATTAAGTAATATACAAACTAGTATGATACAGTAATGGCCTTCTAGGGCATAAACACTTACAATCTCCCACTTTCACTAGGGCCATGTACTGGCATATCGTAGACCAATGATCTCGAGTAGCCTCTCGAACTGAATCTGAGGAAGGGCCTTTGTGAATGGATCAGCAATGTTCTCTTCTGAAGCAACTCTCCGAACTTCGATCTCCTGACGATCAATGATCTCCCTGATCAGGTGATACCGCCTCAAGATGTGTCTGGACTTCTGATGGGACCTTGGTTCCTTCGCTAAAGCTATAGCTCCGTTGTTGTCGCAATACAGAGGTATTGGATCAACTATGGTAGGAACCACCTGAAGTTCTGTTAGGAACTTCTTCATCCAGACTGCTTCTTTTACGACATCGCAAGCAGCTATATACTCCGCTTCCATCGTCGAGTCAGCAACGATGTCCTGCTTGGAGCTCCTCCAGCACACCGCCCCTCCATTGAAGGTAAAGACATAACCCGACATGGACTTGGAATCGTCCTTATCACTCTGGAAGCCGGAATGAGCAAAGGCCTCCAACCTGAGGTCTTTTCCGCCATAAACCAAGAACATCTCCTTAGTCCTCCTCAGGTACTTGAGAATGTTCTTTACTGCTATCCAGTGTTTCTCCCCTGGGTCTGACTGATACCGGCTCACCACGCTTAGTGCGTAAGCTACATCTGGTCTGGTACACAACATTGCATACATTATAGATCCTACCGCAGAAGCATAGGGTATAATAGACATGCGTTCCCTTTCCAAATCAGTCTTGGGAGACATCTCTTTGGAGAGGGTGATTCTGTGACAAGCCGGTAGATTACCGCGCTTAGAATCTTCCATACTGAATCTTTTCAGTACAGTGTCGATATACCTGGACTGCGAAAGTCCCAACATCCTCTTGGATCTATCACGATAGATCCGGATCCCCAGAATGTAATAGGCATCACCCAGGTCTTTCATGGAGAACCTGTGTGACAAGAATCCTTTGACAGATTGTAGCATAGGAATGTCATTACCTATCAATAGAATGTCATCCACGTACAAGACGAGGAATACGACACTTCTGGCTACAACTTTACTATATATGCAAGGCTCATCTGGATTTTTGATAAAGTCATATTCTTTGACTGTCTCATCAAAACAGATGTTCCAACTCCGCGATGCCTGCTTTAGTCCATAAATAGACTTAAGCAGCTTGCATACTTTCCCGCTGCTCCTACTCTGATTGAAACCCTCTGGCTGATCCATATAGACGCTCTCTTCTAAATTACCATTCAGAAAAGCCGTCTTTACGTCCATCTGCCAGATTTCATAATCATGGAAGGCAGCAATAGCAAGAAGGATACGAATGGATTTGAGCATAGCCACTGGAGAAAAAGTTTCGTTATAATCCAAACCAGGTCTTTGACGAAAACCCTTTGCAACAAGTCTAGCTTTATAGGTTTCCACCTGCCCATCTACACCAATCTTTTTCTTGAAGATCCATTTGCATCCTATGGGTTTTACCCCACCTGGAGCAAAGTCCAAAGTCCATACTTTGTTGGTGTACATGGACTCCATTTCGCTTCGCATTGCATCTAGCCATCGTACCGAGTCGCCGCTCTGGATGGCCTGCTGGAAGCTAGTAGGTTCATCATCATCTATGATGCAATCCTCTCTATCCCCATCTATGAGAAAACCGTAGTATCTCTCAGGCGGATGAGACGGCCTACTACTCCTGCGGAGGGGTGCGGGAATGTTCTGTTCTTCTTGAACTTCTGGTTCTACCAAACTTTCAGTAGCAGCTTGTGGTTCTGGAATTTCATCCAGTTCTATTTCGCTCCCATTAGTATCCTTTTCTAAAACTTTCTGTTCTAGAAAATGGGCATTACGAGAAACAAAAACCTTTTGTTCCTCTGCGTAATAGAAACAATATCCCTTGGAGTTCTTTGGATATCCCACAAACATACATTTTACTGATCGTGCCTCGAGCTTGTCCACAAACTGCTTTTTGATAAAAGCTGGACATCCCCAAATCCTTATATACTGAAGATAGGGTTTCTTCCCACTCCATATCTGATATGGTGTGGTAGGCACAGTTTTGGTTGGAACTCTGTTCAAAATATATGCCGCTGATTCTAGCGCATATCCCCAGAAAGATCGCGGTAACTCAGCATTACTCATCATGGATCGTACCATATCCAATAGGGTTCGATTCCGTCTCTCCGATATACCGTTATGCTGTGGTGTGTATGGAGGAGTAAGCTGAGAGAGAATTCCTTTCTCTTTTAGGTAACCTAGGAACTCGGCACTTAAGTATTCTCCACCTCGATCAGATCTCAGTGTCTTAATACTTTTTCCTGTTTGGTTTTCTACTTCATTCTTATACTCTTGGAATTTCTCAAAAGCCTCGGATTTATGTTTCATCAGATAAATGAATCCGTATCTTGAGTAATCATCCGTGAAAGTAATGAAGTAGGAATAACCACCTCTTGCATGTGTAGACATTGGACCACATACATCGCTGTGTATGAGTCCTAAGAGCTCGCTCGCTCTTACTCCTTGTCCAGTAAATGGAGTCTTTGTCATCTTTCCTTTGAGACAAGATTGACAAGTGTCATAGGTTTGATATTCGAACGTGTCCAAATATCCTTCTCTATGCAACTTAGTCAACCTTCTCTCAATGATGTGACCTAGTCTACAATGCCATAAGAAAGCTTTATTTAAATCTGGAGACTTTCTTTTTAGTGTGTTCTGGACATTGAAAATTTGGAGTTGGTTTAAAACATATATGCCGTTATTTAGTGTACCTGACCCAATCAAACCATGATTAAGGTGGATGTTGACAACATCTCTTACAAACGTGAAATCATAACCTTTATTTGATAACAAGGAAACCGATATGATATTACACGTTAAGCTTGGTACAAAATAACATTTATGTAAAACCAAAATGTGTCCACTCGTCAATCCTAGGTGATAATCCACGATGGACGCAGCTCCCACGCTAGCTCCGTTAGCAACCCTGAGGATCATATCACCTTCCTTCAGCACTCTACAGTTTCTCAGTGCCTGCAATGAATTGCAAATATGAGATCCTGATCCGGTATCCAATACCCAGGAAGTAGAGTTGATCGACAGACAATTCTCAATTACAAACACACCTAAAGTCGAAGCCACAGCTTGCTTCGGTTCCTGGTTCTTGGCGTTTCACGCCTTGCAATCCTTCTTCCAGTGCCCTTTCCTGTGACAATGGAAGCACTCATCCTGACCAACTACCGGTGCTGCAAACTTTTTCTTTCCCTTCCCTCTCACCTTACTAACACCTCCTCTAGGTTTGGGTGCGGCCTTCTTCTTCCTTCCTTTGGCCCTAGCCTTGGACCCGGAAGAAGATGTACCGCCAACAAACATAGCGGGTGTTTCCCTTGCCTTCTGCAAGGTGCCCTCTGCACTCCTTAACATGTTCAGGAGTTCCGCAAGTTCAACTTCTTTTCCTTGAAGATTGAAGTTGAGGATAAACTGGGCGTAGGTGGGAGGAAGGGACTGGAGAATAAGGTCTGTATAGAGCTCATTATCCAAAGTCGTCCCAAGGTCTGCGAGCTCTTCAATATAGCCGATCATCTTTAGGACATGTTCTCCTACTGATGACCCAACAGCCAACCTCGCTCGAAACAAGTTCTTAGAGGTCTCGTATCTTGCTATACGAGATTTCTCCCCATAAAGTTCCTTTGTATGGAGAAATATGCCATCTAGGGTCATATCCTCGTGCCTCCTCTGATGTTCATTGTTCATCGAGGCAAGCACGATGCACTTGGCTCTCGCGCAATCTGAATCCCAGGTTTTGCGGATTTCCTTATCCGCATTACTGGATTTGGGACCAGGGACAGCAGGTGCCGTAGCGGTGAGGACGTACCCCAGTTTGTCATAGGTCAAAGCCATTTTGACATTCCGCAGCCAATCTTTATAGTTTGGCCCTGTCAGTATATTTTTCTCTAAAAGTAACTTAAGTCCAGTCATTTTCAGGGTCGCTGCAATTAGGAGAGAGAGAAGAAAAAACTTTAGCATGATGCTCTTGCAAGTTTAGAGTGGTTTTTAGTTTATCTAAACTGGATGGCTCCCACTGTTTCTTGAATCCTTCCTCAAACCATAAAAGAAGAATTAGTCAAGACTATTCTCACCTTACAATACTTGCTTATCAGCCAGGCTGGTGTCGGTACTTCGAGGGAGGTTTTCCAACGCTTTCGCGAAGTTCCTTAATTAAATAACCTCTTTTCTCTGGGGGCGTAACCCCGCTGACACTTTTCTAGACACCTACTAGGTTTATAGCATTGATCGTTAAGTGACGAATATCCTGATAAGTATCATATACTCACAGTAGGATCGGGATCCAAATATCATCGTCTGATAATGTTGTAGGAATGCTACCAACATTCATCAAACTCAAAATGGTATGCATCTCTTTGCAAATTTCAGTTTCTTTAGAAATTCCCGATATATGTTTTTACCCCATGCTCTTATGACCTTGGCGTTGGTCAAAATGTCATAAGTCACATGTCAAGTTCTACCCATCATTATCTTGTTAATTTGAACCCATCCGTATATATCCCTGACGTTGGCCAAATGATAATATGACTGTCCCAAATCAACTCATCTATCTATGCAACAAATGAATATCCAGCAGCTACCAAACACTATGCCATGACGTTGGCCAAAACTGCATAGCTTGAATACAACTGGATACTCAAATGAAATGACGGAGGGCTACGACTGGTTTTGGCGAAACCGTGAACGTAGTGAACTTGATATAACCGAAGGAACCTGATAGCTTTTAAAAGGAGTGGTTAAATCTCCGCATTTAAAAATATCTGTTTTAAAAATAACCGAGTGGTTTCTTTTAAATTGTTCCAACGATTTAAACTTGGTTTATTTTCTTTGCATTATAGATAATGCGTCCCATCATTAACCTATCATTGCAGAAAACAACGAAAATACAACGTCCTCTTATGCCATCCGCATTCGCCACGGGGTCCCATCATCACCCGTTAGGTTACTTAACTAACGACAGAGCGGGGGCTGGGCTAGCGCGGGTGTAAAACATAAGTGACGTCTAAATAGCTATCATAAATATAGATATTTTACATTCGTCTGACGCAATGATATACATTCCAGAACACAGATAAACTTTATTGGATTTGCAAGCAATCTGTATTTCTTTTGAGCCTGCAAGTAATGACAGATTACACAGTTGTGATGAATAGCCGTTACCCCACCCTCGACACCTACGGGTACGGCAAACTACCCACCCGGCAGTTTGTGTACCCCACCTTGGGTCAGTCCTAGGAGCAGAAACAGTAAAATGAAATAATACAACGGTGGCTACAACCGCAACCTGGATGTGCCCCGCAAAATAATATTACAACAAATTACATTTACATCGAATGAATTAAATAATAACCCATTGCAAAACCCCGGCTATACACCACAACAGTCCAATAACAGTTCATATGCACAAACAGATATAACCATTTCAGAAATGTGCAACCCCCTGCCAACCGACATACTAGCAGTTAGGGGAGGTTTACGAACACATTAAACAATCACAGATATAATCCAATATGCAAATACTGTACAATTTCGATCGATTAAACATCTTTAATATTGCTCCAAAAACTGCTCTGTTAAACTGAAACCTGAGCAAAATTAAAATATTCCAGAAAATCCCAAATATCATACAGAAGCAACACAAGAAAATTGGCTTTCTGAATCGCCAACTCGGCGGCGGATCCGCGGCGACTCAGTAGGCTGAGGCCGCGGTTCCGCGGCTCGTTAGGCGATTCAGGGGACAATTTTTCTTGGGTGTTCTTATAATGTCTTTTAAAGCTTTCTGAACGAACCTGAAAAATTTTAGGACATCGTTTTAAATTCGACAGAAACTTGACAGTTTTAGGGTTTTCCGGCTTCGTTTTTCCGTTCGAAATTCGTACAAATTTGCAATTAAGTTATTTATTGTTTAGCGAGGCTCTGATACCACTGTAAGTCGATGTACTACACCCCAATACTTGTGGGGAGGCGGAATTTTCAAAAATGAACTTGTTTAGTGAACGAACATCGACTAACCGCTTGAATCGAAGCTAAACTATAAATAACCAAACACAAAGTGTTTCTAAACTACTGTGTTTAGGGATTATATCTAATGAACCAACTCCTTCGTCTTAACGATCTCCTTGTTCTCCTCGGCCTTCTCGAAGTAGTAGACGATCCACCCGAGAGCAAAGCTCCAAGCTTAGCCTCTAAACTTGAGGCAACTAACCTTCTTGGATTGCTAATCAAAGAAGATAGATTGAGATAGAGTGATGGTTATGGATTGTTTAGTCTAACTAATCCTAGATCTCAACACATGAGGGGTGAGGATTAGTCTTTTGAAGAGAGAGAGCTTGAGGAGAGAGAATGTGTGAATTATTATGAAATGAGAATAGTAAGTTATCATAATATAAATGAAGCATTCTCTTTTATCAACAAAAGAAAATAAGTGATGAATAAGCATGCTTCACAAATATCTAATGGTGATTCATTGTTATGACTCATTAAGCATTTATCATGCATTAATGATATGCATGAATCACCCCCATGACTCACTAAACTCATTTAATGCAAATGACACCTAAACCTCCTTAGTCACCACTTCTAGAAGCTTCTCGTACAATTACGAGAACGCCCCTCCAATCCGCAAAAATACGGAAAAACTTTAGACTGTAAAAATCCAATAACCGGATACCAGTAACTGGCTTAAACCAAAGCCGACTGGTAAAAACTGTCCGAAAGTCGTACGCGCGTAAACGCACGTATGCGTCCGAACCCTTGTCGTAAAACCATACGACCTCTATATCGTTTCGCCTGGAATAGGAAACTCTCTGTGTGGGACTCTAGAGACTCGACTACTACGCTGGCAGTGGGTTTAACCACAGACCGCAAGCGGCACTAGCTGTACGTAACGGTCCCCAGGTAGTTGTCGATAAGAAGGCCGATGAGGAAACCCATCCGAACTCCTATTGAGTCTGATGTGACAATCTCCATACAGTCCGGTCCGTTCGTCCAAGTCTATCGCATTTCGGGCTTAGGGGGGCGGCAAGCGTCAGTCCCCAAATAGCGGTATAAGTCGTGTCGGAGGGAAGCCCATTACACCCTGAGAAACTACTGGAACCTACCAGCAAATCTCGCTTGCCCTGGCCAGGGACTTTGCGTAATGGCTCTCTGACACAGCACGATATCTACTCCCAATACCGGGAGGGACGAATCCTGTCTAACCGCCACTGCCTCCAAGTGCTCGGGACTACACCCAACTGCTACCTGTTTGCACGACTCCTTTGAGCCGTGGTAGGGTAGCAATCTAAGAATAGTGGGACACACTCGAGGCGAAGTAGCAGTGTCAAGTCTGCGGACTACGCTGTACTCATGTCACCTGGGAACTGTTTACTGACGACTGGTATAAAACCAACCAACAGTTCCCCGTGAGTCCTGTCCGGTGTACCCGTAACCTAACGAGCACCTGTATACTATCTCCAGTACGACGTACTGACGGCTGTGGGACAGACCATCTCCCCAACTGGGATGAGAAGCGTACACACCAGTCTACTCCGGAGTATCGATGCTCTGTCTCGATAATCCAACGACCAGGGACCAGAATAAGGATGTGCTTGTAGACTACCCAGCCCCCACTAGTGTGACTGCCATCACAACGCTGGTAGACAAGCAAGATCCCAAGAGCTCTATCAATACGTACACTCACATATTAAGATAGAAAAACCAAGTAGCATACTACCATGTTTAGCAAGACTGTTATATACATGTGAATATCCCAAGCTTCCATTAAGTAATATACAAACTAGTATGATACAGTAATGGCCTTCTAGGGCATAAACACTAACACCATGTGCACTTGACTGAGAATCTTGCGCACACTTGGCGCACTTGATACGTAATTTAAGTTACTGTGATTTCGATTTTGATAATGCATTAGATAAAACTAATATCAATTATCAAAAGGGGTTCAATTTATTAAAGAATGACTCATGGATGGAATGAGCACCATGTGTCCTAAGCACCCATGTCCTAATTCATGCAATATCCACTTCATTTCCTTTTACATAAATGTATTAATAATTTAAACCAAAATGAATAATACAATTATGTTATGTCATCTTCAAAAACAATTTTTGTACAATATACAAAAACGCCCCTTGACTGTATATTCATACTCGTATCCGTATTCCGAAAAATACGAAAACGGAAGACGAAGACAATCCATCTGTACAATACTAGGATCCGGCTTAAACTAAAGCCCACTAGTAATGTCCGTCCAAATCATCATGTGTGCACAAGTACATGCACGTGATCAAACCCTGTCATAAAACCATACGACCTCTACATCTTTTCCCCGATGCAGGGAAACCCTCTGTGTGGGACTATAAAGATTCGACACTACGCTGGCAGTGGGTTTAACCACAGGACGCATGCGGCACTAGCTGTACATAACGGCCCCCAGGTAGATGTCGATAAGAAAGCCGATGAGCATAACTCATCCGAACTCCTACTGAGCCTGTCTGTGACAATCTCCGTACAGTCCGGTATGTTCGTCTTAGAGTGTCGCATATCGGTCCTAGGGGCGGCAAGTGTCAGACCCCTAATAGGGCAATAAGTCGTGTCGGAGTGCGGCCAAAAACACCTTGAGAAACTACTGGAATCCCTACCGGCAAATCTCGCTTGCCATGGCCAGGGACTTTGTGTAATGGCTTTCCGAACACAGCGCGACATCAACCCCCAATACCGGGAGAGACGAATCCTATCTAACCGCCACTACCGCCAAGTGCTTCGGGACTGCACCTAACTAATACCTGTTTGCTCGACTCAGCAGAGCCATGATAGGGTAGTAATCTAAGAACAGTGGGAACACACATGAGGCGAAGTAGCAATGTCAAGTCGACGGACTAAGCTGTACTCATGTCACCTGGGAACTGCTACCTGACGATAGGTATATTACCAACCAGCAGTTCCCCACGAGTCCATCCAGTATAACTCATAACCCAATGAGCACCTGCATACTATCTCCAGTACGACGTACTGATGGCTGTGGGACGTACCATCTCCCCTTCTGGGATGAGAAGCGTATACACTAGTCTACTCTGGAGTATGGATGCCCTGTCTCGATAATCCTGCGACTAAGGACCTGTGTAAGGATGTGCTTGTAGACTACCCAGCCCCTTCTGGTGTGACTGCCATCACAACGCTGGTAGTCAAGCAAAGATCCTAAGGGCTTTATCAATATGTATTAGTGATACATTAAAAGAAACATATACACATATTAAGATAGATACATACCAAGTAGCATACTACTATATCGAGCAAGATTGTCATAAATCCGTGTATATATCCCAATCTTCCAAAAGGTAATATACAAACTAGTACTATACAATAATGGCCTCTAGGGCATATTACACTAAGAAGTCTCATACACCCATGTAACATGTATCATCTAGCATGACACAAAATAATGTACAATAATATATATCACATATATACTAAGTGTACACAAGTGAGAAAAAGAAATCTTAAGTGAGCCAATATTAGTTAATGTAAGATAATATATCAAATATATAATTATACATTAAATTATTAAATCAACACTTGATTAAATAATCCGTCTATATCACTTACAATTGACTAATATCAAATATATCAACTTATCGAATCAACACATGATTCGATAGCCCGGCTATATCACATATAACCGACCGATATCACATATCGCGATAATAGAATACTCTATCACATACACGTATTAATCTCGGTCCCGCACATATCATATATATGCTCCTACTTCGTTTCGCCTGAGCCAGGAATCCTCTGTGTAGGACTCTAAAAACTCGTCAATACGCCGGCAATAGGTGGTGATCATATCAGTCACCCACAAGCCGCAAGCGGTCTGCTAAACGTAACGGCCACCCAGGTATTGAGCGATCAGAAGATCAACAAGCAAGCCTTCTCATACTCTTGCGAATCCAATCAATAACACTACCGAACAGTCCGGTCTCTTCGTCTGATATGTCGCATATCACAGCCTTGGGGTAGTAAAACGTCATACCACAATAGCCTGATAAGTCATGCCGATGTGAATCCCATAACGGTTCGAGAAACAACTGATAACACATACCAGTAAATCTCAGCAACTCTGGCCAGGGATTTCCGGTTATGGCCAATCAAGCGTAGCGCAACATCAACCCCCAATACCGAGAGAGACGAATCCCCTCCTATCGCTCATTGACTCCATGTGACTCGGGACTGTACCCAAAAACCACTGTTTTGCATGATCTCTTGAACGTGGTAAGATGGAAATCAAAGCACAGTGGGAATCACACAAGACTCTATCACGATCTCGGGTCTACAGACTAACCTATACCAGTGTCACCGGAGAACTGCCATATGACATGAGGTATAATTGTTGGGTTGCTAGGCATGCTCACAAGGTTCCACGAGGAATCAACCATGCCCGATTAAAAATTTAGCCGTGCCGAACAACCCAAAGCCGGATCTTTAAACTAGAGTTTAGGCGAAAACAAGCATGTTAATCTCCTTAACACTAAGTGAGAGGGATTACAACCTTTGTAGATCCGGTCCTTCACTTCTTAAGCTCCGTGTTGAGGTCCCTTCGCTGCGATCATCGTGTTCCGGACTCTCGAGAGGCTCCACGAAGAGAAAGATGCAGTCTTGCTTCCGATCTTCGATAACATAGATGATCTACCTTGAAGTTTCATTAACACAAGCTAACACTCACTAAATGAAGTGAACACCCTCATCTAAAGGGCAAGGGTAGATGAGGATGATGAAGTAGGATTTTTGCTCTTATTTGTTTTCTTATTCTCACTCATTTTTCATCACAAATAAAAAGCAAGAAAGCTTTTCAAAAGAAAAAAAAAGAAGAAGAATAGTGATCAATCCTTTTGTTTTGAATAATGAAAGGATAATTATGATGAATAATGCATCCATGGTCAAGTAACCTTTGTAGAGATTGAACTATGGTTAAGGGGTGTGGTTAGGTTAAGGAAATATCATGCAAAAATATCTAAACAAATATCTTTGCACAAAACAAAAAGAAAGCTCCTAGAAACATCTAGAAAAGCTTAACCCTAATCAAACCTTAACAATGTTTAATCTCCACTAAACTTGTTGCATTAGTAATCATATCATGTTACAATATTATATATCACATATACAATATTTATCGTAACAAAATAAAATAATACAAGTAACATATATCGCATATATATCAATGTATTACCCGAGTGAGAAAAAGAATCTTTTAGTGAGCTAATATTAGTTAATGTAATTTAATATATCATATATATTATTATACATTAAATTATCGAATCAACACTTGATCCGACAATCCGGCTATATCACATATAACCGACTAATACGATGACCCGGCTATATCACATATACTCGGCCGATATCTTATATCGTGAGAATCCAATACGGTATCACATACCGCATTATCCTCGGTCCCGCACATATCACATATGTGCCCCTACTACGTTTTGCCTGAGCCAAGAAACCTATGTGTAGGACTCTAAAGAATCGTCAATACGCCGGCAGTAGGTGATGATCATTTCAAACACCCACAAGCTGCAAGCGGTCAGCTAAACGTAACAGCCACCCAGGTATCGAGCACTCAGAAGATCAACAAGCAAGCCTGTACATTCTCCTGTGAATCCAATCAGTAACACTCCCGTACAGTCCGGTCTCGTCGTCTGATATGTTGCATATCTCGCCTAGGGGTGGTAAACGTCAGACCCTAGTAGCTCGATAAGTCGTGTCGATATGAGGTCTATAACAGTTCGAGAAACTACTGATAACACTTACCAGTAAATCTCAGCAACCCTGGCTAGAGATTTTCGGTTATAGCCAATCGAACACAGCACAACATCAACTCCCTATACCGGGAGAGACGAATCCCCTCCTATCGCTCATTGCCTTAATGTGATTCGGGACTGTACCCAAAAGCCACCTTTTTGCACGCCCTCTTGGATGTGGTATGATGCAAATCAAAGCAGAGTGGGAATCACACAAGACTCTATGACGATCTCGGGTCAACAGACTACTCTGTACCAGTGTCACCGGAAAACTGCCATCTTACGTGAGGTATAATACCATCAGGGATTTCTCGGCGAGTCCGTCCAGTGTACCCAGTGTCTACTGAGCACCCGTACACCATCGTTGATGTCAAACACCGATAGATATGGGATCATCCATCGCCCATCATATGGGTCAAGATGCGTATACGCTAGTCTACTCTACTATATCGATGCCCTGTCTCGATACACCCTCGACTAGGAACAGTTATAGGATGTACTCGTCGACTACCGTGGCCCCACTAGTATGATCTCATCATAGTCCCAGTAGTCGAGTACATATCCTAAGGGCTTTATCAACATGTAATATAGAGACAATCAGAGTACATGTTAAGATAAAGTACAACCAGATAGCATACTGTCATGTCGAGCAAGAAAGTCCTCCCTATATATGTCCAAGCATCCACTATAATATACATCGTATGTACAGTAACGGCCTCTAGGGCATACAAATAACTAATAATCTCCCACTTGCACTAGGGCCATCTGTTGTGGTATCTCATACCCAACAATTAGCTGTGGCTGAAGTATCTCATACTCAACCATCCCATAAAAGTCTCTACTGGGAAAAAGGCCTTTGTGAGTGGATCCGCGCTGCTGTCCTCTGTGTCTACTCTCCTAAGCTCGATCTCCCTGGAGATCAACCATCTCCATGATTAGGTGATACTGCCTAAGAATTATATCTGGATTTCAGATGGGACGGGGGTTCCTTGGCATAAGCCATAACTCCATTGTCACACAATGGTAGGAATGAAGTTCATCTCATGAACTTATATATCCAGACTGCCATTTTGGTAGCATCCTTGGTAACGATGTATCTTGCCTTTAATCGTCTAGTAAGTCACGGTATCTAGCTTGGAACTCTTCCAACATACCGTCCCTCCAATGAGGGTATAGACAATGCCTGCGACTGACATTCAGTCATCCTTATCACCCTGGAACCTTTCCAGTGATTCTCCCCAGGATCGATTGATACCATCTCACTACAACTAGTGAGTATCCTTACATCCAATTAGATATATCTCATAGATCCAAAACCCAGGATTTAGGAGGTATCATTTTGATCCTATATGGAGAATCCTTGTGATAAGCGGAGATTGATCGAGCGTAGCATAGGAAACTCCTTCCCTATCAAGAGTATGTCATCCACGTACTCTACGAGGATCATCACCATACTCCCCACTACCTTTTTGTGTATACAAGGTTCATCTACCATTTTGATGAAGTCAAACTCGTTGACTACCACATCAAAACAGATGTTCCAACTCCGCGATGCCTGTTTTATCAGAAAAAAACATCTTGCACACGTTTCTGCTGCTCCCACTGTCTATGAAGCCCTCTGGCTATGTAGTTATAGATGCTATCTTCTAAAACATCATTTAGAAAAGCAGTCATGACACCCAACCGCCAGATATCGTAATCATGGTATGTAGCCGTGGCAAGTTGGATCTGGATGGACTTAAGCATAGCTTTGAAAGTCTCAACTTTTCCATGTACACCAAGTAATCTTCTCCTGATATACTCGCTCTTGATGGGAATTTAACCCTTCAGATAAAGCAACCAAAGTCCATACTTTGTTGGTGTATAAGGATTCCATCTCAGATCGATAAGCATCCAGCCATTCTTACAGAGTCCTACTCCTGATAGCCTGCTCGAAACTAGTTGGGTCATCATCTCATGATGAAATCCTCGCTCCCACTGTCATAGAGAAAACCGAAGTATCTCTCAGGTGGGTGAGGAACCCTACTAGATCGGCGGAGAGGCTGAGGTTCGTTGGAAACTATTGAATCCTTTGGTTCTACTAAATCATCAGCTGCAGTTTGTATAGCTGAAACCTTTCCAGTTCTACATAACAGACATTGCCTCGAGCTTGTATGGATTTTGCTTTTAGACATAGTCCGGACAACCCCAAATCTTAACAAACTTAAGATATGAGCTCTTCCCTTTCCATATCACATATGAAGTGGTAGGCAACTGATTTGATTTGAACCCTATTCAATAGGTATGCAGCTTCTCAAGCGCATAACACCCAAAAGGAAATAGGAAACTCAGTAGTACTCATCATAGAGCACACCATATCATATAGGGTGCAATTGCTCCGCCCCGATACACCTAAGTGTTGTGGTGTATTCGGAGGAGTATTGCTGAGAGAGAATCTCATTCTCCTTTAGAATAGTCCAGGAATTCCGTGCTCAAGTATTCTCCTCCCTGATCTCAACAAAGGACTTAATACTTATACCCATTTTTGGTTCTCTACTTCTAACATATATTTTGTGAATATCTCAAAAGCTTCGGACTTGTGTTTCAACAGGAACATATGTCTGAATCTTGAGAGATCATCAGAGAATGTAATGAACTACAAAGAACCGGTCGTGGCATATGTAGACAGGGGACTTTCATATATTAACATGTATCAATCCCAAGAGTTCACCAACTCTTTCTCTGTTTCCAACAAACAGAGCTATGGTCATCGTATCTTTGTGACATGACCGGCAAGTTTCACAAGATGTAAATTCAAACTAATTTAAATATGCATCTATATGTAACTTCAGCCAGTCGGGTCGCATTGATATGACCTAGTCTACAATACCTCAAGAAGGATTCATTCATTTCTGAACTCTTCCTCTTGTGTGTGTTCTGCATACTAAGAACTGTAGTTTGATTTAGAACGTCAAAGCTTTTAGATAACGTGCATGAACCGATCAACTCTTGATATAGGATATGTTCAAAACATTATCCATCAATACAAAATTATATCCTTCTTTACTAATAAAGAGACTGATATGATTTTGTATATCAAGTTCGGTATCTAATAACATTCGTTCAGAATCAATGTATTCTGGTAATACAGGGTGATAGTGACCAACAGACTTGGCTGCAACACTTGCACCATTTCTATCTCATGAAACTTATCACTCGTTCTCAGTTCTCTACCTATCTGTAGCCCATGTAACAAATTACATATGTAGGATCCTGATCCGGTATCTAATACCCAGGACGTAAAGGATACAGAGAAACAGTTCTGTGTAATGAACACACCCGAAGAAGATACATCAGCATGCACTTTCTTCATTTGGGCGGCACGGGAAATCTGGTATTCCCCAATTTCCTGCTCTGTCTTATAACAATTATAAGTTGGAGCGGGACTAACGTTCCCTAGCTCAGTGTAACAAGCGGGTTCGGTCAATACATCCGAATTATTATCTTGATTAAGGCGTGATATGGTCGCTACCTGGAGAGAGAGAGAAGAAAACACTAAGCGTATGCTCTTGCAAGACTAGATTGGTTATCTAATATATCTAATCAGGATGTCTCCCACTGTTTTAATCAAATCTTCCTTCAAACCCTAAAAGGAAAAACTAGCCGGGATTAATTACACGCTACAAGTTCGCCAATCTTTCAGCCAGGCCAGTGTCGGTACTTTGAGGGAGGTGTCCCGTGCTTTCGCACGGACCTAATTAAAGTAAACCTCATTTTCCCAAAGGCATAACCCCGTTAACACCTTTCTAGACACCTACTTGATCGGCTAATTGTAATGTGTAAAACTCTCCCAGGAGTAACTCTTACTCGCAGCGGGTATCGGGATCCAACTATCTCATAGAAGGTATGCAATCTCATTGCAAATTTCAACACTTGAAATTCCCGATAATATTTTGCCCTGAGCGATCTATGACCTTGACAAGGTCAACAAACCATAGACCGGAAGTCAAGTTCAGCCCGTCATTTCCTGATCTGAATTAAACCCACCCGTACGACCCTTGACAAGGTCAACAAAGTCGCACGACTACCCTAATCCAATCGCATCATATGCTTATACAGATAAGCAGTAATCAGCTACGCACACTACGCCTTGACAAGGTCAACAAACGCAGCACGAATACTAACTATTACTTATCTGAAATGACGGAGGGCTACGACAGGTTTTTAAGAAAACCCTTTGCGTAATGAACTTGATATCGTTGTAGAATTGAGTGATTTTAAATGTAGTGTTTTTTAGGCTTTTCTAGTTTTGCTAAAGGGGTCACTCCCGGTTAAGGGATCGTCGGCCCTTTCCTCATCGAATAAGGTGCAGGATATTACACAAATATCGCTGTGCAAAGCAAGAACTATAGAAGCAATCAAAAGACAAACCGAGTTTGTAGTATCTGCTAGTTTCACTAAAGAGGTCACTCCCGGTGAAGGGATCTCGGCTCTTTCCTTATCGAATAAGGTGCTGGATGTTCTACAAGGAACACCGCTATGCAAAGCAAGAACTAGAGCTACCTGTTTTTGAGACAAGTTTCTACAACATCTTTAGGTTTCTTTGGTTTCATTAATCTCATTAATGAAGTCCCATTTTATTATGCTTCACAAGCATCTCATTTGAAACGAAATATGCAATATAACATATATCTCATATATATAATATAATCATTCATCACAGGCAGTAATATGATCTCATCACAGAACATTGCAGCAGAAGAACATATATGAAATATTGGATATACTAGGACGTCCGTGTTTTAGCACGAGCCTGTATAAAACACGGATTCCACGGTCGTGATGAATAGCCAAACCCACATCCCTAGACCCCTACGAGAGCGGCAAGTAACACTGCCAATTCTAGGGTTAGGAGACCCGATCCCGACTCCTCGAGATGGTCTCCCACTGGACCCTAGAACCCGGTTACTTGTGCTCCCCGCCTTGGGTCTACCTAATGCGGAAAAGTAAATAATATACAATGGTGACATCATCCTCAGCCCGGAAGTGCCCCAATAAAAGAATATTACATACAAATGAATTTTACATGAATGAAAAAGAAAAACTCTCATCTCACATAAAACCCCCGGCTATTCAGAACGCGACGATCCAATATAACATATCACAGTAACACATAATATCTCATATCATCAACGTAAGCAAGTATGCGTATCCCGATTGTCGTTGATGTATAGCAACGAAGCCGGCGATACACCACATACTACGCTTACGGTCACAGAAAAGAAAGTGTAAAACTACAACAGTTGGAATCCGCAACCTCTTTAGACATCGCATGCCTAACAATTATAAACCCCGCATTTTAGTCTCATTATCGAAAACTCTTTTCAATATCTAGTCGGGCAATTCAACAAGATTCCCGACAACCTGATCGAATGCTCGTCGCAAACTTTAGTAGACGGCCGCACCCCCGGATGCCATCGACGAAGTGCACTAAGGCGGAACACCGCTGCCGCGAGCACCCGAACGGATGCTTTTGGCGACGGGGTTCTCCTGCAGTCACTTGGTCGGGGCTATGGGGCGTGGCTGTCTATTAAGTTTATCCGGCGAGTATCCGCGTACGCTACGTGATTGCGACGGACTTTTGATCACATCAAAATTCCATGGCAACCGATCATCTGAGACTGAACTGCTAGATTTATAACATTCAAATTAGTTATCTTATAACTAGATGTGGATTCCAAATATTGTATCACATTCCAGATAAATAGACAATGTTAAACTTTTCGATCGAATAATCAAACACCCAAGATTTCCCAATATATCTCAACACTTGAAATCAGTTTAAAAACATCCATCATATGCCACTGTACCGATGGTCCAGCCGTAGAGGGGTCAAGCCAACGCCTCACATGTGGCACGCCGTACTGCCCCAAACCCTAAGGTTTAGAGGCAATTCAAGACGGTCACATAATCGAGTTAAGGTTTGTTGCCTTCTAGAGGGTCCACCGCGTTACTTGCATGACTTTACGAGTTTCAAACACGAGAAAAATCCAACATTTGAAAATTTTCCGACAGGGGAAAAAGTGAGTTATTGATATCCGTTCGAACTTTTTAACAGTTTCTAAAAATTATCCGGACAAACTAATCAAAGTTAAATTATCCGATCGAATCAACGAGTCCCCAATACAAACCTAGAAAACTCAACACTTGAGTGGAATTAAAAAAAAATCCCAGAAAAAAATAACAAGAAAGGACCTGAGAATAATTACATGAAATTCCGAGGACTAAGTCACAATTTTGGCGGCGGAACCGCCGCAAAACCCATGGTTTGGCCGCGGTTTTGCGGTCATATGAGCGAATTAGAGGGCCGTACTTCACAGTAATTCTTAGTTTTTCCTGCTTGTTTTTCTGAGCATTTTTAATTCAGAAAAAATCAACTTTTTGAAAATTATCCAGAGAGGGGTAAACATCGGGGTTCTCAGGTTCGATCGGACTTTAAACTTCGTCTAGACTTCGCCTAAACCTCTAGATAGGCTCTGATATCACTGTAGGGTTGCTAGGCACGCTCACAAGGTTCTACGAGGAATCAACCATGCCCGATTAAAAATTTAGCCGTGCCGAACAACCCAATGCTGGATCTTTAAACTAGAGTTTAGGCGAAAACAAGCATGTTAAACTCCTTAACACTAAGTGAGAGGGATTACAACCTTTATAGATCCGGTCCTTCACTTCTTAAGCTCCGTGTTGAGGTCCCTTCGCTACGATCATCGTGTTCCGGACTCTCGAGAGGCTCCACGAAGAGAAAGATGCAGTCTTGCTTCCGATCTTCGATAACATAGATGATCTACCTTGAAGTTTCATTAACACAAGCTAACACTCATTAAAGAAGTGAACACCCTCATCTAAAGGGCAAGGGTAGATGAGGATAATGAAGTAGGATTTTTTCTCTCATTTGTTTTCTTATTCTCACTCATTTTTCATCACAAATAAAAAGCGAGAAAGCTTTTCAAATGAAAAAAAAAGAAGAAGAAAAATAGTGATCAATCCTTTTGTGATGAATAATGAAAGGATAATTATGATTAATAATGCAACCATGGTCAAGTAACCTTTGTCGAGATTGAACTAGGGTTAAGGGGTGTGGTTGGGTTAAGGAAATATCATGCAAAAATATCTAAACAAATATCTTTGCACAAAACAAAAAGAAAGCTTCTAGAAAAGCTTAACCCTAATCAAACCCTAACCATGTTTAATCTCCACTAAACTTATTGCATTAGTAATCATATCATGTTACAATATTATATATCACATATACAATATTTATCGTAACAAAATAAAATAATACAATTAACATATATTGCATATACATCAATGTATTACCCGAGTGAGAAAAAGAATCTTTTAGTGAGCTAATATTAGTTAATGTAATTTAATAAATCATATATATTATTATACATTAAATTATCGAATCAACACTTGATCAGACAATCCGGCTATATCGCATATAACCGACTAATACGATGACCCGGCTATATCACATATACCCGGCCGATATCTCATATCGCGAGAATCCAATACGGTATCACATACCGCATTATCCTCGGTCTCGCACATATCACATATGTGCTCCTACTCCGTTTTGCCTCAGCCAAGAAAGCTCTGTGTAGGACTCTAAAGAATCGTCAATACGCCGGCAGTAGATGATGATCATATCAAACACCCACAAGCTGCAAGCGGTCAGCTAAACGTAACAGCCACCGAGGTATTGAGCGCTCAGAAAATCAACAAGCAAGCCTGTACATTCTCCTGTGAATCCAATCAGTAACACTCCCGTACAGGCCGGTCTCGTCGTCTGATATGTTGCATATCTCGCCTAGGGGTGGTAAACGTCAGACCCCAGTAGCTCGATAAGTCGTGTCGATATGAGGTCTATAACAGTTCAAGAAACTACTGATAACACTTACCAGTAAATCTCAGCAACCCTGGCCAGGGATTTCCGGTTATAGCCAATCGAACACAGCACAACATCAACTCCCTATACCGGGAGAAACGAATCCCCTCCTATCGCTCATTGCCTCCATGTGATTCGGGACTGTACCCAAAAGCCATCTTTTTCACGCCCTCTTGGACGTGGTATGATGGAAATCAAAGCATAGTGGAAATCACACAAGACTCTATGACGATCTCGGGTCAACAGATTACTCTGTACCAGTGTTACCGGAGAACTACCATCTGACGTGAGGTATAATACCATCTGGGAGTTCTCGGCGAGTCCGTCCTGTATACCCAGTCGCTACTGAGCACCTATACACCATCCTTGATGTCAAACACCGATGGATATGGGATCATCCATCGCCCATCATATGGGTCAAGATGCGTATATGCTAATCTACTCTGGTGTATCGATGCCTTGTCTCGATACACCCTCGACTAGGAACAGTTATAGGATGTACTCGTCGACTATCATGGCCCCACTAGTATGATCTCATCATAGTCCCAGTAGTCGAGTACATATCCTAAGGGCTTTATCAACATGTAATATAAAGACAATCAGAGTACATGTTAAGATAAAGTACAACCAGATAGCATACTATCATGTCGAGCAAGAAAGTCCTCCCTATATATGTCCAAGCATCCACTACAATATACATCGTATGTACAGTAGTTGCCTCTAGGGCATACATATAACTAACAATAATACCATCTAGGAGTTCTCGGCGAGTCCGTCCAGTATACCCAGTCTCCACTGAGCACCTGTAAATCTTCTCTGATGTCAAACACCAATGGATGTGGGATCATCCATCGCCCATCATATGGGTCAAGAAGCGTATACGCTAGTCTACTCTGGAATATTGATGCCCCGTCTAGATTCTCCCAAGACTAGGAACATTTGAAGGATGTATTTACCGACTACCTCTGCCCCACTAGTATGATCTGCATCGTAATCCTGGTAGTCTAGTACTCATCCTAAGGGCTTTATCAACATGTAATAGAGAGACAATAAGTGTACATGTTAAGATTAAGTGCAACCAGATAGCATACTATCATGTCGAGCAAGAAAGTCCACCCTATATATTTCCAAGCATCCAATACAATATACATCGTATACAGTAATGGCCTCTAGGGCATACATATAACTAACAATCTCCCACTTGCACTAAGGCCATTTGTTGTAGTATCTCATACCCAACGTCCCTTAAAATTCTCTCTAGGGAAAGGCCTCTGTTAGTGGATCCGCTGTGTTATCCTTCGCGTCAGCTCTCCTGACCTCGATCGCCTGGAGATCAACCATCTCCCTTATCCGGTGATACTTCCTGAGAATATGTATGCATCGCTGATGGGACCGGGGTTCCTAGGCCAAGGACACATCTCCATTGTTGTCACAATAACAGTTATTGGATGCTCAATGGTAGGAACCATGTTCATCTCATGAACAAGAAATATCCAGACATCCACATTGGCAGCATCGTTGGAAGCGATGTATTCTTCCTTTATCGTCTAGTTTGCCACGGTATCTACCTTGGAACACTTTCAACATACCATCCCACCATCGAGGGTAAAGACAAAGCCTGAGACTGACTATCAGTCGACCTTATCACTCTAGAAGCTCGAACCAAGAACATTCTTTCAGTGCTTCTCAAGTACTTAAGAATGTCCTCCACGGCTGTCCAGTGATTCTCCCAAGATCCGATTGATTCCTGATCACTACTCCTAGTGAGTCAGCTACATCTGGTCTGGTACATAACATCACATGCATGATAGAGCCTAGTGCCGAAGCATAGGGTATCCCTTGTACGCAAGCTCCTTTCAAATCTGTCTCGGGAGACTTCTTTTTAGAGAGAGTGATTCCTGAGTAAGTGGGCAAACTACCACGCTTAGAATCTTCCATACTAAACCCCTTTCGTATGGTGTTAATGTACCTGGATTTGGGACACTCCCAACATCCACTTAGATCAATCACCATAGATCATAATCCACAAGATTTAGTAGGTATCATCCAGATCTTCCATGGAGAATCCTCGTGATAAGAGGATCTTGATCGAGTGTAGCATAAGAAACCATTTCCTATCAAGAGTATGTCATTTACATAAAATACATGGAAGAAAACCTTACTCTCTACAACCATCTTGTATATACAAGGTTCATCTACCTTTTTGATGAAGTAAAACACTTTGACTGCCACATCAAAACTGATGTTCCAACTCCGTGATGCCTGCTTTAATCCTGATGGACTTAACCATAGCTTTGAAAGTCTAAACTTTTCCATCTACACCAAGAATCTTCCCAAGATACACTTGCTCCTGATAGGTTTTACCCCTTAAGGTGCAACATTCAAAGTCATACTTTGTTGGTGTACATAGATTCCATCTTTGATTGCATAGCATCCAGCCAATTCACAGAGTCTCCACTCATGATGGCCTTCCTGAACCTAATTGGGTCATCATCGACCATGATGCAATCCTCGCTCCCACCGTCACCGAGGAAACCGTAGTATCTCTCACGTGGATAAGGAACCCTAACAGATTCGCGGAGAGGCTAAGGTTCGTTGGAGACTATTGAATCCTTTGGTTTCACCAAATCATCAGCTGTTAGTTTGTCTAGTTGGAACTCCTTCCAGTTCTACCCCATAACCACAAATTTCTTCATAAGAAATTCCTTTTCTAAAAAGGTGGCTTGCTGAAAAACAAAACAACTTTTGCTCCTCAGAATGGTAGAAGATATACCCTCGGTTATGTTCGGGATATCCAACAAACTTATACAGAACTGACATTGCCTCGAACTTGTCCGGATTTTTCTTTTCAACATAGGCTGGACAACCCAATATCTTAACTCATTTAAGACATGGTCTCATCCCTCCATATCTCATATGGAGTGGTAGGCTCTGATTTAGATGGAACCATATTCAATAGGTATGCAGCTTCTCAAGTGCATAACTCCAAAAGGAAACAGTCAACTCAGTAGTACACATCGTAGAGTGCACCATATCTCATAGGGTGCGATACCTCCACCCCTATACACCGTTTGTGCTGTGGTGTACTCGAAAGAGTAAGCTGAAAGAGAATCACATTCTCATTTTAGAAACTCCAGGAACACCATGCCCAAGTATTTTCCTCCTCGATCACATCGAAGGACATTAATACTTCTATCCGTTTGGTTCTCTACTTTGTACTTATATTCCTTGAATTTCTCAAAAGTTTCAGACTTGTGTTTCAACAGGAACACTTGTTAGTATGATATGCCCTAGAGGCCATTATTGTATAGTACTAGTTTGTATATTACATTTTGGAAGCTTGGGATATATACACGGATTTATGAAAATCTTGCTCGATATAGTAATATGCTACTTGGTTTGTATCTATCTTAATATGTGTATATGTTTCTTTTAACGTATCGCTAATACATATTGATAGAGACCTTACGATCTTTACTTGACTACCAGCATTGTGATAGCAGTCACACTGGTGGGGGCTGGGTAGTCTATAAGCACATCCTTATAAAGATCCCTAGTCGTAGGATTATCGAGACAGGGCATCGATACTCCAGAGTAGACTAGTGTATACGCTTCTCATCCCAGCAGGGGAGATGGTCTGTCCTACAGCCATCAGTACGTCATATTGGAGATAGTATGAAGGTGCTCATTGGGTTATGAGTCATACTGGACGGACTCGTAGGGAACTGCTGGTTGGTACTATACCTATCGTCAGGTAGCAGTTCCCAGGTGACATGAGTACAGCTTAGTCCGTTGACTTGACACTGCTACTTCGCCTCAAGTGTGATCCCAGTGTTCTTAGATTGCTACCCTACCATGGCTCTATTGAGTCATGCAAACAGGTAGTAGTTGGGTGCAGTCCCTTAGCACTTGGAGGCAGTGGCGGTTAGATAGGATTCGTCTCTCCCGGTATTAGGGGTTGATGTCGCGCTGTGTTCGGAACGCCATTACACAAAGTCCCTGGCCAGGGCAAGCGAGATATACTGGTAGGTACTCCAGTAGTTTCTCAGGGTGTTTTGGACTGTACTCTGACACAACTTATACCGCTATTAGGGGTCTGACATTTACCACCCCCTAGGCCCGATATGCGATACTCTTAGACGAATAGACCGGACTGTACGGAGATTGCCACAGACAGGATCGGTAGGAGTTTGGATGAGCTTGCTCGTCGGCTTTCTTATCGACAGATACCTGGGTAACCGTTACGTACAGCTACTGCCGCTGACGTGCTTGTGGTTAAACCCACTGCCGGAGTACTGTCGAGTCTTTAGAGTCCCACATAGAAGGTTTACCAGCTACGGGTGAAACGATGTAGAGGTCGTATAGTTTTACGACAGGGTTCGATCACATACGTGTACTTGTGCGCGTGTGATGTTCGGGCGGACAATACTAGTGGGCTTTGGTTTAAACCGGATCCTAGTATTCGATTGATGGGTTAGTTTTGTCTCATTGTATTCGTGTTTTTCAGAACACAGATGTGGGTATGTATATACGGTTGAGAGGGGGTATAGAAGGAAACATCTTATTAGGGTTTTGACCATTGACTTGGTCAAAATAAATATGAGGTGGAGAAAAGATATTGTTATTTTTGGTAAATGATAATTTTGTGGCATGGCTACTTGTGTTGATCATTTGACTTGGATTGACTTTTTGACCTTAGATATTTTTGTGAGATATTTTTCACTCTAGATATTTTGGTGAGATATTTTCCATGCCATGCTTGTGGTCATATATAAGTTAGCCATTCTTTTTTTTATTATCATTATCACAAATACATTCTCTCTCCTCAAGCTTGCTTTCTCCTTCTTCCTCTCAAACCCTAGTGTATCATGTGTTGATAATCAAGGGTTAATGAGACTTAGATACTCAAAATCAAACTCTACTCATTCTAAGATACTTAGTTTAGCACACCAAGTGATATAGTTTCCTCAACTTGGAGGTTTAGCTCAAGTTTGGAACTCTCGGGTGGATCTTCTACTACTTCGAGAAGCCGACGAGGAAGTGCTTTCCATTTCTACTCCAAAGAGCTTGCAAGGTGAACGAGGACATCGGGAAGACAATAAGGACTTGGAACTTTAGGTATAATCTTCTTACATAGTAGATAAAACCTCTAGTTAGTATGTTAGTTATGGTTTAGCTAAGATCTTGGTGTTAAAGTCGATGTTACCTTGTTTGTAAAAATCGTTTTTACCCATTCCGGCTCCCCACAAACCCATGGGGTGTGTAACGTCGACTTACATTGGTATCAGAGCCGACTAAACCATAGCTAACAGTATAAACGACAAGTAAAACCACGAAATCGAAATAACCCGAAAAACATCGAAGCGTAGATCCATGTTTCTATCGATTATTCATGAGACTCTAAAAATTATTTTAGCAACTGCAGAGTACTTTTTTAACTGTAAAATGAACACAGAACAAAAACGAGACAATTTCACCCAAACTGGGCTGGCCACAATGCCTATAAAACCGGCGAGCTCAGTTCAAATGGAGGGGATTGCTTCGTGTTTTGGTGTGTGGCTTTGTGACTTGGATCTAGGGCTTTAGGAGTTGTTTGTTTTTGCCAATTTTGAAAATTCTGTAAATTCTTTACTGTGGCAATACTGGGTGTTTCAAAGTCGCAGTTTAACGTCGTTTAGTGTTTCAAGTTCTGATAAATGTGTTTGTAAACTTCCGCTAATTGCTATATGTCGGTTAGTTTGGGTTTGCACATTTCTGTGATGATTATATTGGTTTGTGTATATGAACTTGTTGGATCGTCGTGATGAATAGCCGGGGATGTGAGATGAGGGTTTTCATTCTTTTATTCGATGTACAATTTGTAAAATGATGTAATATTATTTTTGCGGGGCACATCCGGGTTGAGGTTATAACAACCGTTGTATTATTTCTTTTACTGTTTTTGCTCCTAGGATAGAACCAAGGAGGGGTGCACAAACTACCGGGTACTTTGAAGTGCCGAGTGGCCTACTCACTTTGTTGAGCGAGGTTGCTTCACTTCGGGTATTTGGCGGGTAGTTTACCGCATCCGTAGGGGTCTAGGGTGGGGTTTGGCTATTCATCACGACTGTGGAATCCGTCTTTCGTTACAGGCTCAAACGAAACGTGGATTCCTAGTATATCCAATGTGTTCATCTGTAATCTGGAATGCCTATCATTGCATCTGAATAATGTATATATCTATATATGATATCTAGTAGACATTGCTTATGTTTTGCATCCGAGCTAGTCCAGCCCTCGCTCTGTCGTTAGTTAAGTAACCTAACGGGTAATGACGGGGCCCCGTGGCGAATGCGGATGGCATAAGCGTGCGTTATATTTTCGTTTTTTCTGCAATGGTAGGTAAATTGATGAGATCGCATTACATTAATGCAAAGCAAACAAACCAAAATTGAATCGTTGGAACAAATTTCAAAACCACTCGGTTTTTTCAAAACAGCAAAACTTTTAAAATACGGAGTTTAAACCACTCCTTTTAAAAGCTATCAGGTTCCTTCGATTATATCAAGTTCACTACGTTCACGGTTTCACCAAAACCATTCGTAGCCCTCCGTCATTTCTGTTGGATATTCAGTAGTATTCAAGCTATGTATTTTGACCTTCGCCAAGGCATAATGATTGGTAGCTGCTGAATATTCATCTGTAGTATAGATAGATGCGTTGATTTGGGAAAATCGTACTGCTATTTTGGCCTTCGTCAAGGATATGTACAGGTGGGTTCAAATTAACCAGGACAATGACGGGTAGAACTTGACATGTGACTTGTAATATGTTGTCCTTCGTGTCACGACCCGAAAAGTACGGAACATGACCGGCACTCAAATTACGAAACGTCTCAAGGCGTACGTAATCTATGTAAGCCAAAACCCAGAAATCAAAACCAATTAAAGCAGTAGAGTGAAGGAAAAACCAATTTAAAGCAAGTAGTTTTAATAGCATAAGCCGAATTATGCGTTTTAAAAACATCAAGTCATTTCTGAAAATTTCGGCAGAGTTTCCTTTGTAAATACTGGCCCCAAACGGGGTACAACATGAATAGTATACGAAATTATAAAAGGCATCCCCAAGCGGGAGCTAGCTCTTCGTCAATCGACGGTCACAACCACGCAAGCAATATAATATACAACGCCGAAAGGCGAGGATCAAACTCAGGATAAAAACCATCATCATCAAGAAAACTATAATAATACAACGCGCGACTTTAAAGTCGAAGAATAAACACTGGTCCTCTAAGTCTATCAAATAATACAAGTCTGGTTGATGGAGCTTTTACTAGATACAACTGAATAACAAATACACAATGGTGGTCCTGATGCAAAAGAAACCAACTACCAAGGCAATCACCCGGAAGGAACAATGTGCCAGCAAAGCCGCAACGAAACCTGTACGGCAAAACCTGTAAGGAACTGTGGCACAAGGGGGGTAAGTTGCAAACTCGTGAGTAGAAAATATTTACAAGTAGAAATTGCATGTATAACGCAATCCTAGGTCATACGATCAGTAATATCCTCAAAATAATAATGTGGCATGAAGCAATATAATGGTAAGGGTAAACATCTATCCCTAAGTGTAATACCAAGTACTTGTGTCAGTGCCTCAGGTAACAACATGTCACTAAAATGATGTACAAATGTCAGGTAGCAATATGTCACTAAAATGATGTGCAAATGCATAGAATGAGAATAAGGTACATCATGAATCAAGAACTGTTTTTTCTTTATTTAATGAGATTTCTATAAGTATATAAATCGAGATATCATCATACGAAATCAACATAGAATCCGTGTCCAGCATCGACACAAAACATAAATCCTCATATCTCAGGCATCCGTATCATCTGCGGGATCGGTCCGTGGGCTCCAGCAGAACGGATCAGCCTGCATCCATCTCATGACTCCGGCCGGTATCCTCCGGATAACTGACGAGTCCAAATAATATCACCGGTAGGTAGTGCCCCCTGCCAGGCTCATCATCCTCCATGAAATCATCTCGCCTCGGGGTACCTCACCGGGTCCACCATATACCCGCAGACGGTTCATCCAACTCCTCGAATCGGGTCTCGAAAACCATCTCAGAACCGAGAAAACATCATGGTGGACAGAACTCCTCATATCAAGGAAAACCACATTTTTCTGTTTAAAATAAATCATCGGTTTATAAAACTTTCACATGCGGTTTCCAAATCCAAAAAATCTCAAGATGGATCCGAAAACATCAAATCACCATGTCAATAAAAGTGAAAACCAGCATAAATCTCCATAATACTGCATAACTCATGAAAATATGAATGCATCTGATATCATGCAATGAATGCAATAGTTTAACTAGCATATGAAAGCTATAACATATTGCAACTATCCGCTAGCAGGCTATGTCAATGAAATAGTATTCTCTAAAGTGTACGCGACATGGCAATTACCGATGATGATGTGTGTGAGCCGGCAAGAAAATGTATGTGGAGCATACGCGTCATCGGTAATGGTGCTGGTGTCCTGACAGCATGGTTTCATAATAATTACAGATAACATATGTATAAGTATGCAATGCGGTGAAACATCATGAATATACAGAAAGTTATATAGTGATAGCAACACTGAAGAATATACATATCCAATATACGAGTCATACAGTTCTGGTATTTTAAAATACTCACAAATCTCCATTTTTGGAAACAGGTATGACTCGAGCCCAGTCAAAAGGGTAAGTAAGTCCACCTAGGTCTGAGTCGACCTATGTATATATCTAGTAGTCGGTGATCTCGCCTCAATAGTATCACGTACGATACAATATAAATATATATATATATATATATATATATATTTGACATCCTCGAGTCAAGAGTGTGGATCTAACATTATAATTATATCTCGTATGGTAAATCTATCGTACGGCATCCCAAATCTGGGTACGGGTCAAATATCATATTTATCTCATTACTCATCTGATATCCTTATCATCACATATCATGAACTGGGGTACAGATCTAAGTCTAGTACAAACTGATGCCATCAACAATTATATGTGCATGTGTCTGAAACGCATCGCCTAAAGATCCGCTATAACATCATGTCGTATCTCCTAATACGAACCAAATCACATCACCAATCTCACGGTATCATGCTTAAACTCATCGACTCATCTCCAAATACCATATAAAATACTCATCATCATGCATATGAATACGAATATATGTGACATCCACGATACATGATTGGTGTGAAAAATTGTTTGTAGTTAACCGCAATCAATAACGGTGTCGCGTGTAGCTAGACCAAGATGAGTACAGGTCGTCCTCAGGGAAACGTTGAATCTTTTACTGTTACTTTAGACGTGTTGAAAAAGAGAGGAGGAAATTAGAATTTTGTGAATAGTTTCTAGATCTACGTTAAGCAAGAATGCAAAATATATAGATCTAGATTATTTTAGGGATGTAGTTAATATAATAAGAGAGCTTGTAGGGTTCGTTAGGATTTAGTAGTTATGGATGATTAATTAAAAGTTACCATTTTTATCCTTTAATAGATTTAAAACTAGAATAACAGTGATGCGTGTAGATTAGGGTTTCTGGTGGAAAAAGGAATCCCACTCTTAACCCTTATCTCGACACGGAACTCCGTTCATATCTAGCCTTTACCAAAACAATCACTAATCTAATCTCTAATCGCGGTCGGAACTAAAAAAGAATTCTTAGCGCGCCCGATTAGCATGTTAATGATTCTTTTGATAAAGTTCATAAACTTTATAGGACTTAAAAAGGGTTTAGGGATGTTAATCATCCATTAGCCTACCCTAATCCTACGAACCCTAACAAGCGGAGAATTACTCGCGTATGTTGGGAAAAGAATATGAAAAGACAGAGTGGGAAAACATAATGTAAAATTCAAAGGAATTAAATAAAATAACTACCTTTATTAATCAACTTGAACAATCTACACTTTATTCCTTAGAAAATGATTACAAAAACTTTGTTTGCTTCTCGAACTCTTCCGAAGGAGGTAGATGAACAGTTGATGATCGGCATGGATGCGTGAGCCGTCTTGGACTTCGTGATCTCTTCGTCTTGTCGCCTTCTAACTTTAGCCCTTGGTCCTTTATATAGCCCTCAAAGAAGAAAAACTAGTTACTATATATGGCGACTTCCTAATATGGTGACTTTCCATGCCTGGATTCTGAGTCCCTGTCAGTATTGATTTTATGATTTTGGCAGATTTTTGATCCTGACATCTTGAACATCTTGATCTTTTGACCTGAGCTAAATCTTGCACAATATCTCTATGAATAATGTTAGTTTATTTATTAAATTATAGAGAGTGTCTTAGTCACTATATATGGTAATAAATCTTTAAGAAACTTGATTAAGAATATTTAATATGCCATGCACTTTATATGGTAATAAATCTTTAAGAAACATGATTAAGAATATTTGATATGCTATGCATATTTTAATTACTAAAATATTATGCATATATTTTGAAATATTATTCTAACCATTTGTATGATATTATATCTTTTAAGAATTGTGATTAGAATATTTGATATGATATGGATATTTTCAATTACCAAAATATTATATAAATATAAAATGCCTATATTTTCCTTCATAATATTAATTATAATATATAAACATATGGAAAATAGTATTTTGCAGATAAATCCAAATATGTTTAATATTTATAATAAACACCTTTTATTATTTAAGAAATGTAAAGAAAATACTTATACCAAAGTGCAATATTTTCAACTGAACAAATACCCCCAAACATAACTTTGATCGTCCCGAGCAAACTAGTTATTCAAGAGAAAGAGAAAAAGAAAAAGAATAATCTAAATAGCACACTTTCGTAGGCAAACACGATTGCACTGAGCACGTGCAACAAGCCGTTAAACCTCTAGGTGTCCCTAGTAGGAGGAGTGTTGTCTCCTGAGGGTTTTCAGCGGATTACACCCACAAAATCCTATAATAAAAGAGTGATGGTGAAATTTAAATATGAAGATAAGAACCATAAAAGAAAGACTTTGAAAATAAGAGTTTCCAATCATACTAGCTTTTCAGTTGTCATGAGCCCTATCTTAATAGTCATGAAAAGATGTTAGAAATCACATCATCCCTCAATAAAACATCGTCTTTATACTTCATTCCTACCTTTCGTCCAAACATTGATCATATACCCCTACGTGTGTGTATAGAACATCCCTACACTCGGAGAATTCAATTCAAGCTATCATACTCTTGTCCATCTACTTTAGTACTTTTTAACTTGATGAATACTTAGGTTTGCTCACACCTTTTCATGCGACCGTTAATACTTCTTGAGGTACTAACCGACCGATTACTCATGTGCTTGCTGATTAGGTGATAATATTTTCCTCGTCTTGCACCACCTAAGGCTTAGCAGTGACTCCCAGACCAGTTGGCCTTAGGGCACTAGGTGAAGAGGCACCCTCGCTATATTTTTTATTGCTGCCTTGGCGATACAAAACCAGTGTTCATTTTTCTTTTCACCATCTTTATATTTTCTTCATTTTTTTTATTTCCTTCATACTTTGGCTTTTAGACAAGAGCATTTCAAGGTATCCTCTACAATCCCGAGTTTCAAGACGTGTGTAAGTGCATATAGTAGGGTATCAACATTCAAATGTTTGGCTTCCAGAATAGAAACTATTTTTCAGACTTATTTTTATCCTCAGATTAGTGACTTCCTTCATTTTACTAACTCTTGGGACAACAGCTCATAACTACTTATTACTAGTTCGTTTAAGAAAACTTTTAATTTTCTTGGTTTTCTTAAACTATTCCTATCTTTTGGATGTAATTTTTCACTTTCTACTCTTTTGTTATAAAAGAAATTTTTTTAATTTAAATTTTTGAAAACGTTGTGCTTATGCAAAGTATGATGCAAATTGATGTGTAAATAAGCACAAACCTCCCCCAAAGCTGTTTACAGCGGTGTCCTCACGGATGTCATCCGTTAAGCTCAAAAACCTGTAGACTTGGGAGGAAATTATTAATGGGGGCAAGAATATATGAAAGTGAAAATCCTCCCCCAAACTTATTTTAGGCTCACAATTTTGTAAAAATCATTTTCTTTCAAGAGCCAAAATATACGACCTCCCTCAAACATGAGTTAAACAATTTTAATCTTTTTTAAAATCACACGAGGGGGTCAAGGTTATTGGTCAAAGTAAAGCCTTACAAAGACCAAAAGTCAACACCAACCATTCAAAAATTTTATCGTTGAAGCACCAAGGTTGGTGGAAGAACATGTCACATTTCGACGTGAAGAAGTGGGGAGGTGATAAGAGGTGTAATGGAAAAGGATTGCGTCTCAATTTGGAGAGACGACACAATGATAGTGATGATGGATTACTCGCATTATCGTGATTGTCAAGAAGAAGGGCTGGAGGTTCAATTTCTTAATCTTGGAGTTGATTCATCTCAACACCCGTGTCTTTTAAATATGCGAGTTCATCAGCGAAAATTTCCTCAAAGCTTTCATCGATACCCCGAAGAATAATGTCATCAGGAAAAACAGGGTGATCGTCAGACTCTATAAAAAGTTCCTCATCAGCGTTAGATGTTGACTAGGACAACTCGGTGGAAGAGTCCGTGTCAAGCAACAACATATGAAAAGAGTCAGAATTATGAGGTTGATCAAATTCGCTGCTGTCGACATCCATTAATTCGACAGAACATACATGAGCATAGGGTTCGGAGGGTTCACTTCCCAACTTGTAAATGTTAAGCTCAATTGACTTCTTTCCAAAGGATAGGGTCATAGAGCCGTTTCTACAATTGATTACTGCGTTGGAAGTGGCCAAAAAGGGTCGACCGAGTATCACCGGGATTTGATTGCGTGGGTTTGCCACAGGTTGTGTATCAATAACGATAAAGTCCACAGGAAATATGAATTCCCCGACTTTGATTAACGCATCCTCTAGCTCACCCCTAGGTTGGGTGATAGATCGATCGGCCATCTGAAGAGTGCAATGCGCCGGCTTTAACTCTCCGATCCCTAATTACTCATAAACAGAATACGGAAGCAAGTTAACACTAGCACCTAAATCGAGTAGAGCACGATTGATATTTTTACCCCCAATAGAAATTGAAATTGTAGGACTTCCGGGGTCCTTTCGTTTCTTGGGAAGTTGTTGTGTAAAAGCTGTGCTCACATTACTCGCAAGGAAAACTTGTTTAGGTACTTAAACTTTTCTCTTCCTAGTGCACAAGTCCTTTAGGATTTTCGCATATGACGGAACTTGTTGAATAGCATCTAGGAGAGGAATGTTTATGTTAACTTGCTTAAAAATTTCCACAATCTTCTCCATTTGTGGACTTGGTCTGTTGCCCCTTAACCTCTTTGGATAAGGTGCTTGATCAATAAGTTATGGGTCCAACGTTTGTGGAGAAGACTGTGGGGATGGATTCGATCCCAAAATTGGAGTGGGAATCGACTTAGATAGATTCGGCGAAATGTTCGAGCCTTGGGGAAAACGGAGAATAGGCTCGGGTGAAGGTGGGAGATTAAACGAATTAAGGAAAGAAGAAGAAGCCGGGGTATCATTGGTGTCACTATCATCACATTGCTCACCCACTAGGTTATTCAGCACTTTTCCCGATCTCAACGTGGTAACAGCACTCACATTATAACTTTGTGAGTGACCAGGATTAGGTATGGGATGAGATGGGATTTTCCCTTTCTCTCTCGCACTCATTGCGGCGTTTAACTGTGTGATTTGGTTTTCTATTGATTTAATACTCTCACCATGGGAGGCGGAGTTTTTCGTTATGGTATCAATAGAAGACTTCATCTCAGCCGACAATTGCATGGATTGCTTTATAAACATATCCAAAGTTTGTGCAAGTGAGTTGTCAGTACCGGCCACTTGTGGTGTAGAAATGTAGGCCGGATTTTGGAAATTCTGTGACTTAAAGCGGGGCTGATTCTGTGGTTGTGGTTGCTATGGAGGAGGTCTTTGTTAATTGCTTTTTTGGTTTTGATTCCAAGCAAAGTTAGGATGATTCCTCCATCCTTGATTGTACGTGGAAGAATAAGGGTCGTTTCTAGGTTGTTGCTGAAAAGCAGCATTAGCTTGAAACGATGCATTCATAGGACATTCTTCCGTTAAGTGTGAAGGATCCGAACAGCAACCACAGACGGTCTTAGGAAGCGTGACCTGATTTAGGGAGACTGATGAAAGTTTTTTCTCAATAGCATCGAGTTTCTTCTGCATCGCTGCCATTTCGGCTTTCACTACGATGGAAACATCGATCTGGTGAATACCACCCCTAGATGAAGGTGGTCTTACGCTTTCCCACTGCAAAGTGTGTTCAGCGAGGTCTTCCAGATACTTTCAAGCTTCACCGTCATCTTTAGACATGAAATTGCATTGACATATTGTTTCAAGCATCTGCTTTGTCGCTGGATTAATGCCCTCATATATAATCCGACATAAATCACATCTATTGATTCCATGATGAGGACATTGGACAAGCAGATCTTTGAAATGTTCAAAGCACTTCCAAAATGGTTCATTGGGAAGCTGGGTGAACTGGTTGATCTCGCTCCTAACACGTGCAGTCTTATAGTTTGGGTAAAACTTCTTAAGAAATGCTATGACGAATTCATCCCAATTAGTGATAGAGTGTGCGGCAGTATTGTAAAGCCATATTCAGCCAAGTCGCACAGTGTGAATGGGAGAAGACGTAAGCCCATAGCATCTAAAGTCAATTGTGAAGTACCTATCATTGCGCATACGTTTTCGAATTTGGGGATGAAAACGTACGCGTCTTCTGACTCAAGCCCGTGAAATTTGGGCAGCAGATTGATGTAGTGGGGTTTAATTTCGAAATTATCCCCGTTAGGTGGTGGAAGAGATAGACAAGTGGGAAGAGGACCACGGATAGGATAGCATCTCTCTTGGAGAGAGATGCGCGGTGGATTCTGCGCAGCTTCGGTCGGTGGCAGCGTGGTGTTATAATTTGATGGAGTGTCGTCCATCTCGGTCGTGTGTGGTAGGGGAAAAGAAGATGAAGAAGTACCGACTTCGGCGTCGATAGCAGGAACGCGGACAAGACGGGCACTAGGATCCTGTGTCCAGCCGAGCATGCACTAAGCGGGTTTAGTGCAAGTGGCAGCGTGTGTGTGATTTAAAAATTGGCTTTTTTTTTGTTGAAAAAGTGGGACTCAAGACAAATCACTCTAAAATGCACAAGCAACCTTAGAACTAAGGTCACCTAGGTCCCGTCTCTAGACCGCTCCTAGACTTCCAAAGGACAAGCCGCAGGATCAATCCTCTACCGCCTCCGTACTACCCTTGTAGCCAGATAAGTGCCAGGTAAGTGGGATGGAACCACAGTAGTGGGCCTAATTAAAAAACACTAGCCTTTGACACACTTGCCTAGGCACTACAAAAGTAATACGGATAAACGATAGATTACCCACGACCTTCCTCTGTCCTTAATGAGCGCGACAGTCCTTAGAGTCTGGTCTAGATATTTTTTAAATTATTGTAGGTTTGATGCAGATGCTCGGTTTGTGATTTGTGGGGCTTAGGAAGGGTGATAAAATCCCCACCTAATCTTGATTTGGTCTTTGCCCCATAAAGTCCGTATTAAAATATGCAAAACAAAACCAATCACAAAACTTTTGCAAAAAGATTTTTGAGCGGCGCTATTTTGCAAAGAATCCTGCAGAAAATAGATTTTATTGGATTTTAGAGGAGAGAGAAAGAGTTAAGAAAGATACCAGAGAAGTGTGAAACCCTAGATCTCCTGTTTCCTCAAGTCCGTGACTCCAGATTCCCTCGCAAAATTCACACACAAATCGTTAAATATGCAATTTGCAGTTTTGTTTTAATAATGATATGAATCGTCTAAGAATTCAACACAAATAGTAAGAATAAAAAATTACGCACGTATCCCGGGCAACGGCGCCATTTGATTGGTGTGAAAAAGTGTTTGTTGTTATCCGCAATCAATAACGGTGACACGTGTAGCTAGACCGAGATGAGTACGGGTCGTCCTCAGGGAAACGTTGAATCTTTTACTCTTACTTTAGACGTGTTGAAAAAGAGAGGAGGAATAAAGAATTTTGTGAATGGTTTCTAGATCTACGTTAAGAAAGAATGCAAAATATATAGATCTAGACTATTTTTGGGATGTAGTTAATATAATAAGAGGGCTTGTAGGGTTCCTTAGGATTTAGTAGTTATGGATGATTAATTAAAAGTTACCCTTTTTATCATTTAATAGATTTAAAACTAGAACGACGGTGATGCATGTAGATTAGGGTTTCTGGAGGAAAAAGGAATCCCACTCTTAACCCTTATCTCGACACAGAACTCCGTTCATATCTAGCCTTTACCAAAACAATCATTAATCTAATCTCTAATCGCGGTCGGAACTAATAAAGAATTGTTAGCGCGCCCGATTAGGATGTTAATGATTCTTTTGATAAAGTTCATAAACTTTATAGGACTTAAAAAGGGTTTAGGGATGTTAATCATCCATTAGCCTACCCTGATTCTACGAACCCTAACAAGCGGAGAATTACACGCGCATGTTGGGAAAAGAAGATGAAAAGACAGAGAGGGAAAACATAATGTAAAATGAAAAAGAATTAAATAAAACAACTACCTTTATTAATCAACTTGAACAATCTACAGTTTATTCCTTAGAAAATGATTACAAAAACTTGGTTTGCTTCTCGAACTCTTCCGAAGGAGGTAGATGAACAGTTGATGATCAGCCTGGATGCGTGAGCCGTCTTGGACTTCGTGATCTCTTCGGCTTGATGCCTTCTAAATTTAGCCCCTGGTCCTTTATATAGCCTTCAAAGAAGAAAAACTAGTTACCATATATGGTAACTTCCTAATATGGTGACTTTCCATGCTTGGATTCTGAGTCCCTGTCAGTATTGATTTTATGATTTTGGCAGATTTTTGATCCTGACTTCTTGAACATCTTGATCTCTTGACCTGAGCTAAATCTTGCACAATATCTCTATGAATAATGTTAGTTTATTTATTAAATTAGAGAAAGTGTCTTAATCACTGTATATGGTAATAAATGTTTAAGAAACTTGATTAAGAATATTTAATATGCTATGCACTTAATATGGTAATAAATCTTTAAGAAACATGATTATGAATATTTGATATGCTATGCATCTTTTAATTACTAAAATATTATGCATATATTTTGAAATATTATTCTAACCATTTGTATGATATTATATCTTTTAAGAATTGTGATTAGAATATTTGATATGTTATGCATATTTTCAATTACCAAAATATTATATAAATATAAAATGCCTATATTTTCCTTCATAATATTAATTATAATATATAAACATATGGAAAATAGTATTTTGCAGTTAAATCCAAATATGTTTAATATTTATAATAAACACCTTTTATTATTTAAGAAATGTAAGGAAAATTCTTATACCAAAGTGCAATATTTTCAACTGAACAATACACACAAGGAAGGAAAAGGTATGCGAAAGTGTGTATGTATGTGTATGCAAAACTTTACTCTAGGGTTTTGTGACTAAGAACCCAACTAAAACCAATCTTCAATTCTCGCTAACACTAACCCAAAATCTCCTAAACCTTTCCTTGCTAAGTGTTCAAATCTCTCAATAACAGATTAATGTATCTCTATAACACATCATATCATATCTTACGACTATGCGACAGTGATATACGCTATCCACCCGACTTCTCCCCGTAGATATATATCTACTCACCATTGCTTGCAGATGCCGATGTCGCCACGCGCTTGCTTGTTGCCTCTAAGTCTGCATGAGGGTACCTACATATAATAAACAATAGCAATTGCTATTAACATCAAGTCCAGAAACCAAAACGGCACACGGATTGCCTATGGGTCAAAACCTATAGCCCACGCGTGCAAAAACGACTAAACAACCCTTGTTGTTGATGTACAAACATGCAACAACCCAATACGAATCCAAATATCAAGAATTAACTTTTCAAAATACAGAAAACATAGCCAAAATCACACTAGAATGCTCCCAGATTTTGACTCAGGTGAAATAGAGCTAAGCAAAAAAGTCTAGGATGATGTATATGATATATATGAGCTACTGGACCAACCCCGACACCCCACCCCACTAAGTGGCTGAGCACACTCCCCTAAAATCCGAGCTCGCCGGCCTGGGTGCTCCAATGAGTTTCGTCTTGCTACAGGGGGTTCCTAGGGTCAAAAATGGGTCTCTGGTATTGTTTACTTTTCTAGTAAAAGTCCCGGTTCATTCCAGATTTCCCTGCACGCTCCAATTCCTCACAAACCGACATGAAAAGTTCTGTTTTTCCGTATTGTTGGGTTTCAGGTTTTGTTAGGTCTGGGTTTTGGACAATTGGGGGGTTCAAGGTCACTACTAGGGCTTTATTACACTAGCACAACTCAAATTAACCCTAACCCTTTCTAAGGATATCCAAAGTCCACTAAACTTTTCCAAATCGATTTTAAACTTGAATAGATGAATAAGAAAAAGAAATACAGCACTAATTGTGAAGGGATATACCTCTTTTGGCACTCATGAATCCCCTAGAGCACCAAAATTTGAGTTTTCTTGGTCCAATGCATTTCCCTTGAGTTTGAGCATGTTTTTTGTGAAGTGAATGAAGTGTTTTGGTGTATATTTGATGGTGTTTTATGGGTTAAAGAAGGGGGGAGATGAAGGGCTGCCATGGGAGTGAGGGAGGAGAGGAAAAGATGAAGGGGATGATGGATGAATGAAAACAAAATGAGAGCCATGCTAGGTTGACCCCTCACCCTCTCTCTCTCATGCCCATCCCACTTGTCATCATGATACCTTTGACTTTTCTTTTTCTTGTTTTCTTTTCTATTTTCTTTTCCTTTCTCTAAAGAGAAACCAAAACAAAACAAGAAAGCCATGTAGAAAAATGTAACACAAGTGTAAAAATGATATGGTGCATGTCATATGCACAAAACACGCTAATGCGCGATTATCGATATTTAATCGCGGTTAGTGCTAAAAGTGCATATAATAAATCATAAAAATTCATAATTCTCCTAAATCACTTAAAACACGCTCATTTCAATAATTTCTAAAATTTTCCAAATTTTCCCCAAATTTATCGGTATTTAATTTTACCGCCTTATTAAAATATTCAGTATAATTATAAAAATTCCCAAAATAATATTTTATTTTTCTGAAATGTTACAATCTTCCCCCCTTAAAGAAATTCGGTCCCCGAATTTAAAATTTAAACCCCTCAATACTAAAACATTTCAGTAAAAGCCTAAGCCGTTGGGGTCCTGAAATCATAAATACATAAAGCGCATCGTAGCGCAATGCATGCGCATGAAAACGAGTATAGCAATCAAAAGCAAAACTCCGTCATGCATCCCGCAATCATCGGAGTCATGGAGAAGACATCAATGTCTAAATCCAATACGACAACCAATATGATATACATCAATACTATACATGTAAACACCTGAAAGAAATGCATGCCAAACCTTTTTCATGTTGTTGTGCGATGCATGTATCGCGGCACAGTGGTGGACGTTTATTATAGGAAAGTAACTATATATACATATATTCTTTGTTTAACATACACGTTCTGCCGTTTTAAAAACAATTTAGAAGGGTTTCCTTGTTTTAAACGTCTCGTGTCATCTCAGACACGTGGGTAAAAACTGAGACTATAGCTCCTTTTTGGAAATCCCTTCGATATCTATCAAAGCATGAAAAATATATCCAGGTACTGTTCTCTGACTAGTCCTGCTCAACTACTATACCAAATAGTATATATCATAAAAACGTACTGCTCCATAAGAAATCAATCCCAAAATGTGCAAAAGAATGCCTCGTGTGTCTGGTGCGCATGGAAAAATCAAAATCCATAAATGTGCCAAACATGTGCACAGAAACAACATCTAAGTCCAACGGGTGTGCACGAAACACCTGTCAGAAGCAACGGTGTGCCTGACAGCAATTATCAGGTGTATCTGATATGCACAAAGAATCTCGATTTAGTGCATCTGGCGTGCACTAAAATCGCATCTCACACCACGCGCCCAACATGAGCGAAAATCCAAATCAGGTGCATCCATCATGCACGAGTAAAATCTAAATCATGTGCATCCAACATGCACAAAATCACGAAATCCAATAACAAGCACCGCACATGCGCAAAATCCAATCTGAGCGCGTCAAATATGCGCAAGAATCCAACCAGGTGCACAAAACAAATATCGAGTATCAAAATCGAAATCGACGGTATATAACACATCTCGATTCCAAATCCAGTATACCATGGTATGCAATCTCATAACCGTTTGCAATCGCATACGCAAAATTCGTATCAATGCACTGTAAGCATATGTGAACAATACCGAGTGAAAAATCCAAATTATGTGCGTACCATATGCACAAAATCAACCAAACTGTATGAAATCCATGAAATCATAAACATGTGCAGCCAAGGCACAAAAACGATATCAAGTGCAATAACTGTGCACAAAATATAAATACCCAGTAATTGCAACCATGGTGCACGAAAACAAATATCATGAAACTCAGTCATCAAAACTCAATCATGCGAATAGATCGCCCAAAATACCGAATCAAGTATGGCGGAATAGTCCCGCTCAAGCACATCCTCTAAGAATCTCTGGCCAATTGTCGTGGTTACTCATAACATGTTTCGTCGACGGTGCCGAACTCTGTCCTGCTGGGTGTGCGTAAAATGACCGCTCCTGGGTCCAAGTCTTCTCGTAAATTATTCCGGAAAGGTCCTGTCGAGGTCTCTCCCAAATCTCGTTTCTGCCGAACTGCCCAGAACTCATCGTCCTTTACTAAATCTGTTTCTTATTCCGGAACGGCTACATACTCATCGCAACTCCTTCTGGAAGATATATCCATGTACAACGCCTCTGCATGCGTATCACACCTCTGATGTCGGCGGAGTGGAACGTCATCTCGTCAAGATCTCGTACGAACCCCTTACTCCACCTTTCTTAAGTGTCGACTGCATCGGACTCATCTCTTCGTGGCTGCATGGACTATGCTCCAACGGCTATACTCGTATCCGGAGTCTCCCAAGCAATGTATCCCATCACATGATATCCAAATGATATCGAAATTTTCGATCGATTCGTCAAGGTTCCATAATCCCCCAAGTGCTCAACATCTTGAGTACGGTTTAGTAGTATTGAGTACATGCCATAACGCTTATGGACCAACCGTAGAAGGGCAAACCCAAGCCTTATTAATGGCACCGCGGAACTGCCGCAAACCCTAAGGTTCAAAGGCTTTCACATAGTCATTATGTCGAGTTAGGATTTCATTCTTCTAGAGGGCCTGTAGAGTTACTTGCATGTTTTTCTCAAACTACTTTAAACTTGGAAAATGGGTTTTTGACATTCGATCATCTCTATCAACTCCAAACGTATCCATGTAAAGTCTTCTCCAGCTGGAATCAATCAATCTGATGATCTCGCATCGGGGTAAGCGAACTGTCACGACCCGCAAAGTACGGAACGCGACCGGCACTTAAATTACGAAACTTCTCAAGGCGTCCGTAAACTAAGTAAGCCGAAGCCCAGAATACAAACCCAATTAAAATTTTAGAGTGAAGGAAAAACCAATTATTTGCAACATTTAACTCCATTAAACCACATCAAATTTCATTTTAAAACAACTCTCCCTTTTTCCAAAAATTCCAACAGAGTTTCCTTTTTAAAACAAGCTCCAAATGAGTACAACAGGAATGTAAATGAATAACATGAAAATGGCATCCCCATGCAAGAGCTAGCTCTTCGCCCCAAGGCGGTCACAAATCCCACGCAATATAAAATAACAATGTGCAAAGATAAGCATGAAGCATAAGAAATAGCATGTCGACTCAAGTGAGCTTGACCCCAGTTATAACATAGAATATGTAACGCCTTGAAAAGTCGTTTTGGTGTTTTCCTGAAAATCGGTGAAAATTCGGTATTTTTCCGAAAACCGTCTTTTTTGTTATTTTGCAGTTTAGGACTAATTATACCTAATTTGGATAGGTAATTGCTAGTTTTTAGTAGAAAATGAGTTAATTATGAAATTCTGGTCGTTTAAAAATTTTCCCTAATTTTTCAATTTTTCAATATTATTTTAAGCCGGTAAGAAAATACATTAAATTAGCGATAAATACAAATTTTTCTGGGCTAATTTTAATCTTTAAAATTATGTTAATTAAAATCTAGTTGTAACATAAATTTTTAGTATTTTATTTTGATTTTTAACTAATTTTTATTATAGGAAACGAAATTTATTGAATTTAAGCTTAAACTTGCAATTTTGGACTTGTAGGGGGTCTTTTTGCATAAAATTTTTTTTGTGCTTTCTCTCTCACTTTTCCCTCACCCTAGGCCGGCCATTTCTAGCAGCTCATGGGAAAAAAATTCCATGTTCCTTTGACCTTGTGTTTTGTGTGGAAATGAGGGTATTTTTAAAGGTTTTTGAAATTGTTAATTGGGTATGGTCTTTTGTGGGTTGGTAGGAGTTGACCAAGACTTTTCCCACACAACCCACACCCTCCCCTTCCCTCATTTCTGGCCAGAAACCAGCAGCTCCCCCCCTTCATTTTTCCTCTCTCTTTTGTTCACAAATTCATCTCAAAAATCAACAAAATCAACAAATTTCTTCACAATTTCAAAGCAAAACCATATTCCATCTCTTCTCCAACCTAATTTGGTTCAAATCGGGTGAAAGGAGGTGTCTTGGGAGGCTTGGGAAATCTTAGGATTGATCTTTTGAGTTATAATTTCTAATCAAATGGTTAAATTATCGCTTAAGTGTGCTAAACTAGAACCTTGGAATTTGTTTAGTGTTAAATTTAGTGTTAGTTTCATTCTAGATTTTTTTTAAAAAGTTCATGGTTGAAATTAAACTAGGGTTTTTAGAAACCATTATTTAGTTAATTAAATCTATTTTGCTATCTAGGTGTTTGCTAATCTAAGTTAACGAGGTTACTTTATTTGTGTGGGATTCAAATTAGTGCTAATTTGGTATTGTCATGTTTAGTTTTGGATTGAAATTGCTAATGATGAAAATCAAGAAAGGTTTTGTTTATGGAAATTAGGTTTTTAAGCATTGCTAATGGTTTAAAACTCATGTAATGGCTATCTAGTGGGTTAGTTGGATGTTGTGTTGGATTGTGAGCACTTTATCGCATAACGGCGATGTTGCGTCGTTTTTTTTAGAATGTTTGTGCTTACTAGTTTTGTGATAAAAGTATGTGATAAATTAGTTTTGATATCTTGATGATTATATTGGCTTATCCTATAACATTTAGGATGCGTGAGTGCGGATTTTTGAGTAGTCGGGTTTTAGTTTTGCCGGGCGACCAAATCGGCGATTTTTGCAGTTTTTGCGATTTTCACGTGTGTTCCGCGCACCTTGTGCACGTTGTACCTAGCTTGTGAACGTTAGTATTTTCGTTTGGGTTTTGCGTCGTTCTTGATATGTAACCTTATGTTTGGTATTGATGTAAATTCCAGGTTCGGTCGCGGAGACGTCAGACGCGGCTCGAAAGGGGAAAGCGGTGATCGGACGTGACTAGCCAGGGATTCCGGTGAGTAGATGTAACATCTACGGGGGACTATCGTTGGATGGCGCAAGTCGCCCGATAGTTTTAGTAACTTAAAATATTCTTAGCAATGTTAGTTATTAGGGGTGTAATACTTGTATGATTATTTGCTACATTCATGCCTTATATTGACATTCATATGCGAAACCATTTTATAGGACACCGCACCATTGCCAGGGTTTTTAAATGCAGCACGAGCACTATTCATGCTTACACCCACGCCCTGGTAATTGTCATGCCACCACACTAGATAACCTTTAAATTGAAACCTTTTACTATAAATGATACTTAAACTTGTGTTATTGCCTTTAATTCCTTAAAATGAAATCGTAGGATTGCTATTCATGTGCATGTGCTTCATCATATTATTTGTTCATGCCTAATCTATTAATCACACATCGCAACTTGATTATTGATACCATATGCATTCATTATCATTGACATATGCACTTATGAGGATTTCTTGAGATTTTATGAGATTTCTGGATTTCGGGGGAAAGCCGCAAAATTTCTAAACTTATTATATTTTTAAAATATGTAAATTGCGGTTTTCTAGTGATGTAAGTGTTGTCCACCATGAGTTTGCTGTGGTTTTGGAGATCCGTGTCGAGGAGTGGAGGAACCATCACGGGTACATGGTGGGCCCGGTATGGTACCCCGGGGCAAGATGAATGTGGTGTTGACGTTGAGCCTGGCAGGGGACGGATTACCTACCGGTGACTGTTTGGCAAGGCGGATATCCAGAGGATACCGACCGTGGCCGCGAGATAATGAGATTTTGATATTGAGCTGGGTCAGCCGGATGGCTGAGGCCAGAGATACTATGACATGGATATATGATATTTGTGATAGTTTTGAGGTGTCGTTGCTGGACACAGGTTCTTGTTGATTCTAGTGGTATTATGCTGGTATTTCAAAAGAGATTTCTAAAGGAAAAACATGATTCTTATAATTACACATTCAGATCATGAGTTGATTCGCATTGCATTCATACCTGCTAGTATATTCATATTGCATACATACCTGCTATTATGTCCTTCCATACCTGTATTAGAGATGCTAGAATACTTGTGTGCATGCATACGATAGCATGTGTAGATGTTATTTATTACTCACGAGTTGGCAACTCACCCCCGTTGTGCGACAGCCTTTTTCAGGTCCGCTCCGTCAGTACCGTAGCGGCGGGCGCACTTGCTTCTTTTGCCTGGACTCGAGGTTTTGCTCTTAGGTGGGTTATATTATTATTTTTGTACCACCTTGTATATTCTTTGTATCTAGTGCACTCCATCTACTGTATCTACCAGTATTATTGTATATTGACCTAGAGATGAGACTGTGAGGCTTGTGGACTTTTATGCTCTATTTTGGGGTCGAGCTCACTTGAGTCGACATGCTGTTTTTCTTATGCTTCATTATGATTATTTCGCATGTTGTTGCTTTAAATTGCGTGGGATTTGTGACCGCCCTGTGGCGAAGAGCTAGCTCCCGCTTGGGGATGCCATATTTGTTGGATTCATTTATATTCTTGTTGTACCCATTTTGGGGGCCAGTATTTACGAAGGAGACTCTGCCGAAATTTTCGGAAAAATTGATATTGTTTTTAAAAAGGGTTTTATATGACTTATTTGATAAACTCGCTTTCAATTGATTGGGTTTTCTTCACTCTTCTGCTTATTTGGTTTTGGTTCTGGGCTTTGGCTTACTTATTTTACGGACGCCTTGAGACGCTTCGTAAACTTAAGTGCCAGTCACGTCCGTACCCTGCGGGTCGTGACAAAGTTGGTATCAGAGCGATAGGTTTTACCTTTTTGAGTGTAGAATGACCCTTGGTAGATGGAGTAAGTGACTTAAGTAGGGTAACGTAGCATGTGTATGTCCGCGGCATACTTGCGATACAGTACTCCGCCTAAGTGACTTTAGGATATACTTGCTTGAAAATTCCTTCTTCAATTCCGTGTATCCTATGATCCTATTGCACTGTTCTTATTATCCTTTTTCTGTACCAGCCACTATGCCGCCGAAGGCTACGAGGGCACAGAGGGCTGCCGCTCGAGATGAGATTCGAGCTGGCTCGTCCGAGACTAGGACTGAGCAGGGTGGTATGCCTACGCCGCAGGGACAGACCGATCCACCTTCCCCAGGCCGTATGGATAGGCTCGAGACTGGTATGGAGGAGTTGCGACAGATGATGGGGGGTATGCAGGAGCTACGTCAGATGGTAGGATCCCTAGTTCCAGCCAGTCGTACACCGAGGCCGGATGACGTACCTACTACATCACAGACGACCATGATACCTGCTCCTACTACTACCACCGTGGCCATTCCGGTTTCACTACAGGATTTCATGAGGCTGAGACCTCCAGTATTCACCGGCACCGAGGCAGCGAAGGACCCACAGACGTTCCCTGACAGTTTAGCCAGGATCTGCCGTTCGATGAGATGTTCGGATGATCTATGGGTAGAGCTTGCGAGTTTCCGACTAGAGGGTCTCGTGCAGACATGGTGGGAGTCAGTCTTGAGAGGTCAAGCTGCAGGTCTACCGCCTATGACTTGGGCCGAGTTTACAGCGGTCTTTCTAGCTCGTTTCCTTCCAGAGAGCGTTCGTGACGCCAGAGCTCGCCGTTTCGAGGCCTTAGTCAAGACACCTGGGATGACGGTGTCTGAGTATGACATCCAGTTTACACAGTTATCCCGATATGCTCAGTATTTGGTGGATACCGAGGAGATGATGGTGAAGAGGTTCGTACAGGGACTTGATGCCCAGCTATATCTTGCCATTGGCGCCCAGCACTACGACACTTATTCAGCTGCTATGGATACGGTATTGCGGATGGAGGCACGCATATCACAGACTTCGGCCGTTTCTGGGCCGAAGAGGATTCGCACCGATGTACCGTCTCAGAGGCAGCGCGCCAGATTCTTTCCGAGAGATAGGCCTGGCAGAGGATTTTGGCGGGGACAGTTATATGGTTCTTATCCCCAGGGGCAGCAGTTGTCGCCAGGGTGTTTTGGGTGCGGGAGTCCGCACCATCTTGTCAGAGACTGTCCGGTGAGACGACAGGGAGCAGCGACAGTTCCGCATGTGACCCTACGACCATCACCACCCCCTCTTCAGAGAGCCCTACTTCCTACCACCGGTGATGCTCCATGCCAGTTAGGTGCACCCAGAGGCCATGGACGCGGCGGTCCTGTTCAGAGAGGACGAGGAGGTAGAGGCCGAGGTTGAGGTCAGCCCGCTATCGGTAGAGGACAGGCCCGAGTATTTGCTTTGACACCGCAGGATACGCAGGCATCCAATGCCGTTGTGACAGGTACCTTTCCAGTTTGCTCTTTCGACGCACGGGTATTATTTGACCCAGGTTCCACACATTCGTACGTCTCTACACACTTTGCACCGATGTTGGGCCGTGAGTCGTCGTTGTTAGATCATCCGCTTGTTGTTAGTACTCCGGTAGGCGAGTCGTTTGTCGCTCGTTTTGTTTTTCGATTGTGTTCCGTTCGTATCGGGGAGAGGGATTCATCGGTTGATTTGGTTCTCCTCGATATGTTGGACTTTGATGTGCTTCTGGGCATGGATTGGCTAGCCACTTGTTATGCTTCGGTGGACTGCCGTGAGAAGGCAGTCAGATTTAACTTTCCGGGAGAGCTAGTCCTTGTTGTTCAGGGAGACCGCAGCGTCACCCTTCCCAGCTAGATTTCGTCTCTTCGCGCTGGTCAGCTCTTGCGGAAGGGATGTCAGGGATTCTTAGCGTATATTTTGTTAGTGTTTATGCCCTAGAAGGCCATTACTGTATCATACTAGCTTGTATATTACTTAATGGAAGCTTGGGATATTCACATGTATATAACAGTCTTGCTAAAACATGGTAGTATGCTACTTGGTTTTTCTATCTTAATATGTGAGTGTACGTATTGATAGAGCTCTTAGGATCTTGCTTGTCTACCAGCGTTGTGATGGCAGTCACACTAGTGGGGGCTGGGTAGTCTACAAGCACATCCTTATTCAGGTCCCTGATCGTTGGATTATCTAGACAGAGCATCGATACTCCGGAGTAGACTGGTGTGTACGCTTCTCATCCCAGTTGGGGAGATGGTCTGTCCCACAGCCGTCAGTACGTCGTACTGGAGATAGTATACAGGTGCTCGTTAGGTTACGGGTATACCGGACAGGACTCACAGGGAAATGTTGGTTGGTTTTATACCAGTCGTCAGTGAACAATTCCCAGGTGACATGAGTACAGCGTAGTCCGCAGACTTGACACTGCTACTTCGCCTCGAGTGTGTCCCACAGTTCTTAGATTGCTACCCTACCACGGCTCAAAGGAGTCATGCAAACAGGTAGCAGTTGGGTGCAGTCCCGAGCACTTGGAGGCAGTGGCGGTTAGACAGGATTCGTCCCTCCCGGTATTGGGAGTAGATATCGTGCTGTGTCAGAGAGCCATTACGCAAAGTCCCTGGCCAGGGCAAGCGAGATTTGATGGTAGGTTCCAGTAGTTTCTCAGGGTGTAATGGGCTTCCCTCCGACACGACTTATACCGCTATTAGGGGACTGATGCTTGCCGCCCCCTAGGCCCGATATGCGATAGTCTTGGACGAACGGACCAGACTGTATGGAGATTGTCACATCAGACTCAGTAGGAGTTCGGATGGGTTTTCTCATCGGCCTTCTTATCGACAACTACCTGGGGGCCGTTACGTACAGCTAGTGCCGCTTGCGGTCTGTGGTTAAACCCACTGCCAGCGTAGTAGTCGAGTCTCTAGAGTCCCACACAGAGAGTTTCCTACTCCAGGCGAAACGATATAGAGGTTGCATGGTTTTGCGACAAAGGGTTCGGACGCATACGTGCGTTTACGCACGTACGACTTTCGGACAGTTTTTACCAGTCGGCTTTGGTTTAATCCAGTTACTGGTATCCGGTTATTGGATTTTACAGTCTAAAAGTTTTTCCGTATTTTTGCGGATTGGAGGGGCGTTCTCGTAATTGTACGAGAAGCTTCTAGAAGATGTGACTAAGGAGGTTAAGGTGACATAAGCTTTGGATAAGATTAGTGAGTCATGAGGGTGATTCATCATGGTCATTAATGCATCATAAATGCTTAATGACTCATGTTAATGAATCACCTCTTTTCATTTATGAAGCATGCTTATTCATTTCTATTATTGATTTATTCTATAATAAGAATGCTTCATAATATATTATGATACACTCTCTCTCATCTCACATTCTCTCTCCTCAAGCTCTCATCTTCAAGAGACTAATCCTTAATCCTCATGTGTTGAGATCAAAGGGTTAGTTAGACTTAAACATCCATTACCTTCACTCTATATCATCCTTTCTTCTTTGATTAGCAATCAAAGTAGATTAGTTACCTCAACTTAGAGGTGTAGCTTGGTGTTTTGCTCTCGGGTGGATCGTCTACTACCTAGAGAAGGTTGAGGAGAACAAAGTAGAACACAAAGACGAAGGACTAGTTTCGATAGGTATAATCCCTAAGCATAGTAGTTTAGAATAACTATTTGTTTGGTTAGTTATCGTTTAGCTTCGATTTAAGCGTTTAGTCGATGTTCGTTCTTTAAACTTGATCGTTTTTGAAAATTCCGCCTCCCCACAAGTACTGGGGTGTACTACATCGACTTACATTGGTATCAGAGCCTCGCTAAACAATAAATAACTTAATTGCAAATTTGTACGAATTTCGAACGGAAAAACGAAGCCGGAAAACCCTAAATCTAATCAGTTTCTGTCGAATTTAAAATGATGTCCTAAAATTGTTCAGGGTTGCTCAGAAAGCTAGAAAAGGGTCCAGGCGAACACCCATGAAATTCGAGCCCATGACTTGGCTAAAGCGCCGCGGAAGGGCGGCGGATCCCACCGATCCGCCGCGCTTCCGCGGCCGAGTTGCCGAGTCATGGACTCATCTTTCATGTGTGGGTCCCCTGTGATATTTGGGGTTTTCTGGAATATTTAATATTTGCTCAGGTTACTGTTTAACAGAGCAGATTTTGGAGCAATATTGATGTTGTTTAATCGATCGAAATTGTACAGTATTTGCATATTGGATTATATCTGTGATTGTTTAATGTGTTCGTAAACCTCCCCTAACTGCTAGTATGTCGGTTGGCAGGGGGTTGCACATTTCTGAAATGGTTATATCTGTTTGTGCATATAAACTGTATTGGACTGTTGTGGGGTATAGCCGGGGTTAGCAATGGGTTATTGTTTAATTCATTTGTTGTAAATGTAATTTGTTGTAATATTATTTTTGCGGGGCACTTCCAGGTTGCGATCGTAGCCACCGTTGTATTATTTCATTTTACTGGTTTTGCTCCTAGGACTGACCCAAGGTGGGGTACACAGACTGCCGGGTGGGTAGTTTGCCGTACCCGTAGGGGTCGAGGGTGGGGTAATGGCTATTCATCACAACTGTGTAATCTGTCTTTTCTTGCAGGCTCAAAAGAAATATAGATTGCTTGCAAATCCAATATTCTTTATCTGTGTTCTGGAATGTATATCATTGCGTCAGACGAATGTAAAATATCTATATATACTGTAGCTATTTAGACGTCGCTTATGTTTTACACCCGCGCTAGCCCTGCCCCCGCTCTGTCGTTAGTTAAGTAACCTAACGGGTGATGACGGGACCCCGTGGCGAATGCGGATGGCATAAGAGGACGTTGTATTTTCGTTGTTTCTGCAATGATAGGTTAATGATGGGACGCATTATCTATAATGCAAAGAAAATAAACCAAGTTTAAATCGTTGGAACAATTTAAAAGAAACCACTCGGTTATTTTAAAAACAGATATTTTTAAAATGCGGAGATTTAACCACTCCTTTTAAAAGCTATCAGGTTCCTTCGGTTATATCAAGTTCACTACGTTCACGGTTTCGCCAAAACCAGTCGTAGCCCTCCGTCATTTCTTATGGATGGTCAGTAGTATTCAAGCTATGCTTGTTGGCATACGTCAAGGCATAGTGTTTGGTAGCTGCTGGGGTATTTATTTGTTGCATAGATAGATGTGTTGGTTTGGGACAGTCGCATTACCTTGTTGGCATACGTCAAGGGTATATACGGGTGGGTTCAAATTAACAAGATAATGATGGGCAGAACTTGACATGTGACTTATGATTTGTTGGCATACGTCAAGGTCATAAGAGCATGGGGCAAAAACTTATATCGGGAATTTCTAAAGAAACTGAAATTTGCAAAGAGATGCATACCATTTGGAGTTTGATGAATGTTGGTAGGATTCCTTCAACATTATCATACGATGATATTTGGATCCCGATCCTACTGTGAGTATATGATACTTATCAGGATATTCGTCGCTTAACGATCAATGCTATAAACCTAGTAGGTGTCCAGAAAGGTGTCAGCGGGGTTACGCCCCCAGAGAAAAGAGGTTATTTAATTAAGGAACTTCGCGAAAGCGTTGGAAAACCTCCCTCGAAGTACCGACACCAGCCTGGCTGAACGGTTAAGCAAGTATTGTACGGTGAGAATACTCTTGACTAATTCTTCTTTTATGGTTTGAGGAAGGATTCGAGAAACAGTGGGAGCCATCCAGTTTAGATAAACTAAAAACCATTCTAAACTTGCAAGAGCATCATGCTAAAGAGTTTTCTTCTCTCTCTCCTAATTGCAGCGACCCTGAAAATGACTGGACTTAAGTTACTTTTAGAGAAAAATATACTGACAGGGCCAAACTATAAAGATTGGCTGCGGAATGTCAAAATGGCTTTGACCTATGACAAACTGGGGTACGTCCTCACCGCTACGGCACCTGCTGTCCCTGGTCCCAAATCCAGCAATGCGGATAAGGAAATCCGCAAAACCTGGGATTTAGATTGCGCGAGAGCCAAGTGCATCGTGCTTGCCTCGATGAACAATGAACATCAGAGGAGGCACGAGGATATGTCCCTAGATGGCATATTTCTCCATACAAAGGAACTTTATGGAGAGCAATCTCGTATAGCAAGATACGAGACCTCTAAGAACTTGTTTCGAGCGAGGTTGGCTGCCGGGTCATCGGTAGGTGAACATGTCCTACAGATGATCAGCTATATTGAAGAGCTCGCAGACCTTGGGACGACTTTGGATAATGAGCTCTATACAGACCTTATTCTCCGGTCCCTTCCTCACACCTACGCCCAGTTTATCCTGAACTTCAACCTTCAAAGAAAAGAAGTTGAACTTTCGGAACTCCTGAACATGTTAAGGAGTGCAGAGGGCACCTTGAAGACATCAAGGGAAACACCCGCTATGTTTGTTGGCGGTTCATCTTCTTCCGGGTCCAAGGCTAGGGCCAAAGGAAGGAAGAAGAAGGCCGCACCCAGACCTAGAGGAGGTGTTAGTAAGGTGGGAGGGAAGGGAAAGAAAAAGAAAGCAATACCGATAGTTGGCCAGGATGAGTGCTTCCATTGTCACAGGAAAGGGCACTGGAAGAAGGATTGCAAGGCGTGGAACGCCAAGAACCAGGAACCGAAGCAAGCTGTGGCTTCGACTTCAGGTGTGTTTGTAATTGAGAATTGTCTGTCAATCAACTCTACTTCCTGGGTATTGGATACCGGATCAGGATCTCATATTTGCAATTCATTGCAGGCACTGAGAAACCGTAGAGTGCTGAAGGAAGGTGATATGATCCTCAGGGTTGCTAACGGAGCTAGCGTGGGAGCTGCGTCCGTCGGGGATTATCACCTAGGATTGACGAGTGGACACATTTTGGTTTTACATAACTGTTATTTTGTACCCAGCTTAACGTGTAATATCATATCAGTTTCCTTGTTATCAAATAAAGGTTATGATTTCACGTTTGTAAGAGATGTTGTCAACATCCACCTTAATCATGGTTTGATTGGGTCCGGTACTCTAAATAACGGCATATATATTTTAAACCAACTCCAAATTTTCAATGTCCAGAACACACTAAAAAGAAAGTCTCCAGATTTGAATAAAGCTTTCTTATGGCATTGTAGACTGGGTCACATCAATGAGAGAAGGTTGACTAAGTTGCATAGAGAAGGATATTTAGACTCGTTCGAATATCAATCTTATGACACTTGTCAATCTTGTCTCAAAGGAAAGATGACAAAGACTCCATTTACTGGACAAGGAGTAAGAGCGAGCAAGCTCTTAGGACTCATACACAGCGATGTATGCGGTCCAATGTCTACACATGCGAGAGGTGGTTATTCCTACTTCATTACTTTTACAGATGATTTCTCTAGGTTTGGACATGTCTTCTTAATGAAGCATAAATCCGAAGCCTTTGAGAAATTCCTGGAATACAAGAGTGAAGCGGAAAACCAAACAGGCAAAAGTATTAAGACACTGAGATCTGATCGAGGTGGAGAATACTTAAGTGCCGAGTTCCTAGGTTACCTAAAAGAGAAAGGAATTCTCTCTCAGCTTACTCCTCCATACACTCCACAGCACAACGGTGTATCGGAGAGACAGAATCGAACCCTATTGGATATGGTACGATCCATGATGAGTAATGCTGAGTTACCGCGATCTTTCTGGGGGTATGCGCTAGAATCAGCGATACATCTTTTGAACAGAGTTCCAACCAAAACTGTGCCTACCACACCATATCAGATGTGGAGTGGGAAGAAACCCTATCTTCAGTACCTGAAGACGTGGGGATGTCCAGCTTTTGTAAAAAAGCAGCATCCGGACAAGCTCGAGGCACGCTCAGTAGAGTGTAAGTTTGTGGGATATCCAAAGAACTCTCATGGATATTGTTTCTATTACGCAGAGGAACAAAAGGTTTTTGTTTCTCGTCATGCCCGCTTCTTAGGAACTGAATTTTTAGAAAATCAGAAGAGTGGGAGCGAAATAGAACTGGAAGAAATTCCAGAACCACAAGCTGCTACTGAAAGTTTGGTAGAACCAGAGGTTCAAGAAGAACAGAACATTCCCACACCCCTCCGCAGGAGTAGTAGGCCGTCTCATCCGCCTGAGAGATACTACGGTTTTCTCATTGACGGGGATGGAGAGGATTGCATCATAGATGATGATGAACCTACTGACTTCCAGCAGGCCATCCAGAGCGGCGACTCGGTACGATGGCTAGATGCAATGCAAACCGAAATGGAGTCCATGTACACCAACAAAGTATGGACTTTGGACTTTGCTCCAGATAGGGTAAAACCTATAGGATGCAAATGGATCTTCAAGAAAAAGATTGGTGTAGATGGACAGGTGGAAACCTATAAGGCTAGACTTGTTGCAAAGGGTTTTCGTCAAAGACCTGGTTTGGACTATGACGAAACTTTTTCTCCAGTAGCTATGCTCAAATCCATTCTGGTCCTTCTTGCTATTGCTGCCTTCCATGATTATGAAATCTGGCAGATGGACGTAAAGACGGCTTTTCTGAATGGAAATTTAGAAGAGAGCGTCTATATGGATCAGCCAGAGGGTTTCAATCAGAGTGGGAGCAGCGGAAAAGTATGCAAGCTGCTTAAGTCCATTTATGGACTAAAGAAGGCATCGCGGAGTTGGAACATCTGTTTTGATGAGACAGTCAAAGAATATGACTTTATCAAAAATCCAAATGAACCATGCATATATAGTAAAGTTGTGGCCAGAAGTGTCGTATTCCTCGTCTTGTACGTAGATGACATTCTATTGATAGGAAATGACATTCCTATGCTACAATCTGTCAAAGGATTCTTGTCACACAGGTTCTCCATGAAAGACCTGGGTGATGCCTCTTACATTCTGGGGATCCGGATCTATCGTGATAGATCCAAGAGGATGTTGGGACTTTCGCAGTCCAGGTATATCGACACTGTACGGAAAAGATTCAGTATGGAAGATTCTAAGCGCGGTAATCTGACGGCTTGTCACGGAATCACCCTCTCCAAAGAGATGTCTCCCAAGACTGATTTGGAAAGGGAACGCATGTCTATTATACCCTACGCTTCTGCGGTAGGCTCTATAATGTATGCGATGTTGTGTACCAGACCAGATGTAGCTTACGCACTGAGCGTGGTAAGCCGGTATCAGTCAGACCCAGGGGAGAAACACTGGATAGCAGTAAAGAACATTCTCAAGTACCTGAGGAGGACTAAGGAGATGTTCTTGGTTTACGGCGGAAAAGACCTCAGGTTGGAGGCCTTTACTGATTCCGGCTTCCAGAGTGATAAGGATGATTCCAAGTCCATGTCGGGTTATGTCTTTACCCTCAATGGAGGGGCGGTGTGCTGGAAGAGCTCCAAGCAGGACACTGTTGCTGACTCGACGATGGAAGCGGAGTATATAGCTGCTTGCGATGCCGCAAAAGAAGCAGTCTGGATGAAGAAGTTCCTAACAGAACTTCAGGTTGTTCCTACCAAAGTTGATCCAATATCTCTGTATTGCGACAACAACGGAGCTATAGCTTTAGCGAAGGAACCAAGGTTCCATCAGAAGTCCAGACACATCTTGAGGCGGTATCACCTGATCAGGGAGATCATTGATCGTCAGGAGATCGAGGTTCGGAGAGTTGCTTCAGAAGAGAACATTGCTGATCCATTCACGAAGGCCCTTCCTCAGATTCAGTTCGAGAGGATACTCGAGATCATTGGTCTACGATATGCCAGTACATGGCCCTAGTGCAAGTGGGAGATTGTTAGTGTTTATGCCCTAGAAGGCCATTACTGTATCATACTAGCTTGTATATTACTTAATGGAAGCTTGGGATATTCACATGTATATAACAGTCTTGCTAAAACATGGTAGTATGCTACTTGGTTTTTCTATCTTAATATGTAAGTGTACGTATTGATAGAGCTCTTAGGATCTTGCTTGTCTACCAGCGTTGTGATGGCAGTCACACTAGTGGGGGCTGGGTAGTCTACAAGCACATCCTTATTCAGGTCCCTGGTCGTTGGATTATCGAGACAGAGCATCGATACTCCAGAGTAGACTGGTGTGTACGCTTCTCATCCCAGTTGGGGAGATGGTCTGTCCCACAGCCGTCAGTACGTCGTACTGGAGATAGTATACAGGTGCTCGTTAGGTTACGGGTACACCGGACAGGACTCATAGGGAACTGTTGGTTGGTTTTATACCAGTCGTCAGTGAACAGTTCCCAGGTGACATGAGTACAGCGTAGTCCGCAGACTTGACACTGCTACTTCGCCTCGAGTGTGTCCCACTGTTCTTAGATTGCTACCCTACCACGGCTCAAAGGAGTCGTGCAAACAGGTAGCAGTTGGGTGCAGTCCCGAGCACTTGGAGGCAGTGGCGGTTAGACAGGATTCGTCCCTCCCGGTATTGGGAGTAGATATCGTGCTGTGTCAGAGAGCCATTACGCAAAGTCCCTGGCCAGGACAAGCGAGATTTGATGGTAGGTTCCAGTAGTTTCTCAAGGTGTAATGGGCTTCCCTCCGACACGACTTATACCGCTATTAGGGGACTGACGCTTGCCGCCCCCCTAGGCCCGATATGCGATAGTCTTGGACGAACGGACCAGACTGTATGGAGATTGTCACATCAGACTCAGTAGGAGTTCGGATGGGTTTTCTCATCGGCCTTCTTATCGACAACTACCTGGGGACCGTTACGTACAGCTAGTGCCGCTTGCGGTCTGTGGTTAAACCCACTGCCAGCGTAGTAGTCGAGTCTCTAGAGTCCCACACAGAGAGTTTCCTACTCCAGGCGAAACGATATAGAGGTTGCATGGTTTTGCGACAAAGGGTTCGGACGCATACGTGCGTTTACGCACGTACGACTTTCGGACAGTTTTTACCAGTCGGCTTTGGTTTAAGCCAGTTACTGGTATCCGGTTATTGGATTTTACAGTCTAAAAGTTTTTCCGTATTTTTGCTGATTGGAGGGGCGTTCTCGTAATTGTACGAGAAGCTTCTAGAAGATGTGACTAAGGAGGTTAAGGTGACATAAGCTTTGGATAAGATTAGTGAGTCATGAGGGTGATTCATCATGGTCATTAATGCATCATAAATGCTTAATGACTCATGTTATTGAATCACCACTTTTCATTTATGAAGCATGCTTATTCATTTCTATTATTGATTTATTCTATAATAAGAATGCTTCATAATATATTATGATACACTCTCTCTCATCTCATAATCTCATCTCACATTCTCTCTCCTCAAGCTCTCATCTTCAAGAGACTAATCCTTAATCCTCATGTGTTGAGATCAAAGGTTTAGTTAGACTTAAACATCCATTACCTTCACTCTATATCATCCTTTCTTCTTTGATTAGCAATCAAAGTAGATTAGTTACCTCAAGTTAGAGGTGTAGCTTGGTGTTTTGCTCTCGGGTGGATCGTCTACTACCTAGAGAAGGTTGAGGAGAACAAAGTAGAACACAAAGACGAAGGACTAGTTTCGATAGGTATAATCCCTAAGCATAGTAGTTTAGAATAACTATATGTTTGGTTAGTTATCGTTTAGCTTCGATTTAAGCGGTTAGTCGATGTTCGTTCTTTAAACTTGATCGTTTTTGAAAATTCCGCCTCCCCACAAGTACTGGGGTGTACTACATCGACTTACATATTTGTGATACTCGAGCTGCAGAGGTTCCGTTGGACCGTGTCCCGGTTGTTTGTGAGTTCCCTGATGTTTTCCCTGATGAGCTACCTGGGTTACCACCTGAGAGCGACGTTGAGTTCTGCATCGATTTGATTCCCGGCTCGGGGCCTATTTCTATACCGCCTTATCAGATGGCCCCGGCAGAGCTTCGAGAGCTGAAGGATTAGTTGCAGGAATTGTTAGATAAGGGGCTTATTCGACCTAGTGTTTCTCCGTGGGGTGCTCCGGTCCTGTTTGTCAAGAAGAAGGATGGAAGTTTGCGCTTATGCATCGACTACCGCCAGCTGAACAAGGTTACCGTTCGGAACAGATATCCGTTGCCACGCATTGATGATTTGTTCGACCAGCTTCAGGGTGCGAGGTATTTTTCGAGGATCGACTTGAGATCAGGATACCATCAGCTGCGAGTTCGACAGGAGGATATCCCGAGGACAGCTTTCCGCACGCGCTACGGCCACTACGAGTTTTTGGTGATGTCGTTCGAACTCACCAACGCCCCAGCAGCATTCATGGATCTGATGAACCGTACATTCAGGCCGTATCTTGACTTGTTCATCATCGTGTTTATCGACGATATCTTGGTGTACTCCCGGAGCAGAGAGGAGCACGAGCATCACTTGCAGATTACGTTACAGACTCTGAGGGAGCACCAGCTGTTCGCAAAGTTCTCCAAGTGTGCATTCTGGCTGGACAGCGTCGGATTCTTGGGTCACGTGGTTACGAGAGACGGCATATGTGTGGACCCGAAGAAGATTGAGGCTGTTCAGCAGTGGCCCCGACCTACATCGGTTACTGAGATCCGTAGTTTTCTAGGCCTGGCGGGCTACTACAGGCGCTTTGTTCAGGACTTCTCCCGTATAGCTGCACCGTTGACCGGTTTGACCCGGAAGCGAGTTCCTTTCGTCTGGACGGAGGAGTGCGAGCGCAGTTTTCAGCAGCTACGGACTCGTTTGACTACGGCGCCGGTATTATCTTTGCCTTCGGGATCAGGCGGATTTGTGGTCTACTGTGATGCTTCGCGAGTGGGATTAGGATGCGTGTTGATGCAGCATGGCCGGGTGATCGCATATGCTTCTCGGCAGTTGAAGAAGCACGAACAGAACTACCCTACTCATGATTTGGAGATGGCTGCAGTGGTCTTTGCACTGAAGATTTGGCGACATTACCTATACGGCGAGTCGTGTCAGATATTCACTGATCATAAGAGCTTAAAGTACATATTTCAGCAGCGAGACGTGAACCTCAGACAACGTCGTTGGATGGAGTTGGTGAAAGACTACGACTGCGAGATCCTATATCACCCAGGCAAGGCGAATGTGGTGGCAGATGCGTTGAGTAGGAGGCCCGGGGGTAGTCTATCCTTTTTACGCGCAGTGCAGAGGCAGTCGTCAGCAGATTGGCAGATGTTATGCGACGGCCGAGTTGAGTTCGAGTTCACTCAGATAGGGGGACAGCTCGCGCATGTTCGTGCACGCCCACAGTTGCTTGACCGTATATATGAGGCACAGCACAGAGACGACCATTGCTCAGAGATCATGGCACAGATGGGACATGGCAGATTTTCCGAGTTCGTGATTGATGATCAGGGGATTTTACGATATGGATCTAGACTGTGCGTACCAGATGCTGATGGATTGCGGCGCGACATTCTTGAGGAGGCACACCGATCAGTGTATAGTGTCCACCCCGGTTCCACCAAGATGTACCATGATATGAGAGAGACCTACTGGTGGGACTGGATGAAGAGGGACATTGCGGAGTTTGTATCGAGATGCCTGACTTGCCAGCAAGTCAAGGCCGAGCACCAGAGGCCCGCAGGAGAGCTACAGCCGTTACCCATTCCGGAATGGAAATGGGAGCAGATTTCGATGGATTTCATTGTGGGTCTACCCAGGACCAGTCGAGGGTATGACTCCATCTGGGTGATCGTAGATCGATTGACGAAAGCGGCTCACTTCCAGCCAGTGAAGACGACTTTCAGCTTCGCTCAGTGTAACACCTTAGGATAAGGGTTAGTGTATAATTATAATTAAATAATGATTTTTAATAAAAAGTTTACCAAACTGTGTTTTAAATATTTTTCCTAATTTAATAAATAATTTTCCAAAATTTTCCTAGGCTTGCACACACATGTGCATGTAAACTAGGGTTTTTAAACCAAGTAAAAACCATAATTATTAACCATGGTGGGTTAATTGTAGGATTAATCCTTTTGGGTTATAAGTGAGTTTAATTAATTAGTTAAGAGGTTACTTTAATTTGAATTTTAGATTAAGTGTTGACTTGTGTGAGAGAGAGAGAGTGCATCATGGCTTTAGGCCATGCTTGCATTAAATGAGGTGAGAGAGAGAGAGGGGTGACTTTTGTGTGAATGATTGTGTTGCCTCTCATTTCCTTTTTGTTTTTCTCTCAAAGTCTCACACTCTCACACTCTCACATACACAGCACCCCAACACACTCACACAACACACTTACCTTCAGCTCCAGAAGCAGCAGCAGGCACAGCAACAGCAGCAGCAAGCTTCCAGCAGCAGCAGCAAGCACAAACAGCAGCAACAGCAGAGGCAGTGAGCAGCAGCAGCCCCAGCTCCTAGTGCAGCCTCTTCCCTCCACTTCTTCTTCTTCCTGCAACTTCCTAGGGTTAAGTATGAGGTATATTTCCTAATTTAGACCCTAGTTAGCTTGGTTAGTATAGATTTGCATCGGTTAATGGATTTTAGTGTGTTTTAGTGTGATTTGGGATGTTTAGTAGGAACTTTGTGTTAAGGTGATGTGTTAGGGTTTCAGTAGCTTGCTAGTGAGTTAGTGAGACCATTGTAACCTAGTTCAACCCCAATTACGCTAAAATACCACCAGTTTCACTAATTGATGCAAATGTCGTATTTGTGCAAATTTGAACTTTTCTGGAACTGCTCTTGACCCGGTGTGTTCAGAGTGATTTTGTGAGTACTGTAGTATAGTGGAGCAGTACTGATACCACAGGTGAAACCCGACCCCCATACTGCTACAGTAGGCCGCCGAATTCCTCATTCTGGCCGCCAATTGCGGCCAGATGGGTAGGGTTTGGGTTAGGGTTTGGTCCAGGGGGTGTCTGCTACTGTGTGTAGTGTTTTGGTATATATATTTTTGGGAGTTTGGTTCTGTAGAAAAATCTGGGACCAAATACCTATTTTGCCGTTTTCTAAACCTTCGCGACACGCGTGATACGTGAGTAGGTTTGGGTTTCTGCGTATCGCGGCGCGTCGGGGTAGTTTCGTGGCGCGTGATCACACGTTTTAGCGTATCGCGCACACGCGCGATTGGTTTGCGACACGGGTTTCTTGTTGGATTATTATGTCGCGTTTATGTGAATTAAGCTTATGTGTGGTATATGTTATGTGATTTTAGGTTCGCAGGCCAGTGAGACGGACGCTGCGAAGAAGGGCAAGCAAGTTATCGGATACACTTAGCACGAAGCTCGGTGAGTAGATTTCACATCTACGGGGATATCGCCCGCATGGCGTTATGCGTCAGGGCTGATAGGACTTTATTATTATATGTTGCATGCACCCCATAGACTGTCATCGCATATTGCATTCTCTACGGTGTTGATATATATATATATATTTCTTAGAACTGATAGAACACCGCACTATTACTAACGGTTTATGTTGCACGGGCACTATTTACATGCTACACACACACCGTTAGTAACTGCCATGCCACACTCACTGTAGAGCTGCCATGATTATATTGCTAGAGTCCGCTTCATATGTGATTTGATATGATTTTCATCTATATTGGGAGCCGCATGACATCTTTTAAAACCGGAAATGAAACTACTTTAAAAAGCGGTTTTCCCCTTATACCCATACCATGGATTGATGTATATTGAACCTCGCATTGGATTTACTATTGGTATTGGATTTTCATGTGATTTCTGTTTTGAGGACCGTGGAATTATTTAAGGAAAGATATGCTATTTTGAAAAACCCGGTACCTCGTGATATGATATTTTGGTGTGTCCACCACGCGTTTTCTCGTTGCTGAGACGTGTGCTTGAAACCCGATTCGAGGAGTGGATGTTCCGTTTGCGGGTTCGTGGTGGGCCCGGTATGGTTCCCCTCGGCGAGATGATCGATGGGATTTGCCGATTGAGCCTGGAGGCGGGCGAGTACCTACCGGTGATTGGTTGGACCTGGCAGTTGTCCGGAGGATACTGACCAGAGTCGAGTGATGGATGCGGGATGATCCGTACTGCCAGGGCCGAGGGCCAATACCGCAGGCGGACCCCGTGGGGCCGGTCCGGACTGACGGCGCCCGATATTCGAGGATTTGCGTGTCGATGCTAGACACGAGTATTTTATGATGTTTTGGGTGCCGATGTTGGGCACTCGTGATTCCTCCGAGATATACAGGATTTGAGGGCCGATGGGTGTGCCGGCGCCTGAGTATATATGGGATTTGGGTGCAGTTTGAGGCACCGATCATTGTTTTCCATGTTGACATAGTCCATGTAGATATTATTTATCCCATACTCAGTATTGATTACTATACATCTCATCCTGTGGCATTTACCTGTTAGAGTACATGCATTACTATTGTATCCACTGTTGACATGCATTGATATCATCTGCTGGCATTAGTAGGGCCACGCTATATGTGCATGCTTGCGATCACCTTTATATGTTATCTCTATTCACGAGTTGGCAACTCACCCCCGTTGTGCCACAGTATTTGCAGGTTGCCCTTGGGAGTAGTCACGGCTGGCTGTTACCGCATCTTTTGGCACAGATACCCTTTTTGAGCAGAGATAGCCTCTTGCTGATAGGTGGGTTTTGTACGGTATCTGTTATCTTTCAGTGGTATATTGATGTATCTAGTACTCTCCATCTACCTTCTGTTTTGACTTAGAGACAGTTGTGAGGACGATATGTATGATTTTATATTCTGGTGTCGAGCTCGCATGTGAGCCGACTTTACTTTTGCAGTCTCATCTTTTATGATATTGTCCTTGCTTTACTGTGTATTCTTCGCTACGGCGTCGTATATCATATTGTGATGCTTCATTCATGTCACTTGTTATTTCTGCTACACCTTGCTTTTACCCGACTTTCGGGGCTAATGTTTTAAAAGGGAAATGTTACCAAAATTATAAAACTTATAACTATTGAACTTAAAAAGGATTTCTACTAAATAAATGGAAGTTTTTCGGACATGTATGATTGTTTTTACAAAATGTTTTAAAAATCACTCTATATTTATTGGTTTTGATTTCTGGGTTCGGCTTACTTAGCCGCGTTACGCCTGTAGACGTTGCGTGGTTAAGTGCCGGTCACGAGTCGAATTCTCGGGTCGTGATAAAGTTGGTATCAGAGCGTAGGTTTTACCTTCGGAGTGTAGGATGACCCTGGTATGATGGAGTAGGTAGCTGCAGCAGGGTAGCGTAGCGTGCGTATATTCCGCGGCATACTCACGACACGGTACTCCGCTTACGCGACCTTAGGACTTATTGATTTGATCCCTCCTTATATTCTTGCGATTCGATTTTCGTGTTCTTATCGGATCCAAATTTTCTTTCAGCCATTATGCCGCCTAAGACTACGAGGGCACAGAGAGCGGCCGCGAGGGCCGAGATTCGTGTTGACTCGTCCGAGACGAGGACTGATCCGGGCAGTACGCCGGTTGTACCCGAGCAGGCTGTTCCTGCCGTGACAGAGCAGATCGCCTCGTTAGGGGATGGTATGCAGGAGATGCGCCAGATGATAGGATCGCTAGTTGAGACGCTTCGAGCGCAGCGACCAGAGGTAGCTCCACCAGTTCCAGAGACCGCGATGGTGCCTACCGCACAGCCAGTTTCCCCTGCAGCCACGGAGGTGATTACAGTATCGCTATCAGAGTTCATGAGGCTGAAGCCTCCGGTTTTCACAGGCACCGATACAGCCGAGGACCCACAGTCTTTCATCGACAGGATGGCCAGGATATGCCGTTCCCTCAGATGCGCAGATGCGAGATGGGTTGAGTTCGCGAGCTTTCGCCTAGAGGGTCTTGCGCAGAAGTGGTGTGATTCCGTTGAGAAGGGCAGAGCAGCAGGTCTTCCTCCTATGACCTGGACGGAGTTCGTGACCATATTTCTAGCCCGTTTCCTTCCCCGGAGTGTTAGGGATGCCCGAGCACGCAAATTTGAGTCCTTGCGCCAGACGCAAGGGATGACAGTGGCAGAGTATGACGTACTGTTTACAGAGCTAGCAGTCTACGCCCTATATTTAGTGGCCACCGAGGAGCTGCGAGTCCGGATATTTGTTCGAGGCTTGCTCTCACCAGTGTTCCTCGCGATCAGCGCTCAGCACTACGAGACCTATGCAGCAGCTGTAGACGCAGCCCTAGTGGTCGAGGAGCACCTTGTTGAGACTTCGGTACTTCCAGAGCCGAAGAGAGTTCGTACCAGTATTTCCGCACGGAGGCAGTCATTCAGACGCCGCGACAGGTATCGTTCCGGTATGAGGAGTAGCAGAGATTCGGGACGAGGTCGGATGTTTAGTTCGTATCCCCAGGAAGGTCAGCAGTCGCCGCGGGGTTGCTACAGGTGTGGCAGCCTACTTCACCTCGTTCGAAATTGTCCAGAGACACACCGGAGGGAGGCGGCAGCACCGCATGTTACCTTACCACCTTCACCACCCCAGAGGGCGTTGCCCGTTGCGCCTACCGTTGCTCCGCGCCAGACTTATGCACAGAGAGGTCGTGGGCGTGGAGGAGTTGCTCAGAGAGGACGAGATGACCGAGGAAGAGGTCAGTCAGTTACAGGTGGTGGACAGGTGAGGGTCTTTGCTTTGACACATCAGGACGCGCAGGCGTCCAATGCAGTGGTTTCAGGTATCCTTCCTGTATGTTCAGTTGATGCACATGTATTGTTCGATCCCGGATCCACACACTCGTACGTATCCACGCACTTTGTGCCGAGTCTGGGTAGAGAGTCCGGTTTGCTTGATCAGCCGCTTGTGGTGACCACTCCTGTGGGAGAGTCGTTTGTTGCTAGGCACGTGTTCCGATCCTGTATCGTCTGTATTGGCGAGAGAGAGTTGCCTGTCGACTTGATCCTTCTGGAGATGTTGGACTTCGACGTTCTTTTGGGCATGGATTGGTTAGCCACGTGCTATGCTTCGGTGGACTGCCGCGAGAAGACAGTTAGATTCTGGTTTCCCGGCGAGTCGGTTTTTGTTGTGTTGGGAGACCGTAGTGCCGCCCCTCACAGTGTGATTTCTTCTTTTCGTGCTGGACAGCTTATGATGAAGGGATGTCAGGGATTTCTCGCATATGTTTGCGATGGTAGTGCTACACAGGTTCCATTAGATCAGGTTCCGGTTGTTAGCGAGTTTCCAGATGTGTTCCCTGACGAGCTTCCTGGGTTGCCGCCCGAGCGCGACATTTCTTTCTGTATTGATTTGGTTCCTGGTTCGGGGCCTATTTCTATACCGCCCTATCGGATGGCCCCGGCGGAACTTCGTGAGTTGAAGGAGCAGTTGCAAGATTTGCTGGACAAGGGACTTATTCGACCCAGTGTTTCTCCTTGGGGTGCTCCAGTCCTGTTCGTCAAGAAGAAGGATGGCAGTTTGCGTCTGTGTATCGACTACCGCCAGCTGAACAGGGTGACAGTGCGGAACAGGTATCCTTTGCCGCGTATCGATGATTTGTTCGACCAGCTTTAGGGGGCAGGGTACTTTTCGAGGATCGATTTACGATCGGGCTATCATCAGCTGCGGGTTCGACAGGAGGACATTTCCCGGACAGCTTTCCGTACGCGCTACGGCCATTACGAGTTTTTGGTGATGTCGTTCGGACTCACCAATGCGCCAGCAGCCTTCATGGACTTGATGAACCGTATTTTCCGACCTTACTTGGATCTGTTCATTATAGTCTTCATTGACGATATCTTGGTGTATTCCCGGAGTAGCGTTGAGCACGAGCAGCACCTGCGGATTACATTGCAGACCTTGAGGGAGCACCAGCTCTATGCGAAATTCTCCAAGTGTGCTTTTTGGCTAGACAGTGTGGACTTCTTGGGTCACGTGATTTCACGAGACGGTATATGTGTTGACCCGAGGAAGATCGAGGCTGTTCAGCGTTGGCCCAGACCCACATCGGTGACGGAGATTCGCAGCTTTTTGGGATTGGCCGGTTACTACAGGCGTTTTGTGCAGGACTTCTCACGTATTGCTACACCGTTGACCGGGTTGACCCGGAAGGGAGTTCCTTTCGTTTGGACGGAGGAGTGCGAGCACAGTTTTCAGCAGTTGCGGACTCGGCTGACGACGGCACCGGTGTTATCCTTACCTTCCGGACCGGGCGGATTTGTGGTCTTTTGTGATGCTTCTCGAGTGGGATTGGGATGCGTTCTGATGCAGCATGATAGGGTGATCGCGTATGCCTTGCGATAATTGAAGAAGCACGAGCAGAACTACCCCACTCATGATTTGGAGATGGCAGCAGTGGTCTTCGCACTTAAGATCTGGCGACACTACCTATACGGCGAGTCGTGCCAGATATTTACGGATCACAAGAGTTTGAAATACATATTCCAGCAGCGGGATCTGAACCTTTGACAGCGTCGATGGATGGAGTTAGTGAAGGATTACGACTGCGAGATCTTATATCACCCGGGCAAGGTAAATGTGGTGGCGGATGCTTTGAGCAGGAGGCCCGGGGGTAGTCTAGCTTGTTTGAGCGCAGCACAAGGACAGTCATCCGCAGATTGGCAGATATTATGCGACGGTCGAGTACAGTTCGAGTTCACGCCGATTGGAGGACAGATAGCGCATGTCCGTGCACGCCCACAGTTGATTGATCGTATACGTGAGGCACAGCTCAGTGATGACCGATGTTCAGAGATCATGGCACAGATTGGACAGGGCAGATTTTCCGAGTTCGTGATCGATGATCAGGGGGTACTACGGTTTGGAGTCAGACTGTGCGTACCTGATGCTGAGGGACTGAGACGCGAGATTCTTGAAGAGGCACATCGATCGGTATATAGCGTCCATCCCGGTTCCACCAAGATGTATCATGATATGCGAGATGTCTACTGGTGGGACGGAATGAAGAGGGACATTGCAGATTTTGTATCGAGATGCCTGACTTGTCAGCAAGTCAAGGCTGAGCACCAGAGGCCCGCGGGAGAGCTACAGCCGTTACCCATTCCGGAGTGGAAATGGGAACAGATTTCGATGGATTTCGTGGTGGGTCTACCCAGGACTAGTCGGGGGTATGACTCCATCTGGGTGATTGTGGATCGTTTGACGAAAGCGGCTCACTTCCTACCGGTGAAGACGACTTTCGGATTTACTCAATATGCCCAGATCTACATTGACGAGATAGTGCGACTACATGGAGTCCCGACGTGCATTGTGTCCGACAGAGGCACCCAGTTTACCAGTAGACTATGGCAGAGGCTTCAGGAGGCTTTGGGCACTCGCTTGAGTTTCAGCACGGCATTTCATCCGCAGACCGACGGACAGTCAGAGTGGACCATTCAGACTCTCGAGGACATGCTCAGAGCTTGTGTATTAGATTTCGGAGGTAGCTGGGATCATCATTTTCCCTTAGTAGAGTTCTAACAGCTACCAGGAGACTATTCAGATGGCACCATTTGAGGCTCTTTATGGAAGGAGATGCAGGTCACCTACTTGTTGGACAGAGCTCAGTGAGAGCAGTATCTTAGGACCGTAGATCGTTGAGGAGACGACAGCGAAGATCCAGTTGATTCGCGATAGGATGAGAGCAGCGCAGAGTAGGCAGAGAGCTTATGCGGACCGTCGACGACGCAGACTTGAGTTTTCTGTTGGCGATCATGTTTTCTTGAGGGTCTCCCCAATGAAAGGTGTGATGAGGTTTGGGAAGAAAGGGATGCTTAGCCCCAGTTATGTGGGCCCCTTCGAGATCCTCGAGCGTGTCGGTGCAGTAGCTTACCGGTTGGCCCTTCCGCCCAGCTTTCCAGACGTGCACCCCGTATTCCATGTCTCGATGCTCCGCAGATATCTACATGATCCTTCGCATGCGATTCAGCATCCGACGATCCAGCTTGAGCGTGACCTTTCCTATGCAGAGCAGCCGGTGATGATTTTGGATCGACAAGTGAAGAAATTGAGATCGAAGGACATTCCATTAGTTAAAGTACTTTGGCGTGGTCCGAACCGTGAAGAGGTCACTTGGGAGACCGAAAGCGAGATGATGAAGAAGTATCCCCATCTTTTTGAAGGTAACCTTAGTTAGATTTTTGAAATTCGGGGACGAATTTCTTTAAGGGGGAGAGATTGTAACACCTTAGGATAAGGGTTAGTGTATAATTATAATTAAATAATGATTTTTAATAAAAAGTTTACCAAACTGTGTTTTAAATATTTTTCCTAATTTAATAAATAATTTTCCAAAATTTTCCTAGGCTTGCACACACATGTGCATGTAAACTAGGGTTTTTAAACCAAGTAAAAACCATAATTATTAACCATGGTGGGTTAATTGTAGGATTAATCCTTTTGGGTTATAAGTGAGTTTAATTAATTAGTTAAGAGGTTACTTTAATTTGAATTTTAGATTAAGTGTTGACTTGTGTGAGAGAGAGAGAGTGCATCATGGCTTTAGGCCATGCTTGCATTAAATGAGGTGAGAGAGAGAGAGGGGTGACTTTTGTGTGAATGATTGTGTTGCCTCTCATTTCCTTTTTGTTTTTCTCTCAAAGTCTCACACTCTCACACTCTCACATACACAGCACCCCAACACACTCACACAACACACTTACCTTCAGCTCCAGAAGCAGCAGCAGGCACAGCAACAGCAGCAGCAAGCTTCCAGCAGCAGCAGCAAGCACAAACAGCAGCAACAGCAGAGGCAGTGAGCAGCAGCAGCCCCAGCTCCTAGTGCAGCCTCTTCCCTCCACTTCTTCTTCTTCCTGCAACTTCCTAGGGTTAAGTATGAGGTATATTTCCTAACTTAGTCCCTAGTTAGCTTGGTTAGTGTAGATTTGCATCGGTTAATGGATTTTAGTGTGTTTTAGTGTGATTTGGGATGTTTAGTAGGAACTTTGTGTTAAGGTGATGTGTTAGGGTTTCAGTAGCTTGCTAGTGAGTTAGTGAGACCATTGTAACCTAGTTCAACCACAATTACGCTAAAATACCACCAGTTTCACTAATTGATGCAAATGTCGTATTTGTGCAAATTTGAACTTTTCTGGAACTGCTCTTGACCCGGTGAGTTCAGAGTGATTTTGTGAGTACTGTAGTATAGTGGAGCAGTACTGATACCACAGGTGAAACCCGACCCCCATACTGCTACAGTAGGCCGCCGAATTCCTCATTCTGGCCGCCAATTGCGGCCAGATGGGTAGGGTTTGGGTTAGGGTTTGGTCCAGGGGGTGTCTGCTACTGTGTGTAGTGTTTTGGTATATATATTTTTGGGAGTTTGGTTCTGTAGAAAAATCTGGGACCAAATACCTATTTTGCCGTTTTCTAAACCTTCGCGACACGCGTGATACGTGAGTAGGTTTGGGTTTCTGCGTATCGCGGCGCGTCGGGGTAGTTTCGTGGCGCGTGATCACACGTTTTAGCGTATCGCGCACACGCGCGATTGGTTTGCGACACGGGTTTCTTGTTGGATTATTATGTCGCGTTTTTGTGAATTAAGCTTATGTGTGGTATATGTTATGTGATTTTAGGTTCGCAGGCCAGTGAGACGGACGCTGCGAAGAAGGGCAAGCAAGTTATCGGATACACTTAGCACGAAGCTCGGTGAGTAGATTTCACATCTACGGGGATATCGCCCGCATGGCGTTATGCGTCAGGGCTGATAGGACTTTATTATTATATGTTGCATGCACCCTATAGACTGTCATCGCATATTGCATTCTCTGCGGTGTTGATATATATATATATATTGCTTAGAACTGATAGAACACCGCACTATTACTAACGGTTTATGTTGCACGGGCACTATTTACATGCTACACACACACCGTTAGTAACTGCCATGCCACACTCACTGTAGAGCTGCCATGATTATATTGCTAGAGTCCGCTTCATATGTGATTTGATATGATTTTCATGTATATTGGGAGCCGCATGACATCTTTTAAAACCGGAAATGAAACTACTTTAAAAAGCGGTTTTCCCCTTATACCCATACCATGGATTGATGTATATTGAACCTCGCATTGGATTTACTATTGGTATTGGATTTTCATGTGATTTCTGTTTTGAGGACCGTGGAATTATTTAAGGAAAGATATGCTATTTTGAAAAACCCGGTACCTCGTGATATGATATTTTGGTGTGTCCACCACGCGTTTTCTCGGTGCTGAGACGTGTGCTTGAAACCCGATTCGAGGAGTGAATGTTCCGTTTGCGGGTTCGTGGTGGGCCCGGTATGGTTCCCCTCGGCGAGATGATCGATGGGATTTGCCGATTGAGCCTGGAGGCGGGCGAGTACCTACCGGTGATTGGTTGGAACTGGCAGTTGTCCGGAGGATACTGACCAGAGTCGAGTGATGGATGCGGGATGATCCGTACTGCCAGGGCCGAGGGCCAATACCGCAGGCGGACCCCGTGGGGCCGGTCCGGACTGACGGCGCCCGATATTCGAGGATTTGCGTGTCGATGCTAGACACGAGTATTTTATGATGTTTTGGGTGCTGATGTTGGGCACTCGTGATTCCTCCGAGATATACAGGATTTGAGGGCCGATGGGTGTGCCGGCGCCTGAGTATATGTAGGATTTGGGTGCAGTTTGAGGCACCGATCATTGTTTTCCATGTTGACATAGTCCATGTAGATATTATTTATCCCATACTCAGTATTGATTACTATACATCTCATCCTGTGGCATTTACCTGTTAGAGTACATGCATTACTATTGTATCCACTGTTGACATGCTTTGATATCATCTGCTGGCATTAGTAGGGCCACGCTATATGTGCATGCTTGCGATCACCTTTATATGTTATCTCTATTCACGAGTTGGCAACTCACCCCCGTTGTGCCACAGTATTTGCAGGTTGCCCTTGGGAGTAGTCACGGTTGGCTGTTACCGCATCTTTTGGCACAGATACCCTTTTTGAGCAGAGATAGCCTCTTGCTGATAGGTGGGTTTTGTACGGTATCTGTTATCTTTCAGTGGTATATTGATGTATCTAGTACTCTCCATCTACCTTCTGTTTTGACTTAGAGACAGTTGTGAGGACGATATGTATGATTTTATATTCTGGTGTCGAGCTCGCATGTGAGCCGACTTTACTTTTGCAGTCTCATCTTTTATGATATTGTCCTTGCTTTACTGTGTATTCTTCGCTACGGCGTCGTATATCATATTGTGATGCTTTATTCATGTCACTTGTTATTTCTGCTACACCTTGCTTTTACCCGACTTTCGGGGCTAATGTTTTAAAAGGGAAATGTTACCAAAATTATAAAACTTATAACTATTGAACTTAAAAAGGATTTCTACTACATAAATGGAAGTTTTTCGGACATGTATGATTGTTTTTACAAAATGTTTTAAAAATCACTCTATATTTATTGGTTTTGATTTCTGGGTTCGGCTTACTTAGCCGCGTTACGCCTGTAGACGTTGCGTGGTTAAGTGCCGGTCACGAGTCGAATTCTCGGGTCGTGACACTCAGTATGCTCAGCTCTACATTGACGAGATCGTGCGACTACATGGCGTACCGACTTGTATCGTGTCAGATCGAGGCACTCAGTTTACCAGCTGACTATGGCAGAGACTCCAGGAGGCTTTGGGCACTCGTTTGAGCTTCAGCACAGCATTTCATCCGCAGACCGACGGACAGTCAGAGCGGACCATTCAGACTCTCGAGGACATGCTCAGAGCGTGCGTTTTAGACTTCGGCGGTAGCTGGGATCGTCATTTACCTCTAGTGGAGTTCTCCTACAACAACAGCTTCCAGGATACTATTCAGATGGCACCTTTCGAGGCATTGTATGGGAGGAGATGAAGATCGCCCGTCTGTTGGACAGAGCTCAGCGAGAGCAGTATTTTGGGGCCGCAGCTTGTTGAGGAGACGACAGCGAAGATACAGTTGATTCGAGACCGGATGAGGGCAGCTCAGAGCAGACAGAAATCCTATGCAGACAGGCGTCGTCGCAGATTAGAGCTCGCAGTTGGCGACCATGTTTTTCTGAAAGTCTCTCCGATGAAGGGCGTGATGCGTTTTGGGCGAAAGGGGAAGCTTAGCCCTAGATTCGTAGGTCCCTTCGAGATCCTCGAGCGTGTCGGTGCTGTTGCATATCGTTTGGCTCTTCCTCTCAGCTTTCCCGATGTTCACTCCGTCTTCCATGTTTCGATGCTCCGCAAGTACCTTCACGACCCTTCGCATGCGATTCAGCACCCGACAGTCTAGCAAGAGAGCGACCTTTCGTTTGCAGAGCAGCCGGTGGCCATCCTGGATCGGCAGGTGAAGAAGTTGAGATCGAAGATTATACCAACCGTCAAGGTCCTTTGGCGTAGCCCGAGCAGCGAAGAGGTTACCTTGGAGACCGAAGGCGAGATGAGGAAGAAATATCCCCATCTCTTTGAAGGTACGCGTAGTTATATTTTTAAATTCGGGGACCGAATTTCTTTAAAGGGGGAAGATTGTAACGCCTTGAAAAGTCGTTTTGGTGTTTTCCTGAAAATCGGTGAAAATTCGGTATTTTTCCGAAAACCATCTTTTTTGTTATTTTGCAGTTTAGGACTAATTATACCTAATTTGGATAGGTAATTGCTAGTTTTTAGTAGAAAATGAGTTAATTATGAAATTCTGGTCGTTTAAAAATTTTCCCTAATTTTTCAATTTTTCAATATTATTTTAAGCCGGTAAGAAAATACATTAAATTAGCGATAAATACAAATTTTTCTTGGCTAATTTTAATCTTTAAAATTATGTTAATTAAAATCTAGTTGTAACATAAATTTATAGTATTTTATTTTGATTTTTAACTAATTTTTATTATAGGAAACGAAATTTATTGAATTTAAGCTAAAACTTGCAATTTTGGACTTGTAGGGGGTCTTTTTGCATAAAATTTTTTTTGTGCTCTCTCTCTTACTTTTACCTCACCCTAGGCCAGCCATTTCCAGCAGCTCATGGGAAAAAAATTCCATGCTCCTTTGACCTTGTGTTTTGTGTGGAAATGAGGGTATTTTTAAAGGTTTTTGAAATTGTTAATTGGGTATGGTCTTTTGTGGGTTGGTAGGAGTTGACCAAGACTTTTCCCACACAACCCACACCCTACCCTTCCCTCATTTCTGGCCAGAAACCAGCAGCTCCCCCCCTTCATTTTTCCTCTCTCTTTTGTTCACAAATTCATCTCAAAAATCAACAAAATCAACAAATTTCTTCACAATTTCAAAGCAAAACCATATTCCATCTCTTCTCCAACCTAATTTGGTTCAAATCGAGGTGAAAGGAGGTGTCTTGGGAGGCTTGGGAAATCTTAGGATTGATCTTTTGAGGTATAATTTCTAATCAAATGGTTAAATTATAGCTTAAGTGTGCTAAACTAGAACCTTGGAATTTGTTTAGTGTTAAATTTAGTGTTAGTTTCATTCTAGATTTTTTTAAAAAGTTCATGGTTGAAATTAAACTAGGGTTTTTAGAAACCATTATTTAGTTAATTAAATCTATTTTGCTATCTAGTTGTTTGCTAATCTAAGTTAATGAGGTTACTTTATTTGTGTGGGATTCAAATTAGTGCTAATTTGGTATTGTCATGTTTAGTTTTGGATTGAAATTGCTAATGATGAAAATCAAGAAAGGTTTTGTTTATGAAAATTAGGTTTTTAAGCATTGCTAATAGTTTAAAACTAATGTAATGGCTATCTAGTGGGTTAGTTGGATGCTGTGTTGGATTATGAGCACTTTATCGCATAACGGCGATGTTGCGTCGTTTTTTTTAGAATGTTTGTGCTTACTAGTTTTGTGATAAAAGTATATGATAAATTAGTTTTGATATCTTGATGATTGTATTGGCTTATCCTATGACATTTAGGATGCGTGAGTGCGGATTTTTGAGTAGTCGGGTTTTAGTTTTGCCGGGCGACCAAATCGGCGATTTTTGCACTTTTTGCGATTTTCGCGTGTGTTCCGCGCACCTTGTGCACGTTGTACCTAGCTTGTGAACGTTAGTATTTTCATTTGGGTTTTGCGTCGTTCTTGATATGTAACCTTATGTTTGGTATTGATGTAAATTCCAGGTTCGGTCGCGGAGACGTCAGACGCGGCTCGAAAGGGGAAAGCGGTGATCGGACGTGACTAGCCAGGGATTCCGGTGAGTAGATGTAACATCTACGGGGGACTATCGTTGGATGGCGCAAGTCGCCCGATAGTTTTAGTAACTTAAAAGATTCTTAGCAATGTTAGTGATTAGGGGTGTAATACTTGTATGATTATTTGCTACATTCATGCCTTATATTGACATTCATATGCAAAACCATTTTATAGGACACCGCACCATTGCCAGGGTTTTTATATGCAGCACGAGCACTATTCATGCTTACACCCACGCCCTGGTAATTGCCATGCCACCACACTAGATAACCTTTAAATTGAAACCTTTTACTATAAATGATACTTAAACTTGTGTTATTGCCTTTAATTCTTTAAAATGAAATCGTAGGATTGCTATTCATGTGCATGTGCTTCATCATATTATTTGTTCATGCCTAATCTATTAATCACACATCGCAACTTGATTATTGATACCATATGCATTCATTATCATTGAAATATGCACTTATGAGGATTTCTTGAGATTTTATGAGATTTCTGGATTTCGGGGGAAAGCCGCAAAATTTCTAAACTTATTATATTTTTAAAATATGTAAATTGCGGTTTTCTAGTGATGTAAGTGTCGTCCACCATGAGTTTGCTGTGGTTTTGGAGATCCATGTCGAGGAGTGGAGGAACCGTCACGGGTACATGGTGGGCCCGGTATGGTACCCCGGGGCAAGATGAATGTGGTGTTGACGTTGAGCCTGGCAGGGGACGGATTACCTACCGGTGACTGTTTGGCACGGCGGATATCCAGAGGATACCGACCGTGGCTGCGAGATAATGAGATTTTGATATTGAGTTGGGTCAGCCGGATGGCTGAGGCCAGAGATACTATGACATGGATATATGAGATTTGTGATAGTTTTGAGGTGTCGTTGCCGGACACAGGTTCTTGTTGATTCTAGTGGTATTATACTGGTATTTCAAAAGAGATTTCTAAAGGAAAAACATGATTCTTATAATTACACATTCAGATCATGAGTTGATTCGCATTACATTCATACCTGCTAGTATATTCATATTGCATACATACCTGCTATTATGTCCTTCCATACCTGTATTAGAGATGCTAGAATACTTGTGTGCATGCATACAATAGCATGTGTAGATGTTATTTATTACTCACGAGTTGGCAACTCACCCCCGTTGTGCCATAGCCTTTTTCAGGTCCGCTCCGTCAGTACCGTAGCGGCGGGCGCACTTGCTTCTTTTGCCTGGACTCGAGGTTTTGCTCTTAGGTGGATTATATTATTATTTTTGTACCACCTTGTATATTCTTTGTATCTAGTGCACTCCATCTACTGTATCTACCAGTATTATTGTATATTGACCTAGAGATGAGACTGTGAGGTTTGTGGACTTTTATGCTGTATTTTGGGGTCGAGCTCACTTGAGTCGACATGCTGTTTTTCTTATGCTTCATTATGATTATTTCGCATGTTGTTGCTTTACATTGCGTGGGATTTGTGACCGCCCTATGGCGAAGAGCTAGCTCCCGCTTGGGGATGCCATATTTGTTGGATTCATTTATATTCTTGTTGTACCCATTTTGGGGGCCAGTATTTACGAAGGAGACTCTACCGAAATTTTCGGAAAAATTGATATTGTTTTTAAAAAGGGTTTTATATGACTTATTTGATAAACTCGCTTTCAATTGATTGGGTTTTCTTCACTCTTCTGCTTATTTGGTTTTGGTTCTGGGCTTTGGCTTACTTATTTTACGGACGCCTTGAGACGCTTCGTAAACTTAAGTGCCAGTCACGTCCGTACCCTGCGGGTCGTGACAGAATAAATCCCCAAGTCTCACAATCTCGTCTCTAGGTCAATATACAGTAATCCAAATAAGACTGGTACAACTGAAATAGTAGTAGCAGATGGAGTACTCTAGATACAATGAACATATATATGTGGTACAAAATGATAACAATCCACCTATGAGCAAAAGCCTCGAGTCCAGGCAAAAAGGGCAAAATGAGCAAAAGTGTCCGCCGCTACAGTGCTGACGGAACGGACCTGCAGAAAAGCTGTGGCACAACGGGGGTGAGTTGCCATCTCGTGAGTAATAAATAACATCTGCAAAGGCTATCGCAAGCATGTACACATGTATCCTAGCATCCCTAGAACATGTATGGCTATATGTACTAGCAAGTATATATGCATCATCAGTGTACTATCAAGTATGTATGTCACATGGATGTAATAACAGGTATGTATGCCACATGAATATACTGTCATATATGAATGCTATATGAGTCAACTCAAGATCTCATCATGTAGGTATAAGAATTGTTCCTTATTCTGTTTTTGAAACTCTTTTTAAAACATCAGTATAATGTCCATGAAATCAATAAATCTGTGTCCAGCAACGACACCTCAAGCTGTCTAAATCTCATATATCCATGTCCAGTATCTCTGGCCTCAGCCATCCGGCTGATCCATGTCAAATATCCACATCTCAATCCAGCGGCCACGGTCGGTATCCTGTGGATATCCGCTGTGCCAAATGAAGTCACCGGTAGGTAATCCGTCCTCTGCCAAGCTCAACGCCCTCTCCTGCGATCTTCTTGCCCCGGGGTACCGTACCGGGCCTACCATGTACCCGAGACAGTTCATCCACCTCCTTGAAACGGGCCTCGAAAACCACATCAAACTCATGGTGGACGACACTTTACATCACTAGAAAACTGCAATTTTTATATTTAAAAAGATTATAAGTTTGAAACCTTACGGCTTTCCCCCGAAATCCAGAAATATCATAAATCTCATGAAATCATCATGTGTGCATATGTCAATGATTATGAATGCCTATAGTATCAATTTATAATGTATGATTTATACTAGGCATGAGCAAATGATATAATGATACATATGCATGAGGATAGCAATTCTTATGATTTCATTTTAAATACTTATTGCAATATCACATTTCTAGGCAATTAACATGTTTTAGATTTATAGTTATCTAGTGTCGTGACATGGCAATTACCAGGGTGTGTGTGTCCACATGAATAGTACTCGTGCTGCATATAAAAGCCTGGTAATGGTGCATGTGTCCTACAATGAGTTTGCGTATATGGAATATCATATAGATCCTAACTGCAGCAAATATCATGCAAATATTCTTATTCTAATGTCACCAGTAGTATCAAGTTTAATATTTACAAGTTTAATAAATCTAACGGGGGACTCGCGCCATCCAAACGATCGCCCCCCGTAGATGTTAAATCTACTCATCCGTGATCCCGTGCTAGGTGTGTCCGACCACCTGCTTTCCTTTCTCTGCTGCGCTTGAAGTCCCTGCCGGCGAACCTAGAATTTACAAAAGTCACCACATAAGGAAAAATCCTGCAAAATGCGATATATCGATAAAAAGGATACGCGTGCGTGAAATTAAACACGTGTGCACACGACACGACGCGACGCGCACAAACCCACCAGAATCTAGACTGCCACGCTGTGTCGCGCAGCGCGCCACAGAACCACGCGTATCACGCGCGTGTCGTACAAGTTTAAAACACCAGAAACACGTTAATAGCTCCAGGTTTTGACTCTGGGCCCAAAACAAAAAGTTACAGATACCAACACACTAACCTACCCAGAATGACCCTACACCTAAAAACCTAACACCCTATCCCCTACTATGGCCGCAATTTGCGGCCAGAATGATTAAACCGGCGGCCGAGAGGGGAAGGTGGGTCCCCGTGCTCTATGTGTGTGTTTCTACTCATCTCACCATGCTACAGTCTTCACAAATTTATTGAGAAGGTCTCGGGTCGACAGCAGATCCAACAGAGGCCAAAAAGTCGATAAATCTGCAAAATTACGCCAAGTCGGGCAATTCGGGTGTCTTTGTGAAATCTGGGGCAATCCTCTGGTTAACTGGTCTCAACAGAACCTAAAAGGGCTATTCTAACCAACACTACCCTTACCTTAGCCAAAATTCCCTTAATTCACCCAAAATCATCACTAAAGCATGAAATAAACACTAATCATGCTAGATTACCATCATTTTAGCAAATTAAAGCTATCCATCTAAATTTAACGACACTACTAGGCTAAAACAGTTTAGTTAACACCTAAAAGGGTTCATTAAGCTACAAGCACCCTAATTCAACTAGATCTAACATCACAACACAAGTCTAGTACTAAAATTATGATAAAACACTAAACTAGCTCATCAAGCACATAATCTACACCATATGGAAAGAGTTTAGGAATTATACCCCTAAGGAACCTCTCAAACGAGGGGAAGGAGAAGAAGAAGAGAGTGGGTGCTGCTAAACTTGGCTGGAAATGAGCCGAGCTTCACTGTTGCTGAAGCTGAAGTGTGGTTGCTGATGCTGATGCAGGTTTGGGGTGTTTGCTGTTGCTGATTGTTTGGTTCTGGGTTGAGCTGTTGCTGTTGTTGGGGTTGTGTTGGGTTGTGGTGCTGATGTTGTGTAGTTGGCGTGTGTGTTGGGGCTGATGTGGTGTGGGTTTGAGCTGAAGTGGTGTGGTGCTGGGCTGAAAGTGTTGTTGTTTCAGCTGATGCTGCTGCTGAATTGAGTTGGAGCTGAAGCTGTTTTTGTGGTAGAGCAAGGTTATTTGAAGATGGTTGTGTGTGTGAGTTCATGAAGTGGGCTGTTGTAATGATGATAGGGGCTGAGATGGTGATATGTAGCTGATGTTTGGGCTGATGCTGCTGTTTTGGTGGCTGAAACAGCTGCTGCAGCAGCAGTTGGTGTGAAGGAAATAGCTGAGATAGGCTGATGGAAATCATCAGCTGCTGTAGCAGCAATAGGTGGTGGCTTGGGGGGGCTGAATTGATGAAATTTTGGGCTGATAATTGTATGTGAGTGAGAAGGATTTGAGTGTGAGAAGATTTTCAAAAAGATTTGAGGTGAAAGAGGGTGACTTAACCTTAAACCATCATGACACATCACATCCCCCCCTCTCTCTCTAAGTCAACCTTAAAACTCTCTAAATACCCATGGTCAAAGCCAACCATCCTCAATTTAAACTAATTAGTTCTAAACAACTCAATTAACTTAACCAAGGACCTAACCCACCATGGTTAACTTAAACATAGTTAACCCACAACTCAACTATATGGCAAACCCTAAACTTGACCCTAGCTAACGTGCACAAGTGTGTGTGGTCGAGATAAAATTCTACAGAAAACACCATAATTCCAGATAAATTACTAGAAACCCGTTTTGGTAAAATTTTTACCAAAAACCACACATTAACACACAATTACCACTAACCCTAATCTCAGGTGTTACACGAACGAACCATATGTCCTAGCCATTCATCCTCAGGTGACTAGCGACCTTCTATCATATCTCAAGTACAACTCATGCCGCAATAGCTCCAACATCTGGGGACATATCGCATCGTTCGCAGCAACAACTGGCTCATTCGTCTGCACGTTGAACAGTGCCTCAATCATCAAGAATAATTTGTGCATTTATGGTCATCTAAATATGGCTAGCCTCTATCATTGGCTCAATCCTCTGGTGCTGATCTGCACATCCGAGTAATCTCATAACATCGATCCATCAAACGCTCATGGCACGAAGACATAATAAAACAACGCTTCTCTACGCAATCGTATGTCCCTGGAATCACGCCCTGGTCAGTCCTCGTCCGTGATGAGCTCGTGCTGACCGCAACTCAAGTCGTTGCTCTCTCTGCCCGTGTAATCGTGGCAGAAAAACCATAACTGGTACTGATGAGGATAGATCATAGGAATGAATGCAATACTGAGCAAAGAAATGTACATCCTAAGGCTTCTTAAGCAGAGTATCATATCGTAAGTATGCCGCGGAACATACACACGGTACGTCACTCTACTTAAGTCACCTACTCCATCAACCAAGGTTCATCCTACACTTCGAAGGTAAAACCTAAAACTCTGATACCAACTTTGTCACGACCCGAACAGTACGGAACATGACCGGCACTCAAATTACGAAACGTCTCGAGGCGTACGTAATCTAAGTAAGCGAAAACCCAGAAATCAAAACCAATTAAAGCGGTAGAGTGAAGGAAAAACCAATTTAAAGCAAGTAGTTTTAATAGCATAATCCGAATTATGCGTTTTAAAAACATCAAGTCATTTCTGAAAATTTCGGCAGAGTTTCCTTTGTAAATACTGGCCCCAAACGACGTACAATATGAATAGTATACGAAAAGATAAAAGGCATCCCCAAGCGGGAGCTAGCTCTTCGTCAATCGGCGGTCACAACCACACAAGCAATATAATATACAACGCCAAAAGGCGAGAATCAAACTCAGGATAAAAACCATCATCATCAAGAAAACGATAATAATACAACGCGCGACTCTAAGGTCGAAGAATAAACACTGGTCCTCTAAGTCCATCAAATAATACAAGTCTGGTTGATGGAGTTTTTACTAGATACAACTGAATAACAAATACACAATGGTGGTTCGGATGCAAAAGAAACCACCTACCAAGGCAATCACCCGGAAGGAACAATGTGCCAGCAAAGCCGCAACGAAACCTGTACGGCAAAACCTGCAAGGAACTGTGGCACAACGGGGGTGAGTTGCCAACTCGTGAGTAGAAAAATCTATAAGTAGAAATTGTTTAAGATTTGGTTGAATTAATATTTTCAAGAAAATTCAAGAAATAATTTTCAAGAAAGGAAATCAAGAAAATGTTCAAGATTTAATTGTCAAGAAAATATAAAGATGGCTCATAGGATTCGATCGGATTTAGTAGCCATGGATGACTAATAAAGGTAACTCATCTTTTCTATTGACAGTTTAACGCTAGATTGATGATGATGAATGCGGATTAGTGTTTTTTTTAACGAAACTAGGGTTTCTTCTCTATAATCCCTTGTCCTTTCGTTGATCACATTCATTTTCTAGCCCTTCACAAAAAGATCGTTAATCTTATCTCACATCGTGGTCGAGATAATCAATAATTTGATATCGTGCGCAATGGGGATGTTAACGATTCTTTTGTGAAGGTTTTTAAACTTCATAAGACTAAAGAAAAATATAGAATTCTATCATCCATTGATCTACCCTAATCCTACGAATCCTATCAAGCGGAGATTTACTCGCGCATTCTGGAAATTGAAGAAAGATTAGAAAAATAACTCATAATGCGAAAATTTAAAGAAAGTGAAATTGAACTAATTATCACCTTTATTATTCAACTTCAAATTACAACTTCTTCTATCCGAAATTTACAAGAAGAATTGCTCTCGATCACTTTCTTGAAAAGGTAATTTTTCCGTCGATCTTCACGTTGCTCGATCACCGTGAGTCTTGGACCTATCGCGGATCGCTTGCTCAATGGTGATGATCGGCTTCGTGTAAAGGATCTTTTGTTGAATCGCTTGATGAACTTCTCGATGATTCTTGATTTTGGATCTTGAATTTGTGTTGTATTGGCTGAAGACTTGGATGAAATTTAGGATCTAAATTGGCAACTAATTGGGACCAAATTGGGACCTAATTGGGAACCCTTTTCTTCATGACCTTGGTCCTTTTTATAGCCCTCTCTTTAAGCTTCCTCAACAAACTAGGTTGTTATAGAGAAGCTTCAGAACAAGGTTGTTACAACGAGGCTTCCTCAATAATTTAGGATGTTGAGAAGAAGTTTCCAGAGAGTTCCCGACTCCGAAGCCCCTGAATTGGCAGTGGATCTGCGGCGACTCGGCCTGACTCGGCCGTGGTACCGCGGCCAATTGGTGGATTCATTGCTTCAAAATTCTTTGGTCTTCTTCTGTTGATCTATGGGTCTTTATGTGATATATGGAATCTTCTGATCTCTTCTGAATTTCTTCCAGTATTTGATTCTTCGACTTTCCTGTATTTTATCGGCAGATTCTTGATTCTCGATATCTAACCTGAGCTAATCTTGCACAAGATCCCAATGAAAAACGTGATATACAAAATATTATGCGTAAAAATATTAAACATACAATTTCCTTCATAATGTTTGATTATAGTGTATAACACATGGCAAATGATATTTTGTAGATGAACTTCTAATATGTGTTATATTTATAGCAAATACCTTTAGATGATTAAGAAAAATAAGGAAATTGTCATGTTAAAAGTGCATTATTTTCGAATGAACAAATACCCCCAAACATGACTTTGATCGTCCCGAGAAAACTTTATTTATTCAAGAGAAGGAGAAAAATAGAAAGAAAAAGAAAAACTAACTAGCACACTTTAGTAGGCAACACGATTACACTGAGCACATGCAACAAGCCTTTAAACCTCTAGGTGTCCCTAGTAGGAGGAGTGTTGTCTCCTGAGGGTTTTCAGCGAATTGCCCCTACAAAATCCTATAATAAAAGAAAGACCGTGAAACTTACATATAAAGATAAGAATTATAAAAAGAAGAACTTGAAAATTAGAGTTTCCAACTAAACTAGCTTTTCGGTTGTCATGAGCCCTATCTTAATAGTCATGAAAAGATAGTAGAAATCACATCATCCCTCAATAAAACATCGCCTTTATTCTTCATCCCTACCTTTCTTCCAAACACCGATCATATACCCCTACGTGTATGTAAAAGACATCCATACATTCGGAGAATTCAATTCAAGCTATCATACTCTTGTTCATCTACCTTAGTACTTTTTAGTCGGTGAATATTTTAGATGGAATTGCTCACACGTTCTTCATGTGACCGTTAATACTTCTTGAGGTACTAACCGACCGATTACTAAATGTGCTCACATATTAGGTGTAATTAGCAATTTCCTCGTCTTGCAACACCTAAAGCTTAGTAGTGACTCCCAAACCAGTTGGTCTGAGGCACTAGGTGATGAAGCACCCTCGCTATATTTTTTTATGTTGCCTTGGTGATTACAAAACCGGTGTTCATTTTTCTTCACCATTTTATACTTTTATGCTTCATTTATATTTATTTTCTTCGTACTTTGGCTTTTAGAAAAGAGCATTTCAAGGTATCCTCTGCTATCTTGAGTTTCAAGACATGTGTAAGTGCGTATTGTTAGATATATGTATGCCCTAGAGGCCATTATATGTATAGTGGATGCTTGGATATGTATATATGATTTTAGATGACTTTCTCGCTCAACATGATAGTATGCTATCTGGTTTACTTTATCTTGACATGTTGATTTGATCATGCTTTTATTCATTTGCACATGTTGATAAAGCCCTCAGGATATTTGCTTGACTACTGTGACTATGATGCAGATCATACTAGTGGGGCATGTGTAGTTTATAAGCATATCCTTGAACTGTTCCTAGTCATGGGTGTAACGAGACGGGGCATCGATATTCCAGAGTAGACTAGCGTATACTATTCTTGTCCCATATGATGGGCGATGGATGATCCCATATCCATTCGGTGAGGTGACACCAAAGATTGTATGCGGGTGCTCAGTGGAGACTGGTACACAGAACGGACTCACAGAGAACTCCTATGTGGTATTATATCTATCGTCGGATAGCAGTTCTAAGGGTGACACTGGTACAGGTTAGTCTGTAGACCCAAGATCGTCATAGAGTCTTATGTGTCCTCCCACTATACTTTGATATCCACCCTACCACGGCTCTACTGAGTCGTGCAAACAGGTGGACTTTGGGTACAGTCCCGAGGCACATGGAGGCGATGAGCGATAGAAGGGGTTTCGTCTCTCCCGGTAGTTGATGTTGTGCTATGCTCGATTGGCTATAACAGCAAGTCCCTGGCCAGGGCTGCTGAGATTTAATGATAAGCGTTATCAGTAGTTTCTCGATCTGTTATGAGCCATACATCAGCATGACTTATTGAGTTATTGGGGTCGACGATTCCATCCCTAGACTCGATATGCAACATATATGACGAAGAGACCGGACTGTACGGTAAGTGTTGCCAGTTGGCTCAATGGGAGTTTTGACAGCTTCGCTGGTTTTCTTCTGATCGCTCAATACCCGGATGGCCGTTACGTTTAGCTGACCGCTTGCGGCTTGTGGGTGTTTGATATGATCATCACCTACTGCCGGCGTATTGACGAGTCTTAGAGTCCCACAATGAAGTTTCCTAGCTCAGGCGAAAAGATGTCGTGTGCATATGAGATATGCGCGGGGACCCGATTAAATACGGCTATATGATACCGTATATTAATCGGGCATTTTCTATTAGTCGGGTCGTATGTGATATGACTGGTTTGCAAAATCAAGTGTTGATTTAACAAATGACTTTTGGATTAATTCTTTTATTAAACCCTTTTTTTCTATTTTTGTATGCATGCATGTATGCACATGATGATGTGCATGGACACAATCATACATACATTGTATCATGGTTGTTGATACATATTTGGAGGCAATGCAAGACTCATATTGTAGCAATTATCTATTTATTTATCATTTTGAATAAAGAAAAGGGTAATTCACGCATGGTTAATGTTTATCATCTTTGACCTTGCTTCAACCACTTTTTAACCTTGAGTTAATTATCCTTTTGCCTTTTAACTCATTTGAGAAAGATCTAGATAATTACTAACCATGGTTGAAGTGAGAAGGATTAATATAGATTATTCTTTTCTCATTTCAATAATTGACTCATATCATTTCTCTTTGAGCTCAAGCTTAGCCACCATCATCTTCTTCCTCTCTTTAAAATTTCTTTGAGTGAGGGTGATAAAAAGAAAGGGTTTTGATTATAGAATACAAACCACATCATCATACTATACACATCTAGCCCATTTGTGTAGGGTGTTTGCTCTACTTCATTCACATATCAAGTAAAGCAATGAGCTTTTGGCAAAGGGACTTCGGGTGGATCATCGTGGACTAGGAAGGATTCCATGGATCCGTTCCAAACTCTCAAAGTGCCAAGGAGTCACCAAGGGAGGTCTACAAAGGTTGTAATCTCCACTCTTAGTGATACTTTTTCTTTTGCATGTGATGCTTAGTTAAAAGAAACCCTAAATTTCTAGTTATGATTCTTTGCAAGTTCACTTAGCACCTTAAAAATTTGATTTTGGCATAAGTGATGCTTCTAAACCCTTGATGAGGTGCTAGGTAAACCCAACAATGGTATCAGAGCCAAGCTAGAGCTTTAGGCGAAGTTTAGGCGAAGTTAAAACTCCGATCGAAACACGAAATACGGAATTATACCCCTCTCTGGACATTTTTATAAAACTGTGTTTTTTCTGAATTAAAAATACTTTAAAAATTCAGCAGGGAAATATAAACATTACTGTAAAAAACGACAAAATAATCCGTACATTTAGCCGCGGAACCGCGGCCATACCTTGCTTGGGCCGCGGATCCGCGGCCGTGCAGAAGAATTATTTCATCATTTTTATACAGTAATGTCAGTAGCCTCTTGTACATATTTTTGGGTATTTTTAATCTGACTCAAGTGTTGAGTGTTCTGGGGATTTTTTGTGATTCGTTGATTCGATCGGAAATTTTAATTTCGTGCTGTTTTCGGGTAATTTAGAAAGTAATAAAAAGTTCGAACGGATATCATTAACTCATTTTTTTCCCGGCACGAAAAACTTTCAAGTGTTGATTATTTCTCGGGTTTAAATCTTTCGGAAAAACGTGCAAGTAACGTGGTGGACCCTCTAGAAGAACACAAACCTTAACTCGATTATGTGACCGTATGAACTGCCTCTAAAACTTAGGGTTTGGGGCAGCACGACGTGCCACATGTGAGGCGTTGGCTTGACCCTTCTACGGCTGGACCACTGCTACTGTGAGACATTCTGGGATTTTTGAACTCCGCTCAAGTGTTGAGCTAATTAGGAAATCTTGGGTATTTGATGATTCGATCGGAAAGTTTAATACTGTCTATTTATCTGGAATATGATACAATATGTGGAATTCATATAGTTAGGCATGAAATGCGAAGTATGTGATATTTCGGATTTACGATGTCTAAAGTGATTGTGGATTCCAAATGTTGTAGTTTTACACTTTATTTTCTGTGACCGTAAGCGTAGTATATAGAGTATCGCCGGCTTCGTTGCTATACATCAACGACAATCGGGATACCCATACTTGCTTACGTTGATGATATGAGATATTATGTGTTGCTGAGATATGATGTGCAGTATGGTCGCGATTGAATAGCCGGGGTTTTTTTTTATGTGAGATGAGAGTTTTTATTTTCATTCATGTATAAATCAATTGTATGTAATATTCTTTTATTTGGGGCACTTCCGGGTTGAGGAAGATGTTTCCATCATTGTATATTATTTACTTTTCCGCATTAGGATAGACCGAAGGAGGGGAGCACAAGTGACCGAGTTCTAGGGTTCAGTAGGAGGTCATCTCGAGGAGTCGAGACCGGGTCTCCTAAACTCTAGAATTGGCAGGATCACTCGCCGCTCTCGTAGGGTTCTAGGGGTGTGGGCTTGGCTATTCATCGCGACCGTGGAATCCATATTTTCTATTGTTGGCTAAATACAAAATACGGACGTCCTAGATATCCTTTTATTTTCATATATGCTTCTGCTGTTGATATTCTGTAATGTGATTACTTAGTATCTGAGACGAATGGATTATTATTATATATATGATATATAATAAACGTTGCTTATGTTTTACACCCGCACTAGTCCCGCCCCGCTATGTCGTTAGTTAAGTAACCTAACAGTGCATAACTGGACACTGTGGTGAATGCGGATGGCATAAGTGTACGTTCTATTTTCGTTTCTTTTCTGTGATGGATTAGGAACTTAAATGATGGGATTATATTAATGAGATTAATGTAAAGAAAAAGAAACCTAAAAGATATTGTAGAATCAGATTTGAAACCCACTCGGCCTTTTTATGAAAAATGCATGTTTTAAAAGATGCGGAGCTTAAGCCACTCCTTTTCTAAAACTGTTTTGATTCTACAACGAGATCAAGTTCAAAGCGTTAAAGGTTTTCATAAAAACCATCCGCAACCCTCCGTCATTTTAGGAAGCAGAGTACTTAGTATTCGTGTTACGTATGCCGACCATAGCCGAGACGTAGTGTACGGTAGCTAAGTGATGTCTTCCTACAAAGCATATGATGCGATCAGTTAGGACATTCATGTGATTATGTTGATCATAGTCAAGGGTCATATGGGTGGGTCTAGTTGATCTCGAAATGACGGGTAGAACTTGACTAGTACTTATGATATTTTGACCATAGCCAAGGTCATAAGTAACTAGGGGTAAAAACCATATCGGGAGTTTCAAGAGTTGGAATTTGCAAAGAGATTGCATACCATCTATATGATAGTTGGATCCCGATCCCACTGTGAGTAAGTGTTACTTCCAGGAGAACTTTGCACTTTACAATTAGCTAATCCAGTAGGTGTCTAGAAACGTGTTAACGGGGTTTGACCTCTGGGAAAATGAGGTTTACTTTAATTAGGTCCGTGCGAAAGCACGGGGAACCTCCCTCGAGTACCGACACTGGCCTGGCTGACCGGTTAGCGAAACTGTAGAATGTAATTAATCCTGACTAGTTTTCTTTTCAGGTTTTGAAAGAAAATTTGATTAAAGCAGTGGGAGACATCGATTAGATAAGATAATAACCAATCTAATTCTTTGCAAGAGCATTTCGCTGAGTGTATTCTTTTCTCTCTCCTAATGGTAGATACCTATGACGGGACTTAAGCTTCTACTAGAGAAAAATAAACTGACGGGACCGAACTATAAAGAATGGTTGAGGAACTTGAACATCGCACTAGCATATGATAATGTATCATATGTCCTCACAACCAAAGCCCCACCCGTCCCAGGACCTGAATCATCTGTCTCGGATATGGAGATCCGAAAATCTTAGGATGCTGATTGTAACACGGCCAAGTGCCTCGCGCTCGCTTCTATGGACAATATCCATCAGAAGCAACACGAGAATATGGATGTACAATCCATCTTTCTTCACACAAAGGACTTGTATGAAGAGCAATCTCATACTTTGAGATACGAGGCATCTCGAAAGCAGTTTCAGATACGAATGGCCCCTGGTACATCAGTAGGAGACCATGTTTTAAAGATGATTGGTCTTATAGAAGAACTTGAGGAACTGGGATGGACCATGGACAATGAGCAGTATACAGATATTGTTCTACAGTCTCTCCCCCTGCCTTTGCTCCGTTCATAGTGAACTTTAATATGAATGATTTCGAGAAATCATTACCTGAACTTCTCAATGTGTTGAGAAGTGTAGAAAGCACGTTGAAAACAACGAAGACTCCCGCTCTGCTTGCTGGGCCATCCTCCTCTTCATTCCCAAAAGCTAAGGCCAAGGGAAAGAAAAAGAAGAAGTCCATCAAACAGAAAGGTGGAGTTAAAAAGGCAAAGGGGAAAGACAAATCCGGGGCTGCGGGAAGCGGGAAAGGAGAATGTTTTTACTGCCACAAGTCAGGACATTGGAAACGCAACTGTGCTGTGTATCTTGCTGATCTTAAGAAGAAGAAGCATGCTGATGCTTCCATTTCAGGTGTGTTTGTAACTGAAAACTGTTTTTCTTTAAACTCTGCATCTTGGGTATTAGATACCGGTTCTGGTTCTCACATCTGCAATTGTATGCATGGATTGAGAAACAGTAGAGTTTTGAAGACAGGTGACCATACTCTGCGGGTTGGAAATGGTTCCAATGTACATGTTGTATCCGTGGGAGAGTATCATCTTGGGTTGCCTTCGGGTTGTATTTTGGTTTTGAACCCGTGTTATTTTGTACCAAGTATGCTATGTAATATAATATCCGTTTCTTTGTTGGACAATGAAGGATATAATTTTGTATTGCAAAATAATGTTATGAACATTAACTTGAATCAAGAGTTGATTGGGTATGGTACATTAAATAACGGTATTTACGTCCTGAACCAACACACAGTTTTCAATATACAACATACTAATAAAAGAAAGTTTTCAGATATAAATGAAGTTTTTCTTTGGCATTGTAGACTTGGTCATATTAATGAAACAAGACTAAACAAGCTACATAAAGATGGATATTTAAATCCATTTGAATATAAATCTTATGCGACTTGCCAGTCTTGTATCAAAGGTAAAATGACCAAAACTCCGTTTACTGGACACGGAGAAAGAGCTGTGGAACTCTTAAGCCTCATATATAGTGATGTATGCGGACCAATGTCTACACATGCTAGAGGAGGTTTTTTATACTTCATTACTTTTACTGATGATTTCTCAAGATTCGGACACGTGTTTTTTATAAAGCACAAATCCGAAGCTTTCGAGAAATTCAAAGAGTATAAACTTGAAGTAGAAAAACAAACAGGCTTGAGCATCAAGAAACTTCGATCAGATCGAGTTGGAGAATATTTAAGTACAGAGTTTTTAGACTTCTTAAAAGAGAATGGGATTCTCTCTCAGCTCACTCCTCCTTACACACCACAGCACAGTGGTGTGTCAGAACGGAAGAATCGTACCCTATTAGATATGGTACGATCCATGATGTGTGAGGCTGAGTTACCGCTTTCCTTTTGGGGGCATGCATTGGAGACATCGATGTATCTATTAAACAGGGTTCCAACCAAGACCGTGTCTACCACTCCATATGAGATATGGAGTGGAAAGAGACCATCTCTTAAAAGAGTTAGGATTTGGGGTTGTCCGGCTTTTGTTAAAAAGCAGAATCCAGACAAACTCGAGACACAATCGGTCATGTGTAAATTTGTGGGGTATCCAAAACATTCTGTAACGTTTAGGAAATCGTTATGCGATTTCGTTCGTTTTGGGGTAAGTTTGTCGGTATTTTCCGTTTTTACCCGACTGTGAACAAACGACCATATAGACTTGCCAGCACCTAGATTAGCAAAAATAAAGCTAGTGCGCGAGCTTTGGGAGTATATGGGACGTTTTGGTTCAATTTGGTTTTTCCCAATTTTTAATATTATTTTAATGCGGTATTTAAATTTTGGGAAAATTTCCGTTTGCGATCTTTTCTTTAAAACTTCTAAGTTAGGAATCCTTCTCACCTCACCTTAGGATTCATTGTGTGGACTAGAATTAAACTTGGAAATTAAAAGAAAAAGAAAAGAAAAGAGAAAAGAATAGATGCATGCATGTGTGTGTATGTGTGCAAGTGTATTAATGAGCAATAAATGAAGGGAAATTGCTAGGAAAGCATCACAACTCCACCTCCTTAACCCCTTGGCCGAAATCTCCTCCTTCCTACTGCCCATGATCTTTTATCTCTCATATTTTATCAATCAAAACTCACTAACTCCTCAAAATTCTGAAACATATTCACAAAATAGCTAAAACTTGGGATTTTCTTGATCTTGATCACTTGGAGAGGGGAAAGCTTGGAACTTGAGAGCAAAGTGGCTAGGTATAACCCCTCTACTGTTAAATTATAGTTTTTGTGTAGTTTTGATCGTTAAATTCTGCGTAGAACGTAGTTTATATCGTTTGAGGCGATATCGGGTTTTTAGTGTCTTTTTAGAGATATTAGAATCTGCTGTGACCTGGGAATTTTAGTGATTGAGGAAACAATTTTAGAGAGATGTGCAGGTTGACCTGAGGCACCACCAGAGAGACGGAGGCCATCCCACCGGTTTGGGCCGGCAAGCCCTAAGGAGAGGGCCGGCGACGCCGGCCGAATGGATGAGGGTTGGGGTGGGGCTTCTGTGGGTGTTGTCTGCTTTGATTTTGTGTTGTTTGGTACTGTTGAATTTGTTAGTAAATGCAGTATGCAAAATCTGGGATCGATTACCTATAATCGTGTGTTTTGAGTTCGCGTGATACGTGTTGCGACACGAGTCGTGTGTCGTGCTGCGACGTGCTCAGTTTGGGTTTAGGTATCGTTTCGTGTGTTTGCGCTAGACGTGTATTCGTGATGTGGTTTAGTGCGTTGTTACGTTTTATAATACGTAGTTTTGCGTTATTGAGATTGCTTCTAAGATATTCGCATTATTTCTTGTGTTTGTGATATTATAGCGTCGCAAGCGGGGACTTCAGACGCTGCGAACAAAGGGAAGCAGGTGGTCGGATCTTCATAGCTGGAGACCACAGGGTGAGTAGATTTAACATCTACGGGGAATCGCCCGTATGGCGCTACGCGTCGGGGCTAGACATGATATATATTAGCCGTATGCTTATTTGCTTATATAGAGATATTGCATGATTCACATTGCATATAGTTACTTGTAGTGCATGACATTATATCTGATGTACACTGCACTATTATCGACAGTCCATGTTGCACGAGCACCAATGATATGCTACACCCACACTGTTGATAATTGACATGATAGGCACAACACAATTGCTCATTCATATACCTTGCTATTAGTTAGCGACATTAAACAGTTATACTTGTGCGACAATGCATATTACATAGAACATACTTGTATACCTACATGCTCATATGTATACCATGCTATATTACTTGTTCGCACATATACCATGCTATATTATTTGTTAGCACATATACCTTGCTATTGTTATATGATCGATTGTATTGCATATATATCAGTGGTATGGGACGCTGTGTATATATGTATTCTGGATTTGGATATTACAGTTTTTATAGCATATATATCGGTGGTATGGGACGCCGTATATATATGTATTTTTGTACTTGGATTTACATGATTTGTATTGCATATATATCAGTGGTATGGGACGCTGTATATATATGTATTCTGGATTGGGGTTCTTGGGAACCGCGAGATACATTATATGGACTTATGCATTTGAGATGCGATGTGGGAAATTAAGGTGTCGATGTGGGCACTTAATTTCCGAGAGATATATTGGATTTGACAGACCGATACGTGGAAACGCAAGTATCGAGGTGGGATACTTGGTTTCGAGGAACGTATGAATATCAGAAAGACCGATACGTGAAAACGCAAGTATCGAGGTAGGATACTTGGTTTTCGAGGAACGTATGGATATTATGTTTTTGGGTGTCGATGTTTGACACTCGGGTTTCATTGAGATGTACAGGATTTGAGGGCCGATCTGAGGGCCGATCTGAGTATTTTGAGATTTGGGTGTTGTTGAGATACACCGTGTTTTTCATGCTGATTATATGTGCATGAGATTATTTACTATTCCGCACTCAGTATTCAATTGATATGGATATCATGATAGTTGCATATTCATATTGTCATACTCATGCTATCAGTTCACATGTTATTGATCATTGATGTTAGTGCATACTTGCGATTACCGTATGATGTTAATTACTATTCACGAGTTGGCAACTCACCCCCGTTGTGCCACAGTTTTGCAGGACTTACCCTCTGAGTAGTCGCGGCGGGGCAGCTTATCATCATTACTTTTGGGGATACCGCTACCTTGGCAGTGAGGCCGTTGCATTATAGGTGGGTTTGCGGTTATCCGTTGTATATTGTATATCTTTTTGGTTGGATCTAGTATTCTCCATCTACCCCTGTTGTATATGACTTAGAGACGACTTGAGAGATATCAGTGTTGTATATTGGTTTTGGGAACCGTGCTCGTAGAAGCAGGTTATTGTGGAGATGTTTACTTTTGATATAGTCGTTCTCTTTGATATTTCTTCGCTTTGGCGTCGTATACTTGTTGTGGTGATTGTCTCCGCCGGTGGGCGTGGTTTTTCTCCCACTTGGGATGTTTTATATATTATCTGTGTTGTACCCGTTTACGGGGCCAGTTTTACAAAGGAAGTGCTGCTGAAATTTTTATGAAAGAAAACTAGAGTTAGAGATTTTAAATGGCAACACTAATACTTTTAAATTATGTTTTCTCCGTTGATCCATTCTTGGGTGGTTTAGATTTCTGGGTTTTCGGCTTACTTAAGTTACGTACGCCTGGAGACGTTACGTAGTTTAAGTGCCGGTTACGGACCGAATTTCGGGTCGTGACAAAGTTGGTATCAGAGCGTTAGGTTTTACCTTTCGGAGTCTAGGATGACCTTGGTATGATGGAGTAGGTAGCTTAAGCAGAGTGACGTAGCGTGTGTATGTTCCGCGGCATACTTACGACACGGTACTCCGCCTAAGTGACCTTAGGACTTGTTGATTGATATTCCTTCCGTGATTGATATACATCTTGTGATTCGATTTCCGTTTCCTTATCGAATCTTGTTTCAAATTATAGCCCATATGCCGCCGAAGACTACGAGGGCTCAGAGAGCGGCCGCGAGGGCCGAGGTCAGAGTTGACTCGCCTGAGGCGAGGACTGACCGGGATGGTACGCCTGTTGTACCGGAGTATATTGCTATGATTGGAGCTGGTATGCAGGATCTGCGCCAGATTGTGGGGACTTTGGTAGAGACCATCCGAGCGCAGGGGCAGGCTGTTGTTCCACCCGCTGCGGAGGCTACGGTGGTACCTACGGTTCCGATAGTCGCAGTTGCAGCTCCGGGGGTTATTGCTGTGTCGTTGACGGATTTCATGAGGCTGAGACCTCCGGTGTTTACGGGTACAGATGTTACCGAGGATCCGCAGTCGTTTATCGACCGGATGGCCAGGATTTGTCGCTCACTCCGATGTTCCGACGAGAGATGGGTAGAGTTTGCCAGTTTTCGTCTGGAAGGCATGGCCCAGAAGTGGTGTGAGTCGTTGGAGAGGGGCAGAGCCGCTGGTCTTGCTCCTATGACCTGGGCTGAGTTTGTGACGTCTTTTCTCGTTCGTTTTCTTCCACCGAGCGTCAGGGATGCGCGAGCGCGCAGATTTGAGTCTTTACGTCAGACGCCGGGGATGACGGTGTCGGATTATGATGTTTTGTTTACTGAGCTGTCGATATATGCTCCATACCTGGTGGCCACTGAGGAGATGAGGGTGAAGAGGTTTGTTCGAGGCCTACTTACCCAGATATTCTTAGCCATCAGTGTTCAGCATTGTGACACGTATGCGGCAGCGGTGGATGCAGCTCTTTCGGTAGAGGAGCGTCTAGCTGAGTTATCAGTTGTTCCGGGACCGAAGAGAGTTCGTATAGGTGATCCGGTAGCGGGGCAGACGTTTAGACGTCGAGACAGTTTTCGTTCTGATAGTGGCGGTTCGGGACGAGGCAGGCTTTATGGTTCTTACCTTCAGGATGATCGGCAGTTTGTTTCTGGATGTTACCGGTGTGGTAGTTTGGGTCATCGGGTTCGAGATTGTTTAGAGCCGCGTGTGAACGAGCCAGCTGTACCGCAGATTACCTTACCACCTTCTCCACCTCAGAGAGCGCTGCCTCTTGTTCCAGTAGTTGCGCCACGTCAGACTCCTGTTCAGCGAGGTCGTGGTCACGGAGGTTTTGTACCGAGAGGACGAGGTGGCAGAGGCAGAGGACAGCCAGTAGCAGGTAGAGGTCAGGCTAGGGTTTTTGCCTTGACTCACCAGGACGCTCAGGCGTCCAATGCCGTGGTTTCAGGTACTCTTTCTGTACGTTCTTTTGATGCGCATGTTCTTTTTGATCCGGGATCCACGCATTCGTATGTTTCTACGCACTTCGTGCCGAGGTTAGGCCGAGAGTCGTGTTTGCTGGATCAGCCGCTGATCGTGACTACTCCTGTGGGAGAGTCGTTTGTTGCGCGTTATGTGTTTCGATCTTGTGTCGTCCATATTGGTGACAGAGATCTGCCCGTCGACTTGATCCTTCTGGAGATGTTGGACTTCGACGTTTTGTTGGGCATGGATTGGCTAGCTACTTGCTATGCGTCCGTGGACTGCCGTGAGAAGACAGTTAGATTTTGTTTTCCCGGCGAGTCGGTGTTGGTTGTGCAGGGGGACCGTGGTGCCGCCCCTCACAGCTTGATTTCTGTTTTGTGCGCTAGTCGGCTTTTGAGGAGGGGATGTCGGGGATTCTTGGCGTTCATTCATGATACTGGAGCCACAGTGGAGTTGTTGGACCAGGTTTCTACCGTGCGAGAGTTTCCCGATGTTTTTCCCGATGAGTTACCTGGGATGCCGCCAGAGCGCGATATTGAGTTTTACATTGATCTGATTCCTGGCACGGAGCCTATTTCTATACCGCCTTATCGGATGGCTCCGGCAGAGCTTAGAGAGCTTAAAGATCAATTGCAAGAGTTGCTTGATTTGGGACTTGTGCGTCCGAGTGTTTCGCCGTGGGGAGCTCCTGTTCTGTTCGTCAAGAAGAAGGACGGCAGTTTGAGGTTATGTGTGGATTATCGTCAGTTGAACCGTGTTACGGTGCGGAACAGGTATCCTTTACCCCGCATTGACGATTTATTCGATCAGCTCCAGGGTGCGAAACATTTTTCGAAGATTGATTTGCGTTCGGGTTATCATCAGTTGCGGGTTCGGGATGATGACATTCCGAAGACTGCTTTTCGTACACGCTATGGGCATTATGAGTTTTTGGTGATGTCGTTCGGACTCACCAATGCGCCAGCAGCGTTCATGGATCTGATGAACCGGATTTTCAGGCCGTTCCTCGACCAGTTCATTATCGTGTTTATTGATGACATACTGGTTTACTCTAGGAGTCGAGAGGAGCATGAGCAGCACTTGGGGATTACTTTGCAGACATTGAGAGAGCACCAGCTGTATGCTAAATTCTCAAAGTGCGCGTTTTGGCTTGATCGAGTGGACTTCCTGGGTCATGTGGTGACAAGTGATGGTATTATTGTGGACCCGAGGAAGATCGAGGCTGTACAGCTTTGGCCCAGACCTGGATCGGTGACTGAGGTCCGCAGCTTTTTGGGCTTAGCTGGTTATTATCGCCGTTTTGTGCAGGATTTTTCGAGTATCGCTGCACCGCTGTCTGGACTGACCCGGAAGGGGGTTCCTTTTCTCTGGACTGATGCGTGCGAGCAGAGTTTTCAGGAGTTGAAGACTCGGTTGACGACAGCACCAGTTCTTTCTTTACCTTCTGGATCGGGAGGCTACGTTGTGTATTTTGATGCTTCTCGAGTGGGACTCGGCTGTGTTTTGATGCAGCATGATAGGGTGATTGCATATGCTTCCAGGCAGTTGAAGAAGCACGAGCAGAATTACCCCACTCACGATCTTGAGATGGCAGCAGTAGTCTTTGCGTTGAAGATCTGGAGACACTACTTGTATGGGGAGTCGTGTCAGATCTTCACGGATCACAAGAGTCTGAAGTACATCTTCCAGCAGAGAGATCTGAACCTGAGACAGCGCCGATGGATGGAGCTAGTGAAGGATTATGATTGTGAGATCCTTTATCACCCGGGCAGGGCGAATGTGGTTGCCGATGCTTTGAGTCGTAGGCCCGTGGGTAGCTTGTCCCAGCTGAGCGCCGTTCAGTATCAGTCTTCTGCAGATTGGCAGCTCTTGTGTGATTGTAGAGTGCAGTTCGAGTTTACCTCCACTGGGGGACAGTTTGCTCATGTCCGCGCCCGTCCTCTACTTGTTGATCGTATTCGTGAGGCGCAACCCAGTGATGCTCGTTTGTCTGAGATTCTTGAGCTTGTTCGACGGGGTACAGTTTCGGAGTTCATGATTGATGACCAGGGTGTGCTACGATGCGGGACTCGCTTGTGTGTACCGGATGTTGATGGGTTGAGACGCGAGATCCTAGAGCAGGCACATCAGTCGACTTTTAGCGTTCATCCAGGTTCCACCAAGATGTACCGAGACTTGAGAGACTACTACTGGTGGGAAGGGATGAAACGCGATATTTCGGACTTCGTTTCGAGGTGCCTGACTTGTCAGCAAGTCAAGGCTGAGCATCAGAGACCGGCTGGAGAGTTGCAGCCTTTACCCATTCCGGAGTGGAAATGGGAGCAGATTTCCATGGACTTTATTGTGGGTCTACCCAGGACCAGTAGAGGGTATGACTCCATTTGGGTTGTTGTAGACCGGTTGACGAAAGCGGCTCACTTCCTTCCAGTGAAGACCACTTTCGGCTATGCTCAGTACGCTCAGCTTTATATAGATGAGATTGTGCGGTTGCACGGTGTTCCCACATGCATAGTATCCGACAGAGGTACCCAGTTCACTAGCCGTCTATGGCAGAAGCTTCAGGGAGCTTTGGGTACCAGATTGAGTTTTAGCACCGCTTTTCATCCGCAGACAGATGGTCAGACGGAGCGGACTATTCAGACTCTGGAGGATATGCTCCGTGCATGTGTGCTTGATTTTGGGGGCAGTTGGGATCGTCACTTGCCGTTGATTGAGTTCTCCTATAATAACAGCTTTCAGGAGACTATTCAGATGGCACCTTTTGAGGCTTTATATGGTAGGAAGTGTCGATCGCCAGTCTGTTGGACCGAGCTTAGTGAGAGTTTGGTGTTGTGACCCCAGCTTGTTCAGGAGACTACGGAGAAGATCCAGCTGATTCAGGACAGGATGAGAGCAGCCCAGTGCAGGCAGAAGTCTTATGCCGACCGTCGTCGTCGCAGACTTGAGTTCGCAGTGGGAGATCATGTATTCCTGAAGATTTCTCCGATGAAGGGCGTTTTGCGATTTGGGAAGAGAGGGAAGCTCAGTCCCAGATTTGTAGGTCCTTTCGAGATCCTCGAGCGAGTGGGTTCGGTTGCTTATCGTTTAGCGCTCCCGCCTAGTTTTCCAGATGTTCACCCCGTTTTTCATGTGTCGATGCTTCGTAGATACCTTCATGATCCTTCCCATATGATTCAGCACGAGACCGTTCAGCTTGATCGTGATCTTTCGTTCACCGAGCAGCCGATAGTTATTTTGGATCGGCAGGTGAAGAAGCTTCGGTCTAGGGACTTGCCTTCTGTAAAGGTTCTGTGGCGTAGTCCGACTGGTGAGGAGATCACTTGGGAGATCGAGAGTGAGATGAGGGAGAGATTCCCTTATCTTTTTGAAGGTACGTCTTTTTATGAAATTGTAATTCGGGGACCGAATTTCTATAAGGGGGGAGATTGTAACGTTTTGGAAATCGTTATGCGATTTCGTTCGTTTTGGGGTAAGTTTGTCGGTATTTTCCGTTTTTACCCGACTGTGAACAAACGACCATATAGACTTGCCAGCACCTAGATTAGCAAAAATAAAGCTAGTGCGCGAGCTTTGGGAGTATATGGGACGTTTTGGTTCAATTTGGTTTTTCCCAATTTTTAATATTATTTTAATGCGGTATTTAAATTTTGGGAAAATTTCCGTTTGCGATCTTTTCTTTAAAACTTCTAAGTTAGGAATCCTTCTCACCTCACCTTAGGATTCATTGTGTGGACTAGAATTAAACTTGGAAATTAAAAGAAAAAGAAAAGAAAAGAGAAAAGAATAGATGCATGCATGTGTGTGTATGTGTGCAAGTGTATTAATGAGCAATAAATGAAGGGAAATTGCTAGGAAAGCATCACAACTCCACCTCCTTAACCCCTTGGCCGAAATCTCCTCCTTCCTACTGCCCATGATCTTTTATCTCTCATATTTTATCAATCAAAACTCACTAACTCCTCAAAATTCTGAAACATATTCACAAAATAGCTAAAACTTGGGATTTTCTTGATCTTGATCACTTGGAGAGGGGAAAGCTTGGAACTTGAGAGCAAAGTGGCTAGGTATAACCCCTCTACTGTTAAATTGTAGTTTTTGTGTAGTTTTGATCGTTAAATTCTGCGTAGAACGTAGTTTATATCGTTTGAGGCGATATCGGGTTTTTAGTGTCTTTTTAGAGATATTAGAATCTGCTGTGACCTGGGAATTTTAGTGATTGAGGAAACAATTTTAGAGAGATGTGCAGGTTGACCTGAGGCACCACCAGAGAGACGGAGGCCATCCCACCGGTTTGGGCCGGCGAGCCCTAAGGAGAGGGCCGGCGACGCCGGCCGAATGGATGAGGGTTGGGGTGGGGCTTCTGTGGGTGTTGTCTGCTTTGATTTTGTGTTGTTTGGTACTGTTGAATTTGTTAGTAAATGCAGTATGCAAAATCTGGGATCGATTACCTATAATCGTGTGTTTTGAGTTCGCGTGATACGTGTTGCGACACGAGTCGTGTGTCGTGCTGCGACGTGCTCAGTTTGGGTTTAGGTATCGTTTCGTGTGTTTGCGCTAGACGTGTATTCGTGATGTGGTTTAGTGCGTTGTTACGTTTTATAATACGTAGTTTTGCGTTATTGAGATTGCTTCTAAGATATTCGCATTATTTGTTGTGTTTGTGATATTATAGCGTCGCAAGCGGGGACTTCAGACGCTGCGAACAAAGGGAAGCAGGTGGTCGGATCTTCATAGCTGGAGACCACAGGGTGAGTAGATTTAACATCTACGGGGAATCGCCCGTATGGCGCTACGCGTCGGGGCTAGACATGATATCTATTAGCCGTATGCTTATTTGCTTATATAGAGATATTGCATGATTCACATTGCATATAGTTACTTGTAGTGCATGACATTATATCTGATGTACACTGCACTATTATCGACAGTCCATGTTGCACGAGCACCAATGATATGCTATACCCACACTGTTGATAATTGACATGATAGGCACAACACAATTGCTCATTCATATACCTTGCTATTAGTTAGCGACATTAAACAGTTATACTTGTGCGACAATGCATATTACATAGAACATACCTGTATACCTACATGCTCATATGTATACCATGCTATATTATTTGTTTGCACATATACCATGCTATATTATTTGTTAGCACATATACCTTGCTATTGTTATATGATCGATTGTATTGCATATATATCAGTGGTATGGGACGCTGTGTATATATGTATTCTGGATTTGGATATTATAGTTTTTATAGCATATATATCGGTGGTATGGGACGCCGTATATATATGTATTTTTGTACTTGGATTTACATGATTTGTATTGCATATATATCAGTGGTATGGGACGCTGTATATATATGTATTCTGGATTGGGGTTCTTGGGAACCGCGAGATACATTATATGGACTTATGCATTTGAGATGCGATGTGGGAAATTAAGGTGTCGATGTGGGCACTTAATTTCCGAGAGATATATGGGATTTGACAGACCGATACGTGGAAACGCAAGTATCGAGGTGGGATACTTGGTTTCGAGGAACGTATGAATATCAGAAAGACCGATACGTGAAAACGCAAGTATCGAGGTAGGATACTTGGTTTTCGAGGAACGTATGGATATTATGTTTTTGGGTGTCGATGTTTGACACTCGGGTTTCATTGAGATGTACAGGATTTGAGGGCCGATCTGAGGGCCGATCTGAGTATTTTGAGATTTGGGTGTTGTTGAGATACACCGTGTTTTTCATGCTGATTATATGTGCATGAGATTATTTACTATTCCGCACTCAGTATTCAATTGATATGGATATCATGATAGTTGCATATTCATATTGTCATACTCATGCTATCAGTTCACATGTTATTGATCATTGATGTTAGTGCATACTTGCGATTACCGTATGATGTTAATTACTATTCACGAGTTGGCAACTCACCCCCGTTGTGCCACAGTTTTGCAGGACTTACCCTCTGAGTAGTCGCGGCGGGGCAGCTTATCATCATTACTTTTGGGGATACCGCTACCTTGGCAGTGAGGCCGTTGCATTATAGGTGGGTTTGCGGTTATCCGTTGTATATTGTATATCTTTTTGGTTGGATCTAGTATTCTCCATCTACCCCTGTTGTATATGACTTAGAGACGACTTGAGAGATATCAGTGTTGTATATTGGTTTTGGGAACCGTGCTCGTAGAAGCAGGTTATTGTGGAGATGTTTACTTTTGATATAGTCGTTCTCTTTGATATTTCTTCGCTTTGGCGTCGTATACTTGTTGTGGTGATTGTCTCCGCCGGTGGGCGTGGTTTTTCTCCCACTTGGGATGTTTTATATATTATCTGTGTTGTACCCGTTTACGGGGCCAGTTTTACAAAGGAAGTGCTGCTGAAATTTTTATGAAAGAAAACTAGAGTTAGAGATTTTAAATGGCAACACTAATACTTTTAAATTATGTTTTCTCCGTTGATCCATTCTTGGGTGGTTTAGATTTCTGGGTTTTCGGCTTACTTAAGTTACGTACGCCTGGAGACGTTACGTAGTTTAAGTGCCGGTTACGGACCGAATTTCGGGTCGTGACAAAGTCGTATGGATATCTATTCTACCACAAGGAGGAACAAAAGGTGTTTGTTGCTCAGCATGCCACATTTTTGGAAAATGAAATCTTTACAGACAGTACTGATGGCAATGCGATAGAACTCGAAGAGGTTCTAGAGACACAAATTACTCAGGACGAATTGGTTGAAACTGATGTTTCAGTAGAACTTCAAGAACCCCAGCCGCTCCGGAGATCTAGTAGAACTTCTCGCCCACCAGAGAGATCCTATGGGTTTCTCATTAATAGTGATAGAGAAGATTGCATCATGGATGATGATGACCCTACTAGTTTTCAGCAAGCTATCACGAGTGGTGACTCAGTGAAGTGGCTGGAAGCCATGAGATCCGAAATGGAGTCCATGTATACCAACAAAGTATGGACTTTGGACGTTGCGCCTCCTGGGATAAAACCCGTTGGGTGCAAATGGATCTTTAAGAGAAAGATTGGTATAGATGGACAGGTAGAGACCTTTAAAGCAAGGCTAGTAGCGAAAGGTTTTCGTCAAAGACCAGGATTGGACTATGATGAAACTTTCTCTTTAGTAGCAATGCTTAAATCCATTAGGATCCTACTTGTTATTGCTGCTCACTATGATTATGAAATCTGGCAAATGGACGTTAAAACTGCATTTCTAAATGGTGATTTAGAAGAGTGCGTTTTTATGGATCAGCCAGAGGGCTTCATTGACAGTGGGAGCAGCGGGAAAGCATGTAGATTGCTTAAATCCATTTATGTATTAAAGCAGGCCTCGCGGAGCTGGAACATCTGCTTTGATGATACAATCAAAGAGTTTGATTTTATTAAAAATATAGATGAACCATGCATTTATAAGAAGATTGTAGGGAGTATTGTCACATTTCTCGTATTGTACGTAGATGACATTCTCCTGATAGGAAATGATATTCCTATGCTACAATCGGCCAAACTATTCTTATCACAAAGGTTCTCCATGAAGGACCTGGGTGATGCCTCATGCATTTTGGGCAAAAGGATCTATAGAGATAGATCCAAGAGGTTATTGGGATTGTCCCAATCAAAGTACATAGACACCATCCTAAAAAGGTTTAGTATGGAAGATTCCAAGCGTGGTGCCTTGCCTGCTTGTCATGGAATCACTCTCTCTAAGGACTTCTGTCCGAAGACTGATGAAGAGAGAGAGCTCGCATGAGCGTTATACCCTACGCTTCAGCCGTAGGATCTATAATGTATGCGATGTTATGTACTCGCCCTGATGTAGCTTATGCACTAGCTGTAGTAAGCAGGTATCAATCCAACCCAGGGGATAAACATTGGATAGCAGTGAAGAACATTCTTAAATACTTGTGAAGGACTAAAGAATTGTTCTTGGTGTATGGTAATGGGGATCTCCAGATGGAGGCCTTTACCGATTCAAGTTTCCAAAATGATAAGGATGACAGTAAATCTATCTCAGGGTTTGTATTTACCCTCAACGGAGGGGCGGTTAGTTGGAAGAGTTCCAAACAGGATACCGTTGCAGACTCTACGATGGAAGCTGAGTATATTGCTACAAATGATGCTGCCAAGGAAGCTGTCTGGATGAGAAAGTTCATCGCGGAACTAGGAGTAGTTCCAACCATTGTTGATCCAATACCATTGTATTGTGATAATAATGGAGCTATGGCGTTAGCCAAAGAACCCAGATCCCATCAGAAATCCAGACACATCCTGAGGCGATATCATTTGATCCGGGAGATAGTAGATCGCCAGGAGATCGAGATTCGGAGAGTAGACACAAAGGATAACACAGCGGATCCACTCACCAAGGCCCTTCCAGTTAGTTTATATGCCCTAGGGGCCATTATTGTATCGTACTTGTATGTATATTACTTAATGGCAGCTTGGGATATTCACAGTTATATATACAGTCTTGATAAAAATGGTAGTATGCTACTTGGTTTGTGTCTACTTTAATATGTGCATATGTTTCTTGTAACGTATCACTTATACATATTAGTAGAGCCCATAGGATCTTTGCTTGATTACCAGCATTGTGATAGCAGTCACACAAGTGGGGGCTGGGTAGTCTATAAGCAACATCCTATATTTGTCCCTAGTCGTAGGATTATCGAGACAGGGCATCGATATTCCGGAGCAGACTAAGTGTGTACGCTTCTCATCCCAGTTGGGGAGATGGTCTGTCGCACAGCCGTCAGTACGTCGTACTGGAGATAGTAGACAGGTGCTCGTTAGGTTACGGGTACACCGGACAGGACTCGCAGGGGAACTGATTGGTTGGTATTATACCCGTCGTTAGTTAACAGTTCCCAGGTGACATGAGTACAGTATAGTCCGCAGACTTGACACTGCTACTTCGCCTCGAGTGTGTCCCACTGTTCTTAGATTACTACCCTACCACAGCTCAAAGGAGTCGTGCAAACAGGTAGCAGTTGGGTGAGTCCCGAGCACTTGGAGGCAGTGGCGGTTATACAGGATTCGTCTCTCCCGGTATTGGGAGTTGATATCGCACTGTGTCAGAGAGCCATTATGCAAAGTCCCTAGCCAGGGCAAGCGAGATTTACTGGTAGGTTCCTGTAGTTTCTCAGGATGTAATGGGTTTCGCTCCGACACGACTTATACAGCTATTAGGGGACTGGCGCTTGCCGCAACTTAGGCTCGATATGCGATAGTCTTAGACGAACAGACCGGACTGTACGGAGATTGTCACATCAGGCTCAGTAGAGTTCAGATGGTTTTCCTCATCGGCCTTCTTATCGACATCTACCTGGGGACCGTTACGTACAGCTAGTACCGCTTGCGGTCTGTGGTTAAACCCACTGCCAGCGTAGTGTCGAGTCTTTAGAGTCCCACACAGAGAGTTTCCCTGCTCCAGGCGAAACGATATAGAGGCCGTATGGTTTTACGACAAGGGTTCGGACGCATACGTGTGTTTACGCACGTACGACGTTCAGACAGTTTTTACTAGTCGACTTTGGTTTAAGCCAGTTTCTAGTATCAGGTTATTGGATTTATACAGTCTAAAGTTGTTTTGTATTTTCACGGATTGGAGGGGCGTTCTCGTAAGTTTCCGGGAAGCTTCTAGAAGCATGGTGACTTGGGGGCTAAGGTGGCATAAGCATTTATTGCTTAATGACTCATTTATATGATTCATCCATGGAGTTAATGCTTCATTTATGAAGCTAATGACTCATGAGATGAATCACACAAGGTGAATGCATCAACCATGATGATTAATCATATATATTTTTATTTGATAAATTGTTATGGTTGATATATTCTAATGAGTTCATTTTTCAATATCATTCTCATCATCACCTTCTCTCTCCTCAAGCTCTCCCATTCTTGAAACCCTAACCCTAACCTCTCAAGTGTTGAGATCAAGGGTTAGCTAGACTAATACATCCATAACCTTACTCTATATCCCCTAGGTAGCTTAGATTAGCACTTTGAGCAACCTAGTTATCTCAAGTTAGAGATAAAGCTTGGCGTAGGAGCTCTCGGGTGGATCGTCTTTGACTCGAGGAGGCCGTTGAGGTGCCGATTTTCCAAGGAGCCTACGAGGAGTGGAGGACCGCGATGAAGACCCGAAGGACAAGTAACGTGAGGTAACTTCAAATCCGAGTAGTTAAACCTTTCGTAGTTTGCTAGTAACGGTTTAGAAACGATTCATGCGCTTAAGTCCGTGTTATGAAGCTTTGATAATCGTTTTTCATATATTCCGCCTCCCCGCAAGTTCATGGGGTGCGTGACATGGACTTACAGTGGTATCAGAGCCAACTAAACCATTACTATCTTGTTAGCAACTGATTAGAACTTCGATCGTCAGAAAACGCGAAAACGAAACCCCGGAAATCCCTAGTTTCTGTTAATTTTAAAAGTGTCTAAAAAACTATTTGACAAACCATAAAATTCACAGCAGGGTATTTTAAGAATACTGGGAAAATACGAGCCTGTAACTCGGCAAAACGGCAGTGGATCCGCGGCAATAGAGTGCTTGTGCCGCGGATCCGCCGCCGAGTCAACGCCGAGTTGACTCGGATTTGCTCAGTAATTCCTATTTTGTGGTTTTCTGTTTTCCTGTATGTTCTGTTTCTACCCAGGTTGCTTCTTTGCTGGTTTGCTTTTAGGGTAAACACGGAATATGGTAATCAATCGAAGTTCTAAGATATTTGCTAATCGGGTTATTATCTGTAATGTTTAATGTGTTCGTAAACCTCCCTTAACTGCTAGTATGTCGGTTGGCAGGGGGTTGCACATTTCTGTAATGTTTACTGTTTGTGTATATGAACTGTATTAGACCGTTGTGATGATTAGCCGGAGTTTGAGATGGGTTTAATATTCATTCATTCGATGTAAATGTAATATGATGTAATATTCTTTTGCGGGGCACATCCAGGTTGCGGTTGTAGCCACCGTTGTATTATTTCTTTTTACTGTTTTTGCTCCTAGGATAGACCCAAGGTGGGGTACACAAACTACCGGGTACGTTGAAGTGTTTAGTGGCCTACTCACGTTGTTGAGGGAGACCGCTTCATTTCGGGTACTTGGCGAGTAGTTTGCCGTACCCGTAGGGGTCTAGGGTGGGGTAATGGCTATTCATCACAACTGTGTAATCCGTCTTTTATTGCAGGCTCAAAGCAAATGCGGATTGCTAGTATATCCAATAAAGTTCATCTGTGATCTGGAATGCCTATTATTGCGTCTGACGAATGTACAATATCTATATATGATAGCTATTAGACGTCACTTATGTTTTACACCTGCGCTAGCCCAGCCCCCGCTCTGTCGTTAGTTAAGTAACCTAACGGGTGATGACGGGACCCCGTGGCGAATGCGGATGGCATAAGAGGACGTGGTATTTTCGTTGTTTTATGCAATGATAGGATAAATGATGGGACGCATTATTATAATGCAAAGAAAATAAACCAAAGTTCAATCGTTGGAACAAATTTAAAAGAAACCACTCGGTTATTTTAAAAAGATCAGATTTTTTAATTGCGGAGCTTTAACCCCTCCTTTTAAAAAGTATCAGGTTCCTTCGATTATATAAGTTCACTACGTTCACGGTTTTGCCAAAACCATTCGTAGCCCTCCGTCATTTCATTTGGGTATTCAGTAGTATTCAAGCTATGTATTTTGGCCCTTAGTCTAGGCATAGTGTTTGGTAGCTACTGGGGTATTCATTTGTTGCATAGATAGATGCGTTGGTTTGGGACAGTCGTATTACTTTTCTTGGCCCTTAGTCAAGAGTATATACGGGTGGGTTCAAATTAACCTGGATAATGACAGGTAGAAATTGACATGTAACTTATGACATTTTGGACCTTAGTCAAGGTCATAAGAGCATGGGGAAAAAATTTATATCGGGAATTTCTAAAGAAACTGAAATTTGCAGTGAGAGCATACCATTTTGGAGTTTGATGAATGTTGGTAGGATTCCTTCAACATTATCATACGATGATATTTTGGATCCCGATCCTACTATGAGTATATACTACTTATCATGAGATTCATCACTTAAACGATCAATGCTATAAACCAAGTAGGTGCCTAGAAAGGTGTCAGCGGGGCTACGCCCCCAGAGAAAAGAGGTTATTTAATTAAGGAACTTCGCGAAAGCGTTGGAAAACCTCCCTCGAAGTATCGACACTGACCTGGCTGAACGGTTAAGCAAGAATTGTACGGTGAGAATAGTCCTGGCTAATTCTTCTTTTATGGTTTGAGAAGGGATTCGAGAAACAGTGGGAGCCATCCTGTTTAGATAAATTAAAAACCAATCTAAACTTGCAAGAGCATCATGCTAATAGTATTTTCTTCTCTCTCTTAAATTGCAGCGACCTTGTGACCACACATACGCTACATCTAGATAACAAATTGACTGAATCTGACTTATATGACTGGCAAAGGTCTGTCCAGATGTCCATTGCCTATGACAAGCTGGACCACCCTATTACTACTCAAGATCCCGCCGTCCCAGGTCTAGTTTCCACCGTCACGGATATGGATATCCTCCAGACAAGGGAAAAGAATAAAGCGAAAGCCAAATGCCTCGTGTTAGCTTTAGTTGATGGTGTATACCAGAAGCAGCACGAGAAGATGGACTCAGTTTCCATCTTTCTCCATAATAAAGATTTATATGGAGAGTAGTCTCATATCGCAAGATATGAGACCTCGACCGAATTAATTCAAGCGAGGTTGGCTGTCGGGTCATCTGTAGGGGACAACGTCCTTACAATGAGTAGCTATATTGATGAGCTCCAGGACCTTAAGACCACGTTGGGAAACAGGTCAGATACTGACTTGATTCTACAGTCTCTACCTTCTACCCTGAAGGAAACCATGGAAGTAGAAGGAAAGAGAAGGGCAAAAGTTTCGGGACTGGATATAGTAAAAAAGGGGCATTCCTATTGTTATGGGATTGAGCATAGGCAGAAAGATTGCAGGGCTTTTGAAGCCAATAGCCAGGATACGAAGCATGTTGTGGCTTCGACTTCGGGTGTGTTTGTAATAGAGAACTGTATGTCAGTTAACCCTACTTCCTGGGTATTGGATACCGGGTCAGGAACTCACATCTGTAATTCTTTACAGGCTCTGAGGAACCGTAGGGTTATTAGGATAGGTGACATGACCCTCACGGTTGCTAACGGAATGAGCATGAATGCTGAATCCGTAGGGGAATATCATCTTGGACTGACAACTGGGCAGATATTGATTCTGCGTAACTGTTTTTATGTACCAGGTACAACTTGTAATATCATATCTGTATCCTTACTTTCTAAAGAAAGATATGATTTTACTTTCTTAAGCGATGTGGTTCACATCCACCTAAATCAAGTTATGATTGGGTCAGGTACATTAAAAAACGGGATATACATATTGAATCAAGCTCAAATTTTCAGTGTCCAGAACACACTTAAAAGAAAGTCTCCGGAAATAAATCAGGCTTTCTTATGGCATTTTAGTCTTGGTCACATCAATGAGAGAAGGTTGACTAAGTTATATAGAGAAGGATATTTGAATCCGTTCGAATATCAATCTTATGCTACTTGTGAATCTTGTCTCAAAGGAATGATGACAAAAACTCCATTTACTGGACACGAAGTAAGAGCAAGCGAGCTCTTAGGACTCGTACACAGTGACGTGTGCGGTCCAATGTCTACACATGCGCGAGTTGGTTTTTCCTACTTCATTACTTTTACGGATGATTTCTCTATGTATGGATATGTCTTCTTAATGAAGCACAAATCCGATGCCTTTGAGAAATTCCAAGAATACAAGAATGAAATGGAAAAACAAACAGGCAAGAGTATAAAGACACTGAGATCTGATCGAGGTGGTGAATACTTAAGTGCCGAGTTCCTGGGTTACTTAATATGAATAGAATTCTCTCTCAGCTTAATCCTCCATACACACCACAACACAACGGTGTATCGGAAAGGAGGAATCGAACCCTATTGGATATGGTTCGTTCCATGATGAGTAACGCTGAGTTACCGCGATCATTCTGGGGATATGCACTAGAATCAGCTGCATATCTTTTGAACCAAGTTCCCACCAAGACTGTGCCTACCACGCCATATCAGATGTGGAGTGGGACCAAACCCAATCTAAAACATTTTAAGACAAGGGGATGTCCAGCTTTTGTAAAAAAGCAGCATGTAGACAAGTTCGAGGCACGATCAGTACAGTGTAAGTTTGTGGGATATCCGAAGAATTGCAAAGGATATTATTTCTATTACGCAGAGGAACAAAAGGTTTTTGTTTCTCGTAATGCGTACATTCTGGAACATCAGTTTTTAGAAAAAGGAACAAGTGGGAACGTAGTAGAACTGGAAGAAATTCCAGAACCACAAGCTATTACTGAAAGCTTGGAAGAACCAGAAGGTTCAGGAGAACAGGACATCCCGACGCCACTCCGCAGGAGTAGTAGGCAATCTCATCCGCCCGAGAGATACTACGGTTTTCTCATAGACGAGGATAGAGAGGATTGCACTATTGACTATGATGAGCCTACTAGCTTCCAGCAAGCCATTCAGAGCGGTGACTCAGTAAAATGGCTGGATGCAATGCGGACCGAAATGGAGTCCATGTACACTAACAAAGTATGAACTTTGGACATTGCTCCAGATGGGGTAAAACCCGTACGATGCAAATGGATCTTCAAAAAGAAGATTGGTGTAGATAGACAGGTTGAAACCTATAAGGCTAGACTTGTTGCAAAGGGTTTCCGTCAAAGACCTGGTTTGGACTATGACGAAACCTTTTCTCCAGTGGCTATGCTTAAATCTATTCGGGTCCTTCTTGCTATTGCTGCCTTTCACGATTATGAGATCTGGCAGATGGATGTAAAGACGGCCTTTTTAAATGGTAATTTGGAAGAAAGGGTCTATATGGATCAGCCAAAGGAATTCATTCAGAGTGGAAGCAGCGGTAAGGTATGCAAATTGCTTAAGTCCATTAATGGACTAAAGCAGGCATCACGGAGTTGGAACATCTGTTTTGATGATGCTGTCAAAGAATTTGACTTCATCAAAAACCCAGATGAACCATGCATATACAGTAAGATTGTAGGGAGAACTGTAGTATTCCTCGTCTTGTACGTGGATGACATTCTCCTAATAGGAAATGATATTCCTATGTTACAGTCAGTCAAAAGATTCTTGTCATATAAATTCTCCATGAAAGACCTAGGTGATGCCACCGACATTCTGGGGATCCGGATCTATCGTGATAAATCAAAAAGGATGTTGGGACTTTCACATTCCTGGTACATAGACACCATAGTGAAGAGATTCAGTATGGATGATTCTAAGCGCGGTAACCTACCGGCTTGTCACGGAATCACCCTCTCCAAAGAGATGTCTCCCAAGACTGATTTGGAAAGGGATCGCATGTCGATCATACCCTACGCTTCTGCGGTAGGCTCTATAATGTATGCAATGTCATGTACCAGACCAGATATAGGATACGCATTGAGCGTAGTAAGCCGGTATCAGGAAAACCCAGGGGAGAAACACTGGATAGCAGTAAAGAACATTCTCAAATACCTAAGAAGGACTAAGGAGATGTTCTTGGTGTATGGCGGAAAAGACCTCCAGATGGAGGCCTTTGCCGACTCCGGCTTCCAGAGTGACAAAGATGACTCCAAGTCCATGTCGGGTTATGTCTTTACCCTCAATGGAGGGACGGTCTGTTGGAAGAGTTCCAAACAGGAGACCGTTGCTGACTCAACAATGGAAGCGAGTACTTAGCTGCTTGCGATGCCACAAAAGAAGCTGTCTGGATGAAGAAGTTCCTCACAGAACTTCAGGTGGTTCCTACCAGTATTGATCCAATACCTCTGTATTGTGACAACAACGGCGCTATAGCTTTAGCGAAGGAACCCAGGTCCTATCAGAAGTCCTGACACATCTTAAGGCGGTATTACCTGATCAGGGAGATCGTAGATCGCCGAGAGATCGAGGTGAAGAGAGTAGAGACAGAGAATAACATTGCTGATCTATTCACAAAGGCCCTTCCTCAAACACAGTTCGAGAGGCTATTCGAGATGATAGGTCTACGATATGCCAGCTCATGGCCCTAGTGCAAGTGGGAGATTGTTAGTGTATATGCCCTAGAGGCTATTATTGTATCATACTTGTATGTATATTACTTAATGGAAGCTTGGGATATTCACAGTTGTATATACAGTCTTGCTAAAAATGGTAGTATGCTACTTTAATATGTGCATATGTTTCTTGTAACATATCACTTATACATATTAGTAGAGCCCATATGATCTTTGCTTGATTATCAGCGTTGTGATGGCAGTCACACTAGTGGGGGCTGGGTAGTCTATAAGCAACATCCTATACTTATCCCTAGTCGTAGGATTATCGAGACAGGGCATCGATATTCCGGAGTAGACTAAGTGTGTACGCTTCTCATCCCAGTTGGGGAGATGGTCTGTCCCACAGCCGTCAGTACGTCGTACTGGAGATAGTATACAGGTGCTCGTTAGGTTACGGGTACACCGGACAGGACTCGCAGGGGAACTGATTGGTTGGAATTATACCCGTCGTCCGTTAACAGTTCCCAGGTGACATGAGTACAGCATAGTCCGCAGACTTGACACTGCTACTTCGCCTCGAGTGTGTCCAACTGTTCTTAGATTGCTACCCTACCACGGCTCAAAGGAGTCGTGCAAACAGGTAGCAGTTTGGTGCAGTCCCGAGCATTTGGAGGCAGTGGCGGTTAGACAGGATTCATCTCTCCCGGTATTGGGAGTTGATATCGCACTGTGTTAGAGAGCCATTACGCAAAGTACCTGGCCAGGGCAAGCGAGATTTACTGGTAGGTTCCAGTAGTTTCTCAGGGTGTAATGGGCTTCGTTCCGCACGACTTATACAGCTATTAGGGGACTGACGCTTGTCGCCCCCTAGGCTTGATATGCAATAGTCTTAGACGAACAGACCGGACTATACGGAGATTGACACATCAGGCTCAGTAGGAGTCCGGATGGTTTTCCTTATCGACCTTCTTATCGACATCTACCTGGGGACCGTTACGTACAGCTAGTACCGCTTGCGGTCTGTGGCTAAACCCACTGCCAGCGTAGTGTCGAGTTTTTAGAGTCCCACACAGAGAGTTTCCCTGCTCCACGCAAAATGATATAGAGGTCGTATGGTTTTACGACAAGGGTTCGGACGCATACGTGTGTTTACGCACGTACGGCGTTCGGACAGTTTTTACTAGTCGGCTTTGGTTTAAGCCAGTTTCTAGTATCAGGTTATTGGATTTATACAGTCTAAAGTTTTACCGTGTTTTCACGAATTGGAGGGGCGTTCTCGTAAGTTTCCGGAAGCTTCTAGAAGCATGGTGACTTGGGGGTTATGGTGGCATAAGCATTTATTGCTTAATGACTCATTTATATGATTCATCCATGGAGTTAATGCTTCATTTATGAAGCTAATGACTCATGAGATGAATCACACAAGGTGAATGCATCAACCATGATGATTAATCATATATATTTTTATTTGATAAATTGTTATGGTTGATATATTCTAATGAGTTCATTTTTCAATATCATTCTCATCATCACCTTCTCTCTCCTCATGCTCTCTCATTCTTGAAACCCTAACCCTAACCTCTCATGTGTTGAGATCAAGGGTTAGCTAGACTAATACATCCAAAACCTTACTCTATATCCCCTAGGTAGCTTAGATTAGCACTTTGAGCAACCTAGTTATCTCAAGTTAGAGATAAAGCTTGGCGTAGGAGCTCTCGGGTGGATCGTCTTTGACTCGAGGAGGCCGTTGAGGTGCCGATGTTCCAAGGAGCCTACGAGGAGTGGAGGACCGCGATGAAGACCCGAAGGACAAGTAACGTGAGGTATAACTTCGAATCCGAGTAGTTAAACCTTTCATAGTTTGCTAGTAACGGTTTAGAAACGATTCATGCGCTCAAGTCCGTGTTACGAAGGTTTGATAATCGTTTTTCATATATTCCGCCTCCCCGCAAGTTCGTGGGGTGCGTGACATGGACATACACTTCCACAGCCGCAGCATGAGCGACTTTTTGAGATGTTGGGTATGAGATACGCCAATAACTGGCCTTAGTGCAAGTGGGAGATTGTTAGATATATGTATGCCCTAGAGGCCATTATATGTATAGTGGATGCTTGGACATGTATATATGATTTTAGTTGACTTTCTCGCTCAACATGATAGTATGCTATCTGGTTTACTTTATCCTGACATGTTGATTTGATCATGCTTTTATTCATTTGCACATGTTGATAAAGCCCTCAGGATATTTTCTTGAGTACTATGACTATGATGCAGATCATACTAGTGGGGCATGTGTAGTTTATAAGAATATCCTTGAACTGTTCCTAGTCGTGGGTGTATCGAGATGGGGCATCGATATTCCAGAGTAGACAAGCGTATACTATTCTTGTCCCATATGATGGGCGATGGATGATCCCATATCCATTCGGAGAGGTGACACCAAAGATTGTATGCGGGTGCTCAGTGGAGACTGGGTACACTGAACGGACTCACAGAGAACTCCTATGTGGTATTATATCTATCGTCGGATAGCAGTTCTCAGGTAACACTGGTACAGGTTAGTCTGTAGACCCAAAATCGTCATAGAGTCTTGTGTGTCCTCCTACTATACTTTGATATCCACCCTACCACGGCTCTACTGAGTCGTGCAAACAGGTGGACTTTGGGTACAGTCCCGAGGCACATGGAGGCGATGAGCGATAGGAGGGGTTTTGTCTCTCCCGGTATTGAGAGTTGATGTTGTGCTATGCTCGATTGGCTATAACAGAAAGTCCCTGGCCAGGGCTGCTGAGATTTACTGATAAGTGTTATCAGTAGTTTCTCGATCTGTTATGAGCCATACATCAGCATGACTTATTGAGTTATTAGGGTCAACGATTCCATCCCTAGACTCGAGATGCAACATATCTGACGAAGAGACCGGACTGTACGGTAAGTGTTGCCAGTTGGCTCGACGGGAGTTTTGACAGCTTCGCTGGTTTTCTTCTGATCGCTCAATACCCGGGTGGCCGTTACGTTTAGCTGACCGCTTGCGGCTTGTGGGTGTTTGATATGATCATCACCTACTGCCGGCGTATTGACGAGTCTTAGAGTCCCACAATGAAGTTTCCTCGCTCAGGCGAAAAGATGTGGTGTGCATATGAGATATCCGCGGGGACCCGATTAAATACGGATATATGATACCATATATTAATCGGGCATTTTCTATTAGTCGGGTCATATGTGATATGACCGGTTTGCAAAATCAAGTGTTGATTTAACAAATGACTTTTGGATTAATTCTATTATTAAACCCTTTTTCAATTTTTGTATGCATGCATGTATGCACATGATGATGTGCATGGACACATACATACATACATTGTATCATGGTTGTTGATACATATTTGGTGGCAATGCAAGACTCATATTGTAGCAATTATCTATTTATTTATCATTTTGAATAAAGGAAAGGATAATTCACACATGGTTAATGTTTATCATCTTTGACCTTGCTTCAACCACTTTTTAACCTTGAGTTAATTATCCTTTTGCCTTTTAACTCATTTGAGAAAGATCTAGATAATTGCTAACCATGGTTGAAGTGAGAAGGATTAATATGGATTATTCTTTTCTCATTTCAATAATTCACTCATATCATTTCTCTTTGAGCTCAAGCTTAGCCACCATCTTCTTCTTCCTCTCTTGAAAATTTCTTTGACTGAGGGTGATAAAAAGAAAGGGTTTTGATTATAGAATACAAACCATATCATCATACTACACACATCTAGCCCATTTGTGTAGGGTGTTTTCTCTACTTCATTCACATATCAAGTAAAGCAAGGAGCTTTGGGCAAAGGGACTTCGGGTGGATCATCGTGGACTAGGAAGGCTTCCATCGATCCGTTCCAAACTCTTAAAGTGCCAAGGAGTCACCAAGGGAGGTCTACAAAGGTTGTAATCTCCACTCTTAGTGATACTTTTTCTTTTGCATGTGATGCTTAGTTAAAAGAAACCCTAAATTTTTAGTTATGATTCTTTGCAAGTTCACTTAGCACCTTAAAAATTTGATTTTGGCATAAGTGATGCTTCTAAACCCTTGATGAGGTGCTAGGTAAACCCAACACGTATAGTAGGGTATCAACGTTTAAATGTTTGACTTCCAGAATAGGAACTATTTTTCTGACTTATTTTGATCCTCAGATTTGTGACTTCCTTTATCTTACTAACCCTTAGAACAATGGCTCATAACTATTTATTACTAGTTTCGTTTAAGAAAACATCTAACTTTCTTGGTTTTCTTAAACACTTCAAATCTTTCAAATGTAAATTTTCACTTTCTGAACTTTTATTATAAAAGAAAGAAAATAAAAAAAAATTAAAATTTTTTGTGCTTATGCAAAGTGTAATGCAAAGTAATGCGTAAATAAGCACAAACCACCCCCAAACCTGTTTACAGCAGTGTCCTCACTGTTGTCATCTTTTAAATCCCAAAAACCTGTAGACTTGGGTGGAAAAGTTATTAATGGGGTACAAGAATGAACGTGAAAACCTCCTCCAAACTTATTTTTGGCTCACAATTTTATGTAAAAATTTTATTTTCAAGAGCCAAAAATATACCCCCCAAACTTGATTTAAAAAATATTAAGCATTAAAAAATCATAAGAGAGGGAGTAAAGTTATTGGTCTATGCAAAGCTTTACAAAGACCAAAAGTTAATACCAACCATTCAAATATTTTATCAATGTAACACACCGGTTGGTGGAAGAACATGTTATATATAGCCATGACGAAGTGGGGAAGAGATAAGTGGTGGTATGGAAAGGGTTTGCGTCTTGATTTAGAAAGACGACACAATGATAATGATGGATTACTCGCATTCTCGTTATTGTTAAGAAGTAGGGGTGATGGTTCAACTTCTTTGGTTTGCGGTTGATTCATCACAACTCCCGTGTTTTCTAAAAATGCGAGCTCATCGAAGAAAATTTCTTCAAAGCTTTCATCGATACCACGAAGAATAATCTCATCAGAAAGAATGGGGTGATACTCAGACTCCATAAAAAGTTCATAATCAGCGTTAGATGTTGACCCGGACATCACGATAGATGAGTCCGTATGTGTATAACAAATAGCGGGGTCAAACAACAACGTATTAAGGGAGTCTAGATCAGTATCGTGAAGCTGTTCAAATTTGCTGCTGTCGACATCCATTAATTTGACAGAACGTAATTGAGCAGATGGTTCGGAGGGTTCACTTCCCAACTAGTAAATGTTAAGCTCAATTGACATCTTCTCGAAGGATAGGTTCATGGAGCCGTTTCGACAATTGATTACAGCGTTGTAAGTCGCTAAAAAGGGTCGACCTAAAATCACCGAAATTTGGTTCCATGGGTTCGCTATAGGCTGTGTATCTAGAACAATAAAGTCTACAGGGAATATAAATTCCCCGACTTTTATCAACACATCCTCTAACTTACCCCTAGGTTGGGTTATAGATCGATCGGCCATTTGTAGAGTGCAGTGCGATGGTTTTAACTCTCCGATACCCAATTGCTCATACACAGAATATGAAAGCAGGTTAACACTAGCACCTAAATCGAGTAGAGCACGATTGATATTTTTACCCCTAATAGAAATAGATATTATAGGACTCCTGGGGTCCTTACGTTTCTTAGGTAATTGCTGGGTAAAAGCTGTGCTTACATTACTCGTAATGAAATCCTTTTTCGGCACTTGAGTTTTCCCCTTCCTAGTGCACAAGTCTTTAAGTATTTTCGCATAAGCCGAAACTTGTTGTATAGCATCTAGGAAAGGGATATATATGTTAACCTGCTTAAAAATTTCCACAATCTTCTCCATTTGTGGACTTGATCTGTTTCCCCTTAACCTATTTGGATAAGGAGCATTATCAATAAAAGCTGGGTCCAACATTGGATGAGATCGTGGGGGTGGAACGGATCCCAGAATTGGAGTGGGGATCGTTATAGGTGGACTCAAGGAAGTGGGTGGAGGGATCGAGCCTTGGGGAAAACAAAGAATAGGCTCGGAAGAAGATGGTGGACTAGACGAAATAGGTTCAGATGTGGAAGTTGAAGCCGGCGTGTCATTGATTGATTCATCATTATCAACCTGTTCGCCGACTTGGTTAATCGGTACTCTTCCGAATCTCAACGTAGTAACGACACTCACATTATGATATTGCGAGTACCCAGGATTCGGTAGGGGTTGAGATGGAAGTTTCCCTTTCTCTTTAGCACTCATCGCGGAATTTAATTGTGCAATTTGTGCTTCTATTGATTTTATACTCTCGCCGTGGGAGGCAGAGTCCTTCATTATGGTATCGCTAAAAGACCTTATATCAGCCGACATTTGCATGGAATGTTTCATAAGCAAATCCAAAGTACGTTCGAGTAAAGAGGAGTTTTCGGTACCGGCCGTTTGGAAAGAATTATTATAAGGTGCAGAATTGTTGGCTGGATTTTGAAAATTTTGTGATTGAAAGGGGTGCTGATTTTGTGTTGGTTGTTGTTGCTATGGAGGAACTCTTTGAAAGTTATTTAGGTTTGGAACCGTATTTTGAGTTTGGTGTTGGTTCCAAGAAAAATTAGGGTGATTCCTCCAACCTTGATTATATGTAGAAGAATAAGGATCGTTTCTAAGTTGTTGCTGAAAAGCAGCATTAGTGTGTTCTTGACCTTGAAACGGAGAATTCAAAGGACATTCTTCCGTCAGATGTGATGGATCTGAACAGCATCCACACACAGTTTTAGGGAGCGTCCCCAGGTTTAGGGAAGCAAATAAAAAATTGTTTTCCATAGTTTCGAGTTTCTTTTGTAATGCTGCCATTTCGTCTTTTACTGCTATGGAAACATCAAGTTGATGGATACTTCTCCTAGATGATAGACTAACGCTTTCCCATTGCAAAGTGTTTTCAGGAAAATCTTCCAAGAATTTCGAAGCTTCACCATCGTCTTTAGACATGAAATTGCCTTCACACATGGTTTCAAGCATATATTTTGTCGTTGGATTAATGCCCTCATATATAATTCGGAAATGATCCCATTTATGGATTCCGTGATGAGGACATTGGACAAGCAGATCCTTAAACCGTTCAAAGCATTTCCAAAATGGTTCATTGGGAAGCTGGGTAAACTGGTTGATTTCGCTCCTAACACGGGCGGTCTTATGATTGGGATAAAATTTCTTAAGGAATGCTATAACGAATTCATCCCAATTGGAAATAGAGTGTGCGAGTGTGTTATACAGCCATTTTTCGGCTAAATCGCACAAAGTTAACGGGAGAAGACGTAAACGCATAGCATCCACAGAAAGTTATGAAGTGCCCATCATAGCACATATGTTTTCGAATTTGGTGATAAAAACGTATGCGTCTTCAGACTCTTGACCGTGAAATTTAGGCAAAAGATTGATAAAGTGTGGTTTGATTTCAAAATTATCCGCATTGGCTGGTGGAATAGAAAGACATGTAGAAAGATGACCATGTATAGGGTAGCATCTCTCTTGGAGAGATATACGCGGTAGATTTTGTGCACCTGCGAATGGTGGCAGAGTGGTGTTATTAAAATTTGATGGAGAACCGTCCATCTCGGTGGATGTTGTGGGTGGTGAGGAAAAAGAAGATGAAGAAATACCGAATTCAGAGTCGATAGAAGAAACGCGGACAAGACGGGCACTAGAATCCCGTGTCCAGCCGAGCATGCACTAAGCGGGTTTAGCGTAAGTGGCAACGTATGTGTAAATTAAAAGAAAGGTTTGATTTATGGTTTGTTTTGAAAAGGACAGATTTAGACAAATCACAAAAATGCACAATCAACCCTAGATCTAAGATCACCTAGGTCAAGTCACTAGACTGCTTTTAGACTTCCAAAAGACAAATCGCAGGATAAATCCTCTACTACCTCTTTAACCCTCTTGTGGCCAGGTAAGTGCCAGGTAAGTGGGAGATATCCTCTATGTAAATAGCGGGCCTAATTAAGTAACCACTTTCCTTAGACACACTTACCTAGACACCACAAAAGAAATGTAGATAAGCAGTAGATTACCCACGACCTTCCTCTGTCCTAATTGAGCGCGACGGTCCTTAGAGTCTCGGTCTAGATATTTTTTAATTAATGAAGGGTGATGCGGATGCTAGTTTTGTGATTTGTGGGGCTTAGGAAGGGCAATGAAATCCCCACCTAATCTAAATTTGGTTTTTGCCCCTTAATTTCCGTATTACGATATACCAAAGCAACCAATATCAAACCACGCAACAAGAAATTTTTTTAAGCGACGAATTTTTGCAAAGAATCCTGCAGAGAAATTGTTATTGGACTTTTCAGAGGAGAGGGGAGAAGATAGGAAATATACCAGAGAACTTTGAAGACCTAATTCACCAATACCACCGCGGTTCCGCCGCAAGAACATGCATAATGCCGCGGTTCCGCCGCCATTTTGAGAGTTCTTGGACTTAGTTTTTCTACAGTTGCTTCACTTGCTCCTCTGGTCTTGATGAAATGCTCTGAATCTTTATCTCCCTACTACAGTGATTCCAGATCTCCTTGCAAAATTCATACACTAATCGTTAAGAACACGATACGTTCTTGATTTATATTTCGATAGAATAATAATACTTCAACCCAAATAGAAAAAAAGAACAAATTATGCACGTATCCCCGGCAATGGCGCCATTTGATTAGATCATAATTGAATGATATGTAGTTTAGTAACTGCAATTAATAACGGTGTCGCGTGTAGCGAGCATTAGTGAGCATTGGTCGTCCTCTGGGATTCAAGGAATTCGTAAATTCTTACTTTAGTTGAGTCGAAAGAAATAGTAAAGAAATTCAAGAAATTGTTTAAGATTTGGTTGAATTAATATTTTCAAGAAAATTCAAGAAATCGTTTTCAAGAAAGGAAATAAAGAAAATGTTCAAGATTTAATTGTCAAGAAAATATAGAGATGGCTCGTAGGATTCGATCGGATTTAGTAGCCATGGATGACTAAAAAAAGGTAACTCATCTTTTCTATTGACAGTTTAACACTAAATTGATGGCGATGAATGCGGATTAGGGTTTTTTGGAAGAAACTTGGGTTTCTTCTCTATAATCCCTTGTCCTTTCATTGATCCCATTCATTTTCTAGCACTTCACAAAAAGATCATTAATCTTATCTCACATCGTGGTCAAGATAATCAATAATTTGATATCATGGCCAATGGGGATATTAACGATTCTTTTGCAAAGGTTTGTAAACTTCGTAAGACTAAAGAAAAGTATAGAATTCTATCATCCATTGATCTACACTAATCTTATGAATTCTATCAAGCGGAGATTTACTCGCGCATCATGGAAATAGAAGAAAGATTAGAAAAAGAACTCATAATGCGAAAATTTAAAGATAGCGAAATTGAACTAATTATCACCTTTATTATTCAACTTCAAATTATAACTTCTTCAATCCGAGATTTACAAGAAGAATTTCTCTCGATCACTCCCTTGAAGAGGTAAGCAACAGAGTGAGCGTCTAGCGCGAAATTTCCGTCGATCTTCACGTCGCTCGACCACCGTGAGTCTTAGACCTGTCGCGGATCGCTTGCTCGATGATGATGATCGGCTTCGTGTAAAGGATCTTTTGTTGAATCGCTTGATGAACTTCTCGATGATTCTTGATTTTTGACCTTGAATTTGTGTTGAATTGGATGAAGACTTGGATGAAATTTGGGATCTAAATTGGCAACTGATTGGGACCAAATTGGGAACTAATTGGGAACCATTTTCTTCATGACCTTGGTCCTTTTTATAGCCTTCTTTTTAAGCTTCCTCAACAAGCTATGTTGTTACAAGGAGACTTCCTCAACATGCTAGGACGTTGAGAAGAAGATTCCAGAGAGTTCCCGACTCCGAAGCCCTTGAATCGACTGCGGATTCGCGGCGACTTGACCTGACACGGCCGTGGTTCCGCGGCCAATTGGTGGATTCATTGCTTCAAAATTCTTTGGTCTTCTTCTATTGATCTATGGATCTTTATGTGATATCTGGAATCTTCTTATCTCTTTTGAATTTCTGTCAGTATTTAATTCTTCGACTTTCCTGTATTTTATCAGCAGATTCTTGATTCCCGATATCTGACCTGAGCTAATCTTGCATAAAATCTCAATGAAAAATGTGAGATACAAAATATTATGCGTAAAAATATTAAACATACAATTCCTTCATAATGTTTGATTATAATGTATAACACATGGCAAATGATATTTTGCATATGAATTTCTAATATTTGTTATATTTATAACAAATACCTTTAGATGATTAAGAAAAGTAAAGAAATTGTCATGTTAAAAGTGCACTATTCTAACGCCGTAGATTTCCGTTAGTGTTCGTTTAGACGTTAATGCGGGTTTACTGTAAAAAGTTTACCAATTCAGGTTCCTCACATTTTATAACATTTAATTAATAATTTATTATTATTTGTTATGGGCATGCACGCACGTATGCAGGTAAATGTGAGCATTTGTTTGTGCTAATTTTGTTCTTAGCAATCTTGACACTTAACATAATCCTTGTTTAATCCACCCTTTGCTTAATCCTTGATCTTTTGTGTGATTGAGAAGAGAGATATTTTGCTTGGTTTTGTTTTGTGTTGAGGTGTGGGAGCATTAATGAGAAGGCATGGTTAGCATTTAATGATGTGGTTACACTCACCTCTCACCTCACCCTACACTCACCTCCCTCTCTCATTTCCTCACACACTCTCTCATTTCTTATCTCTTTTCAATTTTTCCTCATCCCTCCCTCAACTAAACTGAACACTCTCCATTTCCTACACAAATCCATCACAAAATTCACAAATCTTCAAAAAAATCACACATTTTTCTTGGATTTGCCTCATGGATGCCTTGGAGTGTGCCAAGCTTGGATCTTTGAGTTATTTTGAGTAGGTAATGATTCCTTTCTGTTCTTTAAGTTAATTTTGTGTAGCTTAGATTGTTAGTTTTAGTTTTTATCGCGTATCGTATCGTTTCGGGTAAATATCGTATTTTTAGTGTTTTGTTTGGGTCTCGGATGATCTGTTGTTAAACCAAGTGTTTGTTGCAAAAGTTGGCATGAAAGTAACCTAGTGTAGAGACCTAGTGTCACGACCCGAAAGAGCACGTGACTGGCCCTTGAAACATATGAAGCCTATAGGACTCCATCTGATCCAAGTAAGCCAAAAGCCCAGAAATCTAAAACCATTTTTAAGAATAAGTAAGGAAAACTGGTTTTAAAGAAGTGAAGAAATACAGGTTTGAAATCAAGGTTTTTAAATAACTAAGCCGAATATGCATTTAAAAACAGTACAGTCCTTTCTAAAAATTTCGGCAGAGTTTCCTTTGTAAAACGGGCCCCGAATGGGGTACAACATGGATAACAATATAAACAATGATAAGGCATCCCCAAGCGGGAGCTAGCTCTTTGTCAATCGACGGTCATAACCACACAATGATATGATAATATACAACGCCAAGTGGCGAGGATCAAATCCAAAAGAAAGCTCAAAAGCAACAAGGAAATCCGTAGTACAACTAAGCGCGACTCTAAGGTCGAATAATACAACACTGTCTCTAAGTCTGAAAGAATATACAAGTTTTGGTTGATGGACAATTTCTAGATACAATGAAATACATGAATAAAATGGTGATTCTTGATACGAAAGAATCCACCTACCAAAACAAATCACCCGCAAGAATAAAGTGTGCCAGAAATGCCGCACTGGAACCTGTACGGCAGAACCTGCAAGAACTGTGGCACAACGGGGGTGAGTTGCCAACTCGTGAATAGAAACATCTACAAGCAGAAACCGAATGCAAGACATAATCCTAGGTCAATACGATCAGTATAGAAAATCCTCAATATAAAACATGCAGCCTGTAGCAAGGCTAGGGTAAATATCTAACCCGAGTGCAATCTCATGTGTCTGTGTCAGTGCCTCAGATAACAATATAGCATATGAATGAGATATGAATGCGTGAAAACAGAATACATTCACTTGAAACAACTGTTTTCATACTTTAGTGAGATTTCCCCTGTATTTTAAAAATAAGGTACCACAATGAAATCAGCATAAAACTGTGCCTAGCATCGGCACAAACGAAATCCCAATATCCTGATATCTCAAGGTCTCAGCCACAATATCTAGGGCGCCGTCAGTCCAGACCGGCCCCTACCATAAATCTCAGACCACGACGGTATCCTCCGGATATCCGACGCGTCGGGTAAAATCACCGGTAGGTAGTACTCCCCTGCCAGGCTCAACGTCATCACCACATTCCTCTTGCCCCGGGGTACCGTACCGGGTCCACCATGTACCCGAAACGGTTCATCCGTCTCCTCGAATCGGGTTTCCAAATCCATCAGCAAACTCATGGTGGACGACTCATACATCATGGGAAAACCGCACCTTTTATTTTAAAAGAGAGAGGAAATGTTTATTTGTGTTTTTGCGGTTTTCCTCCAAATCCAGAAAATCTCATAGAAATCCAAATCCAAACTTCAATAGCATGCAAAATAGTGAATATATGCATGAGAATCCATGAATGCGGCATAACAATGAATAATAGTATGCAGGAAGTAGCAGGTAATAACTACAATGTCTAAACTACTAGCAAAAAGGCTATGTCAAGCAATAATATATATTTTAAGGTGTACGTGACATGGCAATTACCGATGAAGATGTGTGTGAGCCGGCAAGTAAGTGTACGTGGTACATACGCATCATCGGTAATGGTGCTGGTGTCCTATCAGCATGATATTAATACTGGAGTATGAAACATAGTATAAAAAATGCGATGCAAAGCGAACCACAAAAAGGGAGTGGGAGCTGAAACTGGACGTAACTAAAACTAATCTGCATTAATCTAACATAAGTCCTACAATTGGTGCCTTTTGAAAAAACACGAATCATGGGGTTTTGAAAATAGGGGCTACGGTGTTTTTATGAAAAGATACGTCGTTTTTGAAATATCCGTAGATTCCCTTGAGCTGTCTTTAAAAATACCCACGATTCGTCAGTTTTTGAAATAGGTAAGAAGTCAAATCTACTCTAACAACTACACTAACTATACGGCTGAACTATAGGTAAAGAAACCGCCTAACATCTGAGTCGATATATATATATAGATATATAGTCGGTGATCCCGCCTCAATGTCATATCGTAAGATATCCTCGAGTTATGAGTGCGGATCTATCATCAATATCGGCTCATATGGTAAATCATCGTACGGCATCCCCAATAGCTGGGTAGAGTTCAACATCTCACTGTCTCATCACAAAATAGGTATCACTATCATCAGATCAAAAGTCTGGGGTACTACTCTGTGTCTAGTACAATCGATACCATCAATGAAGTATGCATGTGGGGGTAAACACATATCCCAAGCCCGCAAGAAACACAAGTCATATCCCACATATGAATCGTATCAAATCACCGATCTCACGGCACAAGCCCACACCATCGACTCATCTCCAAAGTCATCCCATATCATCAAACACAGTGCAAGTATAAGAAACACACAAGTGTATACGTGTGGGTGCAAATCTATCCTATGGTTCGCAACTAGGAGCTATGCTGGTCATTTCTACCCCTAACTAACCAAGACACACTAAAGCTATCACACACATAAATATACTACATAATACTAATTACGGACTGCGGGGGTGCTATACGCCATCCACCCGACTTCCCCCTGTAGATATAATCTACTCACCTGTATCCTGCGTGTCGGTGTCGATGTCTCCGTTATCTTCCGCATCGCCTCGGATCGTCGCGGTGTACCTACATGAATCACACGTATCGCATCGCATCAAAACCAAATCAACACTTGAAACGACACACTAAATCCAAAACGACACGCTAAAACCAACACGATACGCGAAAAGGCCTATAGGTTAGAACCTATGGCTAGCCTTCGCAAAACAACCCGGAATCACTCGATATAGACGTATAAACGTCACACGATCGAGATAACACACAAATACCAAAATCACCAAATCAAAATACGCAAAACCAAATACTGAATTTAAGGCAGCAACCCATGAAAACGATCCCAGATTTCGTCTCAGGCCAAATCAGGGCAAATCAACAACTCTAGGGTGCTATATATGATGTATTTGAGCTACTGGACCAACCCCGAAGCATTCCACCTTCACTTGGCCGGCCACAACACTCCCAAAACCGGCCTCGCCGGCCCCCCTATGCCCAATGGGGTCCGTTTGGTCAGGGTGGCCTCCAATGGTCTCAATTTGGTCCCTGGTATTGTTGAATTTGCCTGAAACAGTCCCAGTGTGTTCCAGATTTCCCTGCACACTCTAAACGCTCACAAACCGACATGAAAGTCCCGTAATTCCGTATTTTTGGGTTTCAGGTTGTTTTAGGGCAGGGAATTGGTCAATTAGGGTCTAAGGTCACTCTCTAAACTCAATTGCAAGGTCAAAACTCAACATTACTCTCATCTCCTCTAATTTTGTCCAAATATCCACAATTCACCCGATATCGACATCAAACTTTAAAAGAGGCTAAATCACTTGAAATACTACAATATTTGTGAAAGAATTACCTCAAAAGAGACTCAAGAATCTTCCCACAGCACCAAAACAGCAACTTTCCTAGTCCATCTTGTAGATCTCGGGCTCGTGCACACTTTTAATGAAACGGACCTAGGGTTTTGGGGTTGTTTTTGAGATGTTTTTAGGCTTTGAAGAGGGGAGGGAATGGGGTGCAGGTTCAGCAGTAGGAGGAGGAGGAAGAGGGAAGAAAATGATGGGAGAAATGGCTAAGGGTGGTAGTCAACAATGCCCATCCTCTCTCTCACCTACCCTCACTCTAATTTCTTTTCTTTTCTTTTCTTTTTCCCTTTTCTTTTCTCTCAAATACCTTCTCACAAGAATAGTGGTTCCCCAAATATCATGAAAGAAAATGCATAAGTGTGAGAAAAAGTGGTATGTGCAAGTTTTGCACAAAATTGCCAAAAAACCCGATTAGCGATTTTAATCGCGATTAGCATTAAATTAGTGTCAAAATGATCACAACAACCTAAAAATGTCAAAATTCCAATAATTAACCCATTTTAGAATTTTCCATAATTTTCCGTAATTTTTCTCCATTTATTTGCATTTAAATATTAATTTAATATTAAAATAATCAATAAAATAATATTAAATTATAAAAATTCCTTAAAATAATATTTTATTATTTTGGAAATGTTACAATCTACCCCCCTTAAAGAAATTCGGTCCCCGAATTTAAATTTAAAACCCCCAAGTACTAAAACATTTCGATACAAATCCCAAGTCGTCGGGGCTCCGAAATCATCAACACATAGAACGTCACAGCGCAATGCATGCGCAAAGGTACTGAGCAGATAACTCAAAAACAACGCTCCATCAAGCATCCCGCAATCATCAGAGTCAGGGTAAAACAAACTCAATGTCAAATCCAATACAAAATCGATATGATATGGATCAGAACTACACATGTAGACATCCAATCTATACATGTAAATAGCTGATGCAAAAGCATGCCAAATCTTTTTTTTTTGTCGCTGTGCGATGCACCTAACACTGCACAGTGGCGGACGTTTTTCACAAGAAAAACTATATATGTATATATATCCTTCGTTTACCAAACACGTTCCGCCGTTTTAAAAGCAATTTAGAAGGGTTTCCTTGTTTTAAAACATTTCGTGTCATACCAGACACGTAAGTATATATATATCGAGACTATAGCTCGCTCCTTGGAAATCCCTTCGAAAACTATCGATGCATGGAAAGGTATATCCAGGTACCGTCCATTGACTAGTCCTGCTCAGTATGAAAGCAAAATCCAACATCATAAAAAGTACTGCTCCAAAAGGAATAAATCCCAAAAATGCACGTAACACAATCCCGTGCGTCTGGTGCGCACGGAAATAAAAAATCCAAATATGTGCTAAACAGGTGCACAAATCAACATCTAGGTGCAACGGGTGTGCACGAAGCATCCGTCATAGGCAACGTATATGCCTGACAGCCAAAATCCGGTGCATCTGACATGCACGAAGAAATCTCGATTTAGTGCATCGGGTGTGCACCAAAATCGTATATCAAAGCACTAAAGGTGCATGAAAACCATGCTGGAAGTGCAAATCAAATCACTGCATACGGTAGGCATGAAATCTCAATCAATCTCTCAAATGTAATAGCTAGGCGCAAAATATATAAATATCCAGTGGGTGCATGAAACAAATATCATGAAACTCAATCATCAAAACTAAATCATGCAACAGAACGCCCAAAAATACCGAAATCCAACATGACGGATACGTGATGACCGAATCACAAAATCACAAATCATAAATACCGTCGTCGGTAGCTCCTCCTTCAAGGTCGAGAAGGAGTCGGTGCAATCCACTGCTAGCAGCGCAGGATATCTACCTGCCTCTTGCTCACGGCCTGGTGTCTTCTGACTCTCTGGGTCCTTATCTTCTCTGCGGATTACCTATCACGCGGTCAATCGGCTCATCGGCCCTGTCAGGTGTGCTAACGGGGACGATTCCGTGCTGGCACTTCTCTGGTCACCTCTCGGTCAAACCTCACGACCACTCGTAAGGCAGCAAATTACTGACGTCGGCCTCTGACTCTCTGAATGCCCGTCACACATCTGATCCTGGGTGCAAACATCATTGCAGCAATATCCTGGAAGGAATCCTACTCAAGGTCTCTTCCAATCATGCCTATGCCGATCTGTACAGAGGCTAGCTCTCCTGCATAACCTCTTCTCGCTCAAAGGGCATCTGTGTCCTCAGCACATCATTTCTCGGAAACCGGTCGCATCCCAACGTCTCTGTAAGCATATCAGGTCTCTAGTCTCGACGGGAAGCAATGACAGCGCGTCAGTGTCTCACACGAACCTCTTGTTTCACCTGTCTCTATCGTCGTCTTGCGACGTCACGTTTCTATCTGCGCACTGCAATGTTATCAGCTCTGACCCATCTGAAGTCTCTCGCACGGTCTCGAAATCGCGTACTCTGTAGCTTCATCATTCCGTAGAAGCTGTCTGGTCGAACAGGTCCTCGGGAACATGTCCCTACCATCGGAGGAGAACTCATCACTCGTCCGTCCTTGATCAATTCGTAACGCATCTGGGTAAGTTCCTTTATCCGATCCTGGTCAACTACCTCGTCGACAATGCCGAACTCTGGCCTGCTGGGTGTGCGCAACACGACCACTCCTGGTCTAGGTCTTCTCGTATCGTTCTCCAGAAAGGTCCTGTCGAGGTCCCTTTCACAAACCTCAATCCTGCCGAAATGCACGGAAGTCATCATCCAATGCTGAAGCTAAAGCTTATTCCGGAACGGCTGCATACTTATCGCGCTTCTTTCTGGAAGATATATCCATATACCACGCCTCGGGGTGCATAACACATCTCTAATGTCAGCGGAGTGGGACGTCATCTCGTCGAAATCTCGTACGAACTCTTTACTCCACCTTGCTCAAATGTCTACTGACTCGGACTCGTCTCATCGTGGCTACACGAACTGCGCTCCGACGGCTATGCTCGCATCTGGAGTCTCCCAAGCAGTGTCCCATCACGATATCCGAAAGATGTCGAATCACCCGATCGACTCGTCAGATCCTCATAATCCCCCAAGAGCTCACATCTCGGGTACAGTTTAATAGTATCGAGTACATGCCACAGCGTCGGTGGTCCAGCGGTAGAAGGGCAAACCCAAGCCTCACTAATGGCGCCGCGGAACTGCCGTAAACCCTAAGGTTCAAAGGCTGTCACACGGTCATTAAGTCGGTTAGGGTTTCATTCTTCTAGAGGGTCCATAGAAATCACCTGCATGTCTTTCCGTATACTTTAAACTTGGAAAATAGGCTCCTGACATTCGATCGTCTCTATCGACTCTCAACGAACCTGCGTGAAGTCGTCTCTAGCTGGAAACAATCCACCTCATGACCTCGCATCGGGGTAAGCGAACTCACCATACGTCCTAGTCATTTATCCTCAGTGACTAGCGACTCACCATCATCTCACTAAGAACATGGTCATGCTGCAGTAGCTCCAATCATCTGGGGGACATCTCATCATTTGTAGCAACAACTGGCTCATAAGCCTGTACGCCGAACAACGCCTCAATCCTCCAGGAAAGGCAACACATTGGCGGTCATCTCTGAATCGGTCTGCTCTAGATCTGAGTAAGACTCTCCACCCTGGAAATCTTCAACTCAACTGGGTCCGCTCTGGCGCAAAATCGGACGAATCACCTTCGTCTCTCAAATCGGGTAGACTAGCTATCATCTGTCGCATATCTGCCTGAAAGCCCCGGCAATCTCAGCTCGTAAGCTCCGGAAGCAACATCCTGTCAATCTCAGCCACCGCTGGTCCATCTGTCTGCACGGTAGGCGACATCACAATCTCTGAGGTATGCTGTACATCAACAGTCCTCTCTCAACTGGCAGCTCTAACAATGACTCGATCATCTGGTGCAAGACCAAACACTCGCCTCCACTAGAGGTCACAATCACCAACACTAACTCGAGACGTTCCCATGTCACCAGAAAACACAATGGTCGGCCCTCGTACCAAACGAGCTCACACCGGCCGTAACCCTAGCAGCAGCCCAAACTGCACTCAAACATGGTGACAGGAACCTCAATCGAGTATCAAGGAGAGCACATCAATGGCAAGAAAGGAAACAACAGATCCAAAGTGGATACATGATCATAGGAAGGAACAGCATCAATAAGGGTATGATCATGAAACTAGTAGAATCGGGGATCTCAAATGGATGTATAATCCTGGATATGAAGAGAATCACTGATCTCGAAAGAAATGTACATCCTATGGTTCCTTAAGCGGAGTGGCGTGTCGTAAGTATGCCGCGGAACATACCAACGGTACGTCACTCTACTTTAGTCACCTATTCCATCAACCAAGGGTCATCCTAAAACGACGAAAGTTCGGGTTTACACCCCCTCGACCAAGTCTAAGTTCCGTAAGGTCAAGCCTAAGTTCCGTATATAAACAACTCCCTAGGCTCCACATAGTCAAACTTAGACTTGAACCAAGGTCAACCTAGCGCTCTGATACCAACTTTGTCACGACCCGAAAGAGCACGTGACTGGCCCTTGAAACATATGAAGCCTATAGGACTCCATCTGATCCAAGTAAGCCAAAAGCCCAGAAATCTAAAACCATTTTTAAGAATAAGTAAGGAAAACTGGTTTTAAAGAAGTGAAGAAATACAGGTTTGAAATCAAGGTTTTTAAATAACTAAGCCGAATATGCATTTAAAAACAGTACAGTCCTTTCTAAAAATTTCGGCAGAGTTTCCTTTGTAAAACGGGCCCCGAATGGGGTACAACATGGATAACAATATAAACAATGATAAGGCATCCCCAAGCGGGAGCTAGCTCTTTGTCAATCGACGGTCATAACCACACAATGATATGATAATATACAACGCCAAGTGGCGAGGATCAAATCCAAAAGAAAGCTCAAAAGCAACAAGGAAATCCGTAGTACAACTAAGCGCGACTCTAAGGTCGAATAATACAACACTGTCTCTAAGTCTGAAAGAATATACAAGTTTTGGTTGATGGACAATTTCTAGATACAATGAAATACATGAATAAAATGGTGATTCTTGATACGAAAGAATCCACCTACCAAAACAAATCACCCGCAAGAATAAAGTGTGCCAGAAATGCCGCACTGGAACCTGTACGGCAGAACCTGCAAGAACTGTGGCACAACGGGGGTGAGTTGCCAACTCGTGAATAGAAACATCTACAAGCAGAAACCGAATGCAAGACATAATCCTAGGTCAATACGATCAGTATAGAAAATCCTCAATATAAAACATGCAGCCTGTAGCAAGGCTAGGGTAAATATCTAACCCGAGTGCAATCTCATGTGTCTGTGTCAGTGCCTCAGATAACAATATAGCATATGAATGAGATATGAATGCGTGAAAACAGAATACATTCACTTGAAACAACTGTTTTCATACTTTAGTGAGATTTCCCCTGTATTTTAAAAATAAGGTACCACAATGAAATCAGCATAAAACTGTGCCTAGCATCGGCACAAACGAAATCCCAATATCCTGATATCTCAAGGTCTCAGCCACAATATCTAGGGCGCCGTCAGTCCAGACCGGCCCCTACCATAAATCTCAGACCACGACGGTATCCTCCGGATATCCGACGCGTCGGGTAAAATCACCGGTAGGTAGTACTCCCCTGCCAGGCTCAACGTCATCACCACATTCCTCTTGCCCCGGGGTACCGTACCGGGTCCACCATGTACCCGAAACGGTTCATCCGTCTCCTCGAATCGGGTTTCCAAATCCATCAGCAAACTCATGGTGGACGACTCATACATCATGGGAAAACCGCACCTTTTATTTTAAAAGAGAGAGGAAATGTTTATTTGTGTTTTTGCGGTTTTCCTCCAAATCCAGAAAATCTCATAGAAATCCAAATCCAAACTTCAATAGCATGCAAAATAGTGAATATATGCATGAGAATCCATGAATGCGGCATAACAATGAATAATAGTATGCAGGAAGTAGCAGGTAATAACTACAATGTCTAAACTACTAGCAAAAAGGCTATGTCAAGCAATAATATATATTTTAAGGTGTACGTGACATGGCAATTACCGATGAAGATGTGTGTGAGCCGGCAAGTAAGTGTACGTGGTACATACGCATCATCGGTAATGGTGCTGGTGTCCTATCAGCATGATATTAATACTGGAGTATGAAACATAGTATAAAAAATGCGATGCAAAGCGAACCACAAAAAGGGAGTGGGAGCTGAAACTGGACGTAACTAAAACTAATCTGCATTAATCTAACATAAGTCCTACAATTGGTGCCTTTTGAAAAAACACGAATCATGGGGTTTTGAAAATAGGGGCTACGGTGTTTTTATGAAAAGATACGTCGTTTTTGAAATATCCGTAGATTCCCTTGAGCTGTCTTTAAAAATACCCACGATTCGTCAGTTTTTGAAATAGGTAAGAAGTCAAATCTACTCTAACAACTACACTAACTATACGGCTGAACTATAGGTAAAGAAACCGCCTAACATCTGAGTCGATATATATATATAGATATATAGTCGGTGATCCCGCCTCAATGTCATATCGTAAGATATCCTCGAGTTATGAGTGCGGATCTATCATCAATATCGGCTCATATGGTAAATCATCGTACGGCATCCCCAATAGCTGGGTAGGGTTCAACATCTCACTGTCTCATCACAAAATAGGTATCACTATCATCAGATCAAAAGTCTGGGGTACTACTCTGTGTCTAGTACAATCGATACCATCAATGAAGTATGCATGTGGGGGTAAACACATATCCCAAGCCCGCAAGAAACACAAGTCATATCCCACATATGAATCGTATCAAATCACCGATCTCACGGCACAAGCCCACACCATCGACTCATCTCCAAAGTCATCCCATATCATCAAACACAGTGCAAGTATAAGAAACACACAAGTGTATACGTGTGGGTGCAAATCTATCCTATGGTTCGCAACTAGGAGCTATGCTGGTCATTTCTACCCCTAACTAACCAAGACACACTAAAGCTATCACACACATAAATATACTACATAATACTAATTACGGACTGCGGGGGTGCTATACGCCATCCACCCGACTTCCCCCTGTAGATATAATCTACTCACCTGTATCCTGCGTGTCGGTGTCGATGTCTCCGTTATCTTCCGCATCGCCTCGGATCGTCGCGGTGTACCTACATGAATCACACGTATCGCATCGCATCAAAACCAAATCAACACTTGAAACGACACACTAAATCCAAAACGACACGCTAAAACCAACACGATACGCGAAAAGGCCTATAGGTTAGAACCTATGGCTAGCCTTCGCAAAACAACCCGGAATCACTCGATATAGACGTATAAACGTCACACGATCGAGATAACACACAAATACCAAAATCACCAAATCAAAATACGCAAAACCAAATACTGAATTTAAGGCAGCAACCCATGAAAACGATCCCAGATTTCGTCTCAGGCCAAATCAGGGCAAATCAACAACTCTAGGGTGCTATATATGATGTATTTGAGCTACTGGACCAACCCCGAAGCATTCCACCTTCACTTGGCCGGCCAAAACACTCCCAAAACCGGCCTCGCCGGCCCCCCTATGCCCAATGGGGTCCGTTTGGTCAGGGTGGCCTCCAATGGTCTCAATTTGGTCCCTGGTATTGTTGAATTTGCCTGAAACAGTCCCAGTGTGTTCCAGATTTCCCTGCACACTCTAAACGCTCACAAACCGACATGAAAGTCCCGTAATTCCGTATTTTTGGGTTTCAGGTTGTTTTAGGGCAGGGAATTGGTCAATTAGGGTCTAAGGTCACTCTCTAAACTCAATTGCAAGGTCAAAACTCAACATTACTCTCATCTCCTCTAATTTTGTCCAAATATCCACAATTCACCCGATATCGACATCAAACTTTAAAAGAGGCTAAATCACTTGAAATACTACAATATTTGTGAAAGAATTACCTCAAAAGAGACTCAAGAATCTTCCCACAGCACCAAAACAGCAACTTTCCTAGTCCATCTTGTAGATCTCGGGCTCGTGCACACTTTTAATGAAACGGACCTAGGGTTTTGGGGTTGTTTTTGAGATGTTTTTAGGCTTTGAAGAGGGGAGGGAATGGGGTGCAGGTTCAGCAGTAGGAGGAGGAGGAAGAGGGAAGAAAATGATGGGAGAAATGGCTAAGGGTGGTAGTCAACAATGCCCATCCTCTCTCTCACCTACCCTCACTCTAATTTCTTTTCTTTTCTTTTCTTTTTCCCTTTTCTTTTCTCTCAAATACCTTCTCACAAGAATAGTGGTTCCCCAAATATCATGAAAGAAAATGCATAAGTGTGAGAAAAAGTGGTATGTGCAAGTTTTGCACAAAATTGCCAAAAAACCCGATTAGCGATTTTAATCGCGATTAGCATTAAATTAGTGTCAAAATGATCACAACAACCTAAAAATGTCAAAATTCCAATAATTAACCCATTTTAGAATTTTCCATAATTTTCCGTAATTTTTCTCCATTTATTTGCATTTAAATATTAATTTAATATTAAAATAATCAATAAAATAATATTAAATTATAAAAATTCCTTAAAATAATATTTTATTATTTTGGAAATGTTACACCTAGAAGCTACCCTGAAAATACGAGCCAATTCCTCCAAGTTCAGGCCCCAGTTTTATTGGTTCTAGCCGCAAATTGCGGCCAGACTGGGGAGTTAGGGTTTTGGTTTTTGGTGTAGGGGTCTCTGGGGTTAATTGTAGTCTCATGGTACTTACAATTTTTACAAATTATTGGTACAGAAAATTATCGGACCACTTTGCATATTTATAGTGTTTCGTTTCGCGCGATACGTTATCCGATACGATGCGTGTTCTGTGTTGCTGTTGCTCTGAGTTGGTTTCGTAGTGTCGCTATACGCGTTAGCTACAACACGAACCCTTTAGAGTATGTATGTGTGTCGTGTTGGTCCGTGTAGATTGTATGTATTTTGGGTCTATTATTAATATATTAACTTGTTGCAGGTTCCCAGGTGGGGACTTCGGATACTACTACAAAGGGAAAACAGGTGGTAAACTTCACCTAGCTTGGAGCGTTGGTGAGTAGATTTAACATCTACAGGGGAATCGCCCGCATGGCGTTATGCGTCTGGGCTAGAAATGATATGACTTGTCGCATATTCTATGTCATATTTAGAATTTGCGTATTTACCCTACTACTTAGTTATTGTTATGCTTGGACTAGTATTCTTAGGACACTGCACATATTATTGACGACTCATGTTGCACGTGCACTGATTGTATGCTACACACACCGTCAATAATTCCCATGTCACGCACAGCCCACTTATAGTTATGATATTGTTTAGTTTGGTACATTGAGATATTGATTCATATTTCTTTACGCATATGACATATAGCATACCTGTATACTTACATCCTTACCTATATGCCTTGACATACTTACCTGCTAGATATCTGTATACCTATAGAGTATTTTACCATTAGCGATAGGTACATACACACTTAATGGCATAACTATAGGTATACCTTGCACACATATTTCACTTATACCCTTGGGGTATATTACATCATTACTTATAGGTAGATATGTAGGGTTGCGGCAGCGTCCCGGCCATGAAACGGTGGCCAAAATGCGGAACAAAAATTTTCTAAACCGGCGCTACCGCTACCCGATTCCCGGATCAACCCTAAACCCTAAACTCGCAAACTAACTAAGAGTTAGAATCATTATACCGAGATTATCCGAGTCCTTCTGTCTTCATTCCAAGCTCCTAGTGATTCCATGATGATGTTTGGTTGCCGGTCTTCCTCCATCTCAGATGATCCACCTGAGGGAAACGGCGCAAGCTCCAGCTTCATCGAACGAAGCAACCGACGCTCCAAAGTTGCCGGCGATGGAGAGTCGAGATGTAGTAGTGTGTCGCTATATTTTCTCTCATAACCCAAAGCTCAAATGGGCAACCATAGAAGATGAATGAAGTGAGGAGACTATGGCATGAACAAAGAAAATTTGGCTAAGTGTTTTTGGATCAAGTGAATGAGAGAGTGAGAGAGAGCTAGTGTAATATATCATCAATCATTTTCCAAATGAAAATCAACCCCCCCACTAAAGTGGCTGGCCCCCCTCCCTCTCTCCTCCACAAAAAAAGCCATTTCCCTTTTTAATTTCATTAAACAAATGCACCATACCTAAAACCCATGCCATGTACATGTTCATGCCACCTCACACCCTCCACCTCATTATTAAAACAAATTATTTTTCTAAAAAGGAAAAATCAATAATGAGGTGACAAATCATCTAGAAGCTATTCCGTATAAAATACGGAATACTTCCCGGTACAGGTATCGAAATACATATACGCGTATTCATACAAAAATACGAATAACCAAGAGAGAAAATAAATAGAGAACAATAATACTAGAATACATATATATGAATACATATGTAAATTATTAAATCAGAAACCTGATTTAATAATCTGGCTTAATCCTAAGCCACCAGTATTATCAACCGTCTGGTTAAAGTCTGCGCAGTATGCACATATTTAATCGGACACCTGTATGTACCAACATACGCCATGTACACCATATCGCCTGAACCGTGAAAACCCTCTGTGTGGGACTCTAAAGACTCGTCAATACGCTGGCAGTGGGTTTAACCATAAGCACGTCAGCGGCACTAGCTGTACGTAACGGCTACCCAGGTATTGAGCGAAAGGGAGGCTGACGAGCAAACTCATGCAGAACCCCTACTAAGCCTGACATTGACAATATCCGTACAGTCCAGTCTGTTCTTCTAAGAGTTTCGCATATCGAGTCTAGGGGGTGGATAAAGTCAGACCCCTGACAACGCGATATTTAGTGTCAGCATGATACCCATCACCTCCTGAGAAACTTTCGATCTTGGATCGGTAATCCTCGTCTACTATGGCCATGGATTTATGGTGATGGCCACCCGTACACAACACGACATTAACCCCCAATACCGGGAGAGACGAATCCACGACGATCCGATCACTGGCTCCATGTGGCTCGGGACTGTACCCAACTAAAACCTGTTTGCACGACTCCTTTGAGCCGTGGTAGGGTAGTAATCAAAGTACAATGGGAACTCACACGAGACAAATGACGATCTCAGGTCGACAGACTAACCTGTACACATGTCACCTGGGAACTGCTATCTGACAATAGGTATAATACCAACTAGCAGGTTCCCGGCGAGTCCGTCCAGTGTACTAATAACCCAATAAGCACCTGCATACTATCTTAGGTGAACAAACTAACACTAATGGCTTGTGAGACCTAGCCACCGCCCCTCATCGGGATCTCGATCATACACTAGTCTACACTGGAGTATCGATGCCCGGTCTCGATACTCCTACGACTAGGGACATTTAAGGATGTGCTTATAGACCCCAGCTCCCACATATATGATCGCCATCATAATGCTGCCAGTCAAGCAAGAATCCTATGGGCTCTATCAACATGTACATGATGATAAAGACAGACCATATAGCATACTATCATCTTGAGTAAGACTGTTTTATCGGTATAGGTCCAGCTTCAATCATCACAATCACAAGTCCGCGACTATGAAAATTTCCTTGAGGGCACTATAGCCAACAATCTCCCACTTGCACTTAAGGCCAATTATTGCGATGTCGCATACTCACAGCCCGTGTGATACCGAACACCCAACTTCTCTACTAATCAGTTTCGCAAAGCCCGTTTGCGAAAATGATTGCGTTGGAGAAATAGCCTCAGTGAGTGAATTCGCTCCAATGTTTCTTTCTATATCTCAACTTCGCAGAGAAAACTATCTCCCGAAATGAGCAATACTTGTCTTAGAATTTGTCTGGATATCTGATGGGACCCAGTTCACAAACGAACTCCAAATCAAGAAAACCACCTAGACTGTATCATCCACTGAATTTAATCAGTAACATGCGCCATGCCCTCCTCAGTATCCGCTTGGACCCCCTGTCCAACATACTGTCCCTCAAAAATAGGAAAAACTATAACTCTGACAGTCACTCTGTCATTCAGGTCACTTTGGAAACCTGAAATGATAACCGTCTCCTAAAGAAGACTGCCGTAATCATTTCCCTAGAACATTCACTTATGTTCAATAACTGCTTCCCAATATTTCTCCATGATTGGATTAATATATCTGCATATTGCATCTAGTGCAAAAGCAATATCTGGTGTGGTACTTGACATTTCATGATTAACTCAATTGCCTTAGCAAGTGATCTGCCAATCATGCAAATCCCTCTCCTCTTTAGTCTATAAGACACCTTTAGAGAGGGTGACTCCGTCACCTGCAGGTACACCACCATGCCAGGAGTCGTTCATTCTAAAATACCTTTAGAATAATGTCAGAGTACCCAGATTAGGATACTTCCCAAATCTAGATCTAAAACCATAGATCTAGTAACCAGAAAACCTGATATTATATCCATATTCTCTGTGGAGAAACAACTTTGTGAAAACCACAATATATCCGATCGTAGTATAGGAATATCTTTTCCTATCAAGTGCATGTCATCCCAATACCTGGACATCACTCTCTACTACTTTCTTACCAGATCCATCTCCTATTCTGATAAGGTCAAAGCCTATGACTGTCACATCAAAATTAGATGATCTAATTCCGCTATACCTGCTTTAGCTTATAAATAGACATAAGCTTCTTGCCCACTATGCTTCTGCTGCTCCCACTGACTACAACAACCCTCTGGCAGAGTCATATACGCGTGCACTTCTAAAGCAAGTTTAGAATGACGCTATACTCATCCTCCTGCCGGTTTTATAGTCTAGAACAGCAGCAATGGTAAGTCTGGGTAAACAAGAACCACCCTGTCACCGTCTCTGAGAAGACTGAAGTACCTCTCGGGTGCCTGAGGTTACCTACCAAATCCGCGGAGTGGCTAATGGAATGTCAAAACCATTTGAATCCTCAGGTTCTATTAAATCTTCAGTAATCGTTTTGTGGTTCTGGAATCACTTCCAGTTTTACCATACTCCCACTTTTGTTTTTCTAAAAAAATGAATTTTACTAAAACTGTGGCGAGTCATGAACAATATAAATATTGATCTTCCTGATGGTAGAAAGTTAACCCTCGTCAAAGCCCGAGATAACCTACAAACAACCATTACTGAAACATGCCTTGAGTTTATCCGGATTCTGGTTTTAAGCATCAGCCGGACAACTCCTTATACCTTAACATCATTGAGATATAAATCGATTATATATATATATCTAATATAGAAACAAAAGCACTAATCTAATTTGAACTAGATTCAAAAACATGCAGTTGTCTCCAGTGCATATCAACCAAATGGAAGAAGGCCATTCAACATTACTCATCTAGGAGTGCATCCATTTATGAGTAACCCGAAAGAGAAGCAAGTTCTCAAACCATTACTATAAATGGAATATCAAACACAAGTATCTACATCTTCGACCTCCTCGAAGAATCCTGATACTTCCAACAAATGGTTCTCTACTTTATTCTTATACCTATAACTTCTCAATATCTGGACTTTGCATTTCAACGAAATACATGTCCAGAACTGGAGAAGTCATAAGTAAACACAATATAGTACGAGTACCAACCTCTTTGTCCTATTGGACACTGAAAAACATACAATACATTGTATAAGTCCCCTGAGTTCAACAACTCAAACCCTTTACGTCGTAGGTTGAAAAACTGTAGTATGGTTAAGAAGAATTACACCGCTGTTGAATGCACCTTACCTAATCACCAACCGATACAGGTAAATGTCACAGACATAATATCAAAAAGATATATCTCACTTTATAAAAATAAACGTACAGATATATCAGTTTGAAATTGGTGCATAACAACGGATATTCAAAACCAAATATTTGCCATCCGGCAAAATCCAGATGATTTCCTCAAATATCACCAATTACAACGAATTCCGATATAATGAGGATCTAATCACCCAATTCCAAATATCTTACTTCCATTCACCATCTGTAATAATATACAGATGTGAGAAATTGATCTGGTAAATACATACCCTGGAGTTAGATTCTTATTGGGAAAACAGTTTTCAATTAATATCGCATAGTCAGACTGAAACATGAAAATGTTTTGAAAGGGTTTAACTGGTATTCCTAGTAACGCCTCTTCTACTATCCTGATTCATGACAGTAACCATATACTTACCTGCCCTCACTCCAATCCCTTTATTATGTCTTTACTTATTACCTTCTGTACACCTTCTTTAGGCTAATTAGTTTTCTTCTTTCCCTACCCTTCAGCACCAGCCTAAGGTTTGGAAGAATACTATCCAATAAGCGGAATAGGTGTACTCTCCTAATCCTCGGAGCCCTCGCAACCTGAGAGAAGGTAAAGAGAAAAGACATTTGAATAATCCTATTCTATCTCTCCAGAACCAGAATCCATCCTCGAAAAAGTTCCTTCGAGTTCGTATATAACCATACGATGGATTTATCCAATGGAAGTGGATATCCGTAGTGATACGGAGTGTCCTAGAGAAAAGCAAAGTGGATGTAGGAGTGGCAGGGGTATGCACGGTTTTTGTCGTGAAATATGGTGGTCGCAATTTCCTATGCCATTATTCTAATCCCTTTATATGTCTTTACTTATTACCTTCTGTACACCACACTTAAGCTTAATTGGTTTTCTTCCTTCCCTACCGTTCTGCACCTGCCTATGGTTTGGAAGAAGACTATCCAATAAGCTCAATAGGTGTACCCTCTCCTAATCCTAGGAGCCCTCACAACCTGAGAGAAGGTAAAGGGAAAAGACAACCAAATAATCCTATTCAATCTCTCCAGAACCAGAATCCATCCTCGAAAAAGTTCCTTCGAGTTCGTATATAACCATACGATGGATTTATCCAATAGAAGTGGATGTTCGTAATAATACGGGGTGTTCTGGAGAAATGCAAAAGGTAATATAGAAATGGCAATGATGTATGCGACACCGTGACATTCCAAAAGCCAAAGTATTTTAAGAAGGTTCGGTCAACTGGGTTTCATGAGTTTTAGTCAAAGGTCGGGTCATAGTCACAGCCACAGAGAGAGAGAGAATAAACACTCAGCGTGCACTCTAACCTAGATAAGAATGGTTAATCATTTTATCTAATCTGGATGGCTCCCACTGTATCCTCGAATTCTCCTCCAAACCTAAAAGGAGAATTAGTCGGAATCACCCGAGGAGTAATCCTACTCATCAGTGGGAATCCAGTTATCATTGCATCATAACCTGATAGAAGCCACTCAAGTCACCACACTCCAGAAGGTATGCGCAAACCTGGCAAGTTTCCTGTATGTTTGAAACTCCCGATGTGATTTTTACCCCTAACGACCTATAACCTTGACGCTTGCCAACAAGTTATAGGCCACTAGTCAAGTTCAACCCGTCATTTTCCTGGATTGACTCGAACCCACCCGCACATGCCCTTGACGCTTGCCAACAAAGCTGTACGGCTGTCCTGATCAATCTCATATCCATGCTACAAATAAGTATTATTCATCTACCGTACACTATGTCTTGACGCTTGCCAACAAACATAGTACGAATAGCAAATAGTACTTATAAGAAATGACGGAGGGCTACGGCTGGTTTTTGGCAAAAAACCATTAACGTAATGAACTTGATCTCGTTGAAGGAATCCAAATGGTTTTATAAATATATAGTGGCGAAAACTTTTGCTAAAGAGGTCACTCCCGGTGAAGGGATCTCGGCTCTTTCCCCGTCGAATGGGGTGTAGGATATCCCTAACTGAATACCACGATGCAAAGAAAAAATAATCGACTATAGTAAAGTTATTACGTTGACGCAAACTTTTACCCAAGGGGTCACTCCCGATGAAGGGATCTCGGCCCTTGCCTCGTCGAATGAGATGCAGGATATTCCAAAATGAATACCATGATGCAAAGCAAAAGAGTACGTCTGTAATGTCAGTTTTTTAAAAACTTGGTTCCAACAACATCATATACAGGTTTGTTTTATCCTTGCATTGATAAGAATCAACGCAGTCCCATCAATTAATCACACCAGAAAAGAACAAAAATAAAATGTACGTATATGCCATCCGCATTCGCCACTGGGTCCCGTCATCACCCGTTAGGTTACTTAACTAATGACAGAGCGGGGACTGGGCTAGCGCGGGTGCAAAACATATACAACATCTACTAGTATATATAAATATATATATAACATTCGTACCAGGCATGATATAAAGCAACATCACAGAAACATCACAGAAGCAACACAGAATGGTGGATAATCTGGAGCCCCGGGTTTCACTTGAGCCGCAAGTGAGACCCGACGTTCCCTGTCGTGTGGATAGCATGTGCAATGAAACCAAGACCCCTACGAGCGCGGCAAGTTACCCGCCAAATCCAGAAGTGAGGCAGCCCCCTTCAATAACGTAATTGGGCCACCCGGCACTTCTCGGAATCGGTAACTTGAGCACCCCTCCTGGGTCAACCTATACCCCCTACGAATGCGGTGAATAGCCCGCCAATTCTAAAGTAAGGTCCCCTCCATATCAATGCCATATGATGCGGACCAGTTGCCCTCTAGAACCCGGCTATTCGTGCACTCCATCTCGGGGTAATCCTAGTACAGAAAATAAAATAATATACAAGGGTGACATCGACCTCAACCCGGTCGTGCCCTAAAAGAATAATATACAAACTGGCAGTGAGGGCGGTCCACATGTTGGACGCTCGCCCTGCAATATCAAATGTATAAATGAAATCAACTGTACTATCATTGTACCATTTCTATCCACCACGACGATCCAACCAACATCACAGCACAACACAGAACATCAATGTGAATGTCACGTTCACAAACCCGTCTAAAAGAACATATAGCAGTTAGACGGGTTTATAGATCAAATGACATTCACGGTCGCAGATATAAATGAATATAATGTTAAACGCCCACTTAAATTATCGATCGACAAAATTCCAAATTGTCCCCAATAGCAATAACAGCACTGCACAGAAAACTGGGCCAAAATAGAATATCATAAAAATCACAATTCCAACCCAGGGGGATACACAAAAATTTTTCAAGCCCCTCGCCACTAAATGGCCGCGGAACCGCCGCCAAAAGAGGGTAAGAGCGGCGGTTCCGCGGCGCCTTGGAGGCATCAGGAGCCCAAATTTTTCCAGTACCCTTAAAATTGCCTACACGGATTTTTAAGATGCCTGAAATAATTTTTTGACCACTTTTGAAAATCGACAGCAACTATGAAAATGGAATCGTGATTTCGGTAAATTTCGTCGATCGATCTTTTAAGCACGGTTAAACAATCTAGTAAGGGATTTAAAGGGTGGCTCTGATACCATGTAGGGTTGGGCAGTGCCCCGGCCATGAAACGGTGGCCAATATGCGAAACAAAAATTTTCTAAATCGGCGCTACCGCTACCCGATTCCCGGATCGACCCTAAATCCTAAACTAGCAAACTAAGTAAGAGTTAGAATAATTATACCGAGATGATCCGAGTCCTTCGGTCTTCATTCCAAGCTCCTAGTGATTCCATGATGATGTTTGGTTGCTGGTCTTCCTCCATCTCCGATGATCCACCTGAGGGAAACGGCACAAGCTCCAGCTTCGTCGAACGAAGCAACCGACGCTCGAAAGTTGCTAGCGATGGAGAGTGGAGGTGTAGTATTGTGTCACTATATTTTCTCTCATAACCCAAAGCTCAAATGGGCAACCATAGAAGATGAATGAAGTGAGGAGACTATGGCATGAACAAAGAAAATTTGGCTAAGTGTTTTTGGATCAAGTGAATGAGAGAGTGAGAGAGAGCTAGTGTAATGTATCATCAATCATTTCCTAAATGAAAATCAACCCCCCCCCTAAAGTGGCCGGCCCCCCTCCCTCTCTCCTCCACAAAAAAAGTCATTTCCCTTTTTAATTTCATTAAACAAATGCACCATACCTAAAACCCATGCCATGTCCATGTTCATGCCACCTCACACCCTCCACCTCATTATTAAAACAAATGATTTTCTAAAAAGGAAAATCAATAATGAGGTGTCAAATCTTCTAGAAGCTATTCTGTATAAAATACGAAATACTTCCCGGTACATGTATCGAAATACATATACGCGTATTGGTACAAAAATACGAATAGCCAATAGAGAAAATAAATAGCTAACAATAATACTAGAATACATATATATGAATACATATGTAAATTATTAAATCAAAAACCTGATTTAATAATCTGGCTTAATCCTAAGCCACTAGTATTATCAACCGTCCGATTAAAGTCTGCGCAATATGCACATATTTAATCGGACACCTGTATGTACCAACATACGCCATGTACACCATATCGTCTGAACCGTGAAAACCCTCTGTGTGGGACTCTAAAGACTCATCAATACGCTGGCAGTGGGTTTAACCACAAGCACGTCAGCGGCACTACCTGTACGTAACGGCTACCCAGGTTGTAACACCTTAGGTTTCGGTTAGTGTTCGTTTAGACGTTAATGCGGGTTTACTGTAAAAGGTTTAACAATTCGGGTTCCTCACATTTTATAACATTTAATTAATAATTTATTATTATTTGTTATAAGCATACACGCATGTGTGCACCTAATTGCGAGGATTGTTTGTGCTAATTTTGTTCTTAGCAATCTTGACACTTAACCTAATCCTTTGTTTATCCTAATCATTTCTTTAATCCAATCCTTAACCCTAATACCTAGATCTTTTGTTTGAGTGAGAAGATATTTCTTTGGAGTGATGAAGTGTGTATGAATGCATTAAATGGTGAATTAATGCATATGATAGACTCACCTCTCATTCTCACCCTACACTCACCTCTCCCTCTGTCTCTTTATCCTCACCTCCCTCACTCTTTAACCTCACACCCTCACTCATTTCTCTATCTCTTTTACTCTCTCTCTTTTCCTCTCTCAACAACTGAACACTATCTTTTTCAACACAAATCCATCACAAAAACTCTTCAAATCTTCACAAAAATCACATCTTTATCTTGGTTTTGCCTCATGGATGCCTAGGAGCATACAAAGCTAGTATCTTTGTGTTCTTTTGATTAGGTAATGTTTCTTTTATGTTCTTTAAGTCAGTTTTGTGTAGCTTAGCTTTAAAGTTGCTGTTTTTATCGCGTATCATTTCGTTTCGGGTAAATATCGTATTTTTAGTGTTGTTTTGGGGTCTCGGGTAATCTGCTGTTAAACCAGGTAATTGTTGCAAAAATTGACTTGACAGTAACCTAGTATAGTGACCTAGAACCTACCCACAAAATACGAGCCAATTCCACAAAGTTCAGGCCGCAGATTTAATGGTTCTGGCCGCAATTTGCGGTCATTCTGGAGAGTTGGGGTTTGGGTTTTTGGGTAAGGGTCTCGGGGTTGTTTTTAGTCTCTTGGTACTTGCAACTTTTATAGATTGTTGGTGCAGAAAAATCTGGGACCACTTGTGTGTTTCTAGTGTTTCGTTTCGTGCGTGTTCCGTGTTGTTGTTGCGCTGAGTTGGTTTCGTAGTGTCGCTATACGCGTTAACTACAATACGAACCCTTTAGAGTACGTTTGTGTGTCGTGTTGGTCCGTATAGATTGTATGTATTTTTGGGTCTATATTGATATATATTTGCTTTATCATATTATGTTGCAGGTTCGCAGGCGGGGACTTCGGACGCTGCTACAAAAGGAAAACAGGTGGTAGACTTCACCTAGCTAGGAGCGTTGGTGAGTAGATTTAACATCTACAGAGGAATAGCCCGCATGGTGTTATGCGTCTGGGCTAGAGATGTTAATACTTGTTGCATATTCTATGTCATATTTAGAATTGCGCATTTACCCTATAGCTTAGATATTGTTGTGCTTGGATTAGTAGCCTTAAGACATTGCACATATTATTGACGATTCATGTTGCACGATCACTGATTGTATGCGACACACACCGTCAATAATTGCCATGTCACGCACAACCCACTTATAGATATGATATTGCTTGGTTAGGGACATTGAGACTTTGATTCATATTTCTTATCGCATTGGCTTATAGCATACCTGTATATCAACATGCTTACACATAAGCCTTCATATACTTACATGTTAGATACCTGTATACCTATAGAGTATTGTACCATTAATGATAGATACATACACACTTTATGACATAGCTATAGGTATACCTTGCACACATATTTCACTTATACCTTGGGGGTATACTACATCATTACTTATAGGTAGATACATATATCTTGCTATACCTTATTGTTTACACATATATCAGTTATAGCTACATGTTACCTTACTTGATGTTATTTAGAATTGGAGAAATTAGCAACCGCATGATATTTATATTAACTTGTTGCAGTTAATTAGCGGCTTTTCCTTTATATGCTTACATTACAGTTTTCTGTTGCATATATTATATTCAAGGATTTTCGCATTGTGATATGGATTTTTCATGATGTTTTCTGCTTTTGGTGACCGTGGGACTTCATGAAATTATGCATTATTTGAAAAACCCGGTTTCCCTTGATGATATGATATTTCAGCAGCCACCATGAGATTTATCGGTTCAGATATTTATACCCCACGTGAGGAACGGAGGGGTCCGTGTGCGGGTACATGGTGGGGCCCAGAGGTACCCCGAGGCAAGAATGAGGTCGTGGTGTCAGACGATGAGTTGTAGGGGAACCATACCATCCGGTGACATTACCAATGACTCAGCGGTTATCATGGTGATACCGACGGGAGTCATGTACGTATGGATACGTTGAGAGGCGAGGGTCAGAGCTTGGCACTCGAGCTTTCGGGATAATGTATGATACGTACCTAACAGGGTGCCAGTCGTGGTGACAGCACCTGATAGATCAGCATTTCTGTGTCGATGCTTGACACAATGGTTTCATGATATTTCTTTTTACTCCTTCGTATATATAATAGGGGTTTAGGTCGCTGTTATATATGCCCTTATACCAATATTAGTGGAATGGGACGCTAATATATGTGTATTGACATTTTTACTTCTTTGTTTATACAATAGGGGATTAAGCCGCTGTTATATATGCCCTTACACCAATATTAGTGGAATGGGATGCTAATATATGTGTATTGACAATAATTTATATACATCATCATATTTATTCATGCAAATATATTTAGGGTGTAAGAAATATATTTAGGGTGTTAGAATTTTACTTGAGATCAGATTTGGGATATAGGTGATTTATTTGAGATTTGATACAGGATATATATATATGAGATTGTTGATTTGTACATTCAGCATATATGAGATTTATTCGATATTGTACATTAAGGATTCGTAAGACTTATATGATATGAGAGCCAATTTGGGGGCTGATTTGAGGAAACTGGGATTTGATTTGTCTTGATTGGATAGTGATCCTACCACGATGTCAGGATTCCATGGAAATGATATATTTCATTCCATACTCCACATTTATTGCAAAGGATTTCCTTCAAAGACCTGGTTTGGACTATGACGAAACATTTTCTCCAGTGGCTATGCATAAATCCATTCGGGTCCTTCTTGCTATTGCTGCCTTCCACGATTATGAAATCTGGCTGATGGACGTAAAGACGGCCTTTCTAAATGGTAATTTGGAAGAGAGCGTCTATATGGATCAGCCAAAGGGATTTATTCAGAGTGGGAGCAGCGGTAAAGTATGCAAGTTGCTTAAGTCAATTTATAGACTAAAGCAAGCATCGCGGAGTGGGAACATCTGTTTTGATGATGCTGTCAAAGAATTCGACTTTATCAAAAATCCAGATGAACCACGCATATACAGTAAGGTTGTAGGGAGAGCTGTAGTATTCCTCGTATTGTACGTGGATGACATTCTCCTAATAGAAAATGATATTCCTATGTTACAGTCAGTCAAAAGATTCTTATCACAGAAATTCTCCATGAAAGACCTGGGTGATGCCACCTACATTCTGGGGATCCGGATCTATCGTGATAGATCAAAAAGGATGTTGGGACTTTCACAGTCCAGGTACATAGACACCATAGTGAAGAGATTCAGTATGGATGATTCTAAGCGCGGTAACCTACCGGCTTGTCACGGAATCACCCTCTCCAAAGATATGTCTTCCAAGACTGATTTGGAAAGGGATCCCATGTCGATTATACCCTACGCTTCTGCGGTAGGCTCTATAATGTATGCGATGTTATGTACCAGACCAGATGTAGCATACGCATTGAGCGTAGTAAGCCGGTATCAAGCAAACCCAGGGGAGAAGCAGTGGATAGCCGTAATGAACATTCTAAAGTACCTGAGGAGGACTAAGGAGATGTTCTTGGTGTATGGCGGAAAGGACCTCCAGATGGAGGCCTTTGCCGACTTCGGCTTCCAGAGTGACAAGGATGACTCCAAATCCATGTCGAGTTATGTCTTTACCCTCAATGGAGGGGCGGTATGTTGGAAGAGTTCCAAGCAGGAGACCGTTGCTGACTCAACAATGGAAGCGGAGTACATATCTGCTTGCGATGCCGCAAAAGAAGCAGTCTGGATGAAGAAGTTCCTCACAGAACTTAAGGTGGTTCCTACCCATGTTGGTCCAATACCTCTGTATTGTGACAACAACGGCGTTATAGCTTTAGCGAAGGAACCCAGGTCCCATCAGAAGTCCAGACACATCTTAAGGCGGTATCACCTGATCAGGGAAATCGTAGATCGCCGGGAGATCGAGGTGAAAAGAGTAGAGAAGGAGAATAACATTGCTGATCCATTCACAAAGGTCATTCCTCAGAGGCAGTTCGAGTGGCTATTCGAGATGATAGGTCTACGATATGCCAGCTCATGGCCCTAGTGCAAGTGAGAGATTGTTAGTGTATATGCCCGAGGGGCCATTATTGTATCATACTTGTATGTATATTACTTAATGGAAGCTTGGGATATTCATAGTTGTATATACAGTCTTGCTAAAAATGGTAGTATGCTACTTGGTTTGTGTCTACTTTAATATGTGCATATGTTTCTTGTAACGTATCACTTATACATATTAGTAGAGCCCATAGGATCTTTGCTTGATTACCAGCATTGTGATGGCAGTCACACTAGTGGGGGCTGGGTAGTCTATAAGCAACATCCTATACTTGTCCCTAGTCGTAGGATTATCGAGACTGGGCATCGATACTTCAGAGTAGACTAGTGTGTACACTTCTCATCCCTGTTGGGGAGATGGTCTGTCCCACAGCCATCAGTACGTCGTACTGGAGATAGTATACAGGTGCTCGTTAGGTTACGGGTACACCGGACATGACTCGCAAGGGGACTGTTGGTTGGTATTATACCAATCGTCAGTTAACAGGTCCCAGGTGACATGAGTACAGCATAGTCCGCAGACTTGACACTGCTACTTCGCCTCGAGTGTGACCCACTGTTCTCAGATTGCTACCCTACCACGGCTCAAAGGAGTCGTGCAAACAGGTAACAGTTGGGTGCAGTCCATAGTACTTGGAGGCAGTGGCGGTTAGAAAGGATTCGTCTCTCCCGGTATTGGGAGTTGATATCGCGCTGTGTCAGAGAGCCATTACGCAAAGTCCCTGGCCAGGGCAAGCGAGATTTACTGGTAGGTTCCAGTAGTTTCTCAGGGTGTAATGGGCTACGCTCCGACACGACTTAAACCGCTATTAGGGGACTGACGCTTGCCGCCCACTAGGCTAGATATGTGATAGTCTTAGAAGAACAGACCAGAATGTACGGAGATTGTCACATCAGGCTCAGTAGGAGTTCGGATGGGTTTCCTCATCGGCCTTCTTATCGACATCTACCTGGGGACCGTTACGTACAGCTAGTGCCGCTTGCGTTCTGTGGTTAAACCCACTGCTAGCATAGTGTCGAGTCTTTAGAGTCCCACACAGAGAGTTTCCCTGCTCCTGGTGAATCGATATAGAGGTCGTATGGTTTTACGACAAGGGTTCGGACGCATACGTGTGTTTACGCACGTACGACGTTCGGACAGTTTTTACTAGTCGGCTTTGGTTTAAGCCAGATTCTAGTATCAGGTTATTGGATTTATACTGTCTAAAGTTTTTCCGTGTTTTCTCGGATTGGAGGGGCATTCTCTTAATTTTCCGGGAAGCTTCTAGAAGCATGGTGACTTGGGGGTTAAGGTGGCATAAGCATTTATTGCTTAATGACTCATTTGTGTGATTCATCCTTAGAGTTAATGATTCATTTATTGAGCTTATGGCTCATGTGATGAATCACACAAGGTGAATGCATCAACCATGATGATTAATCACTTATATTATTTATTTGATAAATTGTTATAGTTGTTATATTCTAATGAGCTCATTATTCATATTCATTCTCATCATCACCTTCTCTCTCCTCAAGCTCTCTCATTCTTGAAACCCTAACCCTAACCTCTCATGTGTTGAGATCAAGGGTTAGCTAGACTAATACATTCATAACCTCACTCTATATCACCTAGGTAGCTTAGATTAGCACTTTGAGCAACCTAGTTATCTCAAGTTAGAGATCAAGCATGGCGTAGGAGCTCTCGGGTGGATCGTCTTTGACTCGAGAAGGCCGTTGAGGTGCCGATGTTCCAAGGAGCCTACGTGGAGTGGAAGAAAGCGATGAAGACCCGAAGGACAAGTAACGCGAGGTATAACTTCGAATCCGAGTAGTTAAACCTCTCGTAGTTTGCTAGTAACGGTTTAGATACGATTCATGCGCTCAAGTCCGTGTTACGAAGCTTTGATAATCGTTTTTCATATATTCCGCCTCCCCGCAAGTTCGTGGGGTGCGTGACATGGACTTACAGTTGTATCAGAGCCAACTAAACTATTACTAGCTTGTTAGCAACTAATTAGAAGTTTGATCGACGGAAAACACGAAAACGAAACCCCGGAACCCTAACAGTTTTTGTTAATTTTAAACATGTCTAAAAAGTAATATGATATGCCTTAAAATTCACAGCAGGGAAATATAAGAATACTGGGAAAATACGAGCCCCTAACTCGGCAAGACGGCCGCGGATCTGCGGTAAGAAGGTTCTTTTGGCCGCGGATCTGCCGCCGAGTCAACCCCGAGTTGACTCGGATTTGCACAGTAATTCATATTGTTTGGTGTTTTTTTTTCTGTATATTCTGTTTTTACCTAGGTTACTTCAGTGCTGGTTTGCTTTTGGGGTAGACACGGAAAAAGGTTGTTGATCGATTTTCTAAGTTATTTGCTAATTGGGTTTTTGTCTGTAATGTTTAATGTGTTCGTAAACCTCCCCTAACTGCTAGTATGTCAGTTGGCAGGGGTTGCACATTTCTGTAATGTTTACTGTTTGTGAATATGGACTTGATTGGAGTGTTATGATGATTAGCCGGGGTTTGAGATGGGTTTAATATTCATTCATTCGATATAAATGTAATATGATGTAATATTCTTTTGCGGGGCGCATCCAGGTTGCGGTTGTAGCCACCGTTGTATTATTTCTTTTTACTGTTTTTTGCTCCTAGGATAGACCCAAGGCGGGGTACACAAACTACCAGGTACGTTGAAGTGTTTAGTGGCCTACACATGTTGTTGAGGGAGACCGCTTCACTTCGGATACTTGGCGGGTAGTTTGTCGTACCCGCAGGGGTCTAGGGTTGGGGTAATGGCTATTCATCACAACTGTGTAATCCGTCTTTTATTTCATGCTCAAAGCAAATGCAGATTGCTAGTATATCCAATAAAGTTCATCAGTGATATGAAATGCTTATCATTGCGTCTAACGAGTGTACAATATCTATATATGATAGCTATTAGACGTCGCTTATGTTTTACACCCGTGCTAGCCCAGCCCCTGCTCTGTCGCTAGTTAAGTAACCTAACGGGTGATGATGGGACCCCGTAGCGAATGCGGATGGAATAAGAGGACGTGGTATTTTCGTTGTTTTCTACAATGATAGGATAAATGATGTGACGCATTATTATAATGCAAAGAAAATAAACCAATGTTAAGTCGTTGGAACAAATTTAAAAGAAACCATTCGGTTATTTTAAAAGATCAGAATTTTTAATTGCGGAGCTTTAACCACTCCTTTTGAAAAGTATCAGGTTCCTTCGATTATATCAAGTTCACTACGTTCACGGTTTTGCCAAAACTAGTCAAAGCCCTCCGTCATTTTATATGGATAGTCAATAGTATTCAAGCTGTGTTTGTTTGGCCAAAGTCAAGGCACAGTGTTTGGTAGCTGTTGGATATTCATATGTAGCTTAGATAGATGCGTTGGTTAGGGACAGTCGTACTGCCTTGTTTGGCCAAAGTCAAGGGTATGTACGGATGGGTTCAAATTAACCTGGAAAATGACGTGTAGAACTTAACATGTGACTTATGATTTGTTTGGCCAAAGTCAAGGTCATAAGAGCATGGGGCAAAAATCCACATCGGGAATTTCTAAAGAAACTGAAATTTGCTAGTATTGCATACCATTTTGGAGTTTGATGAATGTTGGTAGGATTCCTTCAACATTATCATACAATGATAATTTGGATCCCGATCCTACTGTGAGTATACAATACTTATCAGGAGATTCGTCACTTAACGATCAATGCTACAAACCAAGTAGGTGCCTAGAAAGGTGTCAGCGGGGTTACGTCCCCAGAGAAAAGAGGTTCTTTAATTAAGGAACTTCGTGAAAGCGTTGGAAAACCTCCCTCAAAGTATCGACACTGACCTGGCTGAACGGTTAAGCAAGTATTGTACGGTGAGAATAGTCCTGCCTAATTCTTCTTTTATGGTTTGAGGAAGGATTCGAGAAACATTGGGAGCCATCCTGTTTAGATAAATTAAAAACCACTCTAAAGTTGCAAGAGCATCATGCTAAAAGTGTTTTCTTCTTTCTCTTAATTGCAGCGACCGTGTGACCAAGACTAGGTTACATCTAGATAACAAATTGACTGAATCTGACTTATATGACTGGCAAAGGTCTGTCCAGATGTCCATTTCCTATGACAAGTTGGACCACCCTATTACTACTCGAGATCCCTCCGTCCTAGGTCCAGTTTCCACTGTCATGGATATGAATATCCGTCAGACAAGGGGAAAGGATAAAGCAAAAGCTAAGTGCCTCGTGTTAGCTTCAGTTGATGGTGTATACCAGAAGCAGCACGAGAAGATGGACTCAGTTTCCATCTTTCTCCATAACAAAGATTTATATGGAGAGCAATCTCATATCACAAATTATGAGACCTCGAACGAATTAATTCAAGCGAGGTTGGCTGTCGGGTCATTTGTAGGGGACAACGTCCTTACAATGACTAGTTGTATTGATAAGCTCAAGGACCTGGAGACCACGTTGGGAAACGAGTCAGATACTGACTTGATTCTACAATCTCTGCCTCCTACCCTGAAGGAAACCAGGGAAGTAGAAGGAAAGAGAAGGGCAAAAGTTTCGGGACTAGATATAGTAAAAGATGGGCGTTCCTATTGTTATGGGATTGGGCATTGGCAGAATGATTGCAGGGCTTTGCAAGCCAGTAGCCAGAATACGAAGCATGTTGTGGCTTCGGCCTCTAGTGTATTTGTAATTGAGAACTGTATGTAAATTAACTCTACTTCCTGGGTACTAGATACCTGAGCAGGATCTCATATCTGTAATTCATTACATGCTTTGAGAAACCGTAGAGTTATAAAGGTAGGTGATTGATTTCTCAAAGTTGCAAACAAAATGACAGTGAACGCTGAATCCATGGGAGAATATCGCCTAGGTTTGACAAGTTGACATATATTGATTTTACGTAACTGTTTATATATACCTAGTATGACTTCTAATATCATATCAGTTTCCTCACTTTCGAGAGAGGGATATGATTTTACATTCGTAAGCGATGTAGTTAACATCCACCTAAATCAAGTTCTGATTAGGTCAGGTACATTAGATAACGGTATATACGTATTAAGTCATGCTCGGGTTTTCAATATCCAGAACACACTGAAAAGAAAGTCTCCAGAAATAAATCAGGTTTTCTTATGGCATTGTAGACTAGCTCACATCAATGAAACACGATTAACTAAGTTACATAGAGAAGGATATTTGAATCCGTTTGAATATCAATCTTATGCTACTTGTGAATCTTGTCTCATGGGAAAGATGACAAAGACTCCGTTTACTGGACACGGAGTAAGAGCGATCGAGCTCTTGGGACTCATACACAGTGATGTGTGCGGTCCAATGTCTACACATGCGCGAGGTGGTTATTCCTACTTCATTACTTTTACGGATGATTTCTCTAGGTATGGATATGTCTTCTTAATGAAACATAAATCCGAGGCCTTTAAGAAATTCCAAGAATACAAGAATGAAGTGGAAAACGAAACAGGCAAAAGTATCAAGACACTGAGATCTGATCGAGGTGGTGAATACTTAAGTGCCGAGTTCCTAGGTTACTTAAAAGAGAATGGAAATCTCTCTCAGCTTACTCCTCCATACACACCACAACACAACGGTGTATCGGAAAGAAGGAATCGAACCCTATTAGATATGGTTCGTTCCATGGTAAGTAAAGCTGAGTTACCATGATCATTCTAGGGATATGCACTAGAATCAGCTGAATACCTTTTGAACCGAGTTCCAACTAAGACTGTGCCTATTTCACCATATCAGATGTGGTGTGGAAAGAAACCTTATCTTAAGCAAATTAAGATATGGGGATGTCCAGCTTTTGTAAAGAAGCAGCATGCGGACAAGCTCGAGGCACGATCAGTACAATGTAAGTTTGTGGGATATCCAAAGAACTCCAAAGGATATTATTTCTATTACGCAAAGGAACAAAAGATTTTTGTTTCTCATAATGCTCGCTTCTTGAAAACTGAGTTTTTAGAAAATCAGATAAGTGGGAGCGCAGTAGAACTGGAAGAAATTCCAGAACCACAAGCTATTACTGAAAGCTTGGTAGAACCAGAGGTTTCAGAAGAAAGGGACATCCCGACACCACTCCACAGGAGTAGTAGGCAGTCTCATCCGTCCGAGAGATACTATGGTTTTCTTATAGACGGGGATAGAGAGGATTGCACTATTGACTATGATGAGCCTACTAGCTTCCAGCAAGCCATTCATAGCGGTGACTCAGTAAAATGGCTGGATGCAATGCGGACCGAAATGGAGTCCACGCACACTAACAAAGTATGGACTTTGGACATTGCTCCAGATGGGGTAAAACCCGTAGGATGCAAATGGATCTTCAAAAAGAAGATTGGAGTAGATAGACAGGTTGAAAACTATAATGCTAGACTTGTTGCAAAGGGTTTCCGTCAAAGACCTGGCTTGGACTATGATGAATCCTTTTCTCCAGTGGCTATGCTTAAATCCATTCGGGTCCTTCTTGCTATTGCTGCCTTCAACGATTATGAAATCTGGAAGATGGACGTAAAGACGACCTTTCTAAATGGTAATTTGGAAGAGAGTGTCTATATGGATCAGCCAGAGGGATTCATTCAGAGTGGGAGCAGCGGTAAAGTATGCAAGTTGCTTAAGTCCATTTATGGACTAAAGCAAGCATCGCGGAGTTGGAAAATCTGTTTTGATGATGCTGTCAAAGAATTCGACTTTATCAAAAATCAAGATGAACCATGCATATACAGTAAGATTGTAGGGAGAGCTGTAGTATTCCTCGTATTGTACGTGGATGACATTCTCCTGATAGGAAATGATATTCCTATGTTACAGTCAGTCAAAAGATTCTTATCACAGAAATTCTCCAAGAAAGACCTGGGTGATGCCACCTACATTCTGGGAATCCGGATCAATCGTGATAGATCAAAAAGGATGTTGGTACTTTCACAGTCCAGGTACATAGACACCATAGTGGAGAGATTCAGTATGGATGATTCTAAGTGCGGTAACCTACCGGCTTGTCACGGAATCACCCTCTCCAAAGATATGTCTCCCAAGACTGATTTGGAAAGGGATCGCATGTCGATTATACCCTACGCTTCTGCGGTAGGCTCTATAATGTATGCGATGTTATGTACCAGACCAGATGTAGCATACGCATTGAGAGTAGTAAGCCGGTATCAAGCAAACCCAGGGGAGAAGCACTGGATAGCAGTAAAGAACATTCGAAAGTACCTGAGGAGGATTAAGGAGATGTTCTTGGTGTATGGCGGAAAAGACCTCCAGATGGAGGCCTTTCCCGACTCCGGCTTCCAGAGTGCAAGGATGACACCAAATCCATGTCGAGTTATGTCTTTACCCTCAATGGAGGGGCGGTATGTTGGAAGAGTTCCAAGCAGGAGACCGTTGGTGACTCAACAATGGAAGCGGAGTACATAGCTGCTTGCGATGCCGCAAAAGAAGCTTTCTGGATGAAGAATTCCTCACAGAACTTCAGGTGGTTCCAACCAGTGTTGGTCCAATACCTCTGTATTGTGACAACAACGGCGCTATAGTTTTAGTGAAGGAACCCAGGTACCATCAGATGTCCAGACACATATTAAGGCGGTATCACCTGATCAGGGAGATCGTAGAACGCCGGGAGATCGAGGTGAAAAGAGTAGAGACTGAGAATAACATTGCTGATCCATTCACAAAAGCCATTCCTCAGACGCAGTTCGAGTGGCTATTCGAGATGATAGGTCTACGATATGCCAGCTCATGGCCCTAGTTCAAGTGGGAGATTGTTAGTGTATATGCCCTAGGGGCCATTATTGTATCATACTTGTATGTATATTACTTACTGGAAGCTTGGGATATTCACAGTTGTATATACAGTCTTGATAAAAATGGTAGTATGCTACTTGGTTTGTGTCTACTTTAATATGTGCATATGTTTCTTGTAACGTATCACTTATACATATTAGTAGAACCATAGGATCTTTGCTTGATTACCAGCATTGTGATGGCAGTCACACTAGTGGGGGTTGGGTAGTCTATAAGCAACATCCTATACTTGTCCCTAGTCATAGGATTATCGAGACCGGGCATCGATACTCCAGAGTAGACTAGTGCGTACGCTTCTCATCCCAGTTGGGGAGATGGTCTGTTCCACAGCCATCAGTACGTCATACTGGAGATAGTATACAGGTGCTCGTTAGGTTACGGGTACACCGGACATGACTCGCAAGGGGACTGTTGGTTGGTATTATACCAATCGTCAGTTAACAGTTCCCAGGTGACATGAGTACAACATAGTCCGCAGACTTGACACTGCTACTTCGCCTCGAGTGTGTCCCACTGTTCTTAGATTGCTACCCTACCACGGCTCAAAGGAGTCATGAAAACAGGTAGCAGTTGGGTGCAGTCCCGAGTACTTGGAGGCAGTGGTGGTTAGAAAGGATTCGTCTCTCCTGGTATTGGGAGTTGATATCGCGCTGTATCAGAGAGCCATTACGCAAAGTCCCTGGCCAGGGCAAGCGAGATTTACTGGTAGGTTCCAGTAGTTTCTCAGGGTGTAACGGGCTACGCTCCGACACGACTTATACTGCTATTAGGGGACTGACGCTTGTCGCCCCCTAGGCTAGATATGCGATAGTCTTAGACGAACAGACCGGACTGTATGGAGATTGTCACATCAGGCTCAGTAGGAGTTCAGATGGGTTTTCTCATCGGCCTTCTTATCGACATCTACCTGGGGACCGTTACGTACAGCTAGTGCCGCTTGCAGTCTGTGGTTAAACCTACTGCCAGCGTAGTATCGAGTCTTTAGAGTCCCACACAGAGAGTTTCCCTGCTCCAGGCGAAACGATATAGAGGTCGTATGGTTTTACGACAAGGGTTCGGGCGCATACGTGTGTTTACGCACGTACGACGTTCAGACAGTTTTTACTAGTCGGCTTTGGTTTAAGCCAGATTCTAGTATCAGGTTATTGGATTTATACAGTCTAAAGTTTTTCTGTGTTTTCACGGATTGGAGGGGCATTCTCATAATTTTCCGGGAAGCTTCTAGAAGCATGGTGACTTGGGGGTTAAGGTGGCATAAGCATTTATTGCTTAATGACTCATTTGTGTGATTCATCCTTAGGGTTAATGATTCATTTATTGAGCTTATGGCTCATGTGATGAATCACACAAGGTGAATGCATCAACCTTGATGATTAATCACTTATATTATTTATTTGATAAATTGTTATGGTTGTTATATTCTAATGAGCTCATTATTCATATTCATTCTCATCATCACCTTCTCTCTACTCAAGCTCTCTCATTTTTGAAACCCTAACCCTAACCTCTCATGTGTTGAGATCAAGGGTTAGCTAGACTAATACATCCATAACCTCACTCTATATCCCCTAGGTAGCTTAGATTAGCACTTTGAGCAACCTAGTTATCTCAAGTTAGAGATCAAGCATGGCGTAGGAGCTTTCGGGTGGATCGTCTTTGACTCGAGGAGGCCGTTGAGGTGCCGATGTTCCAAGGAGCCTACGAGGAGTGGAGGACAGTGATGAAGACCCGAAGGACAAGTAACGTGAGGTTTAACTTCGAATCCGAGTAGTTAAACCTCTCGTAGTTTGCTAGTAACGGTTTAGATACGATTCATGCGCTCAAGTCCGTGTTACAAAGCTTTGATAATCGTTTTTCATATATTCCGCCTCCCCACAAGTTCGTGGGGTGCGTGACATGGACTTACAGAGGATATACTTGTGCATGTGTTTTAGTTGTTTTCGGCAGTTGGGATCGTCACTTGCCAACATTAGGATACTTCTTCGATAGCTGTTATCGGGAGTCATTCCAATTGGCAACCTTTAGTTTTAGGGGTTAGGTCGTGTCGACCACCAGTCTGTTTTTTTGACTCTGTGTATATAGGATTTTTGAACCCCAGCTAGTCTAGAGACTTCGGAGATGATCCAGTTGGTTCAGGTCAGGATGATGGCAGCCCCGTGCAGACAGAGGTCTTATGCCGACCGTGATGGTCGTAGACTTGGGTTCACAGTGGAAGATCATGTATTCCTACGGATTTTTCTGATAAATGACATGTTGAGTTTTGGGAAACTTATCCCAAAATTGTAGGTCCTTTTGAGATCCTATAGGCGAGTTAGTTTCGTTGCCTTTAATTTGGCACTTCCGCCCAGATTATTGAGTTTTCACCCCGTATTCCTTGGGTCGATACTTTGCAATTTCTTTCATCACCTTTCTCACATGATTCAGCATCAGACCATTTAGCTTGGACGCGATCTTTCATTCACCAGCAGCCAATTGTATTAATGGCTCGGCAGGCGGAGAAACTTCGGTCAAGGGTCTTGCCATCTTTGAAAGGGTTTTCTTGGACGTAGCCGTGTAGTGAGGTGATCACTTGGGAGGCTGCGAGCGAGATAGGAGTGTTTTTTATCTTCTCTTTGAAGGTACGCTTAGTAAGAATTTTAAATTCGGGGACGAATTTTTATAAGGGGGGAGATTGTAACGCCTTAGGTTTCGGTTAGTGTTCGTTTCGACGTTAATGCGGGTTTACTGTAAAAGGTTTACCAATTCGGGTTCCTCACATTTTATAACATTTAATTAATAATTTATTATTATTTGTTATAAGCATGCACGCACGTGTGCACGTAAATGCGAGGATTGTTTGTGCTAATTTTGTTCTTAGCAACCTTGACACTTAACCTAATCATTTGTTTATCATAATCATTTCTTTAATCCAATCCTTAACCCTAATCGCTAGATCTTTTGTGTGAGTGAGAAGATATTTCTTTGGAGTGATGATGTGTGTATGAATGCATTAAATGGTGAATTAATGCATATGATACACACACATCTCATTCTCACCCTACACTCACCTCTCCCTCTCTCTCTCTATCCTTACCTCCCTCTCTCTTTAACCTCACACCCTCTCTCATTTCTCTATCTCTTTTACTCTCTCTCTTTTCCTCTCCCAACAACTGAACACTATCCTTTCCAACACAAATCCATCACAAAAACTCCTCAAATCTTCACAAAAATCACATCTTTATCTTGGTTTCGCCTCATGGATGCCTAGGAGCATACAAAGCTAGGATCTTTGTGTTCTTTTTATTAGGTAATGTTTCTTTTCTGTTCTTTAAGTTAGTTTTGTGTATCTTAGCTTTAAAGTTTCTGTTTTTATCGCGTATCGTATCGTTTCGGGTAAATATCGTATTTTTAGTGTTGTTTTGGGGTCTCGGGTGATCTGCTGTTAAACCAGGTAATTGTTGCAAAAATTGACTTGACAGTAACCTAGTATAGTGACCAAGAACCTACCCACAAAATACAAGCCAATTCCACCAAGTTCAGGCCGCAGATTTAATAGTTCTGGCCGCAATTTGCGGCCAGACTGGGGAGTTGGGGTTTGGGTTTTGGGGTAGGGGTCCCTGGGGTTGTTTTTAGTCTCATGGTACTTGCAACTTTTACAGATTGTTGGTGCAGAAAAATTTGGGAACACTTGTGTGTTTCTAGTGTTTCATTTCGTGCGATACGTTATCCGATACGATGCGTGTTCCGTGTTGCTGTTGCGCTGAGTTGGTTTCGTAGTGTCGCTATACGCGTTAGCTACAATACGAACCCTTTAGAGTACGTTTGTGTGTCGTGTTGGTTCGTGTATTTTGTATGTATTTTTGGGTCTATATTGATATATATTTGCTTTATCGTATTATGTTGCAGGTTCGCAGGCGGGGACTTCGGACGCTACTACAAAAGGAAAACAGGTGGTAGACTTCACCTAGCCAGGAGCGTTGGTGAGTAGATTTAACATCTATAAGGGAATAGCCTGCATGGCGTTATGCATCTGGGCTAGAGATGTTAATAATTGTCGCATATTCTATGTCATATTTAGAATTGCGCATTTACCCTATAGCTTAGATATTGTTGTGTTTGGACTAGTAGCCTTAGGACACTGCACATATTATTGACGATTCATGTTGCACGAGCACTGATTGTATGCTACACACACCGTCAATAATTGCCATGTCATGCACAACCCACTTATAGATATGATATTGCTTGGTTAGGGACATTGAGACTTTGATTCATATTTCTTATCGCATTGGCTTATAGCATACTTGTATATCCACATACTTACACATAAGCCTTCATATACTTACATGTTAGATACCTGTATACCTATAGAGTATTGTACCATTAATGATAGATACATACACACTTTATGACATAGCTATAGGTATACCTTGCACACATATTTCACTTATACCTTGGGGGTATACTACATTATTACTTATAGGTAGATACATATATCTTGCTATACCTTATTGTTTACACATATATCAGTTATAGCTACATGTTACCTTTACTTGATGTTATTAAGAATTGGAGAAATTAGCAACCGCATGATATTTATATTAACTTGTTGCAGTTAATTAGCGTCTTTTCCTTTATATGCTTACATTACAGTTTTCTGTTGCATATATTATATTCATGGATTTTCGCATTATGATATGGATTTTTCATGATGTTTTCTGGATTTGGGGACCGTAGGAGTTCATGAAATTATGCATAATTTGAAAAACCCGGTTTCCCATGCTGATATGATATTTCAGCAGCCACCACGAGATTTATCGGTTCGGATATATATACCCCACGCGAGGAATGGAGGGGTCCGTATGCGGGTACATGGTGGGGCCCGGAGGTACCCGAGGCAAGAATGAGGTCGTGGTGTCATACGATGACCTGCAGGGGAGCCATACAATCCGGTGACATTACCAATGACTCAGTGGTTATCATGGGGATACCGACGGGAGTCATGTACGTATAGATACGTCGAGAGGTGATGGTCAGAGCTAGGCACTCGAGCTTTCGGGATAGCGTATGATACGTACCTATCCGGATGCCAGTCGTGGTGGCAGCACCTGATAGATCAGCATTTCTGTGTCGATGCTTGACACATTGGTTTCATGATATTTCTTTTTACTTCTTTGTATATATAACAGGGGTTTAGGCCGTTGTTATATATGCCCTTACACCAATATTAGTGGAATGGGACGCTAATATATGTGTATTGACATTTTTACTTCTTTGTATATATAACAGGGGATTAGGCCGCTGTTATATATGCCCTTACACCAATATTAGTGGAATGGGACGCTAATATATGTGTATTGACATTAATTTATATACATCATCATATTTATTCATGCAAATATATTTAGGGTGTTAGAAATATATTTAGGGTGTTAGAATTTTACTTGAGATTAGATTTAGGATATAGGTGATTTATTTGAGATTTGATACAGGATATATATATGAGATTGCTGATTTGTACATTCAGGATATATGAGATTTATTCGATATTGTACATTCAGGATTTGTATGACTTATATGATATGAGAGCCAATTTGGGGGCTGATTTGAGGAAATTGGGATTTGATTTGTCTTGATTGGATTGTGATCCTACAACGATGTCAGATTTGTCTTGATTGGATTGTGATCCTACCACGATATCAGGATTCCGTGAAAATGACATATTTCATTCCATACTCCACATTTATTGTTTATGCACTGCTTCATGTATTAGTAGTACCTGTTAAAGTACCTTTCATGACTGTTGCATTTACATACTTTATTTATATGCATTGCTCATGTATTAATTGTACCTGCTAGTGTACCTTTCATGATTATTGCATTCATATGACTTTTTATTGCTATTAATTGCACATGTTAGATTCACGCTGTACGTGCATACTTGTGATTACCTGCATATGTTATTTACTATTAACGAGTTGGAAACTCACCCCCGTTGTGCTGCAGTTTGTTTTGCAGGGTGTTCCCCAGAGTAGTCGAGGCAGGCTATTCATCTATCTATCATCTTTTGCTATGGATACGGCATCGGCTCACAGTGTGCTGTTTTGCTTACTTGGGTTTTGTGGTTATTCATGTTATATTGTATATTCGTTGTATCTTTGTACTCTCCATCTCCTATATTCTCATGTTTGACTTAGAGAGTTGTGTGAGGACGATGTTGTATATTTTTTTGTGACTTGTTGACTTTTATACAGTTTCCTTTCTATCGTCTTTTATTTCTTCGCTACGGCGTCGTATATTTGTTGTGGTGGTTGTTTTCCGCCTTTGGGCGTGTTTTTGCTCCCGTTTGGGGATGCTTTACTTATATCTATGTTGTACCCATTTTTGGGGCTAGTTTTTACAAAGGAGGTGCTGCCAAAATTTTAAAGAAAATAAATTGGGCTTTTAAAGAATTTGGGTTGTGATTTCAAATGTTTCAAAACTTTTATTATCTTTTCTTGTCTTTTTAAATGGTTTAGATTTCTGGGTTTTGGCTTTCTTTTGCTGCGTTACGTCTGTAGGCGTTGCGTAGTATTAGGGCAGTCACGTGCCAATTTCGGGTCGTGACACAGGTATTGAGCGAAAAGGAGGCCGCCGGGCAAACTCATGCAGAACCCCTACTGAGCCTGACAGTGACAATATCCGTATAGTCTGGTCTGTTCGTCTAAGAGTATCGCATATCGATTCTAGGGGTGGATAAAGTCAGACCCCCAACAACCCGATATTTAGTGTCGGCATGATACCCATCACCTCCTGAGAAACTATCAATCCTGGATCGGTAATCCTCGTCTTCCATGGCCATGGATTTGTGGTGATGGCCACCCATACACAACACGACATCAACCCCCAATACCGGGAGAGACGAATCCCCGACGATCCGATCACTGCCTCCATGTGGCTCGGGACTGTACCCAACTAAAACCTGTTTGCACGACTCCTTTGAGCCATGGTAGGGTAGTAGTCAAAGTACAGTGGGAACTTACACGAGACAAATGACGATCTCAGGTCGACAGACTAACCTGTACACATGTTACCTGGGAACTGCTATCTGACAATAGGTATAATACCAACTAGCAGGTTCCCGTCGAGTCCGTCCAGTATACTCATAAACCAATGAGCATCTGCATACTATCTTAGGTGAACAAACTAACACCAAGGGCTTGTGAGACACGGCCACCGCCCCTCGTCGGGGTCTCGATCAGTATACACTAGTCTACACTGGAGTACCGATGCCCGGTCTCGATACTCCTATGACTAGGGACATTTAAGGATGTGCTTATAGACCCCAGCTCCCACATATATGATCGCCATAATAGTACTAGCAGTCAAGCAAGAATCCTACGGGTTCTATCAACATGTACAGGATGATAAAGACAGACCAGATAGCATACTATCATCTTGAGTAAGACTATTTTATCGGTATAGGACCTTCTTCAATCATCACAATCATAAGTCCGCCACTATGATAATTGCCTTGAGGGCACTATAGCCAACAAGATACATATACCTTGCTATACTTTTATGTTTACACATATATCAGTTATAGCTACATATTTACCTTTACTTGATGTTATTTAGAATTGGAGAAAATAGGAACCGCATGATATTTTATATTAACTTTTTGCAGTTAATTAGCGGCTTTTCCTTTATATGCTTACATTTCAGTTTTATGTTGCATATATTATATTCATGGATTTTTCGCATTGAGCTGTGGATTTTTCATGATATTTTCTGGATTTGGGGACCGTGGGAGTTCATGAAATTATGCATTATTTGAAAAACCTGGTTTCTCTTGATATGATATTTCAGCATCTACCATGAGATTTATCGGTTCTGATATATATATATATACCCTTGCGAGGAGGCGTTGAGGCCGTATGAGGGTACATGGTGGGGCACAGAGGTACCCCGGGGCAAGACGATTGATGGATCTTGCCGATTGAGCCTGTCAGGGGAACCATACCATCCGGTGACATTACTTATGACTCGGCGGTTATCATAGGGATACCGAAGGGAGTCATGTACGCACGTGGAAAGACGAGGGTCAGAACTAGGTACTCGTGCTTTTCGGTATAGCGTATGATACGTACCTATCAGGGTGCCAGTCTTGGTGACAGCACCTGATAGATCAGCATTTCTGTGTCGATACTTAACACATTGGTTTCATGATATTTTTACTCCTAGATTTATATAACAGTGAAATGGGACGCTGTTATATATGCATATATGTATATATTAGTGGAATGGGATGCTAATATATATGTATACATATCAATTCATATACTTCATCATATTTATTCATGCAAATATACCTAGATTATAAAAGATTCACTTGATATTGGATTTAGGACATATGATATTTACTTGATTTTGTAAATTCAGGATACAAGAGATTTATTCGATATTGTACATTAAGGATTTGTGAGACTTGTTTGATATGAGAGCCAATTTGGGGGCTGATTTGAGGAAATTGGGATTTGGACTGTTTTGATGGATTTGATCCTGCTACGATGTCAGGATTCCGTGGAAATGACATATTTTATTCCATACTCCATATTTATTGTTTATGCATTGCTTCATGTGTAGTTGTACCTTTCATGACTTTTGCATTTACATACCTTTATTTATATGCATTGCTTCATGTGTAGTTGTACCTGTTGGTGTACCTTTCATGACTGTTGCATATATACATCTTCATATCATTATTCCATGATTATTGCATACGGATTGTCATATTATTATTGTTTCATGTATTAGTTGTACCTGCTAGTGTACCTTTCATGATTATTGCATTCATATGACCTTTATTTACTGTCAATTGCATATGTTAGATTCACGTTGTACGTGCATACTTGCGATTACCTGCATATTTTATTTACTATTCACAAGTTGGCAACTCACCCCCGTTGGTCCACAGTTGTTTTGCAGGGTGTTCCCCAGAGTAGTCGAGGCAGGCTATTCATCTATCTGATCATCTTTTGTTGCGGATACCGCTTCAGCTCATAGTGTGCGGTTTTGCTTAGGTGGGTTTTCTGGTTATCCGTATTGTTGTATTGTTTATTCGTTGTATCCTTGTACTCTCCATCTACTATATTTTCTTGTTGATCTAGAGACTTGGTGAGGACGATATTGTATATTATTTTGTGACTTGATTGTCTTTTATATAGTTTCCTTTTATCGTCTTTTATTTCTTCGCTACGGTGTCGTATATTTGTTGTGGTGGTTGTTTTCCGCCTTTGGGCGTGTATTTGCTCCCGTTTAGGAATGCTTTACTTATATTTATGTTGTACCCATTTTTTGGTCTAGTTTTTACAAAGAAAGTGCTGCCAAAATTTTAAAAGAAATATGTTGGACTTTTAAAGAATTTGGGTTGCGATTTCAAAGGTTTCAAAAATGTTTCTTATCTTTTCTTATCTTTTAATGGTTTAGATTTCTGGGTTTTGGCTTTTTTTTACTGCGTTACGCCTGTAGACGTTGCGTAGTATTAGGGCCGTCACATGCCAATTGCTGGTCGTGAAAAAGTTAGTATCAGAGCGCTAGGTTTTACCTTTCGGAGTGTAGGATGACCTTGGTATGATGGAGTAGATAGCTTAAGCAGAGTAACGAAGTGTGTGTATGTCTGCAGCATACTCATAATGCGGTACTCCACCTAAAGTGACCTACTTACAAATTGCTTGAAATTCCTTCCTTGACGATTCATATCCTTGTGATTCGATTTCCGTGTTCTTATCGAATCTTATTTCCATTTATAGCCTTGCCGTCGATAACTATGGGGACTCAGAGAGGTGAAGCGAGGGCCGAGGTCAGAGTTGACTCGGGTGGGTCAAGCACTGACCAGGATGGCGCGCTAGTTGCACAGATGCAGACGGGTCCACCTTCGACAGATAGTATCGCTAGGCTTGTGACAGAGATGCAGGACATGCGCCAGACGATGAGTTCATTGGTTGAGGTCGTTCGAGCGCAGCAACAGGAGGTTTTCACCCCTGTTGCCCAGTTGTTCCTTGCTATCAGCATGCAACATTCCGTCACCTACATAGCACCAGTTGATGCAGCCCTAGTTGACGAGACACGTATTCCAGAGACCTTGGGAGTTTCGGAACCATGGAGGACTCGTACCGGTGTACCAGCCCAGAGACAGAGGCTTAGTCATCGAGACAGATTTCGTTACCGTCGCGGGAGTAGCAGAGGCTTAGGACGAGGACAGTCGTTCAGCTCTCATCCCCAAGGGGTCAGCAGTCATCGTGTGGATGTTTTCGATGCGAAAGCCTTCAACACTTCGTCAGACATTGTTCCTTAGCACTACGTCAGGCCTATGTGCAGATAGGTCGTGGAAGCGGAAGGTTCGCTAAGAGGGGACAAGTTACGAGAAGAGGAGTTCAGCCAGTTGCGGGTAGGGGGCAGACACGAGAGTTTGCTTCTACTCATCGGGACGGGCGGGCGTCCAATGCAGAGTTTTGAGGTATCCTTAATTCGTATGTTCTTTTGATGTATTTGTTTGTTTTTTTTCACACTGGTACCGTGGTTGGGACGAGAGTCGTGTTAACTAGATCAGCCGTTTGATGTGTTAATTTCTTTCAGCGATTCTTTTGTTGCGCGACGCGTATTTCAGTCGTGTGCCAATCGGGTAGGAGATTCATCTGTCAGTTGATCCTTCTAGAGATGTAGGATTTGACATTCTCCTGGGCATGGACTGGTTATCTACGTTCTAGGCGTCTGTGGACTACCGTGATAACACAGTCAGGTGTTATTTTCCCCGGCGAGTCAGTTCTTGTTGTGCAGGTGGATAGTTGTGCCGCCTCTCACAGCTTGAATTCAGCCCTTTTTCGCTAGTCGGCTTTTGAGGAGAGGATGTCGTGGATTCTTGTCATTCATTCGTGATACCGGAGCCACAGTAGGTTTGTTGGACCGGGCTCCATTCGTGCGAGAGTTATCCGACGTTGTTCCAGATGAGCCGGTGAAGCTTAAGGAGCTTAAGGATCAGCTACAGAGTTGTTTGTTGGGGGGCTTGTGCGTCTGAGTGTTTCGCATTAGGGAGCTCCTATTTCTGTTCGTTAAGGAGAAAGACGACAGATTGAGGTTGTGTATTGATGGATCGTCAATTGAACCGGCTTATGGTGCGGATAGGTATCCTTTACCTCGCATTGACGATTTCTTCGATCAGCTCCAGAGTGCGAGACATTTTCTAAGTTTGTTCAGGATCAGGTCATCATTGTTGCGGGTTCAGAGTGATGATATTCCGAAGACTACCTTGTGCGTGCTACGGGCTTTGTGTGTTTTGGTGGTGTCCTTGGACTCACCAATGCCCTAGCAGCATTAGAAGATATGATGAACCAGATTTCTTCAGGCCGTTCCTCGACCAGTCATTGTTGTGTTATTGATGACATTCTGGTCTATTCTAATGTGTCTTGAGGGACAGGAGTAGCACTTGAGGATTTGTTTTGCAGACATTGGGAGAGCCCCAGCGGTTCGCTAGATTCTCGGAGTGTTCCTTCAGGCTTGTTTGTGTTGACTCCTAGGTCTTATAGTTACAGGAGATGGTTTTCGTATGGTTTTGAGGAAGATCGAGGCCATACAGCTTTGGCCCAGACTTGTGTAGGGACGGAGGTCCGTAGATTTTTGGGCTTAGCAGGTTTTTACCGCCGTTTCGTGCAGGATTGGTAGTGTAGTGCTGCACCGTTGACTGAACTGACTGGAAAGGAGGTTTCTTTTCTTTGGACTGAGGCATGCGTGCGGAGTTTTTCAGCAGTTGAAGACTCGGTTAACAACTGCATCGGTTCTTTCTTTGCTTTCTGGTTCGGGCGACCTTGTTGTTTAACTGTGATGTTTCGTGAGTGGGGCTCGATTTTGTGCTGATGCAACATTATAGGATTATCGCTTTTGCTTCCTTACATTGTAGGAAGTACTAGCAGGATATCCCACACATTACCTGGAGATGGCCGCGGTGGTCTTGCGTTGGAGATTTGGAGACACTACTTGTTCGAGAGTCGTGTCAGATTTTCACGGACCACCAAAGCTTAATGTACATCTTCCTGCAGCGGATAGTGATCATTTAGATAGTCTTCTTTAGAGTCCTACATAGAGGTTTTACTGGCTCAGGCAAAACGAAATGGGAGCACGTATGTGATATGTGCGGGACCGAGAATAATGCGTGTATGTGATACCGTATTCTATTCTCGCGACTTCTTGTATCGGTCGGTTATATATGATATAACCGGGTTATCGAATCAAGTGTTGATTCGATAAGTCGATAAAATGGATGTTAGTCGGTTATATGAGATATGACCGGATTATTAAGTCAAGTGTTGATTTAATAATTAAGTGTATAATTGTATATTAGATATACTAGTTTACATTTACTAACACTTGTTCACTTTAGGGTTTTTCTCACATGAGCACAATTTTATTGTATATATGATATATATTAAAATTGTGTTTTCTTAATGTATCATGGTTGATGATACACTTGACTTGGGTGTGTAAGACATACACCATTCTTTGTATTATGGTGGGTTATGATTATTTAAGATAATTACAAATTTATTGGTGATTTGGAAAGAGCATGAAGCTTGTAGAAGCTTACTTTGCTTTGACAAAGTCTACTAGCTTTGTCTTTACCTTAGATTCCTTTTAACCCAACCATAATCAATTAGCTATGGTTATGCCTATACAAGAGTTAGTATATGATACTCACTCACCATGGTTACCCTTCTCACTTGATCATTATCCTCTTCATTTTCTTTTGTCCATCTTCTTCTTGGTTCAAAAGAAAAGGCTTGCTAGGGCTTGATCCAAAGTGAGAATCATTGTGAGAAATAAAATTCCAAAGAGAACCCACTTCCTATTTCTTCATCCTCTACAAGATTAGCACTTTAGTTTAGGGTGTTTACGTCACTAATTCTCAAGTTAGTGAAGTAGTAGCTTGAGTCGGAATTCCGTCGACGTAGATCATCTTCGGCCTCGGAGACTTCAAGCAAGGTCGCATCTTTCGCCTCGTGAAGCCATGCAAGAGCCCAGAAGAACTTTAATCGCAGCGAAGGGACTACGACAAGGAGCTCTAGAAGTGAAGGACCGATCTACAAAGGTTGTATTTCGCATACCCCTAGTCGTAAAGTTGTTTACTTGTTATTTTCTTTGCCTAATCTCTAGTATACGATCTAGCTTAGGGTTGTTCGGCACCTAAAAATTTAATTTTGGCATGGTCGATGCCTTGTAGAGCCTTGTTAGTGTGCCTAGTAACCCTACAGTGGTATCAGAGCCTAGCTAGAGCATTAGGTGATGTGTTAACGAAGTTAAAACCCCGATCAAACCCGAAAACGTCAAAACGACCCCTCTCTGGACTTTTTTCAAAATCTAGGTTTTTTCAGAATTAAAAATACCTAAAAAATACAGCAGGGATTTCTAAGCATTACGGTGCAAAATTGGTGACGTCATCCGTACGGACCGCCGCGGTTCCGCGGCAATACCCTGCTTGTGCCGCGGAACCGCGGCCGTACAGTGAGTGTTTGACTTGGGGTTTGCACAGTAATACGTTTATCTGATAGTACTATTTTATGGGTATTTTTAAACTGACTCAAGTGTTGAGTATTCTGGGGATCCTTTTGTATTCGTCGATTCGATCGGAAGATTTAATTTCGTATTGTTATTCCGTATAATTTAGAAAGTATTAAAATATTCGAACGGATATCATTAACTCAATTTTTCCCGGCACGAAAAACATTCAAGTGTTGAATTTTTCTCGGGTTTAAATCTTTCGAAAATGCATGTTTGTGATTGCGATGGACCCTCTAGAAGACAACAAACCTTAACTCAATTATGTGACCGTCTTGAACTGCCCTTTCAACCTTAGGGTTTGGGGCAGTACGGCGTGCCACATGTGAGGCGTTGGCTTGACCCTTCTACGGCTGGACCGTTGCTACTGTGACGTATTCTGGAATTTTTGAACTCCGCTCAAGTGTTGAGCTATTATGGAAATCTTGGGTATTTGATTATTCAATCGGAAAGTTTAATACTGTCTATTTATCTGGAATGTGATACAATATGTGGAATTCATACAGTTAGGCATGAAATGCGAAATATGTGATATTTCGGATTTAGGATGTTTAAAGAGATTGTGGATTCCAAATGCTGTAGTTTTACACTTTCTTTTCTGTGACCGTAAGTGTAATATGTGATATCGCCGGTTTCATTGCTATATGTCAACGACAATTGGGATGCGCATATTTACTTACGTTGATGACATGTGATGTTCTGTGTTGCTGGATATGTTATATTGGATTGTCGCGTTATGAATAGCCGGGGGTTTTATGTGAGATGAGAGTTTTTATTTTCATTCATGTAAATTTAAATGTATGTAATATTCTTTTATTGGGGCACTTCCCGGATGAGGTCGCTGTCACCATTTGTATATTATTTACTTTTCCGCACTAGGATAGACCCAAGGAGGAGAGCACAAGTAACCGGGTTCTGGAGTCCAGTGGGAGACCAACTCGAGGAGTCGAGTCCGGATCTCCTAACTCTAGAATTGGTAGGGTTGCTTGTCGCTCTCATAGGGGTCTAGGGGTGTGGGTTTGGCTATTCATCGCGACCGTGGAATCCATGTTTTATATAGGCTCAAAATAAAACACGGACGTCCTAGTATATCCAATATTTCATATGTTTCTTCTGCTGCGATATCTGTGATGTGATCATGTGTTGTGATGTGATAAATACTGTATATAGTATATATGATATATTATATAGGTGTTACTTATGTTTTACACCCGCGCTAGCCCTGCCCCGCTCTGCCGTTAGTTACCTAACCTAACGGTGCACGAGGGGACATCGAGGCGAATGCGGATAGCATAAGTGTACGTCGTATTTATCTGTGATGTTTAGGTGACTTAAATGACGGGACTTCATTAATGTGATTAATGAAAGAAAAGAAACCTAAAAGATGTTGTAGAATCAAATTTTTTAAAAGGGTAGCTACAGTTTTGCTTTGCATAGCGGTATATATGATATACCATGCACCTTATTCGATGAGGAAAGAGCCGAGATCCCTTCACCTGGAGTGACCTCTTTAGCAAAACGGGCAGATGCTACAACACTCGGTTTGCTTTTGATTGCTTTTGGAGTTTTGCTTTGCATAGTGATGTATATGATATATCCTGCACCTTATTCCATAAGGAAAGAGCCGAGATCCCTTCACCGGGAGTGACCTCTTTAGCAAAACTAATGAAAGCCTCAAAATCACTCCATTTCAAAATTCACTCGATTCTACGACGATATCAAGTTCATTACGCAATAAGTTTTCAGAAAAACCTGTCGTAGCCCTCCGTCATTTCAGATAAGTCCTACTTAGTATTCGTGCTACGTTTGTTGGCCTGCGTCAAGGCATAGTGTGCAGTAGCTAACTAGTATTTATCTGCTTATGCATATGATGCATATTGGATTAGGGTAGTCGTGCGACTTTGTTGGCCTGTGTCAAGGGTCGTACGGGTGGGTTTAATTCAATCAAAAAATGACGGGTTGTACTTGACTAGCGCACTATGGTTTGTTGGCCTGCGTCAAGGTCATGGGACGCTAGGGGCAAAATATTATCGAGAATTTCAAGTGTTGAGATTTGCAATGAGATTGCATACCTTCTATGAGATAGTTGGATCCCGATACCCACTGCAAGTAATTGTTACTCCCAGGAGAGTTTTACACAGGACAATTAGCCGATCAAGTAGGTGTCTAGAAAGGTGTCAACGGGGTTACGCCTCTGGGAAAACGAGGTTTACTTTAATTAGGTCTGTGTGAAAGCACGGGGAACCTCCCTCAAAGTACCGACACTGGCCTGGCTGAAAGATTGGTGAAGTTGTAGGGTGTAATTAATCCCGGCTAGTCTTTCCTTTTAGGTTTTGAGGGAAGATTTGATAAAAACAGTGGGAGCCATCCTGATTAGATAAAATAATAACCAATCTGATCTTGCAAGAGCATACGCTAAAGTATTTTCTTCTCTTTCTCTCTCCAGGTAGCGACCATATCATGCCTTAATCAAGATAATAATATGGATGTATTGACCGAACCCGTATGTTATACTGTGCTGGGGAACGTTGGTTCCGTTCTTTCTTATAAGAGTTATAAGACTGAACAAGATATAGGGGAATACCAGGATTCCCATGCCACCCGAATGAAGAAAGTACATATTGATGCATTTTCTTCGGGTGTGTTCGTTACAGAGAACTGTTTCTCCATTTGCTCTACGTCTTGGGTATTAGATACCGGGTCAGGATCCCTTATATGTAATCAGTTACATGGGCTTAGGAAAGATAGAGAACTTGGAGAAGGTGATAAAGATATAAGGGTTGGAAATGGTGCAATTGTTGCAGCCAAAACCGTCGGGGAATATCACCTTGTATTGCCAACTGGTAATACATTGATTCTGAACGAATGCTATTTCATGCCGAACCAGATATGCAACATTATATCGGTTTCTTTATTGAGTAAAGAGGGATATAATTTTGTATTACAGGATAATGTTATGAACATTTTCCTAAACCAAAAGTTGGTTGGATCAGGCACGTTGTGCAATGGCATTTATGTTCTAAATCAATCAACAGTTCTGAGCATAACAAACACACACAAGAGGAAGAGTTCAGAAATGAACGAATCCTTCTTGTGGCATTGTAGACTTGGTCACATCAATGCGACACGACTAGCTAAGTTGCATAAGGATGGATATTTAAATCCGTTTGAATTTTCATCTTATGACACTTGCCAGTCAAGTCTCAAAGGCAAGATGACCAAAACTCCGTTTACGGGACACGGAGAAAGAGTTACGGAACTCTTGGGACTGGTACATAGTGATGTATGTGGCCCCATGTCTACACATGCCAGGAATGGTTCTGCGTATTTCATTACATTCACTGACGATCTCTCTAGATTCGGATATGTGTTCCTGATGAACCACAAATCAGAAGCTTTTGAGAAATTTAGAGAATATAAACAAGAAGTCGAGAACCAAACCGGGAAAAGTATTAAAATCCTTCAATCTGATCGAGGAGGTGAATACTTGAGCAATGAATTCCTGGACTTCCTAAAAGAGAATGGGATTCTCTTTCAGCTGACTCCTCTATATACACCATAGCACAACGGTGTATCTGAACGAAAGAACCGCACCCTATTAGATATGGTGCGCTCTATGATGAGCACAGCTGAGTTACCTATTTCCTTCTCGGGATATGCACTGGAAACAGCTGCAGACCTATTGAATATGGTTCCCACCAAATCTGTGCCAACCACTCCATATGAGATATGGAAAGGAAAGAGACCATGTCTTAATTATGTTAAGATATGGGGTTGTCCGGCCTATGTAAAAACACAAAATCCGGACAAACTCGCGGCAAGGTCCACTCTATGTAAGTTTATTGGATATCCCAAACATTCGCGCGGGTATATCTTCTACCAAACCGAGGAACAAAAAGTGTTTGTTTCTCGACATGCCACCTTTTTAGAAAAGGAATTTCTTGAAAAAGAGATTAGTGGTATGGAGGTAGAACTGGAAGAGATTCCAGCAATACAGACTACAACAGAAGATTTGGTTGAACCAGAGGATTAGGTAGTTCCCGATGAACCCCAGCCACTTCGCAGATCTAGTAGGGTTCCTCACCCACTTGAAAGATACTACGGTTTTCTCATGGATGGTGGGAGCGAGGATTGCATCATGGTTGATGATGACCCAACTAGCTTCGAGCAGGCCATCACGAGTGGGGACTCAGTGAAATGGCTGGATGCAATGCGGTCCGAGATGGAATCCATGTACTCCAAAAAAGTGTGGACTTTGGAAGTTGCTCCTGAAGGGGTAAAACCCATTGGGAGCAAGTGGATCTTCAAGAAAAAACTTGGTGTAGATGGGAAAGTGGAGACTTTCGAAGCTAGACTTGTTGTAAAGGGTTTTCGTCAAAGACCAGGTGTGGACTATGACGAAACCTTTTCTCCAGTGGCTATGCTTAAATCCATCCGGATCATGCTTGCCATTGCTGCATATCATGACTACGAAGTCTGGCAAATGGATGTTAAGACCGCCTTTCTAAACGGTGATTTAGAAGAGTGCGTGTACATGACTCAGCCAGAGGGCTTCGTATATAGTTGGAGCAGCGGGAAAGTGTGCAAGCTGCTTAAATCCATTTATGGATTAAAGCAAGCATCGCGGAGTTGGAACATCTGCTTTGACGTCGTTATCAAAGAGTTTGATTTCGTCAAAAACGTAGATGAATCTTGTATCTACAAGAAGGTGGCAGAGAGTAAGGTTTTCTTCCTCGTATTGTACGTGGATGACATACTCTTGATAGGAAATGACATTCCTATGCTGCAATCAGTCATGCTCTTCTTATCACAAAGATTCTCAATAAAAGATCTTGGTGATGCCTCCTGCATATTGGGAATTATGATCTATAGAGATAGATCTAAACGGATATTGGGATTGTCCCAATCCAGGTACATTGACACCATACTAAAGAGGTTTAGTATGGAAGAGTCCAAACGTGGGTTTTTACCCACGATCTCAGGGCCCACTCTCTCCAAAGAGATGTCTCCCAAGACTGATTTGGAGAGAGCTCGCATGCAAGGGATACCCTATGCTTCGGCGGTAGGCTCTATCTTGTACGCGATGCTATGTACCAGACCCGATGTAGCATACTCACTAAGTGTAGTGAGCAGGTATCAAGCTGATCCTGGAGAGAGTCACTGTACAGCTGTGAAGAGCATTCTCAAGTACTTACGAAGGACTAAAGAGATGCTCTTAGTGTATGGTAACGGAGAACTCCAAGTGGAGTCCTTTACCGATTCGAGCTTCCAGAGTGATAAGGACGACTCTAAGTCGCAGTCGGGATTTGTCTGTACCCTTTACGGAGGGGCGGTTAGCTGGAAGAGTTCCAAGCAGGAAACCGTGGCAGACTCGACGATGGAGGCTGAATACATCGCTGCCAATGATGCTGCCAAAGAGGCTGTCTGGATCAAGAAGTTCATTACAGAACTTGGAGTGGTTCCATCCATTGAGCATCCAATACCTTTTTATTGCGATAACAATGGAGCGGTGGCTTTGGCCAAGGAACCCAGGTCCCATCAGCGATCCAGGCATATTCTGAGGCGGTATCACCTGATCTAGGAGATAGTTGATCGCCGAGAGATCGAGGTCAGGAGGGTTGACACGAAGAACAACACAGCGGATCCACTCACGAAGGCCATTCCCCAGATACAGTTTGAGAGACTCTTCGGGATGCTTGGTATGCGATACTACAGCAGCTGGCCCTAGTGCAAGTGGGAGATTGTTAGTTTTATATATGCCCTAGAGCCCAAAATTGTACAGATGATGTATATTATATTGGATACTTGGACATATATAGAGAGGACTTTCTTGCTCGATATGATAGTATGCTATCTGGTTGCACTTTACTTTAACATGTATACTTGTCTCTTTATACTGTCTTATAGTTGTATGTTGGTAAAGCCCTTAGGATGTGTACTTGACTATCTGGACTATGATGCGGATCATACTAGTGGGGACATGGTAGTCCATTAGTACATCATTCAAGGTCCCTAGTCGTGGGTGTATCGAGACGGGGCATCGATATACCAGTGTAGACTAGCGTATACGCTTCTCGACCCATGAGATGGGCGATGGATGATCTCATATCCATTGGTGTTTGACATCAGAGATGGTATACGGGTGCTCAGTGGAGACTGGGTACACTGGAAGGACTCGCCGAGAACTCCCAGATGGTATTATACCTCAAGTCAGATGGCAGTTCTCTGGTGACACTTATGCAGGTTAGTTTGTAGACCCGAGATCGTCATAGAGTCTTGTGTGATTCCCACTGTGCTTTGATTTCCACCTTACCACATCCATGAGGGCATGCAAAACGGTGGTTTTTGGGTACAGTCCCGAGTCACATGGAGGCAATTAGCGATAGGAGGGGTTTCGTCTCTCCCGGTATTGGGGGTTGATGTTGTGCTGTACTCGATTGGCCGTGACAGGAAAGTCCCTGGCCAGGGCTGATTTAGAGATTTACTGATAAGTGTTACCAGTAGTTTCTCGACCCATTATGAGCCTCACATCGGCACGACTTATCGGTTATTGGGGTCTGACGTTTACCACCCCTAGACTTGATATGCGACATATCAGACGAGGAGACCGGACTGTATGGGAAGTGTTTCCGGCAGGTTTTTACAGGAGTTGGAGCGGGCTTGCTTGCTAATCTTCTGATCGCTCAATACCTGGGTAGCCGTTATGTCCAGCTAGTACCGCTAACGGCTTGTGGGTGCTTGATGTGATCATCACCTACTACCGGCGTATTGACGAGTCTTTAAAGTCCTGCATAGAGGTTTTACTGGCTCAGGCAAAACGAAATAGGAGCACGTATGTGATATGTGCGGGACCGAGAATAATGCGTGTATGTGATACCGTATTCTATTCTCACGACTTTTTGTATCGGTCGGTTATATATGATATAACCGGATTATCGAATCAAGTGTTGATTCGATAAGTCGATAAAATGGATGTTAGTCGGTTATATGAGATATGACCGGATTATTAAGTCAAGTGTTGATTTAATAATTAAGTGTATAATTGTATATTAGATATACTAGTTTACATTTACTAACACTTGTTCACTTTAGGATTTTTCTCACATGAGCACAATTTTAATGTATATATGATATATATTAAAATTGTGTTTTCTTAATGTATCATGGTTGATGATACACTTGACTTAGGTGTGTAAGACATACACCATTCTATATATTATGGTGGGTTATGATTATTTATGATAATTAAAAATTTAGTGGAGATTTGGAAAGAGCATGAAGCTTATAGAAGCTTACTTTGCTTTGACAAAGTCTACTAGCTTTGTCTTTACCTTAGATTCCTTTTAACCCAACCATAATCAATTAGCTATGGTTATGCCTCTACAAGAGTTAGTATATGATACTCACTCACCATGGTTACCCTTCTCACTTGATCATTATCCTCTTCATTTTCTTTTGTTCATCTTCTTCTTGGTTCAAAAGAAAAAAAACTTGCTAGGGTTTGATCCAAAGTGAGAATCATTGTGAGAAATAAAATTCCAAAGAGAACCCACTTCCTATTTCTCCATCCTCTACTAGATTAGCACTTTAGTTTAGGGTGTTTACTTCACCAATTCTCGAGTTAGTGAAGTAGTAGCTTGAGTCGGAATTCTCTCGACGTAGATCATCTTCGGCCTCGGAGACTTCAAGCAAGGTCGCGTCTTTCGCCTCGTGAAGCCATGCAAGAGCCAGGGAGAACTTTGATCACAGCGAAGGGACTACGACAAGGAGCTCTAGAAGTGAAGGACTGATCTACAAAGGTTGTATTTCGCATACCCTTAGTCGTAAAGTTGTTTACTTGCTATTTTCTTCGCCTAATCTCTAGTATACGATCTAGCTTGGGGTTGTTCGGCACCTAAAAATTTAATTTTGGCATGGTCGATGCCTTGTAGAGCCTTGTTAGTGTGCCTAGTAACCCTACACTATCAGGTTGCCAGTCTTGGTGACAGCACCTGATAGATCAGCATTTCTGTGTCGATACTTGACACATTGGTTTCATGATATTTTTACTCCTAGATTTATATAACAGTGAAATAGGACGCTGTTATATATGCATATATGTATATATTAGTGGAGTGGGATGCTAATATATACGTATACATATCAATTCATATACTTCATCATATTTATTCATTCAAATATACCTAGGTTATAAGAGATTCACTTGATATTGGATTTAGGATATATGATATTTACTTGATTTTGTACATTCAGGATATAGGAGATTTATTCGATATTGTACATTAAGAATTTGTGAGACTTGTATGATATGAGAGCCAAATTGAGGAAATTGGGATTTGGACTGTCTTGATGGATTGTGATCCTACCATGATGTCAGGATTCCGTGAAAATGATATATTTTATTCCATACTCCATATTTATTGTTTATGCATTGCTTCTGTAGTTGTACCTGTTAGTGTACCTTTCATGACTGTTGCATTACATACCTTTATTTATAATCATTGCTTCATGTGTAGTTGTACCTGTTGGTGTACCTTTCATGACTATTGCATATATACATCTTCATATCATTATTCCATGATTATTGCATACCGATTGTCATATTATTATTTCTTCATGTATTAGTTGTACCTGCTGTTGGGGTAAAAATTTACACCCCGGTTGACCAAGTCAAAATCAAAGTCAACCCCAAGCCAGGTGGGCCCAAGCCCAGGTCAAGAGAGCCCATGCCCAAGTCGTGCCCGCGGCCAGCCTCCCCGTGCCAACAACAAAATCATGTAATAAATAATTTTTATGTAATTGTTTATTCATGAATGTAAACAAAATGAGCATAAAGCCAATATTTTGTAAGCCCATGGCTTATGTGCAAAATTGAAATGGCACATGAGCCATGGGATGGCTAAAATGCCATTTTGTGAAGCCCAAGGGGCTATATGTAAATATGTAAGCCTATAAAAGGCAACATCATAATGAATAAAAAAACACTTTTTCCATTCTCTCAAATGGCACATGAGCCATGGGATGGCTAAAATGCCATTTTGTGCATCTTTCCCCGTTCTGAAGGTTTCAAACCTTCTTCCTTTTTTGTGAATTAAATCAAGAGTGTTACTCTCCCTTTCCCAAAACTAAATAGTTTTTCACCACAAAATTCACAAAGGGGAACTTGGATCTGCCATTAAATCTCAAAAAGTTGAGATTTTTAGATCTCACATCTTTTGAGCCAGCCAACAAAGGAGGAAGAAGAAGAACCCATTTCCTCAACCAAAACATTTTTAGGAGTTTTAACTCCATATATATATATATATATATATATATATATATATATATATATATATATATAACAACAAATATTTCCTTTCTGAAGCATAGCTTCTGTTTCTGGGACTAAAAGCCCCTTTTTCCTCGCCGGCGCCCAAGCGCTCAAGCGCCGAGCTACAACGTGCTGACACGTGGCACGCCAGCGCTCGAGCGCAAAGCACCCACGTGCCGACACGTGGTTCGTTTGCTCTCCAGCGCCCTGCGCTCGAGCGCAAACTGCCCACGTGCCGACACGTGGTGCGTTTGCGCTCCAGCGCCCTGCGCGCGAGCGCAAAGCGCCCACGTGCCGACACGTGGCACGCTTGCGCTCCAGCGCACTGCGCTTGAGCGCAAAGCGCCCACGTGCCGACACGTGGCGCGTTTGCGCTCCAGCGCTCTGTGCCCGAGAGCAAAGCGCTCACGTGCCGACATGTGGCGCACTTGCGCCCGAGCACACTGCGCTCCAGCGCCTTGCACTCCAGCGCAAAGTGCCCACGTGCCGGCACGTGGCGCGCTTGCACTCGAGCACCCAGCGCTCATGCGCTAAGCGCCAACGTGCTGACACGTGGCACGTTTGCGTCTAAGCGCACAGCACCTAAGCGCACAGCGCTCGAGGCGATTGCCCCCACGCATCCTTTAGATGTCTTTCCCCCTTCTTTTTTTTTATATATATACACATATATATATACATATGCATGCATATGTACACATACACATACTCTACGACACTGCCCCTGTTAGAAAAAAATTTCTAACGGGGCGCTGCCCCACACCCCGCAAGGGAGCTGCTAGCCCCCTTGACACTCAGCCCGCTATCCGGGTAGCGGGACCCCCGTAAAAACTCTGCGTGGCTCCCGATATATCCAAACCCCTCTTTTAAAACACAACACACGTACAATGCACATTGAGTTCGCATGACCAGTTTAACCCGTGAATCGGAGGTTCCCTCGCCCCAAAGGAGAGGGGTAATTAACGGCAGCTTAGTCCGCGGCTGCCGGAGATTCGGATCCCCACAATCAATAAACCCCGGCCTACCCTAGGCAGGGGGAATCTGTAGTATACGCCTGACAAGCCTGCGCGTATTCCCATCTCAATGGGGTGACGAAAAACACCCTATAGATTCTGGCACGCCCGGTGAGACGAATCTCTCCTCCCATATTTCGGGTTAAGATTTCATTCGAACTCAATTAATATGCATATCAATTGCCTGTACTAAAATCATGTTTTTTTTGTGTGCAGGTTAACGTTCTCCAATTGCAATCTTCGGACGCAGCAAAGATGTCTCCAAAGATGAACTCAGCTCCCATCTTCTACACAATGAAGATGGACGCCAGGACGGTCCTCCCGGACAGTCTCGGGCGACAATGGGAGGAGGAGTCGCTACCATTTGGCTCTATTATGTTCGTGTCAGCTAACGCCATCCCAGCTCCTCAAGCTCCAGTGACCGACAAACCGACCTCGAAAGGCAAGAGGCCAAATGTGGTGGTCTCGAAGGCATCCCAACCCAAACGCAAATCGGTGTCTGGACGGCTTTCCATGGCCCCAATTGGGGGCAAAGCCATCGGAACAAAAGAAGTTGCCAGACGTCGTGGGAAAGCCCTGGCGATACCTTCGACGGACACGCGGGCGGGCAGATGTCTTCTCAAGCATCCCCATCACTCGGCCTATGGCGGCTTTCCGAAGAGCAGAAGCCTGCCAAGCGCTTAAGGCAGAGAAGCTGAGGCAGAAGCGGCTCAGATATAGAGCCAACAAAAGGGCTAGGGCTCTGGCCATATTAAAATTTATGAATTTCCAAAGCCCGGACCGCTCCGCGAAACCAGCTGCCAGTGATGAAAGAATGGCTGAATGTGTTATCCACACTGTCTACATGGCCGGACATGAAGAAACGAACCCTCCTCTTCTTCACAGCCATGGTGATGATATGGTTGACGCTACCCATAATCGGCTCGATCTAAATGATGAAGAGCCCGCTCAGGCCAATAAGCCGGAGGAGCCCGTGGTTCCTACGGAATTGAGCTCAGGCAATAAAGATTACCCAGTTGTCATAGACGGAACTACAGAACAAGCATTATTCCAATGGCTTCAAAGGCACTTTCAGGACAGTGATGAGAAGATGGCCGAGTACTATTCTAAAGTCGACGAGCTGGCAAACGTCGTGGCAGATCTCGCGACCCAAGTCGCCCGATTGCAATTACAGCAGAATAAAATTTTGGCTCATGAGCCAGGGATTGATACCCGGGGGCAGCCAACTGATATCCCTTTCAACCTAAAAGCGGAGCGCCTTCGCGAAAAACGGCCGCAATCAGCCTCCAGTCCCTCCGATACATACGCCGGGGGGGAATCGCCTCTGAAAGAGAAGCTGGAAAAGGTCTATTCCTTCAAGAGGGAATAGATCCACAAGATATTCAGGGACGCCCTAAGAAACGGTCTACAACTGCCAGAATCAAAGAGACCGCAAGAAGAGAATATGACCGACGACCCAAAATATTGCCCCTATCACAGGGTGATAGGTCATGCCATTGAGGACTGCTTCGTCTTCAAAGATTGGGTCGAAAGGAAATACAGGACGGGAGAGATAGAACTGTCTAAAGGCACGTTAGCAAACAGTCAAGCTACGACCGCCGATTTCATGCAAATGGAGACCGAACCATTTCGGAAACCTAACCCTCCCAGACATGTGCCATTATCTGAAAAGGGCGAACCAAAGACCGATCGGCCTCGAGGACCAACATCAGTAAAGGCACCTACTCCAATGGAGAGAAAGAAGAAGGTATACTCCTTCAGGAGGGATGAAGTCCGCAAAATATTCATTGACGCCTTGAACAACGGTCTGCAACTTCCTGTTCCAAAGAGGCCACAGGAAATGAACATGACCGGTAATCCCGTATACTGCCCATATCATAGAGTGGTGGGTCATACCATCGAAGACTGCTATATTTTCAAAGATTGGACAGAGGACCAATATAAGCTTGGAAAAACCTCACAATCCTCGGATGTATCGGCAAGCCACGGAGCTAGGTCATCAACACAGCTCCGCCAAGATCAAAGTTCAAGGAGCTGGGATAAGCAAAGATGACCCCCACGTCGTTAAACTGGGAACCGTCGACCTCTAAGTCGTTAAACTGGGAATGTAAAAAAATATATATGTATGTAAATAAACAAAAAATGTGTAAATAAAGGAAAAATAAAGAACAGCCGAAATGATGGGGCAACTCGCAAAAAAATTCATCGAGTAAAGATAAACATGAAAATAAAGCCGAAATGATGGGGCAACCGTGAATAAATAGCCGAAATGATAGGGCAATCGCGACCTTCACGATAAGAAAAGCTGAAATGATAGAGCAATCGTGGTAAAACAAAAAAATTGGCGAATGATGAGTTACTCCTGGTACCATATTCCAGTGCAGCGATGCAGACGCCAACAAAAATCCATTTTTTTCAAAATTCTTTCGGCCCTACGGCCAGTCCCCAAATTAACTGCCGTATAGAATCCACGGGCTCAAATAATTCTCATCATACCCATGCCCCACCGTAATCACCAGTTACGCGGCTGGTCTCTGCCTTTGGAGTTATCCTCCATTGAGAAGACCCACTCATGTGTCCTCACGATACATGAGGAGAACAAACCTTTGTGGGATCCTTACGACTCACAAAGGAAAAACACACTTAGGAGTCCTCACGACTCCTAAGGGGAAAATACACCTACGGGATCCTCACGACTCGCAGGGAGAAAATGCTTTTATGGGACCCTCGCGGCCCATAAAATTGAAAAGCCTTAGGCGATAGGGACCTAAACCCGTCTCCTAAGCAATCGCTCCGCCAACAAGAGTAGGCAAATGATGAATTGCTCCTGGAACCTCTGCTTCAGTGTTAGCAACGCTAATGCCCCTACCCCAAAATTCCAAGCTCGCCATCAATAGACCCCTAAGTCATTAAACTGGAAACAGATGACCTCCAAGTCGTTAAACTGGAAACAGATGAACACCAAGTCGTTAAACTGGAAACATATGACCTCTAAGTCATTAAAATGGAAACATTAGACCTCTAAGTCTTTAAACTGGGAAAAAAAGACCTCTAAGTCTTTAAACTGGAAACAGATGACCGCTAAGTCGTTAAACTGGAAGCAATAGACCCCTAAGTCTCTAAACTGGAAACAGATGACCTCTAAGTCGTTAAACTGGAAACAGTAGACCTCTAAGTCTCTAAACTGGAAACAGATGACCACCAAGTCGTTAAACTAGAAACAGATGACCACCAAGTTGTTAAACTGGAAACAGATGACTACCAAGTCGTTAAACTGGAAACAAATGACCTCTATGCCGTTAAACTGGAAACAGATGACCTCTATGCCGTTAAACTGGAAACAGATGACCTCTAAGTCGTTAAACTGGAAACAGATGACCACCAAGTCGTTAAACTGGAAACAGATGACCACCAAGTCATTAAACTGGAAACAGATGACCACCAAGTCGTTAAACTGGAAACAGATGACCTCTATGTCGTTAAACTGGAAACAGATGACCTCCATGTCGTTAAACTGGAAACAGATGACCTCTAAGTCGTTAAACTGGAAACAGATGACCGCTAAGTCGTTAAGCTGGGCACCACAGACCCCTAAGTCTTTAAACTGGAAACAGATGACCGCTAAGTCGATAAACTGGAAACAGTCGACCTCTAAGTCATTAAACTGGGAACGGGGGAAATCCACTCATGTGTCCTCACGATATATGAGGACAACAAACCTTTGTGGGATCCTTACGACGCACAAAGGAAAAACACACTTAGGAGTCCTCACGACTCCTAAGGAGAAAATACACCTGCGAGATCCTTACGACTCGTAGGGAGAAAATGGTTTTATGGGACCCTCACGGCCCATAAAATTGAAAAGCCTTAGGCGATAGGGATCTAAACCTGTCTCCTAAGCCATCGTTCCCCAATCCCCAAGTGGCGAATGATGAGTCGCTCCTGGTACCATATTCCAGTGCAGCGATGCAGACGCCAACAAAGACCCAAAATGTTTTTGGCCCTACGGTCTGGATCATACATCTTGCAAAACCATATACAATCCACGGGCGTAAAACAATCCCATTCCCTCCCAAGTCCTACCGGTGAGACCGCATTCAAAATCCCACCAAAAATAATAATGTAAAAAAAAACAAGGAAAAAAAGGGTATGTCCACAAGCAAAATGGGCACGGATGAAAACCCGAAAGGGCACCGTGAGTAAAAATAGCAGGACTGCCGGCGAGTTTGTGAAAACCCGAAAGGGCACAAACTCGTAAAAAAATGAAATGAAATGCACTCGCAAAGTCCTCTAGACTTTGTGAAGAGAAAACTCCCGCGTGAGATCCTTACGACTCACAAAGGAGCAACACACTTAGGGGTCCCCACGACTCCTAAGGAGAAAATACACCTACGAGATCCTTTCGACTCGTAGGGAGAAAATGCTTTTATGGGACCCTTACGGCCCATAAAATTGAAAAGCCTTAGGTGACAGGGATCTAAACCTGTCTCCTAAGCCACCAATTCCCAAATCCTCCCGGGGCAAATGATGAGTTGCGCATAGCATCATTCAATGCAGCAATGCAGATGCCAAACAAAAACCAATTCCCAAATCTTCTCGGGGCAAATGATGAGTTGCTCCTGGCATTATTCCAGTGCAACTATGCAAATCCCAAACAAAAAAAAACCAATTCCCAAATCCTCTCAAGGCAAATGATGAGTTGCTCCTGGCATTATTCCAGTGCAGCAATGCAGATGCCAAACAAAAAAAAAACAATTCCCAAATCCTCTCGGGGAAAATGATGAGTTGCCCCTGGCATTATTCTAGTGCAGCAATGCAGATGCCAAACAAAAAAAAACCAATTCCCAAATCCTCCCGGGGCAAATGATGAGTTACTCCTGGCATTATTCCAGTGCAGCAATGCAGATGCCGACAAAAATACCAATCCCAAAATTCTCACAAATACGGATGATGATTCACTCCTGGTACCATATTCCAGTGTAGCGATGCTGATGTCGACTCAAATCAAACAAATCAAACCAACCAATTCCAACATCGACCTCTGCGTCAACAAGCGACACTCTGCATCGGGGAAACGTCCAACACATACACTCCGCATCAGGGAAACATCCACCAACGACACTCCGAGCCGGGGAAAAGTCGATCAGCGACACTCCGTGACGGGGAAAGTCAACCAGCGACACTCCGCGCCGGGGAAAAATCGATCAGCGATACTCCGTGACGGGGAAAAGTCAACCAGCTACACTCCGTGCCGGGGAAAAGTCGATCAGCGACACTCCGTGCCGGGGAAAAGTCAACCCGACACTCCACGCCGGGGAAAAGACGATCAGCGACACTCCGTGCCGGGGAAAAGTCAATCAGCGACACTCAGTGCCGGGGAAAAGTCAACCCGACACTCCGCGCCGTAGAAAAGTCGATCAGCGAAACTCCTTGCCGGGGAAAATTCAACCCGCGACACTCCGCGCCGGGGAAAAGTCGATCAGCGACACTCCGTGCCGGGGAAAAGTCGACCCGACACTCCGCGCCGGGGAAAAGTCGATCAGCGACACTCCGTGCCGGGGAAAAGTCGACCCGACACTCCGCGCCGGGGAAAAGTCGATCAGCGACACTCCGTGCCGGGGAAAAGTCGACCCGACACTCCGCGCCGGGGAAAAGTCGATCAGCGACACTCCGTGCCGGGGAAAAGTCGACCCGACACTCCGCGCCGGGGAAAAGTCGATCAGCGACACTCCGTGCCGGGGAAAAGTCCACCAGCGACACTCCACGCCGGGGAAAAGTCAATCAGCGACACTCCCTGCCGGGGAAAAGTCCACCAGCGACACTCCGCGCCGGGGAAAAGTCGATCAGCGACGCTCCGTGCCGGGGAAAAGTCGACCCGACACTACGCACCGGGGAAAAGTCGATCAGCGACACTCCGTGCCAGGGAAAAGTCGACCCGACACTCCGCGCCGGGGTAAAGTCGATCAGCGACATTCCGTGCCAGGGAAAAGTCAACCAGCGAAATTCCGTGCCGGGAAAAGTCGATCAGCGACACTCCGTGCCGGGGAAAAGTCAACCCGACACTCCGCGTCGGGGAAAAGTCGATCAGCGACACTCCATGCCGGGGAAAAGTCAACCCGACACTCCGCGCCGGGGTAAAGTCGATCAACGACACTCCGTGCCAGGGAAAAGTCAACCAGCGACACTCCGCGTCGGGGAAAAGTCGATCAGCGACACTCCGTGCCGGGGAAAAGTCAACCCGACACTCCGCGCCGGGGTAAAGTCGATCAACGACACTCCGTGCCGGGAAAAAGTCAGCCAGCGACACTCCGCGCCGGGGAAAAGTCAATCAGCGACACTCCGTACCGGGGAAAAGTCGACCCGACACTCCGCGCCGGGGAAAAGTCGATCAGCGACACTCCATGCTGGGGAAAAGTCCACCAGCGACACTCCGCGCCGGGGAAAAGTCGATCAGCGACACTCCGTGCCGGGGAAAATTCAACCCGACACTCTGCGCCGGGGAAAAGTCGATCAGTGACACTCCGTGTCGGGGAAAAGTCAACCCCGACACTCCGTGACGGGGAAAAGTCAAAGCAGACACTCCGTGCCGGCGACACGTCAACCAGCGACACTCCCCACCGGGGAAAAGTCAAAGCAGACACTCCGTGCCGGGGACACGCCAACCAGCGATACTCTACATTGGGGAAACGTCAAGCAGACTCTCCGTCTCGGGGACACGTCAACCAGCCGATACTCCTCCTCGGGGAAACGTCGACCAGCGACACTCCGCGCCGGAGGCACGTCAATGAAATCACTCCGGGTGAGAGAAACGTCCACCACAGACACTCCGTCTCGGAGACGCGTCAAGCGCCGACCGTCTAAGTCGCAAAAAAGGTAGAACCGACCGTCCATGTCGTAAAAAGGGCAGTGCATCCCAAAAAGTGGGAATCAAAGCAAGTCGCCTCCACGCAAAAGAAGATCCATCAATTTCATGCACACGACCCACATATGTTGTGTGCATTTATTGATGGGGGGCAATTTGTTGGGGTAAAAATTTACACCCCGGTTGACCAAGTCAAAATCAAAGTCAACCCCATGCCAGGTGGGCCCAAGCCCAGGTCAAGCGGGCCTATGCCGAAGTCGAGCCCGCGGCCAACCTTCCCGTGCCATCAACAAAATCATGTAATAAATAATTTTTATGTAATTGTTTATGCATGAATGTAAACAAAATGGGCATAAAGCCAATATTTTGGAAGCCCATGGCTTATCTGCAAAAATGAAATGGCACATGAGCCATGGGATGGCTAAAATGCCATTTTGTGAAGCCCAAGGGGCTATATGTAAATATGTAAGCCTATAAAAGGCAACATGATGATGAATAAAAAAACACTTTTTCCATTCTCTCAAAAACCTAGGGTTTGTGCCTCTTTCCCCTTTCTGAAGGTTTCAAACCTTCATCCTTTTTTGTGAATTAAATCAAGAGTGTTACTCTCCCTTTCCCAAAACTAAATAGTTTTTCACCACAAAATCCACAAAGGGGAACTTGGATCTGCCATTAGATCTCAAAAAGTAGAGATTTTTAGATCTCACATCTCTTGAGCCAGCCAGCAGAGGAGGAAGAAGAAGAACCCATTTCCTCGACCAAAACATTTTTAGGAGTTTTAACTCCATATATATATATATATATATATATATATATATATAATAAATATTTCCTTTCTGAAGCATAGCTTCTGTTTCTGGGAATAAAAGCCCCTTCTTCCTCGCCGGCGCCCAAGCGCCGAGCACCCACGTGCCGACACGTGGCGCGTTTGCTCTCCAGCGCCCTGCGCTCGAGCGCAAAGCGCCCACGTGCCGACACGTGGCACGCTTGCGCTCAAGCGCAAAGCGCCCACGTGCCGACACGTGGCCCGATTGCGCTCCAGCGCTCTGTGCCCGAGCGTAAAGCGCTCACGTGCCGACACGTGGCGTGCTTGCGTTCAAGCGCACTGCGCCCGAGCGCAAAGCACCCACGTGCCGACACGTGGCGCGCTTACGCTCCAGCGCCCAGCGCTCATGCGCAAAACGCCCACGTGCTGACACGTGGCGCGCTTGCGCCTAAGCGCACAGCGCTCGAGGCGCTGGCCCCCACGCATCCTTTGGATGTCTTTCCCCCCTCTATTATATATATATATATATATATATATATATATATATATATATATATATATATATATATATATATACATACATACATACATATGCATACATATGTACACATACACATACTCTACGACACTGCCCCTGTTAGAAAAAAACTCTGCGTGGTTCCCGATATATCCAAACCCTTCTTTCAAAACACAACACACGTACACTGCACATTGAGTTCGCATGACCGGTTTAACCCGTGAATCGGAGGTTCCCTCGCCCCAAAGGCGAGGGGTAATTAACGGCAGCTTAGTCCGCGGCTGCCGGAGATTCGGATCCCCATAATCAATAAACCCCTGTCTACCCTAGGCAGGGGGAATCTATAGTATACGCCTGACAAGCGTGCATGTATTCCCATCTCAATGTGGTGACGAAAAACACCCTACACCTGCTAGTGTACCTTTCATGATTATTACATTCATATGACCTTTATTTTCTGTCAATTGCATATGTTAGATTCACGTTGTACGTGTATACTTGCGATTACCTGCATAAGTTATTTACTATTCACAAGTTGGCAACTCACCTCCGTTGTGCCACAGTTGTTTTGCAGGGTGTTCCCCAGACTAGTCGAGGCAGGCTATTCATCTATCTGATCATCTTTTGCTGCAGATACAGCTTCAGCTCATAGTGTGCAGTTTTGCTTAGGTGGGTTTTGTATTTATCCGTATTGTTGTATTGTATATTCATTATATCCTTGTACTCCCCATCTACTATATTTTCTTGTTGACCTAGAGACTTGGTGAGGACGATATTGTATATTATTTTGTGACTTGAATGTCTTTTATACAGTTTCCTTTTATCGTCTTTTATTTCTTCGCTACGGCGTCGTATATTTGTTGTGGTGGTTGTTTTCCGCCTTTGGGCGTGTATTTTCTCCCGTTTGGGAATGCTTTACTTATATTTATGTTGTACCCATTTTTGGGGCTAGTTTTTACAAAGAAGGTGCTGCCAAAATTTTAAAAGAAATAAGTTGGACTTTTATAGAATTTGGGTTGTGATTTCAAAGGTTTTAAAAAATTTTCTCATCTTTTCTTGTCTTTTAATGGTTTAGATTTCTGGGTTTTGGCTTTCTTTTACTGCGTTACGCCTGTAGACGTTGCGTAGTATTAGGGTCGTCACGTGCCAATTTCGGGTCGTGACAACTATTTTCGACTGAACATCTACCTTTCTATAGCCCATGTAACTCTTACATATGTGGGATCCTTATCCAGTATCTCATACCTAGGCCGTAGAGGATAGTGAGAAACAGTTCTTAGTAACGAACACACCCGAAGAATATGCATCAACATGCTCATTCCTCGATTGGGTCGCGTGGAAATCCGGATATTCCCTTATTTCCTGCTCGGAATTCTAACAATTATAAGATAGAGCGGAACCAACATTCCCCAGCTCAGTATAATAAGCAGGTTCGGTCAATACATCCATATTATTATCTTGATTAAGGCATGTTACGGTCGCTACCAGGAGAGAGAGAGAGAAGAAAACACTCAGCGTATGCTCTTACAAGATCAGATTGGTTATTATTTTATCTAATCAGGATGGCTCCTACTGTTTTTATCAAATCTTTCTTCAAACCCTAAAAGGTAAGACTAGCCGGGATTAATTACACCCTATAAGTTCGCCAATCTTTCGGTCGGGCCAGTGTCGGTACTTTGAGGGAGGTTCCCCGTGATTTCGCACGGACCTAATTAAAATAAACCTCGTTTTCCCAGGGGCGTAACCCCGTTAACACCTTTTAGACACCAACTTGATCGGCTAATTGTAATGTGCAAAACTCTTACAGGAATAACTCTTACTCGCAGTGGGTATCAGGATCCAACTATCTTATACAAGGTATGCAAACTCATTGCAAATTTCAACACATGAAATTCCCGATAATATTTTACCCCTAGCGTCCAATGTACTTAACGGAGGCCAACAAACCATAGGCTGCTAGTCATGTTCAACCCGTACATTTCATGATTGAATTAAACCCACCCGTGTAGGGTTACCTAGCACAGCAGCAAAGTTTCGGGAGGTATCATCCATGTCGTTTTTCAAATTTTTGCCGTACTAAAGAACCCTAACCCTAGAATCTTAACTAGAGGCTTAGACGAACATGCAATGTAAACAACTTTACATCTAAGTGAATGAGGTGTCAACTTATTAATGGCAAAGAAGGGACTATTATCTTTACTGTATTAATGGAGCACGTGCAAAAGAAATCCTTCTAATTAGCTGCCATCTAAGTAGCGATAACATGTCAACTTATTATGCCACGTGCATTTTTTTAGTTATGTGTATGCCCTAGAGGCCATTATTGTACATATGATGTATATTATAGTGGATGTTTGGACATATATAGAGAGGACTTTCTTGCTCGACATAATAGTATGCTATTCGGTTGCTCTTTGTCTTAACATGTAGACTTGTATTGTGATACTGTCTTGCTCTCACATGTTGATAAAGCCCTTAGGATGTGTACTTGACTATTAGGACTATGATGGAGATCATACTAGTGGGGCCAGGATAGTCCACAAATACATCCTTTTATTGTTCCTAGTTAAGGGTGTATCGAGACAGGGCATCGATATTCCAAAGTAGACTAGCATATACGCTTCTTGACCAATATGATGGGCGATGGATGATCCCACATCCAATGGTGTTTGATATCAAAGATGGTATACGGGTGCTCAGTGGAGACTGGATACACTGAACGGACTCGCCGAGAACTCCTAGATTATATTATACCTATCGTCAGATAGCAGTTCTCTGGTGACACTGGTACAGGTTAGTCTGTAGACCTGAGATCGTCATAGAGTCTTGTGTGATTCCCACTGTGCTTTGATTTCCACCTTACCACATTCAAGAGAACGTGCAAAACGGTGGCTTTTGGGTACAGTCCCGAATCATATGGAGGTAATGAGCTATAGGAGGGGATTCGTCTCTCCCGGCATTGGGGGTTGATGTTGCGCTGTGCTCGATTGGCAATAACAGGAAGTCCCTGGCCAGGGATGATATGGAGATCTACTGGTAAGTGTTATCAGTAGTTTCTCGACCCGTTATATGCCTCACATCGGCACGACTTATCGATTACTGGGGTCTGACGTTTACCACCCCTAGACTGGATATGCGACATATCAGACAAAGAGACCGGACTGTATGGTAGTGTTACTGACAGGCTTTACAGGAGTATGAGCAGGCTTGCTTGTTGATCTTTTGATCACTCAATACCCGGGTAGCCGTTACGTCCAACTAGTACCGCTAACTGCTTGTGGGTGCCAGATATGATCATCACCTATTATCGGCGTATTGACGAGTCTTTAGAGTCCTACACAGATGTTTCCTGGCTCAGGAGAAACGAATTAGGAGCACATATGTGATATGTGCGGGATCGAGATTAGTACGAGTATGAGATACCGTATTCAATTCTCACGATATATGATATCAGTCGGTTATATGTGATATAGCCGGGTTATCGAATCAAGTGTTTATTCGATAAAATGATACATGTGATATTAGTCGGTTATATGTGATATAGCCGGATTATTGAATCAAGCGTTGATTTGATAATTTAATGTAGAATTATATATTTGATATATTAATTTACATTAACTAATATTTTCTCACTTATGCATTTCTTTTTCTCGCATATGCACACTTAATATATATGTGATATATATTAAGTGTGTTGTGTTTTTCTTTTTGTGTCATGCTTGATGATACATGCTACATGGGTGTATGAGACTTACACCATGCTCATTATAATGTATGGTTTATTTATTTAAAGTAAATCACAAAATTAGTTGGAAATTTGTTCATGGTTCAAGCTTGTGCAAGCTTGTGGAACCTGTTCATACCAGAATATTGCATTTAATACCGCCTATTTTTATGCTCGTTTGTTTATAGGCAGGTGCTTTTAATCCGTATTTGCTATCTATTTACAGGTACAGGTTCCTAGTCAAAAATAACGCAAATGATACAAAATCTCCACTGTTATGCCAAAATCCAGAACATCTGTTGCCAACAGATAAATGCCGGGTTCCGGTCATCCGTATCCGTCCAGTGCCTCTTACCGGTTCCAGAGACAAGACAAATGATAGTGGTCATTCGTGTCTCGGACAAGCATAGAGCACGAGAGGGGCATCACAAGAATCAATGGGTGCGCGGAGCTCGAGAGAGATGAGGTCAAAAAAATTATTTTTTATACCAATTTGGACTGTTACAGATCCAAAGAAATTGTCGATGCAATTTTCAATTTGGAACATGTAGAACAACAGTGTAGAGCAACACAAGAAACCCCACAAAAAACGACAAGCCAACTCCTCAAAATAGCCGCGGAACCGCGGCCAAAGTGGCGACTCGGCCGCGGATCCGTGGCCGAGTTGACTCGGTGTCAACTTGGAATTTTGGGGTAGTTTGTTCATTTCATTTGGGCTCAGAATCTTGCCCGAGGGTTTCGGCACTCGGCCTATAAATAGCCCAGTTTTCTGCCAATTTATGAAGGCTTCTTTTTGTTAGGATTTAGTTTAGCTTTAGTACTTCTTCTTCTTCTTCTTCTTCTTCTTCTTCTTCTTCTTCCTCATGTATTCTCCATTAAAATGTAGTGAGAGTATTGAGTGGATGATGAAATGAAGATGAGGGTTTGTTATTTTTTTAACTTGTATCTTTTAATTCCTGCATTGTCTTTTTATTCTAGTGTAACTTTTATAATTGTTATTAATTAATTGTTGTTATTTCTTGCTCTTTTCTTTTCTTCTCTTATCCTTATTATTTTCAAGCTGTGATAGTCGACGGAGTTCGTTGCTTAGGTGAGGACCAAAGTAGTTAACTTGCATCATTTTTAAAACCGTATTTTTCCTTTTCCTTCTTTTCTTCCTTCTTGATTTGTTTTATTTTCTTTTATAATGTGTGAATAATTCCACACTTGTTAAGGCTAAGGAAGGTGGTATGAGGGACGGAAAAATCCATTATGCTTCTCTTCGCCAAATATCTTGAAACGAACCCCGCCCAAACAAATGCAACCCCCTCACTTAGGCGTGCTATACGTGACATATAGCCGCGACCTAAGTCGAGAAGTCCTTTATGCGAACTACAACGTGACATGTAGTTGTGACTTAATTGGATACATGGTTGCGGGTGTTTTGCTGAGGGTTGGGATACGCGTATTTAGCGAACGGACAAGAGGCACTAGGAATGGATTTAGCGTTGGAAAGCTCGCTTAAACTCGCAAACCACATTCCTATGTCCTCCTAATCCCCACTACTTTTGATTATCCCAACATCGTTTTAAGAATGGCAAAAGATAAGCACAAGACTAATCCTAACTCTACAAACCAACCTTAACCTTAAAAAGCATACTTGAACATAAATACGAACACTTAGGATAGAACTGAACATACACATATACAGTCTTTATTGACTCGTCTAAGACTTGAACGGACATACAACCATCTCTCTGCGGATCGACCCGTGCTCAACCGGCTAGCTGCAAAGCGACACCGTCCTTGATCGCGGTTAACTTTAGAATTTTGAATACGCAACACGCCAAAAGAATGAGATCAAATGGCGTCGTTGCCAGGGAGATGGTAACGTATTTCTTTCTTGTTATTCGAGTTAATATTTTTATTTTTTTTGTATAAAAAAATATATATATATAATAAAAATCTTTTTGTTATTTTTTATATTTTTTGTGCAAGTGTGCAGGCGATCTGGAGCAATTACAGTAAGTGAATAAATAAACATAGGTTTTTATTAGGGTGTACAAAGAAAGGGAAGTGCATTGACCAAAGTTTCAAGAGCCAACTCAACAATTTGACCGCGGAATCGCGGTCAAAGAGGGAGTTTCGCGGCGGTTCCGCGGTCCTATTGTGGGTTTTTGACCCCAATTTTTTCTCACCCCTTCTCTTTCTTCTAATCTCCTTTGTAAACTCCACTGAACTGTATTTTGTGCATGTATCATTGCACAAATTGCGCCGCCGCCAATAAAATTTTTGTTGTTTTAGATTTTGTTTGTTTATACGCTTTGCATGTACTAATACGGACATTAAGGGGCTATAACTGTTGGGATATCTACAACGGCTGCAAGGTTTCCGGAGGTATCATCTATGCCAAGTTAAAATTTTGCCATTATAGATAACCCTAAACCTAGGATCTTAACTAGAGAATCAAACCAAACTAACATGTTAAACACTTTAACATCTAAGAGTTAGGAATTACAACCTTTGTAGTCCGTTCCTTCGCTTCATAAGCTCCGTATTGAGCTCCCTTCGCTGCGATCATCAAGTACCCGGACTCTAGAGAGGTTCCATGAAGAGAATGATGCACCTTGCTTCTAATCTTCAAAAACTAAGATGATCTACCTTGAAGAAACTCTAACCCAAGCTCTTACTTCACTAATCAAGTATTAGTGAAGCAAACACCCTAATCTAAGTGGCTAGAATAGATGTGGATGATGTAGGAATTTTGCTCTCTTTTGTTTTCAATTTCTCACAATTTATCATCACAAATCAAAAGGCTAGAAAAGATTTTTCAAGAGAATGAAGAAGATGAAGTTGTGATGAATGAATTATATGTTGAGGTTAGAAATGCAACCAAGGTTAAGTATGTGTCATGGCTAACTCATGTAGAGATTAAACCATAGGCTAGGGTTAAAGTTGGGTTAGCAAATATCAAGGATAAAACAAAGAGGGTGGACTTTGTTAAAGTGTCATGAAGCTTCCTCAAAGCTCATCCAAAGCATTATCCATCCAAAATGAATTAATCCATAATAAAATGTTAACCCAAGTTTAAAACCCTAACATGGTTTAAACCCTAGTTGCATTTGTAACCCTAACATGTTATAATATTATATATCACATATACAATATTTTGTAACAAAAGAAAATAATATAATTAACATATATCACATATACATCAATGTATTATCAAGTGAGAAAAAGAATCTTTAAGTGAGCTTGTATTAGTTAATGTAATCTAATATATCAAATATATAATTATACATTAAATTATCGAATTAACACTTGATCTGATAATCCGGTTATTTCACAAATAACGGACTGATATAAAATGTATCAGTTCATCGAATCAACACTTAATCCGATGACCCGGCTATATCACATATACCCGGCCGATATCACATATCGCGAGAATTTAGTACGGTATCACATACACGTATTATTCTCGGTCCCGCACATATCACATATGTGCTCCTACTCCATTTTGCCTGAGCCAGGAAACCACTGTGTAAGACTCTAAAGAATTGTCAATACGCCGGCAGTAGGTGATGATCATATCAAACACCCACAAGCTGCAAGCGGTCAGCTAAACGTAACAGCCACCCAGGTATTGAGCGATCAGAAGATCAACAAGCAAGCCTGTACATTCTCCAATGAATCCAACCAGTAACACTCCCGTAAAGTCCGGTCTCCTCGTCTGATATGTCGCATATCCATTCTAGGGGTGGTAAACGTCAGACCCCAGTAACCGATAAGTCGTGTAGATATGAGGTCCATAACAGTTCGAGAAACTACTGATAACACTTACCAGTAAATCTCAGCAACCCTGGCCAGGGATTTCCAGTTATAGCCAATCGAACACAGCGCAACATCAACTCCTAATACCGGGAGAGACGAAACCCCTCCTATCGCTCATTGCCTCCATGTGATTCGGGATTGTACCCAAAAGCCACCGTTTTGCACGTTCTCTTGAACGTGGAAAGGTGAATATCAAAGCACAGTGGGAATCACACAAGACTCTATGACGATCTCGGGTCTACAGACTAAGTTGTACCAGTGTCACCAGAGAACTGCCATCTGACGTGAGGTATAATACCATCTGGGAGTTTTCAGCTAGTCCGTTCAGTGTACCCAGTCTCCACTGGGCACCCGTATACTTTCTTTGATGTCAAACACCAATGGATATGGGCTCATCCATTGCCCATCTTTATGGGTTGAGAAACTATACGCTAGTCTTCTCTGGTATATCGATACACCTACGACTAGGAACATTTGAAGGATGTACTTAGCGACTACACTGTTCCCACTAATATGATCTACATCATAGTCCTGGTAGTCAAGTACTCATCCTAAGGGCTTTTTCAACATATAACATAGAGACAATCAGAGTACATGTTGTGATATCTCATACCCAACAATCAGATGTGGTTGAAGTATCTCATACTCAGCCATCCCATAAAAGTCTCTACTGGGAAATAGGCCTTTGTGAGTGGATCCGCGCTGTTATCCTCTGTATCTACTCTCCTGACCTCGATCTCCCTGTAGATCATCCATCTCCATGAACTGGTGATACTACCTAAGAATATGTCTGGATCTCTGATGGGACGGGGGTTCCGAGGCTCAAGCCATAACTCCATTGTCACACAATGGTAGGAACGAAGTTCATCTCATGAACTTATATATATATATATATATATATATATATATATGTCCAGACTGCCTCTTTGGTAGTATCCTTGGTAACGATGTATCTAGCCTTTGATCGTCTAGTTTGCCACGGTATCTAGCTTGGAACTCTTCCAACATACCGTCCCTCCATTGAGGGTAAAGACAATGCCTGTGACTGACATTCAGTCGACTTTACCACCCTGGAAGCTATCCAGTGATTCTCCCCAGGATCGATTGATTCCATCTCACTACACCTAGTGAGAACCCTAACATCCAATTAGATCTATCTCATAGATCCAAAACCCAGGATTTAGGATGTATCATATTGATCCAATATGGAGAATCCTTATGATAAGAGGAGATTGACCGAGCGTTGCATAGGAAACTACTTTCCTATCAAGAGCATGTCATCCACGTACAATACGAGGATCATCACCATACTCCCTACTACCCTTTTTGTATATACAAGGTTTATCTACTATTTTGATGAAGTCAAACTCTTTGACTACCACACCAAAATACATGTTCCAACTCCGCGATGTCTGCTTTAACTCATAAAGCATCTTGCACACATTTCTGGTGCTCCCACTGTCTATGAAGCCCTCTGGCTGTGTACTTATAGACGGTCTCTTCTAAATCACTATTTAGAAAAGCAGTCATGACACCTAACTGCCAGATATCGTAGTCATGGTATGTATCCATAGTAAGTAGGATCTGGATGGTCTTAAGCATTGCTTTGAAAGTCTCAACTTTTCCATGTACACCAAGTAATCTTCTCAAGATATACTTGCTCCTGATAGGGATTTAACCATTCAGATAAAGCAACCAAAGTCCATACTTTGTTGGTGTATATGGATTTCATCTCAGATCGCTAAGCATTCAGCCATTCTTATAGAGTCCCCACTCTTGATGGCCTACTCAAAACTAGTTGGGTCATCATCTCATGATGCAATCCTCGCTCCCACTGTCATAGAGTAACCGAAGTATCTCTCAGGTGGATGAGGAACCCTACCAGATCGGCGGAGAGGCTGAGGTTCGTTGGAAAACTATTGAATCCTCCAGGTTTACAAAATCATCAGCTGCAGTTTGTGTAGCTGGAACTCCTTCCAGTTCTATCACTTAACCACTAATTTCTTCACAAGAAATTCCCTTTCCAAAAGGTGGCATGCTGAGAAAACAAAACACCTTTTTGCTCCTCAGTTTGGTAGAAGATATTCCCTTGCGAATGCTTTGGATATCCAACAAAGTTCGACAGAACTGACCTTGCCTCGAGCTTGTCCGGATCATGCTTTAGACATTGGCTGGACAACCCTAAATCTTAACATACTTAAGACATGGGCTCTTCCCATTTCATATCACATATGGAGTGGTAAGCATCTGATTTGATTGGAACCCTATTCAATAAGTATGCAGCTTCTCAAGTTCATAACCTCTAAAAGGAAATAGGCAACTCAGTAGTACTCATTATAGAGCACACCTTATCATATAGGGTGCGATTGCTCCGCCCCGATATACCGACGTACTATGGTGTATACGGAGGAGTAATGCTGAAAGAGAATCTTATTCTCCTTTAGAATAGTCCAGGAATTCCGTGCTCAAGTATTCTCCTCCCTGATCTCATCAAAGGATATAATACTTATACCCATTATGGTTCACTTACTTCTAACTTATATTCATTGAATTTCTCAAAAGCTTCAGACTTGTGTTTCAACAGGAACATATGTTCGAATCTTGAGAGATTATCAGTGAATGTAATGAAGTATAAAGAACCAGTCCTGGCATGTGTAGACAGGGGACGTACATACATCATCATGTATCAATCCCAAGAGTTCACTAACTCTTTCTCTGTTTCCAATAAACGGAGTTTTGGTCATCTTATCTTGGTGACATGACTAGAAAGTTTCACAAGATGTAAATTCAAACTGATTTAAATATGCATCTAAATATAACTTCAGCTAGTCGGGTCACATAGATATGACCTAGTCTATAATACCTCAAGAAGGATTTGTTCATTTCTGAACTCTTCCTCTTGTGTGTGTTCTGTACGTTAAGAACTGTGGTTTGATTTAGAACGTATATGCTTTTAGATAACGTGCATGAACCGATCAACTCTTGATATAGTAAATGTTCAAAACATTGTCCAACAATACAAAATTATAACCTTCTTTACTAAATAAAGAGACTGATATGATGTTGTATATCAGGTTCGGTATCTAATAACATTCGTTCAAAATCAATGTATTTGGTAATACAGGGTGATAACTGCCAACAGACTTGGCCGCAACTCTTGCAACATTTTTAACTCTTAAAACTTATCACCCTTTCTCAGTTCTCTACCTATCTGTAGCCCATGTAATAGATTACATTTGTGGGATCCTGATCCGGTATCTCATACCCAGGAGGTAAAGGATACTGAGAAACAGTTCTCTGTAATAAACACACCTGAAGATGATGCATCAGTATGCACTTTCTTCGTTTGGGCGGCATGGGAATTCTGGTAATCCCCTATTTCCTGCTCGGTCTTATAACAATTATAAGTTGGAGAGGGACCAACGTTCCCTAGCGCAGTATAACAAGCGGGTTCGGTCAATACATCCGTATTATTATCTTGATTATGGCGTGACACGGTCTCTACCTGGATAGAGAGAAGAAAACACTCAGTGTATGCTCTTGTAAGATTAGATTGGTTGTTTATATATCTAATCAGGATGGCTCCCAATGTTTTAGTCAAATCTCCCTTCAAACCCCAAAAGGAAAGACTAACCGGGATTAATTATACCGTACAAGCTCGCCAATCTTTCAGCTAGGCCAGTGCTGGTACTTTGAGGGAGGTTTCCCGTGCTTTCGCACGGACTTAATTAAAATAAAACTCGTTTTCCCATAAGCGTAACCCCGTTGACACCTTTCTAGACACCTAATTGATCGGCTAATTGTAATGTGTAAAAGTCTCCCAGGAGCAACCCTTACTCGCAACGGGTATCGGGATCCAACTATCTCATAGAAGGTATGCAATCTTATTGCAAATTTCAACACTTGAAATTCCCGATAATATTTTACCCCTAGCGTCCTATGACCTTGATGGAGGCCAACAAACCATAGGCAGCTAGTCAAATTCAACCCGTACATTTCCTGATTGAATTAGACCCACCCGCACGACCCTTGATGGAGGCCAAACTACGCCGTATGAATACCCTAATCCAATCACATCGTATGCTAGCAGATAAGCACTAGTTAGCTACCGTACACTACGCCTTGACAGAGGCCAAACTACCGCAACACGAATACTAAGTAGTACATATCTGAAATGACGGAGGGCTACACAGGTTTTTAAGAAAACCATGAGCCTAATGAACTTGATATCGTTGTAGAATCAAATGATTTAAAATGGAGTGTTTTTGAGGACTTTGCTAGTTTCGCTAAAGAGGACACTCCCGGTGAAGGGATCTCGGCTCTTTCCTCATCGAATGAGCTGCAGGATATTCACAATACCACTATGCAAAGCAAGAACTAGAAAAGGAATCAAAAGACAAAACTGAGGGTTGTAGCATCTGCCATTTATTGCTAAAGAGGTCACTCCCGGTTATCGAATAAGTTGTTGGGTGTTCTATAAGGAACACCGCTATGCAAAGCAACAACTAGAGCTAACTATTTTTGAAAATTCGATTCCACAACATCTTTAGGTTTCTTTTATTTCATTAATCTCATTAATGAAGTCCCATCATATTAGTTTACCTAAACATCACAGATAAATACAACGTACGCTTATGCCATCCGCATTCGCTTCGATGTCCCCTCGTGCACCGTTAAGTTAGGTAACTAACGGTAAAGCGGGGCAGTGCTAGCGCGGTGTAAAACATAAGCAACGTCTATATATTATATCACATATACTATATCCTGTATTCATCTTAACATATCAAATGATCACATTACAGATATCGCAGCAGAAGAAACAAATGAAATATTGGATATAATAGGAGGTCCGTGTTTTATTGCGAGCCTGTATAAAACACGGATTCCACGGTCGTGATGAATAGCCAATCCCACACCCTAGACCCCTACGAGAGCGTCAATCAACCCTACCAATTCTAGAGTTAGGAGACCCGGTCTCGACTCCTCGAGATGGCCTCCTACTGGACCCTAGAACCCGGTTACTTGTGCTCCCCGCCTTGGGTCTATCCTAATGCGGAAAAGTAAATAATATACAATGGTGACATCATCCTCAACTCGAAAGTTCCCCAATAAAAGAATATTACATACAAAGAATTTTACATGAATGAAAATAAAAACCCTCATCTCACATAAAACCCCCGGCTATTCAAAACACGACGATCCAATATAACATTTCACAGCAATACATAGCATCATATGTCATCAACGTAAGTAAATATGCGTATCCCAATTGTCGTTGATGTATAGTAACGAAACCGGTGATACACCACATATTACACTTACGGTTGCAGAAAAGAATGTGAAAAACTACAACAGTTGGAATCCGCAACCCTCTTTAGACATCACATGCCTAACCAAATGAATTCCTTAGACATCACATGCCTAACAATTCTAAACCCCGAATTTTAGTCTCGATCTTGAAAACACTTTTCAATATCTAGTCGGGCAATTCAACAAGATTCCCGACATCCTGATCAAATGCTCGTCGGAAACTTTAGAAGACGGCCGCACCCTCCGGTGCCGACGACGAAGTGCACTAAGTCGGAACACCGCTGCCGCGAGCACCCGAACGGATGTTTTTGGCGACGGGGTTCTCCTACAGTCACTTGGTCGGGGCTATGTGGCGTGGCTATCTATTAAGTTTACCCGGCGAGTATCCACGTATGCTACGTGATTGCGATGGACTTTTGATCGCATAAAAATCCCGTGGCAACAGATCAACTGAGACAAAACTGCTAGATTTATAACATTCAAATTAGTTATCTCATAACTACATGTGGATTCCAAATATTGTATCACACTACAGAAAAAGCTAGACGATGTTAAACATTCCGATCGAATCAACAAACACTCAAAATTTCCCAATAGCTCAACACTTGAACTTAGTTTAAAAGCATCCATCACATGCCACAGTACCAATGGTCCAGCCGTAGAAGGATCAAACCAACGCCTCACTTGTGGTGCCGCTAAAACATCACAAACCCTAGGCTTTAGTGACAGTTTTGACGGTCATAAAATTGAGTTAAGGTTTCGTTCTTCTAGAGGGTCCACCGCGTTACTTGCACGATATTTGAATGTTCTTTAACTGGGGAAAAATCCAACACTTGGAAATTTTCCGACAGCAGAAAAAGTGAGTTATTGATATATGTTCGAACTTTTTAACACTGTCTAAACAATCATGAAACCAAGCTAGAATTGCGAACACGAAACACTCTGAATTTCCCTTATAGTAAATAAACATCTTATGAAAATTTAGCCAAAATAAACAACACTTGAAGCACCAAAACTCAGAGACCAAAACACCAAAAAAATTTCAACCCAGAACTCCCCAAGGGGCCGGCCTGCTCGAAATATAAGGGTTGGGGCTCAGCCAAAAACCGTCCACAAGGGTTGAAACTTCTCCTGTGTTCTTGTATTGTGTAACATTTCAAAAAAATAAAATATTATTTTTGGGGAATTTTTATATTTAATAATAAAATATTGAATATTTTAATAAGGCGGTATAATTAAATACCGATAAATTGGGAATTTTTTTGAAAATTATAGAAATTATTAAAAGAGGGTATTTTATGTGAATTATGCAATTTTTAAGTTTTTATGATTAATTATATGCTAATATAGTGCTAATCGCGATTAAAAATCGCTAATCGTGTTTTAAGCTTGTTTTGTGCAAAACATGCACCGTATCATTTTTACACTTGTTATTTATTTTCATTGCTTTCCTTCATGTTTATATCATGGTTGTTGATATATTAGAGAGTGGAAAAAAAAAGAAAAAGGAAAAAGGAAAAGAATATAATAACAAGTATGGGCAAGAGAGAGAATGAGAGGGTATGGGGGTCAACACCTTAGACCAAGCCCCAATCACTTTACTCTTCACCATTTCCTCTCCTCTCCTCTTCATTTTCTGCTGCTGCTGCTGCCCCCTCCTTCTCCCCCTCTTCAACCCACAAAACTCCATGAAAAACAACTCAAAACCCAACACCCATTTCATAAAAAATATTCACAAGCCCTCTAACTACCCAATGGACCAAGAAAAATTCGATTTTGGCGTTGTGGAGGATTCATGGGAGCTAAATGAGGTAAACCCTTTCACAATTATTGTAGTGTTTCAAGTGCCTTAGCCTCATTTCAAGTTTAAAATCGTTTCGGCGAAGTTTGGTGAACTTTGAAGTTTTCTTGAGAGAGTTAGGGCTAAATTGAGCTGTGGTGGTTCAATTGAGTCCTAGTAGTGACCATAGAACCCCTGATATGATGCAAACCCAGACCCAAACACAATATAGAACCTGGAACTGAAAACCGAAACTGTGAATGTCGGTTTGTGAGGGAATTGAGCGTGCAGGAAAATCTGGGATGACCCGGGGAAGTTCTGAGACAAATAAACAACATCAGGAGCTTAGATTGACTACCAGGAGACCACCCTACCAATACGAGATGATTCCACCCTAACCAAACCGGCCTGGCCGGAATTTTGTAGGATGTGGCCGGCCCCCCTGTTGAGATAGGCGCCCATGTTGCTTCTGTAGGTCAAATGTACCCTATATATCACCCCAGAGTTGTTTGCTTGCCCTGTTTCGGCCTGAGTCAAAATTTGGGACCACTTTCTCTAGTTGCTTCATTGATTTGAGTTATGGTTTTCTGTATTTCAATTTCTGGATTTTTTTATTTATGTGTTATCTCGATCACGTGACGTTTGTACGTCTATATCGAGGGATATCGGGTTGATTTGCGAGAGCTAACCATAGGTTCTAACCTGTAGGCTTTTAAGCGTATCGTTTTGGTTTCCGCATGTTGTTTTGGATTCGATTTGGTTTTAATGCGATGCGATACGTGTGACATGTAGGTACCCCCATGATGATTCGAGACGATGAAGAAGATGGTGGCGACATCGACACCGGCAAGCAAGATCAAGGTGAGTAGATTATATATACGGGGGAAGTCGGGTGGATGGCGTATAGCACCCCCGCAGTTCGATACTTAGTATACTAGATATATACTATACATATATGTATGATAGCGTTATGTGTGAATTGGATATTCATATGTGGTTAGGTGTACTGTGGATAGATTAGGGTTTAGAAGTAAACTAGTATAGTTTTCTAGATGCGAACCCTAGAATAGGTTTACACCTACATGCACGCACATGCTTATTTGTTATACATATACCTAGATGATGAGGATAGTGGATGATATTTGGAGATGAGTCGATGATGTTGGGTATAGTGCCATGAGATCGGTGATATGATGTGGTTCGTATTTGGGATACGACATGAGATTTTAGCGGGCCTTTGGACGTGTGTCTCACACACGCATTTATATTTTTATAGATGGTATCGATTTGTACTGGACTTAGATCAGTACCCCAAATCAAGAGATATGATGGTAAGGATACCAGATAATTGATGAGATGAATGTGATACTGACCCGTACCCAGCTTTTGGGATGCCGTACGATGATTTACCGTACGAGCTTTATTTGATGATAAGATCCACACTCATGACTCGAGGATGTCATATGATATTGTATCGTACGCGGTACCGTTGAGGCGGGATCACCGACTATTATATATATATATATATATATATATATATATATATATATATCGACTCAGATTTAGGTGGTTTCCATACCCCTCCCGATTGACTTGTTAGTTAGAGCTGTAGTTTTGCTAGTAGATATTAGGCTAGGCCGATGTCATACCCATTTCAAAAACTAACGAATCGGGAGTATTTTAAAGATAGGCAAAGGGATTCTACGGATATTTTCAAAAGACGCGTCTTTTCTTAAAAACACCGTAGCCCTTATTTTCTCTAAAAACCCCGATTCGTCTTCTTTCAAATGGAAAAACAGTATGATATAGATACGTTGATGTAGATTCTGCACTGTACACTCATACTTGTGCACATACCTATTGTACACTCATACTTGTGTATTTACATACTGTACACTCATACTTGTGAGCATACCTATTGTACACTCATACTTATGTATTTACATACTGTACACTCATACTTGTGCACATACCTATTGTACACTCATACTTGTGCACATACCTATTGTACACTCATACTTGTGCACATACCTATTGTACACCCATACGTGCATACATACGTATTCGCACATACATAGATGATTCTCGCTTGATTTGGAGATTTGGGAACAGCAAGATACTCTTTAAAACTGATTCATTTTAAAATAGTGGTTTCCCCCAATATGTTCATATTACTATTCCATGTTGCATGATATACTGATATGCTTACATTTCTTTTACATGTCGCATACATCATGCTTTATGATTATACGTATTGAGATATGTTGTTTCCATGATATTTCTGGATTTGGGAACCGTGGGTATTTCAAAAGAGAGCATGTATTGTTTTAAAAACCCGGTTACCCTTGATATGATATTGTAGTGCGTCCACCATGTGTTTTCTCGGTTCTGATAGCGACATGTGAAACCCGATTCAAGGAAAGGTAGGCACCGTCTGCGGGTACATGGTGGACCCGGTGAGGTACCCCGGGGCAAGAAGACTCGTATATGTTGGACGGTGAGGCTGGCAGGGGAGTACTACCGGTGATTGTTTTTGAGCTCGGCGGATATCTAGGGGATACCGACCGGAGTTGAGAGATGAGACGGGCCGATCCGGACTGACGGAGCCCTATGTATATGAGGATTTACATGTCGATGCTAGGCACAGGTTTCATGATGTTTTCGAGTGTCGATGCTTGACACTCAGGTTCCATGATTTGATATGTCGCGAGTGACACATGTTGATTTATATCCTATACTTCCATGCATATGCTTTATGATATTTACATGCATGATGCTTATTGTCATTGGGTGACACGTGGACGATTTCCACATGCATATAATTGACATTGATGATATTGATCACATAGTTGGATGATATCCACATATTCATAAACTTCATGATATAGTCAACATTGATCATACCTCATATTTATGATATGTTATTACCTAAGGCACTAGCACGAGCACTTGGCACTACACTCATATATAGATGATACATTGCCATCCTATCTTGCTTCAGACTTATTCATTTGAGGATATTATTATTATTGATCATATAGACCTAGGATTGTGTCATATATACGATTTCTGCTCTGTGATTTTTCTATTCACGAGTTGGCAACTCACCCCCGTTGTGCCACAGTTCTTGCAGGTTTTGCCGTATAGGCTCCATTGCGGCTTTCTGGCACACTGCTTTCCTTACGGGTGATTTGCTTTGGTAGGTGGGTTCTTTTGCATCAGAACCACCATTGTATATGTATTATTCAGTTGTATCTAGAAATTACATCAACAAAACTTGTATATTGTTTTAGACTTAGAAAACCAGTTGTGTATTATTTCGACCTTAGATTCGCGCGTTGTAGTATTATGGTTTTCATGCTGATTTTGAGTTTCCTTTTGAGTTTTGATCCTGGCCATTCGGCGTTGTATATTACTGCTTGCGTGGTTGTGACCGTCGATTGACGAAGTGCTAGCTCCCGCTTGGGGATGCATTTTATCATTGTATATATGCTTTTATCATGTTGTACCCCGTTCGGGGCCAGTATTTACAAAGGAAACTCTGCCGAAATTTTCAGAAAAGACGAGACATTTTAAAAATGCATATTCGGCCTACTTATTTGAAAACCTTGCTTTTTTTTAAAAACATGTTTTCTTTACTTCAAAAGAACTACTTTTCTTTATTTACTCCTTAAAATGGTTTTAGATTTCTGGGCTTTTGGCTTACTTGAATTAGATGGGGTCCTATAGACATCATATGATTCAAGTGCCAGTCACGTGCTATTTCGGGTCGTGACATATTGTCCCATACAATATTCTGTACATGTTTGCAAAATTTTTAGAGCTCATTTGAAAAACGACAGAAACTTGGTCTTGGCAAGTCAAGTTTCGGAGTTGTTTCGGTTTCGTAATCCTACACTTATCCATCTAATTCTCTAGCTAAGCTCCGATACCACTGTTGGGATACCTACAACGGTAGCAAGGTTTCGGGAGGCATCATCCATGCCAAGTTAAAATTTTTCCATTATAGATAACCCTAAACCTAGGATCTTAACTAGAGAATCAAACCAAACTAACATGTTAAACACTTTAACATATAAGAGTTAGGGATTAAAACCTTTGTAGTCCGTTCCTTCACTTCATAAGCTCCATGTTGAGGTCCCTTCGTTGCGATCATCACGTACCCGGACTCTAGAGAGGCTCCATAAAGAGAATGATGCACCTTGCTTATAATCTTCAAAAACTAAGATGATCTACCTTGAAGAAACTCTAACCTAAGCTCTTACTTCACTAATCAAGTATTAGTGAAGCAAACACAATAATCTAAGTGGCTAGAATAGATGAGGATGATGAAGTAGGAATTTTGCTCTCTTTTGTTTTCAATTTCTCACAATTTATCATCACAAATCAAAAGGCTAGAAATGCTTTTTCAAGAGAATGAAGAAGATGAAGTTGTGATGAATGAGTTATATGTTGAGGTTAGAAATGCAACCAAGATTAAGTATGTATCATGGCTAACTCATGTAGAGATTAAACCATAGGCTAGGGTTAAAGATGGGTTAGCAAATATCAAGGATAAAACAAAGAGGGTGGACTTTGTCAAAGTGTCGTGAAGCTTCCTCAAAGCTCATCCAAAACATTATCCATCCAAAATGAATTAATCCATAATAAAATGTTAACCCAAGTTTAAAACCCTAACATGGTTTTTACCCTAGTTGTATTTGTAACCCTAACATGTTACAATATTATATATCTCATATACAATATTTTGTAACAAAAGAAAATAATACAATTAACATATATCACATATACATCAATGTATTATCAAGTGAGAAAAAGAATCTTTAAGTGAGCTTATACTAGTTAATGTAATGTAATATATCAAATATATAATTATACATTAAATTATCGAATCAACACTTGATCCGATAATCCGGCTATTTCATAAATAACCGACTAATATAAAATGTATCAATTCATCGAAACAACACTTGATCCGATGACCCGGCTATATCACATAAACCCGGCTGATATCATATATCGTGAGAATCTAGTACGGTATCACATACACCTATTATTCTCGGTCCCGCACATATCACATATTTGCTCCTACTCCGTTTTGTCTCAGCCAGGAAACCTCTGTGTAGGACTCTAAAGAATCGTCAATATGCCGGCAATAGGTGATGATCATATCAAACACCCACAAGCTGCAAGCGGTCAGCTAAACGCAGTAGACACCCAGGTATTGAGCAATCAGAAGATCAACAAGGAAGCCTGTACATTCTCCTGTGAATCCAACCAGTAACACTCCCGTACAGACCGGTCTTTTCGTCTGATATGTCGTATATCCAATTTAGGAGTGGTAAATGTCAGACCCCAGTAACCGATAAGTCGTATCGATATGAGGTCCATAACAGTTCGAGAAACTACTAATAACACTTACCAGTAAATCTCAGCAATCCTGGCCAGGGATTTCCAGTTATAGCCAATCGAACACAGCGCAACATCAACTCCCAATACCGGGAGAGACGATACCCCTCCTATCGCTCATTGCCTCTATGTGATTCAGGACTGTATCCAAAAGCCACCGTTTTGCACGTTCACTTGAACGTGGTAAGGAGGAAATCAAAGCACGGTGGGAATCACACAAGACTCTATGACGATCTCGGGTCTACAGACTAACCTGTACTAGTGTCACCAGAGAACTGCCATCTCACGTGAGTTATAATACTATCTGGGAGTTCTCGGCGAGTCCGTTCAGTGTACCCAGTCTCCACTGGGCACCCGTATACTTTCTATGATGTCAAACACCAATGGATATGGGATCATCCATCGCCCATCTTCATGGGTCGAGAAACTATACACTAGTCTACTCTGGTATATCGATGCCCTGTCTTAATACACCTACGACTAGGAACATTTGAAGGATGTACTTAGCGACTACACTGTCCCCGCTAGTATGATCTACATCATAGTCCTGGTAGTCAAGCACTCATCCTAAGGGCTTTATCAATATGTAACATAGAGACAATCAGAGTACATGTTAAGATAAAGAGCAACCAGATAGCACACTATCATGTCGAGCAAGAAAGTCCTCTATATATATGTCCAAGCATCCACTACAATATACATCGTATGTACAGTAATGGCCTATAGGGCATACATATCACTAACAATAACAACAATTAAGATTGGGTGGGGATTTCGTCACCCTTCCTAAGACCCCACAAATCACAAAACGCATACGCATCACCTTGAGTTAATAAAAAATATCTAGACCAAACCTTTTAAGGACTTGTCGCGCTCAATTAGGACAAGTGAAGGTTGCGGGGAATCGGTCGTTTATCTAAACTTGACTTTGTGGTGCCTAGATTAGACAAGTGGGGAGGTAATTCTAAAAGGCCCGTCTCTCGTTGATTCTTGAGCGGAACCCTCCTTACTTCACTTGTGCTTACTTGGCCACAATTGGCAGTGAAGAGGAGATTCGAGAGTTATCTTGCAACTTGTCGCTTGGATGTCTAAGAGCGGTTTAGTTGGACTTTGAAGACCCTAGCTCTAGGTGTTGTTTGTGTATATTGTGATTGTGATTGTGCTTATGTAAATTTTAGTCCCATAATTCCGTATTCTTTCAAAAACCAAACAAACAATTTTTAAAACTCCAAAAACAAACAATTTTTTTAAACTAAAAATAAATAAAAATACCACTTCCTTCCCTCCATACCTTTTCACTCTTCTAACATGGGTAACCCACCTCGAAAAACTCTTGTCGAATTTTGGTGCCCACAACCAGACATTTCTTCTTACAGTTCTTGCTTTGGCCGAAACTCGAACGATCCCTCCATGCATAAAATTTCTTTGAAAGATCGGAGAGACACGTCTAGGACAAACAATTAGACTCCGCAATCCACTTCGTATCAACCGTTTCAAACATTCATCCCTTCTTACGTTGATACCCCTTTTAAGAGTCAGGTTGTAACTCTGAAACCCATGTCTATTGCTGAACGTATTAAACAATCTCGTAGCCGATCTTTCACTCCTTTCACCACTTTCAATTCGTGGGATAAACAATTCCATTCACATTCTTATCCAAATGTTGATCCTACTACTGTCCAACCATTCAATTCCTATCTATCCTACCCAACTGTTGGACATTTCCTAGACATTGCTTCTACACAGCCATTTGGGAGTTTCACATATCCAGATAACTTTGAATCTTTTACTGAAACCCCTTCACAACCCATGTCTAGTCTAGAACAGTCGTTGGAAGACTTTCGGGTAGCGTCGTACCAACAGATGATGAATTTGAATGCGTCCATGGCCGCCCTCATACAACCTAGTGACCGGTAGCTGGTTTCCAACTAGCTCCAAATTTTCCAATGTATGATGAGGCGATACGACAGATTGAGAATTTGAGCGGTGAGAGTGCGTAGTACACCCTTCCAAATCAAAGCTTCCCATTACAAATTGAATCCCATAACTCCGGTTTTGAATGTCTATCGAGTGTCCCAAATGAATCACAAATTGCCGATAGAACGTTTGATGAGTTGTACGACTTTATAGTGTTTGATTTACCCGATTGTGAAGGGTCCCTTTCGAGTGAAACCACAACGAATCCTTTTGACCTCTACACCTCCAACTTAGAACCACAATTGATAGAAATCCATGCTTTTGATGAGGTGTCTGATAGTATAGATTTTCACTTGATTGAGGATATCGACGCTGGGGATATTTTGGATGATGAACCCGCAGATTTGGATGAGTTTTTCCCTCCAATTCATCATCTCGAGTCATTAACTGTTTTTCCCGAACCCCATATGCGTCTAGATATTGATGATACATGCATGGATGAGCTGATTTTTTAGGATAGTATTGAGGATGAAGCAGTTTTACTTGATTTGTCGGATTTTCCAATTCATCTTATCCCTTTCATTGACTGCATACACCCTCCTAAATCTTTAACCGATACCCTTCCTAAATCACTTCCCTCCATTCTCGTTCCGACCATGCAAGAAACTGTTTCACTTTCATTTTCAACGTCTGGTTTACCAAGTTCGGCTTACCCATTTTTTTTCACGAATTTTGAGGGATTTGACCCCATTTCTCAACGGGTTGATAGATTAGTACAATCACTTTTTTCACATCAGTCGGTACAAATTGTACTAATTTATTCACTCATTTCAACCCTCAAGTTCGTATTCCACTTCTTTCTCCCTTCCGCCATTCTTCTCCTCCACCGAGAGCGTACGCCGCTTCTATCCCAACACGGTCTCGTGTGTTTCTCATTTCTTTTCTCTATACTCCATTCTTTCACCAACTACTCTATTATCATGATAGAATTTTTGAATGGTTGGTGCTCACTTTTGGCCTGTGTAAGGCCTTGTATAGCTTGATACCGGTTTTTTCCCCCTAACTCTGAATTTTAAACGCTTAAACAGTTGAAACATTGTTTCACTTAAGTTTTGGGGGAACTTTTTTGTATATATATATTTTGTTCATAAATAATAATAATAAAAAAATTAACAACCAGGGGAGCGCCGACAATTTTGACCCTCTTGGTGTAGCCTGACAGTGAGGGCACTGTCAAGTTTAAGTTTGGGGGTGTGCTCGGTAAGCTTTCTTCCTTCGCATTCATTTGTATATGTTGCATTTGAATACATATAAAAACCCATAAAAACTGAAATTTTTTACAAAAATATAAAAACTTTATCGTCAAGTTAGCTAATAGGGTAACTTAGATTTTTATTCCGAAAGTTTAGTTGGTAGGTTAGGAATAACTAAATCCTAGGTTTAGAAATTAAAAACCCTAAAAATAACCCTCCTTCTGTTTAACTTTGATAATTATACGTCCTTACAGTTTTTTTTAGAAATAGGTAATCTTGAGTTCAGTTCTTAAGTTAAGTCGAAATGAAGAGAAAGTATTGAAAGTTTTACTGAAGGAGAAGTCTGAAAAATAGTTTCTATTCTTGAGTTCAAACTTAGAAAGCATATACCCTGCAAACTGCACATACATGCACCTTGAAACTTGGGATAGTAGAGAATACCTAGAAATACTCTTTCATGAAAACCTAGTATGAAAGAAAAAACGGTATTTAAAGCTAATCACCAAAAGAGGATTATTGAAAATTATTTCCGGTCATGAAAAAAGAAAAATAAAGAAAAAAAGAAGAAAAAATAAATAAAGGCAAGACCTGAAAACTGCTATTTACGCTTTAAGCTCACACATTCAGTAATCGGCTGTTCGTGCCTCAAGAAGCATTAATAGTCGCATGAAAGGTGTGTGAGCAAAACCGTCAATTATTAATGAAAAGAAGTAGTATTAGGTATTAAGACAAGGGTACTATAGCTTGAATTGAATTCTTAAGTGTAGGGGTGAAATTTTATACACACGTAGGGATATACGATCGATATTTGGAGGAAAGATAGGAATAAAGAATAAAACTTATGTTTTCCGTAAAGATGATAAAAATCCCGGATTGGAGACTGCACTTTAGAAGGAAAACTCAAGAGATACCGAGATCTTTCTAAACTGTCAAAATGTATAGGATCTGAGGTTGAATAAATAGGAGGTGTTAAACATAAGGGTTGAATATTTCTAACTTAGGCTAATAGAATTTCTAACCTAGATACTAAACCGTAGAAGTAAAATCGACGTTAACTTATGAAACTAGCATGACGGGATTTTGTGGGCAGTATCCGCTGAAAACCCTCGGGAGAAAACACTCCTCCTACTAGGGACACCTAGAGGTTTAACGGCTTGTTGCACGAGCTCGGTGCAATCGCGTTCCTTGCGAAAGTGAGGTTAGGACTTTTTGTGAAAAATTGGGTTTGCTCGGGACGAGCAAAAGTTAAGTTTGGTGGTATTTGTTTATACTAGAATATTGCATTTAATACCGTCCATTCTTATGCTCGTTTGTTTATAGGCAGGTACTTTTAATCCGTATTTGCTATCTATTTACAGGTACAAGTTTCTAGTCCAAAATAACGCAAATGATACAAAATCTCCACTGTTACGCCAAAATCCAGAACATCTGTTGCCAACAGATAAAAGCCGGGTTCCGGTCATCCGTATCCGTCCAGTGCCGCTTACCGGTTCCAAAGACAAGATAAATGACAGTGGTCATTTGTGTCTCGGACAAGCACAGAGCACGAGAGGGGCAGCACAAGAATCAATGGGTGCGCGGAGCTCGAGGGAGATGTGGTCAAAAGAATTATTTTTGATGCCAATTTGGACTGTTGCAGATCTGAAGAAATTGTGGATGCAATTTGCAATTTGTAACATGTATTACAACAGAAGAGAGCAACACAAGAAACCCCACAAAAAATGACAAGCCAACTCCTCAAAATAGCCGCGGAACCGCGGCCAAAATGGTGACTCGGCCGCGTTTCCGCGGCCGAGTTGACTCAGTGTCAACTCGGAATTTTGGATAGTTTAGTCATTTCATTTGGGCTCAGAATCTTGACCTAGGGTTTCAGCACTCAGCCTATAAATGGCCCAGTTTTGTGCCAAGTTATGAAGGCTTCTTTTTGTTAGGATTTAGTTTAGCTTTAGTTCTTCTTCTTCTTCTTCTTCATGTATTCTCTATTAAAATGTAGTGAGAGTATTGAGTGGATGATAAAATGAAGATGAGGGTTTGTTATTTTTTTAACTTGTATCTTTTAATTCTTGCATTGTCTTTTAATTCTAATGTAACTTTTATAATTGTTGTTAAGTAGTTTTTGTTATTCTTTGCTCTTTTCTTTTCTTCTCTTATCCGTATTATTTTCAAGCTGTGATACTCGACGGAGTTCCTTACTTAGGTGATGACCCAAGTAGTTAGCTTGCATCATTTGTAAAATCGTATTTTTCCTTTTCCTTCTTTTCTTCCTTCTTGATTTGTTTTATTTTCTTTTATAATGTGTGAATAATTCCACACTTATTAAGGCTAAGGAAGGTAGTATAAGGGACGGAAAAATCCCTTATGTTTCTCTTCGCCAAACATCTTGAAAAGAACCCCGACCAAACAAATGCAATCCCCTCACTTAGGCGCGCTATACGTGACACATAGCCGCGACCTAAGTCGAGAAGTCCTTTAAGCGCACTACAACGTGACATGTAGTTGTGACTTAATTGGATACATGGTTGCGGGTGTTTGGCCGAGGGTTGGGATAAGCGTATTTTGCGGACGGACAAGGGGCACTAGGAATGGATTTAGCGTTGGAAAGCTCGCTTAAACTCGCAAATCTCATTCCTATGTTCTCCTAATCCCCGCTACTTTCGATTATCCCAACATCGTTTTAAGAATGGCAAAAGATAAACACAAGACTAATCCTAACTCTACTAACCAAACTTAACATTAACAAGCTTACTTGAATATAAATATGAACACTTAGAATAGAACTGAACATACACATATACAGTCTTTGTTGATTGGTTTAAGACTCGAACGGACATACAACCATCTCCACTGTGGATCGACCCGTGTTCAACCGGCTAGCTGCAAAGCGACACCGTCTTTGATCGCGGTTAACTTTAGAATTTTGAATACGCGACACGCCAGAAGCGTGCGATTAGAACCATTGACTTAGTCCACTAATTTTGTTTTATTTAAGATATTTATTAATCTAACCATTCTAATTAGCCATGGTTATGTCTCTAATATATGATATTTTCTCATCCATGGTTGCAAGATATAACTCATTCTATTTTCTTCTTCATCTTCTTCTTCATTGAGAGTGAGCTCTCTATCTTTTGAGAGGTGAAGAAAATTAGTGAGAAAATTAATTCCAAAGTGAGCAAAAATCCTACCTCATCATCCTCTACTAGATTAGTCATTTAGTTTTGGGTGTTAGCTTCACTAATCCCTAATTAGTGAAAAGGTAGCTTGAGTTGGTGTCTCCTCGACGTAGATCTTCTTCGGCCTCGAAGATTTCGTGCAAACTTGTTCCTTTCATCTTGTGGAGCCATTCAAGAGTCCGGAAGATCACTACTTGGAGCGAAGGGGCTACCACAAGGAGCTATTGAAGTGAAAGATCGGTCTACAAAGGTTATATCCATATTAACTTAGATGTAAAGTTGTTTACATGATATATTGTCTCATTCTCAAGTTAAGATTCTAGGTTTAGGGTTATGTAGCATGTCAATTTTTTGAAAATGGCATGGACGATACCTCCCGAAATCTTGCTGTCGTGCTACGTTATCCTGCACAATTCGCATAATTAAATTAATAAGATATAGAAAAAAGAGTTTTTAGTTTAAATCAATTTAATTTTTATTTGAGAAATATCTTAAATACTTTTAATTAGACAATAACGAGTTAAAAAAATTATTTAAGATCGGCAACTTATTGAATTTTAAAAAAATAAAAATCCAGCGAAAAACCTTTAAAATATATATTATTCAACAAATTCTTTTAAAAAAATTCTCAAATCTTAGTGGTGTTAAAATATATACAAACGTATATTGCACGTGCTAAATACTCGCACTGATTAACCTCTTCAATAAAATAGTGCTTACTGTTTTGATGTACAACAAGTTCTCACGCAAAATAATCCGTGAACCGTGAAAGATTCATACTTGTTATTATTCCAGGTTTCAGCACTCTTTACTGATAGTATTAAGACCTAGAGAAGATCGCATGAAAAGATAGGTCTCGGTGGTCTAGGACGACGAGGCTTCGGATCTGGATCTGATTCGTAATAAACTTATATTGACCAAGATGACGGTTTTGATGACGGGTTGACGACAAGTTGAGTTGATAGTAACAACAGATAGCAAACGACATGCAGCTGATCAGATTCGACCACAGCCGAATAATAAATTATCTGCAAAAGTCAAAATCACAAGCAATTTTCAATAGAAATATCAATAGTAATCATTCATTCATTAATCAGACCCTAATCTCTCTCAATTAAATAACGGATCCTATTATAAATTTTGTAGAAATATCCAAATAAAAACTGAACTTCAAAAAAATCCTAACTTATTAAAATGCGAAAATCTTTAAACTGAATTTTAAACGGTTGTCCTGCATCTCTCCCCATGGACCTAGTTGGTAGTACAGTCTATGATCCAAAATCTACCGAATGTAATGCATATCAAATTAATTTAATATTTAACAAATCCCTATTTGATTTTCTAGTGACAAGGATGCGTTTAGACTTGACGCTACAAAGCTACAAAATATATATATATATATATATATATATATATATATATATAATATGGAAAAAGTTCTCCGCACTTCATTTCCTCCATCTTTCCCATTTCAACTTCATCAAAACTTTCCAAATGCTCTACTACATTGGAGTCTTGTCCATAACTTGAAATTTTCTTTCATACTCCCACTTAATAAACTCATCACCTCATATAATAAATGGTCAATGATGACTTAAAAGACTTTGGAGTCTAATAATAGAGATTTGGGTTCTTTATGAATTCTTTGACCACTTAAGCCTAACATATTCTGCCTATAATTGGATTTTGAATTGAAAATTAAGAACAAAGTACAACCCAAGGAAGGAAAAACCATATAAAGGAGGGGTTTAGGTAATCTTCATTTTCAAATCACGCGGAGTTAGGGGTATCATGAAGAATAAATTAATCATTTACTATTAATCTTCCCATTTGAGTCATGTGGGGTCCCCCCCAGCTTTATTCTTCAAGTAATTAAAACTTAAGATCATTCATGATTGAATATTCTATTGGTAAATTCTAGTGAATGTCCCCTAATTGAATGGGTTAGTAGTCAACGTAGAGCACAACACATGTACCTAATTAATTGTAGCCCTCACACTAGGCTCATGCACACTTGTCCCATGATAAACCAAGGGCATGCACTACATCAATCTATTTTGACCACATCTACCATAGAAATGTATGTTTTGTTCTTGACTAAATTGCAATAAACCATGTTTAATTTGGTCTATATAGCAGAATATCTCTTTCTATTTTGAAAAGCTTTGATTTTCCATCGCCCTTAATAGTTATTATTAACTTTTTTGGTTTTCGGCAAGTTTTAAATTCAAGATACTCATATATGATAATGTTTATAAGATTGGTGAAAACAACATGAATTTGAGTTGTCTCGACAATCAATCAAGCATACCAGAAAAAAAATTAGTTTGGTTTCTGACGGATGTCGGATCACGTCAAGATGTTTCCTTCCGTTGATCTGCTAATGGCGGCGATAGGCGGCTGAGATTGGATCTAGAGGATGGCTCCTGAAGCGTGTGGATCTAAATAGGTTTGAGGTTGTTTGGGACGAGCTACCTGCAAGGAAGTCCCGGGATGGTTGGACCACCGAGGACCCTCCGACGATCAAGTTAGAGAGGAAATTCGAGCAGAGTAACGGCTTAGTGAGTGGAAAATGACTTACTTGAACCTTCTGAAGGAGGGGTTTATATAGCGGTGGCAGCAGGCAGACAGGCGCGAGAATCACATCGGCCGTTACGCTCCCGACGTCACGCCCGCGCGATGGGCGGGATCCCGCATTAATGGCGAAACAGGCTTGTTAATTGGGGGATCGTGATAGCGTGGAACGTGGTGTAGGGTTCCTAGGCACTCTTGTGATGGTTCTTAAGGCATCAAACATGCCCGGATTAAATTTTAGACGTGCCGAACAACCCAAAGCCGGGATCTTTGCTAGATTATTAGGGTTAAATATGCAAGATGATAACTTTTATCTAAGTGTGAGGGATTACAACCTTTGTAGTCCGCTCCTTCACTTCACAAGCTCCGAGTAGAAGTCCCTTTGCCGCGATCCACGATCTCCCGGACTCATGAGAGGCTCCACGATTCGAACGATCCATTCTAGCTTGTCGTAATCCAAATCTCCGATGATCTACCTTGAAGTTGCTTCGACTCAAGCTTTCTCACTCAAAAGAGAAAAACACCCTAATCCCAAGGGCTAGATGAGATGAGGATGAGAGAGTAGTGATTTTGCTTTCTTTTTATATCATTTTCTCATATTTTATCATCACTTAAGAAAATCAAGAGAGCTTCTTCAAGAGAGAAGAAGAAGATGATAATGGGAAAAGAATAATGAATTATCTTTCTTTTGTGATGAATAGAAATCTATATGATTGAATTGTGAACCATGGTCAAGGATGATAGGATAAGAATGAGTAGAGAATTAACTAGAGTTAGGGTTTGGTTAGGTTTAGTAAAGTGTCATCAATAAATATCTTTACAATGACAAAACAAATAGCTTCTAGAAGGTGCATGAAGCAACTAACCCTAATTAAACCCTAATCTCAATTAATCATCCTTAAACATGTTTAACAATTAATCATATCATGTCACAATAATATATATCATATATATATTATATATTTGCAACAAAAGAAAATAATACAATTAACATATATCGCATATATATCAATGTATCATCCACTGAGAAAATGAAATAATAAAGTAAGCCAATATTAGTTAATATAATAATATATCATATATATTATTATATATTAAATCATCGAATCAACACTTGATCCGACGATCCGGCTATATCGAATATTACCGACTAATATATCATGTACCGATTCATCGAATCAACACTTGATCCGATGACCCGGTTCATATCCATATATCGCGAGAATATAATACGGTATCCCATATCGCATTATTCTCGCTCCTGCGCATATCACATATGTGCCACTACTCTGTTTCGCCTGAGCCAAGAAACCTCTGTGTAGGACTCTAAAGAATCGTCAATACGCCGGTAGCAGGTGATGATCATATCAAACACCCACAAGGTGCAAGCGGTCAGCTAAACGTAACAGCCACCCAGGTATTGAGCGATCAGAAGATCAACAAGCTAGCCTGTGCGTTCTCCTGTGAATCCGATCAGTAACACTCCCGTACAGTCCGGTCTGTTCGTCTGATATGTCGCATATCAAGTATAGGGGTGGTATACGTCAGACCACAGTAACCGATAAGTCGTGTCGATGTATGACTCATAACGGGTCGAGAAACTACTAGTAACACTTACCAGTAAATCTCTATATCAGCCCTGGCCAGGGACTTCCAGTTATAGCCAATCGAACACAGCACAACATCAACTCCCTATACCGGGAGAGACGAATCCCCTCCTATCGCTCATTGCCTCCATGTGATTCGGGACTGTACCCAAAAGCCACCGTTTTGCACGCCCTCTTGGACGTGGTAAGGTGGAAATCAAAGCACAGTGGGAATCACACAAGACTCTATGACGATCTCGGGTCTTCAGATTACCCTGTACCTATGTCACCGGAGAACTGCCATCTGACGTGTGGTATATCACCATCTGGGAGTTCTCGGCGAGTCCGTCCAGTGTACCCAGTCTCCACTGAGCACCCGTACACCATCTATGATGTCTAACACCGATGGATATGGGATCATCCATCGCCCATCATATGGGTCAAGATGCGTATACGCTAGTCTACTCTAGTGTATCGATGTCCTGTCTCGATATACCCTCGACTAGGAACAGTTATAGGATGTACTCATCGACTACCGCGGCCCCACTAGTATGATCTCATCATAGTCCCAGTAGTCGAGTACAGATCCTAAGGGCTTTATCAACATGTGAGAGTAAAACAGTAAACCAATACAAGTCAACATGTTAAGATAAAGTGAAACCAAATAGCATACTATCATGACGAGCAAGAAAGTCTTCTCTATATATAACCAAGCATCCATTATAATATACATCAAATGTACAATAATGGCCTCTAGGGCATATACATAACTAACACGTGGTATGTGGCCGGCGGATATCTCGCGCATGGCAAGATTCGCAGGAGTGAGGCGGTTGCTTCTGTGAGTGGTGTCGTTGGTCGGTCAATGAGACCGAGGAAGATGACCTCTACGGGAGAGCTCGCGGATGAGCGGGAGAGCTGAGGTATCTTGGTTCTGCGGTATCCCGGAGAAGAGCTTATGGGGCCGAGGAGGCCAACGGTGCAGGGGGCTCGGAGACGAGCCAACAGTTGTTTGTCTGTAGGACAGGCATAGGAGTAGCCTGGTCGGCCACTGTAGGTCCTTTCGTGCAAGCTTCGGGACAAGTCATCTGCCACGTGTCGTCATCTGGGATCACCGATATCATGCATCATCATTAGCCCCCCCACTCTCGTCCCGACCAGCTCATAGGTCGGGTCGAGAGTGGTCTGCCGGGTTACCCGAGGCGGGCTCCTTTTCGAAGATATCGTCGGGATTTGTTCCCGGGCAATCTGTCGTATTCTCTTGATGACGCCAGCGAATCATGGATCAGATCTTCTATTAAAGAGGGTGCGCCGGATCGTGTGTACATTAACCGAAGCGACTGCCCACATGTCAGGCACTGATTGGCTGATGCGACGAGTTTCAGGTTTCCCGCGCCCGATGGGTTGCGGCCAATTTGCGCGTGACAGGTGGAGCGATGGTGGCCGTCGAACTCGGAGAGTCCCTTTGGCGGGAGATGACTGTCGTCGTTGGATGAGTATACCGGTGGCAATAAATAGAGGTGGGGTCCACGTTAGAGCCCATACCTATTCATATTTTTCCTCGTCCTCGGTCTTGTCAGCTCGGCGTTCTCCTCTTTAGGTCAGGATTTCCACTTTTTCTCTTCCGAGGACTCTTCTTCATCAAGCTAGATGTCTTCCTCTGAGGAGTCTGTAGATGTAGGTGGGGTAGAGTCTCGGAAGCCCTCTGTAGATTCTTCCTCTTCTGAGTCGAGCTTGTTTCTCCCTTTAGCAGGACAAATGGATCGACCCAGGTTTCTTGGAGCGCTCGGTACCTCGTCCCAGAGGGGGGCCGTGGATGCGGCCGTGCCTCGGGCTAATCCGAGCCCGGCACCAAGTGTGTCGCCGGCGGCGGGGCCATCTGCTTTGACCAGGGCTCCCGATGATTGCCCCGACGGCGGCCAGAAGCGTCCACGGGTTCCCGAATCCCAGACGAGGGATGAAGGAGAGGACGAAGACGGGGTTCCTCTTAAGAGAAAGAGGACGGTCTCTCGGGCGCCACCAACTGAGATTCCTGAGGGGATTCCTGTGCAGGATGGGGACGTCCATTTCGTAGTCCTGTCCGGGCTTTCCGTTACTGCCAGCCTGCTCGCTGATATGGAAGAGTCGGTCGGGGTTAAGATTCCACGAGGGACCCTGAGGGCCCAAATGGCGGCTATTGCTCAGGAGGCGGTGCAGGTAGGTGTTTCCTCGTGTGTGATTTTTAGTTCCCTTTCTTTAGTTCGAGCGTCTCTGAGTCTCTCCGATGTTTTTCGTCAGGTCCTTCAGCACTGCGCCCTCGTTACTCGCATAGAGGCTGAGGGGGCTATCCTGGCTATGAGGTCGGCGGGAGAGTCTTCTTCGGAGGCTGAGGATATGCGACTTGAGCTGCGTCTGTAGAGGCAAAGGATGGCCGTCCTTGAAGCCGGATCATCCACCGTGGAGCTCGCTGTCACAAAGTGCCGGGAGTCCTATCACCGCCTAAGTGAGTCCCACCGAGTCACCGAGGTTAAGTTGGCGAAGCTCGCCGATTTTTATGCAGTAGTGAAGAGGGAGAAGGACACCAGTAGGCGGGATGCCGAGGCTGCGCTTCAGGTGGTAGGGGTTGCCGAGGTTCGAGCTCGGAAGGCGGTGGACGATTACAAGAGGTCGGACCAGTTTTATGTTGACCTCGGTGAAGCCTCTACCATTGCATGGCACAAAGCCCTTGATGCCGTCAAGGAGCACCTTCCGGAGTTTGCCGACGGCGAGCTCCGTGCTCGGGTCCCACTTTTGGTGGTCGTTCCTCCGGCTGATGGTGATGAGGGAGGTGAGGCCTAGGTGGAGCTTGCGGCCTGAACTTTTTGGTTTTTCCTCCTCTCTCTTTTTGTAAGCTGTTAGATATGTATGCCCTAGAGGCCATTATTGTATAGTACTAGTTTGTATAATACATATTGGAGGATTGGGATATATATATATATATATATATATATATATTTATACGGTTTTACGACAGTCTTGCTCGATATAGTAGTATGCTACTTGGTTTGTTTCTATCTTAATATGTGTATATGTTTCTTTTAACATATCGCTAAAAACATATTGGTAGAGCCCTTAGGATTTTTGCTTGACTACCGGCGTTGTGATGGCGATCACACTAGTGGGGGCTGGGTAGTCTATAAGCACATGCTTATTTTGGTCCCTAGTCGTAGGATTATTGAGACAGGGCATCGATACTCCAGAATAGACTGGTGCATACGCATCTCTTCCCAGCAGGGGAGATGGTCTGTCCCACAACCATCAATACGTCGTACTGGAGATAGTATGCAGGTGCTCGTTAGGTTACGTATACACTGGACAGGACTCATCAGGAACTGTTGGTTGGTATTATACCTATCATCAGTTAACAGTTCCCAGGTGACATAAGTACAGCTTAGTCCGCTAACTTGACACTGTCACTTCGCCTCGAGTGTGTTCCCACTGTTCTTAGATTACTACCCTACCACGGCTCTACTGAGTCGTGCAAACAGGTAGTAGTTGGGTGCAGTCCCGAAGCACTTGGAGGCAGTGACGGTTAGACAGGATTCGTCTCTTCCGGTATTGGGAGTTGATATCGCGCTGTGTATAGGAGAGCCATTACACATTGTCGTCCCTGGCCAGGGCAAGCGAGAATTGCTGGTAGGTTTTCCAGTAGATTCTCAGGGTGTTTTGGGCTACACTCCAACATGACTTGTACCGCTATTAGGGGACTCACGTTTACCGCCCTCCTAGGCCCGCCATGCAATATTCTCAGACGAACAAACCGGACTGTACGGAGATTGTCACATTCAGGCTCAGTAGGAGTTAGGATGGGTTCACCTCATCAGTCTTCTTGTCAGCATCTACCTGGGGACCGTTACGTACAGCTAGTACCGCATACGGCCTGTGGTTAAACCCACTGCCAGCGTAGTGTCGAGCCTTTAGAGTCCCACACAGACGGTTACTCACCTTTGGGCAAAACAGAGTAGAGGTCGCATGGTTTTGCGACAGGGTTCGTTCACACTTTCGCACTTGTGCATGTTTTAGTGTCTGGGCAGTTATTACTAGCGGGCTTTGGTTTAAACCAGATCCTAGTATTTGTTTTGTGATTGGTTTTGTCTCAGTGTATTCGTGTTCCTTTGAACACGGATGCAGGTGTGTATGTACAGTTGACAGAGGCAGAGGATTCTCATTAGGGTTGTCGACCATTTGACTTTGGTTGACTTGTTGACCGTTGACTTTTTCTACACCCTAATGAGAATGATAAATAATATGATTAATAATATTAATTAAGGATTATTGTGTCATGGTTGAGTTGAACATTTGACTTTTGTTGACTTGTTGACTTTGTTGACCGGTTGACCATTGTTGGCTTGTTGACCATCATCATTTCATTGTTATCACTTTTGTTTACTTGTTGTTCTTTACAAAAATGCAATAATTGCATAAAATGATAATGGTCATTGAAACTAACCATCACAATACTTGATTATTATTATTATCATTATTATTTTTTTTTGCTTTTGTGAGCATGGTTGCATTATGAGAGCTCATTCTATCATCTTCTTTCTCTCTAATGAAAAAAGCTCTCTCTCTTCCTCTCTCAAGGTTCAAGTGTTCCATGAGTTTGAAATCATGAACCTTTGAGACAAAACCACCATAACTTTTCTCTACTCAATCTAAGGTTCTAGGTTTAGCACACCAAGCATCTTAGTTATCTCTAGGTTGAGATAAGAGCTCAAGTTCGAGGCCCTTGGTTAGATCCATCTACGGTAAAGAGGAGACGACGAGGAGAAGCCATTCAAGCCACTACGAGGAGAAGCAAGGAGGTGAACCACCAAAAGAAGAGAAGGAGTTCAAGACCTAGGTATAACCATTCTACATAGTAGCTAAAACTTGTAGTATATTTGTTAGTTCTTGTTGAGCAAAGATCCTTATTGCATGGTCCATGTTACCTAGTTAGGAAAATTTTGATTTTTACCTATTCCGCCTCCCCGAAAGAACCGGGGTGGGTAACGTGGACTTAACAGTGGTATCAGAGCCTGGCTAAGCAACAACTAACTGTTAGCAAAGTGTTTAGAATTTCAATCCGGAAAAAATCCCGAAAACAAACCGAAAAATTGTATTTTCTGTCGATTTTCAAAACAGGCCTAAAAATATTTTGTATGACATGAAAAATACAAGTAGGGTTTTTTAGGAGATGTCAAGAAATTTGAGCACACGACTCGGCCGACTCGCCTCGGAAGCGCGGCGGAACCATGCGTTCCGCCGCGGATCCGCGGCCGAGTTGACTCGGACGCGGCTCCAATTTGTTGTAGATTCCTCTGTTTGGTGTTTTGGGATTTTTGAGATATTTTGTTTCTGCCCAGATTATCCAGAGAAAAATGTTATTTTTGGGGGTAGTTACAAATTTGTATTTTGATCGGGGTTCTACAAACTTTGGCTAAATGATTATATCTACAATATGACATATGCACTGAACGTCGGCTAATCGCTATACGTCGATTAGTGGGGGTTATGCATATCTGTGATCTGTAATGTTGTTGGATTGTGTATATGAACTTGTTGGATTGTCGCGGATGAATAGCTGGGGTTTTGTGAGATGAGAGTTTTCTTTATCTTTCATTTGATGTAAAATGTAAATTGATGTAATATTATTTTTATGGCCACACATCCGGGATGAGGTTCTAGCCGCCATTGTATATTATTTTTTTACTGTTTTTGCTCCTAGGATAGACCCAAGGTGGGGTGCACAGACTACCGGGTACCTCGAAGTGCCGAGTGGCCTAATCACGTTGTTGAGGGAGGTTGCTTCGCTTCGGGTACTTGGCGGGTAGTTTGCCGCACCCGTACGGGTCTAGGGTGGGGTTTGGCTATTCATCGCGACCGTGTAATCCTTCTTTCGTTGCGGGCACGAATGAAACGCGGATTCCTAGCATATCCAATGTGTTCATCTGTGATCTGGAATGGCTATCATTGCATCTGACGAATGTATATATCTATATATGATATTTAGTAGGCGTTGCTTATGTTTTGCATCCGCGCTAGTCCAGCCCCCGCTCTGTCGTTAGTTAAGTAACCTAACGGGTAATGACGGGGCCCCGTGGCGAATGCGGATGGCATAAGCGTACGTCATATTTTCGTTGCTTTCTGTAATGGTAGGATTAATTGATGGGACGCATTATATTAATGCAAAGAAAAACAAACCTAATATAACGTTGTTGGAACAATTTTCAAAAAAAGCTGTTGTTGCAAGGACGTTCTCTTTTGTTTTGCATAGAGATATTCGGTTATGAATGCCCAGCCCTTCATTCGATGAGGCATGGGCCGAGATCCCTTCATCGGGAGTGACCCCTTGGAAAAAAGTTTGCGTTAGGGTAATAACTTCACTATAGTCGATTATTCTTGCTTTGCATCGAGGTATTCAGTTTGGAATATCCTGCACCTCATTCGACGTGGAAAGAGCCGAGATCTCTTCACAGGGAGTGACCTCTTTAGCAAAAGTTTTCGCCACTATATTTTCAAAAAGGCAATCATGTTCCTTCAACTATATCAAGTTCATTACGTTAACGGGTTTTTCGCCAAAACCCAGCCGTAGCCCTCCGTCATTTCGGATTGGAATTGCTTAGTATTCGTGCTACGTATTTCGTGCTCAGCAGAGGCGTAGTGAACGGTAGCTATATAATATTTTTCTGTAGCATATAAATGTGATTGGTTAGGACAGTCGTGCGGTCATTTTGGCTCAGTCAAGGACTCGTACGGGTGGGTCTAATGCAATCAAGGTAATGACGGGTTGAACTTGACTAGGATCCTTTGATATGTTGGCTCAGTCAAGGTCACTTGGGTCCTAAGGGTAAAAACCACATCGGGAGTTTCTGTTGGAGATAGTGCCCTCAAAGTCAATTATTGGATCGCGGGTACGTGATTGCAATGATTGAGGCATGACCTATACCAATATGACAGTCTTGCTCGAGATGATAGTTTGCTATCTGGTTTGTCTTTATCATCGTATACATTCTTTAGTTCACTATAGCATGATGATAGAGCCCATAGGATTCTTGCTTGACTACCAGCAGTATGATGGCGATCATATACGTGGGAGCTGGGGTCTGTAAGCACATCCTTAAAGTGTCCCTAGTCGTGGGAGTTTCGAGAAAGGGCATCGATACTCCAGAGTAGACTAGTGTATACAGTCGAGACCCCGACGAGGGGCGGTGGCCGGTCTCACAAGCCACTGGTGTCAGTTTGATCACCTAAGAAGTATACGGGTGCTCATTGGGTTATGATTACACCGGACATGACTCGCCGGGTGAAGGGTTCCTAGGCACCCTAGTGAGGTCTCACAAGGCATCGATCATGCCAATTTCAAAAGTTCTAGTGCCGAGAAACCCTAATGTACGGATCGTTTGCTAGAAAACTAGGCGAAAAAGAACTAGTTAACAACTTAACTAATGGGATATCGGAAATACAACCTTTGTAGATCCGGTGCTCCACCTCCATAGCTCCATAACGAAGCCCTCTCCGCTGTCCAAAAAGAATCCGGGCTCTAGCGTCGACTTCATCGGAGAATAAGCGAGCTAGGTCGTCGATGTCCATGCCGAAGATGATCTACGTCGAGGCATCGCTAAATCAAGCTCCGACTTCACCAAGTCAAGAAACTTGTGAAGAAAACACACTCTACTACTTGGCAAGAGGTAGAGGATGAAGAAATAGGAAGTGGGTAGACTTTAGAATTGGATTTCTCACTCATATGCTCAATTCACCATTGATGAAGAAAGCTTTTTCTTCTTGAGTTCAAGGAAGAAGAAGAAGAAAAATTATGATAAGTTATTTTAAAAACAATAGAAAAATCAAAACTTATCATAATGTTAACTAGAGTCAAGTGTAGAGAATGAATCATGGTTAGTTGGAATGGTTAGGGTTAAAGATGAGATAAGAATGGTTGACTTTATCAAAGCTTCATGAAGCTTCAACTAAACTCCAAAACTTGCAACCATTCTTTTCTCATCAATTCAAAATAAATAAATAAATAAGTAAGAATAGAAAACCTTAATCATTAGTTTAACCATGTCTTAATTCATTACACTTAACTAAAGTTAAACATGTATCATCAAACATGATACAATGAAGTGCACAAAATCATATCGCATATGCAATGCACACATCCGAGTGAGAAAATCCATCTTAAGTGAACCGATACTAGTTAATGCAAAGTAATATATCAAATATATAATTATGCATTAAATCATTAAATCAACACTTGATTTAATGATCCGGTCATATCGCATATAACCGACTAATATCAACAGTAACAACTTATCGAATCAACACTTGATCCGATATGCCGGCTATATCGCATATAACCGATCAATGTCACATATCGCGAGAATCGAATACAGTATCACATACTGGTATCATTCTCGGTCCCGCACATATCTCATATGCGCTCCTATTTCGTTTCGCTTGAGCCAGGAAACCTCTGTGTAGGACTCTAAAGACTCGTCAATACGCCGGCAGCAGATGATGATCATATCAAACACCCACAAGCTGCAAGCGGTCTGCTAAACGTAACGGCCACCCGGGTATTGAGCGATCTGAAGATCGACGAGCAAGCCCGCTCATACTCCAGTGAATCCAACCAGTAACACTACCGTACAGTCCGGTCTGGTCGTCTGATTTGTCGCATATCTTGCCTAGGAGTGGTAAACGTCAGACCCCAATAGCTCGATAAGTCGTGTCGATTTGAGGTCTATAACAATTCGAGAAACTACTGGTAACACTTATCAGTAAATCTCAGCAACCCTGGCCAGGGATTTCCTGTTATAGCCAATCGAACACAGCGCAACATCAACCCCCTATACCGGGAGAGAAGAATCCCCTCCTATCGCTCATTGCCTCCATGTGACTCGGGACTGTACCCAAAAAACACCGTTTTGCACGCCCTCTTGGACGTGGTAAGATGAAAATCAAAGCACAGTGGGAACCACACAAGACTCTATGACGATCTCGGGTCAACAGACTACTCTGTACCAGTGTCACCAAAGAACTGCCATCTGACGTGAGGTATAATACCATCTGGGAGTTCTCGACGAGTCCGTCCAGTGTACCCAGTCTCTACTGAGCACCCGTATATCATCTCCAATGTCAAACACCAATGGATATGGGATCATCCATCGCCCATCTGTATGGGTCGAGAAGGTACACGCTAGTCTACTCTGGTATATCGATGCCCCATCTCGATACACCCACGACTAGGGACTTTGTAGGATGTACTTATGGACTACCATGTCCCCACTAGTATGATCCGCATCATAGTCCAGGTAGTCAAGTACACATCCTAAGGGCTTTACCAACATGTAACAGAGATACAATCAGTGTACACGTTAAGGTAAAGAGCAACCAGATAGCATACTATCATGTCGAGCAAGAAAGTCCTCCCTATATACGTCCCAGCATCCACTACAATATACATCCAATGTACAGTAATGGCCTCTAGGGCATACATATAACTAACAATCTCCCACTTGCACTAGGGCCATCTGCAGCAGTGGTCGAAGTTTCTCATACTCAACCATCCCATAAAAGTCTCTCTCTGGGAATAGGCCTTTGTGAGTGGATCCGCCGTGTTGTCCTCTAAGTCTGCTCTCCTTGCCTCTATCATCCTGGAGATCAAGCATCTCCATGATCAGGTGATACTGCCTTAGAATAAGTCTGGATCACTGATGGGACCGTCGTTCCTTGGCATAAGCCACAACTCCATTGTCTTACAATGGTAGGAACGTAGTTCATCTCATGAACTAATATACACCCAAACATCCTCTTTGGTAGTATCTTAAGTAGCGATGTATCCAGCCTTTATCGTCTAGTATGCCACGGTATCTAGCTTGGAACTCTTCCAACATACCGTCCCTTTACTGAGGGTAAAGACAATGCCTGCGACTGACATTCAGTCGTCTTTATCACCCTGGAACCCTTCCAGTGATTCTCCCCAGGATCGATTGATACCATCTCACTACAACTAGTGAGTATCCTAATATCCAATTAAATCTATCTCATAGATCCAAAACTCAGGATTTAGGAGGTATCATTTTGATCCTACACGGAGAATCTTTGTGATAAACGGAGATTGATCGAGCGTAGCATAAGAAACTCCTTTCTTATCAAGAGTATGACATCCACGTACTCTACGAGGATCACCACCATACTCCCTACTACCTTTTTGTTTATACAAGGTTCATCTTCCATTTTGATGATGTCAACTTCTTTGACTAATCCATCAAAAGAGATGTTCCAACTCCGCGATGCCTGCTTTATCCTATAAAGCATCTTGCACACGTTTCCGCTGCTCCCACTGTCTACGAGGACCTTTGGCTGTGTACTTATAGACGCACTCTTCTAAATCAGTATTTAGAAAAGCAGTCATGACACCCAACCGCCAGATATCGTAGTTATGGTATGTAGCCGTGGCAAGTAGGATCTGGATGGACTTAAGCATAGCTACTTGAAAAGGTTTCATCATTATCCGTACCTGGTCAATGATGCAAACTTTTAACAAGTCTAGCTTTGAAAGTCTCAACTTTTCCATATACACCAAGTAATCTTCTCAAGATATACTTGCTCCTGATGGGGATTTAACCCTTCAGATATAGCAACCAAAGTCCATACTTTGTTGGTGTATAAGGATTCCATCTCAGATCGCTAAGCATCCAGCCATTCTTACAGAGTCTTACTCCTGATGGCCAGCTCGAAGTTAGTAGGGTCATCATCTCATGATGCAATCCTCGCTCCCACTGTTATAGAGAAACTGAAGTATCTCTCAGGTGGGTGAGGAACCCTACTAGATCGGCGGAGAGGCTGAGGTTCGTTGGTATCTACTGAATCCTTTGGTTCTATCAAATCATCAGCTGCAGTTTGTATAGCTGGAACCTTTCCAGTTCTACATTACAGACCTTGCCTCGAGCTTGTCCGGATTTTTCTTTTAGACATAGGCCGGACAACCCCAAATCTTAACTAACTTAAGATATGGGCTCTTCCCTTTCCATATCATATATGAAGTGGTAGGCAACTGATTTGATTCGAACCTTATTCAATAGGTATGCAGCTTCTCAAGTGCATAACCCCTTAAGGAAAAAGGTAACTCAGTATTACTCATCATAGAGCACACCTTATCATATAGGGTGTGATCGCTCCGCCCGACATACCATCGTGCTATGGTATGTACGGAGGAGTAATGCTGAGACAGAATCTCATTCTCCTTTAGAATAGTCCAGGAATTCCATGCACAAGTATTCTCCTCCTTGATCACATCAAAGGACATAATACTTATGCCCGTAACTTGGTTCTCTACTTCTAACTTATATTCCGTGAATATCTCAAAAGGTTCGGACTTGTGTTTCAACAAGAACATAAATCTGAACCTCGAGAGATTATCAGAGAATGTAATGAAGTACAAAGAACCGGTCTTGGTATGTGTAGACAGGAGACCTTACATACATCATCATGTATCAGTCCCAAGAGTTCACTAACTCTTTCTCTGTTTCCAGTAAACAAAGCTATGGTCATCTTATCTTTGTGACATGACTGGCGAGTTTCACAAGATGTAAATTCAAACTAATTTAAATATGCATCTCTATGTAACTTCAGCCAGTCGGGTCGCATTGATCTGACCTAGTCTACAATACCTCAAGAAGAATCCGTTCATTTCTAAACTCTTCCTCTTGTGTGTGTTCCGTACACTAAGAACTGTAGTTTGATTTAGAACATCAATGCTTTTAGATAAGGTGCCTGAACCGATCAACTTTTGATATAGGAAATGTTCAAAACATTATCCAACAATACAAAATTATATCCTTTCTTTACTGATAAAGAGACTGATATGATTTTGTATATCAGGTTCGGTATCTAATAACATTTGTTCAGAATCAATGTATTGGTAATACAGGGTGACAGTGACCGACAGACTTGGCTGCAACTCTTGCCCCGTTTTCTGCCTCATGAAACTTATCACCCGTTCTCAGTTTTTCTACCCTTTTGTAGCCCTATGTAACAGATTACATATCTGGGATCCTGATCCGGTATCATATACCAAGGATGCGGAGGATACTGAGAAACAGTTCTGTATAATGAACACACCCGAAGATGATGCATCAGCATGCACTCTCTTCGTTTGGCGGCACGGGAAATCTGGTATTCCCTAATTTCCTGCTCTGTCTTATAACAATTATAAGTTGGAGCGGGACTAACGTTCCCCAGCTCAGTATAACAAGCGGGTTCGGTCAATAATCCGTATTATTATCTTGATTAAGGCGTGATTTGGTCGCTACCAGGAGAGAGAGAGAAGAAAACACTCAGCGTGCGCTCTTGCAAGAATAGATTGGTTTTATTTTATCTAATCAGGATGGCTCCCACTGCTTTTTATCAAATCTTCCTTCAAACCATTAAAGGAAAGACTAGCCGGGATTAATTACACACTACAAGTTCGCCAATCTTTCAGCCACGCCAGTGTCGGTACTTTGAGGGAGGTCCCCCGTGCTTTCGCACGAACCTAATTAATGTAAACCTCGTTTTCCCAGAGGCGTAACCCCGTTGACACCTTTCTAGACACCTACTTGATCGGCTAATTGTAATGTATAAAACACTCCCAGGAGTAACTCTTACTCGCAGCGGGTATCGGGATCCAACTATCTCATAGAAGGTATGCAATCTCATTGCAAATTTCAACACTTGAAATTCCCGATAATATTTTGCCCCTAGCGTGCTATGACCTTGACGCAGGCCAACAAACCATAGTCCGCTAGTCAAGTTCAACCCGTCATTTCCTGATTGAATTAAACCCACCCGCACGACCCTTGACGCAGGCCAACAAAGTCGCACGACTACCCTAATCCAATCTGCATCATATGCATAAGCAGATAAATACTAGTTAGCTACCGCACACTACGCCTTGACGCAGGCCAACAAACGTAGCACGAATACTAAATAGGACTTATCTGAAATGACGGAGGGCTACGACAGGTTTTTCTGAAAACCTATTGCGTAATGAACTTGATATCGTTGTAGAATCAAATGATTTTGAAATGGAGTGCTTTTGAGGCTTTTCTAGTTTTGCTAAAGGAGTCACTCCCGGTGAAGGGATCGTCAGTCCTTTCCTCGTCGAATGAGGTGCTGGATATATCATATATATCACTGTGCAAAGCAAAAACTCTTAAAAGCAATCAAAAGACAAACCGAGGGTGTAGCATCTACCAGTTATTGCTAAAGGAGTCACTCCCGGTGAAGGGATCTCGGTCCTTTCCTTATCGAATAAGGTGCAGGATATATCGTATATACCGCTATGCAAAGCAGGAACTGTAGCTACCTGTTTTATTTTGAAATTCGATTCTACAACATCTTAGGTTTCTTTTATATCATTAATCTCATTAATGAAGTCCCATCATTTAAATACCTAAACATCACAGATAGATATGACGTACACTTATGCCATCCGCATTCGCCTCGATGTCCCTTCGTGCACCGTTAGGTTAGGTAACTAATGGTAGAGCGGGGCAGGGCTAGCGCGGGTGTAAAACATAAGTAACGTCTATGTAATATATCATATATACTATATACTGTATCTATCACAGAACATCGCATGATCACATCACAGATATCGCAGCAGAAGAATCATATGAAATATTGGATATACTAGGACGTCCGTGTTTTGAATACGAGCCAGTATAAAACACGGATTCCACGGTCGTGATGAATAGCCAAACCCACAACCCTAGACCCCTACGAGAGCGGCAAGCAACCCTACCAATTCCAGAGTTAGGAGACCCGGACTCGACTCCTCGAGTTGGTCTCCCACTGGACTCCAGAACCCGGTTACTTGTGCCCTCCTCCTTGGGTCTATCCTAGTGCGGAAAAGTAAATAATATACAAAAGGTGACTACTTCCGCAACCTGGAAGCGCCCCAATAAAAGAATATTACATACAAATTTTTACATGAATGAAAATGAAAAACACTCATCTCACATAAAAAAAACCCCGTCTATTCAATCACGACGATCCAATATAACATATCCAGCAACACATAACATCACATGTAATCAACGTAAGTAAATATGCGCATCCCAATTGTCGTTGACATATAGCAACGAAACCGGCGATATCACATATTACACTTACGGTCACAGAAAAGAAAGTGTAAAACTACAACAGTTGGAATCCGCAACCACCTCAGACATCGCATGCCTGACCAAATGAATTACTTAGACATCACATGCCTAACAATTATAAACCCCGCATTTTAGTCTCATTATGGAAAACACTTTTCAATATCAAGTCGGGCAATTCAACAAGATTCCCGACACCCTGATCGAATGCTCGTCGCAAACTTTAGTAGGCGGCCGCACCCCCGACGCCGTCGACGAAGTGCACCAAGGCGGAACACCGCTACCGCGAGCACCCTAACGGATGCTTTCGGCGACGAGGTTCTCCTACAGTCACTTCGTCGGGGCTATGGAGTGAGGCTGTCTATCAAGTTTACCCGGCGAGTATCCGCGTACGCTACGTGATTGCGACGGACTTTTGATCACATCAAAATTCCGTGGCAACCGATCAAGTGAGACTAAACTGCTATGTTTATAACATTCATTCAGTTATCTCATAACTTATTGTGAATTCCAATTATTGTATCCCATTCCAGATAAACAGAAAATGTTAAACTTTCCGATCGAACAGTCAAACACCCAAGTTTTCCCGATACAGATCAACACATGAAATAAGTCTAACAACATTCAGTTCGTGCCTTAGTACCAACGGTCCAGCCGTAGAAGGGTCAAGCCAACGCCTCACATGTGGCACGCCGTACTGCCCCAAACCCGAAGGTTCAAAGGGCAGTTCAAGACGGTCACATAATCGAGTTAAGGTTTGTTGTCTTCTAGAGGGTCCATCGCGTTACTTGCACTACTTAGAACGTCGTTAAACTACGGAAAAATCCAACACTTGGAAATTTCCCGACAGGGGAAAAATCGGGTATTTATATCCGGTCGAACTTTTTAACATATCCAAAAATTATCCGGAAAGCCACACAGACAAAATTTGATATTCCGATCGAAACTCCGAAACCCCAAAACCACCTCTGAAAATTCAACTGTATAATAAATATTAAAATATCCCAGGAAAACCAGAACAGAATACTGAGAATTACTGTGCAAACATTACCTCACAAAACGACAAAACGGCCGCGCTTCCGCCGCACGAGCCATGCTCGTGCCGCGGAAACGCGGTGGTAAAGTTGAATTAGGTCCTCGAAATTTACAGTAATTATTAGAAAACCCTGCTTGATTTTCTGGATATTTTTAATCTTGAAAAATCCACAATTTTAAAATCTGGACAGAGAGCAATTTTGGGATCGTGTTTTCGGTTCGATCGGACTTCAAATTCCGTCTGGACTACGCCTAAGGCTCTAGCTAGGCTCTGATACCAGTGAAGGGTTCCTAGGCACCCTAGTGAGGTCTCACAAGGCATCGATCATGGCAATTTCAAAAGTTCTAGTGCCGAGAAACCCTAATGTACGGATCGTTTGCTAGAAAACTAGGCGAAAAAGAACTAGTTAACAACTTAACTAATGGGATATCGGAAATACAACCTTTGTAGATCCGGTGCTCCACCTCCATAGCTCCGTAACGAAGCCCTCTCCGCTGTCCAAAAAGAATCCGGGCTCTAGCGTCGACTTCATCGGAGAATAAGCGAGCTAGGTCGTCGATGTCCATGCCGAAGATGATCTACGTCGAGGCATCGCTAAATCAAGCTCCGACTTCACCAAGTCAAGAAACTTGTAAAGAAAACACACTCTACTACTTGGCAAGAGGTAGAGGATGAAGAAATAGGAAGTGGGTAGACTTTAGAATTGGATTTCTCACTCATATGCTCAATTCACCATTGATGAAGAAAGCTTTTTCTTCTTGAGTTCAAGGAAGAAGAAGAAGAAGAAAAATTATGATAAGTTATTTTAAAAACAATAGAAAAATCAAAACTTATCATAATGTTAACTAGAGTCAAGTGTAGAGAATGAATCATGGTTAGTTGGAATGGTTAGGGTTAAAGATGAGATAAGAATGGTTGACTTTATCAAAGCTTCATGAAGCTTCAACTAAACTCCAAAACTTGCAACCATTCTTTTCTCATCAATTCAAAATAAATAAATAAATAAGTAAGAATAGAAAACCCTAATCATTAGTTTAACCATGGCTTAATTCATTACACTTAACTAAAGTTAAACATGTATCATCAAACATGATACAATGAAGTGCACAAAATCATATCGCATATGCAATGCACACATCCGAGTGAGAAAATCCATCTTAAGTGAACCGATACTAGTTAATGCAAAGTAATGTATCAAATATATAATTATGCATTAAATCATTAAATCAACACTTGATTTAATGATCCGGTCATATCGCATATAACCGACTAATATCAACAGTAACAACTTATCGAATCAACACTTGATCCGATATGCCGGCTATATCGCATATAACCGATCAATGTCGCATATCGCGAGAATCGAATACAGTATCACATACTTGTATCATTCTCGGTCCCGCACATATCTCATATGCGCTATTATTTCGTTTCGCTTGAGCCAGGAAACCTCTGTGTAGGACTCTAAAGACTCGTCAATACGCCGGCAGCAGATGATGATCATATCAAACACCCACAAGCTGCAAGCGGTCTGCTAAACGTAACGGCCACCCGGGTATTGAGCGATCTGAAGATCGACGAGCAAGCCCTCTCACACTCCAGTGAATCCAACCAGTAACACTACCGTACAGTCCGGTCTGATCGTCTGATATGTCGCATATCTTGCCTAGGGGTGGTAAACGTCAGACCCCAATAGCTCGATAAGTCGTGTCGATTTGAGGTCTATAACAATTCGAGAAACTACTGGTAACACTTACCAGTAAATCTCAGCAACCCTGGCCAGGGATTTCCTGTTATAGCCAATCGAACACAGCGCAACATCAACCCCCTATACCGGGAGAGACGAATCCCCTCCTATCGCTCATTGCCTCCATGTGACTCGGGACTGTACCCAAAAACCACCGTTTTGCACGCCCTCTTGGACGTGGTAAGATGAAAATCAAAGCACAGTGGGAACCACACAAGACTCTATGACGATCTCGGGTCAACAGACTACTCTGTACCAGTGTCACCAAAGAACTGCCATCTGACGTGAGGTATAATACCATCTGGGAGTTCTCGGCGAGTCCGTCCAGTGTACCCAGTCTCTACTGAGCACCCGTATATCATCTCCGATGTCAAACACCAATGGATATGGGATCATCCATCGCCCATCTGTATGGGTCGAGAAGGTACACGCTAGTCTACTCTGGTATATCGATGCCCCATCTCGATACACCCACGACTAGGGACTTTGAAGGATGTACTTATGGACTACCATGTCCCCACTAGTATGATCTGCATCATAGTCCAGGTAGTCAAGTACACATCCTAAGGTCTTTACCAACATGTAACAGAGAGACAATCAGTGTACACATTAAGGTAAAGAGCAACCAGATAGCATACTATCATGTCTAGCAAGAAAGTCCTCCCTATATACGTCCCAGCATCCACTACAATATACATCCAATGTACAGTAATGGCCTCTAGGGCATACATATAACTAACACCGGGAACCTGCTAATTGGTATTATACATATCGTCAGATAGCAGTTCCCTGGTGACATGTGTACAGGTTAGTTCATCGACCTTAGATCGTCATTTGTCTCGTGTGAGTTTCCACTGTGCTTAGATTACTACCCTACCACGCTCAAAGGAGTTGTGCAAACAGGTTTTAGTTGGGTACAGTCCCGAGCCACATGGAGGCAAGTGAGCGGATCGGCAGGGGATTCGTCTCTCCCGGTATTGGGGGTGAGATCGCGCTGTGTCTAGGAGAGCCATTACACAAAGCTCTCGGCCGAGGCAGGAGATTTACTGGTAGGTACTCCAGTAGTATCTCAGGGTGTTCTGATCCACTCTCTGACACGACTTATACTGCTATTGGGGGTCTGACGTTACCAGCCCCTAGGCAGATATGCGATACTCATAGACGAATGGACCGGACTGTATGTATATTGTCACTGTTAGGCTCAGTAGGGTTTATGGATGAGTTCGCTCGTCAGCTTCCCTTACAATCAACACATAGGCAAACCGTTACGTACAGCTTGTACCTCTGACGTGCTAGTGGTTATGCCCAGTGCCAGTGTGTTGATGAGTCATTAGAGTCCCCCATAGACACTTTCCCAAGTTCAGGCAAAACGTTGTAGAGGCCGTATGGTTTTATGGCAAGGTTCGTAAAATGCACGTGCGTTTTCGCACGTATCATTTTTCGGGCAGATAATACTGGTCGGTTTTGGTTTAAGCCGGATCCGAGTATTATACTGTGTAGATATAATATCTTTGTCTCAGATGCATTTGTATTCTGTCGTAATACAAATGCGGGTATGTTTATACCATTACGGGGTTCTCCTGAAATTCGTTTCAGGATCACTTTTGGAAGTTGTCAGGTTCCAGTTTTCTATCAGCCGTATTTAACATTCGGTTAAATACGGATTTATCTTTTCTTGAGATGAGTGTAGAAGCTTCTAGATGATGACTAGGATGATGAGGTGGCTTGTGACTCATTAGTTCATTAATGGTGCATTAATTAGATGATGACTAAGGGTTATGAATCATAGTTTTCATTAAATACATTCATACAAGGTGTTAGATGATTCATTCATTTCATTTATGGTTATGGTGACCCTCCCCTCTCCTACACTCACTCTCCCCTCTCTATATATGGCCGGCCACCCCTTGGTGGAAGGTTATGGTTGTTGTTTTGAAAAGATATAAGTTTTGGTGCATAGAAATTAGATGTGATCGGTTTTTCTTTTCACCCGATCCAAAAGGAAACTTCATTAACCGTTCGTCCATAGCCTTGGACGTAATGAGACAAAGTGTTCTACTCATTCTCAACAACATCTTGGTCGTCTCTTTTAGCAAACTTTACGACCAAGTTGCCTCGGTTCAGAGGCGGGAGCCCGTTTGAAGATCCGTCGACGTGGTGCCACCTGGACGAGAAGACTGGAGATTCAGGAGATCGGAGCAGCCGCAACAAAGCGTGGGATGATGGTTGAAGACCGAAGGACTCGGATCATTCGGTATAACTCCTCTACCCACTTTGTAGTTTGTTAGTTTAGCGTTAATGGCAGATTCGGGTTATAGTACGCGATAGCGCCAGTTGTAAAAAGTTTTTGTTCCGCATTTGGCGTCTGTTAGACGGCCGGGGCGCTACCGTGGACTTACAATGGTATCAGAGCCTAACCATTAAGCTATACTAACTTGTGCTAACGCGTTTAAAACATCGATCGAACCGAATTTCAAAAAACACAATTTTCAAGTGCTAAAGTTTCTGTCGATTTTAAACAGTGTCAAAAAATAATTTTACATATCACAGAAATTTAAGCAGGGTTTTCTAAGCTCTCAATACAAATTCGATCACGTGACCGTACAAGACCGCCGCGGAATCGCGGTCAAACCTAGGGTTTGACCGCGCATCCGCGGCCTGTCTGTGGGATCATTGGTCCAAATTTGCACAGTGGCTTCTTCTGTGGAAATTGTGGTTTTTGGTATATATCTTTTGGGCCCAGATTTTGTTACTGTACAACAGATGTTTGTGGGGCCCACTTTAGGATATTTTGTCGATCGAACTTTAAACATGTTAGTTTACAGTACTTACTTTTTATCTCCGACCGGGAATGTCATTTGATCGGTAAACCGCGTCTAATTGCTATAGTTCTTTTATACGGGTTTGCGAACGTGACATTCGCGTTGATGTTCTGTGTTGTGCTGTGATATTGCGGATTTGTCGTGGTGGATAGCAGGGTGCAATGATAGTGCAGTTTGGATTTATTTGTACATTTGATATTGCGGGGCGAGCGTCCAACATGTGGACTGCCGTCACTGCCTATTGTATAATATTATTTTGGGGCACGACTGGATTGAGGTCGATGTACCCGTTGTACATATTTTTATTTTTGTACTAGGTTTATCCCGCGAATGTGTGCACGGATACCCGGGTTCTGGAAGGCAACGGGTCCGTATCTCATGGCTTTGAGAGGCAGAGGGACCTCACTCAAGAATTGGCAGACTATTCGTCGCACTCGTAGGGGGTACAGGTTGACCCAAGGAGGGGTGCTCAATTTACCGGATTCCGTAGAGTGCCGGGTGTTCCATTCACTATGTTGTGGGGGACTAACTCGCTTCAGGTTTTGGCGGGTAACTTGCCGCACCCGTAGGGGTCTAGGTTTCATTGCACAGGCTATCCATACGACCAGGGGAATGTCGGGTTTCAGCAGCGGCTCTGTGAAACCCGGGGATCCCAGATTATCTGTATTGTTCTGTGATGCTTATTACTTTTCTTTAATGTTGCATATTATCACGCCTGGAGCGAATATTGTATATTGGTATATATACTATTAGATGTTGTATATGTTTTACACCCGCGCTAGTCCAGCCCCCGCTCTGTCGTTAGTTAAGTAACCTAACGGGTGATGACGGGACCCAGTGACGAATGCGGATGGCATATATGTACAATTTATTTTCGTTCTTTTCTGGTGTGATTGATTGATGGGACTGCATTGATTCTTATCAATACAAGGATAACAAAAACCTATATTTGATGTTGTTGGAACAAATTTTAAAAGGTGTTATTACAAAGATGTTTCCTTTTGTTTTGAATAGCAATATTCAGTTGGAATATCCTGCATCTCATTCCACGAGGCAAGGGCCGAGATCCCTTCACCGGTGGTGACCCCTTGGGCAGAAGATTACGTCAGGGTAATAACTTCAATATAGTCGATTACAAGTTGCTTTGCATCGCGGTATTCAGTTGGAATATACTGCACCTCATTCCACGAGGAAAGAGCCGAGATCCCTTCACCGGGAGTGACTTCTTTAGCAAAGGTTTTTCTTCACTATATTTTTATAAAAAGCTATCAGGTTCCTTCAACGAGACCAAGTTCATTACGTTAAAGGTTTTTCGCCAAAAACCAGCCGTAGCCCTCCGTCATTTCTTTTGGGTATTCAGTAGTATTCAAGCTATGCATTTTAGCCAAAGTTAAGGCATAGTGTTTAGTAGCTGCTGGGTATTCATCTGTTGCATAGATAGATGAATTGGTTTGGGACAGTCGTTCTGCCATTTTGGCCAAAGTCAAGGGCATGTGCGGGTGGGTTCAAATTGACCTGGATAGTGACGGGTAGAACTTGGAATGTGACTTATGACATTTTGACCATAGCCAAGGTTATAAGAGCATGGGGCAAAAATCACATCGGGAGTTTCAAACATACAGGAAACTTGCCAGGCATGTGCATACCTTCTGGAGTGTGATAACTTGAGTGGCTTCCATCAAGTTATCATGCGATGATAGTTGGATCCCGATTCTCACTGATGAGTTGGTTTACTCTTCGGGTGATCCCGACTAATTCTTCTTTCAGGTTTGGAGGAGAATTTGAGATTACAGTGGGAGGTTTCCTGATTAGATAAAGTGATAACTATTCTGATCTAGGTTAGAGTGCACGCAGAGTGTTTCTTTTTTCTCTCTTTGGCAGCGACCTTTGACCGACCCATGACTATGACTCAGTGACCAAGTTGACCGAACCTTCTTAAAATACTGGCTTTTGGATTGTCTGAGTTGCATAAGTCATTGCCGCTCCTTCTTTTACCCTTTGCATTTCTCAGAACACCCCGAATTACTACGGATATCCACTTCCATTGGATAGATCCATCGTATGGTTATATATGAACTCGAAGGGACTTCTTCGAGGATGGATCCAGGTTCAGGAGAAATAGAATTAGTTTATTCAGTTGTCTTTTAACATCACCTTCTCTCAGGTTACGAGGGCTCCTTAGTTTAGGAGAGTACACCTATTACGCTTATTGGATAGTCTTATTCCAAACCATAGGCAGGTGCCGAAAGGTAGGGAATGAAGAAAACCAATTAGCCTAAGTAGGGTGTGCAGAAGGTAATATGTAAAGACAAAATAAAGGGATTCGAAAAGAGGGCAAAGTAAATTGCGACTGTTATCATTCACGACCAAACCGCGTACTTCATTGCCACTCCTATTTCACCTTTGTTTTTTCCCCAGTTCGGGAGAAATAGAATAAGGTATTATTCAGTTGTCTTTTATCATCACCTTCTCTCAAGTTGCGAGTACTCCTAGGATTAGGAGAGTACACCTATTATGCTTACTGGATAGTCTTCTTCCAAACCATAGGCTGGTGCCGAACGGTAGGGAAGGAAGAAAACCATTTAGCCTAACGATGGTGTACAGAAGGTAACGACTAAAGACAAATAAAGGGATTTGGAGAGATGGCAATAAAATATACGGTTAAAGTCATGAATTGGATTATGGAAGAGGCATTACTAGGAATACCAGGATACCCCTACGAAACATTTTTCAGTGCATTGTTAAAAGAAAACTGATTTCCCGATTAGATACTTACTCCATGGTATATTTACCAGGTTTCATTCTTATATCTGTATGGTTTTTACAGATGATGAGTGGGAGTAAGTTATTGGGAATTTGGTGATCGTCCTCATTATATCGGAATTCGTTGTAATTGGTGATATTTGAGGAAATCGCCAGGGTACAGTTTTCAACCTACGATGCACAGGTTTTGAGTTATTCAACTAAGTAGACTTATACAGAGTATTTTATGTTGTCCAGTGTCCATCAGGACAAAGAGGTAGATCCTCGTACTATGTTCAGTTTACTTGTGACTTCTCTAGTTTTTAGACAAGTGTTTCGTAGAAATACCATGTCTAAGTTTTGAGAAGTTGCGGGTATAAGAATAAAGTAAAGAACCAGGTATCGCAAGTATCGGGATTCTTCAAAGAGATCGAAGATATAGATTCTTGTGATTGGTATTCAGATAATAGTAATGGTTTTGAGAAACTTGTTTCTTGTTCAGGTTACTCATAATTGGATGGATTCCTAAATTGAGTAATGCTGATTAGCCTTTCTCCATTAAGTTGATATGCACTGGAGACAGTTGCATGATTTGAATTTGGTTCCAATTAAATTTGTGCCTCTATTTCTATATTGTATATAGATTGGTTCATATCTTAACGATATTAAGGTACGGGGACTTGTCCAACTTATGCTTAAAACCAGACACTTGATAACTCAAGGCACGTTTCTGTAATGGCAGTTTGTGGGTTGACCCTGGCTTCGACGAGGGTTAATTTTCTACCATCTGGAAGATCAATAGTGATATTGTTCTTGACTCACCACAGTTTTAGTAAAATGGATTTTTTCAGAAAACAGCCGTGGGAGTATGGTAGAACTGGAAGTGATTCCAGAACCGCAAACGATTACAATTTTTTTTAATAGGACCTATATATTCAATCAGGTTTGACAGTCCAATAGCCACTCCACAAATATGGAGGGTAACCTCAGACGCCCGAGAGGTACTCCGGTAGCCTCAAGGACGGTGACAGGGAGGTTCTTGTTTACCCAGACTTGACACTACTGTTGTTCCAGACTATGAGACTCGGTAGAAGGATAAGTATAGCGTCGTTCTAGACTAGCTTTAGAAGTGTACGTATATATTATTCTGCTAGAGGGTTGTCGTAGTCAGTGGGAGCAGCGGAAGAATAGTGAGCAAGTAGCTTATGTCTATTTATAGACTTGAGCAGATATAGCGGAGATAAGATCATCTAATTTTGATGTGACAGTCATAGGTTTGACTTCATCAGAATAGGGGATGGATCTGATAAGAAGGTAGTAGGATGTATTGTCCTGGTATTCGGATGACATACACAGAGTAGGAAGTAAAATTCCTGTACTACGATCGGTTGTAATGTGGTCGTCACACAGTTGTTTCTCTAGACAGGACATGGATATAATATCAGACATTCTGGTTTCTAGATCTATGGTTTTAGATCTGGATTTGGGTAGTTTCCCAATGTTGGTACAGTGACAGTATTCTAATAGATTTTAGAATAGATGACTCCTGGCATGGTGGTGTACCTGCAGGTGATGGAGTCACCCTCTCTAAAGGTGTCTTACAGACTAAAGGAGAGAGTGATGTGCATGATTGACAGATCACTTGCTTAGGCAATTGAGTCAATCATGAGATGTCAAGTACCACACCAGATGTTGTTTTTGCACTGGATGTGATAAGTTTATATTAATCCAAACCTGAAGAAACATAAGGAAGCAGTTTTAGAACATATGTGCATGTTCTAAGGACTTGATGAAGGCAGCCTCCTTCGGGAGACGGTTATCATTTCAGGCTTCCAAGGTGACATGGATGACAGAGTGATTGTCAGAGTTATAGTTTTCCCTCTGACGAGGGGCAGTATTATGGACAGTTGGTCCAAGAGGATACTGTGGGAGGCATGGTGCTGGATACTGATTAGATTCAGTGATCGATACAGTCTAAGAAGTTTGGATTTGGAGTTCATTTATGAACCAGGTCTCATCAGATATCCAGACATATTCTAAGACAGGTATTACTCGATTCGGGAGATGGCTTTCTCCGCGAATTTGAGATTTAGAGAGACAAAGAAAGAAACATAAGGGCGGATCCACTCGCTGAGGCTATTTCTCAAACACAACAGTTTTACAAATTTGCTTTGTGAAACTGATTAGTAGAGGAGTTGAATGTTCGGTATCACAAGTGCTATGAGTATGCGACATCGCAATAATTAGCCTTAAGTGCAAGTTGGAGATTGTTGGAGATAGTGCCCTCAAAGTCAATTATTGGATCGCAGGTACGTGATTGCATTGATTGAGGCAGGACCTATACCAATATGACAGTCTTGCTCGAGATGATAGTTTGCTATCTGGTTTGTCTTTATCATCGTATACATGCTTTAGTTCACTATTGCATGATGATAGAGCCCATAGGATTCTTGCTTGACTACCAGCAGTATGATGGCGATCATATACGTGGGAGCTGGGGTCTGTAAGCACATCCTTAAAGTCTCCCTAGTCGTGGGAGTTTCGAGACAGGGAATCGATACTCCAGAGTAGACTAGTGTATATAGTCGAGACCCCGATGAGGGGCGGTGGCCGGTCTCACAAGCCACTGGTGTCAGTTTGATCACCTAAGATGTATACAGGTGCTCATTGGGTTATGAGTACACCGGACAGGACTCGCCGGGAACCTGCTAATTGGTATTATACATATCGTCAGATAGCAGTTCCCTGGTGACATGTGTACAGGTTAGTTCATCGACCTGAGATCGTCATTTGTCTCGTGTGAGTTCCCACTGTTCTTAGATTACTACCCTACCACGCTCAAAGGAGTTGTGCAAACAGGTTTTAGTTGGGTACAGTCCCGAGCCACATGGAGGCAAGTGAGCGGATCGGCAGGGGATTCGTCTCTCCAGGTATTGGGAGTGAGATCGCGCTGTGTCTAGGAGAGCCATTACACAAAGCCCTCGGCCGAAGCAGGAGATTTACTGGTAGGTACTCCAGTAGTATCTCAGGGTGTTCTGAGCCACTCTCTGACACAACTTATACTGCTATTGGGGGTCTGACGTTACCAGCCCCTAGGAAGATATGCGATAATCATAGACGAACGGACCAGACTTTATGTGTATTGTCACTGTTAGGCTCAGTAGGGTTTATGGATGAGTTCCCTCGTCAGCTTCCCTTACAATCAACACACAGGCAAACCGTTACATACAGCTTGTACCTCTGACGTGCTAGTGGTTATACCCAGTGCCAGTGTGTTGATGAGTCATTAGAGTCCCCCATAGACACTTTCCCAAGTTCGGGCGAAACGTTGTAGAGGCCGTATGGTTTTATGGCAAGGTTCGGAAAATGCACGTGCGTTTTCGCACGTGTCATTTTTCGGGCAGATAATACTGGTCGGCTTTGGTTTAAGCCGGATCCGAGTATTATACTGTGTAGATTTAATATCTTGGTCTCAGATACATTTGTATTCGGTCGTAATACAAATGCGGGTATGTTTATACCATTACGGGGTTATCCTGAAATTCGTTTCAGGATCACTTTTGGAAGTTGCCAGTTTCCAGTTTTCTATCAGCCGTATTTAATATTCGGTTAAATACGGATTTCTCTTTTCTTGAGATGAGTGTGGAAGCTTTTAGATGATGACTAGGATGATGAGGTGGCTTGTGACTCATTTGTTCATTAATGGTGCATTAATTAGATGATGACTAAGGGTTATGAATCATAGTTTTCATTAAATGCATTCATACAAGGTGTTAGATGATTTATTCATTTCATTTATTGTTATGGTGACCCTCCCCTCTCCTACACTCACTCTCCCCTCTCTATATATGGATGGCCACCCCTTGGTGGAAGGTTATGGTTGTTGTTTTGAAAAGATATAAGTTTTGGTGCATAGAAATTAGATGTGATCGGTTTTTCTTTTCACCCGATCTAAAAGGCAACTTCATTAACCGTTCGTCCATAGCCTTGGACGTAACGAGATAAAGTATTCTACTCATTCTCTACACCATCTTGGTCGTCTCTTTTTGCAAACTTGACGACCGAGTTGCCTCGGTTCAGAGGCGGGAGCCCGTTTAAAGATCCGTCGACGTGGTGCCACCTGGACGAGAAGACTGGAGATTCAGGAGATCGGAGCAGCCGCAACAAAGCCTGGGATGATGGTTGAAGACCGAAGGACTCAAATCGTTCGGTATAACTCCTCTACCCACTTTATAGTTTGTTAGTTTAGCGTTAATGGCAGATCCGGGTTATAGTACGCGATAGCGCTAGTTGTAAAAAGTTTTTGTTCCGCATTTGGCGTCTGTTAGACGGCCGGGGCGCTACCGTGGACTTACAGTTTCTAAAGAAACTGAAACTTGCAGATTTAATATACCTTCTGGAGTGTAGTGACTAGAGTGGTTTCCATCTAGGTCATTACACAATGATAGTTGGATCCCGATCCTATTGATGAGTTGGATTACTCTCGGGAGATTATTTCACTTAACAATCAATGCTATAAACCAAGTAGGTGTCTAGAACGGTGTTAGCGGGGCTACGCCTCCAGGGAAAAGAGGTTATTTAATTAAGGAACTTCGTGAAAGCGTTGGAAAACCCCCCTCGAAGTACCAACACTATCCTGGCTGAAAGGTTAAGCAAGTATTGTGACGTGCGATTAATCCTGACAAGTTCTTCTTTTAGGGTTTGAAGAAGAATTTGAGGAAACAGCGGGAGCCATCCTGATTAGATAAATTAATAAACCAATCTAATCTTGCTAGAGCGCACGCTGAGTGTTTCTTTTCTCTCTCTCCAGGTAGCAACCATTTCACGCCCTAATCAAGATAATAAAATGTATCGCTTGACCGATCCGAATTCTTATTCGGGCTGGGGAATGTTGGTTCGGCTCTAACTTGCGACAACAGTCATAAGTATGAACAAGGGAAAGGGGATTGTATGGATTCCAAGGATACCCAGTTTAAGAAGAAGCATAGTTTTGCATCTACTTTAGGTGTTCTTGTAATTGAGAACTGCTTTACGGTCAGCCCTACCTCCTGGGTACTTGATACCGGATCAGGATCTCATATCTGTAATCTATTGCAGGGACTGAGAAAAAGTAGGAAAGTTTTACCTGGTGATATGTCGCTCAGGGTAACGAACGGAGCCAAAGTTAATGCTGCAGCCGTCGGTGAATATCACCTAGTGTTGCCAAATGGCAATACTATGATTTTGAACGATTGCTACTATGTACCTTCCATGGTTTGCAATATCATATCAGTTTCTTTACTCGATAAAGTGTTAGTTATATGTACGCCCTAGAGGCCATTACTGTACATAGGATGTATATTGTAGTGGATGCTGGGACATATATAGGGAGGACTTTCTTGCTCGACATGATAGTATGCTATCTGGTTGCTCTTTACCTTAACGTGTATACCGATTGTCTCTCTGTTACATGTTGGTAAAGCCCTTAGGATGTGTACTTGACTATCTGGACTATGATGCGGATCATACTAGTGGGGACATGGTAGTCCATAAGTACATCCTTCAAAGTCCCTAGTCGTGGGTGTATGGAGATGGGGCATCGATATACCAGAGTAGACTAGCGTGTACCTTCTCGACCCATATAGATGGGCGATGGATGATCCCATATCCATCGGTGTTTGACATCAGAGATGATATACGGGTGCTCAGTAGAGACTGGGTACACTGGACGGACTCGCCGAGAACTCCCAGATGGTATTATACCTTACGTCAGATGGCAGTTCTCTGGTGACACTGGTTCAGAGTAGTCTGTTGACCCGAGATCGTCATAGAGTCTTGTATGGTTCCCACTGTGCTTTGATTTCCACCTTACCACGTCCAAGAGGGCGTGCAAAACGGTGGTTTTTGGGTACAGTCCCGAGTCACATGGAGGCAATGAGCGATAGGAGGGGATTCGTCTCTCCCGGTATAGGGAGTTAATGTTGCGCTGTGTTCGATTGGCTATAACCGGAAATCCCTGGCCAGGGTTGCTGAGATTTACTGGTAAGTGTTACTAGTAGTTTCTCGAATTGTTATAGACCTCATATCGACACGACTTATCGAGCTATTGGGGTCTGACGTTTACCACCCCTAGGCAAGATATGTGACATATCAGACGACGAGACCGGTGTAACGATCTAGAAATCGTTTTGTGTTTGTTTCTGTTTTTTGGGTGAAATTCGTCGGTATTTTCAGTTTTATACCGATTGCGATCAAACGGCCATATCGAGTAACCATCACCTAGTTTTGAGAAAATAAAGCTTGTGCGCACACTTTGTGAGTATATGGGACGTTTTGGTGCAATTTAAATTTTTCTCATTTTTAATGTTATTTTAATCCGGCTTGCACATTCTCGGAATTTTCTCTTTTCTTCTCTTCTTAAAATTTCCTAAGTTAAACTTAACCACAAGTTTTATGTTGTGTGGCCTTGGTTTAAAGAAGGAAAAAGAAAAGAAAAGAATAGAAAAGAAGAGAGAAGAAGGTGCATGAATGAGATTAGGTTTGACTTTGCATTAATTAGCTTTTATTGTGAGGAAATAGCTTGGAAATTGCCTCTCTCTCTCTCCTCCTCACACTTGGCCGAGCCCTCTCCCTCTCACTTCTGCACTTGGTCATTTTCTTCTCTCTTTTAATCACAAAACCCTTCACAAATTCCATCTCTTCACAATTCCTTCACAAGTTATCATAATCTTCACTTCATCTCATTTTTCTTGACTTGGAGCATGCAAGCTTGGGTTCTTGGTGTTCTTTTGGTGTAGGTATATTTCTTTTACTGTTATTTATGTATTTTTAGTGTAACTTAGTTGTTTGTTTTCAGTTTGGATTGTTTAATTAGGGTTTGATACGAAATATCGTATTTTGGTATCGGATTGAGGTTTCTAGAACCTGCTTTGATCCGGGATGTCTACTGATGAATTCAACATAGTGAGTGTGTTGTACTTGGGGACCTGGAGCACTACCATCAAGACGAGCCCCAGACCACCGGCCTGGGCCGGCGACATCAAGAGGAGGGGCCGGCGACGCCGGCCAAAGAGATGAGTTTGGGTGTGGGGTTTTGCCTGTAGGTGTCTGCTAGGGTTTGGGTTCCTCTGGTCTTGTTGAAATTGTTTAGTTTTCACAGTAGGAAAATCTGGGATCAAGTGTGTAGTTTCTAGTGTTTCGTGTTCGTGCGATACGTGTTACGACACGCATCGTGCCATTTTCGTAGTTTCGCTCTTAAGTCGTTTTCGTCGTGTCGCTACTCTCGTTAGCCACGATACGAACACTTAAGAGGTGGTTGTGTGTTTTTGTGTCGGTTAGTTGTAGCTAGTTCGTATTTAGTAGCTATTATTGATATTGGTATATTGTTGTTGTTTATATATCGCAGGTTCGCAGACGAGGACTACGGACACTGCCACAGGGGGATTCAGGTGGTAGACTTCATCTAGCTTGGAGTGTGGGTGAGTAGATTTAACATCTACAGGGGAATCGCCCGCATGTCGTTATGCGTCTGGGCTAGAAACCTTTACCTTTGTCGCATATTCTATATCATGTTTAGAATTACGCATATACATTACTGCTCAGTGATAGTTGTGATTGGACTAGTATCCTTAGGACACTGCACTATTATTGACGGCTCAGATTGCGAGAGCACTGATTGGATGCCACACACACCGTCAATAATTGCCATGTCATACACAGACCATATTTTAGAAATGCTATTGTATGGTTAGGGACATTGTGACTTTGATACATATTTCTTATCGTTATATTTAGACTTGTACATGCTTTTCATATTTCATACTTATACCTGATAGGTATATCACTTCAGCATACAGGTAGGTGTACTTGTAATTCATACTTATACCTGATAGGTATATCACATCACCATGTAGGTAGATACCTATATTTCTGCTATACTGTTCATGTATTTATTTATTATCTGGTGAATGCTATGCTGTTCTTTTATACGCTTTCATTACAGTTTCATATTGCGTATACTTTATTCATGGATTATCGCATTGTTATATGGATTTTTCATGATGTTTTTTGGATTTGGGAACCGTGGAAGTTCATGAAATTATGCATACATTGAAAGACCCGGTTTCCTTGAGATGATATTATAGCATCCACCATGAGATTTATCGGTGCAGATATATATATCCTATGCGAGGAGGCGTCGAGAGCCGCATGAGGATACATGGTGGGGCCCGGAGGTACCCCGAAGCAAGAATGTTGTCGGAGTGAGCCGATGTCGCATTGAGGCGATGAGGCCTAGGGGAGCCATACTTTCCGGTGACATTACCAGAGACTCGGCGGATATCAGGGGGATACCGTTGGGAGTCATGTGCGTATCGATACGTCGAGAGGCGAGGGGCAGAGCGAGGCACTCGAGCTCTCGTGATAACGTATGATACGTACTTATCAGTTTTCTGTGTCGATGCTTGACACATTGGTTTCATGATATTTCTAAATACTCTTTGTATATATAACAGGGGATTTAGCCGCTGTTATATATGCCCTTACACCAATATTAGTGGAATGGGACGCTAATATATGTGTATTGACCTTATCATATTTATTTATGTCATTATATTTAGGATGTTAGAACTGTGCTGGAGATTTGACTTGGGATTCATGAGATTCATTGGGATTGGATGATGATATCGTACACACTAGAGATATGAGATCCACTTAGTGTTGTACATATGATATATGTGAGATAGACTGATATTGTACATACGAGAGATGTGAGATCCACTTGCTGTTGTACATTGATATATGAGAGATATACTGATATTGTACATACGAGAGATGTGAGATCCACTTGCTGTTGTACATTGATATATGAGAGATATACTGATATTGTACATACGAGAGATGTGAGATTCACTTGCTGTTGTACATTTGATATGAGAGATATACTGATACTGTACATACGAGAGATGTGAATCCACTTAGTGTTGTACATTTGATATGGGAGATATACTGTTGTTGTACCTATTAGATATATGAGATCTACTTGACTTGTACATTCGACACTTATGTGAGATATATTTGATATTGTGTAGTTTGAGGAGATGTGACAGTTAGATGATATGAGAGCTAGTTTGAGGACTGATTTGAGGGATTGGGAATTGATTTGTCTTACTGGATTGTGATCCTACCACGATGTCAGGATTCCGTGGTAATGACATATTTCACTCCATACCTCATCTTTATATACTTGTGCACTATTCCATGTAATAGGAGTACCTGTGAGAGTACCTTCATGAGAGTTGCACATTTACTTTCTCATATCCCCAGTGCATGATTATTGCATACTGTTGTCATATCATTATTGCTGGACATATTGGTGGTATTGGTTAGTGTACTTTCCATTATTTCGTACTCATGACCATTATATTTGAAATGTCATATATTAGATTCATGCTGTACGTTCATTCTCGCGATTACCTGCATATGTTATTTACTATTCACGAGTTGGCAACTCACCCCCGTTGTGCCACAGGTATTGCAGGTGTTTCCCCAAAGTAGTCAAGGCAAGCTATTCAGCTATTCAGCTATACACTCATCTATCATCTTTTGGTTGCGGATACCACTTCGCCTGTTAGTGTGCAGTTTTGCCCAGGTGGGTTTTGTGGGTATCTGAGATTTGTGTTGTATATTCGTTGTATATTGTACTCTCCATCTATTTCCAGTATGTTGTGACTTAGAGACTTGGTGAGGACGGTTTTGTATATATTGTGGATTTGTGGAATTTATACAGCTCCTTTCTATTGTCTCTTATTTCTTCGCTACGGCGTCGTATATCTGTTGTGGTGTTGTTTTCCGCCGTTGGGCGTGGATTTTGCTCCCGTTTGGGATGTTTTACTTTATATCTATGTTGTACCCTTTTTAGGGGCTTGTTTTATAAAGGAGGTGCTGCCAAAATTTTAAAGAAAATGTGGAATCTTTTAAAGAATTTGGGTTGTGATTTCAAATGTTTCCAAAACTTATTACTATCTTTTCCGTATTTTTATGGTTTAGATTTCTGGGTTTTGGCTTTCTTTTACTGCGTTACGTCTGGAGGCGTTGCGTAGTATTAGGGCCATCACGTACCTTTTTGGGTCGTGACAAAGTTGGTATCAGAGCGTGGTTTTACCTTTCGGAGTGTAGGATGACCTGGTATGATGGAGTAGGTAACCTAAGCGGAGTAACGTACTGTGGGTATGTCTGCAGCATACTTACGATGCAGTATTTCGCCTAAAGTGCCTAAGTACAATTGTTTGAGATTCCTTCTTTGATGATTCATATCCTTGAGATTCGATTTCCTTGTTCTTATCGAATCCTATCTCTATTTATAGTCTTGCCATTGATGACTACGGGGACTCAGAGTGATGCAGCGAGAGCCGAGGTCAGGGTTAGCTCGGGTGAGACGAGCACTGACCAGGAGGGCACTCGTATTGCACAGTTGCAGGTGGATCAGCCTTCGACTGACCAGCTAGCTATGCTTGTGACAGAGATGCAGGATTTGCGCCAGACGATGAGATCATTAGTTGATGCCATTCGAGCGCAGCGACAGGAGGTTGTCACCCCAGTTACTCAGTTGTTCCTTAGGATCAGCGTGCAGCAGTCTGTTACTTACGTAGCACCAGTGGATGTAGCCCCAGTTGACGAGACACGTATTCCAGAGACTTTGCGAGTTCCAGGACAGTGGAGGACCCGTGTAGGTGTGCCAGTCCAGGGACAGAGGTTCAGTCGTCATGACAGGTTTCGTGCACGGCATGGGAGTAACAGAGGTGTGAGACGAGGACAGTCGTCTAGCTCTTATTCCCAGGATGGTCAGCAGTTTTCTTCCGGATGTTATCGGTGCGGGAGTTTGGATCATCAGGTTAGAGTTTGTACTGAGCCACGTAGACACGAGACAGCTATACCGCAGAGTGGAGGATTTCAGCCTGTTGTGGGTAGGAGACAGACACGAGGGTTTGTTTCTACTCAACCGGACGCCCGGACGTCCAATGCGGAGTTTTCAAGTATCCTTGTTCCTGTTCGTTGTTGTACTTGTTGGTTTTTCGCACTTTGTGCCGTGGTTGGGATGAGGATCGTGTTAGCTAGATCAGCCGTTTTGTTTGTATTAACTTCTGTCAGCGATTCTTTTGTTGCGCGACACGTATTTCAGTCGTATGCCAGTTGGTGAGGAGATTTTGCCGTCATTGGATCCTTCTAGAGATGTTGGATTTGACGTTCTCCTGGGCATGGATTGTTTAGCTACGTGTTAGGCGTATATGGACTACTGTGTGGAAACAGTCAGGATTTGTTTTCCCGGCGAGTCAGTTCTTGTTGTACAGGTGGATAGTTGTGCCGCCTCTCACAGCTTGAATTTAGCCTTTTTCGCTAGTCAGCTTTGGAGGAGATGTCGTGGATTCTTGGCGTTCATTTGAGATACCGGAGCCACCATTGGGATTGTTGGGCCGGGTAGTTATCGTGCAAGAGTTCTTCGACGATATTCCAGGAAAGCTAGCGAAATTCAGGGAGCTTAAGGATCTGCTGCAGAGTTGTTGTTGGGAGGTTTGTGTGTCTGAGTGTTTCGCTTTTGGGAGTTCCTATTCTGTTCGTTCTGGAGGAAGACGACAGTTTGCGGTTGTGGATTGATAGATCGTCAATTGAACCGGCTTGCGGTGCGGTTAGGTATCTGTTACCTCGCTTTGACGATTTCTTCGATCAGCTCCAGAGTGCGAGACTTTTTCTAAGTTTGTTTGGGATCAGGTCATCATTGTTGCGGGTTCGGAGTGGTGGCTTTCCGAATTCTGTTTTTGTGCTTGCTACGGGCAGTTTGTGTGTTGGTGGTGTCGTTGGACTCGCCAATGCCCTAGCAGCATTTGTTGATATGATGTACCAGATTTTTTTCGGGGCGTTCCTCGACCAGTTGTTGTTGTGATTTTGATGACATTCTGGTCAATACTTTGTGTCTTGAGGAACAGGAGCAGCACTTGAGAATTTGTTATGCAGACATTGGTAGAGCCCAGTTGTTGCTAGATTCTCGGAGTGTTCCTTCAGGCTTGTTTGTGTTGACTCCTAGGTCTTGTAGTTACGGGAGACGGTTTCGTATGGTTCCGAGGGAGATCGTGACCGTACAGCTTAGACCCAGACTTGTGTACGGACAGAGGTCCTTTGATTTTGGGTTTAGCAGGTTTTTACCGCCGTTTCGTGCAGGATTACTAGTGTATTGTTGCACCGTTGACTGTGAAGACCAGGTAAGGAGGTTCTTTTCTTTGGACTGAGGCATGTGTGCAGAGTTTTCAGCAGTTGGAGATTCGGTTAGCAATTGCATCAGTTATTGCTTTTGATTCGGAGACCTTGATTGTGACAAGTTGTGCTAAGTTAGGGATGCGTTTGTGTACCTGATGTTATCGGGTAGAGACGTGAAATCCTAGAGCAAGCACATCAGTCAACTCTCTGTGTTCATTCAAGTTCCACCAGCTTTGACGTGACTGGTGAGATAGTTACGGGTGGACAGGAATGTGAAGAGAAATTTCAGGTTTCGTCTCAAAGTGTTGGTTTGGTTTGTGGTTTGCGGCAGTTGGGATCGTCACTCGCCATTGTAGGATACTTCTGGATAGCTGTTATCAGGAGATATTTCAATTGGCAACCTTTAGGTTTAGTCAGGTAGTGTCGATCACCAGTCTGTTTTTCTGACTCAGCGTAGTAGGATTTTTGGACCTCAGCTAGTCTAGAGACTTCGGAGATGTTCCAGTTGGTTTAGGTCAGGATGATAGTAGCCCAGTGCACACAGAGGTCTTATATCGACCATGTTGGTCGCAGACTTGAGTTCGCAGTGGGTGATCATGTATTCCTACGGACTTTCCGATGAATGACATGTTGAGTTTTGGGAAGCTTATCCCAGGATTTGAGGTTCCTTTGTGATCCTGTATGTGAGTTAGTTTTCGTTGCTTTAATTTGGCACTTCCGCCCAGATTATAGATTATTCACCCCGTTTTCATGGTGTTGATTTTTGCAAATACCTTCATGACTTTTTCACATGATTCAGCACAGACCATTAGTGTGGACGTGATCTTTTCGTTCACCAGCAGCCATTGGTGAAAATGGTTCGGCAGGTGAAGAAACTTCGGTCAAGGGTCTTGCCATCTGTGAAGAGTTTCCTTGGACGTAGCTGTATAGTGAGGGGATCACTTGGGAAGCTGCGAGTGAGATTTGGGAGTTTTGTACTCTTCTCTTTGAAGGTATGCTTGGTGAAATTTTAAATTCGGGGACGAATTTTTATTAGGGGGGGAGATTGTAACGATCTAGAAATCGTTTTGTGTTTGTTTCTGTTTTTGGGTGAAATTCGTCGGTATTTTCAGTTTTATACCGATTGCGATCAAACGGCCATATCGAGTTACCAGCACCTAGTTTTGAGAAAATAAAGCTTGTGCGCACACTTTGTGAGTATATGGGACGTTTTGGTGCAATTTGAATTTTTCCCATTTTTAATGTTATTTTAATCCGGCTTGCACATTCTCGGAATTTTCTCTTTTCATCTCTTCTTAAAATTTCTTAAGTTAAACTTAACCATAAGTTTTATGTTGTGTGGCCTTGGTTTAAAGAAGGAAAAAGAAAAGAAAAGAAGAGAGAAGAAGGTGCATGAATGAGATTAGGTTTGACTTTGCATTAATTAGCTTTTATTGTGAGGAAATAGCTTGGAAATTGCCTCTCTCTCTCTCCTCCTCACACTTGGCCGAGCCCTCTCCCTCTCACTTCTGCACTTGGTCATTTTCTTCTCTCTTTTAATCACAAAACCCTTCACAAATTCCATCTCTTCACAATTCCTTCACAAGTTATCATAATCTTCACTTCATCTCATTTTTCTTGACTTGGAGCATGCAAGCTTGGGTTCTTGGTGTTCTTTTGGTGTAGGTATATTTCTTTTACTGTTATTTAGGTATTTTTAGTGTAACTTAGTTGTTTTTTTTCAGTTTAGATTGTTTAATTAGGGTTTGATACGAAATATCGTATTTTGGTTTCGGATTGAGGTTTCTAGAACCTGCTTTGATCCGGGATGTCTACTGATGAATTCAACATAGTGAGTGTGTTGTACTAGGGGACCTGGAGCACCACCATCAAGACGAGCCCCAGACCACCGGCCTGGGCCGGCGACATCAAGAGGAGGGGCCGGCGACGCCGGCCAAAGAGATGAGTTTAGGTGTGGGGTTTTGCCTGTAGGTGTCTGCTAGGGTTTGGGTTCCTCTGGTCTTGTTGAAATTGTTTAGTTTTCACAGTAGGAAAATCTGAGATCAAGTGTGCAGTTTCTAGTGTTTCGTGTTCGTGCGATACGTGTTACGACACGCGTCGTGCCGTTTTCGTAGTTTCGCTCTTAAGTCGTTTTCGTCGTGTCGCTACTCTCGTTAGCCACGATACGAACACTTAAGAGGTGGTTGTGTATTGTTGTGTCGGTTAGTTGTAGCTAGTTCGTATTTAGTAGCTATTATTGATATTGGTATATTGTTGTTGTTTATATGTCGCAGGTTCGCAGATGAGGACTACGGACACTGCCACAGGGGGATTCAGGTGGTAGACTTCATCTAGCTTGGAGTGTGGGTGAGTAGATTTAACATCTACAGGGGAATCGCCCGCATGGCGTTATGCGTCTGGGCTAGAAACCTTTACCTTTGTCGCATATTCTATATCATGTTTAGAATTGCGCATATACATTACTGCTTAGTGATAGTTGTGATTGGACTAGTATCCTTAGGACACTGCACTATTATTGACGGCTCAGATTGCGAGAGCACTGATTGGATGCCACACACACCGTCAATAATTGCCATGTCATACACAGACCATATTTTAGAAATGCTATTGTATGGTTAGGGACATTGTGACTTTGATACATATTTCTTATCGTTATATTTAGACTTGTACATGCTTTTCATATTTCATACTTATACCTGATAGGTATATCACTTCAGCATACAGGTAGGTGAACTTGTAATTCATACTTATACCTGATAGGTATATCACTTCAGCATACAGGTAGGTGTACTTGTAATTCATACTTATACCTGATAGGTATATCACATCACCATGTAGGTAGATACCTATATTTCTGCTATACTGTTCATGTATTTATTTATTTTCTGGTGAATGCTATGCTGTTCTTTTATACGCTTTCATTACAGTTTCATATTGCGTATACTTTATTCACGGATTATCGCATTGTTATATGGATTTTTCATGATGTTTTCTGGATTTGGGAACCGTGGTAGTTCATGAAATTATGCATACATTGAAAGACCCGGTTTCCTTGAGATGATATTATAGCATCCACCATGAGATTTATCGGTGCAGATATATATATCCTATGCGAGGAGGCGTCGAGAGCCGCATGAGGATACATGGTGGGGCCCGGAGGTACCCCGAAGCAAGAATGTTGTCGGAGTGAGCCGATGTCGCATTGAGGCGATGAGGCCTAGGGGAGCCATACTTTCCGGTGACATTACCAGAGACTCGGCGGATATCAGGGGGATACCGTTGGGAGTCATGTGCGTATCGATACGTCGAGAGGCGAAGGGCAGAGCGAGGCACTCGAGCTCTCGTGATAACGTATGATACGTACTTATCTGTTTTCTGTGTCGATGCTTGACACATTGGTTTCATGATATTTCTAAATACTCTTTGTATATATAACAGGGGATTTAGCCGCTGTTATATATGCCCTTACACCAATATGAGTGGAATGGGACGCTAATATATGTGTATTGCCCTCATCATATTTATTTATGTCATTATATTTAGGATGTTAGAACTGTGCTGGAGATTTGACTTGGGATTCATGAGATTCATTGGGATTGGATGATGATATCGTACACACTAGAGATATGAGATCCACTTAGTGTTGTACATATGATATATGTGAGATAGACTGATATTGTACATACGAGAGATGTGAGATCCACTTGCTGTTGTACATTGATATATGAGAGATATACTGATATTGTACATACGAGAGATGTGAGATCCACTTGCTGTTGTACATTGATATATGAGAGATATACTGATATTGTACATACGAGAGATGTGAGATTCACTTGCTGTTGTACATTTGATATGAGAGATATACTGATACTATACATACGAGAGATGTGAGATCCACTTAGTGTTGTACATTTGATATGGGAGATATACTGTTGTTGTACCTATTAGATATATGAGATCTACTTGACTTGTACATTCGACACTTATGTGAGATATATTTGATATTGTGTAGTTTGAGGAGATGTGACACTTAGATGATATGGGAGCTAGTTTGAGGACTGATTTGAGGGATTGGGAATTGATTTGTCTTACTGGATTGTGATCCTACCACGATGTCAGGATTCCGTGGAAATGACATAATTCACTCCATACCTCATCTTTATATACTTGTGCACTATTCCATGTAATAGGAGTACTTGTGAGAGTACCTTCATGAGAGTTGCACATTTACTTTCTCATATCCCCAGTGCATGATTATTGCATACTGTTGTCATATCATTATTGCTGGACATATTGGTGGTACTGGTTAGTGTACTTTCTATTATTTCGTACTCATGACCATTATATTTGAAATGTCATATATTAGATTCATGCTGTACGTTCATTCTCGCGATTACCTGCATATGTTATTTACTATTCACGAGTTGGCAACTCACCCCCGTTGTGCCACAGGTATTGCAGGTGTTTTCCCAAAGTAGTCAAGGCAAGCTATTCAGCTATTCAGCTATACACTCATCTATCATCTTTTGGTTGCGGATACCATTTCGCCTGTTAGTGTGCAGTTTTGCCCAGGTGGGCTTTGTGGGTATCTGAGATTTGTGTTGTATATTCGTTGTATATTGTACTCTCCATCTATTTCCAGTATGTTGTGACTTAGAGACTTGGTGAGGACGGTTTTGTATATATTGTGGATTTGTGGAATTTATACAGCTCCTTTCTATTGTCTCTTATTTCTTCGCTACGGCGTCGTATATCTGTTGTGGTGTTGTTTTCCGCCGTTGGACGTGGATTTTGCTCCCGTTTGGGATGTTTTACTTTATATCTATGTTGTACCCTTTTTAGGGGCTTGTTTTATAAAGGAGGTGCTGCCAAAATTTTAAAGAAAATGTGGACTCTTTTAAAGAATTTGGGTTGTGATTTCAAATGTTTCCAAAACTTATTACTATCTTTTCCGTATTTTTATGGTTTAGATTTCTGGGTTTTGGCTTTCTTTTACTGCGTTACGTCTGGAGGCGTTGCGTAGTATTAGGGCCATCACGTACCTTTTTGGGTCGTGACAACCGGACTGTACGGTAATGTTACTGGTTGGATTCACTGGAGTGTGAGCGGGCTTGCTCGTCGATCTTCTGATCGCTCAATACCCGGGTGGCCGTTACGTTTAGCAGACCGCTTGCGGCTTGTGGGTGTTTGATATGATCATCACCTGCTGCCGGCGTATTGACGAGTCTTTAGAGTCCTACACAGAGGTTTCCTGGCTCAAGCGAAACGAAATAGGAGCGCATATGAGATATGTGCGGGACCGAGAATAATACGTGTATGTGATACCGTATTCCATTCTCGCGATTTGTGACATTGATCGGTTATATGCGTTATAGCCGGGTTATCGGATCAAGTGTTGATTCGATAAGTTGTTACTATTGATACTAGTCGGTTATGTGCGACATGACCGGATCATTGAATCAATTGTTGATTTAATGATTTAATGTATGATTATATATTTGATATATTACTTTGCATTAACTAGTATTGGTTCACTTTAAATGGATTTTCTCACTTCAAGTGCACATTGTATATGTGATATAGTTTTGTGAACTTGTATGTATCATGTTTGTTGATACATGTTTACTTGTGTTTGTGTAAAGATTGAACCATGGTTATTTAAATGGTTAGGGTTTTGATTTTCATATTTATTTATTTATTTATGTATTTTGGAAAGGATTAAAGAGAAGAATGGTGGCTTTCTTTGTTTGTATTTGAAACTTCATGAAACTTTGACCTAGTCCACCATTCTTGTCTCTTGCTTAACCCTAACCATCATATCTAACTATGGTCCATTCTCTACACTAAACTAAGGTTAATATTATGATAAGTATTGATTTTCCTTTTCATTTTAATAACTGATCATAATTCTTTCTTCATCTTCTTCTTCTTCTTCACAAGAAGAAAAAGCTTGACCATCAATGGTGATTGATGAATTAGAGTGAGAAATCCAATTCTAAAGTCTACCCACTTCCTATTTCTTCATCCTCTACCTCTTGCCAAGTAGTAGAGTGTGTTTCCTTCACATGTTTTCTTGACTTGGTGAAGTTGGAGCTTGATCTAGCGATGCCTCGACGTAGATCATCTTCGGCATCGTCGTCGATGACCTAGCCCGCTTTTTCTCCAATGAAGCCGACGCTAGAGCCCAAGATCCGATTTGTACAGCGAGGAGACTTCATCGCGGAGCCATGGAGGTGGAGAACTGGATCTACAAAGGTTGTATTTCCGTTTTCTCTTTAGCTAAGTTGTTAGCTAGTTTCAAGTTTCGCCTAAATCTAGTTAACGATCCGTATTAGGGTTTGTAGGCACCCGTAATTTTTGAAATTGGCAAGGTTGATGCCTTGTGAGACCTCTTGAGAGTGCCTAGGAACCCTACATAAAGATGGATATAACTTTGTTCTTGATAGAAATATCATGAACATCTACCTTCATAAGGTACTGGTTGCATAAGGTACACTGTATAATGGTATCTACGTTCTAAATCAGAATACAGTTCTCAATGTACAAAACACACGCAAGAGGAAGAGTTCAGATACAAACGAATCCTACTTGTGGCATTGTAGACTTGGTCATATCGGAGAGAAAAGACTAAGTAAGTTGCATAAAGATGGACTCTTGAATACGTTCGAGTTTTCATCTTATGAAACATGTCAGTCTTGTCTCAAAGGAAAGATGACCAAATCTCCGTTCACCGGACATGGAGAAAGGGCAGCAGAGCTCTTGGGACTCATACACAGTGATGTATGTGGTCCGATGTCTATACATGCAAGGGGTGGGTTCTCGTACTTCATCACATTCACTGACGATCTCTCTAGGTTCGGATACGTGTATATGATGAAACATAAATCCGAAGCTTTTGAGAAATTCAAGGAATTCAGAAACGAAGTAGAGAACCGGACTGGCAAAAGTATCAAGATCCTCCGATCGGATAGGGGAGGGGAGTACTTAAGCACGGAATTCCTAGATTACTTAAAAGAGAATGGTATTCTCTCTCAGCTTACTCCTCCTTATACACCACAGCACAACGGTGTATCGGAGCGGAGTAATCGTACCCTATTGGATATGGTTCGCTCCATGATGAGTAGTGCCGAGTTGCCTCTTTCATGTGTTGATCTGTATCGGGAAAACTTGGGTGTTCGATTGTTCGATCGGAAAGTTTGTCATTTTCTATTTATCCGGAATGGGATACAATAATTGGAATTCACAAGAAGTTATGAGATAACTGAATGAATGTTATAAACATAGCAGTTTAGTCTCACTTGATCGGTTGCCACGGAATTTTGATGTGATCAAAAGTCCGTCGCGATCACGTAGCGTACGCGGATACTCGCCGGATAAACTTAATAGACAGCCTCACCCCATAGCCCCGACCAAGTGACTGTAGGAGAACCCCGTCGCCGAAAGCATCTGTTCGGGTGCTCCCGGTAGCGGTGTTCCGCCTTGGTGCACTTCGTCGTCGGTATCGGGGGTGCGACCGTCTTCTAAAGTTTGCGACGAGCATTCGATCAGGATGTCGGGAATCCTGTTGAATTTCCCGACTTGATATTGAAAAGTGTTTTCGATAATGAGACTAAAATGCGGGGTTTATAATTGTTAGGCATGCGATGTCTAAGTAATTCATTTGATTAGGCATGCGATGTCTATGCAGGTTGCGGATTCCAACTGTTGTAGTTTTACACTTTCTTTTCTGTGACCGTAAGTGTAATATGTGATATCGCCGGTTTCGTTGCTATATGTCAACGACAATTGGGATGGACATATTTACTTACGTTGATGACATTTGATGTTATGTGTTGCTGGATATGTTATATTGGATTGTCGTGTTTGAATAGCCGGGGGTTTTTATGTGAGATGAGTGTTTTTCATTTTCATTCATGTAAAAACTGTATGTAATATTCTTTTATTGGGGCACTTCCAGGTTGCGGAAGTTGTCACCCTTTGTATATTATTTACTTTTCCGCACTAGGATAGACCCAAGAAGGAGGGCACAAGTAACTGGGTACTGGAGTCCAGTGGGAGACTAACTCGAGGAGTCGAGGCCGGGTCTCCTAACTCCAGAATTGGTAGGGTTGCTTGCCGCTCTCGTAGGGGTCTTAGGGTGTGGGTTTGGCTATTCATCGCGACCATGGAATCCGTGTTTTATACTGGCTCGTATTGAAAACACGGACGTCCTAGTATATCCAATATTTCATATGATTCTTCTGCTGCGATATCTGTGATGTGATCATGTGATGTTCTGTGATAGATACAGTTTATAGTATATATGATATATTATATAGGCGTTACTTATGTTTTACACCCGCGCTAGCCCTGCCCCGCTCTGCCGTTAGTTACCTAACCGAACGGTGCACGAGGGGACATCGAAGCGAATGCGGATGGCATAAGTGTACGTCGTATTTATCTGTGATGTTTAGGTACTTAAATGATGGGACTTCATTAATGTGATTAATGAAATAAAAGAAACCTAACATGTTGTAGAATCGAATTTCAAAAATAAAACAGGTAGCTACAGTTCTTGCTTTGCACAGCGGTATATATGATATATCCTGCACCTTATTCGATAAGGAAAGGACCGAGATCCCTTCACCGGGAGTGACTCCTTTAGCAATAACTGGTAGACGCTACACCCTCGGTTTGTCTTTTGATTGCTTTTAAGAGTTTTTACTTTGCACAGTGATATATATGATATATCCCGCACCTCATTCGACGAAGAAAGGACCGACGATCCCTTCACCGGGAGTGACTCCTTTAGCAAAACTAGAAAAGCCTCAAAAACACTCCATTTCAAAATTCATTCGATCCTACAACGATATCAAGTTCATTACGCAATAGGTTTTCAGAAAAACCTGTCGTAGCCCTCCGTCATTTCAGATAAGTACTAGTTAGTATTCATGCTGCGGTTGTTTGGCATGCGTCAAGGCGTAGTGTACGGTAGCTAACTAGTGCTTATCTGCTAGCAAATGATGCGGTTGGATTAAGGTATTCGTACGGCGTTGTTTGGCATGCGTCAAGGGTCGTGCGGGTGGGTTTAATTCAATCAAGAAATGTACGGGTTGAACTTGACTAGCGGACTATGGGTTGTTTGGCATGTGTCAAGGTCATAGCACGCTAGGGGAAAAATATTATCGGGAATTTCAAGTGTTGAAATTTGCAATGAGATTGCATACCTTCTATGAGATAGTTGGATCCCGATACCCACTGCGAGTAAGAGTTACTCCTGGGAGAGTTTTACACATTGCAATTAGCCGATCAAGTAGGTGTCTAGAAAGGTGTCAACGGGGTTACGCCTCTGGGAAAACGAGGTTTACATTAATTAGGTTCGTGCGAAAGCACGGGGGACCTCCCTCAAAGTACCGACACTGGCCTGGCTGAAAGATTGGCGAACTTGTAGTGTGTAATTAATTCCGGCTAGTCTTTCCTTTTTGGGTTTGAAGGAAGATTTGATAAAAAGCAGTGGGAGCCATCCTGATTAGATAAAATAATAACTAATCTATTCTTGCAAGAGCGCACGCTGAGTGTTTTCTTCTCTCTCTCTTTAGGTAGCGACCATATCACGCCTTAATCAAGATAATAATACGGAATATTGACCGAACCCGCTTGTTATACTGAGCTGGGGAACGTTGGTCCCGCTCCAACTTATAATAGTTATAAGACAGACCCGGAAATTGGGGAATACCAGATTTCCCGTGCCGCCCAAACGAAGAAAGTGCATGATGATGTATCTTCTTCGGATGTGTTCATTACAAAGAACTGTTTCTCAGTATCCTCCGCATCTTGGGTATATGATACCGGATCAGGATCCCAGATATGTAATCTGTTACATAGGGCAACAAAAGGGTAGAAAAACTGAGAACGGGTGATAAGTTTCATGAGACAGAAAATGGGGCAAGTGTTGCAGCCAGGTCTGTTGATCACTGTCACCCTGTATTACCTGAATACATTGATTCTGATCAAATGTTATTAGATACCGAACCTGATATACAAAATCATATCTATCTCTTTATTAGTAAAGAAATGACAATGTTTTGTATTGTTGGATAATGTTTTGTACATTTCCTATATCAAAAGTTGATCGGATCAGGCACGTTATCTAAAAGCATTAATGTTCTAAATCAAACTACAGTTCTTAGTATACAGAACACACACAAGAGGAAGAGTTCAGAAATGAACGAATCCTTCTAAATGTATTGTAGACTAGGTCATATCAATGCGACCCGACTAGCTGAAGTTACATTTAGATGCATATTTAAATCAGTTTGAATTTACATCTTGTGAAACATGCCAGTCATGTCACAAAGATAAGATGACCTTAGCTCTGTTTATTGGAAACAGAGAAAGAGTTAGTGAACTCTTGGGATTGATACATGTTGATGTATGGAAGGTCCCTGTCTACACATGCCAGGACTGGTTCTTTATACTTCATTACGTTCTCTGATGATCTTTTTAGATTCAGACATATGTTCCTGTTGAAACATAAGTCCGAACCTTTTGAGATATTCACAGAATATAAGTTAGAAGTAGAGAACCAAAATACGGGTACAAGTATTATGTCCTTTGATGAGATCAAGGAGGAGAATACTTGAGCATGGAATTCCTGGACTATTCTAAAGGAGAATGAGATTCTCTCTCAGCATTACTCCTCCGTATACACCAAAGCACGTTGGTATATCGGGGCGGAGCAGTCACACCCTATTTGATATGGTGTGCTCTATGATGAGTACTACTGAGTTACCTTTTTCCTTTTAGGGAGTTATGCACTTATGAAGCTGCATACCTATTGAATAGGGTTTCGATCAAATCAATTGCCTACCATTTCATATGTGATATGGAAAGGGAAGAGCCCATATCTTAAGTTAGTTAAGATTTGGGGTTGTCCGGCCAATGTCTAAAAGCAAAATCCGGACAAGCTCGAGGCATCGTCTGTTATGTACAACTGGAAATGTTCCAGCCATACAAACTGCAGCTGATGATTTGACAGAACCAAAGGATTCAGTAGATTCCAACGAACCTCAGCCTCTCCGCCGATCTAGTAGGGTTTCTCACCCACCTGAGAGATACTTAGGTTTCTCTATGACAGTGGGAGCGAGGATTGCATCAAGAGATGATGACCCAACTAGCTTCGAGCTGGCCATCAGGAGTAAGACTCTGTAAGAATGGCTGGATGCTTAGTGATCTGAGATGGAATCCATATACACCAACAAAGTATGGACTTTGGTTGCTATATCTGAAGGGTTAAATCCCCATCAGGAGCAAGTATATCTTGAGAAGATTACTTGGTGTACATGGAAAAGTTGAGACATTCCAGGCTAGACTTGTTCAAGGTTTTCGTCATCGACCAGGCGTGGATAATGATGAAACCTTTTTCTAAGTAGCTATGCTTAAGTCCATCCAGATCCTGCTTGCCACGGCTACATACCATGACTACGATATCTGGCGGTTGGGTGCCATGACTGCTTTTCTAAATGATGTTTTAGAAGAGTGTCTATAAGTACACAGCCAGAGGGCCTCGTAGACAGTGGGAGCAGCGGAAACGTGAGAAAGATGCTTTATCTGATAAAGCAGGCATCGCGGAGTTGGAACATCTGTTTTGATGGATTAGTCAAAGAGTTTGACATCATCAAAATGGTAGATGAACCTTGTATAAACAAAAAGGTAGTAGGGAGTATGGTGACGATCCTCGTAGAGTACGTGGATGACATACTCTTGATTGGGAAGGAGTTTCCTATGCTACGCTCGATCAATCTCCACTTATCACAATGATTCTCCACATAGGATCAAAATGATACCTACTAAATCCTGGATTTCGGATCTATGAGATAGATCTAATTGGATGTTAGGATACTCACTAGCAGTAGTGAGATGGTATCAATCGATCCTGGGGAGAATCACTGGAAGTGTTCCAGGGTGATGAAGACGACTGAATGTCAGTCGCAGGCATTGTCTTTACCCTCAGTAAAGGGACGGTATGTTGGAAGAGTTCCAAGCTAGATACCGTGACATACTAGACGATAAAGGCAGGATACATCGCTACTTAAGATGCTACCAAAGAGGCTGTTTGGGTGTATATTGGTTCATGAGATGAACTACGTTCCAACCATTGTGAGACAATGGAGTTGTGGCTTATGCCAAGGAACCCCGGTCCTATCAGTGATCCAGACTTATTCTAAGGCAGTATCGCCTGATCATGGAGATGGTTGATCTCCAGGGTGATCGAGGTTAGGAGAGCAGACTAAGAGGATAACACGGCGGATCCACTCACGAAGGCCTATTCCCAGAGAGAGACTTTTATGGGATGGTTGAGTATGAGATACTTCGACCACTGCTACAGATGGCCCTAGTGCAAGTGGGAGATTGTTAGTTATATGTACGCCCTAGAGGCCATTACTGTATATAGGATGTATATTGTAGTGGATGCTGGGATATATATATGGTGGACTTTCTTGCTCGACATGATAGTATGCTATCTGATTGCTCTTTACCATAACGTGTATACCGATTGTCTCTCTGTTACATGTTGGTAAAGCCCTTAGGATGTGTACTTGACTATCTGGACTATGATGCGGATCATACTAGTGGGGACATGGTAGTCCATAAGTACATCCTTCAAAGTCCCTAGTCGTGGGTGTATCGAGATGGGGCATCGATATACCAGAGTAGACTAGCGTGTACCTTCTCGACCCATACAGATGGGCGATGGATGATCCCATATCCATCGGTGTTTGACATCAGAGATGATATACGGGTGCTCAGTAGAGACTGGGTATACTGGACAGACTCACCGAGAACTCCTAGATGGTATTATACCTTACGTCAGATGGCAGTTCTCTGGTGACACTGGTACAGAGTAGTCTGTTGACCCGAGATCGTCATAGAGTCTTGTATGGTTCCCACTGTGCTTTGATTTCCACCTTACCACGTCCAAGAGGGCGTGCAAAACGGTGGTTTTTGGGTACAGTCCCGAGTCACATGGAGGCAATGAGCGATAGGAAGGGATTCTTCTCTCCCGGTATAGGGAGTTGATGTTGCGCTGTGTTCGATTGGCTATAACCAGAAATACCAGGCCAGGGTTGCTGAGATTTACTGGTAAGTGTTACCAGTAGTTTCTCGAATTGTTATAGACCTCATATCGACACGACTTATCGAGCTATTGGGGTCTGACGTTTACCACCCCTAAGCAAGATATGTGACATATCAGACGACGAGACCGGACTGTACGGTAGTGTTACTGGTTGGATTCACTGGAGTGTGAGCGGGCTTGCTCGTCGATCTTCTGATCGCTCAATACCCGGGTGGCCGTTATGTTTAGCAGACCGCTTACGGCTTGTGGGTGTTTGATATGATCATCACCTGCTCCCGGCGTATTGACGAGTCTTTAGAGTCCTACACAGAGGTTTCCTGGCTCAAGCGAAACGAAATAGGAGCGCATATGAGATATGTGCGGGACCGAGAATAATACGTGTATGTGATACCGTATTCCATTCTCGCGATTTGTGACATTGATCGGTTATATGCGATATAGCCGGGTTATCGGATCAAGTGTTGATTCGATTAGTTGTTACTATTGATACTAGTCGGTTATGTGCGACATGACCGGATCATTGAATCAATTGTTGAATTAATGATTTAATGTATGATTATATATTTGATATATTACTTTGCATTAACTAGTATTGGTTCACTTTAAATGGATTTTCTCACTTCAAGTGCACATTGTATATGTGATATAGTTTTGTGCACTTGTATGTATCATGTTTGTTGATACATGTTTACTTGTGTTTGTGTAAAGATTGAACCATGGTTATTTAAATGGTTTGGGTTTTGATTTTCATATTTATTTATTTATTTATGTATTTTGGAAAGGATTAAAGAGAAGAATGGTGGCTTTCTTTGTTTTTATTTGAAACTTCATGAAACTTTGACCTAGTCCACCATTCTTGTCTCTTGCTTAACCCTAACCATCATATCTAACTATGGTCCATTCTCTACACTAAACTAAGGTTAATATTATGATAAGTATTGATTTTCCTTTTCATTTTAATAACTGATCATAATTCTTTCTTCATCTTCTTCTCCTTCTTCACAAGAAGAAAAAGCTTGACCATCAATGGTGATTGATGAATTAGAGTGTTAAATCCAATTCTAAAGTCTACCCACTTCCTATTTCTTCATCCTCTACCTCTTGCCAAGTACTAGAGTGTGTTTCCTTCACAAGTTTTCTTGACTTGGTGAAGTTGGAGCTTGATCTAGCGATGCCTCGACGTAGATCATCTTCGGCATCGTCGTCGATGACCTAGCCCGCTTTTTCTCCGATGAAGCCGACGCTAGAGCCCAAGATCCGATTTGTACAGCGAGGAGACTTCATCGCGGAGCCATGGAGGTGGAGAACCGGATCTACAAAGGTTGTATTTCCGTTTTCTCTTTAGCTAAGTTGTTAGCTAGTTTCAAGTTTCGCCTAAATCTAGTTAACGATCCGTATTAGGGTTTGTAGGCACCCGTAATTTTTGAAATTGGCATGGTTGATGCCTTTTGAGACCTCTTGAGAGTGCCTAGGAACCCTACATAAAGATGGATATAACTTTGTTCTTGATAGAAATATCATGAACATCTACCTTCATAAGGTACTGTTTGCATAAGGTACACTGTGTAATGGTATCTACGTTTTAAATCAGAATACAGTTCTCAATGTACAAAACACACGCAAGAGGAAGAGTTCAGATACGAACGAATCCTACTTGTGGCATTGTAGACTTGGTCATATCGGAGAGAAAAGACTAAGTAAGTTGCATAAAGATGGACTCTTGAATACGTTCGAGTTTTCATCTTATGAAACATGTCAGTCTTGTCTCAAAGGAAAGATGACCAAATCTCCGTTCACCGGACATAGAGAAAGGGCAGCAGAGCTCTTGGGACTCATACACAGTGATGTATGTGGTCTGATGTCTATACATGCATGGGGTGGGTTCTCGTACTTCATCACATTCACTGACGATCTCTCTAGGTTCGGATACGTGTATATGATGAAACATAAATCCGAAGCTTTTGAGAAATTCAAGGAATTCAGAAACGAAGTAGAGAACCAGACTGGCAAAAGTATCAAGATCCTCCGATCGGATAGGGGAGGGGAGTAGTTAAGCACGGAATTCCTAGATTACTTAAAAGAGAATGGTATTCTCTCTCAGCTTACTCCTCCTTATACACCACAGCACAACGGTGTATCGGAGCGGAGTAATCGTACCCTATTGGATATGGTTCGCTCCATGATGAGTAGTGCCGAGTTGCCTCTTTCATTTTGGTGACATGCGCTTTTAACAGCAGCATATCTATTGAATGATGTCCATCTAAATCAGTGCCTAAGACACCATTTGAGATGGAAAAACGCCATATCTTAAACGTATTAAGATATGGGGTTGTCCGGCCTATGTAAAAGTACAAAATCCGGACAAACTGAAGGCACGTTCAGTTCTATGTAAATTTGTGGGATATCCTAAAAACTCTACAGGACATCTGTTCTACCACACCAAGGAACAGAAGGTGTTTGTATCTCGCCACGCCGCCTTTTTAGAGTGGCAATTTCTTACAAATGAAACAAGTGGGAGTTCGGTAGAACTGGAAGAAATTCAGCGACCACAAAATGAAACTGAAAATTTGACAGAACCTCAGGATTCAATAACCCCAGACGATCCTCAGCCACTCTGCAGATCTGGTTGGATTTCTCATCCGCCCGAGAGATACTACGGTTTTCTCATAGACGGGGATAAAGAGGATTGCATCTTGGAAGAAGATGACTACCAGTTTCAGGCAGGCCATTATCAGTAGGGACTCTGATAAGTGGCTGGATGCAATTCAATCCGAAATGGAGTCTATGTACACCAATAAAGTGTGGACCTTGGATATTGCTCCACCTGGGGTAAAACCCGTTGGATGCAAATGGATCTACAAAAGGAAACTTGGTGTGGATGGGCAGGTGGAAACCTATAAGGCTAGACTCGTTGCAAAAGGTTTTCGTCAAAGACCTGGTGTGGACTATGACGAAACCTTTTCTCCAGTGGATATGTTCAACTCCATTCGGATCCTACTTGCCATTGCCGCCTTCCATGACTATGAAATCTGGCAGATGGACGTAAAAACGGCTTTTCTAAACGGCTGTTTGTAAGAGTGCGTTTACATGGATCAGCCAGAAGGTTTTGTAGACAGTGGGAGCAGCGGGAAGGTGTGCAAGTTACTTAAATCCATTTATGGATTAAAACAGGCATCGCGGAGCTGGAACATCTGTTTTGATGAGGCTATCAAGGAATTTGATTTCATCAAGAACGAAGATGAACTTTGTATCTATAAGAAGATTGTAGGACGAACTGTCGTGTTCCTAGTATTGTACGTGGACGACATTCTTTTGATAGGAAATGACATTCCTATGCTACAATCGGTCAAGCTATTTTTGTCACAACGGTTCTTCATGAAGGACCTGGGTGATGCCTCATACATTCTGGGGATCAAGATCTACAAAGATAGATCCAAGAGACTACTGGGACTTTCGCAGTCCAGGTACATAGAGACCGTACTAAAGAGATTTAGTATGGAAGATTCCAAGCGCGGTAATATACCCGCATTGCACGGAATCACCCTCTCTAAGAAGATGTCTCCTAAGACTGACGAGGAGAGGGTTCGCATGAGCACTATACCCTACGCTTCGGCGGTAGGATCTATAATGTATGTGATGCTATGTACAAGACCAGATGTAGCTTACGCGCTGAGCGTGGTGAGCCGGTATCAGTCAGACCCAAGTGAGGGCCACTAGACGGCTGTGAAGAACATTCTCAAGTACCGAAGAAAGACTAAGGAGATGTTCCTGGTTTACGGTAATTGAGACCTCAGGGTCGAGTCCTTTACCGATTCAAGCTTCCAGAGTGACAAAGATGACAGCAAGTCTGTCTCGGGTTTTGTGTTTACCCTCAACGGAGGGGCGGTATGTTGGAGGAGTTCCAAACAGGATACCGTCGCAGACTCGACGATGGAGGCTGAATACATTGTTGCAAGCGATGCCGCAAAAGAGGCGGTCTGGATGAAGAAGTTCATTAGTGAACTTCAGGTGGCTCCATCCATTGTTGACCCAATACCTTTGTATTGCGATAACAATGGGGCTATAGCTTTAGCGACGGAACCAAGGTCCCATCAGAAATCCAGACACATCTTAAGGCGGTATCACCTGATCAGGGAGATCATTGATCGCCGGGAGATCGAGGTACGGAGAGTGGACACAAAAGACAACACGGCGGATCCATTCACAAAGGCTCTCCCTCAAACACAGTTCGAGCGACTTTTTGAGCTATTGGGTATGCGGTACGCCGCAGCTGGCCTTAGTGCAGACGTTGGGTATGCGGTACACCAATTACTGGCCATTAATGCAAGTGGGAGATTGTTAGATATGTATGCCCTAGAGGCCATTATTGTATAGTACTAGTTTGTATAATACATTTTGGAGGCTTGGGATATATTTATATACGGTTTTACGACAGTCTTGCTCGATATAGTAGTATTCTACTTGGTTTGTTTCTATCTTAATATGTGTATATGTTTCTTTTAACATATCGCTAAAAACATATTGGTAGAGCCCTTAGGATTTTTGCTTGACTACCGGCGTTGTGATAGCGATCACACTAGTGGGGGCTGGGTAGTCTATAAGCACATCCTTATTTTGGTCCCTAGTCATAGGATTATCGAGACAGGGCATCGATACTCCAGAGTAGACTGGTGCATATGCTTCTCTTCTAGCAAGGGAGATGGTCTGTCCCACAACCATCAGTACGTCGTACTGGAGATAGTATGCAGATGCTCGTTAGGTTACGAGTACACTGGACAGGACTCGTCGGGAACTGTTGGTTGGTATTATACCTATCGTCAGTTAACAGTTCCCAGGTGACATGAGTACAGCTTAGTCCGCTGACTTGACACTGTCACTTCGCCTCGAGTGTATTCCCACTGTTCTTAGATTATTACCCTACCACGGCTCTACTGAGTCGTGCAAACAGGTAGTGGTTGGGTGCAGTCCCAAAGCACTTGGAGGCAATTACGGTTAGACAGGATTCGTCTCTCCCGGTATTGGGAGTTGATATCGCGCTGTGTTTAGGAAAGCCTTTACACATTGTCGTCCCTGGCCAGGGCAAGCGAGAATTGCTGGTAGGTTTTCCAGTAGATTCTCATGGTGTTTTGGGCTACACTCCGACACGACTTGTACCACTATTAGGGGACTGACGTTTACCGCCTCCTAGGCCCGCCATGCGATATTCTCAGACGAACAGACCGGACTGTACGGAGATTGTCACATTCAGGCTCAGTAGGAGTTAGGATGGGTTCACCTCATCAGTCTTCTTGTCGGCATCTACCTGGGGACCGTTACGTACAGCTAGTACCGCTTGCGGACTGTGGTTAAACCCACTACCATCGTAGTGTCGAGACTTTAGAGTCCCACACAGAGGGTTACTCGCCTTTGGACAAAACAGAGTAGAGGTCGCATGGTTTTGCGACAGGGTTCGTTCACACTCGCGCACTTGTGCATATTTTAGTGTCCGGGCAGTTATTACTAGCGGGCTTTGGTTTATGACAGATCCTAGTATTTGTTTTAGGATTGGTTTTGTCTCAGTGTATTCGTGTTCCTTGGAACACGGATGCAGGTGTGTATGTACAGTTGACAGAGGCAGAGGCAGAGGATTTTCATTAGGGTTGTTGACCATTTGACTTTGGTTGACTTGTTGATCGTTGACTTTTTATAAACCCTAATGAGAATGAGAAATAATATGATTAATAATATTAATTAAGGATTATTGTGTCATGGTTGATTTGAACATTTGACTTTTGTTGACTTTGTTGACCGGTTGACCTTTGTTGGCTTGTTGACCATCATCATTTCATTGCTATGACTTTTGTTTACTTGTTGTTCTTTACAAAAATGCAATAATTGCATGAAATGATAATGGTCATTGAAACTAACCATCACAATACTTGATTATTATTATTATCGTTATTATTTTTTTTGCTTTTGTGAGCATGGTTGCATTATGAGAGCTCATTCTATCATCTCCATTCTCTCTCATGAAAAAAGCTCTCCCTTTTCCACTCTCAAGGTTCAAGTGTTCCATAAGTTGGAAATCATGAACCTTTGAGACAAAACCACCATAACTCTTCTCTACTCATTCTAAGGTTCTAGGTTTAGCACACAAAGCACCTTAGTTATCTCTAGGTTGAGATAAGAGCTCAAGTTCGAGGCCCTCGTGTGGATCCATCTACGGCAAAGAGGAGACGACGAGGAGAAGCCGTTCAAGCCACTACGAGGAGCAAGCAAGGAGGTGAACAACCAAAAGAAGAGAAGGAGTTCAAGACCTAGGTATAACCATTCTACATAGTAGCTAAAACTTGTAGTATATTTGTTAGTTCTTTTTTAGCAAAGATCCTTATTGCATGGTCCATGTTACCTAGTTAGGAAAATGTTGATTTTTACCTATTCCGCCTCCCCGAAAGAATCGGGGTGGGTAACGTGGACCTAACTGTAAGCCTCCGGGCAGTTTGTTAAGGCTGGGGAGCTCACAATACCCTTGTAAAGACTTTGGTTTTGTGAATAAAAACTTTTTGCAGTAGTATTTGCGTGCGTATTTCCCTTTGTCGGTAAACACTTGTATTTGCACAGTATATAAGGTTCTTAGGAACTAGAACAAGGTTCTACAAGGCATCTAACATGCCGTATTTGAAACTTTCAAGTGCCAAACAACCTAATCAAGGATCTTTACTAGAGAATTAGGGTTATAAACAACAAGTAAACTACTTTACTTCTAAGTGATAACGGAATACAATCTCTGTAGACCGGTCCTTCACTTCAATTTCTCTTTGTAGTGGTCCCTTCGCTGCGATCATGGAACTCCCGGACTCTTGCATGGCTTTTCAAGGTTATAAGAACGATCTTGCTTGAAGTCTTCGAGGCCGAAGATGATCTACGTCGAGGAGACACTAACTCAAGCTACTACTTCACTAATGAGAGATTAGTGAAGCTAACACCCTATACTAAATTGCTAATCTAGTAGAGGATGATGAAGTAGGAAGTTGGCTCACTTTAGTTTTATTTTCTCATAATATTTTCTCTCTTTTCAAAAAGCTAGCATGCTTTTTCTAAAGAATGAAGAAGATGAAGTCAAGAGATGAGAAGGAACTAATGAGGTGAGAGAATCAACCATGGGTGAGTTTGTGTCATATAGCTAACTCATGTAGAGACATAACCATGGCTAAATTATAATGGTTAGGTTAATAAATATCTTAAGTAAAACAAAATGAGTGGACTAAGTCAATGCATTCACAAGCTTCATGCATGTGAGCAATTATCCACTAATTTGGATTTACTTTAAATATTTAAACCCTACATTATAATTAGTATGGTGTAAGTCTCATACACCCATGTAGTGCGTATCAACAACCATGACACAAAAATAAAACACAATTAATATATATCACATATATATTAAGTGTGCACTTGTAATAAAAATAAATGGTTAAGTGAGCTAATATTAGTTAATGTAAACTAGTATATCATATATACAATTATACACTAAATTATCAAATCAACACTTGATTTAATAATCCGGCTATATCATATACAACCGACTAATATTATATGTACCAACTTATCGAATCAACACTTGATTCGATAACCCGGCTATATCACATAGAACCGACCGATACAAATATCGCGATAATAGAATACGGTATCACATACTCGTATTATTCTCGGTCCCGCACATATCACATATGTGCTCCTACTTCGTTTTGCCTGAGCCAGTAAAACCTCTATGTAGGACTCTAATGACTCGTCAATACGTCGACAGTAGGTGATGATCACTTCAAGCACCCACAAGCCGTCAGCGGTACTAGCTGGAAGTAACGGCTACCCGGGTATTGAGCGATCAGAAGATCAACAAGCAAGCCCGCTCTAGCTCCTGTAAATCCTGTCAGTAACACTACCGTACAGTCCGGTCTCTTCGTCTAATGTGTCGCATATCAAGTCTAGGGGTGGTAAACGTCAGACCCCAATAACTCGATAAGTCATACCGATACGAGGCTCATAACGGGTCGAGAAACTACTGATAACACTTACCAGTAAATCTCTAAATCAGCCCTGGCCAGGGACCCTGGCCAGGGACTTTCCTGTCATGGCCAATCGAGCATAGCGTAACATCAACGCCAAATACCGGGAGAGACGAAATCTCCTCCTATCGCTCATCGCCTTCATGTGACTAGGGACTGTACCCAAAAACCACCTTTTTGCACGTCCTCTTGAACGTGATAAGGTGGAAATCAAAGCACAGTGGGAATCACACAAGACTCTATGACGATCTCGGGTCTACAGACTAACCTGTACCAGTGTCACCAGAGAACTACCATCTGACGTGAGGTATAATACCATCTGGGAGTTCTCGGCGAGTCCGTCAAGTGTACCTAGTCTCCACTGAGCACCCATATACCATCTCTGATGTCAAACACCAAAGGACATGGGATCATCCATCGCCCGTCTCATGGGTCAAGAAGCGTATACGCTAGTCTACTCTGGTATATCGATGCCCCATCTCGATACACCCACGACTAGGAACATTAAAGGATGAACTTATGGACTACCATGGCCCCACTAGTATGATCTGCATCATAATCCTCGTAGTCAAGTACACATCTTAAGGTGTTTACCAACATGTAACCATAAGACAGTATCAAGAGACAAGTATACATGTTAAGATAAGAGCAACCAGATAGCATACTATCATGTCGAGCAAGAAAGTCCTCTTTATATATGTCCAAGCATCCAATATAATATACATCATATGTACAATAATAGCCTCTGGGGCATACATACAACTAACAATCTCCCACTTGCACTAGGGCCGGTTGCTGTAGTATCGCATACCCATAATCCTGAAGAGTCTCTCGAATTGTATATGGGGAATGGCCTTCGTGAGTGGATCCGCTGTGTTGTTCTTCGTGTCAACTCTCCTGACCTCGATCTCCCGGCGATCAACTATCTCCCGGATCTGGTGATACCGCCTCAGAATATGCCTGGATCGCTGATGGGACCTTGGTTCCTTGGCCAAAGACACCGCTCCATTGTTATCACAATACAAAGGTATTGGATACTTCATGGATGGAACCACTCCAAGTTCAGTTATGAACTTCTTCATCCAGACAGCCTCTTTGGCAGCATCGTTAGCAGCGATGTATTCAGCCTCCATCGTCGAGTCTGCCACGGCTTTCTGCTTGGAACTCTTCCAGCATACTGCCCCTCCATTGAGGGTAAAGACAAATCCCGAGTGCGACTTAGAGTCGTCCTTGTCACTCTGGAATCTCAAATCAGTAAAGGACTCCACTTGGAGTTCTCCGTTACCATACACCTAGAGCATCTCTTTAATCCTTCTCAAATACTTGAGAATGCTCTTCACAGCTGTCCCGTGACTCTCTCTAGGATCTGCTTGATACCTACTCGTTACACTTAGTGAGTGTGCTAAATCGGGTCTGGTACAGTTAAGGTTGTTCGGCACGTCTTATTTTTAAATCGGGCATGGTTGATACCTTGTCGAACCTTGTGAGAGTGCCTTGTTGCCATTATCATCACTTCATAAAAATCTAGAAAGCATTTTTATCCAAGATAGAAGAAGAAAGAAGATTCTTAATCCTTTTGTGATGAATAATGAAAGTATGTTATAATTACAAATGCAACCATGGTTAAGTCAAGAAAGACTTAACTATTGTAGAGATATTACTAGGGTTAAAGGGTGTGGGTTGGGTTAGGAAATATCTTGCAAAATATCTGAACAAAATATCTTTCCAAGAAACAAAATAAAAGCTTCTAGAAGCTTCTAGAAAAGATTAACCCAAATCAAACCCTAACCATGTTTAATCTCTACTAATCATGTTGCATTAGTAATCATAACTTGTTACAATATTATATATCACATATACAATATTTATTGTAACAAAATAAAATAATACAATTAACATATATCGCATATATATCAATGTATTACCCGAGTGAGAAAAAGAATCTTTTAGTGAGCTTATATCAGTTAATGTAATTTAATATATCAAATATATAATTATACATTAAATTATCGAATCAACACTTGATCCGATAATCCGGCTATTTCACAAATAACTGACTAATATAATTTGTATCAGTTCATCGAATCAACACTTGATCCGATATCCCGGCTATATCACATATACCCGGCCGATATCACATATCGCGAGAATCTAATACGGTATCGTATACACGTATTGTTCTTGGTCTCGCACATATCACATATGTTCTCCTACTCCGTTTTGCCTGAGCCAGGAGACCTCTGTGTAGGACTCTAAAGAATCGTCAATACACCGGCAGTAGGTGATGATCATATCAAACACCCACAAGCTGCAAGTGGTCGGCTAAACATAACAGCCACCCAGTTATTGAGGGATCAGAAGATCAACAAGCAAGCCTGTACATTCTCCTGCGAATCCAATCAGTAACACTCCCGTATAGTCCGGTCTCTTCGTCTGATATGTCGCATATCTCGCCTAGGGGTGGAAAACGTCAGACCCCAGTAGCTTGATAAGACTTGTCGATATGAGGTCCATAACATTTTGAGAAACCACTGATAACACTTACCAGTAAATCACAGCAACCTTAGCCAGGGATTTCCAGTTATAGCAATTCGAACACAGCGCAACATCAACTCCCTATACCGGGAGAGACGAAACCCCACCTATCGCTCATTGCCTCCATATGATTCGGGATTGTACCCAAAAGCCACCTTTTTGCATGCCTTCTTGGACGTGGTATGATGGAAATCAATGCACAGTGGGAATCACACAAGACTCTATGACGATCTCGGGTCTACAGACTAACCTGTACCAGTGTCACCAGAGAACTGCCATCTGGCGTGAGGTATAATACCATCTGGGAATTCTCGGCGAGTCCGTCCAGTGTACCCAGTCTCTGCTAAGCACCCGTATACCTTCTCTGATTTCAAACACAAATGGATATGGGATCATCTATCTCCCATCATATGGGTAAAGAAGCGCATACGCTTGTCTGCTCTGGTATATCGATGCCCTGTCTCGATACACCTACGACTAGGAACATTTGGAGGATGTACTTGGCGACTACACTGTCCCCACTAGTATGATCCGCATCATAGTCCTGGTAGTCAAGTACTCATCTTAAGGGCTTTATCAACGTGTGACATAGAGACAATCAGAGTACATGTTAAGATAAAGTGCAACCAGATAGCATACTATCATGTCGAGCAAGAAAGTCCTCCCTATATATGTCCCAGCATCCATTACAATATACATCATATGTACAGTAATGGCCTCTAGGGAATACATATAACTAACAATCTCCCACTTGCACTAGGGCCATCTGTTGTGGTATCACATACCCAACAATTAGCTGTTGTTGAAGTATCTCATACTCAACCATCCCATAAAAGTCTCTACTGGGAAAAAGGCCTTTGTGAGTGGATCGGCGCTGTTGTCCTTTGTGTCTACTCTCCTAACCTCGATCTCCCTGGAGATCAACCATCTCCATGATCAGGTGATACTTTCTAAGAATTATATCTAGATTTCTGATGGGACGGGGGTTCCTTGGCATAAGCCACAACTCTATTGTCACACAATGGTAGGAACAAAGTTTATCTCATGAACTTATATATATATATCCAGACTGCCTCTTTGGTATCATCCTTGGTAACGACGTATCTTACCTTTAATCGTCTAGTATGTCACGGTATCTAGCTTGGAACTCTTCCAACATACCGTCCCTCCACTGAGGGTAAAGACAATACCTGGGACTGACATTCAGTCGTCCTTATCACCCTGGAACTTTTCCAGTGATTCTTCCCAGGATCGATTGATACCATCTCACTACACCCAGTGAGAATCTTAACATCCAATTAGATCTATCTCATAGATCCAAAACCCAGGATTCAGGAGGTATCTCTTTGATCCTATATAGAGAATCCTTGTGATAAGAGGAGATTGACCGAGCGTAACATAGGAAACTCCTTTCCCTATCAAGAGTATGTCATCTACGTACTCTACGAGGATCACCACCATACTCCCTACTACCTTTTTTGTATATACAAGGTTCATCTACCATTTTGATGAAGTCAAACTCTTTGACTACCACATCAAAACAGACGTTCCAACTCCGCGATGCCTGTTTTATCGCATAAAACATCTTGCACACGTTTCTGCTGCTCCCACTGTCTACGAAGCCCTCTGGCTGTGTACTTATAGACGCTCTCTTCCAAATCAACATTTTAGAAAATAAGTCATGACACCTAACCGCCAGATATCGTAGTTATGGTATGTAGCAGTGGCAAGTAGGATCTGGATGGACTTAAGCATAGCTTTGAAAGTCTCAACTTTTCCATGTACACTAAGTAATCTTCTCATGATATACTTACTCCTGATGGGGATTTAACCCTTCAGATAAAGCAACCAAAGTCCATACTTTGTTGGTGTATAAGGATTCCATCTCCGATCGCTTAGCATCCAGCCATTCTTACAGAGTCCCATTCCTGATGGTCTATTCGAAACTACTTAGGTCATCATCTCATGATGCAATCCTCGCTCCCACTGTCATAGAGAAAACCGTAGTATCTCTCAGGTGGGTGAGGAACCCTACTAGATCGACGGAGAGGCTGAGGTTCGTTGGTTACTATTGAATCCTTTAGTTCTACCAAATCATCAGCTGCAGTTTTGTATAGCTGGAACTCTTTCCAGTTCTACCTTATGACCACTAATTTCTTCACAAGAAATTCCTTTTCACAAAGGTGGCATGCTGAGAAACAAAAACACCTTTTGTTCCCTAGTTTGGTAGAAGATATTCCCTTGCGAATGCTTGGGATATCCAACAAACTTCTACAGAACTGACTTTGCCTCGAGCTTGTCCGGATTATGCTTTCAGACATAGGCTGGACAAGCCCAAACCTTAACTTCCTTAAGAGATGGGCTCTTACCATACCATATCACATATGGAGTGGTAGGCATCTGATTTGATTGGAACCCTATTCAATAGGTATGCAGCTTCTTGAGTGCATAGCTCGCAAAAGAAAATAGGAAATTCAGTAGTACTAATCATAGAGCACACCATATCATATAGGGTGTGATTGCTCCGCCCCGATACACCGACGTGTTGTGGTGTATTCGGAGGAGTAATACTGAGAGAGAATCTCATTCTCCTTTAGAATAGTCCAGGAATTCCATGCTCAAGTATTCTCCTCCTTGATCTCATCAAAGGACATAATACTTATTCCCGTTTTTGGTTCTCTACTTCTGACTTATATTCATTGAATTTCTTAAAATGTTCAGACTTGTGTTTCAACAGGAACACATGTGCGAATCTTGAGAGACTATCAGTGAATATAATAAAGTACAAAGAACCAGTCTTGGCATGTGTAGACAGGGAACTTACAAACATCATCATGTATCAATTCCAAGAGTTCACTAACTCTTTCGCTTTTTCCATTAAACAGAGCTGTGGTCATCGTATCTTTGTGACATGACCAGCAAGTTTCACAAGATGCAAATTCAAACTAATTTAAATATGCATCTAAATGTAACTTAGCTAGTCGGGTCGCATTGATATGACCTAGTCTACAATACCTCAAGAAGGATTCGTTCATTTCTGAACTCTTCCTCTTGTGTGTGTTCTGTATACTAAGAACTGTGGTTTGATTTAGAACGTCTATGCTTTTAGATAACGTGCCTGAACCGATCAATATAGGAAATGTTCAAAACATTATCCAACAATACAAAATTATATCCTTCTTTACTAATAAAGAGATTGATATGATGTTGTATATCAGGTTCGGTATCTAATAACATTCGTTCAGAATCAATGTATTCTCGTAATACAGGGTGATAACTGCCAACAGACTTGGCTGCAACACTTGCATCATTTCCAACTCTTGAAGCTTATCACCCGTTCTCAGATCTTTATATATCTGTAGCCCATTCAACAAATTACATTTGCGGGATCCTAATCCGGTATCTCACACCCAGGACGTAAAGGATACTGAGAAACAATTCTCAGTAATGAACATACCCGAAGATGATGCATCAACATGCACTTTCTTCGTTTGGGCGGCACGGGAATTCCGGTAATCCCGTATTTCCTGCTCTGTCTTATAACAATTATAAGTTGGAACGGGACCAACGTTCCGTTGCACAGTATAACAAGCGGGTTCGATCAATACATCCGTATTATTATCTTGATTAAGGTGTGACATAGTCGCAACCAGGAGAGAGAGAGAAGAAAACACTCAGCGTGCGCTTTTACAAGATTAGATTGGTTATCAATTTATCTAATCAGGATGTCTCCCACTGTTTTAGTCAAATCTTCCTTCAAACCCTAAAAGGAAAGACTAGCCGGGATTAATTACATTCTACAAGTTCGCCAATCTTTTAGTCAGGCCAGTGTCGGTAATTTGAGGGAGGTTCCCCGTGCTTTCGCACGGACCTAATTAAAGTAAACCTCATTTTCCCAGGGGCGTAACCCCGTTAACACCTTTCTAGACACCTACTTGATCGGCTAATTGTAATGTGCAAAAACTCTCCCAGGAGTAACTCTTACTCGCAGCAGGTATCGGGATCCAACTATCTCATAGAAGGTATGCAATCTCATTGCAAATTTCAACACTTGAAATTCCCAATAATATTTTTGCCCTGAGCGATCTATGACCTTGACAAGGTCAACAAACCATAGACCGCAAGTCAAGTTCAACCTGTCATTTCCTAATATGAATTAAACCCACCCGCACGACCCTTGACAAGGTCAACAAAGTCGCACGACTACCTTAATCCAATCGCATCATATGCTTATACAGATAAGCAGCAATCAGCTACCGCACACTACGCCTTGACAAGGTCAACAAACGCAGCACGAATACTAACTATTACTTATCTGAAATGACGGAGGGCTACGACAGGTATTTTTTAGAAAACCCTTTGCGTAATGAACTTGATATCATTGTAGAATCGAGTGAATTTGAATGGAATGTAGGGTTACTAGGCACTCTAACAAGGTACTACAAGGTATCAACCATGCCCGATTAAAATTTTAGCCGTTCCTAACAACCCTAACCACGATCTTGGCTAGACTATTTGTAGGGTTCCTAGGCACTCTCAAGAGGTCTCACAAGGCATCAACCATGCCAATTTCTAATTTTACAAGTGCCGAGAAACTCTAATACGGATCGTTAACTAGAAATTTAGGCGAAACCGATAACTAATTAACAACTTAACTAGAAGAAAGAGACTACAACCTTTGTAGATCCGGTCCTCCACCTCCATAGCTCCGCAATGAAGTCTCCTCGCTGTCCAAATGGAATCCCGGGCTCTAGCGTCGGCTTCATCGGAGAAATGGGCGGGCAAGGTCGTCGGCTTCGTGCCGAAGATGATCTACGTCGAGGCATCACTAGATCAAGCTCCCACTTCACCAAGTCATAAAACTTGTGAAGAAAACACACTCTACTACTTGGCAAGAGATAGAGGATGAAGAAATAGGAAGTGGGTTCACTTTAGAATTGGATTTCTCACTCATTTTCAAGAGTTGCCATTGGTGGAGGCAAGCTTCTTCTTGAAGAAGAAGAAGAAGAAGAAGATGAAATATGTTATGATAAGTATATTTCAAAAAAAAATTAAAATGAATACTTATCATAATCAAACCATGGTCAAGTGTAGAGAGTAAACTAGGGTTAGGTCAATGGTTAGGGTTAAGCATGAAGACAAAAATGGTGACTTAGTCAAAGCTTCATGAAGCTTCAACATGCATCCAAATAAAACCACCATTTTTCTTTTCTTTTGCCAAAAAGAAATAAATAAGTAAATGAATAAATAGATATGAAAAACAAAACCCTAACCATTTAAATAACCATGGTTTATTCTTTACACAAACTCAAGTAAGCATGCATCATCAAACATGATACAAACTTGTGCGCAAAAATATATCACATATACAATGTGCACAAACAAGTGAGAAAATCCATTTAAAGTGAACCAATACTAGTTAATGCAAAGTAATATATCAAATATATAATTATGCATTAAATCATTAAATCAACACTTGATTTAACGATCCGGTCATATCGCATACAACCGACTAATATCCAATGTATCGGCTTATCGAATCAACCCTTGATTCGATAACTAGGTTATATCGCTGTAACGTCTTCAAAATAATAAAATATGATTTTTGGGAAATTTTATAATTTAATATTATTTTAATGAATATTTTAATATTCTGGTATAATTAAATACAGATAAATGGGGAAAAATTATGGAAAATTCTAAAATAAGTTATTTTAAGGAATTGCTTCGTTTTCTGTGCATGCCCCCATTTCCTCTAGTTTTGACCCTGAGTATGTCTAGTTTTGACTGATTCCATCTAGGGTGAAATCTGGGTTGATTTTCCTATGTTGGTGTATAATTTGGGACTTGTTTTGGCATGGATTTTGGTATTTGGTGATTCATTCCTGTCGGGTGGCGTTTGGACGTCAACGACAAGTGGATTTTGATTGTGTTTACATGCGAGTCGATAGGTTTTTACCTATGCGGGTAGCGTGTGCTATTTTGGTTTCCGATGTGATTTTCATGTGCTTTAGCATTGTGATATACTTGTAGGTACCCCGCGTGATGTTGAGGCAAAGGAGGTGAAGATAGCGACATCGGCTTTGGCACACGAGAAGCAATGTGAGTAGATTTATATCTGTGGGGAGAAGTCGGGTGGATGGCGTATAGCACCCCCGCAGTCCGTGGTGATGTATACGAATACGTATACACACGAATATTTATTATGTGTTGTTTAGGGTTATTGATGGTAATAATGATATTTTGATGATAAGAATATATTGGTTTGGTTTAGTGCGAACCCTAGAGTAGTGGTTGCACTCACACATACATTTACACACATACTTGCATTCATTCTTTCATTTATTAGAGTGCATATGATGGTGCGTATATCTACACATGGGTATGGGACTATGTGTTTATATACTGGATTTGAGGATAGTATTTGGGATTTGAGATGAGTCGATGAGATTGGGCTTGAGGCCAGGAGATCGGTGATGTGATTTGGTTCGTATCGAGATACGACACGATGTTTTAACGGGTCTTTTGACGTAGTGATTCTTACACCTGCATGCATACATTGAGGGTATCAATATTGTACTAGACGTAGATCAGTACCCCGATCATGACATTTGATAAAGAGGATACCAGATAAATAGTATGATGAATGTGATATTGACCCGTACCCAGATTTGGGATGCCGTACGACGGATTTACGTACAAGCTATATTTTGATGATTGATCCGCACTCTTGACTTGGGATGTCTGATTATAGATAGGGTATCGGATATGATATTATTGAGGCGGGATCACCGACTAATATATATACATGTATGTATATGTATCGACTCAGATGTTAGGCGGTTTCCTCACCCGTAGCTCTACTTGTTAGTTCAGCCGTATAGTTTAAGATGGTTGTTAGATTAGATTAGACTCCTACCTATTTCAAAAACTAACGAATCGTGGGTATTTTAAAAGACAGCCCAAGGGATCCTACGGATATTTCAAAAGACGTATCTTTTCATAAAAACACCGTAGCCCCTATTTTCAAAACCCCATGATTCGTGTTATTTCAAAAGGCACCAATTGTAGAGGTTATTTTAGATTAATGCAGATTAGTTATAGTTGCGTCTAGTATTCAGCTTCCGCTCATTATTGTGGTTCGCATCGCATCGCATGCTTATATTATGTTTCATACTCCATTATTGATGTTATGCTGTTAGGACACCAGCACCATTACCGAGGATGCGTATGTACCACGTACACTTACTTGCCGGCTCACACACATCTCCATCGGTAATTGCCATGTCACGTACACCTTAGAAAATATTATTGCATCGACATAGGTTGTTAGCTAATAATTTAGACATGATATTAGTGTACTTGCCTTATATGCTAGATTAGACATTGTAATTATTAGTTGTTACATCATGCATGTTATTATTCATGGATTTTTATGCCTGTATGCACTGTTTACATGCTATTGAGGATTGGATTCGGATTTCCATGAGATTTTCTGGATTTGGGGGAAAACCGCAAAACTTATATAAACTTCTTTTCTCTCTTTAAAATAAAAAGTGCGGTTTTCCCATGATGTATGAGTCGTCCACCATGAGTTTGCTGATGGATTTGGAAACCCGATTCGAGGAGACGGATGAACCGTTTCGGGTACATGGTGGACCCGGTAAGGTACCCCGGGGCAAGAAGCGCGTGGTGATGACGATGTGAGCCTGGCAGGGGAGCACTACCTACCGGTGATTTTACCCGACGCGTCGGATATCCGGAGGATACCGTCGTGGTCTTGAGATGGATGGTAGGGGCCGGTCTGGACTGACGGCGCCCTAGATATTATGATTGAGACATTGGGATTTCGAGATTTCGAGGTACAGAGACTGTGATACAGAGATATCGAGATATTGGGATTACGTTTTGTGCCGATGCTAGGCACTGTTTTATGCTGATTTCATTATGATACCTCAACTAAAAATACAAGGGAAATCTCACTAAATTATGAAAACAGTTTCTTCATTTACATGTATTCTGCTTTCATGCATTCATACCTCATATTCATGACATACTATTACCTGAGGCACTAGCACGAGCACTTGGCACTACATTCACGTATAGAGATTACATTGCCAGTTTAGCATGCTTCAGCTTTATTCATATTGAGGTTTCTTTATATCTGATCGTATTGACCTAGGTTGGGTCATGCATTCGATCTCTGCTTGTAGATATCTTTCTATTCACGAGTTGGCAACTCACCCCCGTTGTGCCCCAGTTCTTGCAGGTTTGCCGTACAGTTCTATAGCGGCATTTCTGGCACACTGCTTCCTTTTGGGTGATTTGCTTGGATAGGTGGGTTCTTTTGTATCAGAACCGCCGTTGTATTTATATTATTCATTGTATCTAGAATATCCATCAACCAAAACTCGTATATTGTTTCAGACCTAGACTAGTGATGTATTATTCGACCATAGAGTCGCGCTTAGTAGTGTTGCGGTTTTCTTGTTGCTTTTGAGCTTTCTTTTGGATTTGATCCTCGCCACTTGGCGTTGTATATTATTGTTGCATGTGTGGTGGTGACCGTCGATTGACGAAGAGCTAGCTCCCGCTTGGGGATGCCTTTATCATTGCATATATTGTTATCCTTGTTATACCCCATTCGGGGCCAGTTTTACAAAAGAAACTCTGCCGAAATTTTTAGAAAAGACTGTACTGTTTTTAAAAATGCATATTCGGTTTAGTTATTTAAAAACCTTGATTTCAAACATGTTTTTCTTCACTTCTTTAAACCAGTTTCTTTACTTATTCTTAAAAATGGTTTTAGATTTCTGGGCTTTTGGCTTACTTGGATCAGATGGAGTCCTATAGACTTCATATGGTTCAAGGGCCAGTCACGTGCTCTTTCGGGTCGTGACAAAGTTGGTATCAGAGCGCTAGGTTGACCTTGGTTCGAGTCTAAGTTTGACTATGTGGAGCCTAGGGCGTTTATATATATACGGAACTTAGGCTTGACCTTACGGAACTTAGACTTGGTCGAGGGGGTATTAGACCCGAACTTTCGTCGTGTAGGATGACCCTTGGTTGATGGAATAGGTAACTAAAGTAGAGTGACGTACCGTTGGTATGTTCCGCGGCATACTTACGACACGCCATTCCGCTTAAGGAACCTTAGGATGTACATATTTTCGAGATCAGTGATCCTCTTTATATCCAGGATTATACATCCATTTGAGATCCCCGATTCTATTAGTTTCATGATCATACCTTTATTGATGCTGTTCCTTCCCATGATCATGTATCCACTTTGGATCTGTTGTTTCCTTTCTTGCCATTGATGTGCTCTCCTTGATACTCGATTGAGGTTCCTGTCACCATGTTTGAGGGCAGTTTGGGCTGCTGCTAGGGTTACGGCCGGTGTGAGCTCGTTTGGTACGAGGGCCGACCATTGTGTTTTCTGGTGACATGGGAACGTCTCGAGTTAGTGTTGGTGATTGTGACCTCTAGTGGAGGCGAGTGCTTGGTCTTGCACCGGATGATCGGGCCATTGTTAGAGCTGCCAGTTGAGAGAGGACTGTTGATGTACAACATACCTCAGAGATTGTGATGTCGCCTACCGTGCAGACAGATGGACCAGCTGTTGCTGAGATTGACAGGATGTCTCTTCCGAAGCTTACGAGCTGAGATTGCCGTAGCTTTCAGGCAGATATGAGACAGATGATAGCTAGTCTACCCGATTTGAGAGACGAAGGTGATTCGTCCGATTTTGCGCCGGAGCGGGCCCTGATGAGTTGAAGATTTCCAGTGTGGAGAGTCTTACTCAGATCTAGAGCAGACCGACTCAGAGATGACCGCCTATGTATTGCCTTTCCTGGAGGATTGAGGCGCTGTTCGGCGTACAGGCGAATAAGCCAGTTGCTGCTGCAAATGACGAGATGTCGCCCAGATGGTTGGAGCTACTGCAGCGCGAGCATATACTTAGAGAGATGATAGCGAGTCGCTAGTCACCTGAGGATGAATGACTAGGACAGGTGGTTCGTTTGTTTACCGATGCGAGGTCATCAGATAGATTGTTTCCAGCTAGAGACGACTTCACGCAGGTTCGTTGAGAGTCGATAGAGACGATCGAATGTCAGGAGCCCATTTTCCAAGTTTAAAGTATACAGAAAGACATGCAGGTGATTCTATGGACTCTCTAGAAGAATGAAACCCTAACTCGACTTAATGACCGTGTGAAAGCCTTTGAACCTTCGGGTTTGCGGTGGTTCCTCAGCGCCATTAGTGAGGCTTGGGTTTGCCCTTCTACGGCTGGACCACCGACGCTGTGGCATGTACTCGATACTATTAAACTGTACCCATGATATGATCTCTTGGGGGATTATGAGGATCTGACGAGTCGATCGGATGGTTCGACATCTTTCGGATATCGTGATGGGACACTGCTTGGGAGACTCCAGATGCGAGCGTAGCCGTCGGAGCGCAGTTCGTGTAGCCACGATGAGTTAAGTCCGAATCAGTCGACATTGAGCAAGGTGGAGTAAAGAGTTCGTACGAGATTTCGACGAGATGACGTCCCACTCCGCTGACATTAGAGATGTGATATGCACCCCGAGGCGTGGTATATGGATGTATCTTCCAGAGAGAAGCGCGATAGGTATGCAGCCGTTCCGGAATAAGCTTTAGCTTCAGCATTGGATGATGACTTCCGGGCATTTCGGCAGGATTGAGATTTGAGAAAGGAACCTCGACAGGACCTTTCTGGAGTACGTTACGAGAAGACCTAGACCAGGAGTGGTCGTATTGCGCACACCCAGCAGGACAGAGTTCGGCATTGTCGACGAGGTAGTTGACCATGTTCGGATAAAGGAACTTACCCAGATGCGTTGCAGATCGATCAGGGACAGACGAGTGATGAGTATTCCTCCGATGGTTGGGACGTGTTCCCGAGGACCTGTTCGGCCTGACATCCTCTACAGAATGATGAAGCTACAGAATATGCGATTTCGTGTCCGTGCGAGAGACTTCAGATTGACCGTGGCCGAGAACAGTGCAGTGCGTAGTAGCTTGGCGTGACGTCATAGTGGACGACGATAGAGACAGTTGGAACAAGAGGTTCGTGTGAGACACTGATGAGCTGTCATTGCTTCCCGTCGAGACTAGAGACCTGATATGCTTACAGAGACGTTGGAATGTGACCAGTTTCCGAGAAAATATTGTGCTGAGGACACAGGTGTTTTTGAGCGAGAAGAGGTTGTGCAGGAAGCCAGCCTCTGTACATATCGGCATAGGCATGATCGGAAGAGACCTTGAGCAGGATTCCTTCCAGGACATTGCTGCAATGATGTTTGCACCCAGGATCAGATGTGTGACGTGCTTTCAGAGAGCCAGAGGCCGACGCCAGTGATACGCTGCCTTACGAGCGGTCGTGAGGATTGACCGAAAGGTGACCAGGAAAGTGCCAGAACGGAATCGTTCCTGTCAGTACTCCTGACCGGGCCGATGAGCCGATGGATTGCGAGATTGGTAATCTACAGGAAAGATCAAGAACCAGAGGCAGAGGACGCCAGCCGCGAGCAAGAGGCAAGTAGATATCTTGCGCAGCTAGCATCGGATGTTCCGGTACCTTCTTGACCCTGAAGGATGGTATATCGACGACGGTAATTATGATTTGTGATTTTGTGATTTGATTATCACGTATCCGTTGCTTTGGATTTCGGTATTTTGGGCGATCTATTCACATGATTTAGTCTTGATGACTGAGTTTCATGATATTTGATTTTGTGCACCATGGTTGCACCTACTGGGTATTTATACCTTGTACATAGTTATTACTCTTGAGCTGTTGATTGCGATTTCATGCCTATTTTATGCTGGTGATTTGATTTACGCTTCCAGCAGAGTTTCATGTAATTTTAGTGTTTTGATTTTGCACTCGGTATAGCTTATATGTGCTTGTAGTGTATCGATATGTGTTTTGTGCCCGCAGCTGCACACGTTTATGATTTTCTTCATATCTGGATACACTTGGTGTTGCTGCTTACGTATTTGAGTTATTGCTTGGTATTTGTGCATGGGATGCACCAGTTCTATACTTCGTGCATTTGTCGCACCAGTTTTATGTTTCTTGCGTTTATCGCATCAGATTTATATTTCGTGCCTTTGTTGCACCGGATTTATATTTTGTGCATTACGATTGCACCTGACTTCGATTTGATGCCTTTCGGTATGTCGATTTTGATTGTGATATTGATGTGGATTCTTGCACTCCGTGCTTTTGACTGGACTTACGCATATTCGACGTTGCTATTGGATTTTGTGATTCCGTGCATATTGAGTGCGCAGGGTCTAGATTTTCATTCGTGCATGATGGATGCACCGATTTGGATTTTCGCGCATGTTGGGCGCATGTTTTGAGATACGATTTTGGGGCACACCAGATGCACTAAATCGAGATTCTTCGTGCATGTCAGATGCACCTGTTTTGGCTGCCAGGCACACGTTGCCTATGACAGATGCTTCGTGCACACCCGTTGCACCTAGATGTTGTTTTGTGCACATGTTTAGCACATATATGGATTTTGATTTCCGTGCGCACCAGACGCACAGGGTGGTGTTATGTGATTTTTGGGATTTATTCCTTTTGGAGCAGTACATTTTTATGATGTTGGATATTTGCTTTCATACTGAGCAGGACTAGTCAGTGGGCAGTACCTGGATATATTTTGCATGCATCGATAGTTATCGAAGGGATTTCCGAAAAGCGAGCTATAGTCTCAGTATATACCTACGTGTCCGATATGACACGAAACGTTTTAAAAACAAGGAAACCCTTCTAAACTGTTTTCAAAACGGCGGAACGTACCTATTAAACAAAGGATATATATACACATATATAGTTATTTTCTTATGAGAAACGTCCGCCACTGTGCAGTGTTACGCGCATCGCACAGCGACTTAAAAAGATTTGGCATACATTTGCATCAGCTATTTACATGTATAGATTGGATGTCTACATGTATAGTCTTGGTCCATATCATATTGATTTTGTATTGGATTTGACATTGTGTCGTTATCATGACTCCGATGATTGCGGATGCTTGATGGAGTGTTGCTTTTGAGTTATCTGCTCAGTACTCATGCGCATGCATTGCGCTATGATGTTTTATGTATAGATGATTTCGGAACCCCGATGACTTGGAATTTGTATTGAAATATTTTAGTATTTGGGGGTTTAAATTTAAATTCGGGGACCGAATTTCTTTAAGGGGGGTAGATTGTAACGTCTTCAAAATAATAAAATATGATTTTTGGGAAATTTTATAATTTAATATTATTTTAATGAATATTTTAATATTCTGGTATAATTAAATACAGATAAATGGGGAAAAATTATGGAAAATTCTAAAATAAGTTATTTTAAGGAATTGCTTCGTTTTCTGTGCATGCCCCCATTTCCTCTAGTTTTGACCCTGAGTATGTCTAGTTTTGACTGATTCCATCTAGGGTGAAATCTGGGTTGATTTTCCTATGTTGGTGTATAATTTGGGACTTGTTTTGGCATGGATTTTGGTATTTGGTGATTCATTCCTGTCGGGTGGCGTTTGGACGTCAACGACAAGTGGATTTTGATTGTGTTTACATGCGAGTCGATAGGTTTTTACCTATGCGGGTAGCGTGTGCTATTTTGGTTTCCGATGTGATTTTCATGTGCTTTAGCATTGTGATATACTTGTAGGTACCCCGCGTGATGTTGAGGCAAAGGAGGTGAAGATAGCGACATCGGCTTTGGCACACGAGAAGCAATGTGAGTAGATTTATATCTGTGGGGAGAAGTCGGGTGGATGGCGTATAGCACCCCCGCAGTCCGTGGTGATGTATACGAATACGTATACACACGAATATTTATTATGTGTTGTTTAGGGTTATTGATGGTAATAATGATATTTTGATGATAAGAATATATTGGTTTGGTTTAGTGCGAACCCTAGAGTAGTGGTTGCACTCACACATACATTTACACACATACTTGCATTCATTCTTTCATTTATTAGAGTGCATATGATGGTGCGTATATCTACACATGGGTATGGGACTATGTGTTTATATACTGGATTTGAGGATAGTATTTGGGATTTGAGATGAGTCGATGAGATTGGGCTTGAGGCCAGGAGATCGGTGATGTGATTTGGTTCGTATCGAGATACGACACGATGTTTTAACGGGTCTTTTGACGTAGTGATTCTTACACCTGCATGCATACATTGAGGGTATCAATATTGTACTAGACGTAGATCAGTACCCCGATCATGACATTTGATAAAGAGGATACCAGATAAATAGTATGATGAATGTGATATTGACCCGTACCCAGATTTGGGATGCCGTACGACGGATTTACGTACAAGCTATATTTTGATGATTGATCCGCACTCTTGACTTGGGATGTCTGATTATAGATAGGGTATCGGATATGATATTATTGAGGCGGGATCACCGACTAATATATATACATGTATGTATATGTATCGACTCAGATGTTAGGCGGTTTCCTCACCCGTAGCTCTACTTGTTAGTTCAGCCGTATAGTTTAAGATGGTTGTTAGATTAGATTAGACTCCTACCTATTTCAAAAACTAACGAATCGTGGGTATTTTAAAAGACAGCCCAAGGGATCCTACGGATATTTCAAAAGACGTATCTTTTCATAAAAACACCGTAGCCCCTATTTTCAAAACCCCATGATTCGTGTTATTTCAAAAGGCACCAATTGTAGAGGTTATTTTAGATTAATGCAGATTAGTTATAGTTGCGTCTAGTATTCAGCTTCCGCTCATTATTGTGGTTCGCATCGCATCGCATGCTTATATTATGTTTCATACTCCATTATTGATGTTATGCTGTTAGGACACCAGCACCATTACCGAGGATGCGTATGTACCACGTACACTTACTTGCCGGCTCACACACATCTCCATCGGTAATTGCCATGTCACGTACACCTTAGAAAATATTATTGCATCGACATAGGTTGTTAGCTAATAATTTAGACATGATATTAGTGTACTTGCCTTATATGCTAGATTAGACATTGTAATTATTAGTTGTTACATCATGCATGTTATTATTCATGGATTTTTATGCCTGTATGCACTGTTTACATGCTATTGAGGATTGGATTCGGATTTCCATGAGATTTTCTGGATTTGGGGGAAAACCGCAAAACTTATATAAACTTCTTTTCTCTCTTTAAAATAAAAAGTGCGGTTTTCCCATGATGTATGAGTCGTCCACCATGAGTTTGCTGATGGATTTGGAAACCCGATTCGAGGAGACGGATGAACCGTTTCGGGTACATGGTGGACCCGGTAAGGTACCCCGGGGCAAGAAGCGCGTGGTGATGACGATGTGAGCCTGGCAGGGGAGCACTACCTACCGGTGATTTTACCCGACGCGTCGGATATCCGGAGGATACCGTCGTGGTCTTGAGATGGATGGTAGGGGCCGGTCTGGACTGACGGCGCCCTAGATATTATGATTGAGACATTGGGATTTCGAGATTTCGAGGTACAGAGACTGTGATACAGAGATATCGAGATATTGGGATTACGTTTTGTGCCGATGCTAGGCACTGTTTTATGCTGATTTCATTATGATACCTCAACTAAAAATACAAGGGAAATCTCACTAAATTATGAAAACAGTTTCTTCATTTACATGTATTCTGCTTTCATGCATTCATACCTCATATTCATGACATACTATTACCTGAGGCACTAGCACGAGCACTTGGCACTACATTCACGTATAGAGATTACATTGCCAGTTTAGCATGCTTCAGCTTTATTCATATTGAGGTTTCTTTATATCTGATCGTATTGACCTAGGTTGGGTCATGCATTCGATCTCTGCTTGTAGATATCTTTCTATTCACGAGTTGGCAACTCACCCCCGTTGTGCCCCAGTTCTTGCAGGTTTGCCGTACAGTTCTATAGCGGCATTTCTGGCACACTGCTTCCTTTTGGGTGATTTGCTTGGATAGGTGGGTTCTTTTGTATCAGAACCGCCGTTGTATTTATATTATTCATTGTATCTAGAATATCCATCAACCAAAACTCGTATATTGTTTCAGACCTAGACTAGTGATGTATTATTCGACCATAGAGTCGCGCTTAGTAGTGTTGCGGTTTTCTTGTTGCTTTTGAGCTTTCTTTTGGATTTGATCCTCGCCACTTGGCGTTGTATATTATTGTTGCATGTGTGGTGGTGACCGTCGATTGACGAAGAGCTAGCTCCCGCTTGGGGATGCCTTTATCATTGCATATATTGTTATCCTTGTTATACCCCATTCGGGGCCAGTTTTACAAAAGAAACTCTGCCGAAATTTTTAGAAAAGACTGTACTGTTTTTAAAAATGCATATTCGGTTTAGTTATTTAAAAACCTTGATTTCAAACATGTTTTTCTTCACTTCTTTAAACCAGTTTCTTTACTTATTCTTAAAAATGGTTTTAGATTTCTGGGCTTTTGGCTTACTTGGATCAGATGGAGTCCTATAGACTTCATATGGTTCAAGGGCCAGTCACGTGCTCTTTCGGGTCGTGACAATCGCATACAACCAATCGATACATTCATCACGAGAATTCAATACGGTATCACATACACGCATTATTCTTGGCCCCGCACATATCTCATATGCGCTCCTATTTCGTTTCGCTTGAGCCAGGAAACCTCTGTGTAGGACTCTAAAGACTCGTCAATACGCCGGCAGCAGATGATGATCATATCAAACACCCACAAGCCGCAAGCGGTCTGCTAAACGTAACGGCCACCCGGGTATTGAGCGATCAGAAGATCGACGAGCAAGCCCGCTCACACTCCTGTGAATCCAACCAGTAACACTTACCGTACAGTCCGGTCTGTTCGTCTGATATGTCGCATATCTTGCCTAGGGGTGGTAAACGTCAGACCCCAATAGCTCGATAAGTCATGCCGATCTGAGGTCTATAACAATTCGAGAAACTACTGGTAACACTTACCAGTAAATCTCAGCAACCCTGGCCAGGGATTTCCGGTTATAGCCAATCGAACACAGCGCAACATCAACTCCCTATACCGGGAGAGACGAATCCCCTCCTATCGCCCATTGCTTCCATGTGATTCGGGACTGTACCCAAAAACCACTGTTTTGCACGCCTTCTTGGACGTGGTAAGGTGGAAATCAAAGCACAGTGGGAACCACACAAGGCTCTATGACGATCTCGGGTCAACAGACTACTCTGTACCAGTGTCACCAGAGAACTGCCATCTGACGAAAGGTATAATACCATCTGGGAGTTCTCGGCGAGTCCGTCCAGTGTACCCAGTTTACATTGAGCACCCGTATATGATCTCTGATGTCAAACACCAATGGATATGGGATCATCCATCGCCTATCTGTATGGGTCGAGAAGGTATACGCTAGTCTACTCTGGTATATCGATGCCCTGTCTCGATACACCCACAACTAGGGACTTTGAAGGATGTACTTATGGACTACCATGTCCCCACTAGTACGATCCGCATCATAATCCAGGTAGTCAAGTACACATCCTAAGGGCTTTACCAACATGTAACAGAGAGACAATCAGTATACACGTTAAGGTAAAGCGTAACCAGATAGCTTACTATCAAGTCGAGCAAGAAAGTCCTCCCTATATATGTCCAAGCATCCACTACAATATACATCCTATGTACAGTAATGGCCTCTAGGGCATACATATAACTAACACTATTAGGCCATCACATGTAAGTAAATAACTTTTACTACTAAGTGAATACGAAATACAACCTTTGTAGATCGGTCCTTTACTTCTAATGCTCTTTGTTGTAGTCCTTTCGTTGCGATCATGGTTCTCCCGGGCTCTTGCATGGCTTCACGAGGCGAAAGAAGCGTCCTTGCTTGAAGTCTTCGAGGCCGAAGATGATCTTCGTCGAGGGAATACCAACTCAAGCTTCTACTTCACTAACTAGAGAATTAGTGAAGCAAACACACTAAAATAAAGCGCTAGTCTAGTAGAGGATGGAGAAATAGGAAGTGGGTTCTCTTTAGAATTTTATTTCTCACAATCTTTCACTCTTTTTTTAAAAACCCTAGTAAGCTTTTTCTTTTTGCTCAAAGATGAAGAAGAAGATGAACAAAAGAAAAGGATGAGGATAATTATCAAGTAAGTGAGCTAACCATGGGTGAGTGAGTATCATATACTAACTAATGTAGAGACATAACCATGGCTAATCCAAATGGTTAGGTTAAGAAAGATCTAAAGTAAAGATAAAGTTAGTGGACTTTGTCAAAGCAAACCAAGCTTCTACAAGCTTCATGCTCTTTCCAAATCTCCACTAATTTTGTAATTACCTTAAATAATTATAACCCACCATAATAAATAGAATGGTGTATGTCTTACACACCCATGAAAGATGTATCATCAACCATGATACAAAATGATAACACGTTTTAATATATATCTCATATATACTAAAGTTGTGCACATGTGAGAAAAATCCTTAAGTGAACAAATGTTAGTTAATGTAAATTAGTATATCATATATACAATTATACACTAAATTATTAAATCAATATTTGACTTAATAATCCGGTTATATCTCATATAACCGACTAACATCCAATGTATCGACTTATCGAATCAACACTTGATTCGATAACCCGGCTATATCACATATAACCGACCGATACAAAAAGTTGCGAGAATAGAATACGGTATCACATACACGCATCATTCTCGGTCCCGCACATATCACATATGCGCTCCTATTTCGTTTTGCTTGAGCCAGTAAAACCTCTATGTAGGACTCTAAAGACTCGTCAATATGCCGGCAGTAGGTGATGATCACATCAAGCACGCACAAGCCGTCAGCGGTACTAGCTGGACGTAACGGCTACCCGGGTATTAAGCGATCAGAAAATCAGCAAGCAAGCCTGCTCCAACTCCTGTAAAAGCCAAACGGTAACACTTCCCGTATAGTCAGACCCCAATAACCGATAAGTCGTGCCGATCCGAGGCTCATAACCGGTCGAGAAACTACTGGTAACACTTACCAGTAAATCTCTAAATCAGCCCTGGCCAGGGACTTCCCTGTTATTGCCAATCGAGCAAAACGCAACATCAACCCCCAATACCGGGAGAGACGAAACCCCTCCTATCGCTCATTGCCTCCATGTGACTCGTGACTATACCCAAAAACCACCATTTTGCATGCCCTCTTGGACGTGGTAAGGTGGAAATCAAAGCACAGTGGGAATCACACAAGACTCTATGACGATCTCGGGTCTACAGACTAACTTGCACAAGTGTCAACAGAGAACTGCCATCTGACGTGAGGTATAATACCATCTGGGAGTTCTCGGCGAGCCCGTCCTGTGTACCCAGTCTCCACTGAGCACTCATATACCATCTCTGATGTCAAACACCAATGGATATGGGATCATCCATCGCCCATCTCATGGGTCGAGAAGCGTATACGCTAGTCTACTCTGGTATATCGATGCCCTGTCTCGATACACCCATGACTAGGAACATTAAAGGATGTACTTATGGACTACTCTGTCCCCACTAGTATGATCTGCATCATAGTCCAGGTAGTTAAGTACACATCCTAAGGGCTTTACCAACATGTTACTATAAGACAGTATCAAAAGACAAGTATACATGTTAAGATAAAGAGCAACCAGATAGCATACTATCATATCGAGCAAGAAAGTCCTCTCTCTATATGTCCAGGAATCCAATATAATATACATCATCTGTACAATACTGGCCTCTAGGGCATACATACAACTAACAATCTCCCACTTGCACTAGGGCCAGCTGTTGTAGTATCGCATACCAAGCATCCCGAAGAGTCTCTCAAACTATATCTGGGGAATGGCCTTCGTGAGTGGATCGGCAGTGTTGTTCTTCATGTCAACCATCCTGACCTCGATCTCCCGACGATCTACTATCTCCCGGATCTGGTGATACCGCCTCAGAATATGCCTGGATCGCTGATGGGACCTGGGTTCCTTGGCCAAAGGCACCGCTCTATTGTTATCACAATACAAAGGTATTGGATGCTCAATGGATGTAACCACTCCAAGTTCAGTAATGAACTTCTTGATCCAGACAGCCTCTTTGGCAGCGATGTATTCAGCCTCCATCGTCGAGTCTTCCAAGGTTTCCTGCTTGGAACTCTTCCAGCTAACCGCCCCTCCGTAAAGGGTAAAGACAAATCCCGAGTGCGACTTAGAGTCGTCCTTATCACTCTGGAAGCTCGAATTGGTAAAGGACTCCACTTGGAGTTCTCCGTTACCATACACCAAAAGCATCTCTTTAGTCCTTCGCAAGTACTTGAGAATGCTCTTCACAGCTGTCCAATGACTCTCTCCAGGATCAGCTTGATACCTACTCATTACACTTAGTGAGTGTGCTACATCGGGTCTGGTACATAGCATCGCGTATATGATAGAGCCTACAGCCGAAGCATAGGGTATCCCTTGCATGAAAGCTCTCTCCAAATCAGTCTTAGGAGACATCTCTTTGGAGAGAGTGAGTCCAGAGATCGTGGGTAAGTTCTCACGCTTGGATTCTTACTTACTAAACCTCTTTAGTATGGTGTCAATGTACCTGGATTGGGACAGTCCCAATATCCTTTTAGATCTATCTCTATAGATCATAATTCCCAGTATGCAGGAGGCATCACCTAGATCTTTCATTGAGAATCTTTGTGATAATAAGAGCTTGACCGATTGCAGCATAGGATTGTCATTTCCTATCAAGAGTATGTCGTCCACGTACAATATGAGGAAGACAACCTTACTCTCTGCCACCTTCTTGTAGATACAAGGTTCATCTACGTTTTTGACGAAATCAAACTCTTTGATAACGACGTCAAAGAAGATGTTCCAACTCCGCGATGCTTGCTTTAATCCATAAATGGATTTAAGCTGCTTGCACACCTTTCCACTGCTCCCACTAGCTACGAAGCCCTCTGGCTGAGTCATATACACGCTCTCTTCTAAATCACCGTTTAGAAAGGCGGTCTTAACATCCATTTGCCAAATTTCGTAGTCATGATATGCAGCGATGGAAAGCATGATCCGGATGGATTTAAGCATAGCCATTGGAGAAAAAGATTCGTCATAGTCCACACCTGGTCTTTGACGAAAACCCTTTGCAACAAGTCTAGCTTTGAAAGTCTCCACTTTCCCATCTACACCAAGTTTTTTCTTGAAGATCCACTTCCTCCCAATGGGTTTTACCCCTTCAGGAGCATCTTCCAAAGTCCTTACTTTGTTGGTGTACATGGATTCCATCTCAGACCGCATTGCATCCAGCCATTTCACCGAGTCCCTACTCGTGATGGCCTGCTCGAAGCTAGTTGGGTCATCATCCTCCATGATGCAATCCTCGCTCCCACCATCCATGAGAAAACCGTACTATCTTTCAGGTAGGTGAGGAACCCTACTAGATCGGCGGAGTGGATGGGGTTCATCGGGAACTACCGAATCCTCTGGTTCCACCATATCTTCTGTAGCAGCTTTTGTAGCTGGAACCTCTTCCGGTTCTACCTCATGACCACTAATCTCTTTTGCAAGAAATTCCTTTTCTAAAAAGGTGGCATGCCGAGAAACAAACACCCTTTGTTCCTCAGTGTGGTAGAAGATATACCCTTGTGAATTCTTGGGATATCCTACAAATTTGCATAGAACAGACCGTGCCTCGAGTTTGTCCGGATTTTGTCGTTTGACATAGGCTGGACAACCCCATATCTTAACATAGTTAAGACATGGTCTCTTCCCTTTCCATATCTCATATGGAGTGGTAGGCACAGATTTGATGGGGGCCATATTCAAGAGATGTATGGCTGTCGCTAGCGCATACCCACAGAAGGAAATAGGTAACTCAGCTGCGCTCATCATAGAGCGCACTATATCTAATAGGGTGTGGTTCCTCCATTCTGATACACCGTTGTGCTGTGGTGTATATGGAGGAGTCAGCTGAGAGAGAATCCCATTCTCTTTTAGGAAGTCCAGGAATTCATTGCTCAAGTATTCACCTTCTCGATCAGATCGGAGGATTTTAATACTTTTCCCGGTTTGGTTCTCGACTTCTTGTTTATATTCTCTAAATTTCTCAAAAGCTTCAGACTTGTGTTTTATCAAGAACACATGTCCGTATATTGAGAGATCGTCAGTGAATGTAATGAAGTACGAAGAACCATCCCTGGCATGTATAGACATGGGACCGCATACATCACTATGTATCAGTCCCAAGAGTTTGATAACTCTTTCACCATGTCCCGTAAACGGAGTTTTGGTCATCTTGCCTTTGAGACATGACTGGCAAGTGTCATAAGATGAAAATTCGAATGGTTTCAAATATCCATCCTTATGCAACTTAGCTAGTCGTGTCGCATTTATATGACCAAGTCTACAATGCCACAAGAAGGATTCGTTCATTTCTGAACTCTTCCTCTTGTGTGTGCTTGTTTTGCTCAGAACTGTTGATTGATTTAGAACATAAATGCCATTTCACAACGTGCCTGATCCAACCAACTTTTGGTTTAGGAAAATGTTCATAACATTTTCCTGTAATACAAAACTATATCCCTCTTTACTCAACAAAGAAACCGATATAATGTTGCATATCAGGTTCGACATGTAATAGCATTGGTTCAGAATCAATGTATTACCAGTTGGCAATACAAGGTGATATTCCCCGACGGTTTTAGCTGCAAAAATTGCACCATTTCCAACCCTTATGTCTTTATCACCTTCTCCATGTTCTCTACCTTTCCTAAGCCCATGTAACTGATTACATATATGGGATCCTGACCCGGTATCTAATACCCAGGACGTAAAGCAAATAGAGAAACAGTTCTCTGTAACGAACACACCCGAAGAAAATACATCAACATGTACTTTCTTCATTCGGGTGGCATGGGAATTCTGGTATTCCCCTATATCCTGTTCAGTTTTATAACTTTTATAAGAAAGAAAGGAACCAATGTTCCCCAGCACAGTATATCATGCTGGTTCGGTCAATACATCCATATTATTATCTTGATTAAGGCATGATATGGTCGCTACCTGGAGAGAGAGAGAAGAAAACACTTTAGCGTATGCTCTTGCAAGATCATATTGGTTATTATTTTATCTCATCAGGATGGCTCCCACTGTTTTTATCAAATCTTCCTTCAAACCCTAAAAGGAAAGACTAGCCGGGATTAATTACACCCTACAATTTCTCCAATCTTTCAGCCAGGCCAGTGTCGGTACTTTGAGGGAGGTTCCCCATGCTTTCGCACGGACCTAATTAAAGTAAACCTCGTTTACCCAGAGGCGTAACCCCGTTGACATCTTTCTAGACACCTACTTGATCGGCTAATTGTCCTGTGTAAAACTTTCCCAGGAGTAACAATTACTCGCAGTGGGTATCGGGATCCAACTATCTCATAGAATGTATGCAATCTCATTGCAAATTTCAACACTTGAAATTCCCGATAATATTTTGCCCCTAACGTGCTATGAACTTGACGAAAGCCAACAAACCATAGCCCGCTAGTCAAGTTCAACCCGTACATTTCTTGACTGAATTAAACCCACCCGCACGACCCATGACGAAAGACAACAAAGCCGTACGACTACCCTAATCCAATCGCATCTTATGCAGCAGATAAGCAGCATATAGCTATCGCACACTACACCTTGACGAAAGCCAACAAATGAAGCACGAATACTATATACAACTTATCTGAAATGACGGAGGGCTACGACAGGCTATTGCATAATGAACTTGATATCGTTGTAGAATCATGTGAATTTTGAAATGGAGTGATTTTGAGGCTTTTATTGGTTTTGCTAAAGAGGTCACTCCCGGTGAAGGGATCTCGGCTCTTTCCTTATGGAATAGGGTGCAGGATATAACATATATATCGCTATGCAAAGCAAAAACTCCAAAAGCAATCAAAAACAAATCGAGTGTTGTAGCATCTGCCAGTTTTGCTAAAGAGTCACTCCCGGTGAAGGGATCTCGGCTCTTTCCTCATCGAATAAGGTGCAAGATATATCATATATATCGCTATGCAAAGCAAAAACTGTAGCTACCCTTTTTGAAAATTTGATTCTACAACATCTTTTAGGTTTCTTTTCTTTCATTAATCATATTAATGAAGTCCCATCATTTAAATCACCTAAACATCACATATAAATACGACGTACACTTATGCCATCCGCATTCGCCTCGATGTCCCCTCGTGCACCGTTAGGTTAGGTAACTAACGGCAGAGCGGGGCAAGGCTTGCGCGGGTGTAAAACATAAGTAACGTCTATATAGTATATCATATATACTATATATAGTATTTATCACAACACATCAAATGATCACATCACAGATATCGCAGCAGAAGAAACATATGAAACATTGGATATACTAGGACGTCCGTGTTTTATTTTGAGCCTCTATAAAACACGGATTCCACGGTCGCGATGAATAGACAAACCCACACCCCTAGACCACTACGAGAGCGGCAAGCAACCCTACCAATTCTAGAGTTAGGATACCCGGACTCGACTCCTCGAGTTGGTCTCCCACTGGACTCTAGAACCCGGTTACTTGTGCTCTCCTCCTTTGGTCTATCCTAGTGCGGAAAAGTAAATAATATACAAATGGTGACATCAACCTCATCCCGGAAGTGCCCCAATAAAAGAATATTACATACAATGAATTTTACATGAATGAAAAATAAAAGAACCCACATCTCACATAAAACCCCCGGCTATCCAAAAACGCGACGATCCAATAAAACATATCCAGCAACACATAACATCACATGTCATGAACGTAAGTAAATATACGCATCCCAATTGTCGTTGACATATAGCAACGAAACCGGCGATATCACATATTACACTTACGGTCACAGAAAATAAAGTGTAAAACTACAACATTTGGAATCCACAATCTCTTTAGACATCGTAAATCCGAAATATCACATACTTCGCATTTCATGCCTAACTATATGAATTCCACATATTGTATCACATTCCAGATAAATAGACAGTATTAAACTTTCCGATCGAATAATCAAATACTCAAGATTTCCTAAATAGCTCAACTCTTGAATTTAGTTTAAAAACATCCATAACATGCCACAGTACCAATGGTCCAGCCGTAGAAGGGTCAAACCAACGTCTCACATGTGGCAACGCCGTACTGCCGGAAATCTTAAGGATCAAAAGGCAGTTCAAGACGGTCACATAATCTAGTTAAGGTTTTTTGTCTTCTAGAGGGTCCATTGCGTAACTTGCACGATTTAGAACGTTCTTAAACTACGGAAAAATCAACACTTGGAAATTTTCCGGCAGGGGAAAAAGTGAGTTATTGATATCCGTTCGAACTTTTTAACAGTTTCTAAATATCCGGAAAACATAACGAAATTAAATATTCCGATCGAATCAACGAATACAAAATAATCCCCAGAACACTCAACACTTGAGTCAAATTAAAAATACCCAGAAATTAGCAATTTTGCCTACGGATGTTACTGTGTCAAAACGAGGCAGTAAGCCTTCTGTACGGCTGTGGATCCGCGGCACAAGTAGGGTATTGCCGCGGTTCCGCGGCCAAATGTACGGCTTACTGTCTCGATTTTCACTGTGTTGTTTATATTTCCCTGCTGAATTTTTTAGGTATTTTTAATATAGAAAAAACATAGTTTTTAAAAAATGTCCAGAGAGGGGTTTAAAATGACGTTTCGGAGTTCGTTCGGAGTTTTAACTTCGTATACACGCCGCCTAATGCTCTAGCTAGGCTCTGATACTACTGTAGGGTTACTAGGAACTCTAACAAGGTACTACAAGGCATCAACCATGCTCGATTAAAATTTTAGCCGTGCCTAAAAACCCTAAGCAAGATCTTGGCTAGACTATTAGGCCATCACATGCATGTAAATAACTTTTACTACTAAGTGAATACGAAATATAACCTTTGTAAATCGGTCCTTCACTTCTAAAGCTCCTTGTTGTAGTCCCTTCGCTGCGATCATGGTTCTCCCGGGCTCTTGCATGGCTTCACGAGGCGAAAGAAGCGTCCTTGCTTGAAGTCTTCGAGCCCGAAGATGATCTATGTCGAGGGACTACCTATTGGAGATAGTGGCCTCAGAGTCAATTATTGGATGGCAGGTACGTGATTGCAATGATTGCGGATGACCTATACCGGTAGGACAGTCTTACTCAAGATGATAGTATGCTATCTGGTTTACCTTTATCAGTCGTGTACATGTTCAGGTGACTGATTACATGTTCCACTTTGATAGAGCCCTTAAGATCTTGCTTTACTACCAACAGTATGATGGCGATCATATACGTGAGAGTTGGGCAGTTTATACGCATATCCTTAATTGTGGTCCCTAGTCGTGGGAGTTTCGAGACAGGGCATCGATACTCCGGAGTAGACTAGTGTATACAGTCGAGACCCTGACGAGGGGTGGTGGCCGGTCTCACAAGCCACTGGTGTCAGTTGGATCACCTAAGATGTATACAGGTGCTCATTGGGTAATGAGTACACCGGACATGACTCGCCGGGAATCTGCTAGTTGGTATTATACATATCGTCAGATAGCAGTTCCCTGGTGACATGTGTAAATGTTAGTTCATCGACCTGAGGTGGTCATTTGTCTCGTGTGAGTTCCCACTGTGCTTTGATTTCTACCCTACCACGGCTCAAAGGAGTCGTGCAAACAGGTAGTTTTTGGGTACAGTCCCGAGGCATATGGAAGCACATGAGCGGATCGGCAGGGGATTCGTCTCTCCTGGTATTGGGGGCGAGATCGTGCTGTGTCTAGGAGAGCCATTACACAAAGCCCACGCCCGTGGCAGGAGATTTACTGGTAGGTACTCCAGTAGTATCTCAGGGTGTTATTAGGCTACAGTCCGATATGACTTATACTGCTATTGGGGGTCTGACGTTATTAGCCCCCTAGGCAGATATGCGATACTCACAGACGAACGGACCGGACTGTATGTACATTGTCACTGTTAGGCTCAGTAGGTTTCCGGATGAGTTCGCTCATCGGCCTCCCTTGAGGTCAGTCCTTAGGCAGCCGTTACGCATAGCTAGTGCCGCTGACGGTTTATGGTTAAACCCACTGCCAGGGTACTGACGAGTCATTAGAGTCCCCCACAGACAGTTTCCCAAGTTCGGGCGAAACGTTGTAGAGGCCGTATGGTTTTATGGCAGGGTTAGGAAAATGCACGTGCGTTTATGCACGTGTTATTTTTCGGGCAGATGATATTGGTCGGCTTTGGTTTAAGCCGGATCCGAGTATTATATTGAGTAGATATAATATCTTTGTCTCAGTTGCATTTGTATTCGGTCGTAATACAAATGCGGGTATATTTATACAGTTACGGGGTTATCCTGAAAGTCGTTTCAGGATCGCTTTTCGAAGTTGCCAGTTTCTAGTTTTCTATCAGCCGTCTTTTAACATTCGGTTAAAGACGGATTTATATTTTCTTGAGATGAGTGTGGAAGTTTCTAGAAGCATCTAGATGAGGTGACTAGGTTGATTGGTGTTGTGTTTTCATTGGTTGTTTTTTTGTGTTCACACTTAGTGTTCACACTATGTGTTCAAACTTTGTGTTCGCACATGATATTTTCTTATGGTCACCCCCCTCTCCTACACTCACCCTCCTCCTACTTATATGTGGCGGGCCCCCCCATTATGTGTGTGTGAGAGAGAGAGAGCTTGATTCATTTGCTAAAAGATTATGATAGTATTTGGGGTGCATGGAAATTTCATTGCCTTTTTCATTCCATCACTCGATTCGAGTGGCAACTTCATCAACCGATCGTCCACGGTTTTGGACGAAGTGAGACAAAGTAATCTACTCATTCTCTACATCATTCTTGATTATGTCTTTTAGCAAACTTGACGACCGAGTTGCCTCAAGTCAGAGGCGGGAGCCCGTTTAAAGAATCAGTGACGTGGTGCCACCTGGACGAGCAAATCGGAGATCGACGTGATCGGAGCAGCCGCAACAGAGCGTGGGATGATGGTTGAAGAACGAAGGACTCGGATCGTTCGGTATAACCTTTCTACACTCTTTACAGTTTGTTAGTTTAGCAATAATGGAAGATCCGGGTTATAGTATACGATAGAGCCAGTTAAAAAGTTTTTGTTCCGCATTTTGCGTCTGTAGAAGGCCGGGGCGCTACCGTAGACTTACAGTGGTATCAGAGCCTCACCATTTTGCTTTACTAACTTCTGCTAACGTGTTTAAAACATCGATCGAACCGGATATCGAAAACTGCAAAATCTCCATTCACAGTTTCTGTCGATTTTAAATGAAGTCCTAAAATTATTTTACATATCACAGAAATCTGTGCAGGGTTTTCTAAGCACACCGACCAAATTTGAGCAAGTGATTCCACCAAACAGCCGCGGAATCGCGGCCAAACCCATGGTTTGGCCGTGCATCCGCGGCCATTCTATTGAATCACTGCACCAAATTTGCACAGTGTCTTCTCTGTTGGAATTTGGGGTTTTTGGTATATATCTTTTGGGCCCAGATTTTGTTACTGTTCAACAGATGTTCATGGGGCCCACTTCGTGATATTTAGTCGATCGAAATTTAAACATGTTAGATTACAGTGCTTACATTATATCTCCGACCGGGAATGTCATTTGATCGGTAAACCGCGTCTGATTGCTATAGTTCTTTTAGACGGGTTTGCGAACGTGACATTCGCGTTGATGTTCTGTGTTGTGCTGTGATGTTGCGGATTTGTCGTGGTGGATAGCAGTGTGCAATGGTAATGCAGTTTGGATTTATTTGTACATTTGATATTGCGGGGCGAGCGTCCAACATGTGGACTGCCGTCACTGCCTGTTGTATAATATTCTTTTAGGGCACGACCAGGTTGCGGTCGATGTACCTATTGTACTATTTTTTCATTTCTGTACTAGGTTTTACCCCGCGACGGAGTGCACGGATTGCCGGGTTCTAGGGGGCAACGGGTCCGCATCTCATGGCTTTGAGAGGCAGAGGGGCCTCACTCTAGAATTGGCAGACTATTCGCCGCACTCGTAGGGGGTACAGGTTGACCTAAGGAGGGGTGCCCAAGATTTCCGGATTCCGTGAAGTGCTGGGTGGTCCATTCACTATGCTGTAAGGGGCTGCCTCGCCTCAGGTTTTGGCGGGTAACTTGCCGCAACCGTAGGGGTCTAGGTTTCATTGCACAGGCTATCCACACGACCAGGGGAACGTCGGGTTTCAGCACCGGCTCTGTGAAACCCGGGGATCCCAGATTATCTGTATTGTTCTGTGATGCTTATTACTTTTCTGTAATGTTGCATATTATCACGCCTGGAGCGATTATTGTATATTTGTTAATATACTATTAGATGTTGTATATGTTTTACACCCGCGCTAGTCCTGTCCCCGCTCTGTCGTTAGTTAAGTAACCTAACGGGTGATGACGGGACCAAGTGACGAATGCGAATGGCATATACGTACATTTTATTTTCGTTCTTTTCTAGTGTGATTGATTGATGGGACTGCGTTGATTCTGATCAATGCAAAGGAAAACAAACCTGTTTGCAGTTGTTGGAACAAATTTAAAAGGTGTTATTGCAAAGACGTTTCCTTTTGTTTTGCATAGAGGTATTCAGTGGAATATCCTGCACCTCATTCGACGGGGCAAGGGCCGATATCCCTTCACCGGGACTGACCCCTTGGGCAGAAGTTTGCGTCAGGGTAATAACTTCACTATAGTCGATTACAAGTTGCTTTGCACCGCGGTATTCAGTGGAATATCCTGCACCTCATTCCACGAGGAAAGAGCCGAGATCCCTTCACCGGGAGTGACCTCTTTAGCAAAAGGTTTTCACAACTATATTTTAAAAAGCTATCAGGTTCCTTCAGCGATATCAAGTTCACTACGTTAAAGGTTTTTCGCCAAAAACCAGCCGTAGCCCTCCGTCACTTCTTTTGGGTATTCAATAGTATTCAAGCTATGCATTTTAGCCAAAGTTAAGGCATGGTGTTTGGTAGCTGCTGGGCATTCATTTGTTGCATAGATAGATGAGTTGGTTTGGGACAGTCGTTCTGCCATTTGGCCAAAGCCAGGGGCATGTGCGGGTGGGTTCAAATTGACAAGATATTGACGGGTAGAACTTGGCATGTGACTTATGACATTTTGACCAAAGCCAAGGTTATAAGAGCATGGGGCAAAAATCATATCGGGAGTTTCTAAAGAAACTGAAACTTGCCAAGTATACGCATACCTTCTGGAGTATGAGTAACGTGGATGCATTCAATCACGTTATCATGCGATGAGAGTTGGATCCCGATTCCCACTGATGAGTTGGTTTACACTTCGGGTGATCCCGATTGATTCTTCTTTCAGGTTTTGGAGGAGAATTTGACAGGACAGTGGGAGGTTTCCGGATTAGAAAAAGTGATAACCATTCTGATCTAGGTTAGAGTGCACGGAGAGTGTTTCTTTTCTCTCTCTCTTTGGCAGCGACCTTTGACCGACCCTAGACTATGACTCAGTGACCAAGTTGATCGAACCTTCTTAAAATACTGTCTTTTCGATTGTCTGTGTTGCATAAGTCATTGCCACTCCTTCTTTTACCCTTTGTATTTCTCAGAACACCCCGTATTACTACGGACATCCACTTCCATTGGATAGATCCATCGTATGGTTATATACGAACTCGGAGGGACTTCTTCGAGGATGGATCCAGGTTCAGGAGAAATAGAATTGGTTTATTCAGTTGTCTTTAATTATCACCTTCTCTTAGGTTGCGAGGGCTCCTTGGTTTAGGAGAGTACACCTATTATGCTTATTGGACAGTCTTATTCCAAACCATAGGCAGGTGCCTAAAGGTAGGGAATGAAGAAAACCAATTAGCCTAAGTAGGGTGTGCAGAAGGTAATATGTAAAGACAAAATAAAGGGATTAGAAAGAGAGCAAAGTAAATTGCGACTGTTATCATTCACGACCAAAACCGCGTACTTCATCGCCACTCCTATTTCACCTTTAAAAGAATAAAGTATTATTCAGATGTCTTTTATCATCACCTTCTCTCAAGATGTGAGTACTCCTTGGTTTAGGAGGGTACACCTATTATGCTTCCTGGATAGTCTTCTTCCAAACCATAGGCTGGTGCCGAACGGTAGGCAAGGAAGAAAACCATTTAGCCTAACGACGGTGTACAGAAGGTAACGACTAAAGACAAATAAAGGGATTTGGAGAGATGGCAATAAAATATACGGTTGTAGTCATGAATTGGATTATGGAAGAGGCATTGCTATGAATACCAGGATACCACAACGAAACATTTTCATGTTTCAGTGCATTGTTAAAAGAAAACTGTTTTCCCGATTAGATACTTACTCCAGGGTATGTATTTACCAGGTTTCATTCTCATATATGTATGGTTTTACAGATGATGAATGGGAGTAAGTTATTGGGAATTAGGTAATTATCCTCATTATATTGGAATTCGTTGTAATTGGTGATATTTGAGGAAATCGCCAGGGTACAGTTTTCAACCTACGACGCACAGGTTTTGAGTTGTTTAACTCAGCGGACTTATACAGAGTATTGTATGTTGTCCAGTGTCCATCAAGACAAAGGGACAGGTCCTCGTACTATGTTCTGTTTACTTATAACTTCTCTAGTTTTTAGACAAGTGTTTCGTAGAAATACATGGTCTATGTTTTGAGAAGTTGTGGGTATAAGAATAAAGTAGAGAACCGGGTATCACAAGTATCGGGATTCTTCAAAGAGATCGAAGATGTAGATCCTTGTGATTGGTATTCAGATGATAGTGATGGTTTTGAGAAACGTGTTTCTCTTTCAGGTTGCTCATAATTGGATGAATTCCTAAGTTGAGTAATGCTGATACGCCTCTTTCCATTAAAGTGATATGCACTGGAGACAGCTGCATGGTTTGAATCTGGTTCCAATTAAATTAAGTGCCAAAGTTTCTATATTGGATATAGAATAGTTCTTACCTTAAAAGATGTTAAGGTACGGGGAGTTGTCCAGCTTATGCTTAAAACCAGACTCTGGATAACTCAGGGCACGTTTCTGTAATGGCTGTTTGTGGATTGACCCTGGCTATGACGAGGGTTGATATTCTACCATTTAGAAGATCAATAGTGATATTGTTCTTGACTCGCCACAGTTTTAGTAAAATGGAATTTTTCAGAAAACTGTTGTGGGAGTATGGTAGAACTGGAAGGGATTCCAGAACCACAAACGATTACGGAAAATTTAATAGGACCTATATATTCAATCAGGTTTGACATTCCATTAGCCACTCCGCAGATATGATGGGTAACCTCTGACACCCGAGAGGTACTCCGGTAGCCTCAAGGACGGTGACAGGGAGGTTCTTATCTACCCAGACTTGACACTACTGTTGTTCCAGGTTATGAGACCCGGAAGGAGGGTTGTTGTGGTCAGTGGGAGCAGCGGAAGCATAGTGGGCAAGTAGCTTATGTCTATTTATAGACTAGAGCAGTTAAAGCGGAGATAGATCATCTAATTTTGATGTGACAGTCATGGGTTTGACTTCAATCAGAATAGGGGATGGATCTGTTAAGAAGGTAGTAGGGTGTGATGTCATGGTATTTGGATGACATACACAGAGTAGGAAGTAAAATTCCTACACTACGATCGGTTGTATTGTGGTCGTCACACAGTTGTTTCTCCAGACTGGATATGGATATAATATTTGACATTCTGGTTTCTAGATCTATGGTTTTAGATCTGGATTTGGTTAGTTTCCCAATGTGGGTATTTTGACAGTATTCTAATGGTTTTTAGAATAGATGACTCCTGGCATGGTGGTGTACCTGCAGGTGATGGAGTCACCCTCTCTAAAGGTGTCCTACAGACTAAAGAGGAGAGGGATGGGCATGATTGACAGATCACTTGCTTAGGCAATTGAGTCAATCATGAGATGTCAAGTACCACACCAGATGTTGTTTTTGCACTAGATGCAATAAGTTTGTATTAATCCAATCCTGGAGAAACATAAGGAAGCAGTTTTAGAACATAAGTACATGTTCTACGGATTTGATAACGGCAGCCTCCTTTGGGAGACAGTTATCATTCCAGGCTTCAAAGGTGACATGGATGACAGAGTGATTGTCAGAGTTACAGTTTTTCCTCTGACGAGGGACAGTATTATGGACAGGTGGTCCAAGAGGATACTGTGGGAGGCATGGTGCCGGATACTGATAACGTTTAGTGATCGATACAGTCTAAGAAGTTTGGATTTAGAGTTCATTTATGAACTGGGTCCCATCAGATATCCAGACATATTCTAAGACAGGTATTACTCAATTCGGGAGATGGCTTTCTCCGCGAACTTGAGATTAAGAGAGATATAGAAAGAAACATCTAGGAGGATCCACTCACTGAGGCTATTTCTTGAACACAATAGTTTTACAAATGGGCTTTGTGAAACTGATTAGTAGAGGAGTTGGATGTTCGGTTTCACACGGGCTGTGAGTAGTCGACATCGCAATAATTAGCCTTGAGTGCAAGTGGGAGATTGTTGGAGATAGTGCCCTCAGAGTCAATTATTGGATCGCGGGTACGTGATTGCAATGATTGCGGAGGACCTATACCGGTAGGACAGTCTTACTCAAGATGATTGTATGCTATCTGGTTTACCTTTATCAGTCGTGTACATGTTCAGGTGACTGATTACATGTTACACTTTGATAGAGCCCTTAGGATCTTGCTTTACTACCAGCAGTATGATGGCGATCATATACGTGAGAGGGGTAGTTTATATGCATATCCTTAATTGTGGTCCCTAGTCGTGGGAGTTTCGAGACAGGGCATCTATACTCCGGAGTAGACTAGTGTATACAGTCGAGACCCCGACGAGGGGCGGTGGCCGGTCTCACAAGCCACTGGTGCCAGTTGGATCACCTAAGATGTATACAGGTGCTCTTTGGGTTATGAGTACACCGGACAGGACTCGCCGGGAATCTACTAGTTGGTATTATACATATCGTCAGATAGCAATTCCCTGGTGACATGTGTACAGGTTAGTTCATCGATCTGAGGTCGTCATTTGTCTCGTGTGAGTTCCCACTGTGCTTTGATTTCTATCCTACCACGGCTCAAAGGAGTCGTGCAAACAGGTAGTTTTTGGGTACAGTCCCGAGCCAAATGGAGGCACGTGAGCGGATCGGCAGGGGATTCATCTCTCCCGGTATTGGGGGCGAGATCGTGCTGTGTCTAGGAGAGCCATTACACAAAGCCCACGGCCGTGGCAGGAGATTTACTGGTAGGTACTCCAGTAGTATCTCAGGGTGTTATTGGGCTACACTCCGACATGACTTATACTGCTATTGGGGGTCTGACGTTACTAGCCCCCTAAGCAGATATGCGATACTCATAGACGAACGGACCGGACTGTATATACATTGTCACTGTTAGGCTCAGTAGGGTTTCCGGATGAGTTCGCTCATCGGCCTCCCTTGAAGTCAGTCCATGGGCAGCCGTTACGCATAGCTAGTGCCGCTGACGGTTTGTGGTTAAACCCACTGCCAGGGTACTGACGAGTCATTAGAGTCTCCCACAGACAGTTTCCTAAGTTCGGGCGAAACGTTGTAGAGGCCGTATGGTTTTATGGCAGGGTTCGGAAAATGCACGTGCGTTTACGCACGTGTTATTTTTCGGGCAGATGATACTGGTCGGCTTTGGTTTAAGCCGGATCCGAGTATTATATTGAGTAGATATAATATCTTTGTCTCAGTTGCATTTGTATTCGGTCGTAATACAAATGCGGGTATATTTATACAGTTACGGGGTTATCCCGAAAGTCGTTTCAGGATCGCTTTTGGAAGTTGCCAGTTTCTAGTTTTCTATCAGCCGTGTTTTAACATTCGGTTAAAGACGGATTTATCTTTTCTTGAGATGAGTGTGGAAGTTTCTAGAAGCATCTAGGTGAGGTGACTAGGTTGATTGGTGTTGTGTTTTCATTGGTTGTTTTTTTGTGTTCACACTTAGTGTTCACACTTAGTGTTCACACTATGTGTTCATACTTTGTGTTCACACATGATATTTTCTTATGGTCACCCCCCTCTCCTACACTCACCCTCCTCCTTCTTATAAGTGGCCGCCCCCCCATTGTGTGAGAGAGAGAGAGCTTGATTCATTTGCTAAAAGATTATGATAGTATTTGGGGTGCATGGAAATTTCATTGCCTTTTTCATTCCATCACCCGATTCGAGTGGCAACTTCATTAACCGATCGTCCACGGTTTTGAACGAAGTGAGACAAAGTAATCTACCCATTCTCTACATCTTTCTTGGTCGTCTCTTTTAGCAAACTTGACGACCGAGTTGCCTCAAGTCAGAGGCGGGAGCCCGTTTAAAGAATCAGTGACGTGGTGCCACCTGGACGAGCAGATCGGAGATCGACGAGATCGGAGCAGCCGCAACGGAGCGTGGGATGATGGTTGAAGAACGAAGGACTCGGATCGTTCGGTATAACCTTTCTACACTCTTTACAGTTTGTTAGTTTAGCAATAATGGCAGATCCGGGTTATAGTATATGATAGCGCTAGTCAAAAAGTTTTTGTTCCGCATTTGGCGTCTGGAGACGGCCGGGGCGCTACCGTAGACTTACAGTACCAACTCAAGCTTCTACTTCACTAACTAGAGAATTAGTGAAGTAAACACCCTAAACTAATGTGCTAGTCTAGTAGAGGATGGAGAAATAGGAAGTGGGTTCTCTTTAGAATTTTATTTCTCACAATCTTTCACTCTCTTTTAAAAACCCTAGCAAGCTTTTTCTTTTTGCTCAAAGAAGAAGAAGAAGATGAACAAAAGAAAAGGATGAGGATAATTATCAAGTAAGTTAGCTAACCATGGGTGAGTGAGTATCATATACTAACTCATGGAGAGACATAACCATGGCTAATCCAAATGGTTAGGTTAAGAAAGATCTAAAGTAAAGAAAAAGTTTGTGGACTTTGTCAAAGCAAAGCAAGCTTCTACAAGCTTCCTGCTCTTTCCAAATCTCCACTAATTTTGTAATTACCTTAAATAATTATAACCCACCATAATAAATAGAATGGTGTATGTCTTACACACCTATGAAAGATGTATCATCAACCATGATACAAAATGATAACATATTTTATATATCTCATATACACTAAAGTTGTGCACATATGAGAAAAATCCTTAAGTGAACAAATGTTAGTTAATGTAAATTAGTATATCATATATACAATTATACATTAAATTATTAAATCAACACATGACTTAATAATACGGTTATATCTCATATAACCGACGAACATCCAAAGTATCGACTTATCGAATCAACACTTGATTCGATAACCCGGCTATATCACATATAACCGACCGATACAAAAAGTCACGAGAATAGAATACGGTATCACATACACGCATCATTCTCGGTCCCGCACATATCACATATGCGCTCCTATTTCGTTTTTCCTGAACCAGTAAAACCTCTATGTAGGACTCTAAAGACACGTCAATATGCCGGTAGTAGGTGATGATCACATCAAGCACCCACAAGCCGTCAGCAGTACTAGCTGGACGTAACGGCTACCCGGGTATTGAGCGATCAGAAGATCAGCAAGCAAGCCCGCTCCAACTCCTGTAAAAGCCAAACGGTAACACTTCCCATACAGTCCGGTCTCCTCGTCTGATATGTCGCATATCAAGTCTAGGTGTGGTAAACGTCAGACCCCAATAACCGATAAGTCATGCCGATCTGAGGCTCATAACTGGTCGAGAAACTACCGGTAACACTTACCAGTAAATCTCTAAATCAGCCCTGGCCAGGGACATTCCTGTTATGGCCAATCGAGCACAGCGCAACATCAACCCCCAATACCGGGAGAGACGAAACCCCTCCTATCGCTCATTGCCTCCATGTGACTCGGGACTGTACCCAAAAACCACCGTTTTACACGCCCTCTTGGACGTGGTAAGGTCGAAATCAAAGCACAGTGGGAATCACACAAGACTCTATGACGATCTCGGGTCTACAGACTAACCTGCACAAGTGTCACCAGAGAACTGCCATCGGACGTGAGGTATAATACCATCTGGGAGTTCTCGGTGAGTCCGTCCAGTGTACCCAGTCTCCACTGAGCACCCGTATACCATCTCTGATGTCAAACACCAATGGATATGAGATCATCCATCGCCCATCTCATGGGTCGAGAAGCGTATACGCTAGTCTACTCTGGTATATCGATGCCCTGTCTCGATACACCCACGACTAGGAACATTAAAGGATGTACTTATGGACTACTCTGTCCCCACTAGTATGATCTGCATCATAGTCCAGGCAGTCAAGTACACATCCTAAGGGCTTTACCAACATGTAACTATAAGACAGTATCAAGAGACAAGTATACATGTTAAGATAAAGAGCAACCAGATAGCATACTATCATATCGAGCAAGAAGGTCCTCTCTATATATGTCCAAGCATCCAATATAATAAACATCATCTGTACAATACTGGCCTCTAGGGCATACATACAACTAACAAGGAATGTTTTTGAGGCCTTTTCTAGTTTTGCTAAAGAGGTCACTCCCGGTGAAGGGATCGTTGTTAGTTATATGTATGCCCTAGAGGCCATTACTGTACATACGATGTATATTGTAATGGATGCTTGGACATATATAGGGAGGACTTTCTTGCTCGACATGATAGTATGCTATCTGGTTGTACTTTATCTTAACATGTACTCTGATTGTCTCTATGTTACATGTTGATAAAGCCCTTAGGATATGTACTCGACTACTGGGACTATGATGAGATCATAATAGTGGGGCCACGGTAGTCGATGAGTACATCCTATAACTGTTCCTAGTTGAGGGTGTATCGAGACAGGGCATCGATACACCAGAGTATACTAGAGTATACGCATCTTGACCCATATGATGGGCTATGGATGTGTAGGGTTACTAGGCACTGTCACAAGGTTCTACAAGGTATCAACCATGCCCGATTCAAAAAATTAGACGTGCCGAACAACCCTAACCATGATCGTATACTAGAGATTATGCGAAAACTAAAAGCAAGTAAACAACTTTACTTTTAAGAGTTTGGGATTACAACCTTTGTAGTCCGGTCCTTCACTTCTAAAGCTCCGTGTTGACGTCCCTTCGCTGCGATCATCGAGATCCTGGACTCTTGTGATGGTTTCCTCGGAGAAATGAACGGTCTAGCTCGTTAACTTCGAGGACGAAGATGATCTACGTCGAGGAGACTCAAACTCAAGCTCCATCTTCACTAGGTCATGAACTTTGTGAAGAGAACACCCTAAACTAAATGGCAAGTAGTAGAGGATGATGAAATAGGAAGTGGGTTCACTTTGGATTTTGATTTCTCACTTTATTTCTTCACTTAAAAATTTTCTAGCAAGCTTTTCTTCTTCTTGAAGAAGAAGAAGAAAAAGAAAAGAATAAGAATAATGAATTATCTAAAAAGAATAATCAAGTGAAGTCTATCATAATGCAACCATGGGTGAGTTAACCTTTGTAGAGACTAAATCATAGTTTGAGTTAATGGTTTGGTAAATAAAAATCTTATGCAAAACAGAATGAGTGGACTTTGTCAAATATGCTTCAAGCATCATGAAGCTTCAAGCCAAGATAAAGAAAGCCACCATTTTGTTTTATCAAAATAAATAAAAACCCAAACCATTATCTTAAATATGGTGTAAGTCATACACACACCCAAGTTTGCATGTATCATCAATCATGATACAAACTAGTGCACAAACATATATCACATATACAACTTGTGCACATAAAGTGAGAAAGTCAATCTTAAGTGAACAAATACTAGTTAATGTAAAGTAATATATCAAATATATAATTATACATTAAATCATTAAATCAACACTTGATTTAATGATCCGGTCATATCGCATATAACCGACTAATATCTAGTGTATCAATATATCGAATCAACACTTGATTCGGTAACCCGGCTATATCTCATATAACCGACCGATGATACTGTTAGATATATATATGCCCTAGAGGCCATTATGAGATAGTGTATGTACTGATGTGTATATATATATATTCGGAGGACAGTCTTGCTCGATATGATAGTATGCTATCTGGTTTTACTTTATCATATGTTCACTTGATCATGTTTATATTCACTTGGTGCATGTTGATAAAGCCCTAAGGATATTGGCTTGACTACTGGCATTATGATGCGGATCATACTAGTGGAACATCTGTAGTTTATAAGCATATCCTTGAAATGTTCCTAGTCGTAGGTATATCGAGACAGGGCATCGATATTCCAGTTTAGACTAGCGTATACCATTCCTGTTCCATATGATGGGCGATGGATGATCCCATATCCGTCTGGTGTGTTGACACTGAAGATAGTATACGGGTGCTCAGTGAGACTGGGTACACTGAACGGACTCACCGAGAACTCCTATATGGTATTATATCATACGTCGGATAGCAGTTCTCAGGTGACACTGGTATAGGTTAGTCTGTAGACCCGAGATCGTCATTGAGTCTTGTGTGTCCTCCCACTGTACTTTGATCTCCACCCTACTGCGGCTCTACTGAGTCGTACAAACAGGTGGATTTTGGGTATAGTCTCGAGGCATATGGAGGCATTGAGCGATAGGAGGGGTTTCGTCTCTCCCGGTATTGGGGGTTGATGCTGTGCTGTGCACGATTGGCTATAACAGGAAGTCCCTGGCCAGGGCTGCTGAGATATTACTGATAAGTGTTATCAGTAAGTTTCTCGATCTGTTATAGACCATATACCGGCATGACTTATTGAGTTTTTGGGGTCGACGATTCCATCCCTAGACTCGTTATGCAGCATATCTGACGAAGAGACCGGACTGTACGGTTAGTGTTACCGGATGGATTGACAGGAGTTTTGACAGGTTCATTTGTTCTTATTCTGATCGCTCAATACCCGGGTGGTCGTTACGTTTAGCTAACCGCTTGAGGCTTGTAGGTGTTTGATATGATCATCATCTACTGCTGGCGTATTGACGAGTCTTAGAGTCCCACATAGAAGTTTCTCGGCTCTGGCGAAACGAAGTGGTGCACATATGAGATATGTGCGGAGCCTCGATTAAATACTAGTATATGATACTGTATTTTAATCGGGCATTTAATATTAGTCGGGTCGTATAAGATATGACCAATTTATTAAATCAAGTGTTGATTTAATATTGGCTTTTATATTATTTATTTAAATCCTTTTCTTCTTATGGATACATGCATGTATACGTACATGATGATGTGCATACATACATACATACATGAAAAGTGTCATGGTTGATGATACAAAGACGATGGCAATAAAAGAATCATATTGTAGATAAAATAATATATGGATATTTTCAATAAAGATTAAAGGCAAAAGAAAAGATTAATGAGTCATTTCTTCTACACTTTTCTACACATTTCCATGGTTGAATTTAACTCAACCATGGTTTCTTTTCCTTTTGCCTTTAACCTAAATTGAAATATCTAGATATTATATTTAACTATAGTTATGGTTATGATAAGATATATCACTCTCTCTCTCATTTTCTTTTTTATGATTATCATTTTCACTCCAAAAGAAAAAGAGAGAGCCATCTTCTTCCTCAAAACCCTAGCTCTCTTTTAAATGTTAAAATAGAGTTAGAGAAAGAAAAGAAAAGGTATTAAATAAGAATAGCAACCACTTCATCATCCTACACAACCTTAGCTATCTTGTGTAGGGTGTTGTGCTTCAAGTTTTTCAAAGATCGAAGGAAGCATCAAGCTTAGGGCAAAGTGCTTCGGGTGGATCGTCGTGGACGAGGAGTTGATCAAGCGAATCCTTTCAAAGCCAAGGAGTCTTCCAAAGAGGTCTACAAAGGTTGTAGTCTCATCACTTAGTATAACTTAAGTCTTAATCGTTGATACTATTAATAGTTACTTCATATATTCTAGTTCGATTCATAGTATAGTTTGCTTAGCACCTCAAAATTTTATTGTTATAGCATGTATGATGCTTCTAAACTCTAATAGAGGTGTTAAGGAAACCCTACAGTGGTAACAGAGCCAAGCTAGAGCTTTGTAGTAACCTAGACGATGTTGAAAACATCGAACGGACGAAAAACGACACCCGGGGGGTGCTCTCTGGAAATATTTTCAAAACCTGGAATTTTTCAAATTAAAAATATGTAAAAAATTAAGCGGGGATATATATGGGCCCACCAGAAAAACGATGCCCTAAATCGACCATACGACCGCGGAACCGCGGCCAAAGTGGCCTTGTTGCGGCGGTTCCGCGGTGCTGTAGGTAATTCATGGGCCGTATTTTCTTGTGCTGGCCCGTATGTGTTTGCTGATGTTAATGATATTTTTAGAATCTGCTCAAGTGTTGAGCTTTCAGAGCAGTCTGTGGTTGTTTAAATAGTTTGATCGGATGTTTCAACGTCGCTTAGTTTAATAGTATGTGATACAATAATTGAAATCTACAAATTTGTTTGTTGCGTGTAAATATTGCAGTTCGCTCTCGGGATAAACGGAAATCTTGTTGAATTATCCGTTTTGTTTTGAAAAGGTGTTTTCTTGAATGAGACCCAAATGCGAGCTTTACATTATTTAGGCATGAAATCTTGTATATGTGATATTCTGGGTTTGTGTTGTCTAAAGGCAGTTAAAGATTCCAATTGTTGTTTTTTTTTCATTTTATTTCTCTGTGACCGTAAGTGTAGTATGTATTACCGGTTTTCGTTGCTATACATCAACGACGATCGGTGTATGCATACTTACATACGTTGATGATATTTGATATTATGTGTCGATGAGATTTGAAATGCAGGATTGTCGCAATGAATAGCCGGGGGTTTTCTTTTTTATGTGAGATGAGAGTATTCTTTTAATTCATGTAAAATTAAATTGTATGTAATATTCTTTTATTTGGGGCACTTCCGGGATGAGGTTGTTATCACCAGTGTTGTATATTATTTACTTTTCCGCATTAAGATAGACCCAAGTTGGAGGGCACAAGTGACCGGGTTCTTGGGTTCAGTGGGAGGCCATCTCGAGGAGTCGAGACCGGGTCTCCTAAACTCCAGAATTGGTAGGGTCGCATTCCGCTCTTGTAGGGGTCTAGGGGTGTGGGCTTGGCTATTCATCGCGACCGTGGAATCCGTATTTTTTATTGCTGGCTAAATATAAAATACGGACCTCGTAGATATCCTTTATGTGCTTCTGCTGCTTTTATTATCTGATGTGATCTTTTAATGCATATCTGAGACGAATGAAATATTATATATATATGATATATATCAGACGTTACTTATGTTTTGCACCCGCACTAGCCCCGTCCCGGTATGCCATTAGTTAAGTAACCTAACGGTGCATATCAGGACACTGTGACGAATGTGAGTGGCATAAGTGTACGTTATATTTTCGTTTCTTTTTTTAATGGCTTAGGATTTAAATGATGGGACTACATTAATGAGATTAATGTAAAAGATAAATGAACCTAAAAGGATGTTGTAGAATCAGATTTGAAACACACTCGGCCTTTTTATAAAAACAAGTTTCAAAATGCGGAGCTTAAGCCACTCCTTTTAAACCCATTAGATTCTACAACGATATCAAGTTCAAAGCGTCAAAAGTTTTCTTAAAACTATTCGCAACCCTCCGTCATTTTAGGAAGTAGAGTACTTAGTATTCGTGCCGCGTATTTTGACTTTAGTTAAGGCGCAGTGTACGGTAGCTGAGTGATGTCTTCCTATACTGCATATGATGCAGATTAGTTAGGACATTCATATGATTATGTTGACTTTAGTTAAGGGTCATATGAGTGGGTCTAGTTAATCACGAAATGACGGGAAGAACTTGACTTGTACTTATGATATGTTGACTTTAGTTAAGGTCATAAGTACTAGGGGTAAAAATAATATCGGGAATTTCAAGAGTTGAAAATTACAATGAGATTGTATACCTTCTATATGATAGTAGGATCCCGATCCCACTGCGAGCAAATGTTGCTCCCGGGAGAATTTTGCACTTTACAATTAGCTGACTCGGTAGGTGTTTAGAAAGGTGCCAAACGGGGCTACGCCTCTGGGAAGACGAGGTTTACTTTAATTAGGTCCGTGCGAAAGCACGGGGAACCTCCCTCGAGTACTGGCACTGGCCTGGCTGGGAGGTTGGCGAAGTTGTAGAATGTAATTAATCCCGGCTAGTTTTCTTTTTAAAAGGTTTTAAAGAAATTTGATAAAAACAGTGGGAGACATCGATTAGACAAGATAATAACCAATCCGATCTTTGCAAGAGCTTTCGCTAAGTGTATTCTTTTCTCTCTCTTAATGGCAGATACCCATGACAAGACTTAAGCTTTTATTAGATAAAAACAAGCTGAATGGGACCAACTATAAAGACTGGCTGAGGAATTTAAACATAGCCTTGACTTATGATAAAGTATCATATGTCCTTACAGCTCCAGCCTTGCCCCCCTAGGTCCTAAATCTTCAGTTGCGGATAGGGAAATCCGCAAGACATGGGACGCTGACTGTGCCACGGCAAAATGCCTCGCTCTTGCATCGATGGATAACACACATCAAAAGCAGCAAGAGAATATGGACGTACAAGCCATATTCCTCCATACAAAAGAGTTGTATGGAGAGCAATCCCGCGTATTACGATACGAAGCGTCTAAGAAACTGTTTCAGATGCGCATGACCGCTGGCACAGCAGTAGGAGACAATGTTCTGAAAATGATAGCTCTCATAGAAGAGCTTGAGGACCTTGGGTGGACAATGGACAATGAACAGTATACAAATATTATTCTGCAGTCTCTCCCCTCCACCTTTGCTCAGTTCATCGTTAACTTCAACATGCACAACATGGAGAAGGAACTGCCTGAACTCCTTAATATGTTAAGGAGTGCAGAGAGCACAATGAAGTCAGTGAAGACTCCCGTTATGAGTGTTGGGCAATCCTCCTCCTCTTACCCAAAGGCTAAGGCCAAGGGAAAGATGAAGAAGAAACCCACCAAACCTAAGGGTGGAGTCAAAAAGGTGAAGGGAAAAGGCAAGTCCAAGGTTGGGGCATCAGAGAAAGGTGAATGTTTCCATTGCAAGAAGACGGGACACTGGAAGAGGAACTGTATTAAGTACCTAGCACTCAAGAAGAAGCATGGTGATGCTTCAGCTTTAGGTGTGTTCGTAATTGAAAACTGTTTTTCTATTAACTCTGCTTCCTGGGTATTGGATACCGGTTCGGGTTCTCATATTTGCAATTCTGTGCAGGCGTTGAGAAATAGCAGAGTTCTGAAGACAGGTGATCATACTCTCCAAGTTGGAAATGGTTCCAATATAAATGCAGTTTCAGTAGGAGAGTATCACCTAGGTTTGCCTTCGGGTTGTATATTGGTTTTGAACCCTTGTTATTTTGTACCAAGTATGCTTTGTAATATTATATCTGTTTCCTTGTTAGACAATGAAGGGTATCATTTTGCTGTGCAACACAATGTTATGAACATTAGACTGAATCAAGAGTTGATTGGTTGTGGTACATTAAATAACGGGATATATGTCCTTAATCAACACACAGTTTTCAACGTACAACATAAAAATAAAAGAAAATTTTCAGAGATAAATGAAGCTTTTCTTTGGCATTGTAGACTTGGTCATATTAATGAAACAAGACTAAACAAGCTTCATAAAGATGGATATTTAAATTCATTTGAGTATAAATCTTATGCAACTTGCCAGTCTTGTATCAAAGGTAAAATGACCAAAACCCCGTTTACAGGACACGGAGAAAGAGCTACTGAGCTCCTAGGCCTCATACATAGTGATGTATGCGGACCAATGTCTACACATGCTAGAGGCGGTTTTTCATACTTCATAACTTTTACTCATGATTTCTCAAGATTTGGTCATGTGTATTTGATAAAACATAAATCTGAAGCTTTCGAGAAATTCAAGGAGTATAAACATGAAGTAGAAAACCAAACAAGAAAGAGTATCAAGATACTTCGATCAGATCGAGGTGGTGAGTACTTAAGTACTGAGTTCTTAGACTTCCTAAAAGAGAATGGGATTCTCTCTCAGCCCACTCCACCTTACACACCACAGCACAACGGTGTGTCAGAACGAAGGAACCGTGCCCTATTAGATATGGTACGATCCATGATGAGTGATTCTGAGTTACCTCTCTCGTTTTGGGGGCATGCATTGGAAACAGCAGCTTTTCTGTTAAACAAAGTTCCAACCAAGACCGTGTCTACCACTCCATATGAGATATGGCATGGGAAGAAACCATCTCTTAAAAGAGTTAAGATTTGGGGTTGTCCGGCTTTTGTTAAAAAGCAGAATCCAGACAAACTCGAGACACGATCAGTCAGATGTATATTTGTAGGATATCCTAAACATTCGTTTGGGTATCATTTCTACCACAAAGAGGAACAAAAAGTATTTGTTTCTCAGTATGCCACCTTTTTAGAAGATGAGATTTTTTCAAACAATACAAATGGCAATGTGGTAGATCTAGAAGAAGTTCTAGAAACACAAGTTACAAATGACAACTTGGCTGAACCTGAAGTTATAACATAATCTAATGAACCTTAGCCACTCCGTAGATCTGGTAGGACTTCTCGCCCAACGGAGAGATACTACGGTTTTCTTGTTGATGGTGATAGAGAAGATTGCATCATGGATGATGATGATCCTGCCAGTTTTCATTAGGCTATCACGAGTGGTGACTCTGTGAAATGGCTGGATGCCATGAGATCAGAAATAGAGTCCATGTACACCAATAAAGTATGGACTTTGGAAGATGTACCCTCCGGGATAAAACCTATGGGATGCAAATGGATCTTTAAATGAAAGATCGGTGTAGATGGACAGGTAGAGACCTATAAGGCAAGGTTGGTAGCGAAAGGTTTTCGTCAAAGACCAGGTTTGGACTATGACGAGACTTTCTCTCCGGTCGCCATGCTTAAATCCATTCGGATCCTACTTGCTATTGCTGCTCACTACGACTATGAAATCTGGCAGATGGACGTTGAAACTGCATTCCTAAATGGTGATTTAGAAGAATGCGTTTATATGGATCAGCCAGAAGGATTCATTGATAGTGGGAGCAGCGGTAAAGCATGTAAGCTGCTTAAATCCATTTATGGATTAAAGCAGGCATCACGGAGTTGGAACATCTGTTTTGATGATGTTATCAAAGAGTTTGATTTCATCAAAAATCCAGATGAACCTTGTGTTTATAAGAAGACTGTAGGAAGAAATGTCGCAATCCTCGTATTATACGTAGATGACATACTTCTGATAGGAAATGACATTCCTATGCTACAGTCGGTCAAATCGTTCTTATCACAAAGGTTCTCCATGAAGGACCTGGGAGATGCCACATACATATTGGGTATACGGATCTATAGGGATAGATCCAAACGGTTTTTGAGATTGTCCCAAACCAAGTACATAAACACCATCCTAAAGAGATTTAGTATGGAAGACTCCAAGCGGGGTGCCTTACCCGCTTGCCACGGAGTCACTCTCTCAAAAGACGATTGCCCAAAGTCTGATATAGTGAGAGCTCGCATGAGCATTATTCCCTATGCTTCGGCAGTAGGATCAATAATGTATGAGATGTTATGTACACGCCCTGATGTTGCTTATGCACTTAGTATAGTAAGCAGGTATCAATCAAACCCAGGGGAGAATCACTGGATTGCTGTGAAGAACATTCTTAAGTACTTGCGAAGGACTAAAGAATTGTTCTTGGTATACGGTAACGGGGATCTCCAAATGGAGGCCTTTACCGATTCGAGCTTCCAGAGTGACAAGGATGACAGCAAGTCTATCTCAGGGTTTGCATTTACCCTCAATGGAGGGACGGTGAGTTGGAAGAGTTCCAAACAGGATACCGTTGCAGACTCAACGATGGAAGCTGAATATATTGCTGCAAATGATGCTGCCAAGGAAGCCGTCTGGAAGAGGAAGTTCATCGCGGAGCTAGGAGTAGTTCCTACCATTATTGATCCAATACCTCTGTATTGTGACAATAATGGGGTTATGGCGTTGGCCAAAGAGCCCAGGTCCCATCAGAAGTCCAGACACATCCTGAGGCGATATCATGTGATCCGGGATATAGTTGATCGCCGCGAGATCGAGATTAAGAGAGTAGACACAAAGAACAACGCTGCGGATCCATTCACCAAGGCCCTCCTTCAGCCGCAGCAGGAGCAACTATTTGAAATGTTGGGTATGAGATATGCCAATAACTGGCCTTAGTGCAAGTGGGAGATTGTTGGATATATGTATGCCCTAGAGGCCATTATGAGATAGTGTATGTAATGATGTGTATATATATATATTCGGAGGACAGTCTTGCTCGATATGATAGTATGCTATCTGGTTTTACTTTATCATATGTTCACTTGATCATGTTTATAATCATTTGGTGCATGTTGATAAAGCCCTAAGGATATTGGCTTGACTACTGGCATTATGATGCGGATCATACTAGTGGGACATCTGTAGTTTATAAGCATATCCTTGAAATGTTCCTAGTCGTAGGTATATCGAGACAGGGCATCGATATTCCAGTTTAGACTAGCGTATACCATTCCTATTCCATATGATGGGCGATGGATGATCCCATATCCGTCTGGTGTGTTGACACTGAAGATAGTATACGGGTGCTCAGTGAGACTGGGTACACTGAACGGACTCACCGAGAACTCCAATATGGTATTATATCATACGTCGGATAGCAGTTCTCAGGTGACACTGGTACAGGTTAGTCTGTAGACCCGAGATCGTCATAGAGTCTTGTGTGTCCTCCCACTTTACTTTGATCTCCACCCTGATGCGGCTCTACTGAGTCGTACAAACAGGTGGATTTTGGGTATAGTCTCGAGGCATATGGATGCAGTGAGCGATAGGAGGGGTTTCGTCTCTCCCGGTATTCGGGGTTGATGCTGTGCTGTGCACGATTGGCTATAACGGGAAGTCCCTGGCCAGGGCTGCTGAGATATTTCTGATAAGTGTTATCAGTAAGTTTCTCGGTCTGTTATAGACCATATATCGGCATGACTTATTGAGTTATTGGGGTCGACGATTCCATCCCTAGACTCGATATGCAGCATATCTGACGAAGAGACCGGACTGTACGGTTAGTGTTGCCGGATGGATTGACTGGAGTTTTGACAGGTTCGCTTGTTCTTATTCTGATCGCTCAATACCCGGGTGGCCGTTACGTTTAGCTGACCGCTTGAGGCTTGTAGGTGTTTGATATGATCATCATCTACTGCTGGCGTATTGACGAGTCTTAGAATCCCACATAGAAGTTTCTCGGCTCTGGCGAAACGAAGTGGTGCACATATGAGATATGTGCGGAGCCTCGATTAAATACTAGTATATGATACTGTATTTTAATCGGGCATTTAATATTAGTCGGGTCGTATAAGATATGACCAATTTATTAAATCAAGTGTTGATTTAATATTGGCTTTTATATTATTTATTTAAATCCTTTTCTTCTTCTGGATACATGCATGTATATGTACATGATGATGTGCATAGATACATACATACATGAAAAGTGTCATGGTTGATGATACAAAGAGGATGGCAATATAAGAATCATATTGTAGATAAAATAATATATGGATATTTTCAATAAAGATTAAAGGCAAAAGAAAAGATTAATGAGTCATTTCTTCTACACTTTTCTACATATTTCCATGGTTGAATTTAACTCAACCATGGTTTCTTTTCCTTTTGCCTTTAACCTAAATTGAAATATCTAGATATTATATTTAACTATAGTTATGGTTTTGATAAGATATATCACTCTCTCTCGCTCATTTTCTTTTTTATGATTATCATTTTCACTCCAAAAGAAAAAGAGAGAGCCATCTTCTTCCTCAAAACCCTAGCTCTCTTTTAAATGTTAAAATAGAGTTAGAGAAAGAAAAGAAAAGGTATTAAATAAGAATAGCAACCACTTCATCATCCTACACAACCGTAGCTATCTTGTGTAGGGTGTTGTGCTTCAAGATTTTCAAAGATCGAAGGAAGCATCAAGCTTAGGGCAAAGTGCTTTGGGTGGATCGTCGTGGATGAGGAGTTGATCAAGCGAACCCTTTCAAAGCCAAGGAGTCTTCCAAAGAGGTCTACAAAGGTTGTAGTCTCATCACTTAGTATAACTTAAGTCTTAATTGTTGATACTATTAATAGTTACTTCATATATTCTAGTTCGATTCATAGTATAGTTTGCTTAGCACCTCAAAATTTTATTGTTATAGCATGTATGATGCTTCTAAACCCTAATAGAGGTGTTAAGGAAACCCTACAGATACAAATCGCGAGAATAGAATACAGTATCACATACTGGTATTATTTTCGGTCTTGCACATATCTCATATGCTCTCCTATTTCGTTTCGCTTGAGCTAGGAAACCTCTGTGTAGGACTCTAAAGACTCGTCAATACGCCGGCAGTAGGTGGTGATCATATCAATCACCCACAAGCCGCAAGCGGTATGCTAAACGTAACGGCCACCCGGGTATTGAGCGATCAGAAGATCAACGAACAAGCCTTCTCACACTCCTGCGAATCCAATCAGTAACACTTACTGCACAGTCCGGTCTGTTCGTCTGATATACCGCTTATCTCTTCTAGGGGTGGTAAACGTCAGACCCCAGTAGCTTGATAAGTCATGCCGATGTAAGGTCCATAACAAGCGTGAAACTACTAATAACTCTTACCAGTAAATCACTGCAACCCTGGCCAGGGATTTCCAGTTATGGCCAGTCATGCATAGCGCAACATCAACCCCTAATACCGGGAGAGGCGAATCCCCTCCTATCGCTCATTGCCTTCATGTGAATCCGAACTGTACCCAAAAACCACATGTTTGCACGACTCAATAGAGCCGCGGTAGGGTGGAAAACAAAGCACAATGGGAGACACACAAGATTCTATGATGATCTCGGGTCAACAGACTAAGCTGTACCAATGTTACCAGAGAACTGCCATCTGACGTGAGGTATAATACCATCTGGGAGTTCTCGGCAAGTTCGTTCAGTGTACCCAGTCTCCACTGAGCACCCGCATACCATCTCTGATGTCAAACACTAATGGATATGGGATCATTCATCGCCCATCACATGGGTCGAGAAGATATACGCTAGTCTACTCTGGAATATCCATGCCACGTCTCGATATTCTCTCGACTAGGAACATTGATGGATGTACTCTTGGACTACCCAGGCCAAACTAGTATGATCTGCATCATAGTCCTGCAAGTCGAGTACACATCCTAAGGGATTTATCAACATGTAACAGAGAGACAGTAAATATACATGTTAAGATAAAGCGCAACCAGATAGCGTACATGTAGGGTTGTTAGGCACATGCACAAGGGTCTACGAGGCATCAACCATGCCCGATTAAAAATTTAGCCGTGCCGAACAACCCAAAGCCGGATCTTTATACTAGAGTTTAGGCGAAAACATGAATGTTAAACAGTTTAACACTAAGTGAGAGGGATTACAACCTTTGTAGATCCGGTCCTTCACTTCTTAAGCTCCGTGTAGATGTCCCTTTCGCTGCGATCGTGAACTCCGAACTCTAGAGAAGCTCCACAATAAGAACGAACGTGCTTGCTTCGATGACTTCGAGGCCGAAGATGATCTTCGTCGGGGAGACACTAACTCAAGCTATTCCTTCACTAGGTCAAAAACTTTGTGAAGAGAACACCCTCTACTAAATGGCAAGTAGTAGAGTATGATGAAGTAGGAAGGTTGCTCACTTTAGAATTGATTTTCTCATACTTTTTCTCAAACTCCATTGAATCTAGAAAGCTTTTATTGAATGAAGAAGAAGAAGAAGTCTAATGAATAATTCATCCAAATGAAAACTTATCCAATGAATTATTGCACCATGGTTGAGTTAAGCCCTCATGCTTAACTCATGTAGAGAATTAACCAAAGTATGAGGTTAAGGGTTGGGTTAACTAATATCCTAATGAAAGACAAAAGAGTTGACTTTGTCAATGTTTCTTCAAGCTTCATGAAGCTTGATAACTTTGACCAAAGTCTCATCTCTTTTGTTATTTCTTAGGAAATAAGTAAACCCTAATTTAACCTTGATTTGGTTTAAGTCTCATACACCCAACTTGTATGTATCATCAAGCATGATACAAACATGTACACTTGCATATATCACATATAAACAATGTGCACAATCTAGTGAAAAAATAAATCATAAGTGAGCTAATACTAGTTAATGTAATGTAATATATCAAATATATAATTATACATTAAATTATTATATCAACTCTTGATTTAATAACACGGCTATAACCGACTAATATCATGTGTAACAACTTATCGAATCAACACTTCATCCGATAACCCGGCTATATCGCATACAACCGATCAATGTCACTTATCGCGAGAATAGAATACGGTATTGTAGGGTTGCTAGGTATGCGTACAAGGGTCTACAAGGCATCAACCATGCCCGATTAAAATTTTAACCGTGCCGAACAACCCGAAGCCGGATATTTAAACTAGGGTTTAGGCGAAAACTAGTATGTTAAACACTTTAACACTAAGTGAGAGGGATTACAACCTTTGTAGATCCGGTCCTTCACTTTTTAAGCTCCGTGTTGAGGTCCCTTCGCTGCGATCATCGTGTTCTGGACTCTCGAGAGGTTCAACGAATAGAAAGATGCAGTCTTGCTTCCGATCTTCGATACAAAGATGATCTACCTTGAAGTTTCGTTAACACAAGCTAACACTCATAATATGAAGTGAACACCCTCATCTAAATGGCAAGGATAGGTGAGGATGATGAAGTAGGATTTTAGCTCTCATTTATAATCTTTTTCTCACTCACTTTCATCACAAAAGAAAGCTTTTTCAAGAAGAAACTCAAGCAAGAAGAAGATGAATAATATTTTTCCTTTTGTGATGAACAATGAATTATTGTGGTGGTTAAAAATCTAACCAAGGGTTAAGCATGAAAGAGTTAACCCTTGTAGAGAGTTAACTAGAGTTAATGGTTTGGATTGGGTTAACATAATATCTCACAAAAATATCAAGCAACCACAAAGTCAAAGCTTCATGAAGCTTCATGGAAGCTTCATGCAAAAGCTAACCCTAATCCAAACCCTAACCAAGTTTAAACCCTAATCCATTATTAAATTTGTAACCCTAACATGTTAAAATATTATATATCACATATACAATATATTTTGTAACAATAGAAAATAATACAATTAACATATATCGCATATATATCAATGTATTATCCCGTGAGAAAGTGATTCTTTTAGTGAGCTAATATTAGTTAATGTAATTTAATATATCATATATATTATTATGCATTAAATTATCGAACCATCAATTGATCCGACAATCCAGCTATTTCACAAATAACCGACTAATACGATGAACCGGCTTTATCACATATACCCGGCCGATATCTCATATCGCGAGAATCCATTACGGTATCACATACCGCAATATCCTCGGCCCCGCACATATCACATATGTGCTCCTACTCCGTTTTTCCTGAGCCAAGAAACATCTGTGTAGGACTCTAAAGAATCGTCAATACGCCGGCAGTAGGTGATGATCATATCAAACACCCACAAGCTGCAAGCGGTCAGCTAAACGTAACAGCCACCCAGGTATTGAGCGCATAGAAGATCAAAAAGCAAGCCTGTACATTCTCCTGTGAATCCAATCAGTAACACTCCCGTACAGTCCGGTCTCGTCGTCTGATATGTCGCATATCTCGCCTAGGGGTGGTAAACGTCAGACCCCAGTAGCTCGATAAGTCGTGTCGATATGAGGTCTATAACAGTTCGAGAAACTATTGATATCACTTACCTGTAAATCTCAGCAACCCTGGCCAGGGATTTCCCGTTATAGACAATCGAACACAGCGCAACATCAACTCTCTATACCGGGAGAGACGAATCCCCTCCTATCGCTCATTGCCTCCATGTGATTCGGGACTGTACCCAAAAGCCACCTTTTTGCACGCCCTCTTGGACGTGGTATGATGGAAATCAAAGCACAGTGGGAATCACACAAGACTCTATGACGATCTTGGGTCAACAGACTACTCTGTACCAGTGTCACCGGAGAACTGCCATCTGACGTAACGTATAATACTATCTGGGAGTTCTCGGCGAGTCCGTCCACTATACCCAGTCTCCACTGAGCACCCGTACACCATCCTTGATGTCAAACACCGATGGATATGGGATCATCCATCGCCCATCATATGGGTCAAGATGCGTATACGCTAGTCTACTCTAATGCATCGATTCCCTGTCTCGATACACCCTCGACTAGGAACAGTTATAGGATGTACTCGTCGAGTACCGTGGCCCTACTAGTATGATCTCATCATAGTCCCAGTAGTCGAGTACATATCCTAAGGGCTTTATCAACATGTAACATAGAGACAATCAGAGTACATGTTAAGATAAAGTACAACCAGATAGCGTACTATCATGTTGAGCAAGAAAGTCCTCCCTATACATGTCCTAGCATCCGCTACAATATACATCGTATGTACAGTAATGGCCTCTAGGGCAAATATATAACTAACAATCTCCCACTTGCACAAGGGCCATCTGTTGTGGTATCGCATACCCAACAATTAGCTGCGGTTGAAGTATCTCATACTCAACCATCCCATAAAAGTCTCTACTGGGAAAAAGGCCTTTGAGAGTGGATCCACGTTGTTGTCCTCTGTGTCTACTCTCCTAACCTCGATCTCCCTGGAGATCAACCATCTCCATGATCAGGTGATACTGCCTAAGAATTATATCTGGATTTCTGAAGGGACGTGGATTCCTTGGCTAAAGCCACAACTCCATTGTCACACAATGGTAGGAACGAAGTTCATCTCATGAACTTATATATATCCAGTCTTCCTCTTTAGTAGTATCCTTGGTAACGATGTATCTTGCCTTTAATTGTCTAGTATGTCACGGTATCTAGCTTGGAACACTTCCAACATACCGTCCCTCCACTGAGGGTATAGACAATGCCTGCGACTGACATTCAGTCTTCCTTATCACCCTGGATCCTTTCCAATGATTCTCCCCAGGATCGATTGATACCATCTCACTACAACTAGTGAGTATCCTAACATCCAATTAGATCTATCTCATAGATCCAAAATCTAGGATTTAGGAAGTATCACTATGATCCCATATGGAGAATCCTTGTGATAAGCGGAGATTGACCGAGCGTAGCATAGGAAACTCCTTCCCTATCAAGAGTGTGTCATCCACGTACTCTACGAGGATCACCACCATACTCCCTACTACCTTTTTGTATATACAAGGTTCATCTACCATTTTGATGAAGTCAAACTCTTTGACTACCACATCAAAACAGATGTTCCAACTCCGCGATGCCTGCTTTATCATATAAAACATGTTGCATACGTTTCCGCTGCTCCCACTGTCTACGAAGCCCTCTTGCTGTGTACTTATAGACTCTCTCTTCTAGAACATCATTTAGAAAAGCAGTCATGACACCTAACCACCAGATATCGTAGTCGTGGTAAGTAGCAATGGCAAGTAGGATCTGGATGGACTTAAGCATAGCTTTGAAAGTCTCAACTTTTCCATGTACACCAAGTAATCTTCTCAAGATATACTTGCTCCTGATGGGGATTTAACCCTTCAGATAAAGCAACCAAAGTCCATACTTTGTTGGTGTATAAGGATTCCATCTCAGATCGCTAAGCATCCAGCTATTCTTACAGCGTCCCACTCCTGATGGCCAGCTCGAAACTAGTTGGGTCATCATCTCATGATGTAATCCTCGCTCCCACTGTCATAGAGAAACCGAAGTATCTCTCACGTGGGTGAGGAACCATACTAGATCGACGGAGAGGCTGAGGTTCGTTGGTTACTATTGAATCCTTTGGTTCTACCAAATCATCAGCTGCAGTTTGTATAGCTGGAACCTTTCCAGTTCTACATAACAGACCTTGCTTCGAGCTTGTCCGGATTTTGCTTTTAGACATACTCCGGACAACCCTAAATCTTAACAAACTTAAGATATGGGCTCTTCCCTTTCCATATCACATATGAAGTGGTAGGCAACTGATTTGATTTGAACCCTATTCAATAGGTATGCAGCTTCTCAAGTGCATAACTCCTAAAAGGAAATAGGTAACTCAGTAGTACTCATCATAGAGCACACCATATCACATAGGGTGCTATTGCTCCGCCCCGATACACCGACATACTGTGGTGTATACGGAGGAGTAATGCTGAGAGAGAATCTCATTCTCCTTTAGAATAGTCCAGGAATTCCATGCTCAAGTATTCTCCTCCTTGATCACATTAAAGGACAGAATACTTTTACCCTTATTTTGGTTCTCTACTTCTAACTTATATTCTGTGAATATCTCAAAAGCTTCGGACTTGTGTTTCAACAGGAACATATGTCTGAATCTTGAGAGATCATCAGAGAATGTAATGAAGTACAAAGAACCGGTCTTCACATGTGTAGACAGGGGACTTTCAAACATCAACATGTATCTATCCCAAGAATTCACAAACTCTTTCTCTGTTTCCAATAAACAGAGCTATGGTCATTTTATCTTTGTGAAATGACCGAAAAGTTTCACAAGATGTAAATTCAAACAGATTTAAATATGCATCTAAATGTAACTTAGCTAGTCGGGTCGCATTGATATGACCTAGTCTACAATGCCTCAAGAAGGATTCGTTCATTTCTGAACTCTTCCTCTTGTGTGTATTCTGTATACTAAGAACTGTAGTTTGATTTAGAATGTCAATGCTTTTAGATAACGTGCCTGAACCGATCAACTCTTGATATAAGAAATGTTCAAAACATTATCCAACAATACAAAATTATATCCTTCTTTACTAATAAAGAGACTGATATGATGTTGTATATCAGGTTCGGTATCTAATAAAATTTGTTCAGAATCAATGTATTCTGGTAATACAGGGTGATAGTGACCAACAGACTTGGCTGCAACACTTGCACCGTTTTCTATCTCATGAAACTTATCACCCGTTCTCAGTTCTCTACCTGTCTGTAGCCTATGTAACAGATTACATATGCGGGATCCTGATCCGGTATCTCATACCCAGGACGTAAAGGATACTGAGAAACAGTTCTATGTAATGAACACACCTGAAGATGATGCATCAGCATGCACTTTCTTCGTTTGGGCGGCACGGGAATTCTGGTAATCCCCTATATCCTGCTCTGTCTTATAACAATTATAAGTTGGAGCGGGACCAACATTCCCCAGCTCAGTATAACAAGCGGGTTCGGTCAATACATCCGTATTATTATCTTGATTAAGGCGTGATATGGTCGCTACCTGGAGAGAGAGAGAAGAAAACACTCAGCGTTTGCTCTTGCAAGATTAGATTGGTTATCTAATATATCTAATCAGGATGTCTCCCACTGTTTTAATCAAATCTTTCTTCAAACCCTAAAAGGAAAGACTAGCCGGGATTAATTACACGCTACAAGTTCGCCAATCTTTCAGCCAGGCCAGTGTCGGTACTTTGAGGGAGGTCCCCCGTGCTTTCGCACGAACCTAATTAAAGTAAACCTCGTTTTCCCAGAGGCGTAACCCCGTTAACACCTTTCTAGACACCTACTTGATCGGCTAATTGTAATGTGTAAAACTCTCCCAGGAGTAACTCTTACTCGCAGCGGGTATCGGGATCCAACTATCTCACAGAAGGTATGCAATCTCATTGCAAATTTCAACACTTGAAATTCCCAATAATATTTTTCCCCAAGCGATCTATGACCTTGACTGAGTCAACAAACCATAGACCGCAAGTAAAGTTCAACCCGTCATTTCCCGATTGAATTAAACCCACCCGCACGACCCTTGACTGAGTCAACAAGGCCGCACGACTACCCTAATCCAATCGCATCATATGTTTTGCAGATAAGCACTAATCAGCTACCGCACACTACGCCTTGACCGAGTCAACAAACGCAGCACGAATACTAAATACTACTTATCTGAAATGACGGAAGGCTACGACAGGTTTTTAAGAAAACCTTTTGCGCAATGAACTTTATATCGTTGTAAAATCGGGTGATTTTAAATGGAATGTTTTTGAGGCTTTTCTAGTTTTGCTAAAGGGGTCACTTCCGATGAAGGGATTGTCGGCCCTTTCCTCATCGAATAAGGTGCAGGATATATCATATATAGCACTATGCAAAGCAAGAACTATAGAAGCAATCAAAAGACAAACTGAGTTTGTAGCATCTGCTAGTTTCACTAAAGAGGTCACTCCCGGTGAAGGGATCTCGGCTCTTTCCTTATCGAATAAGGTGCTGGATGTTCTACAAGGAACACCGCTATGCAAAGCAAGAACTAGAGCTACCAGTTTTTAAACAAGTTTCTACAACATCTTAGGTTTCTTTTATTTTCATTAATCTCATTAATGAAGTCCCACTTTATTATGCTTCACAAGAAACTCTTTTGAAACGAAATCTGCAATATAACATATATCTCATATATATAATATAAACATTCGTCTCAGGCAGTAACATGAACTCATCACAGAACATTGCAGCAGAAGAACATATATGAAATATTGGATATACTAGGACGTCCGTGTTTTAGTACGAGCCTGTATAAAACACAGATTCCACGGTCGCGATGAATAGCCAAACCCACATCCCTAGACCCCTACGAGAGCGGCAAGTAACACTGCCAATTCTAGGGTTAGGAGACTCGGTCTCAACTCTTCGAGATGGTCTCCCACTGGACCCTAGAACCCGGTTACTTGTGCTCCCTGCCTTGGGTCTACCTAATGCGGAAAAGTAAATAATATACAATGGTGACATCATCCTCAGCCCGGAAGTGCCCCAAAAAAAGAATATTACATACAAATGAATTTTACATGAATGAAAAAGAAAAACTCTCATCTCACATAAAGCCCCCGGCTATTCAGAACGCGATGATCCAATATAACATATCACAGCAACACATAATATCTCATATCATCAATGTAAGAAAGTATGCGTATCCCGATTGTCGTTGATGTATAGCAACGAAGCCGGAAATACACCACATACTACGCTTACGGTCACAGAAAAGAAAGTGAAAAACTACAACAGTTGGAATCCACAACCTCCTTCGACATTGCATGCCTAACCAAATGAATTCCTTAGACATCGCATGCCTAACAATTATAAACCCCGTATTTTAGTCTCATTCTCAAAAACTCTTTTTAATATCAAGTCGGGCAATTCAACAAGATTCCCGACATCCTGATCGAATGCTCGTCGCAAACTTTAGTAGACGGCCGCACCCACGGACGCCGTCAGCGAAGTGCACTAAGGCGGAACGCCGCTGCCGCAAGCACCCGAACAGATGCTTTTGGCGACGGGGTTCTCCTACAGTCACTTGGTCGGGGCTATGGGGCGTGGCTGTCTGTTAAGTTTACCCGACGAGTATCCGCGTACGCTACGTGATTTTGACGGACTTTTGATCACATCAAAATTCCTTGGCAACCGATCATCTGAGACTGAACTGCTAGATTTATAACATTCAAATTAGTTATCTCATAACTACCTGTGGATTCCAAATATTGTATCACATTCCAGATAAATAGACAATGTTAAACTTTCCGATCGAATAATCAAACACCCAAGATTTCCCCAATATATCTCAACACTTGAAATCGGTTTAAAAACATCCATCACATGCCACAGTACCAATGGTCCAGTCGTAGAAGGGTCAAGCCAACGCCTCACATGTGGCACGCCGTACTGCCCCAAACCCTAAGGTTTATAGGCAGTTCAAGACGGTCACATAATCGAGTTAAGGTTTGTTGTCTTCTAGAGGGTCCACCGCATTACTTGCACGACTTAGAACGTTCTTAAACTCGAGAAAAAATCCAACTTTTGAAAAATTTTCCGACAGGGGAAAAAGTGAGTTATTGACATCTGTTCGAACTTTTTAACAGTTTCTAAAAATTACCCGGACAAAACTAAATGAAGTTAAATTATCTGATCGAATCAACGAGTCCCCAATATAACCCTAGAAAACTCAAAACTTGAGTGAAATTAAAAAATTCCCAGAACAAATTGCCAAGAAAGGACCTAAGAATAAATACAAGAAATTCCAGGGACTAATTCGAAATTATGGCCGTGCAACCGCCGCCAAACCCTTGGTTTGGCCGCGGTTCCGCGGTCAAATCAGCGAATTAAGTGTCCGTACTTCACAGTAATTCTTAGTTTTTCTTGCTTGTTTTTATGAGCATTTTTAATTCATAAAAAACCACAGTTTTGAAAAATGTACAGAGAAGGGTAAATATCGGGGTTTCGGGTTTCGATCGGACTTTAAACTTCTCTCAGACTTCGCCTAAAGCTCTAGCTTAGCTCTGATACTACTGTAGGGTTGCTAGGCACGCGTACAAGGGTCTACGAGGTATCAACCATGCCCGATTAAAATTTTAGCCGTGCCGAACAAACCGAAGCCGGATCTTTAAAATAGGGTTTAGGCGAAAACTAGCATGTTAAACACTTTAACACAAAGTGAGAGGGATTACTGTTGCGCCACGGCAGCGCCCCGGCCGTCTATCCGAGGCCAAAATGCGGAATCAAAATTTTCTTAACTTTTAAACTAGCGCTACCGCGGACAATATACCCGGCTCGTAACCATTAACCGATACTAGCTATCAAGAGAAAGGGTGAGAGATATACCGAGTGATCCGAGTCCTCCGGTCTTCTCGTCATCGTCCCGATCTCCCGCGGAAAGTCTTGTCTCGATATCGTCGCCTCCTCGCTGGAAGGGCACCACATCGCCTGCGTCTTTTACGGGCTCCCGCCTCAATACCGAGGCAACTCGGGCATGAAGCCGGCAAGTCGACATGCCCAAGATATGCTGTAGAATGTAGTGCAGAAACTTTGTCTCTTGGAGTTTATGTAGTTGCCATTGATGGATGGAGGAAGAGGTAAAGAAAATTGGTGCTTTCAATTTTCTAGCAAGAAGAAGATGGGATGAAGAAATCCTCACATAACCAAAAATGAACTCTCTCATTCTTTTTCTCTCAAGTGAAACCTCTCCCATCTAGTGAGCATGGTGGAGGAATGAAAATCCAAACCATAACAAGAAGGGAGGTGAGTGTAGGATAAAGAGAATGGTGACCATATCCAAACCTCATCATAACAATCTCACATTAACTCCAAATCACTTCTAATCAACAAAAAGCAAGTGATAATGATGGATAAGAATGGTATCAAAAGATGCTTTCATAATTAATACATTTGCAAGAAAATCCTCCACAATGTGTTATTTGCAAACTTGCAAATAACCCCCTCCATCGGAAAAGTCCAGCCGGGAAAGAACAAAGGAAAACCGGCCGGAACGGAATGCAAACTGGCAACTCCAGAAAACTGGTCCCGTAATAAATTACAGGAAAACCCCGATACTGTGCATACACACCAGCATCTGTATTCCGTCCGGATACAAATGCAATGAGACAAAATCTACACTGTACTAAACTTGGATCCGGCTTAAACCAAAGCCGGCTAGTAATATCCGTCCGATCCTGATCCGTGCAATACCGCACGTATCAGATCGAACCCTGCCATATGTCCATACGGCCACTAGTACAAACCGTCCGATCCTGATCCGTGCAATACCGCACGTATCTGATCGGACCCTGCCATATCTCCATACGGCCTCTACAGCGTTTCGCCCGAAAGCTTGAGTAACTGATAAGTGTGGTGGACTCTAAAGACTCGTCAATACTATGGCTGTAGATTTAACCACTAGCACGTCAGAGGTATTAGCCAATACGTGACGGGCCACCAGCTATTGACCAAAAGGGACATCGATGAGCGAACTCATCCTGACACCCTACTGAGCCTGTCAGTGACAATATCCGTACAGTCCGGTCCGTTCGTCTATGAGCATCGCATGTCGGGCCTAGGGGGTTGGTAAAAGCCAGACCCCCAAAAGCGGTACAAGTCGTGTCGGAATGTAGCCCAGAACACCCTGAGATACTACTGGAATACCTACCAGTAAATCTCCTGCCTCGGCCGAGGGCTTTGTGTAATGGCTCTCCTAGACACAGCGCGACCTCACCCCCAATACCGGGAGAGACGAACTCCTGCAGATCCGCTCACTGCCTCCATGTGGCTCGGGACTGTACCCAATTAAAACCTGTTTGCACGACTTCTTTGAGCCGTGGTAGGGTAGTAATCAAAGCACAGCGGGAACTCACACGAGACAAATGACGATCCTCAGGTCGATGAACTAACCTGTACACATGTCACCAGGGAACTGCTATCTGACGTCAGGTATAAGACCAACTAGCATGTTCCCGGCGAGTCCTGTCCGGTGTACTCATAACCCAATGAGCACCTGTATACATCTTAGGTGAACCAACAGACACCAGTGGCTTGTGAGACCGGCCACCGCCCCTCGTCGGGGTCTCGACTGTATACACTAGTCTACTCTGGAGAATCGATGCCCTGTCTCGAAACTCCCACGACTAGGGACCTTTTAAGGATGTGCTTATAGACCACCAGCTCTCACGTATATTATCGCCATCATGCTGCTGGCAGTCAAGCAAGAATCCTAGGGGCTCTATCAGCGTGTAATAGCGACCTGCATGGTCACCTGAAGTAGTACACGATGATAAAGGTAAACCAGATAGCATACTATCATCTCGAGTAAGACTGTCCTACCGGGATAGGTCCTCCCTCAATCATTGCAATCACGTGCCTGTGATCCAATAATTGACTCTGAGGGCACTATCTCCAACAATCTCCCACATGCACTCAAGGTTAATTATTGCGATGTCGCATACTCACCGCCCGTGTGATACCGAACACCCAACTCCTCTACTAGTCAGTCTCACAAAGCTCGTTTACGAAACTATTGTGTTCGAGGAATAGCCTCAGTGAGTGGATCCGCTGTGATGTTTCTTTCTATGTCTCTCTATATCTCAAGTTCGCAGAGAAAGCCATCTCCCGAAATGAGCAATACCTGTCTTGGAACGTCTGGATGTCTGATGGGACCTAGTTCATAAATGAACTCCAAATCCAGACTTCTTAGACTGTATCGTCAACTGAACTTAATCAGTATCCTGCGCCATGCCTTCCCTCAGTATCCAACTGGACCACATGTCCAATATACTGCCCCTCGTCAGAGGGAAAACTACAACTCTGACAGCCACTCTGCTATCCAGGTCACCTTGGAAGCCTGGAATGATAACCGTCTCCTAAAGGAGGCTGCCGTTATCATATCCTTAGAACATCAACTTATGTTCTAAAACTGCTTCCGACTGTTTCTCCAGGATTGGATCAATATCAACTTATTGCATCTACTGAAAGAACAACATCTGGTGTGGTACTTGACATATCATGATTGACTCAATTGCCTAAGCAAGTGATCTGTCAATCATGCGTATCCCTCTCCCTTTTAGTCTGTTAGACACCTTTAGAGAGGGTGACTCCATTACCAGCAGGTGTACTACCGTGCCAGGAGTCTTCCATTCTAAATACTCATAGAATGCTGTCAAGGTACCCAGATTAGGAAACCACCCAAATCTAGATCTAAAACTATAGATCTAGTAGCCAGAATGTCTGATATAATATCCAAGTCCTGTGTGGAGAAACTACTGTGTGACAACCAAAGTATGACCGATCGTAGTATAGGAGTTTCCTTTCCTACTCTGTGTATGTCATCCAAAACCAGGACATCACACTCTACTACCTTCTCAACAGATCCATCCCCTACTCTGATGACGTCAAACCTATGACTGTCACATCAGAAATAGATGATCTATCTCCGCTACATCTGCTTTAGTCTATAAATAAACATAAGCCTGATGTCCACCAATGCTTCCGCTACTCCCACTGACTACGACAACCCTCTGGCAGAGTCATATAGACGTGCACTTCTAAAGCTAGTTTAGAACGACGCTATACTCATCCTCCTGCTGGGTCTCGCAGCCTGGAACAACAGCAATGGCAAGTGTGGGTAAACAAGAACTTCCCTGTCACCGTCCTTGAGGTTACCGGAGTACCTCTCGGGTGCCTGAAGTTACCCACCGTATCTGCGGAGTGGCCAATGGAATGTCAAACCAGATTGAATCTTTAGGTTCCTTATCAAATCTTCAGTAATCGTTTGCGGTTCTAGAATCACTTCCAGTTCTACCATACTCCCACTACTGTTTTTGAAAAAAATCTATTTTTAATAAAACTGTGGCGAGTCTAGAACAATATTTCTATTGATCTGCCAGATGGTAGAAAGTCATCCCTCGTCATAGCCTGGGTTAACCCACAAACAGCCATTACAGAAACGTGCCTTGAGTTGTCCAGTGTCTGGTTTTAATCATAAGCCGGACAACTCCCCGTACTTTAACAACGTTAAGATATGAACTGTTCTATATCCAATATAGAACCAGAGGCACTGATTTAATTTAACCAGATTCAAATCATGCAGCTGTCTCCAGTGCATGTCAACTAAATGGAAGGAGGCCGATCAGCGTCACTCAACTTAGGAATGTTTCCAATTATGAGTAACCTGAAAGAGAAGCTAGTTCTCTTAATCTTTACTATCAACCGAATACCATATACAAATATCTACATCTTCGATCACTTTGAAGAATCCCGATACTTGTTACACCTGGTTCTCTACTCTATTCAAATACCTATAACTCCTCAAAACTTAGACCCTGTGTTTGTACGAAACACATGTCTAAGAACTAGAGAAGTTAAAAGTAAACAGAATATAGTATGAGGACCAACCCCTCTTTCCTAATGGACACTGGACAACATACAATACTCTGTATAAGTCCGCCGAGTCTAACAACTCTTTCACTGTGTGTCGTAGGTTGAAAACTGTACTTATGGTTAAGAAGAATTACACCGCTGTTTAATGCTCCTTACCTAACCATCCACTGATATAGGTAAATGTCATCGACATAATATCAAAAGGTACATCTCACTCTATGAAAATAGACGTACAGATATATCAATTTGAAATTGGTGCACAATAGCGGATATTCAAAACCAAATATTTGTCGACCGGCAAACAGCCCAGGTGATCTCCTCAAACATCACCGATTACAACGAATCCCGATATAATGAGGATGATCACCCAATTCCCAATGACTTACTCCCACTCATCATCTGTAAAACCATACAGATGTGAGAATCATACCTGGTAAATACATACCCTGGAGTAAGTATCTAATCGGGAAATCAGTTTTCTTTTAACATTACACAGTGAAACTGAAACATTGAAATGTTTCGGTGGGGTATCCCGGTATTCTTAGTAATGCCTCTTCCATTATCCAGATTCACAACTATAACCGTATAATTCTTTGCCACCTCTCCAAATACCTTTATATGTCTTTAGTCATTATCTTCTGCACACCCCTTAGGCCAAATGGTTTTCTTCCTTCCCTACCGTTCGGCACCAGCCTATGGTTTGGAAGAAGACTATCCAATAAGCATAATGGGAGTACTGTCCTAGTCCTAGGAGCACTCGCAATGCGAGAGAAGGTGAAGATAAAAGACAACCGAATAAACCTTATTCCTATTTCTCCTGGACCAGAATCCATCCCCGAACTGGAACAAGTTCCTTTCGAGTTCGTATATAACCATACGATGGATTATCCAATAAACTGTGGATCTTCGTAGTGATACGGAGTGTCCTGGAGAAATACAAAGGTGATTTAGGATTGGCGAAGAAATACTTGGTTTGGTCGTGAATATCAGTCGCAATTTACTTTGCCCTCTTACTAATCCCTTGCTTTGTCTTAATCTTAATACCTTCTGCACACCGTTTAGGCTAATTGGTTTTCTTCATTCCCTACCGGTCGACACCAGCCTAAGGTTTGGAAGAAGACTATCCAATTTGTATAATAGGTGTACTATCTCCTAAACCAAGGAGTACTCACAACTTGAGAGAAGGTAAAAGGGAAAAGACAACTGAATAATCCTATCCGTTCTCTCCAGAACCGGAAACCATCCTCGAATAAATTCCTTCGAGTTCGTATATAACCATACGATAGTTTTGTCCAATGGAAGTGGACGTTCGTAGTAATACGGGGTGTCCTGGAGAAAAGGGTAAAAGTAGGAGTGGCAATGAGGTTTGCAACTCTGACAATCCAAAAGCCAGTGTTTAGAAGGTTCGGTCAACTTGGTCACTGAGTCATAGTCTAAGGGTCGGGTCAATGGTCGCTGCCAAAGAGAGAGAGAAAAGAAACACTCAGCGTGCACTCTAACCTAGATCAGAATGGTTACCAATTTATCTAATTAGGAAACCTCCCACTGTACCTCAAATTCTTCTCCAAACCTGAAAGAAGAATTAGTCGGGGTCACCCGAGGAGTAAACTAACTCATCAGTGGGAATCGGGATCCAACTATCATCGCATGATAACTTGACGGAATCCACTCAAGTCACCACACTCCAGAAGGTATGCGCATGCCTGGTAAGTTTCAGTTCTTTTGAAACTCCCGACGAAAGTTTTACCCCTAGGACCCAAGTGACCTTGACACAGTCAACAAATCAAAGAGTCCTAGTCAAGTTCAACCCGTCATTATCCTGGATTGCATTAAACCCACCCGTACGAGCCCTTGACACAGTCAACAAGGCCGCACGACTGTCCTAACCAATCCCATTAATATGCTGCAAACAAACACTACTTAGCTACCGCACACTACGCCTTGACACAGTCAACAAACGCAGCACGAATACTAAGTAATACTTGTAAGAAATGACGGAGGGCTACGTCTAGTTTTTGGCGAAAAACTTTTAACGTAATGAACTTGATATCGTTGAAGGAACTGCATAGCCTTTATAAAAATATAGTGACGAAAGCCTTTGCTAAAGAGGTCACTCCCGGTGAAGGGATCTCGGCTCTTTTCCCGTAGAATGAGGTGCAGGATATTCCAACTGAATACCACGATGCAAAGCAAAAATAATCGGCTATAGTGAAGTTAATGCCCTGACGCAAACTTCTGTCCAAGGGGTCACTCCCGGTGAAGGGATCTCGGCCCTTGCCTCGTCGACTGAGGAGCAGGGTATTCCAAATGAATACCACGATGCAAAACAAAAGTGAACGTCCTTGCAATAACAGCTTTTTGAAAAGTGTTCCAACAACATCAGAATAGGTTTGTTTATCTTGCATTGATCCGAATCAACGCAGTCCCATCAATTGATCACACCACAAAGAACGAAAATATACTGATGTACGTATATGCCATCCGCATTCGCCACTGGGTCCCGTCATCACCCGTTAGGTTACTTAATTAACGACAGAGCGGGGACTGGACTAGCGCGGATGCAAAACATATACAACATCTACTAATATATATACCAATATATTATATTCGCTCAAGGCGTGATAAGAATGCAACATCACAGAAATGTACAGCATCACAGAACAATACAGATATCTGGAATCCCCGGGTTTCACAGAGCCGCTGCTGAAACCCGACGTTCCCCTGGTCGTGTGGATAGCCTGTGCAATGAAATCCTAGACCCCTACGGGCGCGGCAAGTCACCCGCCAAAACCTGAAGCGAGGCAGCCCCCTTCAGCACCGTGAATGGACCACCCAGCACTTCATGGAATCCGGTAACTTGGGCACCCCTCCTGGGTCAACCTGTACCCCCTACGAGTGCGGCGAATAGCCCGCCAATCCTAGAGTGAAGCCCCCTCCGTCTCAATGCCATGAGATGCGGGCCCGTTGCCCTCTAGAACCCGGCTATTCGTGCACCCCTCCGCGGGGTAATCCTAGTACAGAAAGTAAAATATACATACACCGGGTACATCGACCGCAACCAGGTCGTGCCCCAAAAGAATAATACAAACAGGCAGTGACGGCAGTCCACATGTCGGACGCTCGCCCCGCAATATCAAATTTACATAATACAACAGCACTGTACTAGCATTGCATCCAGGCTATCCCCACGACCGATCCGCAACATCACAGCAAAACACAGAACATCAATGTGAAAGTCATGTTCGCAAATCCGTCTAACCGGGCTGTAGCAGTTAGACCGGATTTACCGATCGAGTGACATTCACGGTCGTAGATATAATGTAAATACTGTGAAAAAATGTGTTTAAAATATCCGATCGATCAAAAAATATACCAAGTGGGCCCCAAAGCATTACTGTAGCACTTGCAGAAAATCTGGGCCCAAACAAAATATACCAAAACCCTTATTTCCAGCCCACAAGCCCACTGCAAAAATATGGCGAAGTGATCCCAACTTCCTACGGCGGAACCGCGGCCAAAAAGGGGTTAAGGCCGCGGTTCCGCGGTCGTACGGAAGAATTGGGTCACCGAATTTTTCCAGTGTTCTTAGGATTCTCTGTACATCATTCTGCAATAACCTGAAAAATTTTTGGACACAAAAAAATTTCGACAGAAACTGATGTGAAGGAAAATACGGTTTTTGGGATTTTGGTTCAATCGGGTCTTTAAACATACTAGAGCAAGCTAGACTAGGTTAATGGCGTGTCTCTGATACCATGTTGCGCCACGGCAGCGCCCCGGCCGTCTATCCGAGGCCAAAATGCGGAATCAAAATTTTCTTAACTTTTAAACTGGCGCTACCGCGGACAATATACCCGGATCGTAACCATTAACCGATACTAGCTATCAAGAGAAAGGGCAAGAGATATACCGAGTGATCCGAGTCCTCCGGTCTTCTCGTCATCGTCCCGATCTCCCACGGAAACTCTTGTCTCCATATCGTCGCCTCCTCGCTGGAAGGGCACCACATCGCCTGCGTCTTTTACGGGCTCCCGCCTAAATATCGAGGCAACTCGGGCATGAAGCCGGCAAGTCGACATGCCCAAGATATGCTGTAGAATGTAGTGTAGAAACTTTGCCTCTTGGAGTTTATGTAGTTGCCATTGATGGATGGAGGAAGAGGTAAAGAAAATTGATGCTTTCAATTTTCTAGCAAGAAGAAGATGGGATGAAGAAATCCTCACATAACCAAAAATGAACTCTCTCATTCTTTTTCTCTCAAGTGAAACCTCTCCCATCTAGTGAGCATGGTGGAGGAATGAAAATCCAAACCATAACAAGAAGGGAGGTGAGTGTAGGATAAAGAGAATGGTGACCATATCCAAACCTCATCATAACAATCTCACATCAACTCCAAATCACTTCTAATCAACAAAAAGCAAGTGATAATGATGGATAAGAATGGTATCAAAAGATGCTTTCATAATTAATACATTTTCAAGAAAATCCTCCACAATGTGTTATTTGCAAACTTGCAAATAACCCCGTCCATCGGAAAAGTCCGGCCGGGAAAGAACAAAGGAAAACCGGCCGGAACGGAATGCAAACCGGCAACTCCAGAAAACTGGTCCCGTAATAAATTACAGGAAAACCCCGATACTGTGCATACACACCCGCATCTGTATTCCGTCCGGATACAAATGCAATGAGACAAAATCTACACTGTACTAAACTAGGATCCGGCTTAAACCAAAGCCGGCTAGTAATATCCGTCCGATCCTGATCCGTGCAATACCGCACGTATCAGATCGAACCCTGCCATATGTCCATACGGCCACTAGTACAAACCGTCCGATCCTGATCCGTGCAATACCGCACGTATCTGATCGGACCCTGCCATATCTCCATATGGCCTCTACAGCGTTTCGCCCGAAATCTTGAGTAACTGATAAGTGTGGTGGAATCTAAAGACTCGTCAATACTATGGCTGTGGATTTAACCACTAGCACGTCAGAGGTATTAGCCAATACGTGACGGGCCACCAGCTATTGACCAAAAGGGACGTCGATGAGCGAACTCATCCTGACACCCTACTGAGCCTGTCAGTGACAATATCCGTACAGTCCGGTCCGTTCGTCTATGAGCATCGCATGTCGGGCCTATGGGGTTGGTAAAAGTCAGACCCCCAAAAGCGGTACAAGTCGTGTCGGAGTGTAGCCCAGAACACCCTGAGATACTACTGGAATACCTACCAGTAAATCTCTTTCCTCGACGGAGGGCTTTATGTAATGGCTCTCCTAGACACAGCGCGACCTCACCCCCAATACCGGAAGAGACGAACCCCTGCAGATCCGCTCACTGCCTCCATGTGGCTCGGGACTGTACCCAATTAAAATCTGTTTGCACGACTCCTTTGAGCCGTGGTAGGGTAGTAATCAAAGCACAGTGGGAACTCACACGAGACAAATGACGATCCTCAGGTCGATGAATTAACCTGTACACATGTCACCAGGGAACTGCTATCTGACGTCAGGTATAAGACCAACTAGCATGTTCCCGGCGAGTCCTGTCCGGTATACTCATAACCCAATGAGCACCTGTATACATCTTAGGTGAACCAACTGACACCAGTGGCTTGTGAGACCGGCCACCGCCCCTCGTCGGGGTCTCGACTGTATACACTAGTCTAATCTGGAGAATCGATGCCCTGTCTCGAAACTCCCACGACTAGGGACCTTTTAAGGATGTGCTTATAGACCACCAGCTCTCACGTATCTGATCGCCATCATGCTGCTGGCAGTCAAGCAAGAATCCTAGGGGCTCTATCAGCGTGTAATAACGACCCGCAAGGTCACCTGAAGCAGTACACGATCATAAAGGTAAACCAGATAGCATACTATCATCTCGAGTAAGACTGTCCTACCGGGATAGGTCCTCCCTCAATCATTGCAATCACGTACCTGTGATCCAATAATTGACTCTGAGGGCACTATCTCCAACAATTACATCCTTTGTAGATCCGGTCCTTCACTTCTTAAACTCCGTGTTGAGGTCCCTTCGCTGCGATCATCGTGTTCTGGACTCTCGAGAGGTTCCACGAAGAGAAAGATGCAGTATTGCTTCCGATCTTCGATACAAAGATGATCTACCTTGAAGTTTCGTTAACACAAGCTAACACTCATAATATGAAGTGAACACCCTCATCTAAATGGCAAGGATAGATGAGGATGATGAAGTAGGATTTTTTCTCTCATTTATAATCTTTTTCTCACTCACTTTCATCACAAAAGAAAGCTTTTTCAAGAAGAAACTCAAGCAAGAAGAAGATGAATAATATTTTTCCTTTTGTGATGAACAATGAATAATTGTAGTGGTTACAAATCTAACCAAGGGTTAAGCATGAAAGAGTTAACCCTTGTAGAGAGTTAACTAGAGCTAATGATTTAGATTGGGTTAACATAATATCTTACAAAAATATCAAGCAACCACAAAGTCAAAGCTTCATGGAAGCTTCATGCAAAAGCTAACCCTAATCCAAATCCTAACCAAGTTTAAACCCTAATCCATTGTTAAATTTGTAACCCTAACATGTTACAATATTATATATCACATATACAATATATTTTGTAACAATAGAAAATAATACAATTAACATATATCGCATATATATCAATGTATTATCTCGTGAGAAAATGAATCTTTTAGTGAGCTAATATTAGTTAATGTAATTTAATATATCATATATATTATTATACATTAAATTATCGAATCAACACTTGATCCGACAATCCGGCTATTTCACAAATAACCGACTAATACGATGACCCGGCTATATCACATATACCCGGTCGATATCTCATATCGCGAGAATCCAATACGGTATCACATACCGCATTATCCTCGGTCCCGCACATATCACATACGTGCTCCGACTCCGTTTTGCCTGAGCCAAGAAACCTCTGTGTAGGACTCTAAAGAATCGTCAATACGCCGGCAGTAGGTGATGATCATATCAAACACCCACAAGCTGCAAGCGGTCAGCTAAACGTAACAGCCACCCAGGTATTGAGCGCTCAGAAGATCAACAAGCAAGCCTGTACATTCTCCTATGAATCCAATCAGTAACACTCCCGTACAGTCCGGTTTCGTCGTCTGATATGTCGCATATCTCGCCTAGGGGTGGTAAACGTCAGACCCCAGTAGCTCGATAATTCATGTCGATATGAGGTCTATAACAGTTCGAGAAACTATTTATAACACTTACCAGTAAATCTCAGCAATCCTGGCCAGGGATGTCCGGTCATAGCCAATCGAACACAGCGCAACATCAACTCCCTATACCGGGAGAGACGAATCCCCTCCTATCGCTCATTTCCTCCATGTGATTCGGGACTGTACCCAAAAGCCACCTTTTTGCACGCCCTCTGGGTCGTGGTATGATGGAAATCAAAGCACAGTGGGAATCACACAAGACTCTATGACGATCTCGGGTCAACAGACTACTCTGTACCAGTGTCACCGGAGAACTGCCATCTGACGTAAGGTATAATACCATCTGGGAGTTCTCGGCGACTCTGTCCAGTGTACCCAGTCTCCACTGAGCACCCATACACCATCCTTGATGTCAAACACCGATGGATATGGGATCATCCATCGCCCATCATATGGGTCAAGATGCGTATACGCTAGTCTACTCTGGTGCATCGATGCCCTGTCTCGATACACCCTCGACTAGGAACAGTTATAGGATGTACTCGTCGAGTACCGTGGCCCTACTAGTATGATCTCATCATAGTCCCAGTAGTCGAGTACATATCCTAAGGGCTTTATCAACATGTAACATAGAGACAATCAGAGTACATGTTAAGATAAAGTATAACAAGATAGCGTACTATCATGTCGAGCAAGAAAGTCCTCCCTATACATGTCCTAGCATCCACTACAATATACATCATATGTACAGTAATGGCCTCTAGGGCATGTATAAAACTAACAGGTATCTCATATCGTATTAATCTCGGTCCCGCATATATCACATATGTGCTCCTACTCCGTTTCGCTTGAGCCAGGAAACCCCTGTGTAGGACTCTAAAGACTCGTCAATACACCGGCAGTAGGTGATGATCATATCAAACACCCACAAGCCGCAAGCGGTCTGCTAAACGTAACGGCCACCCGGGTATTGAGCGATCAGAAGATCAACAAGCAAGCCTGTACATTCTCCTGCGAATCCAATCAGTAACACTCCCGTACAGTCCGGTCTCTTCGTCTGATATGTCGCATATCTCGCCTAGGGGTGGTAAATGTCAGACCCCAGTAGCTCGATAAGTCGTGTCGATACGAGGTCTATAACAGTTCGAGAAAATACTGATAACACTTACCGGTAAATCTCAGCAGCCCTGGCCAGGGATTTCCAGTTATAGCCAATCGAACACAGCGCAACATCAACTCCCTATACTGGGAGAGATGAATCCCCTCCTATCGCTCATTGCCTCCATGTGATTCGGGACTTGTAACACTTTGAATTCCCATTTGATGGTTTTGGTGATAATTAGTAGTCGTGTATGTTTATATTTATATATGGTTCTTAGGATTATTATTATAGTTCTTATTGGTAGTGTTAGCATTTTGGAAGTTTTCCCTTGTTGTGTGCCCCTTTTATACTTAGATTTTTCTTGTGACTTGTTAACCATTCTTGTACATGGTTGCAAACTCCTTTTTCCCCACCATTTAGTCTTTTCTAAACCCCATTTGATAATTCAAAATCCCAATAAAACAAGAAAGCATGGGGGTTAGGTAAAAGGTGGACCTTCTTTGACTTTCTTCTCTCTTCTCTCTCTCTTCCAATCATTTTCTGCAACTCCTGCAGAAAATCAGCAGGAAAAACATCTCTTTCCTCCTCTCTTCTCTCTCTTTTCTTTCCTCTTTGAATCCTACACCAAAAACCTTACACAATCAACTCTTTTCTTCACTAAACCTTAGGAAAAATGAAGATTTTGAGGTGTTCTTGGGCAAACCTGCACAACTGAGAGGAGAGCTGGAACCCTTGGTGTTTTAGGGTCAATTAAAGGTATAAAATCTAAATCCTAGCACCCAATTTCCATAACTTGCATGTTTAGTTTAGAAATATCACATTTTTGTACCATTTTAGTGCTTTTGGAGGGGGTTTAGTGTATCATGTTAAAACTTATGTTGCTGTGGCTTGATTAGCTTATTAACAAGTTATTGGTGAGTGATTAGACCTAGGTTTGTTTCAGATTTCATCAAAATACCATAAAGTTCCATTTTTGTGCATAATGTGTGTTTTGAACTGATTTTAGACACTGTAGAAATCTGCTACTACCCGAGATTTTTCAGAACAAAACTAGTGATTACTGTAGCATGTATGTATGGTATAGAGTGCACCGACCAAACCTGGGGACCCAATTCCCAAGTCTGGCCGCCAAAAATGGCATTCTGGCCGCAAATTGCGGCCAGATTGGGAGATTTGGGTTGGGGTTTGGGGTGTAGGGGTCTGCTGGTATTTGTGTTGTTTTGGCATGTATAGATTTTCAATATATTTCCTGTATCAAAATCTGGGGTAGAATACCTATTTTTCCCGTATTTTCAACCTTTCGCGACACGCGTGTTACGTGTGTGTGGGTTTTGGGTTTCTGCGTATCGCGACGCGTCGGAGTGATTTCAGACGCGTAACCACACGTTTTAGCGTATCGCGCACACGCGCGCTTGGTTCGCGACACGAGTTACTTGTTCGGCTTTAATGTCGCGTTGTGTGATTTCGAGCTTACATATGATATATTGTGTAATTCTAGGTTCGCAGGCGAGTACGGCGGACGCAGTGAAGAAAGGGAAGCAGGTCATTGGCTACACCTAGCGAGAGACTACGGTGAGTAGATTTCATATCTACGGGGATATCGCCCGCATGGCGTTCTACGTCAGGGCAGATAGGACCTTATAGTGTTCCATATATATATATTGCATGTTCATGGTTACTAGCTAGATTATTGCATTCTAGTTCATCTATTTGTGACATGACCATATATTCATACTTGATGCCTATATCACATCGGATCATTGCATTCTAGTTCATCTATTTGTGACATGACCATATATTCATACTTGATGCCTATATCACATCGGATCATTGCATTCTAGTTCATCTATTTGTGACATGACCATATATTCATACTTGATGCCTATATCACATCGGATCATTGCATTCTAGTTCATCTATTTGTGACATGACCATATATTCATACTTGATGCCTATATCACATCGGATCATTGCATTCTAGTTCATCTATTTGTGACATGACCATATATTCATACTTGATGCCTATATCACATCGGATCATTGCATTCTAGTTCATCTATTTGTGACATGACCATATATTCATACTTGATGCCTATATCACATCGGATCATTGCATTCTAGTTCATCTATTTGTGACATGACCATATATTCATACTTGATGCCTATATCACATCGGATCATTGCATTCTAGTTCATCTATTTGTGACATGATTTGATATTCATACCTGATGCGTATGTCACATCGGATTATTATCTTGTAACTTATCTATATGTAACTTGACTGGATATTTACATTTGACGCACATATCATATCAGATCATTGACTTGTATTTGTTTGGATTATATGTGATTTCTGGATTTGGGAACCGTGGCTATTTCAAATATGTAATCATTTAAAAACCCGGTTCCCTTGATATGATATTTCGGTGCGTCCACCATGTGTTTTCTCGGTGCTAGAGTGATATATGGAAACCCGAATCGAGGAGGCGGTTGAGGCCGATTACGGGTACATGGTGGACCCGGTATGGTACCCCGGGGCGAGAACGGTTTCGCTGTGCAGTAGACGGTGAGCCTGGCAGAGGGACCACTACCTACCGGTGATTGGTTGGACCTGACAGTTACCCGGATAGTACTGATCAGAGTCTATAGATGGATGTGGGTGATCCGTACTGCTGGGGCCGAGGGCCGATACCGCAGACGGAGCCCGTGGGCTGACCCGGACTGACGGGGCCCGATGGATGAGGATTTACGTGTCGATGCTGGACACGAGTATTTATGATATTTGGGTGCCGATGTTGGGCACTCGGGATTCTCAGAGATGTACAGGATTCGAGGGCCGATGAGAGTGCCGGCGCATGAGCTATTTTTGGGAGATCTGGGTGCATTGAGAAACCGATTATATATATTCCACGTTGACATTCCGTGTAGATATTATATTGCCCCTGCTCAGCATTGCATTTGTACCTCATCCTGTAGATGCATTACCTGATAGAGCATCGTACCTCATCCAGTAGATGCAGTACCTGATAGAGCACTTGCATGATTATTGCACATATTGCTTATCACATATTGATATCATCTTTTGGCATATGATAGAGTAGCGTAGTATGTGCATGCTCGCGATTACCTTTATATGTTATCTCTATTCACGAGTTGGCAACTCACCCCCGTTGTGCCACAGTGTTTGCAGGTTGCCCTTTGGAGTAGTCGCGGCAGGCTGCGGTTGCATCTTTTGACACAGATACCCCCATAGTTGGTGTACTAGCTCTTTTGCTGATAGGTGGGTTTTGTGCGGTATCTGTTTATCTTTCTGTATGTACATTGTTGTATCTAGTATTCTCCATCTACCTTGTATGTATTTGACTTAGAGACAGTGTGAGGACGATGTCGTACTTTATTTGTGTTCTGGTGTCGTGCTCGTTGTGAGCCGACTTTTCTTATACAGTTTTATGCTATCTGTGATGTTCCCACTTGTGGATCTTGAGCTTCGCTACGGCGTCGTATATTGTTATCTTGGGATTGCATACTTAGATTTCTTATCATGTTAGTTGGTGTTTTCATTTAATTCTTATCACACTCTATACTTTCACTGGTTTATTTTCTGGGTTTCCGGTTCCCTTAGTCACGTTACGCATGTAGACGTTACATGGTTAAGTGCCGGTCACGGGCCAAACTTTGGGTCGTGACAGGACTGTACCCAAAAGCCACCTTTTTGCACACCCTCTTGGACGTGGTATGATGGAAATCAAAGCACAGTGGGAATCATACAAGACTCTATGACGATCTCGGGTGTAAAGACTAACCTGTACTAGTGTCACCAGAGAACTGCCATCTGACGTAAGGTATAATACCATCTGGGAGTTCTCGGCGAGTCCGTCCAGTGTACCCAGTCTCCACTGAGCATCCATACACCATCCTTGATGTCAAACTCCGATGGATATGGGATCATCCATCGCCCATCATATGGGTCAAGATGCGTATACGCTAGTCTACTCTGGTGTATCGATGCCCTGTCTCGATACACCCTCGACTAGGAACAGTTATAGGATGTACTCGTCGACTACCGTGGCCCCACTAGAATGATCTCATCATAGTCCCAGTAGTCGAGTACATATCCTAAGGGCTTTATCAACATATAACATAGAGACAATCAGAGTACATGTTAAGATAAAGTACAACCAGATAGCATACTATCATGTCGAGCAAGAAAGTCCTCCCTATATATGTCCAAGCATCCATTACAATATACATCGTATGTACAGTAATGGCCTCTAGGTCATACATATAACTAACAATCTCCCACTTGCACTAGGGCCATCTGTTCTGGTATCTCATACACAACAATTAGCTGTGGTTGAAGTATCTCATACTCAACCATCCCATAAAAGTCTCTACTGGGAAAAAGGCCTTTGTGAGTGGATCCGCGCTGTTGTCCTCTGTGTCTACTCTCCTAACCTCGATCTCCCTGGAGATCAACCATCTCCATGATAAGGTGATACTGCCTAAGAATTATATCTGGATTTCTGAAGGGACGGTAGGTCCTTGGCTAAAGCGACAACTCCATTATCACACAATGGTAGGAACGAAGTTCATCTCATGAACTTATATATATCTAGACTGCCTTTTTGGTAGCATCTTTGGTAACGATGTATCTTGCCTTTAATCGTCTAGTATGTCACGGTATCTAGCTTGGAACTCTTCCAACATACCGTCCCTCCACTGAAGGTAAAGACAATGCCTGCGACTGACATTCAGTCGTTCTTATCACCCTGGAACCTTTCCAGTGATTCTCCCCAGGATCGATTGATACCATCTCACTACAACTAGTGAGTATCCTAACATCCAATTAGATCTATCTCATAGATCCAAAACCCAGGATTTAGGAGGTATCACCTTGATCCTATATGGAGAATCCTTGTGATAAGCGGAGATTGACCGAGCGTAGTATAGGAAACTCCTTCCCTATCAAGAATATGTCATCCACGTACTCTACGGGGATCACCACCATACTCCCTACTACCTTTTTGTATATACAAGGTTCATCTACCATTTTGATGAAGTCAAACTCTTTGACTACCACATCAAAACAGATGTTCCAACTCCGCGATGTCTGTTTTATCACATAAAAACATCTTGCTCACATTTCCGCTGCTCCCACTGTCTACGAAGCCCTCTGGCTGTGTACTTATAGACGGTCTCTTCCAAATCATCATTTCGAAAAGCAGTCATGACACCCAACCGCCAGATATTATAGTCATGGTATGTAGCCGTGGCAAGTAGGATCTGGATGGACTTAAGCATAGCTTGGAAAGTCTCAACTTTTCCATGTACACCAAGTAATCTTCTCAAGATATACTTGCTCCTGATGGGGATTTAACCCTTCAGATAAAGCAACCAAAGTCCATACTTTATTGGTGTATAAGGATTCCATCTCAGATCGATAAGCATCCAGCCATTCTTACAGAGTCACACTCCTGATGGCCAGCCCGAAACTTGTTGGGTCATCATCTCATGATGCAATCCTCGCTCCCACTGTCATAGAGAAACCGAAGTTTCTCTCAGGTGGGTGAGGAACCCGACTAGATCGGCGGAGAGGCTGGGGTTCATTGGAAACTATTGAATCCTTTGGTTCTACCAAATCATCAGATGCAGTTTGTATAGCTGGAACTCTTTCCAGTTCTACCTCATGACCAATACTGTCTTCACAAGAAATTCCCTTTCATAAAGGTGGCATGCTGAGAAACAAAACATCTTTTGTTCCTCGGTTAGGTAGAAGATATTCCTTTGCGTATGCTTGGGATATCCAACAAACTTCCACAGTTCTGTCTTTGCCTCGAGCTTGTCCGGATTATGCTTTTAGACATAGGCTAGACAACCCCAAATATTAACAAACTTAAGATATGGGCTCTTCCCTTTCCATATCACATATGAAGTGGTAGGCAACTGATTTGATTTGAACCCTATTCAATAGGTATGCAGCTTCTCAAGCGCATAACTCCCAAAAGGAAATAGGAAACTCAGTAGTACTCATCATAGAGCACACCATATCACATAGGGTGCTTTTGCTCCGCCCCGATATACCATCGTGCTATGGTGTATACGGAGGAGTAATGCCGAGAGAGAATCTCATTCTCCTTTAGAATAGTCCAGGAATTCCGTGCTCAAGTATTCTCCTCCCTGATCTCATCAAAGGACATAATACTTATACCCGTTGTTGGTTCTCCACTTCGAATTTATATTCTGTGAATATCTCAAAAACTTCGGACTTGTGTTTCAACAGGAACATATGTCTGAATTTTGAGAGATCATTAGAGAATGTAATGAAGTACAAAGAACCGGTCTTGGTATGTGTAGACAGGAGACTTTCATACATCAACATGTATCAATCCCAAGAGTTCACCAACTGTTTCTCTGTTTCCAACAAACAGAGCTTTGGTCATCGTATCTTTGTGACATGACCGACAAGTTTCACAAGATGTAAATTCAAACTTATTTAAATATGCATCTATATGTAATTTCAGCCAGTCGGGTCCCATTGATATGACCTAGTCTACAATGCCTCAAGAAGGATTCATTCATTTCTGAACTCTTCCTCTTGTGTGTGTTCTGTATACTAAGAACCGTAGTTTGATTTAGAACGTCAATGCTTTTAGATAACGTGCCTGAACCGATTAACACTTGATATAGGAAATGTACAAAACATTATCCAACAATATAAAATTATATCCTTCTCTACTAATAAAGAGATTGATATGATGTTGTATATGTATCTAATAACATTCGTTCAGAATCAATGTATTCTGGTAATAGAGGGTGATAGTGACCAACAGACTTAGCTGCAACACTTGCACCGTTTCTATCTCATGAAACTTATCACCCGTTCTCAGTTCTCTACCTATCTGTAGCCCATGTAACAGATTACATATGCGGGATCCTGATCCGGTATCTCATACCCTGGACGTAAAGGATACCGAGAAACAGTTCTGTGTAATGAACACACCCGAAGATGATGCATCAATATGCACTTTCTTCGTTTGGGCGGCACGGGAAATCTGGTATTCCCCAATTTCCTGCTCTGTCTTATAACAATTATAAGTTAGAGCGGGATGAACGTTCCCCAGCTCAGTATAACAAGCGGGTTCAGTCAATTCATCCGTTTTATTATCTTGATTAAGGCGTGATATGGTCGCTACCTGGAGAGAGAGAGAAGAAAACACTCAGCGTATGCTCTTGCAAGATTAGATTGGTTATCTAATATTTCTAATCAGGATGTCTCCCACTGTTTTAGTCAAATCTTCATTCAAACCCTAAAAGGAAAGACTAGCCGGGATTAATTGCACTATACAAGTTCGCCAATCTTTCAGCCAGGCCAGTGTCGGTACTTTGAAGGAGGTTCCCCGTGCTTTCGCACGGACCTAATTAAAGTAAACCTCGTTTTCCTTGAGGCATAACCCTATTAACACCATTCTAGACACATACTTGATCGGCTAATTGTAATGTGTAAAACTCTCCCAGGAGTAACTGTTACTCGCAGCGGGTATCGGGATCCAACTATCTCATGGAAGGTATGCAATCTCATTGCAAATTTCAACACTTGAAATTCCCAATAATATTTTGCCCCAAGCCTCCTATGACCATGACAAAGGCCAACCAAACATAGGCTGCTAGTCAAGTTCAACCCGTCATTTCTTGATTGAAGTAAACCCACCCGCACGGCCCTTGACAAAGGCCAACAAGGTCGCACGACTACCCTAATCCAATCTGCATCATATGCATAAGCAGATAAGTACTATTCAGCTACCGCACAGTACGCCTTGACAAAGGCCAACAAACGCAGCACGAATACTAAACAGTCCTTATCTGAAATGACGGAGGGCTACGACAGGTTTTTAAGAAAACCCTTTTCGTAATGAACTTGATATCGTTGTAGAATCGAGTGATTTTAAATGGAGTGTTTTTTAGGCTTTTTTAGTTTTGCTAAAGGGGTCACTCCCGGTGAAGGGATCGTCGGCCCTTTCCTCATCGAATAAGGTGCAGGGTATATCATATATACCGCTGTGCAAAGCAAGAACTATAGAAGCAATCAAATGAAAAACCGAGTTTGTAGCATCTGCTAGTTTCACTAAAGAGATCACTCCCGGTGAAAGGATCTCGGCTCTTTCCTTATCGAATAAGATGCTGGATGTTCTACAAGGAATACCGCTATGCAAAGCAAGAACTAGAGCTACCAGTTTTTAAACAAGTTTCTACAACATCTTTAGGTTTCTTTTTTTTCATTAATCTCATTAATGAAGTCCCATTTTATTATGCTTCACAAGCATCACTTTTGAAACGAAATCTGCAATATAACATATATCTCATATATATAATATAAACATTCGTCTCAGGCAGTAATATGATCTCATCACAGAACATTGCAGCAGAAGAAACATATATGAAAAATTGGATATACTAGGACGTCCGTGTTTTAATACGAGCCTGTATAAAACACGGATTCCACGGTCGCGATGAATAGCCAAACCCACATCCCTAGACCCCTACGAGAGCGGCAAGCAACACTGCCAATTCTAGGGTTAGGAGACCCGGTCTCGACTCCTCGAGATGGTCTCCCACTGGACCCCAGAACCCGGTTACTTGTGCTCCCCGCCTTGGGTCTACCTAATGCGGAAAAGTAAATAATATACAATGGTGACATCATCCTCAGCCCGGAAGTGCCCCAATAAAAGAATATTACATACAAATAAATTTTACATGAATGAAAAAGAAAAACTCTCATCTCACATAAAAACCCCGGCTATTCAAACGCGAAGATCCAATACAACATATCACAGCAACACATAATATCTCATATCATCAACGTAAGCAAGTATGCGTATCCCGATTGTCGTAGATGTATAGCAACGAAGCCGGCGATACATCACATACTACGCTAACGGTCACAGAAAAGAAAGTGAAAAACTACAACTGTTGGAATCCGCAACCTTTTTAGACATCGCATGCCTAACCAAATGAATTCCTTAGAAATCGCATGCCTAACAGTTATAAACCCCGTATTTTAGTCTCATTATCGAAAAATCTTTTCAATATCAAGTCGGGCAATTCAACAAGATTCCCGACAACCTGATCGAATGCTCGTCGCAAACTTTAGTAGACGGCCGCACCCCAAGATGCCGTCGACGAAGTGCACTAAGGCGGAACACCGCTGCCGCGAGCACCCGAACGGATGCTTTCGGCGACGGGGTTCTCCTACAATCACTTGGTCGGGGCTATGGGACGTGGCTATCTATTAAGTTTACCTGGCGAGTATATGCGTACGCTACTTGATTGCGACGTACTTTTGATCACATCAAAATTCCGTAGCAACCGATCAACTGAGACTGAACTGCTAGATTTATAACATTCAAATTAGTTATCTCATAACTACTTGTGGATTCCAAATATTGTATCACATTTCAGATAAATAGACAATATTAAACTTTCCGATCGAATAATCAAACACCCAAGTTTTCCCAAATAGTTCTCAACACTTGAAATTAGTTTAAAAACATCCATCACATGCCACAGTACCAATGGTCCAGCCGTAGAAGGGTTAAGCCAACGCCTCACATGTGGCACGCCGTACTGTCACAAACCCTAAGGTTTAGAGGTAGTTCAAGACGGTCACATAATCGAGTTAAGGTTTGTTGTCTTCTAGAGGGTCCACCGCGTTACTTGCATGACTTAGAACGTTCTTAAACTACGGAAAAATCAAACGTTTGGAAATTTTCCGGCAGGGGAAAAAGTGAGTTATTGATATCCGTTCGAACATTTTAACACGTTCTAAAAATTACCCGGACAAACTAAACAAAGTTAAATTATCCGATCGAATCAACGAGTCCCCAATACAACCCTAGAAAAATCAACACTTGGGTGGAATTAAAAAATTCCCAGAAAACAATAACAAGAAAGGTCCTAAGAATAAATACATGAAGTTCTAGGGACTAATTCATAATTTTGGCCGCGGAACCGCCGCCAAACCCTTGGTTTGGCCGCGGTTCCGTTGTCAAATCAGCAAATTAAAAGTCCGTACTTCACAGTAATTCTTAGTTTTTCCTGCTTAATTTTCTGAGCATTTTTAATTCATAAAAAATCACATTTTTGAAAAATATCCAAAGAAGGGTATTTGTCGGGGTTTCCGGGTTCGATCGGACTTTAAACTTCGTCTAGACTTTGTCTAAAGCTCTAGCTTAGCTCTGATACCACTGTAGGGTTGCTAGGCACACGCACAAGGGTCTACGAGGTATCAACCATGCCCGATTAAAAATTTAGCCGTGCCGAACAACCCAAAGCCGGATCTTTATACTAGAGTTTAGGCGAAAACAAGTATGTTAAACAGTTTAACACTAAGTGAGAGGGATTACAACCTTTGTAGATCCGGTCCTTCACTTCTTAAGCTCCGTGTAGATGTCCCTTTCGCTGCGATCCTGAACTCCGGACTCTAGAGAAGCTCCACAAGAAGAACGAACGTGCTTGCTTCGATGACTTCGAGGCCGAAGATGATCTACGTCGGGGAGACACTAACTCAAGTTATTCCTTCACTAGGTCAAAAACTTTGTGAAGAGAACACCCTCTACTAAATGGCAAGTAGTAGAGGATGATGAAGTAGGAAGGTTGCTCACATTAGAATTGATTATCTCATACTTTTTCTCAAACTCAATTGAAGCTATAAAGCTTTTGTTGAATGAAGAAGAAGAAGAAGTCTAATTAATAATTCATCCAAATGAAAACTTATCCAATGAATTATTGCACCATGGTTGAGTTAAGCCCTCATGCTTAACTCATGTTGAGAATTAACCAAGGTATGAGGTTAAGGGTTGGGTTAACTAATATCCTAAGGAATGACAAAAGTGTTGACTTTGTCAATGTTTCTTCAAGCTTCATGAAGCTTGATAACTTTGACCAAAGTCTCATCTCTTCTGTTATTTCTTAGGAAATTAGTAAACCCTAATTTAACCTTGATTTGGTTTAAGTCTCATACACCCAACTTGTATGTATCATCAAGCATGATACAAACATGTACACTTGCATATATCATATATAAACAATATGCACAATCTAGTGAGAAAATAAATCATAAGTGAGCTAATACTAGTTAATGTAATGTAATATATAAAATATATAATTATACATTAAATTATTAAATCAACTCTTGATTTAATAACCCGGCTATAACCGACTAATATCGTGTGTAACAACTTATCGAATCAACACTTGATCCGATAACCCGGCTATATCGCATACAACCGATCAATGTCACTTATGGCGAGAATAGAATACGGTATCTCATATCGTATTAATCTCGGTACCGCATATATCACATATGTGCTCCTACTCCATTTCGGTTGAGCCAGCAAACCCCTGTGTAGGACTCTAAAGACTCGTCAATACGCCGGCAGTAGATGATGATCATATCAAACACCCACAAGCCGCAAGGGGTCTACTAAACGTAACGGCCACCCGGGTATTGAGCGATCAGAAGATCAACAAGCAAGCCTGTACATTCTCCTGCGAATCCAATCAGTAACACTCTCATACAGTCCGGTCTCTTCGTCTGATATATCGCATATCTCGCCTAGGGGTGGTAAACGTCAGACCCCAGTAGCTCGATAAGTCGTGTCGATATGAGGTCTATAACAGTTCGAGAAACTACTGATAACACTTACCAGTAAATCTCAGCAACCCTGGCCAGGGATTTCCAGTTATAGCCAATCGAACACAGCGCAACATCAACTCCCTATACCGGGAGAGACGAAACCCCTCCTATCGCTCATTGCCTCCATGTGATTCGGGACTGTACCCAAAAGCCACCTTTTTGCATGCTCTCTTGGACGTGGTTTGATGGAAATCAAAGCACAGTGGGAATCACATAAGACTCCATAACGATCTCGGGTGTAAAGACTAACCTGTACCAGTGTCACCAGAGAACTGCCATCTGACGTAAGGTATAATACCATCTGGGAGTTCTCGGCGAGTCCGTCCAGTGTACCCAGTCTCCACTGAGCACCCGTACACCATCCTTGATGTCAAACACCGATGGATATGGGATCATCCATCGCCCATCATATGGGTCAAGATGCGTATACGCTAGTCTACTCTGGTGTATCGATGCCCTGTCTCGATACACCCTCGAATAGGAACAGTTATAGGATATACTCGTTGACTACCGTGGCCCCACTAGTATGATCTCATCATAGTCCCAGTTGTCGAGTACATATCCTAAGGGCTTTATCAACATGTAACATAGAGACAATCAGAGTACATGTTAAGATAAAGTACAACCAGATAGCATACTATCATGTCGAGCAAGAAAGTCCTCCTTATATATGTCCAAGCATCCATTACAATATACATCATATGTACAGTAATGGCCTATAGGGCATATATATAACTAACAGTACTATCATGTCGAGCAAGAAAGTCCTACCTATATATGTCCCAGCATCCACTACAATATATATCTCATGTACAGTAATGGCCTCTAGGGCATACATATAACTAATAGGATGATCCCATATCCATCGGTGTTTTGACATCAAGGATCGTGTATGGGTGCTCAGTAGAGACTGGGTATACTGGACGGACTCGCCGAGAACTCCCAGATGGTATTATACCTCACGTCAGATGGCAGTTCTCTGGTGATACTGGTACAGAGTAGTCTGTTGACCCGAGATCGTCATAGAGTCTTGTATGATTCCCTCTCTGCTTTGATGTCCACCATACCACATCCAAGAGGGCGTGCAAAAAGGTGGCTTTTGGGTACAGTCCCGAATCACATGGAGGCAATGAGCGATAGAAGGGGATTCGTCTCTCCCGGTATAAGGAATTGATGCTGCGCTGTGTTCGATTGGCTATTGTTAGTGTATATGCCCTAGGGGCCATTATTGTATCATACTAGCTTGTATATTACTTAATGTAAGCTTGGGATATTCACAGTTATATAACAGTCTTTCTAAACATGGTAGTATGCTACTTGGTTTTATCTATCTTAATATATGTGTACGTATTGATAGAGCCCTTAGGATCTTGCTTGACTGCCAGCGTTGTGATGGCAGTCACGCTAGTGGGGGCTGGGTAGTCTACAAGCACATCCTTTTTCAGGTCCCTAGTCATAGGATTATCGAGACAGGGCATCGATACTCCGGAGTAGACTGGTGTATACGCTTCTCTTCCCAGTTGGGAAGATGGTCTGTCCCACAGCCATCAGTACGTCGTACTGGAGATGGTATACAGGTGCTCGTTGGGTTACGGGTACACCGGACAGGACTCGCGGGGAACTGCTGGTTGGTATTATACCCGTCGTCAGTTAACTGTTCCCAGGTGACATGGGTATAGCATAGTCCGCAGACTTGACACTGCTACTTCGCCTCGAGTGTGTCCCACTGTTCTTAGATTGCTACCCTACCACGGCTCAAAAGAGTCATGCAAACAGGTAGCAGTTGGGTGTAGTCCCGAGCACTTGGAGGCCATGGCGGTTAGACAGGATTCGTCTCTCCCGGTATTGGGAGTTGATATCGCGCCGTGTCAGAGATCCATTACGCAAAGTCCTTGGCCAGGGCAACCGAGATTTACTGGTAGGTTCCAGTAGTTTCTCAAGGTGTAATGGGCTTCGCTCCGACACGACTTATACCTCTTTTAAGGGACTGACGCTTGCCGCCCCCCTTGGCCCGTATGCGATAGTCCTAGACAAACAGACCGGTCTGTACGGAGATTGTCACATCAGGCTCAGTATGAGTTCGGATGGGTTTCCTCATCGGCCTTCTTATCGACATCTACCAGGGGATCGTTACGTACAGCTAGTGCTGCTTGCGGTCTGTGGTTAAACCCACTGCCAGCATAGTAGTCGAGTCTTTAAAGTCCCACACAGAGAGTTTCCCTGCTCCAGGTGAAACGATATAGAGGTCGTATGGTTTTACGACAAGGGTTCGGACGCATACGTGTTTGAACGCACGTATGATGTTCGGACAGTTTTTACTAGCCGGCTTTGGTTTAAGCCAGGTTCTAGTATCGGATTATTGTATTTATACAGTCTAAAGTTTTTCCGTGTTTTCATGGATAGGAGAGGCATTCTCGTAATTTGGCGGGAAGCTTCTAGGAGTATGGTGACTTGAGGGTTTAGGTGGCATTTACATTAAATGCATTTGTGACTCATTAGATGAATCATTCAAGTGAGTTAATGAGGCATTTATTGCTTAATGACTCACTTGATGATTCATTGCACATATTTAATGAAGCATGATGATAAATCATTTGATTTATTCATTTGATAATTCTTTATGCTTCATAATATATTAGAAGTGAGAAACATTTTTCATCATAATCTTGCTCACCTTCTCTCTCTTCAAGTTCTCTCTCTTCAAACCCTAATCCTATCCTCTCATGTGTTGAGATCAATGATTAGCTAGACTATTTAATCCATAACCATACTCTATATCATCTAGGTGACTTTGATTAGCAACTAAAGAAAGCCAGTTACCTCAAGATTAGAGGCAAAGCTTGGAGTAGAAGCTCTCGGGTGGATCGTCTATTACATGGAGGAGGCAGATGAGGAAGTGGATAACGAGAAGACGAAGGACTAGGTTCATTAGGTATAATCTCTTGTCATAGTAGTTAACAACTCCTATGTTAGTGTTAGTTATAGTTTAGCAAAGATGCTTTCGGTTAGTCGATGTTGCTTCAAACAAAATGATTGTTTTTCATATTTCTACCTCCCCGCAAGTCGTGGGGTGTACAACATTGACTTACAGTGGTATCGGAGACTCGCTAAACAATAATTAACTTATTAGCAAAGTTGTAAGAATTTCGAACGCAAAACGAACCGAAAAAAATATCGTATTCACCAAGTTTCTGTCGAATTTAAAATGAGGTCTAAAAATTTTTCAGGGACCTCTAAAATTACAAGCAGGGAATTATAAGAATACTGGAGAAAATTGGGTGCATGAATCGGCCAAACGGCCGCGGAACCGCGGCCGATCCAACCGATCCGCGGCCGAGTTGGAGCCGATTCACCCTAATCTTCCCCAGTAACTCTTCTGTGAATATTTTGTTTTTTCTAGAATGTTTATTTTCTGCTCAAGTCTCAGGTACACAGAGAAGTTTTGGAGTAGAATCTAAAGTTTTTTGCTCGATCGAAATTATACGATGTTTGCTAATTGGATTATATCTATGAACTGTATAATGTGTTCGTAAACCACCCCTAACTGCTAGCATGTCGGTTGGCAGGGGGTTGCACATTTCTGTAATGATTTTACTGTTTGTGATTATGAACTTGATTGGATTGTTGTGATAATTAGCCGGGGTTTGAGATGGGTTTCTATATTCATTCATTCGATGCAATTGTAATATGTTGTAATATTATTTTGCGGGGCACATCCAGGTTGCGGTTGTAGCCACCGTTGTATTATTTCTTTTTATTGTTTTTGCTCCTCGGATAGACCCAAGGTGGGGGCACAAACTACCGGGTACTTTGAAGTGTTTAGTGGCCTACTCACATTGTTGAGGGAGACCGCTTCACTTCGGGTACTTGGCGGGTAGTTTGTCGTACCCGTAGGGGTCTAGGGTGGGGTAATAGCTATTCATCACAACTGTGTAATCCGTCTTTCGTTGCAGGCTCAAAAGAAACGCGGATTGCTTGTATATCCAATAATATTCATCTGTGATCTGGAATGCCTATTATTGCGTCAGACGAATGTACAATATCTATATATGATTGCTATTTAGACGTCACTTATGTTTTACACTCGTGCTAGCCCATCCCCCGCTCTGTATTTAGTTAAATAACCTAACGGGTGATGACGGGACCCAGTAGCGAATGCGGATGGTATAAGAGGACGTTGTATTTTCGTTGTTTTCTGCAATGATAGGTTAATGATGGGACGCATTATTATTAATGCAAAGAAAATAAACCAAAGTTGAATCGTTGGAACAGTTTAAAAGAAACCACTCGGTTATTTTTAAAACAGAAGATATTTTTTAAATTGCGGGGCTTTAACCACTCCTTTTAAAAGCTATCAGGTTCCTTCGGTCATATCAAGTTCACTACGTTCACGGTTTCGCCAAAACCATTCGTAGCCCTCCGTCATTTCATTTGGGTATTCAGTAGTATTCAAGCTATGCATTTTGGCCAAAGTGAAGGCATAGTGTTTGGTAGCTGCTGGGTATTCATTTGTTGCATAGATAGATGAGTTAGTTTGGGATAGTCGTATTATCATTTGACCAAAGTAAGGGGTATGTACGGATGGGTTCAAATTAACAAGATAATGATGGGTAGAACTTGACATGTGACTTATGACATTTTGACCAAAGCCAAGGTCATAAGAGCATGGGGCAGAAATTTATATCGGGAATTTCTAAAGATACTGAAATTTGCAAAGAGATGCGTACCATTTAGAGTTTGATGAATGTTGGTAGGATTCCTTCAACATTATCACACGATGATATTTAGATCCCGATCCTACTGTGAGTATATGCTACTCATCAGGAGATTCGTCACTTAACGATCAATGCTATAAACCAAGTGGGTGCCGAGAAAGGTGTCAGCGGGGCTACGCCCCCAGAGAAAAGTGGTTATTTAATTACGGAACTTCGCGAAAGCGTTGGAAAACCTCCCTCGAAGTACCGACACTGGCCTAGCTGAACGGTTAAGCAAGTATTGTACAGTGAGAATAGTCCTGGCTAGTTCTTCCTTTTTGGTTTGAGGAGGGATTCGAAAAACAGTGGGAGCCATCCAGTTTAGATAAACTAAAAACCACTCTAAACTTGCAAGAGCATCATGCTAAAGTGTTCTTTCTCTCTCTCCTAATTGCAGCGACCCAGATAATGACAGGACTTAAGTTACTATTAGAGAAAAATATATTGACAGGGCCAAACTATAAAGATTGGCTGCGGAATGTCAAAATGGCTTTGACAAATGACAGATTGGGGTATGTCCTCACCGCTAAGACACCTGCTGTCCCTGGTCCCAAATCCAGTAATGCGGATAAGGAAATCCGCAAAACCTGGGAGTTGGATTACACGAAGGCCAAGTGCATCATGCTTGCCTCGATGAATAATGAACATCAGAGGAGGCACGAGGATATGGATCTTGATGCTATATTTCTCCATACAAAGGAACTTTATGGAGAGCAATCTCGTATAGCAAGATACGAGACCTCAAAGAACTTGTTTCAAGAGAGGTTGGCCGTCGGATCATCGGTAAGAGAACATGTCCTAATGATGATTGGCTATATAGAAGAGCTCGCAGACCTTGGGACGACTTTGGATAATGAGCTCTATACAGACCTGATTCTCCAGTCCCTCCCTTCCACCTACGCCCAGTTTATTTTGAATTTCAACATTCAAAGAAAAGAAGTTGAACTTTCAGAACTCCTTAACATGTTGAGGAGTGCAGAGGGCACCTTGTAGAAGGCAAGAGAAACACACTCTATGTTTTTTCGCGGTGCTTCTTCTTCCGGGTCTAAGGCTAAGGCCAAAGGAAGGAAGAATAAGGCCGCCACCAAACCTAGAGGAGGTGTTAGTAAGGTAGGAGTGAAGGGAAATAAAAAGATTGCGGTGCCATTAGTGGCCAAGGATGAGTGCTTCCATTGTTATAGGAAAGGGCACTGGAGGAAAGATTGCAAGGCATGGAACGCCAAGAACCAGGAACCGAAGCAAGCTATGACTTCGACTTCAGGTGTGTTTGTAATTGAGAATTGTCTGTCAATCAACTCTACTTCCTGGGTATTGGATACCGGATCAGGATCTCATAGATGCAATTCATTGCAGGCACTGAGAAACCGTAGAGTGCTGAAGGTTGGTGATATGACCCTGATGGTTGCTAACGGAGCTAGAGTGGGAGCTGTGTCCGTAGGGGATTATCACCTGGGATTGACGAGTGGACATATTTTGGTTTTGCATAACTGTTTTTGTGTACCTAGTTTAACGTGTAATATCATATCAGTTTCCTTGTTATCAAATAAAGGTTATGATTTCACGTTTTTAAGCGGTGTTGTTAACATCCACCATAATCATTGTTTGATTAGGTCTGGTACACTGGATAACGGTATATATGTCTTAAACCAATTACAAATTTTCAATATCCAGAACACACTAAAAAGAAAGTCTCCATATTTAAATAAGGCTTTCTTATGGCATTGTAGACTAGGTCACATCAATGAGACAAGGTTAACTAAGTTACATAGAGAAGGATATTTGGACTTGTTCGAATATCAAACTTATGCCACTTGTAAATCATGTCTCGAAGGAAAGATGACAAAGACTCCATTCACTGGACATGGAGTAAGAGCGAGCGAGCTCTTAGGACTCATACACAGCGATGTATGTGGTCCAATGTCTACACATGCAAGAGGTAGTTTTTCCTATTTCATTACTTTTACGGATGATTACTCTAGGTACAGATTCATTTTTCTGATGAAACATAAATCCGAGGCTTTTGAGAAATTCCAAGAGTATAAGAATGAAGTAGAAAACCAAACCGGCAAAAGTATCAAGACACTGAGATCTGATCGAGGTGGTGAATACTTATGTGCCGAGTTCCTAGGTTACCTAAAAGAGAAAGGAATTCTCTCTCAGCTTACTCCTCCATACACTCCACAGCATAACGGTATATCGGAGAGAAGGAATCGAACCCTATTGGATATGGTACGTTCCATGATGAGTAATGCTGAGTTACCGCGATCTTTCTGGGTTATGCGCTAGAATCAGCGGCATATCTTCTGAACAGGGCTCCTACCAAGACTGTGCCTACCACGCCATATCAGATGTGGAGTGGAAAGAAACCCATCTTCAGCATATGAAGATATGGGGATGTCCAGCTTTTGTTAAAAAGCAGCATGCGGACAAACTCAAGGCACGATCAGTACAGTGTAAGTTTGTAGGATATCTAAAGAACTCCAAGGGGTATTATTTCTATTACGCTGAGGAACAAAAGGTTTTTTTTTTCTCGTAATGCCCATTTTCTAGAACAGCAGTTTATAGAAAAGGAAACAAGTGGGAGCGAAATAGAACTGGAAGAAATTCCAGAACCACAATCTACTACTAAAAGTTTGGTAAGACCAGTAGTTCAAGAAGAACGGGACATTCCCGCACCCCTCCGCAGGAGTAGTAGGCCATCTCATCCGTTTGAGAGATACGACGGTTTTCTCATAGATGGGGATAGAGAGGATTTCATCATTGATGATGATGAACCTACTAGCTTCCAGCAGGCCATCCAGAGCGGTGACTCGGTACGATGGCTAGATGCAATGCGGATCGAAATGGAGTCCATGTACACCAACATAGTATGGACTTTGGACTTTGCTCCAGATGGGGTAAAACCCATAGGATGCAAATGGATCTTCAAGAAAAAGATTGGTGTAGATGGACATATGGAAACCTATAAGGCTAGACTTGTTGCAAAGGGTTTTCGTCAAAGACCTGGTTTGGACTATGACGAGACTTTTTCTCCAGTGGCTATGCTCAAATCCATTCGAGTCCTTCTTGCTATTTCCGCCTTCCATGATTATGAGATCTGGCAGATGGACGTAAAGACGGCTTTTCTAAATGGTAATTTGGAATAATGCGTCTATATGGATCGGCCAGATGGCTTCAATCAGAGTAGGAGCAGCAGCAAAGTGTGCAATTTACTTAAGTCCATTTATGGACTAAAGCAGGCATCGCTGAGTTGGAACATCTGTTTTGATGAAATGGTCAAAGAATATGACTTTATCAAAAATCCAGATGAACAATGTATATATAGTAAAATTGTAGCACGAACTGTTGTATTCCTCATCTTGTACGTGGATGACATTCTATTGATAGGAAATGACATTCCTATGCTACAATCTGTCAAAGGATTCTTGTCACACAGGTTCTCTATGAAAGACCTGGGTGATGCCTCTTACATTCTGGGGATCCGGATCTATCGTGATAGATCCAAGAGGATGTTGGGACTTTCGCAGTCCAGGTATATCAACACCATACTGAAAAGATTCAGTATGAAAAATTCTAAGCGCGGTAATCTACCGGCTTATCACGGAATCTCCCTCTCTAAAGAGGTGTCTCCCAAGACTGATTTGGAAAGGGAACGCATGTCTATTATACCCTACGCTTTTGCGGTAGGCTCTATAATGTATGCGATGTTGTGCACCAGACCAGATGTAGCTTACGCACTGAGCGTGGTAAGCCGGTATCAGTCAGACCCAGGGGAGAAGCACTGGATAGCAGTGAAGAACATTCTCAAGTACCTGAGAAGGACTAAGAAGATGTTCTTGGTTTACGGCGGAAAAGACCTCAAGATTGAGGCCTTTGCTGATTCCGGCTTCCAGAGTGATAAGGATGACTCCAAGTCCATGTCAGGTTATGTCTTTACCCTCAATAGAGGGGTGGTATGCTGGAAGAGTTCCAAGCAGGACACCGTTGCTGACTCGACGATGGAAGCGGAGTATATTGCTGCTTGCGATGCCGCAAAAGAAGCGGTCTGGATGAAGAAGTTCCTAACAGAACTTCAGGTGGTTCCTAACATTGTTGATCCAATACCGCTGTATTGTGACAACAACGGAGCTATAGCTTTAGCAAAGGAACCCAGGTCCCATCAGAAATCCAGACACATCTTAAGGCTGTATCACCTGATCAGGGAGATCGTAGATCGCCAGGAGATCGAGGTCCGGAGAGTTGCTATAGAGGAGAACATTGCTGATTCATTCACAAAGGCCTTACCTCAGATTCAGTTCGAGAGGCTACTCGAGATCATCGGTCTTCGATATGCCAGTACATTGCCCTAGTGCAAGTGGGAGATTGTTAGTGTATATGCCCTACGGGCCATATTGTATCATACTAGCTTGTATATTACTTAATGGAAGCTTGGGATATTCACAGTTATATAACAGTCTTGCTAAACATGGCAGTATGCAACTTGGTTTTATCTATCTTAATATGTGTGTACGTATTGATAGAGCCCTTAGGATCTTGCTTGACTACCAGCGTTGTGATGGCAGTCACACTAGTGGGGGCTGGGTAGTCTACAGGCACATCTTTTTTCAGGTCCCTAGTCATACGATTATCGAGACAGGGCATCGATACTCCAGAGTAGACTAGTGTGTACGATTCATCCCAGTTAGGGAGATGGTCTGTCCCACAGCCATCAGTACGTCGTACTGGAGATAGTATACAGGAGCTCATTGGGATACGGGTACACCGGACAGGACTCGCGGGGAACTGTTGGTTGGTATTACACCCATCGTCAGTTAACAGTTCCCAGGTGACATGAGTACAGCATAGTCCGCAGACTTGACACTGCTACTTCGCCTCGAGTGTGTCCCACTGTTCTTAGATTGCTACCCTACCACAGCTCAAAGGAGTCGTGTAAACAGGTAGCAGTTGGGTGCAGTCCAGAGCACTTAGAGGCAGTGGTGGTTAGACAGGATTCGTCTCTCCCGGTATTGGGAGTTGATATCGTGCTGTGTCAAAGAGCCATTACGCAAAGTCCCTGGCCTGGGCAAGCGAGATTTACTGGTAGGTTCCAGTAGTTTCTCAAGGTGTAATGGGCTTCGCTCTAACACGACTTATACCGCTTTTAGGGGACTGACGCTTGCCGCCCCCATGGCCCGATATGCGATAGCCCTAGACGAACAGACCGGACTGTACGGAGATTGTCACATCAGGCTCAGTAGGAGTTCGGATGGGTTTCCTCATCGGCCTTCTTATCGACATCTACCTGGGGACCGTTACGTACAGCTAGTACCGCTTGCGGTCTGTGGTTAAACCCACTACCAACGTAGTAGTCGAGTCTTTAGAGTCCCACACAGAGAGTTTCCCTGCTCCAGGCGAAACGATATAGAGGTCGTATGGTTTTACGACAAAGGTTCGGATGCATACGTGTTTAAACGCACGTACGATGTTCAGACAGTTTTTACTAGCCGGCTTTAGTTTAAGACATGTTCTAGTATCGGATTATTGGATTTATAAAGTCTAAAGTTTTTCCGTGTTTTCACGGATAGGAGGGGAGTTCTCGTAATTTGGCGGGAAGCTTCTAGAAGTATGGTGACTTGAGGGTTTAGGTGGCATTTACATTAAATGCATTTGTGACTCATTAGATGAATCTTTCAAGTGAGTTAATGAGGCATTTATTGCTTAATGACTCACTTGATGATTCATTGCACATATTTAATGAAGCATGATGATAAATCATTTGATTTATTCATTTGATAACTCTTTATGCTTCATAATATATTAGAGGTGAGAAACATTTTTCATCAAAATCTTGCTCACCTTCTCTCTCCTCAAGCTCTCTCTTTTCAAATCCTAATCCTACCCTCTCATGTGTTGAGATCAAGGATTAGCTAGACTATTTAATCCATAACCATACTCTATATCATCTAGGTGTAAGGTTCCTAGGCACTCTAACAAGGTTCTACAAGGCATTAACCATGCCCGATTCAAAAAAAATAGCCGTGCCGAACAACCCTAACCAAGATCGTATACTAGAGATTATGCGAAAACTAGCAAGTTAAACATTTTAACTACAAGTGAAAGGGATTACAACCTTTGTAGATCCGGTCCTTCACTTCTAAAACTCCGTGTTGACGTCCCTTCGCTGCGATCATCGGGATCCCGGACTCTGGCGATGGTTTCTTCGGAGAAATGAGCGGGATAGGTCGTTGACTTCGAGGCCGAAGATGATCTACGTCGAGGAGACACCAACTCAAGCTATTCCTTCACTTGGTCATGAACTTTGTGAAGAGAACATCTTATACTACATGGCAAGTAGTAGAGGATGAAGAAGTTGGAAGTGGGCTCACTTTAGAATTGATTTTCTCACACTTTTTCTCATGGCACCATTAGAGCTAGCATGCTTTTCATGGAGCTTGATGAAGAAGAAGAAGAAAGAATAATCATCATATGAATTAATTCCCTCAATAATGTAACCATGGGTGAGTTAAGATATCATGCTTAACTCATGTAGAGAATTGACCAAGGTATAAGGTTAAGGGTTAGGTTAAAGAATATCAAGGGAAATGACAAAAGAGTGGACTTTGTCAAAGTTTCTCCAAGCTTCTTCAAGCTTGATAACTTTGACTAAGTTCAACTCTTTTGTTAAATCTTAAGATAAAACAAAAACCCTAATCTTTAACCTAATCTTGGTATAAGTCTCATACACCCATCTTGTGTGTAGCATCAAGTATGACACAAACATATGTACACAAATATATATCTCATATACACTTATGCACAAACTAGTGAGAAAATAAATCTTAAGTGAACTAATATTAGTTAATGTAATGTAATATATCAAATATATAATTATACATTAAATTATTAAATCAACTCTTGATTTAATAATCCGGCTATAACCGACTAATATCAAAAGTAACAAGTTATCGAATCAACACTTGATCCGATAACCCGGCTATATCGCATACAACCGATCATTGTCACAAATCGCGAGAATAGAATACGGTATCTCATATCGTATCAATCTCGGTCCCGCACATATCACATATGCGCTCCTACTCTGTTTCGCTTGAGCTAGGAAACCCCTGTGTTGGACTCTAAAGACTCGTCAGTACACCGGCAGTAGGTGATGATCATATCAAACACCCACAAGCCGCAAGCGGTATGCTAAACGTAACGGCCACCCGGGTATTAAGCGATCAGAAGATCAACGAGCAAGACTGCTCACACTCCTGTGAATATAATCAGTAACACTTACCGCACAGTCAGGTCTTTTCGTCTGATATGTCGCATATCTCGTCTAGGGGTGGTAAACGTAAGACCCCAGTATCTTGATAAGTCATGCCGATGTAAGGTCCACAACAAGCGTGAAACTACTGATAACACTTACCAGTAAATTACTGCAACCCATGCCAGGGATTTCCAGTTATGGCCAGTCGAGCATAGCGCAACATCAACCCCCAATACAGGGAGAGACGAATCCCCTCCTATCGCTCATTGCCTCCTTGTGAATCGGGACTGTACCCAAAAACCACCTGTTTGCACGACTCAGTAGAGCCTTAGTAGGGTGGAAATCAAAGCACAGTGGGAGACACACAAGACTCTATGACAATCTCGGGTCAATAGACTAAGCTGTACCAGTGTCACCAGAGAACTGCCATCTGACGTGAGGTATATTACCATCTGGGAGTTCTCGTCGAGTCCGTTCAGTGTACCCAGTCTCCACTGAGCACCCGCATAACGTCTCTGATGTCAAACACCAATGGATATGGGATCATCCATCGCCCATCACATGGGTCGAGAAGATATACGCTAGTCTACTCTGGAATATCGATGCCCCGTATTGATATTCCCACGACTAGGAACATTGAAGGATGTACTCATGGACTACCCAGGCCCCACTAGTATGATCTGTATCATAGTCCTGGAAGTCAAGTACACATCCTAAGGGCTTTATCAACATGTAACAGAGAGACAATAAGTGTACATGTTAAGATAAAGAGCAACCAGATAGCGTACTATCATGTCGAGCAAGAAATTCCTACCTATATATGTCCCAGCATCCACTACAATATACATCTCATGTACAGTAATGGCCTCTAGGGCATACATATAACTAGCAATCTCCCACTTGGACTAGGGCCATCTGTAGCAGTGGTTGCAGTATCTCATACTCAACCATTCCATATAAGTCTCTCTCTGAGAAAAGGCCTTTGTGAGTGGATCCGCCGTGTTGTCCTCTGAGCCTACTCTCCTAACCTCGATCACCCTGGAGATCAACTATCTCCATGATCAGGTGATACTGCCTTGGAATATGTCTGGGTCACTGATGGGACCGTGGTTCCTGGGTCAAAACCACACTTCCATTGTCGCACAATGGTAGGATCCTAGTTCATCTCATGAACTAATATACACCCAAACTGCCTCTTTGATAGCGATGTCCCCAGCCTTTATCGTCTAGTTTGCCACGATATCTAGCTTGGAACTCTTCCAACATACCGCCCCTCTACTGAGAGTAAAGACAATGCCTGCGACTGATATTCAGTCGTCTTTATTACCCTGGAACTTTTCCAGTGATTCTCCCCAGGATCAATTGATACCATCTCACTACACCTAGTGAGAATCCTAATAACCATTTAGATCTATCTCATAGATATAAAATCTAGGATTTAGGAGGTATCACATAGATCCTATATGGAGAATCCTTGTGATAAGAAGAGATTGACCGTGCGTAGCATAGGAAACTCTTTACCTATCAAGAGTATGTTGTCCACGTAAACTACGAGGATGACCACCTTACTCTCTACTACCTTTTTGTATGTACAAGGTTCATCTACCATTTTGATGAAGTCAAACACTTTGACTACCATATCAAAACAGACGTTCCAACTCCGCGATGACTGCTTTATCCTGTAAAGCAACTTGCACACGTTTCCGTTGCTCCCACTGTTTACGAAGCCCTCTGGCTGTGTTCTTATAGACGTTCTCTTCTAAGTCTATATTTAGAAAAGCAGTCATGACACCCAACCACCAGATATCGTAGCCATGGTATGCAGCAATGGCAAGTAGGATCCGGATGGAGTTAAGCATAGACACTGGAAAAGGTTTCATCATTATCCACGCCTGGTCGATGATGAAAACCTTTAACAAGTCTAGCTTTGAAAGTCTCAACCTTTCCATCTACACCAAGTAATCTTCTCAAAATATACTTGCTCCTGATGGGGATTTAACCCTTCAGATATAGCAACAAAAGTCCATTCTTTGTTGGTGTACATGGATTCCATCTCAGATCGCTAAGCATCCATCCATTCTTACAGAGTCCCCACTCTTGATGGCCTGCTCGAAACTAGTTGGGTCATCATCTCATGATGCAATCCTCGCTCCCACTGTCATCGAGAAACCGAAGTATCTTTCAGGCGGATGAGGAACCCTACTAGATCGGCGGAGAGGCTGAGCTTTGTCGGAATCTATTGAATTCTTTGGTTCTACCAAATCATCTGCTGTAGTTTGTATAGCTGGAACTCCTTCCATTTCTACCTCATGACCACTAATTTCTTCATAAGAAATTCCCTTTCACAAAAGTGGTATGTTGAGAAACAAAACATATTTTGTTCCTCTGTTAGGTAGAAGATATTCCTTTGCGAATGCTTGGGATATCCAACAAACTTCTACAGAACTGACTTTGCCTCGAGCTTATCCGGATTTTGCTTTTAGACATAGGACGGACAACACCAAATCTTAACAAACTTAAGATATGGGCTCTTCCCATTCCATATCACATATGAAGTGGTAGGCAAGGGATTTGATTGGAACCCTATTCAATAGGTATGCAGCTTCTCAAGTGCATAACTCTCAAAAGGAAATAGGAAACTCAGTAGTACTCATCATAGAGGCACCATATCACATATGGTGTGATTGCTCCGCCCCGATACACCGACATGCTGTGGTGTATACGGAGGAGTAATGCTGAGAGAGAATCTGATTCTCCTTTAGAATAGTCCAGGAATCCCGTGCTTAAGTATTCTCCTCCCTGATCAAATCAAAGGACATAATACTTATGCCCGTTTTTGGTTCTCTACTTCTAACTTATATTCGATGATTATCTCAAAAGTTTCGGACTTGTGTTTCAACAAGAACATGTGTCCGAATCTTGAGAGATCAACAGTGAATGTAAGGAAGTACAAAGAATCAGTCCTGGCATATGTAGACTGGGGACCTTCATACATCAGCATGTATTAATCTCAAGTGTTCACTAACACTTTCTCTATTTCCAATAAACGGAGCTGTGGTCATCTTATCTCTGTGACATGACCGGCAAGTTTCACAAGATGTAAATTCAAACTAATTTAAATATGCATCTAAATGTAAGTTCAGCTAGTAGGGTCACATTGATATGACCTAGTCTACAAAACCTCAAGAAGAATTCGTTCATTTCTGAACTCTTCCTCTTGTGTGTGTTCTGTATGTAAGGAACTGTGGTTTGATTTAGAATGTATATGCTTTTAGATAACGTGCCTGATCCGATCAACTTTTGATATAGGAAATGTTCAAAACATTATCCAACAATACAAAATTATTGTTGGAGATAGTGCCCTCATAGTCAATTATTGGATCGCGGGTACGTGATTGCAATGATTGCGGAGGACCTATCCCGGTAGGACAGTCTTACTCGAGATGATAGTATGCTATCTGGTTTGCCTTTATCAGTCGTGTATATGTTCAGGTGACTGATTGCATGTTACACTTTGATAGAGCCCTTAGGATCTTGCTTTACTACCAACTGTATGAGGGCGATCATATACGTGAGAGTTGGGTAGTTTATATGCATATCCTTAATTGTGGTCCCTAGTCGTGGGAGTTTCGAGACAGGGCATCGATACTCCGGTGTAGACTAGTGTGTACAGTCGAGACCCCGACGAGGGGCGGTGGCCGGTCTCACAAGCCACTGGTGTCAGTTGGATCACCTAAGATGTATACAGGTGCTCATTAGGTTATGAATACACCGGACAGGACTCGCCGGGAATCTGCTAGTTAGTATTATATCTACCGTCAGATAGCAGTTCCCTGGTGACATGTGTACAGGTTAGTTCATCGACCTGAGGTCGTCATTTGTCTCGTGTGAGTTCCCACTGTGCTTTGATTTCTACCCTACCACGGCTCAAAGGAGTCGTGCAAACAGGTAGCTTTTGGGTACAGTCCCGAGCCATATGGAGGCACGTGAGCGGATCGGCAGGGGATTCGTCTCTCCCGGTATTGGGGGCGAGATCGTGCTGTGTCTAGGAGAGCCATTACACAAATCCATGGCCATGGTAGGAGATTTACTGGTAAGTACTCCAGTAGTATCTCAGGGTGTATTGAGGCTTCACTCCAACACGACTTATACTGCTATTGGGGGTCTGACGTTGCTAGCCCCCTAGGCAGATATGCGATACTCATTGACGAACGGACCGGACTGTATATACATTGTCACTGTTAGGATCAGTAGGGTTTCTGGATGAGTTCGTTCATCGGGCACCCTTGAGTGCGCTCATCAGTCTCCCTTGAGGTCAGTCCATGGGCAGCCGTTATGCATAGCTAGTGCCGCTGACGGTTTGTGGTTAAACCCACTGCCAGGGTACTGACGAGTCATTAGAGTCCCCCACAGGCAGTTTCCCAAGTTCGGGCGAAACGTTGTAGAGGCCGTATGGTTTTATGGCAGGGTTCGGAAAATGCACGTGCGTTTACGCACGTGTCGATTTTCGGACAGATGATACTGGTCGGCTTTGGTTTAAGCCGGATCCGAGTATTATATTGAGTAGGTATAATATCTTTGTCTCAGTTGCATTTGTATTCGGTCGTAATACAAATGCGGGTATATTTATACAGTTTCGGGGTTATCCTGAAAGTTGTTTCAGGATCACTTTTGGAAGTTGCCAGTTTCCAGTTTTCTATCAGCCGTCTTTTAGCATTTGGTTAAAGACGGATTTATCTTTTCTACAGATAAGGTGAGTCAGTGTTCTAGAATATTCTAGATGAGGTGACTAGGCTTATTGGTGTAGGGTTTTCATTGGTTGCATTTATTAAGTGGTGACTATGCTTAATGACTCATGCTTTGTAGTTAATGCATTTTGTTTTGGCTAAAGATATTTAAGTGAGAAGCTTTTGGTTTATGGTCACCTCCCTCCTCCTACGGTCACCTCCCTCTTCCTTATAAGGTGGCTTGCCCTCTTTCTCACTCACACTCTCACTCTCACTTGTTGATTTCATTTTAGAGAGAAAAGATTATGATAGGTTTTATCGGTGTATGGAATTTCACAGTCCATTTCATTCCATCATCCGATTCCTTCGGCAACTTCATTAACCGATCGTCCACGGATTTGGACGAAGTGAGACAAAGTCATCTACTCATTCTCTACATCAATCTTGGTCGTCTCTTTTAGCAAACTTGACGATCGAGTTGCCTCGAGTCAGAGGCGGGAGCCCGTTTAAAGAACCGATCATGTGGTGCCACCTCGACGAGGATATCGGAGATCGACGAGATCGGAGCAGCCGCAACGGAGCGTGGGATGATGGTTGAAGAACGAAGGACTCGGATCGTTCGGTACAATCTTTCTACACTCTTTACTGTTTGTTAGTTTAGCAATAATGGCAGATCCGGGTTAAAGTATACGATAGCGCCAGTTTAAAAGTTTTGTTCCGCAATTTGGCGTCTGTAGACTGCCGGGGCGCTAGCGTAGACTTACAGTGGTATCAGAGCCTAACCATTTTGCTATACTAACTTGTGCTAACGCGTTTAAAACATCGATCCGACCGGAAATCGAAAACTACAAAATCCTATGCCGACAGTTTCTGTTGATTTTGAACAGTGTCAGAATTGATTTCTGGATGTCTTAAAAATCCGAGCAGGCAATTTTAAGACCCACGACAAAATTTGGACTCGTGACTCCTCCAAGTTGCCGCGGAAGCGCGGCCAAACCCATGGTTTGGCCGCCCTTCCGCGGCCATGTGAGGAGCACGTGCTCCCAATTTTTGCCAGTGGGTTCTAATTGGGATTTTGGGGTTTTTGATATATTTATTTTTGGCCCAGGTTTTGTTACTGTTCACCAGTAAGCTGTGGGGCCCACTTTTTAATATTTCGTGTTTGGTCGATCAAAATTTAAACACGTTAGTTTACAGTGCTTACATTATATCTCCGACCGGGAATGTCATTTGATCGGTAAACCGCGTTTAACTGCTATAGTTCTTTTAGACGGGTTTGCGAACGTGACATTCGCGTTGATGTTCTGTGTTGTGCTGTATTGTTGCGGATTTGTCGTGGTGGATAGCAGTGTGCAATGGTAGTACAGTTTGAGTTTATTTGTACATTTGATATTGCGGGGCGAGCGTCCAACTTGTGGACAGCCGTCACTGCCTATTGTATAATATTCTTTTGGGGCACGACCAGGTTGCGGTCGATGTACCTGTTGTACTATTTTTCATTACTGTACTAGGTTTTGCCCCGAGACGGAGTGCACGGATAGCCGGGTTCGGGAAAGCAACGGGTCCGCATCTCATGGCTTTGAGAGGCAGAGGGGCCCCACTTCGGAATTGGCAGACTATTCGCCGCACTCGTAGGGGGTACAGGTTGACCCAAGGAGGGGTGCTCAATTTACCGGATTCCGTGAAGTGCCGGGTGTTCCATTCACTATGCAGTGGGGACTACCTCGCTTCAGGTTTTGGCGGGTAACTTGCCGCACCCATAGGGGTCTAGGTTTCATTGCACAGGCTATCCACACGACAGGGGAACGTCGAGTTTCAGCAGCGGCTCTGTGAAACTCGGGGATCCCAGATTATCTGTATTGTTCTGTGATGCTTATTACTTTTCTGTAATGTTGCATACTATCACGCCTGGAGCGATTATTGTATATTGGTTTATATACTATTAGATGTTGTATATGTTTTACACCCGCGCTAGTCCAGTCCCCGCTCTGTCGTTAGTTAAGTAACCTAACGGGTGATGACGGGACCCAGTGACGAATGCGGATGGCATATACGTACATTTTATTTTCGTTCTTTTCTGGTGTGATTGAATGATGGGACTGCGTTGATTCTGATCAATGCAAAGTATAAACAAACCTGTTTTCAGTTGTTGGAACAATTTAAAAAGTGTTATTGCAAAGACGTTTTCTTTTGTTATGCATAGCGGTATTCAGTGGAATATCCTGCACCTCATTCGACGGGGCAAGGGCTGATATCCCTTCACCGGGACTGACCCCTTGGACAGAAGTTTGCGTCAGAGTAATAACTTCACTATAGTCGATTACATGTTGCTTTGCATAGCGGTATTCAGTGGAATATCCTGCACCTCATTCCACGAGGAAAGAGCCGAGATCCCTTTACCGGGAGTGACCTCTTTAGCAAAAGGTTTTCGCCACTATATTTTAAAAAGCTATCAGGTTCCTTCAGCGATATCAAGTTCACTACGCTAAAGGTTTTTCGCCAAAAACCAGCCGTAGCCCTCCGTCACTTCTTTTGGGTATTCAGTAGTATTCAAGCTATGTATTTTAGCCAAAGTTAAGGCATAGTGTTTGGTAGCTGCTGGGTATTCAATTGTTGCATAGATAGATGAGTTAGTTTGGGACAGTCGTTCTGCCGATTGGCCAAAGTCAGGGGCATGTGCGGGTGGGTTCAAATTGACAAGATAGTGATGGGTAGAACTTGGCATGTGACTTATGACATTTTGACCAAAGCCAAGGTTATAAGAGCATGGGGCAAAAATCATATCAGGAGTTTCTAAAGAAACTGAAACTTGCCAAGTATGCGCATACCTTCTGGAGTATGAGTAACGTGGATGCATTCCATCACGTTATCATGCGATGAGAGTTGGATCCCGAATCCCACTGATGAGTTGGTTTACTCTTCGGGTGATCCCGATTGATTCTTCTTTAGGTTTGGAGGAGAATTTGACAGGACAGTGGGAGGTTTCCGGATTAGATAAAATGATGACCATTCTGATCTAGGTTAGAGTGCACGCAGAGTGTTTCTTTTCTCTCTCTCTCTTTGGCAGCGACCTTTGACCGACCCTAGACTATGACTCAGTGACCAGGTTGACCGAACCTTCTTAAAATACTGGCTTTTGGATTGTCTAAGTTGCATAAGTCATTGCCACTCCTTCTTTTACCCTTTGTATTTCTCAGAACACCCGTATAACTACGGATATCCACTTCCATTGGATAGATCCATCGTATGGTTATATACGAACTCGAAGGGACTTCTTCGAGGATGGATCCCGGTTCAGGTTCAGGAGAAATAGAATTGGCTTATTCAGTTGTCTTTTATTATCACCTTCTCTCAGGTTGCGAGGGCTCCTTGGTTTAGGAGAGTACACCTATTACGCTTATTGGATAGTCTTATTCCAAACCATAGGCTGGTGCCGAAAGGTAGGGAATGAAGAAAACCAATTAGCCTAAGTAGGGTGTGCAGAAGGTAATATGTAAAGACAAAATAAAGGGATTAGAAAGAGGGCAAAGTAAATTGCGACTGTTATCATTCACGACCAAAACCGCGTACTTAATCGCCACTCCTATTTCACCTTTAAAAGAATAAGGTATTATTCAGTTGTCTTTTATCATCACCTTCTCTCGAGATGCGAGTACTCCTTGGTTTAGGAGGGTACACCTATTATGCTTACTGGATAGTCTTCTTCCAAACCATAGGCTGGTGCCGAACGGTAGGGAAGGAAGAAAACCATTTAGCCTAACGATGGTGTACAGAAGGTAACGACTAAAGACAAATAAAAGTGATTTGGAGAGATGGCAATAAAATATACGGTTGAAGTCATGAATTGGATTATGGAAGAGGCATTGCTATGAATACCAAGGATACCCCTACGAAACATTTTCATGTTTCAGTGCATTGTTAAAGAAAAACTGTTTTCCCGATTAGACACTTACTCCAAGGGTATGTATTTACTAGGTTTCATTCTCATATCTGTATGGTTTTACAGATGATGAGTGGGAGTAAGATATTGGGAATTAGGTGATCATCCTCATTATATCAGAATTCGTTGTAATTGGTGATATTTGAGGAAATCGCCAGGGTACAGTTTTCTACCTACGATGCACAGGTTTTGAGTTGTTTAACTCAGTGGACTTATACAGAGTATTGTATGTTGTCCAAGTGTCCATCAGGACAAAGGGGTAGGTCCTCGTACTATGTTCTGTTTACTTATAACTTCTCTAGTATTTAGACGAGTGTTTCGTAGAAATACAAGGTCTAAGTTTTGAGAAGTTGTGGGTATAAGAATAAAGTAGAGAACCAGGTATCACAAGTATCGGGATTCTTCAAAGAGATCGAAGATGTAGATTCTTGTGATTGGTATTCAGATAATAGTGATGGTTTTGAGAAACGTGTTTCTCTTTCAGGTTACTCATAATTGGATGGATTCCTAAGTTGAGTAATGCTGATTAGCCTTTTTCCATTAAGTTGATATGCACTGGAGACAGATGCATGGATTGAATATGGTTCCAATTAAATAAGTGCCAAAGTTTCTGTATTGAATATAGAATGGATCGTACCTTAAAAGAAATTAAGGTATGGGGAGTTGTCCAGCTTATGATTAAAACCAGACACTGGATAACTCAGGGCACGTTTCTGTAATGGCTGTTTGTGGGTTGACCCTGGCTATGACGAGGGTTGATATTCTACCATTTGCAAGATCAATAGTGATATTGTTCTTGACTCGCCACAGTTTTAGTAAAATGGATCTTTTTCAGAAAACAGTAGTGGGAGTATGGTAGAACTGGAAGTGATTCCAGAACCGCGAACGATTACGGAAAATTTAATAGGACCTATACATTCAATAAGGTTGGACATTCCAATAGCCACTCCGCAGGTATGGTAGGTAACCTCAGACACCCGAGAGGTACTTCGGTAGGCTCAAGGACGGTGACAGGGAGGTTCTTATCTACCAAGACTTGACACTACTGTTGTTCCAGGATATGAGACCCGGTAGGAGGGTTGTCGAAATCAGTGGGAGCAGCAGAAGCATAGTGGGCAAGTAGCTTATATCTATTTATAGACTTGAGCAGTTATAGCGGAGATAGATCATCTAGTTTTGATGTGACAGTCATGGGTTTGACTTCAATCAGAATAGGAGATGGGTCAGTTAAGAAGGTAGTAGGGTGTGATGTCATGGTATCTGGATGACATACACAGAGTAGGAAGTAAAATTCCTATACTACGATCGGTTGTACTGTGGTCGTCACACAGTTGTTTCTCCAGACAGGATATGGATATAATATTTGACATTCTGGTTTCTAGATCTATGGTTTTAGATCTGGATTTGGGTAGTTTCCCAATGTGGGTACTTTGACAGATATTCTAATGGTTTTTGGAATAGTTGACTCCTAGCATGGTGGTGTACCTGCAGGAGATGGAGTCACCCTCTCTAAAGGTGTCTTATAGACTAAAGGGGAGAGGGATGTGCATGATTGGCAGATCACTTGCTTAGGCAATTGAGTCAATCATGAGATGTCAAGTACCACACCAAATGTTGGTTTTGCACTAGATGCAATAAGTTTGTATTAATCTAATCCTGGAGAAACATAAGGGAGCAGTTATAGAACATAAGTACATGTTCTACGGATTTGATGACGGCAGCCTCCTTCGGGAGACGATTATCATTCCAGGCTTCAAAGGTGACGTGGTTGATAGAGTGTTTGTCAGAGTTTTAGTTTTCCCTCTGACGAGGGACAGTATTATGGACAGGTGGTCCAAGAGGATACTGTGGGAAGCAAGGTGCCCGATACTGATTAGGTTCAGTGATCGATTCAGTCTAAGAAGTTTGGATATGAAGTTCATTTATGAACTAAGGTCCCATCAGATATCCAGACATGTTCTAAGACAGGTATTACTCAATTCGGGAGATGGTTTTCTCCGCGAACTTGAGATTAAGAGAGATATAGAAAGATACTTCTAGGCGGATCCACTCACTGAGGCTATTTCTCGAACACAATAGTTTTACAAACGGGCTTTGTGAAACTGATTAGTAGAGGAGTTGGATGTTCGGTTTCACACGGGCTGTGAGTAGTCGACATCGCAATATTAGCCTTGAGTGCAAGTGGGAGATTGTTGGAGATAGTGCCCTCATAGTCAATTATTGGATCGCGGGTACGTGATTGCAATGATTGCGGAGGACCTATCCCGGTAGGACAGTCTTACTCGAGATGATAGTATGCTATCTGGTTTGCCTTTATCAGTCGTGTATATGTTCAGGTGACTGATTGCATGTTACACTTTGATAGAGCCCTTAGGATCTTGCTTTACTACCAACTGTATGAGGGCGATCATATACGTGAGAGTTGGGTAGTTTATATGCATATCCTTAATTGTGGTCCCTAGTCGTGGGAGTTTCGAGACAGGGCATCGATACTCCGGAGTAGACTAGTGTGTACAGTCGAGACCCCGACGAGGGGCGGTGGCCGGTCTCACAAGCCACTGGTGTCAGTTGGATCACCTAAGATGTATACAGGTGCTCATTAGGTTATGAGTACACCGGACAAGACTCGCCGGGAATCTGCTAGTTAGTATTATATCTACCGTCAGATAGCAGTTCCCTGGTGACATGTGTACAGGTTAGTTCATCGACCTGAGGTCGTCATTTGTCTCGTGTGAGTTCCCACTGTGCTTTGATTTCTACCCTACCACGGCTCAAAGGAGTCGTGCAAACAGGTAGCTTTTGGGTACAGTCCCGAGCCATATGGAGGCACGTGAGCGGATCGGCAGGGGATTCGTCTCTCCCGGTATTGGGGGCGAGATCGTGCTGTGTCTAGGAGAGCCATTACACAAATCCATGGCCATGGTAGGAGATTTACTGGTAAGTACTCCAGTAGTATCTCAGGGTGTATTGAGGCTTCACTCCAACACGACTTATACTGCTATTGGGGGTCTGACGTTGCTAGCCCCCTAGGCAGATATGCGATACTCATTGACGAACGGACCGGACTGTATATACATTGTCACTGTTAGGCTCAGTAGGGTTTCTGGATGAGTTCGTTCATCGGGCACCCTTGAGTGCGCTCATCAGTCTCCCTTGAGGTCAGTCCATGGGCAGCCGTTATGCATAGCTAGTGCCGCTGACGGTTTGTGGTTAAACCCACTGCCAGGGTACTGACGAGTCATTAGAGTCCCCCACAGGCAGTTTCCCAAGTTCGGGCGAAACGTTGTAGAGGCCGTATGGTTTTATGGCAGGGTTCGGAAAATGCACGTGCGTTTACGCACGTGTCGATTTTCGGACAGATGATACTGGTCGGCTTTGGTTTAAGCCGGATCCGAGTATTATATTGAGTAGGTATAATATCTTTGTCTCAGTTGTATTTGTATTCGGTCGTAATACAAATGCGGGTATATTTATACAGTTTCGGGGTTATCCTGAAAGTCGTTTCAGGATCACTTTTGGAAGTTGCCAGTTTCCAGTTTTCTATCAGCCGTCTTTTAGCATTTGGTTAAAGACGGATTTATCTTTTCTACAGATAAGGTGAGTCAGTGTTCTAGAATATTCTAGATGAGGTGACTAGGCTTATTGGTGTAGGGTTTTCATTGGTTGCATTTATTAAGTGGTGACTATGCTTAATGACTCATGCTTTGTAGTTAATGCATTTTGTTTTGGCTAAAGATATTTAAGTGAGAAGCTTTTGGTTTATGGTCACCTCCCTCCTTGTAACATTCCAAAATAATAAAATATTATTTTTAGGAATTTTTATAATTTAATATTATTTTATTGATTATTTTAATATTAAATTAATATTTAAATGCAAATAAATTATGAAAAATTATGAAAAATTATGGAAAATTCTAAAATGGGTTATTTATTGGAATTATGCCTTTTTTTTGTGTTTGTGATCATTTATATGCTAATTTAGTGCTAATCGCGATTAAAAATCGCTAATCGGATTTTCGGCTTTTTGTGCAAAATGTGCACATATCATTTTTGGACTTGTGTTACATTTTTCCTACCATGTTACTTTGGGGATACTATTGGTGTGAGAAGGATTTGGATAAAGAAAAGAAAAGAAAAGGAAAAAGGTATGTAATGATGAGAGAGAGAGGGTAGGTATAGTCAACCCTTTTACTTTTGAAACCATGCTTCCATCATTTCCTTCACCCTCATTTTTCTCTCCCCCATTCCTTGTGCTGCTGCTGCTGCTCCCTTCTTCCCTCTTCCTCCTCCTTCAAATCCTCCAAATCACACCATTAAAACTAACTCAAAACCTCACACTCATTTCACAAAAATTGCCCACAAGCCCAAGATCTATGCTTTGGACCAAGAAAGGAGATGTTTTGGTGTTGTTGAGGATTCATGAGGTTCATGTGAGGTAATTTCTTCTCAATTAGAGTGTTAATTGTTGTATTTAAGGTTTAATTCAAGTTTCATATCGATATCGCGTGATTTTGTGCACTTTGGACAAAACTAGAGAGGATAAGGGGAAAATTGAGTTGTGACTTTGCTATTGAGCTTAGAAGGTGACCCTAGACCCTATATGGACTAGAAAACCAGACCAATCCCACTGGAAAACTAAAAATACGGAATTATGGAACTTTTCATGTCGGTTTGTGAAATCTGTGAAGGTGTTCTGGAATCTGGAGCAACCCGGGGGCACCAAAAATAAAATTGAGTGGACAGTGAGTCGTGCAGGCACCTAGGAAGCTACCACCAAGACCCGAGCCCCTAACTCTAAACCGTGGCCGCCAAAATCATCATTCTGGCCGCAATTTGCGGCCAGAGTAGAGGGAAATGGTTCCATTTTTGTTCCAGGGCTCATTTAGCACTAGATTAGACCCCTCCTATATATAGTTTTGGCAAATGGTCATCTGGGGAAAATCTGGAGGCATTTTGGTGTGTTTAGGGCGATGTTTTCCGTATTTTTAAATGCAATTTCTTGGTGTTTGGATTTGTATTTGGTTGTCGGGTGTTCATACATCGACAACAGGGGTTAAGTGTTGGATTTGCATGTTTGGGCCATAGGTTTCAACTTATGAGCACACCGTGCGCTGTATCGGTTTTCTGCCTTGATATTAATATGTATTGAGAGAGGGATGACCCAGACTGACGGATTCCCGATATATACTTTGAGATAGGGCATGATCCGGAATGACGGATGCCCGATGGATTGATATAGGGCATGATCCGGAATGACGGATGCCCGATGTATTGAGAGAGGGATGACCCGGACTGACGGATTCCCGATATATGTATACTTGATAGAGGGCTGACCCGGACTGACGGAAGCCCGATGTATTGATATAGGGCATGATCCGGAATGACGGATGCATGACGGATGCCCGATGTATTGAGAGAGGGATGACCCGGACTGACAGATTCCCGATATATGTATACTTGAGAGAGGGCTGACCCGGAATGACGGATGCCCGATATAGGAGGATTTACGTGTCCATGCTTGGCACGGGTTTTCATGATGAGTTTCCATGATTTTGTTGTATCCTCATACTTGCATACATGATGCTTGCTGTCAGTGGGTGACAGGTGGACGGGTTCCACATATATACAGACTTGGTTCATATACCGACTGGATTTACACTTATCTTACACCAATATTAGTGGTATGGGACGCTAATATATGTGTATTGATATTATTGATATTTCTTCATTGATACTTCATGCAGACATACCTTACACTGATGACATGTTGTTACCTGAGTACCTGGCACTATATACATGATTAGATGTTACCTTGCCACCTTATTACACTCAGATGTACTCTTGTGGATATTTTACTGATCGTTGACTTAGGATTATGTCTTGCATTCGATTTATCCTTGTAAATGTTTCTATTCACGAGTTGGCAACTCACCCCCGTTGTGCCACAGTTCTTGCAGGTTCTGCCGTACAGGTTCTATTGCGGCATTTCTGGCACACTACCTTCTTGCGGGTGATTTGCTTTTGGTAGGTGGATTCTTTTGCATCAAGAATTCCCATGTTGTACTTATTTATTCATTGTATCTAGAAATGTCCATCAACCAAAACTTGTATATTCTTTCAGACTCAGAGACAGTGTTGTATTATTCGACCTAGAGTCGCGCTTAGTAGTTTTGCGGTTTTCTTGCTACTTTTGAGTTTTCTTTTGATTTTGATCCTCGCCACTTGGCGTTGTATATTATCATATCATTGCGTGGTTGTGACCGTCGATTGACGAAGAGCTAGCTCCCGCTTGGGGATGCCTTTATCATTTTATATATTGTTATTCATGTTGTACCCCATTCGGGGCCAGTTTTACAAGAGAAACTCTGCCGAAATTTATAGAAAAGACTTATTGTTTTCAAAACATACCTTCGGCTTAGTTATTTAAAAACCTTGATTTCAAACCTGTATTTCTTCACTTCTTTAAACCAGTTTTCTTTATTTATTCTTCAAAATGGTTTTAGATTTCTGGGCTTTTGGCTTACTTGGATCAGATGGAGTCCTATAGGCTTCATATGGTTCAGGTGCCAGTCACGTGCTCTTTCGGGTCGTGACACTCCTCCTACGGTCACCTCCCTCTTCCTTATAAGGTGGCTTGCCCTCTTTCTCACTCACACTCTCACTCTCACTTGTTGATTTCATTTTAGAGAGAAAAGATTATGATAGGTTTTATCGGTGTATGGAATTTCACAGTCCATTTCATTCCATCATCCGATTCCTTCGGCAACTTCATTAACCGATCGTCCACGGATTTGGACGAAGTGAGACAAAGTCATCTACTCATTCTCTACATCAATCTTGGTCGTCTCTTTTAGCAAACTTGACGATCGAGTTGCCTCGAGTCAGAGGCGGGAGCCCGTTTAAAGAACCGATCATGTGGTGCCACCTCGACGAGGATATCGGAGATCGACGAGATCGGAGCAGCCGCAACGGAGCGTGGGATGATGGTTGAAGAACGAAGGACTCGGATCGTTCGGTACAATCTTTCTACACTCTTTACTGTTTGTTAGTTTAGCAATAATGGCAGATCCGGGTTAAAGTATACGATAGCGCCAGTTTAAAAGTTTTGTTCCGCAATTTGGCGTCTGTAGACTGCCGGGGCGCTAGCGTAGACTTACAATTATATCCTTCTTTAATAATAAAGAGACTAATATGATGTTGTATATCAGGTTCGGTATCTAATAACATTCGTTCAGAATCAATGTATTCTGGTAATACAGGGTGATAGTGACCAACAGACTTGGCTGCAACACTTGCACCGTTTTCTGTCTCATGAAACTTATCACCCGTTCTCAGTTCTCTACCTTTCTGTAGCCCATGTAACAGATTACATATGCGGGATCCTGATCCGGTATCTATTACCCAGGACGTAGAGGATACTGAGAAACAGTTCTTTGTAATGAACACACCCGAAGAAGATGCATCATCATGCACTTTCTTCATTTGGGCGGCATGGGAATCCTGGTATTCCCCTAATTCTTGCTTGGTCTTATAACAATTATAAGTTGGAGCGGGACCAACGTTCCCCAGCTCAGTATAACAAGCGGGTTCGGTCAATACATCCATATTATTATCTTGATTAAGGCGTGACATGGTCGCTACCTGGAGAGAGAGAGAAGAAAACACTCTGCGTGCGCTCTTGCAAGATTAGATTGGTTATATATTTTATCTAATTAGGATGGCTCCTACTGTTTTTATCAAATCTTCCTTCAAACCCTAAAAGGAAATACTAGCCGGGATTAATTACACTCTACAAGTTCGCCAATCATTCAGCTAGGCCAGTGCCGGTACTTTGAGGGAGGTTCCCCGTGCTTTCGCACGGACCTAATTAAAATAAACCTCGTTTTCCCAGGGGCGTAACCCCGTTGACACCTTTCTTGACACCTACTTGATCGGCTAATTGTAAAGTGCAAAACTCTTCCAGGAGTAACAATTACTCGCAGTGGGTATCAGGATCCAACTATCATATAGAAGGTATGCAATCTCATTGCAAATTTCAACACCTGAAACTCCCGATAATGGTTTTTACCCCTAGCACCTATGACCTTGGCTATGGTCAACAAATCACAAGCACTAGTTAAGTTCTACCCATCATTTCGTGATTAATTAGACCCACCCACATGACCCTTGGCTAAGGTCAACAAAGTCACATGACTGTCCTAACTAATCGCATCATATGCTGTGTAGGAAGATATCACTTAGCTACCGTACACTGTGCCTTGACTATGGTCAACAAACACAGCACGAATACTAAGTACTCTACTTCCTAAAATGACGGAGGGTTGCAGATAGTTTTTAAAAAAACCATTAACGCTTTGAACTTGATATCGTTGCAGAATCAAATGGTTTTAAATGGAGTGTTTTTAAGGCTTTTGCTAGTTTTGCTAAAGAGGTCACTCCCGGTGAAGGGATCTCGGCTCTTTCCTCGTCGAATGAGGTGCAGGATATTCACAATACCACTATACAAAGCAACAACTAGAGCTACCTAATTTTTGAAATTCGATTCCACAACATCTTTTAGGTTTATTTTCTTTAATTAATCTCATTAATGAATGTCCCATCATTTAAGTCCACCTAAACATCACAGATAAATACAACGTACACTTATGCCATCCGCATTCGCCTCGATGTCCCGTCTGCACCGTTAGGTTAGGTAACTAACGGCAGAACGGGGCAGCGCTAGCACGGGTGTTGAACATAAGCAACGTATATAAAATATATCATATATACTATACACAGTATCTATCTGAACATATTACATGATCACATCACAGATAACGCAGCAGAAAAACAACATATGAAATATTGGATATACTAGGACGTCCGAGTTTTATTTTGAGCCTATATAAAACAAGGATTCCACGGTCATGATGAATAGCCAATCTCACACCCCTAGACCCCTACGAGAGCGGCAAGCAACCCTACCAATTCTAGAGTTAGGAGACCCGGACTCGACTCGTCGAGATGGTCTCCCACTGGACCCTAGAACCCGGTTACTTGTGCTCCTCTCCTTGGGTCTATCCTAATGCGGAAAAGTAAATAATATACAATGGTGACATCATCCTCAGCCCGGAAGTGCCCTAATAAAAGAATATTACATACAAGTTTTTTTTTACATGAATTAAAATTAAAAACACTCATCTCACATAAAAAAAACCTGGCTATTCAAACACGACGTTGCAATATAACATATCCAGCAACACATAACATCACATGTCATCAACGTAAGTAAATATGCCCATCCCAATTGTCGCTGACATATAGCAACGAAACCGGCGATATCACATATTACACTTATGGTTGCAGAAAAGAAAGTGTAAAACTACAACAGTTGGAATCGACATCGCATGCCTAACCAAATGAATTCCTTAGACATCGCATGCCTAACAATTATAAACCCCGCATTTTAGTCTCATTATCGAAAAATCTTTTCAATATCAAGTCGGCCAATTCAACAAGATTCCCGACATCCTGATCGAATGCTCGTCGCAAACTTTAGTAGACGGCCGCACCCCCGGATGCCGTCGACGAAGTGCACCAAGGCGGAACACCGCTGCCGCGAGCACCCGAACAGATGCTTTTAGCGACGGGGTTCTCCAACAGTCACTTGGTCGGGGCTATGGGGCATGGCTGTCTATTAAGTTTACCGGCGAGTATCCGCGTACGCTACGTGATTGCGACGGACTTTTGATCACATCAAAATTCCGTGGCAACCGATCAAATGAGACTAAAGTGCTAGATTTATAACATTCATATTAGTTATCTTATAACTACTTGTGGATTCCAAATATTGTATCACATTCCAGATAAATAGGCAATGTTAAACTTTCCGATCGAATAATCAAACACCCAAGTTTTTCCAAACAGCTCAACACTCGAAATAAGTTTAAAAACATCCATTTCATGCCACAGTACCAACGGTCCAGCCGTAGAAGGGTCAAGCCAACGCCTCACATGTGGCACGTCGTACTACCCCAAACCCTAAGGTTCAAATGGCAGTTCAAGACGGTCACATAATCGAGTTAAGGTCTGTTGTCTTCTAGAGGGTCCATCGCGTTACTTGCACGACTTAGAACGTTCTTAAACTACGGAAAAATCCAACACTTGGAAATTTTCCGGCAGGGGAAAAAGTGAGTTATTGATATCCGGTCGAACTTTTTAACACTTTCTAAAATTACCCGGAAAAACTTAAACGAAGTTAAATTATCTGATCGAATCAATGAGTCCCCAATACACCCCAGAAAACTCAACACTTGAGTAAATATAAACATATCCAGAAGAATCAGGAATTACAGACGTACATTATTGTGCAAACCACGTGCCATGATTCACTTTTTTGGCCGTGGAACCGCCGCTCAAGCCATGGTACGGCCGCAGTTCCGCGGCGCTTTAAGGTGATCAGTGGCACATGTTGCACAGTAATCCTTGTATTTCCCTGCTGATTTTTTGAGTATTTTTAATTCACAAAAAATCACATTTTGGAAAAATTTCCAGAAACTAAGGTATATCGGGTTTTCCGGGTTCGATCGGACTTTAAACTTCGTCTAGACTTCGCCTAAAGCTCTAGCTTGGCTCTGATACCACTGTAAGATTCCTAGGCACTCTAACAAGGTTCTACAAGGCATCAACCATGCCCGATTAAAAAAAAATAGCCGTGCCGAACAACCTTAACCAAGATCGTATACTAGAGATTATGCGAAAACTAGCAAGTTAAACATTTTAACTACAAGTGAAAGGGATTACAACCTTTGTAAATCCGGTCCTTCACTTCTAAAGCTCCGTGTTGACGTCCCTTCGCTGCGATCATCGGGATCCCGGACTCTAGCGATGGTTTCTTCAGAGAAATGAGCGGGCTAGGTCGTTGACTTCGAGGCCGAAGATGATCTACGTCGGGGAGACACTAACTCAAGCTATTCCTTCACTTGGTCATGAACTTTGTGAAGAGAACACCCTATACTACATGGCAAGTAGTAGAGGATGAAGAAATAGGAAGTGAGCTCACTTTAGAATTGATTTTCTCACACTTTTTCACATGGCACCATTAGAGCTAGCAAGCTTTTCATGGAGCTTGATGAAGAAGAAGAAGAAAGAATAATCATCATATGAATTAGTTCCCTCAATAATGTAACCATGGATGAGTTAAGCTATCATGCTTAACTCATATAGAGAATTGACCAAGGTATAAGGTTAAGGGTTAGGTTAAAGAATATCAAGAGAAATGACAAAAGAGTGGACTTTGTCAAAGTTTCTCCAAGTTTCTTCAAGCTTGATAACTTTGACTAAGTTCAACTCTTTTGTTAAATCTTAAGATAAAACAATAACGCTAATCTTAAACCTAATCTTGGTATAAGCCTCATACACCCATCTTGTGTGTATCATCAAGTATGACACAAACATATGTACACAAATAAATATCACATATACACTTATGCACAAACAAGTGAGAAAATAAATCTTAAGTGAGCTAATACTAGTTAATGTAATGTAATATATCAAATATATAATTATACATTAAATTATTAAATCAACTCTTGATTTAATAATCCGGCTATAACCGACTAATATCAAAAGTAACAAGTTATCGAATCAACACTTGATCCGATAACCCGGCTATATCGCATACAACCGATCAATGTCACAAATCGCGAGAATAAAATACGGTATATCATATCGTATCAATCTCGGTCCCGCACATATCACATATGCGCTCCTACTCCGTTTCGCTTGAGCCAGAAAACCCCTGTGTAGGACTCTAAAGACTCGTCAATACATCGGCAGTAGGTGATGATCATATCAAACACCCATAAGCCGCAAGCGGTCTGCTAAACGTAACGGCCACCCGGGTATTGAGCGATCAGAAGATCAACGAGCAAGCCTGCTCACACTCCTGTGAATCCAATCAGTAACACTTACCGCGCAGTCCGGTCTGTTCGTCTGATATGTCGCAAATCTCGTCTAGGGGTGGTAAACGTCAGACCCCAGTATCTTGATAAGTCATGCCGATGTAAGGTCCACAATAAGCGTGAAACTACTGATAACACTTACCAGTAAATCACTGCAACCCTGGCCAGGGATTTCTAGTTATGGCCAGTCGAGCATAGCGCAACATCAACCCCCAATACTGGGAGAGACGAATCCCCTCCTATCGCTCATTGCCTCCATGTGAATCGGGACTGTACCCAAGAACCACCTGTTTTCATGACTCAGTAGAGCCGTGGTAGGGTGGAAATCAAATCACAGAGGGAGACACACAAGACTCTATGACGATCTCGGGTCAACAGAGTAAGCTGCATCAGTGTCACCAGAGAACTGCCATCTGACGTGAGGAATAATACCATCTGGGAGTTCTCAGCGAGTCCGTTCAGTGTACCCAGTCTCCACTGAGCACCCGCGTACCATCTCTGATGTTAAACACCAATGGATATGGGATCATCCATCACCCATCACATGGGTCGAGAAGATATACGCTAGTCTACTCTGGAATATCGATGCCCCGTCTCGATATTCCCACGACTAGGAACATTGAAGGATGTACTCATAGACTACCCAGGCCCCACTAGTATGATCTGTATCATAGTCCTGGAAGTCGACTACACATCCTAAGGGCTTTATCAACATGTAACAGAGAGACAATAAGTGTACATGTTAAGATAAAGAGCAACCAGATAGCGTACAATCATGTCGAGCAAGAAAGTCCTACCTATATATGTCCCAACATCCACTCCAATATACATCTCATGTACAGTAATGGCCTCTAGGGCATACATATAACTAACACTAGGTGACTTCGATTAGCAACTAAAGAAACCTAGTTACCTTAATATTAGAAGCAAAGCATGGAGTAGAAGCTCTCGGGTGGATCGTCTATTACATAGAGGAGGCCGACGAGGAAGTGGATAACGAGAAGACGAAGGACTAGGTTCATTAGGTATAATCTCTTGTCATAGTAGTTAACAACTCCTATGTTACTGTTAGTTATAGTTTAGCAAAGATCCTTTCGGTTAGTCGATGTTGCTTCAAACAAAATGATTGTTTTTCATATTTCCGCCTCCCCGCAAGTCGTGGGGTGTACAACGTCGACTTACAGCTATAACTGGAAATCCCTGGCCAGGGTTGCTGAGATTTACTGGTAAGTGTTATCAGTAGTTTCTCGAACTGTTATAGACCTCATATCGACACGACTTATCAAGCTACTGGGTTCTGACGTATACCACCCCTAGGCGAGATATGCGACATATCAAACGACGAGACCGGACTGTACGGGAGTGTTATTGACTGGATTCACAGGAGAATGTACAGGCTTGCTTGTTGATCTTCTGAGCGCTCAATACCTGGGTGGCTGTTACGTTTAGCTGACCGCTTGCAGCTTGTTGGTGTTTGATATGATCATTTGTAGAGGTTTCTTGGCTCAGGTAAAACGGAGTAGGAGCACATATATGATATGTGCGGGACCGAGAACAATACGTGTATGTGATACCGTACTAGATTCTCGCGATATGAGATATCGGCCGGGTATATGTGATATAGCCGGGTCATCGGATCAAGTGTTGATTCGATGAATTGATATAAATTATATTAGTCGGTTATTTGTGAAATAGCCGGATTATCGGATCAAGTGTTGATTCGATAATTTAAAGTATAATTATATATTTGATATATTAAATTACATTAACTAATATAGGCTCACTAAAAGATTCTTTTTCTGACTCGGGTAATACATTGATATATATGCGATATATGTTAATTGTATTATTTTATTTTGTTACAATAAATATTATATATGTGATATATAATATTATAACATGATATGGTTATTAATGCAACATGTTTAGTGGAGATTAAACATGGTTAGGGTTTTATCTGGGTTGAGCTTTTCTAGAAGTTTCTAGAAGCTTTGTTTTTTTTTGTTTTGGTAAAGATATTTTGTGAAGATATTTTCTTATCCAAACCCAAACCCTTTTACCATGGTTGTTTCTCTACATAAGTTAAGGATTTATTCTTAACTATGGTTGCATTTCTAACCTCATATATGAGTTTTATTATTCATCACAAAAGGGTTGATTGTTCTTCTTCTTCCATCTTCCTTCTTTCATGAAAAGCTTTCTAGCTTTTTATGAAGTGATGAAAATGTCACGACCCGAAAGAGCACGTGACTGGCCCTTGAACCATATGAAGTCTATAGGACCCCATCTGATCCAAGTAAGCCAAAAGCCCAGAAATCTAAAACCATTTTAAGGAGTAAATAAGGAAAACTGGTTTTAAGAAATAAAGAAAACATGTCTTGAAAATCAAAGTTTTTAAATAACAAGCCGAATATGCATTTTTAAAATGTGTAATCTTTCCTGAAAATTTCGGCAGAGTTTCCTTTGTAAAAACTGGCCCCGAATGGGGTACAACAACAATAATATATATATGCAAGGAAAAAGGCATCCCCAAGCGGGAGCTAGCTCTTCGTCAATTGACGGTCACAATCACACATGTAATAGAATATACAACGCCGAAAGGCGAGGATCAAATCCAAAAGAAACACAGTAAGCATGAAAACCGCAAAACTACTAAGCGCGACTCTAAGGTCAAATAATACATCACTAATATCTAAGTCTGAAACAATATACAATTTTGGTTGATGGAAATTCTAGATACAATGGATAAAATAAATACAATGGTGGCTCTTGATGCAAAAGAATCCACCTACCAAAAGCAATTCACCCGCAAGAAAGTAGTGTGCCAGAAATGCCGCAATGGAACCTGTACGGCAGAACCTGCAAGAACTGTGGCACAACGGGGGTGAGTTGCCAACTCGTGAATAGAAATATCTACAAGCAGAAACCGAATGCAAGACATAATCCTAGGTCAACACTCAGTAATAAACCTCAAGGAATAAGCCTGATACAAGATAAGGTGGCAAAGCAACATCTAAATAGGTATGTAGTGCCAAGTACTCAGGTAATAACATGTCATCAGTATAGGGTATGTCTGCATGAAGTAAATATGATGAAGTATCAATACACATATATTAGCGTCCCATACCACTAATATTGGTGTAAGGGTATATATAACAGCGCCCTCGTACCCTGTTATATATACAAATGAAGTATGATCAGTGTAAATCCAGTCTGTATATGATCCATATCTGTATATATGTGGAACCCGTCCACCCGTCACCCAGTGACAATAAGCATCATGTATGCAATAATGAGGATATAAACAAAATCATGGAAAACATCATGAAAACCTGTGCCTTGCATCGGCACGTAAATCCTCACATACCGGGCATCCGTCAGTCCGGGTCAGCCCACTCTCTCAATATATCGGGCATCCGTCAGTCCGGGTCAGCCCTCTCTCAATATATCGGGCATCCGTCAGTCCGGGTCAGCCCTCTCTCAATATATCGGGCATCCGTCAGTCCGGGTCAGCCCTCTCTCAATATATCGGGCATCCGTCAGTCCGGGTCAGCCCTCTCTCAATATATCGGGCATCCGTCAGTCCGGGTCAGCCCTCTCTCAATACCAGAAATATCATAGAAACAACCGACCTCAATGCGCAAATCAGAAAGCAAGATGCATGTGACAGTATAAGTGAAATGCAAGTAACAATATATCCTGCAGCATGGAATAATAGTATGTGCATATAAACATATGCAAGCAATGCGAATAGCATGAATATGCGGAAATCAAATAATCAACACCACAGTGAAGAATCTACTATGCAAACTATAGATCTAAGTATCAGGGCAATCAGGAGGGGTATGGAAACCACCTAAATCTGAGTCGATATATATAGATATACTAGTCGGTGATCCCGCCTCAATAATATCGCGTACGATACGGTATATCATATGACATCCTCAAGTCATGAGCGCGGATCTATCATCAATATAGGCTCGTACGGTAAATCGTCGTACGGCATCCCAATAGCTGGGTACGGTCAACATCACACTATCTCATCACATAACAGGTATCACTATCATCAGATCACATAATCTGGGGTACTACTCTATGTCTAGTACAAATCGATACCATCAATATACCGCATTTGCAAGCACACGCCCCAAGGCCCTCTAGAGATCACCTATCGTATCCCAATTACGAATCACATCAATCACCGATCTCGCGGCACAAGCCCACATCATCGACTCATCTCCAATGTCATCCGATATCCTCGAACACAGTGCAAGTATAATGAATATGCAAGGGTATGCGTGTAGGTGTAAAACTATTCTAGGGTTCGAGACTATGAACTACCCTAGTCCCTTCTAACCCTACACTACCCACAGTACACCTAACTATCATATATATATATAACAACTACGGACTGCGGGGGTGCTATACGCCATCCACCCGACTTCCCCCTGTAGATATAATCTACTCACCTTGCATCATCATTTGCGGACGTCACCACGCATTTGCTTGTCGTCCCGAAGCCTTCATGGGTACCTACACATCAAAGTGTCGTATATGCGCATTAAAACCAAATCCAAGCTAAAACGGCACATGAAATCCAAAACGATACGATAAGGGGCCTATAGGTGAGAACCTATGGCACGCCTTCAAAACCATCAATAAATCCTCTATATCGTCGTATAAACGCCAAATAGTCGAGGCAAAACACAATCCACAATTGCAGAATTAAAAATACGGAATACGGAAACACGAATCCAAACAGCAACTTAGGAAATATGTCCCAGATTTCACCCTAGGTCAATTTATACAAATCTAAATATACCAGGGGTCTAATATACAGATAAGGGAACACCAAAACCAAAACGAGACAATTCCATCATGGACTGGCCGCAATTTGCAGCCAGAATGGAGGAATTTGCGGCCTGGAATTGGAAGTAGGGGCTAGGGTTCTGGTGGTAGCTTCCTGGGTGCCTGCACATGTCACTGTCCAATCAATTTAAATTTAGGGTGTCTCGGGTGATAGCAGATTCAATATACCCTGCACAGATTTCACAAATTCCCCGATATCGGTTTCTAAAATCTGTATTATGGGTTTAAGCTTCAGGTTAGGGTCTCAATTCATACACTAGGGTGTTTATATAACCTCAACTGAGATAAATTTCACAATTTCCTCCAAATCTAACTAGGTTTTACCTCAAGTCACCAAATCACACAATATCGGTTCAATCATAACATGGGGGTAAAGGAAATGCTAAAATTAAGCAAGTGGTTCAGTAAATACCTCATTTGGCAACTCAAGAATTTTCTTGAGTTGCCCCTAATGGCCAAAATCCAAGCTTTCTTGGTCCATCATGAAGGTCATGAGCTTGTGCATCTTTTTAGTGAAAAGGGATTAGGGTTTTGAGTTTGTTTTCATGGTGATTTGAGGAGTTGGAGAGGGAGGGGAGTGAGGGAGGAGCAGCAGCAGGAGAGAGGAGAAGAGGGAAGAAAATGAAGGGAAGAAAATGGCTAAGTCTTTAGTCAATGGTTCCCATACCTCTCTATCTCACCTACTACCAATTTCATTAATCTTTTTCCCATTTCTTTTCCTTTTCTTTTCTTTCTCTCAAAATCCTTCTCACATAAATAGTAACCCCAAAACAAACCATGGCAATAAAATGTAACACAAGTGTAGAAAATGATATGTGCATGTTTTGCACAAAAATGCAAAAAAAACCAATTAGCGATTTTTAATCGCGATTAGCACTAATTTAGCATATAACTAATCAATTAAACTTAGAAATGGCATAATTCTCTAGTTTACCCTATTTTAGAATTTTTCATAATTTTTCCAAAATTTTTCCCATTTATTTGTATTTAATAATTCCAAAATATTAAAATATTCAATAAAATAATATTAAATTATAAAAATTCCAAAAATTAATATTTTATCTTTTCTGAAAATGTTACAATCTACCCCCCTTAGAGAAATTCGGTCCCCGAATTTAAATTTAAACTCCCAATACTAAAACAATTTCAGTAATAATCCAATTTGTCGGGGCTCCGAAGACATCAATACATTGAGAATATCATAAAAATGTACTGCTCTACTAGAAATCAATCCCCAAAATGCATATATAAGAATATCCTGTGCGTCTGGTGCGCAAGGAATCAAAATCCATATATGTGTCAAACAGGTGCACAAAACAACATCTAGGTGCAACTGGTGTGCACGAAACGTCTGTCGTAGGCAACGTGTGTGCCTGACAGTAAAAATCAGGTGCATGTGACATGCACGAAGAATCCCAATTTAGTGCATCTGGCGTGCACCAAAATCGTATATCAAAACACTAAAGGTGCATGAAAACTATGCTGGAAGTGTAAATCAAATCACTGTATAAGATAGGCGTGAAATCACAATCAATACCTCGAATGTAATAACTTATGCGCAAAATATAAATATCCAGTGGGAGCATGAAACAAATATCATGAAACTCAGTCATCAAACTAAATCATGCAAACAGAACGCCCAAAATACCGAAATCCAAAATGACGGATACGTGATAATCGAATCACAAAATCACAAATCATAATACCGTCGTCGGTAGTTCCTCCTTCAAGGTCGAGAAGGAGTCGGTGCATCCACTGCTAGCAGCGCAGGATATCTACTTGTCTCTTGCTCACGGTCTGGCGTCCTCCGACTCTGGGTCTTTATCTTCTCTGCGGATTACCTATCTCGCAGTCAATCGGCTCATCGGCCCTGTCAGGTGTGCTAACGGGGACGATTCCGTTCTGGCACTTCTCTGGTCACCTATCGGTCAATCCTCACGACTACTTGTGAGGCAGCCCATCACTAGCGTCGGCCTCTGGCTCTCTGAATGCACATCACACATCTGATCCTGGGTGCAAACATCATAGCAGCAGTGTCCTAGAAGAATTCCTGCTCAGGGTCTCTTCCAATCATGCCTATGCCGATCTGTACAGAGGCTGGCTCTCTTGCATAATCTCTTCTCACTCGATAGACATCTGTGTCCCCAGCATAAAATTTTCTCGGAAATCGGTTGCATCCCAACGTCTCTGTAAGCATATCAGGTCTCTAGTCTCGACGGGAAGTAATGACAGCTCGTCAGCGTCTCGCTCGAACCTCTGGTTCCACCTGTCTCTATCGTCGTCCACTATGACGTCACGCCATGCATATCTATTCACTGCACTGTTCTCGGCCACGGTCAATCTGAAGTCTCTCACACGGACTCGAAATCGCGTACTCTGTAGCTTCATCATTCTGTAGAAGATGTCAGGCCGAACAGGTCCTCGGGAACACGTCCCAATCGTCGGAGGAATACTCAATACTCATCCGTACCTGATCAATTCGCAACGCATCTGGTAAGTTCCTTTATCCGAACCTGGTCAACTACCTTGTCGACAATGCCGAACTCTGGCCTGCTGGGTGTGCGCAATATGACCGCCCCTGGGTCTAGGTCTTCTCGTATCGTTTTCCAGAAAGGTCCTATCGAGATTTCTCTCTCAAATCTCTTTCCTGCAGGATTGACCGGAAGTCATCATCCATTGCTGAAGCAAATTCTTATTCCGGAACGGCTGCATACTTATCGCGCTTCTTTCTGGAAGATATATCCATATACAACGCCTCTGGGTGCGTATCACATCTTTGATGTCAGCGGAGTGGGACGTCATCTCGTCGAAATCTCTTGCGAACTCTTTTCTTCACTCTGCTTCAATGTCGACTGATTTCGGACTCGTCTCATCGTGGCTGCATGGACTATGCTCCAACGGCTATACTCGTATCTGGAGTCTCCCAAGCAAGCATCCCATCACATGATATCCGAATGACGTCGAACATTCGATCGACTCGTCAGAACCTTATAATCCCCCAAGAGATCAACATCTTGAGTACAGTTTAATAGTATCGAGTACATGCCACAGCGTCGGTGGTCCAGCCGTAGAAGGGCAAACCCAAGCCTCACTAATGGCACCGAGGAACTGCCGCAAACCCTAAGGTTCAAAGGCTTTCACACGGTCATTAAGTCGAGTTAGGGTTTCATTCTTCTAGAGGGTCCATAGAATCACCTGCATGTCTTTCCGTATACTTTAAACTTGGAAAATGGGCTCCTGACATTCGATCGTCTCAATCGACTCTCAATGAATCTGCGCGAAGTCGTCTCCAGCTGGAAACAATCTATCTGATGACCTCGCATCGGTAACCGAACGAACCACATGTCCTAGTCATTCATCCTCAGGTGACTAGCGACTCTCTATCATCGCTCTAAGTATGCTCAAGCTGCAGTAGCTCTATCCATCTGGGCGATATCTCGTCATTTGCAGCAGCAACTGGCTCATTCACCTGTACGCCGAACAGCGCCTCAATCCTCCAGGAAAGGCGACACATTGGCGGTCATCTCTGAATCGGTCTGCTCTAGATCTGAGTAAGACTCTCCACACTGGAAATCTTCAACTCAACTGGGCCCGCTCCGGTGCATAAATTGGACGAATCACCTTCGTCTCTCAATTCGGGTAGACTGGCTATACTCTGTCTCATATCTGCCTGGAAGCTCCGACAATCTCGGCTCGTAAGCTTTGGGAGCGACATCCTGTCAATCTCAGCAACAGCTGGTCCATCTGTCCGCACGGTAGGCGACATCATAATCTCTGAGGTATGTTGTACATCAACAGTCCTCTCTCAATTGGCAGCTCTAACAATGACCCAATCCTCCGGTGCAAGACCAAGCACTCGCCTCCACTAGAGGTCACAATCAACAATACCAACTCGAGACGTTCCCATGTCACCAGAAAACACAATGGTCGGCCCTCGTACCAGATGAGCTCGCCCTGACCGTAACCCTAGCAGCAGCCCAAACTGCGCTCAAACATGGCGACAGGAACCTCAATCGAGTATCGAAGAGAGAAGGTCAATGGCAGAAAGAGAACAACAGATCCAGAGTGGGTACATGATCATAGGAAGGAACAACATCAACAAAGGTATGATCATGAAACTAATAGAATCGGGGATCTCAAATGGATGTATAATCATGGATATGAAGAGAATCACTGATCTCGAGAATATGTACATCCTAAGGTTCCTTAAGCGGAGTGGCGTGTCGTAAGTATGCCGCGGAACATACCAACGGTACGTCACTCTACTTTAGTCACCTATTCCATCAACCAAAGGTCATCCTACGCGAAGAAAGTTCGGGTCTAATACCCCCTCGACCAAGTCTAAGTTCCGTAAGGTCAAGCCTAAGTTCCGTATGTATATAACGCCCTAGGCTCCACATAGTCAAACTTAGACTCGAACCAAGGTCAACCTAGCGCTCTGATACCAACTCTGTCACGACCCGAAAGAGCACGTGACTGGCCCTTGAACCATATGAAGTCTATAGGATCCCATCTGATCCAAGTAAGCCAAAAGCCCAGAAATCTAAAACCATTTTAAGGAGTAAATAAGGAAAACTGGTTTTAAGAAGTAAAGAAAACATGTCTTGAAAATCAAAGTTTTTAAATAACAAGCCGAATATGCATTTTTAAAATGTGTAATCTTTCCTGAAAATTTCGGCAGAGTTTCCTTTGTAAAAACTGGCCCCGAATGGGGTACAACAACAATAATATATATATGCAAGGAAAAAGGCATCCCCAAGCGGGAGCTAGCTCTTCGTCAATTGACGGTCACAATCACACATGCAATAGAATATACAACGCCGAAAGGCGAGGATCAAATCCAAAAGAAACACAGTAAGCATGAAAACCGCAAAACTACTAAGCGCGACTCTAAGGTCAAATAACACATCACTAATATCTAAGTCTGAAACAATATACAATTTTGGTTGATGGAAATTCTAGATACAATGGATAAAATAAATACAATGGTGACTCTTGATGCAAAAGAATCCACCTACCAAAAGCAATTCACCCGCAAGAAAGTAGTGTGCCAGAAATGCCGCAATGGAACCTGTACGGCAGAACCTGCAAGAACTGTGGCACAACGGGGGTGAGTTGCCAACTCGTGAATAGAAATATCTACAAGCAGAAACCGAATGCAAGACATAATCCCAGGTCAACAATCAGTAATAAACCTCAAGGAATAAACCTGATACAAGATAAGGTGGCAAAGCAACATCTAAACAGGTATGTAGTGCCAAGTACTCAGGTAATAACATGTCATCAGTATAGGGTATGTCTGCATGAAGTAAATATGATGAAGTATCAATACACATATATTAGCGTCCCATACCTTTAATATTGGTGTAAGGGTATATATAACAGCACCCTCGTACCCTGTTATATATACAAATGAAGTATGATCAGTGTAAATCCAGTCTGTATATGATCCATATCTGTATATATATGTGGAACCCGTCCACCCGTCACCCAGTGACAATAAGCATCATGTATGCAATAATGAGGATATAAACAAAATCATGGAAAACATCATGAAAACCTGTGCCTAGCATCGGCACGTAAACCCTCACATACCGGGCATCCGTCAGTCCGGGTCAGCCCACTCTCTCAATATATCGGGCATCCGTCAGTCCGGGTCAGCCCTCTCTCAATATATCGGGCATCCGTCAGTCCGGGTCAGCCTTCTCTCAATATATCGGGCATCCGTCAGTCCGGGTCAGCCCTCTCTCAATATATCAGGCATCCGTCAGTCCGGGTCAGCCCTCTCTCAATATATCGGGTATCCGTCAGTCCGGGTCAGCCCTCTCTCAATACCAGAAATATCATAGAAACAACCTACCTCAATGCGCAAATCAGAAAGCAAGATGCATGTGACAGTATAAGTGAAATGCAAGTAACAATATATCCTGCAGCATGGAATAATAGTATGCGCATACAAACATATGCAAGCAATGCGAATAGCATGAATATGCGGAAATCAAATAATCAACACCACAGTGAAGAATCTACTATGCAAACTACAGATCTAAGTATCAGGGCAATCAGGAGGGGTATGGAAACCACCTAAATCTGAGTCGATATATATAGATATACTAGTCGGTGATCCCGCCTCAATAATATCACGTACGATACGGTATATCATATGACATCCTCAAGTCATGAGCGCGGATCTATCATCAATATAGGCTCGTACGGTAAATCGTCGTACGGCAACCCAATAGCTGGGTACGGTCAACATCACACTATCTTATCACATAACAGGTATCACTATCATCAGATCACATAATCTGGGGTACTACTCTATTGTCTAGTACAAATCGATACCATCAATATACCGCGTGTGCAAGCACACGCCCCAAGGCCCGCTAGAGATCACTTATCGTATCCCAATTACGAATAACATCAATCACCGATCTCGCGGCACAAGCCCACATCATCGACTCATCTCCAATGTCATCCGATATCATCGAACACAGTGCAAGTATAATGAATATGCAAGGGTATGCGTGTAGGTGTAAAACTATTCTAGGGTTCGAGACTATGAACTACCCTAGTCCCTTCCAACCCTACACTACCCACAGTACACCTAACTATCATATATATATATATAACAACTACGGACTGCGGGGGTGCTATACGCCATCCACCCGACTTCCCCCTGTAGATATAATCTACTCACCTTGCATCATCATTTGCGGACGTCACCACGCATTTGCTTGTCGTCCCGAATCCTTCATGGGTACCTACACATCAAAGTGTCGTATATGCGCATTAAAACCAAATCCAAGCTAAAACGGCACATGAAATCCAAAACGATACGATAAGGGGCCTATAGGTGAGAACCTATGGCACGCCTTCAAAACCATCAATAAATCCTCTATATCGTCGTATAAACGCCAAATAGTTGAGGCAAAACACAATCCACAATTGCAGAATTAAAAATACGGAATACGAAAACACGAATCCAAACAGCAACTTAGGAAATATGTCCCAGATTTCACCCTAGGTCAATTTATACAAATCTAAATATACCAGGGGTCTAATATACAGATAAGGGAACACCAAAACCAAAACGAGACAATTCCATCATGGTCTGGCCGCAATTTGCGGCCAGAATGGAGGAATTTGCGGCCTGGAATTGGAAGTAGGGGCTAGGGTTCTGGTGGTAGCTTCCTGGGTGCCTGCACATGTCACTGTCCAATCAATTTAAATTTAGGGTGTCTCGGGTGATAGCAGATTCAATATACCCTGCACAGATTTCACAAATTCCCCGATATCGGTTTCTAAAATCCGTATTATGGGTTTAAGCTTCAGGTTAGGGTCTCAATTCATACACTAGGGTGTTTATATAACCTCAACTGAGATAAATTTCACAATTTCCTCCAACCCTAACTAGGTGTTACCTCAAGTCACCAAATCACACAATATCGGTTCAATCATAAGATGGGGGTAAAGGAAATGCTAAAATTAAGCTAATGGTTCAGTAAATACCTCATTTGGCAACTCAAGAATTTTCTTGAGTTGCCCCTAGTGGCCAAAATCCAAGCTTTCTTGGTCCATCATGAAGGTCATGAGCTTGTGCATCTTTTTAGTGAAAAGGGATTGGGGTTTTGAGTTTGTTTTCATGGTGATTTGAGGAGTTAGAGAGGGAGGGGAGTGAGGGAGGAGCAGCAGCAGGAGAGAGGAGAAGAGGGAGGAAAGTGAAGGGATGAAAATGGCTAAGTCTTTAGTCAATGGTGCCCATACCTCTCTCTCTCACCTACTACCAATTTCTTTAATCTTTTTCCCATTTCTTTTCCTTTTTTTTTCTTTCTCTCAAAATCCTTCTCACATAAATAGTAACCCCAAAACAAACCATGGGAATAAAATGTAACACAAGTGTAGAAAATGATATGTGCATGTTTTGCACAAAAATGCTAAAAAAACCGATTAGCGATTTTTAATCGCGATTAGCACTAATTTAGCATATAACTATTCAATTAAACTTAGAAATGGCATAATTCTCTAATTTACCCTATTTTATAATTTTTCATAATTTTTCCAAAATTTTTCCCATTTACTTGTATTTAATAATTCCAAAATATTAAAATATTCAATAAAATAATATTAAATTATAAAAATTTCCAAAATTAATATTTTATCTTTTTTGAAAATGTTACAGAAAATGAGTGAGTTAATGAAAATAAATGAGAGCTAAAATCCTACTTCATCATCCTAATCTATCCTAGCCATTTAGATTAGTGTGTTCACTTCATTTAGTGAGTGAGAGCTTGTGTTAATGAAACTTCAAGGTAGATCATCTTTGTTATCGAAGATCGGAAGCAAGCTTGCGTCTTTCTTTTCGTAGAGCCTCTCGAGAGTCCGGAACTTGATGATCGCAGTGAAGGGACCACAACACGGAGCTTACGAAGTGAAGGACCGGACTACAAAGGTTGTAATCGCAAACTCTTAGATATTAAAGTGGTTAACATGCTTTGTTTCGCCTAATCTCTAGTCTAAGATCTTGGTTTAGGGTTGTTCGGCACGACTAAATTTTAAATCAGGCATGGTTGATGCCTTATAGACCCTTGTGCGTGTTCCTAGTAACCCTACAGTGGTATCAGAGCCAAGCAAGAGCTTTAGGCGAAGTCTAGGCGAAGTTTAAAGTCCGATCGAACTCTGAATACCCGGTTTATACCCTTTTCTGGAAATTTTTCAAAAAGTTGACATTTTTCATATTAAAAATGCTCAGAAAAATCTGCAGGTAATTTTCTGGTGACCTGTGAAAAACGACCCCCTAAATCAATTAAAGCACCGTGGAACCGCGGCCAAACCAAGGTATTGGCGGCGGTTCCACGGCAAGTACTGTAGATTGAGGGATAGTTTTTATACAATAACATACGTATGTACTTTTGCATGCTTCTGGGGATTTTTAATTCTACTCAAGTGTTGAGTTTTCTGGGTTGTATTGGGAGCTCGTTGATTCGATCGGAAAGTATAACTTCGTTTAGTTTGTCCGGGTAATTTTTAAAACGTGTTAAAAAGTTCGAACGGATATCAATAACGCAATTTTTCCCCTGCCGGAAAATTTCCAAGTGTTGGATTTTTCCGTAGTTTAAGAACGTTCTAAGTCGTGCACGTAACGCGGTGGACCCTCTAGAAGACAACAAACCTTAACTCGATTATGTGACCGTCAAGAACTGCCTCTAAACCTTAGGGTTTGTGGCAGTACATCGTGCCACATATGAGGCGTTGGCTTGACCCTTCTACGGCTGGACCATTGGTACTGTGGCATGTGATGGATGTTTTTAAACTAATTTCAAGTGTTGAGAACCATTTGGGAAAACTTGGATGTTTGATTATTCGATTAGAAAGTTTAACATTGTCTATTTATCTGGATTGTGATACAATATTAGGAACCCATAGGTAGTTATGAGATAACTAATTTGAATGTTCTGAATCTAGCAGTTTAGTCTCACATGATCGGTTGCCATTGGATTTTGATGTGATCAAAAGTCCGTTGCAATCACGTAGCGTACGCGGATACTCGCCGGGTAAACTTAATAGACAGTCACGCCCCAAAGCCCCGACAAAGTGACTGTAGGAGAACCCCGTCGCCAAAAGCATCCGTTCGGGTGCTCGCGGCAGCGGTGTTCAGCCTTAGTGCACTTCGTCGACGGCATCAGGGGGTGCGGCCGTCTACTAAAGTTTGCGACGAGCATTCGATCAGGATGTCGGGAATCTTGTTGAATTGCCCGACTTGATATTGAAAAGAGTTTTAGATAATGAGACTAAAATGCGGGGTTTATAATTGTTAGGCATGCGATGTCTAAGGAATTCATTTGGTTAGGCATGGGATGTCTAAGGAGGTTGTGGATTCCAACTGTTGTAGTTTTACACTTTCTTTTCTGCGACCGTAAGTGTAATATGTGATGTATCGCCGGTTTCGTTGCTATACATCAACGACAACTGGGATATGCATATTTACTTACGTTGATGATATGTGATATTATGTGTTGCCGTGATATGTTATATTGGATCGTCGCGTTTTGAATAGTCGGGGGTTTTATGTGAGATGGGGGTTTTTATTTTCATTCATGTAAAATTCATTTGTATGTAATATTCTTTTATTGGGGCACTTCCGGGATGAGGATGATGTCACCATTGTATATTTTTTACTTTTCCACATTAGGTAGACCCAAGGCGGGGAGGACAAGTAACCGGGTTCTAGGGTCCAGTGGGAGACCATCTCGAGGAGTCGAGACCGGGTCTCCTAACCCTAGAATAGGCAGTGTTGCTTGCCGCCTTCGTAGGGGTCTAGGGATGTGGGTTTGGCTATTCATCGTGACCGTGGAATCCGTGTTTTATACTGGCTCGTATGAAAACACGGACGTCCTACTATATCCAATATTTCATATATGTTCTTCTACTGCAATGTTCTTTGATGAGATCATATTACTGCCTGAGACGAATGTTTATATTATATATATGAGATATATGTTATATTGCAGATTTTGTTTCAAATGTGATGCTTGTGAAGCATATTAAAATGGGACTTCATTAATGAGATTAATGAAAATAAAAGAAACCTAAAGATGTTGTAGAAACTTGTTTAAAAACTGGTAGCTCTAGTTCTTGCTTTGCATAGCGGTGTTCCTTGTAGAACATCCAGCATCTTATTCGATAAGGAAAGAGCTGAGATCCCTCACCGGGAGTGGCCTGTTTAGCGAAACTGGCAGATGCTACAAACTCGGTTTGTCTTTTGATTGCTTATATAGTTTTTTCTTTGCATAGTGATATTTGTGAAATATTCTGCACCTTATTCGATGAGGAAAGAGCCGACGATCCCTTCACCGGGAGTGACCTCTTTAGCAAAACTAGAAAAGGCCTCAAAAACGTTCCATTCAAAAATCACTCGATTCTACAACGATATCAAGTTCATTACGCTCATGGTTTTCTTAAAAACCTGCATAGCCCTCCGTCATTTCAGATAAAGACTGTTTAGTATACGTGCTACGTTTGTTGGCCTGCGTCAAGGCGTAGTGTGCGGTAACTAACTATTACTTATCTGTTGCATACGATGGGATTGGATTAGGGTAGTCGTGCGACTTTGTTGGCCTGCGTCAAGGGTCGTGCGGGTGGGTTTAATTCAATCAGGAAATGTACGGGTTGAACTTGACTAGCGGACTATGGTTTGTTGGCTTGCGTCAAGGTCATAGGATGCTACGGGTAAAAATATTATTGGGAATTTCAAGTTTTGAAATTTGCAATGAGATTGCATACCTTTTATGAGATAGTTGGATCCCGATACCCGCTGCGAGTAAGAGTTACTCCTGGGAGAGTTTTACACATTACAATTAGCCGATCAAGTAGGTGTCTAGAAAGGTGTTAACGGGGTTACGCCCCTGGGAAAACGAGGTTTATTTTAATTAAGTCCATGCGAAAGCACGGGGAACCTCCTTCAAAGTACCGGCACTGGCCTGGCTGAAAGATTGGCGAACTTGTAGGGTGTGATTAATCCCGGCTAGTCTTTCCTTTTAGGGTTTGAAGGAATATTTGACTAAAACAGCGGGAGACATCCTGATTAGATAAATTGATAACCAATCTAATCTTGTAAAAGCGCACGCTGAGTGTTTTCTTCTCTCTCTCTCTCCAGGTAACGACCATGTCACGCCTTAATCAAGATAATAATACGGATGTATTGACCGAACCAGCTTGTTATACTGCGCTAGGAAATGTTGGTCCCGCTACAACTTATAATTGTTATAAGACAGAGCAGGAAATTGGGGATTACCAGAATTCCCGTGCCGCCGAAACGAAGAAAGTGCATGTTGATGCATCTTCTTCGGGTGTGTTCATTACACAGAACTGTTTCTCAGTATCCTTTACGTCCTGGGTATGTGATACCGGATCAGGATCCCGTATATGTAATCTGTTACATGGGCTATAGATAGGTAGAGAACTGAGAACGGGTGATAAGTTTCATGAGATAGAAACGGTGCAAGTGTTGCAGCTAAGTCTGTTGGTAGTTATCACCCTGTATTATAAGAATACATTGATTCTGAACGAATGTTATTAGATACCGAACCTGATATACAACATCATATCAGTCTCTTTATTAGTAAAGAAGGATATAATTTCGTATTGTTGGATAATGTTTTGAACATTTCCTATATCAAGAGTTGATCGGTTCAAGCACGTTATCTAAAAGCATAGACGTTCTAAATCAAACTACAGTTCTTAGTATACAGAACACACACAAGAGGAAGAGTTCAGAAATGAACGAATTCTTCTTGAGGCATTGTAGACTAGGTCATATCATTGCGACCCGACTGGCTGAAGTTACATATAGATGCATATTTAAATTATTTTGAATTTACATCTTGTGAAACTTGCCGGTCATATCACAGAGATAAGATGAACACAGCTCCGTTTATTGGAAACAGAGAAAGAGTTAGTGAACTCTTAGGATTGATACATGTTGATGTATGAAAGTCCCCTGTCCACACATGCCAGGACCGGTTCTTTGTACTTCATTACATTCACAGATGATCCCTCAAGGTTCAGACATATGTTCCTGTTGAAACACAAGTCCGAAACTTTTGAGATAATCACAGAATATAAGTTAGAAGAAGAGAACCAAAAATGGGTATAAGTATTTTGTCCTTTGACGAGATTATAGGGTTGCTAGGCACACGCACAAGGTGTAAGTCGATGTAGTACACCCCAATACTTGTGGGGAGGCGGAATTTTCAAAAACGAACTTGTTTAGTGAACGAACATCGACTAACCGCTTGAATCGAAGCTAAACTATAAATAACCAAACACAAAGTGTTTCTAAACTACTGTGTTTAGGGATTATACCTAATGAACCAACTCCTTCGTCTTTACGATCTCCTTGTTCTCCTCGGCCTTCTCTAGGTAGTAGACGATCCACCCGAGAGCAAAACTCCAAGCTAAACCTCTAAACTTGAGGCAACTAACCTTCTTGGATTGCTAATCAAAGAAGCTAGGATGAAATAGAGTGATGGTTATGGATTGATTAGTCTTTCTAATCCTTTGATCTCAACTCATGAGGTGTAAGGATTAGGGTTTGAAGATGAGAGCTTGAGGAGAGAGAAGATGTGAATTATTATGAAATGAGAATAGTAAGTTATCATAATATAAATGAAGCATTCTCTTTTATCAACAAAAGAAAATAAGTGATGAATAAGCATGCTTCACAAATATCTAGTGGTGATTCATTAGCATGACTCATTAAGCATTTATCATGCATTAATGATATGCATGAATCACCCTCATGACTCACTAAACTCATTTAATGCAAATGACACATAACCCTCCTTAGTCACCATCTTCTAGAAGCTTCTCGTACAATTACGAGAACGCCCCTCCAATCCGCAAAAATACGGAAAAACTTCAGACTGTAAAAATCCAATAACCGGATACCAGTAACTGGCTTAAACCAAAGCCGACTGGTAAAAACTGTCCGAAAGTCGTACGTGCGTAAACGCAATTATGCGTCCGAACCCTTGTCGTAAAACCATACGACCTCTATATCGTTTCGCCTGGAATAGGAAACTCTCTGTGTGGGACTCTAGAGACTCGACTACTACGCTGGCAGTGGGTTTAACCACAGACCGCAAGCGGCACTAGCTGTACGTAACGGTCCCCAGGTAGTTGTCGATAAGAAGGCCGATGAGAAAACCCATCCGAACTCCTACTGAGTCTGATGTGACAATCTCCATACAGTCCGGTCCGTTCGTCCAAGACTATCGCATATCGGGCCTAGGGGGGCGGCAAGCGTCAGTCCCCTAATAGCGGTATAAGTCGTGTCGGAGCGAAGCCCATTACACCCTGAGAAACTACTGGAACCTACCAGCAAATCTCGTTTGCCCTGGCCAGGGACTTTGCGTAATGGCTCTCTGACACAGCACGATATCTACTCCTAATACCGGGAGGGACGAATCCTTTCTAACCGCCACTGCCTCCAAGTGCTCGGGACTGCACCCAACTGCTACCTGTTTGCATGACTCCTTTGAGCCGTGGTAGGGTAGCAATCTAAGAACAGTGGGACACACTCGAGGCGAAGTAGCAGTGTCAAGTCTGCGGACTACGCTGTACTCATGTCACCTGGGAACTGTTCACTGACGACTGGTATCAAACCAACCAACAGTTCCCTGTGAGTCCTGTCCGGTGTACCCGTAACCTAACGAGCACCTGCATACTATCTCCAGTACGACGTACTGACGGCTGTGGGACAGACCATCTCCCCAACTGGGATGAGAAGCGTACACACTAGTCTACTCCGGAGTATCGATGCTCTGTCTCGATAATCCAACGACCAGGGACCTGAATAAGGATGTGCTTGTAGACTACCCAGCCCCGACTAGTGTGACTGCCATCACAACGCTGGTAGACAAGCAAGATCCTAAGAGCTCTATCAATACGTACACTCACATATTAAGATAGAAAAACCAAGTAGCATACTACCATGTTTAGCAAGACTGTTATATACATGTGAATATCCCAAGCTTCCATTAAGTAATATACAAGCTAGTATGATACAGTAATGGCCTTCTAGGGCATAAACACTAACAATCTCCCACTTGCACTAGGGCCATGTACTGGCATATCGTAGACCAATGATCTCGAGTAGCCTCTCGAACTGAATCTGAGGAAGGGCCTTCGTGAATGGATCAGCAATGTTCTCTTCAGAAGCAACTCTCCGAACCTCGATCTCCTGACGATCAATGATCTCCCTGATCAGGTGATACCGCCTCAAGATGTGTCTGGACTTCTGATGGGACCTTGGTTCCTTCGCTAAAGCTATAGCTCCGTTGTTGTCGCAATACAGAGGTATTGGATCAACTATGGTAGGAACCACCTGAAGTTCTGTTAGGAACTTCTTCATCCAGACTGCTTCTTTTGCGGCATCGCAAGCAGCTATATACTCCGCTTCCATCGTCGAGTCAGCAACGGTGTCCTGCTTGGAGCTCCTCCAGCACACCGCCCCTCCATTGAGGGTAAAGACATAACCCGACATGGACTTGGAATCGTCCTTATCACTCTGGAAGCCGGAATCAGCAAAGGCCTCCAACATGAGGTCTTTTCCGCCATAAACCAAGAACATCTCCTTAGTCCTCCTCAGGTACTTGAGAATGTTCTTTACTGCTATCCAGTGCTTCTCCCCTGGGTCTGACTGATACCGGCTCACCACGCTTAGTGCGTAAGCTACATCTGGTCTGGTACACAACATCGCATACATTATAGAGCCTACCGCAGAAGCGTAGGGTATAATAGACATGCGTTCCCTTTCCAAATCAGTATTGGGAGACATCTCTTTGGAGAGGGTGATTCCGTGACAAGCCGGTAGATTACCGCGCTTAGAATCTTCCATACTGAATCTTTTCAGTACAGTGTCGATATACCTGGACTGCGAAAGTCCCAACATCCTCTTGGATCTATCACGATAGATCCGGATCCCCACAATGTAAGAGGCATCACCCAGGTCTTTCATGGAGAACCTGTGTGACAAGAATCCTTTGACAGATTGTAGCATAGGAATGTCATTTCCTATCAATAGAATGTCATCCACGTACAAGACGAGGAATACGACACTTCTGGCTACAACTTTACTATATATGCACGGTTCATCTGGATTTTTGATAAAGTCATATTCTTTGACTGTCTCATCAAAACAGATGTTCCAACTCCGCGATGCCTGCTTCAGTCCATAAATGGACTTAAGCAGCTTGCATACTTTCCCGCTGCTCCCACTCTGATTGAAACCCTCTGGCTGATCCATATAGACGCTCTCTTCTAAATTTCCATTCAGAAAAGCCGTCTTTACGTCCATCTGCCAGATTTCATAATCATGGAAGGCAGCAATTGCAAGAAGGATACGAATGGATTTGAGCATAGCCACTGGAGAAAAAGTTTCGTAATAGTCCAAACCAGGTCTTTGACGAAAACCCTTTGCAACAAGTCTAGCTTTATAGGTTTCCACCTGCCCATCTACACCAATCTTTTTCTTGAAGATCCATTTGCATCCTATGGGTTTTACCCCACCTGGAGCAAAGTCCAAAGTCCATACTTTGTTGGTGTACATGGACTCCATTTCTCTTCGCATTGCATCTAGCCATCGTACCGAGTCGCCGCTCCGGATGGCCTGCTGGAAGCTAGTAGGTTCATCATCATCTATGATGCAATCCTCTCTATCCCCATCTATGAGAAAACCGTAGTATCTCTCAGGCGGATGAGACGGCCTACTACTCCTGCGGAGGGGTGCGGGAATGTTCTGTTCTTCTTGAACTTCTGGTTCTACCAAACTTTCAGTAGTAGCTTGTGGTTCTGGAACTTCTTCCAGTTCTACTACGCTCCCACTCTTCTGATTTTCTAAAAATTCAGTTTCTAAGAAGCGGGCATGACGAGAAACAAAAACCTTTTGTTCCTCTGCGTAATAGAAGCAATATCCATGAGAGTTCTTTGGATATCCCACAAACTTACACTCTACTGAGCGTGCCTCGAGCTTGTCCGGATGCTGCTTTTTTACAAAAGCTGGACATCCCCATGTCTTCAGGTACTGAAGATAGGGTTTCTTCCCACTCCACATCTGATATGGTGTGGTAGGCACAGTCTTGGTTGGAACTCTGTTCAAAAGATATGTCGCTGATTCTAGCGCATAACCCCAGAAAGATCGCGGTAACTCAGCATTACTCATCATGGATCGTACCATATCCAATAGGGTTCGATTCCGTCTCTCCGATACACCATTGTGCTGTGGAGTGTCCGGAGGAGTAAGCTGAGAGAGAATTCCTTTCTCTTTTAGGTAACCTAGGAACTCGGCACTTAAGTATTCTCCACCTCGATCAGATCTCAGTGTCTTAATACTTTTGCCTGTTTGGTTTTCCGCTTCACTCTTGTATTCCTTGAATTTCTCAAAGGCCTCGGATTTATGCTTCATCAAGAAGACATGTCCAAACCTAGAGAAATCATCTGTAAAAGTAATGAAGTAGGAATAACCACCTCTCGCATGTGTAGACATTAGACCGCATACATCGTTGTGTATGAGTCCTAAAAGCTCGCTCGCTCTTACTCCTTGTCCAGTAAATGGAATCTTTGTCATCTTTCCTTTGAGACAGGATTGACAAGTGTCATAAGTCTGATATTCGAACGAGTCCAAATATCCTTCTTTATGCAACTTAGTCAACCTTCTCTCATTGATGTGACCTAGTCTACAATGCCATAAGAAAGCTTTATTCAAATCTGGAGACTTTCTTTTTAGTGTGTTCTGGACATTGAAAATTTGGAGTTGGTTTAAAACATATATGCCGTTATTTAGAGTACCGGACCCAATCAAACCATGATTAAGGTGGATGTTGACAACATCTCTTACAAACGTGAAATCATAACCTTTATTTGATAACAAGGAAACTGATATGATATTACACGTTAAGCTGGGTACAAAATAACAGTTATGTAAAACCAAAATGTGTCCACTCGTCAATCCTAGGTGATAATCCCCGACGGACGCAGCTCCCACGCTAGCTCCGTTAGCAACCCTGAGGATCATATCACCTTCCTTCAGCACTCTACGGTTTCTCAGTGCCTGCAATGAATTGCAAATATGAGATCCCGATCCGGTATCCAATACCCAGGAAGTAGAGTTGATTGACAGACAATTCTCAATTACAAACACACCTGAAGTGGAAGCCACAACTTGCTTCGGTTCCTGGTTCTTGGCGTTCCACGCCTTGCAATCCTTCTTCCAGTGCCCTTTCCTGTGACAGTGGAAGCACTCATCCTGGCCAACTACCGGTGCTGCAAGCTTTTTCTTTCCCTTCCCTCTCACCTTACTAACACCTCCTCTAGGTTTGGGTGCGGCCTTCTTCTTCCTTCCTTTGGCCCTAGCCTTGGACCCGGAAGAAGATGTACCGCCAACAAACATAGCGGGTGTTTCCCTTGCCTTCTGCAAGGTGCCCTCTGCACTCCTTAACATGTTCAGGAGTTCCGCAAGTTCAACTTCTTTTTCTTGAAGATTGAAGTTGAGGATAAACTGGGCGTAGGTGGGAGGAAGAGACTGGAGAATAAGGTCTGTATAGAGCTCATTATCCAAAGTCGTCCCAAGGTCTGCGAGCTCTTCAATATAGCCGATCATCTTTAGGACATGTTCACCTACCGATGACCCGACAGCCAACCTCGCTCGAAACAAGTTCTTAGAGGTCTCGTATCTTGCTATACGAGATTGCTCTCCATAAAGTTCCTTTGTATGGAGAAATATGCCATCTAGGGACATATCCTCGTGCCTCCTCTGATGTTCATTGTTCATCGAGGCAAGCACGATGCACTTGGCTCTCGCGCAATCTGAATCCCAGGTTTTGCGGATTTCCTTATCCGCATTACTGGATTTGGGACCAGGGACAACAGGTGCCGTAGCGGTGAGGACGTACCCCAGTTTGTCATAGGTCAAAACCATTTTGACATTCCGCAGCCAATCTTTATAGTTTGGCCCCGTCAGTATATTTTTCTCTAAAAGTAACTTAAGTCCAGTCATTTTCAAGGTCACTGCAATTAGGAGAGAGAGAAGAAAACTCTTTAGCATGATGCTCTTGCAAGTTTAGAGTGGTTTTTAGTTTATCTAAACTGGATGGCTCCCACTGTTTCTCGAATCCTTCCTCAAACCATAAAGGAAGAATTAGTCAAGACTATTCTCACCGTACAATACTTGCTTAACCGTTCAGCCAGGCTGGTGTCGGTACTTCGAGGGAGGTTTTCCAACGCTTTCGCGAAGTTCCTTAATTAAATAACCTCTTTTCTTTGGGGGCGTAACCCCGCTGACACTTTTCTGGACACCTACTAGGTTTATAGCATTGATCGTTAAGTGACGAATATCCTGAAAAGTATCATATACTCACAGTAGGATCAGGATCCAAATATCATCGTATGATAATGTTGAAGGAATCCTACCAACATTCATCAAACTCCAAATGGTATGCATCTCTTTGCAAATTTCAGTTTCTTTAGAAATTCCCGATATAAGTTTTTGCCCCATGCTCTTATGACCTTGACGTATGCCAACAAATCATAAGTCACATGTCAAGTTCTGCCCATCATTATCTTGTTAATTTGAACCCACCCGTATATACCCTTGACGTATGCCAACAAGGTAATGCGACTGTCCCAAACCAACACATCTATCTATGCAACAAATGAATACCCCAGCAGCTACCAAACACTATGCCTTGACGTATGCCAACAAGCATAGCTTGAATACTACTGACCATCCATAAGAAATGACGGAGGGCTACGACTGGTTTTGGCGAAACCGTGAACGTAGTGAACTTGATATAACCGAAGGAACCTGATAGCTTTTAAAAGGAGTGGTTAAGGCTCCGCATTTAAAAATATCTGTTTTAAAAATAACCGATTGGTTTCTTTTTAAATTGTTCCAATGATTTAAACTTGGTTTATTTTCTTTGCATTATAGATAATGCGTCCCATCATTAACCTATCATTGTAGAAAACAACGAAAATACAACGTCCTCTTATGCCATCCGCATTCGCCATGGGGTCCCGTCATCACCCGTTAGGTTACTTAACTAACGACAGAGCGGGGGCTGGGCTAGCGCGGGTGTAAAACATAAGTGACGTCTAAATAGCTATCATAAATATAGATATTTTACATTCGTCTGACGCAATGATATACATTCCAGAACACAGATAAACAATATTGGATTTGCAAGCAATCTGTATTTCTTTTGAGCCTGCAAGAAAAGACAGATTACACAGTTGTGATGAATAGCCGTTACCCCACCCTCGACCCCTACGGGTACGGCAAACTACCCGCCCGGCAGTTTGTGTACCCCACCTTGGGTCAGTCCTAGGAGCAAAAACAGTAAAATGAAATAATACAACGGTGGCTACACCCGCAACCTGGATGTGCCCCGCAAAATAATATTACAACAAATTACATTTACAACAAATGAATTAAATAATAACCCATTGGAAAACCCCGGCTATACACCACAACAGTCCGATATAGTTTATATGCACAAACAGATATAACCATTTCAGAAATGTGCAACCCCCTGCCAACCGACATACTAGCAGTTAGGGGAGGTTTACGAACACATTAAATAATCACAGATATAATCCAATATGCAAATACTGTACAATTTCGATCGATTAAACATCTTTAATATTGCTCCAAAAACTGCTCTGTTAAACTGAAACCTGAGCAAAATTAAAATATTCCAGAAAATCCCAAATATCATACAGAAGCAACTCAAGAAAATTGGGATCCTGAGTCGCCAACTCGGCGGCGGATCAGCGGCGACTCAGTAGACTGAGGCCGCGGTTCCGCGGCTAGTTTGGCGATTCAGGGGCCAATTTTTCTTGGGTGTTCTTATAATGTCTTAACAAGCTTTCTGAACAAACCTGAAAAATTTTTGGACATCATTTTAATTTCGACAGAAACTTGACAGATTTAGGGTTTTCCGGCTTCGTTTTTCCGTTCGAAATTCGTACAAATTTGCAATTAAGTTATTTATTGTTTAGCAAGGCTCTGATACCACTGTAAGTCGATGTAGTACACCCCAATACTTGTGGGGAGGCGGAATTTTCAAAAACGAACTTGTTTAGTGAACGAACATCGACTAACCGCTTGAATCGAAGCTAAACTATAAATAACCAAACACAAAGTGTTTCTAAACTACTATGTTTAGGGATTATACCTAATGAACCAACTCCTTCGTCTTTACGATCTCCTTGTTCTCCTCGGCCTTCTCTAGGTAGTAGACGATCCACCCGAGAGCAAAACTCCAAGCTAAACCTCTAAACTTGAGGCAACTAACCTTCTTGGATTGCTAATCAAAGAAGCTAGGATGAAATAGAGTGATGGTTATGGATTGATTAGTCTTTCTAATCCTTTGATCTCAACTCATGAGGTGTAAGGATTAGGGTTTGAAGATGAGAGCTTGAGGAGAGAGAAGATGTGAATTATTATGAAATGAGAATAGTAAGTTATCATAATATAAATGAAGCATTCTCTTTTATCAACAAAAGAAAATAAGTGATGAATAAGCATGCTTCACAAATATCTAGTGGTGATTCATTAGCATGACTCATTAAGCATTTATCATGCATTAATGATATGCATGAATCACCCTCATGACTCACTAAACTCATTTAATGCAAATGACACATAACCCTCCTTAGTCACCATCTTCTAGAAGCTTCTCGTACAATTACGAGAACGCCCCTCCAATCCACAAAAATACGGAAAAACTTCAGACTGTAAAAATCCAATAACCGGATACCAGTAACTGGCTTAAACCAAAGCCGACTGGTAAAAACTGTCCGAAAGTCGTACGTGGGTAAACGCACGTATGCGTCCGAACCCTTGTCGTAAAACCATACGACCTCTATATCGTTTCGCCTGGAATAAGAAACTCTCTGTGTGGGACTCTAGAGACTCGACTACTACGCTGGCAGTGGGTTTAACCACAGACCGGAAGCGGCACTAGCTGTACGTAACGGTCCCCAGGTAGTCGTCGATAAGAAGGACGATGAGAAAACCCATCCGAACTCCTACTGAGTCTGATGTGACAATCTCTATACAGTCCGGTCCGTTCGTCCAAGACTATCGCATATCGGGCCTAGGGGGGCGGCAAGCGTCAGTCCCCTAATAGCGGTATAAGTCGTGTCGGAGCGAAGCCCATTACACCCTGAGAAACTACTGGAACCTACCAGCAAATCTCGCTTGCCCTGGCCAGGGACTTTGCGTAATGGCTCTCTGACACAGCACGATATCTACTCCCAATACCGGGAGGGACGAATCCTTTCTAACCGCCACTGCCTCCAAGTGCTCGGGACTGCACCCAACTGCTACCTGTTTGCACGACTCCTTTGAGCCGTGGTAGGATAGCAATCTAAGAACAGTGGGACACACTCGAGGCGAAGTAGCAGTGTCAAGTCTGCGGACTACGCTGTACTCATGTCACCTGGGAACTGTTCACTGACGACTGGTATCAAACCAACCAACAGTTCCCTGTGAGTCCTGTCCGGTGTACCAGTAACCTAACGAGCACCTGCATACTATCTCCAGTACGACGTACTGACGGCTGTGGGACAGACCATCTCCCCAACTGGGATGAGAAGCGTACACACTAGTCTACTACGGAGTATCGATGCTCTGTCTCGATAATCCAACGACCAGGGACCTGAATAAGGATGTGCTTGTAGACTACCCAGCCCCCACTAGTGTGACTGCCATCACAACGCTGGTAGACAAGCAAGATCCTAAGAGCTCTATCAATACGTACACTCACATATTAAGATAGAAAAACCAAGTAGCATACTACCATTTTTAGAAAGACTGTTATATACATGTGAATATCCCAAGTTTCCATTAAGTAATATACAAGCTAGTATGATACAGTAATGGCCTTCTAGGGCATAAACACTAACACAAGGGTCTACGAGGCATCAACCTTGCCCGATTTAAAAATTAGCCGTGCCGAACTGTCACGACCCGAAATTGGCACGTGACGGCCCTAATACTACGCAATGCCTAAAGACGTAACGCAGTAAAAGAAAGCCAAAACCCAGAAATCTAAACCATGAAAATACGGAAAAGATAATAAAAGTTTTTGAAACATTTGAAATCGCAACCCAAATTCTTTAAAAAGTCCAATTTCTTTCTTTAAAATTTAGGCAGCACCCCCTTTGTAAAAACTAACCCCAAAATGGGTACAACAGATAAGATAAATAAAGCATCCCCAAACGGGAGTAAATACACGCCCAAAGGCGGAAAACAATCCACATCACAAATATACGACGCCGTAGCGAAGAAATAAAGACAATAGAGATAAAGCTGTATATAAGACAACAAAACCACAAATAATATACAATAACATCCTCACCAAGTCTCTAAGTCAACAACATAATAGTAGATGGAGAGTACAAAATACAACGAATGTACAATACAAAATACAGATAACCACCAAAACCCACCTAAGCAAAATAGCACACTGTGAGCCGATGCGGTATCTGTAGCAAAAGATGATAGATGAATAGCCTGCCTCGACTACTCTGGGGAACACCCTGCAACACCTGTGGCACAACGGGGGTGAGTTACCAACTCATGAATAGTAAATAACATATGCAGGTAATCGCAGGAATGTACGTACAACATGAATCTAAGATATGCAAATTACAGTAATAACAGGTCATGTGAATGCAGAATAATGGAAAGTACACTAGCAGGTACAATCAATATGTGAGCAATAGTGATATGGCAATAGTATGCAATAATCATGCAATAGGGATATGAGGATGTAGTTATGCAGTAATCATGAAGGGTACACTAACAGGTACTACTAATACATGAACAGTGCATAAATAAATAGGTATGAGGTATGGAGTGAAATATGTCATTCCCACGGAAACCTGACATCGTGGTAGGATCACAATCCATCAAGAAACTCAAATCCACAATTCCTTAAATCAGCCCCCAAGTTGGGCTCTCATATCATATAAGTCTCACATCTCCCCAATGTACAATATCGAGAAATCTCCTATATCCCGAATGTACAAATCGGTAATCTCATATGTATCCGGTATCCAATCTCAATGAATCACCTAATATCCCAAACCAAAACTCAAGTAAGATTCTAGCATCTTAAATATATATTTGCAGAAATAAATATGATGGGGTCAATACACATATATTAGCGTCCCACTCCACTAATATTGGTGTAAGGGTATATATTACAATGGCTAAATCCCCTGTTATATATACAAAAGGTGTTAAAAGAAATATCATGAAAATAATGTGCCAAGCATCGACACAGAAATACTAGTCTATCAGATGTCGTCTCCCAGACTAACATCCGGATAGGTACGTATCATATGCTATCCCGAAAGCTCGAGTGCCTAGCTCTGACCCTCGCCTCTCGACGTATCCATACGTACATGACTCCCAACGGTATCTCCATAATCCCCGCCGAGTCATTGGTACTGTCACTGGTAGGTACTCGCCCGCCTCCATGCTCAATCGGCAAAGTCAATCGATCATCTTGCCGAGGGGAACCATACCGGGCCCCACCAGGTACCCTCATACGGCACCCACTCCTCGTATGGGGTATATAATCAGAACCGATAAAACTCATGGTGGCTGCGCAAATATCATATCAAGGAAACCAGGTTTTTCAATGTATGCATAATTTCATGAACTCCCGCGGTTCCCAAATCCAGAAAATATCATGTAAAATCCAAATAACAATGCGCAAATCCAGGAATAAATATATGCGATATATCTGAAATGCGAGCATATAAATGAAAATATGTAGCTGAAACCAGATGTATGCGAAATCAATAAGGTACAGCTAAGTATAGGTGTCTACCTATAAGTAAATGTTATGGTATACCGCACTGGGTATAAGTAAAATATGAGCAAGGTATCTATATAGCTAAATGTCAAATGTGATAAGTAATATAAGATCTATAATGGTTTGTGTGTGACATGGCAATTATTGACGGTGTGTGTAGCATACAATCCGTGCTCGTGCAACATGAACCGTCAATAATATGTGCAGTGTCCTACGGCTACTAGTCACTGTACAACTATATCTAAGTAAATAGGGTAAGGTCGCATTTCTAACAATGACGTAGAATATGCGACAAGTATTAGAATTCTAGCCTAGACGCATAATGCCATGCGGGCGATTCCCCTGTAGATGTTAAATCAACTCACCTACGCTACTCGCCAGGTGAATCCTACCACCTGTGTCCCTCTGTAGCAGTGTTCGTAGTCCCCGCCTGCAAACCTGAAAATTAGACAAGGAAATCATATAAATAAGCAAATATCTCGCAAAACGCGATATCGACACTAAACGAGAAACTAGCGTCGCGAACTAAACGCGCGTGTGCACGATACGCTAAAGCGTGTGTATACGCGTCTAAAACTACCGCGACACGCTGGATCGCAGAACCCACTCACGTATCGCGCAAACACAACGAACAAGAAATACGATATATTGTCCCATATTTTCCTACAGGTCAAATTTCACAAAACTACACATGCCAAAACACTATAGAATACAGCAGACAACCCTACACAAAAATCCAGCACCCCACTCCTTTTCCTGGCCGTAATTTGCGGCCAGATGGAATAAAACGGCGGCCAAGATTGGGAAAGGGTGGCTTGTGTTCTGGTGGTGTATTCTAGAACAAACAAGTATGTTCCAGTTTCCTCAATTTTGTCCTGAAGGCCCCGGGTCAATAGCAGATCACAGAATGCCATAATGTCGCATAAAAACACCGATTTTGCACAAAACACAAACCCTATGGTATTTTAGTGAAATCTGGGTTAATTCTCGGTTAAAGTAACCCTAACAACACTAAAATAGGCTAGGTTAACTAACACAAGCATCACTTAATCAACATTCCACATAAATCACCTTAATTGGCACTAAACTCATAATTTAACACAAACCGACGCTAATAAGCATTCAAGCTAGGAAAAAGGGAATCGTGTTTAGGACTTATACCCTATTGGATCCTAAGAAGCAGGAGAAGAAGTGTATGGAGGAGATGAGGGATTCTGCAGTTGCTGGAGCTCCTGCTGCTGCTGCCAGAAGCTGCTACTGATGCTGTTTGCTGCTGCTGCCTTGCTTCTGGTGTTGTTGCTGCTGTGGCTTCAGCTGAAGGGTGTGTGAGTTTGAGAGTGTGAGAGAATGAGAGTGAGAATGAGAATGAGGGTCAACAATTCAACCCCACTCCTTCTCACTCCCTCTCACTTCATTAAATGAGCATGGCCTCAACCATGTAGCACCATGCTTATCTCTCTCTCTCTCTCCCATGGTCAACATTTCAAAACCATATTCAAATCCTTTTTAAATTCATTTTTTTAAAACAACAATATAAGGTTAAAACCCAAAACACTTAATATAATTATTAAGACTAGATTAGGGAATGGTTAGTGCACCATGTTAATAATCATGGTTAAACCCCAAATTAACAAACCCTAGTTAACATGCACAAGTGTGTGCAAGCCTAGGAAAAATCTAATAAATTATTCATTAAATATGATAAAATAATTAAAAACCAATTTGGTAAACTTTTTATTAAAAACCAATATTAAAATATAATTAGCCACTAAACACATTCTAAGGTGTTACAATCTCACCCCTTAAAAAGAAATTCTTCCCCGAATTTAAAAATATACTAAACGTACTTTGAAAGAGAAGATTGCAAACTCTCAAATCTCGCTCGCAGCCTCCCAAGTGATTACCTCACTATACGGCTATGTCCAAGAAAAACCCTTCACCGATGGAAAGACCCTTGACCGATGCTTCTCCACCTGCCGAGCCATTAACACAACTTGCTGCCGGTGAGCGAAACGATCGCGTCCAAGCTAAATAATCTGGTGCTGAATCATGTCGGAAAGGTCATGAAGGTAATTGCAAAGTATCGACACAATGAATACGGGGTGAATACTCAATAATCTGGGCGGAAGTGCCAAATTAAAGGCAACGAAACTAACTCGCTTCTAGGATCTTGAAAGGACCTAAATCCTGGGATAAGCTTCCCAAAACTCAACACGTCATTTATCGGAAAAATCCGCAGGAATACATGATCTGTCCCTGCGAAATCGAGTCTATGACCAACACAGTCGGCATAAGACCTCTGTTCGCAATGGACAATTTCCATCCTGACCTAACACAACTGGACCATCTCCGAAGTCTCTAGACTAGCTGGGGTCCAAAATCCTACTTACGCAGAGTCAGAAAACAACAGGCTGGTGATCGACACGACCTAAACCCTAAACCTAAAGGTTGCCAATTGGAGTGTCTCCTGATAACATCTATTGAAGAATAATCCTAACCATGGCGAGTGACGATCCCCAACTGCCGAAAACAATTAACACAAACACACAACTTAACAAGAACAACTGAGCACACTGAGCATAACCGGACGACAAGAATCCGAATGGAGTCACACCCTGACTAACCTGGGTAGACACCATAACGAAATTCATGGAGATCTGCTCCCACTCCTACTTCGGAACGGTTAAAGGTTGCAGCTCTCCAGCCGTCCTCAGATGCTCAACCCAAGCACACAACAAGACAGACATGTTGAAACGAAACCCAAAGCTTCTATTTACATCCTTTGCCACCCGTAACTACTACACAAGTCACGTCAATGTTGGTGGAACTCGAATGGAAACAGAGAGTTGACTGATGTGCCTGTCCTAGGATTTCACATCTCTACTCGATAACATCAGGTACACAAACGCGTCCCTAACTTAGCACACCGTGTCATAACTCAAGGATTCTGAATCATTACCCAGCCGAGTATGCTCAAGTATCTCTGACGAACGAGCATCGGCGGGCAGTGTCTCGCGAAAGCGATTTAAGAAAAATGGTCGGGCGCGGACATAAGCAAGCTGTCCCCTCAGTAGAGACGAACTTAAGCTGTACTCAACGATCACACAAGAACTGTAAATCTGCAGAAGACTATCACAACAATCAAAATCCGCTGCAGGAAGATGTACATTAAGCTGTGGTGGTCCGTGAAAATCTGACACGACTCTCGAACCAGTAGTGTCTCCAAATCTCCAACGCAAAACCACCGCGGCCATCTCCAGATCAAGAGTGGAATATCCTTCTCGTACTTCCTCCAGATGTAGGGAAGCAAAAGCGATAACTACCTAGTGTCACCTCAGTACACACTCGAGCCCACTCAAGAAACATTACAGTTAAACAACAAAGTTGCCTGAACCAAAAGCAAAGAAAGGACTGATGCAGTCGTTAACCGAATCTCCAACTGCTGAAAACTCCACACACATGCCTCAGTTCGAAGAAAAGAAACCTCCCTTCCGGTCGATTCAGTCGACGTTGCAGCACTACTCTAGAAAACCTGCACGAAACGGCGATAAAAACCTGCTAAGCCCAAAAATCTGCGGAACTCCGTCCTGCACACTAGTCTGGGCCTAAGCTATACGGCCACGATCTTCCTCGGAACCATACAAAACCGTCTCTTGTGACTACAAGACCTAGGAGTCAACACAAGCAAGCCTGAAGAAACACTCCGAGAATCTAGCAAACCACTGGGACGCTCCCAGTATCTGCAAAAAAAATCCTTAAGTGCTACTGCTGTCCCTCAAGACACATTAAATAGACCAGAATGTCGTAAATAACACAACAATAACTGGTCGAGGAACGACCTGAAGAAATCTGGTTCATCATATCTACGAATGCTGCTAGGGCATCAGTGAATCCAATGACTCAGTAAAACACACAAAGCCCGTAGCACGTATAAGGCAGTCTTCGGAATTCCATCACTCCGAATCCGCAATAATGATGACCCGATCCCGAACAAACTTAGAAAATGTCTCGCACTGTGGAGCTGATCGAAGAAACCGTCAATGAGAGGTAAAGGATACCCATCCGTACCGTAAGCCGGTTCAATTAACGATCTGTCAATACACAATCTCAAACTGCCGTCTTTTCTCCTTGACGAACAGAAATAAGAGCTTCCAAAAGCGAAACACTCAGACACACAAAACTCCCCAACAAACAACACTGCAGCTGATCCTTTAGCTCCTTAAGCTTCACCGGCTCATCTGGAACAACGTCGGAAAACTCTCGCACGAAAGGAACACCGGTCCAACAATCCCAACTGTGGCTACGGTATCACGAATGAACGCCAAGAATCCATGACATTTCATCAAAAGCCGACTAGTGAAAAAGGCTGAATTCAAGCTGTGAGAGGCGGCGCAACTATCCACCTGCACAACAAGAATTGACTCGCCTGGAAAAACAGAACCTAATTGTTTTCCTCACGGTAGTCCATAGACGCCTAGCATGTAGCTGATCAGTCCGTGCCCAGGAGAACATCAAATCCAACATCTCTAGAAGGATCAAAACGACGGACGAATCTCTATCTCCTATCCGATTGGCACACAACTGAAATACGTGTCGCGCAACAAAAGAATCGCTGACAGACGTTAACTCAAATAAATGGCTAATCTACCTAACACGACTCTCGTCCCAACCATGGTACAAGGGTGGAAAACAAACAAATACATCAAAAGAACCTGCGAATTAAGGATACCTGAAAACTCTGCATTGGACGCCTACGCGTCTCGATGAGTAGAAGCAAACTCCTGTGTCAGCTCTCTACCCGCAACTGGCTGAACTCCTCTGGTAGACTGACTCCTCTGAGCGAACCTTCCACGTCCACGACCTCTCTGAATACGATCCTGACGAGGTGCTAAGGAACAATCCCTGACGAAGTGCTGAAGGTTTCCGCATCGAAAGCATCCACGCGCTGACTGTTGACCCTCCTGGGGATGAGAGCTGAACGACTGTCCTCGTCCTAAGCCTCTGCTACTTCCATGACGGCCATGAAATCTGTCTCGACGACCAAACCTCTGTCTCTGGGCTGGTACATTGGTACGAGTCCTCCACTGTCCTGGAACTCTCAGCGTCTCTGGAATATGTGCCTCGTCAACTGGAGCTGCAACCACTGGTGCTATGTAGGTGACGGACTGCTGCATGCTGATCTTAAAGGACAACTGAGAAACAGGGGTGACAACCTCCTGTCGTAGCTCCCAAACGACATCAACCAATGAACTCATAGTCTGGCGGAAGTCCTGCATCACTGCCACAAGTTTATCGATACTATATGTCGAAAGCTGATCCGTCTGCACCTGCGCAACTGGAGTGCCATCCTGGTCAGTGCTCGTCTCACCCAAGCTAACTCTAACCTCGGTCCTCGCTGCATCACTCTGAGTCCCCATAATCATCGGCGGCAAGGCTATAAGTAGGGATAAGATTCGATAAGAATAAGGAAATCGAATCACAAGGATATGAATCATCAAGGAAGGAATGTCAAGCAATTGTACTTAGGTCACTAAAGAAGAAGTACCGCATCGTGGGTATGCTGCAGACATACACACACTACATTACTCTGCTTACGCTACCTACTCCATCATACTAAGGTCATCCTACACTCCGAAAGGTAAAACCTAGCGCTCTGATACCAACTTTGTCACGACCCGAAATTGGCACGTGACGGCCCTAATACTACGCAACGCCTAAAGACGTAACGCAGTAAAAGAAAACCAAAATCAAGAAATCTAAACCATGAAAATACGGAAAAGATAATAAAAGTTTTTGAAACTTTTGAAATCTTAACCCAAATTCTTTAAAAAGTCTAACTTTCTTTCTTTAAAATTTTGGCAGCACCCCCTTTGTAAAAGCTAACCCCAAAATGGGTACAACAGATAAGATAAATAAAGCATCCCCAAACGGGAGTAAATACACGCCCAAAGGCGGAAAATAATCCACATCACAAATATACGACGCCGTAGCGAAGAAATAAAGACAATAGAGATAAAGCTTTATATAAGACAACAAAACCACAAATAATATACAATAACGTCCTCACCAAGTCTCTAAGTCAACAACATAATAGTAGATGGAGAGTACAAAATACAACGAATGTACAATACAAAATACAGATAACCACCAAAACCCACCTAAGCAAAATAGCACACAGTGAGCCGATACGGTATCTGTAGCAAAAGATGATAGATGAATAGCCTGCCTCGACTACTCTGGGGAACACCCTGCAACACCTGTGGCACAACGGGGGTGAGTTACCAACTCATGAATAGTAAATAACATATGCAGGTAATCGCAGGAATGTACGTACAACATGAATCTAAGATATGCAAATTACAGTAATAACAGGTCATGTGAATGCAGAATAATGGAAAGTACACTAGCAGGTACAATCAATATGTGAGCAATAGTGATATGGCAATAGTATGCAATAATCATGCAATAGGGATATGAGGATGTAGTTATGCAGTAATCATGAAGGGTACACTAACAGGTACTACTAATACATGAACAGTGCATAAATAAATAGGTATGAGGTATGGAGTGAAATATGTTATTCCCATGGAAACCTGACATCGTGGTAGGATCATAATCCATCAAGACACTCAAATCCACAATTCCTTAAATCAGCCCCCAAGTTGGGCTCTCATATCATATAAGTCTCACATCTCCCCAATGTACAATATCGAGAAATCTCCTATATCCCGAATGTACAAATCAGTAATCTCATATGTATCCGGTATCCAATCTCAATGAATCACCTAATATCCCAAACCAAAACTTAAGTAAGATTCTAGCATCTTAAATATATATTTGCTGAAATAAATATGATGGGGTCAATACACATGTATTAGCGTCCCACTCCACTAATATTGGTGTAAGGGTATATATAACGACGACTAAATCCCCTGTTATATATACAAAAGGTGTTAAAAGAAATATCATGAAAACAATGTACCAAGTATCGACACAGAAATACTGGTCTATCAGATGTCGTCTCCCAGACTAACATCCTGATAGGTACGTATCCTACGCTATCCCGAAAGCTCGAGTGCCTAGCTCTGACCCTCGCCTCTCAACATATCCATACGTACATGACTTCCAACAGTATCTTCATGATCCCCGCCGAGTCATTGGTAGTGTCACCGGTAGGTACTCGCCCGCCTCTAGGCTCAATCGGCAAAGTCCATCGATCATCTTGCCGAGGGGAACCATACCAGGCCCCACCATGTACCCTCATACGGCACCCACTCCTCGTATGATGTATATAATCAGAACCGATAAAACTCATGGTGGCTGCGCAAATATCATATCAAGGAAACCGGGTTTTTAAATGTCTGCATAATTTCATGAACTCCCGCGGTTCCCAAATCCAGAAAATATCATGTAAAATCCAAATAACAATGCGCAAATCCAGGAATAAATATGTGCGATATATCTGAAATGCGAGCATATAAATGAAAATATGTAGCTGAAACCAGATGTATGCGAAATCAATAAGGTACAGCTAAGTATAGGTGTCTACCTATAAGTAAATGATATGGTATACCGCACTGGGTATAAGTAAAATATGAGCAAGGTATCTATGTAGCTAAATGTCAAATGTGATAAGTAATATAAGATCTATAATGGTTTGTGTGTGACATGGCAATTATTGACGATGTGTGTGTAGCATACAATCCGTGCTCGTGCAACATGAACCGTCAATAATATGTGCAGTGTCCTACGACTACTAGTCACAGTACAACTATATCTAAGTAAATAGGTGATTAGTCGAAAATATTGTATATTTTAGCCGGCAATTTCCTCATCATTTGCATCCATATAGAAGTGTTCGGCATTCATATTTTACATATTAGCAAAACTGTCGCAAAATATCAGATTACATGTATTAAATTCTAAAACCGACACTATAAAGGAAATTGACCACATTTCATGGCATCGCATCATCCCTACATTTGCGCAACACTTGTTTTGAGATCTGTGCAGGAAAATCCAGAAGAAAGGCAAAAAATGTACATGGTACCGATCAAACGTTACGCCAACTTAATGATTTCAGTTCTGGTACCAATACAAAGGGGAAAATACAAATCAACATATCAAAGAAAGTTCCAAATGTTAACCTAAGACCACTGCAAAGAGCCCAAGCCCCAAGGAGACTACTTGGCCGCGGAACCGCGGCCTAAGCCGCCTTGTGCCGCGGTTCCTCGGCGCTTCTGCCACGTCAGCACTTCAGTTTTAGTGGAGAATTCTTATCTCTGGGCCCACATTCCTTTCTGATACACCAAGTTCCAGAAGACTCCAGAGACTTCTGCCAGATCATCAAGCTTTGGGATCAACACTAAACTAGCCTATCATTCTAGAACCTTCTCCCTAAACCCTAGCTTAAACCCTAAGCTAAGCCTAACAAACTCTTTCTAGAAGTCTTTCAACAAACTTTTGGATGGAACTCAAAGGCTTAGGGTTTGGGTGCTCTATAAATAAGACACCCTAGGCTCACTTATAAATCATCTTGATTCATCTTGGAATCTAATCATCTTTAGCCAATTTAGAGCCATTCTCTCTCTCTCTTCATCTTCTTCTTCCACAAGTCTAGTGAGAGGATTTGTGTGAAACCCTAACCCTAATTCCATTCAAAAGCCAAGATCCCGAGTACCCATTCAAGTAAGAAGCCTTGCAACCTTTTAGGAGCCGAGCCGGTCTTCAACGGAGCAAGTGGTCCAAGCCGATTCGCGACTCACGGAGCCGAGCGAAGCCAAGTCGACAATTTAATTCTTCCTCTTGTAGTTCTTGAGCGACTGTAATCAAATTGTTGATATAAATAAAAGGTGAAATTCTTTTATCTTGTTTTCTTTAAATTCTTGCATCATGAGTCAATCTAAATTTCTAGTTATAATTCTTGTTGTGATGTTTGAGTAATACTCCGCTTGTCGAGGAGTCGAGACGATCAATAGAATAATGATGTAATATATCTTAAATCGATTCTTGATTCCAACGAGTTTTGTAAACCCTAGCAAATTCAAGAACCAACAACCCATTTCGTTGCGATGCTTTCTTGATTGATATCGCTCGAAATTGGGGAGTTACGATCGTTTCTTGAAATTGCTAGAGGCTAGAATGTGAATGAAATCAACGAAAGAACAAGGGTTAAATGATGAAACCCTAGTTTCATCAAGAAAGCCCTAACTCTCGTTGATCATCATCGATCTAGTATAATCCTTCGAAGGACAAGAACACGAAATCTTGAGGTTACATCACATCTATAGATCCGATCGATTCCTACGAGCCTCATTTAGATTCTTGACATTTTGTTTGGAAATATTATCGAAACCCAATTCTTGATTGTTTATCAGTTTCTTGATTCTTGATTAAATTTGTGACACTTGAATCAATTGATAAATTCTTGAATCATGTTTTCTTTTCTTTTCGATTAACTTTTCGATTCAAACAAAGCAAATATATAAACGAATCGCACAATCCCTGTGGACGATCCGCACTCACTTACAATTTACATCCGACACCGTAGTTGATTGCGGTCAAATATAATTCTTTGATTGTGATTCTCTTCATTTTCTAAAACGACACACAAAGAAATGATCAATCAATAAGGTAAAGGCGCATTTCTAACAATGACGTAGAATATGCGACAAGTATTAGAATTCTAGCCCAGACGCATAACGCCATGCGGGCGATTCCCCTGTAGATGTTAAATCTACTCACCTACGCTCCACGCCAGGTGAATCCTACCACCTGTGTCCCTCTGTATTAGTGTTTGTAGTCCCCGCCTGCAAACCCGAAAATTAGACAAGGAAATCATATAAATAAGCAAATATCTCGCAAAACGCGATATCGACACTAAACGAGAAACTAGCGTCGCGAACTAAACGCGCGTGTGCATGATACGCTAAAGCGTGTGTATACGCGTCTAAAACTACCGCGACACGCTGGATCGCAGAACCCACTCACGTATCGCGCAAACACAACGAACAAGAAATACGATATATTGTCCCAGATTTTCCTACAGGTCAAATCTCATAAAACTACACATGCCAAAACACTATAGAATACAGCAGACAACCCTACACGAAAATCCAACACCCCACTCCATTTCCTGGCCGCAATTTGCGACCAGATGGAATAAAACGGCGGCCAAGATTAGGAAAGGGTGGCTCGTGTTCTGGTGGTGTATTCTAGACCTAACAAGCATGTTCCAGTTTCCTCAATTTTGTCCTGAAGGCCCCGGGTCAATAGCAGATCACACAATGCCATAATGTCGCATAAAAACACCGATTTTGCACAAAACACAAACCCTATGGTATTTTAGTGAAATCTGGGTAAATTCTCTGTTAAAGGAACCCTAACAACACTAAAATAGGCAAGGCTAACCAACACAATCATCACTTAATCAACATTCCACATAAATCACCTTAATAGCACTAAACTCATAATTTAACACAAACCGACGCTAATAAGCATTCAAGCTAGGAAAAAGGGATTCGTGTTTAGGACTTATACCCTATTGGATCCTAAGAAGCAGGAGAAGAAGTGTATGGAGGAGATGAGGGCTTCTGCAGTTGCTGGAGCTCCTGCTACTGCTGCCAGAAGCTGCTAATGATGATGTTCTGCTGTTGCTTCTGATGCTGTTCTGCTGCTGCTGCCTTGCTTCTGGTGCTGCTGCTTCTTGTGCTGCTGTTGTGGCTTCAGCTAAAGGGTGTGTGAGTTTGAGAGTGTGAGAGAATGAGAGCAATGAGAGTGAGAATGAGAATGAGGGTCAACAATTCAACCCCCCTCCTTCTCACTCCCTCTCGCTTCATTAAATGAGCATGGCCTCAACCATGTAGCACCATGCTCATCTCTCTCTCTCTCCCAAGGTCAACATTTCAAACCCATATTGAAATCCTTTTTAAATTCAATTTTTTTTAAAACAACAATATAAGGTTAAATCCCAAAACACTTAATATAATTATTAAGACTAGATTAGGGAATGGTTAGTTCACCATGTTGCTAATCATGGTTAAACCCCAAAATAACAAACCCTAGTTTACATGAAAAAGTGTGTGCAAGCCTAGGAAAAATCTAATAAAATATTCATTAAATAGGATAAAATAATTAAAAACCAATTTGGTAAACTTTTTATTAAAAACCAATATTAAAATATAATTAGCCACTAAACACATTCTAAGGTGTTACACGAACAACCCTAAACCGGATCTTTAAACTAGAGATTAGGCGAAAACGAACATGTTAAACACTTTAACACTAAGTGAGAGGGATTACAAGCTTTGTAGATCCGGTCCTTCACTTCTTAAGCTCCGTGTTGAGGTCCCTTCACTACGATCATCGTGTTCTGGACTCTCGAGAGTCTTCACGAAGAGAAAGATGCAGTCTTGCTTCCGATCTTCGATAACAAAGATGATCTACCTTGAAGTTTCATTAACACAAGCTTACACTCACTAAATGAAGTGAACACCCTCATCTAAATGGCAAGGGTAGATGAGGATGATGAAGTAGGATTTTTAGCTCTCATTTATAATCTTTTTCTCACACATAATCATCACTTAGAAAAAACTAGTAAGCTTTTTCCATGAAAAGAAGAAGGAAGAAGAAGATGAAATCAATAAATGAATCCTTTTGTGATGAATAATGTAAAGAAGATCATGATGAATAATGCAACAATGGTTGCTAAACCTTTGTAGAGAATTAACCATGGGCTAGGGTTTGGGTTGGGTTAAAGCATGAATCATTTGAAAATATCTTGCACAAAACAAAACGAAACCTTCTTGAATCATCAAGAAGGAACTAACCCAAAACAAACCCTAACTTTTTTTAATCTCCACTAAACATGTTGCATTAATCATCATATCATGTTATAATATTATATATCACATATATAATATTTATCGTAACAATATAAAATAATAAAATTAACATATATCGCATATATATCAATGTATTACCTGAGTGAGAAAAAGAATCTTTTAGTGAGCTAATATTAGTTAATGTAATTTAATATATCATATATATTATTTTACATTAAATTATCGAATCAACACTTGATCCGACAATCCGGCTATATCGCATATAACCGACTAATACGATGACCCGGCTATATCACATATACCCGGCCGATATCTCATATCGCGAGAATCCAATACGGTATCACATACCGCATTACCCTCGGTCCCGCACATATCACATATGTGCTCCTACTCCATTTTTCCTGAGCCAAGAAACCTCTGTGTAGGACTCTAAAGAATCGTCAATACGCCGGCAGTAGGTGATGATCATATCAAACACCCACAAGCTGCAAGCGGTCGGCTATGTTGGAGATAGTGCCCTCAGAGTCAATTATTGGATCACAGGCACGTGGTTGCAATGATTGAGGGAGGACTTATCCCGGTAGGACAGTCTTACTCAAGATGATAGTATGCTATCTGGTTTAACTTTATCATCGTGTACAACTTTAGGTGACCTGACAGGTCACTATTGCACGTTGATAGAGCCCCTAGGATTCTTGCTTGACTGCCCGCAGTATGAGGGCGATCATATACGTGGGAGGTGGTAGTCTATAAGCACATCCTTAAAAGGTCCCTAGTCGAGGGAGTTTCGAGACAGGGCATCGATATTCCAGAGTAGACTAGTGTATACAGTTGAGACCCCGACGAGGGGCGGTGGTCGGTCTCACAAGCCACTGGTGTCAGTTGGTTCACTTAAGATGTATACAGGTGCTCATTGGGTTATGAGTACACCGGACAGGACTCGCCGGGAACATGCTAGTTGGTCTTATACCTGACGTCAGATAGCAGTTCCCTGGTGACATGTGTACAGGTTAGTTCATCGACCTGAGGATCGTCATTTGTCTCGTATGAGTTCCTACTGTACTTTGATTACTACCCTACCACGCTCAAAGGAGACGTGCAAACAGGTTTTAGTTGGGTACAGTCCCGAGCCACATGGAGGCAGTGAGCGGACCTTCGGGGGTTCGTCTCTCCCGGTATTGGGGGTGAGGTCGCGCTGTGTCTAGGAGATCCCTTACACGAAGTCCTTGGCCAAGGCAGGAGATTTACTGGTAGGTATTCCAGTAGTATCTCAGGGTGTTCTGGGCTACACTCCGACACGACTTGTACCGCTTTTGGGGGTCTGACTTTTACCAACCCCTAGGCCCGCCATGCGATGCTCAGAGACGAACGGACCGGACTGTACGGATATTGTCACTGACAGGCTCAGTAGGGTGTCAGGATGAGTTCGCTCATCGACGTCCCTTTTGGTCAATAGCTGGTAGCCAGTCACGTATGGCTAATAGCTCTGATGTGCTAGTGGTTAAATCCACAGCCATAGTATTGACGAGTCTTTAGAGTCCCCCACAGACAGTTGCTCAAGTTTTCGGGGGAAACACTGTAGTGGTCGTATGCAGATTTGGCAGGGTTCGATCAGATACGTGCGGTATTTCACGGATCAGGATCGGACGGTTAATACTAGCGGGCTTTGGTTTAAGCCTGATCCTAGTTTTGTACAGTGTAGATTTTGTCTCATTGCATTTGTATTCAGTCGGAATACAAATGCGGGTATGTATATACAGTAGCGGGGTTTTCCTGTAATTTATTACGGGATCAGTTTTTTGGAGTTGCCAGTTTGTTTTCCGTTTCAGCCATATTTCTTTGTATCTTTCATTGGCTGAAGATTGGTGGAGGAGGGCTTATTTGCATTTGTGCAAATAAGCATTGTGGAGGGTGTTATTTGCATATTGTTGTATCATGATAATTCCTCCACCATTTGACTTCATTTGACTTCTTCTTCTTCTCATCATGGTTGTTGATGATTAGTTGATGGAGTATTGGTTTTGGTTGTTGATCATTACTTGACTTTGGAGTAATGATGATGGTTGGTTGAGTATGGGTTAGAGTGTGTGATCATTTCCTTTCATGATAACATTTTTGATCTCTCTCTCTTGCATTATTCTTGTGAGACTCTCCCTCATACTCACTCTCTCTTCCCTCACCTTGTTATGGCCGGCCACATAGAGGGAGGGGGCTGCCCATATTTTTGTGGGGGATTTTTGGTTCTCTCATGCTTGCAAAAATCCCCAGGTTCATCATAAAGTTCCACAAGTTCATTTCCTCCACCAAAGGCAACTTCCAATACCCCAAATGAGACATAGCTCTACACCGTATTCTACAGCAAACCTTAGGCACGTCGGCTCGCCAACTTCGTGCCCGAGTTGTCTCGGTCCAGAGGTGGGAGCCCGTGAAAGAAGCCGGCGACGTGGTGCCCTTCCGGCGACGTGGTGGAGACCGGAGATTCCGCGGGGAGGTCGGGACGACGACGAGAAGACCGAAGGACACGGATCGCTCGGTATATCTCTCTACCCCCTTCTCTAGATAGCTAGGACTAGTTTAATGGCACGATTCGGGTTGGTAGTGCGCGGTGGTGCCGGTTTGAAAAGTTAAAGTAAATCACCGCTTCCGCATTCCGGCGTCGGATTGACGGCCGGGGCGCCGCCGTGCACTTACAGTGGTATCAGAGCCTCGCCATTAACCTAGTCTAGCTTTTTCTAATGTGTTTACATTTCCAATCGAACAAAATTCCAAAACCCGCGTTTTCAAAAGCATCAGTTTCTGTCGAAATTTTTTTAGCTCCAAAAATTTTTCAAGTTGTTGCAGAATGATGTGCAGGGAATTTTAAGAATTCTGTGAAAATTTGGTCTCATGAACAGTCTACCCCACCGCGGAACCGCGGCCAAACCCATGCTTGGGCTGCGGTTCCGCCGCGACTTTCACTGTTCAGTGTACCAAAATTTTGCAGAAAGCTCCTGACTTGAAAATAGGGTTTTTGGAATGTTCTTTTTGGGCCCAGATTTTCTGTGAGTGCTACAGTAGTGCTTGGGGCCCACTTGGGTAATTTTGATCGATCGAATATTTTAAACACATTAGTTCACAGTATTTACATTATATCTGCGACCGTGAATGTCACTTGATCGGTAAATCCTGTCTAACTACTATAGCCCGGTTAGATGGATTTGCGAACGTGACATTCACGTTGATGTTCTGTGTATTGCTGTGATGTTGCGGATTGGTCGTGAGGGATAGCCTGGATGCAATGCTAGTACAGTTTTTGTTGTATTATGTACATTTGATATTGTGGGACGAGCGTCCGACATGTGGACTGCCGTCACTGCCTGTTTGTATATTATTCTTTTGGGGCACGACCAGGTCGAGGTCGATGTACCCGTTGTATGTATATTTTACTTTCTGTACTAGGATTACCCCGCGGAGGGGTGCACGGATAGCCGGGTTCTAGAGGGTAACGGGCCCGCATCTCATGGCATTGAGAAGGAGGGGGCTTCACTCTAGAATTGGCGGGCTATTCGCCGCACTCATAAGGGGTACAGGTTGACCCAGGAGGGGTGCCCAAGTTACCGAATTCCGTGAAGTGCTGGGTGGTCCATTCACGTTGCTGAAGGGGGCTGCCCCGCTTCAGGTTTTGGCGGGTAATATGCCGTGCCCGTAGGGGTCTAGGATTTCATTGCACAGGCTATCCACACGACTAGGGGAACATCGGGTTTCAGTAGCGGCTCTGTGAAACCCGGGGATCCAAGATATCTGTATTGTTCTGTGATGCTGTACATTTCTGTGATGTTGCTTTTTATCACGCCTTGAGCGAAAATATTATATATTGATATATATATACTAGTAGATGTTGTATATGTTTTGCATCCGCGCTAGTCCAGTCCCCGCTCTGTCGTTAGTTAAGTAACCTAACGGGTAATGACGGGACCCAGTGGCGAATGCGGATGGCATATACGTACATCATTAATTTTGTTCTTTAGTGGTGTGATCAATTGATGAGACTGCGTTGATTCGGATCAATGCAAGTTAAACAAACCTATTCTGATGTTGTTGGTGTTAGTTATATGTATGCCCTAGAGGCCATTACTGTACATAGGATGTATATTGTAGTGGATGCTGGGACATATATAGGGAGGACTTTCTTGCTCGACATGATAGTATGCTATCTGGTTACTCTTTACCTTAACGTGTACTCAGATTGTCTCTCTATTACATGTTGGTAAAGCCCTTAGGATGTTTACTTGACTACCTGGACTATGATGCGGATCATACTAGTGGGGACATGGTAGTCCACAAGTACATCCTTCAAAGTCCTTAGTCGTGGGTGTATCGAGATGGGGCATCGATATACCAGAGTAGACTAGCGTGTACCTTCTCGACCCATACAGATGGGAGATGGATGATCCCATATCCATCGGTGTTTGACATCAGAGATGATATACGGGTGCTCAGTAGAGACTGGGTACACTGGACGGACTTGCCGAGAACTCCCAGATGGTATTATACCTCACGTCAGATGGCAGTTCTCTGGTGACACTGGTACAGAGTAGTCTGTAGACCCGAGATCGTCATAGAGTCTTGTGTGGTTCCCACCGTGCTTTGATTTCCATCTTACCACGTCCAAGAGGGCGTGCAAAACGGTGGTTTTTGGGTACAGTCCCGAGTCACATGGAGGCAATGAGCGATAGGAGGGGATTCGTCTCTCCCGGTATAGGGGGTTGATGTTGCGCTGTGTTCGATTGGCTATAACAGGAAATCCCTGGCCAGGGTTGCTGAGATATACTGGTAAGTGTTACCAGTAGTTTCTCGAATTGTTATAGACCTCATATCAACACGACTTATCGAGCTATTGGGGTCTGACGTTTACCACCCCTAGGCGAGATATGCGACATATCAGACGATCAGACCGGACTGTACGGTAGTGTTACTGGTTGGATTCACTGGAGTGTGAGCGGGATTGCTCGTCGATCTTCTGATCGCTCAATACCCGGGTGGCCGTTACGTTTTGCAGACCGCTTGCGGCTTGTGGGTGTTTGATATGATCATCACCTGCTGCCGGCGTATTGACGAGTCTTTAGAGTCCTACACAGAGGTTTCCTGGCTCAAGCGAAACGAAGTAGGACCGCATATGAGATATGTGCGGGACCGAGAATAATACGTGTATGTGATACCGTATTCTATTCTCGCGATGAATGTATCGAATGGTTTTATGCGTTATAACCTAGTTATCGAATCAAGGATTGATTCGATAAACCGATACATTGGATACTAGTCGGTTATATGTGATATGACCGGATCGTTAAATCAAGTGTTGATTTAATGATTTAATGTATAATTATATATTTGATATATTACTTTGCATTAACTAGTATCGGTTCACTTTAAATGGATATTCTCACTCGGATGTGCGCATTGCATATGCGATATGATTTTGTGCATATGATTGTATCATGTTTGATGATACATGCTTTTTGGTTAAGTGTAAAGTATTAAACTATGGTTAAGTGGATGATTAGGGTTTTTACTTATTCATTTATTTGTTTATTTATTCATTTTTGGCAAAAGGAAAATGGTGGCTAATTTGGATTTATGTTGAAGCTTCATGAAGCTTTGACTTAGTCACCATTTTTGTCTTCATACCTAACCTAACCATTCACTTAACTTGAGTTTAGTCTCTACACTTAACCATGGTTGATTATGATAAGTATTCTTTTAATTTCTATTTTCCAAAAAGAACTTATCATAACAATTTCTATCTTCTTCTTCCTTTCTTCACTTGAAGAAAGCAAGCTCCATCAATGGTGATTGATGGAAATGAGTGAGAAATCCAATTCTAAAGTTTACCCACTTCCTATTTCTTCATCCTCTACCTCTTTCCAAGTAGTAGAGTGTGTTTCCTTCACATGTTTTCATGACTTGGTGAAGGTGGAGCTTGATTTAGCGATGCCTCGACGTAGATCATCTTCGGCATGGACATCGATGACCTAGCCCGTCCATTCTCCGATGAAGCCGACGCTAGAGCCCGGGATTGGTTATGGACAGCGAGGAGACTTCATTGCGGAGCTATGGAGGTGGACAAACGGATCTACAAAGGTTGTATTTCTGTATTCCCTTAGTTAATTGTTAACTAGTTCACTTTTTCGCCTAGATTTCTAGCCGACGATCCGTAGTCGGGTTTCTCGGCACCCAGATTTTTGTAAATTGGCATGATCGATGCCTTGTAAGACCTCACTAGAGTGCCTAGGAACCCTACAGTGGTATCAGAGCTACTAGGCATTGGATGTCGACCTATGGGGGGTTCTCACTGTGTGACAGTGTGACGAAGCATAGGCTCTTACCCCTAGGGTGTCCCGAGACCGGAAGGTGTTCCGGCGGGTTGTAGTCCTTTCGAGGGGGCATGCGTAAAAAGTAGCGGCTGAGGGACCCGTTGGTGCCACGGCGACCCCATTGGATGGGGTGGCTGCCTGACCTACAGTGGTATCAGAGCCTAGCTAGAGCCTTAGACGAAGTCCAGACGAAGTTTGAAACCCGAACGAACCCGAAACCCCAACTCAAATGTGCTCTCTGGACGTTTTCTGAAAACGTGGATTTTTCCAAATTAAAAACTCGTAAAAAATTCAGCAGGAAAAACTAAGAATTACGATATAAAATTTTTCCATTGAAGCTTCAAGAGCTCGGCGGAACCGCGGCATAAGCCCTGCTTATGCAGCGGTTCCGCAGCCATATTATTGTATTGTCCTATTATTTTTGTACAGTAATTCATGGTTTCGGGTGCTGGATTTTATGGGATTTTTTAATATTTATTCAAGAGTTGAATTTTCTGGGATTGTTTTGGGGATTCGGTATTTCGATCGGAGTATCAAATTTTGTCTGTGTGGCTTTTCGGATAAATTTTAGAATATGTTAAAAGTTCGACCGGATATAAATACCCAATTTTTCCCCTGTCGGGAAATTTCCAAGTGTTGGATTTTTCCGTAGTTTAACGACGTTCTAAGTAGTGCAAGTAACGCGATGGACCCTCTAGAAGACAACAAACCTTAACTCGATTATGTGACCGTCTTGAACTGCCCTTTGAACCTTCGGGTTTGGGGCAGTACGGCGTGCCACATGTGAGGCGTTGGCTTGACCCTTCTACGGCTGGACCGTTGGTACTGAGGCACGAACTGAATGTTGTTAGACTTATTTCATGTGTTGAGCTGTTTCGGGAAAACTTGGGTGTTCAATTGTTCGATCGAAAAGTTTAGCATTTTCTATTTATCCGGAATTTGATACAATAATTGGAATTCACAAATTGTTATGAGATAACGGAATGAATATTATATACATAGCACTTTAGTCTCACATGATCGGTTGCCACGGAATTTTGATGTGATCAAAAGTCCGTCGCAATCACGTAGCGTACACGGATACTCGCCGGGTAAACATAATAGACAGCCTCACCCCATAGCCCCGACCAAGTGACTGTAGGAGAACCCCGTTGCCGAAAGCATCCGTCCGGGTGCTCGCGGTAGCGGTGTTCCGCCTTGGTGCACTTCGTCGACGGTATCGGGTGTGCGGCCGTCTACTAAAGTTTGCGACGAGCATTCGATCAGGATGTCGGGAATCTTGTTGAATTGCCCGACTTGATATTGAAAAGTGTTTTCGATTTTGAGACTAAAATGCGGGGTTTATAATTGTTAGGCATGCGATGTCTAAGTAATTCATTTGGTCAGGCATGCGATGTCTGAGGAGGTTGCGGATTCCAACTGTTGTAGTTTTACACTTTCTTTTCTGTGACCGTAAGTGTAATATGTGATATCGCCGGTTTCGTTGCTATATGTCAACGACAATTGGGATGCGCATATTTACTTACGTTGATGACATATGATGTTATGTGTTGCTGGATATGTTATATTGGATCGTCGTGTTTGAATAGCCGGGGGTTATTATGTGAGATGAGAGTTTTTCATTTTCATTCATGTAAAAACTTGTATGTAATATTCTTTTATTGGGGCACTTCCAGGTTGCGGAAGTTGTCACCCCTTGTATATTATTTACTTTTCCGCACTAGGATAGACCCAAGGAGGAGGGCACAAGTAACCGGGTTCTGGAGTCCAGTGGGAGAACAACTCGAGGAGTCGAGGCCGGGTCTCCTAACTCCAGAATTGGTAGGGTTGCTTGCCGCTCTCGTAGGGGTCTAGGGGTGTGGGTTTGGCTATTCATCGCGACCGTGGAATCCGTGTTTTATACTGGCTCGTATTGAAAACACGGACGTCCTAGTATATCCAATATTTCATATGATTCTTCTGCTGCGATATCTGTGATGTGATCATGTGATGTTCTGTGATAGATATAGTATATAGTATATATGATATATTATATAGACGTTACTTATGTTTTACACCCGCGCTAGCCCTGCCCCGCTCTGTCGTTAGTTACCTAACCTAACGGTGCACGAGGGGACATCGAGGCGAATGCGGATGGCATAAGTGTACGCCGTATTTATCTGTGATGTTTAGGTACTTAAATGATTGGACTTCATTAATGAGATTAATGAAAGTAAAAGAAACCTAAGATGTTGTAGAATCGAATTTCAAAATAAAACAGGTAGCTACAGTTCTTGCTTTGCACAGCGGTATATGCGATATATCCTGCACCTTATTCGATAAGGAAAGGACCGAGATCCATTCACCGGGAGTGACTCCTTTAGCAATAACTGGCAGATGCTACACCCTCGGTTTGACTTTTGATAGCTTTTAAGTGTTTTGCTTTGCACAGTGATATATATGATATATCCCGCACCTCATTCGACGAGGAAAGGACCGACGATCCCTTCACCGGGAGTGACTCCTTTAGCAAAACTAGAAAAGCCTCAAAAGCACTCCATTTCAAATTCATTCGATCCTACAACGATATCAAGTTCATTACGCAATAGGTTTTCAGAAAAACCTGTCGTAGCCCTCCGTCATTTCAGATAAGTAGTAGTTAGTATTCGTGTTGCGTTTGTTGGCCTTTGTCAAGGCGCAGTGTGCGGTAGCTAACTGGTGCTTATCTGCTTATGCATATGATGCAGATTGGGTTAGGGTAGTCGTGCGACCTTGTTGGCCTTTGTCAAGGGCCGTGCGGGTGGGTTTAATTCAATCAGGAAATGACGGGTTGAACTTGACTAGCATCCTATGGTTTGTTGGCCTTTGTCAAGGTCATAGGAGGTTAGGGGCAAAATATTATCGGGAATTTCAAGTGTTGAAATTTGCAATGAGATTGCATACCTTCTATAAGATAGTTGGATCCCGATACCCGCTGCGAGTAAGAGTAACTCCTGGGAGAGTTTTATACATTACAATTAGCCGATCAAGTAGTTGTCTAGAAAGGTGTCAACGGGGTTACGCCTCTGGGAAAACGAGGTTTACATTAATTAGGTTCGTGCGAAAGCACGGGGGACCTCCCTCAAAGTACCGACACTGGCCTGGCTGAAAGATTGGCGAACTTGTAGTGTTTAATTAATCCCGGCTAGTCTTTCCTTTTAGGGTTTGAAGGAAGATTTGATAAAAAGCAGTGGGAGCCATCCTGATTAGATAAAATAAAAACCAATCTATTCTTGCAAGAGCGCACGCTGAGTGTTTTCTTCTCTCTCTCTCCTGGTAGCGACCATATCACGCCTTAATCAAGATAATAATACGGATTATTGACCGAACCCACTTGTTATACTGAGCTGGGGAACGTTGGTCTCGCTCCAACTTATAATTGTTATAAGACAGAGCAGGAAATTGGGGAATACCAGATTTCCCGTGCCGCCCAAACGAAGAGAGTGCATGTTGATGCATCATCTTTGGGTGTGTTCATTACAAAGAACTGTTTCTCAGTATCCTCCGAATCCTGGGTATTTGATACCGGATCAGGATCCCAGATATGTAAGATGTTACATAGGGCTACAAAAGGGTAGAAAACTGAGAACGGGTGATAAGTTTCATGAGGCAGAAAACGGGGCAAGAGTTGCAGCCAAGTCTGTCGGTCACTGTCACCCTGTATTACCGATACATTGATTATGAACGAATGTTATTAGATACCGAACCTGATATACAAAATCATATCAGTCTCTTTATTAGTAAAGAAATGATAAAATTTTGTATTGTTGGATAATGTTTTGAACATTTCCTATATCAAAAGTTGATCATTTCTAGCACGTTATCTAAAAGCATTGATGTTCTAAACCAAACTACAGTTCTTAGTATATGAAACACACAAGAGGAAGAGTCCAGAAATGAACGGATTCTTCTTGAGGCATTGTAGACTAGGTCATATCAATGCGACCCGACTAGCTAGAGTTACATAAAAATGCATATTTAAATTAGTTTGAATTTACATCTTATGAAACTCGCCAGTCATGTCACAAAGATAAGATAAGATGACCATAGCTCTGTTTATTGGAAACAGAGAAAGAGTTAATGAACTCTTGGGACTGATACATGATGATGTATGTAAGGTCTCCTGTCTACACATGCCAGGACTGATTCTTTATACTTCATTATATTCTCTGATAATCTCTCAAGATTCAGATCTATGTTCCTGTTGAAACACAAGTCCGAATCTTTTGAGATATTCACAGAATATAAGTTAGAAGTAGAGAACCAAAATACGGGTATAAGTATTATGTCCTATCATGAGATCAGGGAGGAGAATACTTGTGCATGGAATTTCTAGACTATTCTAAAGGAGAATGAGATTCCCTCTCAGCATTACTCCTCCGTATACACCATTGCACGATGGTATGTCGGGGCGGAGCAGATACACCCAATTTGATATGGTGTGCTCTATGATGAGTACTACTGAGTTACCTTTTTCCTTAAGGGGGTTATGCACTTGAGAAGTTGCATACCTATTGAATAGGGTTTCAATCAAATCAGTTGCCTACCACTTTATATGTGATATGGAATGGGAAGAGCCCATGTCTTAAGTTAGTTAAGATTTGGGGTTGTCCGGCCTATGTCTAAAAGCATGATCCGGACAAGCTCGAGGCAAAGTCTGTAATGTAGAACTGGAAAGGTTCCAGCTATACAAAATACAGCAGATGATTTGGTACAACCAAAGGATTCAGTAGATGCCAACGAACCTCAGCCTCTCCGCCGATCAAGTAGGGTTCCTCACCCACCTGAGAGATACTTCGGTTTCTCTATGACAGTGGGAGCGAGGATTACATCATGAGATGATGACCCAACTAGTTTCGAGCTGGCCATCAGGAGTGTGACTCTGTAAGAATGGCTGGATGCTTAGCGATCTGAGATGGAATCCTTATACACCAACAAAGTATGGACTTTAGTTGCTATATCTGAAGGGTTAAATCCCCATCAGGAGCAAGTATATCTTGAGAAGATTACTTGGTGTACATGGAAAAGTTGAGACTTTCAAAGCTAGACTTGTTAAAGGTTTTCATCATCAACCAGGCGTGGATAGTGGTGAAACCTCTTCAAGTAGCTATGCTTAAGTCCATCCAGATCCTACTTGCCACGGCTACATACCATGACTATGATAACTGGTGGTTGGGTGTCATGACTGCTTTTCTAAATGATGTTTTAGAAGAGTGCGTCTATAAGTACACAACCAGAGGGCTTCGTAGACAGTGGGAGCAGCGGAAACGTGTGCAAGATGTTTTATCTGATAAAGCAGGCATCGCGGAGTTGGAACGTCTGTTTTGATGTGTTAGTCAAAGAGTTTGACATCATCAAAATGGTAGATGAACCTTGTATATACAAAAAGGTAGTAGGGAGTATGGTGGTGATCCTCGTAGAGTACGTGGATGACATACTCATGATAGGGAAGGAGTTTCCTATGCTACGCTCGGTCAATCTCCGCTTATCACAATGATTCTCCATAAAGGATCAAAGTGATACCTCCTATATCTTGGTTTTTGGATCTATGAGATAGATCTAATTGGATGTTAGGATACTCACTAGTAGTAGTGAGATGGTATCAATCAATCCTGGGGAGAATCACTGGAAGTGTTCCAGAGTGATAAAGACGACTGAATGTCAGTCGCAGGCATTGTCTTTACCCTCAGTATAGGGACGGTATGTTGGAAGAGTTCCAAGCTAGATACCGTGACATACTAGACGATAAAGGCTGGATACATCGCTACTTAAGATGCTACCAAAGAGGATGTTTGGGTGTATATTGGTTCATGAGATGAACTATGTTCCTCCCATTGTGTGACAATGGAGTTGTGGCTTATGCCAAGGAACGCAGGTCCCATCAGTGATCCAGACTTATTCTAAGGCAGTATCACCTGATCATGGAGATGCTTGATCTCCACGATGATCGAGGCAAGGAGAGCAGACTTAGAGGATAACGCGGCGGATCCACTCACGAAGGCCTGTTCTCAGAGAGAGACTTTTATAGGATGGTTGAGTATGAGATACTACAACCACTGCTACAGATGGCCCTAGTGCAAGTGGGAGATTGTTAGTTATATGTATGCCCTAGAGGCCATTACTGTACATAGGATGTATATTGTAGTGGATGCTGGGACATATATAGGGAGGACTTTCTTGCTCGACATGATAGTATGCTATCTGGTTACTCTTTACCTTAACGTGTACTCAGATTGTCTCTCTATTACATGTTGGTAAAGCCCTTAGGATGTGTACTTGACTACCTGGACTATGATGCGGATCATACTAGTGGGGACATGGTAGTCCATAAGTACATCCTTCAAAGTCCCTAGTCGTGGGTGTATCGAGATGGGGCATCGATATACCAGAGTAGACTAGCGTGTACCTTCTCGACCCATACAGATGGGCGATGGATGATCCCATATCCATCGGTGTTTGACATCAGAGATGATATACGGGTGCTCAGTAGAGACTGGGTACACTGGACGGACTCGCCGAGAACTCCCAGATGGTATTATACCTCACGTCAGATGGCAGTTCTCTGGTGACACTGGTACAGAGTAGTCTGTAGACCCGAGATCGTCATAGAGTCTTGTGTGGTTCCCACTGTGCTTTGATTTCCATCTTACCACGTCCAAGAGGGCATGCAAAACGGTGGTTTTTGGGTACAGTCCCGAGTCACATGGAGGCAATGAGCGATAGGAGGGGATTCGTCTCTCCCGGTATAGGGGGTTGATGTTGCGCTGTGTTCGATTGGCTATAACAGGAAATCCCTGGCCAGGGTTGCTGAGATATACTGGTAAGTGTTACCAGTAGTTTCTCGAATTGTTATAGACCTCATATCAACACGACTTATCGATCTATTGGGGTCTGACGTTTACCACCCCTAGGCGAGATATGCGACATATCAGACGATCAGACCGGACTGTACGGTAGTGTTACTGGTTGGATTCACTGGAGTATGAGCGGGCTTGCTCGTCGATCTTCTGATCGCTCAATACCTGGGTGGCCGTTACGTTTTGCAGACCGCTTGCGGCTTGTGGGTGTTTGATATGTTCATCACCTGTTGCCGGCGTATTGACGAGTCTTTAGAGTCCTACACAGAGGTTTCCTGGCTCAAGCGAAACGAAATAGGAGCGCATATGAGATATGTGCGGGACCGAGAATAATACGTGTATGTGATACCGTATTCTATTCTCGCGATGAATGTATCGAATGGTTGTATGCGTTATAACCTAGTTATCGAATCAAGGATTGATTCGATAAACCGATACATTGGATACTAGTCGGTTATATGTGATATGACCGGATCGTTAAATCAAGTGTTGATTTAATGATTTAATGTATAATTATATATTTGATATATTACTTTGCATTAACTAGTATCGGTGCACTTTAAATGGATATTCTCACTCGGGTGTGCGCATTGCATATGCGATATGATTTTGTGCATATGATTGTATCATGTTTGATGATACATGCTTTTTGGTTAAGTGTAAAGTATTAAACTATGGTTAAGTGAATGATTAGGGTTTTTACTTATTCATTTATTTGTTTATTTATTCATTTTTGGCAAATGGAAAATGGTGGCTAATTTGGATTTATGTTGAAGCTTCATGAAGCTTTGACTTAGTCACCATTTTTGTCTTCATACCTAACCTAACCATTCACTTAACTTGAGTTTAGTCTCTACACTTAACCATGGTTGATTATGATAAGTATTCTTTTAATTTCTATTTTCCAAAAAGAACTTATCATAACAATTTCTATCTTCTTCTTCCTTTCTTCACTTGAAGAAAGCAAGCTCCATCAATGGTGATTGAGGGAAATGAGTGAGAAATCCAATTCTAAAGTCTACCCACTTCCCATTTCTTCATCCTCTACCTCTTGCCAAGTAGTAGAGTGTGTTTCCTTCACAAGTTTTCATGACTTGGTGAAGGTGGAGCTTGATTTAGCGATGCCTCGACGTAGATCATCTTCGGCATGGACATCGATGACCTAGCCCGTCCATTCTCTGATGAAGCCGACGCTAGAGCCCGGGACTTGTTATGGACAGCGAGGAGACTTCATTGCGGAGCTATGGAGGTGGACAAACGGATCTACAAAGGTTGTATTTCCGTATTCCCTTAGTTAATTGTTAACTAGTTCACTTTTTCGCCTAGATTTCTAGCCGACGATCCGTAGTCGGGTTTCTCGGCACCCAGATTTTTGTAAATTGGCATGATCGATGCCTTGTAAGACCTCACTAGAGTGCCTAGGAACCCTACAGTTGGAACACTTTTCAAAAAGCTGTTATTGCAAGAACGTTCTCTTTTGTTTTGCATCGTGGTATTCAGTTGGAATATCCTGCTCCTCAGTCGACGAGGCAAGGGCCGAGATCCCTTCACCGGGAGTGACCCCTTGGACAGAAGTTTGCGTAAGGGCAATAACTTCACTATAGCCGATTACTTTTGCTTTGCACCGTGGTATTCAGTTGGAATATCCTGCACCTCATTCTACGGGGAAAGAGCCGAGATCCCTTCACCGGGAGTGACCTCTTTAGCAAAGGTTTTTGTCACTATATTTTCATAAAAGCTATCCAGTTCCTTCAACGATATCAAGTTCTTTACGTTAAAGGTTTTCGCCAGAGACCATTCGTAGCCCTCCGTCGTTTCATATGGGTAGTCAATAGTATTCAAGCTGTGTTTGTTGGCCAAAGTCAAGGCACAGTGTTTGGTAGCTGTTGGGTATTCATATGCAGCATAGATGGATGCATTGGTTTGGGGCAGTCGTATAGCCTTGTTGGCCAAAGTCAAGGGCTTGTGCGGGTAGGCTCAAATTAACCTGGAGAATGACGGGTAGAACTTAACATGTGACTTATGATTTGTTGGCCAAAATCAAGGTCATAAGAGCATGGGGCAAAAATCCACATCGGGAGTTTCTAAAGAAACTGAAACTTGCTAGATATGCGAATACCTTCTGGAGTGTGATGACGTGAGCGGATTCCGTCACGTTATCATGCGATGATAGTTGGATCCCGATTCCCACTGATGAGTTAGTTTACTCCTCGGGTGATCCCGACTAATTCTTCTTTCAGGTTTGGAGGAGAATTTGACGGTACTGTGGGAGGTTTCCAGATTAGATAAAGTGATGACCATTCTGATCTAGGATAAAGTGCACGCTGAGTGTTTCTTTTCTCTCTCTCTTTGGCAGCGACCATTGACCCGACCCTAAAACTATGAATCAGTGACCAAGTTGACCGAACCTTCTTAAAACACTGGCTTTTGGATTGTCAGAGTTGTAAACCTCCTTGCCACTCCTACTTTTACCCTTTTCTCCAGGACACCCCGTATTACTACGAATGTCCACTTCCATTGGACAAAACCATCGTATGGTTATATACGAACTCAAAGGAATTTATTCGAGGATGGTTTCCGGTTCTGGAGAAAACGAATAGGACTATTCAGTTGTATTTTCCTTTTACCTTCTCTCAGGTTGCGAGTACTCCTTGGTTTAGGAGATAGTACACCTATTACGCAAATAGGATAGTCTTCTTCCAAACCTTAGGCTGGTGCCGAACGGTGGGGAATGAAGAAAACCAATTAGCATAAAGATGGTGTACAGAAGGTATTAAGTAAAGACATAACAAGGGATTAGTAAGAGGGCAAAGTAAATTGCGACTGCGATTCACGACCAAACCAAGTATTTATTCGCCAATCCTAAATCACCTTTGTATTTCTCCAGAACACTCCATATCACTACGAAGATCCACAGTTTATTGGATACTCCATCGTATGGTTATATACGAACTCGAAAGGAACTTGTTCCAGTTCGGGGATGGATTCTGGTTCAGGAGAAATAGGAATAAGGTTTATTCGGTTGTCTTTTATCTTCACCTTCTCTGGCATTGCGAGTGCTCCTAGGATTAGGACAGTACACCCATTATTCTTATTGGATAGTCTTCTTCCAAACCATAGGCTGGTGCCAAACGATAGGGAAGGAAGAAAACCATTTAGCCTAAGAGGGTATGTGATTAGTCCAAAAATATAAGCTTACCGTAATCAGAAACGCCGTCGCTTCGCAGCTAGCCGGTGAGTACGGGTCGATCCACAGAGACGGGTAAATTTCTTTTATGTGTTTTAATGAGTTGATTCAATTTGTCGTTTTCATTGGTTTATAAAAATCTATAAAAACTAGATCTAATTAATCTAATTAAAAGTCTTGCTAGGGTTAGGCTTAGGGGAAGTTTTGGAGATTAATGTTTCCTTCACCGCTTTCAATGCCTTCTTTTTTTTAGATCTATTAGGTGTTAAGTTAATTATCAATAAAGTGGATACGAATCTTTTGGGAAGATATTTCTTCCTCTAGATTCGTATCCTTCCTTTGTTGATAATTACCCTAACCCCCATGGAAAACGCGCGCAACCGGCCCTTTATACTACGGTTCACCGTTACCTCGAGGGGTAGGGTACCGTAGGGAGCGGATGTGTGCGTATGCATGGAGTTCTAACTCTAAAGTGAAGATGACATTGAAAGGGGTGAGAGATCTCATCTCTCAACCCTTTCGCTAAGGCTAACCCTAACAAGCGAGGAGACTACTCGCTCATTAGGGGATGATAAATTATACTAGAAAATAAAAGCAAGGAAATAAATTACCTACAGATTTGATGGCTCCCTCCAAGTAGAAGACAGAATATATCTGAATGTCACTCCCAGAAATTCTGAATTTCATTTATTGAAAAGAGGCATTCATTTTTCAGATCTAAGATTACAATTTATAGGAAAATAGGAAACCTAGGGTTACAGACTCTCGGACATGCGCAATTACAGATTTGCCCACGTAAAATCCCAACACCCGCACCGACGCAACAGCACAGAGAAATTGCACCGACACGGGCCTTATATGGCCGCGGATCCGCGGCACCAGCATGGGTTTGGCCGTGGTTCCGCGGCCAAACTGTGGACTTGGGCTTTCAGTCTTTGGGTTTAGTTTCTTGGCATCTTGGGCTTTGTCTTTTTCTATTTCTTTCCTCTGTTGGGCTTCTGAGTCTACTCCAGATTTTCAGTGAAGATTTGTATTGGTCTTTTAACCGTTTCACCTTGACTTGCTTTGTCTTGCACCTATATGAACTGGGCTTGACTGAGATCCGTCTAATAGTTGGTTAAAAGTCCCTTTTTCTGTTGTTTTGTGTCTTTTTCACTGTATTTGCTCCAGAAACCTGTATCCTGTAATATGCAACAAACGTGCGTCAAGAGTACCTGTTTATTTATAAAAAGGATAAGAATAGGGGAATGATAAATGCAATATTATGGTCTGAACAAATACCCCCAAACTTACCTTTTGCTCGTCCTCGAGCAAACTTATTATTTTATTCACTAAAATCCTAACCGCACTTTCGCAGGGAAACGCGATTGCACTGAGCACGTGCAACAAGCCGTTAAACCTCTAGGTGTCCCTAGTAGGAGGAGTGTTGTCTCCTGAGGGTTTTCAGCGGATACTACCCACAAAATCCTATCAACTCAGCCCATTGACTTTTGTTCTCCAATTAGGTTTTCTAACAAGGAATTCTATTACTTGTAAATTATCCACCCACATTTTTCACACTTTCTCATCATTTAACTTAAGATTATATATATCCTATAGACTTAGTTAGCTTTCGGCATTTCCTAAGTTTTCCTTCTAGGGTTCCATCTCCACTTAGGAATTTTTATCAACTCTACTAAAGATACAAGTTCTATTCTTCATTCCTTTCTCTTATCTCAATTCCAATCACATATCCCTACGTGTGTGTATATATCACCCCTACACTTGGAGATTCAAATCAAGCAATCATGCCCTTTGTCCGTTGTCCAAAGTACTAATTAGTTGGTGAATTTAATTTGCTTACACATCCTTCATCCGACCGTTAATACTTCTTGAGGTACCAACGACCGATTACAAAATGCGTTTGCACTTTAAAGCGTACTTCCTAGTCTTTGCAACACCCAAGGCTTTAGCAGTGACTCCCAAACCAGTTGGTCTAAGGCACTAGGTGACGAAGCACCCTCGCTAAATATTTTTCTATTTTTGCAGCCTTAAATAATCACAAAAACCAGTGTCCATTTTTTTTTCTTTATTCACACTTTTTCATACTAAGGACTTTAGACAGGAGCATTTCAAGGTCTCTTCTACTATTCCAACTTTCAAGGTGCGTGAATGTGCAATTTGTAGGGTATACATTTTCCGAATTTAGACTTAAGCTAGGAACTATTTTTCAAACTTATACTCTAATAAGAACATCAATACTCTTCCCTCATTTTGACATAGCCCAAGAAGTGAACCCAAAATTTGCCTATTTCTAAATAAACTACAAGGCATATACTTTCTACTGTTAAACTTTAAGGAATGTTATTTTTAGGGTTTTTAATTTACTAAGTCTAATATCTAGTTGTTCCAAACCAGTTAACCTATTTGTCAAACTCAAGTCAATTAGCCAAAATTGAATACATTAATTTTTATAATTTTTGAAATTTTTATGGGTTTTCAAATAAGTATGCAAATGCAAAAATATGTACAAATGAATGCGAAGGAAGAAGACATACCGAGCATACCCCCAAACTTGAACTTGACAGTGTCCTCACTGTCATGCTAAACCAAGAGGGTCAAAATACCGATACTCCCCTGTTTATTTATTTATAATAATTTTTTTTTAATGTTTTGAAATTTTTTTTTATTTCTTTTATTTTTTTATTAAAAAAAAGAAAACAAAAGGATATATACATATATACAAAGGTCCCTCCCAAACTTAAGCTTGGCCTTACACAAGCCGAAGGTTAGCACCAACCATTCAAAGATCTTATCGTGGTAATGGTATAGTTGGTGCAAGAATAGGGTGCGGAGGAAAGAAATGAGAAACACGCGAGACCGTGTGGGAAGAGGGGTAGAATACGGTCTCGGTGGAGGAGAAGAATGGCGGAAAGGAGAAAGGAGTGGAGTATGATCTTGAGGGTGTAAATCGAGTGAATAAATTAGCGCAATATGTGATGAACGATGTGTTAAAAGCGATTGCGCTAACCTATCAACCCGTCGGGAAATGGGGTCAAATCCCTCAAGATTCGTAAGAAAACATGGGTACGCCGAACTTGGTATAGGAGATGAAAGCGTAACGGTCATTTGTTCGGTCGGAACAATAGGAAGGAGGGAGGGTGATATAACAGTCAAAGGTTCAGGAGGCTGAATTGGAAAATCCGACACATCCAATAAAAATGGTTCAACCTCGATATTATCCTCAATATGTAATTCATCCATGCCATTATCATCAAAATCTAGACGCATATGAGATTCGGGGGAAACATTTAATAACTCAGGATGATTATTTGAACATAAAATTTCTATTAAATCGACAGGTTCATCATCCGAAATATTCTCGGCGTCTATATCCTCAATCAAGTGAAAATCAATTTCTTTAGACACTTCATCCACAGCATGGATATTTATCAAAGTAGGTTCTAGAGTGGAGGTGTAAAGATCGAAAGGATTAGGTGCGGTTTCACTCGAAAGGGGTTCCTCACAATTTGGCAAATCAAACACTACAAAATCGCACAACTCATTTTTATTTTCAACTGGTGAATCATTTGGAACAATCGATGGAAAACCGGAGTTGTGGGTTTCAATTGGGTAAGGGTAGGTTTGATTTGAAAATCCTCTCTCATTCTCACTCTGTCCCACTGCCGTCTTATACATTGAAAAATTCGGAGCTAGCGGGACACTAGCTACCGGTTCACTAGGTTGCATAAGGGCGGCCATGGATGCTTCCACATTCCTCATCATTTTATTTGTTGCAGCAATATATGCTTCCAACGACTCTTCCAAACTAGACTTAGGTGGTGAAGGGGTTTCAGTAAAAGATTCAAAATTGGTTGGGTATGTGAAACTCTCTAATGGCTGTGTCGAAACAGCGTCTAGTGAAGGTGGGAAGGTCGGGTATGACTGGTAGGAAGTGGGTGGTAAGACAGGAGTAGGGTCAACATATGGATAAGAAGGTGAATAATCATGCGGATCCCTAAAACTAGATGAGTGGAGAGGGGTGAAAGATCGACTGCGAGATTGAGCAATATGCTCAGCAATGGACATCGGCCTAGGAGTGACAGAAGGACTTGAAAAAGTTGTGTCAACATATGTAGGTTGTAAAGGTTGACTCGGTTGACACGAAGTGGGTTGAAAAGTCAAACTATTTCTCCTAGACGCCTCTATTTGAACTTTCAACGAAATTTTTGGAAAGGAGGGATCGTTTTTAAATTGACCGAAACAATTGACGAACGACGCAAAGTTAGGTTCGGGATACCAAGATTCGGCAAGAGATTTATGATGTGGGGTACCCATGATGCAAGGATTTCTTAGCGACAAAAGTTTTTTTTTGCAAGTTTTTAAAAGATTTTTCTTTAAATTTTTTTTTTATTGGAGAGTTTTGCAATAAGGTTTTAGAAAATGGGACTCGTGACACAAATGTATCAACCACACATGCATAATCAGGCCTAGATCTAGGGTTGCCTAGGTCTGCTAGACAGCTCCTAAATAGGGCTAGAAATAGGTCCTCAAACCGCCTCTTCACGGACAAATACGGCCAGGTAAGTGGGAAGGAACCACCACTACAGTGGGCCTAATTAATAACCACTAGCCTAGACACCGCAAAGTCGGTTAGGATAAACGGCCGATGCCTATACTAGTCCTGTTCCTATTGGGCTCGATGTCCTTAGGTCTGAGTCTAATCTTTTTTTAATTAATTGTGGTCGATGCAAAATGCTTAGGTGTTTTCTGGGGTCCTGGGAAGGGTGATGAAATCCCCACCCAATCTGAGTTTGGTCAATTAGCCCCTTAGAGTCCGGTTAAATTATGCAAAACAAATAAAATTTCACTTGCAATCAGAATTTTTAGCGCGGCGCAAAGAAACCTGCAGAAAATCTGTTATCGAGAAGGGGGAGAAAGATTTTTTTAGCGCAAAGAACCCTGCAGAAATTTTTTACAGTGGATATATTGTAGGTTACAGAGGGGAGGAAAAGAAAGCAAACCAGCAAATTTTCAGGTGCTGACGTGGCCAGAGAAGCGCGGATCCGCGGCGGGGGGCATCTTTTGCGGCGGAAGCGCGGCGCCTTGGTGGATTCAGCCTCTGGAAAATTTTGTGCTGCTCTGTACTTGTGATTCCTCTCTGGTTTTATGTACCAAATTTTGATTTGCCCTCTGTAAAATTCCAGATCCTCAATTCTTCGCTGTTCCTTCAAGATTCAAAAGATACACCCTTCAAACAGATCAAATTTGATAATTTTTTATATTTTTTTTTATATTTTCAGATTTTTAAAATTTTTAAAATTTTTATCAACCCGAAAATTCACAAAAAGAAAGATTACGCCGTCCCCGGCAACGGCGCCATTTGATTAGTCCAAAAATATAAGTTTACCGTAATCAGAAACGGCGTCGCTTCGCAGCTAGCCGGTGAGTACGGGTCGATCCACAGAGACGGGTAAATTTCTTTTATGTGTTTTAACGAGTTGATTCAATTTGTCGTTTTCATTGGTTTATAAAAATCTATAAAAACTAGATCTAATTAATCTAATTAAAAGTCTTGCTAGGGTTAGGCTTAGGGGAAGTTTGGGAGATTAATGTTTCCTTCACCGCTTTCAATGCCTTCTTTTTTTAGATCTATTAGGTGTTAAGTTAATTATCAATAAAGTGGATACGAATCTTTTGGGAAGATATTTCTTCCTCTAGATTCGTATCCTTCCTTTGTTGATAATTACCCTAACCCCCATGGAAAACACGCGCAACCGGCCCTTTATACTACGGTTCACCGTTACCTCGAGGGGTAGGGTGCCGTAGGGAGCGGATGTGTGCGTATGCATGGAGTTCTAACTCTAAAGTGAAGATGATATTGAAAGGGGTGAGAGATCTCATCTCTCAACCCTTTCGCTAAGGCTAACCCTAACAAGCGAGGAGACTACTCGCTCATTAGGGGATGATAAATTATACTAGAAAATAAAATCAAGGAAATAAATTACCTACAGATTTGATGGCTCCCTCCAAGTAGAAGACAGAATAGATCTGAATGTCACTCCCAGAAATTCTGAATTTCATTTATTGAAAAGAGGCATACATTTTTCAGATCTAAGATTACAATTTATAGGAAAATAGGAAACCTAGGGTTACAGACTCTCGCACAAGCGCAATTACAGATTTGCCCACGTAAAATCCCAACACCCGCACTGACGCAACAGCACAGAGAAATTGCACCGACACGGGCCTTATATGGCCGCGGATCCGCGGCACCAGCATGGGTTTGGCCGCGGTTCCGCGGCCAAACTGTGGACTTGGGCTTTCAGTCTTTGGGGTTAGTTTCTTGGCATTTTGGGCTTTGTATTTTTCTATTTCTTTCCTCTGTTGGGCTTCTGAGTCTACTCCAGATTTTCAGAGAAGATTTGTATTGGTCTTTTAACCGTTTCACCTTGACTTGCTTTGTCTTGCACCTATATGAACTGGGCTTGACTGAGATCCGTCTAATAGTTGGTTAAAAGTCCATTTTCTGTTGTTTTGTGTCTTTTTCACTGTATTTGCTGCAGAAACCTGTATCCTGTAATATGCAACAAACGTGCGTCAAGAGTACCTGTTTATTTATAAAAATGATAAGAATAGGGGAATGATAAATGCAATATTATGGTCTGAACAGTGTGCAGAAGGTAATGACTAAAGACATATAAAGGGATTTGGAAAGATGGCAAAGAATTATACGGTTACAGTTGTGAATCTGGATAATGGAAAAGGTATTACTAGGAATAGCCGGATACCCCATCGAAACATTTCAATGTCTTAGTTTCGCTGTGTACTGTTAAAAGAAAACTGAATTCCCGATTAGATACTTACTCCAGGGTATGTATTTACCAGGTATGATTCTCACATCTGTATGGTTTTACAGATGATGAGTGGGAGTAAGTTATTTGGAATTGGGTGATTATCCTCATTATATCGGGATTCGTTGTAATCGGTAATATTTCAGGAAGTCACCTGGGTTGTTTGCCGGACGGCAAATATTTGGTTTTGAATATCCGCTGCCATGCACCAATTTCAAATTGATATATCTGTAAGTCTATTTTTATAGAGTGAGATACACCTTTTTGAAATTATGTCGATGACATTTACCTATATCAGTGGATGTTAGGTAAGGGGCATTAAACAGCGGTGTAATTTTTCTTAACCATAAGTACAGTTTTCAACCTACGACACACAGGGAATAAGTTATTAGACTCAAAGGACTTGTACAGAGTATTGTATGTTGTCCAGCATCCATGAGGACAGAGGGGTTGGTTCTCGTACTATATTCGGTTTACTTATGACTTCTCTAGTTTTTAGACAAGTGTTTCGTAGAAACACAGGGTCCGAATTTTGAGAAGTTATAGGTATATGAATAAAGTAGAGAACCAGGTATTACAAGTATCGGGATTCTTCAAAGTGATCGAAGATGTAGATACTTGTGTATGGTTTTCAGTTGATAGTAGTGATTAAGAGAACTTGCTTCTCTTTCAGGTTACTCATAATTGGAAGCATTCCTAAGTTGAGTAACGCCGATAGGCCTCCTTCCATTTAATAAACATGCACTGGAGAAAGCTGTATGATTTGAATCTGGTTCAATTAAATCAGTGACTCTGGTTCTATATTGGATATAGAACAGTTCATATCTTAACGATGTTAAGGTATGGGGAGTTGTCTGGCTTTTGCTTAAAACCAGACTCTGGATAACTCAAGGCACGTTTCTGTAATGGCTTTTTATGGGTTGACCCAGGCTATGACGAGGGTTGACTTTCTACCATATGGAAGATCAATAGTGATATTGTTCTAGGCTCGCCACAGTTTTAACAAAAATGGATTTTTTCAGAAAACAGTAGTGGGAGTATGGTAGAACTGGAAGTGATTCCAGAACCGCAAACGATTACTGAAGATTTGATAAGGACCTAAAGATTCAATCTGGTTTGACATTCCATTAGCCACTCCGCAGATACGGTGGGTAACCTCAGGCACCCGAGAGGTACTCCGGTAGCCTCAATGACGGTGACAAGGAGGTTCTTGTTTACCCAGAATTGCCATTGCTGTTGTTCCAGGATGCGAGACCCGGCAGGAGGATGAGTATAGCGTCGTTCTAAACTAGCTTTAGAAGTGTATGTGTATATGACTCTGCTAGAGGGTTGTCTTAGTCAATGGGAGCAGCGGAAGCATTGGTGGACAGGTGGCTTATGTCTATTTATAGACTAAAGCAGAAATAGAGGAGATAGATTATCTATTTCTGATGTGACAGTCATAGGTTTGACTTCATCAGAATAGGGGATGGATCTGTTGAGAAGGTATTAGGGTGTGATTTCATGGTATTTGGATGACATACACAGAGTAGGAAGTGATATTCCTATACTACGATCGGTTATACTTTGGTCGTCACACAGTAGTTTCTCCACATGGGGACTAGGACATTATATCAGACATACTGGTTACTAGATCTATGGTTTTAGATATAGATTTGGGTGGTTTCCCAATTAAGGGTACTTAGACAGCATTCTAAGAGTATTTAGAATGGACGACTCCTGGCATGGTGGTGTACCTGCAGGTGATGGAGTCATTCTCTCTAAAGGTGTCTTACTGACTAAAGGGGAGAGAGATGTGCATGATTGGCAGATCACTTGCTTAGGCAATTGAGTCAATCATGAGATGTCAAGTACCACACCAGATGTTGTATTTGCAGTAGAAGCAATAAGTTGATATTGATCCAATCTTGGAGAAACAGTCAGAAGCAGTTTTAGAACATAAGTGGATGTTCTAGGGATATGATAACGACAGCCTCGTTCGGGAGACAGTTATCATTCCAGGCTTCGAAGGTGACCTAGACGATAAGGAGGTTGTCAGAGTTATAGTTTTTCCTTCTGACGAGGGGCAGTATTTTGGACAGGTGGTCCAAGGCAATACTGAGGGAGGCATGGCGCAGGATACTGATTAAGTTCAGTTGACGATACAGTCTAAGAAGTTTGGATTTGGAGTTCATTTATGAGCTAGGTCCCATCAGACATCCAGACATATTCTAAGACAGGTATTGCTCATTTCGGGAGAAGGCATTCTCCGCAAACTTAAGATATAGAGAGACATAGAAAGAAACATCAAAGCGGTTCAACTTGCTGAGGCTATTCCTCGAACGCAATAGTTTCGCAAACGAGCTTTATGAGACTGACTAGTAGAGGAGTTGGGTGTTCGGTATCACACGGGCTGTGAGTATGTGACATCGCAATAATTAGCCTTGAGTGCTAGTGGGAGATTGTTGGAGATAGTTCCCTCAGAATCAATTATTGGATCACAGGCACGTGGTTGCAATGATAGAGGGAGGACTTATCCCGGTAGGACAGTCTTACTCAAGATGATAGTATGCTATCTGGTTTAACTTTATCATCGTGTACTGCTTTAGGTGACCTGACAGGTCACTATTGCACTTTGATAGAGCCCCTAGGATTCTTGCTTGACTGCCAGCAGTATGAGGGCGATCATATACGTGGGAGGTGGTAGTCTATAAGCACATCCTTAAAAGGTCCCTAGTCGAGGGAGTTTCGAGACAGGGCATCGATACTCCAGAGTAGACTAGTGTATACAGTCGAGACCCCGACGAGGGGCGGTGGTCGGTCTCACAAGCCACTGGTGTCAGTTGGTTCACCTAAGATGTATACAGGTGCTCATTGGGTTATGAATACACCGGACAGGACTCGCCGGGAACATGCTAGTTGGTCATATACCTGACGTCAGATACCAGTTCCCTGGTGACATGTGTACAGGTTAGTTCATCGACCTGAGGATTGTCATTTGTCTCGTATGAGTTCCCACTATACTTTGATTACTACCCTACCACGCTCAAAGGAGACGTGCAAACAGGTTTTAGTTGGGTACAGTCCCGAGCCACATGGAGGCAGTGAGCGGATCTTCGGGGGTTCGTCTCTCCCGGTATTGGGGGTGAGGTCGCGCTGTGTCTAGGAGAGCCCTTACACGAAGTCCTTGACCAAGGCAGGAGATTTACTGGTAGGTATTCCAGTAGTATCTCAGGGTGTTCTGGGCTACACTCCGACATGACTTGTACCGCTTTTGGGGGCCTGACTTTTACCAACCCCCTAGGCCCGCCATGCGATGCTCATAGACGAACGGACCGGACTGTACGGATATTGTCACTGACAGGCTCAGTAGGGTGTCAGGATGAGTTCGCTCATCGACGTCCCTTTTGGTCAATAGCTAGTAGCCCGTCACGTATGGCTAATAGCTCTGACGTGCTAGTGGTTAAATCCACAGCCATAGTATTGACGAGTCTTTAGAGTCCCCCACAGACAGTTGCTCAAGTTTTCGGGCGAAACGCTGTAGAGGCCGTATGCAGATTTGGCAGGGTTCGATCAAATACGTGCGGTATTGCACGGATCAGGATCGGACGGTTAATACTAGCGGGCTTTGGTTTTAGCCGGATCCTAGTATTGTACAGTGTAGATTTTGTCTCATTGCATTTGTATTCAGTCGGAATACAAATGCAGGTATGTATATACAGTAGCGGGGTTTTCCTGTAATTTATTACGGGATCAGTTTTTTGGAGTTGCCAGTTTGTTTTCCGTTTCAGCCATATTTCTTTGTATCTTTCATTAGGTGAAGATTGGTGGAGGAGGGCTTATTTGCATTTGTGCAAATAAGCATTGTGGAGGGTGTTATTTGCATATAGTTGTATCATGATAATTCCTCCAATATTTTACTTCATTTGACTTCTTCTTCTTCTCATCATGGTTGTTGATGATTAGTTGATGGAGTATTGGTTTTGGTTGTTGATCATTGCTTGACTTTGGAGTAATGATGATGGTTGGTTGAGTGTGGGTTTGAGTGTGTGATCTTTTCCTTTCATGATAACATTTTTGATCTCTCTCTCTTGCATTATTCTTGTGAGACTCTCCCTCATACTCACTCTCTCTTCCCTCACCTTGTTATGGCCGGCCACACAGAGGGAGGGGGCTGCCCATATTTTTGTGGGGGATTTTTGGTTCTCTCATGCTTGCAAAAATCCCCAAGTTCATCACAAAGTTCCATAAGTTCATTTCCTCCACCAAAGGCAACTTCCAATACCCCAAATGAGACATAGCTCTACACCGTATTCTACAGAAAACCTTGGGCACGTCGGCTCGCCAACTTCGTGCCCGAGTTTCCTCGGTCCAGAGGTGGGAGCCCGTAAAAGAAGCCGGCGACGTGGTGCCCTTCCGGCGACGTGGTGGAGACCGGAGATTCCACGGGGAGATCGGGACGACGACGAGAAGACCGAAGTACACGGATCGCTCGGTATATCTCTCTACCCCCTTCTCTAGATAACTAGGACTAGTTTAATGGCACGATCCGGGTTGGAAGTGCGCGGTGGTGCCGGTTTGAAAAGTTAAAGTAAATCACCGCTTCCGCATTCCGGCGTCGGATTGATGGCCGGGGCGCCGCCGTGCACTTACAGGCTAAACGTAACAGCCACCCAGGTATTGAGCGCTCAGAAGATCAATAAGCAAGCCTGTACATTCTCCTGTGAATCCAATCAGTAACACTCCCGTACAGTCCGGTCTCGTCGTTTGATATGTCGCATATCTTTCCTAGGGGTGGTAAACGTTAGACCCCAGTAGCTTGATAAGTCGTGTCGATATTAGGTCTATAACAGTTCGAGAAACTACTGATAACACTTACGAGTAAATCTCAGCAACCCTGGCCAGGGATTTCCAGTTATAGCCAATCGAACACAGCACAACATCATCTCCCTATACCGGGAGAGACGAATCCCCTCCTATCGCTCATTGCCTCCATGTGATTCGGGACTGTACCCAAAAGCCACCTTTTTGCACGCCCTCTTGGACGTGGTATGATGGAAATCAAAGCACAGTGGGAATCACACAAGACTCTATGACGATCTCGGGTCAACAGACTACTCTGTACTAGTGTCACCAGAGAACTGCCATCTGACGTGAGGTATAATACCATCTGGGAGTTCTCGGCGAGTCCGTTCAGTGTACCCAGTCTCTACTGAGCACCCGTACACCATCCTCGATTTCAAACACCGATGGATATGGGATCATCCATCGCCCATCATATGGGTCAAGATGCGTATACGCTAGTCTACTCTGGTACATCGATGCCCTGTCTCGATACAACCTCGACTAGGAACAGTTATAGGATGTACTCGTCGACTACAGTGGCCCCATTAGTATGATCTCATCAGAGTCCCAGTAGTCGAGTACATATCCTAAGGGCTTTATCAACATGTAACATAGAGACAATCAGAGTAAATGTTAAGATAAAGAGCAACCAGATAGCGTACTATCATATCGAGCAAGAAAGTCCTCCTTATATATGTCCAAGCATCCACTACAATATACATTGTATGTACAGTAATGGCCTCTAGGGCATACATATAACTAAAAATCACCCACTTGCACTAGGGCCATCTGTTGTGGTATCACATACCCAACAATTAGCTCTGTTTGAAGTATCTCATACTCAACCATCCCATAAAAGTCTCTACTGGGAAAAAGGCCTTTGTGAGTGGATCCGCGCTGTTGTCCTCTGTGTCTACTCTCCTAACCTCGATCTCCCTAGAGATCAACCATCTCCATGATCAGGTGATACTGCTTAAGAATTATATCTGGATTTCTGATAGGACGGGGGTTCCTTGGCATAAGCCACAACTCCATTGTCACACAATGGTAGGAACGAAGTTCATCTCATGAACTAAAATATATCCAGACTGCCACTTTGGTAGCATCCTTGGTAACAATGTATCTTGCCTTTAATCGTCTAGTAAGTCACGGTATCTAGCTTGGAACTCTTCCAACATACTGTCCCTCCACTGAGGGTAAGGACAATGTCTGCGACTGACATTCAGTCGTCCTTATCACCCTGAAACCTTTCCAGTGATTCTCCCCAGGATCGATTGATACCAACTCACTACAACTAATGAGAGTCCTAACATCCAATTAGATCTATCTTATAGATCCATAACCCAGGATTTAGTAGGTATCACTTTGATCCTATATGGAGAATCCTTGTGAAAAGCGGAGATTGACCGATCGTAGCATATGAAACTCCTTCCCTATCAACAGTATTTCATCCACGTACTCTACGAGGATCACCACCATACTCTCTACTACCTTTTTGTATATACAAGGTTCATCTACCATTTTGATGAAGTCAAACTCTTTGACTAGCACATCAAAACAGATATTCTAACACCGCGATGCCTGTTTTATCACACAAAACATCTTGCACACGTTTCCGCTGCTACCACTGTCTACGAAGCCCTTTGGCTGTGTACTTATAGACGCTCTCTTCCAAATCATCATTTAGAAAAGCTGTCATGACACCCAACCGCCAGATATCGTAGTCATGGTATGTAGCCGTGGCAAGTAGGATCTGGATGGACTTAAGCATAGTTTTGAAAGTCTCAACTTTTCTATATACACCAAGTAATCTTCTCAAGATTTACTTGCTCCTGATGGGGATTTAACCCTTCAGATAAAGCAACCAAAGTCCATACTTTGTTGGTGTATAAGGATTCCATCTCAGATCTAAGCATCCAGCCATTGTTACAGAGTCCCACTCCTGATGGCCTGCTCGAAACAAGTTGGGACATCATCTCAAGATGCAATCCTCGCTCCCACTGTCATAGAGAAACCAAAGTATCTGTCAGGTGGGTGAGGAACCCTACTAGATCGGCGGAGAGGCTGAGGTTCGTTTGTTACTATTGAATCCTTTGGTTCTACCAAATCATCAGTTGCATTTTGTATAGCTGAAACTCTTTCCAGTTCTAACTCATGACCACTAATTTCTTCACAAGAAATTCCCTTTCACAAAGGTGGCATGCTGTGAAACGAAACATCTTTTGTTCCTCGGTTAGGTAGAAGATATTCCCTTGCTAATGCTTGGGATATCCTTTGCCTCGAGCTTGTCCGGATTTTGCTTTTTAGACATAGGCCGGACAACCCCAAATCTTAACAAAATTAAGATATGGGCTCTTCCCACTCCATATCACATATGAAGAGGCAGGCAACTAATTTGATTTGAACCATATTCAATATGTATGCAGCTTCTCAAGTGCATAACTCCCAAAAGGAAATAGGAAAGTCAGTAGTACTCATCATAGAGCGCACCATATCTCATAGGGTGTGATTGCTCCGCCCCGATATACCATCGTGCTATGGTGTATACGGAGGAGTAATGCTGAGAGAGAATCTCATTCTCCTTTAGAATAGTCCAGGAATTCCGTGCTCAAGTATTCTCCTCCTTGATCACATCAAAGGACATAATACTTTTACCCATTTTTGGTTCTCTACTTCTATCTTATATTCTGTGAATATCTCAAAAGCTTCGAACTTGTGTTTCAACAGGAACATATGTCTGAATCTTGAGAGATCATCAGTGAATGTAATGAAGTACAAAGAACCGGTCTTGGCATGTGTAGACAGGGGACCTTCATACATCAGCATGCCCAACAGTTCGCTAACTCTTTCTCTGTTTCCAATAAACCGAGCTGTGGTCATCTAATCTCTGTGACGTGACCGGCAAGTTTCATAAGATGTAAATTTAAAATGATTTAAATATCCATCTAAATGTAACTTCAGCTAGTCGGGTCACATTGATATGACCTAATCTACAATGCCTCAAGAAGGATTCGTTCATTTCTGAACTCTTCCTATTGTGTGTGTTCTGTACATTAAGAACTGTGGTTTGATTTAGAACGTCTATGCTTTTAGATAACATGCCTGAACCGATCAACTCTTGATATAGGAAATTTTCAAAACATTATCCAACAATACAAAATTATATCCTTCTTTACTAATAAAGAGACTGATATGATTTTGTATATCAGGTTCGGTATCTAATAACATTCGTTCAGAATCAATGTATTCAGGTAATACAGGGTGATAGTGACCAACAGACTTGGCTGCAACACTTGCATCGTTTCTATCTGATGAAACTTATCACCCGTTCTCAGTTCTCTACCTTTTAGTAGCCCATGTAACAAATTACATATGTGGGATCCTGATCCGGTATCAAATACCCAGGACGTAAAGGATACTGAGAAACAGTTCTCGGTAATGAACACACCCGAAGAAGATGCATCAGCATGCACTTTCTTCGTTTGGGCAGCACGGGAATTCTGGTAATCCCCTATTTCCTGCTATGTCTTATAACAATTATAAGTTGGAGCGGGACCAACGTTCCCTAGCTCCGTATAACAAGCGGGTTCGGTCAATACATCCGTATTATTATCTTGATTAAGGCGTGACATGGTCGCTACCTGGAGAGAGAGAGAGAAGAAAACACTCAGCGTGCGCTTTTACAAGATTAGATTGGTTATCAATTTATCTAATCAGGATGTCTCCCACTGTTTTAGTCAAATCTTCCTTCAAACCCTAAAAGGTAAGACTAGCCGGGATTAATTACACCCTACAAGTTCGCCAATCTTTCAGCCAGGCCAGTGTCGGTACTTTGAGGGAGGTTCCCCGTGCTTTCGCACGGACCTAATTAAAGTAAACCTAGTTTTCCCAGGGGCGTAACCCCGTTAACACCTTTCTAGACACCTACTTGATCGGCTAATTGTAATGTGTAAAACTCTCCCAGGAGTAACTTTTACTCGCAGCGGGTATCGGGATCCAACTATCTCATAGAAGGTATGCAATCTCATTGCAAATTTCAACACTTGAAATTCCCAATAATATTTAACCCCTAGCAGCTATATGACCTTAACATAGTCAACAAATCATAAGTGTTAGTCAAGTTCAACCCGTCATTTCCCGATTGAATTAACCCCCCCCCCCCGCATGACCCTTAACATAGTCAACAAAGTCGTACGACTACCCTAATCCAATCGCATCATATGCTTATACAGATATGCACTAATCAGCTACCGCACACTACACCTTAACATAGTCAACAAACGTAGCACGAATACTAACTAGTACTTATCTGAAATGACGGAGAGCTACGACAGTTTTTTTTAAGAAAACCCTTTGCGTAATGATCTTGATATCGTTGTAGAATCGAGTGATTTTAAATGGAATGTTTTTTAGGCTTTTCTAGTTTTGCTAAAGAGGTCACTCCCGGTGACGGGATCGTCGGCTCTTTCCTCATCGAATAAGGTGCAGGATATTTCACAAAAACCGCTGTGCAAAGCAAGAACCATAGAAGCAATCAAAAGACAAACCGAGTTTGCTGCATTTGCTAGTTTCATTAAAGAGGTCACTGCCGGTGAAGGGATCTCGGCTCGTTCCTTATCGAATAAGATGCTGGATGTTCTACAAGGAACACGGCTATGCAAAGCAAGAACTAGAGCTACCAGTTTTTAAACAAGTTTCTACAACATCTTTAGGTTTCTTTTATTTCATTAATCTCATTAATCAAGTCCCATTTTATTATGCTTCACAAGCATCACATTTGAAACGAAATCTGCAATATAACATATATCTCATATATATATTATAAACATTCGTCCCAGGCAGTAATATGATCTCATCACAGAACATTGCAGCAGAAGAACATATATGAAATATTGGATATACTAGGATGTCCGTGTTTTCAATACGAGCATGTATAAAACACGGATTCCACGGTCGCGATGAATAGCCAAACCCACATCCCTAGACCCCTACGAGAGCGGCAGCCAACTCTTCCAATTCTAGGGTTAGGAGACCCGGTCTCGACTCCTCGAGATGGTCTCCCACTGGACCCTAGAACCCGGTTACTTGTGCTCCCCTCCTTGGGTCTACCTAATGCGGAAAAGTAAATAATATACAATGGTGACATCATCCTCAGCCCGGAAGTACCCCAATAAAAGAATATTACATACAAATGAATTTTACATGAATGAAAAAGAAAAACTCTCATCTCACATAAAACCCCGGGCTATTCAAAACGCGACGATCCAATATAACATATCACAGCAACACAGAATATCTCATATCATCAACGTAATCAAGTATGCTTATCCCGATTGTCGTTGATGTATAGCAACGAAGCCGGTGATACACCACATATTACGCTTACGGTCACAGAAAAGAAAGTGTAAAACTACAACAGTTGGAATCCGCAACCTCTTTAGACATCGCATGCCTAACCAAATGAATTCCTTAGACATCGCATGCCTAACAATTATAAACCCCGCATTTTAGTCTCATTATCGAAAACTCTTTTCAATATCTAGTCGGGCAATTCAACAAGATTCCCAACAACCTGATCGACTGTTCGTCCCAAACTTTAGTAGACGGTCGCACCCCCGGATGCCGCCGATGAAGTGCACTAAGGCGGAACACCGCTGCCGCGAGCACCCGAACGGATGCTTTTGGCGACGAGGTTCTCCTACAGTCACTTGGTCGGGGCTATGGGGCATGGCTGTCTATTAAGTTTACCCGTTGAGTATCCGCGTACGCTACGTGATTGCAACGGAGTTTTGATCGCATCAAAATCCCGTGGCGACCGATCATCTGAGTCTAAACTGCTAGATTTATAACATTCAAATTAGTTATCTCATAACTACTTGTGTATTCCAAATATTGTATCACATTCCAGATAAATAGACAATGTTAAACTTTCCGATCGAATAATCAAACGCTCAAGTTTTCCCAAATAGTTCTCAACAGTTGAAATTAGTTTAAAAACATCCATCACATGCTACAGTACCAATGGTCCAGCCGTAGAAGGGTCAAGCCAACGCCTCACATGTGGCACGCCGTACTGCACAAACCCTAAGGTTCAAAGGCAGTTCAAGACGGTCACATAATCGAGTTAAGGTTTGTTGTCTTCTAGAGGGTCCACCGCGTTACTTGCACGACTTAGAACATTCTTAAACTACGAAAAAATCCAACGCTTGGAAATTTTCCAGCAGGGGAAAAAATGAGTTATTGATATCCGTTCGAACTTTTTAACACGTTCTAAAAATAACCCGGACAAACTAAACAAAGTTAAATTATCCGATCGAATCAACGAGTCCCCAATACAACCCTAGAAAACTCAACACTTGAGTGGAATTAAAAAATAACCATAAAATAATGACAAGAAAGGACCAAAGAATAAATATATGAAGTTCCAGTGACTAATTCAAAATTTTGGCCGCGGAACCTCGGCCAAACCAAGGGTTTGGCGGTGGTTCCGCGGCCGAATGAGCGAACTAGTGGGCCGTACTTCAAAGTAATTCTTAGTTTTTCCTGCTTGTTTTTCTGAGTATTTTTAATGTAGAAAAAATCACATTTTTAGAAAATGTCCAGAGAGGGGTATACTCGGGTGTGTCGGAGTTCGATCGGACTTTAAACTTCGTCTTGACTTCGCCTAAAACTCTAGCTTGGCTCTGATACCACTGTAGGGTTGCTAGGCACACGCATAAGGGTCTACGAGGCATCAACCATTCCCGAATTAAAAATTAGCCGTGCCGAACAACCCTAAGCCGGATCTTTAAACTAGAGATTAGGCGAAAACGAAAATGTTAAACACTTTAACACTATGTGAGAAAGATTACAATCTTTGTAGATCCGGTCCTTCACTTCTTAAGCTCCGTGTTTAGGTCCCTTCGCTGCGATCATCGTGTTCCGGATTCTCGAGAGTCTTCACGAAGAGAAAGATGCAGTCTTGCTTCCGATCTTCGATAACAAAGATGATCTACCTTGAAGTTTCATTAACATAAGCTAACACTCACTAAATGAAGTGAACACCCTCATCTAAATGGCAAGGGTAGATGAGGATAATGAAGTAGGATTTTTATCACTCATTTATAATCTTTTTCTCATACATAATCATCACTTAGAAAAAACTAGTAAGATTTTTCCATGAAAAGAAGAAGGAAGAAGAAGATGAAATCAATAAACGAATCCTTTTGTGATGAATAATGTAAAGAAGATCATGATGAATAATGCAACCATGGTTGCTAAACCTTTGTAGAGAATTATCCAAGGGCTAGGGTTTGGGTTGGGTTAAAGCATGAGTCATTTGAAAATATCTTGCACAAAACAAAAAGAAACCTTCTAGAATCATCAAGAAGGAACTAACCCATAACAAACCCTAACCTTGTTTAATCTCCACTAAACATGTTGCATTAGTTATCATATCATGTTACAATATTATATATCACATATATAATATTTATCGTAACAATATAAAATAATACAATTAACATATATCGCATATATATCAATGTATTACCTGAGTGAGAAAAAGAATCTTTTAGTGAGCTAATATTAGTTAATGTAATTTAATATATCATATATATTATTTTACATTAAATTATCGAATCAACACTTGATCCGACAATCCGGCTATATGCATATAACCAACTAATACGATGACCCGGCTATATCACATATACCCGGCCGATATCTCATATCGCGAGAATCCAATAGGGTATCACATACCGCATTATCCTCAGTCCCGCACATATCACATATTTGCTCCTACTCCGTTTTGCCTGAGCCAAGAAACCTCTGTGTAGGACTCTAAAGAATCGTCAATACGCCGGCGGTTGGTGATGATCATATCAAACACCCACAAGCTGCAAACGGTCATCTAAACGTAACAGCCACCCAGGTATTGAGCGCTCAGAAGATCAACAAGCAATCCGGTACATTCTCCTGTGAATCCAATCAGTAACACTCCCATACAGTCCGGTCTCGTCGTCTGATATGTCGCATATCTCGCCTAGGGGTAGTAAACGTCAGACTCCAGTAGCTTGCTAAATCGTGTCGATATTAGGTCTATAACAGTTCGAGAAACTACTGATAACACTTACCAATAAATCTCAGCAACCCTGGACAGGGATTTCCAGTTATAGCCAATCGAACACAGCACAACATCAACTCCCTATACCGGGAGAGACGAATCCCCTCCTATCACTCATTACCTCCATGTGATTCGGGACTGTACCCAAAAGCCACCTTTTTGCACGCCCTCTTGGACGTGGTATGATGGAAATCAAAGCACAGTGGGAATCACACAAGACTCAATGACGATCTCGGGTCAGCAGACTACTCTGTACCAGTGTCACCAGAGAACTGCCATCTGATGTGAGTTATAATACCATCTGGGAGTTCTCGGCGAGTCCGTTCAGTGTACCCAGTCTCTACTGAGCACCCGTGCACCATCCTTGATGTCAAACACCGATGGATATAGGATCATCCATCGCCCATCATATGGGTCAAGATGCGTATACGCTAGTCTACTGTGGTGCATCGATGCCCTTTCTCGATACACCCTCAACTAGGAACAGTTATAGGATGTACTCGTCGACTACCGTGGCCCCACTAGTATGATCTCATCATAGTCCCAGTAGTCGAGTACATATCATGAGGGCTTTATCAACATGTAACATAGAGATAATCAGAGTACATGTTAAGATAAAGAGCAACCAGATAGCGTACTATCATGTCAAGCAAGAAAGTCCTCCCTATATATGTCCAAGCATCCACTACAATATACATCGTATGTACAGTAATGGCCTTTAGGGCATACATATAACTAACAGAGATCAAAGAGGAGAATACTTGAGCACGGAATTCCTGGACTATTCTAAGAGAGAATGATATTCTCTCTCAGCATTACTCTTCCGTAGACACAATAGCACGATGGTATATCGGGGCGGAGCATTAATACCCTATGTGATATGGTGTGCTCTATGATGGGCACTACTGAGTTTCCTATTTTCTTTTAGGAGTTATGCACTTGAGAAGCTGCATACCTATTAAATAGGGTTCAATAGTAACCAACGAACCTCAGCCTCTCCGCCTATCTAGTAGGGTTCCTTATCCACCTGAGAGATACTTCGGTTTCTCTATGACAGTGGGAGCGAGGATTGCATCATGAGATGATGACCCAACTTATTTCGAGCTGGCCATCAAGAGTGGGACTCTGTAAGAATGGCTGTATGCTTAGCGATCTGAGATGGAATCCTTATACATCAACAAAGTATGGACTTTGGTTGCTTTATCTGAAGGGTTAAATCCACATTAGGAGAAAGTATATATTGAGAAGATTACTTGGTGTACATGGAAGAGTTGAGACTTTCAAAGCTATGCTTAAGTCCATCCAGATCCTACTTGCCACGGCTACATTCCATGACTACGATATCTGGCGGTTGGGTGTCATGACTGCTTATCTAAATGATGATTTAGAAGAGAGCGTCTATAAGTACACAGCCAGAGGGCTTCATAGACAATGGGAGCAGCGGAAATGTATGCAAGTTGCTTTATAGGATAAAGCAGGCATCGCGGAGTTGGAACGTCTGTTTTGATGTGGTAGTCAAAGAGTTTGACTTCATCAAAATGGTAGATGAACCTTGTATATACAAAAAGGTAGTAGAGAGTTGGTGGTGATCCTCGTAGAGTACGTGGATGACAAACTCTTGATAGGGAAGGAGTTCCTATGCTACGCTCAGTCAATCTCCGCTTATCACAAGGATTCTCGATATAGGATCAAAGCGATACCTCCTGAATCCTGGGTTTTGGATCTATGAGATAGATCTAATTAGATGTTAGGATTATCACTAGTTGTAGTGAGATGGTATCAATCGATCCTGGGGAGAATCACTAGAAAGGTTCCAGGGTGATAAGGACGACTGAATGTTAGTCGCAGGCATTGTCTTTACCCTCAGTGAAGGGACGGTATGTTGGAAGAGTTCCAAGCTAGATACCGTGACTTACTAGATGATTAAAGGCAAGATACATCGTTACCAAGGATGCTACCAAAGAGGCAGTCTGGATATATATAAGTTCATGAGATGAACTTCGTTCCTACCATTGTGTGACAATGGAGTTGTAGCTTTTTCCAAGGAACTCCTTGTCCCATCTGAAATCCATATATAATTCTTAGGCAGTATCACCTGATCATGGAGATGGTTGATCTCCAGGGAGATCGAGGTTAGGAGAGTAGACACAGAGGACAACAGCGCGGATCCACTCATAAAGGCCTTTTTCCCAGTAGAGACTTTTATGGGATGGTTGAGTATGAGATACTTCAACCACAGCTAATTGTTGGGTATGCGATACCACAACAGATGGCCCTAGTGCAAGTGGGAGATTGTTAGTTATATGTATACCCTAGAGGCCATTACTATACATACGATGTATATTCTAATGGATGCTTGGACATATATAAGGAGGACTTTCTTTCTCGACATGATAGTATGCTATCTGGTTGTACTTTATCTTAACATGTACTCTGATTGTCTCTATGTTACATGTTGATAAAGCCCTTATGATATGTACTCGACTACTGGGACTATGATGAGATCATACTAGTGTGGCCACGGTAGTCGACGAGTACATCCTATAACTGTTCCTAGTCGAGGGTGTATCGAGACAGGGCATCGATACACCAGAGTAGACTAGCGTATACGCATCTTGACCCATATGATGGGCGATGGATGATCCCATATACATCGGTGTTTTGACATCAAGGATGGTGTACGGGTGCTCAGTAGAGACTGGGTACACTGGACGGACTCGCCGAGAACTCCTAGATGGTATTATACCTCACGTCAGATGGCAGTTCTCAGGTGACACTCGAACAGAGTAGTCTGTAGACCCGAGATCGTCATAGAGTCTTGTGTGATTCCCACTGTGCTTTGATTTCCATTATACCACGTCCAAAAGGGCATGCAAAAAGGTGGCTTTTGGGTACAGTCCCGAATCACATGGAGGCAATGAGCGATAGGAGGGGATTCGTCTCTCCCGGTATTGGGAGTTGATGTTGCGCTGTGTTCGATTGGCTATAACTGGAAATCCCTGGCCAGGGTTGCTGAGATTTACTGGTAAGTATTATCAGTAGTTTCTCGAACTGTTATAGACCTCATATCGACACGACTTATCAAGCTACTGGGGTCTGACGTATACCACCCCTAGGCGAGATATACGACATATCAGACGACGAGACCGAACTATACGGGAGTGTTACTGACTGGATTCACAAGAGAATGTACATGCTTGCCTGTTAATCTTCTGAGCGCTCAATACCTGGGTGGCTGTTACGTTTAGCTGACCGCTTGCAGCTTGTGGGTGTTTGATATGATCATCACCTACTGCCGGCGTATTGACGATTCTTTAGAGTCCTACATAGAGGTTTCTTGGCTCAGGCAAAATGGAGTAGGAGCACATATATGATATGTGCGGAACCGAGAACAATACGTTTATGTGATACCGTACTAGATTCTCGCGATATGAGATATCGGCCGGGTATATGTGATATAGCCGAGTCATCGGATCAAGTGTTGATTCGATGAATTGATACAGATTATATTAGTCGGTTATTTGTGAAATAGCCGGATTATCGGATCAAGTGTTGATTCTATAATTTAATGTATAATTATATATTTGATATATTAAATTACATTAAGTAATATAGGCTCACTAAAAGATTCTTTTTCTCACTCGGGTAATACATTGATATATATTCGATATATGTTAATTGTATTATTTTATTTTTTTACAATAAATATTATATATGTGATATATAATATTGTAACATGATATGGTTATTAACGCAATATGTTTAGTGGAGATTAAACATGGTCAGGGTTTGATTTGTGTTAAGCTTTTCTAGAAGTTTCTAGAAGCTTTGTTTTTTGTTTTGGTAAAGATATTTTGTGAAGATATTTCCTTAACCTAACCCAAACCCTTTTACCATGGTTGTTTCTCTACATGAATTAAGGATTCATTCTTAACTATGGTTGCATTTCTAACCTCATATATGAGTTTCATTATTCATCACAAAAGGGTTGATTGTTCTTCTTCTTCCTTCTTCCTTCTTTCATGAAAAGCTTTCTAGCTTTTTATAAAGTGATGAAAATGAGTGAGTTAATGAAAATAAATGAGAGCTAAAATCCTACTTCATCATCCTAATCTATCCTAGCCATTTAGATTAGGGTGTTCACTTCATTTAGTGAATGAAAGCTTGTGTTAATGAAACTTCAAGGTAGATCATCTTTGTTATCGAAGATCGGAAGCAAGCTTGCGTCTTTCTCTTCGTGGAGCCTCTCGAGAGTCCGGAACTTGATGATCGCAGCGAAGGGACCACAACTAGGAGCTTATGAAGTGAACGACCGGACTACAAAGGTTGTAATCCCAAACTTTTAGATGTTAAAGTGTTTAACACGCTTTGTTTCGCCAAATCTCTAGTCTAAGATCTTGGTTTAGGGTTGTTCGGCACGGCTAAATTTTAAATCGGGAATGGTTGATGCTTTATAGACCCTTGTGCGTATGCCTAGTAACCCTACAATCGTTGGCTCTTTCCTTATCGAATAAGGTGCAGGATATTTCACAAATATCACTATGCAAAGCAAAAACTATAAAAACAATCAAAAAACAAACCGAGTTTATAGCATCTGCCAGTTTCGCTAAAGAGGTCACTCCCGGTGAAGGGATCTCGGCTCTTTCCTTTTCGAATAAGGTGCTGGATGTTCTACAAGGAACACCGCTATGCAAAGCAAGAACTAAAGCTACCTGTTTTTTATACAAGTTTCTACAACAACTTTATGTTTCTTTTATTTCTTTAATCTCATTAATGAAGTCCTATTTTGTTATGCTTCACAAGCATCACATTTGAAATGAAATCTGCAATATAACATATATCTCATATATATAATATAAACATTCGCCTCAGGCAGTAATATGATCTCATCACAGAACATAGCAGCAGAAGAACATATATGAAACATTGGATATACTAGGAGGTCCATGTTTTAATACGAGCCTATATAAAACAAGGATTCTACGGTCATGATGAATAGCCAAACCCACATCCCTAGACCCCTACTAGAGCGACAAGCAACTCTGCCAATTCTAGGGTTAGGAGACCCGGTTTCGACTCCTCGAGATGGTCTCCCACTGGACCCTAGAACCCGGTTACTTGTGCTCCCCGCCTTGGGTCTACTTAATGCGGAAAAGTAAATAATATACAATTATGACATCATCCTCAGCCCGGAAATGCCCCAATAAAAGAATATTACATACAATGAATTTTACATGAATGAAAAAGAAAAAACTCTCATCTCACATAAAACCCCCGGCTATTCAAAATACGACAATCCAATATAACATATCACAGCTACACATAATATCTCATATCATGAACGTAAGTAAATATGCATACCCCAATTGTCGTTGATGTATAGCAACGAAACCGGCGATACACCACATATTACACTTACGGTCGCAGAAAAGAAAGCGTAAAACTATAACATTTGGAATCCGCAACCTACCTTAGACATCGCATGCCTAACCAAATGAATTCCTTAGACATCTCATGCCTAACAATTATAAACTCCGCATTTTAGTCTCAGTATCAAAAACGCTTTTCAATATTTAGTCGGGCAATTCAACAAGATTCCCGACATACTGATCGAATGCTCGTCGCAAACTTTAGCAGACGGCCGCACCCCCGGATGCCGTCGATGAAGTGCACTAAGGCGGAACACCGCTGCCGCGAGCACCTGAACGGATGCTTTTGGCGACAGGGTTCTCCTACAGTCACTTGGTCGGGGCTATGGGGCGTGCCTATCTATTAAGTTTACACGGCGAGTATCCGCGTATGCTACGTGATTGCGACGGACTTTTGATCACATCAAAAACCCGTGGCAACTGATCAAATGAGACTGAACTGCTAAATTTACAACATTCAAATTAGTTATCTCATAACTACTTGTGGATTCCAAATATTGTATCACAATCCAGATAAATAGACAATGTTGAAGTTTCCGAACAAATAATCAAACACCCAAGTTTTCCTAAATAGCTCAACACTTGAGCGGATTTCAAAAAGTATTCATCACATGCCACAGTACCAATGATCCAGCCGTAGAAGGGTCAAGCCAACGCCTCACATGTGGCAACGCCGTACTGCCACAAACCCTAAGGTTTAAAGGCGGTTCAGACGGTCACATAATCGAGTTAAGGTTTGTGTTCTTCTAGAGGGTCCACCGCGTTACTTGCACGACTTAGAACGTTCTTAAACTACGGAAAAATCCAACTTTTGAAAATTTTCCGACAGGGGAAAAAGTGAGTTATTGATATCCGTTTGAACTTTTTAACAGGTTCTAAATTATCCGGAAAACTAAACGAAATTAAACTTTCCGATCGAATCAACGAATTCCAAATACAACCAAGAAAACTCAACACTTGAGTAGAATTAAAAATTCCCAGAAGCAATAAAAAGGACACATTAATAAATACCTGAGAACCCAGACACCAATTCAAAATTTTGGCCGCGGAACCGCCGCCAAACCCTAGGTTTGGCCGCGGTTCCGCGGTCATGTGAATGAATTGGAGGTCCGTACTTCACAGTATTTCTTAAATTTCCCTGGTTATTTTTCTAAGTATTTTTAATACGAAAAAATCAACATTTTTAAAAAATTTCCAGAAACTAGGGTTTTCCGGGTATTCAGAGTTCGATCTGACTTTAAACTTCGTCTAGACTTCGCCTAAAACTCTAGCTTGGCTCTGATACCACTGTAGGGTTACTAGGCAGTCTCACAAGGTTCTACAAGGCATCAACCATGCCCGATTTAAAAATTAGACGTGCCGAACAACCCTAAACAAGATCTTTAAACTAGAGATTAGGCGAAACAAAGCATGTTAAACACTTCAACATCTAAGCGTTTGGGATTACAACCTTTGTAGTCCGGTCCTTCGCTTCATAAGCTCCGTGTTGAGGTCCCTTCGTTGCGATCATCATGTTCCCGGACTCTACAGAGACTCCACGAAGAGAAAGATGCATGCTTGCTTCCGATCTTCGATAACAAAGATGATCTACCTTGAAGTTTCATTAACACAAGCTCTCACTCACAAATGAAGTGAACACCCTAATCTAAATGGAAAGTATAGATTAGGATGATGAAGTAGGAATTTAGCTCTCATTTATTTTATTAATTTCACTCATTATCATCACTTCATAAAAATCTAGAAAGCTTTTTTATCAAAGGAAGAAGAAGAAAGAAGATGCTTAATCCTTTTGTGATGAATAATGAAAGTATGTTATAATTACAAATGCAACCAAGGTTAAGTCAAGAAAGACTTAACCATTGTAGAGATATAACTAGGGTTAAAGGGTGTGGGTTGGGTTAGGAAATATCTTGCAAAATATCTAAACAAAATATCTTTGCAAGAAACAAAATAAAAGTTTCTAGAAGCTTCTAGAAAAGATAAATGTAACATTTTAAAAAATATAAAATATTAATTTTGGGAATTTTTATAATTTTATATTATTTTATTGATTATTTTAATATTAAATGCAAATAAATAGGAAAAATGTTAGAAAAATTATGAAAAATTATGGAAAATTCTAAAATGGGTTAATTATTGAAATTATGACATTTTTAAGTTGTTGTGATCATTTTGACACTAATTTAGTGCTAATCGCGATTAAGATCGCTAATCGGTTTTTTGGCAATTTTGTGCAAAACTTGCACATACCACTTTTTTCTACACTTGTGTATTTTTAGCCATGGTTTTCTTTTGGGATTACTATTGATGTGAGAAGGTTTGGGATTTTAAATGAAAAGAAAAAGGAAAAGTAAGTAATGATGAGAGAGAGAGGAGACAAGTCAACCTTACCTTTTTCAACCATGCCTCCATCATTCCCTTCTCATCTTTCTCTTCTCTCTTCTTCTTGAGCTGCTGCTGCTCTCTCTTCCCTCATTCTCCCCCTTCACTAAAACCCTAGATCCACAATGAAATCAACTCCAAAACCCCATTCCCACTTCACAAGAAATGGTCCCAAGCTCACTAGCTTCACTTTGAGCCTAATAAGATTGGATTTGGAGCACTTTGAGCAACTCAAGAATTTTCTTGAGTTGCCAAAGGAGGTAATTTCTGCACCCTCTTGTAGCAATTCAATTTCCTTATGCATCAATTCTAGTTTAGTATCGATATCGTGTCATTTGGTGGACTTTTGAGATTTCAAGTTAAGGGTTAGGGTAAAACTGAAACTAAGATGAAATTGAGGCTTGTTGAGACCCTAGAAACCCTGGTGTGATGCTAATTTGAACCCAAACCTGAAATGGGAACCAGAATACGGATTTTAGAAACCGATATCGGGGGAATTTGTGTAATCTGTCACTGTTATTTGGAATCTGCTATCATACGAGGTATCCTAAAATAAAATTGAGTGGACAGTAGCATGTGCAGGCACCCAGGAAACTAACCCCAAAACCCTAGCCCCTAGCTCCTCCGTACGGCCGCCAAAACCTCCATTCTGGCCGCAAATTGCGGCCAGACCAGTGAGGAATCTCCTCGTTTTCTGTTCACAGCCCCAATTCCTCAATTCTTGGCCCTAGGTACTTCTAGTTTTGACAGATTCTCTCTAGGGTAAAATCTGGGACATATATCCTAAGTTGCTATTTTGGATTCGTGTTTCCGTATTCCGTATTTTTGATTCTGAAATGGTGGGATGCGTTTTGCCTCGACTATTTGTCGTTTATATGACGATATAGAGGAGTTATTGATGGTTTTGAAGGCGTGCCATAGGTTTTCACCTATAGGCCCCTTATCGTATTGTTTTGGATTTCATGCGCCGTTTTAGCTTAGATTTGGTTTAATGCGCATATACGATATTTGATGTGTAGGTACCTATGAAGACTTCGGGACGACAAGCAAATACGTGGTGACGTCCGCAATTGGTGATGCAAGGTGAGTAGATTATATCTACAGGGGGAAGTCGGGTGGATGGCGTATAGCACCCCCGCAGTCCGTAGATAGATTACTATGTAGTTTATTGTGATATTAGGTGTATTGTGGGTAGTATAGGGTTAGCAGTGACTAGTGCAGTTCATAGTCGCGAACCCTAGGATAGAATTACACCTATACACACACCCTTGCTTATCACTTGTACTTGCACTGTGATTGATGATATGTGATGACTTTGGAGATGAGTCGATGATGTGGGCTTGGTGCCGTGGGATCGGTGATTTGATACGATTCATATGTGGGATATGACTTGTGATTCTCGCGGGCTTGGGATATGTGTTTACCCCCGCATGCATACTTACTGATGTTACCGTCTTGTACTAGACATAGAGTAGTACCCCAGACTATATGATCTGATGATGGTGATATCTGTTATGTGATGAGACAGTGAGATGTTGACCCCTACCCAGCTATTGGGGTTGCCGTACGATGATTTACCGTACGAGCCGATATTGATGATAGATCCGCAGTCATAACTCGAGGATATCTTAGGATATAACATTGAGGCGAGATCACCGACTATATATCTATAGATATACATTGACTCAGTTTTAGGTGGTTTCCACACCTACCCCTCCTGATTGACCTGTTACTTAGATGTAGTTGCATAATAGATACTTCACTGTGATGTTGACTACTAGATATCTGCATTTTCCTGCTATTCGCATTGCTGGCATATGTTCATTATTATGCTATTATCATGCTGTTAGGACACCAGCACCATTATCGATGATGCGTATGTTTCACGTACATTATTTGCCGGCTCACACACTTCATCAACGATAATTGCCATGCCACTACACTGTAGTACTGGTGCATTCATGATATGATTACTGCTTGGCATATTGTACCCATGTACCTGTACATAAACATAGATGATTCATACTTGATTGAGATCGAGGACTGCAAGATATTCCATGTTACATGATTTCCGATATGATTACCTCTCTTTACTTGTCGCATACATCATGGATTGATTTTATAGCACGTTGCATTGGATTTACTTCTCGATGTGGATTTTCATGTGATTTCTGGTTTTGAGGACCGTGGGATTATTTAATAAAAGATGCTCTTTATGAAAAACCCGGTACCTCGTGATATGATATTTGGTGCGTCCACCATGCGTTTTCTCGGTGCTGAGACGTGTACTTGAAACCCGATTCGAGGAGGTGATGTACCGTTTGCGGGTTCGTGGTGGGCCCGGTATGGTTCCCCTCGGCGAGATGATCGATGGGTTATGCCGATTGAGCCTGGAGGCGGGCGAGTACCTACCGGTGATTGTATTTGAGCTCGGCGGATATCCGGGGGATACCGCCTGGAGCTGAGAGATGGGCGTACTGCGGGGGGCCGACGGGCCGATACCGCAGACGGAGCCCAGAGATGGACATGGGTTGACTCGTACTGCCGGGGGCCGAGGGCCGATACCGCAGACGGAGCCCCATGTGGATGAGGATTTACGTGTCGATGTTTGGCACGGGTTTCATGATGAGTTTTCCATGATTTTGGTTATATCCTCACATTGCATACATGATGCTTGCTGTCAGTGGGTGACAGGTGGACGGGTTCCACAGATATACAGATATGGATCATATACAGACTGGATTTACACTTATTTTACACCAATATTAGTGGTATGGGACGCTAATATATGTATATTGATATCTTTGATATTTCATCATATCTACCTTATGCAGACATACCTTATACTGATGACATGTTATTACCTGAGTACCTGGCACTACATACGTGATTAGATGTTACCTTGCCACCTTGTTACACTCAGATGTACTCTTGTGGATTATATTATTGATCGTTGACCTAGGTTTATGTCTTGCACTCGGTTTCTGCTTGTAGATGTTTCTATTCACGAGTTGGCAACTCACCCCCGTTGTGCCACAGTTCTTGCAGGTTTTGCCGTACAGGTCCTATTGCGGCATTTCTTGCACACTACCTTCTTGCGGGTGATTTGCTTTGGTAGGTGGATTCTTTCGTATCAGGAATCACCTTTGTATTTATTTATTTCATTGTATCTAGAAATTGTCCATCAACCAAAACATGTATATTCTTTCAGACTCAGAGACAGTGTTGTATTATTCGACCTTAGAGTCGCCCTTAGTAGTATTGCGGTTTTCTTACTACTTTTGAGCTTTCTTTTGGTTTTGATCCTCGCCACTTGGCGTTGTATATTATCATATCTTTGCGTGGTTGTGACCGTCGATTGACGAAGAGTTAGCTCCCGCTTGGGGATGCCTTTATCATTTTATATATTGTTATTCAGGTTGTACCCCATTCGGGGCCAGTTTTACAAGAGAAACTCTGCCGAAATTTTTAGAAAAGACTTATTGTTTTCAAAACGTACCTTCGGCTTAGTTATTTAAAAACCTTGATTTCAAGACTGTATTTCTTCACTTCTTTAAACCAGTTTTCTTTATTTATTCTTCAAAATGGTTTTAGATTTCTGGGCTTTTGGCTTACTTGGATCAGATGGAGTCCTATAGGCTTCATATGGTTCAAGTGCCAGTCGCGTGCTCTTTCGGGTCGTGAAAAAGTTGGTATCAGAGCGCTAGGTTGACCTTGGTTCGAGTTTAAGTTTGACTATGTGGAGCCTAGGGAGTTGTTTATATACGGAACTTAGGCTTGACCTTACGGAACTTAGACTTGGTCGAGGGGGTATTCGACCCGAACTTTCGTCGTACTAGGATGACCCTTGGTTGATGGATTAGGTGACTAAAGTAGAGTGACGTACCGTTGGTATGTTCCGCGGCATACTTACGACACGCCACTCCGCTTAAGGAACCTTAGGATGTGCATGTTTTTTCGAGATCAGTGATTCTCTACATATCCTGGATTATACATCCATTTGAGATTCCCGCTTCTACTAGTTTCATGATCATACCTTCATTGATACTGTTCCTTCCTATGATCATGCATCCACTTTGGATCTGTTGTTTCCCTTCTTGCCACTGGTGTACTCTTTGATACTCGATTGAGATTCCTGTCACCGTGTTTGAGCACAGTTTGGGCTGCTGCTAGGGTTACGGCCGGTGTGAGCTCGTTTGGTACGAGGGCCGACCTTTGTGTTTTCTGGTGACATGGGAACGTCTCGAGTTAGCGTTGTGGATTGTGACCTCTAGTGGAGGCGAGTGCTTGGTCTTGCACCGGATGATCGGGCCATTGTTAGAGCTGCCAGTTGAGAGAGGACTGTTGATGTACAGCATACCTCAGAGATTGTGATGTCGTCTACCGTGCAGACAGATGGACCAGCTGTTGCTGAGATTGACAGAATGTTGCTTTCGGAGCTTACGAGCTGAGATTGCCGGAGCTTTCAGGCAGACACGCGACAGATGATAGCTAGTCTACCCGATTTGAGAGACGAAGGTGATTCGTCCGATTTTGCGCCAGAGCGGGCCCAGTTGAGTTGAAGGTTTCCAGTGTGGAGAGTCTTACTCAGATCTAGAGCAGACCGACTCAGAGATGACCGCTTATGTATTGCCTTTCCTGGAGGATTGAGGCGTTGTTCGGCGTACAGGCGTATGAGCCAGTTGTTGCTGCAAATGATGAGATATCGCCCAGATGATTGGAGCTACTGCGGCATGAGCATGTTCTTAGAGAGATGATAGCGAGTTGCTAGTCACCGAGGATGGATGACTAGGACGTGTGGTGAGTTCGCTTACCCCGATGCGAGGTCATCAGGTGGATTGATTCCAGCTAGAGACGACTTCACGCAGGTTCGTTGAGAGTCGATAGAGACGATCGAATGTCAGGAGCCTATTTTCCAAGTTTAAAGTATACGGAAAGACATGCAGGTGATTCTATGGACCCTCTAGAAGAATGAAACCCTAACTCGACTTAATGACCGTGTGACAGCCTTTGAACCTTAGGGTTTACGGCGGTTCCGCGGCGCCATTAGTGAGGCTTGGGTTTGCCCTTCTACGGCTGGACCACCGACGCTGTGGCATGTACTCGATACTATTAAACTGTACCCGAGATGTGAGCTCTTGGGGGATTATGAGGATCTGACGAGTCGATCGGATGGTTCGACATCTTTCGGATATCGTGATGGGACACTGCTTGGGAGACTCCAGATGCGAGCGTAGCCGTCGGAGCGCAGTTCGTGTAGCCACGATGAGACGAGTCCGAATCAGTCGACATTTGAGCAGAATGAAGAAAAGAGTTCGTACGAGATTTTGACGAGATGACGTCCCACTCCGCTGACATTAGAGATGTGTTATGCACCCGAGGTGTGGTATATGGATATATCTTCCAGAAAGAAGCGCGATAAGTATGCAGCCGTTCCGGAATGAGCTTTAGCTTCAGCATTGGATGACGACTTCCGGGCATTTCGGCAGGAATGAGATTTGAGAAAGGAACCTCGACAGGACTTTTCTGGAGTACGATACGAGAAGACCTGAACCAGGAGTAGTCGTTTTGCGCACACCCAGCAGGCCAGAGTTCGGCTTTGTCAACGAAGTAGTTGACCAAGTCGGATAAAGGAACTTATCCAGAGGCGTTGCGAATTGATCAAGGACGGACGAGTGATGAGTATTCCTCCGATGGTTGGGACGTGTTCCAAAGGACCAGTTCGTCCCGACATCTGCTACAGAATGATGAAGCTACAGAGTACGCGATTTCGAGTCCGTGTGAGAGACTTCAGATTGGCCGTGGCCGAGGACAGTGCAGTGCATAGTAGCTTGGCGTGACGTCATAGTGGGCAAAGATAGAGACAGTTGGAACAAGAGGTTCGTGTGAGACACTGACGAGCTGTCATTGCTTCCCGTCGAGACTAGAGACCTGATTTGCTTACAGAGACGTTGGGATGCGACCAGTTTCTGAGGGAATATTGTGCTGAGGACACAGGTGTCTTTTGATCGAGAAGAGGTTGTGCAGGAGAGCCAGCCTCCGTTTGGTTCGGCATAGGCATAATCGGAAGAGACCTTAAGCAGGATTCCTTCCAGGACATTGTTGCAACGATGTTTGCACCTAGGATCAGATGTGAGACGTGCTTTCAGAGAGCCAGAGGCCGACGTCAGTGATTTGCTGCCTTACGAGTGGTCGTGAGGTTTGACCGAGAGGAGACCAGAGAAGTGCCAGAAGGAATCGTTCCCGTTAGCACATCTGACAGGGCCGATGAGCCGATTGACTGTGAGATTGGTAAGCCCCAGAGAGGATAAGGACCCAGAGAGTCAGAGGACGCCAGATCGTGAGCAAGAGGCAGGTAGATATCCTGCGCTGCTAGCAGTGGATTGCACCGACTCCTTCTCGACCTTGAAGGAGGAACTACCGACGACGGTAATTATAATTTGTGATTTTGTGATTCGATTATCACGTATCCATCATTTTGGATTTCGGTATTTTGGGCGTTCTGTTTGCATGATTTAATTTTGATGACTGAGTTTCATGATTTTGATTTCATGCACCCACGGGATATTTATATATTTTGCGCAGAGTTATTACATTTGAGGTATTGATTGAGATTTCATGCCTACCGTATGCAGTGATTTGATTTGCACTTCCAGCTTGGTTTTCATGTACCTTTAGTGTTTTGATTTACGATTTTGGTGCATGCCAGATGCACTAAATCGGGATTCTTCGTGCATGTCACATGCACCTGATTTTTCTGTCAGGCACACACGTTGCCTACGACAGATGTTTCGTGCACACCCGTTGCACCTAGATGTTGTTTTGTATACCTGTTTGACACATTTATGGATCTTGATTTCCGTGCGCACCAGACGCACAGGATTGTGTCATGTGCATTTTTGGGATTATTCCTTTTGGAGCAGTATCTTTTATGATGTTGGATTTTTGCTTTCATGCTGAGCAGGACTAGTCAGTGGACGGTACCTGGATATACTTTTGCATGCTATTACATCAGCTTTTTACATGTATAGATTGGATGTCTACATGTGTAGTGTTGATCCATATCATATCGGTTTTGTATTGGATTTGACACTGTGTTTTTAACTCGACTCCGATGATTGCGAGATGCTTGACGGAGTTTTGCTTTTGAGTTATCTGCTCATTTTTCATGCGCATGCATTGCGCTGTGATGTTTTATGTGTTGATATTTTCGGAGCCCCGACAAATGGATTATTACTGAAATTGTTTTTAGTATTGGGGATTTAAATTTAAATTCGGGGACCGAATTTCTTTAAGGGGGGTAGATTGTAACATTTTCAAAAATATAAAATATTAATTTTGGGAATTTTTATAATTTAATATTATTTTATTGATTATTTTAATATTAAATGCAAATAAATAGGAAAATTGTTAGAAAAATTATGAAAAATTATGGAAAATTCTAAAATGGGTTAATTATTGAAATTATGACATTTTTAAGTTGTTGTGATCATTTTGACACTAATTTAGTGCTAATCGCGATTAAGATCGCTAATCGGTTTTTTGGCAATTTTGTGCAAAACTTGCACATACCACTTTTTTCTACACTTGTGTATTTTTAGCCATGGTTTTCTTTTGGGATTACTATTGATGTGAGAAGGTTTGTGATTTTAAAAGAAAAGAAAAAGGAAAAGTAAGTAATGATGAGAGAGAGAGGAGACAAGTCAACCTTACCTTTTTCAACCATGCCTCCATCATTCCCTTCTCATCTTTCTCTTCCCTCTTCTTCTTGAGCTGCTGCTGCTCTCTCTTCCCTCATTCTCCCCCTTCACTAAAACCCTAGATCCATAATGAAATCAACCCCAAAACCCCATTCCCACTTCACAAGAAATGGTCCCAAGCTCACTAGCTTCACTTTGAGCCTAATAAGATTGGATTTGGAGCACTTTGAGCAACTCAAGAATTTTCTTGAGTTGCCAAAGGAGGTAATTTCTGCACCCTCTTGTAGCATTTCAATTTCCTTATGCATCAATTCTAGTTTAGTATCGATATCGTGTCATTTGGTGGACTTTTGAGATTTCAAGTTAAGGGTTAGGGTAAAACTGAAACTAAGATGAAATTGAGGCTTGTTGAGACCCTAGAAACCCTGGTGTGATGCTAATTTGAACCCAAACCTGAAATGGGAACCAGAATACGGATTTTAGAAACCGATATCGGGGGAATTTGTGTAATCTGTCACTGTTATTTGGAATCTGCTATCATACGAGGTATCCTAAAATAAAATTGAGTGGACAGTAGCATGTGCAGGAACCCAGGAAACTAACCCCAAAACCCTAGCCCCTAGCTCCTCCGTACGGCCGCCAAAACCTCCATTCTGGCCGCAAATTGCGGCCAGACCAGTGAGGAATCTCCTCGTTTTCTGTTCACAGCCCCAATTCCTCAATTCTTGGCCCTGGGTACTTCTAGTTTTGACAGATTCTCTCTAGGGTAAAATCTGGGACATATATCCTAAGTTGCTATTTTGGATTCGTGTTTCCGTATTCCGTATTTTTGATTCTGAAATGGTGGGATATGTTTTGCCTCGACTATTTGTCGTTTATATGACGATATAGAGGAGTTATTGATGGTTTTGAAGGCGTGCCATAGGTTTTCACCTATAAGCCCCTTATCGTATCGTTTTGGATTTCATGCGCCGTTTTAGCTTGGATTTGGTTTAATGCGCATATACGATATTTGATGTGTAGGTACCTATGAAGACTTCGGGACGACAAGCAAATACGTGGTGACGTCCGCAATTGGTGATGCAAGGTGAGTAGATTATATCTACAGGGGGAAGTCGGGTGGATGGCGTATAGCACCCCCGCAGTCCGTAGATAGATTACTATGTAGTTTATTGTGATATTAGGTGTATTGTGGGTAGTATAGGGTTAGCAGTGACTAGTGCAGTTCATAGTCGCGAACCCTAGGATAGAATTACACCTATACACACACCCTTGCTTATCACTTGTACTTGCACTGTGATTGATGATATGTGATGACTTTGGAGATGAGTCGATGATGTGGGCTTGGTGCCATGGGATCGGTGATTTGATACGATTCATATATGGGATATGACTTGTGATTCTCGCGGGCTTGGGATATGTGTTTACCCCCGCATGCATACTTACTGATGTTACCGTCTTGTACTAGACATAGAGTAGTACCCCAGACTATATGATCTGATGATGGTGATATCTGTTATGTGATGAGACAGTGAGATGTTGACCCCTACCCAGCTATTAGGGATGCCGTACGATGATTTACCGTACGAGCCGATATTGATGATAGATCCGCACTCATAACTCGAGGATATCTTAGGATATGACATTGAGGCGAGATCACCGACTATATATCTATAGATATACATTGACTCAGTTTTAGGTGGTTTCCACACCTACCCCTCCTGATTGACCTGTTACTTAGATGTAGTTGCATAATAGATACTTCACTGTGATGTTGACTACTAGATATCTGCATTTTCCTGCTATTCGCATTGCTGGCATATGTTCATTATTATGCTATTATCATGCTGTTAGGACACCAGCACCATTATCGATGATGCGTATGTTTCACGTACATTATTTGCCGGCTCACACACTTCATCATCGATAATTGCCATGCCACTACACTGTAGTACTGTTGCATTCATGATATGATTACTGCTTGGCATATTGTACCCATGTACCTGTACATAAACATAGATGATTCATACTTGATTGAGATCGAGGACTGCAAGATATTCCATGTTACATGATTTCCGATATGATTACCTCTCTTTACTTGTCGCATACATCATGGATTGATTTTATAGCACGTTGCATTGGATTTACTTCTCGATGTGGATTTTCATGTGATTTCTGGTTTTGAGGACCATGGGATTATTTAATAAAAGATGCTCTTTATGAAAAACCCGGTACCTCGTGATATGATATTTGGTGCGTCCACCACGCGTTTTCTCGGTGCTGAGACGTGTGCTTGAAACCCAATTCGAGGAGGTGATGTACCGTTTGCGGATTCGTGGTGGGCCCGGTATGGTTCCCCTCGGCGAGATGATCGATGGGTTATGCCGATTGAGCCTGGAGGCGGGCGAGTACCTACCGGTGATTGTATTTGAGCTCGGCGGATATCCGGGGGATACCGCCTGGAGCTGAGAGATGGGCGTACTGCAGGGGGCCGACGGGCCGATACCGCAGATGGAGCCCAGAGATGGACATGGGTTGACTCGTACTGCCGGGGGCCGAGGGCCGATACCGCAGACGGAGCCCCATGTGGAAGAGGATTTACGTGTCGATGTTTGGCACGGGTTTCATGATGAGTTTTCCATGATTTTGGTTATATCCTCACATTGCATACATGATGCTTGCTGTCAGTGGGTGACAGGTGGACGGGTTCCACAGATATACAGATATGGATCATATACAGACTGGATTTACACTTATCTTACACCAATATTAGTGGTATGGGACGCTAATATATGTGTATTGATATCTTTGATATTTCATCATATCTACCTTATGAAGACATACCTTATACTGATGACATGTTATTACCTGAGTACCTGGCACTACATACGTGATTAGATGTTATCTTGCCACCTTGTTACACTCAGATGTACTCTTGTGGATTATATTATTGATCGTTGACCTAGGTTTATGTCTTGCACTCGGTTTCTGCTTGTAGATGTTTCTATTCACGAGTTGGCAACTCACCTCCGTTGTGACACAGTTCTTGCAGGTTTTGCCGTACAGGTCCTATTGCGGCATTTCTGGCACACTACCTTCTTGCGGGTGATTTGCTTTGGTAGGTGGATTCTTTCGTATCAGGAATCACCTTTGTATTTATTTATTTCATTGTATCTAGAAATTGTCCATCAACCAAAACTTGTATATTCTTTCAGACTCAGAGACAGTGTTGTATTATTCGACCTTAGAGTCGCGCTTAGTAGTATTGCGGTTTTCTTACTACTTTTGAGCTTTCTTTTGGTTTTGATCCTCGCCACTTGGCGTTGTATATTATCATATCTTTGCGTGGTTGTGACCGTCGATTGACGAAGAGCTAGCTCCCGCTTGGGGATGCCTTTATCATTTTATATATTGTTATTCAGGTTGTACCCCATTCGGGGCCAGTTTTACAAGAGAAACTCTGCCGAAATTTTTAGAAAAGACTTATTGTTTTCAAAACGTACCTTCGGCTTAGTTATTTAAAAACCTTGATTTCAAACCTGTATTTCTTCACTTCTTTAAACCAGTTTTCTTTATTTATTCTTCAAAATGGTTTTAGATTTCTGGGCTTTTGGCTTACTTGGATCAGATGGAGTCCTATAGGCTTCATATGGTTCAAGTGCCAGTCACGTGCTCTTTCGGGTCGTGACAATAAACCCAAATCAAACCCTAACCATGTTTAATCTCTACTAATCATGTTGCATTAGTAATCATAACTTGTTACAATATTATATATCACATATAAAATATTTATTGTAACGAAATAAAATAATACAATTATCATATATATCATATATATCAATGTTTTACCCGAGTGAGAAAAAGAATCTTTTAGTGAGCTTATATCAGTTAATGTAATTTAATATATCAAATATATAATTATACATTAAATTATCGAATCAACACTTGATCCGATAATCCGGCTATTTCACAAATAACCGACAAATATAATCTGTATCAGTTCATCGAATCAACACTTGATCCGATGTCCCGGCTATATCACATATACCCGCGAGAATCTAATACGATATCACATACACGTATTGTTCTCGGTCTCGCACATACCACATATGTGCTCCTGCTCCGTTTTTCCTGAGCCATGAAACCTCTGTGTAGGACTCTAAAGAATCGTCAATACGCCGGCAGTAGGTGATGATCATATCAAACACCCATAAGGTGTAAGCGGTCAGCTAAACGTAACAGCCACCCAGGTATTGAGCGATCAGAAGATCAACAAGCAAGCCTGTACATTCTCCTGCGAATCCAATCAGTAACACTCCCGTACAGTCCGGTCTCTTCGTCCGATATGTCGCATATCTCGCCTGGGGTGGAAAACGTCAGACCCCAGTAGATTGATAAGTTGTGTCGATATGAGGTCCATAACAGTTCGAGAAACTACTGATAACACTTACCAGTAAATCTCAGCAACCCTGGCCAGGGATTTCCAGTTATTGCCAATCGAACACAGCGCAACATCAACTCCCTATACCGGGTACCCAGTCTTTACTGAGCACTCGTATACCTTCTCTGATGTCAAACACCAATGGATATGGGATCATCTATCACACATCAAATGGGTCAAGAAGCGCATACGCTAGTCTACTCTGGTATATCGATGCCCTGTCTCGATACACCTACGACTAGGAACATTTGAAGGATGTACTTGGTGACTACACTGTCTCCACTAGTATGATCAGCATCATAGTCCTGGTAGTCAAGTACTCATCCTAAGGGCATTATCAACATGTGACATAGAGACAATCAGAGTACATGTTAAGATAAAGTGCAACCAGATAGCATACTATCATGTCGAGCAAGAAAGTCCTCCCTATATATGTCCAAGCATCCATTACAATATATATCATATATACAGTAATGGCCTCTAGGGCATACATATAACTAACAGTACATAGCATCACATACATGATAGTGCCTACTGCCGAAGCATAGGGTATCCCTTGCATGCGAGCTCTCTCCAAATCAGTCTTGGGAGACATCTCTTTGGAGAGAGTGAGTCCTGAGATCGTTGCTAAAAACCCACGCTTGGATTCTTCCATACTAAACCTATTTAGTATGGTGTCAATGTACCTGGATTGGGACAATCCCAGTATCCATTTAGATCTATCTCTATAGATCTTAATTACTAAGATGTAGGAGGCATCACCTAGATCTTTCATTGAGAATCTTTGTGATAAGAAGAGCTTGACCGATTTCAGCATAGGAATATCATTTCCTATCAAGAGTATGGTATCCACGTACAATACGAGGAAGACAACCTTACTCTCTGCCACCTTCTTGTATAAACAAGGTTCATCTACGTTTTTGAGGAAATCAAACTCTTTGATAACGACATCAAAACAAATGTTCCAACTCCGCGATGCTTTCTTTAACCAGTAGATGGATTTAAGCAGCTTGCACACCTTTCGCTGCTCCCACTGTCTATGAAGCCCTCCGGCTAAGTCATGTAATGCACTCTTCCAAATCCCTATTCAGAAAGGTGGTTTTAACATCCATTTTCCAGATTTCGTAGTCATGGTATGCAGCGATGGCAGGTAGGATCCGGATGGACTTAAGCATAGCCACAGGAGAAAAGGTTTCGTCAAAATCCACACCTGGTCGTTGACAAAAACCCTTTGCAACAAGTCTAGCTTTGAAAGTCTCATCTTTTCCATCTACACCAAGTTTCTTCTTAAAGATACATTTGCTCCCAATGGGTTTTACCCATTCAGGAGCAACTTCCAAAGTCTATACTTTGTTGGTGTACATAGATTCCATCTCAGATCGCATTGCATCCAGCCATTTCACAAAGTCTCCACTCGTGATGGCCTGCTCGAAGCTAGTTGGGTCATCATCCTCCATGATGCAATCCTCGCTTCTACCATCAATGAGAAAATCGTAGTATCTCTCAGGTGGATAAGGAACCCTATTAGATCGGCGGAGAGGTTGGGGTTCGTTGGGCATAATCGAATCCTATGGTTCCAGTAAATCTTCAGTTACAGTTTGTGTATCTGGAACTTCTTCCAGTTCTACCTCTTTGCGACTAATTTCTTTTACAAGAAATTCTTTTCTAAAAAGGTGGCATGTTGAGCAACAAACACCTTTTGTTCATCACTATGGTAGAAAAAATATCCATATGAATTCTTTGGATATCCCACAAACTTCCAAAGAACTGATCGTGTCTTGAGTTTGTCCGGATTTTTCCTTTTGACATAGGCCGAACAACCCCATATCTTAACTCGTTTAAGATATGGTCTCTTCTTACTCTATATCTCATATGGTGTGGTAGGTGCAGATTTAGATAGAACATGATTCAATAGGTATGCAGTTGTCTCAAGCACATAACCCCAAAAGGAAATAGGCAATTCAGCAGTGCTCATCATAGAGCACACCATGTCTAATAGGGTGCGATTCCTCCGTTCCGATACACCGTTGTGCTGTGGTGTATACGGAGGAGTAAGCTGAGAGAGAATCCTATTCTCTTTTAAATAGTCCAGGAACTCCGTGCTCAAGTATTCCCCTCCTCGATCAGATCGTATGATTTTAATACTTTTACCCGTCTGGTTCTCGACTTCGTGTGTATATTCTTTGAATTTCTCAAAAGCTTCAGACTTGTGTTTCAACAGGAACACATGTCCGAATCTTGAGAGATCGTCAGTGAATGTAATGAAGTACGAAGAACTATTCCTGACATGTGTAGACATAGGACCACATACATCACTATGTATAAGACCTAAGAGCTCACTAACTCTTTCTCCGTGTCCTGTAAACGGAGTTTTGGTCAACTTGCCTTTGAGACATGACTGGCAAGTGTCATAAGATAAAAATCCGAACGGATTCAAATATCCATCCATATGTAACTTAGCTAGCCGTGTCGCATTGATATAACCTAGTCTACAATGCCACAAGAAGGATTCGTTCATTTCTGAACTCTTTCTCTTGTGTGTGTTTTGTACGTTAAGAATTGTAGTTTGATCTAGAACGTATATGCCATTATTTAACGAGCCTGATCCAATCAAATTTTGATTCATGAAGATGTTCATAACAATATCCTGTACTACAAAATTATATCCTTCATTACTTAGTAAAGAAACTGATATAAGATTGCAAATAAAGGTCGGAATGTCATAGCATCCATTCAGAATCAATGCATTACTATTTGGTAATACAAGGTGATATTCGCCAACTAGTTTGGCTGCAACATTTGCCCCATTCCCTACTCTTACGGAATGATCACCTACTCCCAGTTCTTTACCTTTCCTTAGCCCATGTAACATATTACATATTGGGGATCCCGATCCGGTATCTAATACCCAGGACGTAGAGTGAACTGAGAAACAGTTCTCAATAACTAACACACCCGAAGAAGATGCATCAACATACTTATTCTTCGTTTGGGCGGCATGGGAATCCGGATATGTCCCTATTCCCTGTTCAGTCTTATAACAATTATAAGAAAGAACGGAACCAACGTTCCCCTGCTCAGTATAACAAGCGGGTTCGGTCAATACATCCATATTATTATCTTGATTAGGGCCTGACATGGTCGCTACCAGGAAAGAGAGAGAAGAAAACACTTTAGCGTATGCTCTTGCAAGATTAAATTGGTTATTATATTATATAATCAGGATGGCTCCCACTGTTTTTTATCTAATCTTCCTTCAAACCCTAAAAGGAAAGACTAGCTGGGATTAATTACACCCTATAATTTCACCAATCTTTCAGCCAGGCCAGTGTTGGTACTTTGAGGGAGGTTCCCTGTGCTTTTGCAAGGAACTAATTAAAATAAACCTCGTTTTCCCAGGGGCGTAACCCCGTTAACACCTTTCTAGACACCTACTTGATCGGCTAATTGTCCTGTGTAAAACTCTCACAGGAGTAACTCTTACTCGCAGTGGGTATCGGGATCCAACTATCTCATAGAAGGTATGCAATCTCATTGCAAATTTCAACACTTGAAATTCCCGATAATATTTTGCCCCAAACGATCTATGACCTTGACAAGGTCAACAAGCCATAGACCGCAAGTCAAGTTCAACCTGTCATTTCTTGATTGAATTAAACCCACCCGCACGATCCTTTACAAGGTCAACAAGGCGTACGACTACCCTAATCCAATCGCATCATATACTTTGCAGATAAGCACTAATCAGCTACCGCACACTACGCATTGACAAGGTCAACAGACGCAACACGAATACTAAATACTACTTAACTGAAATGACGGAGGGCTACGACAGGTTTTTCAGAAAAGCTCTTGCGTAATGAACTTGATATCGTGGTAGAAACAAGTGATTTTTGAAAAGGAGTGTTTTGATGCTTTTACTAGTTTCGCTAAAGAGGTCACTACCGGTGAAGGGATCTCGGCTATTTCCTTATTGAATAAGGTGCAGGATATTTCACAAATACCGCTATGCAAAGCAAAAACTATAGAAGCAATTAAAAACAAAACCGAGTGTTGTAGCATCTGCTAGTTTCGCTAAAGAGGTCACTCCCGGTGAAGGGATCTCGTCTCTTTCCTTATCGAATAAGGTGCTAAATATTCTACAAGGAATACCGCTATGTAAAGCAAAAAACTAGAGCTACCCTTTTTGAAAATTTGATTCTACAACATCTTTTAGGTTTCTTTTCTTTCATTAATCTCATTAATGAAGTCCCATCATTTATGCTTCCTAAGCATCACAGAAGAAACGAAAATACAACGTACGCTTATGCCATCCGCATTCGCCACAGTGTCCCGTTATGCACCGTTAGGTTACTTAACTAACGGCATACCGGGACGAGACTGGCGCGGGTGCAAAACATAAGCAACGTCTACTATATATCTCATATATAATGTATATCCATTCGTCTCAGAATCCACAGTGATCACATCACAGAGCAACAGAAGAAATATATGAAATAATGGATATACTAGGTGGTCCGTGTTTTATTTTGAGCCTGTATAAAACACGGATTCCACGGTCGCGATGAATTGCCAAACCTACATCCCTAGACCCCTACTAGAGCGGCAAGCAACCCTACCAATTCTAGAGTTTGAAGACCCAGACTCGACTCCTCGAGTTGGTCTCCCACTGGACTCTAGAACCCGGTTACTTGTGCTCCACTCCTTGGGTCTATCCTAATACGGAAAAGTAAATAATATACAATGGTTACATCATCCTCAACCCGGAAGTGCCCCAATAAAAGAATATTACATATAATGAATTTTACATGAATGAAAATAAAAACTCTCATCTCACATAAAACCCCCGGCTATTCAAAACACGACGATCCAATATAACATATCACATCAACACATAACATCACATGTCATCAACGTAAGTAAATATGTGTATCCCAATTGTCGTTGACATATAGCAACGAAACCGGCTATACTTCACATATTACACTTACGGTCCCAGAAAATAAAATATCAAACTACAAAATTTTGAATCCATAATAACCTTTAGATATCTTAAACCCGAAATATTACATATTACGGATTTCATGCCTAACTATATAAATTCCATATATTGTATCACATTACAGAAAGCTAGACGACGTTAAAAAATTCGATCGAATCAACGAATTCCCAAAAATTCCCAGGAGCATGCTCAAGTACCAATGGACCAACCGTTGAAGTGTCGTCTCTTGCCTCTTTAGTGGCGCCGCGGAACCGCCGCCAAAACCAGGTTTTGGCCGCGGTTCTACGGTCACTAAAGCGAGTTAGGGACTCGTTCTTCAAGAGGGTCCATAGAATTACCTGCATGATTTTCTGAATATTTTTAATATGAAAAATTTCAACTTTTGAAATTTTTTCCAGAAAGTAGGAAAATTTTGTTATTCGGAGTTCGTTCGGACTTTTAATTTCGCCTACGCAATGCCTGATGCTCTAGCTAGGATCTGATACCACTGTAAGGTTCTTAGGCACTAGAAGAAGGTTCTACAAGGCATCTAACATGCCGTATTTAAAATTTTCAAGTGCCAAACAACCTAAGCAAGGATCTTAACTAGAGAATTAGGGTTAGAAATAACAAGTAAACTACTTTACTTCTAAGTGATAATGGAATACTGTTAGTGTATATGCCTTAAAAGCCATTACTGTATCATACTAGTTTGTATATTAATTAATGGAAGCTTGGGATATTCACAGTTGTATAGACAATCTTGCTCCAAATAGTAGTATGCTACTTGGTTTGTTTCTACTTCAATAAGTACATATGTTTCTTTTAGCATATAACTTATATATATTAATGGAGCCCTTACGATCTTTGCTTGATTAGCAACGCTGTGATGGCAGTCACACTAGTGGGGGCTGGGTAATCTACAAGCACATCCTTACACAGGTCCCTAGTCGTTGGATTATCGAGACAGGGCATCGATACTCCAGAGTAGACTAGTGTATACGCTTTTCATCCCAGGAGGGGAGATGGTCTGTCCCACAGCCATCAGTACGTCGTACTGGAGATAGTATGCATGTGCTCGTTAGGTTACGAGTATACTGGACAGGACTCGCTGGGAACTATTGGTTGGTATTTTACCTATCGTAAGTTATCAGTTCCCAGGTGACACGAGTACAGCTTAGTCCGTTGACTTGACACTGTCACTTCGCCTCGAGTGTGTTCCCACTATTCTTAGATAGATACCCTACCACGGCTCAAATGAGTCGTGCAAACAGGTAGAAGTTGGGTGCAGTCCCGAAGCACTTGGAGGCAGTGACGGTTAGACAGGATTCGTCTCTCCCGGTATTGGGGGTTAATATCGCGCTGTGTCTAGGAGAACCATTACACGAAGTTCCTGGCCAGGGCAAGCGAGATATACTGGTAGCTTTTCCAGTGTTATCTCAGGGTGTTCTGGGCTACACTCCGACATGACTTATACCGCTATTAGGGGACTGACGTTTACCACCCCCTAGGCCCGCCATGCGATACTCTCAGACGAACAGACCGGACTGTACGGAGATTGTCATATTCAGGCTCAGTAGGAGTTCGGATGGGTTCACCTCATCGGTCTTCTTATCGGCATCTACCTGGGGACCATTACGTACAGCAAGTACCGCTTGCGACCTGTGGTTAAACCCACTGCCAGCGTAGTGTCAAGTCCTTAGAGTCCCACACAGAGGGCTATTCGCCTTTGGGCAAAACAGAGTAGAGGTCGCATGGTTTTGCGGCGGGGTTCGTTCACATCCGCGCACTTGTGCACGTTTGGTGTCCGGGCAGTTATTACTAGCGGGCTTTGGTTTAAGCCATATCCTAGTATTTGTTTTGGGATTTGTTTTATATCATTGTATTCGTGTTCCTCGGAACACGGATGCGGGTGTGTATGTACAGTTGACAGAGGCAGAGGAATCTCATCAGGGTTATTGACCGTTGACTTTTTCTTAACCCTAATGAGAATGAGAAATATGATTAATGATATTAATTAAGGATAATTGTGCCATGGCTAGGTTGACCAGTTGACTTTTGTTGACCTTTTGTCTTTGGTTGACCGGTTGACTTTTGTTGACCTTTTGACCATCATCATTTCATTTGAAAGATGCTTCTTGTTTCTTGCAAAATGCATTTCATGTTGAAATGATAATTGTCATTCCAAACTAACCATCACATTTTCCTTAGTTGTTGTTGTTATTATTATTATTATTATTATCATTTGAAAGCATGGTTGTAGATTTTCTAGTTCATTTTTTCTTGCACACTCTCTCTCATGCAAATCTCTCCCTCTTCCTCTCTCAAAACTCTCATCTTTCATGTGTTGAAAACCATGAGCTTTGTGAGATAAAACCCTCTAGACATCTCTCTACTCATTCTAGGGTTCTTAGTCTAGAAAGCCAAGCACTCTAGTTGCCTCTTGGTTGAGGTAGGAGCTCAAGGTAGTGGCCTTCAAGTGGATCTTTCTTCGGCAAAGAGAAGACAAGGAGGAGGAGCCGTCTACACCACTCCAAGGAGCTAGCAACAAGGTCAACCACTACAAGAAGAGAAGGAGTTCAAGAACTAGGTATAACCATCTAACTTTGTAGCTAGAACTTGTAGATAGTTTGCTAGTTTTTGTTTGGCAAAAATCCTATAGTTTTAGTCCATGTTACCTTGTGTTAAAAATCCGTTTTTTACCGATTCCGCCTCCCCGTAAGCACCGGGATGGGTAATCTGGACTTACAGTGGTATTAGAGCCTAGCTAAACAACAACTTGCATGTTAGCAAAGTGTTTAGAACTTCGATCCGAGAAAAAATCGCAAAACGCACAGAAATCATGTACTTTCTGCCGTTTTTAAAAACTGGTCTAAAAATATTTCCACAGGCCTTAGAAATACGAGCATGTCTTTTTAAGAACACCCAAGAAAAAAGAACCCACAACTCGATCAGACCGCCGCGAAAGCGCGGTGAAACCACGCGTTTCGCCGTGGATCCGCGGCCGAGTCAACTCGGTCGCGACTCGGTTTTCCTACAGTGTTCTCAGTTTGTTGTTTTGTGATTTTTAAGATGATTTGTTTCTGCTCAGATTCTTCAGAGAACAGTATTGTTTTTGGGGTAGTTTCAAAATGATATATTGATCAAAATTCTATAAACTTTAGCTAATTGGTTATATCTGTAATGTGATATGTACTGAACGTCGACTAATCGCTATACGTCGATCAGTGGGGGTTGTACATATCTGTGATCTGTGTTGTTTGATTGTGTATATGAACTTGTTGGATTGTCGCGGATGAATAGCCGGGGTTTGTGAGATGAGAGTTTCTTTATCTTTCATTTGATGTAATATGTAAATTGATGTAATATTATTTTTATGGTCGCACATCCGGGATGAGATTGTATCCTCCATTGTATATTATTTCTTTTACTGTTTTTGCTCCTAGGATAGACCCAAGGTGGGGTGCACGAACTACCGGGTACTTTGAAGTGCCGAGTGGCCTACTTACGTTGTTAAGGGAGGTTGCTTCACTTCGGGTACTTGGCGGGTAGTTTGCCGCACCCGTAGGGGTCTAGGGTGGAGTTTTGGTTATTCATCGCGACCGTGTAATCCGTCTTTTGTTGCAGGCTCGAACGAAACGCGGATTCCTAGTCTATCCAATGTGTTCATCTGTGATCTGGAATGGCTATCATTGCATCTGACGAATGTATATATCTATATATGATATCTAGTAGGCGTTGCTTATGTTTTGCATCCGCGCTAGTCCAGCCCCCGCTCTGTCGTTAGTTAAGTAACCTAACGGGTGATGACGGGGCCCTGCGGAGAATGCGGATGGTATAAGCGTATGTTATATTTTCGTTGTTTTCTGCAATGGTAGGATTAATTGATGGGACGCATTATATTAATGCAAAGAAAAAAAACCAAAGTTAAAATCGTTGAACCAATTTTAAAACCACTCGGTTTCTTTTCAAAACAGAAAACTTTTAAAAACGCGGAGCTTAAACCACTCCTTTTAAAAGCTATCAGGTTCCTTCGATTATATCAAGTTCACTACGTTCACGGTTTCGCCAAAACAATTCGTAGCTCTCCGTCATTTCATATGGATAGTCAATAGTATTCAGGCTGTGTTTGTTGGCCAAAGTCAAGGCATAGTGATTGGTAGCTATTGGGTATTCATATGGAGCATAAATAGATGCGTTGGTTTGGGACAGTCGTACTGCCTTGTTGGCCAAAATCAAGGGTAGGTATGGGTGGGTTCGAATTAACCTGAAAAATGACGGGTAGAACTTGACATGTGATTTATGATTTGTTGGCCAAAGTCAAGGTCATAAGAGCATGGGGCAAAAATCCACATCGGGAGTTTCTAAAGAAACTGAAACTTGCTAGTGCTGCATACCATTTGGAGTGTGATGATTCTGGTAGGATTCCTTCAGCTTTATCACACGATGATATTTGGATACCAATCCTACTGTGAGTATATGCTACTCCTCAGGAAACTTTCTCACTTAACGATCAATGCTATAAACCAAGTAGGTGTCTAGAAAGGTGTTAGCGAGGCTACGCCCACAGGGAAAAGAGGTTACTTAATTAAGGAACTTCGCGTAAGCGTCGGAAAACCTCCCTCGAAGTACCAACACTGGCCTGGCAGAACGGTTAAGCAAGTATTGTACGGTGAGATTGATCCCGACTAATTCTTCTTTTATTGTTTGAGGAAGGATTCGAGAAACAGTGGGAGCCATCCTGTTTAGACAAACTAAAAACCACTCTAAACTTGCAAGATCATCATGCTAAAGTGTTTCTTCTCTCTCTCCTAATTACAGCGACCAAACATCATGACCGGCCTTAAGTTACTACTAGATAAAAATATACTGACATGGCCAAACTACAAAGATTGGCTCAGGAATGTCAAAATGGCAATCACTTATGACAAGTTGGGGTAGCTCCTTACCACCAAAGCTTCCCCTGTCCCAGGTCCTCAATCCAGCGTCGCGGATAAGGAAATCCGTAAGACCTGGGAGATTGACTGTGTGAAGGCCAAGTGCCTCGTGCTTGCCTCTATGGACAATGAACATCAGAGGAGGCACGAGGATATGGAGCTTGAATCCATATTTCTCCATACAAAGGATCTGTATGGAGAGCAATCCCGTATCGCCAGATACGAAGTCTCGAAAAAGTTGTTTTTGGCGAGATTGACCGTCGGATCATCTGTAGCATAACACTTGCTTAAGATAATTGGCTACATTGAAGAGCTCGCGGACCTCGGGACCACGTTAGAGAATGGGATCTATACTGACTTTATTCTCCAGTCCCTTCCTTCCACTTACGCACAGTTTATCCTGAACTTCAACATGCAAGAAAAAGAAGTTGAACTTCCGGAACTCCTCAACATGTTCAGGAGTGCAGAGGGAACCCTACAGAAAGTAGGGGAAACATCCGCTTTGTCTGTTGGAGGACCTTCCTCTTCTAGGTCCAAGGCGAAAGCCAAAGGAAAGAAGAAGAAAGCCCCCACCAAACCAAGGGGCGGTGTTAGTAAAGTGGAAGCCAAGGGAAAGACAAAGGTAGCAAAGGTAGCGGGACAGCTTGTGGGGAAGGAAGAGTGCTTTTATTGTCATAAGAAAGGAGACTGGAAGAAAGATTGCAGGGCTTGGAAGGCCAAGAACCAGGACCCGAAGCAAGTTGTGGCTTCGGCTTCAGGTGTGTATGTTATTGAAAACTTTCTATCAATCAACTCTACCTCCTGGGTATTGGATACCGGATTAGGATCTCATATCTATAATTCTTTGCAGGTACTGAGAAGGCGTAGGGTTTTTAAGGCAGGTGATATGACCCTCAGAGTTGCAAACGGAGCAGGAATTGATGCTGAGTCCGTGGGGGATTATCACCTAGGATTGACAGATGGACATGTTTTGGTTTAGCGTGACTGTTATTTTGTACCCAGTGCGACTTGTAATATCATATCTGTATCTTTAATGTCTAAAGAAGGTTATGATTTTGCATTTGTAAGCAATGTTGTAAACATTCACCTTAATCAAGTTCTGATTGGGTCGGGTACATTAAGCAACGGTATATACGTATTGAACCAACCACAGATTTTCAATATCCAGAATACACACAATAGAAAGTCTCCAGAAATAAATCATGCTTTCTTATGGCATTGTAGACTGGGTCACATCAATGAGACAAGGTTGACTAAGTGACATAAAGAAGGATATTTGGATCCGTTCGAATATCAATCATATGCAACTTGTCAATCATGTCTCAAAGGAAAGATGACAATGACTCCGTTTACTGGACACGGTGTTAGAGCAAGCGAGCTCTTGGGACTCGTACACAGCGATGTATGTGGTCCAATGTCTACACATGCGCGGAGTGTTTATTCTTACTTCATTACTTTTACGGACGATTTTTCAAGGTACGGACATGTCTTCTTAATGAAACATAAATCTGAAGCCTTCGAAAAATTCCAGGAATACAAGGATGAAGTAGAATAACAAACAGGCAAAACTATCAAGACACTGAGATCTGATCGAGGTTGTGAATACTTGAGTGCCGAGTTCCTGGGTTACTTAAAAGAGAATGGAATTCTCTCTCAACTTACTCCTCCATACACCCCACAACATAATGGTGTATCGGAGAGATGGAACCGAACCATATTGGATATGGTACGTTCCATGATGAGTAACGCTGAGTTGCCGCGATCTTTCTCGGGATATGCACTAGAATCAGCTGCATATCTTTTGAACCGAGTTCCTACAAAGACAGTGCCTACCACACCATATCAGATGTGGAGTGGGAAGAAACCCTATCTTATACACATTAAGACATGGTGGTGTCCAGCTTTCATCAAAAAGCAGCTTACAGACAAACTCGAGGCACACTCAGTACAGTGTAAGTTTGTGGGATATCCAAAGAACTACATGTCGGGATATTTCTTCTATTACGGAGTGGAACAAAAGGTATTTTTTTCTCGTCATGCCCGCTTCTTGGTGTTAGTTATATGTATGCCCTAAAGGCCATTAATGTACATACGATGTATATTGTAGTGGATGTTAGGACATATATAGGGATGACTTTCTTGCTCGACATGATAATATGCTATCTGGTTGTACTTTATCTTAAAATGTACTCTGATTGTCTCTATGTTACATGTTGACAAAGACCTTAGGATATGTACTCGCTACTGGGACTATGATGAGATCATACTAGTGGGGCCACGGTAGTCGACGAGTACATCCTATAATTGTTCCTAGTCGAGGGTGTATCGAGACAGGGCATCGATACACCAGAGTAGACTAGCGTATAGACATCTTGACCCATATGATGGGCGATGGATGATCCCATATCCATCGGTGTTTGACATCAAGGATGGTGTACGGGTGCTCAGTGGAGACTGGGTACACTGGACGGACTCGCCGACAACTCCCAGATGGTATTATACCTTACGTCAGATGGCAGTTCTCCGGTGACACTGGTACAGAGTAGTCTGTTGACCCGAGATCGTCATAAAGTCCTGTGTGATTCCCACTGTGCTTTGATTTCCATCATACCACGTCCAAGAGGGCGTGCAAAAAGGTGGCTTTTGGGTACAGTCCCGAATCACATGGAGGCAATGAGCGATAGGAGGGGATTCGTCTCTCCCGGTATAGGGGGTTGATGTTGTGCTGTGTTCGATTGGCTATAACCGGAAATCCCTGTGGAGGGTTGTTGAGATTTACCGGTAAGTGTTATCAGTAGTTTCTCGAACTGTTATAGAGCTCATATCGACACGACTTATCGAGCTACTGGGGTCCGACGTTTACAGCCCCTAGGCGAGATATGCGACATATCAGACGACGAGACCGGACTGTACGGTAGTGTTACTGATTGAATTCGCAGGAGAACTAGCGGGATTGCTTGTTGATCTTCTGATCGCTCAATACCCGGGTGGCCGTTACGTTTAACAGACCGCTTGCGGCTTGTGGGTGATTGATATGATCACCACCTACTGCCAGCGTATTGACGAGTCTTTAGAGTCCTACATAGGGGTTTCCTGGCTCAAGCGAAATGGAGTAGGAGCACATATGTGATATGTGCGGGACCGAGATTAATACGGTATGAGATACCGTATTCTATTCTCGCGATTCATGACATTGATCAGTTGTATGCGATATAGCCGGGTTATCGGATCAAGTGTTGATTCGTTAAGTTGTTACACATGATATTAGTCGGTTATAGCCGGGTTATTAAATCAAAAGTTGATTTAATAATTTAATGCATGATTATATATTTGATATATTACATTGCATTAACTAGTATTAGCTCACTTAAGATTTATTTTCTCACTTGATTGTGCATAAGTGTATATGTGATATATATTTGTGTACATATGATTGTGTCATGCTTGATGATACATCAAAGATGGGTGTATGAGACTTATACCAAGATTAGGGTAAGGATTAGGGTTTTGTTTATATCTTAAGAATAACAAAAGAGAAAGAATTTGTCAAAGTTCTCAAGCTTTCATGAAGCTTGTGGAAACATTGACAAAGTCAACTCTTTTGTCACTCTTTAAGATATTAAGTTAACCCAACCCTTAACCATATACCTTGGTCAATTCTCTACATGAGTTAAGCATGATAACTTAACTCACCCATGGTTACATTATTGTGGAGGAATAATTCATATGATGTTATTATTCTTTCTTCATCTTCTTCTTCATCAAGCTCCATGAAAGCTTACTAGCTCCAATGGTGCCATGAGAAAAAGTGTGAGAAAATCATTTCTAAAGTGAGCCCACTTCCTAATTCTTCATCATCTACCACTTGTCATGTAGTAAAGTGTGTTCTCTTCACAAAGTTCATGACCTAGTGAAGGAATAGCTTGAGTTAGTGTCTCCCCGACGTAGATCATCTTCGGCCTCGAAGTCATCGAAGCAAGCACGTTCGTTCTTCTTGTGGAGCTTCTCTAGAGTCCGGAGTTCATGATCGCAGTGAAGGGGACATCTACATGGAGCTATTGAAGTGATGAACCGGATCTACAATGGCTGTAATCCTTCTCACTTAGTGTTAAAATATTTAACATACTTGTTTTCGCCTAAACCCTAGTTTAAAGATCCGGCTTTGGGTTGTTCGGCACGGCTAATATTTTAATCGGGGATGGTTGATGCCTCATAGACCCATGTGCGTGTGCCTAGCAACCCTACAGTGGTATCAGAGCCAAGCTAGTGCTTTACGCGAAGTCTATACGAAGTTTAAAGTCCGATCGAACCCGGAAAACCCCGATTTTACCTCTCTCTGTACATTTTCAAAAATGTTGATTTTTTAGGAATTTAAAATGCTCAGAAAAACAAGTAGGAAAAACTAAGACTTACTGTGAAGTACGGTCCACTAAGTCGATTAAGTGACCGCGCGGCCAAACCAAGGGTTTGGCGGCGGTTCCGCGGCCAAAATTTGGACTTAGTCCCTCATATTTCATATATTTATTCTTAGGTCCTTTCTTGTCATTTTTTTCTGTGAATTTTTTAATTCCACTCAAGTGTTGAGTTTTCTTGGGTTGTATTGGGGGCTCGTTGATTCGATCGGATAATTTAACTTCGTTTAGTTTTTTCCGGGTAATTTTTAGAAACTGTTAAAAAGTTCGAACGGATATCAATAACTCACTTTTTCCCCTGTCGGAAATTTTTTCAAAAGTTGGATTTTTTCTCGAGTTTAAGAATGTTCTAAGTCGTGCAAGTAATGCGGTGGACCCTCTAGAAGACAACAAACCTTAACTCGATTATGTGACCGTCTTGAACTGCCTCTGAACCTTAGGGTTTGTGGCAGTACGGCGTGCCACATGTGAGACGTTGGCTTGACCCTTCTCCGGCTGGACCATTGGTACTGTGGCATGTGATGGATGTTTTTAAACTAATTTCAAGTGTTGAGATATATTGGGGAAATCTTGGGTGTTTGATTATTCGATCGAAAAGTTTAACATTGTCTATTTATCTGGAATGTGATACAATATTTGGAATCCACAGATAGTTATGAGATAACTAATTTGAATGTTATAAATCTAGCAGTTCAGTCTCAGATGATCATTTGCCACAGAATTTTGATGTGATCAAAAGTCCGTCGCAATCACGTAGCGTACGCGGATACTCGCCGGGTAAACATAACAGACAACCACGCCCCATAGCCCCGACCAAGTGACTGTAGGAGAACCCCGTCGCCAAAAGCATCCATTCGGATGCTCGCGGCAGCGGTGTTCCTCCTTCGTGCACTTCGCCGACGGCATCGGGGGTGCGGCCGTCTACTAAAGTTTGCGACGAGCATGCGATCAGGACGTCGGGAATCTTTTCGAATTGCCCGACTTGATATTGAAATGAGTTTTCGATAATGAGACTAAAATGCGGGGTTTATAATTGTTAGGCATGAGATGTCTAAGGAATTCATTTGATTAGGCATGCGATGTCTAAGGAGGTTGCGGATTCCAACTGTTGTAGTTTTACACTTTCTTTTCTGTGACCGTAAGCGTAGTATGTGGTGTATCGCCGGCTTTGTTGCTATACATCAACGACAATCGGGATACGTATATTTGCTTACGTTGATGATATGAGATATTATGTGTTGCTGGATATGTTATATTGGATCGTCGCGTTTGAATAGCTGGGGGTTTTATTTGAGATGAGAGTTTTTCTTTTTCATTCATGTAAAATTCAATTGTATGTAATATTCTTTTATTGGAACACTTCCGGGCTGATGACGATGTCACCATTGTATATTATTTACTTTTCCGCATTAGGTAGGCCTAAGGCGGGAAGCACAAGTAACCGGGTTCTAGGGTCCATTGGGAGACCATCTCGAGGAGTCGAGACCGGGTCTCCTAATCCTAGAATTGGCAGAGTTGCCTGCCGCTCTCGTAGGGGTCTAGAGATGTGGGTTTGGATATTCATCGCGACCGTGGAATCCGTGTTTTATACAGGCTCGTATTGAAAACACGGACCTCCTAGTATATCCAATATTTCATATATGTTTCTTCTACTGCAATGTTCTGTGATGAGATCATATTACTGTCTGAGACGAATGTTTATATTATATATATGAGATATATGTTATATTGCAGATTTCGTTTCAAATGTGATGCTTGTGAAGCATAATTAAAAATGGGACTTTATTAATGAGAATATTGAAACTAAAAGAAACCTAAGATGTTGTAGAAACTTGTTTAAAAACTGGTAGCTCTAGTTCTTGCTTTGCATAGCGGTGTTCCTTGTTGAACAACCAGCACCTTATTCGATAAGGAAAGAGCCGAGATCCCTTCACCGGGAGTGACCTCTTTAGCGAAACTAGCAGATGCTACAAACTTGGTTTGTCTTTTGATTGCTTCTATAGTTCTTGCTTTGCACAGCGGTATATATGATATACCCTGCACCTTATTCGATGAGGAAAGGGCCGACGATCCCTTCACCGGGAGTGACCCCTTTAGCAAAACTAGAAAAGCCTAAAAAACACTCCATTTAAAATCGCTTGTTTCTATAATGATATCAAGTTCATTACGCAAAGGGTTTTCTTAAAACCTGTCGTAGCCCTCCGTCATTTCAGATAAGTCCTACTTAGTATTCGTGCTACGTTTGTTGACCTCCGTCAAGGAATAGTGTGCGGTAGCTGACTAGTATTTATCTGCTTATGCATATGATGCAGATTGGATTAGGGTAGTCGTGCGGCCTTGTTGACCTCCGTTAAAGGTCGTGCGGGTGGGTTTAATTCAATCAGGAAATGACGGGTTGAACTTGACTAGTAGCCTATGGTTTGTTGACCTCCGTCAAGGTCATAGGACGCTAGGGGCAAAATATTATCGGGAATTTCAAGTGTTGAAATTTGCAATGAGATTGCATACCTTCTATGAGATAGTTGGATCCCAATACCCGCTGCGAGTATGAGTTACTCCTGGGAGAATTTTACACATTACAATTAGCCGATCAAGTAGGTGTCTAGAAAAGTGTTAACGGGGTTACGCCTCTGGGAAAACGAGGTTTACTTTAATTAGGTCTGTGCGAAAGCACGGGGAACCTCCCTCAAAGTAACGACACTGGCCTGGCTGAAAGATTGGCGAACTTGTTGCGTGTAATTAATCCCGGCTAGTCTTTCCTTTTAGGGTTTGAAGGAAGATTTGATTAAAACAGTGGGAGACATCCTGATTAGATATATTAGATAACCAATCTAATCTTGCAAGTGCATACGCTGAGTGTTTTCTTCTCTCTCTCTCCAGGTAGCGACCATATCACGCCTTAATCAAGATAATAAAACGGATATATTGACCGAACCCGCTTGTTATACTGAGCTGGGGAACGTTGGTCCCGCTCCAACTTATAATTGTTATAAGACAGAGCAGGAAATTGGGGAATACTAGATTTCCCGTGCCGCCCAAACGAAGAAAGTGCATGCTGATGCATCTTCTTCGGTTGTGTTCATTACAGAGAACTGTTTCTCAGTATTCTTTACGTCCTGGGTATGAGATACCGGATCAGGATCCCGCATATGTAATCTGTTACATGGGCTACAGAAAGTTATAGAATTGAGAACGGGTGATAAGTTTCATGAGACAGAAAACGGTGCAAGTGTTGCAGCCAAGTTTGTTGGTCACTATCACCCTGTATTACCAGAATACATTGATTCTGAACAAATGTTATTAGATACCGAACCTGATATACAACATCATATCGGTCTTTTTATTAGTAAAGAAAGGATATAATTTTATATTGTTGGATAATGTTTTGAACATTTCCTATATCAAGAGTTGATCGGTTCAGGCACGTTATCTAAAAGCATTGACGTTCTAAATCAAACTACAGTTCTTAGTATACAGAACACACACGAGAGGAAGAGTTCAGAAATGAACGAATCCTTCTTGAGGCATTGTAGACTAGGTCATATCAATGCGACCCGACTAACTAAGTTACATTTAGATGCATATTTAAATCTGTTTGAATTTACATCTTGTGAAACTTGTCGGTCATGTCACAAAGATAAGATGATCATAGCTCTGTTTATTGGAAACAGAAAAAGAGTTAGTGAACTCTTGGGATTGATACATGTTGATGTATGAAAGTCTCCTGTCTACACATGCCAAGACCGGTTCTTTGTACTTCATTACATTCTCTGATGATCTCTCAAGATTCAGACATATGTTCCTGTTGAAACATAAGTCCGAAGCTTTTGAGATATTCACAGAATATAAGTGAGAAGTAGAGAACCAAAAAAGGGTATAAGTATTATGTCCTTTGATGAGATCAAGGAGGAGAATACTTGAGCACGGAATTCCTGGACTATTCTAAAGGAGAATGAGATTCTCTCTCAGCATTACTCCTCCGTATACACCACAGCACGTCGGTGTATCGGGGCGGAGCAATAGCACCCTATGTGATATGGTGTGCTCTATGATGAGTAGTACTGAGTTTCCTATTTCCTTTTGGGGGTTATGCGCTTGAGAAGCTGCATACCTATTGAATAGGGTTCAAATCAAATCAGTTGCCTACCACTTCATATGTGATATGGAAAGGGAAGAGCCCATATCTTAAGTTTTTTAAGATTTGGGGTTGTCCGGACTATGTCTAAAAGCAAAATCCGGACAAGCTCGAGGCAAGGTCTGTTATGTAGAACTGGAAGGGTTCCATCTATACAAACTGCAGCTGATGATTTGGTAGAACGAAAGGATTCAGTAGTTTCCAACGAACCTCGGCCTCTCCGCCGATCTAGTAGGGTTCCTCACCCACCTGAGAGATACTTTGGTTTCTCTACGACAGTGGGAGCGAGGATTGCATCATGAGATGATGATCCAACTAGTGTCGAGCTGGCCATCAGGAGTGAGACTCTGTAAGAATGGCAGGATGCTTATCGATCTGAGATGGAATCATTATACACCAACAATGTATGGACTTTGGTTGCTTTATCTGAAGGGTTAAATCCCCATCAGGAGCGAGTATATCTTGAGAAGATTACTTGGTGTACATGGAAAAGTTGAGATTTTCAAAGCTATGCTTAAGTCCATCCAGATCCTACTTGCCACGGCTACATACCATGACTACGATATCTGGAGGTTGGGTGTCATGACTGCTTTTCTAAATGATGTTTTAGAAGAGAAGTCTATAAGTACACAGCCAGAGGGCTTCGTAGATAGTGGGAGCAGCGGAAACGTGTGCAAGATGTTTTATGTGATAAAACAGGCATCGCGGAGTTGGAACATCTGTTTTGATGTGGTAGTCAAAGAGTTTGACTTCATCAAAATGGTAGATAAACCTTGTATATACAAAAAGGTAGTAGAGAGTATGGTGGTGATCCTCGTAAAGTACGTGGATGACATACTCTTGATAGGGAAGGAGTTTCCTATGCTACGATCGGTCAATCTCCGCTTATCACAAGGATCCTCCATACAGGATCAAAGTGATACCTACTAAATCCTGGGTTTTGGATCTATGAGATAGATCTAATTGGATGTTAGATTTCTCACTAGTTGTAGTGAGATGGTATCAATCAAACCTGGGGAGAATCACTGGAAAGGTCCCAGGGTGATAAGGACGACTGAAAGTCAGTCGCAGGCATTGTCTATACCCTCAGTAAAGGGACGGTATGTTGGAAGAGTTCCAAGCTAGATACCGTGACTTACTAGAGGATTAAAGGCAAGATACATCGTTACCAAGGATGCTACCACAGAGGCAGTCTGGATATATATAAGTTCATGAGATGAACTTCGTTCCTACCATTGTGTGACAATGGAGTTGTGGCTTATGCCAAAGAACTACCGTCCCATCTGAAATCCAGGTATAATTCTTAGGCAGTATCGCTTGATCATGGAGATGGTTGACCTCCAGGGAGATCGAGGTTAGGAGAGTAGACACAGAGGAAAACAGCACGGATCCACTCACAAAGGCCTTTTTCCCAGTAGAGACTTTTATGAGATGGTTGAGTATGAAATACTTCAACCACAGCTAATTGTTGGGTATGTGATACCACAACAGATGGCCCTAGTGCAAGTGGGAGATTGTTAGTTATATGTATGTCCTAGAGGCCATTACTGTACATACGATGTATATTGTAGTGGATGCTAGGACATATATAAGGAGGACTTTCTTGCTCGACATGATAGTATGCTATCTGGTTGTACTTTATCTTAACATGTACTTTGATTGTCTCTATGTTACATGTTGATAAAGCCCTTAGGATATGTACTCGACTACTGGGACTATGATGAGATCATACTAGTGGGGCCACGGTAGTCGACTAGTGTAAGTCGATGTAGAACACCCCAATACTTGTGGGGAGGCGGAATTTTCAAAAACGAACTTGTTTAGTGAACAAACATCGACTAACCGCTTGAATCGAAGCTAAACGATAACTAACAACAAACATATAGTTTCTATACTACTATGTTCTAGGATTATACCTAACGAATCATGTCCTTCGTCTTTGTGAACTCCTCCTCCTCCTCGGCCTTCTCAAAGTAGTAGACGATCCACCCGAGTGCTTTACTCCAAGCTTAGCCTTTAAACTTGAGGCAACTAAACTTCTCTAAGTGCTAATCAAAGAAGCTAGCTGTAATATAGAGAGGGTTATGGATTAATTAGTCTTACTAATCCTTGTACTCAACTCATGAGAGGGGAGGATTAGTCTTTGAAGAGGGAGAGCTTGAGGAGAGAGAAGATGATGATAATAATGAAATGAGAATAGTGAGATATGATAATATATATCAAGCATTTCTTTTATCAAGAAAAGAATAAGAAATGAATTTAGCAACCATGCTTGATAATATCTAGTGATGATTCACTCCATGAGTCATTAAGCATTTATCATGCATTAATGACGTGGATGAATCATCCATATGACTCACTAATCACATTCATTGCTTATGCCACCTTAACCCCCTTAGTCACCACCTTCTAGAAGCTTCTCGCGCAATTACGAGAACGCCCCTCCTTTCCGCAAAAAAGACGGAAAAACTTTAGACTGTATAAATCCAATAACCGGATACCAGTAACTGGCTTAAACCAAAGCCGACTGGTAAAAACTGCCCGAAAGTCGTACGTGCGTAAACGCACGTATGCGTCCGAACCCTTGTCGTAAAACCATACAACCTCTATATCGTTTCACCTGGAGTAGGGAAACTCTCTGTGTGGGACTCTAGAGACTCGACTACTACATTGGCAGTGGGTTTAACCACTGACCGCAAGCGGCACTAGCTGTACGTAACGGTCCCCAGGTAGATGTCGATAAGAAGGCCGATGAGGAAACCCATCCGAACTCCTACTGAGTCTGATGTGACAATCTCCATACAGTCCGGTCCGTTCTTCCAAGACTATCGCATATCGGGCCTAGGGGATGGCAAGCGTCAGTCCCCTAATAGCGGTATATGTCGTGTCGGAGGGAAGCCCATTACACCCTGAGAAACTACTGGAACCTACCAGCAAATCTCTCTTGCCCTGGCCAGGGACTTTGCGTAATGGCTCTCTGACACAGCGCGATATCAACTCCCAATACCGGGAGGGACGAATCCTATCTAACCGCTACTGCCTCCAAGTGCTCGGGACTGCACCCAACTGCTACATGTTTGCACGACTCCTTTGAGCCGTGGTAGGGTAGAAATCTAAGAACAGTGGGACACACTCGAGGCGAAGTAGCAGTGTCAAGTCTGCGGACTATGCTGTACTCATGTCACCTGGGAATTGTTCACTGACGACTGGTATAAAACCAACCAACAGTTCCCTGTGAGTCCTGTCCGGTGTACCCGTAACCTAACGAGCACCTGTATACTATCTCCAGTACGACGTACTGACGGCTGTAGGACAGACCATCTCCCCAACTGGGATGAGAAGCGTACACACTAGTCTACTCCGGAGTATCGATGCTCTGTCTCGATAATCCAATGACTAGGGACCTGAATAAGGATGTGCTTGTAGACTACCCAGCCCCCACTAGTGTGACTGCCATCACAATGCTGGTAGTCAAGCAAGATCCTAAGAGCTCTATCAATACGTATACTCACACATTAAGATAGAGAAAACCAAGTAGCATACTACCATGTTCAGCAAGACTGTCATATACATGTGAATATCCCAAGCTTCCATTAAGTAATATACAAACTAGTATGATACAGTAATGGCCTTCTAGGGCATAAACACTAACAATCTCCCACTTGCACTAGGGCCATGTACTGGCATATCGAAGACCAATGATCTCGAGTAGCCTCTCGAACTGCGTCTGAGGTAGGGCCTTCGTGAATGGATCAGCAATGTTCTCTTCTGAAGCAACTCTCCGAACCTCGATCTCCTGACGATCAATGATCTCCCTGATCAGGTGATACCGCCTCAAGATGTGTCTGGACTTCGGATGGGACCTTGGTTCCTTCGCTAAAGCTATAGATCCGTTGTTGTCGCAATATAGAGGTATTGGATCAACTATGGTAGGAACCACCTGAAGTTCTGTTAAAAACTTCTTCATCCAGACTGCTTCTTTTGCGGCATCGCAAGCAGCTATATACTCCGCTTCCATCGTTGAGTCAGCAACGGTGTCCTGCTTGGAACTCTTCCAGCACACCGCCCCTCCATTGAGGGTAAAGACATAACCCGACATGGACTTGGAATCGTCCTTATCACTCTGGAAGCCGGAATCAGCAAAGGCCTTCAATCTGAGGTCTTTTCCACCGTAAACCAAAAACATCTCCTTAGTCCTTCTCAGGTACTTGAGAATGTTCTTTACTGCTATCCAGTGCTTCTCCCCTGGGTCTGACTGATACCGGCTTACCACGCTCAGTGCGTAAGCTACATCTGGTCTGGTACACAACATCGCATACATTATAGAGCCTACCGCAGAAGTGTAGGGTATAATAGACATGTGTTCCCTTTCCAAATCAGTCTTGGGAGATATCTCTTTGGAGAGGGTGATTCCGTGACAAGCCGGTAGATTACCGCTCTTAGAATCTTCCATACTGAATCTTTTCAGTACAGTGTCGATATATGTGGACTGCGAAAGTTCCAACATCCTCTTGGATCTATCACGATAAATCCGGATCCCCAGAATGTAAAAGGCATCACCCAGGTCTTTCATGGAGAACCTGTGTGACAAGAATCCTTTGACAAATTGTAGCATAGGAATGTCATTTCCTATCAATAGAATGTCATCCACGTACAAGACGAGGAATACGACACTTCTGGCTACAACTTTACTATATATGCACGGTTCATCTGGATTTTTGATAAAGTCATATTCTTTGACTGTCTCATTAAAACAGATGTTCCAACTCCGCGATGCCTGCTTTAGTCCATAAATGGACTTAAGCAGCTTGCATACTTTCCCGCTGCTCCTACTCTGATTGAAACCCTCTGACTGATCCATATAGACGCTATCTTCTAAATTTCCATTCAGAAAAGCCGTCTTTACATCCACTGCCAGATTTCATAATCATGGAAGGCAGCAATAGCAAGAAGGACCCGAATGGATTTGAGGATAGCCACTGGAGAAAAAGTTTCATCATAGTCCAAACCAGGTCTTTGACGAAAACCCTTTGCAACAAGTCTAGCCTTATAGGTTTCCACCTGTCCATCTACACCAATCTTTTTCTTGAAGATCCATTTGCATCCTATGGGTTTTACCCCATCTGGAGCAAAGTCCAAAGTCCATACTTTGTTGGTGTACATGGACTCCATTTCGGTCCGCATTGCATCTAGACATCGTACCGAGTCGCCGCTCTGGATGGCCTGCTGGAAGTCAGTAGGTTCATCATCATCTATGATGCAATCCTCTCTATCCCCATCTATGAGAAAACCGTAGTATCTCTCAGGCGGATGAGACGGCCTACTACTCCTGCGGAGGGGTGCGGGAATGTCCTGTTCTTCTTGAACTTCCGGTTCTACCAAACTTTCAGTAGCAGTTTGTGGTTCTGGAATTTCTTCCAGTTCTATTTCGCTCCCACTTGATTCCTTTTCTAAAAACTGATGTTCTAGAAAATGGGCATTACGAGAAACAAATACCTTTTGTTCCTCTGCGTAATAAAATAGATATCCCCTGGAGTTCTTTGGATATCCCACAAACTTACACTTTACTGATCGTGCCTCGAGCTTGTCCACATGCAGCTTTTTAACAAAAGCTGGACATCCCCAAATCTTTATATACTATAGATGGGGTTTCTTCCCGCTCCACATCTGATATGGAGTGGTAGGCACAGTCTTGGTAGGTACCATGTTCAAAAGATATGCCGCTGATTCTAGCGCATGACCCCAGAAAGATCGCGGTAACTCAGCATTACTCATCATGGATCGTACCATATCCAATAGGGTTTGATTCCGTCTCTCCGATACACCGTTATGCTGTGGAGTGTACGGAGGAGTAAGATGAGAGAGAACTCCTTTCTCTTTTAGGTAACCGAGGAACTCGGCACTCAAGTATTCACCACCTCGATCAGATCTAAGTGTCTTGATACTTTTGCCGGTTTGGTTTTCTACTTCATTCTTATACTCTTGGAATTTCTCAAAAGCCTCGGATTTATGTTTCATCAGATAAATGTATCCGTATCTTGAGTAATCATCCGTGAAAGTAATGAAAAATGAAAAACCACCTCTTGCATGTGTAGACATTGGACCACATACATCGCTGTGTATGAGTCCTAAGAGCTCGCTCGCTCTTACTCCTTGTCCAGTGAATGGAGTCTTTGTCATCTTTCCTTTGAGACAAGATTGACAAGTGTCATAAGATTGATATTCGAACGAGTCCAAATATCCTTCTCTATGCAACTTAGTCAACCTTCTCTCATTGATGTGACCCAGTCTACAATGCCATAAGAAAGCTTTATTTAAATCTGGAGACTTTCTTTTTAGTGTGTTCTGGACATTGAAAATTTGGAGTTGGTTTAAAACATATATGCCGTTATTTAGTGTACCTGACCCAATCAAACCATGATTAAGGTGGATGTTGACAACATCTCTTACAAACGTGAAATCATAACCTTTATTTGATAACAAGGAAACTGATATGATATTACACGTTAAGCTTGGTACAAAATAACAGTTATGTAAAACAAAAATGTTTCCACTCGTCAATCCTAGGTGATAATCCCCGATGGACGCAGCTCCCACGCTAGCTCCGTTAGCAACCTTTAGGGTCATATCACCTTCCTTCAGCACTCTACGGTTTCTCAGTGCCTGCAATGAATTGCAAATATGAGATCCTGATCCGGTATCCAATACCTAGGAAGTAGAGTTGATCGACAGACAATTCTCAATTACAAACACACCTGAAGTCGAAGCCACAGCTTGCTTCGGTTCCTGGTTCTTGGCGTTCCACGCCTTGCAATCCTTCTTCCAGTGCCCTTTCCTGTGACAATGGAAGCACTCATCCTGGCCAACTACCGGTACCGCAAACTTTTTCTTTCCCTTCCCTCCCACCTTACTAACACCACCTCTAGGTTTGGGTGCAGCCTTCTTCTTCCTTCCTTTGGCCCTTGCCTTGGACCCGGAAGAAGATGTACCGCCAACAAACATAGCGGGTGTTTCCCTTGTATTCTTCAAGGTGCCCTCTGCACTCCTTAACATGTTCAGGAGTTCCGGTAGTTCAACTTCTTTTCTTTGAATGTTGAAGTTCAGGATGAACTGGGCGTAGGTGTGAGGAAGGGACTGGAGAATAAGGTCTGTATAAAGCTCATTATCCAAAGTCGTCCCAAGGTCTGCGAGCTCTTCAATATAGCCGAACATCTTTAGGACATGTTCTCCTACCGATGACCCGACAGCCAACCTCGCTCGAAACAAGTTCTTAGAGGTCTCGTATCTTGCTATACGAGATTGCTCTCCATAAAGTTCCTTTGTATGGAGAAATATGCCATCAAGGTCCATATCCTCGTGCCTCCTCTGATGTTCATTGTTCATCGAGGCAAGCACGATGCACTTGGCTTTCGCGCAATCTAAATCCCAGGTTTTGCGGATTTCCTTATCCGCATTACTGGATTTGGGACCAGGGACAGCAGGTGCCGTAGCGGTGAGGACGTACCCCAATTTGTCATAGGTCAAAGCCATTTTGACATTCCGCCGCCAATCTTTATAGTTTGGCCCTGTCAGTATATTTTTCTCTAAAAGTAACTTAAGTCCAGTCATTTTCAGGGTCGCTGCAATTAGGAGAGAGAGAAGAAAACTCTTTAACATGATGCTCTTGCAAGTTTAGAGTGGTTTTTAGTTTATCTAAACTGGATGGCTCCCACTGTTTCTCGAATCCTTCCTCAAACCAGAAAAGAAGAATTAGCCAGGACTATTCTCACCGTACAATACTTGCTTAACCGTTCAGCCAGGCCAGTGTCGATACTTCGAGGGAGGTTTTCCAATGCTTTCGCGAAGTTCCTTAATTAAATAACCTCTTTTCTCTGGGGGCGTAACCCCGCTGACACCTTTCTGGACACCTACTAGGTTTATAGCATTGATCGTTAAGTGACGAATATCCTGATAAGTAGCATATACTCACAATAGGATCGGGATCCAAAATATCATCGTCTGATAATGTTGTAGGAATGCTACCAACATTCATCAAACTCAAAATGGTATGCATCTCTTTGCAAATTTCAATTTCTTTAGAAATTCCCGATATATGTTTCTACCCCATGCTCTTATGACCTTGGCGTTAGGTCAAAATGTCATAAGTCACATGTCAAGTTCTACCCATCATTATCTTGTTAATTTGAACCCATCCGTATATATCCTTGACGTTCGGCCAAAATGATAATACGACTGTCCCAAACTAACTCATCTATCTATGCAACAAATGAATATCCAGTAGCTACCAAACACTATGCCTTGGCGTTAGGTCAAAATACATAGCTTGAATACTACTGAATACCCAGATGAAATGACGGAGGGCTACGAATGGTTTTGGCAAAACCGTGAACGCAGTGAACTTGATATAACTGAAGGAACCTGATAGCTTTTAAAAGGAGTGGTTAAGGCTCCGCATTTAAAAATATCTGTTTTAAAATTAACCGAGTGGTTTCTTTTAAATTGTTCCAACGATTAAAACTTTGGTTTATTTTCTTTGCATTATAGATAATGCGTCCCATCATTAACCTATCATTGCAGAAAACAACGAAAATACAACGTCCTCTTATGCCATCCGCATTCGCCACGGGGTCCCGTCATTACCCGTTAGGTTACTTAACTAACGACAGAGAGGGGGCTGGGCTAGCGCGGGTGTAAAACATAAGTGACGTCTAAATAGCTATCATATATATAGATATTTTACATTCGTCTGACGCAATGATATTCATTCCAGATCACAGATGAACTTAATTGGATTTGCAAGCAATCCGTGTTTGTTTTGAGCCTGCAACAAAATATGGATTACACAGTTGTGATGAATAGCCATTACCCCACCCACGACCCCTACGGGTGCGGCAAACTACCCGCCCGGCAGTTTGTGCACCCCACCTTGGGTCTGTCCTAGGAGCAAAAATAGTAAAATGAAATAATACAACGGTGGCTACAACCGCAACCTGGATGTGCCCCGCAAAATAATATTACAACAAATTACATTTACATCAAATGAATTAAATGATAACCCATCACATAACCCCGGCTATACAGCACAACAGTCCAACACAGTTCATATGCACAAACAGATAAAATCCATTTCAGAAATGTGCAACCCCCTGCCAACTGACATACTAGCAGTTAGGTGAGGTTTATGAACACATTAAACAATCACAGATATAATCCAACAAGCAAATACTGTATAATTTCGATCGATTAAACACTTTTAATCTTGCTCCAATACTGCTCTGCAAATCTGAAACCTGAGCAAAAATTAAATATTCCAGAAAATCCCAAATATTACAGAGAACCAACACAAGAAAAATGGGTCCCTGGATCGTCAACTCGGCGGCGGAAGCGCGGCGGATCGGTGCTATCCGCCCGGTTCCGCGGCGCCGTAGGCGATTCAGGGGACCAAATTTTTTGTGTGTTCTCCTGGTGTCTTTTCAAGCTTTCTGAACTTCCTTGAAAAATTTTTGGACTTCATTTTAAAAACGACAGAAACTTGATAATTTAGGGTTTTCCGGTTTCGTTTTTTCCGTTCGAAATTCATACAAATTTGCAAGTAAGTTATTTATTGTTTAGCGAGGCTCTGATACCACTGTAAGTCGATGTAGAACACCCCAATACTTGAGGGGAGGCGGAATTTTCAAAAACGAACTTGTTTAGTGAACAAACATCGACTAACCGCTTGAATCGAAGCTAAACGATAACGAACAACAAACATATAGTTTCTATACTACTATGTTCTAGGATTATACCTAACGAATCGTGTCCTTCATCTTTGTGAACTCCTCCTCCTCCTCGGCCTTCTCGAAGTAGTAGACGATCCACCCGAGAGCTTTACTCCAAGCTTAGCCTCTAAACTTGAGGCAACTAAACTTCTCTAAGTGCTAATCAAAGAAGCTAGGTGTAATATAGAGAGGGATATGGATTAATTAGTCTTACTAATCCTTGTACTCAACTCATGAGAGGGGAGGATTAGTCTTTGAAGAGGGAGAGCTTGAGGAGAGAGAAGATGATGATAATAATGAAATGAGAATAGTGAGATATGATAATATATATCAAGCATTTCTTTTATCAAGAAAAGAATAAGAAATGAATTTAGCAACCATGCTTGATAATATCTAGTGATGATTCACTCCATGAGTCATTAAGCATTTATCATGCATTAATGACATGGATGAATCATCCATATGACTCACTAATCACATTCATTGCTTATGCCACCTTAACCCCCTTAGTCACCACCTTCTAGAAGCTTCTCGCGTAATTACGAGAACGCCCCTCCTTTCCGCAAAAATACGGAAAAACTTTAGACTGTATAAATCCAATAACCAGATACCAGTAACTGGCTTAAACCAAAGCCGACTGGTAAAAACTGTCCGAAAGTCGTACGCGCGTAAACGCACGTATGCGTCCGAACCCTTGTCGTAAAACCATACGACCTCTATATCGTTTCACCTGGAGTAGGGAAACTCTCTGTGTGGGACTCTAGAGACTCGACTACTACGCTGGCAGTGGGTTTAACCACAGACCGCAAGCGGCACTAGCTGTACGTAACGGTCCCCAGGTAGATGTCGATAAGAAGGCCGATGAAGAAACCCATCCGAACTCCTACTGAGTGTGATGTGACAATCTCCATACAGTCCGGTCCATTCGTCCAAGACTATCGCATCTCGGTCCTAGGGGGCGGCAAGCGTCAGTCCCCTAATAGCGGTATAAGTCGTGTCGGAGAGAAGCCCATTACACCCTGAGAAACTACTGGAACCTACCAGCAAATCTCGCTTGCCCTGGCCAGGGACTTTGCGTAATGGCTCTCTGACACAGCGCGATATCAACTCCCAATACCGGGAGGGACGAATCCTGTCTAACCGCCACTGCCTCCAAGTGCTCGGGACTGCACCCAACTGCTACCTGTTTGCACGACTCCTTTGAGCCGTGGTAGGGTAGCAATCTAAGAACAGTGGGACACACTCAAGACGAAGTAGCAGTGTCAAGTCTGCGGACTATGCTGTACTCATGTCACCTGGGAACTGTTCACTGACGACTGGTATAAAACCAACCAACAGTTCCCTGTGAGTTCTGTCCGGTGTACCCGTAACCTAACGAGCACCTGTATACTATCTCCAGTACGACGTACTGACGGCTGTGGGACAGACCATCTCCCCAACTGGGATGAGAAACGTACACACTAGTCTACTCCGGAGTATCGATGCTCTGTCTCGATAATCCAACGACTAGGGACCTGAATAAGGATGTGCTTGTAGACTACCCAGCCCCCACTAGTGTGACTGCCATCACAACGCTGGTAGTCAAGCAAGATCCTAAGAGCTCTATCAATATGTATACTCACACATTAAGATAAAGAAAACCAAGTAGCATACTACCATGTTTAGCAAGACTGTTATATACATGTGAATATCCCAAGCTTCCTTTAAGTAATATACAAACTAGTATGATACAGTAATGGCCTTCTAGGGCATAAACACTAACAACTAGTACATCCTATAACTATTCCTAGTCGAGGGTGTATCGAGACAGGGCATCGATACACCAGAGTAGACTAGCGTATACGCATCTTGACCCATATGATGGGCGATGGATGATCCCATATCCATCGGTGTTTGACATCAAGGATAGTGTACGGGTGCTCAGTGGAGACTGGGTAAACTGGACGGACTCGCCGAGAACTCCCAGATGGTATTATACCTTACGTCAGATGGCAGTTCTCCGGTGACACTGGTACAGAGTAGTCTGTTGACCCGAGATCGTCATAGAGTCTTGTGTGATTACCACTGTGCTTTGATTTCCATCATACCACGTCTAAGAGGGCGTGCAAAAAGGTGGCTTTTGGGTATAGTCCCGAATAACATGGAGGCAATGAGCGATAGGAGGGGATTGCACTCTCCCGGTATAGGGAGTTGATGTTGTGCTGCGTTCGATTGGCTATAACCGGAAATCCCTGGCCAGGGTTGTTGAGATTTACTGGTAAGTATTATCAGTAGTTTTTCGAACTGTTATAGACCTCATATCGACACGACTTATCGAGCTACTGGGTTCTGACGTTTACCACCCCTAGGCGAGATATGCGACATATCAGATGACGAGACCGGACTGTACGGTAGTGTTACTGATTGGATTCGCAGGAGAACTAGTGGGCTTGCTTGTTGATCTTCTGATCGCTCAATACCCAGGTGGCCGTTACGTTTAGCAGACAGCTTGCGGCTTGTGGGTGATTGATATGATCACCACCTACTCCCGGCGTATTGACGAGTCTTTAGAGTCCTACACAGGGGTTTCCTGGCTCAAGCGAAACGGAGTAGGAGCACATATGTGATATGTGCGGGACCGAGATTAATACGATATGAGATACCGTATTCTATTCTCGCGATTCGTGACATTGATCGGTCGTATGCGATATAGCCGGGTTATCGGATCAAGTGTTGATTCGATAAGTTGTTACACATGATATTAGTCGGCTATAGCCGGGTTATTAAATCAAGAGTTGATTTAATAATTTAATGCATGATTATATATTTGATATATTACATTGCATTAACTAGTATTATCTCACTTAAGATTTATTTTCTCACTTGATTGTGCATAAGTGTATATGTGATATATATTTGTGTACATATGATTGTGTCATGCTTGATGATACATCAAAGATGGGTGTATGAGACTTATACCAAGATTAGGGTAAGGATTAGGGTTTTGTTTATATCTTAAGAATAACAAAAGAGAAAGAATTTGTCAAAGTTCTCAAGCTTTCATGAAGCTTGTGGAAACATTGACAAAGTCAACTCTTTTGTCACTCTTTAAGATATTAAGTTAACCCAACCCTTAACCATATACCTTGGTCAATTCTCTACATGAGTTAAGCATGATAGCTTAACTCACCCATGGTTACATTATTATGGAGGAATAATTCATATGATGATATTATTCTTTCTTCATCTTCTTCTTCATCAAGCTCCATGAAAGCTTACTAGCTCCAATGGTGCCATGAGAAAAAGTGTGAGAAAATCAATTCTAAAGTGAGCCCACCTCCTACTTCTTCATCCTCTACCACTTGCCATGTAGTAAAGTGTGTTCTCTTCAAAAAGTTCATGACCTAGTGAAGGAATAGCTTGAGTTAGTGTATCCCCGACGTAGATTATCTTCGGCCTCGAAGTCATCGAAGCAAGCACGTTCGTTCTTCTTGTGGAGCTTCTCTAGAGTCCGGAGTTCACGATCGCAGCGAAGGGGAAATCTACACGGAGCTATTGAAGTGAAGGACCGGATCTACAAAGGTTGTAATCCTTCTCATTTAGTGTTAAAATGTTTAACACACTTGTTTTCGCCTAAACCCTAGTTTAAAGATCTGGTTTTGGGTTGTTCGGCAAGGCTAAAATTTTAATCGGGCATGGTTGATGCCTCGTAGACCCTTGTGCGTGTGCCTAGCAACCCAACACTTGGAAATTGAATTTTTAGAAAATCAGATAAGTGGGAGCGCAATAGAACTGGAAGAAATTCCAGAACCACAAGCTATTACTGAAACTTAGTAGAACCAGAAGGATCGAATGAATAGGACATTCCTGCGCCGCTCCACAGGAGTTGTATGCAGTCTCATCCGCCCGAGAGATACTACGTTTCTCTCATAGACGGGGATAGAGAGGATTGCATCATTGATAATGATGAGTCGACTAGCTTCCAGCAGGTGATTGATACGAAAGTGTGTGTTTGTAGTGTAACCGCAATCAGAACGGTGTCGCGTATAGCTAGACCGAGGTGAGTACGGGTAGTCCTCAGGGAAACGTTGAATCTTTTACTCTTACTTTAGATGTGTTGAAAAGAGAGGAGGGATAAAGAATGTTGTAGAATGGTTTCTAGATCTACGTTAAGCACTAATGCAAAATATATATCTAGATTATTTATGGATGTAGTTAATATAAGAAGGGGCTTGTAGGGTTCGTTAGGATTTAATAGTTATGAATGATTAATTAAAAGTTACTCTTTCTATCCTTTAATAGATTTAAAACTAGAACGACAGTGATGCGTGTAGATTAGGGTTTCTGGAGGGAAAAGGAATCTCACTCTTAACCCCTATCTCGACACGGAACTCCGTTCATATCTAGCCTTTATCAAAACAATCATAAATCTAATCTCTAATCACGGTCGGAACTAACAAAGAATTGTTAGCGCGCCCGATATGGATGTTAATGATTCTTTTGATAAAGTTCATAAACTTTATAGGACTTTAAAAGGGTTTAGGGATGTTCATCATCCATTAGCCTACCCTAATCCTACGAACCCTAACAAGCGGAGAATTACTGGCGCATGTTGGGAGAAAAAGAGATGGAAAGAAAATGCATAATTAAACTACGAAGAAATAGAATAAGAAAAAGAAAGCTACATTTATTAATCAACAATATTCATTACACTTTGATCCCTCAGAAAATGATTACAAATACTAGTTTGCTTGTCGATCTCTTCTAAGGAGGTAGACGAACAGTTGATGATCATCCTGGATGCGTGAGCCGTCTTGGACTTCGTGATCGTTTCGGCTTGATGAATTTTCAAAGAGGCTCTCGGTCCCTATTTATAGTCCAAAGCCAGAAACTTTTACTTCCAAATTAGGGAACTAACTGTAGAGAATCTTCCAGAAAATTTTAATCAATTAAATCTTCCATTAGGCCGTGGATCCGCGGCCCAAGGGGGGGTATGGCCGCGGATCCGCGGCTATTCAATCTCCTCCCTTCATCATTTTTCTTGAGCTCTGTATTTGTGACATTTGTCGATCCTTGGAACCTTTGTATCAAGGAAATCTTCTTGTGGTTGTTGCCAGACTTGGTCTCCAAGTTTTGTTTTCTTAATTATGCATGTTTTCTTCAACAACTTGATTTCCTTGATTTTAGTCTTGGAAAATTTTGCACAACTTGGAAAAATTCTGCACAACAACTTAAATAATATTTAGTAGACTTTGTTCTACTAGGATTTGGTCAATGATATTATTTGCATACAATTTCGTACCAAATTCTAATTATAATATATCAACACATGGAAAATAGTATTTTTACACATAAACTCTCATATGTATGATATATTATAATAAAGACCTCTTTTAATATGGAAATGGTAGGAAAAATGTAATAACAAATGTGCAGTTTTATCAACTGAACAAATACCCCCAAACTTATCTTTGATCGTCCCAAGCAAACTAGTTTATTCAAGAGAAGGAGAAGAAAAAAGAAAGGAGAAAACTAAGCACACTTTCGTAGGCAAACACGATTGCACTGAGCACGTGCAATAAGCCGTTAAACCTCTAGGTGTCCCTAGTAGGAGGAGTGTTGTCTCCTGAAGGTTTTCAGCGGATTACACCCACAAAATCCTATAATAAAAGAGAGATGATGAAATTTACATATAAAGATAAGAACCATAAAAGAAAAGACTTTGAAAATTTAGAGTTTCCAACTACACTAGCTTTTGAGATGTCATGAGCCCTATCTTAATAGTCATGAAAATATGTTAGAAATCACATTATCCCTCAATAAAACATCATCTTTATTCTTCATTCCTTCCTTTCATCCAAACATCGATCATATAACCCTACGTGTGTGAAATAGACATCCCTACACTCGGAGAATTCAATTCAAGCTATCGTGCTCTTGTCCATCTACCTCGGTACTTTTTGACTTGATGAATATTTAGATTTGCTCACACATTTTCATGCGACCGTTAATACTTCTTGAGATACTAACCGACCGATTACTCATGTGCTTGCTGATTCGGTGATAATATTTTCCTCGTCTTGCACCACCTAAGGCTTAGCAGTGACTCCCAGACCAGTTGGCCTTAGGGCACTAGGTGAAGAGGCGCCCTCGCTATATTTTTTTTATTGCTACCTTGGCGATAACAAAACCAGTGTTCATTTTTTTCTTTTCACCATTTTTATATTTTCTTCATTTTTTATTTCCTTCATACTTTGGCTTTTAGACAAGAGCATTTCAACGTATCCTCTACTATCTCGAGTTTCAAGACGTGTGTGAGTGCATATAGTAGGGTATCAACATTCAAATGTTTGGCTTCCAGAATAGAAACTATTTTTCAGACTTATTTTTATCCTCAGATTAGTGACTTCCTTCATCTTACTAACCCTTGGGACAACAACTCATAACTACTTATTACTAGTTCGTTTAAGAAAATTTCTAATTTTCTTGGTTTTCTTAAACTATTCCTATCTTTTGGATGTAATTTTTTTCACTTTCAACTCTTTTGTTATCAAAAAAAAATTCTATATTTTTTTAAAAGTTGTGCTTATGCAAAATATGATGCAAATTGATGTGTAAATAAGCACAAACCTCCCCCAAGCCTGTTTACAGCAGTGTCCTCTCCAGTTTGGGGGTGGATTTTCACTTTCATATATTCTTGCCACCATTAATACATCCTCTAGCTCACCGACTTTGATTAACACATCCTCTAGCTCACCCCTAGGTTGGGTGACAGATCGATCGGCCATCTGAAGAGTGCAATGCACAGGTTTTAACTCTCCGATCCCTAATTGCTCATAAACAGAATACGGAAGCAAGTTAACACTAGCACCTAAATCGAGTAGAGCACGATTGATATATTTACCCCCAATAGAAATTGAAATTGTAGGACTTCCGGGGTCCTTTCGTTTCTTGGGTAGTTGTTGTGTAAAAGCAGTGCTCACATTACTCGCAAGGAAAACTTTTTTAGGTACTTGGACTTTTCTCTTCCTAGTGCACAAGTCCTTTAGGATTTTCGCATATGACGGAACTTGTTGAATAGCATCTAGGAGAGGAATGTTTATGTTAACTTTCTTAAAAATTTCCACAATCTTATCCATTTGTGGACTTGGTCTGTTGCCCCTTAACCTGTTTGGATAAGGTGCTTTATCAATAAGGGTTTGGTCCAACATTGAAGAGGATTGTGGGAAGGATTCGATCCCAAAACTGGATTGGGAATCGACTTAGATAGATTTGGCGAAATGGGAAAAGGGTTCGAGCCTTAGGGAAAACGGAGAATAGGCTTGGGTGAAGGTGGGAGATTAGACGAATTAGGGGAAGAAGAAGAATCTGGGGTATCATTGGTGTCACTATCATCACATTGCTTACCCACTCGGTTATTCAGCAATTTTCCCGATCTCAACGTGGTAACAGCACTCACATTATAACTTTGTGAGTGGCCAGGATTAGGTATGGGTTAAGATGGGAGTTTCCCTTTCTCTCTCGCACTCATTGCGGCATTTAATTGTGCGATTTTGTTTTCTATTGATTTAATACTCTCACCATGGGAGGCGGAGTTTTTCGTTATGGTATCAATAGAAGACTTCATCTCAGCCGACTATTGCATGGATTGTTTCATGAACATATCAAAAGTTTGTGCAAGTGAGTTGTCAGTACCGGCCACTTGTGGTGTAGAAATGTTGGCCGGATTTTGGAAATTCTGTGACTGAAAGGGGGCTGATTCTGTGGTTGTGGTTGCTGTGGAGGAGGTCTTTGATAATTGCTTTGTTGGTTTTGATTCCAAGCAAAGTTAGGATGATTCCTCCATCCTTGATTGTACGTGGAAGAATAAGGGTCGTTTCTAGGTCGTTGCTGAAAAGCAGCATTAGTTTGCTCGTGACCTTGAAACGGTGCATTCATAGGACATTCTTCCGTTAAGTGTGAAGGATCCGAATAGCAACCACAGACGGTCTTAGGAAGCGTGACCTGATTTAGGGAAAATGATGAGAATCTGTTCTCAATAGCGTCGAGTTTCTTCTGTATCGCTGCCATTTCGGCTTTTACTGCGATAGAAATATCGAGCTGGTGAACACCTCCCCTAGATGAAGGTGGTCTTACGCTTTCCCACTGCAAAGTGTGTTCAGCGAGGTCTTCCAGATACTTCCAAGCTTCACCGTCATCTTTAGACATGAAATTGCATTGACACATTGTTTCAAGCATCTGCTTTGTCGCTGGATTAATGTCCTCATATATAATCCGACATAAATCCCATCTATTGATTCCATGATGAGGACATTGGACAAGCAAATCCTTGAAACGTTCAAAGCACATCCAAAATGGTTCGTTGGGAAGCTGGGTGAACTGGTTGATTTCGCTTCTAACACGGGCAGTCTTATGGTTTGGGTAAAACTTCTTAAGAAATGCTATTACGAATTCATCCCAATTAGTGATAGAGTGTACGTCAGTATTGTAAAGCCATTTTTCTGCCAAGTTGCACAGTGTGAATGGGAGAAGACGTAAGCGCATAGCATCTAAAGTCAATTATGAAGTACCCATCATTGCACATTCGTTTTCGAATTTGGTAATGAAAACGTATGCGTCTTCCGATTCAAGTCCGTAAAATTTGGGCAGCAGATTGATGTAGTGGGGTTTAATTTCGAAATTATCCCCGTTAGGTGGTGGAAGAGATAGACAAGTAGGAAGAGGACCACGGATAGGATATCATCTCTCTTGGAGTGAGATGCGCGGTGGATTCTGCGCACCTACGGGCGGTGGCAGCGTGGTGTTATAATCTGATGGAGTACCGTCCATCTCGGTCGTGGTGTGTGGTGGGGGAAAAGAAGATGAAGAAGTACCGACTTCGGCGTAGAAAGAAGGAACGCGGTCAAGAAGGGCACTAGGATCTCGTGTCCAGCCGAGCATGCACTAAGCGGGTTTAGTGCAAGTGGCAGCGTGTGTGTGATTTAAAATTGGCTTGTTTTGAAAAAAATGGGACTTAAGACAAATCTTCCTAAGATGCACAAGCAACCCTAGAACTAAGGTCACCTAGGTCCAGTCTCTAGACCGCTCCTAGACTTCCAAAGGGCAAGCCGCAGGATAAATCCTCTACCGCCTCTTTACTACTCTTGTAGCCAGGTAAGTGCCAGGTGAGTGGGAGGCTCCCCACTACGAAAGTAGTGGTCCTAATTAAGTAACCACTCGCCTTGGACACACTTGCCTAGGCACTACAAAAGTAATGCGGATAAGCGATAGATTACCCACGACCTTCCTCTCTCCTTAATGAGCGCGACAGTCCTTAGAGTCTGGTCTAGATATTTTTTAAATTAATGTAGGGTTGATGCGGATGCTTGGTTTGTGATTTGTGGGGCTTAGGAAGGGTGATGAAATCCCCACCTAATCTTCATTTGGTCTTTGCCCCTTAAAGTCTGTATTAAAATATGCAAAACAAAACCAATCACAAAACTTTTGCAAAAAGATTTTTGAGCGGCGCTATTTTGCAAAGAATCCTGCAGAAAATAGATTTTATTGGATTTGAGAGGAGAGGGAAGGAGTTGAGAAAGATACCAGAAAAGACTGAAACGCTAAATCTCTTGTTTCCTTATGTCCGTGACTCCAGATCTCCTAGCAAAAATTCATGCACAAATCGTTAAATATGTAATTTGCAGTTTTGTTTTAATAATGATATGAATCGTCTAAGAATTCAACACAAATAGTAAGAATAAAAAATTACGCACGTATCTCCGGCAACGGCGCCATTTGATTGATACGAAAGAGTGTGTTTGTAGTGTAACCGCAATCAGAACGGTGTCGCGTGTAGCTAGACCTAGGTGAGTACGGATCGTCCTCATGGAAACGTTGAATCTTTTACTCTTACTTTAGATGTGTTGAAAAGAGAGGAGCGATAAAGAATGTTGTAGAATGGTTTCTAGATCTACGTTAAATACTAATGCAAAATATATATCTAGATTATTTATGGATGTAGTTAATATAAGAAGGGGCTTGTAGGGTTCGTTAGGATTTAGTAGTTATGGATGATTAATTAAAAGTTACTCTTTCTATCCTTTAATAGATTTAAAACTAGAACGACAGTGATGCGTGTAGATTAGGGTTTCTGGAGGGAAAATGAATCCCATTCTTAACCCCTATCTCGACACGGAACTCCGTTCATATCTAGCCTTTATCAAAACAATTATTAATCTAATCTCTAATCGCGGTTGGAACTAACAAAGAATTGTTAGCACGCCTGATATGGATGTTAATGATTCTTTTGATAAAGTTCATAAACTTTATAGGACTTAATAAGGGTTTAGGGATGTTCATCATCCATTAGCCTACGCTAGTCCTACGAACCCTAACAAGCGGAGAATTACTCGCGTATGTTGGGAGAAAAAGAGATGGAAAGAAAATCCATAATTAAACTACGAAGAAATAGAATAAGAAAAAGAAAGCTACCTTTATTAATCAACAATATTCATTACACTTTGATCCCTTAGAAAATGATTACAAATACTAGTTTGCTTCTCGATCTCTTCTAAGAAGGTAGACGAACAGTTGATGATCAACCTGGATGTGTGAGCCGTCTTAGACTTCGTGATCGCGTCGGATTGATGAATTTTCAAAGAGGCTCTCGTTCCCTATTTATAGTCCAAAGCCAGAAACTTTTACTTCCAAATTAGGGAACTAACTGTAGAGAATCTTCCACAAAATTTTAATCAATTAAATCTTCCATTAGGCCGCGGATCCGCGGCCCAAAGGGGGGTATGGCCGTGGATCCGCGGCTATTCAATCTCCTCCCTTCATCATTTTTCTTGAGCTCTGTATTTATGACATTCGGCGATCCTTGGAACCTTTTTATCATGGAAATCTTCTTGTGGTTGTTGCCAGACTTGGTCTCCAAGTTTTGCTTTCTTAATTAGGCAAGTTTTCTTCAACAACTTGATTTCCTTGATTTTAGTCTTGGAAAATTTTGCACAAGTTGGAAAAATTCTGCACAACAACTTAAATAATATTTAGTAGACTTTGTTCTACTAGGATTTGGTCAATGATATTATTTGCATACAATTTCCTACCAAATTCTAATTATAATATATCAACACATGGAAAATAGTATTTTTACACATAAACCTTCATATGTATGATATATGATAATAAAGACCTTTTTTAATATGGAAATGGTAGGAAAAATGTAATAACAAATGTGCAGTTTTATCAACTGAACAACAGGCCATTCAGAGCTCTGACTCGGTAAAATGGCTGGATGCAATGCGGATCGAGATGGAGTCCATGTACACCAACAAAGTAAGGACTTTGGATGTTGCTCCAGAAGGGGTAAAACCCGTAGGCTGCAAATGGATCTTCAAAAGGAAGATTGGTGTAGATGGACGGTTGAAAGCTATAAGGCTAGACTTGTTGCAAAGGGTTTTCGTCAAAGACCTGGTTTGGAATATGGCGAAACCTTTTCTCCAGTGGCTATGCTCAAATCCATTCGGATCCTTCTTGCCATTGCTACCTTCCGCGATTATGAGATTTAACAGATGGACGTAAAGACCGTTTTTCTAAATGGAAATTTAGAGGAGTGTGTCTATATGGACCAGCCAGAGGGTTTCATTCAGAGTGGGAGCAGCGAGACGGTGTGCAAGTTGCTTAAGTCCATTTATGGACTGAAGCAGGCATCGTGGAGTTGGAACATCTGTTTTGATGAGACGGTCTAAGAATTTGGCTTTATTAAAAATCCAGATGAACCATGCATCTATAGTAAAATTGTAGCACGAACTGTCGTATTCCTCGTTTTATACGTGGATGACATTCTCTTGATAGGAAATGACATTCCTATGCTACAATCTGTCAAAGGGTTCTTGTCACACAGGTTCTCCATGAAAGACCTTGGTGATGCCTCTTACATTCTGGGGATCCGGATCCATCGTGATAGGTCCAAGAGGATATTAGGACTTTCACAGTCCAGGTACATCGACACCATACTGAAAAGATTCAGTATGGAAGATTCCAAGCACGGTAATTTACTGGCTTATCACGGGATCACCCTCTCCAAAGAGATGTCTCCCAAGATAGATTTGGAAAAGGATCGCATGTCTATTATACCCTACACCTCTGCGGTAGGCTCTATAATGTATGCGATGTTGTGTACCAGACTAGTTGTAGCTTATGCACTGAGTGTGGTAAGCCGGTATCAGTCAAACCCTGGGAAGAAGCATTGGATAACGGTAAAGAAAATTCTGATGTACCTGAGAAGGACTAAGGATATGTTATTGTTTACGGCGGAAAAGACCTCCAGATGGAGGCCTTTGATGACTCCAGCTTCCAGAGTGACAAGGATGACTCCAAATCCATGTCAGGATATGTCTTTACCCTCAATGGAAGGGCGGTGTGTTGGAAGAGTTCCAAACAGGAAACCATTGCCGACTCGACGGTGGAAGAGGAATATATCGCAGCATCAGATGCCGCAAAAGAAACAGTCTGGATGAGGAAGTTCTTGACAGAACTTCAGGTGGTTCCGTCCATTGTTGATCCAATACCTTTGTATTGTGACAACAACGGGGCTATAGCTTTAGCAAAGGAACCCAGGTCCCATCAGAAGTCCAGACACATCTTGAGGCGGTATCACCTGATCAGGGAGATCGTGGATTGCCGGGAGATCAAGGTTTGGAGGGTTGCTACAGAAGATAGCACTGCAGATCCATTCACTAAGGCCATACCCCAGACTCAGTTCGAGCGGCTGATCGAGATGATAGGTCTTCGATACGCCAGTACATGGCCCTAGTGGAAGTGGGAGATTGTTAGTGTATATGCCCTAGAGGCCATTACTGTATCATACTAGTTTGTATATTACTTAATGGAAGCTTAGGATATTCACAGTTGTATAGACAATCTTGCTCAAAATGATAGTATGCTACTTGGTTTGTTTCTACTTCAATATGTACATATGTTTCTTTTAGCATATAGCTTATACATATTAATGGAGCCCTTAGGATCTTTGCTTGATTAGCAGTGTTGTGATGGCAGTCACACTAGTGGGGGCTGGGTAATCTATAAGCACATCCATATACAGGTCCCTAGTCATTGGATTATCGAGACAGGGCATCGATACTCCAGAGTAGACTAGTGTATACGCTTCTCATCCCAGGAGGGGAGATGGTCTGTCCTACAGCCATCAGTATGTCGTACTTGAGATAGTATGCTGGTGCTCGTTAGGTTACGTGTACACTGGACAGGACTCGCTGTGAACTGTTGGTTGGTATTATGCCTATCGTCAGTTATCAGTTCTCAGGTGACATGAGTACAGCTTAGTCCGTTGACTTGATACTGTCACTTCGCCTCGAGTGTGTTCCCACTGTTCTTAGATTGCTACCCTACCACGGCTCAAATGAGTCATGCAAACAGGTAGCAGTTGGGTGCAGTCCCGAAGCACTTGGAGGTAGTGACGGTTAGACAGGATTCGTCTCTCCTGGTATTGGGGGTTGATATCGCGCTGTGTCTAGGAGAGCCATTACACAAAGTCCCTGGCCAGGGCAAGCGAGATATACTGGTAGCGTTTCCTGTGTTATCTCAGGGTGTTCTGTGCTACACTCCGACACGACTTGTACCGCTATTAGGGGACTGACATTTACCGCTTCCTAGGCCCGCCATGCGATACTCTCAGACGAACAAACCGGACTGTACGGAGATTGTCACATTCAGGCTCGGTAGGAGTTCGGATGGGTTCACCTCATCGGTCTTCTTATCGGCATCTACCTGGAGACCGTTACGTACAGCTAGTACCGCTTGCGGCCTATGGTTAAACCCACTGCCAGCGTAGTGACGAGTCTTTAGAGTGCCACATAGAGGGCTATTCGCCTTTGGGCAAAAAAGAGTAGAGGTCTCATGGTTTTGCGACGGGGTTCGTTCACATCCGCGCACTTGTGCACGTTTGGTGTCCGGGCAGTTATTACTAGAGGGCTTTGGTTTAAGCCAGATCCTAGTATTTGTTTTGGGATTGGTTTTGTCTCATTGTATTCGTGTTCCTCGGAACACAGATGCGGGTGTGTATGCATAGTTGACAGAGGCAGAGGAATCTCATCAGGGTTATTGACCGTTGACTTTTTCTTAACCCTAATGAGAATGAGAAATATGATTAATGATATTAATTAAGGATAATTGTTTCATGGTTAGGTCGCCCATTTGACTTTTGTTGACCTTTTTTCTTTGGTTGACCGGTTGACTTTTGTTGACCTATTGACCATCATCATTTCATTTGCAAGATGCTTCTTGTTTCTTGCAAAATGCATTTAATGTTGAAATGATAATGGTCATTCCAAACTAATCATCACATTTTCCTTAGTTATTATTATTATTTTCATTTGAAAGCATGGTTGTAGATTTTCTAGTTCATTTTTTCTTGCACACACTCTCTCATGCAAAGCTCTCCCTCTTCCTCTCTCAAAGCTCTCATCTTTCATGTGTTGAAAACCATGAGCTTTGTGAGATAAAACCCTCTAGACATATCTCTACTCATTCTAGGGTTCTTAGTCTAGCAAGCCAAGCACTCTAGTTGCCACTTGGTTGAGGTAGGAGCTCAAGGTAGTGGCCTTCAGGTGGATCTTTCGTCGACAAAGAGAAGACGAGGAGGAGGAGCCGTCTACACCACTCCAAGGAGCTAGCAACAAGGTCAACTACTACAAGAAGAGAAGGAGTTCAAGAACTAGGTATAACCATCTAACTTTGTAGCTAGAACTTGTAGATAGTTTGCTAGTTTTTGTTTGGCAAAGATCCTCTAGTTTTAGTCTATGTTACCTTGTGATAAAAATCTGTTTTTTACCTATTCCGTGTACCCGTAAGCACCGGGGTGGGTAACGTGGACTTACAAATACAACCATTGTAGACCGGTCCTTCACTTCAATTTCTTTTTATAGTGGTCCCTTCGCTGCGATCATGGAACTCCCGGACTCTTGCATGGCTTCTCAAGGTGAAAAGAACGATCTTACTTGAAGTCTTCGAGGCCGAAGATGATCTACGTCGAGGAGACACTAACTCAAGCTACTACTTCACTAATGAGAGATTAGTGAAGCTAACACCCTATACTAAAGTGCTAATCTAGTAGAGGATGATGAACCAGGAAGTGGGCACACTTTAGTTTTATTTTTCTCACATTATTTTCTCTCTTTTCAAAAGGCTAGCAAGCTTTTTCTCAAGGATGAAGAAGATGAAGTCAATAGATGAGAAAGAACTAATGAAGTGAGAGAATCAACTATGGGTGAGTTTGTATCATATAGTTAACTCATGTAGAGACATAACCATAGTTAAATTATAATGGTTAGGTTAATAAATATCTTACGTAAAACAAAATGAGTAGACTAAGTCAATGCATTCACAAGCTTCTACAAGCTTCATGCATGTGAGCAATTATCCACTAATTTGGATTTACTTTAAATATTTAAACCCAACATTGTAATTGTTAGTTATATGTATGCCCTAGAGGCCATTACTGTACATAGGATGTATATTGTAGTGGATGCTTGGACATATATAGGGATGACTTTCTTGCTCGATATGATAGTATGCTATCTGGTTGCTCTTTACCTTAATGTGTACACTGATTGTCTCTCTGTTACATGTTGGTAAAGCCCTTAGGATGTGTACTTGACTACCTGGACTATGATGCAGATCATACTAGTGGGGACATGGTAGTCCATAAGTGCATCCTTCAAGGTCCCTAGTCATGGGTGTATCGAGACGGGGCATCGATATACCAGAGTAGACTAGCGTATACATTCTCGACCCATACAGATGGGCGATAGATGATCCCACATCCATTGGTGTTTGACATCAGATATGATATACGGGTGCTCAGTGGAGACTGGGTACACTGGACGGAATCGCCGAGAACTCCCAGATGGTATTATACCTTACGTCAGATGGCGGTTCACTGGTGACACTGGTACAGAGTAGTCTGTTGACCCGAGATCGTCATAGAGTCTTCTGTGATTCCCACTGTGCTTTGATTTCCACCTTACCGCGTCCAAGAGGGCATGCAAAACGGTGGTTTTTGGGTACAGTCCCAAGTCACATGGAGACAATGAGCGATAGGAGGGGATTCGTCTCTCCCGGTATAGAGAGTTGATGTTGCGCTGTGTTCGATTGGCTATAACCGGAAATCCCTGGCCAGGGTTGCTGAGATTTACTGGTAAGTGTTACCTGTAGTTTCTCGAACTGTTATAGACCTCATATCGACACGACTTATCGAGCTATTGGGGTCTGACGTTTACCACCCCTAGGCGAGATATGCGACATATCAGACGATGAGACCGGACTGTACGGTAAGTGTTACTGGTTAGATTCACAGGAGTATGAGCGGGCTTGCTCGTCGATCTTCTGATCGCTTAATACCCGGGTGGCCGTAACGTTTAGCAGACTGCTTGCGGCTTGTAGGTGTTTGATATGATCATCACCTGTTGCCGGTGTATTGACGAGTCTTTAGAGTCCTACACAGAGGTTTCCTTGCTCAAGCGAAACGAAATAGGAGTGCATATGAGATATGTGCGGGACCGAGAATAATGCGTGTATGTGATACCGTATTCTATTCTCGCGATGAATGTATCGATTGGTTGTATGCAATATAACCTAGTTATCGAATCAAGGATTGATTCGATAAGTCGATACATCGGATATTAGTCGGTCATATGCGATATGACCAGATCGTTAAATCAAGTGTTGATTTAATGATTTAAAGCATGATTATATATTTGATATATTATTTTGCATTAACTAGTATTGGTTCACTTTAAATGGATTTTCTCACTTGTATTACACAGGTTGTATATGTGATATACTTTTGTGCACTTGTTTGTATCATGTTTGATGATACATGCAAACTTGGATTTGTGTAAGATTTAAACCTTGGTTAAGTAAATGGTTAGGGTTTTATCATCTTCTCTTGATTATTTAGTTTATTTATTTATTCTTTATTTTAGGAAAAGAAAATGATATGGTTGCTTCTTTTGTACTTTTCTTAGATGTTTCATTAAGCTTTGACCAAGTGACCATTTTGTCTTCATTTCCTTTAACCTAACCATTCACCAAAACCATAGTTAAATCTCTACACATAACCATGGTTGCTATATGATAAGTATTCATTTATTTTCTATTTTGATAATAACTTATCATATTCTTTTCTTCTTCTTCTTCTTCTTCAACAAAGAAGAAGCTTGCAACCATTAATGGCATCTTGGGAAAAAGAGTGAGAAATCCAATTCTAAAGTGAACCCACTTCCTATTTCTTCATCCTCTACCTCTTGCCAAGTAGTATAGGGTGTTTTCTTCACAAGTTTCATGACTTGGTGAAGTGGGAGCTTGATCTTGTGTTGCCTCGACGTAGATCATCTTCGGCATCGAAGTCGACGACCTAGCCCGATCATTCTTTCGATGAAGCCGACGCTAGAGCCCAGGATCCGATGATCGCAGCGAGGAGACTTCATCATGGAGCTATGGAGGTGGAGGACCGGATCTACAAAGGTTGTATTTTCGTTCACTCATAGTTAAGATGTTAACTAGTTGCTTGTTTCGCCTAAACTCTAGTCAACGATCCGTATTAGGGTTTCTCGGCAGTTGTAATTTTTGAAATTGGCATAGTTGATGCCTTGTGAGACCTCATTAGTGTGCCTAGGAACCCTACAGTGGTATCAAAGCCTAGCTAGAGCCTTAGGCGATGCGTAGACAATGTTAGAAACCCGATCGAACCCGAAACCCCAATTTTTCAATGCTCTCTGGTCTTTTTTCAAAAACTGGGTTTTTTCCAGATTAAAAACCTATTGCGTAGTGAACTTGATATCGTTGTAGGATCGAATGAATTTAAAATGGAGTGTTTTTTAGGCTTTTCTAGTTTTGCTAAAGGAGTCATCCTGATTAGATAAAATAATAACCAATCTATTCTTGTAATAGCGCACGCTGAGTGTTTTCTTCTCTCTCTCTCCTGGTAGCGACCATATCACGCCTTAATCAAGATAATAATATGGATTATTGACCGAACCCGCTTGTTATACTGAGCTGGGGAACGTTGGTCCCGCTCCAACTTATAATTGTTATAAGACAGAGCAGGAAATTGGGGAATACCAGATTTCCCGTGCCGCCCAAACGAAGAAAGTTCATGCTGATGCATCTCCTTCTGGTGTGTTTGTTACAAAGAACTGTTTCTCTGCATCCTCTACGTCCTGGGTATTTGATACTGGATCAGGATCCCAGATATGAAATCAGTTACATAGTTCTACAGAAAGGTAGAGAACAGAGTGTTGGAGATAGTGCCCTCAGAGTCAATTATTGGATCACAGGCACGTGATTGCAATGATTGAGGGAGGACCTATCCCGGTAGGACAGTCTTACTCAAGATGATAGTATGCTATCTGGTTTACCTTTATCATCGTGTACTGCTTTAGGTGACATGACAGGTCACTATTGCACGTTGATAGAGCCCCTAGGATTCTTGCTTGACTACCGGCAGTATGAGGGCGATCATATACGTGAGAGCTGGAGTCTATAAGCACATCCTTAAATGGTCCCTAGTCGTAGGAGTTTCGAGACAGGGCATCGATTCTCCAAAGTAGACTAGTGTATACAGTCGAGACCCCAACGAGGGGCGGTGGCCGGTCTCACAAGCCACTGGTGTCAGTTGGTTCACCTAAGATGTATACAGGTGCTCATTGGGTTATGAGTACACCGGACAGGACTCGCCGGGAACATGCTAGTTGGTCTTATACCTGACGTCAGATAGCAGTTCCCAGGTGACATGTGTACAGGTTAGTTCATCGACCTGGGGATCGTCATTTGTCTCGTGTGAGTTCCCACTGTACTTTGATTACTACCTTACCACGGCTCAAAGGAGTCGTGCAAACAGGTTTTAGTTGGGTACAGTCCCGAGCCACATGGAGGCAGTGAGCGGATCTTCGGGGGTTCGTCTCTCCCGGTATTGGGGGTGAGGTCGCGCTGTGTCTAGGAGAGCCATTACACGAAGACCTTGGCCAAGGCAGGAGATTTACTGGTAGGTATTCCAGTAGTATCTCAGGGTGTTCTGGGCTACACTCTGACACGACTTGTACCGCTTTTGGGGGTCTGACTTTTACCAACCCCCTAGGCCCGCCATGCGATGCTCATAGACGAACGGACCGGACTGTACGGATATTGTCACTGACAGGCTCAGTTGGGTGTCGGGGTGAGCTTCCTCATCGACGTCCCTTTTGGTCAATAGCTGGTGGACCGTCACGTATTGGCTTATACCTCTGACGTGCTAGTGGTTAAATCCACAGCCATAGTATTGACGAGTCTTTAGAGTCCACCACACTTTCAGTTACTCAAGCTTTCGGGCGAAACGCTGTAGAGGCCGTATGGAGATATGGCAGGGTCCGATCAGATACGTGCGGTATTGCACGGATCAGGATCGGACAGTTTGTACTAGTAGCCGTATAGTAATATGGCAAGGTTCGATCAGGTACGTGCGGTATTGCACGAATCAGGATCGGACGGATTTTACTAGCCGGCTTTGATTTAAGCCGGTCCTAGTTTAGTACAGTGTAGATTTTGTCTCTTTGCATTTGTATGCGGACGGAATACAGATGCGGGTGTGTATTCACAGTATGGGGGTTTTCCTGTAATTTATTACGGGACCAGTTTTCTGGAGTTGCCAGTTTGCTTTCCGTTCCGGCCGGTTTTTCTTTGTTCTTTCCCGGCCGGACTTTTCCGATGGAGGGACTAATTTGCAATTGTGCAAATTGGTATTTGTGGAGGACTTATTTGCATAAGGGTTGACATGATAAGCATCTTTGCTTTTCATGATTTGATGAGATTAGAAATGATTTGTGATGTAAGTTTTGTGATAATTATGTTTGGATGTGGTCACCCTCCTCCTTTTACTACACTCACCTCCCTCTTGCTTCATATTGTTTTCCTCCACCATTTCTAAAGAAGAGAGATAATTATTCATGGTTGAAAAGAAAAATGAAAGAGAGAAGAAGAAAAGAGAAGAAAATGAGAGCTTCATCTTTGAGAGGAAGAAAAATGTGAGTGATTCATTTTGTGTATATCATTCTTCATCTCATTCCATTGCTAGAAAATTGAAAGCACCAATTTTCTATATATCATTCCTCCATCTATGGCAACCAACCCCAAAGTGAGACATACAGTCTACACTACACTTCCTACAGCATATCTTGGACGCGTCGGGTAGCCTACTTCGCGCCCGAGTTGCCTCGGTATTGAGGTGGGAGCCCGTAAAAGTACCCGGCTTCGTGGTGCCCTTTCCGACGAGGAGGAGACGGACGGAGATCCCGCGAGGAGATCGGAGTGGAGATGAAGACCGGAGGACTCGGATCAGTCGGTATATCTCTAACCCATCCTCTTGTTAGCTTAAACTAGTTTAATGGCACGATCCGGGGTTTAGTGCGCGGTGGTGCCGGTTTTGCTAAGTCCGCAAAAATTAAAGTTTATCACCGTTTCCGCGTTTGGCCGTCGGATTGACGACCGGGGCGCCGCCGTGCACTTACAGTGGTATCAGAGCCTCGCCATTAACATAGTCTAGCTTGGTGTAATGTGTTTTTCTATTTCGATCGATCGAATGTTCCAAAACTGCATCTTAGTACGCATCAGTTTCTGTTGAAAATTTTTGGTCTCGAAAAAATTTTCTGGTTGTAAAATATTGATGTACTGGAAAAACTAAGGGCTCTGTAAAAATTCGACGAAGTAACTCCACAGTGGGAGCGTGGAACCGCCGCGAAAACCCCCTTCCCGCGGCCCTTCCGCCGCACACTGTGGAGATCACTTCACCAATTTTTTTCAGAGGCCTCCTGGACTTAAATTATGGGTTTTGGAATATTAACATTGGGCCCAGGATTTCTGTGAGTGCTACAGTTTTGTTTGGGGGCCCACTTGTTAAGGTTTGATCAATCGGAAAATTTTAAACACATTTTTCACAGTATTTACATTATATCTGCGACCGTGAATGTCACTCGATCGGTAAATCCGGTCTAACTGCTATAGCCCGGTTAGACGGATTTGCGAACGTGACTTTCACGTTGATGTTCTATGTTTATGCTGTGATGTTGCGGATCGGTCGTGGGGATAGCCTGGATGCAATGCTAGTACAGTGTTGTTGTATCATGTACATTTGATATTGCGGGGCGAGCGTCCGACATGTGGACTGCCGTCACTGCCTGATTGTATTATTCTTTTGGGGAACGACCTGGTTGCGGTCGATGTACCCGGTGTATGTATATTTTACTTTCTGTACTAGGATTACCCCGCGGAGGGGTGCACGGATAGCCGGGTTCAAGAGGGCAACGGGCCCGCATCTCATGGCTTTGAGACGGAGGGGGCTTCACTCTAGGATTGGCAAGCTATTCGTCGCACTCGTAGAGGGTACAGGTTGACCCAGGAGTGGTGCCCAAGTTACCGGATTCCGTGAAGTGCTGGGTGGTCCATTCACGGAGCTGAAGGGGGCTGCCTCGCTTCAGGTTTTGGCGGGTGACTTGCCGCGCTCGTAGGGGTCTAGGTTTTCATTGCACAGGCTATCCACACGACCAGGGGAACGTCGGGTTTCAGTAGTGGCTCTGTGAAACCCGGGGATCCCAGATATCTGTATTGTTCTGTGATGCTGTACATTTCTGTGATGTTGCATTTCTTTCACGCCTTGAGCGAAATATAATATATTGGTATATATATTAGTAGATGTTGTATATGTTTTACATCCGCGCTAGTCCAGTCCCCGCTCTGTCGTTAGTTAGCTAACCTAACGGGTAATGACGGGACCCAGTGGCGAATGCGGATGGCATATACGTACATCAGTATATTTTCGTTCTTTTTGGTGTGATCAAATGATGGGACTGCATTGATTCGGATCAATGCAAGTTTAAAAACAAACCTAATCTGATGTTGTTGGAACACTTTTCAAAAAGCTGTTATTGCAAGGACGTTCACTTTTGTTTTGCACCGTGGTATTCAGTTGGAATATCCTGCTCCTCAGTCGACGAGGCAAGGGCCGAGATCCCTTCACCGGGAGTGACCCCATGGACAAAAGTTTGCGTCAGGGCAATGATTTCACTATAGCCGATTACTTTTGCTTTGCATCGCGGTATTCATTTGGAATATCCTGCACCCCATTCTACGGGGAAAGAGCCGAGATCCCTTCACCGGGAGTGACCTCTTTAGCAACGGTTTTCGTCACTATATTTTTAAAAGCTATCCGTTCCTTCGACGATATCAAGTTCATTACGTTAAAGGTTTTCGCCAGAAACCATTCGTAGCCCTCCGTCGTTTCATATGGATAGTCAATAGTATTCAAGCTGTGTATGTTGGCCAAAGTCAAGGCACAGTGTTTGGTAGCTGTTGGTTATTCATATGCAGCATAGATAGATGCGTTGGTTTGGAACAGTCGTACTTCCATGTTGGCCAAAGTCAAGGGTATGTACGGGTGGATTCAAATTAACCTCGAGAATGACGGGTAGAACTTGACATGTGACTTATGATATGTTGGCCAAAGTCAAGGTCATAAGAGCATGGGGCAGAAATACACATCGGGAGTTTCAAAAGTACTGAAACTTGCCAGATATGCGCATACCTTCTGGAGTGTGATACCATGAGCGGATTCCGTCACGTTGTCATGCGATGAGAGTTGGATCCCGATTCCCACTGATGAGTTAGTATACTCCTCAAGTGACCCCGACTAATTCTTCTTTCAGGTTTGGAGGAGAATTTGAGGTACAGAGGGAGGATTGCAGATTAGATAAATTGGTAACCATTCTGATCTAGGTTAGAGTGCACGCTGAGTGTTTCTTTTCTCTCTCTCTTTGGCAGCGACCATTGACCCGACCCTAAGATTTTGACTCAGTGACCAAGTTGACCGAACCTTCTTAACACCGGCTTTTGGATTGTCAGAGTTGCAAACCTCATTGCCACTCCTGCTTTTACCCTTTTTCTCCAGGACACCCCGTTTTACTACGAACGTCCACTTCCATTGGACAAAACCATCGTATGGTTAGATACGAACTCGAAGGGATTTATTCGAGGATGGTTTCCGGTTCTGGAGAAAGCGGATAGGACTATTCAGTTGTCTTTTCTTTTCACGCTCTCTCAGGTTGCGAGTACTCCTTGGTTTAGGAGTAGTACACCTATTACGCAAATTGGATAGTCTTCTTCCAAACCATAGGCTGGTGCCGACCGGTAGGGAAGGAAGAAAGCCAATTAGCCTAAACGGTGTACAGAAGGTATTAAGTTAAGACAAAGTAAGGGATTAGTAAGAGGGCAAAGTAAATTGCAACAGATATTCACGACCAAACCATGTATTCCTTCGCCAATCCTAAATCACCTTTGTATTTCTCCAGGACACTCCGTATCATTACGAAGATCCCATTTTATTGGATAATCCATCGTATGGTTATATACGAACTCGAAAGGAACTCATTCCAGTTCGGGGATGGATCCTGGTTCAGGAGAAATATGAATAAAGTACATTCAGGTGTCTTTTATCTTCACCTTCTCTCGCGATGCGAGTGCTCCTAGGATTAGGACAGTACACCCTTTATGCTTTTTGGATAGTCTTCTTCCAAACCATAGGCTGGTGCCGAACGGTAGGGAAGGAAGAAAACCATTTGGCCTAAAGGGGTGTACAGAAGGTAAAGACTAAAGACATATGAAGGGATTTGGAGAGGTGGCAAAGAACTATACGGTTACAGTCGTGAATCTGGAAGAGGCATTACTAGGAATACCGGGATACCCCATCGAAACATTTCAATGTTTCAGTCTCACTGTGTAATGTTAAAAGAAAACAGATTTCCCGATTAGATACTTACTCCAGGGTATGTATTTACCAGGTATGATTCTCACATCTGTATGGTTTTACAGATGATGAGTGGGAGTACGTTATTGGGAATTGGGTGATCATCCTCATTATAGCGGGATTCGTTGTAATTAGTGATATTTGAGGAAATCACCTGGGCTGTTTGCCGGTCGGCAAATATTTGGTTTTGAATATCCGTTGATGTGCACCAATTTCAAATTGATATATCTGTACGTCTATTTTCATAGAGTGAGATATACCTTTTGATATTATGTCGATGACATTTACCTATATCAGTGGATGGTTAGGTAAGGAGCATTAAACAGCGGTGTAATTCTTCTTAACCATAAGTACAGTTTTCAACCTACAACACACAGTGAAAGAGTTGTTAGACTCAGCGGACTTATACAGAGTATTGTATGTTGTCCAGTGTCCATTAGGACAGAGGGGTTGGTCCTCATACTATATTCTGTTTACTTTTGACTTCTCTAGTTCTTAGACATGTGTTTCGTAGAAACACAGGGTCTAAATTTTTGAGGAGTTTTAGGTATTTGAATAGAGTAGAGAACCAGGTGTAGCAAGTATCGGGATTCTTCAAAGTGATCGAAGATGTAGATACTTGTGTATGGTATTCAGTTGATAGTAATGATAAAGAGAAATTGCTTCTCTTTCAGGTTACTCATAATTGGAAGCATTCCTAAGTTGAGTAACGCTGATCGGCCTCCTTCCATTTAGTTGACATGCACTGGAGATAGCTGCATGATTTGAATCTGGTTCAATTAAATCAGTGCCTCTGGTTCTATATTGGATGTAGAACAGTTCATATCTTAACGTTGTTAAGGTACGGGGAGTTGTCCGGCTTATGATTAAAACCAGACTCTGGATAACTCAAGGCACGTTTCTGTAATGGCTGTTTGTGGGTTGACCCAGGCTATGACGAGGGTTGATTTTCTACCATCTTGACTCGCCACAGTTTTAACAAAAATGGATTTTTTCAGAAAACAGTAGTGGGAGTATGGTAGAACTGGAAGTGATTCCAGAACCGCAAACGATTACTGAAGATTTGATAAGGAACCTAAAGATTCAATCTGATTTGACATTCTATTGGCCACTCCGCAGATAAGGTGGGTAACTTCAGGCACCCGAGAGGTACTTCGGTAGCCTCAAGGACGGTGACAGGGAAGTTCTTGTTTACCCACACTTGCCATTGTTGTTGTTCCAGGCTGCGAGACCCGGCAGGAGGATGAGTATAGCGTCGTTCTAAACTAGTTTTAGAAGTGTACGTGTATATGACTCTGCCAGAGGGTTGTCATAGTCAGTGGGAGCAGCGGAAGCATTGGTGGACAGGTGGCTTATGTCTATTTATAGACTAAAGCAGTTATAGCGGAGATAGATCATCTATTTCTGACGTGACAGTCATGGGTTTGACTTCATCAGAATAGGGGATGGATCTGTTGAGAAGATAGTAGGGTGTGATATCCTGGTATTTGGATGACATACACAAAGTAGGAAAAGAAACTCCTATACTACAATCGGTTATACTTTGGTCGTCACACAGTGTTTTCTCCACAAAAGAAATGGATTTTATGTCAGACATACTGGTTACTAGATCTATGGTTTTAGATCTAGATTTGGGTGGTTTCCCAATCAGGGTACTTAGACAGCATTCTAACAGTATTTAGAATGGACGACTCCTGGCACGGTATTGCACCTGCAGGTAATGGAGTCACCCTCTCCAAAGGTGTCTTATAGACTAAAGGGGAGAGGGACGTGCATGATTGGCAGATCACTTGCTCTGGCAATTGAGTCAATCATGAAATGTCAAGTACCACACCAGATGTTGTTCTTGCACTAGATGCAATAAGTTGACTTTAATCCAATCCTGGAGAAACGGTCGGAAGCAGTTTTAGAACATAAGTGAATGTTCTAGGGATATGATAACGACAGCCTTATCCAGGAGACAGTCATCATTCCAGGCTTCCAAGGTGACATGGACGACAAGGAGGTTGTCAGAGTTATAGTTTTCCTTCGGACGAGGGGCAGTATTTTGGACAGGTGATCCAAGACAATACTGAGGGAGGCATGGCGCAGGATACTGATTAAGTTCAGTTGACGATACAGTCTAAGAAGTTTGGATTTGTAGTTCATTTATGAGCTATGTCCCATCAGACATCCAGACACATTCTAAGACAGGTATTGCTCATTTCGGGAGATGGGTTTCTCCGCGAACTTGAGATTTAGAGAGACATAGAAATAAATATCAAGGCGGATCCACTCACTAAGGCTATTCCTCGAACGCGATAGTTTCGCAAACGAGCTTTGTGAGACTGACTAGTAGAGGAGTTGGGTGTTCGGTATCACACGGGCTGTGAGTATGCGACATCGCAATAATTAGCCTTGAGTGCAAGTGGGAGATTGTTGGAGATAGTGCCCTCAGAGTCAATTATTGGATCACAGGCACGTGATTGCAATGATTGAGGGAGGACCTATCCCGGTAGGACAGTCTTACTCAAGATGATAGTATGCTATCTGGTTTACCTTTATCATCGTGTACTGCTTTAGGTGACATGACAGGTCACTATTGCACGTTGATAGAGCCCCTAGGATTCTTGCTTGACTACCGGCAGTATGAGGGCGATCATATACGTGAGAGCTGGAGTCTATAAGCACATCCTTAAATGGTCCCTAGTCGTAGGAGTTTCGAGACAGGGCATCGATTCTCCAAAGTAGACTAGTGTATACAGTCGAGACCCCGACGAGGGGCGGTGGCCGGTCTCACAAGCCACTGGTGTCAGTTGGTTCACCTAAGATGTATACAGGTGCTCATTGGGTTATAAGTACACCGGACAGGACTCGCCGGGAACATGCTAGTTGGTCTTATACCTGACGTCAGATAGCAGTTCCCAGGTGACATGTGTACAGGTTAGTTCATCGACCTGGGGATCGTCATTTGTCTCGTGTGAGTTCCCACTGTACTTTGATTACTACCCTACCACGGCTCAAAGGAGTCGTGCAAACAGGTTTTAGTTGGGTACAGTCCCGAGCCACATGGAGGCAGTGAGCGGATCTTCGGGGGTTCGTCTCTCCCGGTATTGGGGGTGAGGTCGCGCTGTGTCTAGGAGAGCCATTACACGAAGACCTTGGCCAAGGCAGGAGATTTACTGGTAGGTATTCCAGTAGTATCTCAGGGTGTTCTGGGCTACACTCCGACACGACTTGTACCGCTTTTGGAGGTCTGACTTTTGCCAACCCCCTAGGCCCGCCATGCGATGCTCATAGACGAACGGACCGGACTGTACGGATATTGTCACTGACAGGCTCAGTTGGGTGTCGGGGTGAGCTTCCTCATCGACGTCCCTTTTGGTCAATAGCTGGTGGACCGTCACGTATTGGCTTATACCTCTGACGTGCTAGTGGTTAAATCCACAGCCATAGTATTGACGAGTCTTTAGAGTCCACCACACTTTCAGTTACTCAAGCTTTCGGGCGAAACGCTGTAGAGGCCGTATGGAGATATGGCAGGGTCCGATCAGATACGTGCGGTATTGCACGGATCAGGATCGGACAGTTTGTACTAGTAGCCGTATAGTAATATGGCAAGGTTCGATCAGGTACGTGCGGTATTGCACGAATCAGGATCGGACGGATTTTACTAGCCGGCTTTAGTTTAAGCCGGTCCTAGTTTAGTACAGTGTAGATTTTGTCTCTTTGCATTTGTATCCGGACGGAATACAGATGCGGGTGTGTATGCACAGTATGGGGGTTTTCCTGTAATTTATTACGGGACCAGTTTTCTGGAGTTGCCAGTTTTCTTTCCGTTCCGGCCGGTTTTTCTTTGTTCTTTCCCGGCCGGACTTTTCCGATAGAGGGACTAATTTGCAATTGTGCAAATTGGTATTTGTGGAGGACTTATTTGCATAAGGGTTGACATGATAAGCATCTTTGCTTTTCATGATTTGATGAGATTAGAAATGATTTGAGGTTGATGTAAGTTTTGTGATAATTATGTTTGGATGTGGTCACCCTCCTCCTTTTACTACACTCACCTCCCTCTTGCTTCATATTGTTTTCCTCCACCATTTCTAAAGAAGAGAGATAATTATTCATGGTTGAAAAGAAAAATGAAAGAGAGAAGAAGAAAAGAGAAGAAAATGAGAGCTTCATCTTTGAGAGGAAGAAAAATGAGAGTGATTCATTTTGTGTATATCATTCTTCATCTCATTCCATTGCTAGAAAATTGAAAGCACCAATTTTCTATATACCATTCCTCCATCTATGGCAACCAACCCCAAAGTGAGACATACAGTCTACACTACACTTCCTACAGCATATCTTGGACGCGTCGGGTAGCCTACTTCGCGCCCGAGTTGCCTCGGTATTGAGGTGGGAGCCCGTAAAAGTACCCGGCTTCGTGGTGCCCTTTCCGACGAGGAGGAGACGGACGGAGATCCCGCGAGGAGATCAGAGTGGAGATGAAGACCGGAGGACTCGGATCAGTCGGTATATCTCTAACCCATCCTCTTGTTAGCTTAGACTAGTTTAATGGCACGATCCGGGGTTTAGTGCGCGGTGGTGCCGGTTTTGCTAAGTCCGCAAAAATTAAAGTTTATCACCGTTTCCGCGTTTGGCCGTCGGATTGACGACCGGGGCGCCGCCGTGCACTTACACTGAGAACGGGTGATAAGTTTCATGAGGCAGAAAACGGGGTAAGAGTTGCAGCCAAGTCTGTTGGTCACTGTCACCCTGTATTACCAATACATTGATTCTGAACAAATGCAATTAGATATCGAACCTGATATACAAAATCATATCAGTCTCTTTATTACTAAAGAAATGATAAAATTTTGTATTGTTGGATAAAGTTTTGAACATTTCCTATATCAAAAGTTGATCGGTTCTGGCACGTTATCTAAAAGCATTGACGTTCTAAATCAAACTACAGTTCCTAATATACAGAATACACACAAGAGGAATAGTTCAGAAATGAACTGATCCTTCTTGAGGTATTGTAGACTAGGTCAGATCAATATGACCCGACTAGCTAAAGTTACATTTAGATGCATATTTAAATCAGTTTAAATTTACATCTTATGTAACTTGCCAGTCATGTCACAGAGATAAGATGACCATAACTCCGTTTACTGGAAACAGAGAAAGAGTTAGTGAACTCTTGGGATGATACATGTTGATGTATGTAGGTCCCCTGTCTACACATGCCAAGACCGGTTCTTTGTACTTCGTTACATTCTCTGATGATCTCTCAAGATTCGGTCATATGTTCCTGTTGAAACACAAGTCCGAACCTTTTGAGATATTCACAGAATATAAGTTAGAAGTAGAGAACCAATACGGGTATAAGTATTATGTCCTTTGATGTGATCAGGAAGGAGAATACTTGTGCATGGAATTCCTGGACTATTCTAAAGGAGAATGAGATTCTCTCTCAGCATTACTCCTCCGAATACACAATAGAACGATGGTATATCGGGGCGGAGCAATCACACCCTATATGATATGGTGTGCTCTATGATGAGTACTACTGAGTTACCTTTTTTTTCCTATTGGGTGTTATGCACTTGAGAAGTTGCATACCTATTGAATAGGGTTCCAATCAAATCAGTTGCCTACCACTTCATATGAGATATGGAAAGGGAAGAGCCCGTATCTTAAGTTTGTTAAGATTTAGGGTTGTCCGGCCTATGTCTAAAAGCAAAATCCGGACAAGCTCGAGGCAAGGTCTGTTATATAGGACTGGAAATGTTCCAGCTATACAAACTGCAGCTGATGATTTGGTAGAACCAAATGATTCAATAGTAACCAACGAACCTCAGCCTCTCCGCCGATCTAGTAGGGTTCCTCACCCACCTGAGAGTTACTTCGGTTTCTCTATGACAGTGGGAGCAAGGATTGCATCATGAGATGATGACCCAACTAGTTTCGAGCTGGCCATCAGGAGTGTGACTCTGTAAGAATGGCTGGATGCTTAGCGATCTGAGAAGGAATCCTTATACACCAAAAAAGTATGGACTTTAGTTGCTTTATCTGAAGGGTTAAATCCCCATCAAGAGCAAGTATATCTTGAGAAGATTACTTGGTGTAGATGGAAAAGTTGAGACTTTCAAAGCTAGACTTGTTAAAGGTTTTCGTCATCGACCAGACGTGGATTATGTTGAAACCTTTTCTAAGGATCTATGCTTAAGTCCATCCAGATCCTACTTGCCACGGCTACATACCATGACTACGATATCTGGTGTTTGGGTGATGACTGCTTTTCTAAATAATGTTTTAGAAAAGGGCATCTATAAGTACACAGCTAGAGGGCTTTGTAGACAGTGGGAGCAGCGGAAATGTGCACAAGTTGCTTTATAGGATAAAGCAGGCATCGCGGAGTTAGAACGTCTGTTTTGATGTAGTAGTCAAAGAGTTTGACATCATCAAAATGGTAGATGAACCTTGTATAAACAAAAGGGTAGTAGGGAGTATGGTGGTGATCCTCGTAGAGTACGTGGATGACATACTCTTGATAGGGAAGGAGTTTCCTATGCTACGCTCAGTCAATCTCCACTTATCACAAGGATTCTCCACATAGGATCAAAGTGATACCTGCTAAATCCTGGGTTCTGATCTATAAGATAGATCTAATTGGATATTAGGATACTCACTAGTTGTAGTGAGACGGTATCAATTGATCCTGGGGAAAATCACTGGAAAGGTTCCAGAGTGATGAGGACGACTGAATGTCAGTCGCAGGCATTGTCTTTACCCTTAGTAAAGGGACGGTATGTTGGAAGAGTTCCAAGCTAAATACTGTGGCATACTAGACGATAAAGGCTGGATACATCGCTACTTAAGATGCTACCAAAGAGGCTGTCTGGGTGTATATTAGTTCATGAGATGAACTTAGTTCCTCCCATTGTGTGACAATGGAGTTGTGGCTTATGCCAAGGAACGTCCGTCCCATCAGTGATCCAGACATATTCTAAGGCAGTATCACCTGATCATGGAGATAGTTGATCTCCAGGGTAATCGAGGTTAGGAGAGTAGACTCAGAGGACAACACGGCGAATCCACTCACAAAGGCCTTTTCCCAGAGAGAGACTTTTATGGGATGGTTGAGTATGAGATACTACAACCACTGCTACAGATGGCCCTAGTGCAAGTGGGAGATTGTTAGTTATATGTATGCCGTAGAGGCCATTATTGTACATAGGATGTATATTTTAGTGGATGCTTGGACATATATAGGGAGGACTTTCTTGCCCGACATGATAGTATGCTATCTGGTTGCTCTTTACCTTAACGTGTACACTGATTGTCTCTCTGTTACATGTTGGTAAAGCCCTTAGGATGTGTACTTGACTACCTGGACTATGATGGAGATCATACTAGTAGGGACATGGTAGTCCATAAGTGCATCCTTCAAGGTCCCTAGTCATGGGTGTATCGAGACGGGGCATCGATATACCAGAGTAGACTAGCGTATAACTTCTCGACCCATACAGATGGGCGATGGATGATCCCATATCTATTGGTGTTTGACATCAGAGATGATATACGGGTGCTCAGTGGAGACTGGGTACACTGGACGGACTCGCCGAGAACTCCCAGATGGTATTATACCTTACATCAGATGGCAGTTCTCTGGTGACACTGGTACAGAGTAGTCTGTTGACCCGAGATCGTCATACAGTCTTGTGTGATTCCCACTGTGCTTTGATTTCCACTTTACCGTGTCCAAGAGGGCGTGCAAAATGGTGGTTTTTGGGTACAGTCCCAAGTCACATGGAGGCAATGAGCGATAGGAGGGGATTCGTCTCTCCCGGTATAGAGAGTTGATGTTGCGCTGTGTTTGATTGGCTATAACCGGAAATCCCTGGCCAGGGTTGCTGAGATTTACTGGTAAGTGTTACCTGTAGTTTCTCGAACTGTTATAGACCTTATATCGACACGACTTATCGAGCTATTGGGGTCTGACGTTTACCACCCCTAGGCGAGATATGCGACATATCAGACGACGAGACCGGACTGTACGGTAAGTGTTACTGGTTAGATTCACAGGAGTATGAGCAGGCTTGCTCGTCGATCTTCTGATCGCTCAATACCCGGGTGGCCTTTACATTTAGCAGACCGCTTGCGGCTTGTGGGTGTTTGATATGATCATCACCTGCTGCCGGTGTATTGACGAGTCTTTAGAGTCCTACACAGAGGTTTCCTGGCTCAAGCGAAACGAAATAGGAGCGCATATGAGATATGTGCGGGACCGAGAATAATGCGTGTATCTGATACCGTATTCTATTCTCGCGATGAATGTATCGATTGGTTGTATGCAATATAACCTAGTTATCGAATCAAGGATTAATTCGATAAGTCGATAAATCGGATATTAGTCGGTCATATGCGATATGACCAGATCGTTAAATCAAGTGTTGATTTAATGATTTAATGCATGATTATATATTTGATATATTACTTTGCATTAACTAGTATTGGTTCACTTTAAATGGATTTTCTCACTTGTATTACACAAGTTGTATATGTGATATACTTTTGTGCACTTGTTTGTATTATGTTTGATGATACATGCAAACTTGGATTTGTGTAAGACTTAAACCTCGGTTAAGTAAATGGTTAGGGTTTTATCATCTTCTCTTGATTATTTAGTTTATTTATTTATTCTTTATTTTAGGAAAAGAAAATGATATGGTTGCTTCTTTTGTTCATTTCTTAGATGTTTCATGAAGCTTTGACCAAGTGACCATTTTGTCTTTATTTCCTTTAACCTAACCATTCACCAAAACCATAGTAAACTCACTACACATAACCATGGGTGCTATATGATAAGTATTCATTTATTTTCTATTTTGATAATAACTTATCATATTCTTTTCTTCTTCTTCTTCTTCTTCAACAAAGAAGAAGCTTGCAACCATTAATGGCATCTTGAGAAAAAGAGTGAGAAATCCAATTCTAAAGTGAACCCACTTCCTATTTCTTCATCCTCTACCTCTTGCCAAGTAGTATAGGGTGTTTTCTTCACAAGTTTCATGACTTAGTGAAGTGGGAGCTTGATCTTGTGTTGTCTCGACGTAGATCATCTTCGGCATCGAAGTCGACGACCTAGCCCGATCATTCTTTCGATGAAGCCGACGCTAGAGCCCGGGATCCGATGATCGCAGCGAGGAGACTTCATCGCGGAGCTATGGAGGTGGAGGACCGGATCTACAAAGGTTGTATTTCCGTTCACTCATAGTTAAGATATTAACTAGTTGCTTGTTTCGCCTAAACTCTAGTCAACGATCTGTATTAGGGTTTCTCGGCACTTGTAATTTTTGAAATTGGCATGGTTGATGCCTTGTGAGACCTCATTAGTGTGCCTAGGAACCCTACAGTAATTAGTATGGTGTAAGTCTCATACACCCATGTAGTGTGTATCAATATCCATGACACAAAAATAAAACACAATTATTATATATCACATATAAATTAAGTGTGCACATGTGATAAAAATAAATGGTTAAGTGAGCTAATATTAGTTAATGTAAACTAGTATATCATATATACAATTATACACTAAATTATCAAATCAACACTTGATTTAATAATCCGTCTATATCACATACAACCGACTAATATTATATGTACCAACTTATCGAATCAACACTTGATTCGATAACCCGGCTATATCACATATAACCGACCGATACAAATATCACGAGAATAGAATACGGTATCACATACTCGTATTATTCTCGGTCCCGCACATATCACATATGTGCTCCTACTTCATTTTTCCTGAGCCAGTAAAACCTCTATGTAGGACTCTAATGACTCATCAATACGCCGGCAGTAGGTGATGATCACATCAAGCACCCACAAGCCGTCAGCGGTACTAGCTGAACGTAACTGTAAGTGCACGGCGGCGCCCCGGCCGTCAATCCGACGGCCAAACGCGGAAACAGTGATAAACTTTAAAATTTTGCGGACTTAGCAAACCGGCACCACCGCGCACTAAACCCCGGATCGTACCATTAACAAGTCTAAGCTAACTAGAAGAAGGGTTAGAGATGTACCGACTGATCCGAGTCCTCCGGTCTTCATCTCCACTCCGATTTCCTCGAGGGATCTCCGGTCGTCTCCTCCTCGTCGGAAAAGGGCACCACGAAGCCGGGTACTTTTACGGGCTCCCACCTCAATACCGAGGCAACTCGGGCGCGAAGCTGGCGAATCGACGCGTCCAAGATATGCTGTAGGAATATAGTGTAGAGTGTATGTCTCACTTTGGGGTTGGTTGCCATAAATGGAGGAATGGTGTATAGAAAATTGGTGCTTTCAATTTTCTAGCAATGGAATGAGATGAAGAATGATATACACAAAATGAATCACTCTCATTTTTCTTCCTCTCAAAGATGAAGCTCTCATTTTCTTCTCTTTTCTTCTTCTCTCTTTCTTTTCTCAACCATGATAATAATCTCACCCATTTAGAAATGGTGGAGGATCACAATATGAAGCAAGAGGGAGGTGAGTGTAGTAAAAGGAGGAGGGTGACCACATCCAAACATAATCATCACTAAACTTTACATCAACCTCAAATCCATCCTAATCTCATAAATACATGAAAAGCAAAGATGCTTATCATATCACACCTTATGCAATAAAACCCCCCACCAAGTGTTATTTGCAAACTTGCAAATAACACCCTCCATCGGAAAAGTCCGGCCGGGAAAGAACAAAGAAAAACCGGCCGGAACGGAATGCGAACTGGCAACTCCAGAAAACTGGTCCCGTAATAAATTACAGGAAAACCCCGATACTGTGCATACACACCCGCATCTGTATTCCGTACGGATACAAACGCAAAGAGACAAAATCTACACTGTACTAAACTAGGACCGGCTTAAACCAAAGCCGGCTAGTAAAATCCGTCCGATCCTGATCCGTGCAATACTGCACGTATCTGATCGAACGCTGCCATATAACCATACGGCCACAAGTACAAACTGTCCGATCCTGATCCGTGCAATACCGCACGTATCTGATCGGACTGTGCCATATTTCCATACGGCCTCTACAGCGTTTCGCCCGAAAGCTTGAGTAACTGAAAGTGTGGTGGACTCTAAAGACTCGTCAATACTATGGCTGTGGATTTAACCACTAGCACGTCAGAGGTATAAGCCAATACGTGACGGGCCACCAGCTATTGACTAAAAGGGACGTCGATGAGGAAGCTCACCCCGACACCCAACTGAGCCTGTCAGTGACAATATCCGTACAGTCCGGTCCGTTCTTCTATGAGCATCGCATGGCGGGCCTAGGGGGTTGGTAAAAGTCAGACCCCCAAAAGCGGTACAAGTCGTGTCGGAGTGTAGCCCAGAACACCCTGAGATACTACTGGAATACCTACCAGTAAATCTCCTGTCTTGGCCAAGGTCTTCGTGTAATGGCTCTCCTAGACACAGCGCGACCTCACCCCCAATACCGGGAGAGACGAACCCCTGAAGATCCGCTCACTGCCTCCATGTGGCTCGGGACTGTACCCTACTAAAACCTGTTTGCACGACTCCTTTGAGCCGTGGTAGGGTAGTAATCAAAGTACAGTGGGAACTCACACGAGACAAATGACGATCCCCAGGTCGATGAACTAACCTGTACACATGTCACCAGGGAACTGCTATCTGACGTCAGGTATAAGACCAACTAGCATGTTCCCGGTGAGTCCTGTCCGGTGTACTCATAACCCAATGAGCACCTGTATACATCTTAGGTGATCCAACTGACACCAATGGCTTGTGAGACCGGCCACCGCCCCTCGTCGGGGTCTCGACTGTATACACTAGTCTACTCTGGAGAATCGATGCCCTGTCTCGAAACTCCTACGACTAGGGACCTTTTAAGGATGTGCTTATAGACTACCAGCTCCCACGTATATGATCGCCCTCATACTGCCGGTAGTCAAGCAAGAATCCTAGGGGCTCTATCAACGTGCAATAGCGACATGTCAGGTCACTTAAAGCAGTACACGATGATAAAGGTAAACCAGATAGCATACTATCATCTCGAGTAAGACTGTCCCACCGGGATAGGTCCTCCCTCAATCATTGCAATCACGTGCCTGTGATCCAATAATCGACTCTGAGGGCACTATCTCCAACAATCTGCCACTTGCACTCAAGGCTAATTATTGCGATGTCGCATACTCACAGCCTGTGTGATACCGAACACCCAACTCCCTTACTAGTCAGTCTCACAAAATCCGTTTGCGAAACTATTGCGGTCGAGGAATAGCCTCAGTGAGTGGATCCGCTCTGGTGTTTCTTTCTATGTCTCTCTATATCTCAAGTTCGCGGAGAAAGCCATCTCCCGAAATGAGCAATACCTGTCTTAGAGTGTCTGGATGTCTGATGGGACCTAGCTCATAAATGAACTCCAAATCCAAACTTCTTAGACTGTATCGTCAACTGAACTTAATCAGTATCCTGCGCCATGCCACCCTCAGTATTGCCTTGGATCACCTGTCCAAAATACTGCCCCTCGTCAGAAGGAAAACTATAACTCTGACGATCACCCTGTCGTCCATGTCACCTTGGAAGGCTGGAATGATAACTGTCTCCCTAATGAGGCTGCGTTGTCATATCCCTAGAACATCAACTTATGTTCTAAAACTGCTTCCTACCGTTTCTCCAGGATTGGATTAATGTCAACTTATTGCATCTAGTGCAAGAACAACATCTGGTGTGGTACTTGACATCTCACGATTGACTCAATTGCCTGAGCAAGTGATCTGCCAATCATGCACGTCCCTCTCCCCTTTAGTCTGTAAGACACCTTTGGAGAGGGTGACTCCATTACCTGCAGGTACACTACCGTGCCAGGAGTCGTCCATTCTAAATACCCTTAGAATGCTGTCTAAGTACCCTGATTGGGAAACCACCCAAATCTAGATCTAAAACCATAGATCTAGTAACCAGTATGTCTGATATAATGTCCAAGTCCTTTGTGGAGAAACCACTGTGTGACGACCAAAGTATAACCGATCGTAGTAAAGGAATATCACTTCCTACTACCTTCTCAACAGATCCATCCCCATTCTGATGACGTCAAACCTATGACTGTCACATCAGAAACAGATGATCTATCTCCGCTATATCTGCTTTAGTCTATGAATAAACATAAGCCTGATGTCCACCAATGCTTCCGCTGCTCCCACTGACTACGACAACCCTCTGGCAGAGTCATATACACGTACACTTCTGAAGCGAGTTCAGAACGACGCTATACTCATCCTCCCGCCGGGTCTCGCAGCCTGGAACAACAGCAATGGTAATTGTGGGTAAAAAAGAACTTCCCTGTCACCGTCCTTGAGGCTACCGTAGTACCTCTCGGGTGCCTGAAGTTACCCACCAAATCTGCGGAGTGGCCAATGGAATGTCAATCCAGATTGAATCTTTAGGTTCCTTATCAAATCTTCAGTAATCGTTTGTGGTTCTGGAATCACTTCCATTCCTACCATACTCCCACTACTGTTTTCTGAAAAAATCCATTTTTAATAAAACTGTGGCGAGTCTAGAACAATATTTCTATTGATCTCCCAGATGGTAGAAAGTCAACCCTCGTCATAGCCTGGGTCAACCCACAAACAGCCATTACAGAAATGTGCCTATGAGTTATCCAGAGTCTGGTTTTAAGCATAAACCGGACAACTCCCCGTACCTTAACAACGTTAAGATATGAACTGTACTATATCCAATATAGAACCAGAGGCACTGATTTAATTGAACCAGATTCAAATCATGCAGCTATCTCCAGTGCATGTCAACTAAATGGAAGGAGGCCGATCAGCGTTACTCAACTTAGGAATGCCTCCAATTATGAGTAACCTGAAAGAGAAGCAAGTTCTCTTAACCATTACTATCAACTGAATACCATGTACAAGTATCTACATCTTCGATCACTTTGAAGAATCCCGATACTTGCAACACCTGGTTCTCTACTTTATTCTTATACCTATAACTTCTCAAAACTTCGACCCTGTGTTTCTACGAAGCACCTGTCTAAGAACTAGAGAAGTCATAAGTAAACAGAATACAGTACGAGGACCAACCCCTCTGTCCTAGTGGACACTGGACAATATACAATACTATGTATAAGTCCCTGAGTCTTGCGACTCAATCACTGTGTGTCGTAGGTTAAAAACTGTACTTTTGGTTAAGAAGAATTACACCGCTGTTCAATGCTCCTTACCTAACCATCCACTGATATAGGTAAATGTCATCGACATAATATCAAAAGGTATATCTCACTCTATGAAATTAGACGTACAGATATATCAATTTGAAATTGGTGCACAACAGCGGATATTCAAAACCAAATATTTGCCGACCGGCAAACAGCCCAGATGATCTCCTCAAACATCACCGATTACAACGAATCCCGATATAATGAGGATGATCACCCAATTCCCAATGACTTACTCCCACTCATCATCTGTAAAACCATACAGATGTGAGAATCAAACCTGGTAAATACATACCCTGGAGTAAGTATCTAATCGGGAAATCAGTTTTCTTTTAACATTACACAGTGAGACTGAAACATTGAAATGTTTCGATGGGGTATCCCGGTATTCCTAGTAATGCCTCTTCCAGATTCACGACTGTAACCGTATAGTTCTTTGCCACCTCTCCAAATCCCTTCATATGTCTTTAGTCTTTACCTTCTGTACACCCCTTTAGGCCAAATGGTTTTCTTCCTTCCCTACCGTTCGGCACCAGCCTATGGTTTGGAAGAAGACTATCCAAAAAGCATAAAGGGTGTACTGTCCTAATCCTAGGAGCACTCGCATCGCGAGAGAAGGTGAAGATAAAAGACACCTGAATGTACTTTATTCCTATTTCTCCTGAACCAGGATCCATCCCCGAACTGGAACAAGTTCCTTTCGAGTTCGTATATAACCATACGATGGAGTATCCAATAAACTGAGGATCTTCGTAGTGATACGGAGTGTTCTGGAGAAATACAAAGGTGATTTAGGATTGGCGAAGGAATACTTGGTTTGGTCGTGAATATCTGTTGCAATTTACTTTGCCCTCTTACTAATCCCTTGCTTTGTCTTAACTTAATACCTTCTGCACACCATCGTTATGCTAATTGGTTTTCTTCATTCCCTACCGGTCGGCACCAGCCTAAGGTTTGGAAGAAGACAATCCAATTTGCGTAATAGGTGTACTACCCCTAAACGAAGGAGTACTCGTAACCTGAGAGAGGGTAAAAGGAAAAGACAACTGAATAATTCTATCCGTTTTCTCCAGAACCGGAAACCATCCTCGAATAAATCCCTTCGAGTTCGTATCTAACCATACGATGGTTTTGTCCAATGGAAGTGGACGTTCGCAGCAATACGGGGTGTCCAGGAGAAAAGAGTAAAAGCAGGAGTGGCAATGAGGTCTGCAACTCTGACAATCCAAAAGCCAGTGTAAAGAAGGTTCGGTCAACTTGGTCTCTGAGTCAAAGTCTTAGGGTCAGGTCAATGGTCGCTGCCAAAGAGAGAGAGAAAAGAAACACTCAGCGTGCACTCTAACCTAGATCAGAATGGTTATCACTTTTTCTAATCAGGAAACCTCCCACTGTACCTCAAATTCTCCTCCAAACCAGAAAGAAGAATTAGTCGGGGTCACCCGAGGAGTAAACCAACTCATCAGTGGGAATCGGGATCCAACTATCATCGCATGATAACGTGACGGAATCCGCTCACATCATCACACTCCAGAAGGTATGCGCATATCTTGCAAGTTTCAGTTCTTTTGAAACTCCCGATGTGATTTCTGCCCCATGCTCTTATGACCTTGACTTTGGCCAACATATCATAAGTCACATGTCAAGTTCTACCCGTCATTCTCCAGGTTAATTTGAATCCACCCGTACATACCCTTGACTTTGGCCAAAATGGCAGTACGACTGTCCCAAACCAACGCATCTATCTATGCTGCATATGAATACCCCAATAGCTACCAATCACTGTGCCTTGACTTTGGCCAACATACACAGCTTGAATACTATTGACCACCCATATGAAACGACGGAGGGCTACGAATGGTTTCTGTCGAAAACCTTTAACGTAAAGAACTTGATATCGTCGAAGGAACGGATAGCTTTTAAAAAATATAGTGACGAAAACCGTTGCTAAAGAGGTCACTCCCGGTGAAGGGATCTCGGCTCTTTCCCCGTAGAATGGGGTGCAGGATATTCCAACTGAATACCACGGTGCAAAGCAAAAGTAATCGGCTATAGTGAAGTTAATGCCCTGACGCAAACTTTTGTCCAAGGGGTCACTCTCGGTGAAGGGATCTCGGCCCTTGCCTCGTCGACTGAGGAGCAGGATATTCCAAATGAATACCACGATGCAAAACAAAAGTGAACGTCCTTGCAATAACAGCTTTTTGAAAAGTGTTCCAACAACATCAGATTAGGTTTGTTTTTAAACTTGCATTGATCCGAATCAATGCAGTCCCATCATTTGATCACACCAAAAAGAACGAAAATATACTGATGTACGTATATGCCATCCGCATTCGCCACTGGGTCCCGTCATCACCCGTTAGGTTAGCTTACTAACGGCAGAGCGGGGACTGGACTAGCGCGGGTGAAAAACATATACAACATCTACTAATATATATACCAATATATTATATTTCGCTCAAGGCGTGAATAAAATGCAACATCACAGAAATGTACAGCATCACAGAACAATACAGATATCTGGGATCCCCGGGTTTCACAGAGCCACTACTGAAACCCGACGTTCTCCTGGTCGTGTGGATAGCCTGTGCAATGAAATCCTAGACCCCTACGGGCGCGGCAAGTCACCCGCCAAAACCTGAAGCGAGGCAGCCCCCTTCAGCTCCGTGAATGGACCACCCAGCACTCCACGGAATCCGGCAACTTGGGCACCCCTCCTGGGTCAACCTGTACCCTCTACGAGTGCGGCGAATAGCCCGCCAATCCCAGAGTGAAGCCCCCTCCGTCTCAATGCCATGAGATGCGGGCTTGTTGCCCTCTAGAACCCGGCCATCCGTGCACCCCTCCGCGGGGTAATCCTAGTACAGAAAGTAAAATATACATACACCGGGTACATCGACCGCAACCAGGTCGTGCCCCAAAAGAATAATACAATCAGGCAGTGACGGCAGTCCACATGTCGGACGCTCGCCCCGCAATATCAAATGTACATAATACAACAACACAGTACTAGCATTGCATCCAGGCTATCCCCACGACCGATCCGCAACATCACAGCATAAACATAGAACATCAACGTGAAAGTCATGTTCGCAAATCCGTCTAACCGGGCTATAGCAGTTAGACAGGATTTACCGATCGAGTGACATTCACGGTCGCAGATATAATGTAAATACTGTGAAAAATGTGTTTAAAATATCCGATCGATCAAAAATTAACAAGTGGGCCCTCAATCAAAACTGTAGCACTCACAGAAATCCTGGGCCCAATTTTAATATTCCAAAACCCATATTTTAAGCCCAGAAGGCCTCTGAAAAAAATTGGTGAAGTGATGTGAATAGTGGAGCGCGGAAGGGCCGCGGAAATGTAGAGTTACTTCGTCAAATTTTTACAGAACTCTTAGATTTTCCAGTACATCAATATTTTACAACCTGAAAAAATTTTCGAGACCAAAAATTTTCAACAGAAACTGATTCGAACTAAAATGCAGTTTTGGAACATTCGATCGATCGAAACAGAAAAACACATTACACCAAGCTAGACTATGTTAATGGCGAGGCTCTGATACCACTGTAAGTGCACGGCGGCGCCCCGGCCGTCAATCCGACGGCCAAACGCAGAAACAGTGATAAACTTTAAAATTTTGCGGACTTAGCAAACCGGCACCACCGCGCACTAAACCCCGGATCGTACCATTAACAAGTCTAAGCTAACTAGAAGAAGGGTTAGAGATGTACCGACTGATCCGAGTCCTCCGGTCTTCATCTCCACTCCGATTTCCTCGCGGGATCTCCGGTCGTCTCCTCCTCGTCGGAAAAGGGCACCACGAAGCCGGGTACTTTTACGGGCTCCCACCTCAATACCGAGGCAACTCGGGCGCGAAGCTGGCGAATCGACGCGTCCAAGATATGCTGTAGGAATATAGTGTAGAGTGTATGTCTCACTTTGGGGTTGGTTGCCATAGATGGAGGAATGGTGTATAGAAAATTGGTGCTTTCAATTTTCTAGCAATGGAATGAGATGAAGAATGATATACACAAAATGAATCACTCTCATTTTTCTTCCTCTCAAAGATGAAGCTCTCATTTTCTTCTCTTTTCTTCTTCTCTCTTTCTTTTCTCAACCATGATAATAATCTCACCCATTTAGAAATGGTGGAGGATCACAATATGAAGCAAGAGGGAGGTGAGTGTAGTAAAAGGAGGAGGGTGACCACATCCAAACATAATCATCACTAAACTTTACATCAACCTCAAATCCATCCTAATCTCATAAATACATGAAAAGCAAAGATGCTTATCATATCACACCTTATGCAATAAAACCCCCCACCAAGTGTTATTTGCAAACTTCCAAATAACACCCTCCATCGGAAAAGTCCGGCCGGGAAAGAACAAAGAAAAACCGGCCGGAACGGAATGCGAACTGGCAACTCCAGAAAACTGGTCCCGTAATAAATTACAGGAAAACCCCGATACTGTGCATACACACCCGCATCTGTATTCCGTACGGATACAAACGCAATGAGACAAAATCTACACTGTACTAAACTAGGACCGGCTTAAACCAAAGCCGGCTAGTAAAATCCGTCCGATCCTGATCCGTGCAATACTGCACGTATCTGATCGAACGCTGCCATATAACCATACGGCCACAAGTACAAACTGTCCGATCCTGATCCGTGCAATACCGCACGTATCTGATCGGACTGTGCCATATCTCCATACGGCCTCTACAGCGTTTCGCCCGAAAGCTTGAGTAACTGAAAGTGTGGTGGACTCTAAAGACTCGTCAATACTATGGCTGTGGATTTAACCACTAGCACGTCAGAGGTATAAGCCAATACGTGACGGGCCACCAGTTATTGACTAAAAGGGACGTCGATGAGGAAGCTCACCCCGACACCCAACTGAGCCTGTCAGTGACAATATCCGTACAGTCCGGTCCGTTCGTCTATGAGCATCGCATGGCGGGCCTAGGGGGTTGGTAAAAGTCTGACCCCCAAAAGCGGTACAAGTCGTGTCGGAGTGTAGCCCAGAACACCCTGAGATACTACTGGAATACCTACCAGTAAATCTCCTGCCTTGGCCAAGGTCTTCGTGTAATGGATCTCCTAGACACAGCGCGACCTCACCCCCAATACCGGGAGAGACGAACCCCTGAAGATCCGCTCACTGCCTCCATGTGGCTCGGGACTGTACCCAACTAAAACCTGTTTGCACGACTCCTTTGAGCCGTGGTAGGGTAGTAATCAAAGTACAGTGGGAACTCACACGAGACAAATGACGATCCCCAGGTCGATGAACTAACCTGTACACATGTCACCAGGGAACTGCTATCTGACGTCAGGTATAAGACCAACTAGCATGTTCCCGGCGAGTCCTGTCCGGTGTACTCATAACCCAATGAGAACCTGTATACATCTTAGGTGATCCAACTGACACCAATGGCTTGTGAGACCGGCCACCGCCCCTCGTCGGGGTCTCGACTGTATACACTAGTCTACTCTGGAGAATCGATGCCCTGTCTCGAAACTCCTACGACTAGGGACCTTTTAAGGATGTGCTTATAGACTACCAGCTCCCACGTATATGATCGCCCTCATACTGCCGGTAGTCAAGCAAGAATCCTAGGGGCTCTATCAACGTGCAATAGCGACATGTCAGGTCACTTAAAGCAGTACACGATGATAAAGGTAAACCAGATAGCATACTATCATCTCGAGTAAGACTGTGCCACCGGGATAGGTCCTCCCTCAATCATTGCAATCACGTGCCTGTGATCCAATAATCGACTCTGAGGGCACTATCTCCAACAGTAACGGCTACCCGGGTATTGAGCGATCAGATGATCAACAAGCAAGCCCGCTCTAGCTCCTGTAAAGCCTGTCAGTAACACTATCGTATAGTCCGGTCTCTTCGTCTAATCTGTCCCATATCAAGTCTAGGGGTGGTAAACGTCAGACCCCAATAACTCGATAAATCATGCCGATACGAGGCTCATAACGAGTCGAGAAACTACTAATAACACTTATCAGTAAATCTCTAAATCAACCCTGGCCAGGGACTTCCCTGTCATGGCCAATCGAGAACAGCGCAACATCAACTTCAAATACCGGGAGAGACGAAATCCCCTCCTATCGCTCATCGTCTTCTTGTGACTCGGGACTGTACCCAAAAACCACCGTTTTGCACGTCCTCTTGAACGTGGTAAGGTGGGAATCAAAGCACAGTGGGAATCACACAAGACTCTATAACGATCTCGGGTCTGCAGACTAACCATTACCAGTGTCACCAGAGAACCGTCATCTGACGTGAGGTATAATACCATCTGGGAGTTCTCGGCGTGTCCGTCCAGTGTACCCAGTCTCCACTGAGCACCCATATACCATCTCTGATGTCAAACACCAATGGATATACGATCATCCATCGCCCGTCTCATGGGTTGAGAAGCGTTATGCTAGTCTACTCTGGTATATCGATGCCCCGTCTCGATACACCCACGACTAGGAACATTAAAGGATGAACTTATGGACTACCATGGCCCCACTAGTATGATCTGCATCATAATCCTGGTAGTCAAGTACACATCCTAAGGGCTTTACCAACATGTAACCATAAGACAGTATCAAGAGACAAGTATACATGTTAAGATAAAGAGCAACCAGATAGCATACTATCATGTCGAGCAAGAAAGTCCTCTTTATATATGTCCAAGAATCCAATACAATATACATCATATGTACAATATTGGCCTCTAGGGCATACATACAACTAACAATCTCCCACTTGCACTAGGGCCAGCTGCTGTAGTATCGCATACCCAACATCCCGAAGAGTTTCTCGAACTGTATCTGGGGAATGGTCTTCATGAGTGGATCCGCTGTGTTGTTCCCGGCGATCAACTATCTCCCGGATCAGGTGATACTGCCTCAGAATATGCCTGGATCGCTGATGGGACCTTGGTTCCTTGGCCAAAGACAGCTCTCCTTTGATATCACAATACAATGGTTTTGGATACTTAATGGATGGAACCACTCCAAGTTCATTTATGAACTTCTTCATCCAGACAGCCTCTTTGGCAGCATCGTTTGCTGTGATGTATTCAGCCTCCATTGTCGAGTCTACCACGGTTTCCTGCTTGGAACTCTTCCAGCATACCGCCCCTCCATTGAGGGTAAAGACAAATCCCTAGTGCGACTTAGAGTCGTCCTTATCACTGTGGAAGCTCGAATCAGTAAAGGACTCCACTTGGAGTTCTCTGTTACCATACACCAAGAGCATCTCTTTAGTCCTTCTCAAGTACTTGAGAATGCTCTTCACAGCTGTCCCGTGACTCTCTCCAGGATTTGCTTGATACCTACTCACTACACTTAGTGAGTATGCTACAACGGGCCTAGTACATAGAATCGTGTACATGATAGAGCCTACTGCCGAACCATAGGGTATCCCTTGCATGCGAGCTCTCTCCAAATCAGTCTTGGGTGACATCTCTTTGGAGAGAGTGAGTCCTGAGATCGTGGGTAAAAACCCACGCTTGGATTCTTCCATACTAAACCTCTTTAGTATGGTGTCAAAGTACCTGGATTGGGACAATCCCTGTATCCGTTTAGATTTATCTCTATAGATCTTAATTCCCAAGATGTAGGAGGCATCACCTAGATCTTTCATTGAGAATCTTTGTGATAAGAAGAGCTTGACCGATTGCAGCATAGGAATATCATTTCCTATCAAGAGTATGACATCCACGTACAATACGAGGGAGACAACCTTACTCTCTGCCACCTTCTTTTATAAACAAGGTTCATCTACGTTTTTGACGAAATCAAACTCTTTGATAACGACATCAAAATAGATGCTCCAACTCCGCGATGATTTCTTTAACCCGTAGAAGGATTTAAGCAGCTTGCACACCTTTCCGCTGCTCCTACTGTCTACAAAGCCCTCCGGCTGAGTCATGTACATGCACTCTTCCAAATCACCATTTAGAAATGCGGTAACATCCATTTTCCAGATTTCGTAGTCATGGTATGTAGCGATGGCAAGTAGGATCCGGATGGACTTAAGCATAGCCACTGGAGAAAAGGTTTCGTCATAATCCACACCTGGTCGTTGACAAAACCCTTTGCAACAAGTCTAGCTTTGAAAGTCTCAACTTCTCCATCAACACCAAGTTTCTTCTTAAAGATCCATTTGCTCCCAATGGGTTTTACCCCTTCAGGAGAAACTTCCAAAGTCCATACTTTATTGGTGTACATGGATTCCATCACAGATCCCATTGCATCCAGCCATTTCACAGAGTCCCCACTCATGATGGCCTGCTCGAAGCTAGTTGGGTCATCATCCTCCATGATGCAATCCTCGCTTCCACCATCAATGAGAAAACCGTAGTATCTCTCAGGTGGATGAAGAACCCTACTAGATCGGCGGAGTGGCTGGGGTTCGTTGGGCACAATCGAATCCTATGGTTCCAGTAAATCTTCAGTTACAGTTTGTGTATCTGGAACTTCTTACAGTTCTATCTCTTTGCCACTAATTTCTTTTACAAGAAATTACTTTTCTAAAAAGGTGACATGTTGAGCAACAAACACCTTTTGTTCCTCACTGTGGTAGAAAAAATATCCATATGAATTCTTTGGATATGCCACAAACTTGCAAAGAACTGATCATGTCTCGAGTTTGTCCGAATTTTGCCTTTTGACATAGGCCGGACGACCCCATATCTTAACTCGTTTAAGATATGGTCTATTCCCACTCCATATCTCATATGGTGTGGTAGGTACAGATTTAGATGGAACTTGATTCAATAGGTATGCTGTTGTCCCAAGCACATAACCCCAAAAGGAAATAGGCAACTCAGCAGTGCTCATCATAGAGCGCACCATATCTAATAGGGATGTAAGTCTATGGTAGCGTCCCGTCCATCTATCCGAGGCCAAAATACGGAAATGAAAACTTTTTCAAAACTTTAAACCGGCGCTATCATATGCTTAAATCCCGGATCGAACCATTAACCTACTACTAGCTATCTAGAGAAAGGATAGAAAGCTATACCGATCGATCCGTGTCCTTCGGTCTTTGGCCACCATCCCAAGCTCCCCGCGGCAACTCCGGTCTCGATCTCCTCATCGGAAAGGGCACCACATCTACGAGTCTTTTAACGGGCTCCCGCTTCATCCGAAGCAACTCGGGCATGAAGTGTGCTAGCCGACATGTCCAAGGTGTTGTAGAGAATGTTTGTGATGACTTTGTCTCTTGCATCCATGGCTTGGATGGAGGTTAGAGGTGTTGCCATTGATGGAGATAAAGAGCTAGAGGAAGAAGAAGAAGAAGAAGATGTTTCTTTTTCTTTTCCTCTTGTTGTGATTGAGAAAAAATGAGAGACATTGAGAGGAAAAATACAAGAGCAAGCTCACCCAAGGCAGCCCCTCTCTCTCTCCTCTCATCATATCAACACAAATCAATATACTATTGTGACATTTTTCACAAAAAAAAGACCATGATTCATAATATATGTCCATGTCACATTAATGCATCTCATGATGAATTCTAGCTCATTATTTCCACCATCCAAACATTAATCCAAATGTTTGGTACAATAAAAAGATACGACAACATCTAAAGTAAACTCGTGACGGATCACAAGGATACCCCTCACCTGTATATACATACTTGCATCCGCATTCCGACTGAATGCGAATGCGACGAGACTAAAGTAATCCAACAAATCTAATACTAGGATCCGGCTTAAACCAAAGCCCACTAGTATGATCCGTCCGATCATGATCCGTGCAATACCGCACGTATAAGATCGAACCCTGCCATATATCATACGGCCTCTACAACGTTTCGCCCGAAACTTGAGAAACTGTCTGTGGGGGACTCTAAAGACTTGTCAACACTTTGGCTGTGGATTTAACCACTAGCACGTCAGAGGTATTAGTCGTACGTAACGAGCTACCATGTATTGACCAAAAAGGAGGTCGATCAGCGAACTCATCCTGACACCCTACAGAGCTTGTCAGTGACAATATTCGTACAGTCCGGTCCGTTCGTCTATGAGCATCGCATGGCGGGCCTAGGGGTTGGTAAAAGTCAGACCCTCAAAAGCGGTACAAGTCGTGTCGGAGTGTAGCCCAGAACACCCAGAGATACTACTGGAATACCTACCAGTAAATCTCCTGCCTTGGCCAAGGACTCCGTGTAATGGCTCTCCTAGACACTGCGCGACCTCACCCCTAATACCGAGAGAGACGAACCCCTGCCGATCCGCTCACTGCCTCCATGTGGCTCGGGTCTGTACCCAACTAAAACCTGTTTGCACGACTCCTTTGAGCCATGGTAGGGTAGTAATCAAAGCACAGTGGGAACTCACACGAGATTAATGATGATCTCAGGTCGATGAACTAACCTGTACACATGTCACCAGTGAACTGCTATCTGACGTCAGGTATAATACCAACTAGCATGTTCCCGGCGAGTCCTATCCGATGTACTCATAACCCAATGAGCACCTGTATACATCTTAGGTGATCCAACTAACACCAATGGCTTGTGAGACCGGCCACCGCCCTTCGTCGGGGTCTCGACTGTATACACTAGTCTACTCCGGAGTATCGATGCCCTGTCTCGAAAACTCCCACGACTGGGGACCACTTTAAGGATGTGCTTATAGACCCCAGCTCCCACGTATATGATCGCCATCATACTGCTGGCAGTCAAGCAAGAATCCTAGGGGCTCTATCAACGTGTAATAGCGGCCTGTAAGGTCACCTAAAGCAGTACACGATGATAAAGAAAAACCAGATAGCATACTATCATCTTGAGTAAGAATATCCTACCGGTATAGGTCCTCCCTCATTCATTGCAATCACGTGCCTGCGATCCAATAATTGACTTTGAGGGCACTATATCCAATAATCTCCCACTTGCACTCAAGACTAATTATTGCGATGTCGCATACTCACAGCCAGTGTGATACCGAACACCAAACTCCTCTACTAATCAGTCTCACAAAGCCCATTTGCGAAACTATTGCGTTCGAGGAATAGCCTCATTGAGTGGATCTGCTCTGATGTTTCTTTCTATGTCTCTCTTTTTCTCAAGTTCGCGGAGAAAGCCATCACCCGAAATGAGCAATACTTGTCTTAGAATATGTCTGGATATCTGATAGGACTTAGTTCATAAATGAACTCCAAATCCAAACTTCTTAGACTGTATCGTCAACTGAACCTAATCAGTATCCTGCGCCACACCTCCCTCAGCATCCGCTTGGACCACCTGTCCAAAATACTGCCCCTCGTCAGAGGGAAAACTATAACTCTGACAGCCACACTGTCATCCAGGTCACCTTGGAAGCCTGGAATGATAACCGTCTCCTAAAAGAGGCTGTTGTTATCATATCCCTAGAACATCCACTTATGTTCTAAAACTGCTTCCGAACGTTTCTCCAAGATAGGATTAATATCAACTTATTGCATCTAGTGCAAAAACAACGTCTGGTGTGGTACTTGACATCTCATGATTGACTCAATTGCCAAAGCAAGTGATCTGCCAATCATGCACATCCCTCTCCCCTTTAGTCTGTAAGACACCTTTAAAGAGGGTGACTCCATCACCTGCAGGTACACTACCGTGCCAGGAGTCGTCCATTCTAAAACACCTTTAGAATGCTGTCTAAGTTCCCAGATTGGGAAACTACCCAAATCTAGATCTAAAACCATAAATCTAGTAACCAGAATGTCTGATAATGAATCCATATCCCGTGTGGAGAAACCACTGTATGACAACCAAAGTATAACCGATCGTAGTATAGGAATATCACTTCCTACTATGAGTATGTCATCCAAATACCAGGACATTACACCCTACTACTTTCTTAACATATCCATCCACTATTCTGATGAAGTCAAACCTATGCCTATTACATCAGAAATAGATGATCTATCTCCGCTATATCTGCTTTAGTCCATAAATAGACATAAGCTCCTTGTCCACTATGTTTCCGCTGCTCCCATTGACTACGGCAACCCTCCGGCAGAATAATATACACGTGCACTTCTAAAGCTAGTTTAGAAGGACGCTATACTCATCCTCCTGCCGGGTCTCATAGTCCGGAACAACAGCAATGGCAAGTCTGGGTAAATAAGAACCTCCCAGTCACCGTCCTAGAGGCTACCGAAGTACCTCTCGGGTGCCTCAGGTTACCCACCATATCTGCGGAGTAGCCAATGGAATGTCAATCCAGATTGAATCTTTAGGTTCCTATCAAATTTTCAGTAATCGTTTGCGGTTCTAGAATCACTTCCAGTTCGACCATACTCCCACTACTGTTTTCTGAAAAAATCCTTTTTACTAAATCTGTGGCGAGTCAAGAACAATATCACTATTGATCTTCCAGATGGTAGAAAGTTAACCCTCGTCATAGCCCGGGTCAACCGACAAACAGCCATTCCAGAAACATGCCTTGAGTTATCCAGAGTCTGGTTTTAAGATATGAACCGTTCTATATCCATTATAGAAATAGAGACACTGATTTAATTGGAACCAGATTCAAATCATGCAGCTGTCTCCAGTGCATGTCAACTAAATGGAGAGAGGCCGATCAGCATTACTCAACTTAGCAGTGCTTCCAATTATGAGTAACCTAAAAGGGAAGCAAGTTCTCTTAATCATTACTATCAACTGAATACCATAAACAAGTATCTACATCTTCGATCACCTTGAGGAATCCTGATACTTGCAATACCTGGTTACCCACTTTATTCTTATACATGCAACTTCTCAAAAACTTATACCTTGCATTTCTACGAAACACATGTCTAAGAACTAGAGAAGTCACAAGTAAACAGAATGTAGTATGAGTACCAACCCCTCTGTCCTCATGGACCCTGGACAACATACAATACTCTGTATAAGTCCTGTGAGTCCAATAACTCATTCCCTGTGTGTCGAAGGTTGAAAACTGTACTTTTTGTTAAGAAAAATTACACCGCTGTTTAATACTCCTTACCTAACCATCCACTGATATAGGTAAATGTCACGGACATAATTTCAAAAATTTATATCTCATTTTATGAAAATAAACGTACAGATATATCAATTTGAAATTGGTGCATAACAACGGCTAATCAAAACCAAATATTTGTCGTCCGGTAAATAACCCAGGCGATTTCCTCAAATATCACCAATTACAACGAATCCCGATATAATGAGGATGATCACCCAATTCCCAATAACTTACTCCCACTCATCATCTGTAAAATCATACAGATGTGAGAATCAAACCTGGTAAATACATACCCTGGAGCAAGGACTAATTGGGAAACCAGTTTTCTTTTAATAATACACAGTGAAACTGAAACATATAAATGTTTCGAAGGGGTATCCGAGTATTCCTAGTAATGCCTCTTCCATTATCAGATTCACAACTGTAACCGTATATTTCTTTGCCATCTCTCCAAATCCCTTTATATGTCTTTAGTCATTACCTTCTGTACACCCGTCTAGGCTAAATGGTTTTCTTCCTTCCCTACCGTTCGGCACCAGCCTATAGTTTGGAAGAAGACTATCCATTAAGCGTAATAGGTGTACTCTCCTAATCCTAGGAGCACTCGCAACCCGAGAGAAGGTAAAGATAAAAAACAACTGAATAAAACCTTATTCCTATTTCTCCTGAACCAAAATCCATCCCCAAACTGGAATAAGTTCCTTCGAGTTCGTATATAACCATACGATGTAGTATCCAATAAACTGTGGATCTTCATAGTGATATGGGGTGTTCCTTAGAAATACAAAGGTGAAGTAGGAGTCACGATGAAATACTTTGTTTGGTCGTGAATAGCAGTCGCAATTCACTTTGCCCTCTTACTAATCCCTTTATTTGTCTTAACTTATTACCTTCTGTACACCATCGTTAGGCTAATTGGTTTTCTTCATTCCCTACCGTTCGGCACCTCCCTATGGTTTGGAAGAAGACTTTCCAATTAGCGTAATAGGTGTACCGTTCTAATCCAAGGAACACTCGCAACCTGAGAGAAAGTAAAAGGAAAAGACAACTGAATAGTCCTATTCGTTTTCTCCAGAACCAGAAACCATCTTCGAATAAGTTCCTTCGAGTTCGTATATAACCATACGATGGTTTTATCCAACGGAAGTGGATGTTCGTAGTAATAATGGGTGTTCTGGTAAAAGTAGGAGTGGCAATGAGGTATGCAACTCTGCCAATCCAAAAGCGAGTGTTTTAAGAAAGTTCGGTTAACTTGGTCATTGAGTCATAGTCAAGGGTCGGGCCATGGTCGCTGCCAAAGAGAGAGAGAAAAGAAAACACTCAGCGTGCACTCTAACCTAGATCAGAATGGTTATCAATTTATCTAATCAGAAAACCTCCCACTGTAACCTCAAATTCTCCTCCAAACCTGAAAGAAGAATTAGTCAGGATCACCCGAGTAGTAAACCAACTCATCAGTGGGAATCGGGATCCAACTATCATCGCATGATAACGAGATGGAATCCACTTACGTTATCACACTCCAGAAGGTATGCGCATATCTGGAAAGTTTCAGTTTCTTTAGAAACTCCCGATGTGATTTTTACCCCATGCTCTTATTACCTTGACGAAGGTCAACAAATCATAATTCATATGTCAAGTTCTACCCGTCATTGTCCAGGTTAATTTGAACCCACCAGTATAAGCCCTTGACGAAGGCCAACAAGGCTATACCACTGTCCCAAACCAACGAATCTATCTATGCAACAGAATGGTAACAAGCAGCTACCATTCACTATGCCTTGACGAAGGTCAACAAACATAGCATGAATACTAAGTGCTACCCGTCTGAAATGACGGAGGGCTACGAATGGTTTTTGGCGAAAACCTTTAACGTAATGAACTTGATATCGTTGAAGGAACCGGATAGCTTTTTATAAAAATATAGTGGCGAAAACCTTTTCTAAAGAGGTCACTCCCGGTGAAGGGATCTCGGCACTTTCCCCGTAGAATGAGGTGCAAGATATTTCAACTGAATACCACGATGCAAAGCAAAAAGGCAATCAGCTATAGTGAAATTATTACCCTGACGCAAACTTCTTTCCAAGGGGTCACTCCCGGTGAAGGGATCTCGGCCCTTGCCTCATCGACTGAGGTGCAGAATATTCCAACTGAATACCACTGTGCAAAACAAAAGAAAACGTATTTGCAATAACATCTTTTTGAAAAATGTTCCAACAACATCAGAATAGGTTTGTTTAGCTTGCATTGATCCGAATCAATGCAGTCCCATCAATTAATCACACCAATAAAGAACGAAAATACGATGTACGTATATGCCATCTGCATTCGCCACTGGGTCCCGTCATCACCCGTTAGGTTACTAAACTAACGACAGAGCGGGGACTGGACTAGCGCGGGTGTAATACATATACAACATCTACTAGTATAAATATCAATATATAATATTCGCTCAAGGCGTGATAAAATGCAACATCACAGAAATGTAATAAGCATCATAGAACAATACAGATAATCTGGGATCCCCGGGTTTCATAGAGCCGCTAATGAAATCCGACGTTCCTCTGGTCGTGTGGATAGCCTGTGCAATGAAATCCTAGACCCCTACGGGCGCGGCAAGTTACCCGCCAAACCCTGATGCAAGGCAGCCCCCTTCAACAATATGAATGGACCACCCAACACTTCACGGAATCCGGCAATTTAAGCACCCCTCCTTGGGTCAACCTTTACCCCCTACGAGTGCGGCGAATAGCCCGCCAATTCTAGAGTGAAGCCTCCTCCGTCTCAAAGCCATGAGATGCGGGCCCGTTGCCCTCAAGAACCCGGCTATCCGTGCACCCCTCCACGGGGTAATCCTAGCACAGAAAGTAAAATATACAACGGGTACATCCACCTCAGCCCGGTCGTACCCCAAAAGAATAATATATAAACAGGCAGTGACGGCAGTCCACATGTCGGATGCTCGCCCCGTAATATCAAATGTACAAATACAACCAAACTGTTCTACCATTGCATCCAGGCTATCCACCATGACAAATCCGCAATATCACAGCACAACATAGAACATCAACGTGATTGTCACATTCGCAAATCCGTCTAAAAGAACTATAGCAATTAGACAAGATTTACCGATCAAATGACATTCACGGTCGTAGATATAATGTAAATACTGTGAACTAACATGTTTTAAAAATTTCGATCGACAAAGTTTCCCGAAGTGGGCCCCAAGCACAATACCCAGTACTAAAAATAAATCTGGGCCCAAACAGAATATACCATAAAACTCAATTCCAAGTTTAAAAAGCATTGTAGAAAAATGGTACGGTAATGACTCCTTACTGCGACGGAACCGCGGCCAGAACATGGGCTTGGCCGCGGTTCCGCGGCCTTACTATAGTATTACCATACCAAATTTTCACAGAACTCTTCGAAAAGCCTCCATGTATTTCTGCAACACTCAAAATAATTTTTCGAGCACAAATGAAAATCGACAGAAACTGCATTTTGAAATTGTGGTTTTTGGAATTTTGTTCAATCGAAGTTCTAAACATGTTAGAGCAAGCTAGAAAAGGTTAATGGCGTGGCTCTGATACCATGTAAGTCTACGGTAGCGCGCCGGCCGTCTATCCGAGGCCAAAATGCGGAAACGAAAACTTTTTCAAAACTTTAAACCGGCGCTATCGTATGCTTAAATCCCGGATCGAACCATTAACCTACTACTAGCTATCTAGAGAAGGGATAGAAAGTTATACCGATCGATCCGTGTCCTTCGGTCTTTGGCCACCATCCCAAGCTCCCCGCGGCAACTCCGGTCTCGATCTCCTCGTCGGAAAGGGCACCACATATACGAATCTTTTTACGGGCTCCCGCTTCATCCGAAGCAACTCGGGCATGAAGTGTGCTAGCCGACATGTCTAAGGTGTTGTATAGAATGTTTGTGATGACTTTGTCTGTTGCATCCATGGCTTGGATGGAGGTTAGAGGTGTTGCCATTGATGGAGATAAAGAGCTAGAGGAAGAAGAAGAAGAGGTTTCTTTTTCTTTTCCTCTTGTTGTGATTGAAAAAAATGAGAGAGAGTGAGAGGAAAAATACAAGACCAAGCTCACCCAAGGCAGCCCCTCTCTCTCTCCTCTTATCATATCAACAAAAATCAATCCACTAATGTGACATTTTTCACAAAAAAGAGACCATGAGTCATAATATATGTCCATGTCACATTAATGCATCTCATGATGAATTCTAGCTCATTATTTCCACCATCCAAATATTAATCCAAATGTTTGGCAGAACAAAAAGATACGTCAACATCTAAAGTAAACTCATGACGGATCACAAGGATACCCCTCACCTAAATATACATACCTGCATCCGCATTCCGACTGAATGCGAATGCGACGAGACTAAAGTAATCCAACAAATCTAATACTAGGATCCGGCTTAAACCAAAGCCCACTAGTATGATCCATCCGATCATGATCCATGGAATACCGTACGTATAAGATTGAACCCTTCCATATATCATACGGCCTCTACAACGTTTCGCCCGAAACTTGAGAAACTGTCTGTGGGGGACTCTAAAGACTCGTCAATACTTTGGCTGTGGATTTAACCACTAGCACGTCAGAGGTATTAGCCGTACGTAACGAGCTACCAGGTATTGACCAAAAGGGAGGTCGATGAGCGAACTCATCCTGACACCCTACTGAGCCTGTCAGTATCAATATCCGTACAGTCCGGTCCGTTCGTCTAAGAGCATCGCATGGCGGGCCTAGGGGGTTGGTAAAAGTCAGACCCCCAAAAGCGGTACAAGTCATGTCGGAGTGTAGCCCAGAACACCCTGAGATATTACTGGAGTACCTAATAGTAAATCTCCTGCCTTGGCCAAGGACTTCGTGTAATGGCTCTCCTAGACACAGCGTGATTTCACCCCCAATATCGGGAGAGACGAAACCCCTGCCGATCCGCTCACTGCCTCCATATGGCTCGGGACTATACCAAACTAAAACCTGTTTGCACGACACCTTTGAGCCGTGGTAGGGTAGTAATCAAAGCACAGTGGGAACTCACACGAGATAAATGATGATCTCAGGTCGATGAACTAACCTGTACATATGTCATCAAGGAACTGCTATCTGACGTCAGGTATAATACCAACTAGCATGTTCCCGACGAGTCCTGTCCGGTGTACTCATAACCCAATGAGCACCTGTATACATCTTAGGTGATCCAACTGACACCAATGGCTTGTGAGACCGGACAGCGCCCCTCGTCGGGGTCTCGACTGTATACACTAGTCTACTCCGGAGTATCGATGCCCTTTCTCGAAAACTGCCACAACTAGGGACCACTTTAAGGATGTGCTTATAGACCCCAGATCCCATGTATATGATCGCCATCATACTGCTGACAGTCAAGAAAGAATCCTAGGGGCTCTATCAACGTGTAATAGCGCCCTGTAAGGTCACCTAAAGCAGAACACGATGATAAAGATAAACCAGATAGCATACTATCATCTTGAGTAAGACTGTCCTACAGGTATAGGTCCTCCCTTAATCATTGCAATCACGTGCCTGCGATCCAATAATTGACTTTGAGGGCACTATATCCGACAATCTCCCACTTGCACTCAAGGCTAATTATTGCGATGTCGCATACTCACAGCCCGTGTGATACCGAACACCCAACTCCTTTACTAATCGGTCTCACAAAAACCGTTTGTGAAACTATTGTGTTCGAGGAATAGCCTCAGTGAGTGGATGCGCTCTGATGTTTCTTTCTATGTCTCTCTTTTTCTTAAGTTCGCGGAGAAAGCCATCTCCCGAAATGAGCAATTCCTGTCTTAGAATATGTCTGGATATCTGATGGGACCGAGTTCATAAATGAACTCCAAATCTAAACTTCTTAGACTGTATCGTCAACTGAACCTAATAAGTATCCTGCGCCACACCTCCTTCAGTATCCTCTTGGACCACCTATCCAAAATACTGCCCCTCGTCAGAGGGAAAACTATAACTCTGACAGCCAATCTGTCATCCAGGTCACCTTGGAAGCCTGGAATGATAACCGTCTTCTAAAAGAGGCTGTTGTTATCATATCTCTAGAACATCCACTTATGTTCTAAAACTGCTTCCGAACGTTTCTCCAAAATAGGATTAATATCAACTTATTGCATCTAGTGCAAAAACAACGTCTGGTGTGGTACTTGATATCTCATGATTGACTCAATTGCCTAAGCAAGTGATCTTTCAATCATGCACATCCCTCTCCCCTTTAATCTGTAAGACACCTTTAGAGAGGGTGACTCCATCACCTGCAGGTACACTACCGTGCCAGGAGTCGTCCATTCTAAAACACCTTTAGAATGCTGTCTAAGTACCCAGATTGGGAAACTACCCAAATCTAATCTAAAACCATAGATTTTGTAACCAGAATGTCTGATAATGAATCCATATCCCGTGTGGAGAAACAACTGTGTGACAACCAAAATATAACCGATCGTAGTATAGGAATATCACTTCTTACTATGTGTATGTCATCCAAATACCAGGACATTACACCCTACTACTTTCTTAACAGATCCATCCACTATTCTGATGAAGTAAAACCTATGACTATTACATCATAAATAGATGATCTATCTCCGCTATATCTACTTTAGTCCAAAAATAGACATAAGCTCCTTGTCCACTATGCTTCCGCTGCTCCCATTGACTACGGCAACCCTCCGGCAGAATAATATACACGTGCACTTCTAAAGCTAGTTTAGAACGACGCTATACTCATCCTCCTGCCGGGTCTCACAGTCTGGAACAACAGCAATGGCAAGTCTGGGTAAACAAGAACCTCCCTATCACCGTCCTTGAGGCTACCGGAGTACCTCTCGGGTGCCTGAGGTTACCCACCATATCTGTGGAGTGGCCAATGGAATGTCAAACCAGATTGAATCTTTAGGCTCTTATCAAATTTTCAGTAATCGTTTGCGGTTCTGGAATCACTTCCAGTTCTACCATACTCCCACTACTGTTTTCTGAAAAAATCCTTTTTACTAAAATTGTGGCGAGTCAAGAACAATATCACTATTGATCTTCCAGATTGTAGAAAGTTAACCCTCGTCATAGCCCGGGTCAACCCACAAACAACCATTACAGAAACATGCCATGAGTTATCCAGAGTCTGGTTTTAAGCATAAGCCGGACAACTCCCCGTACCTTAACATCATTAAGATATGAACCGTTCTATATCCAATATAGAAACATAGGCACTGATTTAATTGGAATCAGATTCAAATCATGCAGCTGTCTCCAGTGCATGTCAACTAAATGGAGATAGGCCGATCAACATTACTCAAATTAGGAGTGCTTCCAATTATGAGTAACCTGAAAGAGAAGCAAGTTCTCTTAATCATTACTATCAACTGAATACCATACACAAGTATCTACATCTTCGATCACCTTGAAGAATCCTGATACTTGCAATACCTGGTTCTCTACTTTATTCTTAAACCTGCAACTTCTCAAAACTCAGACCTTGTATTTCTACGAAACATATGTCTAAGAACTAGAGAAGTAACAAGTAAACAGAATGTAGTACGAGTACCAACCCCTCTATCCTCATGGACACTGGACAACATACAATACTCTGTATAAGTCCCCTGAGTCCAATAACTCATTCCCTGTGTGTCGTAGGTCTAAAACATTACTTATGGTTAAGAAGAATTACACCACTGTTTAATGCTCCTTACCTAACCATCCACTGATATAGGTAAATGTCATGGACATAATTTCAAAAAGTTATATCTCACTTTATAAAAATAAACGTACAGATATATCAATTTGAAATTGGTGCATAACAACGGATATTCAAAACCAAATATTTGCCGTCCGGCAAATAACCCATGCGATTTCCTCAAATATCACCAATTACAACGAATCCCGATATAATGAGGATGATCACCCAATTCCCAATAACTTACTCCCACTCATCATTTGTAAAACCATACAGATGTGATAATCAAACCTGGTAAATACATACCCTGGGGTAAGGAATAATTGGGAAATCAGTTTTCTTTTAATAACACACAGTGAAACTGAAACATATAAATGTTTCGAAGGGGTATCCGGGTATTCCTAGTAATGCCTCTTCCATTATCAGATTCACAACTGTAACCGTATATTTCTTTGCCATCTCTCCAAATCCCTTTATATGTCTTTAGTCATTACCTTCTGTACACCCGTCTAGGCTAAATGGTTTTCTTCCTTCCCTATCGTTCGGCACCAGCCTATGGTTTAGAAGAAGACTATCCACTAAGCGTAATAGGTGTACTGTCCTAATCCTAGGAGCACTCGCAACCCGAGAGAAGGTAAAGATAAAAGACAGCTGAATAAAACCTTATTCCTATTTCTCCTGAACCAGAATCCATCCCCGAACTGGAACAAGTTCCTTCGAGTTCGTATATAACCATACGATGGAGTATCCAATAAACTGTGGATCTTCGTAGTAATACGGGGTGTTCCGGAGAAATACAAAGGTGAAGTAGGAGTGACGATGAAATACTTGGTTTGGTCGTGAGTAGCAGTCGCAATTTACTTTGCCCTCTTACTAATCCCTTTATTTGTCTTAACTTATTACCTTCTGTATACCATCGTTAGGCTAATTGGTTTTCTTCATTCCCTACCGTTCGGCACCTCCCTATGGTTTGGAAGAAGACTATCCAATTAGCGTAATAGGTGTACCGTCCTAATCCAAGGAACACTCGCAACCTGAGAGAAGGTAAAAGGAAAAGACAACAGAATAGTCCTATTCGTTTTCTCCAAAACCAGAAACCATCCTCGAATAAGTTCCTTCGAGTTCGTATATAACAATACGATAGTTTTATCCAATGGAAGTGGATGTTCGTAGTAATACGGGGTGTTCTGGAGAAATGGGTAAAAGTAGAAGTGGCAATGAGGTATGCTACTCTACCAATCCAAAAGCCAGTGTTTTAAGAAAGTTCGGTTAACTTGGTCATTAAGTCATAGTCAAGGGTCGGGCCATGGTCGCTGCCAAAGAGAGAGAGAAAAGAAAACACTCAGCATACACTCTAACCTAGATCAGAATGGTTATCAATTTATCTAATCAGAAAATCTCCCACTATAACCTCAAATTCTCCTCCAAACCTGAAAGAAGAATTAGTCGGGATCACCCGAGGAGTAAACCAACTCATCAGTGGGAATCGGGATCCAACTATCATCGCATGATAACGTGATGGAATCCACTCATGTTATCACACTCCAGAAGGTATGCGCATATCTGGCAAGTTTCAGTTTCTTTAGAAACTCCCGATGTGATTTTTACCCCATGCTCTTATGACCTTGACGAAGGTCAACAAATCATAAGTCACATGTCAAGTTCTACCCGTCATTGTCCAGGTTAATTTGAACCCACCCATATAAGCCCTTGACGAAGGCCAACAAGGTTATACGACTGTCCCAAACCAACGTATCTATCTATGCAACAGAAAGTTAACAAGCAGCTACCATTCAATATGCCTTGAAGAAGGTCAACAAACATAGCATGAATACTAAGTGCTACCCGTCTGAAATGACGGAGGGCTACGAATGGTTTTTGGCGAAAAATCTTTAACGTAATGAACTTGATATCGTTGAAGAAACTGGATAGCTTTTTATAAAAATATATTGGCGAAAACCTTTTCTAAAGATGTCACTCCCGGTGAAGGGATCTCGGCTTTTTCCCTGTAGAATGAGGTGCAGAATATTCCAACTGAATACCATGATGCAAAGCAAAAAGGAAATCGGCTATAGTGAAGTTATTACCCTGACGCAAACTTCTATCCAAGGGGTCACTCCCGGTGAAGGGATCTCGGCCAATGCCTCGTCGACTGAGGTGCAGGATATTCCAACTGAATACCACTGTGCAAAACAAAAGAAAACGTCCTTGCAATAACAGCTTTTTGAAAAATGTTCCAACATCAGAATAGGTTGTTTATCTTGCATTGATCCGTATCAATGCAGTCCCATCAATTAATTACACCAATAAAGAACGAAAATACGATGTACGTATATGCCATCCGCATTCGCCACTGGGTCCCGTCAACAAACCTGCGAAACTCCCCCTTAAGCTACCCGTTAGGTTACTTAACTGACGACAGAGCGTGGACTGGACTAGCGCTGGTGTAATACATATACAACATCTACTAGTATATATATCAATATATAATATTCCCTCAAGGCGTGATAAAATGCAACATCACAGAAATGTAATAAGCATCAAAGAATAATACAGATAATCTGGGATCCCCGGGTTTCATAGAGCCGCTACTGAAACCCGACGTTCCTCTGGTCGTGTGGATAGCCTGTGCAATGAAGTTCTAGACCCCTACAGCCGCGGCAAGTTACCCACCAAAACCTGAAGCGAGGCAGCCCCCTTCAACAACGTGAATGGACCACCCAGCACTTCACGGAATCCGGTAATTTGAGCACCCCTCCTTGGGTAAACTTGTACCCCCTACGAGTGCGGCGAATAGCCCGCCATTTCTAGAGTGAAGCCCCCTCCGTTTCAAAGCCATGAGATACGGGCCCGTTGCCCTCTAGAACTCGGCTACCCGTGCACCCCTCCGCGGGGTAATCCTAGTACAGAAAGTTAAATATACAACGGGTACATCGACCTCAGCCCGGTCGTGCCCCAAAAGAATAATAGACAAACAGGCAGTGACGGCAGTCCACATGTCGGACGCTCGCCCTGCAATATAAAATGTACAAATACAACCAAACTATACTACCATTGCATCCAGGCTATCCACCACGACAAATCCGCAATATCACAGCACAACACAGAACATCTACGTGAATGTCACGTTCGCAAATCCGTCTAAAAGAACTATAGCAATTAGACAAGATTTACCGATCAAATGACATTCACGGTCGCAGATATAATGTAAATAATGTGAACTAACATGTTTTAAAAATTTCGATCGACAAAGTTTCCCGAAGTGGGCCCCAAGCACAATACCCAGCACTCAAAATAAATCTGGGCCCAAACAGAATATACCATAAACCCCAATTCCAAGTTTAAAGAGCACTGTAGAAAAATGGTACGGTGATGACTCCTTATTGCGGCGGAACCGCGGCCAGAACATGGGTTTGGCCGCGGTTCCGCTGCCTTACGGTAGTATCACCATACCAAATTTTCACAGAACTCATAGAAAAGCCTGCATGTATTTCTGCAACACTCAAAATAATTTTTCGAGCACAAATGAAAATCGACAGAAACTGCATTTTGAAATTGTGGTTTTCGGAATTTTGTTCGATCGAAGTTCAAAACACGTTAGAGAAAGCAAGAAAAGGTTAATGGAGTGGCTCTGATACCACGTAAGTCTACGGTAGCGCCCCGGCCGTCTATCCGAGGCCAAAATGCGGAAACGAAAACTTTTTCAAAACTTTAAACCGGCGCTATTGTTGGATATATGTATGCCCTAGAGGCCATTATATGATAGTGGATGTATTTATACATGTATATATATATTCAGTGTACATTCTTGCTCGACATGATAGTATGCTATCTGGTTCTTCTTTATCTGACATGTTGATTTGATCATGCTTTTATTCATTCATACATGTTGATAAAGCCCTGAGGATATAGGCTTGACTACTGTGATTATGATGGAGATCATACTAGTGGGACATCTGTAGTTTATAAGCATATCCTGAAATATCCCTAGTCGTAGGTATATCGAGATGGGGCATCGATATACCAAAGTAGACTAGCGTATATGATACTACACCCATATGATGGGCGATGGATGTTCCCACATTCATCAATGTTTGACATCGAGATCGTATACGGGTGCTCAGTGGTGACTGGGTACACTGGATGAACACACCGATAACTCCTATATTGAATTATATCTATCGTCGGATAGCAGTTCTCAGGTGACACTGGTGCAGGTTAGTCTGTAGACCCGAGATCGTCATAGAGTCTTGTGTGTTCTCCCACTGTACTTTGATTACCACCCTACCACGGCTCTACTGAGTCGTGCAAACAGGTGGCCGTTGGGTACAGTCCCGAGACACATGAAGGCGATGAGCGATAGGAGGGGTTTCGTCTCTCCCGGTATTGGGAGTTGATGCTGTGTTGTGCTCGATTGGCTATATCAGTAAAACCCTGGCCAGGGCTGTTGAGATTTACGGACAAGTGTTATCAGTAGTTTCTCGATCTATTGTAGACCATTCATCGGCACGACTTATTGAGTTATCGGGGTCGACGTTACCATCCCTAGACTTGATATGCAGCATATCTGACGAAGAGACCGGACTGTACGGTAGTGTTGCTAGTTGGCTCGACGGGAGTTGTGACAGGTTCTCTTGTTTTCTTCTGATCGCTCAATACCCGGGTGGCCGTTATGTTTAGCTGACCGCTTGCGGCTTGGGGGTGCTTGATATGATCATCACCCACTGCCGGCGTATTGACGAGTCTTAGAGTCCCACAGTACAGTTGCCTAGTCCAGGCGAAACGATGTGGTGCGCAAATGAGATATGCACGTGGACCCGGGTAAAATGCGCGTATGAGTTACCATATATTAATCGGGCAGTTTTCTTTTAGTCGGGTCGTATGCGATATGACCGGTTTGCTAAATCAAGTGTTGATTTATCATTGACCATTAGTTTCTCACTTTAAACCCTTTCTTGTCTTTTTGTTGTATGCATGCATGTATGCATTCATTCTCATTCATGCACATAGGATGTGCATGCACACATACATGCATACATAATCTATCATGGTTGTTGATATAGTGGATGGTGGCAATATAAGACTCACACCATATATAAATCTATAGATATTATTTTTGGAAAAGAAAAATGGAAATGGAAATTGTTATCATGGTTTAATATTTTATTCTTGCACTAACCCTTTGGTTTAACCATGATTCATTTTCTATGGCCATTTTTGTACCAAACTAAAATATCTAGATATTTTATAACTATGGTTAAGAATGAGGAAGTGAAAATATATATATATTTTCATTTCTCATTTTTATTCACAAGTTTATCATTATCTTGAGCTCTTTACAAGCCATCATCTTCTTCCTCCTTTCTCTCTAGTTTTCTCAAGTGAGCAAAAGAGTCACCAAGTTAGGATTTTGAAGTGAGAAAACAAACCACATCACCATTCTACACTAGTCTTGCCCATTAGTGTAGAGTGTTATCTTCCATTTCTTCTCTTGATCTAGTGGAGCTTTAAGCTTGGACAAAGAGGACTCCGGGTGGATCGTCGTGGACCTAGAGGATCTCAAGCGAACCTTTTTCCCAACCCTCAAGTAGCCAAGGAGTCTAGCGTAGGGAGCTACAAAGGTTGCACTCTCAAAACCCTAGCTTTTACTGCTTGTGTTTATGTTGCCCTAAACTTTCTAGCATGATCCTTAAGATAGTTTCTTTAGCACCATATAAAATTTAAATATAGCATGCGTTTTGCCTCCAAACCCTTGTAATGGTGCTGTAGGAAACCCTTCATGGTATCAGAGCCAAGCTAGAGCTTTAGGCGACGTTTAGGCGAAATTAAAACTCCGATCGAACCACGAAATACGGATTTTGACCCTTCTCTGGATATTTTTTGAAACTGTGTTTTCTTCTGAATTAAAAATACTTCAAAAATTCAGCAGGTAAATATAAGCAATACTGTAGAAAACGACACCATGATCCGTACATATCACCGCAGAACCGCGGCCATACCTTGCTTGGGCCGTGAATCCGCGGCCGTACAGAAGCCTTATGGCATCGATTTTGTACAGTAATGTCAGTAGCTGCTTGTACATATTCTTGGGTATTTTTAATCTGACTCAAGTGTTGAGTGTTCTGGGGATTATTTTGGATTCGTTGATTCGATCAGAAAATTTAATTTCGTGCTGTTTTCGGGTAATTTAGAAAGTATTAAAAAGTTCGAACGGATATCATTAACTCACTTTTTCCCGGCACGAAAAACTTTCATATGTTGAATTTTTTCGAGTTTAAATCTTTCGGAAATACGTGCAAGTAACATGGTGGACCCTCTAGAAGAACACAAACCTTAACTCGATTATGTGACCGTCTGATCTGCCTCTAAACCTTAGGGTTTGGGTCATTACAGCGTGCCACATGTGAGGCGTTGGCATGACCCTTCTATGGCTGGACCGCTGCTACTGTGGCATGTTCCGGGATTTTTGAACTCCGCTCAAGTATTGAGCTATTAAGGAAATCTTGGGTATTTGATTATTCGATCGGAAAGTTTAATACTGTCTATTTATCTGGAATGTGATACAATATGTAGAATTCATATAGTTAGGCATGAAATGCGAAGTATGTGATATTTCGGATTTACGATGTCTAAACTGATTGTGGATTCCAAATGTTGTAGTTTTACACTTTTTTTCTGTGACCGTAAGTGTAGTATGTCGCATATCACTGGTTTTGTTGCTATACATCAACGACAATCGGGGTATGCATACTTATTTACGTTGATGATATATGGTATTATGTATTGCTGAGATATGATGTGCAGGATTGTCGCGATTGAATAGCCAGGTTTTTTTTATGTGAGATGAGAGTTTTCTTTTCATTCATGTAAAATTCAAATGTAATGTAATTTTCTTTTATTTGGGGCACTTCCGGGTTGAGGTTGATGTCACCAGCATTGTATATTATTTACTTTTCCGCATTAGGATAGACCCAAGGAGGGGAGCACAAGTGACCGGGTTCTGGGGTTCAGAGGGAGGCCATCTTGAGGAGTCGAGACCGGGTCTCCTAAACTCCAGAATTGGTAGGGTCGCTTTCCGATCTCATAGGGGTCTAAGGGTATGGGCTTGGCTATTCATCGCGACTGTGGAATCTGTATTTTCTATTGTTGGCTAAATACTAAATACGGACGTCCTAGTATATCCTATATTATCATATCTGTGTTTCTGCTGCCTGTATTCTGTGATGTAATATCTGAGACGAATGATATATTAGATATAAGCTATATAGTAGACGTTGCTTATGTTTTACACCCGCGCTAGTCCCGTCCCGGTATGCCGTTAGTTAAGTAACCTAACGGTGCATAACGGAACATTGCGGCGAATGCGGATGGAATAAGCGTACGTTGTATTTTCGTTTCTTTTCTGTGATTAGCATAAGGACTTAAATGATGGGGCTGCATTAATATGATTAATGTAAAGAAAATAAACCTAAAAAGATGTTGTAGAATCGGATTTGAAAACCACTCGGCTCTTTATGAAAAAGCTACATTTCAAAACTGCGGAGCTCAAGCTACTCCTTTTGAAAACCATTTGATTCTACAACGATATCAAGTTCAAAGCGTTAAAGATTTTCTTAAAAATCATCTGCAACCCTCCGTCATTTTAGGAAGTAGAGTACTTAGTATTCGTGCTACGTTTGTTGACCTTAGCCAAGGCGTAGTGTACCGTAGCTAAGTGATGTCTTCCTACAATGCATATGATGCAGATTAATTGGGACGGGCATGTGACTTTGTTGACCTTAGCCAAGGGTCATGTGAACGGGTCTAATTAATCAAGAAATGACGGGTTGAACTTGATTAGTGCTTGTGATTTGTTGACCATATCCAAGGTCATGAGTACCAGGGGTAAAAACCACATCGGGATTTTCAATAGTTGAAATTTGCAATGAGATTGTATAACTTCCATATGATGGTTGGATCCCGATCCTACTGTGGGCAATAGTTACTCCCAGGAGAGTTTTGCAGTTTACAATTAGCTAACCCATTAGGTGTCTAGAAAGGTGTTAACGGGGCTACGCCTCTGGGAAGACGTGGTTTACTTTAATTAGGTCCGTGCGAAAGCACGAGGAACCTCCCTCAAGTACCGACACTGGCCTGGCTGAACGGTTAGTGAAGTTGTAGACTGTAATTAATCCTGGAATGTTTTGTTTTTAAGGTTTTAAAGAAAAACTTGATTAAAGCTGTGGGAGACATCGATTAGATAAGATAATTGTTGGGTTTACCTAGCACCTCATGAAGGGTTTGGAAGAATCACATGTACCAAAGATTAAATTTTTGGGGTGCTGAGTAAGCATACAAAGAATCATTCCTAGAAAAATTAGGGTTTCAAAAACAACACTTCATCACAACTATTAAGCTAGGGTTTTGAGAGTACAACCTTTGTAGCTCCCTACGCTAGACTCCTCGGCTACTTGGGGTTTGGAAAAAGTCCGCTTGAACTCCTCTAGTCTACGATGATCCACCCGAAGTCCGCTTTGTCCAAGCTTGCAACTTCACTTGATCAAGAGAAGAGAATGAAGCTAACACTCTAAACAAGTGGGCAAGACTTGTGTAGAATGATGTTGTGGTGGCTTTTCTCACTTCAAAATCCTAACTTGATGAGTAATTTGCTCACTAGAGAAATCTAGAGAGCAGAAGATGAAGGAGGAAGAAGATGGTGGCCTTTTTTAGAACAAGAGAAAAGATAAACACAAATGAGAAAATAGAAAATATATGTATATATATTTTCACCTCTCATCTCAAACCATGGTTAAACAATAAAGATATTATTGAATTTGAGTTAAAACACAAAAGGAAAGTTAATCCATGGTTAATTGGTGGGTGAGCATGGTTCGGTCAAAGAAGAGTGTAGAAACAAACCATGAATTATCCTTTCCTTTTTCATTTTGTTTTAAAACAAATGCAATAATTAATCATATATATAAAACCATGGTGTGAGTCTTACATTTCCACCATTTTCTATCTATATACAACCATGAAGGATGATGTATGTATGTATGTGTTCATGCACATCCATTTGTGCATGAATCAAGAAAGAATGCATACATGCATGGATACATCCAAAAATACAGGAAAGGATTTCTAGTGAGAATCTAATGGTTAAATGATAAATCAACACTTGATTTATCAATCCGGCCATATCACATACGACCCAACCAAAAGCAAGCCGCCCGATTAATATACGGTATCTCATACGCGCATTTTAACCGGGTCCATGCGCATATCGCATACGCGCACCACAACGTTTCGCCTGGACTAGGTAACTCTTTTGTGGGACTCTAAGACTCGTCAATACGCCGGCAGTGGGTGATGATCATATCAAACACCCCCAAGCCGCAAGCGGTCAGCTAAACGTAACGGCCACCCGGGTATAGAGCGATCAGAAGAAAACAAGCGAACCTGCTACAACTCCCGTCGAGCCAACCGGCAACACTACCCGTGCAGTCCGGTCTCCTCGTCTTATATGTCGCATATCAAGTCTAGGGGTGGTAAACGTCAGACCTCAATAACCGATAAGTCGTGCCGATGTGAGGCTCATAACGGGTCGAGAAACTACTGGTAACACTTACCATTAAATCTCTAATCAGCCCTGGCCAGGGACTTCCCTGTTACGGCCAATCGAGCAAAGCGCAACATCAACCCCCAATACCGGTAGAGACGAAACCCCTCCCATCGCTCATTGCCTCCATGTGACTCGGGACTGTACCCAAAAACCACCGTTTTGCACGCCCTCATGGACGTGGTAAGGTGGAAATCAAAGCACAGTGGGAATCACACAAGATTCTATGACGATCTCGGGTCTACAGACTAACCTGCACAAGTGTCACCAGAGAACTGCCATCTGACGTGAGGTATAATACCATCTGGGAGTTCTCGGCGAGTCCGTCCAGTGTACCCAGTCTCCACTGAGCACCCGTATACCATCTCTGATGTCAAACACCAATGGATATGGGATCATCCATCGCCCATCTCATGGGTCGAGAAGCGTATATGCTAGTCTACACTGGTATATTGATGCCCCGTCTCGATACACCTACGACTAGGGACCTTGAAGGATGTACTTATGGACTACCATGTCCCCACTAGTATGATCCGCAGCATAGTCCAGGTAGTCAAGTACACATCCTAAGGGCTTTACCAACATGTAACTATAAGACAGTATAAAGAGACAAGTATATATGTTAAGATAAAGAGCAACCAGATAGCATACTATCATATCGAGCAAGAAAGTCATCTCTTTATATGTCCAAGCATCCAATATAATTTACATCATCTGTACAATACTGGCCTCTAGGGCATACATACAACTAACAATAATAACCAATCTGATTTTTGCAAGAGCTTTCACTGAGTGTATTCTTTTCTCTCTCTTTATGGCAGATACCAATGACAGGACTCGAGCTTCTACTAGATAAAAATAAACTGAATGGGGCCAATTATAAAGACTGGCTGAGGAATCTTAACATTGCCTTGACTTATGATAAGGTATCATATGTCCTCATGGCTCCAGCCCCGCCCATCCCAGGTCCAAAATCCTCGGTTGCGGATGTTGAAGTCCGCAAGACATGGGACGCTGACTGTGCCACGGCCAAATGCCTCGCGCTTGCATCGATGGATAACACACATCAAAAGTGTAGGACTACGGTAGCGCCCCGGCCGTCTATCCGAGGCCAAAATGCGGAAACGAAAATTTTTCTTGACTTTAAACCGGCACTACAGCATCCTAAAAACCCGGATCGTAACCATTAACCTACACCTAGCTAACAAGAGAAAGGGTAGAATGCTATACTGAGCGATCCGTGTCCTTCGGTCTTCGGCCTCACTCTGATCTCCTCGTGGAATCTCCGGTCTTCATCTCCTCGTCGGAACGGGCACCACATCGCCGGGTTCTTTTACGGGCTCCCACCTCTGGACCAAGGCAACTCGAGCACTAAGTTGGTGAGTCGACGTGCCCAAGGATGCTGTAGGCTAAGTGTAGTAATGTTTGTCTCATGGGGTTGTGAAGTTTCCTTTTGATGGAAGAAATAAACTTGTAAAATGAACTTGGGAATTTAGTAGCAAGCAAAGAATATGAGATGATGAAATTTCCCACTCAAAAATGAACCTCTCTCTACTCAAGAATGCGGCCGGCCCCTTCTAAAAATGGTGGAGGAAAATTGCAAGAATAATGCAAATGGGAAAAGTGTATGATAATGAGAAAAAAAAGATCACATCAATTTCCCATCCCATCCTTTCACAAAGCCCATCTCATTAATGCAAAGGAATTGAATCAAAAGGAAGCTAATAATGCTATACCCATCATAATGCCTCAATATACAAGAAACCCCCTCCACAATTGCTAATTTGCACACTTGCAAATTAGCCCCTCCCATCACAAAAATCCGGCCGTGAAGGAACAAAGGAAAACTGGCCGGAACGGAATACAAACTGGCAACCTCAGAAAACTGATCCCGTAATAAATTACTGGAAAACCCCGCGACTGTATATACATACCCGCATTTGTATTCCCACTGAATACAAATGCAAAGAGACAAATCTACACTACACAATACTAGGATCCGGCTTAAACCAAAACCCGCTAGTATTATCCGTCCGATCATGATCCGTGCAATACCGCACGTATATGATCGAACCTTGCCATATCTCCATACGGCCTCTACAGCGTTTCGCCCAAAACTTGAGAAAACGGTCTGTGGGGGACTCTAAAGAATCGTCAATACTTTGGTTGTGGATTTAACCGCTAGCACGTCAGAGGTATTAGCCATACATAACGGGCTACCAGGTATTGACCAAAAGGGACGTCAAGGAGCGAACTCATCCTGACACCCTACTCAGCCTGTCAGTGACAATATCCGTACAGTCCGGTCCGTTCATCTATAAGTATCGCATGGCGGGCTTAGGGGGTTGGCAAAAGTCAGACCCCCAAAAGCGGTACAAGTCGTGTCGGAGTTTAGCCCAGAACACCTTGAGAAACTACTGGAATACCTACCAGTAAATCTCCTAGCTCGTCCGTGGGCTTTGTGGAATGGCTCTCCTAGACACAGCGCGGCCTCACCCCCAATACCGGGAGAGACGAACCCCTGCAGATCTGCTCACTGCCTCCTTGTGGCTCGGGACTGTACCCAACTAAAACCTGTTTGCACGACTCCTTTGAGCCGTGGTAGGGTAGTAATCAAAGTACAGTGGGAACTCACACGAGACAAATGATGATCTCAGGTCGATGAACTAACCTATACACATGTCACCAGGGAATTGCTATCTGACGTCTGGTATAAGACCAACTAGCATGTTCCCGGCGAGTCCTGTCCGGTGTACTCATAACCCAATGAGCACCTATATACATCTTTGGTGAACCAACTGACACCAGTGGCTTGTGAGACCGGCCACCGCCCCTCGTCGGGGTCTCGACTGTATACACTAGTTTACTCTAGAGTATCGATGCCCTATCTCGAAAACTCCCACGATTAGGGACCATTTAAAGATGTGCTTATAGACCCCAGCTACCACGTATATGATAACCATCATACTGCTGGCCGTCAAGAAAGAATCCTAAGGGCTCTATCAACGTGCAATAGTGACCTGTAAAGTCACCTTAAACAGTACACGATGATAAAGATAAACCAGATAGCATACTATCATCTTGAGTAAGACTGTTCTAACGGTATAGGTGCTCTCTCAATCATTGCAATCACATACCCGTGATTCAATAATTGACTCTGAGGGCACTATCTCTAACAATCTCCCACTTGCACTAAAGGGTAATTATTGCGATGTCGCATACTCACAGCCCGTGTGATACCGAACACCCAACTCCTCTACTAATCAGTCTCACAAAACCCGCTTGCGAAACTAATTCTTTCGAGGAATAGCCTCAGTGAGTGGATCCGCTCTAATGTTTCTTTCTATGTCTCTCTTTATCTCAAGTTCGCGGAGAAAGTCATCTCCCGAAATGTGAAATACCTGTCTTAGAATATGTCTGGATATCTGATGGGACCTAGTTCATAAATGAACTCCAAATCCAAAGTTCTTAGACTGTATCGTCAACTGAAAACAATCAGTATCCTGCGCCATTCCTCCCTCAGTATCCTCCTGGACCACCTGTCCATAGTACTGCCCCTCGTCAGAGGGAAAACTATAACTCTGACAGTCACTCTGTCATCCAGGTCACCTTGGAAGCCTGGAATGATAACCGTCTCCGTAAAGAGGCTGCCGTTATCATATCCCTAGAACATCCACTTATGTTCTAAAACTGCTTCCGATCGTTTCTCCAGGACGGGATTAATATCCTATGTGAATAAACCACTGTTTGACAACCAAAGTATAACCGATCGTAGTATAGGAATTTCACTTCCTACTCTGTGTATGTCATCCAAATACCAGGATATCACACCCTACTACCTTCTTAACAGATCCATCCTCTATTCTGATGAAGTCAAATCTATGACTGTCATATCAGAAATAGATGATCTATCTCCGCTATATCCGCTCTAGTCCATAAATAGACATAAGCCACTTGTCCACTATGCTTCCGCCGCTCCCACTGACTACGACAACCCTCTGGCAGAGTCATATAGACGTGCACTTCTAAAGCTAGTTCAGAACGATGCTATACTCATCCTCCTGCCGGGTCTCATAGTCTGGAACAACAGCAATGGCAAGATTGGGTAAACAAGAACCTCCCTGTCACCGTCTTTGAGCATACCGAAATATCTCTCGAGTGCCTGAGGTTACCCACCATATCTGTAGAGTGGCCAATAGAATGTCAAACCAGATTGAATCTTTAGGTTCTTATCAAATTTTCAGTAATCGTTTGCCGTTCTGGAATCACTTCCAGTTCTACCATACTCCCACTACTGTTTTCTGAAAAAAAAACCAATTTTATTAAAACTGTGGCGAGTCAAGAACAATATCACTATTGATCTTCCAGATGGTAGAAAGTCAACCCTCGTCATAGCCCGGGTCAACCCACAAACAGCCATTACATAAACGTGCCTTGAGTTGTCCAGTGTCTGGTTTTAAGCATAAGCTGGACAACTCCCCGTACCTTAACAATGTCAAGATATGAACCGTTCTATATCCAATACAGAAACAGAGGCACTGATTTAATTGAACCAGATTCAAATCACGCAACTGTCTCCAGTGCATGTCAACTAAATGGAATGAGGCCGATCAACGTTACTCAATTTAGGAATACATCCATATATGAGTAACCTGAAAGAGAAGCAAGTTCTCTTAACCATTACTATCTACTGAATACCATAAGTATCTACATCTTCGATCACCTTGAAGAATCCCGATACTTGCAATACCTGGTTCTCTACTTTACTCTTATACCTATGACTTCTCAAAACTTGGACCTTGTGTTTCTACGAAACACTTGTCTAAAAACTAGAGAAGTCATAAGTAAATCGAATATAGTACGAGGACCAACCTCTCTGTCCTAATGGACACTGGACAACATACAATACTCTGTATAAGTCCCTTGAGTTTAATAACTCATTCCCTGTGTGTCGTAGGTTGAAAACTGTACTTATGGTTAAGAAGAATTACACCGCTGTTTAATACTCCTTACCTGACCATCCACTGATATAGATAAATGTCATAGACATAATTTCAAAAATGTATATCTCACTCTATAAAAATAGACGTACAGATATATCAATTTGTAATTGGTGCATAACAGCGGATATTCAAAACCAAATATTTGCCGTCTGGCAAACAACCCGGGTGGTTTCCTCAAATACCACCAATTATAACGAATTCCGATATAATGAGAATGATCACCTAATTCCCAATAAGTTACTCCCATTCATCAACTGTAAAACCATACAGATGTGAGAATCATACCTAGTAAATACATACTCTGGAGCAAGGACTGATTGGGAAATCAGTTTTCTTTTAACTGTACACACTGAAACTGAAACATCGAAATGTTTCGTAGGGGTATCCGGGTATTCCTAGTAATGCCTCTTCCATTATCCAGATTCACAACTATAACCGTATATTTCTTTGCCATCTCACCAAATCCCTTCATATGTCTTTAGTCATTACCTTCTGTACACCCTCTTAGGCTAAATGGTTTTCTTCTTTCCCTACCGTTCGGTACCAGCCTATGGTTTAGAAGAAGACTATCCAATAAGCATAATGGGTGTACTTTCCTAATCCTAGGAGCACTCGCAACGCGAGAGAAGGTGAAGATAAAAGACACGTGAATAAACCTTATTCCTATTTCTCCTGAACCAGAATCCATCCCCGAACTGGAACAATTTCCTTTCGAGTTCGTATATAACCATACGATGGAGTATCCAATAAAATGTGGATCTTCTTGGTGATACGGAGTATCCTAGAAAAATACAAAGGTGAAGTGGGAGTGGTAATGAAATACTTGGTTTGGTCGTGAATAGCAGTCGCAATTTACTCTGCCCTCCTTCTAATCCCTTTATTTGTTTTTACATAATACCTTCTGTAAACCATCGTTAGGGTAATTAGTTTTCTTCATTCCCTACCGGTCGGCACCTGCCTATGGTATGGAAGAAGACTATCCAATTTACGTAATAGGTGTACTATCCCCTAATCTAAGGGGCACTCGCAACCTGAGAGAAGGTAAAAGGAAAAGACAACTGAATAGTCCTATTCGTTTTCTCCAGAACCAGAAACCATCCTCGAATAAATTCCTTCGACTTCGTATATAACCATACGATGGTTTTATCCAATGGAAGTGGACGTTCGTAGCAATACGGGGTGTCCTGGAGAAAAGGGTAAAAGTAGGAGTGGCATTGAGGTTTGCAACTCTGACAATCCAAAAGCCAGTGTTTTAAGAAGGTTCGGTCAACTTGGTCACTGAGTCATAGTCAAGGGTTGGGTCATGGTCGCTGCCAAAGAGAGAAAGAAAAGAAACACTCAGCGTGCACTCTAACCTAGATCAGAATGGTTATCAATTTATCTAATCTGGAAATCTCCTACCGTACCGTCAAATTCTCCTCCAAACCTGAAAGAAGAATTAGTCGGGATCACCCGAGGAGTAAACCAACTCATCAGTGGGAATCGGGATCCAACTATCATCGCATGATAATATGACGGAATCCACTCACGTTTTCACACTCCAGAAGGTATGCGCATGCCTGGCAAGTTTCAGTTTTATTAGAAACTCACGATGTGATTTTTACCCCAAGCGGCTTATGACCTTGACTAGGTCAACAAACCATAAACCGCCAGTCAAGTTCAACCCGTCATTATTCTGGATTGCATTAAACCCACCCGTACATGCCCTTGACTAGGTCAACAAGGCCGCACGACTGTCTTACCCATTTATGCAACAAACAAGTACCACTTAGATACCGAACACTACGTCTTGACTAGGTCAACAAACGCAGCACGAATACTAAATAATACCCGGAAGAAAAGACGGAGGGCTGCGGCTGGTTTTTGGCGAAAAACCTATGACGTAATGAACTTGATATCGTTGAAGGAACTGCATAGCTTTTTATAAAAATATAGTGACGAAAACCTTTTGCTAAAGAGGTCACTCCCGGTGAAGGGATCTCGGCTCTTTCCCCATAGAATGAGGTGCAAGATATTCCAAATGAATACCACGGTGCAAAGAAAAAAGTAATCGGCTATAGTGAAGTTATTACCCTGACGCAAACTTCTGTCCATGGGGTCACTCCCAGTGAAGGGATCTCGTCCCTTGCCTCGTCGACTGAGGTGCTGGATATTCATGACCGAACACCACTGTGCAAAACAAAAGAGAACGTTCTTGCAATAACAGCTTTTTTTGAAAATTGTTCCAACAACATCAGAATAGGCTTGTTTAGCTTGCATTGATCTGAATCAATGCAGTCCCATCAATTGATCACACCACAAAAGAACGAAAATAATGATGTATGTATATGCCATCCGCATTCACCACTGGGTCCCGTCATCATCCGTTAGGTTACTTAACTAACGACAGAGCGGGGACTGGACTAGCGCGGATGCAAAACATATACAATATCTACTAGTATATATATCAATATATAATAATCGCTCGTGGCGTGATAAAATGCAACATCACAGAAAGTAATCAGCATCACAGAACAATACAGATAATCTGGGATCCCCAGGTTTCATAGAGCCGCTACTGAAACACGACGTTCCCCTGGTCGTGTGCATAGCCTGTGCAATGAAATCCTAGATCCCTATGGGCGCGGCAAGTTACCCGCCAAAACCTGAAGCGAGGCAGCCCCATTCAACAACGTGAATGGACCACCCAGCACATCACGGAATCCGGTAACTTGAGCACCCCTCCTTGGGTCAACCTGTACCCCCTACGAGTGCGGCAAATAGCCCGCCAATTCTAGAGTAAAGCCCCCTCCGTCTCAAATCCATGAGATGCGTGCCCGTTTCCCTCTAGAACCCGGCTATCCATGCACCCCATTGCTGGGTAATCCTAGTACATAAAGTAAAATATACATACAACGGGTGCATCGACCTCAGCCCGGTCGTGCCCCAAAAGAATAATATACAAACAGGCAGTAACGGCAGTCCACATGTCGGACATTCTCCCCGCAATATCAATTGTACATAATACAACCAAACCGTACTACCATTGCATCTAGGCTATCCACCATGACAAATCCGCAACATCACAGCACAACACAGAACATCAATGTGAATATCACGTTCGCAAATCCGTCTAATAGGGCTATAGCAGTTAGACAGGATTTACCGATCAAATGACATTCACGGTCGCAGATATAATGTAAATACTTTGAACTAACATGTTTAAAATATTCGATCGACTAAATTTACCGAAGTGGGCCCCAAGCACAACTGCAGCACTCAAAGAAAATCTGGGCCCAAAAAGAATATACCATAAACCCTATTTCCATGTCCAAAGAGCACTGTAGAAATTTGGCACTGTGAAGAGTTAAAATGGCGGCGGAACCGCGGCCAATGCATGGGTTTGGCCGCGGTTCCGCGGTGGAACAGTAACTTCACGCGACCAAATTTTCACAGAATGCTTAAAAAACCCTGGTCGTATTTTTACAATGTACCAAATAATTTTTTGACCACTGAAAAAATTCGACAGAAACTGGACTTGAAAATACGGTTTTTGGAAAATCCGTTCGATCGAACTTGTAAATACGTTAGAGCAAGCTAGACTAGATTAATGGTGTGGCTCTGATACCATGTAGGACTACGGTAGCGCCCCGGCCGTCTATCCGAGGCCAAAATGCGGAAACGAAAATTTTTCTTGACTTTAAACCGGCACTACCGCATCCTAAAAACCCGGATCGTAACCATTAAGCTACACCTAGATAACAAGAGAAAGGGTAGAATGCTATACCGAGCGATCTGTGTCCTTCGGTCTTCGGCCTCCATTCCGATCTCCTCGTGGAATCTCCGGTCTTCATCTCCTCGTCGGAACGGGCACCACATCGCCGGGTTCTTTTACGGGCTCCCACCTCTGGACCGAGGCAACTCGAGCACGAAATTGGCTAGTGGACGTACCCAATGATGCTGTAGGCTAAGTGTAGTAATGTTTGTCTCATGGGGTTGTGAAGTTGCCTTTTGATGGAGGAAATGAACTTTTAAAATGAACTTGGGAATTTAGCAGCAAGCAAACAATAAGAGATTGTTGGATATATATATGCCCTAGAGGCCATTATATGATTATGGATGTATTTATACATGTATATATATATATATTCAGTGTACATTCTTGCTCGACATGATAATATGCTATCTGGTTCTTCTTTATCTGACATGTTGATTTGATCATGCTTTTATTCATTCACACATGTTGATAAAGCCCTGAATATATAGACTTGACTACTGTGATTATGATAGAGATCATACTAGTGGAACATCTGTAGTTTATAAGCATATCCCGGAATGTCCCTAGTCGTAGGTGTATCGAGACGGGGCATCGATATACCAGAGTAGACTAGCGTATATGATTCTAGACCCATATGATGGGCGATGGATGTTCCCACATTCATCGATGTTTGACATCGAGATCGTATACAGGTGCTCAGTGGTGACTGGGTACACTGGACGGACTCACCGAGAACTCCTATATGGAATTATATCTATCGTCGGATAGCAGTTCTCAAGTGACACTGGTGCAGGTTAGTCTGTAGATCCGAGATCGTCATAGAGTCTTGTGTTTTCTCCCACTGTACTTTGATTAGCACCCTACCACGGCTCTACTGAGTCATGCAAACAGGTGGCCGTTGGGTACAGTCCCGAGACACACGAAGGCAATGAGCGATAGGAGGGGTTTCTTCTCTCCCGGTATTAGGAGTTGATGCTGTGTTGTGCTCGACTGGCTATATCAGTAAGTCCCTGGCCAGGGCTGTTGAGATTTACTGATAAGTTTTATCAGTAGTTTCTCGATCTGTTATAGACCATTCATTGGCACGACTTATTGAGTTATTGGGGTCGACGTTACCATACCTAGACTCGATAAGCGGCATATCTGACGAAGAGACCGGACTGTACGGTAGTGTTGCCGGTTGGCTCGACGGGAGTTGTAACAGGTTCGCTTGTTTTCTTCTGATCGCTCAATACCCGGGTGGCCGTTACGTTTAGCTGACCGCTTGCGGCTTGGGGGTGCTTGATATGATCATCACCCACTGCCGGCGTATTGACGAGTCTTAGAGTCCCACAAAGGAGTTACCTAGTCCAGGCGAAACGTTGTGGTGCGCATATGCGATATGCGCGTGGACCCGGTTAAAATGCGCGTATGAGATACCGTATATTAATCGGGCGGCTTGCTTTTGGTCGGTCGTATGTGATACGACCGGGTTGCTAAATCATGTGTTGATTTATCATTAACCATTAGTTTCTCACTTGAAATCCTTTCTTGTCTTTATGTTGTATGCATGCATGTATGCATTCATTCTCATTCATGCACATAGGATGTGCATGCACACATACATGCATACATAATAGTTATCATGGTTGTTGATATAGTAGATGGTGGCAATATAAGACTCACACCATATGTAAAATATATGTATATTATTTATTTGGAAAAAGGAAAATGAAATGGAAATTGTTTCATGGTTTATTTTATTATTCTTACACTAACCCCATGTATTAACCATGATTCATTTTCTATGGTCATTTTTGTTCCAAACAAAATATCTAAGATATTTTACAACCATGGTTTAGAATGAGAGAGTGAAAATATATATATTTTCATTTTCTCATTTTCTTTACAAGCTTTTCATTATCTTGAGTTTAAAAAGCCATCACCTTCTTCCTCCTTTCTCTCTTGCTCTCTAGTTCTCTCAAGTGAGAAAAAGAGTTACCAAGATATGATTTTGAAGTGAGAAAACCAACCACAACACCATTCTACACTAGTCTTTCCCATTAGTGAAGAGTGTTAGCTTCCATTTCTTTTCTTGATCTTGTGAAGTTTCAAGCTTGGACAAAGAGGACTCCGGGTGGATCATCGTGGACCTAGAGAATCTCAAGCGGACTTTTTTCCAACCCTCAAGTAGCCAAGGAGTCTAGCGTTGGGAGCTACAAAGGTTGTACTCTCAAAACCCTAGCTTTTATTACTTGTGATGATGTCTATAATATGAAACCATAAATTTCTAGTGATAATTCTTTGTATGTTCACTTAGCACCTTAAAAATTTGATTTTGACACATGTGATACTTCCAAACCCTTCATGAGGTGCTAGGTAAACCTAACAGAGATGATGAAATTTCCCACTCAAAAATGAACCTCTCTCTCCTCAAGAATGTGGCCGGCCCCTTCTAAAAAAGGTGGAGGAAAATTGCAAGAATAATGCAAGTGGGAAAAGTGTATGATAATGAGAAAAAAAAGATCACATCAATTTCCCATCCCATCCTTTCACAAAGCCCATCTCATTAATGCAAAGGAATTGATCCAAAATGAATCTAATAATGCTATACCCATCATAATGCCTCAATATACAGGAAACCCCCTCCATAATTGCTAATTTTCACACTTGCAAATTAGCCCCTCCCATCACAAAAATCCGACCGTGAAGGAACAAAGGAAAACTGGCCGGAATAGAATACAAACTGGCAACCTCAGAAAACTGATCCCGTAATAAATTACTGGAAAACCCCGTGACTGTATATACATACCCGCATTTGTATTCCCACTGAATACAAATGCAAAGAGACAAATCTACACTACACAATACTAGGATCCGGCTTAAACCAAAGCCCGCTAGAATTATCCGTCCGATCTTGATCCGTGCAATACCACACGTATATGATCGAACCTTGCCATATCTCCATACGGCATCTACAGCGTTTCTCCCGAAACTTGAGAAAACGGTCTGTGGGGGACTCTAAAGACTTGTCAATACTTTGGTTGTGGATTTAACCAATAGCACGTCAGAGGTATTAGCCATACATAACGGGCTACCAGGTATTGACCAAAAGGGACGTCGATGAGCGAACTCATCCTGACACCCTACTGAGCCTGTCAGTGACAATATCCGTACAGTCCAGTCCGTTCGTCTATGAGTATCGCATGGCGGGCCTAATGGGTTGGCAAAAGTCAGACCCCCAAAAGCGGTACAAGCCGTGTCGGAGTGTAGCCCAGAACACCCTGAGATACTACTGGAATACCTACCAGTAAATCTCCTGGTATACCTACCAGTAAATCTCCTGGCTCGGCCAAGGGCTTTGTGTAATAACTCTCCTAGACACAGCGCGACCTCACCCCCAATACTGGGAGAGACGAACCCCTGCAGATCCGCTCACTGCCTCCATGTGGCTCGGGACTGTACCCAACTAAAACCTGTTTGCACGACTCCTTTGAGCCGTGGTAGGGTAGTAATCAAAGTACAGTGGGAACTCACACGAGACAAATGACGATCTCAGGTCGATGAACTAACCTGTACACATGTCATCAGGGAACTGCTATCTGACGTCTGGTATAAGACCAACTAGCATGTTCCCGGTGAGTCCTGTCCGGTGTACTCATAACCCAATGAGCACATGTATACATCTTAGGTGAACCAACTGACACCAGTGGCATGTGAGATCGGCCACCGCCTCTCGTCAGGGTCTCGACTGTATACACTAGTCTACTCTGGAGTATCGATACCCTGTCTCGAAAACTCCCACGACCAGGGACCTTTTAAGGATGTGCTTATGGACCCCATCTCCCACGTATATGATCGCCATCATACTGCTAGCCGTCAAGCAAGAATCCTAAGGGCTCTATCAACGTGCAATAGTGACCTGTAAGGTCACCTTAAACAGTACACGATGATAAAGATAAACCGGATAGCATACTATCATCTTGAGTAAGACTGTTCTAACGGTATATGTCATCTCTCAATCATTGCAATCATGTGCCCGTGATCCAATAATTGACTCTGGGTGCACTATCTCCAACAAAAAGCAGCACGAGAATAGGACGTTCATGCCATATTCCTCCATACAAAGGAGTTTTATAGAGAGCAATCCCGCGTATTACGATACGAAGCATCAAGGAAACTGTTTCAAATGCGAATGGCCCCTAGCACACTAGTAGGAGACCATGTTCTGAAGATGATAGCTCTCATAGAAGAGCTTGAGGACCTTGGATGGACGATGGACGATGGACAATATACGGATATTATTCTGCAATCCCTCCCCTCCACCTTTGCTCAATTTATAGTTAACTTCAACAAGCACAACATGGAGAAGGAACTACCTGAACTCCTTAATATATTAAGGAGTGCAGAGAGCACACTGAAATCAGTGAAAACTCCCGTTTTGAGTGTTGGGCAATCTTCCTCTTCTCGCCCAAAGGCTAAGGCCAAGGGAAAGATGAAGAAGAAGCCCACCAATCCTAGGGGTGGAGTTAAAAAGGTTAAGGGGAAGAACAAGCCCAAAGCTGGAGAATCGGGGAAAGGGAAATGTTATCACTGCCATAAAATAGGACATTGGAAGCGCAACTACACGGAGTACTTAAATCTCAAGAAGAAGCATGGGGATGCTTCCGCTTCAGGTGTGTTTGTGACAGAAAACTGTTTTTCAATAAACTCTGCTTCCTGGGTATTAGATACCGGTTCAGGTTCTCACATTTGCAATTCTATGCAGGGGCTGAGAAATAGCAATGTTTTGAAGACAGGTGACCATACTCTCCGCGTTGGAAATGGTTCCAATGTCATACAGTTGCAGTGGGAGAGTATCATTTGGGATTGCCGTCTGGGTGTATATTGGTTTTGAACCCATGTTATTTTGTACCTAGTATGCTTTGTAATATAATATCCGTTTCTTTGTTAGACAATGAAGGATATAATTTTGTATTGCAGAACAATGTTATGAACATTCACCTGAATCAAATGTTGGTTGGGTATGGTACGCTTAATAATGGGATATACGTCCTAAATCAACACACAGTTTTCATCATACAACACACTAATAAAATAAAACTTTCAGAAATAAATGAAGCTTTTCTTTGGCACTGTAGACTTGGTCATATTAACGAAACAAGACTAAACAAGTTACACAAAGATGGATATTTAAACCCTTTTGAATATAAATCTTATGCGACTTGCCAGTCTTGTATCAAGGGTAAAATGACCAAAACTCCGTTTACCTAACACGGAGAAAGAGCTACTGAGCTCCTAGGCCTCAGACATAGTGATGTATGTGGGCCAATGTCTACACAGGCTAGAAGCGGTTTTTCATACTTCATTACTTTCACTGACGATTTCTCAAGATTCGGTCATGTATTTTTATTAAAGCACAAATCCGAAGCTTTCGAGAAATTCACTGAATATAAACTCGAAGTACAAAAACAAACCGGCTTGAGAATAAAAATGCTTCGATCAGATCGAGGTGGAGAGTATCTCAGTACAAAATTTGCAAACTTCCTAAAAGAGAATGGGATTCTCTCTCAGCTCACTCCTCCTTACGCACCACAGCTCAACGGTGTGTCAGAACGACGGAATCGGACCCTATTAGATATGGTCTGTTCCATGATGAGTGATGCTGAGTTACCCGTCTCATTTTGGGGGCATGCATTGGAGACTGCAGCGTATCTACTGAACAGGGTTCCAACCAAAACCGTATCTACCACGCCATATGAGATATGGCATGGGAAGAGACCATCTCTTAAGAGAATTAAGATTTGGGGTTACCCGGCCTATGTTAAAAAGCAGAATCCGGAAAAACTCATGACACTGTCGGTCATGTGTAACATTGTGGGATATCCAAGGAATTCTTATGGATATCTTTTCTACCACAAGGAGGAACAAAAGGTGTTTGTTTCTCAGCATGCCACATTCTTGGAAAAAGAGTTTTTCACAAATGAAACTGATAGCAATGTGGTGAATCTAGAAGAGGTTCTAAGGACACAAACTACAAATGACGACTTGGTTGAACCGGCTGTTGCAATAGAAACTGAGGAACCTCGGCCACTCCGTAGGTCTGGTAGGACTTCTCGCCCACCGGAGAGGTACTACGGTTTCCTCATTGATGGTGACAGAGAAGACTGCATCATGGAGGATGATGATCCTACCAGTTTTCAGCAAGCTATCACGAGTGGAGACTCTGTGAAGTGGCTGGATGCCATAAGATCCGAAATGAAGTCTATATACACCAACAAAGTATGGACTTTGGACGTTGTACCCCCTGGGGTAAAACCTGTGGGGTGCAAATGGATCTTTAAAAGAAAGATTGGTGTAGATGGGCAGGTAGAGACCTATAAGGCAAGACTTGTGGCGAAGGGTTTTCGTCAAAGACGAGGTTTGGACTATGACGAGACTTTTTCTCCCGTAGCCATGCTTAAATCGATTCGTATCCTACTTGTTGTTGCTGCTCACTACGACTATGAAATTTGGCAGATGGACGTTAAAACGGCATTTCTAAATGGAGATTTAGAAGAATGCGTTTATATGGATCAGCTAGAGGGCTTCATTGACAGTGGGAGCAGCGGGAAAACATGTAGATTGCTTAAATCCATATATGGGTTAAAGCAGGCATCACGGAGTTGGAACATCTGTTTCGATGATGTTATCAAAGAGTTTGATTTCATCAAAAATCCAGATGAACCTTGTGTTTATAAGAAGGCTGTAGGGAGAGCTGTCACATTTCTCGTATTGTACGTGGATGATATTCTTCTGATAGGAAATGATATTCCTATGCTACAGTCGGTCAAATCTTTCTTATCACTAAGGTTCTCCATGAAGGACTTGGGTGATGCCACATACATTCTGGGCATTAGGATCTATAGGGATAGATCCAAGAGGTTATTGGGATTGTCCAAAACCAGGTACATCAACACCAACCTAAAAAGGTTTAGTATAAAAGACTCCAAGCGGGGTGCCTTACCCGCTTGCCATGGGGTCACTCTCTCCAAGGACTCTTGCCCAAAGACCGATAAAGAGAGAGCTCGCATGAGCATTATACCCTATGCTTCGGCAGTAGGATCTATACTGTATGCGATGTTATGTACACGCCTAGATGTAGCTTATGCACTTAGTGTTGTAAGCAGGTATCAATCCAACCTAGGGGAGAATCACTAGATAGCTATGAAGAACATTCTTAAGTACTTGCGAAGGACTAAATAATTGTTCTTGGTGTATGGTAATGGAGATCTCCAAATGGAGGCCTTTACCGATTCGAGCTTCCAGAGCGATAAGGACGACAGCAAATCTATCTCCGGGTTTGTGTTTACCCTCAATGGAGGGGCGGTAAGTTGGAAGAGTTCCAAACAGGATACCGTTGCAGACTCTACGATGGAGGTTGAGTACATTGCTGCGAATGATGCCGCCATGGAAGCCGTCTGGATGAGGAAGTTCGTCTCGGAGCTAGTAGTAGTTCCAACCATTATTGATCCAATACCATTGTATTGTGATAATAATTGGGCTATGGCGTTAGCCAAGGAGCCCACATCCCATCAGTGGTCTAGACACATCCTGAGGCGCTTTCATTTGATCTGGGAGATTGTAGATCGCCGCGAGATCGAGATTAGGAGAGTAGACACAAAGAATAACGCCGCGGATCCACTCACCAAGGCCCTCTCTCAGCCGCAGCATGAGCGACTTTTTGAGATGTTGGGTATGAGATACGCCAATAACAGGCCTTAGTGCAAGTGGGAGATTGTTGGATATTTGTATGCCCTAGAGGCCATTATATGATAGTGGATGTATTTATACATGTATATATATATTCAGTGTACATTCTTGCTCGACATGATAGTATGCTATTTGGTTCTTCTTTATCTGACATGTTGATTTGATCATTCTTTTATTCATTCATACATGTTGATAAAGCCCTGAGGATATAGGCTTGACTACTGTGATTATGATGGAGATCATACTAGTGGGACATCTATAGTTTATAAGCATATCCTGAAATGTCCTTAGTCGTAGGTATATCGAGACGGGGCATCGATATACCAGAGTAGACTAGCGTATATGATACTAGACCCATATGATGGGCGATGGATGTTCCCACATTCATCGAAGTTTGACATCGAGATCGTATACGGGTGCTCAGTGGTGACTGGGTACACTGAACGGACTCACCGAGAACTCCTATATGGAATTATATCTAACGTCGGATAGCAGTTCTCAGGTGACACTGGTGCAGGTTAGTCTGTAGACCCGAGATCGTCATAGATTCTTGTGTGGTCTCCCACTGTACTTTGATTACCACCAGTAAGTCAGTGTTACGCACCCTACAAACTTGCGAGGAGACGGAATATATGAAAAACGATTATCAAAGCTTCGTAACATGGACATGAGCGCATGAATCGTGTCTAAACCGTTACTAGCAAACCACGAAAGGTTTAACTACTCAGATTCGATGTTATACCTCACGTTACTTGTCTTTCGGGTCTTCATCACTGTCCTCCACTCCTTGTAGGCCCTCTGGAACATCGGCACCACAACGGCCTCCTAGAGTCAAAGACGATCCACCCGAGAGCCCCTACTCCAAGCTTAACCTCTAACTTGAGATAACTAGGTTTCTCAAAGTGCTAATCTAAGAAACCTAGATGATATAGAGTTGGATTATGGATGTATTAGTCTAGCTAACCCTTGATCTCAACACATGAGAGGTTAGGGTTAGGGTTTGAAGAAAGAGAGCTTGAGGAGAGAGAAGGTGAGAGTGAGAATCCTTTTGGATGAATGAATCATTTGTGTATATAAGAAACATATCATATAATTAAATGAATAACAAATAATGATATATCATCATGTTTCATTAATACACTAAGTGATTCATCACATGAGTCATATAAATCATAAATGATTCATTAACTCCATGTATGAATCACACCATGACTCACTTATCCAATTAATGCATATGCCACCTTAACCCCCAAGTCACCATGCTTCTAGAAGCTTCCCGAAAAATTACGAGAACGCCCCTCCTATCCGTAAAAACACGGAAAAACTTTAGACTGTATAAATCCAATAATCCGATACTAGAATCTGGTTTAAACCAAAGCCGACTAGTAAAAACTGTCCGAACATCGTACGTGCGTAAAAACACGTATGCGTCCGAACCCTGTCGTAAAACCATACGACCTCTATATCGTTTCGCCCGAAGCAGGGAAAACTCTCTGTGTGGGACTCTAAAGACTCGACACTATGCTGGCAGTGGGTTTAACCGCAGACCGCAAGCGGCACTAGCTGTACGTAACGGTCCCCAGGTAAATGTCGATAAGAAGGTCGATGAGTAAAACCATCCGAACTCCTACGGAGCATGCTGTGACAATCTCCATACAGTTCGGTCTGTTCGTCTAGGACTATCGCATATCGGGCCTATGGGGCGGCAAGCATCAGTCCCCTAAAAGCGGTATAAGTCGTGTCGGAGCGTAGCCCATTACACCTTGAGAAACTACTGGAAAACCAACCAGTAAATCTCGCTTGCCCTGACCAGGGACTTTGCGTAATGGCTCTCTGACACAGCGCGATATCAACTCCCAATACCGGGAGAGACGAATCCTGTCTAACCACCACTGCCTCCAAGTGCTCGGGACTGCACCCAACTGCTACCTGTTTGCACGACTTCTTTGCGCCGTGGTAGGGTAGCAATCTAAGAACAGTGGGACACACTCGAAGCGAAGTAGCAGTGTCAAGTCTGCGGACTATGATGTACTCATGTCACCTGGAAACTGTTAACTGACGACTGGTATAATACCAACCAACAGTTCCCCCCGAGTCCTGTCCGGTGTACCCATAACCTAACGAGCACCTGTATATTATCTTCAGTACAACGTACCGATGGCTGTGGGACAGACCATCTCCCCAACTGGGATGAGAAGCGTGCACACTAGTCTACTCCGGAGTATCGATGCCCTGTCTCGATAATCCTACGACTAGGGACCTGTATAGGATGTTGCTTATAGACTGCCCAACCCCCACTAGTGTGACTGCCATCACAACGCTGGTAATCAAGCAAAGATCCTAAGGGCTCTACTAATATGTATAAGCGATACGTTACAAGAAACATATGCACATATTAAAATAGACACAAACCAAGTAGCATACTACCATTTTTAGAAAGACTGTCAATACAACTGTGAATATCCCAAGCTTCCATTAAGTAATATACAAACTAGTATGATACTGTAATGGCCTTCTAGGGCATAAAGACTAACAATCTTCCACTTGCACTAGGGCCATGTACTGGCATATCGCAGATCTATCATCTCGAATAGCCTCTCGAACTGCGTCTGAGGAATAGCCTTTGTGAATGGATCAGCAGTGTTATTTTCTGTATCTACTCTCTTTACCTCGATCTCCCGGCGATCGAAGATCTCCCTGATCAGGTGATACCGCCTTAAGATGTGTCTGGACTTCTGATGGGACATGGGTTCCTTCGCTAAAGCTATAGCGCCGTTGTTTTCGCAATACAGAGGTATTGGAGCAACACTGGTAGGAACCACCTGAAGTTCTGTGTGGAACTTCTTCATCCAGACAGCTTCTTTTGCGGTATCGCAAGCAGCTATGTACTCCGCTTCCATCGTTGAGTCAGCAACGGTGTCCTGCTTAGAACTCTTCCAACAGACCGCCCCTACATTGAGGGTAAAGACATAACCCGACATGGACTTGGAGTCATCCTTGTCACTCTGGAAGCTGGAGTCAGCAAAGGCCTCGATCTGGAGGTCTTTTCCGCCATACACCAAGAACATCTCCTAAGTCCTTCTCAGGTACTTGAGAATGTTCTTTACTGCTCTCCAGTGCTTCTCCCCTGGGTTTGCCTGATACCGGCTTACAACGCTCAATGCGTATGCTACATCTGGTCTGGTACATAACATCGCATACATTATAGTGCCTACCACAGATGCGTAGGGTATAATCGACATGCGATCCCTTTCCAAATCAGTCTTGGGAGACATCTCTTTGGAGAGGGTGATTCCGTGACAAGCCGGTAGGTTACCGCGCCTAGAATCTTCCGTACTGAATCTTTTCAATATGGTGTCTATGTACCTGGACTGCGAAAGTCCCAACATCCTCTTTGATCTATCACGATCGATCTGGATCCCCAGAATGTAGGTGGCATCACCCAGGTCATTCATAGAGAACTTCTATGAAAGAATCTTTTGACTAACTGTAGCATAGGAATATCATTTCCTATTAGGAGAATGTCATCCATGTACAAGACGAGAAATACAACAACTCTCCCTACAATGTTACTGTATATGCATGGTTCATATGGATTTTTGATAAAGTCGAATTCTTTGACAGTATCATCAAAACAGATGTTCCAACTCCGCGATGCCTGCTTTAGTCCATAAATGGATTTAAGCAGCTTGCATATTTTGCCGCTGCTCCCATTTTGAATGAATCCCTCTGGCTGATCCATATAGACGCTCTCTTCCAATTACCATTTAGAAAGGCCGTCTTTACGCCCATCTGCCCGATCTCATAATCGTGGAAGGCAGCAATAGCAAGAAGGACCCGAATGTATTTAAGCATAGCCACTGGAGAAAAGGTTTCGTCATAGTCCAAACAAGGTCTTTGACGGAAACCCATTGCAACAAGTCTAGCCTTATAGGTTTCAACCTGTCCATCTACACCAATCTTCTTTCTAAAGATCCACTTGCATCCTACGGGATTTACCCCATCTGGAGCAATGTCCAAAGTCCATACTTTGTTAGTGTACATGGACTCCATTTCGGTCCGCATTGCATCCAGCCATTTTACCGAGTCGCCGCTCTAAATGGCTTGCTAGAAGCTAGTAGGGTCGTCATTATCAATGACGCAATCTTCTCGATCCCCGTCTATGAGAAAACCGTAGTATCTCTCGGCCGGATGAGACTGCCTACTACTTCTGCGGATAGGGGCCGGTATGTCCCTTTCTTCTGAAACTTCTTGTTCTACCAAACTTTCAGTAACAGCTTGTGGCTCTGGAATTTCTTCCAGTTCTACTGCGCTCCCAGTCTTCTTATTTTCTAAAAATTCAGTTTCTAAGAAGTGGGCATGACGAGAAACAAAAACCTTTTGTTCCTCTGGGTAAAAGAAATAATATCCCTTGGAGTTCTTTGGATATCCCACAAGCTTACACTGTACTGAGCATGCCTCGAGCTTGTCCAGATGCTTCTTTTTTACAAAAGATGGACATCCCCATGTCCTAAAGTGTTTAAGACAGGGTTTCTTCCCACTCCACATCTGATATGGTGTGGTAGGCACAGTATTGGTTGGAACCTGGTTCAAAAGATATGCAGCCGATTCTAGTGCATAACCCTAGAAAGATCGCGGTAACTCAGCCTTACTCATCATGGAATGAACCATATCCAATAGGGTTCGATTCATCCTTTCCGATACACCATTGTGTTGTGGTGTGTATGGAGGAGTAAGCTGAGAGAGAATTCCATTCTCTTTTAAGTATCCCAGGAACTCGGCACTTAAGTATTCACCACCTCGATCAGATCTCGGTGTCTTGATACTTTTGCCTGTCTGTTTTTCCACTTCATTCTTGTATTCTTGGAATTTCTCAAAGGCCTCGGATTTATGCTTCATTAAGAAGATATATCCATACCTAGAGAAATCATCCGTAAAAGTAATGAAGTAGGAATAACCACCTCGCGCATGTGTAGACATTGGACCGCACACGTCACTGTGTACGAGTCCTAAGAGCTCGCTCGCTCTTACTCCGTGTCCAGTAAACGGAGTCTTTGTCATCTTTCCCATGAGACAAGATTCACAAGTGGCATAAGATTGATATTCGAACGGATTCAAATATCCATCTCTATGTAACTTCGTTAATCGTGTTTCATTGATGTGACCTCGTCAACAATGCCATAAAAAAGCCGAATTTATTTCTGGAGACATTCTTTTAAGTGTGTTCTGGACATTGAAAACCTGAGCTTGATTCAATACGTTATACCGTCATCTAATGTATCGGACCCAATCAGAACTTGATTTAGGTGGATGTGAACTACATCGCTTACGAATGTAAAGTCATATCCCTCTCTCGAAAGTGAGGACACTGATATGATATTACAAGTCAAACTAGGTACATACAGACAGTTACGTAGAATCAATATCTACCCACTTGTCAAACCTAGGCGATATTCTCCCACGGATTCAGCGTCCACGCTCATTCCGTTTGCTACTCTGAGAGACAAATCACCTACCCTTATATCTCTACAGTTTCTCAAAGCATGTAATAAATTACAGATATGAGATCCTGCTCCAGTATCTAGTACCCAGGAAGTAGAGTTAATTGACAAACAGTTCTCAATTACAAACACACTTGAGGCCGAAGCTACAAAATGCTTCGTATCCTGGCTACTGGGTTCCAAAGCCCTGCAATCCTTCTGCCAATGCCCGTTTCCATAACAATAGGAACATCCCTCCTTAGCTATACCAAGTGCCGAAACTTTTACTCTTCCCTTTCCTCCTACTTTATTGACACCGTATATCGGCTTTATAGAGGTCTTCTTCTTTTCACCCTTTGCTTTCGCCCTGGATGTAAAAGAGGAAGGTCCCCCATCAAGCAGAGCTTGTGTCTCCCTGGTTTCTTTCAGGGTGTAAGTAGAGGGTAGGGACTGTGGAAATAAGTCAGCGTATGACCTGTTTCCCAACGTGGTCTCCAGGTCCTTGAGCTTATCAATATAGCTTGTCATTGTAAGGATGTTGTCCCCTACAGATGACCCGACAGCCAAACTCGCTTGATTCAAATCGTTCGAGGTCTTATATCTTGCGCTATGAGATTGCTCTCCATATAAATCTTTGTTATGGAGAAAAATGGAAACTAAGTCCATCTTCTCGTGTTGCTTCTGGTATACACCATCAACTGAAGCCAACACGAGACACTTAGCTTTCGCTTTATCCTTTTCCCTTGTCTGACGGATATCCATATCCGCGACGGTGGAAACTGGACCTGGGACAGCGGTATCTTGAGTAGTAATAGGGTGGTCCAGCTTCTCATAGGCAATGGACATCTGGACAGACCTTTGCCAGTCATATAAGTTAGATTCAGTCAACTTATTATCTAGATGTAACCCAGTCATGGTCATAAGGTCGCTGCAATGAGAGAGAGAGAAGAAAACTCTTTAGCATAATGCTCTTTCAAGTTTAGATTGGTTTTTAATTTATCTAAACTGGATGGCTCCCACTGTTTCTCGAATCCTTCGTCAAACCATAAAAGAAGAATTAGCCAGGACTATTCTCACTGTACAATACTTGCTTAACCGTCCAGCCAGGCTAGTGTCGGTACTTCGAGGGAGGTTTTCCAACGCTTTCGCAATGTTCCTTAATTAAATAACCTCTTTTCTCTGGGGGCGTAGCCCCGCTGACACCTTTCTCGGCACCTACTTGGTTTATAGCATTGATCGTTAAGTGACGAATCTCCTAATAAGTAGCATATACTCACAGTAGAATCGGGATCTAAATATCATCGTATGATAATGTTGAAGGAATCCTACCAACATTCATCAAACTCCAAATGGTATACAACACTAGCAAGTTTCAGTTTCTTTAGAAACTCCCGATGTGGATTTTTGCCCCATGTTCTTATGACCTTGACTAAGTGCCAACAAATCATAAGTCACATGTCAAGTTCAACCAATCATTATCTTGTTAATTTGAACCCACCCGTATATACTCTTGACTAAGGGCCAAACAAAATAATACGACTGTCCCAAACCAACTCATCTATCTATGCAACAAATGAATACCCCAGCAGCTACCAATCACTATATCTTGACTAAGGGCCAAACAAACATAGCTTGAATACTACTGACCATTCATAAGAAATGACGGAGGGCTACGACTGGTTTTGGCGAAACCGTGAACGTAGTGAACTTGATATAATCGAAGGAACCTGATAGCTTTTTAAAAGGAGTGGTTAAAGCTCCTCAATAAAAAATTCTGCTCTTTTAAAATAACCGAGTGGTCTCTTTTAAATTTGTTCCAACGATTCAACTTTGGTTTATTTTCTTTGCATTAAAGTAATGCGTCCCATCATTTAACCTATCATTGCAGAAAACAACGAAAATACAACGTCCTCTTATGCCATCCGCATTCGCCACTGGGTCCCGTCATCACCCGTTAGGTTACTTAACTAACGACAGAGCGGGGGTTGGGCTAGAACGGTTGTAAAACAAAAGTGACGTCCAAATAGCTATCATATATAGATATTGTACATTCGTCAGACGCAATAATAGGCATTCCAGATAACTGATGAACATTATTGGATATACAAGCAATCCGCGTATGCTTTGAGTCTGCAACAAAAGACGGATTACACAGTTGTGATGAATAGCCATTACCCCACCCTAGACCCCTACGGGTACGGCAAACTACCCGCCAAGTACCCGAAGTGAAGCGGTCTCCCTCAACAACGTGAGTAGGCCACTAAACACTTCAACGTACCCGGTAGTCTGTGTACCCCACCTTGGGTCTATCTTAGGAGCAAAAAAACAGTAAATGAAATAATACAATGGTGGCTATAACCGCAATCTGGATGTGCCCCGCAAAAGAATATTACATCATATTACAATTTACATCGAATGAATGAATATAAAACCCATCTCAAACCCCGGCTAATCATCACAACAATCCAATCAAGTTCATATACACAAACAGTAAACATTACAGAAATGTGCAACCCCCTGCCAACCGACATACTAGCAGTTAGGGGAGGTTTACGAATACATTAGACATTACAGATAAAAACCTGATTAGTAAATAACTTAGAAACTCGATCGACAACCTTTTTCCGTGTCTACCACAAATGCAAGCCAGCACAGAAGTAACCTGGGCAGAAACAGAATATACAGGAAAACAAAACACCATAATATATGAATAACAGAGCAAATCCGAGTCAACTCGGTGTTGACTCGGCGGCGGATCCGCGGCCAAAAGCACCTTCTTGCCGCAGATCCGCGGCCGTCTTGCCGAGTTAGGGACTCGTATTTTCCCAGTATTCTTATAATACCCTGCTGTGAATTTTAAGGCATATCAAATAATTTTTGTGACACTTTTAAAATCAACAGAAACTGTTAGGGTGCTCGGGGTGTTGTTTTCGTGTTTTCCGTCGATCGAAGTTCTAATTAGTTGCTAACAAGCTAGTAATGGTTTAGTTGTCTCTGATACTACTATAAGTCCATGTCACGCACCCTACGAACTTGCGGGGAGATGGAATATACGAAAAACTATTATCAAAGCTTCGTAACACGGACTTGAGCGCATGAATCATGTCTAAACTGTTACTAGCAAATCACAAAAGGTTTAACTACTCTGATTCGAAGTTATACCTCACGTTACTTGTCCTTCGGGTCTTCATCACTGTCCTCCACTCCTTGTAGGCCCTTTGGAACGTCGGCACCTCAATGGCCTCCTCGAGTCAAAGACGATCCACCCGAGAGCTCCTACTCCAAGCTTAACCTCTAACTTGAGGTAACTAGGTTTCTCAAAGTGCTAATCTAAGCAACCTAGGAGATATAGAGTTGGATTATGGATGTATTAGTCTAGCTAACCCATGATCTCAACACATGAGAGGTTAGGGTTAGGGTTTGAAGAGAGAGAGCTTGAGGAGAGAGAAGGTGAGAGTGAGAATCCTTTTGGATGAATGAATCATTCGTGTATATATGAAACATAACATATAATTAAATGAATAAAAAATAATGATATATCATCATGTTTCATTAATACACTAAGTGATTCATTACATGAGTCATATAAATCATAAATGATTCATTAACTCCATGTATGAATCACACCATGACTCACTTATCCAATTAATGCAAATGCCACCTTAACCCCCAAGTCACCATGCTTCAAGAAGCTTCCCGAAAAATTACGAGAACGCCCCTCCTATCCGTAAAAACACGGAAAAACTTTAGACTGTATAAATCTAATAATCCGATACTAGAATCTGGCTTAAACCAAAGCCGACTAGTAAAAACTGTCCGAACATCGTACGTGCGTAAAAACACGTATGCGTCCGAACCCTATCGTAAAACCATACGACCTCTATATCGTTTAGCCCGAAGCAGGGAAAACTCTCTGTGTGGGACTCTAAAGACTCGACACTACGCTGGCAGTGGGTTTAACCACAGACCGCAAGCGGTACTAGCTGTACGTAACGGTCCCAAGGTAGATGTCGATAAGAAGGCCGATGAGTAAACCCATCCGAACTCCTACTGAGCTTGCTGTGACAATCTCCGTACAGTCCGGTCTGTTCGTCTAGGACTATCACATATCGGGCCTAGGGGGCGGCAAGCGTCAGTCCCCTAAAAGCGGTATATGTCATTTCGGAGCGTATCCCATTATTCCTTGAAAAACTACTAGAAAACCTACCAGTAAATCTCGCTTGCCCTGGCCAGGGACATTGCGTAATGGCTCTCTGACACAGCGCGATATCAACTCCCAATACCAAGAGAGACGAATCCTGTCTAACCGCCACTGCCTCCAAGTGCTCGGGACAGCACCCAACTTCTACCTGTTTGCACGACACCTTTGAGCCGTGGTAGGGTAGCAATCTAAGATCAGTGGGACACAATCTAAGATCAGTGGGACACACTCGAGGCGAAGTAGCAGTGTCAAGTATGCAGACTATGTTGTACTCATGTCACCTGGGAACTGTTAACTGACGACGGGTATAATACCAACAAACAGTTCCCCGCGAGTCCTGTCCGGTGTACCCGTAACCTAACGAGCACCTGTATACTATCTCCAGTACGACGTTCTGATGGATGTGGGAAAGACCATCTCCCCAACTGGGATGAGAAGCGTACACACTAGTCTACTCCGGAGTATCGATGCCCTGTCTCGATAATCCTACGACTAGGGACCTGTATAGGATCTAGTGTGACTGCCATCACAACGCTGGTAATCAAGAAAAGATCCTAAGGGCTCTACTAATATGTATAAGCGATACGTTACAAGAAACATATGCACATATTAAAGTAGACACAAACCAAGTAGCATACTACCATTTTTAGCAAGACTGTCAATACAACTGTGAATATCCCAAGCTTCCATTAAGTAATATACAAACTAGTATGATACAGTAATGGCCTTCTAGGGCATAAACACTAACACCACCCTACCACGGATCTACTGAATCGTGCAAACAGGTGGCCGTTGGGTACAGTCCCGAGACACACGAAGGCGATGAACGATAGGAGGGGCTTCGTCTCTCCCGGTATTGGGAGTTGATGCTGTGCTGTGCTCGATTGGCTATATCAGTAAGTCCCTGGCCAGGGCTGTTGAGATTTACTGATAAGTGTTATCAGTAGTTTCTCGATTTGTTGTAGACCATTCATCGGCACGACTTATTGAGTTATTGGGGTCGACGTTACCATCTCTAGACATGATATGCAGCATATCTGACGAAGAGACCGGACTGTACAGTAGTGTTGCCGGTTGGCTCGACGGGAGTTATGACAGGTTCGCTTGTTTTTTTCTGATCGCTCAACACCCGGGTGGCCGTTACGTGTAGGTGACCGCTTGCGGCTTGGGGGTGCTTGATATGATCATCACCCACAGCCGGCGTATTGACGAGTCTTAGAGTCCCACAATGGAGTTGCCTAGTCCAGGCGAAACAATGTGGTGTGCATATGAGATATGCGCGTGGACCCGGTTAAAATGCGCGCATGAGATACCGTATATTAATCGGGCGGTTTGCTTTTGGTCGGGTCGTATGCGATATGACCGGTTTGCTAAATCAAGTGTTGATTTATCATTGACCATTAGTTTCTCACTTTAAACCCTTTCTTGTCTTTTTGTTGTATGCATGCATGTATGCATTCATTCTCATTCATGCACATAGGATGTGCATGCACACATACATGCATACATAATCTATCATGGTCGTTGATATAGTGGATGGTGGCAATATAAGACACACACCATATATAAATATATAGATATAATTTTTGGAAAAGAAAAACGGAAATGGAAATTGTTATCATGGTTTAAAATTTTATTCTTGCACTAACCCTTTGGTTTTACCATGATTCATTTTCTATGGCCATTTTTATTCCAAACTAAAATATCTAGATATTTTATAAATATAGTTAAGAATAAGGAAGTGAAAATATATATATTTTCATTTCTTATTTTTATTCACAAGTTTATCTTTATCTTGAGCTCTTTACAAGCCATCATCTTCTTCCTCTATTCTCTCTTACTCTCTAGTTTTCTCAAGAGAGCAAAGGAGTCACCAAGTTAGGATTTTGAAGTGAGAAAACAAACCACATCACCATTCTACACTATTCTTGCCCATTAGTGTAGAGTGTTAGCTTCCATTTCTTCTCTTGATCTAGTGGAGCTTCAAGTTTGGACAAAGAGGACTCCGGGTAGATCGTTGTTGACCTAGAGGATCTCAAGCGAACCATTTTCCCAACCCTCAAGTAGCCAAGGAGTCTAGCATAGGGATCTACAAAGGTTGTACTCTCAAAACCCTAGATTTTACTACTTGTGTTTATGTTTCCCTAAACTTTCTAGCATTATACTTAAGATAGTTTCTTTAGGACCATATAAAATTTAAATATGGCATGTGTGTTGCCTCCAAACCCTTGTAGTGGTGTTGTAGGAAACCCTTCAGCTATCGTATGCTTAAATCCCAGATCGAACAATTAACCTACTACTAGCTATCTAGAGAAGGGATAGAATGCTATACCGATCGATCCGTGTCTTTTGGTCTTTGGCCACCATCCCAAGCTCCCCGCGGCAACTCCGGTCTCAATCTACTCGTCGGAAAGGGCACCACATCTACTAGTCTTTTTACGGGCTCCCGCTTCATCCGAAGCAACTCGGACACGAAGTGTGCTAGCCGACGTGTCTAAGGTGTTGTAGAGAATGTTTGTGATGATTTTGTCTCTTGCATTCATGGCTTGGATAGAGGTTAGAGGTGTTGCCATTGATGGAGATAAAGAGCTAGAGGAAGAAGAGGAGGAGGTTTCTTTTTCTTTTCCTCTTGTTGTGATTGAAAATAATTAGAGAGAGTGAAAGGAAAAATACAAGACCAAGCTCACCCAAGGCAGCCCCTCTCTCTCTCCTCTCATCATATCAACACAAATCAATCCACTAATGTGACATTTTTCACAAAAAAGAGACCATGAGTCATAATATATGTCCATGTCACATTAATGCATCTCATGATGAATTCTAGCTCATTATTTCCACCATCCAAACATTAATCCAAATGTTTGGCACAACAAAAAGATACGGCAACATCTAAACTAAACTCGTGACGGATCACAAGGATACCGCTCACCTGTATATACATACATGCATCCGCATTCCGACTGAATGCGAATGCGACGAGACTAAAGTAATCCAACATATTTAATACTAGGATCCGACTTAAACCAAAGCCCACTAGTATAATCCGTCCGATCATGATCCTTGCAATACCGCACGTATAAGAACGAACCCTGCCATATATCATACGGACTCTACAACGTTTCGCCCGAAACTTGAGAAACTGTCTGTTGGGGACTCTAAATACTCGTCAATACTTTGGCTGTGGATTTAACCACTAGCACGTCAGAGGTATTGGCCGTACGTAACGAGCTACCAGGTATTGACCAAAAGGGAGGTCGATGAGCGAACTCATCCTGACACCCTACTAAGCCTGTCGGTGACAATATCCGTACTATCCAGTCCGTTTTTCTATAACCATGGCATGGCGGGCCTAGGGGTTGGTAAAAGTCAGACCCCCAAAAGCGGTACAAGTCGTGTCGGAGTGTAGCCCAGAACACCCAGAGATATTACTGGAATACCGACAAGTAAATCTCCTGCCTTGGCCAAGGACTTCGTTTAATGGCTCTCCTAGACACTGCGTGACCTCACCCCTAATACCGGGAGAGACGAACCCCTGCCGATCCGCTCACTGCCTCCATGTGGCTCGGGACTGTACCCAACTAAAACCTGTTTGCACGACTCCTTTGAGCCGTGGTCGGGTAGTAATCAAAGCACAGTGGGACCTCACACGAGATAAATGATAATCTCAGGTCGATGAACTAATCTGTACACATGTCACCAGGGAACTGCTATCTGACGTCAGGTATAATACCAACTAGCATGTTCCGGGAGAGTCCTATCCGGTGTACTCATAACCCAATGAGCACCTGTATACATCTTAGGTGATCCAACTGACACCAATGGCTTGTGAGACCGGCCACCGTCCCTCGTCAGGGTCTAGAATTTATACACTAGTCTACTCCGGAGTATCGATGCCCTGTCTCGAAAACTCCCACGACTAGGGACCACTTTAAGGATGTGCTTATAGACCCCAGCTCCCATGTATATGATCGCCATCGTACTGCTGGCAGTCAAGCAAGAATCTTAGGGGCTCTATCAACGTGTAATAGCGACCTGTAAGGTCACCTAATGCAGTACACGATGATAAAGATAAACCAGATAGCTTACTATCATCTTGAGTAAGACTGTCCTACCAGTATAGGTCTTCCCTAAATCATTGCAATCGCGTGCTTGCGATCCAATAATTGACTTTGAGGGCACTATATCCAACAGTGCGATTCCTCCATTCCGATACACCTTATTCAATCACATCATATGCTTTGCAGATAAGCACTAATCAGCTACCGCACACTACGCCTTGATAAGGTCAATAAACGCAGCACGAATACTAAACACTTCTTATCTGAAATGACGGAGGGCTACAATAGGTTTTTCAGAAAACCTCTTGCGTAATGAACTTGATATCGTTGTAGAAACAAGTGATTTTTGAAAAGGAGTGTCTTTTAGGCTTTTACTAGTTTCTCTAAAGAGGTCACTCCCGGTGAAGGGATCTCGGCTCTTTCCTTATCAAATAAGGTGCAGGATATTTCACAAATACCGCTATGCAAAGCAAAAACTATAGAAGCAATCAAAAACAAAACCGAGTGTTGTAGCATCTGCTAGTTTCGCTAAAGTGGTCACTCCCGGTGAAGGGATCTCGTCTCTATCTTTCCGAATAAGGTGCTGGATATTCTATAAGGAATACCGCATTGCAAAGCAAAAAACTAGAGCTGCCCTTTTTGAAAATTTGATTCTACAATATCTTTTAGGTTTCTTTTCTTTTATTAATCTCATTAACGAAGTCCCATCAATTATGCTTCCTAAGCATCACAGAAGAAACGAAAATACAACGTACGCTTATGCCATCCGCATTCGCCACAGTGTCCCGTTATACACCATTAAGTTACTTAACTAACGGCATACCGGGACGGGACTAGCGCGGGTACAAAACATAAGCAACGACTACTATATATCTCATATATAATGTATATCCATTCGTCTCAGAATCCACAGTGATCACATTACAGAGCAGCAGAAGAAACATATGAAATATTGGATATATTAGGAGGTCCGTGTTTTATTTTAAGCCTGTATAAAACACGGATTCCATAGTCGCGATGAATAGCTAAACCCACATCCCTAGACCCCTACGAGAGCGGCAAGCAACCCTACCAATTCTAGAGTTAGAAGACCCGGACTCGACTCCTCAAGTTGGTCTCCCACTGGACTCTAGAACCCGGTTACTTGTGCTCCCCGCCTTGGGTATATCCTAATGCGGAAAAGTAAATAATATACAATGGTGACATCTGTTAGTGTATATGCCCTAGAGGTCATTACTGTATCATACTAGTTTGTATATTACTTAATGGAAGCTTGGGATATTCACAGTTGTATAGACAGTTTTGCTCAAAATGGTAGTATGCTATTTGGTTTGTTTCTACTTCAATATATATGTGCTTGTGTTTCTTTTAGCATATTGGTTATACATATTAGTAGAGCCCTTAGGATCTTTTCTTGATTACAACCGTTGTGATGGCAGTCACACTAGTGGGGGCTGGGTAATCTACAAGTGCATCCTTATACAGGTCTCTAGTCATAGGATTATAGAGATGGGGCATCGATACTCCGGAGTAAACTAGTGTATACGCTTCTCATCCCAGCAGGGGAGATGGTCTGTCCCACAGCCATTAGTACGTTGTACTGGAGATAGTATGCGGGTGCTCGTTAGGTTACGAGTACACTGGACAGGACTCGTCGAGAACTACTGGTTGGTACTATACTTATCGTCAGATAGCAGTTCCCAGGTGACTTGAGTACAGCTTAGTCCGTCGACTTAACACTACCAGTTCGCCTAGAGTGTGTTCCCACTGTACTTTGATCACTACCCTACCACGGCTCAAAGGAGTCGTGCAAACAGGTAGTAGTTGGGTGCAGTCCCGAAGCACTTGGAGGCAGTGGCGGTTAGATAGGATTCGTCTCTCCCGGTATTGGGGGTTTATATCGCGTTGTGTCTAGGAGAGCCATTACATAAAGTCCCTGGTCAGGGCAAGCAAGATTTACTGGTAGGTGTTCCAGTAGTTTCTCAGTGTGTTCTGGGATACACTCCGACATAACTTGTACCGCTATTAGGGGTTTGACGTTTACTGCCCCCTAGGCCGACATGTGATACTCTTAGACGAACAGACTGGACTGTAAAGAGATTGTCACATTCAGGCTCAGTAGGAGTTCGGATGGGTTTTCCTCATCGGCCTTCTTATCGACATCTACCTGGGACCGTTACGTACAGCTAGTGCCGCTTACGGTCTGTGGTTAAACACACTGCCAGCATAGTGTCGAGTCTTTAAAGTCCCACACAGAGAGTTTCCCTGCACTGGGCATAAGGTGTAGAGGCCATATGGTTTTACGGCAGGGCTATGATCATTTACGTGCACTTGTGTGCGTATGATGTTCGGACAGACAATACTAGTGGTCTTTTGTGTAAGCCGGATCATAGTATTCTATGGATGGATTAGTTTTGTCTTCTGTGCATTTGTATTCTACGGAATGGGGATGCAGGTGTGTATGCACGGTTGTGAGGAGCAAAGAAGGAGGTGCCTCATTAGGGTTTTGACCATTGACTTGGTCAAAACAATTATGAGGTGGAGGAAAATATTTACTAATCTTTTTAATGATAATTGTGTTATGGTTAATTGCTTTGACCATTTGACCATGTTGACCATTTGACCTAGTTGACCATTGTTGACTTGGATATTTTTGTGAGCTCTAGATTCTTCTTTTGGCTTGGATTTAACTTGACATGATAATGGTCAAATCAATTGTAACCATCACAATTTATCATGACAAAAGTTGGGTAATTATTTTTCTTATGGATCATTATCTCTTGATCATTCTCTCTCATCAAAAAGAGAGCTCCCATGGTTGCTTCTTCTTCCTCCTCACTACAAAATCCTTTAGCTGTCATGTGTTGTGAAAATAATGATCTAAATAGACAAACAAATCCACCTTCTTCTTCTACATCACCTAGGACATCAAGCATAGCAAACTTGTTGCCCTAGTTACCTCGGCTAGAGGTGGAGCTCGGACTACAGACTCTCGGGTGGATCATCTTCGACTCTAGGAGGCCGTGGAGGTGACCAAGATCCGGATCGATCCTCGGAGCTCACATAGACGAGGAGGACAGTAGAGAAAAGAACCGAAGGACTTGTTGCATGAGGTATAATCTCCTAAGCATAGTAGATAGAACCTATAGTTGTTTGTTAGAAATGATTTGGCAAAGATCCGTTAGCTTAGTCTATGTTGCCTTTTGTAAGAAAGTGTCGATTTTTACTTGTTCCGCCTCCTCGCTACCTACGGGGTGAGCGACATAGACTTACAGTGGTATCAGAGCCTAGCTAAACCATTACTAACATTTAGCAAAGTGTTAGAAATTCGATCGCCGGAGAAATCGCAAAAACACGTCAAAAATCCACGTTTTCTGTCGATTTTAAAAACTGGTCCAAATTTTTTTTCAAGGACCTTAAAAATACGTGCAGGATTTTTGAAGGACACACAAGAAAAACGAGCTCGTGAATCGGTCAGACCGCCGCGGAAGCGCGGTGAAACCAAGCGTTTCGCCGCGGATCCGGAGCAGAGTCGACGCCGAGTCAACTCGTTTTTCCTGCAGTTTGTCCAGATTTGTATTTTGTGATTTTTCCGATACTTTGTTTCTGCCTAGATTTTGTTGAGTACTGTGTTGTGGTTGGGGTAGATTCAAATCTAGTAATCAATCAAAATTCTAAGTACTTTAGCTAATCGGATCATCTGTGATGTGATATATGTATTGAACGTCTACTAATCGCTATATGTCGATTAGTGGGGGTTGTACATATCTGTGATCTGTGTTGTTGGTTTGTGTATATGAACTTGTTGGATTGTCATGGATGAATACCCAGGGATGTAAGATGAGTGTTTTTCATTTTTCATTCGATGTAAATTGTAAATTGATGTAATATTATATTTGGGTCGCACATTCGGGTTGAGGATGTAGCCGCCATTGTATATTATTTCTTTTACTGTTTTCTTTTCCTATGATAGACCCAAGGTGGGTGCACAAACTACTGGGTACATTGAAGTACCGAGTGGCCTATTCACTTTGTTGAGTGAAGCTGCTCCACTTCGGGTATTTGGCGGGTAGTTTGTCGCACCCGAAGGGGTCTAGGGTGGGGTATTGGCTATTCATCATGGCCGTGTAATCCGTCTTTCGTTGTAGGCTCGAACGAAACGCGGATTCCTAGCATATCCAATGTGTTCATCTGTGATCTGAAATGACTATCATTGCATCTGACGAATGTATATATCTATAGATGATATCTAGTAGACGTTGCTTATGTTTTATATCCGCGCTAGTCCAGCCCCCGCTCTGTCGTTAGTTAAGTAACCTAACGGGTGATGACGGGGCACCGTGGAGAAAGCGGATAGCATAAGCGTACATTATATTTTCTTTGTTTTCTGCAATGGTCGGATTAAATGAATGGACGCATTAAATAAATGCAAAGAAAACAAACCAAAGTTGAATCGTTGGAACAATTTCAAAACCACTCGTTTTTTTCAAAAACAGAAAACTTTTAAAAATGCGGAGCATAAACCACTCCTTTTAAAAGCTATAAGGTTCCTTCGATTATATCAAGTTCACTACGTTCACGGTTTCACCAAAACCATTCGTAGCCCTCCGTCATTTCTTATGAATATTCAATAGTATTCAAGCTATGTTTGTTAACCATCGTCAAGGCATAGTGATTGGTAGCTGTTGGGTGTTCATATGTAGCATAGATAGATGCGTTGGTTTGGGACAGTCGTATTACCTTTTTGACCTTCGTCAAGGGTATATACGGGTGGGTTCAAATTAACTTGGATAATGATGGGTAGAACTTGACATGTAACTTATGATTTGTTGACCTTCGTCAAGGTCATAAGAGCATGGGGCAAAAATCCACATCGGGTGTTTCTAAAGAAACTGAAACTTGCTAGTGCTGCATACCATTTGGAGTTTGATAATGTTGGTAAGATTCCTTCATCATTATCACTCAATGATGTTTGGATCCCGATCCTACTGTGAGTATCCGCTACTTCTCAGGAAATTTTTTCACTTAACGATCAATGCTATAAACCAAGTAGATGTCTAGAACAGTGTTAGCGAGGCTACGCCTCCAGGGGAAAGAGGTTATTTAATTAAGGAGATTCGCGAAAGCGTCGTAAAACCTCCCTCGAAGTACCGACACTAGCCTGGCTGAACGGTTAAGCAAGTATTGTACGGTGAGATTAATCCTGACTAATTCTTCTTTTATGGTTTGAGGAAGGATTCGAGAAACAGTTGGAGCCATCCTGTTTAGATAAACTAAAAACCAATCTAAACTTGCAAGAGCATCCTGCTAGGTGTTTTCTTCTCTCTCTGTTAATTGCAGCGACCCCGTGACCAGACATAGGTTACATCTAGATAATAAAATGACTGAATCAGACTGTTATAACTGGCAAAGGTCTGTCCAGATGTCCATTACCCAAGACAAACTGGGACACCTCTTCACTAATAAAACCCCTGTCGTCTCAGGACCAGTTTCCATCGTCACGGATATTGATATCCGTAAGGCATCGGAAAAAGACTGTACGAATGCCAAGTGCCTCGTGTTGGCCTCAGTTGATGGTACATACCAGAGGTACATACCAGAGGCAGCACGAGAAGATGGACTTAGTTTCTGTCTTCCTCCATAACAAAGATTTAAATGGAGAGCAATCTCGTATCGCAAGATATGGGACCTCGAACGAACTGCTTCAAGTGAGGTTGGCTGTCGGGTCATCTGTAGGGGACAACGTCCTTACAGAGACTAGCTATATTGATAAGCTCACAGACCTGAAGACTACGTTGAAGAACGGAATACTGACTTGATTCTACAGTCTCTACCTTCTACTGACACCCTGAAGGAAACTAGGAAGGTAGAAGGAAAGGGAAGGGCAAAAGTTTCGGGGCTAGATATAGCAAAGGAAAGACGTCCCTATTGTTACGGGAAAAGACATTGGCAGAAGAATTGCGGGGCTTGTAAAGCCAGTAGCCAGGATTCGAAGCATGTTGTGGCTTCGGCTTCGGGTGTGTTTGTAATAGAAAAATATATGTCAATTAACTCTACTTCCTGGGTACTAGATATTGGATCAGAATCTCATATCTGTAATTCGTTACAGGCTTTGAGAAACCGTAGAATTATCAGGGTAGGTGATATGACTGTCAGAGTTGCGAACGGAATGAGCATTAACGCTGAATCCATAGGGGAATATCACCTAGGATTGACAAATAGGCAGATATTGATTCTACATAACTGTTTCTATGTACCTAGTCTAGTTTGTGTAAGTCCATGTCACGCACCCCACAGGCAGAATATATGAAAAATGATTATCAAAGCTTCGTAACACGTACTTGAGCGCATGAATCGTTTCTAAACCATTACTAGCCAACTATTAAAGGTTTAACTACTCTGATTCGAAGTTATACCTCACGTTACTTGTCCTTCGGGTCTTCATCACTGTCTTCCACTCCATGTAGGCTCTTTGGAACGTCGGCATCTCAACAGCCTCCTCGAGTCAAAGACGATCCACCCGAGAGCTCCTACTCCAAGCTTAACCTCTAGCTTGAGGTAACTAGGTTACTCAAAGTGCTAATCCAAGCAACCTAGGTGATATAGAGTTGGATTATGGATGTATTAGTCTAGTTAACCCTTGATCTCAAGACATGAGAGGTTAGGGTTAGGGTTTGAAGAGGGAGAGCTTGAGGAGAGAGAAGGTGAGAATGAGAATTCTTTTGGATGAATCAATCATATGTGTATATACGAAACATATCATATATATTAAATGAATAACAAATAATGATATATTATCATGTTTCATTAATACACTAAGTGATTCATCACATGAGTCATATAAATCATAAATGATTCATTAATTCCATGTATGAATCGCACCATGACTCATTTATCCAATTAATGCAAATGCCACCTTAACCCCCAAGTCACCATGCTTCAAGAAGCTTCCCGACAAATTACGAGAATGCCCCTCCTATCCGTAAAAACACGGAAAAACTTTAGACTGTATAAATCCAATAATCTGATACTAGAATCTGGCTTAAACCAAAGCCGACTAGTAAAAATTGTCCGAACATCGTATGTGCGTAAAAACACGTATGCGTCCGAACCCTGTCGTAAAACCATACGACCTCTATATCGTTTCGCCCGAAGCAGGGAAACTCTCTGTTTGGGACTCTAAAGACTCGACACTACGCTGGCAGTGGGTTTAACCATAGACCGCAAGCGGCACTAGCTGTATATAATGGTCCCCAGGTAGATGTCGATAAGAAGGCCGATGAGGAAACCCATCCGAACTCCTACTGAGCCTGCTGTGACAATCTCCGTACAGTCCGATCTGTTCGTCTAGGACAATCGCATATCGGGCCTAGGAGGCGGCAAGCGTCAGTCCCCTAAAAGCGGTATAAGTCGAGTCGGAGCGTATCCCATTACACCTTGAGAAACTACTGGAAAACCTACCAGTAAATCTCGCTTGCCCTGGCCAGGGACTTTGCATAATGGCTCTCTGACACAGCGCGATATCAACTCCCAATACCGGGAGAGACGAATCATGTCTAACCGCCACTGCCTCCAAGTGCTCGGGACTGCACCCAACTACTACCAGTTTGCACGACTCCTTTAAGCCGTGGTAGGGTAGAAATCTAAGAACAGTAGGACACACTCGAAGCGAAGTGGAAGTGTCAAGTCTGTGGACTATGCTGTACTCATGTCACCTGGGAACTGTTAACTGACGACGGGTATAATCCCAACCAACAGTTCCCCGCGAGTCCTGTCCGGTGTACCCGTAACCTATCGAGCACTTGTATACTATCTCCAGTACGACGTACTGATGGCTGTGGGACAGACCATCTCCCCAACTGGGATGAGAAATGTACACACTAGTCTACTCCGTAGTATCGATGCCCTTTCTCGATAATCCTACGACTAGGGACCTGTATAGGATGTTGCATATAGACTACCCAGCCCCCACTAGTGTGAATGCCATCACAACGCTGGTAATCAAGCAAAGATCGTAAAGGCTCTACTAATATGTATAAGCGATACGTTACAAGAAACATATGCACATATTAAAGTTGACACAAACCAAGTAGCATACTATTATTTTTAGCAAGACTGTCAATACAACTGTGAATATCCCAAGCTTCCTTTAAGTAATATACATACTAGTATGATACAGTAATGACCTTCTAGGGCATAAACACTAACAATCTCCCACTTGCACTAGGGCCATGTACTGGCATATCGCAGACCTATTATCTCGAATAGCCTTTCGAACTGCGTCTGAGGAATGGCCTTTGTGAATGGATCAGCAGTGTTATTCTCTGTATCTACTCTCTTTACCTCGATCTACCGGCGATCGACGATCTCCCTTATCATGTGATACCGTCTTAAGATGTATTTGGACATCTGATGGGACCTGGGTTCCTTCGCTAAAGCTATAGCGCCGTTGTTGTCGCAATACAGAGGTATTTGACAAACACTGGTAGGAACCACCTGATGTTCTGTGAGGAACTTCTTCATCTAGACAGCTTCTTTTGCGGCATCGCAAGCAACTATGTAATCCGCTTCTATCGTTGAGTCAGCAACGGTCTTCTGCTTGGAACTCTTCCAACAGACCGCCCCTCCATTGAGGGTAAAGACATAACCCGACATGGACTTGGAGTCATCCTTGTCACTTAGGAAGGTGGAGTCATCAAAGGCCTCGATCTGGAGGTCTTTTCCGCCATACACCAAGAACATCTCCTTAGTCCTCCTCAGGTACTTGAGAATGTTCTTTACTGCTATCCAGTGCTTCTCCCCTGGGTTTGCCTGATACCGGCTTACAACGCTCATTGCATATGCTACATCTGGTCTGGTACATAATATCGCATACATTAAAGAGCCTACTGCTGAAGCGTAGGGTATAATCGACATGCGATTCCTTTCCAAATCAGTCTTGGGAGACACCTTTTGGAGAGGGTGATTCCGTGACAAGCCGGTAGGTTACCGCGCTTAGAATCATCCATACTGAATCTTTTCAATATGGTGTCTATGTACCTGGACTGCGAAAGTCCCAACATCCTCTTTGATCTATCACAATAGATCTGGATCCCCAGAATGTAGGTGGCATCACCTAGGTCTTTCATGAAGAACTTCTGTGACAAGAATCTTTTGACTGACTATAGCGTAGGAATATCATTTCCTATTAGGAGAATGTCATCCACGTACAAGACGAGGAATACAACAACTCTCCCTACAATCTTACTGTATATGCATGGTTCATCTGGATTTTTGATAAAATCGAATTCTTTGACAGTATCATCAAAACAGATGTTCCAACTCCGCGATGCCTGCTTTAGTCCATAAATGTATTTAAGCAGCTTGCATACTTTACCGCTGCTCCCACTCTGAATGAATCCCTCTGGCTGATCCATATAGACGCACTCTTCCAAATTACCATTTAGAAAGGCCGTCTTTATGACCATCTGCCAGATCTCATAATCGTGGAAGGCAGCAATAGCAAGAAGGATCCGAATAGATTTGAGCATAGCCACTTGAGAAAAGGATTCTTCATAGTCCAAACCAGGTCTTTGACGAAAACCCTTTGCAACAAGTCTAGCCTTATAGGTTTCATCCTGTCCATCTACACCAATCTTCTTTCTGAATATCCACTTGCATCCTACGGGTTTTACCCCATCTGGAGCAATGTCCAAAGTCCATACTTTGTTAGTGTACATGGACTCCGTTTCAGTCCGCATTGCATCCAGCCATTTTACCGAGTCGCCGCTCTGAATGGCTTGCTGGAAGCTAGTAGGGTCATCATTATTAATGACGCAATCTTTTTGATCCCCGTCTATGAGAAAACCGTAGTATCTCTCGGGCGGATGAGACTGCCTACTACTTCTGCGGATAGGCGCTGGTATGTCCCTTTCTTCTGAAACTTGTTGTTCTACCAAACTTTCAGTAACAGCTTGTGGTTCTGGAATTTCTTCCAGTTCTACTGCGCTCCCACTCTTTTGATTTTCTAAAAATTCAGTTTCTAAGAAGCGGGCATGACGAGAAACAAAAACCTTTTGTTCCTCTACGTAATAGAAGCAATATCCTATGGAGTTCTTTGGATATCCCACAAACTTACACTCTACTGAGCGTGCCTCAAGCTTGTCCGGATGCTGCTTTTTTACAAAAGCTGGACATCCCCATGTATTCAGGTACTGAAGATAGGGTTTCTTCCCACTCCATATCTGATATGGTGTGGTAGGCACAGTTTTGGTTGGAACTTTGTTCAAAAGAAATGCAGCTGATTCTAGCGCATATCCTCAGAAATATCGCGGTAACTCGGCCTTACTCATCATGGAACGAACCATATCCAATAGGGTTCGATTCCTCCTTTCCGATACACCGTTGTGTTGTGGTGTGTATGGAGGATTAAGCTGAGAGAGAATTCCATTCTCTTTTAAGTAACCCAGGAACTCGGCACTTAAGTATTCACCACCTCGATCGGATCTCAATGTCTTAAAACTTTTGCCTATTTGGTTTTCCACTTCATTCTTGTATTCCTGGAATTTCTCAAAGGCCTCGGATTTATGCTTCATCAAGAAGATATGTCCATACCTAGAGAAATCATCCATAAAAGTAATGAAGTAGGAATAACCACCTCTCGCATGTGTAGACATTGGACCGCACATGTCACTGTGTACGAGTCCTAAGAGCTCAATCGCTCTTACTCCGTGTCCAGTAAACGAAGTCTTTGTCATCTTTCCCATGAGACAAGATTCAAAAGTGGCATAAGATTGATATTCGAACGGATTTAAATATCCTTCTCTATGTAACTTCGTTAATCGTGTTTCATTGATGTGACCTAGTCTACAATGCCATAAGAAAGCCTGATTCATTTCTGGAGACTTTCTTTTAAGTGTGTTCTGGACATTGAAAACCTGAGCTTGACTCAATACGTATATACCGTCATCTAATGTACCGGACCCAATCAAAACTTGATTTAGGTGGATGTGAACTACATCGCTTACGAATGTAAAATCATATCCCTCTTTTGAAAGTAAGGACACTAATATGATATTACAAGTCAAACTAGGTACATACAAACAGTTACGTAGAATCAATATTTGCCCACTTGTCAAACCTAGGCGATATTCTCCCACGGATTCAGCGTCCACGCTCATTCCGTTTGCAACTCTGAGAGACATATCACCTACCCTTATAACTCTATGGTTTCTCAAAGCATGAAATGAATTACAGATGTGAGATTCTGCTCCGGTATCTAGTACCCAGGAAGTAGAGTTAATTGACAAACAGTTCTCAATTACAAACACACTTGAGACTGAAGCCACAACATGCTTCGTATCCTGGCTACTGGCTTCCAAAGCCCTGCAATCCTTCTGCCAATGCCCGTTCCCATAACAATAGGAACATCCCTCCTTAGCTACACCAAGTCCCGAAACTTTTGCTCTTCCCTTTCCTCCTACTTTATTAACACCGTATATCAGCTTTGTAGAGGTCTTCTTCTTTTCACCCTTTGCTTTCTCCTAGGATGTAGAAGAAGAAGATCCCCCATTAAGCAGAGCTTGTGTCTCCCTGGTTTCTTTCCGGTTGTAAGTAGAGGATAGGGACTATGAAAATAAGTCAGCGTATGACCTGTTTCCCAACGTGGTCTCCAGGTCCTTGAGCTCATCAATATAGCTAGTCATTGTAAGTACGTCGTCTCCTACAGATGACCCGACAGCCAACCTCGCTTGAATTAATTCGTTCGAGGTCTCATATCTTGGGATATGAGATTGCCCTCCATATAAATCTTTGTTATGGAGAAAGATGGAAACTAAGTCCATCTTCTTGTACTGCTTCTGGTATACACCATCAATTGAAGCTAACACGAGGCACTTAGCTTTCGCTTTATCCTTTTCCCTTGTCTGACGGATATCCATATCCGCGACGGTGGAAACTGGACCTGGGACGGCGGGATCTTGAGTAGTAATAGGGTGGTCCAGCTTGTCATAGGCAATGGACATCTGGACAGACCTTTGCCAGTCATATAAGTTAGATTCAGTCAACTTGTTATCTAGATGTTACCTAGTCATGGTCACAAGGTCGCTGCAATGAGAGAGAGAGAAGAAAACACTTGCATGTTAAGATTGGTTTTTAATTTATCTAAACTGGATGGCTCCCACTGTTTCTCGAATCCTTCCTCAAACCATAAAAGAAGAATTAGCCAGGACTATTCTCACTGTACAATACTTGCTTAACCGTTCAGCCAGGCTAGTGTCGGTACTTCGAGGGAGGTTTTCCAACGCTTTCGCGAAGTTCCTTAATTAAATAACCACTTTTCTCTGGGGTCGTAGCCCCGCTGACACCTTTCTCGACACCTACTTGGTTTATAGCATTAAACGTTAAGTGACGAATCTCCTGATAAGTAGCATATACTCACAGTAGGATCGGGATACAAATATCATCGTATAATAATGTTGAAGGAATCCTACCAACATTCATCAAACTCCAAATGGTATGCAACACTAGCAAGTTTCAGTTTCTTTAGAAACTCCCGATATGGATTTTTGCCCCATGTTCTTATGACCTTGACGAAAGCCAACAAATCATAAGTCACATGTCAAGTTCTGCCCATCATTATCTTGTTAATTTGAACCCACCCTTATATACCCTTACCGAAAGCCAACAAGGTAATACGACTGTCCCAAACCAATTCACCTATCTATGCAACAAATGAATACTCCAGCAGCTACCAAACACTATGCCTTGACGAAAACCAACTAACATAGCTTGAATACTACTGACCATCCATAAGAAATGACGGAGGGCTACGACTGGTTTTGGCGAAACCGTGAACGTAGTGAACTTGATACGATCGAAGGAACCTGATAGCTTTTTAAAAGTAGTGGTTAAAGCTCCGCAATTAAAAATTCTGCTCTTTTAAAATAACCGAGTGGTTTCTTCTAAATTTGTTCCAACGATTCAACTTTGGTTTATTTTTCTTTGCATTAAAATAATGCGTCCCGTCATTTAACCTATCATTGCAGAAAACAACGAAAATAAAACGTCCTCTTATGCCATCCGCATTCGCCACTGGGTCCCGTCATCACCCGTTAGGTTACTTAACTAACGACAGAGCGGGGGCTGGGCTAGCGCGGGTATAAAACATAAGTGGCGTCTAAATAGCTATCATATATAGATATTGTACATTCGTCAGACGCAATAATAGGCATTCCAGATTACTGATGAACATTATTGGATATACAAGCAATCCGCGTTTGTTTTGAGCCTGCAACAAAAGACGGATTACACAGTTGTGATGAATAGCCATTTACCCCACCCTAGACCCCTACGGGTACGGCAAACTACCCGCCAAGTACCCGAAGTGAAGCGGTCTCCCTCAACAACATGAGTAGGCCACTAAACACTTCAACATACCCGGTAGTCAGTGCACCCCACCTTGGGTCTATCCTACGAGCAAAAAACAGTAAATGAAATAATACAACGGTGGCTACAACCGCAATCTGGATGTGCCCCGCAAAAGAATATTACATCATATTACAATTTACATCGAATGAATGAATATAAAACCCATCTCAAACCCCGGCTCATCATCACAACAATCCAATCAAGTTCATATACACAAACAGTAAACGTTACAGAAATGTGCAACCCCATGCCTACCGACATACTAGCAGTTAGGGGAGGTTTACGAACACATTAAACATTACCGATAAAAACCCGATTAGCAAATAACTTAGAATATCGATCGACAACCTTATTCCGCGTCTACCCCAAATGCAAGCCAGCACAGAAGTAACCTGGGCAGAAACAGAATATACAGGAAAACAAAACACCATAGAATATGAATTCCTGTGAAACTCCGAGTCAACTCGTGGTTGACTCGGCGGCGGATCCGCCGCCAAAAGCACCTTTTGGCCGTGGTTCCGCGGCCGTCTTGCCGAGTTATGTCCTCGTATTTTCCCAGAATTCTTATAATACCCTGCTGTGAATTTTAAGGTATATCAAATATTTTTTGTGACACTTTTAAAATCAACAGAAACTGTTAGGGTGTTCAGGTTGTTGTTTTCGTGTTTTCCGTCGATCGAAGTTCTAATTAGTTGCTAACAAGCTAGTAATGGTTTAGTTGGCTCTGATACCACTGTAAATCCATGTCACGCACCCCACGAACTTGCGGGGAGGCAGAATATATGAAAAACGATTATCAAAGCTTCGTAGCACGGACTAGAGCGCATGAATCGTATCTAAACCATTACTAGCAAACTACGAAAGGTTTAACTACTCTGATTCGAAGTTATACCTTATTTTACTTCTCCTTCAGGTCTTCATCACTGTCCTCCACTCCTTGTAGGCTCTTTGGAACGTCGGCAACTCAACAGCCTCCTCGAGACAAAGACGATCCACCCGAGAGCTCCTACTCCAAGCTTAACCTCTAGCTTGAGGTAACTAGGTTACTCAAAGTGCTAATCCAAGCAACCTAGGTGATATAGAGTTGGATTATGGATGTATTAGTCTAGCTAACCCTTGATCTCAACACATGAGAAGTTAGGGTTAGGGTTTGAGGAGGGAGAGCTTGAGGAGAGAGAAGGTGAGAATGAGAATTCTTTTGGATGAATCAATCATATGTGTATATATGAAACATATCATATATATTAAATGAATAACAAATAATGATATATCATCATGTTTTATTAATACACTAAGTAATTCATCACATGAGTCATATAAATCATAAATGATTCATTAACTCCATGTATGAATCACACCATCACTCATTTATCCAATTAATGCAAATGCCACCTTAACCCCCAAATCACCATGCTTCAAGAAGCTTCCCGACAAATTACGAGAACGCCCCTTCTATCCGTAAAAACACGGAAAAACTTTTGACCGTATAAATACAATAATCCGATACTATAATCTGGCTTAAACCAAAGCCGACTAGTAAAAACTGTCCGAACATCGTACGTGCGTAAAAACACGTATGCGTCCGAACCCTGTCGTAAAACCATACGACCTCTATATCGTTTCGCCCGAAGTAGGGAAACTCTCTGTGTGGGACTCTAAAGACACGACACTACGCTCGCAGTGGGTTTAACCATAGACCGCAAGCGGCACTAGCTGTACGTAACTGTCCCCAGGTAGATGTCGATAAGAAGGCCGATGAGGAAACCCATCCGAACTCCTACTGAGCCTGCTGTGACAATCTCCGTACAGTCTGGTCTGTTCGTCTAGGATTATCGCATATCGGGCCTAGGGGCGGCAAGCGTCAGTCCCCTAAAAGCGGTATAAGTCGTGTCGGAGCGTAGCCCATTACTCCCTGAGAAACTACTGGAAAACCTACCAGTAAAACTCGCTTGCCCTGGCCAGGGACTTTGCGTAATGGCTCTCTGACACAGCGCGATATCAACTCCCAATACCGGGAGAGACGAATCCTGTCTAACCGCCACTGCCTCCAAGTGCTCGGGGCTGCACCCAACTGCTACCTGTTTGCACGACTCCTTTTAGCCGTGGTAGGGTAGCAATCTAAGAACAGTGGGACACACTCGAGGCGAAGTAGCAGTGTCATGTCTGCGGACTTTGCTGTACTCATGTCACCTTGGAACTGTTAACTGACGACGGGTATAATCCCAACCAACAGTTCCCCGCGAGTCTTGTCCGGTGTACCCGTAACCTAATAAGCACCTGTATACTATCTCTAGTACGACATACTGATGGCTGTGGGATAGACCATCTCCCCAACTGTGATGAGAAGAGTACACACTAGTCTACTCTGGAGTATCGATGCCCTTTCTCGATAATCCTACGACTAGGGACCTGTATAGGATATTGCATATAGACTACCCAGCCCCCACTAGTGTGACTGCCATCACAACGCTGGTAATCAAGCAAAGATCCTAAGGGCTCTACTAATATGTATAAACGATACGTTACAAGAAACATATGTACATATTAAAGTAGACACAAACCAAGTAGCATACTACCATTTTTAGCAAGACTGTCAATACAACTGTGAATATCCCAAGCATCAATTAAGTAATATACAAACTAGTATGATACAGTAATAGCCTTCTAGGGCATAAACACTAACAGTTTGTAATATCATATCTGTATCCTTACTATCTAAAGAAGGATATGATTTTACATTTGTAAGTGATGTGGTCCATGATTGATCATTTCTTTGTGTGTGTTGAGAAAATGAATAAAGTTCATAATCAAAGAATTATATTTGACCGCAATCAACTACGGTGTCGGATGTAGATTGTAAGTGAGTGCGGATCGTCCACAGGGATTGTGCGATTCGTTTTTATGTTTGATTTGTTTGAATTGAAAAGTTAATTGAAAAGAAAAGAAAACATGATTCAAGATTTTATAGATTGATTCAGGTGTCACTAGTCTAATCAAGAATCAAGAAAATGATAAACAATCGAGAATCGGGGTTTCGATGATATTTCCAACCAAATGTCAAGAATCTAAATGAGGCTCGTAGGAATCGATCGGATCTATAGACGTGATGTAATCTCAAGATATCGTGTTCTTGTCCTTCGAAGAATTGATACTAGATCGATGATGATCGACGAGAGTTAGGGCTTTCTCGAGAAACTAGGGTTTCATCATTTAACCCTTGTTCTTTCGTCGATATCATTCACATTCTAGCCTCTAGCAAATTCAAGAAACGATCGTAACTCCCCGATTTCGAGCGATAACAATCAAGAAAGCATCGCTACAAAATTGGGTCGTCGATTCTTGAACTTGCTAGGGTTTACAAGACTCGTAGGAATCAAGAATCGTTTTCAAATATATTACATCATCATTCTATTGATCGTCTTGACTCCTCAACGAGCGGAGTATTACTCAAACATCACAACAAGAACTACAACTAGAAATTGAGATCGAATCATGATGCAAGAATTTAAAGAAAACAAGATAAAAGAATATCACTTTTTATTTATATCAACAATTTGATTACAGTCGCTCAAGAACTACAAGAGAAAGAACTAAATTGTCGATCTGGCTTCGCTTTTCTCCGTGAGTCGTGGATCGGCTTGGACCACTTGCTCTGTTGAAGATCGGCTCCATTCCTAAAAGATTGAAGGGCTTCTTGCTTGATTTGGTACTCGGGAATCTTAGCTTTTGATTGGAATTAGGGTTAGGGTTTCACACAAGTCTTGTCACTAGACTTGTGGAAGAAGAAGATGAAGAAAGAGGTAAGAGATTGAATGGCTCTAGATTGATACTAGATGGCTAATAGATGGATCCAAGTATATCCCTTAACCCTAGGTTTAGGCTTCTATTTATAGACTTCCCAAACCCTTGGTCTAGTTATAGTGCCGGTTTTAGAGTCTAACACATGCAATCTGATATTTAACGACTGATTTGCTAATATGTGAAATATGAGAACCGTACACTTCTAAATGAATGCAAATGATAAGGAAATTGCCGGTTAAAAGATGCTGTATTTTCGACTGATCAAATTCCCCCAAACTTATTTTCAATCGTCTCGAGCGAACTGTTTTATTAAAAAGAGAAGGAGAAAATAAAGAAAGAAAAAAAACTAACTAGCACACTTTCATAGGCGACACGATTGCACTAAGCACGTGCAACAAGCCTTTAAACCTCTAAGTGTCCCTAGTAGGAGGAGTGTTGTCTCCTGAGGGTTTTCAGCGGATTGCACCCACAAAATCCAATAATAAAAGGAAGATCATGAAATTTACATTTAAACAAAAGAATTGTAAAAGAAAAACTTTGAAAATTAGGGTTTCCAACTAAGCTAGTTTTTCGGTTGTCATGAGCCCTATCTTAATGATCATGAAAAGATGTTGGAAATCACATCCTCCCTCAATAAAACATCGTCTTATTTTTCATTCCTTTCTTTCTTCCAAACATCGATCATATAACCCTGCGTGTGTGTAAAGACATCCCTACACCCGGAGAATTCAATTCAAGCTATCATACTCTTACCCATCAGCCTCAGTACTTTTTAATTAATGAATATTTGGATTGCTCACACACTTTTATGCGACCGTTAATACTTCTTGAGGTACTAACCGACCGATTACTCCTGTGCTTGCTTATTTGGTGTATTTTCCTTGTCTTGCACCACCTAATGCATAGCAGTGACTCCCAGAACAGTTGGCCTTAGGGCACTAGGTGAAGAAGCACCCTCGCTATATATTTTTTATTGCCCTCGGTGATAACAAAACCAGTGTTCATTTTTCTCACCATTTTATATATTCTTCATTCATTTTTTTATTTCCTTCATACTTTTGGCTTTAAGACGAGCATTTCAAGGTATCCTCTACTATCCCAGGCTTTAAGACGTGTGTAAGTGCGAATAGCAGGGTATCAACGTTCAAAATGTTTAGCATCCAGAATAGAAACTATTTTTCAGACTTATTTTTATCCTCAGATTAGTAACGTCTTTCATCTTACTAACCCGTGGGACAATGGCTCATAACTACTTATTACTAGTTCGTATAAGAAAACTTCTAATTTTCTTGGTTTTCTTAAATTTTTCTAATCTCATGGATGTAATTTTTTTCACTATCTAAACTTTCATTATCTTATTTATGTACAAAAACTGTTTAAATGTTAAAATATTTTTTTATAGTTTGAAAATTTTAATTTTTTATAGGTTTTGAAATTTTTAAATTTTTATAAGTTTTTAAAGAAATGTTTTGTGCTTATGCAAATGATATGCAAATGATGCAAAAATAAACACAGACCTCCCCCAAACTTGTTTTCAACAGTGTCCTCACTGTTGCCAACAGCTATATCTACAAAACCTGTAAGTCTGGGAGGAATTATTAGTGGGGGCAAAATATATAAGTGAAGAACTTCCCCCAAACTTACTCTTTTCACTCACCTTCATTCAAAAAATGATGCAGTGATATACAGGATATGAAGGTGAGACGGAGGAATTTTAATCCAAATAAACTGGCTCATGTAAGAACATGAGCTCCTCCGTGGGGTCAGTGGAAAAATACGGCTTTAGTCTATGTCCATTCACTTTTAAAAATGTGCCGTTTTTAACATTTTCTACTTCTACTGCCCCGTGCAGGTATACAGACCGCACAATAAAAGGTCCCTTCCACCGAGATCGGAGCTTACCTGCGTGAAGGTGTAATCGTGAATCATAAAGAAGGACTTGTTGACCTTGTGTAAATGTTTTCCTCAAAATGTTTTTATCGTGAAAAACCTTAGTCCTATTCTTTGTGATTACAGCGTTATCATAAGCTTCATCGCGGAGTTCGCTTAGCACATTAAGTTGCAGCTTCCGAAAGTTGCAAGCTAGGTTTAGATCAAAATTTATTTCCTTAATAGCCCACAATGCTTTATGCTCAATCTCGACGGGTAAATGACATGCTTTCCCAAATACTATCCTATATGGAGACATTCCTAGGTCGGTTTTAAATGCAGTTCTGAATGCCCAAAGAGCATCCGTCAGTTTGGTCGACCAGTCTTTTCTATTTTTAGCAACAATCTTCTCCATGATAAGTTTGATTTGTCTGTTTGAGATTTCAGCCTGCCCGCTTGTTTGGGGATGATAGGGTGTAGAAAGTCGGTGGTTGATTGAGTATTTCCGCATCAGAGTCTCAAAGGACCTGTTGCAGAAATGTGTCACATTATCGCTAATAATAGCGCGTGGGTGTCCAAATCGCGAAAAGATATTCTCTTTCAAGAACTTAATGACAACTTTCCTGTCATTAGTGCGACATGGAATGGCTTCCACCCACTTTGAGACATAATCAACCGCCAACATTATGTACAAATTCCCAAAGGAGTTGGGAAAGGGACCGATAAAATCAATGCCCCAAACATCAAATATTTCAACAACCAGAATAGGTTGCTGAGGCATTTCATTCCTCTGGGAGATTCTACCCGTGTACTGACATTGTGTACAGGTTTTGCAATAGTCAAATGCGTCCTTGAATAAGGTCGGCCAATAAAATCCACATTGCAAAACCTTCTCCGCCGTCTTTTTAGGACCAAAGTGACCCCCGCAGGCCTGATCATGACAAAAAGAAAGAATACTCTTGAACTCTTCTTTCGGGACACACCGGCGGATGATCTGATCAGGACAATACTTAAACAAGTATGGATCATCCCAGTAAAAGTGTTTTACTTGGGAAAGAAAACGGTATTTGTCATATTTTGACCAATCGCTGGGTATAAGTCCCGTGACAAGATAGTTCACAATATCCTTGAACCATGGTTCATTGGATACGCTCAAGAGTTGTTCGTCAGGGAACGAGTCATTGATCGGCAGGGTCACAAGGGAAGAAGAGATGCGTGAAAGATGGTCAGCTACTACGTTTTCACATCCTTTCTTATCTTTGATAACAAGATCGAATTCTTGTAACAGAAGGATCCAACGTATTAGTCGACCTTTTGCATCTTTCATCGCCAGAAGATGTTTTAAGGCGGAATGGTCAGTATACACAACTATAGGTGAGCCAATTAAGTACGGCCTGAATTTTTCTAATGCAAATAAAATCGCTAAAAGTTCTTTTTCTGTGGTTGTATAATTGATTTGAGCATCATTCAGGGTCTTACTTGCATAGTATATCACGTATGGCATCTTTTCGATGTGCTGTCCTAAGACTGCACCTACTGCAAAATCAGATGCGTCACTCATCAGCTCAAAGGGGTAGTCCCAGTTCGGAGACGATAGCACGGGGGCTGAAGTGAGTGAGTGTTTAAGTGAGTCGAAAGCTGTCTCACAGTCCGAGTCAAAATGGAAGGTCGTATCCTTGGCCAGGAGAAGAGTTAAAGGTCTAGCAATTTTGGTAAAGTCCTTAATGAATCTCCTATAAATGCCCGCATGGCCAAGGAAAGATCGAATATCTTTGACGCTTTTGGGATGAGGGAGGTTTTGAATGATATCTATTTTAGCTCTGTCAACCTCAATGCCTTTCTGTGAAATAACATGTCCAAGAACAATTCCTTCTTGGACCATAAAATGGCATTTTTCCCAGTTCAAAGTCAAGTTCTTCTCTTTGCAACGAGTAAGAACAGCGTCAAGATTTGCTAGGCAATCAGAAAAAGAGTCTCCAAAAATCGAGAAGTCGTCCATAAAGATCTCCAGGAAATTCTCTACCATATCAGAGAATATCCCCATCATACACCGCTGAAAGGTAGCGAGAGAATTGCATAACCCAAAGGGCATGCGACTGTAAGCAAAGGTACCAAAAGGATAAGTAAAAGTGGTTTTATCTTGATCCTTTTTGGCGATGGGGACCTGATTATAGCCTGAGTATCCGTCCATAAAACAATAATACTCTCGTCCAGCTAAGCGTTCCAGCATTTGATCAATGAATGGTAGAGGAAAGTGGTCTTTCCTCATGGCAGCATTGAGTTTTCTATAATCGATACATACACGCCACCCAGTTTGGGCGCGTGTCTGAATCAACTCATTCGCCTCATTGGTTATAACAATGATGCCGGATTTCTTAGGAACGACATGTATAGGACTCACCCATTGGCTATCGGTGATGGGGTATATAATACCATTATCTAAGCATTTGACAATCTCTTTCATTACTGCTTCCTTCATGACGGGATTCAACCGTCTTTGTGGTTCTCAGGTTGGTCTGGCATCATCCATCATATGTATATGATGTTCAACTATCAAGGGACTAATCCCTTTGATGTCTGCCATACTCCAACCAAACGCCACTTTATTTGTTCTCAATACCGATAAAAGTGCAATCTCTTGCTCTGATGCTAGAGAAGTAGATATGATAACCGGTAAAGACTCCTTCTCACCTAAATAAGCATATTTAAGATGAGAAGGTAAAATTTTGAGATCTAATTCAGGCGGAGAAATGATAGAAGGAGGGATCATTGAGTAAGTTTTGGATTTACTAAGAAGCTCAGAGCCTGTGAAAGATACAGACTCGGGTGGAGAAAAGTCAGGAGTGCAGGACTCAAGTGTAGAAAAAGTGTCATCACTAAGATCTTGTGTGAAATCAAACAAAGATGTGGTAATGTCATCGAGATCAGTAAAGCAAAGTTCCTCAGCTCCACAACTATCGGGAGCGATCTCATGGACAGAGCACACATCTAAAATATGAGTAGAGGGTTCTGATGGCCGACTTCCAACCTTGTAGATATTTAGTTCAATGGTCATATTTCCAAATGATAAGTTCATTGAACCGTTTCTACAGTTTATAACAGCATTGGAAGTGGCAAGGAAAGGACGACCCAGAATCACCGGAATTTGGCCCCGGGGGTTTGCTATAGGCTGTGTGTCAAGCACAATGAAGTCTACAGGGAAAACAAATTCCCCGACCTTTATTAACATATCCTCTAGTTCACCCCTTGGTTTGGTGATTGAACGGTCTGCCATTTGGAGAGTGCAGTGAGCAGGTTTTAGCTCTCCAATCCCTAATTGCTCATAAACAGAATATGGAAGTAGGTTAACACTTACGCCAAGGTCTAAAAGAGCACGATTTATGTTTTTACCCCCAATAGAAATCGATATTGTAGGACATCCTGGGTCCTTTCGTTTCTTTGGTAGCTGGGGAATAAAAGCAGTGCTAATATTATTAGACATAAAGACCTTCTTTGGCACTTGAGTCTTCATCTTCCTAGTGCACAAGTCCTTAAGAATTTTCGCATAAGCGGGGACTTGTTGAATTGCATCTAGGAGAGGGATGTTGATGTTAACTTGTTTGAACATTTCCATAATTTTCTCTATATAAGGACTCGTTCTATTACTCCTTAACCGATTTGGGTAAGGAGCTTTCGTAATAAGCGTCGGGTCCATCATAGGAGAAGGAAGAGGGGGTAGACGAGGTCCCAAAAGAGGTGTGGGGACCGTCTGTGGAGAACTATAAGGGTTGGGTTGAGGTGTCGAGCCTAGTGGAAAATGGAGAATAGGCACTCGAGAAGGTGGTAGGGTAGAAGAAGAAGGATCGGAATTAGAAGTGTGTGTGTGTGGAAAGGTCTCAGCTGGGGTGTAATTGATAGGATTTTCAATATCATCAATTCTTTCCCCGACATGATTGTTCAGCACTCTTCCCGATCTCAATGTTGTGACGGCATTTACATTGTAATGCCTAGGATTCTGTAGGGGTTGAGAGGGAAGTTTCCCTTTTTCTCTCGCACTCATTTCGGCTTTAAGGTGTGCTATTTCAGCTTCCATCGATCTGATACTCTCAGCTTGGGACGCTGAGTTTTTCTTTATCTCACTGACGGAAGATCTAACCTCAGTCGAAACCTATATGAAATTTGATAAAAGTGATTTCATGGTTTGAGTGAATTGAGAGAATTCGTCGGAACAGGACAACTGCATAGGATTAGACTGTGCAGGAGTGTTGACCAGGTTTTGGAAATTTTGTGACTGGTAGGGGTGCTGAGTGATTTGAAGTGGTTGTTGTTGTGGTAGAAGAGCCCTTTGAAATTTTTTTGGCTTGGAACCATGTTTTGAGATTGTTGTTGGTTCCAGGAAAAATTCGGGTGATTCCTCCCACCCTGATTGTACGTGGAAGAATATGGATCGTTTCTTGGTCGTTGGAATGCGGCATTTGTATGCTCGTGACCTTGAAACGCAGAGTTTAATGGACATTCTTCCGTTAAATGAGATGGATCGGAACAGCAGCCACATACAGTTTTGGGGAGCAACATTGGGTTTAGGGAGGCTGCAGAAAATTTGTGTTCCATAGCGTCGAGCTTCTTTTGCATTGCTGCCATCTCAGCTTGAACACCTATGGACACATCTATTTGGTGCACGCCACCCCTATTCAATGGTTGGGTTCCACTCTCCCACTGTAGTGATTTTTCAGTGAACTCTTCTAAATACTTCCAAGCTTCCCCATCATCCTTGGTCATAAAGGTACCTTAACACATGTTTTCAAGGTTCTGTTTAGTGTTTGGGTTAATGCCCTCATATATGAATCGGCAAAGATCCCATCTCGGGATGCCGTGATGAGGACACTGAACCAATAGATCCTTGAAACGTTCAAAGCATTTTGAAAATGGTTCAGTAGGGAGCTGGGCAAATTGATTTAGTTCGCTACGGATTCGAGCTGTCTTTTGTATTGGGTAAAATTTCTTACGGAATGCCGCAACAAATTCTTCCCAATTCGTTATAGAGTGTGCGGTAGTGTTATATAGCCACTTCTCAGCTATATCGCACAAAGTAAATGGAAGAAGTCGTAGACGCATAGCATCCACTGAAAGTTGTGACGTACCCAACATTGCGCATACGTTTTCAAATTTGGTGATGAAAACGTAAGCATCCTCAGTCTCGAGTCCGTGGAATTTGGGTAAAATGTTGATGTATTGGGGTTTAATCTCAAAGTTATCCCCATTGGCTGGTGGTGTGGATAAGCAGGTCGAAATAGGACCTCGCAGTGGATAGCACCTCTCTTGGAGAGAGATGCAGGGTGGATTCTGCGCACCAACGGACGGCGGCAGATTAGGGTTAAAGAAGTTTGAAGGAGGTGGATCCATCGATGTGGGTGTGGTAGTGGGTAAAGAAGAAGTAAATGGAGAAATACCGACTTCAGAGTCGATAAAGGGTACGCGGACTAAACAGGCACTAGAATCCCGTGTCCAGCCTATCTTGTACTAAAAAGGGTTAGTACAAGTAGCAGCGTTGACTTATAATTAGGGGTAATGAATGAATGCGGTGTTTGCTTTGAAAAAGGGACGGATTTTTAAAAAAAAATGATGCGACACAACAAATGCAGCAACACAAAACCCTAATTCTAGGGGTCGCCTAGGTCAGATCTCTAGACCGCTCCTAACTTCCAGAAGACAAGACGCAGGATAAAATCCTCCACTGCCTCTTTGTCTCTCCTGTGGCCAGGTAAGTGCCAGGTAAGTGGGAGGTTCTCCACTACGTAAGTAGTGGACCTAATTAAGTAACCACTAGCCTTTGACACACTTGCCTAGACACCACAAGAGAAACGCGGATAAGCAATGAATTACCCACGGCCTTCTTCTGTCCTAAGTGAGCGCGACGGTCCTTAGGGTCATCTCTAGATCTTTTTTAGTTAATTGGGGTAAATGCGGATGCAAGTTTTGCGATTTTCGGGGCCTAGGAAGGGTAATGAACTCCCCACCTAATTTGGATTTGGCCGTACCCCTTAATATCCGTATTTAGAATGAAAAAAACCAAGAAACAAAAACACGCACAAATTTAATATTCTTTTTGCGCGCTGTGATTATTTGCAAAGAACCCTGCATAAACTGTTAATTGGAGAAGATTTTTAGAAGGAGATAAGAAAGTAAGAGGTTACCTGCCAAATTTTGCATAGAGATTCCTTGAAGAGGCCGCGGTTCCGCCGCAATAGCCTCCTAATGTCGCCCTTCCGCGGTCTGATGAGAGGAACACTGCACCAAAAATTTTCAGAGAGGCTCTGTAGACTCCCTCTGCTCCCTGGTATATTCCAAAAAAAATTCCAATTTCACAGCAAGCTCCAGATCTCCTTGCAATGAACCACAATAAATCGTTTAGGGTTTGCACGAATTTTGATTACAAAAATTACAATGGAATAAATCTTTCAATTCAAACTTTAATATGAAACGAATTAGCGCGTAATCCCCGGCAACGGCGCCGTTTGATTGATCATTTCTTTGTGTGTGTTGAGAAAATGAATAATGTTCACAATCAAAGAATTATATTTGACCGCAATCAACTACGGTGTCGGATGTAGATTGTAAATGAGTGCGGATCGTCAACAGGGATTGTGCGATTCATTTTTATGTTTGATTTGTTTGAATTGAAAAGTTAATTGAAAAGAAAAGAAAACATGATTCAAGATTTTATAGATTGATTCAGGTGTCACTAGTCTAATCAAGAATCAAGAAAATGATAAACAATCGAGAATCGAGGTTTCGATGATATTTCCAACCAAATGTCAAGAATCTAAATGAGGCTCGTAGGAATCGATCGGATCTATAGATGTGATGTAATCTAAAGATATCGTGCTCTTGTCCTTCGAAGAATTGATACTAGATCGATGATGATCGACGAGAGTTAGGGCTTTCTCATGAAACTAGGGTTTCATCATTTAACCTTTGTTCTTTCGTCGATATCATTCACATTCAAGCCTCTAGCAAATTCAAGAAACGATCGTAACTCCCCGATTTCGAGCGATAACAATCAAGAAAGCATCGCTACAAAATTGGGTCGTCGATTTTTGAACTTGCTAGGGTTTACAAGACTCGTAGGAATCAAGAATCGTTTTCAAATATATTACATCAACATTCTATTGATCGTCTCGACTCCTCAACGAGCGGAGTATTACTCAAACATCACAACAAGAACTAAAACTAGAAATTGAGATCGAATCATGATGCAAGAATTTAAAGAAAACAAGATAAAAGAATATCACATTTTATTTATATCAACAATTTGATTACAGTCGCTCAAGAACTACAAGAGGAAGAACTAAATTGTCGATCTGGCTTCGCTTTTCTCCGTGAGTCGTGGATCGGCTTGGACCACTTGCTCTGTTGAAGATCGGCTCCGCTCCTAAAAGATTGAAGGGCTTCTTGCTTGATTTGGTACTCGGGAATCTTGGCTTTTGATTGGAATTAGGGTTAGGGTTTCACACAAGTCTTGTCACTAGACTTGTGGAAGAAGAAGATAAAGAAAGAGGTAAGAGATTGAATGGCTCTAGATTGATACTAGATGGCTAATAGATGGATCCAAGTATATCCCATAACCCTAGGTTTAGGCTTCTATTTATAGACTTCCCAAACCCTAGGTCTAGGTTTGAAATTACAATTCCCTCCAAAAGTTTGTTGAGGAGCTTCTAGAAATAGTTTGTTAGGAGCTAGCTTAGGCTTTAAGCTAGGATTAATTAAGCATTAGAAACCCTAGTTTGCTGAACTGGCAAAAGCCTCTGGAGTCTTCTAGAACTTGACATGTCTTTCTGAAGTGTGGGCCCTGAGAGAAGCATAATGAACCAAGTTTGAGGAGGTGAAGTGGAAAGACCGCTGCGGAACCGCGGCGCAAGCCGACTCCGGCTGCAGTTCCGCGGCCATGTTGGCTCTTTGTGGCTTGGTTCTTCTGGTGTGGTCTTGGGATGATATTTGGAGCTTTATCTTATGTGTTGATTTGTATTTGACCCTTTGGATTGATACCAGAACTGAAATCATTGAGTTGGCATAATGTTTGATCAGTACCATGTAAATTTTTGGCTTTTGTTCTGGGTTTTCCTGCATAGATCTCAAAACAAGTGTTGCGCAATATAGGGATGATGCGATGCCATGAAATGCAGTCAATTTCCTTTATAGTGCCGGTTTTAGAGTCTAACACATGCAATCTGATATTTAACAACTGATTTGCTAATATGTGAAATATGAGAACCGTACACTTCTAAATGAATGCAAATGATAAGGATATTGCTGGTTAAAAGATGCAGTATTTTCGACTGATCTGTCCACATCCACCAAAATCAAGTTCTGATTGGGTCAGGTACATTAGATAACAATATATACGTACTAAATCAAGCTCAGTTTTTCAGTATCCAGAACACACTTAAAAGAAAGTCTCCGGAAACAAATCAGGCTTTCGTATGGCATTGTAGACTGGGTCACATCAATGAGACGAAGTTGCAAAAAGAGGGATATTTGAATCCGTTCGAATATCAGTCTTATGCCACTTGTGAATCTTGTCTCATAGGAAAGATAACAAAGACTCCGTTCACTGGACACGGAGTATGAGCGAGTGAGCTCTTGGGACTCATACACAGCGACGTGTGTGGTCCAATATCTACACATGCAAGAAGTGGCTTTTCCTATTTCATTACTTTTACGGACGATTTCTCTAGGTATGGACATGTCTTCTTAATGAAGCATAAATCCGGGTCCTTTGAGAAATTCCGGGAATACAAGAATGAAGTGGAAAAAAAAGGAAAAAGTATCAAGACACTAAGATCTGATCGAGGGGGTGTCTGGGAATACAAGAATGAAGTGGGCAAAAAAGGCAAAAGTATCAAGACACTAAGATCTGATCGAGGTGGTGAATACTTGAGTGCCGAGTTCCTAAGCTACTTAAAAGAGAATGAAATTCTCTCTCAGCTTACTCCTCCATACACACCACAACACAATGGTGTATCGGAAAGGCGGAATCGAACCCTATTAGATATGGTTCGTTCCATGATGGGTAAGGCTGAGTTACCGCGATCTTTCTGGGGTTATGCACTAGAAACAACTGCATATCTTTTAAACAAGGTTCCAACCAAGACTGTGCCTACCACACCATATCAGATGTGGAGTGGGAAGAAACCCTGTCTTAAGTATCTTAAGACATGGGGATGTCCAGCTTTTGTAAAGAAGCAGCATGCGGACAAGCTCGAGGCACGCTCAGTACTGTGTAAGTTTGTTGGATACCCCAAGAACTCAAGGGGGTATCTTTACTATTCCGCAGAGGAACAAAAGGTTTTTGTTTCTCAACATCCCCACTTCTTAGAAACTGAGTTTTTAGAAAATCAGATAAGTGGAAGCGCAATAGAACTGGAAGAAATTCCAGAACCACAAGCTATTACTGAGAGCATGGTAGAACCAGAGGATTCAGGAAAACCGGACATCCCAGTGCCACTCCGCAGGAGTAGTAGACAGTCTCATCCGCCCGAGAGATACTACGGTTTTCTTATAGACGAGGATCGAGAGGATTGCATCATTGAAAATGATGAGCCTACTAACTTCCAGCAAGCCATTCAGAGCGGTGACTCAGTAAAATGGCTGGATGTAATGTGGACCGAAATGGAGTCCATGTACACTAACAAAGTTTGGACTTTGGACATTGCTCCAGAAGGGGTAAAACCCGTAGGCTGCAAGTGGATATTCAGAAAGAAGATTGGTGTAGATGGGCAGGTTGAAACCTATAAAGCTAGACTTGTTGCAAAGGGTTTTCGTCAAAGACCTGGTTTGGACTATGACGAAACCTTTTCTCCAGTATCTATGCTTAAATCCATTCGGATCCTTCTTGCCATTGCTGCCTTCCACGATTATAAGATCTGTCAGATGGACGTGAAGACGGCTTTTCTGAATGAAAATTTGGAAGAGTGCATCTATATGGATCAGTCAGAGGGTTTCATTAAAAGTGGGAGCAGCGGTAAAGTATGCAAGTTTCTTAAGTCCATTTATGGACTGAAGCAGGCATCGCGGAGCTGGAACATCTGCTTTGATTATACTGTCAAAGAATTCAACTTTATCAAAAATCCGGATGAACCATGCATATATAGTAAGATTTTAGGGAGAACTGTTGCATTCCTCGTCTTATACGTGGATTACATTCTCTTGATAGGAAATGACATACCTACTCTACAGTTAGTCAAAGGATTCTTATTACAGAGGTTTTTCCTGAAGGACCTGGGCGATGCCAACTACATTCTGGGGATCCAGATCTATCGTGATGGATCTAAATGGATGTTGGGACTTTCGCAGTCCAGGTACATCAACGCCATACTGAAACGATTCAGTATGGAAGATTCCAAGCGCTGTAACCTACCGGCTTGTCACGGAATCATCCTCTCCAATGAGTTGTCTCCAAAGACTGATTTGTAAATAGCTCACATGTCATCTATACCCTAAGCATCTGCGGTAGGCTCTATAATGTATGCGATGTTATGTACCAGACCAGTTGTAGAATACGCATTGAGCGTTGTAAGCCGGTATCAGTCGGACCCAGGGGAGAAGCACTGGATAGCAGTAAAGAACATTCTCAAGTACTAGAGAAGGACTAAGGAGATGTTCTTGGTGTATGGCGGAAAAGACCTCCAGATCGAGGCCTTTGCTGACTCCAGCTTCCAGAGTGACAAGGATGACTCCAAGTCCATGTCGGGTTATGTCTTTACCCTTAATGGTAGGGCGGTTTGCTGGAAAAGATGCAAGCAGGAAACCATTGCTGACTCAATAATGGAAGCGGAGTACATAGCTGCTAGCGATGCCGCAAAAGATGCTGTCTGGATGGAGAAGTTCCTCACGGAGCTTCGGGTGGTTCCTACCATTGTTGATCCAATACCGCAGTATTGCGAGAACAACGGCGCTATAGCTTTAGCGAAGGAAACCAGGTCCCATCAGAAGTCCAGACACATTTTGAGGCGGTACCACCTGAAAAGGGAGATCGTAGATCGCCGGGAGATCGAGGTGAAGAGAGTAGATTCGAAGAATAACACTACAGATCCACTCACGAAGGCCATACCCGAGACTCAGTTCGAGCGGCTGATCGGGATGATAGGTCTTCGATACGCCAGTACATGGCCTTAGTGCAAGTGGGAGATTGTTAGTGTATATGCCCTAGAGGCCATTACTGTATCATACTAGTTTCTATATTACTTAATGGAATCTTGGGATATTCACAGTTGTATAGACAGTCTTGCTCAAAATATAGTATGCTACTTGGTTTGTTTCTACTTCATTATGTGCTTGTGTTTCTTTTAGCATATCGGTTATACATATTAGTAGAGCCCTTAGGATCTTTGCTTGATTACCAGCGTTGTGATGGCAGTCACACTAGTGGGGGCTGGGTAATCTACAAGTACATCCTTATACAGGTCCCTAGTCGTAAGATTATCGAGACGGGGCATTGATACTCCGGAGTAGACTAGTGTATACGCTTCTCATCCCAGCAGGGGAGATGGTTTGTCCCACAGCCATTAGTACGTTGTATTGGAGATAGTATGCGGGTGCTCGTTAGGTTACGAGTACACTGGACAGGACTCGTCGGGAACTGCTGGTTGGTACTATACCTATCGTCAGATAGCAGTTCCCAGGTGACATGAGTACAACTTAGTCTGTCGACTTGACACTGCAACTTCGCCTCGAGTGTGTTCCTACTGTACTTTGATAGCTGATTGGTAGAGTTTTTGCGTGCTAAGTTTATTACCGCAATCAAGACGGTTTCGCTTGGAGCTAGCCGGTTGAGTACGGGTCGATCCACAGGGAGATGGTTGTATGTCCGTTCGAGTTTTAGACGAGTCAATAAAGAATGTGTATATGTTTGTTCAGTTCTATCCTAAGTGTTCGTATTTATGTTCAAGTAAGCTTGTTAAGGTTAAGGTTGGTTAGTAGAGTTAGGATTAGCCTTGTACTTATCTTTAGCCATTCTTAAGACGATGTTGGGATAATCGAAAGTAGCGGGGATTAGGAGGACATAGGAATGGGATTTGCGAGTTTAAGCAAGCTTTCCAACGCTAAATCCATTCCTAGTGCCCCTTGTCCGTCCGCTAAATACGCTTATTTCCAACCCTCGGCCAAACACCCGCAACCATGTATCCAATTAAGTCACAACTACATGTTACTTTGTAGTGCGCTTAAAGGACTTCTCGACTTAGGTCGCGGCTATATGTCACGTATAGCGCGCCTAAGTGAGGGGGTTGCGATTGTTTGGTCGGGGTTCGTTTCAAGATGTTTGGCGAAGAGAAGCACAAGGGATTTCTCCGTCCCTCATACCACCTTCCTTAGCCTTAACAAGAGAGAAATTATTCACACATTATTAAAGAAAAGAAAACAAAACAAGAAGGAAGAAAATAGGAAAATACGGTTTTACAAGTGAAGCAAGCTAACTCTTGGGTCCTCACCTTAGCAAGGAACTCCGTCAAGTATCATCGCTTGAAAATACGGATAAGAGAAGAAAAGAAAAGAGAACAAGAAAAGAAATAACAACAACTAGTTAACAACAAATAATAAAATTACAATACAAGATAATAAAATTACAAGACAATAAATAAAAGAGACAAGATAAAAACAACCCTCATTTTCATTGATCTTCCACTCAAAAAGATCTCACTACAATTTTCATGGAGGAAAGAATGAAGAAGAAGAAGAAACTTAGCTAAATCCTAACAAAAAGAGGCATGAAAAAGAACTTAACTAAGAATGTGCTCCTTGGTTTGGCTCAGAACCGGGGTATTTATAGGCGGGGAAATGGAAACCTAGGGCAACATTCTGACCCCAAATAAAATGACCAAACTGCCCACAAAAAACGACAACGCACGGAGACTATATGGCCGCGGTTCCGCGGCCTAAGCCTGCTTATGCCGTGGAACCGCGGCGCTTTAGAGGAGTTAGGCCTTCATATTTTGTGGGGATCCCTGGTTTTATGTTGTTTGCTGTTTGGTATATGACTTTTTCTCAGAAACTCTTCCCATTTCTTCCAGAATTTCAGTATATCAAAAGGTGATGTGATGTGGATCTTTTGCCAAGATTTCCTCGAGCTCCGCGTAGATATGTTGGATTTTGTGTTGCCATTGTGCTTTGTGCACGAAAAGGACATCGATTTGCCATTTTGTCCCTTAAACTGGTGTGTGGCAACACACGGATAGAGAGCGGAGACCCGTGTTTTATCTGTTGTTTGCAGTAATCCGGAATTTGACGTACTTTTCCATGAATGTCACTGTTTAGAGATGAGAACCAGTTTCCTGTAAACATGTAGCAAACACTGATTAAAAGGACCTGCCTATAAACAAACAAGCGTAAGAATGGGCGGTATAAAATGCAATATTCTGGTATGAACAAATACCCCCAAACTTAACTTTTGCTCGTCCCGAGCAAAACCAATTATTCACAAAAATAAAATCCTAACCGCACTTTCGCAGGGAACTCAATTGCACTGAGCGTATGCAACAAGCCGTTAAACCTCTAGGTGTCCCTAGTAGGAGTGTTGTCTCCTGAGGGTTTTCAGCGGATACTACCCACAAAATCCTGTCAAGCTAGTGTCATAAGTTAACATTGATTCTACTCCTACAGTTTAGTATTTACGTTAGAAACTCTATCATCCTAAGTTAGAAATATCCAACCCTTATTTTTCACACCTCCTATCTATTTAACCTTGGATCCTATACGTTTCAAAAAAGTTTAGAAAGATGTTGGTTCTCCTGAGTTTTCCTTCTAAAGTGCGACCTCAAATCAGGTATTTTTATCAACTTTACAGAAGACATAAGTCTTATCCTTCATTTCTATCTTTTATTCAAAAATCGATTGTATACCCCTACGTGTGTGTATATTTTCACCACTACACTTAAAAATTCAATTCAAGCTATAATACTCTTTCCCTAATACCTAATACTACTTCTTTTCATTAAGGATGGACGGATTTGCTCACACACCTTTCATGCGACTATTAATGCTTCTTGAGGCACTAACGGCCGATTACTAAATGTGTGAACTTTAAAGCGTAAATAGCAGTTTCCAGGTCTTGACTTTATTCTATTTTTCTTTTTATTTTTCTTTTTCTTTTTCAAGACCGGATATATTTTTCAATATGCTCTTTTGGTGTTTAGCTTTAAATACCGTTTTTTCTTTCATACTAGGCTTTCAGGCAAGAGTATTTCTAGGTATCCTCTACTATCCCAAGTTTCAAGGTGCGTGTAAGTGCAGTTTGTAGGGTATATACTTTCTGAATTTGAACTTAAGAAAAGAAACTATTTTTCAGACTTATTCTTCAGTAAAGCATCAATACTTTCCCCTCATATTGACTTAACTCAAGAACTGAACTCAAGATTACCTATTTCTCAAAAAAAAACTGTAAGGACGTATACTTACCAAAGTTAGACAGAATGAGGGTTATTTTTAGGATTTTCAATTCCTAAGCCTAGAATTTAGTTATTTCTATCATATCAACTAAACTTTCAGAATAAAAACCTAAGTTACCCTATTAGCTAATTTGACGACAAAGTTTTTATATTTTTTGGAAAAATTTTCGATTTTTGTGGGTTTTTAATAAGGTATGCAAATGCAAAATATACAAATGAATGCGAAGAAATAAAGCTTACCGAGCACACCCCCAAACTTAAACTTGACAGTGCCCTCACTGTCAGGCTATACCAAGAGGGTTAAAATTGTCGGCGCTCCCTAAAAACAAATTATATACAAAACAAAAAGGAAAACAAAAAATATATACAAAAAAGGTGTCCCCCCCAAACTTAAGTAAAACAGTGTTTCCACTGTTAAGCGTTGAAGTTCAGGATCGGGGGGAAAGATTAGTATCAATCTATATAAGGCCTTACACAGGCCAAAAGTTAACACCAACCATTCAAAAATTCTATCTCTGTAATATGCGGGTTGGTGAAAGAAGGTGAAGAGGAAAGAAATGGAGAATACGCGAGACCGTATGGAGATAGAAGCGGGATACGGTCTCGGTATATGAGATGAAGAATGGCGGAAGGGAGAAAGAAGTGGAATACGAACTTGAGGGTGTAAATGGAGTGAATAGATTAGCACAATTTGTGATGACCGATGTGTAAAAAGCGATTGTGCTAATCTATTAACCTGTCGAGAAATGGGGTCAAATCCCTCAAGATTCGTGAGAAACCATGGGTACGCCGAACTCGGTAAACCAGACAATGGAAATGGAAGTGATACGGTTTCTTGCCAGGTCGGAACGATGGAAAGGATAGAGGGAAGTGGTTGAGGAAGGTTATCGGTTAAAGGTTCAGGAGGGTGTACACAGTCAGTGGAAAGGATATGATGATTTGGAAAATCCGACTCATCAAATAAAACTGGTTCATCCTCAAAGCTATCCTCAAAATTCTCCTCAAAATTCAGCTTATCCATGCAATTTTCATCAAAATCAAGACGCATATGGGGTTCGGGAAAAACAGTTAATGATTCGGGATGATGAATTGGAGAGAAAAACTCAGCCAAATCTGCGGGTTTATCATCCAAAATATTCCCAGCGTCAATATCCTCAATCAAGTGAATGTCAATTTTCTCAGACACCTCATCAAAAGCATGGATTTCAATCAATTCAGGTTCTAAAGTGGAGGTGTAGAGGTCAAAAGGATTGGGTGTGGTTTCACTTGGCAAGGTCCCTTCACAATCGGGTAAATCAAACACTGCAAAGTCGCACAACTCATTAAACATTCTATCTTCAATTGATAATTCATTTGAGACACTTGATAGACTTTCAACACAGGAGTTGTGGGATTCAATTTGTGGTGTGTAGGTTTGATTTGGAAGGGTATACAGCTCACTTTCTCCACTCAAATTCACAGCCTGTCCCACCGCCTCATCATACATTGGAAAATTAGGAGCTAGTTGGAAACTAGCTACCGGGTCAGTATGGTGTATGAGAGCAGCCACGGACGCATTCAAATCCATCATCTATTGGCTTGACGTTACCCTAAAGTCTTCCAACGACTGTTCCAGACTAGACATGGGTTGTGAAGGGGTTTCAGTAAAAGACTCAAAGTTGTTTGGATACTGGAAACTCCCAAAAGGCGGTTCAGAAGCAATGTCTAGGGAAGGTGCAAAAGTCGGGTAGGACTGGTAGGAATTGAATGGCTGGACAGGAGCAGGATCAACAATTGGATAAGAAGGTTGGAATGGTTGATCAAAAGAATTTGAAGTGGTGAAAGGAGTGAAAGATCGGCTACATGATTGTTCAATATGTTCAGCGATGGACAAAGGACGACTTGCAAAAGGGGTATCAACATAAGAGGGTGGGAGAGGTTGAAAATGTTGATAAAAAGTGGAATGCGGAGTGCAAGTATTTGTCCTAGACGCTTCTATGCGATCTTTCAATAAAATTTTGGGCATGGAGGGATCGTTTGATGTTCGGCCAAAGCAAGAACCGTAGGAAGTTATGTCTGGTTGTGGGTACCAAAGTTCGGCAAGAGTTTTGCGAGGTGGGGTACCCATGATATGAAGAGAGAAAGAAAGAATTGAAGAGAAAAGGAGGGAAAAAAGAATGTGAATTTTTTTTCTTTAGGTAGTTATTAACAAAAGAATGAAATATACACACAAAAAGAATCTGGACAAAAACAATCACGACACAAAAATACCACACACCTAATCGTTCTAGGGTTCACCTAGGTCAACTAGACCTGCTCCAGAACTTGATTGTCGATGTAAAACTGTGTCGAGAAACGGGCTCAAGATACACTGATCACGAGGCCAGGTAAGTGCAGAGATAAGGGGAGGTTTTCCAACGCTTTCGCGAAGTTCCTTAATTAAATAACCCTTTCTCTTTTGGCGGTTTCGCCGTTAACACTTTCCTAGACACCCCGTAAATAATATACCGTTAAGCGAGCTTCTAAACACAGTTAACTTCTCCTAGTGAGCGCGAAGTCCTTAAGGCTTAAAGTCTAGTTTCTTTTAAATTTTGTGCGGGTAAACGTTATGCTCAAGTTCGTGATTTGTGGGCCACGGAAAAGGTGATGAAATCCTTTACCGTATGTTGTGGGGTTCGCTTGCCCTTAAGTCCGTATTAATGTATGCAATGCGCAATTCAATAAAAATTCTATAAAGAATCAAACAATCGTTTTTTAGTTTAAGCACGGCACTGCAACAAATACGGGTTAGTCAATTTTTAGCGTTTGCTAGCGAACTTGCAAAGAATCCTGCAAAGAATAGTATATTGGATGCGTCGGATTTGAGAAGAAGGTGTTAGTAAAGTACGTACCGTTAAGTTTTGGTTTAGGAAACCCCCGTTGAATCAAATCCGGTAGGCTTGAAAAGTTCGCTTGCGCGGGTCAAACTACCCGGATCTTTAGCACTGTACTTTGCAATCACCTTTGCCTTGAACATACACTTTGCTCCCCACAATCACAGTCCGCAAATCCGCAAAAATCTGCAGACTTGCTAAAAAATTATCAAAAAAAAAAAAACAAAAAGTTTTTTTTATTTTCATTTATAAATATATACAAAAAGAATATTAACCCGAATAACAAGAAAGAAAATACGCTACCGTCTCCCCGGCAACGGCGCCATTTGATTGGTAGAGTTTTTGCATGCTAAGTTTATTACCGCAATCAAGACGGTTTCGCTTGGAGCTAGCCGGTTGAGTATGGGTCGATCCACAGGAAGATGGTTGTATGTCCGTTCGAGTTATAGACGAGTCAATAAAGAATGTGTATATGTTTGTTCAATTCTATCCTAAGTGTTCGTATTTATGTTCAAGTAAGCTTGTTAAGGTTAAGGTTGGTTAGTAGAGTTAGGATTAGTCTTGTACTTATCTTTAGCCATTCTTAAGACGATGTTGGGATAATCGAAAGTAGCGGGGATTAGGAGGACATGGGAATGGGATTTGCGAGTTTAAGCAAGCTTTCCAATGCTAAATCCATTCCTAGTGCCCCTTGTCCGTCCGCTAAATACGCTTATTTCCAACCCTCGGCCAAACACCCGCAACCATGTATCCAATTAAGTCACAACTACATGTCACTTTGTAGTGCGCTTAAAGGACTTCTAGACTTAGGTCGCGGCTATATATCACGTATAGCGCGCCTAAGCGAGGGGGTTGCGATTGTTTGGTCGGGGTTCGTTTCATGATATTTGGCGAAGAGAAGCACAAGGGATTTCTCCGTCCCTCATACCACCTTCCTTAGCCTTAACAAGAGAGAAATTATTCACACATTATTAAAGAAAAGAAAACAAAACAAGAAGGAAGAAAAGAGGAAAATACGATTTTACAAGTGAAGCAAGCTAACTCTTGGGTCCTCACCTTAGCAAGGAACTCCGTCAAGTATCATCGCTTGAAAATACGGATAAGAGAAGAAAAGAAAAGAGAACAAGAAAAGAAATAACAACAACTAGTTAACAACAAATAATAAAATTACAATACAAGATAATAAAATTACAAGACAATAAATAAAAGAGACAAGATAAAAACAACCCTCATCTTCATTGATCTTCCACTCAAAAAGCTATCACTACAATTTTCATGGAGGAAAGAATGAAGAAGAAGAAGAAACTTAGCTAAATCCTAACAAAAAGAGGCATGAAAAAGAACTTAACTAAGAATGTGCTCCTTGGTTTGGCTTAGAACCGGGGTATTTATAGGCGGGGAAATGGAAACCTAGGGAAACATTCTGACCCCAAATAAAATGACCAAACTGCCCACAAAAAACGACAACGCACGGAGACTATATGGCAGCGGTTCCGCGGCCTAAGCCTGCTTATGCCGCGGAACCGCGGCGCTTTAGAGGAGTTAGGCCTTCATATTTTGTGGGGATCCCTGGTTTTATGTTGTTTGCTGTTTGGTATATGACTTTTTCTCAGAAACTCTTCCCATTTCTTCCAGAATTTCAATATATCAAAAGGTGATGTGATGTGGATCTTTTGCCAAGATTTCCTCGAGCTCCGCGTAGATATGTTGGATTTTGTGTTGCCATTGTGCTTTGTGCACGAAAAGGACATCGATTTGCCATTTTGTCCCTTAAACTGGTGTGTGTCAACACACGGATATAGAGCGGAGACCCGTATTTTATCTGTTGTTGGCAGTAATCCGGAATTTGACGTACTTTTCCATGAATTTCACTGTTTAGAGATGAGAACCAGTATCCTGTAAAAATGTAGCAAACACTGATTAAAAGCACCTGCCTATAAACAAACGAGCGTAAGAATGGGCGGTATAAAATGCAATATTCTGGTATGAACAATCACTACCCTACCATGGCTTAAAGGAGTCGTGCAAACAGGTAGTAGTTGGGTGCAGTCCCGAAGCACTTGGAGGCAGTGGCGGCTAGATAGGATTCGTCTCTCCCGGTATTGGGGGTTGATATCGCGCTGTGTCTAGGAGAGCCATTACACAAAGTCCCTGGCCAGGGCAAGCGAGATTTACTGGTAGGTGTTCCAGTAGATTCTTAGTGTGTTCTGGGCTACACTCTGACATGACTTGTACCGCTATTAAGGGTCTGACGTTTACCGCCCCCTAGGCCCGACATGCGATACTCATAGAAGAACAGACCGGACTGTAAGGAGATTTTCACATTCAGGCTCAGTAGGAGTTCGGATGGGTTTACCTCATCGGCCTTCTTATCGACATCTACCTGGGGACCGTTACGTACAGCTAGTGCCGCTTACTGTCTGTGGTTAAACCAACTGCCAGCGTAGTGTCGAGTCTTTAGAGTCCCACACAGAGAGTTTCCCTGCACTGGGCAAAAGGTGTAGAGGCCGTATGGTTTTACGGCAGGGCTACGATCACTTACGTGCACTTGTGTGCATATGATGTTCGGGAAGACAATACTAGTGGGCTTTTGTTTAAGCCGGATCCTAGTATTTTATGGATGGATTTGTTTTGTCTTCTGTGCATTCGTATTCTACGGAAAGCGGATGTGGGTGTGTATGCACGGTTATGAGGAGCGAAGAAGGAGGTGCCTCATTAGGGTTTTGACCATTTACTTGGTCAATACCATTATGAGGTGGAGGAAAATATTTACTAATCTTTTTAATGAAAATTGTGTTATGGCTAATTGCTTTGACCATGTTGACCATTTGACCTAGTTGACCAGTGTTGATTTGGATATTTTTGTGAGCTCTAGACTCTTCTTTTGGCTTGGATTTAACTTGACATGATAATGGTCAAATTAATTGTAACCATCACAATTTATCATGACAAAAGATGGGTAATTATTTTTCTTATGGATCATTATCTCTTGCTCATTCTCTCTCATCAAAAAGAGAGCTCCCATGGTTGCTTCTTCATCCTCCTCACAACAAAATCCTTTAGCTCTCATGTTTTGAGAAAGTAAGGATCTAAATATATAAACAAATCCATCTTCTTCCTCTACATCACCGAGGACATCAAGTATAGCAAACTTGTTGCCCTAGTTACATCGGCTTGAGGTGGAGCTCGGACTACAGACTTTCGGGTGGATCATCTTCGACTCTAGGAGACCTTGGAGGTGACCAAGATCCGGATCGATCCTCGGAGCTCACATGGACGAGGAGGACAGCGGAGAAAAGAACCGAAGGACTTGTTGCATGAGGTATTATCTCCTAAGCATAATAGATAGAAACTCTGGTTGTTTGTTAGAAATGGTTTGGCAAAGATCCATTAGCTTAGTCTACGTTGCCTTTTGTAAGAAAGTTTCGATTTTTACTTGTTCCGCCTCGTCGCTAGCTTGCGGGGTGAGCGACATAGACTTATAACATCATCCTCAACCCGGAAGTGGCCCAATAAAAGAATATTACATACAATGAATTTTACATGAATGAAAATAAAAACTCTCATCTCACATAAAACCCCCGGCTATTCAAAACACGACGATCTAATATAGCATATCACAACAACACATAACATCACATGTCATCAACGTAAGTAAATATGCGTATCCCAACCGTCGTTGACATATAGCAACGAAACCGGCGATACTTCACATATTACACTTACGGTCGCAGAAAAGAAAATATCAAACTACAAAATTTGGAATCCATAATAACCTTTAGACATCTTAAACCCGAAATATCACATGTTACGGATTTCATGCCTAACTATATGAATTCCATATATTGTATCACATTACAGAAAGCTAGACGACGTTAAAAAATTCTATCGAACCAACGAATTCCCAAAACTCCCAGAGATCTCAACACTTAAGCATTATTAAAAATTCCCAGAAGCATTCTCCAATACCAATGGACCAACCGTTGAAGTGTCGTCCCTTGCCTCCTTAGTAGCGCCGCGGAACCGCCGCCAAAACCAGGTTTTGGCCGCGGTTCCACGGTCACTAAAGCGAGTTAGGGACTCGTTCTTCAAGAGGGTCCATAGAATTACCTTCATGATTTTCTGAATATTTTTAATACGAAAAATTTCAACTTTTGAAAAAATTTCCAGAAAGTAGGAAAATTTTGTTATTCGGAGCTCGTTCGGACATTTAATTTCGCCTACGCAACGCCTAATGCTCTAGCTAGGCTCTGATACCACTGTAAGGTTCTTAGGCACTAGAACAAGGTTCTACAAGGCATCTAATATGCCGTATTTAAAATTTTCAAATGCCAAACAACCTAAGCAAGGTTCTTTACTAGAGAATTAGGGTTAGAAACAACAAGTAAACTACTTTACCTCTAAGTGATAACGGAATACAACCTTTGTAGACCGGTACTTCACTTCAATTGCTCTTTGTAGTGGTCTCTTCGCTGCTATCATGGAACTCCCGGACTCTCGCATGGCTTCTCAAGGTGAACGAACGATCTTTCTTGAAGTCTTCGAGGCCGAAGATGATCTACGTCGAGGAGACACTAACTCAAGCTACTACTTCACTAATGAGAGATTAGTGAAGCTAACACCGTATACTAAAGTGCTAATCTAGTAGAGGATGATGAACTAGGAAGAGGGCTCACTTTAGTTTTATTTTTCTCACAATATTTTCTCTCTTTTCAAAAGGCTAGCAAGCTTTTTCTCAAGGATGAAGAAGATGAAGTCAAGAGATGAGAATGAACTAATGAGGTGAGAGAATCAACCATGGGTGAGTTTGTATCATATAGCTAACTCACGTAGAGACATAACCATGGCTAAATTATAATGGTTAGGTTAATAAATATCTTAAGTAAAACAAAATGAGTGGACTAAGTCAATGCATTCACAAGCTTCATGCATGTGAGCAATTATCCACTAATTTGGATTTACTTTAAATATTTAAACCCTACATTATAATTAGTATGGTGTATGTCTCATACACCCATGTAGTGTGTATCAACAACCATGACACAAAAATAAAACACAATTAATATATATCACACATATATTAAGTGTGCACATGTGAGAAAAATAAATGGTTAAGTGAGCTAATATTAGTTACTGTAAACTAGTATATCATATATACAATTATACACTAAATTATCAAATCAACAGTTGATTTAATAATCCGGCTATATCACATACAACCGACTAATATTATATGTACCAACTTATCAAATCAACACTTAATTCGATAACCCGGCTATATCACATATAACCGACCGATACAAATATCGCGAGAATATAATATGGTATCACATACTAGTATTATTCTCAGTCCCGCACATATCACATATGTGCTCCTACTTCGTTTTGCCTGAGCCAGTAAAACCTCTATGTAGGACTCTAATGACTTGTCAATACGCCGGCAGTAGGTGATGATCACATCAAGCACCCACAAGCCATTAGCGGTACTAGCTGGACGTAACGGCTACCCGGGTATAGAGCGATCAGAAGATCAACAAGCAAGCCCGCTCTAGCTCCTGTAAAGCCGATCAGTAATACTACTGCACAGTCCGGTCTCTTCGTCTAATATGTCGCCTATCAAATCTAGGGGTGGTAAAAGTCAAACCCCAATAACTCGATAAGTCATGCCGATACGAGGCTCATAACGGGTCAAGAAACTACTGATAACACTTACCAGTAAATCTCTAAATCAGCCCTGGCCAGGGACTTCCCTGTCATGGCCAATCGAGCACAGCGCAACATCAACCCCCAATACCGGGAGAGACGAAATCCCCTCCTATCGCTCATCGCCTCCATGTGACTCGGGACTGTACCCAAAAACCACCGTTTTGCACGTCCTCTTGAACGTGGTAAGGTGGAAATCAAAGCATAGTGGGAATCGCACAAGACTCTATGATCTAGGGTCTACAGACTAACCTGTACCAGTGTTACCAGAGAACTACCATATGACGTGAGGTATAATACCATCTAGGAGTTCTCGGCGAGTCCGTCCAGTGTACCCAGTCTCCACTGAGCACCCGTATACCATCTCTGATGTCAAAAACCAATGGATATAGGATCATCCATCGCCCGTCTCATGGGTCGAAAAGCGTATACGCTAGTCTACTCTGGTATATCGATGCCCCGTCTCGATACACCCACGACTAGGAACATTAAAGGATGAACTTATGGACTACCATGGCCCCACTAGTATGATCTGCATCATAATCCTGGTAGTCAAGTACACATCCTAAGGGCTTTACCAACATGTAACCATAAGACAGTATCAAGAGACAAGTATACATGTTAAGATAAAGAGCAAACAGATAGCATACTATCATATCGAGCAAGAAAGTCCTCTCTATATATGTCCAAGCATCCAATATAATATACATCATATGTACAATAATGGCCTCTAGGGCATACATACAACTAACACTGTACTTCCTCCATGTTAGGTTGGTTCTTCGTCTCGCGATCACAGGTCGAGTTGAATCTGTTCGTTTGCCAAGTGTGCAAAGGTTTGTAGGAATACGGTATCTCCATGACCCCGAAGTCGAGGTAGAGATTGCTCAGACGTAGATAGACCGGTTGCCTCTTGGTGAGGGCTTTGTTCCTTAGTGTGGGAAGAACAGAGAGGTGGGCTATAGGTGGTCCGAGCTGTTTAGATACTCGGTGCCTCCTGGAGAGGGCTTTGATCCCTGGCGTGGTGGGGTAGGGAGCTACTAGCCAGGGATAATCGAGCAGGGGCAGGGCCGGTTGCCTCTTTGTGAGGGCTTTGATCCTTAGCACGGGAGGGGCCGTGCGAAGCCTACTAAGGAAGGGCCGAGCAGGGTAGCTGCCCGGTGCCTCTTGGCGAGGGCTTTGATCCTTAGCACAGGAGGGAACGTGCGAGGCTTACTAAAGAAGGGCCGAGCAGGGTAGCTGCCCGGTGCCTCCAGGCGGGGGCTTTGATCCCTGGCGTTACGGGGTAGGGAACTACCAGCCAGGGATAACCGAGCAAGGGCAGGCCCGGTTGGCTTTTGGCGAGGGCTTTGATCCTTAAGGACGGGCTGGGAAGGGTTACTGTCCGGTGCCTCTTGGCGAGGGCTTTGATCCTTGGCGTTATGGGATAGGGTGCTACCAGCCAGGGATAACCGAGCAAGGGCAGGCCCGGTTGCCTCTTAGTGAGGACTTTTGATCCTAAGCGCGGGAGGGGCCGTAAGAGGCCTACTAAGGACGACCCGAGCAGGGTTACTGTCGGTGCCTCTTGGCGAGGGCTTTGATCCTTAAGGATGGGTCGGGCAGGGTTGCTGCCCGGTGCCTCTTAGTGAGGGCTATGATCCATGGCGTTGTGGGGTAGGAAGCAACCAGCCCTGGATAGCCGAGCAGGGTAGCCGCTTGGCAGCCTCTTGGTGAGGGCTTTGATACCTAACGTTGCGAGGTAGGGAACTACTATCCCGGGATAGCCGAGCAGGGTAGCTGCTCGGCTGCCTCTTGGTGAGGGCTTTGATCCCTGGCGTTGCGAGGCAGGGCTACCAGCATGGGATAGCCGAGCAGGGTAGCCGCTCGGCTGCCTCTTGGTGAGGGCTTTGATCCCCGGCGTTGCGAGGTAGGGAACTACCAGCCCGGGATAGACGAGCTGGGTAGCCGCTCGGCTGTCTCTTGGCAAGGGCTTTTGATCCCTGGCATTGCGAGGTGGGGAGCTACCAGCAGGGGATAGCCAAGCAGGGTAGCAGCTCGGCTGCCACTTGGCGAGGGCTTTTGATCCCTGGTGTTGCGAGGTAGGGAGCTACCAGCCGGGGATAGCCGAGCAGGGTAGCCGCTCGGCTGCCTCTTGGTGAGGGCTTTGATCCCTGGCGTTGTGAGGTAAGGAACTACCAGCCCGGGATAGCCGAGCAGGGTAGCCGCTCGGCTGCCTCTTGGTGAGGGCTTTGATCCCTAGCGTTACGAGGTAGGGGCTACCAGTCGGGGATAGCCGAGCAGGGTATCCGCTCAGCTGCCTCTTGGTGAGGGCTTTGATCCCTGGCGTTGCGAGGTAGGGAACTACCAGCCCGGGATAGCCGAGCAGGGTAGCTGCTCGGCTGCCTCTTGGTGAGGGATTTGATCCCTCGCATTGCGAGGTTGGGAACTACCATCCCGGTATAGCCGAGCAGGGTACCTGCTCGGGTGCCTCTTGGTGAGGGCTTTGATCCTTAGCTCGGGAGGGGCCGTTCGAAGCTTGCTAAGGATGGACCGAGCAGTGAAGCTGCTCGGTTGACTCGTCAGATTCTGCCCGGCCTTCTCGGTGCGAGTGTCGAGAAGATGGACAGTCGCGGGTAATACGTGTCGTGAACGCTTGGGGGAGGAGAAGCAATGGAGCCGCGTCGTTTCAATTTCGCCGAGAGAGGCTGGGTGCCTGCCGCGTGGCGGTACAGTTATGGGTGAGCGGCTGTTGGACTCTTGGGGGTTGTTCGCTATAAAACGGAGGGAGTGTTGACCGCTCCACCCTTTACACCCAAAACGTAAGAATGGAGGACTTCCCTTTTACCATCCCCGAGATCATGAGCTTCGAGGACGTGTACCTCTACGACTAGCACTGCACCGAGGACACGGTGCAGTTAGTAATAGGCCGCATTGAGGATCACTTCGGCCGGCTGCTTCCCCGGCGTTCCCTCTGCTCCAGCTGTTGATGTACTCCATCTGGAGGGCGTCGTCGGGGCTCTACAACCCCTTGTCCTAGCAGCTGAGGGAAGAGGCAGTCGGCAAGTTAAGGTCTCTACGGCGCTTCGGCCTGATTTCGGCTGGTCGGTGGGACCGTTCGGTGGCGCTCATCCTTGAGTGCGACCAATTGATGCACGATGCCGACGTCTGCGGGCGGCATCGAGGGCAGAAGTCCGAGGCCGCGAGGGCTCGGCTGGCGGAGATATCCTCGGAGTATCACGAGCAATGTTCTCTGCACCCCCTTCACCCGCTACTGTAATAAATTTTTTTTCGTTGTACGACTGAGGAGCCCACAGTACCTTTTTGAATAAATAAGACTCTTCTTTTTACAATGTTTTATTGATCCCTTTATTACATAAACAAAAGATCTCAAGAAAGGTTTACATTGCGTTGAAAAGAAGTACACGCTAGTAGTAGATGCTCTTATTCGTGAAGCTTGAGCCCCTCGGACGCTGGTTGGCCTCCACGACCGGCATAGGGTGCTGAGCTTCATAGGTACCTGACGTACCCTCCGCTGAGACGACCATGATTTGGCCGATTGTCAGCTCGCCGGGAGGGGGACGCTGCTCCTGCTCGTGGTCGGCTTGCCGCTTGTCTCGCAAGTACGCAGCGAGGTGTCCCGATCGGATGAGCTCCTCGATGTACTCTCGGAGCTGCTTACAGCTTTCCGTGGAGTGGCCTTGCGACCTGTGGAAACCACAGTTGGTTCCCCGGGTGCGCTTCGAGGCCATGTGTGGGATCGGAGGGAGCTTGAAGAACCCCTCGCCTTTAACCTCCTCTAGCAGTACAGTCTGGGAGACGTTGAGCGGGGTGTACTCCTGAAACTTCAGGAGGTAGGGCTTTGGCTGCTCGAGTCATCTTCTCTCTTCCCTAGACTTTTTCTTTTGGTCGGTTTGCTCTGCCCCAGGGAGGTTGGCGTTCACCTCGGACTCGAGCTAGACCTCGCGCTCGGTCTAGGACTTTACCTCGGCCATCGCCTTAGGTTGCGCTAATGCAAAAGAGCGTAACCACTCCTTGTGCCTAAGACCAGACCTAAGTGCTGTGATGACCATCTCGTCCCGGTGCTCGGGTACCTCGAGAAGGGCGTTGTAGAAGCGGGTGACGTACCCTTTGAACGTCTCTTTGTCCCCGCTCTTGATCGTGAAGAGATGGTCAACTGTCCGTTTCTGCCGCCTGTTCCCGACGAAGTGGCCGAGGAATTGGGTGGCCAGCTCATCGAAAGTTAAGATCGAACGCGGCGCGAGTCCTCGGAACCAGTCTCGTCCGGAGCGGATGAGAGTGGACGGGAAGGCTCGGCACTGAGCGGCGGCGGAGTTGTCTTGGAAGCTCATTCCTGCGGTGAATGCATCCAAGTGGTCCTTCGGGTCGGACTTGCCATCGAAGAGAGAGACCATCGGGGGCTTGTTCTGGGAGGAGACATGGACGGCAAGCAGCTCTTTGGTGAAGGTTTTCGTGAGCGAGTCGGCAGTGTATTTAGCCCCGTCGCTCGGAAGGTGGCCTTCCCAATGCATGCCTTCGATCAACTTTTCGAGGGCGTCGAGTCAGCCCTGGTACCCCCGACGATTCGGCACATTCTGATCCCTGGCTTCTGCTGTTGGAGAGCTGCGTCGGGCCGCGGCCCCGGTTCCTCTCAACGAGCTTCCTTAGATCCCTCAGCGAGGTAGTCTTCGAGCCCCCGTGGCGACTCCCGTCTGCGCGTCCGCGTCGAGGGAGGGGGTGTCGGTCATGCCTGGGAACAGGTGAGCTGACCGGCATCTCCTCGGGAGTGACAGAAGCGTGAAGAGGCTCGGGGCGAGGCACTCTGGCGACGGACCTCGGTGTCCAAATTTGGGGTGCCTATCGGGCCACAGTGTACGTTGGCCCGGGAGATCTGCGGCCGTGGGAGGTTGCGAGGCGGTGGTCGGCCGTGCCGACGCGAGCAGAATCTTTTCTACCTCGGTAGGGGTCCCGGTCCCGAGGTGGGGGAGCGGTGACCTGGGGAGCTTGCCCCGCCGTTTGAACACGGACGAGCGCGTCCGCGACGGACGCGAGTCGATCTATCCGAGCGGCGAGGGCGATGATAGTGTTCGGAGGAGGAGATTCGTCCGCGCCTCCGTTGTGGGGGAGGCGGCGGCTAGTGCTTAGATCGTCGCGATGATCGCTCGCCATTAGTTTGAGATAGGAAGACGAACTTTTGTTTTTGTGGAGTCAAGAGTTTCCACAGACGGCGCCAGCTGACGGATGTCGGATCTCGTCAAGATGTTGCCTTCCATTGATCTGCTGATGGCGGCGATAGGCAGCTGAGATTGGATCTGGAGGACGGCTCCTGATGCGTGTGGATCTCAATGGGTTTGAGGTTGTTTGGGCCGAGCTACCTACAAGGAAGTCCCGGGGTTGTTGGACCACCGAGGACCCTCCGATGATCAAGTTAGAGAGGAAATCCGAGCAGAGTAACGGCTTAGTGAATGGAAAATGACTTACTTGAACCATCTGAAGGAGGGGTTTATATTGCGGTGGCAGCAGGCAGGCAGGCGCGAGAATCACTCCGGTCATTACGCTCCCGACGTCAAGCCCGTGCGATGGTCGGGATCCCGCATTAATGGCGAGACAAGCACGTTAAGGGGGGATCGTGATAGCGTGGAACGTGGGATGTGGCCGGCGGATATCTCGCGCATGGCGAGATTCGCGGGAGTGAGGCGATTGCGCCTGTGAGTGGTGCCGTTGGTCGATCAATGAGACCGAGGAAGATGACCCCGGCGGGAGAGCTCGCGGACGAGCGGGAGAGCCGAGATATCATAGTTCTGCGGTAGCCCGGAGACGAGCTGATGGGGTGTCACGACCCGAAAGAGCACGTGACTGGCCCTTGAATCGTATGAAGTCTACAGGACTCCATCTGATCCAAGTAAGCCAAAAGCCCAGAAATCTAAAACCATTTTTAAGAATAAGTAAAGAAACTGGTTTAAAGAGGTGAAGAAAACATGTTTGAAAATCAAGTTCTTAAATAACTAAGCCGAATATGTATTTTAAAATATGTAATTTTTTCCTGAAAATTTCGACAGAGTTTCTTTTGTAAAAACTGGTCCCGAACGGGGTACAACAAGAAACAATATATATATAACATGATAAAAGGCATCCCCAAGCGGGAGCTAGCTCTTCGTCAAACGACGGTCACAACCACGCAAGCAATAATAATATACAACGCCAAAGGGCGAGGATCAAAACTGAAAAGAAATTCAAAAACAGCCAGAAAACCGCAATACCACTAGCGCGACTCTAAGGTCGAAATAGTACAACACTGAAGTCTAAGTCTGAAAGAATATACAAGTTTTGGTTGATGGACATTCTAGATACAATGAATATTACAAATACAATAGCGGTTCTGATACAAAAGAACCCACCTAACCAAGCAAGTCACCCAAAGGAAGCAGTGTGCCCGAAATGCCGCTATGGAACTGTACGGCAAACCTGCAAGAACTGGGGCACAACGGGGGTGAGTTGCCAACTCGTGAATAGAAAGATATCTACAAGCAGGAATCGAATGCATGACCATCCTAGGTCAATACGATCAGATATAAATAAACCTCAATATGAATAAAGCTGAAACATGCTAAACTGGCAATGTAATTTTTATACATGAGTGTAATGCCAAGTGCTCGTGCTAGTGCCTCAGGTAATGGCATATCATGAATATGAGGTATGAAAGCAGAATACATGTAAATGAGGAAACTGTTTTCATAATTTAGTGAGATTTCCCTTGTATTTTTAGTTGAGGTATCATAATGAAATCAGCATAAAACAGTGCCTAGCATCGGCACAAAACGTAATCCCAATATCTCGATATCTCTGTATCACAGTCTCTGTACCTCGAAATCTCCAAATCTCAATGTCTCAATCATAATATCTAGGGCGCCGTCAATCCAGACCGGCCCCTACCATCCATCTCAAGACCACGACGGTATCCTCCGGATATCCGACGCGTCGGGTAAAATCACCGGTAGGTAGTGCTCCCCTGCCAGGCTCACATCGTCATCACCACGCGCTTCTTGCCCCGGGGTACCTTACCGGGTCTACCATGTACCCGAAACGGTTCATCCGTCTCCTCGAATCGGGTTTCTAAATCCATCAGCAAACTCATGGTGGACGACTCATACATCATGGGAAAACCGCACTTTTTATTTTAAAGAGAGAAAAGAAGTTTATATAAGTTTTGCAATTTTCCCCCAAATCCAGAAAATCTCATGGAAATCCGAATCCAATCCTCAATAGCATGTAAACAGTGCATATAGCCATAAAAATCCATGAATAATAACATGCATGATGTAACAAGTAATAATTACAATGTCTAATCTAGCATATAAGGCAAGTACACTAATATCATGTCTAAATTATTAGCTAACAACCTATGTCGATGCAATAATATTTTCTAAGGTGTACGTGACATGGCAATTACCGATGAAGATGTGTGTGAGCCGGCAAGTAAGTGTACGTGGTACATACGCATCATCGGTAATGGTGCTGGTGTCCTAACAGCATAACATCAATAATGGAGTATGAAACATAATATAAGCATGCGATGCGAAGCGAACCACAATAATGAGCGAAAGCTGAATACTAGACGCAACTACAACTAATCTGCATTAATCTAATATAACCTCTACAAATGGTGCCTTTTGAAATAACACGAATCATGGGGTTTTGAAAATAGGGCTACGGTGTTTTTATGAAAAGATACGTCTTTTGAAATATCCGTAGGATCCCTTGGGCTGTCTTTTAAAATACCCACGATTCGTTAGTTTTTGAAATAGGTAGGAGTCTAATCTAATCTAACAACTACACTAAACTATACGGCTGAACTAACAAGTTGAGCTACAGTAAGGGAACCGCCTAACATCTGAGTCGATACATATACATACCTGTATATATATTAGTAGGTGATCCCGCCTCAACAATATCATATCCGATACCATATCTATAATCAGACATCCCAAGTTAAGAGTGCGGATCAATCATCAATATCGGCTCGTACGGTAAATCGTCGTACGGCATCCCAATAGCTGGGTAGGGGTCAATATCACACTATCTCATCACATATCAGGTATCACTATCATCAGATCGCATAATCTGGGGTACTACTCCAAGTCTAGTACAAAACGATACCATCTATAAGAATATTAATGCGGGTAAAACACATGTCCAAAGGCCCGCTAAAACTATCATCTCGCACATCAAAGACAAGCTATGTCACATCGCCGATCTCACGGCCTCACATCAAGTATCATCTCAAACCCACGTATCATCCTCAAATCCCGTATATAAACACATAGTCCCATACCCATGTGTAGATATACGCATCATCATATGCACATAAACAAATGAAGGAATGTATGCAAGTATGTGTGTAAGTGTATGTGTGGGTGCAACCACTACTCTAGGGTTCGCACTATACTAAACCAATACATTCCGATCATCAATAATACCATTATTACCATCACTAATCTAAACCACACATAATAAATATACGTGTGTATACGTATTCGTATACAACACCACGGACTGCGGGGGTGCTATACGCCATCCACCCGACTTCTCCCCGTAGATATAAATCTACTCACCTGCATCCTGCGTGTCGGTGTCGATGTCACCTTCATCTTCTGCATCGCCTCGGATCGTCGCGGGGTACCTACACATATCACACGTATCGCATCGCATCAAAACCAAATCAAAACTCGAAACGACACGCTAAAACCAATACGATACGCTAAAAGGCCTATAGGTTAGAACCTACGGTTAGCCTTCGCAAAACAACCCGAAATCACTCAATGCAGTCGTACAAACGTCACACGATCGAGATAAAGTACAAACACCAAAATGTGGAAATCAAAATACGTAACACCAAATACTGAAAGTAAGGCAGCAACCCAAGAAAACGATCCCAGATTTCATCTCGGGTCAAATTTAGCCAATTAAACAAGTCCAGGGTGCTGTATATGATGTATTTGAGCTACTGGACCAACCCCGATGCATTCCATCACTACTTGGCCGGCCAAAACCTTCCCAAAACCGGCCTGGCCGGCCCCCCTATCTTCAATGGGGTCCGTCTGGTCAGGGTGGCTTCCTATGGTCTCAATTAGGTCCCTGGTGTCACTTAATTTTTCTGAAAAAGTCCCAGTACATTCCAGATTTCCCTGCACACTCTAAACACTCACAAACCGACATGAAAGTCCCGTAATTCCGTATTTTTAGTTTTCCAGTGGGGTTGGCCTGGGTTTCTAGTCAATATAGGGTCTAAGGTCACCATTTGAGTCCAATTGCAAAGCCACCTCTCAACTTTACCCTAACCCTCTCTAGTTTTGTCCAAAGTGCACCAATTCACACGATATCGATATGAAACTTGAATTAAAGCTTAAGCACAAGAATTAACACTCTAATTGTGAAGAAATTACCTCACAAGACCCTCATGATTCCTCAACAGCACCAAACAGCAACTTTCTTGGTCCATCCTATAGCTTGTGAGCTTGTGTGCAATTTTAGTGAAATGAGTGTGAGGTTTTGGAGTGATTTGTGAGATGATTTGAGAGGGTTTTGTGGAGGGAAGAATGGGCAATAGCAGCAGCAGTAGCAGCTCAAGAAAGAGGGGGAGGAAGTGAGAGGAAAATCCAAAGGGAAATGGCTAAGGTTCAAGTCAAAGAGCAACCCATACCCTCTCTCACCAACCCCATTCTATTCTTTTTCTTTTCTTTTCCCTTTTTCTTTTAATCCCTAATCCTTCTCACACCAATAGTAACTCCAAAAGAAAACCATGGCTAGAAAAAAAGTGTAACACAAGTCCAAAATGATATGTGCACAATTTTACATAAAAAGCCAAAAAAATCCGATTAGCGATTTTTGATCGCGATTAGCACTAAATTAGCATATAAATGATCACAAACACTTAAAAATGACATAATTCCAATAAATAACCCATTTTAGAATTTTCCATAATTTTCCATAATTTTTCTTCATTTATTTGCATTTAAGTATAAATTTAATATTAAAATAATCAATAAAATAATATTAAATTATAAAAATTCCTAAAAATAATATTTTATTATTTTGGAAATGTTACAGTCTACCCCCTTAAAGAAATTCGGTCCCCGAATTTAAATTTAAAATCCCCAAGTACTAAAACATTTCAATACAAATTTCCAAGTCGTCGGGGTTCCGAAATCATCAACACATAGAACGTCACAGCGCAATGCATGCGCATGGGTACTGAGCAGATACTCAAAAACAATGCTCCATCAAGCATCCCGCAATCATCGGAGTCACGGTAAAAACACAATGTCAAATCCAATAGAAAACCGATATGATATGGATCAGAACTACACATGTAGACATCCAATCCATACATGTAAATAGCTGATGTAAAAGCATGCCAAATCATTTTAAAATTGCTGTGCGCTGCGCATAACACTGCACAGTGGCGGACGTTTCTCATAAGAAAATAACTATATATGTATATATATCTTTTGTTTACTAAGCACGTTCCGCCGTTTTGAAAACAATCAGAAGGGTTTCCTTGTTTTTAAAACGTTTCGTGTCATATCGGACACGTAAGTATATATATATATATATATCGAGACTATAGCTCGCTCCTTGGAATCCCTTCAAACTATCAATGCATGCAAAATATATCCAGGTACTGTCCTCTGACTAGTCCTGCTCAGTATGAAAACAAATATCCCATATCATAAAAATGTACTGCTCCAAAAGGAATAAATCTCAAAAATATACATAACACAATTCGGTGCGTCTGGGGCGCACGGAAATCAAAAATCCATATATGTGCTAAACAGGTGCACAAAACAACATCTAGGTGCAACGGGTGTGCATGAAGCATCTGTCATAGGCAACGTATGTGCCTGACAGCCAAAAATCCGGTGCATCTGACATGCACGAAGAATCTCGATTTAGTGCATCTGGTGTGCACTAAAGTCGTATCTAAAAACATGCGCCTAACATGCACGAAAATCCAAATCGGTGCACCCATCGTGCACGAATGAAAATCCAAACCCTGCGCACTCAACATGCACGAAATCACAAAATCCCATAGCAAACGTCGAACATACGCAAGTCCAACCAAAAGCACGGAGTGCAAGAATCAATCATCAATGTCAAGGTCAAAATCAACGATATAATGCGGCTCAATCCAAAATCAAGTGTATCGCAATGGCAAATCTCACAACCGTGTGCATCAGCGTGCACAAATCAAATCAAAACACTCGAAATGCATGAAAACTCTGCTGGAAGCGTAAATCAAATCACTGGCATAAACTAAGCATGAAATCGCAATCAACACCTCAGAAATAATAATGATGCGCCAGGTATAAATGCCCATTAAGTGCAACCATGGTGCACGAAAACAGAAATCATAGAACTCAGCTATCAAAACCCATCATGAAAACATGACGCCGAAACACCGAAATCCAAAACTGACAGATACGTGAAAGTCAAATCACAAAATCAAAAATCATAAACACTGTCGTCAGTATATCCTCCCTCGAAGTCGAGAAGGTGCCGGTACATCAAACTCTAGCGGTGCAAGGTCTCTACTTGCCTCTTGCTCGCGGCGGGCGTCCTCTGCCTCTGGTTCCTGATCTTTCCTGTAGATTTCCAATCTCGCAAACCATCGGCTCACCGGCCCGGTCAGGAGTGCTGACAGGAACGATTCCGTTCTGGCACTTCTTTGAAAATCTCTCGGTCAATCCTCACGACCGCTCGTAAAGCAATATGTCACTGGCGTCGGCCTCTGGCTCTCTGAATGCACATCACATGTCTGATCCTGGGTGCAACATCATTGCAGCGGTGTCCTAGAAGGAATCCTGTTCAAAGTCTCTGCCGATCTTGCCTATGCCGCTCTGTACGGAGGCCGGTGCTCTTGCATAGTCTCTTCTCGCCCAATGGACATCTGTGTCCTCAGCACAGCATTTCCTTGGGAATTAGTCGCTTCCCTACGCTTCTGTAAGCATATCAGGCCTCTGGTCTCGACGGAAAGTAATGACAGCTCATCAGCGTCACACACGAACCTCTGGTTCCGCTTGTCTGTATCATCGTCCATTTCAACATCAAGTGTCTATCTGCGCACTGTAATGCCTTCGGCAACGGTCCATCCGAAGTCCCTCACGCGGACTCGAAATCACGAACTCGGTATCTTCCTGACTCAGTAGGAGATATCTAGCCGACCACGTCCTCAGCGTGCATGTCACATCTCTGATGTCAGCGAAGTGGAACGTCATCTCGTCGAAATCTCGTGCGAACTCTTTACTCCACCTTGCTCAAATGTCGACTAATTCGGACTCATCTCATCGTGGCTACACAAACTACGCTCCGACGGCTATGCTCGCATCTGGAGTCTCCCAAGCAGTGTCCCATCACAATATCCGAAAAATGTCGAACCATCCGATCGACTCGTCAGAACCTCACCATCCCCTAAGAGCTCACATCTCGGGTACAGTTTAATAGTATCGAGTACATGCCACAGCGTCGGTGGTCCAGCCGTAGAAGGGCAAACCCAAGCCTCACTAATGGCGTCGTGGAACCGCCGCAAACCCTAAGGTTCAAAGGCTTTCACACGGTCATTAAGTCGAGTTAGGGTTTCATTCTTCTAGAGGGTCCATAGAATCACCTGCATGTCTTTCCGTATACTTTAAACTTGGAAAATAGGTTCCTGACATTCGATCGTCTCAATCGACTCTCAACGAATCTGCGTGAAGTCGCCTCTAGCTGGAATCAATCTACCTGATGACCTCGCATCGGGGTAAGCGAACGAACCACATGTCCTAGTCATTCCTCCTCGGTGACTAGCGACTCACTATCATGTCTCTAGGAACATGCCTATGCTGCAGTAGCTCCAATCATCTGGGCGATATCTCATCATTCGCAGCAACAACTGGCTCATTCGTCCGTACGCTGAACAGCGCCTCAATCATCCTGGATATGCGACATATCAACAGTCATCACATCCTGGCTGGCCTCTATCAGTGGCTCAATCCTCTGGTGCCAATCAGCACAACCGAAAAATCTCGCAACAGCGATCAGTCAAACGCTCATAGTGCGGAAACAAAAAATACGAAGCCTCAAAGCAACCGTATGTCTCAGGAACCATGCCCTGGTCAGTCCTCGTCCACGACGAGCTCATGCTGACAACTCGAGCCGTAGCTCACTCTGCCCGTGCAATCGCGGCAGCAAAACCATAACCAGTATCGATGAAGATAGATCATAGGAAGGAATATGATACAATGCAAGGAAGTGTACATCCTAAGGTTTCTTAAGCGGAGTGGCGTGTCGTAAGTATGCCGCGGAACATACCAACGGTACGTCACTCTACTTTAGTCACCTATTCCATCAACCAAGGGTCATCGTACGCTCCGAAGGTAAAACCTAACGCTCTGATACCAACTTTGTCACGACCCAAAAGAGCACGTGACTGGCCCTTGAATCCTATGAAGTCTACAGGACTCCATCTGATCCAAGTAAGCCAAAAGCCCAGAAATCTAAAACCATTTTTAAGAATAAGTAAAGAAACTGGTTTAAAGAGGTGAAGAAAACATGTTTGAAAATCAAGTTCTTAAATAACTAAGCCGAATATGTATTTTAAAATATGTAATTTTTTCCTGAAAATTTCGACAGAGTTTCTTTTGTAAAAACTGGTCCCGAACGGGGTACAACAAGAAACAATATATATATAACATGATAAAAGGCATCCCCAAGCGGGAGCTAGCTCTTCGTCAAACGACGGTCACAACCACGCAAGCAATAATAATATACAACGCCAAAGGGCGAGGATCAAAACTGAAAAGAAACTCAAAAACAGCCAGAAAACCGCAATACCACTAGCGCGACTCTAAGGTCGAAATAGTACAACACTGAAGTCTAAGTCTGAAAGAATATACAAGTTTTGGTTGATGGACATTCTAGATACAATGAATAATACAAATACAATAGCGGTTCTGATACAAAAGAACCCACCTAACCAAGCAAGTCACCCAAAGGAAGCAGTGTGCCCGAAATGCCGCTATGGAACTGTACGACAAACCTGCAAGAACTGGGGCACAACGGGGGTGAGTTGCCAACTCGTGAATAGAAAGATATCTACAAGCAGAAATCGAATGCATGACCATCCTAGGTCAATACGATCAGATATAAATAAACCTCAATATGAATAAAGATGAAACATGATAAACTGGCAATGTAATCTCTATACATGAGTGTAATGCCAAGTGCTCGTGCTAGTGCCTCAGGTAATGGCATGTCATGAATATGAGGTATGAAAGCAGAATACATGTAAATGAAGAAACTGTTTTCATAATTTAGTGAGATTTCCCTTGTATTTTTAGTTGAGGTATCATAATGAAATCAGCATAAAACAGTGCCTAGCATCGGCACAAAACGTAATCCCAATATCTCGATATCTCTGTATCACAGTCTCTGTACCTCGAAATCTCAATGTCTCAATCATAATATCTAGGGTGCCGTCAATCCAGACCGGCCCCTACCATCCATCTCAAGACCACGACGGTATCCTCCGGATATCCGACGCGTCGGGTAAAATCACCGGTAGGTAGTGCTCCCCTGCCAGGCTCACATCGTCATCACCACGCGCTTCTTGCCCCGGGGTACCTTACCGGGTCCACCATGTACCCGAAACGGTTCATCCGTCTCCTCGAATCGGGTTTCCAAATCCATCAGCAAACTCATGGTGGACGACTCATACATCATGGGAAAACCGCACTTTTTATTTTAAAAAGAGAAAAGAAGTTTATATAAGTTTTGCGGTTTTCCCCCAAATCCAGAAAATCTCATGGAAATCCGAATCCAATCCTCAATAGCATGTAAACAGTGCATATAGGCATAAAAATCCATGAATAATAACATGCATGATGTAACAAGTAATAATTACAATGTCTAATCTAGCATATAAGGCAAGTACACTAATATCATGTCTAAATTATTAGCTAACAACCTATGTCGATGCAATAATATTTTCTAAGGTATACGTGACATGGCAATTACCGATGAAGATGTGTGTGAGCCGGCAAGTAAGTGTACGTGGTACATACGCATCATCGGTAAGGGTGCTGGTGTCCTAACAGCATAACATCAATAATGGAGTATGAAACATAATATAAGCATGCGATGCGAAGCGAACCACAATAATGAGCGAAAGCTGAATACAAGATGCAACTACAACTAATCTGCATTAATCTAATATAACCTCTACAAATGGTGCCTTTTGAAATAACACGAATCATGGGGTTTTGAAAATAGGGCTACGGTGTTTTTATGAAAAGATACGTCTTTTGAAATATCCGTAGGATCCCTTGGGCTGTCTTTTAAAATACCCACGATTCGTTAGTTTTTGAAGTAGGTAGGAGTCTAATCTAATCTAACAACTATACTAAACTATACGGCTGAACTAACAAGCTGAGCTACAGTAAGGGAACCGCCTAACATCTGAGTCGATACATATACATACCTGTATATATATTAGTCGGTGATCCCGCCTCAATAATATCATATCCGATACCATATCTATAATCAGACATCCCAAGTCAAGAGTGCGCATCAATCATCAATATCGGCTCGTACGGTAAATCGTCGTACGGCATCCCAATAGCTGGGTAGGGGTCAATATCACACTATCTCATCACATATCATGTATCACTATCATCAGATCGCATAATCTGGGGTACTACTCCAAGTCTAGTACAAAACGATACCATCTATAAGAATATTAATGCGGGTAAAACACATGTCCAAAGGCCCGCTAAAACTATCATCTCGCACCTCAAAGACAAGCTATGTCACATCGCCGATCTCACGGCCTTACATCAAGTATCATCTCAAACCCACGTATCATCCTCAAATCCCGTATATAAACACATAGTCCCATACCCATGTGTAGATATACGCATCATCATATGCACATAAACAAATGAAGGAATGTATGCAAGTATGTGTGTAAGTGTATGTGTGGGTGCAACCACTACTCTAGGGTTCGCACTATACTAAACCAATACATTCCGATCATCAATAATACCATTATTACCATCACTAATCTAAACCACACATAATAAATATACGTGTGTATACGTATTCGTATACAACACCACGGACTGCGGGGGTGCTATACGCCATCCACCCGACTTCTCCCCGTAGATATAAATCTACTCACCTGCATCCTGCGTGTCGGTGTCGATGTCACCTTCATCTTCTGCATCGCCTCGGATCGTCGCGGGGTACCTACACATATCACACGTATCGCATCGCATCAAAACCAAATCAAAACTCGAAACGACACGCTAAAACCAATACGATACGCTTAAAGGCCTATAGGTTAGAACCTACGGTTAGCCTTCGCAAAACAACCCGAAATCACTCAATGCAGTCGTACAAACGTCACACGATCGAGATAAAGTACAAACACCAAAATGTGGAAATCAAAATACGTAACACCAAATACTGAAAGTAAGGCAGCAACCCAAGAAAACGATCCCAGATTTCATCTCGGGTCAAATTTAGCCAATTAAACAAGTCCAGGGTGCTGTATATGATGTATTTGAGCTACTGGACCAACCCCGATGCATTCCATCACTACTTGGCCGGCCAAAACCTTCCCAAGACCGGCCTGTCCGGCCCCCTATCTCCAATGGGGTCCGTCTGGTCAGGGTGGCTTCCTATGGTCTCAATTAGGTCCCTGGTGTCACTTAATTTTTCTGAAAAAGTCCCAGTACATTCCAGATTTTCCTGCACACTCTAAACACTCACAAACCGACATGAAAGTCCCGTAATTCCGTATTTTTAGTTTTCCAGTGGGGTTGGCCTGGGTTTCTAGTCAATATAGGGTCTAAGGTCACCATTTGAGTCCAATTGCAAAGCCACCTCTCAACTTTACGCTAACCCTCTCTAGTTTTGTCCAAAGTGCACCAATTCACACGATATCGATATGAAACTTGAATTAAAGCTTAAGCACAAGAATTAACACTCTAATTGTGAAGAAATTACCTCACAAGACCCTCATGATTCCTCAACAGCACCAAACAGCAACTTTCTTGGTCCATCCTATAGCTTGTGAGCTTGTGTGCAATTTTAGTGAAATGAGTGTGAGGTTTTGGAGTGATTTGTGAGATGATTTGAGAGGGTTTTGTGGAGGGAAGAATGGGCAATAGCAGCAGCAGCAGCAGCTCAAGAAAGAGGGGGAGGAAGTGAGAGGAAAATCCAAAGGGAAATGGCTAAGGTTCAAATCAAAGTGCAACCCATACCCTCTCTCACCAACCCCATTCTATTCTTTTTCTTTTCTTTTCCCTTTTTCTTTTAATCCCTAATCCTTCTCACACCAATAGTAACTCCAAAAGAAAACCATGGCTAGGAAAAAAGTGTAACACAAGTCCAAAATGATATGTGCACAATTTTGCACAAAAAGGCAAAAAAATCCGATTAGCGATTTTTGATCGCGATTAGCGCTAAATTAGCATATAAATGATCACAAACACTTAAAAATGACATAATTCCAATAAATAACCCATTTTAGAATTTTCCATAATTTTCCATAATTTTTCTTCATTTATTTGCATTTAATTATAAATTTAATATTAAAATAATCAATAAAATAATATTAAATTATAAAAATTCCTAAAAATAATATTTTATTATTTTGGAAATGTTACATGGGGCCGAGGCGGCCAACGGTGCAGGGGCTCGGAGACGTGCCAACAGTTGTTTGTCTGTAGGACGGGCATAGGAGTAGTCTGGTCGGCCACTGTAGGTCCTTTCGTGAAAGCTTCAGGACACGTCATCTACCACGGGTCGTCATCTGGGAGATCACCGATATCGAGCATCATCTGATTCAAATCCAGCTACAATAAGTGAAACATCTACGCGGTAGATTTGAGACTTTTGCGAATTTTTTTGCCTATAACAAAATATTGTGATCTTTTTATTGTTGCTAAGGAATAACCTCTTATAAATATACTCCAATTAGGAATTTGCTCCAAACCTAAGCACACCAAATTTTAAGTTGGCTATCTATCTTGTATGGCCCACAAAATCAATTGTTTGGTGGACCCACAGGCCCTACGAAATCAGCTGTAGTATACCGTTCTATGTGGGTGTTTATAATCCACAAAAGCTTGTGATTTGGGTCATCTTGGGCCCATCTTACAACCCCTTTACTCTTTAGTTTATGAAATATTGTCAGCCGACCACTCGTTTGCCTACCATAGGCATTAAATAAACTCCTACAAGATTCAACGTACGTTCACGTAAAAGAAAAAGGAGCGTGAGGTTATTAAAAGAAGAGTAAATAGTTCTAAGAAGACAAAAAATAGTTAACATTGCATTTTATTTCCTTTTTGTTTGTTTGTAAACTAGTGAAGAAAAATAAAGAGCAAATAATAATAAAATGATTTTTCTTATTTTTGTTTTTGAATTTATAATTGCAAGTGTCTCACGGTCTCTTTGTGTTTCATTACAACAAAACAGATATGTGCGTATACTTGGATCCCACGATACATAGATGTCAATTTTCAATTATGCAACCATGTCCATATACACAAAATAAGCTATATCACTAATTTACCATGATTATATCCTTTTATAGTTTTCATTAATAAACTTTATAAATTGCAAATTAACATTAAAAACTTAATATTTTTCAAATCATATATAGAGTAAGAGAAAAGGGGACCTACGCACCTCCCCTGTTCAACAGACTACGCACCTCCCCTGTTCAACAGACTACGCACCTCCCCTGTTGGACCTACGCACCTCCCCTGTTCAACAGACTACGCATCCTTACATGATTTTGGGTATGGGTCCATGCACTTGAGTGTAGGCTCCACCCACTCTGTGAGGATGTGTACTTGTTGCGCGAGACGCAACCTTTTACTCATAGAGTAATACATATGTGGATATCTACGCCCCTCAACAAAGACGTCAGTGCATGATGATGATCGGCCAAGCTGTTGTGATTACGAAAGACATCCACGGATTTTGAGGCTTGTTGGACATCTTAGTGCAGACAAAATTGTGAAAGTATGTCTTAACACCTCTACAAAGTTTATACAAGCATCAAGTGTTGGATATAGTGCCCTCAAAGTCAATTATTGGATCACAGGCACGTGATTGCAATGATTGAGGGAGGACCTATACAGGTAGAACGGTCTTACTCGAGATGATAGTATGCTATCTGGTTTGTCTTTATCATCATGTACATACTTTAGGTGATATTACAGATCACTATTACATATTGATAGAGCTCATATGATTCTTGCTTGACTACCAGCAGTATGATAGCGATCATATACGTGGAGTTGGGTAGTCTATAAGCACATCCTTAAAAGTGTCTCTAGTCGTGGGAGTTTCAAGACTGGGCATCGATACTCCGAGAGTAGACTAGTGTATACGAATCGAGACCCCGACGAGGGCGATGGTCGGTCTCACAAACCATTGGTGTCAGTTGGTTTACCTAAGATAGTTTACAAGTGCTCATTGGGTTATGAGTACACCGGACGGATTCGCCAGGAGCATTCTAGTTGGTATTATACCTATCGTCAGATAGCAGTTCCCTGGTGACATGTGTACAGGTTAGTCTATCGACCTGAGATCGTCATTTGTCTCGTGTGAGTTCCCACTGTGCTTTGATTACTACCCTACCACGGCTCAAAGGAGTCGTGCAAATAGGTTTTAGTTGAGTACAGTCCTAATCCACATGGAGGCAGTGAGCGGATCGGCAGGGGATTCGTCTCTCCCGGTATTGGGGGTGAGATCGCGCTGTGTTTAGGAGAGCCATTACACGAAGTCCTTGGCCAAGGCAAGTGAGATTTACTAGTAGGTATTCCATTAGTTTCTCAGGGTGTTCTGGGATACACTCCGACACAACTTAAACCGCTTTTGGGGGTTTGACGTTTACCAACCCCCTAGGCCCGATATGCGATACTCATAGACGAACGGACCGGACTGTACGGAAATTGTCACTGTCAGGCTCAGTAGGGTTCCTGGATGAATTCGCTCGTCGGCCTCCTTCTCGCTTGATACCTGGGTAGCCGTTACATACAGCTAGTGCCACTGATGTGCTTGTGGTTAAACCCACTGCCAGCGTATTGACGAGTCTTTAGAGTCCCAAATAGAGGGTTTCCCTAGTTCGGGCGAAACATTGTAGATGTCGTATGGTTTTATGGCAGGGTTCGATCATATACGTGCACTTATGCACGGATCATGATCGGATGGATCATACTAGTGGGCTTTGGTTTAAGCCGGATCTTAGTATTAGATTGTTGGATTACTTTCGTCTCATAGTATTCGTATTGAGTCGAACTACGGATGCGGGTATGTATATACGGATGATGGGTGATCTTGTAATTTGTTATGAGATTTCTTTAGTTGATACCATATCTTTTTGTTGAATTAAACATTTTGTTTAAATGTTTAGTGGAGGAAAATGTGAGTGCAATTTTTGTCCATATGCAACAATTCATGTCACATGCACTTGGTGACTGATGGTCTTGGTTCTTGTGACCATTTATTGTGACATGGACTGATTTTGGAGCAAATTATGTTTGTGGGGATGTTTTTAGAGAGAGAGGGCTGTTTTGAGCCATGGGATTATTCTCTTGAGTTGGTTTTATATATTTGCTCTTAAAAATATCTCACACAATAAACAAGTCACTTTCCTTACTTTCTTCTCTTTCTTGAGCTCACATCTTCCTCCAATGGCTTCTTCTTCAACCTCCACCCATCCCTCTCATGAGTTGAGAATCTATGGGTGTATTGAGACAATGTTATCACTGTTAGTTTTATGTATGCCCCAGAGGCCATTACTGTACATACGATGTATATTGTAGTGGATGCTTGGACATATATAGTGAGGACTTTCTTGCTTGACATGATAGTATGCTATCTGGTTGCTCTTTATCTTAACATGTACACTGATTGTCTCTATGTTACATGCCGATAAAGCCCTTGGGATGAGTACTTGACTACCTGGATTATGATGCAGATCATACCGATGGGGACAAAGTAGTCGGTAAGTACATCCTTCAAATGTTCCTAGTCGTGGGTGTATCGAGACAGGGTATCGATATACTAGAGTAGACTAGCGTGTACACTTCTCGACCTATGTGATGGGCGATGGATGATCCCATAGCCATTGGTGTTTAACATCAGAGATGGTATATGGGTGCTCAGTGGAGACTGGGTACACTGGACGGACTTGCCGAGAACTCCCAGATGGTATTATACCTCACGTCAGATGGAAGTTCTCTGGTGACACTGGTACATGTTAGTCTGTAGACCCGAGATCGTCATAGAGTCTTGTATGATTCCCACTGTGCTTTGATTTCCACCTTACCACGTTCAAGAGAATGTGCAAAACGGTGGTTTTTGGGTACTGTCCCGAGTCACATGGAGGCAATGAGCGATAGGAGGCGATTCGTCTCTCCCTGTATAGGGAGTTGATGTTGCGCTGTGCTCGATTGGCTATAACAGGAAGTCCCTGGCCAGGGCTGACTCCAAGATATACTGGTAAGTGTTATCAGAAGTTTCTCGACCCATTATGAGCCTCACATCGGCACGATTTATCGGTTACATGGGTCTGACGTTTACCACCCCTAGACTGGATATGCGACATATCAGACGAAGAGACCGGACTATACGGTAGTGTTACTATTTGGATTCATAGGAGTATGAGCAGGCTTGCTTGTTGATCTTCTGATCGCTCAATACCCGGGTGGCCGTTACGTTTAGCAGACCGCTTGCAGCCTGTGGGTGTTTGATATGATCATCACCTACTGCCGGCGTATTGACGAGTTTTTAGAGTCCTACACAGAGATTTCCTGGCTCAAGCGAAACGGAGTAGGTGCACATATGTGATATGGGCGGGACCGAGATTAATGCGTGTATGTGATACCGCATTCTATTCTCACGATATATGTATCGATTGGTTATATGAGATATAGCCGGATTATCGGATCAAGTGTTGATTCGATATAAGGATACATTTGATATTAGTCGGTTATATGCGATATAACCGGATTATTAAATCAAATGTTGATTTAAAAATTTAATGTATAATTATATATTTGATATATTACATTACATTAACTAATATTGGCTTACTTAAATATTCATTTTTCACACTTGATGATACATTGATATATATGTGATATATGTTAAAAGAATTGTTTTCTTTATGCACACTTATCATATACGTGATATATATTAGTGTGTCATGCCTGGTTACACATGCAACATGGGTGTATGAGATTTATACCATGCTAGGTTTAAGCTAGGGTTTTATTTGTTTTAAGTAATTCAAACATTTGGTTTTTGTCATGGTTGATATTTTATGCAAACAAGATAACCATTGACAAAGTCAACTTGTTTGTCTAGCTTAGGATATTTACTAACCCAACCCTTAACCATAGTCTATGGTTTATTCTCTACATGAGTTAGCCATGATATTATTTCACCATGGTTGCATTTTTAACTTCATGAGTTTATTCTTTAGTTCATCACAACTTCATCTTCTTCTTCCTCTCATTTGAAGCTTTCTAGCTTCATGATAAAGTGATGGACTATGTGAGAAAATGAAATCTAAAGTGAGCAAAATTCCTACTTCATCATCCTCTACTTCTTTCCATTTAGTATAGGGTGTTTGCTTTACTAATTTCATGATTAGTGAAGAGATATCTTGGGTTAGTGTCTCCTCGACGTTGATCATCTTCGGCCTCGAAGACTTCGAAGCAAGCTTGTTTTATTCTTCTTATGGAGCCTCTCTAGAGCCCGGAGTTCATGATCGCAGCGAAGGGACGACTACACGGAGCTAATGAAGTGAAGGACCGGTCTACAAAGGTTGTATTCCTTTCTCAATAGACTTGCAAAGTGTTTGCATTTACTTTTCCGTCGATTTCTAATTAACGATTCATGGTTAGGGTTAGCTAGAACGACAAATTTTTGAATTTGGCATGGACGATGCCTCCCGAAACCTTGCTGCAATCCTTGGGAACCCTGCAGTGGTATCAGAGCCTTGCTAGAAATTTATACGGATTTTGTTAAGATTACGAAACCGAAATACTCTGAAACTTGAAACACGAAATTGCAGTTTCTGTCGATTTTAAATAATTGTCAAATTTTTTTTTAAACAAGTACAGAGTGCTATATGGGATATAACATGAACACTGAAAAAATTTGAGGCTATTCTGAAACGTTTTGGCCGGCCACCATACCCATGATCTCGGCCAAATCCGAGCACCCCCCCTCAATTTTTTCAGTGTTCAAGTGACTGGGTTTTGGTATTTCAGGTGTTGTTTATTTTTGCTAATTTTGCATGTGATGTATTCTTACACTATAAGAAATTCAGAGTATTTCATATTCGTAGCTTTAACATTGTTTCGAGTTATTCGCATGTTGTCTAGACGAAGTTAGAAAGTTCGATCGAATGTCAAAAACCCATTTTTCCAAGTTTAACGTATTCGGAAAATTATGCAAGTGATTCTGTGGACCCTCTAGAAGAACGAAACCTTAACTCGATTATGTGACCGTCAGAACCGCCACTAAACCCTAGGGTTTCTGGTAGTTTAGCGTTGTCGCATGTGAGGCGTTGGTTTGACCCTTCTACTGCTGGTTCATAGGTACTAAGGTATCTTCTGGGTATTATTAAAACTGTGCTCAAGTGTTTAGCTGTCGGGAAATTGTGGGATTTTGATGAATCGATCGAAAAGTTTAACGTCGTCTCGATATTATGTGATGGGATACAATACTTGGAATCAAAACTAATTTGAATTTTATAAATCTAGCTGTTTAGTCTCATTTGATCGGTTGCCACGGGATTTTGATGTGATCAAAAGTCCGTCGCAATCACGTAGTGTACGCGGATACTCGCCAGGTAAACTTACTAGATAGCCATGCCCCAAAGCTCCGACCAAGTGACTGTAGGTGAACCCCGTCGTCAAAAGCATCTGTTCGGGTGCTCGCGGCAGCGGTGTTCTGCCTTAGTGCACTTCGTCGACGGCATCGGGGGGTGCGGTCGTCTACTAAAGTTTTCGACGAGCATTCGATTAGGATGTCGGGAATTTTGTTGAATTGCCCGAATTGATATTGAAATGTGTTTTCGAGATCAAGACTAAAATGCGGGGTTTATAATTGGTAGGTATGCGATGTCTAAGGAATTTATTTGGTTATGCATGCGATGTCTAAGGTGGTTGCGGATTCCAACTGTTGTAGTTTTCACTTTCTTTTCTGCGACCGTAAGTGTAATATGTGGTGTATCGCCGGTTTTGTTGCTATACGTCAACGAAAATTGGGATACGCATATTTATTTACATGGATGACATGTGATGTTATGTGTTGCTGTGATATATTATATTGGATCGTCGTGTTTGAATAGCGGGGGGTTTATGTGAGATGAGAGTTTTTCATTTTCATTCATGTAAAATTCATTGTATGTAATATTCTTTTATTGGGGCACTTCCGGGTTGAGGATGATGTCACCATTGTATATTATTTACTTTTCCGCATTAGGATAGACCCAAGGTGGGGAGCACAAGTAACCGGGTTCTAGGGTCCAGTGGGAGACCATCTCGAGGTGTTGAGACCGGGTCTCCTAACTCTAGAAATGGTAGGGTTGCTTGCCGCTCTCGTAGGGGTCTAAGGGTGTGGGATTGGCAATTTATCACGACCGTGGAATCCGTATTTTATACAGCCTTAATTTAAAACACGGAAATCCTAGTATATCCAATATTTCATATGTTGTTTTCTCGTACGATATCTGTGATGTGATCATTTGATATATTGATGAGATGAATACAGGATATAGTATATATGATATATTATATATACATTGCTTATGTTTTACACCCGTGCTAGCACTGCCCCGCTCTGCCGTTAGTTACCAAACCTAACGGTGCACGAGGGGACATCGAGGCGAATACGGATGGCATAAGCGTACATTGTATTTATCTGTGATGTTTAGGTAACTTAAAATGATGGGACTTCATTAATGAGATTAATGAAAAAAAATAAACCTAAAGATGTTGTGGAATCGAATTTTCAAAAACAGGTAGCTCTAGTTTTTACTTTGCATAGTGATATTCCTTGTAGAATATCCAGGACCTTATTCGATAAGGAAAGAGCCGAGATCTCTTCACCAGGAGTGACCTCTTTAGCAATAACTGGCCGATGCTACAACCCTCGGTTTTGGTTTTTGATTGCTTCTATAGTTTTTGCTTTGCATAGTGGTATTTGTGAAATATCCTGCACCTTATTCGATAAGGAAAGAGCCGAGATCTCTTCACCGGGAGTGACCTCTTTAGCAAAACTAGTAAAAGCCTAAAAAACACTCCATTTAAATCATTTGATTCTACAACGATATCAAGTTCATTACGCAAAAGGTTTTCATAAAAAACTGTCATAGCCCTCCGTCATTTCAGATAAGTAATAGTTAGTATTCGTGCTGCGTTTGTTGGCCTTTGTCAAGGCGTAGTGTGTGGTAGCTGAGTACTGCTTATCTGCATAAGCATGTGATGCGATTGAGATAGGGTAGTCGTGCGACCTTGTTGGCCTTTGTCAAGGGTCGTGCGAGTGGGTTTAATTCAATTAGGAAATGACGTCTCGAGGCGTACGTAATCTAAGTAAGCCAAAACCCAGAAATCAAAACCAAGGAAGCAATAGAGTGAAGGAAAAACGAGCTTAAAGAAAGTAGTTTTAATAGCATAAGCCGAATTATGCGTTTTTTAAAACATCAAATATTTCCTGAAAATTTCGGCAGAGTCTCCTTTGTAAATACTGGCCCCCAAACGGGATACAACATGAATAGTATACGAAATGAATAAAAAGGTATCCCCAAGAGGGAGCTAGCTCTTCGTCAATCGACGGTCACAACCACGCAAGCAATATAATATACAACGCCAAGGGCGAGGATCAAAACTCAAAAGAAAACTCAAAACAGCAAGAAATCCATAGAAATACAACGCGTGACTCTAAGGTCGAAAGAATAAACATCACTGGTCTCTATCTATGAAATAAATACATGTTTGGTTGATGGAACTTCTAGATACAATAGAATAATAATATATAAGGTATAATGATGAGTACGATACAAATAAACCCACCTACTAGCAAATCACCCGGAATGGAAATAGTGCCAGCAAGCCGTAATGAAACCTGTACGGCAAAACCTGCAAGAAACTGGGGCACAACGGGGGTGAATTGCCAACTCGTCAGTAGAAAAACATCTACAAACAGAAACCGCATGAACAACGCAATCCTAGGTCATGTAAGTCCACGTTGCTCACCCCGGTTCTTACGGGGAGGCGGAAACGGCGAAAAACAATTTTTGGCGCGAAGGCAACATGGACTAAAAGCCGGATCTTTGCTAAACTAGAAACTATAAAACTTCTAGAAGCGTTAACTACTATGCCGTAGAAATTATACCTCACGAAACCGGTCCTTCGGGTCTTCTCTCCGCTGTCCGGCTCATCCATCCACGCTCCGAGGATCGATCCGGATCTTGGTCACCTCCGCGGCCTTCTTGAGTCGAAGACGATCCACCCAAGAGATGTATACCGAGCTCCACCTCGAGTTGAGGAAACTAGGCAACAAGATCACTAGTCATGAAGTCCTAGGTTATGTAGAGGAGGTTGATGGAAGTGTTTGTCTATGTGGATTCTTTTTCTCTCAACACATGAGATCAAAAGAAAGAATCAAGAGGAGGAAGAAGAAGGAGCACTAGCAACCATAGAGCTTTTCTTTTCTTCTCACTTTCAAGAGAGAGAATGAGAAAAAAGAAAATGAAATTATCAACTAAAGAAAAAAGGCACCATGGTTGCAATAATACTAAAACATCATCATTACAAATCCTATCATGATAAAGTTGATGGCTACATTGACATGACCATTTTCATAATCCAAAATGAAAAAGAAAACCAAAGAAGAGTGTAGACCTCTCATGAAGGTCAAAGTCAACTTTGGTCAACGGGTCAACAAAGTCAAGAGTGGTCAAATGGTCAAAGCAATTAGCCATCACAAAATTATCACTAAAAGGATTAGTAAATAATGTCTCCGGCTCATAATGGTGTTGAACCGAACGAATTGCCAAAACCCTAATGAGCCTGCCACATAGCAGTTTTGGCCGAACCATCTGCCAAAACCCAAATGAGGCACCTCATCCTTCATCGCTCCTCAAAACTGTGCATACACACCCGCATCCGCATTCCATAGAATGCGAATGCACAGAAGACAAAACGAATCCATCCGTGCAATACTAGGATCCGGCTTAAACCAAAGCCCAATAGTATTGCCTGCCCGAACAGCATACACACACAAGTGCACGTAAGTGATCGCAGCCCTCCTGTAAAACCATACGGCCTCTACACGTTTCGCTCAGTGCAAGGAAACTCTCTGTGTGGGACTCTAAAGACTCGACACTACGCTGGCAGTGGGTTTAACCACAGAACGTAAGCGGCACTAGCTGTACGTAACGGACCCCAGGTAGATGTCGATAAGAAGGCCGATGAGGTAAACCCATCCGAACTCCTACTGAGCCTGTATGTGACAATCTCCGTACAGTCAGGTCTGTTCGTCTAAGAACATCGCATGGCGGGCCTAGGGGGCGGTAAACGTCAGTCCTCTACTAGTGGTACAAGTCGTGTCGGAGTGTAGCCCAGAACACCTGAGATAACACTGGAAACCTACCAGTCTATCTCGCTTGCCCTGGCCAGGGACTTTGTGTAATGGCTCTCCTAGACACAGCGCGATATCAACCCCCAATACCGGGAGAGAAGAATCATGTCTAACCGTCACTGCCTCCAAGTGCTTCGGGACTGCACCCAACTACTACCTGTTTGCACGACTCCTTTGAGCCGTGGTAGGGTAGTAATCAAAGAACAGTAGGAACACACACGAGGCGATGTGACAGTGTCAAGTCAACGGACTAAGCTGTACTTATGTCACCTGGGAACTGATAACTGACGATAGGTATAATACCAACCAACAGTTCCCGATGAGTCCTGTCCAGTGTACTCGTAACCTAACGAGCACCCGCATACTATCTCTAGTACGACGTACTGATGGCTGTGGAACAGACCATCTCCTCTGCTGGGATGAGAAGCGCATACGCTAGTCTACTCCGGAGTATCGTTGTCCTGTCTCGATAGTCCTATGACTAGGGACCTGTATAAGGATGTGCTTATAGATTACCCAGCCCCCACGAGTGTGACTGCCATCACAACGCTGGTAATCAAGCAAAGATCCTAAGGGCTCTACTAATATGTATAAGTTATATGCTAAAAGAAACACATGCACATATTGAAGTAGAAACAAACCAAGTAGTATACTACCATTTTGAGCAAGATTGTCTATACAACTGTGAATATCCCAAGCTTCCATTAAGTAATATACAAGCTAGTATGATACAGTAATAGCCTCTAGGGCATATACACTAACAATCTCCCACTTGCACTAAGGCCATGTACTGGCGTATCGAAGACCTATCATCTCGATCAGCCGCTTGAACTGAGTCTGGGGTAGGGCCTTCGTGAGTGGATCTGCAGTGTTATTCTCCGAATTTACTCTCTTCATCTCGATCTCCTGACGATCTACGATCTCCCTGATCAGGTGGTACCGCCTCAAAATGTGCCTGGACTTCTGATGGGACCTGGGTTCCTTCGCTAAAGCTATAGCGCCGTTGTTGTCGCAATACAACGGTATTGGATCAACACTGGTAGGAACCACTTGAAGCTCCGTTAGGAACTTCGTCATCCAGACAGCTTCCTTTGCGGCATCGCAAGAAGCTATGTACTCCACTTCCATAGTTGAGTCAGCAACGGTTTCCTGCTTGGAGCTCTTCCAGCAAACCGCCCCTCCATTGAGGGTAAAGACATAACCCGACATGGACTTGGAGTCATCCTTGTCACTCTGGAAGCTGGAGTCAGCAAAGGCCTCGATCTGGAGGTCTTTTCCGCCATACACCAAGAACATCTCCTTAGTCCTTCTCAGGTACTTGAGAATGTTCTTTACTGCTATCCAGTGTTTCTCCCCTGGGTTCGACTGATACCGGCTTACAACGCTTAATGCGTATGCTACATCTGGTCTGGTGCATAACATCGCATACATTATAGAGCCTACCGCAGATGCGTAGGGTATAGATGACATGCGAGCCCTTTCCAAATCAGTCTTGGGAGACATCTCTTTGGAGAGGGTGATTCCGTAACAAGCCGGTAGATTTCCGCGCTTGGAATCCACCATACTAAATCGTTTTAGTATGGTGTCTATGTACCTCGACTATGAAAGTCCCAACATCCTCTTAGATCTATCACAATAGATTTGGATCCCAAGAATGTAGTTGGCATCGCCCAGGTCCTTCATAGAGAACCTCTGTGACAAGAATCCTTTGACTGACTGTAGCATAGGAATATCATTTCCTATTAGGAGAATGTCATCCACGTACAAGACGAGGAATACCACAGTTCTCTCTACAATCTTACTGTAAATGCATGGTTCATCTGGGTTTTTGATAAAGTCGAATTCTTTGACAGTATCATCGAAGCAGATGTTCTAACTCCGCGATGCTTGCTTCAGTCCATAAATGGACTTGAGCAACTTGCACACTTTACCGCTGCTCCCACTCTGAATGAATCCCTCCGGCTGATCTATATAGACACACTCTTCTAAATTTCCATTTAGAAAAGCCGTCTTTACGTCCATCTGCCAGATTTCATAATCGTGGAAGGCAGCAATGGCAAGAAGGATCCGAATGGATTTCAACATAGCCACAGGAGAAAAGGTCTCGTCATAGTCCAAGCCAGGTCTTTGACGAAAACCCTTTGCAACAAGTCTAGCTTTATAGGTCTCAACCTGCCCATCTACACCAATCTTCTTTCTGAAGATCCATTTGCAGCCTACGGGTTTTACCCCTTCTGGAGCAAAGTCCAAAGTCCAAACTTTGTTGGTGTACATGGACTCCATCTCGGTCCGTATTGCATCCAGCCATTTTACCGAGTCACCGCTCTGAATGGCTTGCTGGAACCTAGTAGGCTCACCATAGTCAATGGTGCAATCCTCTCTATCCCCGTCTATGAGAAAACCGTAGTATCTCTCGGGCGGATGAGACTGCCTACTACTCCTGCGGAGTGGTGCTGGGATGTCCAGTTCTCCTGAACCTTCTGGTTCTTCCAAGCTTTCAGTAATAGCTTGTGGTTCTGGAATTTCTTCCAGTTCTACTACGCTCCCACTTTCACCTTTTTCTAAAAGCTGATGTTCCAGAAAGTGGGCATGACGAGAAACAAAAACCTTTTGTTCCACTGCGTAATTGAAAAAATACCCCCTGGAGTTCTTTGGGTATCCCACAAACTTACATAGTGTAGGGTTCCTAGGCACTCTTGTGAAGGTTCATACGGCATCAAACATGCCCGGATAAAATTTTAGACGTGCCGAACAACCCAAAGCCGGGATCTTTGCTAGATTATTAGGGTTTAGCAAGCAAGGTAACATCTTTTTATCTAAGTGTGAGGGATAAAAACCTTTGTAGTCCGCTCCTTCGCTTCACAAGCTCCGAGTAGAAGTCCCTTCGCCGTGATCCTCGATCTCCCGGACTCAAGAGAGGCTCCACGACTCGAACGATCCATGCTAGCTTGAAGTATTCCGAATCTCCGATGATCTACGTCGAAGTTGCAATAACTCAAGCTTTCTCACTCTAAAAAGATGAACACCATAATCTTATGGGCTAGATGAGATGAGGATGAGGGAGTAGTAATTATGCTTTCTTTTTAATTCACTTTCTCACAATTTATCATCACAAATGGAATTTCTAGTGAGCTCAAAATCAAGAGAGAAGAAGATGATAATGGAAAATGATAATGATAATTCCTTTTGTGATGAATAGAAAAGAAATCTATTTGATTGATATATCAACCATGGTCAAGGATGATAGGCTAAGAGTTTGTAGAGAATAAACTAGAGTTAGAGTTTGGTTAGGTTAGAAATAAGTCATGGAAAATATCAACAATAATATCTTAACCAAGACAAAACGGAAAAGCTTCTAGAATGTGCAAGAAGAAGCTAACCCTAATCAAACCCTAATCCCGTTTAATCATCCTTAAACATGTTTAATAATAAATCATATCATGTCACAATAATATATATCACATATATATTATATATTTGCAACAAAAGAAAATAATACAATTAACATATATCGCATATATATCAATGTATCATCCAGTGAGAAAATGAAATAATAAAGCGAGCCAATATTAGATAATGTAATACAATATATCATATATATTATTATACATTAAATCATCGAATCAACACTTGATCCGACGATCCGGCTATATCGAATATTACCGACTAATTTATCATGTACCGATTCATCAAATCAACACTTGATCTGATGTCCCGGTTCATATCTAAATATCGCGAGAATATAATACGGTATCTCATATCGCATTATCCTCGGTCCTGCACATATCACATATGTGCCTCTACTACGTTTCGCCTGAGCCAAGAAACCTCTGTGTAGGACTCTAAAGAATCGTCAATACGCCGGTAGCAGGTGATGATCATATCAAACAACCACAAGCTGCAAGCGGTCAGCTAAACGTAACAGCCACCCAGGTATTGAGCGATCAGAAGATCAACAAGCTAGCCTGTGCATTCTCCTGTGAATCCAATCAGTAACACTCCCGTACAGTCCGGTCTGTTCGTCTGATATGTCGCATATCAAGTCTAGGGGTGGTAAACGTCAGACCCCAATAACCGATAAGTCGTGTCGATGTGTGGCTCATAACGGGTCGAGAAACTACTAGAAGAGACGAATCCCCTCCTATCGCTCATTGCTATAGCCAGGGACTTCCAGTTATAGCCAATCGAACACAGCACAACATCAACTCCCTATACCGGGAGAGACGAATCCCCTCCTATCGCTCATTGCCTCCATGTGATTCGGGACTGTACCCAAAAGCCACCGTTTTGCACGCCCTCTTGGACGTGGTAAGGTGGAAATCAAAGCACAGTGGGAATCACACAAGACACTATGACGATCTCGGGTCTACAGACCACCCTGTACCAGTGTCACCGGAGAACTGCCATCTGACGTGTGTTATATCACCATCTGGGAGTTCTCGGCGAGTCCGTCCAGTGTACCCAGTCTCCACTGAATACCCGTACACCATCTCTGATGTCAAACACCGATGGATATGGGATCATCCATCGCCCATCATATGGGTCAAGATGCATATACGCTAGTCTACTCTGGTGTATCGATGCCCTGTCTCGATATACCCTCGACTAGGAACAGTTATAGGATGTACCCATCGACTACCGTGGCCCCACTAGTATGATCTCATCATAGTCCCAGTAGTCGAGTACAGATCCTAAGGGCTTTATCAACATGTGAGAGAAAGACAGTAAACCAATACAACTCAACATGTTAAGATAAAGTGAAACCAAATAGCATACTATCATGACGAGCAAGAAAGTCCTCTCTGTATATATCTAAGCATCCATGATAATATACATCATATGTATAACAATGGCCTCTAGGGCATATACATAACTAACAATCTCCCATTTGCACTAAGGCCAGCTGCTGTAGTATCTCATACCTAGCATCCCGAATAATCTCTCAAACTGTATCTGGGGAATAGCCTTCGTGAGTGGATCCGCAGTGTTGTCCTTCGTATCTACTCTCCTGACCTCGATCTCCCGGCGATCAACTATCTCCCTGATCAGGTGATACCGCCTCAGAATATGTCTGGACTTCTGATAGGATCTGGGTTCCTTGGCCAACGCCACAGCTCCATTGTTATCGCAATACAGAGGTATTGGATGTTCAATGGATGGAACCACACCAAGTTCACTAATGAACTTCTTCATCCAGACAGCCTCTTTGGCAGCGATGTATTCAGCCTCCATCGTCGAGTCTGCAACGGTATCCTGTTTGGAACTCTTCCAACATACCGCCCTTCCATTGAGGGTAAAGACAAAACCCGAGTGCGACTTAGAGTCGTCCTTATCACTTTGGAAGCTGGAATCGGTAAAGGACTCCACCTGGAGTTCTCCGTTACCATACACCAAGAATATGTCTCTAGTCCTTCGCAAGTACTTGAGAATGTTCTTCACAGCTGTCCAGTGACTCTCTCCAGGATCTGCTTGATACCGACTCACTACACTTAGTGGGTATGCTACATCGGGTCTGATACATAGCATCACATACATGATAGAGCCTACTGCCGAAGCATAGGGTATCCCTTGCATGCGAGCTCTTTCCAAATCAGTCTTGGAAGACATCTCTTTGGAGAGAGTGAGTCCAGAGATTGTGGGTTGGTTCCCACGCTTGGATTCTTCTATACTAAACCTCTTTAGTATGGTGTCAATGTACCTGGATTGGGATAATCCCAGTATCCATTTAGATCTATCTCTATAGATCATGATTCCCTATATGCAGGAGGCATCACCTAGATCTTTCATTGAGAATCTCTGTGATAAGATGAGCTTGACTGATTGCAGCATAGGAATATCATTTCCTATCAAGAGTATATCATCTACGTACAATACGAGGAAGACAACCTTACCCTCTGCTACCTTCTTATAGATACAAGGTTCATCTATATTTTTGATGAAGTCAAACTCTTTGACTACAACATCAAAACAGATGTTCCAACTCCGCGATGCTTGCTTTAACCCATAAATGGATTTAAGCAGCTTGCACACCTTTCCGCTGCTCCCACTATCTACGAAGCCCTCTGGCTGAGTCATGTACACGCTCTCTTCTAAATCACCGTTTAGAAAGGCGATCTTAACATCCATTTGCCAGATTTCGTAGTCATGGTATGCAGCAATGGCAAGTAAGATCCGGATGGACTTAAGCATAGCCACTGGAGAAAAGGTTTCGTCATAATCCACACCTGGTCGTTGACGAAAACCCTTTGCTACAAGTCTAGCTTTGAAAGTCTCAACTTTTCCATCTAAACCAAATTTCTTTTTAAAAATCCACTTGCTCCCAATGGGTTTTACCCCTTCAGGAGCATTTTCCAAAATCCATACTTTATTGGTGTATATGGATTCCATCTCAGATCGCATTGCATCCAGCCATTTCACAGAGTCACCACTTGTGATGGCCTACTCGAAACTAGTCGGTTCATTATCATCCATGATGCAATCCTCGCTTCCACCATCAATGAGAAAACCGTAGTATCTCTCAGGTGGACGAGAAACCTTACTAGATCGGCGTAGAGGCTGGGGTTCCGTCGGGTACTACTGAATCCTCTGGTTCTACCAAGTCTTCTGTTATAGTTTGTGTTGCTGGAACCTCTTCCAGTTCTACCTCCTTGCCACAAATTTCTTTTTCAAGAAATTCCTTTTCTAAAAAGGTGGCATGTTTAGAAACAAACACCTTTTGTTCCTGAGTGTGGTAGAAGATATACCCTTGTGAGTTCTTGGGATATCCTACAAACTTACATAAGACAGATCTTGCCTCGAGTTTGTCCGGATTTTGTCTTTTGACATAGGCTGGACAACCCCATATCTTAATATACTTAAGAGATGGTCTCTTCCCTTTCCATATCTCATATGGAGTGGTAGGCACTGATTTGGTAGGTACCATATTCAATAGGTGTATGGCTGTCTCAAGCGCATACCCCCAGAAGAAAATAGGCAACTCAGCTTCGCTCATCATCGAGCGCACCATATCTAATAGGGTGCGATTCCTCTGCTCAGATACACCGTTGTGCTGTGGTGTATAAGGGGGAGTAAGCTGAGAGAGAATCCCATTCTCTTTTAGATAATCTAGGAACTCACTGCTTAAGTATTCACCTCCTCGATCAGATCGAAGAATCTTAATACTATTGCCCGTTTGGTTCTCTACATCGTGCTTATATTCTCTGAATTTCTCAAAAGCTTCAGACTTGTGTTTCATCAAAAACACATGTCCGTATCTAGAGAGATCGTCAGTGAATGTAATGAAGTAGGAAGAACCGTAACTGGCATGCGTAGACATGGGACCGCATACATCACTATGTATTAGTCCTAAGAGTTCAGTAACTCTTTCTCCGTGTCCACTAAACGAAGCTTTGGTCATTTTTCCTTTGAGACATGAATGGCAAGTATCATAAGATGATAATTCGAACGGATTCAAATAACCATCCTTATGTAACTTAGCCAGTCGTGTCGCATTGATATGACCAAGTCTACAATGCCACAAGTAGGATTCGTTCATATCTGAACTTTTCCTCTTGTGTGTGTTTTGTATATTCAGGACTGTATTCTGATTTAGAATGAATATGCCATTATGTAACGAGCCTGATGCAATCAACTTTTGATCTAGGAATATGTTCATAACATTATCCTGTACTACAAAATTATATCCTTCTTTACTCAATAAAGAAACTGATATAATGTTGCACATTATGTTCGGTATATAATAGCACTCATTCAGAATCAGTGTATCACCACTTGGTAATACTAGGTGATATTCGCCAACTGCTTTGGCTGCAACATTTGCACAGTTCCGTACTTGAACGGAATGATCACCTTTTCCCAGTTCTCTACCTTTTCGTACCCATGTAACAATTTACATATGTGGGATCCTGATCCGGTATCTAATACCCAGGACGTAGGGTGAACTGAGAAACAGTTCTCAATAACTAACACACCCGAAGAAGATTTATCAACATGCATGTTCTTTTGGGCGGCTTGAGAATCCAGATATTCTCCTGTTTCCTGTTCAGTCTTATAACTCTTATAAGAAAGAACGGGTCCAACGTTCCCTTGCACAGTATAATAATCGGGTTCAGTTAATACATCCATATTATTATCTTGATTATGGCCTGACATGGTCGCTACCTGGAGAGAGAGAGAAGAAAACACTTTAGCGTATGCTCTTGCAAGATTAGATTGGTTATTATCTTATCTAATCAGGATGTCTCCCACTGTTTTTATCAAATCTACCTTCAAACCCTAAAAGGTAAGATTAGCCGGGATTAATTACACCCTACAATTTCGTCAATCTTTCAGCCAGATCAGTGTCGGTATTTTGAGGGAGGTTCCCCGTGCTTTCGCACGGACCTAATTAAAGTAAACCTCGTTTTCCCAGAGGCGTAACCCCGTTAACACTTTTCTAGACACCTACTTGATCGACTAATTGTCCTGTGTAAAACACTCCCAGGAGTAACACTTACTCGCAGTGGGTATCGGGATCCAACTATCTTATAGAAGGTATGCAATCTCATTGCAAATTTCAACACTTGAAATTCCCGATAATATTTTGCCCCTAATGTTCTATGACCTTGACGAAAGCCAACAAACCATTGTCCGCTAGTCAAGTTCAACCCGAACATTTCTTGATTGAATTAAACCTAGCCGTACGTCCCTTGACGGAAGCCAACAAAGCCGCACGACTACCCTAACCCAATCTCATCATATATAACAGATAAGTAATAATTAGCTACCGCACACTACGCCTTGACGAAAGCCAACAAACGTAGCACGAATACTAAGTGTTACCTATCTGAAATGTCGGAGGGCTACGCAGGTTTTTCAGAAAACCCTGAGCGTAATGAACTTGATATCGTCGTAGGATCGAGTGATTTTGAAAAGGAGTGTTTTTTAGGCTTTTCTTAGTTTCGCTAAAGGGGTCACTCCCGGTGAAGGGATCGTCGGCCCTTTCCTCATTGAATAAGGTGCAGGATATATCATATATACCGCTGTGCAAAGAAAAACTCTAAAAGCAATCAAAAGACAAACCGAGTTTTGTATCATCTGCCAGTTTCGCTAAAGAGGTCACTCCCGGTGAAGGGATCGTCGGCTCTTTCCTCATCGAATAAGGTGCAAGACATATCATATATATCACTGTGCAAAGCAAAACTGTAGCTACCCTTTTAATAAAGTTTTGATTCTACAACATCTTTAGGTTTCTTTTCTTTTTATTAATCTCATTAATAAAAATCCCATCAGCTTATGCTTCCTAAGCATCACAGAAGAAACGAAAGCAGTAATATTTATATATCAGCACACATATATATATAGTATAAGCATTCGTCTCAGGCAGTAATATGATCTCATCACAGAACATTGCAGCAGAAGAACATATATGAAATATTCGATATATTAGGACATCCGTGTTTTCAATATGAGCCTGTACAAAACACGGATTCCACGGTCGCGGCGAATAGCCAAACCCACATCCCAAGACCCCTACGAGAGCGGCAAGTAACACTGCTAATTCTAGGGTTAGGAGACCCGGTCTCGACTCCTCGAGATGGCCTCTCACTGGACCCTAGAACACGGTTACTTGTGCTCCCCTCCTTAGGTCTACCTAATGCGGAAAAGTAAATAATATACACTGGTGACATCAACCTCAACCTGGAAGTGCCCCAAATAAAAGAATATTACATTACAAATGAATTTTTACATGAATGAAAATAAAAACCCTCATCTCACATAAAACCCCGGCTATTTAGAACACGACGATCCAATATAACATATCACAGCAACACATAATATCACATATCATCAACGTAAGTAAATATGCGCATCCCAATTGTCGTTGACATATAGCAACGAAACCGGTGATATCACATATTACACTTACGGTCACAAAAAAGAAAGTGTAAAACTACAATATTTGGAATCCACAATCACTTTAAACATCGTAAATCCGAAATATCACATACTTCGCATTTCATGCCAAACTATATGAATTCCACATATTGTATCACATTCCAGATAAATAGACAGTATTAAACTTTCCGAACAGATAATCAAATACCCAAAATTTCCCAAAGTGCTCAACACTTGAGCGGAGTTCAATTAATCCCAGAATATGTCATAGTATCAGTGATCCAGCCGTAGAAGGGTCAAGCCAACGCCTCACATGTGGCACGCTGTACTGCCCCATACCCGAAGGTTCAAAAGGCAGTTCAAGACGGTCACATAATCGAGTTAAGGTTTGTTGTCTTCTAGAGGGTCCACCGCTTAACTTGTACAATTTTTCCAAAAGATTTAAACCCGATAAAAATTCAACACATGAAAGTTTTACGTGCCCGGAAAAAGTGAGTTAATGATATCCGTTTGAACATTTTAACAGTTTCTAAATATCCGGAAATAATAACGAATTTAAATTTTCCGATCGAATCTACGATTACAAAAGAAACCCCAGAATACTCAACACTTAAGTCACATCAAAAATACCTAGAAGCATCAACAAGCACCTACAGATATTACCATGAAGCCACGTGTCACAATCCTATAAATCGGCCGCGGAACCGCCGCGGGAAGCAAGTTCCCGCCGCGGTTCCGCCGCGGTTTAGTGGATTTGTGGGCCCGTGTTTCATGGTAATTCTTATAATTCCCGGCCGATATTTTTAGGTATTTTTAATTCATAAAAATCCCAGATTTTGAAAAATTTCCAGAGAGGTGGTTATTTTCGTCGGTTCGAGTTCGATCGGAGTTTTAACTTCGTAAACACGTCGCCTAATGCTCTAGCTAGGCTCTGATACCACTGTAGGGTTCCTAGGCACTCTTGTGAAGGTTCATAAGGCATCAAACATGCCCGGATAAAATTTTAGACGTGCCGAACAACCCAAAGCCGGGATCTTTGCTAGATTATTAGGTTTAGCAAGCAAGATAACATCTTTTTATCCAAGTGTGAGGGATTACAACCTTTGTAGTCCACTCCTTCGCTTCACAAGCTCCGAGTAGAAGTCCCTTCGCCGCGATCCTCGATCTCCCGGACTCAAGAGAGGCTCCACGACTCGAACGATCCATGCTAGCTTGAAGTGTTCCGAATCTCCGATGATCTACGTCGAAGTTGCAATAACTCAAGCTTTCTCACTCTAAAGAGATGAACACCCTAATCTCATAGGCTAGATGAGATGAGGATGAGGGAGTAGTAATTATGCTTTCTTTTTAATTCACTTTCTCACAATTTATCATCACAAATGGAATTTCTAGTGAGCTCAAAATCAAGAGAGAAGAAGATGATAATGGAAAATGATAATGATAATTCCTTTTGTGATGAATAGAAAAGAAATCTATATGATTGATATATCAACCATGGTCAAGGATGATAGGCTAAGAGTTTGTAGAGAATAAACTGGAGTTAGGGTTTGGTTAGGTTAGAAATGAGTCATGGAAAAATATCAACCATAATATCTTAACCAAGACAAAAAGAAAAAGCTTCTAGAATGTGCAAGAAGAAGCTAACCCTAATCAAACCCTAATCCCATTTAATCATCCTTAAACATGTTTAATAATAAATCATATCATGTCACAATAATATATATCACATATATATTATATATTTGCAACAAAAGAAAATAATACAATTAACATATATTGCATATATATCAATGTATCATCCAGTGAGAAAATGAAATAATAAAGCGAGCCAATATTAGATAATGTAATACAATATATCATATATATTATTATACATTAAATCATCGAATCAACACTTGATCCGACGATCCGGCTATATCGAATATTACCGACTAATATATCATGTACCGATTCATCGAATCAACACTTGATCCGATGTCCCGGTTCATATCTAAATATCACGAGAATATAATACGGTATCTCATATTGCATTATCCTCGGTCCTGCACATATCACTTATGTGCCTCTACTCCGTTTCGCCTGAGCCAAGAAACCTCTATGTAGGATTCTAAAGAATCGTCAATACGCCGGTAGCAGGTGATGATCATATCAATCACCCACAAGCCGCAAGCGGTCAGCTAAACGTAACAGCCACCTAGGTATTGAGCGATCAGAAGATCAACAAGCTAGCCTGTGCCTTCTCTTGTGAATCCAATCAGTAACACTCCCGTACAGTCCGGTCTGTTCGTCTGATATGTCGCATATCAAGTCTAGGGGTGGTAAACGTCAGACCCTAGTAACCGATAAGTCGTGTCGATGTGTGCCTCATAACGGGTCGAGAAACTACTAGTAACACTTACCAGTAAATCTCTATATCAGCCCTGGCCAGGGACTTCCAGTTATAGCCAATCGAACACAGCACAATATCAACTCCCTATACCGGGAGAGACGAATCCCCTCCTATCGCTCATTGCCTCCATGTGATTCGGGAATGTACCCAAAAGCCACCGTTTTTGTCACGACCCGAAAGAGCACGTGACTGGCCCTTGAACCATATGAAGTCTATAGGACTCCATCTGATCCAAGTAAGCCAAAAGCCCAGAAATCTAAAACCATTTTTAAGAATAAGTAAAGAAACTGGTTTAAAGAGGTGAAGAAAAACATGTTTGAAATCAAGGTTTTTAAATAACTAAGCCGAATATGCATTTTAAAAACAGTACAGTCTTTTCTAAAAATTTCGGCAGAGTTTCTTTTGTAAAACTGGCCCCGAATGGGGTACAACAAGGATAACAATATATATATATATATATATACGCAATGATAAAGGCATCCCCAAGCGGGAGCTAGCTCTTCGTCAATTGACGGTCACAACCACATATGCAACAATGATATAATATACAACGCCAAGTGGCGAGGATCAAATCCAAAAGAAAGCTCAAAAGCAACAAGAAAACCGCAATACTACTAAGCGCGACTCTAAGGTCGAATAATACATCACTAAGGTCTGAAACAATATACAAGTTTTTTTTTTGGTTGATGGACAATTCTAGATATAATGAATCAAATAAATACAATGGTGGTTCTTGATGCGAAAGAATCCACCTACTAAAAGCAAACCACCCGCAAGAAGTAGTGTGCCAGAAATGCCGCAATGAAACCTGTACGGCAGAACCTGCAAGAACTGTGGCACAACGGGGGTGAGTTGCCAACTCGTGAATAGAAACATCTACAAGCAGAAACCGAATGCAAGACATAAACCAAAGTCAACGATCAGTAATATAACCACAAGAGTACATCTGAGTGTGATAAGGTGGCAAGGTAACATCTAATCATGTATGTAGTGCCAGGTACTCAAGTAATAACATGTCATCAGTATAAGGTATGTCTTCATGAAGTAAATATGATGAAATATCAATGATATCAATACACATATATTAGCGTCCCATACCACTAATATTGGTGTAAGGGTATATATAACAGCGCCCTCATACCCTGTTATATATACAAATAAAGTATGATAAGTGTAAATCCAGTCTGTATATGAATCATGTCTGTATATAATCCATGTCTGTATATATGTGGAACCCATCCACCCGTCACCCAATGACAATAAGCATCATGTATGCAATGTGAGGATATAAACTAAATCATGGAAAAACATCATGAAACCCGTGCCTAGCATCGACACGTAAATCCTCCTGTATCGGGCATCCGTCATTCCGGGTCAGCCCTCTCTCAAAGTATATATCGGGAATCCGTCAGTCTGGGTCATCCCTCTCTCAATACATCGGGCATCCGTCATTCCGGGTCAGCCCTCTCTCAGAGTATATATCGGGAATCCGTCAGTCCGGGTCATCCCTCTCTCAATACATCGGGCATCCATCATTCCGGGTCAGCCCTCTCTCTGAGTATATATCGGGAATCCGTCAGTCCGGGTCATCCTTCTCTCAATACATTGGGCATCCGTCATTCCGGGTCAGCCCTATATCGATCCATCGGGCATCCGTCATTCCGGGTCAGCCCTCTCTCAGTACATGCCTCTAGCACCGAGAAAACACGGGGCGACGCCCCAAAATATCATATCAAGGGAACTGGGTTTTTAAAAGATTACTTATTTGAAAAGGGCACGGTTCCCAAATCCAGAAATCACATGAAAATCCAACATCAAGAAGTAAATCCAATGCGATGTGCTATGCAATCAGTCCATGATGTATACGACATGTAAAGAAAAGTAATCATATCGGAAATCATGCAACAATACTACCGTGTAGTGGCATGGCAATTATCGATGATGAAGTGTGTGAGCCGGCAAATAGTGTACGTGGAACATACGCATCATCGATAATGGTGCTGGTGTCCTAACAGCAAGATAATATAGCAATGAACATATGCCAGCAATGCGAATAGCATGGAAATGCAGAAATCTAGTAGTCAACACCACAGTGAAGTATCTATTATGCAAACTACATCTAAGTATCAGGTCAATCAGGAGGGGTAGGTGTGGAAACCACCTAAATCTGAGTCGGTATATATATATATATATAGATATATAGTCGGTGATCCCGCCTCACGAACATATCGTAGGACATCTTCTAGTTATGAGTGCGGATCTATCATCAATATCGGCTCGTACGGTAAATCATCGTACGGCATCCCCAAAAGCTGGGTACAGGTCAACATCTCACTATCTCATCACATAACAGGTATCACTATCATCAGATCATATAGTCTGGGGGTACTACTCTATGTTTAGTACAAATCGATCCCATCAATAAAGTATGCATGCGGGGGTAAACACATATCCCAAGCCCGCAAGAATCACAAGTCATATCCCAAATATGAGTCATATCAAATCACCGATCTCGTGGCACCAAGCCCACATCATCGACTCATCTCCAAAGTCATCCCATATGATCAACACAGTGTAAGTAAAAGGAATATGCAAGGGTGTGCGTGTAGGTGTAACTCTATTCTAGGGTTCGCGACTATGAACTACACTCGTCACTTCTAACCCTACACTATCCATAATACACCTATTATCACAATAAACTACATAGTAATCTATCTACGGACTGCGGGGGTGCTATACGCCATCCACCCGACTTCCCCCTGTAGATATAATCTACTCACCTTGCATCATCATTTGCGGACGTCACCACACATTTGCTTGTCGTCCCGAAGTCTTCATGGGTACCTACACAACAAAGTATCGTATATGCGCATTAAAACCAAATCCAAGCTAAAACGGCGCATGAAATCCAAAACGATACGATAAGGGGGCCTATAGGTGAGAACCTATGGCACGCCTTCAAAACCATATATAAATCCTCTATATTGTCGTATAAACGCCCAATAGTCGAGGCAAAACACAATCCATAATTTCAGAATCAAAAACACGGAATACGGAAACACGAATCCAAAATAGCAACTTAGGATATATGTCCCAGATTTCACCCTAGATAGAATCTGTCAAAACTAGAAGTACCCTGGGCCAAGAATTGAGGAAATGGGGGCATGCACGCAAAACGAGGAAATTCCTCACTGGTCTGGCCGCAAATTGCGGCCAGAATGGGAATTCCGGCGGCCTCAAGAAGGAATCAGGGGCAGGGGTCTGGGGTGTTGGTTCAATGGTGCCTGCACATGTCACTGTCCACACAATATTATTTTAGGGGTCTCGGGGTGTTAGCAGATTCTTATTAACAGTGACAGATTCCAGTTTTTCCCCGATATTGGTTTCTAAAATCCGTATTCTGGTTCTAGCTTCAGGTTTTGGGTTCCAATTCCTACACTAGGGTGTTGGTAAAACCTCTACTGAGCTCAATTTCATAATACAACACAAGTTCCTCTCAAACCCTAACTAGGTTTTCATCAAGTCCATAAAATTCCACAATTTCAATTCTAAACTAAACATGGGGTAAAGGAAATGCTATAACTAAGCTAATGGTTCAGAAAATACCTCATTTGGCAACTCAAGAATTTTCTTGAGTTGCCCCCTAGTGGCCAAAATCCTTGCTTCTTTAGCTACATGTGTAGATCTAGGGATTTTGCACAATTTTAATGAAAGGAGATTGGGGTTTTGGAGTGATTTTTGAGATGAAGTGAGGAGTTGAAGAGGGGGAGAATGGGGCTAGGGCAGCAGCAGCAAGGGAGAGGAAGAGGGAGAGAAATGAGAGGGGGAAAATGGCTAAGGGATCAAGTCAAAGGTCCATGCCTCTCTCTCACCTACTACCCATTTCTTTATTCCTTTTCTCTTTTCTTTTCCTTTTTCCTTTTTCCTTAATTCCAAAACCTTCTCACAAGAATAGTAACTCCAAATAACATGAAAGAAAATGCACAAGTGTGATAAAAATGATATGTGCAAGTTTTGCACAAATTTGCCAAAAACCCGATTAGCGATTTTTAATCGCGAGATTAGCACTAAATTAGTGTCAAACTAATCACAAAAACTTTAAAATGTCAAAATTCTCTAATTTACCCTATTTTAGAATTTTCCATAATTTTTCTAACATTTTTTTCCTATTTATTTGCAATTAATAATACCAAAATATTAAAATATTCAAAAAAATAATATTTAATTATAAAAATTCCCAAAATTAATATTTTATCTTTTTGAAAATGTTACAATCTACCCCCCTTAATGAAATTCGATCCCCGAATTTAAATTTAAACCCCCAATACTAAAGCAATTTCAGTAATAATCCATTTGTCGGGGCTCCGAAAACATCAATACACAAAGAATATCATAAAAATGCACAGCTCTACTAGAAATCAATCCCCAAAATGCATATATAAGAATATCCTTTGCGTCTGGTGCGCAAGGAATCAAAATCCAGATATGTGTCAAACCGGTGTACAAAACAACATCTAGGTGCAACTGGTGTGCACGAAACATCTATCGTAGGCAATGTGTGTGCCTGACAGAAAAATCAGGTGTATATGAAATGCACGAAGAATCCCGATTTAGTGCATCTGGCGTGCACCAAAATCGTATATCAAAACACTAAGGGTGCATGAAAACTACGCTGGAAGTGCAAATCAAATTACTGCATACGGTAGGCATGAAATCTCAATCAATATCATGAAACTCAGTCATCAAAACTAAATCATGCAAACAGAACGCCCAAAATACCGAAATCCAAAATGACGGATACGTGATAATCGAATCACAAAATCACAAATCATAAATACCGTCGTCGGTAGTTCCTCCTTCAAGGTCGAGAAGGAGTCGGTGCATCCACTGCTAGCAGCGCAAGATATCTACTTTCCTCTTGCTCACGGTCTGGCGTCCTCTGACTCTGGGTCCTTATCTTCTTTGCGGATTTCCTATCTCGCGGTCAATCGGCTCATCGGCCCTGTCAGTTGCGCTAACGGGGTCGATTCCGTTCTGGCACTTCTCTGGTCACCTCTCGGTCAAACCTCACGACCACTCGTAAGGCAGCATATCACTGGCGTCGGCCTCTGGCTCTCTGAAAGCACATCACACATCTGATCCTGGGTGCAACCATCATTGCAGCAATGTCCTGGAGGGAATCCTGCTCATGGTCTCTTCCGATCATGCCTATGCCGATCTGTACAGAGGCTGGCTTTCCTGCACAACCTCTTCTCGCTCAAAAGACACCTGTGTCCTCAGCACAATATTTTCTCGAAAACTGGTCACATCCCAACGTCTCTGTAAGCGTATCAGGTTTCTAGTCTCGATGGGAAGTAATGACAGCTCGTCAGTGTCTCACACTAACCTCTTGTTCCACCAGTCTCTATCGTCGACCAATATGACGTCACGCCAGGCTATCTCCGCACTGCACTGTTCTCGGCCACGGTCAATCTGAAGTCTCTCACACGGACTCGAAATCGCGTATCATGTAGCTTCATCCTTCTATAGAAGATGTCAGGCCGAACAGATCCTCGGGAACACGTCCCAACCATCGGAGGAATACTCATCACTCGTCCGTCTTCGATCAATTCGCAACGTATCTGGGTAAGTCCCTTTATCCGAACCTGGTCAACTACCTCGTCGACAATGCCGAACTCTGGCCTGCTGGATGTGCGCAATACGACCACCCCTGGGTCCAGGTCTTCTCGTATCGTTCTCCAGAAGGGTCCTGTCGAGGTTCCTTTCTCAAATCTCAATCCTGCCGAATTGCCCGGAAGTCATCATCCATGCTGAAGCTAAAGCTTATTCCGGAACGGCTGCATACTTATCGCGCTTCTTTCTGGAAGATATATCCATAAACCACGCCTCTGGATACGTATCACATCTCTGATGTCGGCGGAGTGGGGCGTCATCTCGTCGAAATCTCTTGTGAACTCTTTTCTTCACTCTGTGTCAATGTCGACTGATCCGGACTCGTCTCATCATGGCTGCATGGACAGTGCTCCAACGGCTATCCTCGTATCGGGAGTATCCCGAGCAACGCATCCCATCACATAATGCCCGAATGATGTCGAATCATCCGATCGACCCGTCAGAACCTCATAATCCCCCAAGAGATCACATCATGGGTACAGTCTAATAGTATCGAGTACATGCCACAGCGTCGGTGGTCCAGCCGTAGAAGGGCAAACCCAAGCCTCACTAATGGTGCCGTGGAACTGCCGCAAACCCTAAGGTTCAAAGGCTTTCACACAGTCAATAAGTCGAGTTAGGGTTTCATTCTTCTAGAGGGTCCATAGAATCACCTGCATGTCTTTCCATATACTTTAAACTTGGAAAATGGGCTCCTGACATTCGATCGTCTCTATCGACTCTCAACGAACCTGCGTGAAGTCGTCTCTAGCTGGAAACAATCTATCTGATGACCTCGCATCGGTAAACGAACGAACCACATGTCCTAGTCATCCATCCTCAGGTGACTAGCGACTCGCTATCATCTCTCTAAGTATATGCTCACGCTGCAGTAGCTCCAACCATCTGGGCGGTATTTCATCATTTGCAGCAGCAACTGGCTCATTCGCCTGTACGCCGAACAGCGCCTCAATCCCTCCAGGAAAGGCAACGCACTGGCGGTCATCTCTGAATCGGTCTGCTCTAGATCTGAGTAAGACTCTCCACGCTGGAAATCTTCAACTCAACTGGGCCCGCTCCGGCGCATAAATCGGACGAATCACCTTCGTCTCTCAAATCGGGTAGACTGGATATCATCTGTCTCATATCTGCCTGAAAGCTTCGGCAATCTCAGCTCGTAAGCTTCGGAAGCGACATCCTGTCAATCTCAGCAACAGCTGGTCCATCTGTCTGCACGGTAGGCGACATCACAATCTCTGAGGTATGCTGTACATCAACAGTCCTCTCTCAACTGGCAGCTCTAACAATGGCCCGATCATCCGGTGCAAAACCAAGCACTCGCCTCCACTAGAGGTCATAATCACCAATACTAACTCGAGACGTTCCCATGTCACCAGAAAACACAATGGTCGGCCCTCGTACCAGACGAGCTCACACCGGCCGTAACCCTAGCAGCAGCCCAAACTGCGCTCAAACATGGTGACAGGAACCTTAATCGAGTATCAAAAAGAGCACATCAATGGCAAGAAAGGAAACAACAGATCCAGAGTGGATACATGATCATAGGAAAGAACAGCATCAATGAAGGTATGATCATGAAACTAATAGAATCGGGGATCCCAAATGGAGGTATAATCCTGGATATAAAGAGAATCACTGATCTCGAAAATATGCACATCCTAAGGTTCCTTAAGCGGAGTGGCGTGTCGTAAGTATGCCGCGGAACATACCAACGGTACGTCACTCTACTTTAGTCACCTATTCCATCAACCAAGGGTCATCCTACGCGACGAAAGTTCGGGTCTAATACCCCCTCGACCAAGTCTAAGTTCCGTAAGGTTAAGCCTAAGTTCCGTATATATATATATAAACGCCCTAGGCTCCACATAGTCAAACTTAGACTCGAACCAAGGTCAACCTAGCGCTCTGATACCAACTTTGTCACGACCCGAAAGAGCACGTGACTGGCCCTTGAACCATATGAAGTCTATAGGACTCCATCTGATCCAAGTAAGCCAAAAGCCCAGAAATCTAAAACCATTTTTAAGAATAAGTAAAGAAACTGGTTTAAAGAGGTGAAGAAAAACATGTTTGAAATCAAGGTTTTTAAATAACTAAGCCGAATATGCATTTTAAAAACAGTACAGTCTTTTCTAAAAATTTCGGCAGAGTTTCTTTTGTAAAACTGGCCCCGAATGGGGTACAACAAGGATAACAATATATATATATACGCAATGATAAAGGCATCCCCAAGCGGGAGCTAGCTCTTCGTCAATTGACGGTCACAACCACATATGCAACAATGAAACCGCAATACTACTAAGCGCGACTCTAAGGTCGAATAATACATCACTAAGGTCTGAAACAATATACAAGTTTTTTTTTGGTTGATGGACAATTCTAGATACAATGAATCAAATAAATACAATGGTGGTTCTTGATGCGAAAGAATCCACCTACCAAAAGCAAACCACCCGCAAGAAGTAGTGTGCCGGAAATGCCGCACTGAAACCTGTACGGCAGAACCTGCAAGAACTGTGGCACAACGGGGGTGAGTTGCCAACTCGTGAATAGAAACATCTACAAGCAGAAACCGAATGCAAGACATAAACCTAAGTCAACGATCAGTAATATAACCACAAGAGTACATCTGAGTGTGATAAGGTGGCAAGGTAACATCTAATCATGTATGTAGTGCCAGGTACTCAGGTAATAACATGTCATCAGTATAAGGTATGTCTGCATGAAGTAAATATGATGAAATATCAATGATATCAATACACATATATTAGCGTCCCATACCACTAATATTGGTGTAAGGGTATATATAACAGCGCCCTCATACCCTGTTATATATACAAATGAAGTATGATAAGTGTAAATCCAGTCTGTATATGAATCATGTCTGTATATAATCCATGTCTGTATATATGTGGAACCCGTCCACCCGTCACCCAATGACAATAAGCATCATGTATGCAATGTGAGGATATAAACAAAATCATGGAAAAACATCATGAAACCCGTGCCTAGCATCGACACGTAAATCCTCCTGTATCGGGCATCCGTTATTCCGGGTCAGCCCTCTCTCAAAGTATATATCGGGAATCCGTCAGTCCGGGTCATCCCTCTCTCAATACATCGGGCATCCGTCATTCCGGGTCAGCCCTCTCTCAGAGTATATATCGGGAATCCATCAGTCCGGGTCATCCCTCTCTCAATACATCGGGCATCCGTCATTCCGGGTCAGCCCTCTCTCTGAGTATATATCGGGAATCCGTCAGTCCGGGTGATCCTTCTCTCAATACATCGGGCATCCGTCATTCCGGGTCAGCCCTATATTGATCCATCAGGCACCCGTCATTCCGGGTCAGCCCTCTCTCAGTACATGCCTCTAGCACCGAGAAAACACGGGGCGACGCCCCAAAATATCATATCAAGGGAACTGGGTTTTTAAAAGATTACTTATTTGAAAAGGGCACGGTTCCCAAATCCAGAAATCACATGAAAATCCAATATCAAGAAGTAAATCCAATGCGATGTGCTATGCAATCAGTCCATGATGTATACGACATGTAAAGAAAAGTAATCATATCGGAAATCATGCAACAATACTACCGTGTAGTGGCATGGCAATTATCGATGATGAAGTGTGTGAGCCGGCAAATAGTGTACGTGGAACATACGCATCATCGATAATGGTGCTGGTGTCCTAACAGCAAGATAATATAGCAATGAACATATGCCAACAATGTGAATAGCATGGAAATGCAGAAATCTAGTAGTCAACACCACAGTGAAGTATCTATTATGCAAACTACATCTAAGTATCAGGTCAATCAGGAGGGGTAGGTGTGGAAACCACCTAAATCTGAGTCGGTATATATATATATATATATAGATATATAGTCGGTGATCCCGCCTCACGAACATATCGTAGGACATCTTCTAGTTATGAGTGCGGATCTATCATCAATATCGGCTCGTACGGTAAATCATCGTACGGCATCCCCAAAAGCTGGGTACAGGTCAACATCTCACTATCTCATCACATAACAGGTATCACTATCATCAGATCATATAGTCTGGGGGTACTACTCTATGTTTAGTACAAATCGATCCCATCAATAAAGTATGCATGCGGGGGTAAACACATATCCCAAGCCCGCAAGAATCACAAGTCATATCCCAAATATGAGTCATATCAAATCACCGATCTCGTGGCACCAATCCCACATCATCGACTCATCTCCAAAGTCATCCCATATGATCAACACAGTGCAAGTAAAAGGAATATGCAAGGGTGTGCGTGTAGGTGTAACTCTATTCTAGGGTTCGCGACTATGAACTACACTAGACACTTCTAACCCTACACTATCCATAATACACCTATTATCACAATAAACTACATAGTAATCTATCTACGGACTGCGGGGGTGCTATACGCCATCCACCCGACTTCCCCCTGTAGATATAATCTACTCACCTTGCATCATCATTTGCGGACGTCACCACGCATTTGCTTGTCGTCCCGAAGTATTCATGGGTACCTACACAACAAAGTATCGTATATGCGCATTAAAACCAAATCCAAGCTAAAACGGCGCATGAAATCCAAAACGATACGATAAGGGGGCCTATAGGTGAGAACCTATGGCACGCCTTCAAAACCACATATAAATCCTCTATATTGTCGTATAAACGCCCAATAGTCGAGGCAAAACACAATCCATAATTTCAGAATCAAAAACACGGAATACGGAAACACGAATCCAAAATAGCAACTTAGGATATATGTCCCAGATTTCACCCTAGATAGAATCTGTCAAAACTAGAAGTACCCTGGGCCAAGAATTGAGGAAATAGGGGCATGCACGCAAAACGAGGAAATTCCTCACTGGTCTGGCCGCAAATTGCGGCCAGAATGGGAATTCCGGCGGCCTCAAGAAGGAATCAGTGGCAGGGGTCTGGGGTGTTGGTTCAATGGTGCCTGCACATGTCACTGTCCACACAATATTATTTTAGGGGTCTCGGGGTGTTCGCAGATTCTTATTAACAGTGACAGATTCCAGTTTTTCCCCGATATTGGTTTCTAAAATCTGTATTCTGGTTCTAGCTTCAGGTTTTGGGTTCCAATTCCTACACTAGGGTGTTGGTAAAACCTCTACTGAGCTCAATTTCATAATACAACACAAGTTCCTCTCAAACCCTAACTAGGTTTTCATCAAGTCCATAAAATTCCACAATTTCAGTTCTAAACTAAACATGGGGTAAAGGAAATGCTATAACTAAGCTAATGGTTCAGAAAATACCTCATTTGGCAACTCAAGAATTTTCTTGAGTTGCCCCCTAGTGGCCAAAATCCTTGCTTCTTTAGCTCCATGTGTAGATCTAGGGATTTTGCACAATTTTAATGAAAGGAGATTGGGGTTTTGGAGTGATTTTTGAGATGAAGTGAGGAGTTGAAGAGGGGGAGAATGGGGCTAGGGCAGCAGCAGCAAGGGAGAGGAAGAAGGAGAGAAATGAGAGGGGGAAAATGGCTAAGGGATCAAGTCAAAGGTACATGCCTCTCTCTCACCTACTACCCATTTCTTTATTACTTTTCTCTTTTCTTTTCCTTTTTCCTTAATTCCAAAACCTTCTCACAAGAATAGTAACTCCAAATAACATGAAAGAAAATGCACAAGTGTGATAAAAATGATATGTGCAAGTTTTGCACAAATTTGCCAAAAACCCGATTAGCGATTTTTAATCGCGATTAGCACTAAATTAGTGTCAAACTAATCACAAAAACTTTAAAATGTCAAAATTCTCTAATTTACCCTATTTTAGAATTTTCCATAATTTTTCTAACATTTTTTTCCTATTTATTTGCAATTAATAATACCAAAATATTAAAATATTCAAAAAAATAATATTTAATTATAAAAATTCCCAAAATTAATATTTTATCTTTTTGAAAATGTTACAGTTTTGCACGCCCTCTTGGATGTGGTAAGGTGGAAATCAAAGCACAGTGGGAATCACACAAGACACTATGACGATCTCGGGTCTACAGACTACCCTGTACCAGTGTCACCGGAGAACTGCCATCTGACGTGTGGTATATCACTATCTGGGAGTTCTCGGCGAGTCCGTCCAGTGTACCCAGTCTCCACTGAGCACCCGTACACCATCTCTGATGTCAAACACCGATGGATATGGGATCGTCCATCGCCCATCATATGGGTCAAGATGCATATACGCTAGTCTACTCTGGTGTATCGATGCCCTGTCTCGATATACCCTCGACTAGGAACAGTTATAGGATGTACCCATCGACTACCGTGGCCCCACTAGTATGATCTCATCATAGTCCCAATAGTCGAGTACAGATCCTAAGGGCTTTATCAACATGTAAGAGAAAGACAGTAAACCAATACAAGTCAACATGTTAAGATAAAGTGAAACCAAATAGCATACTATCATGACGAGCAAGAAAGTCCTCTCTGTATATATCTAAGCATCCATCATAATGTACATCATATGTACAACAATGGCCTCTAGGGCATATACATAACTAACACACAGTACTGAGCGTGCCTTAAGCTTGTCTGCATGCTGCTTTTTAACAAAAGCTGGACATCCCCATATCTTCAGATATTGAAGATGGGGTCTCTTCCTACACCACATCTGATATGGTGTGGTAGGCACAGTCTTGGAAGGAACCTTTTTCAAGAGATATGCAGCTGATTCTAGTGCATAACCCCAGAAGGATCGCGGCAACTCAGCCTTATTGATCATGGAACGAACCATATCCAATAGGGTTCGATTCCGTCTTTCCGATACACCATTGTGTTGTGGTGTGTATGGAGGAGTAAGCTGAGAGAGAATTCCATTCTCTTTTAAGTAGCCCAGAAACTCGGCACTCAAGTATTCACCACCTCGATCAGATCTCAGTGTCTTGATACTTTTGCCTGTTTGTTTTTCAACTTCATTGTTGTATTCCCGAAATTTCTCAAAGGCCTCGGATTTGTGCTTCATCAAGAAGACATGCCCATACCTAGAGAAATCATCTGTGAAAGTAATGAAGTATGAATAACCACTTCGCGCATGTGTAGACATTGGACCACACACATCACTGTGTATGAGTCCCAAGAGCTCACTTTCTCTTTCTCCGTGTCCAGTGAACGGAGTCTTTATCATCTTTCCCATGAGACAAGATTCACAAGTGGCATAAGACTGGTACTCGAACGGATCCAAGTATCCTTCTTTATGTAACTTTGTCAACCATGTCTTATTAATGTGACCCAGTCTACAATGCCATAAGAAAGCCTGATTTAATTCCGAGACTTTGTTTTAAGTGTGTTCTGGACACTGAAGATCTGAGCTTGATTCAATACGTATATCTCGTTTTGTAATGTACCTGACCCAATCAGAACTTGATTTAGGTGGATGTTGACTACATCGCTTACAAAGGTAAAATCATATCCTTCCTTAGAAAGTAAGGATACAGATATGATATTGCATGTCGCACCTGGTACATAAAAACAGTCACGCAGAATCAATATCTGCCCAGTTGTCAGTCCTAGATGATATTCCCCTACGGATTCAGCGTACATGCGCATTCTGTTAGCAACCCTGAGAGTCATATCACCTTTCTTGATAACTCTACGGTTTCTCAGAGCATGTAATGAATTACAGATATGAGATCCTGATCCGGTATCTAATACCTAGGAAGTAGGGTTAACTGACATACAGTTCTCAATTACAAACACACCTGAAGCCGAAGCCACAACATGCTTCGAATTCTGGCTACTGGCTATACTAGCCCTGCAATCCTTCTGCCAATGTTCATTCCCGTAACAATAGGAACGTCCCACTTTTACTACATCCAGTCCCGAAACTTCTGCCCTTCCCTTTCTTTCCACTTCCCTGGTTTCCTTCATGGTAGTAGGTAGAGACTCTTGAACTAAGTCAGCATCTGACCCTTTCTTCAACGTGGTCTTCAGGTCCGAGAGCTCAAAAGAGCTTGTCTCTGTAAGGACGTTGCCCCCTACAGATGACCCGATAGCTAACCTCGCTGGAAGCAATTCGTTCGAGGCCTCATATCTTGCGATACGAGATTGCTCTCCATATAAATCTTTGTTATGGAAGAAGATAGAAACTAAGTCCATCTTCTCGTGCTGCCTCTGGTTTGCACCATCAACTGAGGCCAACACGAGGCACTTGGATTTCACACAGTCTTCTTCCGATGTCCTACGGATATCAATATCCGTGACAGGGGAAACTGGACCTGAGACGGCAGGGGTTGGATTAGTTAAGAGGTGTCCCAGATTGTCATGGGCAATGGACATCTGGACAGACCTTTGCCATTCATAATAGTCAGATTCAGTCATTTTATTATCTAGATGTAACCTATGTCTGGTCACTGGGTCGCTGCAATTAAGAGAGAGAGAAGAAAATACTTTAGAATGATGCTCTTGCAAGTTTAGATTGGTTTTTAATTTATCTAAACAGGATGTCTCCCACTGTCTCTCGAATCCGTCCTCAAACCATAAAGGAAGAATTAGTCGGGATCAATCTCACCGTACAATACTTGCTTAACCATTCAGCCAGGCCAGTGTCGGTACTTCAAGGGAGGTTTTCCAACGCTTTCGCGAAGTTCCTTAATTAAGTAACCTCTTTTCCCTGTGGGCGTAGCCCCGCTAACACCTTTCTTGACACCTACTTGGTTTATAGCATTGATCGTTAAGCGAAAAAGTTCCCGAGGAGTAGCATATACTCACAGTAGGATCGGGATCCAAATATCACCGCGTGACAAAACTGAAGGAATCCTACCAGAATCATCACACTCCAAATTTTATGCAGCGCTAGCAAGTTTCAGTTCTTTTGAAACTCCCGATGTGGATTTTTGCCCCATGCTCTTATGACTATGACTAAGGCCAACATATCATAAGTCACATGTCAAGTTCTACCCGTCATTCTCCAGGTTAATTTGAACCCACCCGTACATCCCTTGACGAAGGCCAAAATAGTAGTACGACTGTCCCAAACCAACGCATCTATCTATGCTACAGATAAATATTCAGCAGCTACCAATCACTATGTCTTGGCGAAGGTCAAAATACATAGCTTGAATACTACTGACTATTTAACTGAAATGATGGAGGTCTACGAATGGTTTTGGCGAAACCGTGAACGTAGTGAACTTGATATAATCGAAGGAACCAGATAGCTTTTAAAAGGAGTGGTTCAAGCTCCGCGTTTAAAAGCTGGCTTTTGAAAAGAACCGAGTGGTTTTGAAATTGTTCCAACGACTTTTACTTAGTTTATTTTTTCTTGCATTAATTCCAATGCGTCCCATCATTTAATCCTACCATTGCAGAAAACAAAGAAAATATGACGTACGCTTATGCCATCCGCATTCACCACGGGGTCCCGTCATCACCCGTTAGGTTACTTAACCAACGACAGAGCGGGGGCTGGACTAACGCGGATGCAAAACATAAGCAACGCCTAAATAGATATCATATAGATATATATAAACATTCGTCACATGCAATGATAGACATTCTAGATCACATATGAATACATTGGATATACTAGGAATCCGAAATTCGTACGAGCCTGTAACGAAGAACGGATTACACGGTCGCGATGAATAGCCAAACCCCACCCTAGACCCCTACGGGTGTGGCAAACTACCTGCCAAGTAACCAAAGCGAAGCAACCTCCCTCAACACCGTGAGTAGGCCACTCGGCACTTCGATATACCCGGTAGTTTGTGCACCCCACCTTGGGTCTATCCTAGGAGCAAAAACAGTAAAAATAAATTATACAATGACAGCTACAACCCCGACCCGGTTGTGCGGCCAAACAAATAATATTACATCAATTTACTTATTACAAGAATTGAAAGAATAAGAAAACTTTCATCTCACAACCCCCGGCTATTCATCCGCGACAATCCAATGAATTCATATACACAAACCATCAACATTACAGATCACAGATATGTATAACCCCCACTAATCGACGTATAACGATTAGCAGACGTTCAATACATATATCACATCACAGATAATATCCATTAGCCAAAGTCTACAGAATATCGATCAAAATACGGATTTGTAACCACCCCAAAAGTCAATTTGTTCTCTGGAAAATCTGGGTAGAAACAACATGTATTAAAAATCCCAAAATACCCAAATAAAAACACTGCAGAAAACCCGGTCCACGGCCGAGTCAACTCGGCCGCGGATCCGCGGCGCTTTGACCGAGCCACTGGATCGTTTTTCTGCTGTGTTTTTACAAAACGCTGAGACGATTTTTCTTGAATGTCAAATTACTTTTTGAGCAGTATAAAAAATCGACAGAAAGTGGATTTTTCCTGGACGTGTTTTGTGATTTTTTTCCGACCGATATTCGAAATACGTTGCTAACTTGCTAGTTTATGTTTAGCTAGGTTCTGATACCACTATAAGTCCACGTTGCTCACCCCGGTTCTTACGGGGAGGCGGAAACGGCGAAAAACAATTTTTGGCGCAAAGGCAACATGGACTAAAAGCCGGATATTTGCTAAACTAGAAACTAGCAAACTACTAGAGGCGGTAACTACTATGCCGTAGAAATTATACCTCACGAAACTGGTCCTTTGGGTCTTCTCTTCGCTGTCCGGCTCATCCATCCATGCTCCGAGGATCGATCCGGATCTTGGTCACCTCCGCTGCCTTCTTGAGTCGAAGACGATCCACCCGAGAGATGTACACCGAGCTCCACCTCGAGCCGAGGCAACTAGGGCAACAAGATCGGTAGTCTTGAAATCCTAGGTTATGTAGAGGAGGTTGATGGAAGTGTTTGTTTATGTGGATTCTTTTTCTCTCAACACATGAGATCAAAAGAAAGAATCAAGAGGAGGAAGAAGAAGGAGCACTAGCAACCATGGAGCTTTTCTTTTCTTCTCACTTTCAAGAGAGAGAATGAGAAAAAAGAAAATGAAATTATCAACTAAAGAAAAAAGGCACCATGGTTGCAATAATACTAAAATACCATCATTACAAATTCTATCATGATAAAGTTGATGGCTACATTGACATGACCATTTTCATAATCCAAAATGAAAAAGAAAACCAAAGAAGAGTGTAGACCTCTCATGAAGGTCAAGGTCAACTTTGGTCAACGGGTCAACAAAGTCGAGAGTGGTCAAGGTGGTCAAATGGTCAAAGCAATTAGCCATCACAAAATTATCACTAAAAGGATTAGTAAATAATGTCTCCGGCTCATAATGGTTTTGAACCTAACGAATTGCCAAAACCCTAATGAGCCTGCCACATAACGGTTTTGGCCGAACCATCTGCCAAAACCCTAATGAGGCACCTCCTCCTTCATCGCTCCTCAAAACTGTGCATACACACCCGCATCCGCATTCCATAGAATGCGAATGCACAGAAGACAAAACGAATCCATCCGTGCAATACTAGGATCCGGCTTAAACCAAAGCCCACTAGTATTGCCTGTCCGAACAGCATACGCACACAAGTGCACGTAAGTGATCGCAGCCCTGCCCTAAAACCATACGGCCTCTACACGTTTCGCTCAGTGCAGGGAAACTCTCTGTGTGGGACTCTAAAGACTCGACACTACGCTGGCAGTGGGTTTAACCACAGACCGCAAGCGGCACTAGCTGTACGTAACGGTCCCCAGGTAGATGTCAATAAGAAGGCCGATGAGGTAAACTCATCCGAACTCCTACTGAGCCTGTATGTGACAATCTCCGTACAGTCCGGTCTGTTCGTCTAAGAACATCGCATAGCGGGCCTAAAGGACGGTAAACGTCGTTCCTCTACTAGCGGTACAAGTCGTGTCGGAGTGTAGCCCAGAACACCTGAGATAACACTGGAAACCTAGCAGTCTATCTCGCTTGCCCTGGCCAGGGACTTTGTGTAATGGCTCTCCTAGACACAGCGCGATATCAACCCCCAATACCGGAAGAGACGAATCCTGTCTAACCGTCACTGCCTCCAAGTGCTTCGGGACTGCACCCAACTACTACCTGTTTGCACGACTCCTTTGGGCCGTGGTAGGGTAGTAATCAAAGAACAGTGGGAACACACTCGAGGCGAAGTGACAGTGTCAAGTCAACGGACTAAGCTGCACTCATGTCACCTGGGAACTGATAACTGACGATAGGTATAATACCATCGAACAGTTCCCGACGAATCCTGTCCAGTGTACTCGTAACCTAACGAGCACCCGCATACTATCTCCGGTACGACGTACTGATTGCTGTGGGACAGACCATCTCCCATGCTGGGATGAGAAGCGCATACACTAGTCTACTCCAGAGTATCGATGCCCTGTCTCAATAGTCCTACGACAAGGGACCTGTATAAGGATGTGCTTATAGATTACCCAGCCCCCACGAGTGTGACTGCCATCACAACGCTGGTAATCAAGCAAAGATCCTAAGGGCTCTACTAATATGTATAAGCGATATGCTAAAAGAAACGCATGCACATATTGAAGTAGAAACAAACCAAGTAGCATACTATCATTTTGATCAAGATTGTCTATACAACTGTGAATATCCCAAGCTTCCATTAAGTAATATACAAGCTAATATGATACTGTAATGGCCTCTAGGGCATATACACTAATAGGTCATATGATCATAATATATCCTCAAATATATAACCAGCAGCATATAACAATGGCTAGTGTACATGTCTAACCCAAGTGTAATCCCATGTGCCCGTATCAGTGCCTCAGGTAGCAATATATCATATGGATGATGTATGAATGCATGAAACAGAATGCATGTACAGAAGAAAACTGCTTTCATAATTTAGTGAGATTTCTGTATCTTTTAAAAACGAGGTATCATAAATGAAATCAGCATAAACAGTGTCTAGCATCGACACAAAACAAGTATCCAAATATGTCGATATCTCTGTTTCGCAATCTCTGTACCTCAATATCTTAATGTCTCAATCTCACTATCTAGAGCGCCGTCAGTCCAAACCGGCCCCTAAAATCCATCTCAGGACCACGACGGTATCCTCCGGATATCCGACGCGTCGGGTAAAATCACCGGTAGGTAGTGCTCCCCTGCCAGGCTCACATCGTCATCACCACGCGCTTCTTGCCCCAGGGTACCTTACCGGGTCCACCATGTACCCGAAACGGTTCATCCGTCTCTGACGTTCGGGACTCGAAATCCATTAGCAAACTCATGGTGGACGCTCATACATCATGGGAAAACCGCGCTTTTCATTTAAAAGGAGAGAGAAGAAGTTTGTATAAGTTTTGCGGTTTTCCCCCAAATCCAGAAAATCTCATGGAAATCCGAATCCAAAACCTCAATAGCACGTAAAATAGTTAATATATGCATGGGAATCCATGAATGCGGCATAACAATGAATAACAGTATGCATGAAGTGACAAGTAATAACTACAATGTCTAAACTGGCATATAAGGCAAGTACACTAATATCATGTCAAAACTACTATCTAACAAGCTAAGTCAAGCAATAATATTCTCTAAGTGTACATGACATGGCAATTACCGATGAAGATGTGTGTGAGCCGGCAAGTAAGTGTACGTGGTACATACGCGTCATCGGTAAAGGTGCTGGTGTACTAACAGCATGATATCAACAATAGAATATGAATCATAATGTAAGCAGGCGATGCGGAGCGAACAACAATAATGAGCGGGAGCTAAATATTAAACACAACGATAACAAATCTGCATTTAATGTAAATCTAGTCAAACAATTACACTAAACTATAGGGCTGAGCTAACAGGCTAACTGAAGAAAAGGAAACCACCTAACATCTGAGTCGATATATATATATATATATATATATATATATATATATATATATATATATATATATATTAGTCGGTGATCCCGCCTTGATAATGTCACATTCGATACCATATCTATAATCAGATATCCCCAAGTCAAGAGTGCGGATCAAACATCAATATGTATAGCTCGTACGTAAATCCGTCGTACGGCATCCCCAAATCTAGGTACAGGTCAGTATCACATTCATCAAATTAATCATTTGGTATCCTCTTTATCAAAGATCATAATCCGGGATACTGATCTACGTCTAGTACAATACTAATATCATCAATCTTTTCATGATCTGACTGCTCATCTACAGCCTCATACAAACCGATATCATCATCATATATCGTCATAAAGAGGTATACATCGCCTAATGCGACCTATTATGAATATCTTAACATATCTTATATCATATCACGATCACATGTCAACCATTCAATGTATAACACTATTCACATGTATCGTCGTCCCAAGATCCGCTATAACATCAGGACGTATCTCAAGTACGAATCCTGCCATATCACCGTTCTCGCGGTCTCAATCAAATCTTATCGACTCATCTCAAATCCCAAATACTATCCTCAAATCCAGTATGTGAACACATAGTTCCATACCCATGTGAACACATAACTATATAAGCACATATGAAAGAAGAATGTATGCAAGTATGGGTGTGTGTGTGTGTGTATGAGTGGTGCAACAACTACTCTAGGGTTTCGCAATACTACGCTAATCCAATCACACCAATTATCCATCTTTATCATAAATAAACTCAACAATATATAATCAATATATATGTGTGTATACATATTCGTATACATCATCACGAACCGTGGGGGTGCTATACGCCATCCACCCGACTTCTCCCCGTAGATATAAATCTACTCACCTGGTCCTTGCTCGCTGGTGCCGACGTCGCCACGCGCTTGCTTGTCGTCTCGAAATCCACATGAGGTACCTACATATCATAACGCACCGTATCGCATTAACATCCGACTCATGACCAAAACGACACACGAATCCCACATAGGTCAAAACCTATGGTTGCTTTCACAAATCAACCCAAAAACCCTCGACGTCGGCATACAAACGCCGCTTGATCGAGAAATACGCCAAACGTACCAATCATGGTTTCAAAACTCACTAACAGTATAAGAAATAGGGATTAACTCATCAAATCCATAAAATTAAACCAATCGTTTTATTTTCCAAAAACCTAGTTATCAAAAATTCCCATTTCGGTTCAAAACTTGATGTTTTAACCAATCTACAAATTTTAACGATTCAAATGGCTAAAATGCTCATTAAATAACATAATTAGGTCATACAAATCACTTTCATAAATTAAACTCATCAATTTGTATAAATTCCAAATTCTTAGTTTGCAAAAATGCCGATTTTAACTCTTTTAAAAGTAACAATTTGTAAACTAACAACTAGATTATTTTTAGCATTCCATTGACATGTTAATCTCCATATTAAAACCATAACCAATTTATAAAAACCCCAACTAGATTTTAAATTTCACATTTTCAATAAATTCTAAAAACCTAGTTTAGAAAAAAAATCTTAATTTGGACATTTTACATCTAACAATTTACATATTATCAAAAAGATTAACTATTCATTTCCTTAAGATGATAATCTACACTTTACAACCATGATTACATGATAAGAACTCTAATTGCAAATCACAAACCCTTACTAGATTTTCCAAACATTCAATTAAACCCATAATATTAACTAATTATGTTTGATTTAAAGTATTTAACCACAATTAAGCAAAGGGTTAGAATTTATATCCAATCAATTTGAAGATCCCACAAGCACACATAGCCTCCCAAATTGCAATCTTGTTCCATAGATCCATACTAGAATAGTCAAGTAAAAATGGGTAGGGATTAGATTTTGATTTTGTGGGATTTTTGAAGCATTTTGGATGATTTTTGATGGAATTTTATGATGAAATGAGAGGGTTTTTTTTTTATAAAGGGCTGCTGTTGGAGGGAGAGGGGAGGCTCGGCTGGAAATGAGGAGGGGAAGAGAGAGAGAGAGAGTGGTGTGGGTATAAGGAATGGTCAAAGTCAACAAAGTCAAGCTTCTTTCTTTATTAAACTCCTTTTCTTTACTCTTCTCTTGATTTTTCTTTTAACAATTCAAGTAGGGAAAATGAGGGGGCACTTGGACTGCTGATTTGGAGAGGGGAGAGAGGGTGTGGGTGAGTGTGGGTAAGGGAAAAATGATAAATGTTATACCCCAATATCTATTTGCCCAAATTTCACTATTTAAGCCTTTTTCTTCGATATTTTCTAAAACCGTTTTGACAATTTTTTTCATTTCAAAAACATGTTAAAATTTTGTTTAATGTGCTATGATGCAAAAAATTTGTTTCAACTCATTCCAATTTGTAATTTCCCTAATTAAATGTATTAGTGACGACTTAAAATAATATTAAAATAATTATTTTTGGAAATTTTTTCAGAAATTTAGAAATTTTACCAGTGGCTCAATAAACACCAAATACTAGCAATTTCATAGCTAGAATATGTATATTTAATTTTATAATAAAGATATTTATATTTTGACTTTTTACAGAAAACCCCCTTATTTTACCGATTTTCCGAAATTTTACCGAAATGATTTTCAAAACGTTACAATCTTCCTCCCATAAAGAAATTCGGTCCCCGAATTTAAATTAAAACTCCCCCCAAATACTAAAACATTTCTGCGAAACCATCAAGTCGTCGGGGCTCCGAAATCATAAATACATAAAACGCATCGTAGCGCATTGCATGCGCACGAAAATAGATATATAAACCAAAAATCAAAACTTCGTCAAGCATCCCACAATCATCGGAGTTATGATGAAGACACCAATGTCAAGATCAAAATGAAAATCAATATGATATACATCAAAACTACACCTGTAAACGTCAAAACTATATAGGTAAACATCATTAAAACATCTGGAAGCAATGCATGCCAAATATACTCAGGTACTGTCCTCTGACTAGTCCTGCTCGGTACTAAACCAAATAGCAAGTATCATAAAATATACTGCTCCAAAAGAAATCAATCCCAAAATATATGAATTCCACGCGCGTCTGGTGCGCACGGAAATCGAAATCCGTGAATGTGCCATACATGTGCACCAAAACCAAATCGAAGTGCAACGGGTGTGCACGAAAACACCTGTCAAGGGCAACGTGGTGCCTGACAGCAAAACCAGGTGCATCTGATATGCACGAAAAAATCTTGATTTAGTGCATCTGGTGTGCACCTAAATCGCATCAAGTGCTTTAAGTATGCGCAAAATCCAAATATAGTGCACAATGTGCATGAAAACAAATATCGAATATCACAATCAAAATCGACGGTATACAACACACTTCAATCAAAATCCCGATCAAGTATACCGTTGTATAAAATCTCACCATCCTGTGCATCGGCGTGCACAAAAGCCAATCAAATACTAAAAGTGCATGAAAACTATGCCGAAAGCATAAGTCAAATCATATGCATGCCCTAGGCATGAAATCAAATATCATGAAACTCGGTCATCAAAACTCAGTCAAGAAGTAAATCACCCAAAAATACTGAAATCCAAAGTGACGGATACGTGATGGTCAATCACAAAATCAGAACTCATAAATACTGTCGTCAATATGTCCGTCCTTTAAAGTCGAGATGGTGTCGGTGCATCCAATGCTAGCAGAGCAAGATATCTACTTGCCTTCTGATCATGGCATGTCGCCTAGTGCCCTTATGCTCTCGTCTCTCACTGTAGATTGCTAAGTACATAGCTCCTCGGCTCAACGGTCCAATATAGAAACGATAATGGAAGCAGTTCGCTCTGACACATCCTCTAAAGATCTCTGGCCAACTATCATGGTTACTCATAACATGTCTCGTCGACGATGCCGAACTTTGGCCTACTGGGTGTGCGTCATATGATCACTCCTGGGTCCAGGTCTTCTCGTTCAGTATTTCCAGAAAGGTCCTGTCGAAGTCTCTCCCAAGTCTCGTTTCTACCGAACTGCCCGGAAGTTATAATCCTTTCACTATATCTGTTTCTTGTTCCGGAACGGCTGCATACTCATCACGACTCCTTTTGGAAGGTATATCCAAGCATAATGCATTGGCATGCGTATCGCATCTCTGATGTCGGCGGAGTGGAACGTCATCTTATCCAGATCTTGTACGGACCTCTTACTCCACTTTTCTCTAATGTCGACTGCTTCGGACTCGTCTCGTCGTGGCTGCATGGACCGAGCTCCAACGACTATCCTCGTATCTGGAGTCTCCCAAGAAGTGCATCTCACCACCTAGCATCCGAATGAATTCGAACCATCCGATCGATTCGTCAAAACCTCATAATCCCCTAAGAGCTCAACATCTTGGGTACAGTTTAACAGTATCGAGTACATACCACAGCATCGATGGTCCAGCCGTAGAAAGGCAAACCCAAGCCTCACTAATGGCACCGCGGAACTGCCGCAAACCCAAAGGTTCAAAGGCTTTCACACGGTCATTAAGTCGAGTTAGGGTTTCATTCTTCTAGAGGGTCCATAGAATTGCCTGCATGTCTTTCCGAATACTTTAAACTTGGAATAATAGGTTTCTGACATTCGATCATCTTTATCGACCCTCAACGTATCCGCGTGAAGTCGTCTCTAGCTGGAATCAATCTATCTGATGACCTCGCATCGGGTAGCGAACGAACCACATGTCCTAGTCATTCATCCTCGGTGACTAGCGACCTTCTATCATCTCTTAGTACAACTCGTACTACAATAACTCTAACATCTGGGGCGATATCTCTTCGTTCGCAGCAAAAACTGGTTCACTCGTCTGCACGCTGAACCGTGCCTTAATCATCAGGAGTAAGCAATACCTCAACGGTCATCAAAATCTGGCTGGCCTCTATCGGTGGCTCGATCCTCTGGTGCTGATCTGCACGTCCGAGTAATCTCATACAGCGATCCATCAAACGCTCGTGGCGCGAAAACATAATAAAAAGACACGTCTCTGCAATCGTGTGTCACCGGAATTACGCCCTGGTCAGTCCTCGTCCGTAACGAGCTCGTGCTGACCGCAACTCTAGCCGTAGCTCTCCCTGCCCTTAATCGAGGCAGCAAATCCATAACTGGTACCGATGAGGCTAGATCAGGAATGAATATAATACTGAACAGAGAAATGTACATCTTATGGCTTCTTAAGCGGAGTAGCGTATCGTAAGTATGCCGCGGAACATACCCACGGTACGTCACTCTACTTTAGTCACCTACTCCATCAACCAAGGGTCATCCTACACTACGAAGGTAAAACCTAACGCTTTGATACCAATTTTACCACGACCCGAAAAGTACGGAACCTGACCGGCACTTAAATTACGGACGTCTCGAGGCGTACGTAACTAAGTAAGCCAAAACCCAGAAATCAAAACCAAGGAAGCAGTAGAGTCAAGGAAAAACCAGCTTAAAGCAAGTAGTTTTAATAGTATAAGCCGAATTATGCGTTTTTAAAAACATCAAATATTTCTTGAAAATTTCGGCAGAGTCTCCTTTGTAAATACTGGCCCCCAAACGGGATACAACATGAATAGTATACGAAATGAATAAAAAGGCATCCCTAAGTGGGAGCTAGCTCTTCGTCAATCGACGGTCACAACCACGCAAGCAATATAATATACAACGCCAAGGACGAGGATCAAAACTCAAAAGGAAACTCAAAACAGCAAGAAATCCATAGAAATACAACGCGCGACTCTAAGGTCGAAAGAATAAACATCACTGGTCTCTATCTCTGAAATAAATACATGTTTGGTTGATGGAACTTCTAGATACAACAGAATAATAATATACAAGGTATAATGATGGGTACGATACAAATAAACCCACCTACTATCAAATCACCCGGAATGGAAATAGTGCCAGCAGCCGTAATGAAACCTGTACGACAAAACCTGCAAGAAACTGGGGCACAACGGGGGTGAGTTGCCAACTCGTGAGTAGAAAAACATCTACGAACAGAAACCGCATGAACAATGCAATCCTAGGTCTTATGATCATAATATATCCTCAAATATATAACCAGCAACCTATAACAGTGGCTAGGGTACATGTCTAACCCAAGTGTAATCCCATGTTCCCGTGTCAGTGCCCCAGGTAGCAATATATCATATGGATGATGTATGAATGCATGAAACAGAATGCATGTACTGAAGATAACTGCTTTCATAATTTAGTGAGATTTCTGTATCTTTTAAAAACGAGGTATCATAAATGAAATCAACATAAACAGTGTCTAGCATCGACACAAAACAAGTATCCAAATATCTCGATATCTCTGTGTCGCAATCTCTTTACCTCAATATATAAAAATCTCAATGTCTCAATCTCACTATCTAGGGCGCCGCCAGTCCAGACCGGCCCATAATATCCATCTCAAGACCATGACGGTATCCCCCGGATATCCGACGCGTCGTGTAAAATCACCGGTAGGTAGTGCTCTCCTGCCAGGCACACATCGTCATCACCACGCGCTTCTTGCCCCGGGGTACCTTACCGGGTCCACCATATACCCGAAACGGTTCATCCGTCTCCTACGTTCGGGTCTCGAAATCCATCAGCAAACTCATGGTGGACGCTCATACATCATGGGAAAACCGCACTTTTCATTTAAAAGGAGAGAGAAGAAGTTTGTATAAGTTTTGCGGTTTTCCCCTAAATCAAGAAAATCTCATGGAAATCCGAATCCAAAACCTCAAAAGCACGTAAAATAGTGAATATATGCATGAGAATCCATGAATGCGGCATAACAATGAATAACAGTATGCTTGAAGTGACAAGTAATAACTACAATGTCTAAACTGGCATATAAGGCAAGTACACTAATATCATGTCAAAACTACTATCTAACAAGCTAAGTCAAGCAATAATATTCTCCAAGTGTACGTGACATGGCAATTACCGATGAAGATGTGTGTGAGCCGGCAAGTAAGTGTACGTGGTACATACGCGTCATCGGTAATGGTGCTGGTGTCCTAACAGCATGATATCAACAATAGAATATGAATCATAATGTAAGAAGGCGATGCGGAGCGAACAACAATAATGAGCGGGAGCTAAATATTAAACACAACGATAACAAATCTGCATTTAATGTAAATCTAGTCTAACAACTACACTAAACTATAGGGCTGAGCTAACAGGCTAACTGAAGGTAAGGAAACCGCCTAACATCTGAGTCGATAAATATATACATTTATATATATATATATATATATTAGTCGGTGATCCCGCCTCGATAATGTCATATTCGATACCATATCTATAATCAGATATCCCTAAGTCAAGAGTGCGAATCAAACATCAATATGTATAGCTCGTACGTAAATCCATCGTACGGCATCCCCAAATCTGGGTACAGGTCAGTATCACATTCATCAAATTAATCATTTGGTATCCTCTTTATCAAAGATCATAATCCAGGGTACTGATCTACGTCTAGTACAATACTAATATCATCAATCTAATCATGATCTGACTGCTGATCTACAGCCTCATACAAACCGATATCATCATCATATATCGTCATAAAGAGGTATACATCGCCTAATGCGACCTATTATGAATATCTTAACATATCTTATCTCATATCACGATCACATGTCAAACATTCAATGTATAACATTATTCACATGTATCGTCGTCCCAAGATCCGCTATAACATCAGGACGTATCTCAAGTACGAATCCTGCCATATCACCGTTCTCGCGGTGTCAATCAAATCTTATCGACTTATCTCAAATCCAAAATGCTATCGTCAAATCCAGTATGTGAACACATAGTCCCATACCCATGTGAACACATAACTATATAAACCCATATAAGCACATATGAAAGAAGAATGTATGCAAGTATGGGTGTGTGTGTATGAGTGGTGCAACCACTACTTTAGGGTTTCGCAACACTACGCTAATCCAATCACACCAATTATCCATCTTTATCATCAATAAGCTCAACAATATATAATCAATATATATGTGTGTATACGTATTCGTATACATCACCACGAACTGCGGGGGTGCTATACGCCATCCACCCGACTTCTCCCCGTAGATATAAATCTACTTACCTGGTCCTTGCTCGCTCGTACCGACGTCGCCACGAGCTTGCTTGTCGTCTCGAAGTCCACATGGGGTACCTACATATCATAACGCACCGTATCGCATTAACATCCGACTCATGACCAAAACGACACACGAATCCCACATAGGTCAAAACCTATGGTTGCTTTCACAAATCAACCCAAAAACCCTCGACGTCGGCGTACAAACGCCGCTTGATCGAGAAAAACACCAAACGTACCAATCATGGTTTCAAAACCCACTAACTGTATAAGAAATAGGGATTAATTCATCAAATCCATAAAATTAAACCAATCGCTTTATTTTCCAAAAGCCTAGTTATCACAAATTCCCATTTCGGTTCAAAACTTGATGTTTTAACCAATCTACAAATTTGAACGATTCAAATGGCTAAAATGCTCATTAAATAACATAATTAGGTCATACAAATCACTTTCATAAATTAAACTCATCAATTTGTATAAATTCCAAATTCCTAGTTTGCAAAAATAGCGATTTTAACTCTTTTAAAAGTAATAATTTGTAAACTAGCAACTAGATTAGTTTTAGCATTCCATTGACATGTTAATCTCCATATTAAAACCATAACCAATTTATAAAAACCCCAACTAGATTTTAAATTTCACATTTTCAATAATTTCCAAAAACTTAGTTTAGAAAAAAAAAAGCTTAATTTGTACATTTTACATCTAACAATTTACATATTATCAAAAAGATTAACTTTTCATTTCCTTAAGATGATAATCTACACTTTGCAACCATGATTACATGATAAGAACCCTAATTGCAAATCACAAACCCTTACTAGATTTTCCAAATATACAATTAAACCTATAATATTAACTAATTATGTTTGATTTAAAGTATTTAACCACAATTAAGCAAAGGGTTAGAATTTATACCCAATCAATTTGAAGATCCCACAAGCACACATAGCCTCCCAAATTGCAATCTTGTTCCCTAGATCCATACTAGAATGGTCAAGTAAAAATGGGTAAGGATTAGATTTTGATTTTGTGGGATTTTTGAAGCATTTTGGATGATTTTTTGATGGAATTTTGTGATGAAATGAGAGGGGATATTTTGTGAGGGGATGCTATTGGAGGGAGAGGGGAGGCTCGGCTGGAAATGGGGAGGCGAAGAGAGAGAGAGAGAGAGAGAGTGGTGTGGGTATAAGGAATGATCAAAGTCAACAAAGTCAAACTTCTTTCTTTATTAAACCCCTTTTCTTTACTCTTCTCTTGATTTTTCTTTTAACAATTCAAGTGGGGAAAATGAGGGGGCACTTGGGCTTCTGATTTGGAGAGGGGAGAGAGGGTGTGGGTGAATGTGGGTAAGGTAAAAATGATAAATGTTGTACCCCAATATCTATTTGCGCTAATTTCACTATTTAAGCCTTTTTCTTCGATATTTTCTAAACCCGTTTTGACAATTTTTTTCATTTCAAAAACATGTTAAAATTTTGTTTAATGTGTTATGATGCACAAAATTTGTTTTAACTCATTCCAATTTGTAATTTTCCCTAATTAAATGTATTAGTGACGACTTAAAATAATATTAAAATAATTATTTTCGGAAAAATTTTCAGAAATTTAGAAATTTTACCAGTGGCTCAATAAACCCTAAATACTAGAAATTTTATAGCTAGAATATGTATATTTAATTTTATAATAAAGATATTTATATTTTGACTTTTTACAGAAAACGCCCTTATTTTACCGATTTTCCGAAATTTTACCGAAACGATTTTCAAAACGTTACAATTTTGAACATTTCCTATATCAAGAGTTGATCGGTTCAGACACGTTATCTAAAAGCATATACGTTCTAAATCAAACCATAGTTCTTAATGTACAGAACACACACAAGGGAATGAATTCAGAAATGTACGAATCCTACTTGAGGCATTGTAGATTAGGTCATATTAATACGACCCGACTAGCTAAGTTACATTTAGATGCATATTTAAATTGGTTTGAATCTATATCTTGTGAAACTTTCCAGTCATATCATAAAGATAATATGACTATAGCTCCGTTTATTGAAAACAGAGAAAGAGTTAATGAACTCTTGGGATTGATACATGCTGATGTATGTAAGTCCCCTGTCTACACATGCCAGGACTGGTTCTTTGTACTTCATTACATCCACTGATGATCTCTCAAGATTCGGACAAATGTTCCTGTTGAAACACAAGTTTGAACCTTTTAAGAAAATTAATGAATATAAGTTAGAAGTAAAGAACCAAAATGGGTATAGGTATTATGTCCTTTGATGTGATCAGGGAGGAGAACACTTGAGCACGGAATTCCTGGACTATTCTAAAGGAGAATGAGATTCCCTCTCAGTATTACACCTCCGTATATACCACAGCACGTCAGTGTATCGGGGCGGAGCAATCACACCCTATGAGATATGGTGTGCTCTATGATGAGTACTACTGAGTTGCCTATTTTCTTTTGGGGCTTATGCACTTGAGAAGCTGCATACCTACTAAATCAGGTTCCAATCAAATCAGGTGCCTACCACTCCATATGAGATATGGTATGGAAAGAGCCCATGTCTTAAGTAAGTTAAGATTTGGGGTTGTCCGGCCTATTTCAAAAGCAAAATCCGGACATGCTCGAGGCAAAGTCAGTTCTGTGGAAGTTTGTTGGATATCCTAAGCATTCGCAAGGGAATATCTTCTACCACACCGAGGAACAAAAGATGTTTTATTTCTCAGCATAACCACCTTTTTATAAAAGGAATTTATTTTGGAAAGAAATTTATGGTCATGAGGTAGAACTGGAAGAAGTTCCAGCTATACAAACTACAGCTGATGATTTGGTAGAACCGGAGGATTCAATAGTTCCCGACGGACCTCAGCCTCTCCGCTGATCTGGTAGGGTTCCTCATCCGCTTGAGTGATACTTCGGTTTCTCTATGACAGTGGGAGTAAGGATTGCATCATGAGATGATGACCCAACTAGCTTCGAGCAGGCCATCAAGAGTGGGGACTCTGTAAGAATGGCTGGATGCTAAGCGATCTGAGATGGAATCCATATACACCAATAAAGTATGGACTTTGGTTGCTTTATCTGAAGGGTTAAATCCCCATCAGGAGAAAGTATATCTTGAGAAGATTACTTGGTGTACATGGAAAAGTTGAGACTTTCAAAGCTAGACTTGTTGTAAAAGGTTCTCGTCATTGACCAGGTATGGATTATGATGAAACCTTTTCTCCAGTGGTTATGCTTAAGTCCATCCGGATCTTACTTGCCATTGCTACAAACCATGACTACGTTATCTGGCGGTTGGGTGTATTGACTGCTTTTCTAAATATTATTTATAAGAAAGCGTCTATAAGTACACAGCCAGAGGGCTTCGTAGACAGTGGAAGCAGCGGAAACGTGTGCAAGTTGCTTTATGAGTTAAAGTAGGTATCGCGGAGTTGGAACATTTGTTTTGATGTGGTAGTCAAAGAGTTTGACTTCATCAAAATGGTAGATGAACCTTGTATATACAAAAAGGTAGTAGGGAGTATGGTGGTGATCCTCGTATTGTACGTGGATGACATACTCTTGATAGGAAAGGAGTTTCCTATGCTACGCTCGGTCAATCTCCTCTTATCACAAGGATTCTCCATAAAGGATCAAGGTGATACCTCCTAAATCCTGGGTTTTGGATCTATGAGATAGATCTAAATGGATGTTAGGATTCTCACTAGGTGTAGTGAGATGGTATAAATCGATCCTGGGGAGAATCACTAGATTGGATCCAGGGTGGTAAGATCGACTGAAAGTTAGTCAAAGGCATTATCTTTACCCTCAGTGGAGGGACGGTATGTTGGAAGAGTTCCAAGCTAGATACCGTGGCAAACTAGACGATAAAGGTTGGATACATCGCTACCAATGATGCTACCAAAGAGGCAGTCTGGGTGTATATAAGTTCATGAGATGAACTTTGTTCCTACCATCGTGTGACAATGGAGTTGTGGTTTTTGCCCAGGAACCCCCGTCCCATCAGTAATCCAGACATATTCTTAGGCAGTATCACCTGATCAGTGGAGATGGATGATCTCCAAGGGGTCGAGGTTATGGGAGTAGACTCGGAGGACAACACGGTGGATCCACTCACAAAGGCCTATTCCAAGGAGAGACTTTTAAGGGATGGTTGAGTATGAGATACTTCAACCACTGCTGATTGTTGGGTATGAGATACTACAACAGATGACCCTAGTGCAAGTGGGAGATTGTTAGTTATATGTATGTCCTAGAGGCCATTACTGTACATACAATGTATATTGTAGTGGATGCTTGGACATATATAGTGAAGACTTTCTTGCTCGACATGATAGCATGCTATCTGGTTGCTCTTTATCTTAACATGTACACTGATTTTCTCTATGTTACATGTTGATAAAGCCCTTAGGATGAGTACTTGACTACCAGGATTATGATGCAGATCATACTAGTGGGGACAGTGTAGTCGGTAAGTACATCCTTCAAATGTTCCTAGACGTGGGTGTATCGAGATAGGACGTCGATATACCAGAGTAGACTAGCGTCTACGTTTCTCGCCCCATGTGATGGGTGATGGATGATCCCATATCCATTGCTGTTTGACATCAGAGATGGTATACGGGTGCTTAGTGGAGACTGGGTACACTGGATGGACTCGCCGAGAACTCCCAGATAGTATTATACCTCACGTCAGATGGAAGTTCTCTGGTGACACTGGTACAGGTTAGTCTGTAGACCCGAGATCGTCATAGAGTCTTGTGTGATTCCCAGTTTGCTTTGATTTCCACCTTACCACGTTCAAGAGAACGTGCAAAACGAGGGTTTTTGGGTACAGTCCGTAGTCACATGGAGGCAATGAGCGATAGGAGAGGATTCGTCTCTCCCAGTATAGGGAGTTGATGTTGCGCTGTGGTTGATTGGCTGTAACAGGAAGTCCCTGGCCAGGGATGACTCCGAGATATACTGGTAAGTGTTATCAGTAGTTTCTTGACCCGTTATGAGCCTCACATCGGCATGACTTATCGGTTACTGGGGTCTGACGTTTACCACCCCTAGACTGGATATGCGACATATCAGACAAAGAGACCGGACTGTACGGTAGTGTTACTGTTTGGATTCGCAGGAGTGTGAGCAGGCTTGCTTGTTGATCTTCTGATCGCTCAATACCCGGGTGGCCATTACGTTTAGCAGACCGTTTGCAGCTTGTGGGTGTTTGATATGATCATCACCTACTGCCGGCGTATTGACGAGTCTTTAGATTCCTACACAGAGGTTTCCTGGCTCAAGCGAAACGGAGTAGGAGCACATATGTGATACGTGCAGGACCGAGATTAATGCGTGTATGTGATACCGCATTCTATTCTCGTGATATATGTATCGATTGGTTATATGAGATATAGCCGGGTTATCGGATCAATTGTTGATTTGATATAAGGATACATTTGATATTAGTCGATTATATGTGATATGACCGGATTATTAAATCAAGTGTTGATTTAATAATTTAATGTATAATTATATATTTGATTTATTATATTACATTAACTAATATTAGCTCACTTAAATATTCATTTTTCTCACTTGATGATACATTGATATATATATGATATATGTTAAATGTATTGTTTTCTTTATGCACACGTATTATATATGTGATATATATTAGTGTGTCATGCTTGGTTACACATGCAACATGTGTGTATGAGACTTATACCATTCTAGGGTTAAGCTAGGGTTTTATTTTTTTAAGTAATTCAAACATTTGGTTTTTGTCATGGTTGATATTTTGTGCAAACAAGATAACCATTGACTAAGTCAACTTGTCTCTCTAGCTTCGGATATTTATTAACCCAACCCTTAACCATAGGCTATGTTTTATTCTCTACATGAGTTAGCCATGATATTATTTCACCATGTTTGCATTTTTAACCTCATGAGTTTATTCTTTAGTTCATCACAACTTCATCTTCTTCTTCCTCTCATTTGAAGCTTTCTAGCTTCATGATAAAGTGATGAACTATGTGAGAAAATGAAATCAAGTGTGCAAAATTCTTACTTCATCATCCTCTACTACTTGCCATTTAGTATAGGGTGTTTGCTTCACTAATTTCATGATTAGTGAAGAGATAGCTTGGGTTAGTGTCTCCTCGACGTAGATCATCTTCGGCCTCGAAGACTTCAAAGCAAGCTTGTTCTATTCTTCTTGTGGATCCTCTCTAGCTCCCGGAGTTCATGATCGCAGCGAAGGGATGACTACACGGAGCTAATGAAGTGAAGGAACGGTCTACAAAGGTTGTATTCCTTGCTCACTATACATGCAAAGTGTTTGCATTTATTTTTCCGTCAATTTCTAGTTAACGATTCATGGTTAGGGTTAGCTAGAATGGCAAATTTTTGAATTTGGCATGGACGATGCCTCCCGAAAACTTGTTGCCGTCCTTGGGAACCCTGCAATCACACACATTCTCTACTTCATCTTGAGCACCTAGGTTGGCAAACTAGTTGTTCGAGTTGCTTCGGTTTGAAGCGGGAGCCCGTATAAAGAACCCTCGACGTGGATCTTCTTCTGCGAAGGGAGACCGGAGATCGAGCTTGATCGGAGAAGCCGCGAGGAGCTTGGGATGATGGCTAAAGACCAAAGGACACGGATCGATCGGTATATCCATTCTAAGTTCTTTGTAGTTAGCTAGTCTAGGGTTAATGGCACGATCCGGGTAATGGGCTGCGTTAGCGCCAGTTTTTAAAAGTTTTTGTTCCGTGTTTGGGCTCGGATTGACGGCCGGGGCGCTATCGTAGCCTTACATCAAGTATGCAATTTTAAAAATTTTAGAAGTCTAAGCTATACTAACCTAGAATTGAATTAGAGAATTAGGGTTTTAGTGTAAGCAAATAAGTTCTACACTAAGTGAAAAAAGTATACAACTTTTGTAAACCGGTCCTTCATTTCTGAAGCTCCAAATAGTAGTCTCTAGAACTCTTCTTTGACTCTGAAGGGTGTTTTTCGTCACCTCATTGAGAAGGGAATACGCGCGCGCTTGTCAGGCGTACTATAGATTCCCCCTGCCTAGGGTAGGCCGGGGTTTAATGATTGTGGGGATTCGAATCTCCGGCAGCCGCGGGCTAAGCTGCCGTTAATTAACCCTCGCGTTTGGAGCGAGGGAACCTCCGATTGACGGGTTGAACAGGTCATGCGAACTCAATGTGCAGTGTACGTGTGTTGTGTTTTGAAAGGGGTTTTTGGATATATCGGGAGCCACGCAAAGTTTTTTACGGGGGTCCCGCTACCCGGATAGCGGGCTGGGGGTCAAGGGGGTAGCAGCCCCCTTGCGGGGTGCGGTGCAGCGCCCCGTTAGAAATTTTTTTCTAGCAGGGACAGTGTCGTGGAGTATGTGTATGTGTACATATATATACATATGTATATATATACATGTATAAATAAATAAAGGGGGGAAAAGACATCCAAAGGATGCATGGGGCCAGCGCTTGAGCGCAAGCGCGCCACGTGTCGGCACGTGGGTGCTTTGCGCTCGAGCGCAGAGTGCTGGAGCACAAGCGTGCCACGTGTCGGCACGTGGGCGCTTTGCGCTCGGGCGCTTGAGCGCAAGCGCGTCACGTGTCGGCACGTGGGCGCTTTGCGCTCGAACGCACAGTCCTGGAGCGCAAGTGCGCCACGTGTCGGCACGTGAGCGCATTGCGCTCGGGTGCTGGACGCTGGAGCGTAAGCGCACCACGTATCGGCACGTGGGCGCTTTGCGCTCGGGCGGCGCTGGAGAGCAAGCGCGCCACGTGTCGGCACGTGGGCGCAGGGCGCTGGAGCGTAAGAGCGCCACGTGGGCGCTTTGTGCTCGGGCGCAGGGCGCCGGAGCGCAAGAGCGCCGGAGCGTAAGCGCGCCACGTGTCGGAACATGGGCGCTTTACGCTCGAGCGCCAGCGCGCCGGCGAGGAAAAGAGGGGTTTTAGCCCCGGAAATTCTCTAAAGAGAAAATAGGGCGGAGTTTAAACTCCTAAGATGCTCTGGGTTAATGAAGGGGGTTCTTCTTCTTCCTCTTCTGTTGGCTGGATCTTGAAGATCAAGAGATATGGGATTTTTAAAAATCTCTCCTTTTTGAGATCTAGTGACAGATCTAAGTTCCCCTTTGTGGGTTTGGTGGTGAAAAACTATTTTTTTTTATAAAATGAAGAGTAAAACTCTTGATTTAATTCAAAAGAAAGAAGAAGATTTTGGAACCTTGATGAAGGAGAAAAGATCTCAGATCTAAATTTTTTTGGAGAGAGAAAAAGTTGTTGGGATATTTCATTATCCTTGCCTTTATAGGCTATACACTTTACACATAGCCCCTTGGGCTTCACAAAATGGCATTTTGCCTATCCCATGGCTCATGTGCCATTTCTTTTTGCATATAAGCCATGGGCTTTACAAAAACTTGGCTTTATGCCTATTTTTATTAAATTTATCCATACAATAAAATAAAAGAAATACAACAAAATTATTTATTACAAAATTTTTATCTTGGCATGGGGGGAGGCCGGCCGCTTCATGTTCGGGCTCGACCCGGGCATGGGCCCACTGGATCTGGGCCTTGGCCCACTTGGCTTGGGGTTGACATTGATTTTGACTTGGTCAACCGGGGTGTAAATTTTTACTCCAACAAATTGCCCCCCATCAATAGACGCACACCACATATGTGGGTCATGTGTATGAAATTGATGGATCTTCTTTTACTTGTAGGCGACCTGATTTGGTTCCCGCTTTTTGGGAAGCTGGCACTGCCCTTTTTACGACATGGACGGTCGTTGCTTGACATGTCTCCGAGACGGAGTGTCCGTGATAGACGTTTCCCTGGCCCGTAGTGATCTGGTTCCCGCTTTGTAGGAATCCTGCGCTGCCCTTTTTACGACATGGACGGTCAATGTTGCCCTTTTATCGACTTGGACGGTCGATGCTGCCCTTTTTAGCGACTTGGACGGTTGGTACTTCCCTTTTAGCGACGTGGATGATCGATGCTGCCTTTTTTGCGACTTGGACGGTCGGTGCTGCCCTTTTTGCGACGTGGACGGTCGGTGCTGACCTTTTTGCGACTTCGACGGTCGGTGCTGCCATTTTAGCAACGTGGACGGTCGATGCTGCCATTTTAGCGACGTGGACAGTCGGTTCTGCCCTTTTTACGACTTGGACGGTCGATGCTGCCCTTTTTGCGACTTGGACGGTCGGTTATGCCCTTTTTGCGACTTGGACGGTCGCTGCTGCCCTTTTTGCGACTTGGACGGTCGGTTCTGCCCCTTTTACGACGTGGACGGTCGGTGCTGCCATTTTCGCGACGTGGACGGTCGGTGGTGCCATTTTCGCGACGTGGACGGTCGATGCTGCCCTTTTTGCGACTTCGACGGTCGATGCTGCCATTTTAGCGACGTGGACGGTCGGTGCTGCCATTTTAGCGACGTGGACGGTTGATGCTGCCCTTTTTGCGACTTGGACGGTCGATGCTGCCATTTTAGCGATGTAGACGGTCGGTGCAATCATTTTAACGACTTGGACGGTCGGTACTGCCCTTTTTGCGACTTGGACGGTCAGTGCTGCCCTTTTTGCGACTTGGACGGTCGTTGCTGCCCTTTTAGCGACATGGACGGTCGGTGCTGCCATTTTAGCGACGTGGACGGTCGATTATGGATTTGACTTGCCCCGCTTCTTGCGGCGTCAGGGATGAAGTTGACTTGTTGAGGTGGAATTTGATTCTGCCAGTGAGGTCATTGGTTGTTTGACTTGATATGATTTGGGTTGACATCAGCATCGCTACGCTGGAATATGGTACCAGGAGCGAATCATCATATGTCTTTGAGAGGATTTAGGGATTGTTTTTTTTTGTTTGGCATCTGCATTGCTGCACTGGAATAATGCCAGGAGCAACTCATCATTTGCCCCGAGAGGATTTGGGGATTGGTTTTTTTTTTGTTTGGTATCTGCATTGCTGCACTGGAATAATGCCAGGAGCAACTCATCATTTGCCCCGAAAGGATTTGGGAATTGATGGCTTAGGAGGTAGGTTTAGATCCCTATCACCTAAGACTTTTCAATTTTATGGGCCGTAAGGGTCCCATAAAAGCATTTTCTCCCTACGAGTTGAAAGGATCTCGTAGGTGTATTTTCTCCTTAGGAGTCGTGGGGACTCCTAAGTGTGTTGCTCCTTTGTGAGTCGTAAGGATCTCACGCGGGAATTTTCTCCTCTTAAAGTCGAGAGTACTTTGAGAGTGCATTTCATCTCCTTTTCACGAGTTTGCGCCTTTTTAGGTTTTCACAAACTCGCCGGCTGTCCAGCTGTTTTTACTCACGGAGCCCTTTCGGGTTTTCACCCGTGCCCATTTTGCTTGTGGACAAACCTTTTTTTCTTTTTTTCTTTTTATTTTATTATTTTTTTGGTGGGACTTTGAATGTGGTCTCACCGGTAGGACATGGGAGAGATTGGTATTGTTTTACGCCCGTGGATTGTATACGGTTTTGCAGGATATATGATCCAGACCGTAGGGCCGGAAACATTTCGGTACTTTATGGGCGTCTGCATTGCTGCACTGGAATATGGTACCAGGAGCGACTCGTCATTCGCCATTGGGGAATGGGATTTGGAATTTGGTTGGCGTCTGCATCGCTGCACTGGAATATGGTACCAGGAGCGACTCATCATTCGCCATTAGGAATTTGAGTTTTGGACAGCGTCTGCATCGCTGCACTGGAATATGGTACCAAGAGCGACTCATCATTCACCATTGGGGTATGGGATTTGGAATTTGGTTGGCGTCTGCATCACTGCACTGGAATATGGTACCAGAAGCGACTCATCATTCGCCATTAGGAATTTGAGTTTTGGACGGCGTCTGCATCGCTGCACTGGAATATGGTACCAGGAGCGACTCATCATTCGCCATTGGGGTATGGGATTTGGAAAGCGATGGCTTAGGAGTCAGGTTTAGATCCCTATCACCTAAGACTTTTCAATTTTATGGGCCGTGAGGGTCCCATAAAATCATTTTCTCCCTACGAGTCGTAAGGATCTCGCAGGTGTATTTTCTCCTTAGGAGTCGTGATGACTCCTAAGTGTGTTTTCCCTTTGTGAGTCGTAAGGATCCCACAAAGGTTTGTTCTGTAAGTCCACGGTAGCACCCCCGCCGTCTAACAGATGCCAAATGTGGAACAAAAACTTTTACAACTGGCGCTATCGCGTACTATAACCCGGATTTGCCATTAAAGCTAAACTAACAGACTACAAAGAGGGTAGAAGAGTTATACCGAACGATCCGAGTCCTTCGGTCTTCAACCATCATCCCACGCTTTGTTGCGGCTGCTCCGATCTCCTGAATCTCCAATCTTCTCGTCCAGGTGGCACCACGTCGACGGATCTTTAAACGGGCTCCCGCCTCTGAACCGAGGCAATTCGATCATCAAGTTTGCTAAAAGAGATGACCAAGATTGATGTAGAGAATGAGTAGAACACTTTGTCTCGTTACGTCCAAAGCCATGGACGAACGGTAAATGAAGTTGCCTTTTTGGATCGGGTGGAATGAGAAATGAGGCTATATCCTTTTATGAACCAAAACTATCATCTTCTTTTTATCCAAAATGAATCATACTCTAACCCTAGAGAGGGGGCCGGCCACTATATAGGCAAGGGGGGTGAGTGTAGGAGGAGGGATGGTGAGAATAACAAGCACAACACTTATCATAACATTAATGAAAGCATGAGCCATACAACACCTAGTAAGAACACATTTAATGCAATCAAGTGAGTCACAAACCAAGTCATCAACCAAGAAGCTTCCTCACCCATGACTCACCCATGGAAGAAAAGATAAATCAGCATTTAACCGAATGCTAAATACGGGTGATAGAAAACTGGAAACTGGCAACTTCCAAAAGTGATCATGAAACGAATTTCAGGATAACCCCGTAACAGTATAAAACATACCCGTATTTGTATTACGACCGAATACAAATGCAACTGAGACAAAGATATTATATCTACACAGCATAATACTCGGATCCGGCTTAAACCAAAGCCGACCAGTATTATCCGCCCGAAATATGACAAGTGCGTAAACGCACGTGCATTTTCCTTATCCTGCAATAAAACCATACGGCCTCTACAACGTTTCTCCCGAACTTGGGAAAGTGTCTGTGGGGGACTCTAATGACTCATCAACACAATTACACTGGGTATAACCACTAGCATGTCAGAGGTACAAGCTGTACGTAACGTTTTCCTATGTATTGATTGGAAGGGAAGCTGACGAGCGAACTCATCCATAAACCATACTGAGCTTAACAGTGACAATATACATACAGTCCGGTCCGTTCGTCTATGAGTATCGCATATCTGCCTAGGGGGCTGGTAACGTCAGACCCCCATTAGCGGTATAAGTCGTGTCAGAGAGTGGCCCAGAACACCCTGAGATACTACTGGAGTACCTACCAGTAAATCTCCTGCCTTCGCCGAGGGCATTGTGTAATGGCTCTCCTAGACACAGCACGATCTCATCCCCAATACCGGGAGAGACGAATCCCCTGCCGATCCGCTCACTTGCCTCCATGTGGCTCGGGACTGTACCCAAAAAAGACCTGTTTGCACGACTCCTTTGAGCCGTGGTAGGGTAGAAATCAAAGCACAGTGGGAACTCACACGAGACAAATGACGACCTCAGGTCGATGAACTAACCTGTACACATGTCACCTGGAAACTGCTATCTGACGATATGTATAATACCAACTAGCATATTCCCGGCGAGTCCTGTCCGGTGTACTCATAACCCAATTGTTGGAGATAGTGCCCTCAGATTCAATTATTCGATCACAGGCACGTGATTACAATGATTGATGGAGGACCTATCCCGATAAGACAGTCTTACTCATGATGATAGTATGCTATCTGGTTTATCTTTATCATCGTGTACTGCTTTAGGTGACCTGACAGGTCGCTATTACACGTTGATAGAGCCCCTAGGATTCTTGCTTGACCACCAGCAGTATGAGGGCGATCATATACGTGGGAGCTGGCAGTCTATAAGCATATCCTTAAATGGTCCCTAGTCGTGAGAGTTTCGAGACAGGGCATCGATACTCCATAGTAGACTAGTGTGTACATTCGAGACCCCGACAAGGGGCGGTGGCCGGTCTCACAAGCCACTGGTGTCAGTTGGATCACCTAAGATGTATACAGGTGCTCATTGGGTTATGAGTACACCGGACAGGACTCGCCGGGAACATGCTAGTTGGTCATATACCAGACGTCAGATGGCAGTTCCCTGGTGACATGTGTGCAGGTTAGTTCATCGACCTGGGGATCGTCATTTGTGTCGTGTGAGTTCCCACTGTACTTTGATTACTACCCTACCACGGCTCAAAGGAGTCGTGCAAACAGGTTTTAGTTGGGTACAGTCCCGAGCCACATGGAGGCAGTGAGCGTATCTTCAGGGGTTCGTCTCTCCCGGTATTGGGGGTGAGGTCGTGCTGTGTCTAGGAGAGCCATTACACGAAGTCCTTGGCCAAGGCAAAGAGATTTACTGGTAGGTATTCCAGTAGTATCTCAGGGTGTTCTAGGCTACACTCCGACACGACTTGTACCGCTTTTGGGGGTCTGACTTTTACCAACCCCCTAGGCCCGCCATGCGATACTCATAGACGAACGGACCGGACTGTACGGATATTGTCACTGACAGGCTCAGTAGGGTTGTCAGGCTGAGTTCGCTCACAGACGTTCCTTTTAGTCAATACCTGGTAGCCCGTTACGTATTGGCTTATACCTCTGACGTGCTAGTGGTTAAATCCACAACCAAGGTGTTGACGAGTCTTTAGAGTCCCCCACATTCAGTTACTCAGCTTTCGGGCGAAAAGTTGTAGAGGCCGAATGGAGATATGGCAAGGTCCGATCAGATACGTGCGGTATTGTACGGATCAGGATCGGACAGATTATACTACAGGCCGTATGGTTATATGGCAGGGTTCGATCAGATACGTGCGGTATTGCACGGATCAGGATCGAACGGATATTACTAGCCGGCTTTGGTTTAAGCCGGATGCTAGTATAGTACAGTGTAGATTTCGTCTCATTGCATTTGTATTTCGGTCGGAATACAAATGCGGGTGTGTATGCACAGTATCGGGGTTTTCCTGTATTTTATTACAGGACCAGTTTTATGGAGTTGCCAATTTGCTTTTCATTTCGGCCGATTTCCTTTGTATCGTTCATTGGCCGAAGTTTGGTGGAGGAGGGCTTATTAGCATTGTTGCAAATAAGTATTTGTGGAGGGTGTTTTTGCATATATTTGTATCATGATGGTTTCATGATGGAGCCCATCCTTTGACTCTTTCTTTTCCATCATGGCTTGACTTTGTAAACAATCATGGTTGTTGATGATTGTTGGTTGAGTATTGGTTTTAGGAGTGATCATTGTTTCTCATCATTACTTGCTTTTCAACCACCTCTTTGTCTTGACTCTCTCTCTTGCATGATAGGAGGATGGCTCACATTTTTGATTGAATACACTCTCATTCTCTCCTCTCCCCCCATAGTAGTGGCCGGCCATGTATGGGGCTGCCCATGAATTTTGTGTGGGATTTTTTGATTCATTTCATGTTGGTAAATCCCACAACACCATCTCCAAAAAGGCTTGTATCAATCCTCCACCACAAAGGCATCTCCATGAACCCCAAATGAGACTTGCTCACTAGATATTCTACAGCAAATCTTGGGCACGTCGACTAGCCAGCTTCGTGCCCGAGTTGCCTCGGCATTGAGGTGGGAGCCCGTAAAAGAAGTAGGCGATGTGGTGCACTTCCGGCGACGAGGAGGAGACGGGACATTCCGCAGGAGATCGGGACGACGACGAGAAGACCGGAGGACTCGGATCTGTCGGTATATCTCTCTTCCCTTTCTTGTAGATAGCTAGGCCTAGTTAGTGGTTCGATCCGGGTATTAGTGCACGGTGGTTTGCCAGTTCAAGAAAAATTAAAGTTTATCACCGCTTCCGCGTTTGGCCGTCGGATTGACGGCCGGGGCGCCGCCGTGCACTTACAGTGGTATCAGAGCCTCGCCATTAACTTAGTCTAGCTTGGTATAATGTGTTTTGCATTTCCGATCGACCAAAATTCCAAAATCTACATTTTCACCAGCATCGGTTTCTGTTGAAAATTTTTGGTCTCGAAAAATTTTTCAGGTTGTAAAACATTGATGTACTTGAAAATCTAGGAGCTCTGTAAAAATTCGATGAAGTGACTCCACTGTGGGAGCGCGGAACCGCCGCAAACACCCCCTCCTCACCGCGGTTCCGCCGCGCACTGTGAGGATCCCTGCACCAAATTTCTACAGTGTCTTTCTGGGGTTAATATTGGGGTTTTGGAATATTAATATTAGGCCCAGAATTTCATGATCTACTACAGTAATGCTTGGGGGCCCACTTGTTAAAATTTGATTGATCGGATATTTTAAACACATTATTTCACAGTATTTACATTATATCTGCGACCGTGAATGTCACTTGATCGGTAAATCCGGTCTAACTGCTATAGCCCAGTTAGACGGATTTGCGAACGTGACTTTCACGTTGATGTTCTGTTTTTGCTGTGATGTTGCGGATCGGTCGTGGGGGATAGCCTGGATGCAATGCTAGTACAGTTGTGGTTGTATTATGTACATTTGATATTGCGGGGCGAGTGTCCGACATGTGGACTGCCGTCACTGCCTGATTGTATTATTATTTTGGGGCACGACCTGGTTGCGGTCGATGTACCTGTTGTATGTATATTTTACTTTCTGTACTTGGATTACCCCACGGAGGGGTGCACGGATAGCCGGGTTCTAGAGGGCAACAAGCCCGCATCTCATGGCATTGAGACGGAGGGGGCTTCACTCTAGGATTGACGGGCTATTCGTCGCACTCGTAGGGGGTACAGGTTGACCCAGGAGGGGTGCCCAAGTTACCGGATTCCGTGAAGTGCTGGGTGGTCCATTCACGGTGCTGAAGGGGGCTGCCTCGCTTCAGGTTTTGGCGGGTAACTTGCCGCGCCCGTAGGGGTCTAGGATTTCATTGCACAGGCTATCCACACGACCAGGGGAACGTCGGGTTTCAGTAGTGGCTCTGTGAAACCCGGGGATCCCAGATATCTGTATTGTTTCTATGATGCTGTACATTATCTGTGATGTTGCATTTTTTTTTATCACGCCTTGAGCGAATATAATATATTGGTATATATATTAGTAGATGTAGTATATGTTTTGCATCCGCGCTAGTCCAGTCCCCGCTCTGTCGTTAGTTAGCTAACCTAACGGGTAATGACGGGACCCAGTGGCGAATGCGGATGGCATATACGCACATCAATATATTTTCGTTCTTTTTGGTGTGATCAATTGATGGGACTGCGTTGATTCGGATCAATGCAAGTTAAAAACAAACCTAATCTGATGTTGTTGGAACACTTTTCAAAAAGCTGTTATTGCAAGGACGTTCACTTTTATTTTGCATCGTGGTATTCAGTTAGAATATCCTGCTCCTCAGTCGACGAGGCAAGGGCCGAGATCCCCTCACTGGGAGTGACCCCTTGGACAGAAGTTTGCGTCAGGGCATTAACTTCACTATAGCCGATTCATTTGGAATATCCTGCACCCCATTCTACGGGGAAAGAGCCGAGATCCCATCACCGGGAGTGACCTCTTTAGCAACGGTTTTCGCCACTATATTTTTAAAAAGCTATCCGTTCCTTTGACGATATCAAGTTCTTTACGTTAAAGGTTTTCACCAGAAACCATTCGTAGCCCTCCGTCGTTTCAGACGGGTAGCAAGTAGTATTCATGCTATGTTTGTTGACCTTCGTCAAGGCATAGTGTATGGTAGCTGCTTGTTGCCTTTCTGCAGCATAGATAGATGTGTTGGTTTGGGACAGTCGTATAGCCTTGTTGACCTTCGTCAAGGGCTTGTACGGGTGGATTCAAATTAACCTGGAGAATGACGGGTAGAACTTGACATGTGACTTATGATTTGTTGACCTTCGTCAAGGTCATAAGAGCATGGGGCAGAAATCTCATCGGGAGTTTCAAAAGAACTGAAACTTGCCAGATATGCGCATACCTTCTGGAGTGTGGTAGCGTGAGCGGATTCCGTCACGTTATCATACGATGAGAGTTGGATCCCGATTCCCACTGATGAGTTAGTTTACTCCTCGGGTGACCCCGACTAATTCTTCTTTCAGGTTTGGAGGAGAATTTGACGGTACAGTGAGAGGTTTCCAGATTAGATAAATTGGTAACCATTCTGATCTAGGTTAGAGTGCACGCTGAGTGTTTCTTTTCCCTCTCTCTTTGGCAGCGACCATTGACCCGACCCTAAGACTATGACTCAGTGACCAAGTTGACCGAACCTTCTTAACACTGGCTTTTGGATTGTCAAAGTTGCAAACCTCATTGCCACTCCTACTTTTACCCTTTTCTCCAGGACACCCCGTATTACTACGAACGTCCACTTCCATTGGACAAAACCATCGTGTGGTTAGATACGAACTCGAAAGAATTTATTCGAGGATGGTTTCAGGTTCTGGAGAAAACGGATAGGATTATTCTGTTGTCTTTTCCTTTTACCTTCTCTAAGGTTGCGAGTGCTCCTTGGTTTAGGAGATAGTACACCTATTACGCAAATTGGATAGTCTTCTTCCAAACCTTAGGCTGGTGTTGACCGGTAGGGAATGAAGAAAACCAATTAGCATAACGATGGTGTGCAGAAGGTATTAAGTTGAAGCAAAGTAAGGGATTAGTAAGAGGGCAAAGTAAGTTGCGACTGCTATTCACGACCAAACCAAGTATTCCTTCGCCAATCCTAAATCACCTTTGTATTTCTCCAGGACGCTCCGTATCACTACGAAGATCCACAGTTTATTGGATACTCCATCGTATGGTTATATACGAACTCGAAAGGAACTTGTTCCAGTTCGGGGATGGATTCCGGTTCAGGAGAAATAGGAATAAAGTTCATTCAGTTGTCTTTTATCCTCTCCTTCTCTCGCGTTGCGAGTGCTCCTAGGATTAGGACAGTACACCCATTATGCTTATTGGATAGTCTTCTTCCAAACCATAGGCTGGTGCCGAACGGTAGGGAAGGAAAAAAACCATTTGGCCTAAAGGGGTGTGCAGAAGGTAATGACTAAAGACATATGAAGGGATTTGGAGAGGTGGCAAGGAATTACACGGTTACAGTTGTGAATATGCATAATGGAAGAGGCATTACTAGGAATACCGGGATACCCCATCGAAACATTTCAATGTTTCAGTTTCACTGTGTACTGTTAATGGAAAACTGATTTCCCAATCAGACACTTGCTCCAGGGTATGTATTTACCAGGTATGAGTCTCACATCTGTATGGTTTTACAGATGATGAGTAGGAGTAAGTTGTTGGGAATTAGGTGATTATCCTCATTATATCGGGATTCGTTGTAATCGGTGATATTTGAGGAAATCACCTGGGCTGTTTGCCGGTCGGCAAATATTTGGTTTTGAATATCCGTTGTTATGCACCAATTTCAAATCGATATATCTGTACGTCTATTTTCATAGAGTGAGATATACCCTTTTGAAATTATGTCTACGACATTTACCTATATCAGTGGATGGTTAGGTAAGGAGCATTAAACAGCGGTGTAATTCTTCTTAACCATAAGTACAGTTTTCAACCTACGACACACAGTGAATGAGTTATCAGACTCAAGGGACTTATACAGAGTATTGTATGTTGTCCAGGGTCCATCAGGACAGAGGGGTTGGTCCTCGTATTATATTCGGTTTACTTATGACTTCTCTAGTTTTTAGACAGGTGTTTCGTGGAAACGCAGGGTCCGAATTTTGAGAAGTTATAGGTATTTGAATAGAGTGGAGAACCAGGTATAGCAAGTATCGGGATTCTTCAAAGTGATCGAAGATGTAGATACTTGAGTATGGTATTCAGTTGATAGTAATGATTAAGAGAACTTGCTTCTCTTTCAGGTTACTCATAATTGGAAGCATTCCTAAGTTGAGTAACGCTGATCGGCCTCCTTCCATTTAGTTGACATGCACTGGAGACAGCTGCATGATTTCAATCTGGTTCAATTAAATAGTGCCTCTGGTTCTATATTGGATATAGAACAGTTCATATCTTAACGATGTTAAGGTACGGGGAGTTATCCGGCTTATGATTAAAACCAGACACTGGACAACTCAAGGCACGCTTCTGTAATGGCTGTTTGTGGGTTGACCCAGGCTATGACGAGGGTTGACTTTCAACCATCTGGAAGAACAATAGCGATATTGTTCTATACTCGCCACAGTTTTATTAAAAATGGATTTTTTCAGAAAACAGTAGTGGGAGTATGGTAGAACTGGAAGTGATTCCAGAACCGCAAACGATTACTGAAGATTTGATAAGGAACCTAAAGATTCAATCTGGATTGACATTCCATTGGCCACTCCGCAGATACCGTGGGTAACTTCAGGCACCCGAGAGGTACTACGGTAGCCTCAAGGACGGTGACAGGGAAGTTCTTGTTTACCCACAATTACCATTGCTGTTGTTCCAGGCTGCGAGACCCGGCGGGAGGATGAGTATAGCGTCGTTCTAAACTAGTTTTAGTAGTGCAAGTCTATATGACTCTGGCAGAGGGTTGTCGTAGTCAGTGGGAGCAGCGGAAGCATTGGTGGACAGGTAGCTTATGTCTATTTATAGACTAAAGCAGGTATAGCGGAGATAGATCATCAATTTCTGATGTGACAGTCATAGGTTTGACTTCATCAGAATAGGGGATGGATCTGTTGAGAAGGTAGTAGGGTGTGTTGTCATGATATTTGGATGACATACACAAAGTAGGAAGTGACATTCCTATACTACAATCGGTTATACTTTGGTCGTCACACAGTGGTTTTCTCCACATGGGACTTGAACATTATATCAGACATACTGGTTACTAGATCTATGGTTTTAGATCTGGATTTGGGTGGTTTCCCAATTAGGGTACTTAGACAGCATTCTAAGAGTATTTAGAATGGACGACTCCTGGCACGGTAGTGTACCTGCAGGTGATGGAGTCACCCTCTCTAAAGGTGTCTTATAGACTAAAGTAGAGAGGGATGCGCATGATTGTCAGATCACTTGCTTAGGCAATTGAGTCAATCATGAGATGTCAAGTACCACACCAGATGTTGTTCTTGCACTAGATGCAATAAGTTGACATTGATCCAATCCTGGAGAAACAGTCGGAAGCAGTTATAGAACATAAGTGGATGTTCTAGGGATATGATAACGATAGCCTCATGCAGGAGACAGTAATCATTCCAGGCTTCCAAGGTGACATGGACGACAAGGAGGTTGTCAGAGTTATAGTTTTCCTTCTGACGAGGGGCAGTATTTTGGACAGGTGGTCCAAGGAAATACTGGGGGAGGCATGGCGCAGGATACTGATTAAGTTCAGTTGATGATACAGTCTAAGAAGTTTGGATTTGGAGTTCATTTATGAGCTAGGTCCTATCAGACATCCAGACACATTCTAAGACAGGTATTACTCATTTCAGGAGATGGGTTTTCTCCGCGAACTTGAGATATAGAGAGACATAGAAAGAGACATCAAGGCGGATCCACTCACTAAGGCTATTCCTCGAACGCAGTAGTTTCGCAAGCGAGCTTTGTGAGACTGACTAGTAGAGCAGTTGGGTGTTCGGTATCACACGTGCTGTGAGTATGCGACATCGCAATAATTAGCCTTGAGTGCAAGTGGGAGATTGTTGGAGATAGTGCCCTCAGATTCAATTATTCGATCACAGGCACGTGATTACAATGATTGATGGAGGACCTATCCCGATAAGACAGTCTTACTCATGATGATAGTATGCTATCTGGTTTATCTTTATCATCATGTACTGCTTTAGGTGACCTGACAGGTCGCTATTACACATTGATAGAGCCCCTAGGATTCTTGCTTGACCACCAGCAGTATGAGGGCGATCATATACGTGGGAGCTGGCAGTCTATAAGCATATCCTTAAATGGTCCCTAGTCGTGAGAGTTTCGAGACAGGGCATCGATACTCCAGAGTAGACTAGTGTGTACATTCGAGACCCCGACGAGGGGCGGTGGCCGGTCTCACAAGCCACTGGTGTCAGTTGGATCACCTAAGATGTATACAGGTGCTCATTGGGTTATGAGTACACCGGACAGGACTCGCCGGGAACATGCTAGTTGGTCATATACCAGACGTCAGATGGCAGTTCCCTGGTGACATGTGTACGGGTTAGTTCATCGACCTAGGGATCGTCATTTGTCTCATGTGAGTTCCCACTGTACTTTGATTACTACCCTACCACGGCTCAAAGGAGTCGTGCAAACAGGTTTTAGTTGGGTACAGTCTCGAGCCACATGGAGGCAGTGAGCGTATCTTCAGGGGTTCGTCTCTCCCGGTATTGGGGGTGAGGTCGTGCTGTGTCTAGGAGAGCCATTACACGAAGTCCTTGGCCAAGGCAAGGAGATTTACTGGTAGGTATTCCAGTAGTATCTCAGGGTGTTCTGGGCTACACTCCGACACGACTTGTACCGCTTTTGGGGGTCTGACTTTTACCAACCCCCTAGGCCCGCCATGCGATACTCATAGACGAACGGACCGGACTGTATGGATATTGTCACTGACAGGCTCAGTAGGGTTGTCAGGCTGAGTTCGCTCACAGACGTCCCTTTTAGTCAATACCTGGTAGCCCGTTACGTATTGGCTTATACCTTTGACGTGCTAGTGGTTAAATCCACAACCAAGGTGTTGACGAGTCTTTAGAGTCCCCCACATTCAGTTACTCAGCTTTCGGGCGAAAAGTTGTAGAGGCCGTATGGAGATATGGCAAGGTCCGATCAGATACGTGCGGTATTGCACGGATCAGGATCGGACAGATTGTACTACAGGCCGTATGGTTATATGGCAGGGTTCGATCAGATACGTGCGGTATTGCACGGATCAGAATCGAACGGATATTACTAGCCGGCTTTGGTTTAAGCCAGATGCTAGTATAATACAGTGTAGATTTCGTCTCATTGCATTTGTATTTCGGTCGGAACACAAATGCGGGTGTGTATGCACAGTATCGGGGTTTTCCTGTAATTTATTACGGGACCAGTTTTATGGAGTTGCCAGTTTGCTTTTCGTTTCGGCCGATTTCCTTTGTATCGTTCATTGGCCGATGTTTGGTGGAGGAGGGCTTATTTGCATTGTTGCAAATAAGTATTTGTGGAGGGTGTTTTTGCATATATTTGTATCATGATGGTTTCATGATGGAGCCCATCCTTTGACTCTTTCTTTTCCATCATGGCTTGACTTTGTAAACAATCATGGTTGTTGATGATTGTTGGTTGAGTATTGGTTTTGGGAGTGATCATTGTTTCTCATCATTACTTGCTTTTCAACCACCTCTTTGTCTTGACTCTCTCTCTTGCATGATAGGAGGATGGCTCACATTTTTGATTGAATACACTCTCATTCTCTCCTCTCCCCCCATAGTAGTGGCCGGCCATGTATGGGGCTGCCCATGAATTTTGTGTGGGATTTTTTGATTCATTTCATGTTGGTAAATCCCACAACACCATCTCCAAAAAGTCTTGTATCAATCCTCCACCACAAAGGCATCTCCATGAACCCCAAATGAGACTTGCTCACTAGATATTCTACAGCAAATCTTGGGCACGTCGACTAGCCAGCTTCGTGCCCGATTTGCCTCGGTATTGAGGTGGGAGCCCGTAAAAGAAGTCGGCGATGTGGTGCACTTCCGGCGACGAGGAGGAGACGGGACATTCCGCAGGAGATCGGGACGACGACAAGGAGACGGGACATTCCGCAGGAGATCGGGACGACGAGGAGGAGACCGGAGGACTCGGATCTGTCGGTATATCTCTCTTCCCTTTCTTGTAGATAGCTAGGCCTAGTTAGTGGTTCGATCCGGGTATTAGTGTGCGGTGGTTTGCCAGTTCAAGAAAAATTAAAGTTTATCACCGCTTCCGCATTTGGCCGTCGGATTGACGGCCGGGGCGCCGCCGTGCACTTACACCAATGAGCACCTGTATACATCTTAGGTGAACCAACTGACACCAATGGCTTGTGAGACCGGCCACCGCCCCTCGTCGGGGTCTCGGCTGTATACACTAGTCTACTCTGGAGTATCGATGCCCTGTCTCTAAACTCCCACGACTAGGGACACTTTTAAGGAAGTGCTTACATTCCCCAGCTCCCACGTATATGATCGCCATCATACTGCTGGTAGTCAAGCAAGAATCCTATGGGCTCATCATCATGCAATAGTGAACTAAAGCATGCATACGATGATAAAGATAAACCAGATAGCAAACTATCATCTCGAGCAAGACTGTCTTCTCGGTATAGGTCCTGCCTCAATCATTGAAATCATGTACCTGCGATCCAATAATTGACTTTGAGGGCACTATCTCCAACAATCTCCCACTTGCACTTAAGGCTAATTATTGCGATGCCGCATACTCACAGCCCGTGTGATACCGAACACCCTACTCCTCTACTAATCAGTTTCACAAAGCTAGTTTGTAAAACTCTTGTGTTCGAGAAATAGCCTCAGTGAGTGGATCCGCCCTGATGTTTCTTTCTATGTCTCTCTTAATCTCAAGTTCGCGGAGAAAGCCATCTCCCGAATCGAGTAATTCCTGTCTTAGAATATGTCTGAATATCTGATGGGACCTAGTTCATAAATGAACTCCAAATCCAAACTTCTTAGACTTTATTGATAACTGAACTTAATCAGTATCCAGCACCATGCCTCCCACAGTATCCTCTTGGACCACCTGTCCATAATACTGTCCCTCGTCAGAGGGAAAACTATAACTCCGACAATCACTCTGTCATCCATGTCACCTTGGAAGCCTGGAATGATAACCGTCTCCCGAAGGAGGCTGCCGTCATCAAGTCCATAGAACATTCACTTATGTTCTAAAACTGCTTCCTTATGTTTCTTCAGGATTGGATTAATATAAACTTATTGCATCTAGTGCAAAAACAACATCTGGTGTGGTATTTGACATCTCACGATTGACTCAATTGCCTAAGCAAGTGATCTGCCAATCATGCACATCCCTCTCCCCTTTAGTATGTAAGACACCTTTAGAGAGGGTGACTCCATCACCTGCAGGTACACCACCATGCCAGGAGTCATCTATTCTAAATACCTTTAGAATACTGTCAATGTACTTATATTGGGAAACTACCCAAATCTAGATCTAAAACCATATATCTAGTAACCAGAATGTTAGATATTATATCAATATCCTTTGTGGAGAAACAACTGTGTGACGACCACGGTACAACTGATCGTAGTATAGGAATTTTACTTCCTACTCTGTGTATGTCATCCAAATACCAGGACATTACACCCTACTCCCTTCTTAACAGATCCATCCCCTATTCTGATGAAGTCAAACCCATGACTGTCACATCAAAAATGGATGATCTTATCTCCGCTATAGCTGCTCAAGCCTATAAATAGACATAAGCTACTTGTCCACTATGCTTCCGCTGCTCCCACTGACTATAACAACCCTCTGGCAGAATAATATACACTTGCACTTCTAAAACTAGTTTAGAACGACGCTATACTTATCCTCCTGCCGGGTCTCACAGTCTGGAACAACAGTAGTGTCAAGTCTGGGTAAATAAGAACCTCACTATCACCGTCCTTGAGGGTACCGGAGTACCTCTCGGGTGCCTGAGGTTAACCCACAATATCTGTGGAGTGACTATTGGAATGTTAAAACTGATTGAATATATAGGTCCTATTAAATTTTCCGTAATCGTTTGCAGTTCTGGAATCTCTTCCAGTTCTACCATACTCCCACTACTGTTTTCTGAAAAAATCCATTTTACTAAAACTGTGGCGAGTCAAGAACAATATCACTATTGATCTTCCAGATGGTAGAAATGTCAACCCTCGTCAAGGCCAGGGTCAACCCACAAACAGCCATTACAGAAACGTGCCTTGAGTTATCCAGTGTCGGTTTTAAGCATAAGCTGGACAACTCCCCTTACCTTAACATCGTTAAGATATGAACCATTCTATATACAATATAGAAATAGAGGCACTAATTTAATTGGAACCATATTCAAATCATGCAGCTGTCTCCAGTGCATATCAACTTAATGGAGAGAAGCTAATCAGCATTACTCAACTTAGGAATATATCCAATTATGAGTAACCTAAAAAAGAAACAAGTTTCTCAAAAACCATTACTATCATCTGAATACCAATCACAAGAATCTACATCTTCGATCTCTTTGAAGAATCCCGATACTTGTGATACCTGGTTCTCTACTTTATTCTTATACCCACAACTTCTCAAAACTTAGACATTGTATTTCTACGAAACACTTGTCTAAAAACTAGAGAAGTCATAAGTAAACAGAACATAGTACGAGGACCTAACCCTTTGTCCTGACGGACACTGGACAATATACAATACTTTGTATAAGTCCGCTGAGTTGAATAACTCAAAACCTGTACATTGTAGGTTGAAAACTATACCCAGGTGATTTCCTCAAATATCACCAATTACAACGAATTCCGATATAATGAGGATGATCACCTAATTCCCAATAACTTAATCCCACTCATCATCTGTAAAAACCATACAGATATGAGAATGAAACCTGGTAAATACATACCCTGGAGTAAGTATCTAATCGGGAAAACAGTTTTCTTTTAACAATGCGCAGTAAAACTGAAACATTAAAATGTCTCGCAGGGGTATCCTGGTATTCCTAGTAATGTCTCTTCCATAATCCTATTCATGACTATAACCGTATATTTCTTTGCCTTCTCTCTAAATCCCTATATTTGTCTTTACTCGTTAACTTCTGTACACCATCGTTAGGCTAAATGGTTTTCTTCCTTCCCTACCGTTCGGCACCAGCCTATGGTTTGGAAGAAGACTATCCAGTAAGCATAATAGGTGTACTCTCCTAATCCTAGGAGTACTCGTAACTTGAGAGAAGGTGATGATAAAAGACAACTGAATAATACCTTATTCTTTTAAAGGTGAAATAGGAGTGGCGATGAAGTACGCGGTTTGGTCGTGAATGATAACAGTCGTAATTTACTTTGCCCTCTTTCTAATCCCTTTATCTTGTCTTTATATATTACCTTCTGCACACCCTACTTAGGCTAATTGGTTTTCTTCATTCCCTACCTTTCGGCACCTGCCTATGGTTTGGAATAAGACTATCCAATAAGCGTAATAGGTGTGCTCTCCTAAACTAAGGAGCCCTCGCAACCTGAGAGAAGGTGATAATAAAAGACAACTGAATAAACTAATTCTATTTCTCCTGAACCTTGATCCATCCACGAAGAAGTCCTTTCGAGTTCGTATATAACCATACGATGGATCTATCCAATGGAAGTGGATATCTGTAGTAATACGGGGTGTTCTGAGAAATGCAAAGGGTAAAAGAAGGAGCGGCAATGACTTGTGCAACTTTAGACAATCCAAAAGCCAGTATTTTAAGAAGGTTCGGTCAACTTGGTCACTGAGTCATAGTCTAGGGTCGGTCAAAGGTCGCTGCCAAAGAGAGAGTGAAAAGAAACACTCTGCGTGCACTCTAACCTAGATCAGAATGGTTATCATTTTATCTAATCAGGAAACCTCCCACTGTAATCTCAAATTCTCCTCCAAACCTGAAAGAAGAATTAGTCGGGATCACCCGAAGAGTAAACCAACTCATCAGTGAGAATCGGGATCCAACTATCATCGCATGATAACTTGATGGAAGCCACTCAAGTCATCACACTCCAGAAGGTATGCGCATACTTGGCAAGTTTCAGTTTCTTTAGAAACTCCAGATATAATTTTTCCCCCATGCTCTTATGACCTTGGCGAAGGTCAAAATGTCATAAGTCACATGTCAAGTTCTATCCATCATTATCCAGGTTAATTTGAACCCACCCGCACATGCCCTTGGCGAAGGTAAAAATGGCAGAACGACTGTCCCAAACCAACTCATCTATCTATGCAACAAATGAATACCCAACAGCTACCAAACACTATGCCTTGGTGAAGGTCAAAATACATAGCTTGAATACTACTGAATACCCAAAAGAAATGACGGAGGGCTACGGCTGGTTTTTGGCGAAAAAACTTTAACGTAATGAACTTGATCTCGTTGAAGGAACCTGATAGCTTTTTATAAAAATATAGTGACGAAAAACCTTTGCTAAAGAGGTCACTCGCGGTGAAGGGATCTCGGCTCTTTCCTCGTGGAATGAGGTGCAGGATATTCCAACTGAATACCGTGATGCAAAGCAACTTGTAATCGACTATAGTAAAGTTACTACCCTGACGTAAACTTCTGCCCAAGGGGTCACTCCCGGTGAAGGGATCTCGGCCCTTGCCTCGTCGAATGAGGTGCAGGATATTCCAACTGAATATCACTATGCAAAACAAATGGAAACATCTTTGTAATAACACCTTTTTAAATTTGTTCCAACAACATCAAATATAGGTTTTTTTATTCTTGCATTGATAAGAATCATTGCAGTCCCATCAATCAATCACACCAGAAAAGAACGAAAAATAAAATGTACGTATATGCCATCCGCATTCGCCACTGGGTCCCGCCATCACCCGTTAGGTTACTTAACTAACGACAGAGCGGGGGCTGGACTAGCGCGGGTGTAAAACATATACAACATCTAATAGTATATATACCAATATACAATAATCGCTCCAGGCGTGATAATATGCAACATTACAGAAAAATAATAAGTATGACAGAACAATATAGATAAGCTGGGATCCCCGGATTTTACAGAGCCGCTACTGAAACCCGACGTTCCCCTGGTCGTGTGGATAGCCTATGCAATGATACCTAGACCCCTATGGGTGCGGCAAGTTACCCGCCAAAACCTGAAGCGAGGTAGTCCCTCACAGCATAGTGAATGGAACACCCGGCACTTCACGGAATCCGGTAAATTAAGCACCCCTCCTTGGGTCAACCTGTACCCCCTACGAGTGCGGAGAATAGTCTGCCAATTCTAGAGTGAGGTCCCTTCGCCTCTCAAAGCCATGAGATACGGACCCGTTGCCCTCCAGAACCCGGCTATCCGTGCATTCCGTCGTGGGGTAAACCTAGTACAGAAATAAAAATATGTACAACGGGTACATCGACCTCAACCTGGTCGTGCCCCAAAAGAATATTATACAATAGGCAGTGACGGCAGTCCACATGTTGGACGCTCGCCCCGCAATATAAAATATACAAATAAATCCATACTGCACTATCATTGCACCCTGCTATCCACCACGACAAATCCGCAACATCACAGCACAACACAAAACATCAACGCGAATGTCACGTTCGCAAACCCGTCTAAAAGAACTATAGCAATTAGACCCGGTTTACCGCTCGAATGACATTCCCGGTCGGAGATATAAAGCAAGTACTGTAAACTAACACGTTTAAATTTCAATCAACAAAATATCCCAAAGTGGGCCCCACAAACATCTGCTGTACAGTAACAAAATCTGGGCCCAAAAGATATATACCAAAAACCATAATTTCCAAAAGGAAGCTTTCAGGAAAAAGTTAGAGCACTGTTCCCACAAAGTCGCCGCGGTTCCGCGGTCAAACCCTAGGTTTGACCGCGGGTCCGCGGTGGCCTTGTGGGATCACGTGCCTAAATTTTTCCATAATGCTTAGAAAAGCCTGCTTGGTTTTCTGTGATATGTAAAATAATTTTTAGGCTGCTTTAAAAATCGACAGAAACACAGAACTGAAAAAGTGTAGTTTTTGAAAATCGGTTCGATCGATATTTTAAACGCGTTAGCACAAGTTAGTATAGCTTAATGGTGAGGCTCTGATACCACTATAAGTCCACGGTAGCGCCCGGGCCGTCTAACAGACGCCAAATGCGGAACAAAAACTTTTACAAGTGGCGCTATCGCGTACTATAACCCGGATCTGCAATTAAAGCTAAACTAACAGACTACAAAGTGGGTAGAAGAGTTATACCGAACGATCCGAGTCCTTCGGTCTTCAACCATCATCCCACGCTTTGTTGTGGCTGCTCCGATCTCCTGAATCTCCAATCTTCTCGTACAGGTGGCACCATGTCGACGGATCTTTAAACGGGCTCCAGCCTCTGAACCGAGGCAACTCAATCATCAAGTTTGCTAAAAGAGATGACCAAGATTGATATAGAGAATGAGTAGAACACTTTGTCTCGTTACGTCCAAAGCCATGGACGAACGGTAAATGAAGTTGCCTTTTTGGATTGGGTGGAATGAGAAATGAGGCTATATCCTTTTATGAACCAAAACTATCATCTTCTTTTTATCCAAAATGAACCATACTCTCACCCTAGAGAGGAGGCCGGCCACTATATAGGCAAGTGGGTGAGTGTAGGAGGAGGGATGGTGAGAATAACAAGCACAACACTTATCATAACATTAATGAAAGCACGAGTCATACAACACCTAGTATGAACACATTTAATTCAATCAAGTGAGTCACAAACCAAGTCATCAACCAAGAAGCTTCCTCACTCATGACTCACCGTCATGACTCACACATGGAAGAAAAGATAAATCCGCATTTAACCGAATGCTAAATACGGGTGATAGAAAACTGGAAACTGGCAACTTCCAAAAGTGATCCTGAAACGAATTTCAGGATAACCCCGTAACAGTATAAAACATACCCGTATTTGTATTACGACCGAATACAAATGCAACTGAGACAAAGATATTATATCTACACAGCATAATAATCGGATCCGGCTTAAACCAAAGCCGACCAGTATTATCCGCCCGAAATATGACAAGTGCGTAAACGCACGTGCATTTTCCTTATCCTGCCATAAAACCATACAGCCTCTACAACGTTTCTCCCGAACTTGGGAAAGTGTCTGTGGGGGACTCTAATGACTCATCAACACAATGGCGCTGGGTATAACCACTAGCACGTCAGAGGTACAAGCTGTACGTAACGTTTTCCTATGTATTGATTGGAAGGGAAGCTGACGAGCGAACTCATCCATAAACCATACTGAGCTTAACAGTGACAATATACATACAGTCTGGTCCCTTCGTCTATGAGTATCGCATATCTGCCTAGGGGGCTGGTAACGTCAGACCCCCATTAGCGGTATAAGTCGTGTCAGAGAGTTGCCCAGAACACCCTGATATACTACTGGGGTACCTACCAGTAAATCTCCTGCCTCGGCCGAGGGCTTTGTGTAATGGCTCTCCTAGACACAACGCGATCTCACCCCCAATATCGGGAGAGACGAATCCCCTGCTGATCCGCCCACTTGCCTCCATGTGGCTCGGGACTGTACCCAAAAAAGACCTGTTTGCATGACTCCTTTGAGCCGTGGTAGGGTAGAAATCAAAGCACAGTGTGAACTCATACGAGACAAATGACGACCTCAGGTCGATGAACTAACCTATACACATGTCACCTGGGAACTGCTATCTGACGATATGTATAATACCAACTAGCATGTTCCCGGCGAGTCATGTCCGGTGTACTCATAACCCAATGAGCACCTGTATTCATCTTAGGTGAACCAACTGACACCAGTGGCTTGTGAGACCGGCCACCGCCCCTCGTCGGGGTCTCGACTGTATACACCAGTCTACTCTTGAGTATCGATGCCCTGTCTCTAAACTCCCACGACTAGGGACACTTTTAAGGAAGTGCTTACAGACCCCAGCTCCCACGTATATGATCGCCATCATACTGCTGGTAGTCAAGCGAGAATCCTATGGGCTCTATCATCATGCAATAGTGAACTAAAGCATGTATACGATGATAAAGACAAACCAGATAGCAAACTATCATCTCGAGCAAGACTGTCATCTCTGTATAGGTCCTGCCTCAATCATTGCAATCACGTACCTGCGATCCAATAATTGACTTTGAGGGCACTATCTCCAACATGTTCTCCTCATGTATCGTGAGGACATATGAGTAGGTCTTCTCAATGGAGCATAATTCCAAAGGCGGAGACCATCCACGTAACTGGTGGTTGCGGTGGGGCATGGGTATGCTGAGAATTATTTGAGCCCGTGGATTGTATACGGCAGTCAATTTGGGGACTGGCCGTAGGGCTGGGAGAATTTTGGGAAACTGGATTTTGGTTGGCGTCTGCATCGCTGCTCTGGAATTTGGTACCAGGAGCGACTCATCATTCGCCGTTTTTTTTTGTTCTTGTATTTTTTTGTTTTACCGCGATTGCTCCATCATTTCAGCTTTTCTTATCGCGAAGATCGCGATTGCCCCATCATTTCGGCTTTATTTTTATCTTTATTTTACTCGCTGATTTTTATTGCTAGTTGCCCTATCATTTCGGCTTTTCTTTATTTTTCTTTTATTTTCACATTTTTTTATATACACACATTTTTTTTGTATTCCCAGTTTAAAGACTTAGAGGTCAATTGTTCCCAGTTTAATGACGTGGTGGTCGATTGTTCCCAGTTTAATGACGTGGTGGTCGATTGTTTTCAGAGAAAGGCAGATGTCTGAAAGAATCAGTTTCACGAACATCTTCGATCTCCGTTTGTATAAAAATGGCGATTGCGACTTGACTGTTTAGTAACCCGCCTTTGGACAGTTCTATCTCTCCTGCTTTGTATTGCTTCTCGACCCAATCTTTGAAGACGAAGCAGTCCTCAATGGCATGACTTATCACTCTGTGATAGGGGCAGTATTTGGGGTCGTCGGTCATATTCGCTTCCTGCGGTCTTTTTGACTCTGGCAGTTGTAGACCGTTTCTCAGGGCGTCTTTGAATATTTTACGGATTTTGTCCCTTCTGAAGGAATAGACCTTATCCAGCTTCTATTTCAGTGGAGATTCTCCTCCCTCTCCGAACATTGGCTTCCAAGGCTGGTTGGCGCTATGCCCGCTCACCCCATGCTTATTTCGGTTAGCTGAAGTGTTGAAAGATTCATAATCATCGGAGTTTCCGCCTTTGCGATTATCGTCCTTTCGGTTTCTCTAGGACCTATTGTTGTTTTGGGAATCCAAGGAGGACTCCTGTTTTGAGCGCTCCAGCATCTAAACTTTCCTGGTCAGCTCTTGGAATGTTTTGAGACCCGCGGTGCATAGAAACGGGGCCATCCAATTGTTGAGATTTCCGATGAGGAGACTGACAGATTGGTCCTGCTGTATCGGCGGTTCTCATTTGACGGAGAGATTGCGCCATCGGGTTATAAAATCCGTGCTGCTTTCGTTGTTCTTAGGCTTGGTCCTTACGAGCTCGGCAATGGTGATCTTATCGCCGACGCTCATGAATCTTTGTCGAAACAAAGATTCCATTTGGATGAAAGTAGTAACGGAGCCATCCGGTATGCTCGCGTACCAGTCGAAAGCAACATCGGTCAAGCTATTAACGAACTGGCAGAGGAGAAGCGCATCATTGCCCCCAGTATTCCTGCATAAGGCTTTGAAGTGGGCGATGTGTTGATTCGCATTTCCCGTCCCATCGAATCTTCCGAATTTGGGGATGACATAGCCGCTAGGAAATTCTACCAGATCATACTGAGCAGGATATGGTCTCCTACTACTGCTAATATCTTTTTGCGCTTCGGCTTCGGACACCAATGTTTTGACTTTGCTGGCAACCAAATCCATGATTTGATCTTGAGTTAGCGGGCTACTGTCATCAGTAGCCAAGACATTTCCTGAGATAGGATGCGGTTGACTTTCATGCGGTCCGCCCACCTTTGGATTTGAGGGAATAGGCATCGGCTGTCTCGGGACAACGTTTCCCGGTTCATGAGCAGAGCCATGTGCTTGATTGGGCGGCTGAGAGGCAAGTTGGGCCATAAGCCGTAAGACGACATTTTCAAGTCGTCGATCTTTGAGTAGAGCTTGGCCATCTCCTTGTCTTTGCTTCTGAGCTGTTTTCGGAGCTCTTGGAGAAGTTGCTGCTCCGCATTCTTAGGATGGAAAGTTGGCTCATCTTCGCTTTCCGAGCCCGACTCCTCATGGATTGAAGGGTCTTTCCGCCTATCATCCTCATCGAGAAGGTTTTCATCACCCAGTGGGGGCGGCTGTTCTTGGGAAGCAGCAACCATATTCAAGACAGATTGGATTTGAGATGTGGTGGCCCCGTCCTTGCTCTTGCAGCGCGTGCCCACCGTGTAGACAGTGTAGACCACATACCCAGCCATTTCTTCATCTTCGGCGGGGTAACCCTGTTCTTCGAACCTCATGAGGTTTAGTCTGGCAGAAGCCCTAGCCCTTTTGTTGGCTCTATATCTGAGCCTTTTCTCCCTCAACTTCTCGATTTTGAAGGCTTGGAGGGCATCCGCTATCCGGGAAGCCATTGTGAGTTGATCAGAGGGGAGCTTAGAGAAGACACCCGATCGAGCAGTGGTCAAGGGCACCGCTGGAGCTTGCTCGGGACGCGTTTTAGCTTTGTTGGTGTTGATGGCCTTGCCCCCAGCTGGGGCCATGGAGAGTCGTTCGGAAACAGACTTGCGCTTGGGCTGAGGCGCCCTCGCGACCACCATAGTTGGTCTCCTGCCTTTTGAGACTGGTTTGTCTGCAACCGGGGCTTGAGGATCCGGGATGGCGCCAACAGGCATGAATATAATAGATCCGAATGGTTGCAGCGGCTCCTCCGATTGTCGCCCGAGACTGGCCGGAAGGACCGTCTTAGAGTCTATCTTCATCGTGCAGGAGACGGGAGCTGAGTTCATCATCGAAGACATCGTTGGAAGGTGATTGCTTGAAAATCTGCATGAAAGAGCATTATTTTAGTATAAATACAGGTATGTATAATGATTAAGTTCGCATGAATTCTTAACTCGAAATATGGGAAGAGAGATTGGTCCCACCGGGCGTGCGAGAATCTGTAGGGTGTTTTTCGTCACCCCGTTGAGATGGGAATACGCGCGTGCTTGTCAGGCGTACTACAGATTCCCCCTGCCTAGGGTAGGCCGGGGTTTAATGATGGTGGGGATCCGAATCTCCGGCAGCCGCGGACTAAGCTGCCATTAATTACCCCTCGCCATTGGAGCGAGGGAACCTCCGATTGACGGGTTAAACTGGTCATGCGAACTCAATGTGCAGTGTACGTGTGTTGTGTTTTAAAAGGGGGTTTTGGATATATCGGGAGCTACGCAGAGTTTTTTACGGGGGTCCAGCGCCTAGGCGCTTGAGCGCAAGCGCGCCACGTGTCGGCACGTGGGCGCTTTGCGCTCGAGCGCAGAGTGTTGGAGCGCAAGCGCGCTACGTGTCGGCACGTAGGCGCTTTGCGCTCGGGCGCTGGGCGCTTGAGCGCAAGCGCGCCACGTGTCGGCACGTGGGCGCTTTGCGCTCGAACGCAGAGTGCTGGAGCGCAAGTGCGCTACGTGTCGGCACGTGGGCGCTTTGCCCTCGGGCGCTGGGCGCTTGAGCGCAAGCGCGCCACGTGTCGGCACGTGGGCTCTTTGCACTCGCGCGCAGGGCACTGGAGCGCAAGCGCGCCACGTGTCGGCACGTGGGCGGTTTGCGCTCGAGCGCCAGCGCGCCGGGGAGGAAAAAAGGGGTTTTAGCCCCGGAAATTCTCTAAAGAGAAAATATGGTGGAGTTTAAACTCCTAAGAAGCTTTGGGTTAATGGAGGGGGTTCTTCTTCTTCCACTTCTGTTGGCTGTATCTTGAAGATCAAGAGATATGGGATTTTTAAAATTCTATCCTTTTTGAGCTCTAGCGACAGATCCAAGTTCCCCTTTGTGGGTTTGGTAGTGAAAAACTATTTTGTTTTATAAAATGAAGAGTAAAACTCTTGATTTAATTCAAAAGAAAGAAGAAGATTTTGGAACCTTGAAAAAGGAGAAAAGATCTCAGATCTAAATTTTTTTGGAGAGAGAAAAAGTTGTTGGGATATTTCATTATCCTTGCCTTTATAGGCTATACACTTTACACATAACCCCTTGGGATTCACAAAATGGCATTTTGCCTATCCCATGGCTCATGTGCCATTTCTTTTTGCACATAAGCCATGGGCTTTACAAAAATTTTGCTTTATGCCTATTTTTCTTACATTTATCCATAAAATAAAATAAAAGAAATACAACAAAATTATTTATTACAAAATTTTTATCTTGGCATGGGGGGAGGCCGGCCGCTTCATGTTCGGGCTCGACCCGGGCATGGGCCCACTGGATCTGGGCTTGGGCCCACTTGGCTTGGGGTTGACTTTGATTTTGACTTGGTCAACCGGGGTGTAAATTTTTACCCCAACAGACTCCACTTGAGAATGGAACGAGCTTGCTTTGTAGTCTTCGAAGTCGAAGATGATCCACCTTGAAGTCTCTCTAATTCAAGCTTACTCTTCACTAATCAAAGTATTAGTGAAGCAAACAAGCTATACTAAAGGGCTAGGATAGTGTAGATTGATGAATTAGGAATTTTGCTCTCTTTATTTTCTTCTTTTTCTTTTCTTTTCTCACCTTAAGAAAAACCTAGAGAGGAGTTGAAGAAGAAGATGAGGATGAACTTGGAATGAGAGAGAATGAACCATAGGGCGATGTAGGAAAAATATCTATGAATAAAAACAAAACAAGAGGTGAGTCATGGCTTCTGAAGGCTTCCACAAGCATCTTAGAAAATGTCACACATTTTCTATTTTCTTTAATTCATAAATCAAACCATTATCATCTCATGTTTAACTCATGTGTGATTCTCATACATCCTAGTTCTATATATCATTAACCATGATACCATAAATAAATACATATATTTATATATATCAATTTATATAAATAGGTATAAATAGAAGAAAATCTATAATAATATTATATATATATATATATCAAATATATAAATACATATCAAATTATTAAATCAACACTTGATTCAATAATCCGGTTATATCATATATAACCGACTAATATTATTTATATATGTATATCAAAATATCAAATCAACACTTGATTCAATTACTTGGTTATAGCACATATATCTGACTAATATTCAATATTCGATATTAACTCAACCCTTGATTTAATAATCCGGTAATATCATATATAACCGGCCAATATCAAATATATATACATAAATCGAATCATTGAATCAATACTTGATTCAATGATCCGGTTATATCTCATATAACCTAACCGATATCAAATATCGTGATATTAGAATACGGTATCACATACTCGTATTTAATCAAGCTCCTGCACATATCTCCATATGTGCCCTACTTCGTTTCGCTTGAGCTAGGAAACCTCTGTGTGGAACTCTAAAGACTCGTCAATACGCCAGCAGTAGGTAATGATCACATCAGATACCCATAAGCCGTCAACGGTACTAGCTGGACGTAACTGTTGGATATGTATGCCCTAGAGGCCATTATTGTATAGTACTAGTTTGTATAATACATTTTGGAAGCTTGGGATATATACACGGATTGACGACAGTCTTGCTCAATATTGTAGTATGCTACTTGGTTTGTATCTATCTTAATATGTGTATATGTTTCTTTTAGCATATCGCTAATACATATTGATGGAGCCCTTAGGATCTTTGCTTCACTACCAGTGTTGTGATGGCGATCACACTAGAGGGGGCTGGGTAGTCTATAAGCACATCCTTATACAGGTCCCTAGTCGGAGGATTATCTAGACAGGGCATCGATACTCCAGAGTAGACTAGTGTATACGCTTCTCATCCCAGCAGAGGAGATGGTCTGTCCCACAGCCATCAGTACGTCGTACTGGAGATAGTATGCAGGTGCTCATTGGGTTATGAGTTACACTGGACGAACTCGTCGGGAACTGTTGGTTGGTATTATACCTATCGTCATTTAGCAGTTCCCAGGTGACATGAGCACATCATAGTCCGTTGACTTGACACTGCTACTTCGCCTCATGTGTGTTCCTACTGTTCATTGATTACTACCCGACCACGACTTTATTGAGTCATGCAAACAGGTAGTAGTTGGGTGCAGTCCCGAAGCACTTGGAGGCATTGGCGGTAAGATAGGATTCGTCTCTCCCGGTATTGGGGGTTGATATCGCGCTGTGTTTGGAGAGCAATTACACAAAGTCCCTGGCCAAGGCAAGTGAGATTTACTGGTAGTTGTTCCAGTAGTTTCTCAAGGTGTTCTGGGCTACACTCCGACACGACTTATACCGCTATTAAGGGTCTGACGTTTACCACACTCCTAGGCCCGATATGCGATACTCTTAGACGAACAGACCAGACTGTACGGAGATTGTCACAAATAGGCTCAGTAGGAGTTTGGATGAGCTTGCTCGTCGACCTTCTTATCGACAGATACCTGGGTAGCCGTTACGCACAGCTTGTGCCGCTGACGTGCTTGTGGTTAAACCCACTGCCAGAGTACTGTTGAGTCTTTATAGTCCCACACGGAGGGTTTCCCAGCTCCGGGCGAAAAGAGTAGAGGTCGTATGGTTTTACGACAGGGTTCGATCACATACGTGTACTTGTGCGCGTGTGGTGTTCGAGCGGACAGTACTAGTGGGCTTTAGTTTAAGGCGGATCCTAGTATTTGATTATTGGATTAGCTTCGTCTCATAGTATTCGTGTTTCTCGGAACACGGATGCGGGTATGTATATACGGATGAGAGGGGATATAGAAGGAGATACCTCATTAGGGTGTTGACCATTGACTTGGTCAAAACACATATGAGAAAAAGAAAAGACTTTGTTATTTTTGATAAATGATAATTGTATTTGGCATGGCTACTTGGGTTGACCTTTTGACTTGGCATGACTTATTGACCATAGATATTTTGATTAGATATTTTTGAATTAGATATTTTGGTGAGATATTTTCATGTCGTGGTTGATGGTCATATAAAAGATAGCCATTCCATTTTCTTTTATCATTATCACAAATACTTTCTCTTTCTTCAAGCTAGCTCTCCCCGTCTTCCTCTCTCAAACCCTAGTGTATCATGTGTTGATAATCAAGGGTTAGTGAGACTAAGCCACTCAAATCACACTCTACTCACTCTAGTCTACTTAGATTAACAAGCTAAGTATTCTAGTTACCTCAAGTTATAGGTTTAGCTCAAGGTTGGGGCTCTCGGGTGAATTATCGTTGACATAAGGAGGCCGAAGTTCAAGCACGATCTATACTTCTATTGAGGAGCTTAAGGAGAGGATCGAAGAACCGAAGGACTTGTTTTCATTAGGTATACATTCTATCATAGTAGATAGAACCCTAATATGCTAACTAGGTTTATGGTAATGATCCGGTTTAAGGTTTATTCTTGCGCCAAAGTTTATGATCGCTATTAAAATTTTGTTCCACTTTGGCCACGGAAGTTGGCCGGGGCGTTAGTGTAACCCTTTATGGTATCAGAGCCAGCTAATAAATCCTAGATTAGCAAGTTTAAACAATGTTAAAACAACGAAACCGAAACGACTCCCTAACATCAAAACCAAACTCCAGTTTCTGTCGAATTTTTAAAGGCTTCAAATTTATTTTTAAACAACTGCAGAGTGATCCTTACACTGTGAGATGTACCCAGAACAAAAACGATGCATTTTCACCAAGTTTTGGCCGGCCACACACCCCTTAAAACCGGCCTCCTCGGTTTTCTGGTGGACAAATGCATTGAGTTTTGTTCTGGGCTCTTATCTCAAAGAGTTTGGTCTTCTGGTGTTGTTTGTTTTTGGCCCAAGTTTGATTCTCTGTTGTTTTTTGTACGGGGCAATTTGGAGTGTTTCGAAGTCGTTAAATTTGACACTGTTTAATAGTTTACAGTACATTCACTTTTATCTGCGACCGTGAATGTCATTTGATCGGTAAACTCGTCTGATTACTTTATATTCTTTTAAACGGGTTTGCGAACGTGACATTCGCGTTGATGTTTTGTGTTTGTGCTGTGATTGTGGTTGGAGAGTCATGATGGATAGCAAGTGGTGCAATGTTAGCAGCACAATTTATATTCATTTGTATATTTGATATTGCGGGGGGAGTGTCCGACATGTGGACTGCCGTCTTTGCCGGGTTGTATATTATTTTGGGGCATGACAGGGTTAAGGTCGATGTCACCATTTGTACATATTATTTTCTTTTTATGTACTAAGATTACCCTATGGTGGAGTGCACGAATAGCCGAGTTCTAGAAGGCAACAAGCCCGCATCTCATGGCTTTGAGACGGAGGTGGCTTCATTCTAGAATTGGCGGGCTATTCGCCGCACTCGTAGGGGGTATAGTTTGACCCACGGAGGGGCGCCCAAGTTACCGGATTCCGTGAAGTGCTGGGTGGCCCATTCACTTTGTTGAAGGGGGCTGCCTCACTTCTAGGATTGGCGGGTAACTTGCCGCGCTCGTAGGGATCCAGGTTTTCATTGCACAGGCTATCCACACGACCGGGAACGTCGGGTTTTATTTGCGGCTCAAATGAAACCCGGGGCTCAAAGATTATCCACCATTCTGTATTGTTGGTTGAGATTCTATGATGTTGATTATTATCATGCCTGGGACGAATGTTGTATATACTTATATATATACTAGTAGATATTGTATATGTTTTGCACCCGCGCTAGTCCAGCCCTCGCTCTGTCGTTAGTTAAGCAACCTAACGGATGATGACGGTTCCCCATGGCGAATGCGGATGGAATATACGTACATTTTATTTTCGTTCTTTTCTGGTGTGATGGGTTAATTGATGGGAACGCATTAATTTTGATTAATGCAAGAAAATAAACCTAAAAGATGTAGTTGGAACAAATTTAGAAAAACTACAGTTATATTCTTTCGCTTTGCATAGTGGTATTCGGTCATGAATATCCAGCAACTCATTCTACGAGGAAAGAGCCGAGATCCCTTCGCGGGGAGTGACCTCTTGAGCTAAAGTCTGTACTGTAGATTACTCGGTTTTTTTTCAAAACCAGAAATTTTCAAAAGGCGGAGCTTAAACCACTCCTTTTCAAAATTGCTCAGGTTCCTTCAACGATATCATGTTTATTACGTTAACGGGTTTTTCGCCAATAACCCAGCCGTAGCCCTCCATCATTTCGGATTGGTATTGCTTAGTATTCGTGCTACGTATTTCGTGCTTAGCCGAGGTGTAGTGTTCGGTAGCTATGTATTATTTTTCTGTAGCACATAATGCGATTGGTTGGGACAGTCGTGCAGTCATTTTGGCTCAGTGAAAGACTCATACGGGTGGGTGTAATGCAATCAAAATAATGACGGGTTGAACTTGACTAGGATCCTTTGATATGCTGGCTCAGTCAAGGTCACTTGGGTCGTAGGGGCAAAAACCACATCGGGAGGATCAAATATACAGGAAACTTGCAGATTTAGCATACCTTCTGGCGTGTAGTGACTAGAGTGGATTCCATCTAGGTCATCACACAATGATAGTTGGATCCCCATCCCACTGATGAGTTGGATTACTCACGGGAGATTATTTCACTTAACAATCAATACTATAAACCAAGTAGGTGTCTAGAACGGTGTTAGCGGGGCTACGCCTCTAGGGAAAAGAGGTTATATAATTATGTAACTTCGCGAAAGCGTTGGAAAACCTCGCTCGAAGTACCAACACTAGCCTGGCTGAAAGGTTAAGCAAGTATTGTGACGTGCGATTAAATCCTGACTAGTTCTTCTTTTAGGGTTTGAAGAAGAATTTGAGGAAACAGTGAGAGCAATCCTGGTTAGATAAATTAATAACCAATCTAATCTTGCAAGAGCGCACGCTGAGTGTTTCTTTTCTCTCTCTCCAGGTAGCAACCATTTCACGCCCTAATCAAGATAATAAAATGTATCGTTTGACCGATCCGAATTCTTATTCGGGGCTGGGGAATGTCGGTTCGGCTCTAACTTACGAAAACAGTCATAAGTATGAGCAAGGGAAAGAGGATTGTATGGATTCCAAGGAGACCCAAGTATAGAAAAAGCATACTATTGCATCTACTTCAGGTGTTCTTGTAATTGAGAACTGCTTTTCGGTCAGTACTACCACTTGGGTACTAGATACCGAATCAGGATCTCATATCTGTAATTTAATGCAGGGTCTAAGAAAAAGTAGGATAGTTGCACCTGGTGATATGTCCCTCAGGGTAGGGAACGAGGCACAAGTTAATGCTGCAGCCGTCGGTGAATATCACATAGTGTTGCCAAATGGCAATACTTTGATTTTGAACAATTGCTACTATGTACCTTCCATGGTTTGCAACATCATATCAATTTCTTTACTTGATAAAGATGGATATAACTTTGTTCTTGATAGGAATATCATGAACATTTACCTTGATATGGTACTGGTTGCAGAAGGTACACTGTGTAATGGTATCTATGTTCTAAATCAGAATACAGTTCTCAATGTACAAAACACACGCAAGAGGAAGAGTTCAGATAGGAACGAATCCTACTTGTGGCATTGTAGACTTGGTCATATCGGAGAGAAAAGACTAAGTAAGTTACATAAAGATGGACTCTTGAATACGTTCGAATTTTCATCTAATGAAACTTGTCAGTCTTGTCTTAAAGGAAAGATGACCAAATATCCGTTCACCGGACATAGAGAAAGAGCAGCAGAGCTCTTGTGACTTATACACAGTGATGTGCGTTGTCCGATGTCTATTAGAATAATAAGCAAGGGCATGAGAGAGAGAGGGAGAGAGAGAGAGAGTAGCATGGCTTCAACACTTGGCTTTTCCTTTCACACTTTTCCTTCATCACTTCATTTCTTCATCTCACCAATTCATTGTTAGTGTATATGCCCTAGGGGCCATTACTGTATCATACTAGTTTGTATATAACTTAATGGAAGCTTATGATATTCACAGTTGTATAGACAATCTTGCTCAAAATGGTAGTATGCTACTTGGTTTGTTTTTCTACTTTAATATGTGCATGCGTTTCTTTTAGCATATCGCCTATACATATTAGTGGAGCCCTTAGGATCTTTGCTTGATTACCAGTGTTGTGATGGCAGTCACACTAGTGGGGGCTGGGTAATCTACAAGAACTTCCTTATACAAGTCCCTAGTCGTAGGATTATCGAGACGGGGCATCGATACTCCGGAGTAGACTAGCGTATGCGCTTCTCATCCCAGCAGGGGAGATAGTCTGTCCTACAGCCATCAGTACGTCGTACTGGAGATAGTATACGGGTGCTCGTTAGGTTACGAGTACACTAGATAGGACTCGCTGGGAACTGTTGGTTGGTATTATACCTATCGTCAGTTATCAGTTCTCAGGTGACATGAGCACAGCTTAGTCCGTTGACTTGACACTGTCACTTCGCCTCGAGTGTGTTCCCACTGTTCTTAGATTACTACCCTACCACGGATCAAATGAGTCGTGCAAACAAGTAGTAGTTGGCTGCAGTCCCGAAGTACTTGGAGGCAGTGACGGTTAGACAGGACTCGTCTCTCCCGGTATTGGGAGTTGATATCTCGCTGTGTCTAGGAGAGCCATTACACAAAGTCCCTGGCCAGGCCAGGCGAGATTTGCTGGTAGTGTTTCCAGTAGTTTCTCAGGGTGTTCTGGGCTACACTCTGACACGACTTGTACCGCTATTAGGGGACTGACGTTTAGTGCCCCCTAGGCCCGACATGCGATACTCTCAGACGAACAGACCGGGCTATACGGAGATTGTCACATTCAGGCTCAGTAGGAGTTCGGATGGGTTCACCTCATCGGTCTTCTTATAAGCATCTTCCTGGGGACCGTTACGTACAGCTAGTACCGCTTGCGGCCTGTGGTTAAACCCACTGCCAGCGTAGTGTCGAGTCTTTAGAGTCCCACATAGAGGGTTGTTCACCTTTGGGCAAAACAGAGTAGAGGTCGTATGGTTTTACGACGGGGTTCGTTTACATACGCGCACTTGTGCACGTTTGGTGTCCAAGAAGTTATTACTAGCAGGCTTTGGTTTAAGCCAGATCCTAGTATTTGTTTTGGGATTGGTTTTTTCTCATTGCATTCATGTTCCTCGGAACACGGATGCGGGTGTGTATGCACAGTTGACAGAGGCGGAGGAACCTCATAAGGGTTTTTGACCGTTGACTTTTTCTAAACCCTAATGAGAATGAGAAATATGGTTAATAATATTAATAAAGGATAATTGTGCTATGGTTATGGTTGGGTTGACTATTTGACTTTTTGATTTTTGTTGACCTTGATATTTTCTTTAGCAAAAGAAAGATACTTCTTGAAGCTTGCATTAGCATTAAATGTGAAATGTTAATGGTCAAATCAACTAACCATCACAATTTTCTTAATTACTATTATTATTATTCTCATATCTCTCTCATATGAGAGCAAGGTAGAGATTACTCTCTCATTCTCTTATGCTCTTTCTCTCTCTTGCAAAAGCTCTCCCTCTTCCTCTCTCAAAGCTTAAGTGTTTCATGTGTTGAAAATCAAAAACTTTTGCGACTAAACCATCAAAGCATCTCTCTACTCATTCTAGGCTTCTTTGTTTAGCAAACCAAGCACTCTTGTAACTTCTTGGTTGAGGTAGGAGCTCAAGGTAGAGGCCTTCGGGTGGATCTTTCTTCGGCAAAGAGAAGACGAAGACGACGAGCCGTCTACACCACTCCAAGGAGCTAACAACAAAGAGGACCACAACAAGAAGAGAAGGAGTTCAAGAACTAGGTATAACCATCTAACCTAGTAGCTAGAACTTATAGTTCGTTTGTTAGTTTTTGTTTAGCAAAGATCCTTCATGTTTAGTCCATGTTCCCTTGTGATAAAAATTTGATTTTTACTCTTTCCGCCTCCTCGTAAGTACCGGGGTGGGTTACATTGACTTACAGTGGTATCAGAGCCTAGGTAAACAACAACTAACATGTTAGCAAAGTGTTTAGAACTTCGATCCGAAAAAATCACAAAATACATAAAAATTTAGTGTTTTCTGCCGATTTTTAAAATAGGTCTAAAAATATTTCCAGACACCTGAAAAATACAAGCAGGCTTTTTAGAGAAAACTGTAGAAATTTGGGCGCCTGAATCGCTCATAAGACCGTGGATCCACGGCCGATCTAAGCGATCCGCAGCGGATCCGCGGCCGAGTCAACTCGGCGGCGCACCAAATTTCTTTTGGGGTTCTCTGTATTGGTTTTATGATTTTTAAGATTCTTTGTTTCTGCCCAGATTCTTCTGAGAACAGTGTTGTGTTTGGTGTAGTTTCAAATAGAAATAATGAACGAAATTCTATAAACTTTAGCTAATTGGATTATATCTGTAATGTGATATATGTAATGAACGTCTGCTAATCGTTTTACGTCGATTAGTAGGGGTTGCACATATCTGTGATCTGTGATGTTGGTTTGTGGATATGAACTTTTGGATCGTCGCGATGAATAGCCGGGGATGTGAGATGAGGGTTTTCATTTTTCATCTGATGTAATAATTGTAAATTGATGTAATATTATTTATATGGCCACACATCCGGGTTGAGGTTGTAGCCGCCATTGTATATTATTTCTTTTATTGTTTTTTGCTCCTAGGATAGACCCAAGGTGGGGTGCACAAACTACCGGGTACTTTGTGTTAGTTATGTATATGCCCTAGAGGCCATTGTTGTACATTTGATGTATATTATGATGGATGCTTAGATATATACAGAGAGGACTTTCTTGCTCGTCATGATAGTATGCTCTTTGGTTTCACTTTATCTTAACATGTTGACTTGTATTGGTTTACTGTCTTTCTCTCACATGTTGATAAAGCCCTTAGGATGTGTACTCGACTACTGGGATTATGATGAGATCATACTATTGGGGCCACGGTAGTCGATGAGTACATCCTATAAATGTTCCTAGTCGAGGGTATATCGAGACAGGGCATCGATACACCAGAGTAGACTAGCGTATACGCATCTTGACCCATATGATGGGCGATGGATGATCCCATATCCATCGGTGTTTGACATCAAGGATGATGTACGGGTGCTTAGTGGAGACTGGGTACACTGGACGGACTCGCCGAGAACTCCCAGTTGGTGATATACCACACGTCAGATGGCAGTTCTCCGGTGACACTGGTACAGGGTAGTCTGAAGACCCGAGATCGTCATAGAGTCTTTTGTGATTCCCAATGTGCTTTGATTTCCACCTTACCACGTCCAAGAGGGCGTGTGATTAATGATAATTTCTGTGATTGTGTGTAAATCGAATCAAATAGTAAAGAAATCACAACCAAAAATTATTTGACCGCAATCAACTACGGTGTCGGATGTAGTTAGTATGTGAGTGCGGATCGTCCACAGGGAAAGTGTAATCGTTTGTCTTTTGAATTAGATGAGTTGAATCTTTAAAGAAAGAAAACAAAACAATTCAAGATTTGTATTTGCAGTTCAAGAAAGAGAAAAACTAGATCTAAGAAAGCATTAAAAGATAGAATCAAGAATTGATCGTTTGTTGATTTTTCCAAACCAAATCTCAAGAATCGAAATGAGGCTCGTAGGAATCGATCGGATCTATAGATGTGATGTAATCTTACAATTACGTATTCTTATCCTTCGATGAATTGATACTAGATCGATGATGATCGATCGAGAATTAGGGATTTCTTGTGAAACTAAGGTTTCATCTTATCCCTTGTTCTTTCGTCGATATCATTCACATTCTAGCCTCTAGTAAATTCAAGAAACGATCGTAGATCCCTAATTTCGAGCGATCACAATCAAGAAAGCATCTCTACGAAACTAGGTCATCGATTCTTGAACTTGCTAGGGTTTAAAAAACTCGTAGGACTTAAAAATAGTATTAGAATTTGTTACATCATCATTCTACAATCGTCTCGACTCCTTAACGAGCGGAGTTTTACTCAAACATCACAACAAGAGCAACAATTACAAATTGAGATCTAATCATGATGCAAGAATTAAGAGAAAGCAAGATTAAAGAAATTCACCTTTTATTGATATCAACAATTTAGTTACATTCGCTCAAGAACTACAAGAGGAAGAACTTGATCGTCGACTTGGCTTCGCTCGTCTCCGTGGATTGCGGATCGGCTTGGATCACTTACCCGATTGAAGATCGGCTCGGCTCCTAAAAGGTTGAAGGCTTCTCGCTTGATTTGGTACTCAAGATCTTGGATTTGGAGTGGATTTAGGGTTAGGGTTTCGCACAAGCCTTGTCACGAGACTTGTGGAAGAAAATGGTGTAGAATGAACCAATGGTTATTGATTACTTATTGATTGAACATTGATTCGCTTTTAACCCTAGGTCTAGGTTCCTATTTATAGATAACTAACCCTAGATCTAGGATTTCAAATTCTAAGTTTCCCTCCAAAAGTTTGTTGAGGGAATTCAAATTTCCCTCCAAAAGTTAGTTAGGGGAGAAGCTTCTAGATGTGATTAGTTAGGAGGAGCTTCTAGAAGAGGATTAATTAGGAGGTTAATTAGGATTTGCCTTCCTTAATCTTCTTTTCTGATCTGTAGTAGCTTCGAGAGAATTCTGGTATTTAAAGTATCACAATTGACTGTGGGCCCAGAGAAAGAGATTCTGCACTAAAACTTTCATGCTGACGTGTCCAAAGGGGCGCGGATCCGCCGCATGTAAGGGGTCTTTGCCACGGAAAGGCGGCTGCTTTGGGGATTTAGAGCATGGGCTTTCTGGTGCTTGTTGGGCCTGAGTTGTGGGCCTTTATCTGATATATAGAATTGTATAATTCCTTCTGAATTGCTACCAGATCTGAAAGTATGGAGTTGGTGTAATGTTAATCAGCTCTTTGGTTTTTCTTCCGTATTTTCCTGCACAGACTCAAGACAAGTATTGCGCAAATACAGAAATGATGTGATGCCATGAAATGCGGTTAATTTCCTTTAAAGTGTCGGTTTAAAAGTCTAACACATGCAATCTCATATTTTGTGACAGATTTGCTAATATGTAGAATATGAATGCCGAACACTTCTAAATGTATGTAAAAGATGGGGAAATTGCCGGCTAAAATATACAATATTTTCAACTGATCAGCGTGCAAAACAGTGGCTTTTGGGTACAGTCCCGAATCACATGGAGGCAATGAGCGATAGGAGGGGATTCGTCTCTCCCGGTATAGGGAGTTGATGTTGTGCTGTGTTCGATTGGCTATAACTGGAAGTCCCTGGCCAGGGCTAATATAGAGATTTACTGGTAAGTGTTACTAGTAGTTTCTCGACATGTTATGAGCCTCACATCGACACGACTTATCGGTTACTGGTGTCTGAAGTTTACCACCCCTAGACTTGATATGCGACATATCAGACGAACAGACCGGACTGTACGGGAGTGTTACTGATTGGATTCACAGGAGAACGCACATGCTAGCTTGTTGATCTTCTGATCGCTCAATACCTGGGTGGCTGTTACGTTTAGCTGACCGCTTGCAGCTTATGGGTGTTTGATATGATCATCACCAACTACCGGCGTATTGACGATTCTTTAGAGTCCTACACAGAGGTTTCTTGGCTTAGGCGAAACGGAGTAGAGGCACATATGTGATATGTGCAGGACCGAGGATAATGCGATATGAGATACCATATTATATTCTCGAGATATTTTGATATGAATCGGGACATCGGATCAAGTGTTGATTCGATGAATCGGTACATGATATATTAGCCGGTTATATTCGATATAGCCGGATCGTTGGATCAAGTGTTGATTCGATGATTTAATGTATAATAATATATATGATATATTGTATTACATTATCTAATATTGGCTCACTTTATTATTTCATTTTCTCACTGGATTAATACATTGATATATATAAGATATATGTTAAATGTATTATTGTGATATATATTATTGTGACATGATATGATTTATTATTAAACATGTTTAAGGATGATTAAATGGGATTAGGGTTTGATTAGGGTTAGCTTCTTCTTGCACATTCTAGAAGCTTTTCCTTTTGTCTTGGTTAAGATATTATGGTTGATACTTATCCTTAACCTAACCAAACCCTAACTCTAGTTTATTCTCTACAACTTCTTAGCCAATCATCCTTGACCATTGTTGATATATCTATCATATAGATTTCTTTTCTATTCATCAAAAAAGTAATTATCATTTCCATTATCATCTTCTTCTCTCTTGAGTTAAAAAGAAAAAGCTTACTAGAAATTCCATTTGTGATGATAAATTGTGAGAAAGTGAATTAAAAAGAAAGCATAAATACTACTCCCTCATCCTCATCTCATCTAGCCCATGAGATTAGGGTGTTCATCTCTATAGAGTGAGAAAGCTTGGGTTTTTGCAACTTCGACGTAGATCATCGGAGATTCGGAACACTTCAAGCTAGCATGGATCGTTCGAGTCGTGGAGCCTCTCTTGAGTCCGGGAAATCGTGGATCGCGGCAAAGGGACTTCTACTCGGAGCTTGTGAAGCGAAGGAGCGGACTACAAAGGTTGTAATCCCTCACACTTAGATAAAAAGTTGTTATCTTGCATGTTAAACCCTAATAATCTAGCAAAGATCCCGTATTTTGGTTGTTCGGCACATGTAGAATTTTATTCGGGCATGTTTGATGCTCTATGAACCTTCACTTGTGTGCCAAGGAACTTTACAGTGGTATCAGAGCCTAGCTAGAGCATTAGGCGATGTGTTAACGAAGTTAACGCTCCGATCGAACCCGAACCGACGAAAATAACCCCCTCTCTGGAAATTTTTTAAAATCTGGATTTTTTCTGAATTAAAAATACCTAAAAAATACAGCAGAGAAAACTAAGAATTACTGTGAAATTCGAGCCTTTGATCCGTACAAACAACCGCCGAATCGCGGCCATTCCCTGCTTGGGCCGCGGTTCCGCGGCAGTACTGTTCGATTTGACATTTTTGTTTTTACAGTAATTCTTTATTTGTGCTTATTTAGTTTCTGGTATTTTTATTTTGACTCATAGGTTGAGTGATCTGGGGTTTGTTTTGTAATAGTAGATTCGATTGGAATATTTAAATTCGTTTTTATTTCCGGATATTTAGAAACTGTTAAACTATTTGAACGGATATCATTAACCCACTTTATCCCGGAACGGCAAACTTTCAAGTGTTGAATTTTTATTGGGTTTAAATCTTTCGGAAAAATTGTACAAGTTAAGCGGTGGACCCTCTAGAAGACAACAAACCTTAACTCGATTATGTGACCGTCTTGAACTGCCTTTTGAACCATCGGGTTTAGGGAAGTACGGCGTGCCACACGTGAGGCGTTGGCTTGACCCTTCTACGGCTGGATCACTGGTACTATGACATATTCTGGGATTATTTGAACTCCGCTCAAGTGTTGAGCACTTTGGGAAATTTTGGGTATTTGATTATCTGTTCGAAAAGTTTAATACTGTCTATTTATCTGGAATGCGATACAATATGTGGAATTCATAGAGTTAGGCATGAAATGCGAAGTATGTGATATTTCGGATTTACGATGTCTAAAGTGATTGTGGATTCCAAATATTGTAGTTTTACACTTTCCTTTCTGTGACCGTAAGTGTAGTATGTAGTTGTATTGCCGGTCTTCGTTGCTATACATCGGCGACGATCGATGTATGCATACTTACTTACGTTGATGATATGCGATATTATGTGTTGCTGAGATATGATGTGCAGGATTGTCGTGATTGAATAGCTGGGGGTTTTATGTGAGATGAGAGTTTTATATTTTCATTCATGTAAATTCAAATGTAATGTAATATTCTTTTATTTAGGGCACTTCCAGGTTGAGGTTGATGCCACCAGTGTTGTATATTATTTACTTTTCTGCATTAGGATGGACCCAAGGAGGGGAGCACAGGTGACCGGGTTATGGGGTTCAGTGGGAGGCCATCTCGAGGAGTCGAGACCGGGTCTCCTAAACTCCAGAATTGGTAAGGTCGCGTGCCGCTCTCGTAGGGGTCCAGGGTGTGGGCTTGGCTATTCATCACGACTGTGGAATCCGTATTTTCTATTGTTGGCTAAATACTAAATACGGATGTCTTAGTATATCCCACATTATATCTATGTTTCTGCTGCGATATCTGTGATGTGATCATTTGATATGTTCTGATGGATACAGTATATAGTATATATGATATATTATATAGATGTTACTTATGTTTTACACCCGCACTAGCCCTGCCCTGCTGTGTCGTTAGTTACCTAACCTAACGGTGCACGAGGGGACATCGAGGCAATTGCTGATGGCATAAGTGTACGTCGTATTTATCTGTGATGCTTAGGAAGTATAAGCTGATGGGATTTTATTAATGAGATTAATAAAAAGAAAAGAAATCTAAAGATGTTGTAGAATCAAAACTTTATAAAAAGGGTAGCTACAGTTTTGCTTTGCACAGTGATATATATGATATATCCTGCACCTTATTCGATGGGGAAAGTGCCGAGATCCCTTTACCGGGAGTGACCTCTTTAGCGAAACTGGCAGATGCTACAAAACGCGGTTTGTCTTTTGAATGCTTTTAGTGTTTTGCTTTGCACAGCGGTATATATGATATATCCTGCACCTTATTCGATGAGGAAAGGGCCGACGATCCCTTCACCGGGAGTGACCCCTTTAACGAAACTAAGAAAAGCCTCAAAAACACTCCTTTTCAAAAACACTTGATTCTACGACGATATCAAGTTCATTACGCTCAGGGTTTTCTGAAAAACCTGCGTAGCCCTCCGTCATTTCAAATAGAGACTAGTTAGTATTCGTGCTGCGTTTGTTGACCTTAGCCAAGGCGTGGTGTACGGTAGCTAATTAGTATTTATCTGCTAAAAGATGAGATGTGATTGAGTTAGGGTAGTCATGCGACTTTGTTGATCTTAGCCAAGGGTCGTACGGGTGGGTTTAATTCAATCAGGAAATGACGGGTTGAACTTGACTAGCGCTTATGATTTGTTGACCTTAGCCAAGGTCATAAGTTGCTAGGGGTAAAAGCATTATCGGGAATTTCAAGTGTTGAAATTTGCAATGAGATTGCAAACCTCGTATGAGATAGTTGGATCCCGATACCCAAAGCGAGTAAGAGTTACTCCTGGGAGAGTTTTACACAGGACAATTAGTCGATCAAGTAGGTGTCTAGAAAAGTGTTAACGGGGTTACGCCTCTGGGAAAACGAGGTTTACTTTAATTAGGTCCGTGCGAAAGCACGGCGAACCACCCTCAAAGTACCGACACTGATCTGGCTGAAAGATTGACGAAATTGTAGGGTGTAATTAATCCCGGCTAATCTTACCTTTTAGGGTTTGAAGGTAGATTTGATAAAAATAGTGGGAGACATCCTGATTAGATAATATAATAACCAATCTAATCTTGCAAGAGCATACGCTAAAGTGTTTTCTTCTCTCTCTCTCTAGGTAGCGACCATGTCAGGCCATAATCAAGATAATAATATGGATGTATTGACTGAACCCGCTTATTATACTGAGCAGGGGAACGTTGGACCCGTTCTTTCTTATAAGAGTTATAAGACAGAACAGGGAATAGAAGAATATCTAGATTCTCAAGCCGCCCAAAAGAACATGCATGTTGATGCATCTTCTTCAGGTGTGTTAGTTATTGAGAACTGTTTTTCAGTTCATCCTACGTCCTGGGTATTAGATACCGGATCAGGATCCCACATATGTAAATTGTTACATGGGCTACGTAAAGGTAGAGAACTGGGAAAAGGTGATCATTCCGTTCAAGTAGAGAACGGTGCAAGTATTGCAGCCAAAGCAGTTGGCGAATATCACCTTGTATTGCCAAGTCGTAATACACTGATTCTAAATGAGTGCTATTATATACCGAACATGATGTGCAACATTATATCAGTTTCTTTATTAAGTAAAGAAGGATATAATTTTGTAGTAAAGGATAATGTTATGAACATATTCCTAGATCAAAAGTTGATTGCATCAGGCTCGTTACATAATGGCATATTCATTCTAAATCGGAATACAGTCCTCAATATACAAAACACACACAAGAGGAAAAGTTCAGAAATGAACGAATCCTTCTTGTGGCATTGTAGACTTGGTCATATCAATGCGACACGACTGGCTAAGTTACATAAAGATGGTTATTTGAATCCGTTCGAATTATCATCTTATAATACTTGCTATTCTTGTCTCAAAGGAAAAATGACCAAAGCTCCGTTTAGTGGACACGGAGAAAGAGTTACCGAACTCTTAGGACAGGTACATAGTGATGTATGCGGTCCCATATCTACGCATGCCAGGAACTGTTCTTCCTACTTCATTACATTCACTGACGATCTCTCAAGATTCGGATATGTGTTCCTGATGAAACACAAGTCTGAAGCTTTTGAGAAATTCAGAGAATATAAGCACGAAGTAGAGAATCAAACGGGCAAAAGTATTAAGATTCTTCGATCTGATCGAGGAGGTGAATACTTAAGCAATGAGTTCCTAGATTATCTAAAAGAGAATGGGATTCTCTCTCAGCTTACTCCTCCTTATACACCACAGCACAACGGTGTATCGGAGCGGAGGAATCGCACCCTATTAGATATGGTGCGCTCTATGATGAGTACAGCTGAGTTATCTATTTCCTTCTGGGGGTATGCGCTGGAGACAGCCATATACCTATTGAATAGAGTTCCAACTAAATCTATGCCTACCACTCCATATGAGATATGGAATGGAAACAGACCATCTCTTAAAAGAGTTAAGATATGGGGTTGTCAGGCTTAAGTTAAAAAGCAAAATCTGGACAAACTCGAGGCACGATCAGTTCTTTGTAAGTTTGTAGGATATCCAAGCAATTCGTATGGATATCTATTCTACCACAGTGAACAACAAAAGTTGTTTGTTGCTCAACATGCCACCTTTTTAGAAAAGGAATTTCTTACCAAAGAAATTAGTGGCGATGAGGTAGAGCTGGAAGAGGTTCCAGCAACACAAACTACAACTAAAGATTTAGTGGAACCAGAGGATTCAGTAGTACCCGACGAACCCCAGCCTCTCCGCCGATCTAGCAGGGTTTCTCATCCGCCTGAGAGATACTACGGTTTTCTCATTGATGGTGGAAGCGAGGATTGCATCATGGAAGATAATGACCCGACTAGTTTCGAGCAGGCCATCACGAGTGGTGACTCTGTGAAATGGCTGGATGCAATGCGATCTGAGATAGAATCCATGTACACCAATAAAGTATGGATTTTGGAAATTGCTCCAGAAGGGGTAAAACCCATTGGGAGCAAGTGTATTTTTAAAAAGAAATTTGGTGTAGTTGGAAAAGTTGAGACTTTCAAAGCTAGACTTGTAGCAAAGGGTTTTCGTCAACGACCAGGTGTGGATTATGACGAAACCTTTTCTCCAGTGGCTATGCTTAAGTCCATCCGGATCTTACCTGCCATTGCTGCATACCATGACTATGAAATCTGGCAAATGGATGTTAAGACCGCCTTTCTGAACGGTGATTTAGAAGAGAGCGTGTACATGACTCAGCCAGAGGGCTTCGTAGATAGTGGGAGCAGCGGAAAGGTGTGCAAACTGCTTAAATCCATTTATGGGTTAAAGCAAGTATCGCGGAGTTGGAACATCTGTTTTGATGTTGTAGTCAAAGAGTTTGACTTCATCAAAAATATAGATGAACCTTGTATCTATAAGAAGGTAGCAGAGGGTAAGGTTGTCTTCCTCGTATTGTACGTGGATGACATACTCTTGATAGGAAATGATATTCCTATGCTGCAATCAGTCAAGCTCTTCTTATCACAGAGATTCTCAATGAAAGATCTAGGTGATGCCTCCTGCATATTGGGAATCATGATCTATAGAGATAGATCTAAACGGATACTGGGATTGTCCCAATCCAGGTACATTGACACCATCCTAAAGAGGTTTAGTATGGAAGAATCCAAGCGTGGGAACCAACCCACGATCTCTGGACTCACTCTCTCCAAAAAGATGTCTCCCAAGACTGATTTGGAGAGAGCTCGCATGCAAGGGATACCCTATGCTTCGGCAGTAGGCTCTATCATGTATGCGATGCTATGTACCAGACCCGATGTAGCATACTCACTAAGTGTAGTGAGTCGGTATCAAGCAGATCCTGGAGAGAGTCACTGGACAGCTGTGAAGAACATTCTCAAGTACTTGCGAAGGACTAGAGACATGTTCTTGGTGTATGGTAACGGAGAACTCCGGGTGGAGTCCTTTACCGATTCCAGCTTCCAAAGTGATAAGGACGACTCTAAGTCGCATTCGGGTTTTGTCTTTACCCTCAATGGAGGGGCGGTATGTTGGAAGAGTTCCAAACAGGATACCGTTGTAGACTCGACGATGGAGGCTGAATACATCACTGCCAACGATGCTGCCAAAGAGGCTGTCTGGATGAAGAAGTTCATTAGTGAACTTGGTGTGGTTCCATCCATTGAACATCCAATACCTCTGTATTGCGATAACAATGGAGCTGTGGCTTTGGCCAAGGAACCCAGATCCCATCAAAAATCCAGACATATTCTGAGGAGGTATCAGCTGATCAGGGAGATAGTTGATCGCCGGGAGATCGAGGTCAGGAGAGTAGATATGAAGGACAACACTGCGGATCCACTCACGAAGGCCATTCCCCAGATACAGTTTGAGAGATTATTCGGGATGCTAGGTATGAGATACTACAACAGCTGGCCTTAGTGCAAGTGGGAGATTGTTAGTTATGTATATGCCCTAGAGGCCATTGTTGTACATTTGATGTATATTATGATGGATGCTTAGATATATACAGAGAGGACTTTCTTGCTCGTCATGATAGTATGCTATTTGGTTTCACTTTATCTTAACATGTTGACTTGTATTGGTTTACTGTCTTTCTCTCACATGTTGATAAAGCCCTTAGGACGTGTACTCGACTACTGGGATTATGATGAGATCATACTAGTGGGGCCACGGTAGTCGATGAGTACATCCTATAAATGTTCCAAGTCGAGGGTATATCGAGACAGGGCATCGATACACCAGAGTAGACTAGCGTATACGCATCTTGACCCATATGATGGGCGATGGATGATCCCATATCTATCGGTGTTTGACATCAAGGATGATGTACGGGTGCTCAGTGGAGACTGGATACACTAGACGGACTCGCCGAGAACTCCAAGTTGGTGATATACCACACGTCAGATGGCAGTTCTCCAGTGACACTGGTACAGGGTAGTCTGAAGACCCGAGATCATCATAGAGTCTTGTGTGATTCCCACTGTGCTTTGATTTCCACCTTACCACGTCCAAGAGGGCGTGCAAAACGGTGGCTTTTGGGTACAGTCCCGAATCACATGGAGGCAATGAGCAATAGGAGGGGATTCGTCTCTCCCGGTATAGGGAGTTGATGTTGTGCTGTGTTCGATTGGCTATAACTGGAAGTCCCTGGCCAGGGCTGATATAGAGATTTACTGGTAAGTGTTACTAGTAGTTTCTCGACCTGTTATGAGCCTCACATCGACACGACTTATCGGTTACTGGGGTCTGACGTTTACAACCCCTAGACTTGATATGCGACATATCAGACGAACAGACCGGACTGTACGGGAGTGTTACTGATTGGATTCACATGAGAACGCACTAGCTAGCTTGTTGATCTTCTGATCGCTCAATACCTAGGTGGCTGTTACGTTTAGCTGACCGCTTGCAGCTTGTGGGTGTTTGATAAGATCATCACCTGCTACCGGCGTATTGACGATTCTTTAGAGTCCTATGTTCATACCAGAATAATGCATTTTATACCGCCTATTCTTACGCTCGTGTGTTTATAGGTAGGTGTTTTTTATCCGTGTTTGTTACATATTTGCAGGATACAGGTTCTCGGTTCTAAAACGGTGAAATTCATGGAAAACACGACAAAATCCGGGTTCCTGCCAACCACTGATAAAACACGGTCTCCGCTCTTCATCTGTATGCTGCCAGATACCAGTTTAGGAAGACAAAATGTCAAATCAATGTCATCCTCATGCACAAGGCTCAATGGTAGCACAAAATCCAAGAGATCTACGCGGAGCTCGAGGCAATCATGACAAATGCATCCACAAAAAGTCCACCTTTCCTCAACAGAAATTCTGGAAGAATTGTGAATGTATTTTCAGAAAATATATGTACCAAACAGCTGAAAACACCAAACCAGGAAAGTGCCCAAAACCCGAGGACCCAAATCCCCAACATTGCCGCGTTTCCGCGGCCAATAGGGGGTATTGGCCGTGGAAACGCGGCCGTACGGTGGCCTCTCTGCGCAATCTTTTGGGGTTATTTTTGGTATTTCCCATGTGGTCTGGTGGTTGCCCTAGAACTCCATTCTCCTGCCTATAAATACAGCAGAACTTGCCAAAGCCAAGGGTCATTCTTTGTTCTCCATTCTTTTGTAGGATTTAGTTCTTTTTCTTCTTCTTCTTCATTCCTCTTCCATGAAATTGTAAGTGAGAAGCTTTTTTGTGGATGTGAATAAAGATGAAGGTTTTTTGTATTATCCTTTTTGTTTAAGCTTCCCCCTTGAGCTCTCTACCTTAACTTGATCTTGCAACCTCTTAAGTGAGCTTGCAAGTTTAAGTTTTGGTCATTGGTCTCAAGGGGTTGTATCATTTCGTTCTCGCCTTAGCGCTTCAATTCACATGCGTTCTCTACCCTTCCCTTGATCTTGCAACCTCTTCATTGAGATTGCAAGTTTAAGGGTTGGCTATTGATCCCATGCTTGTTTTGAGTTCTATGGTTCTTGTAATTACCTTCTTGCACTTTTCATTCTTGTCTTTAATTACTTGCAATTTATTTCCATGCACTTTAATTACTTGCAATTTACATTCATGCACTTAATTTCTTATAATCTTTTCTTTTCTTTGTTCTTTTCTTTTTGTTCTCTTTTGTTCATTTTGTGAATGTTGTATTTATTATTGTTGTTAAGATAAAATACGGTATTATAAGTTAAGTTTTCTTTGCCCATTTCCTTTTCCCGTATTTTCCATTGAACTCCGCCCAAACCATACGCAAGCGCTCCGTTAGGCACCGTACCCTGACAAGGTAACGGTGATTCCTAACCGCGACCGGTTGCGTTCGGTTTGGCCGGAGGCGAAAGCAAGAGACAAGAACGGAAGGACAAGGGTAAATAAGCCGGATTCCACGAATACCGCGCTTAAATCCCCTAATCCACGTTGTTGCCAATTGCTTAGCTTCAATTGGTCAAGACTCGGCTCAAAGGTTTTGAGTACGGATTTCTTTAGCTTATAATCTCGTATCTTTTTCTTAACAACTTTATACTTGCAGATAAAACACATAGGTTAGAATCAAACTCATACAAATTCTTTAATTGACTCGTCTAAAACAAGAAGGTAAGATACCACCATCTCCCTGTGGACCGACCCGTGCTCACCGGCTAGCTGCAAAGCGACACCGTCCTGATCGCTGTTACACTTTAAATCTTTGAACATCCGACACGCCAAAAGCGTGCGACCAAATGGCGCCGTTGCCGGGGAGACGGTAGCGTATTTTCTTTCTTGTTATTCGGGTTAATATTCTTTTTGTATATATAAAAAAAAATTCTTTTTGTTTTTTTTTGATAATTCTTGTGGGCAAGTGTGCAGATTTTTGCGTATTCGCAAACTGCGATTGTGGGGAGCAAAGCGTGGGAAAAGGTGATTACGAAGTACAGTGCCAAAGATCCGGGTAGTTTGACCCGCGCAAGAGAACCTTTCAAGCTTACCGGATTTGATTCAACGGGGGTTTCCTAACCCAAAACTTAACGGTACGTATTTTACTAACACCTTCTTCTCAAATCCGACGCTTCCAATATACTATTCTTTTGCAGGATTCTTTGCAAGTTCGCTAGCAAACGCTAAAAATTGACTAACCCGTATTTGTTGCAGCGCCGCGCTTAAACTAAAAAACGATTGTTTGATTCTTTAAAGAATTTTTGAATTGCGCATTGCATACATTAATACGGACTTAAGGGCAAGCGAACCCCACAACATACGGTAAAAGATTTCATCACCTTTTCCGTGGCCCACAAATCACGAACTGCGCATAACGTTTACCCGCACAAATTTAAAAGAAACTAGACTTTAAGCCGTAAGGACTTCGCGCTCACTAGGAGAAGTTAACTGTGTTTAGAACCTTGCTTAACGGTATATTGTTTACGGGGTGTCTAGAAAAGTGTTAACGGCGAAACCGCCAAAAGAGAAAGGGTTATTTAATTAAGGAACTTCGCGAAAGCGTTGGAAAACCTCCCCTTATCTCTGCACTTACCTGGCCTCGTGATCAGTGTATCTTGAGCCTGTTTCTCGACACAGTTTTACTTCGACAATCAAGTTCTGGAGCAGGTCTAGTTGACCTAGGTGAACCCTAGAACGATTAGGTGTGTGGTATTTTTGAGTCGTGATTATTTTTGTCCATATTCTTTTTATGTATATTTCATTCTTTTGTTAATAAAAAACAAAAAAAAAATAACATTCTTTTTCCCTCCTTTTCTCTACCTTTTCTCTCTCTCTCTCTTCATATCATGGGTACTCCACCTCGCAAAACTCTTGCCGAACTTTGGTACCCACAACCAGACATTACTTCCTACGGTTCTTGTTTTGGTCGAACTTCAAACGACCCCTCCATGCCCAAAATTTCTCTGAAAGATCGGATAGACGCGTCTAGGACGAACAACTAGACCCCATAATCCACTTCGTACCAACCGTTTCAAACATTCACCCCTTCTTGCGTTGATACCCCTTTTGAACGTCCAGTTGTAGCCACAAGACCTATGTCTCTTGCTGAACGTATTGAACAATCTCGTAGCCGATCTTTCACTCCTTTCACCACTTCAAATTCTCGGGATCAACAATGCCATTCACCTTCCTATCCAAATGTTGATCCTGCTCCTGTCCAGCCATTCAATTCCTACCAATCCTACCCTACTTTTGCACCTTCCCTAGACATTGCATCAGAACCGCCATTTGGGAGTTTTCAGTATCCAAACAACTTTGAATCTTTTACTGAAACCCCTTCACAACCCATGTCTAGTCTAGAACAATCGTTGGAAGATTTTAGGGTAGCGTCAAGCCAACAGATGATGGATTTGAATGCGTCCATGGCCGCCCTCATGCAACCTAGTGACCCGGTAGATAGTTTTCAACTCGCTCCAACTTTTTCAATGTATGATGAGGCGGCTGGACAGGCTGTGAATTTGAGTGGAGAGAGTGAGATGTACCCCTTTCCAAATCAAACCTACCCGTCCCAAATTGAATCCCACAACTCCTGTTTTGAAAGTCTATCGAGTATCCCACATGATTTATCAATAGAAGATAGAATGATGAATGAGTTGTACGACTTCGTAGTGTTTGATTTGCCCGATTGTGAAGGGTCCCTTCCAAGTGAAACCATACCTAATCCTTTTGACCTCTACACCTATATCTTAGAACCAGAATCGATTAATATCCATGCTTTTGATGAGGTGTCAGAGAATTTTGATTTTCACTTGATTGAGGATGTTGACGCTGGGGATATTTTGGATGATTAACCCATAGATTTGACTGAGTTTTTCTCTCCAATTCATCATCCCGAGTCATTAAATATTTTTCCCGGACAACATATGCGTCTGGACTTTGATGAAATATGCATGGATAAGCTTAACTTTGAGGAGAATTTTGAGGATATTTTTGAGGATGAAATAGTTCTAGATGATGAGTCGGATTTTCCAATTCATCCTGTTCCTTTCACTGACTGTGTACACCCTCCAGAACCCTTAACCGATACCCTTCCTCAACCACTTCCCTCCATCCTTTCCATCGTTCCGACCTTGCAAGAACCCGTACCATTTTCACTTCTTATGTCTGGTTTACCAAGTTCGGCGTACCCATGGTTTCTTATGAATCTTGAGGGATTTGACCCCATTTCTCGACGAGTAAATATATTAGCACAATCACTTTTCACACATCGGTTATCACAAATTGTGCTAATCTATTTACTCCATTTGCACCCTCAAGTTCGTATTCCACTTCTTTTTCCCTTCCGCCATTCTTCTTCCTCTCATATACCGAGACCGTATCCCGCTTCTCTCCGCATACGGTCTCGCGTATTCTCCATCTCTTTTCTCTACGCCTTCTTTCACCAGCCACTGCTTTACCATGATAAAATCTTTGAATGGTTGGTGTTAACTTTTGGCCTGTGTAAGGCCTTGTATAGATTGATACTGTTCTTTCCCCCCTAATCCTGAATTTCAACGCTTAACAGTGGAAACACTGTTTTACTTAAGTTTGGGGGGACATTTTTTTTGTATATATTTTTGTTTTCCTTTTTTGTTTTGTATATAATTTGGTTTTGGGGGAGCGCCGACAATTTTGACCCTCTTGGTTTAGCCTGACAGTGAGGGCACTGTCAAGTTTAAGTTTGGGGGTGTGCTCGGTAAGCTTTCTTCCTTCGCATTCATATGTATATTTTGCATCTGCATATTAAAACCATTAAAAACCCACAAAAATCGAAAAATTTCCAAAAATTATAAAAACTTTGTCAAGTTAGATTGTGGAAGAACTCTGATTCAACATTCAACGGTTTTTGTTTGAAAAAATAGGAATAACTAAATCTTATGTTTAGATTTTGAAAACCTGAAATATAACTCTCCTTTGAAGTTAACTATAGCTGATATACGTCTTTACATCACACTACACGTGTCGTGAATTTTTGGGAATTAGATGACAAGTCTTTCATGTTTAAACTTTTAAACAGATAAATGATTTTCTGAGGATCAAATAGGTTTGTTCTGAAATAAGTAATATCAAGAATAGTTTATGAAGTAAAGCGAATATGAAGGAATGTTATTGATGCCGTAATTGGAGCTAAGTCTGAAAAATAACCCATCGAAAACTTGATTGGAATGATTACACACCAAACTCACTAAACACGTCTTTTATCCAAAAAAATATTTGAACTTCCGGTTATATCTCCGTTCGTATTAAATCATCTGATTTTCACGACAAACTGTCTTTTGTTTTTGGACCTAGGTAACTTGAGTAATTAAGTCCGCTGGGGTGTTTCTACAACTAATGCCCTAAAACCAACTGGTTTGGGTGCATTGGCCCAAAGCTCGCTAAGAAGCCTAGAAAGTCTAGTTTTAAAACAAAGTCAAGCAAGTGTTCTCTCCAAGTTAAAATTCCTAACGGTTCTTTGTGTGAGAATAATCTTGATAAAAGACAGGCTTTTAAAAAAAAAAATTTTAACGGAGATATGAAGGTTTTACTCTTTGATAAAGACTATTGCACGTTCACAGAGGTGTGTATGAAATGAAAACAAGAAAAAGGTGGAGTGAAAAATACGACTTAGTTTCCTGTTAAGGAAGATAGAAATTCTGAAGTTGAAACCTTACTGGAAAACGAAACTTGAAAAATGCTTAACTCGTTATAAAACTTATGTGATCCTTTTAAAATTGTTATCTGGGCTTTAATGTGCGACATGATGACTTTAATCGACCTTTCTGGAACTTAACGGCACTATTTGCACACACGTAAAGACATATAAAACCTGTAGTTAAATAAGAAGCGAGGTGTGAAAACTAAAGGTTCGATAGTCTAGACTTAGGATTATAGAATTGTTATTTTCTGAAACAGAACTTTAGGGTTTGAATCTTAGTTATTTTATGACACTAGCTTGACGGGATTTTGTGGGTAGTATCCGCTGAAAACCCTCAGGAGACAACACTCCTCCTACTAGGGACACCTAGAGGTTTAACGGCTTGTTGCACATGCTCAGTGCAATCGCGTTCCCTGCGAAAGTGCGGTTATCATTTTATTTTTATAAATAATTGTTTTTGCTCGGGACGAGCAAAAGTTAAGTTTGGGGGTATTTGTTCATACCAGAATACTGCATTTTATACCGCCCATTCTTACGCTCGTGTGTTTATAGGTAGGTGCTTTTTATCCGTGTTTGTTACATATTTGCAGGATACAGGTTCTCGGTTCTAAAACGGTGAAATTCATGGAAAACACGACAAAATCCGGGTGAGCCAACCACTGATAAAACACGGTCTCCGCTCTTCATCTGTATGCTGCCAGATACCGGTTTAGGAAGACAAAATGTCAAATCAATGTCATCCTCATGCACAAGGCTCAATGGTAGCACAAAATCCAAGAGATCTACGCGGAGCTCGAGGCAATCATGACAAATGCATCCACAAAAAGTCCACCTTTCCTCAACAGAAATTCTGGAAGAATTGTGAATGTATTTTCAGAAAATATATGTACCAAACAGCTGAAAACACCAAACCAGGAAAGTGCCCAAAACCCGAGGACCCAAATCCCCAACATTGCCGCGTTTCCGCGGCCAATAGGGGGTATTGGCCGCGGAAACGCGGCCGTACGGTGGCCTCTCTGCGCAATCTTTTGGGGTTATTTTTGGTATTTCCCATGTGGTCTGGTGGTTGCCCTAGAACTCCATTCTCCTGCCTATAAATACAGCAGAACTTTCCAAAGCCAAGGGTCATTCTTTGTTCTCCATTCTTTTGTAGGATTTAGTTCTTTTTCTTCTTCTTCTTCATTCCTCTTCCACGAAATTGTAAGTGAGAAGCTTTTTTGTGGATGTGAATAAAGATGAAGGTTTTTTGTATTATCCTTTTTGTTTAAGCTTCCCCCTTGAGCTCTCTACCTTAACTTGATCTTGCAACCTCTTAAGTGAGCTTGCAAGTTTAAGTTTTGGTCATTGGTCTCAAGGGGTTGTATCATTTCGTTCTCGCCTTAGCGCTTCAATTCACATGCGTTCTCTACCCTTCCCTTGATCTTGCAACCTCTTCATTGAGATTGCAAGTTTAAGGGTTGGCTATTGATCCCATACTTGTTTTGAGTTCTATGGTTCTTGTAATTACCTTCTTGCACTTTTCATTCTTGTCTTTAATTACTTGCAATTTATTTCCATGCACTTTAATTACTTGCAATTTACATTCATGCACTTAATTTCTTATAATCTTTTCTTTTCTTTGTTCTTTTCTTTTTGTTCTCTTTTGTTCATTTTGTGAATGTTGTATTTATTATTGTTGTTAAGATAAAATACGGTATTATAAGTTAAGTTTTCTTTGCCCATTTCCTTTTCCCGTATTTTCCATTGAACTCCGCCCAAACCATACGCAAGCGCTCTGTTAGGCACCGTACCCTGACAAGGTAACGGTGATTCCTAACCGCGACCGCTTGCGTTCGGTTTGGCCGGAGGCGAAAGCAAGAGACAAGAACGGAAGGACAAGGGTAAATAAGCCGGATTCCACGAATACCGCGCTTAAATCCCCTAATCCACGTTGTTGCCAATTGCTTAGCTTCAATTGGTCAAGACTCGGCTCAAAGGTTTTGAGTACGGATTTCTTTAGCTTATAATCTCGTATCTTTTTCTTAACAACTTTATACTTGCAGATAAAACACATAGGTAAGAATCAAACTCATACAAATTCTTTAATTGACTCGTCTAAAACAAGAAGGTAAGATACCACCATCTCCCTGTGGACCGACCCGTGCTCACCGGCTAGCTGCAAAGCGACACCGTCCTGATCGCGGTTACACTTTAAATCTTTGAACATCCGACACGCCAAAAGCGTGCGACCATCCTACACAGAGCTTTCTTGGCTCAGGCGAAACGGAGTAGAGGCACATATGTGATATGTGCAGGACCGAGGATAATGCGATATGAGATACCGTATTATATTCTCGAGATATTTTAAAATGAATCGGGACATCGGATCAAGTGTTGATTCGATGAATCGGTACATGATATATTAGCCGGTTATATTCGATATAGCCGGATCGTTGGATCAAGTGTTGATTCGATGATTTAATGTATAATAATATATATGATATATTGTATTACATTATCTAATATTGGCTCACTTTATTATTTCATTTTCTCACTGGATTAATACATTGATATATATAAGATATATGTTAAATGTATTATTTTCTTTTGTTGCAAATATATAATATATGTGATATATATTATTGTGACATGATATGATTTATTATTAAACATGTTTAAGGATGATTAAATGGGATTAGGGTTTGATTTGGGTTAGCTTCTTCTTGCACATTCTAGAAGCTTTTCCTTTTGTCTTGGTTAAGATATTATGGTTGATACTTATCCTTAACCTAACCAAACCCTAACTCTAGTTTATTCTCTACAACTTCTTAGCCACTCATCCTTGACCATGGTTGATATATCAATCATATAGATTTCTTTTCTATTCATCACAAAAGTAATTATCATTTCCATTATCATCTTCTTATCTCTTGAGTTAAAAAGAAAAAGCTTACTAGAAATTCCATTTGTGATGATAAATTGTGAGAAAGTGAATTAAAAAGAAAGCATAAATACTACTCCCTCATCCTCATCTCATCTAGCCCATGAGATTAGGGTGTTCATCTCTATAGAGTGAGAAAGCTTGTGTTTTTGCAACTTCAACGTAGATCATCGGAGATTCGGAACACTTCATGCTAGCATGGATCGTTCGAGTCGTGGAGCCTCTCTTGAGTCCGGGAGATCGTAGATCGCGGCAAAGGGACTTCTACTCGGAGCTTGTGAAGCGAAGGAGCGGACTACAAAGGTTGTAATCCCTCACACTTAGATAAAAAGTTGTTATCTTGCATGCTAAACCCTAATAATCTAGCAAAGATCCAGTCTTTGGGTTGTTCGGCACATGTAGAATTTTATTCGGGCATGTTTGATGCTCTATGAACCTTCACTTGTGTGCCAAGGAACCTTACACTTTGAAGTGCCGAGTGGCCTACTCACGTTGTTGAGGGAGCTTGCTTCACTTCGGGTACTTGGCGGGTAGTTTGCTGCACCCGTAGGGGTTTAGGGTGGGGTTTGGCTATTCATCGCGACCGTGTAATCCGTCTTTCGTTGCAGGCTCGAACGAAACGTGGATTCCTAGCATATCCAATGTGTTCATCTGTGATCCGGAATGGCTATCATTGCATCTGACGAATGTTTATATCTATATATGATATCTAGTAGGTGTTTCTTATGTTTTGCATCCGCGCTAGTCCAGCCCCCGCTCTGTCGTTAGTTAAGTAACCAAACGGGTGATGACGGGGCCCAGTGGCGAATGCGGATGGCATAGGCGTACGTCATATTTTCGTTGTTTTCTGCAATGGTAGGATTAATTGATGGGACGCATTATATTAATGCAAAGAAAATAAACCAAAGTTAAGTCGTTGGAACAATTTCAAAACCACTCGGTTTTTTCCAAAACAGAAACCTTTTAAAAACGCGGAGCTTAAACCACTCCTTTTAAAAGCTATCAGGTTCCTTCGATTATATCAAGTTCACTACGTTCACGGTTTCGCCAAAACCATTCATAGCCCTCCGTCATTTCGTATGGATAGTCAATAGTATTCAAGCTATGTTTGTTGGCCAAAGTCAAGGCATAGTGATTGGTAGCTATTGGATATTCATATGTAGCATAGATAGATGCGTTGATTTGGGACAGTTGTACTGCCTTATTGGCCAAAGTCAAGGGTAGGTACGGGTGGGTTCAAATTAACCTGGATAATGACGGGTAGAACTTGACATGTGACTTATGATTTGTTGGCCAAAGTCAAGGTCATAAGAGCATGGGGTAAAAATCCACATCGTGAGTTTCAAAAGAAACTGAAACTTTCGAGTGTTGCATACCATTTGGAGTGTGATGATTTTGGTAGGATTCCTTCAGCTTTATCACACGATGATATTTGGATCCCGATCCTACTGTGAGTATATGCTACTCCTCGGGAAACTTTCTCACTTAACGATCAATGCCATGAACCAAGTAGGTGTCTAGAAAGGTGTTAGCGGGGCTACGCCCACAGGGAAAAGAGGTTATTTAATTAAGGAACTTCGTGAAAGCGTCGTTAAACCTCCCTCGAAGTACCGACACTGGCCTGGCAGAACGGTTAAGCAAGTATTGTACGGTGAGATCAATCCCGACTAATTCTTCTTTTATGGTTTGAGAAAGGATTCGAGAAACAGTGGGAGCCATCCTGGTTAGACAAACTAAAAACCACTCTAAACTTGCAAGAGCATCATGCTAAAGTGTTTCTTCTCTCTCTTCCAATTGCAGCGACCAAGCTTCATGACCGGCCTTAAGTTACTATTAGATAAAAATATACTGACTGGGCCAAACTACAAAGATTGGCTCAGGAATGCCAAAATGACAATCACTTATGACAAGTTGGGGTATCTCCATGCCAGTAAAGCCCCCGCCATCCCAGGTCCAAAATCCAGTGTCGCGGATAAGGAAATCCGTAAGACCTGGGAAATTGACTGCGCGAAGGCCAAGTTCCTCGTGCTTGCCTCTAAGACAATGAACATCAGAGGAGGCACGAGAATATGGACCTTGAATCCATATTTCTCCATACTAAGGATCTTTATGGAGAGCAATCCAGTATCGCCAGATACGAAACCTCGAAAAAGTTGTTTTCAGCGAGGTTGGCCGTCGGATCATCTGTAGCGGAACACGTGCTTAAGATGATTGGCTACATTGAGGAGCTCGCGGACCTCAGGACCACGTTAGAGAACGAGCTCTACACTGACTTGATTCTCCAGTCCCTTCCTTCCACTTACGCCCAGTTTATCCTGAACTTCAACTTGCAAGGAAAATAAGTTGAACTTCCGGAACTCCTCAACATGTTAAGGAGTGCAGAGGACACCCTACAGAAAGTCAGGGAAACACCCGCTTTGTCTGTTGGAAGAGCTTCCTCTTCTAGGTCCAAGGAAAAATCCAAAGGAAAGAAGAAGAAGGTCCCCACCAAACCAAGGGGCGATGTTAGTAAAGTTGAAGCCAAGAGAAAGGCAAAGGTAGCAAAGGTAGCGGGACAGCTTGTGGGAAAGGAAGAGTGCTTTTATTGTCACAAGAAAGGACACTGGAAGAAAGATTGCAGGTCTTGGAAGGCCAAGAACCAGGACCCGAAGCAAGTTGTGGCTTCGGCTTCAAGTGTGTATGTTATTGAAAACTGTCTATCAATCAACTCTACTTCTTGGGTATTGGATACCGGATCGGGATCTCATATCTGTAATTCTGTGCAGGCACTGAGAAGGCGTACAGTTTTGACGGCAGGTGATATGACCCTCGGAGTTTCAAACAGAGCAGGCATGGATGCTGAGTCCGTGGGGACTATCACTTGGGATTGACAGATGGACATGTTTTTGTTTTACGCGATTGTTATTTTGTACCCAGTGCGACTTGTAATATCATATCTGTATCTTTAATGTCTAAAGAAGGTTATGATTTTGCATTTGTAAGCAATGTTGTAAAAATTCACCTTAATCATGTTTTGATTGGGTCGGGTACATTAAGCAATGGTATATACGTATTGAACCAACCACAGATTTTCAATATTCAGAATACACACAAAAGAAAGTCTCCAGAAATAAATCATGCTTTCTTATGGCATTGTAGACTGGGTCACATCAATGAGATAAAGTTAACTAAGTTGCATAAAGAAGGATATTTGGACCCGTTCGAATATCAATCATATGCAACTTGTCAATCATGTCTCAAAGGAAAGATGACAAAGACTCCGTTCACTAGACACGGAGTAACAGCGAGCGAGCTCTTGGAACTCGTACACAGCGATGTATGTGGTCCAATGTCTACACATTCGCGAAGTGGTTATTCTTACTTCATTACTTTTACGGATGATTTTTCATGGTATGGACATGTCTTCTTAATGAAGCATAGATCTGAAGCCTTTGAAAAATTCCAGGAATACAAGAATGAAGTAGAAAAACAAACAGGTAAAGGTATCAAGACACTGAGATCTAATCGAGGTGGTGAATACTTGAGTGCCGAGTTCCTGGATTACTTAAAAGAGAATGGAATTCTCTCTCAGCTTACTCCTCCATACACTCCACAACATAACGGTGTATCGGAGAGACGGAACTGAACCCTATTGGATATGGTACGTTCCATTATGAGTAACGCTGAGTTACCGCGATCTTTCTGGGGATATGCACTAGAATCAGCTGCATATCTTTTGAACCGAGTTCCAACTAAGTCTGTGCCTACCACACCATATTAGATGTGGAGTGGGAAGAAACCCTATCTTACACACATTAATAAATGGGGATGTCCAGCTTTTGTCAAAAAGCAGCATACAGACAAACTCGAGTCACGCTCAGTACAGTGCAAGTTTGTGGGATATCCAAAGAACTCTAAGGGATATTTCTTCTATTACGCAGAGGAACAAAAGGTATTTGTTTCTCGTCATGCCTGCTTCTTGGAAACTGAATTTTTAGAAAATTAGATAAGTGGGAGCGCAATAGAACTGGAAGAAATTCCAGAACCATGAGCTATTACTGAAAGCTTAGTAGAACCAGAAGGTTCGAAAGGATAAGACATTCCTACACCACTCCGCAGGAGTAGTAGGCAGTCTCGTCCGCCCGAGAGATACTACGGCTTTCTCATAGACGAGGATAGAGAGGATTGCATCATTGATAATGATGAGCCGACTAGCTTCCAGCAGGCCATTCAGAGCACTGACTTGGTAAAATGGCTGGATACAATGCGGACCGAGATGGAATCCATGTACACCAACAAAGTGTGGACTTTGGACGTTGCACCAGAAGGGGTAAAACCCGTAGGCTGCAAATGGATCTTCAAAAGGAAGATTGGTGTAGATGGACAGGTTGAGACCTATAAGGCTAGACTTGTTGCAAAGGGCTTTTGTCAAAGACCTGGTTTGGACTATGACGAAACCTTTCCTCCGGTGGCTATGCTCAAATCCATTCGGATCCTTCTTGCCATTGTTGCCTCCACGATTATGAGATTTGGCAGATGGACGTAAAAACCGCTTTTCTAAATGGAAATTTAGAGGAGTGTGTCTATACGGACCAGCCAGAGGGTTTCATTCAGAATGGGAGCAGCGAGAAGGTGTGCAAGTTTCTTAAGTCCATTTATGGACTGAAGCAGGCATCGCGGAGTTGGAACATCTATTTTGATGAGACGGTCAAAGAATTTGGATTTATCAAAAATCCAAATGAACCATGTATTTATAGTAAAATTGTAGCACGAACTGTCATATTCCTCGTTTTATACGTGGATGACATTCTCTTGATAGGAAATGACATTCCTATGCTACAATCTGTCAAAGGGTTCATGTCACACAAGGTATCCATGAAAGACCTGGGTGATGCCTCTTACATTCTGGGGATCCGGATCTATCGTGATAGGTCCAATAGGATATTAGGACTTTCACAGTCCAGGTACATCGACACCATACTTAAAAAATTATGTATGGAAGATTCCAAGCACGGTAATTTACCGGCTTGTCACGGGATCACCCTCTCCATGGAGATGTCTCCCAAGACTGATTTGGAAAGGGATCGCATGTCTGTTATACCCTACGCCTCTGCGGTAGGCTCTATAATGTATGCGATGTTGTGTACCAGACCAGATGTAGCTTATGCACTGAGTGTAGTAAGCTGGTATCAGTCTAACCCTGGGGAGAAGCACTGGATAGAGGTAAAGAACATTCTGAAGTACCTGAGAAGGACTAAGGATATGTTTTTGGTTTACGGCGGAAAATACCTCCAGATCGAGGCCTTTGCTGACTCCAGCTTCCAGAGTGACAAGGATGACTCCAAATCCATGTCGGGTTATGTCTTTACTCTCAATAGAGGAGCGGTGTGTTGGAAGAGTTCCAAACAGGAAACCGTTGCTGACTCGACGATGGAAGCGGAATATATCGCAGCAACTGATGCCGCAAAAGAAGCCGTCTGGATGAGGAAGTTCTTTACAGAACTTCAGGTGGTTCCGTCCATTGTTGATCCAATACCTCTGTATTGTGACAACAACGGGGCAATAGCTTTAGCAAAGGAACCCAGGTCCCATCAGAAGTCCAGACACATCTTGAGGTGGTATCACCTGATCACGGAGATCGTGGATCGCCGGGAGATCGAGGTTCGGAGGGTTGCTACAGAAGATAACACTGCAGATCCATTCACAAAGGCCATTCCTCAGACGCAGTTCGAGAGGCTATTCGAGATGATAGGTCTTCGATACGCTAGTACATGGCCCTAGTGCAAGTGGGAGATTGTTAGTGTATATGCCCAAGAGGCCACTACTGTATCATACTAGTTTGTATATTACTTAATGGAAGCTTGGGATATTCATAGTTGTATAGGCAATCTTGCTCAAAATGGTAGTATGCTACTTGGTTTGTTTCTACTTTAATATGTGCATGTGTTTCTTTTACCATATCGCCTATACATATTAGTGGAGCCCTTAGGATCTTTGCTTGATTACCAGCGTTGTGATGGCAGTCACACTAGTGGGGGCTGGGTAATCTACAAGCACATCCTTATACAGGTCCCTAGTCGTAGGAATATCGAGATGGGGCATCGATACTCCGGAGTAGACTAGCGTATGCACTTCTCATCCCAGCAGGGGAGATGGTCTGTCCCACAGCCATTAGTACGTCGTACTGGAGATAGTATGCAGGTGCTCGTTAGGTTACGAGTACACTGGACAGGACTCGCTGGGAACTGTTGGTGGGTATTATACCTATCGTCAGTTATCAGTTCCCAAGTGACATGAGTACAGCTTAGTCCGTTGACTTTACATTGTCACTTCGCCTCGAGTGTGTTCCCATTGTTCTTAGATTACTACCCTACCATAGCTCAAATGAGTCGTGCAAACAGGTAGTAGTTGGGTGCAGTCCTGAAGCACTTGGAGGCTGTGACAGTTAGACATGGTTCGTCTCTCCCGGTATTGGGAGTTGATATCGTGTTGTGTCTAGGAGAGCCATTACACAAAGTCCCTGGACAGGGCAAGCGAGATTTGCTGGTAGTGTTTCTAGTAGTTTCTCAGGGTGTTCTGGGCTACACTCCGACACGGCTTGTACCGCTATTAGTGGACTGACGTTTACCGTCCCCCTAGGCCCGACATGTGATACTCTCGGACGAACAGACCGGACTGTACGAAGATTGTCACATTCAGGCTCATTAGGAGTTCGGATGGGTTCACCTCATCGGTCTTCTTAACGGCATCTACCTAGGGACCGTTACGTATAGCTAGTACCGCTTGCGGCCTGTAGTTAAACCCACTGCCAGCGTAGTGTCGAGTCTTTAGAGTCCCACACAGAGGGTTGTTCACCTTTGGCCAACACAGAGTAGAGGTCGTATGGTTTTACGACGGGGTTCGTTCACATACGCGCACTTGTGCACGTTTGGTGTCCGGGAAGTTATTACTAGCGGGCTTTAGTTTAAGCCAGATCCTAGTATTTGTTTTAGGATTGGTTTTGTCTCATTGCATTCATGTTCCTCGGAACACGGATGCGGTTGTGTATGCACAGTTGACAGAGGCGGAGGAACCTCATTAGGGTTTTTGACCGTTGGCTTTTTCTTAACCCTAATGAGAATGAGAAATGTGGTTAATAATATTAATTAAGGATAATTGTGCCATGGTTATGGTTGGGTTGACCATTTGACTTGTTGACTTTTGTTGACCTTGATATTTTCTTTAGCAAAAGAAAGATGCTTCCTGAAGCTTGCATTAGCATTAAATATGAAATGATAATGGTCAAATCAACTAACCATCACAATTTTCATAATTATTATTATTATTCTCATATCTCTCCTGATCAGTCGAAAATACTGCATATTTTAACCGGCAATTTCCTTGTCATCTGCATACATATAGGAGAGTACGGTATTCATAATTCACATATTATCTAATTGGTCGCAAAATATCAAATTACATGTATTCGACCTTAAAACCGGAAATTCTAGGGAAATTAACTGCATTGCATTACATAGCATATTTTCTATATCTTGCAACCCCTATTTTGAAGTCTATGCAGGAAAAGAGATACTTGCTCGATCAATTCATTGCTCGACCATTACAATTGCTCGTAAACTCATTGAAAGCAAATCTGGTATCAACACAGAAGGGCAACTGCAATTCTGAACATCAAAGAATAACCCATACAGCAGTACAAAGCAACTGCAGAAAGCACCAATCCCAAGGCCACCAATGCGCGGCGGAAGGGCGGCCAAACCCCACCTCACGCGGCGGTTGCGCGGCGGGCTCAGGGACTTAGCTCCTCAAACTTCACCAAAACTCCTGTTTCAGTGCCCTCAGATCATAAATGTACACAAACTTCCAGAAGATTCCAGATACTTTCACCAGATCAGCAAATTCCCAAACTACCCTAATCTTTCTAGAACTTTCCTAAACCCTTGCTTAAACCCTAAGCTAAACCCCAACAAACTTGTCAACAAACTTTGGGAGGGAAAGTCTAATTCAAACCTAAACCTAGTTCTATAAATAGGACCCTTGACTCATTCATGAGGAGGATATCATGTTACCATAGAGAGAAAAAGATTCAACATCTTAGATCTTAGCCATTCTCTCTTTCTCCATCTTCTTCTTCCTCAAGATTAGTGAGAAATCTTGTAGGAAACCCTAACCCTAAATCCAACCACAATTCAAGATCTTGAGTGCAAGCCAAGCAAGATTCCTTCAACCCTTTTATGAGCCGAGCCGATCTTCCATCGGGCAAGAGATCAAAAGTAGATCCACGATCCACGGAGTCGAGCGAAGCCGAGTCAACGATCGATTTTCTTTCTTCTTGTAGATCTTGAAAGAATGTATTGACAATTGTTGATTAAATAAAAGGTGATATTTTCTCCATTCTTGTTTTCTTTAAAATTCCGCATCATGTTATCTTTACTGTTCTTGAATATTGTCTATGTGGTGATGCGCGAGTAAAACTCCGCTCGTTAAGGAGTCGAGAAGATCTTTAGTATGATGATGTAGCAAATTTGTAATCAATTCTTGAATCCCACGAGATTGTAAACCCTAGCAAGTTTAAGAATCGACAACCCAATTCGATGCGATGCTTTCTTGATCAACATCGCTCGAGATTGGGGTGATCCGATCGATTCTTGAAATTGCTAGAGGCTAGAATATAAATGGTATCCTCGAAAGAGCAAGGGTTAAGAGATGAAACTTTAATTTCATCAAGAAAACCCTAATTCTCGTCGATAACTATTGATCTAGCATCAATTCTTCGAAGGACAAGAATACGAAATATTGTAGACTACAACACATCTAAAGATCCTATCGATTCCTACGAGCCTCTTTATCAGTCTTGATTGTCGTTTGGAAAATACCATTGAAACCCGATTCTTGTTGTTTATAGTTCTTGATTCTTTAGAAAAGATTAGTGACACACGAATACAAATCAATCAATTGAATCGTGTTTTCTCTTATTGTTGCTTAACAATTCATTTCAAACAAATAAAAATACAAACGAATCTCGAGATCCCTGAGGACGATCCGCACTCATTCATTAACTTCAACTGACACCGTTGTTTGATTGCGGTCAAATATTTTTGGTTGTGATTTCTTTACTATTTGATTCGATAAACACATCCACGAAAATCATTAGATCAAAATGGCGCCGTTGCCGGGGATCGCGCGCTAATTCGTTTACATTTTATAGTTTGAAGTGAAAGAATTATTACGTTTCATTTCTTGAAATCAAAATTCGTACAAACTCTTATACGTGTGTTGTGAATTGATTGCAAGGTGATCTGGAGCATTCTGTGCTGTGGAAAAATTATTTGGGATATACCAAAGAGCTGGAGATAGAAACAGTAAGAAGCTGAAGAAAATTGGTACAGTGAATCCAACACTTGACCGCGGAAGGGCGGCATTTGCATGGTAATTGCGGCGGAAGCGCCGCAGTCTTGAGGGTTCTCTGGAAAATTTTCCAGCAGGTGATTTCTCTCTCTCTCCTCTCTCCCTTTTAGCTCCAACTAATCCTTTCTGCAGGATTCTTTGCAAATAATAGCTGCGCCGCAAAAGCAAATTAAAATTGTGCGTGATTTTGCTTTTCTTGGTTGTTTTGCATTGCTAATACGGAAAATTAAGGGGCACGGCCAAATCCAAATTAGGTGGGGATTTCATTACCCTTCCTAGGCCCCGAAAACCACCAAACTTGCATCCGCATTTACCCCCATTAACTAAAAGAAATCTAGAGATGACTCTAAGGACTGTCGCGCTCATTTAGGACAAGAGAGGGCCGTGGGTAATTCATTGCTTATCCGCGTTTTTCTGTGGTGCCTAAGGCGAGTGTGTCTAAGGCTAGTGGTTATTAATTAGGTCCACTATAGTGGTGGTTCCTTCCCACTTACCTGGCACTTATCCGGCCACAGGGGGACAAAGAGGCAGTGAAGGATTGATCCCGCGACTTGTCTTTTGGCAGTTAGGAGCGGTCTAGAGCCGGACCTAGGTGACCATTAGATTTTAGGGTTGTGTTGCTGCATTTGGTTGTCGCATCATTTTTTCAAAATCCGTCCCTTTTCAAAAGCAAACACCGCATTCATTTTACCCCTAATTATAAGCCAACGCTGCCACTTGTACTAACCCTTTTTAGTACAAGATAGGCTGGACACGGGATTCTAGTGCCCGTTTAGTCCGCGTACCTTTTATCGACTCTGAAGTCGATAATTCTCCATTTACCTTTTCTTTACCTACTACCACACCAACACCGATGGATCCGAATCCATCAAACTTCTTTAACCCCAATCTGCCACCGTCCGTTGGTGCGCAGAATCCTCCACACATTTCTCTTCAGGAAAGATGTTATCCACTTAGAGGTCCTCTTTCGACCTGCTTATCCACACCACCAGCGAACGGGGATAACTTTGAAATAAAGCCCCAGTATATCAACCTTCTACCTAAGTATCACGGACTCGAGACCGAGGACGCTTACGTTTTCATTACCAAATTTGAAAACGTATGTGCTATGATGGGTACGTCTCAACTTTCTGTGGATGCGATGCGTCTACGACTTCTTCCTTTTACCTTGTGCGATATAGCCGAGAAGTGGCTATATAACACCACCGCACACTCCATCACAAATTGGGAAGAATTCGTCGCAGCATTCCTAAAGAAATTTTACCCAGTCCAAAGAACGGCTCGAATTCGTAGCGAATTGAACCAATTTGCCCAGCTCCCTACCGAACCATTTTCAAAGTACTTTGAACGTTTCAAGGATCTAATGGTTCAATGTCCTCATCACGGCATCCCGAGATGGGAGCTTTGCCGAATCATCTATGAGGGCAGTAACCCTAGCACGAAACAAAGCCTTGAAAATATGTGTCAGGGTACATTTATGACTAAAGACGATGGGGAAGCCTGGCGATACTTAGAAGAATTCGCTGAAAAATCACTAATTTGGGAGAGTGGAACCCAACCATTGAATAGGGGTGGCGTACACCAAGTAGATGTGTCCATAGGTGTTCGAGCAGAAATGGCAGCAATGCAAAAGAAGCTCGACGCTATGGAACACAAATTTGCAGCAGCCTCCCTAAACCCGGTATCACTCCCCAAAACTATTTGTGGGTGCTGTTCTGATCCGTCACACTTAACGGAAGAATGTCCTTTAAACTCGGCGTTTCAAGGTCACGAGCATTCTAATGCCGCATTTCAACGACCTCGAAACGATCCATATTCTTCCACGTACAATCAGGGTTGGAGGAACCACCCGAATTTTGCTTGGAACCAAAATCAATCTCAAAACACGGTTCCAAACACAAATAACTTTCAAAGGGCTCTTCCTCCACCACAACAGCAACCCCTCCAACTCACTCAGCATCCCTACCAGTCACAAAATTTCCAAAACCAGGGCAACACTCATGCACAGTCTAATCCTATGCAGTCCTGTTCTGACGATTTCTCTCAATTTACTCAAACCATGAAATCACTTTTGTCTAATTTCATGGAGGTTTCAACTGAGGTTAGATCTTCCGTCAGTGAAATAAAGAAAAACTCAGCGTCACAAGCTGAGAGTATTAGAACGATGGAAGCTGAAATCGCACGCCTCAAAGCTGAAATGAGTGCGAGAGAAAAAGGGAAACTTCCCTCTCAACCCCTACAGAATCCTGGGCATTACAATGTAAATGCCATTACCACGTTGAGATCGGGAAGAGTGCTGAATAATAATGTCGGGGAAGATATTGATAATACTGATAATCATATCAAAACCCCGGCTGAGACCTTTCCACATACACACACTTCTCCTTCTGATCCTTCTTCTTCTACCAAACCACCTTCGCACGAGCCTATTCTCCAGTTCCCTTTAGGCTCAACACCTTCACCCAACCCTTATAGTTCTCCACAGACGGTCCCCACACCTCTTTTGGGATCTCGTCTACCCCCCTTTTCTTCTCCTATGATGGACCCTGCGCTTATTGCAAAAGCACCTTACCCGAATCGGCTAAGGGCTAACAGAACGAGTCCTCATATGGAGAAAATTTTAGAAATGTTCAAACAGGTTAACATCAATATCCCTCTCCTAAATGCGATTCAACAAGTCCCCGCTTATGCGAAAATTCTAAAGGACTTGTGCACTAGGAAGAGGAAGACTCAGGTGCCAAAGAAGGTCTTTATGGCTAATAACATCAGCACTGCTTTTATTCCCCAGCTACCAAAGAAACGAAAGGACCCAGGATGTCCTACAATATCGATTTCGATTGGGGGTAAAAACATAAATCGTGCTCTTTTAGACCTTGGCGCGAGTGTTAACCTGTTACCTTATTCTGTCTATGAGCAACTAGGAATTGGAGAGCTGAAACCTGCTCATTGTACTCTCCAGATGGCAGACCGATCTATCACCAAACCAAGGGGTGAATTAGAGGATGTGCTGATAAAGGTCGGGCAATTTGTTTTCCCTGTAGACTTCATTGTGCTCGACACACATCCTGTAGCAAACCCCCCGGGCCAAATTCCGGTGATTTTAGGTCGTCCTTTCCTTGCCACTTCCAACGCTGTTATAAACTGTAGAAATGGTTCAATGAATTTATCATTTGGAAATATGACCATTGAACTAAATATCTACAGAGTTGGGAGTCAGCCATCAGAACCTAGTGCTCATATTTTAGATGTGTGTTCTGTCCATGAGATCGCTCCCGATAGTTGTGGAGCCGAGGAACTTTGCTTTACTGATCTCGATGACATTAGCACATCTCTGCTTGATCTTACACTTGATCTTAGTGAGGACACTACACTTACACTTGAGTCCTGCACTTCTGACATTTCTCCACCCGAGTCTGTATCTTTCACAGGCTCTGAGCTTCTTTGTAAATCCAAAAATCATTCTATGATCCTTCCTTCAATCATTTCTCCGCCTGAATTAGATCTCAAGGTCTTACCTTCTCACCTAAAATATGCATATCTTGGTGAGAACGAGACTTTACCGGTTATAATTTCCACTTCTCTTGCATCAGAGCAAGAGAATGCACTTTTATCGGTATTAAGATCTAATAAAGAGGCGTTTGGTTGGAGTATGGCGGACATCAAAGGGATCAGTCCCTTGATTGTTGAACATCATATACATGTGATGGATGATGCCAGACCGACCCGAGAACCACAGAGACGGTTAAATCCCGTCATGAAGGAAGCTGTCATGAAAGAGATCGTCAAATGCTTAGATAGTGGTATTATATACCCGATCTCCGATAGCCAGTGGGTAAGTCCTATACACGTCGTTCCTAAGAAATCCGGCATCACTGTGATCACAAATGAAGCGAATGAGTTGATTCAGACACGCACCCAAACTGGGTGGGCGTGTATGCATCGATTATAGAAAACTCAATGCTGCTACGAGGAAAGATCATTTTCCTCTACCATTTATTGATCAAATGCTGGAACGCTTAGCGGGACGACAATACTATTGTTTCATGGACGGTTACTCAGGCTACAATCAGGTCCCCATCGCCAAAAAGGATCAAGATAAAACCACTTTTACTTGTCCTTTTGGTACCTTTGCTTACAGTCGCATGCCTTTCGGGCTATGCAATGCTCCCGCCATCTTTCAGCGGTGTATGATGGGGATATTCTCTGATATGGTAGAGAATTTCCTGGAGATCTTTATGGACGACTTTTCGATTTTTGGAGACTCTTTTTCTGAATGCCTAGCGAATCTGGACGCTGTTCTTACTCGATGCAAAGAGAAGAACTTGACTTTAAACTGGGAAAAATGCCACTTTATGGTCCAAGAAGGAATAGTCCTTGGACATGTCATTTCACAGAAGGGCATTGAGGTTGACAGAGCTAAAGTAGATGTCATTCAAAACCTCCCTCATCCCAAAAGCGTCAAAGATATTCGCTCTTTCCTTGGCCATGCTGGATTTTATAGGAGATTCATAAAGGACTTTAGCAAAATTGCTAGACCTTTAACACTACTCCTGGCCAAGGATACGACCTTCCACTTTGACTCGGATTGCGAGACAGCTTTCGACTCACTTAAACACTCACTCACTTCAGCCCCCGTTTTATCATCACCAAATTGGGACTACCCCTTTGAGCTGATGTGTGATGCATCTGATTTTGCAGTAGGTGCTGTCCTTGGACAACACATTGAAAAGATGCCACACGTGATTTACTATGCTAGTAAGACCCTGAATGATGCGCAAATCAATTATACAACCACAGAGAAAGAACTATTAGCGGTTGTATTCGCATTAGAGAAATTCAGGCCTTACTTAATCGGCTCACCTATTGTTGTATATACTGATCATTCCGCTTTGAAACATCTGTTGGCGAAGAAAGATGCCAAAGGTCGACTAATACGTTGGATCCTTCTTTTACAAGAATTCGATCTTGTTATCAAAGATAAGAAAGGATGTGAAAACGTAGTAGCTGACCACCTTTCACGCATCGTTTCTTCCCCTGTGACCCTGCCGATCAATGACTCATTCCCTGACGAACAACTCTTGAGCGTATCCTCTGAACCATGGTTCAGGGATATTGTGAACTATCATGCCACGGGATTGATACCGAGCGATTGGTCAAAACAGGACAAATACCGCTTTCTTTCCCAAGTAAAACACTATTACTGGGACGAGCCTTATTTGTTTAAATATTGTCCTGATCAGATCATTCGCCGGTGCGTCCCGAATGAAGAGTTCAAGAGTATTCTTTCATTTTGTCATGATCAGGCCTGTGGGGGTCACTTTGGTCCAAGAAAAACAGCGGAAAAGGTTTTGCAATCTGGATTTTATTGGCCGACATTATTCAAGGACGCATTTGAACATTGCAAAACCTGTACACAATGTCAGTATACGGGTAGAATATCCCAAAGGAATGAAATGCCTCAGCAACCCATCTTGGTTGTTGAAATGTTTGATGTTTGGGGCATAGATTTTATGGGTCCTTTTCCCAACTCCTTTGGGAATCTGTACATATTGCTGGCGGTTGATTATGTCTCCAAGTGGGTAGAAGCCATTCCAAGTCGCACTAATGACAGGAAAGTTGTCATTAAGTTCTTGAAAGAGAATATCTTCTCGCGATTTGGACACCCACGCGCTATTATTAGCGATAATGGGACACACTTCTGCAACAGATCCTTCGAGACTCTGATGCGGAAATATTCAATCAACCACCGACTTTCTACACCCTATCACCCCCAAACAAGCGGGCAGGCTGAGATCTCAAACAGACAAATCAAACTTATCCTGGAGAAAACTGTTGCTAAAAATAGAAAAGACTGGTCGACCAAATTGATGGATGCTCTTTGGGCATTCAGGACTGCATATAAGACCGACCTAGGAATGTCTCCATATAGGATAGTATTTGGTAAAGCATGTCATCTACCTGTTGAGATAGAACATAAAGCATTGTGGGCTATAAAGGAAATTAATTTTGATCTAAACCTTGCTTGCACCTTTCGGAAGCTGCAACTAAACGAGCTAAGCGAACTCCGCGATGAAGCTTATGATAATGCTGTAATCACAAAGAATAGGACTAAGGTTTTTCACGATAAAAACATTGTAAGGAAAACATTTTTACCTGGTCAACAAGTCCTTCTTTATGATTCACGATTACACCTTCATGCGGGTAAGCTCCGATCTCGTTGGAAGGGACCTTTTGTTGTGCGGTCTGTATACCCGCACGGGGCAGTAGATGTTGAAAATGTTAAAAACGGCACTGTTTTCAAAGTAAATGGACATAGATTAAAGCCGTATTTTTCCACTGACCCCACGGAGGAGCTCTTGTTCTTACAAGAGCCAGTTTATCTTGATTAAAATTCCTCCGTCTCACTTTCATGTCCAGTATATCATTGCATCATTTTTTGAATGAAGGTGAGTAAATAAAACAAGTTTGGGGGAAGTTCTTCACTTATATATTTGCCCCCACTAATAATTCCTCCCAGATTTACAGATTTTTGTAGGTATAACTGTCGGCAACAGTGAGGACACTGTTGAAAACAAGTTTGGGGGAGGTTTGTGCTTATTTTCGCATCATTTGCATATCATCTGCATAAGCACAAAACATTTCTTTAAAAAAAAAAAATCAATAAAATTGAAAAATTTTCAAAACCCATAAAAATTTAAATTTTCAAATATAAAAATAATTTTAATATTTACACTTTTTTGTATATAAATAAGATAATGAAAGTTTAGACAGTGAACAATTACATCCATGAGATTGGAAAAATTTTAGAAAACTAAGAAAATTAGAAGTTTTCTTATACGAACTAGTAATAAGTAGTTATGAGCCGTTGTCCCAAGGGTTAGTAAGATGAAAGACGTCACTAATCTGAGGATAAAAATAAGTCTGAAAAATAGTTTCTATTCTGGAAGCCAAACATTTTGAACGTGGCTACCCTGCTATTCGCACTTACACACATCTTAAAACCTGGGATAGTAGAAGATACCTTGAAATGCTCTTGTCTTAAGGCCAAAAGTATGAAAAAGAAAAATGTGTTTTAAAGTGTTGAGAAAAATGGACACTGGTTTTGTTATCACCAAGGGCAAGAAAAATATATAGCAAAAGGGTGCTTCTTCACCTAGTGCCCCAAGATCAACTGGTCTGGGAGTCACTGCTATGCCTGAGGTGGTGCAAGATTAGGAAAATACACCAAGTTAGCATGCACATTACTAATCGGTCGGTTAGTACCTCAAGAAGTATTAACGGTCGCATGAAAGTGTGTAAGCAATCTCGTTTGCCAAGAAGTACTGAGGCTGATGGGCAAGGGTATGATAGCTTGAATTGAATTCTCCGGGTGTAGGGATGTCTTTACACACACGCAGGGTGATATGATCGATGTTTGGAATAAAGATAGGAATGAAGAATAAGACGATGTTTTATTGAGGGAGGACGTGATTTCTGACATCTTTTCATGACCATTAAGATAGGGCTCATGACAACCGAAAAGCTAGCTTAGTTGGAAACCCTAATTTTCAAGGCTTTTCTTTTACAATTCTTTTCTTTAAATGTAATATTCATGATCTTTCTTTTATTATTGGATTTTGTGGGTGCAATCCGCTGAAAACCCTCAGGAGACAACACTCCTCCTACTAGGGACACCTAGAGGTTTAAAGGCTTGTTGCACGTGCTCAGTGCAATCGTGTTGCCTATGAAAGTGTGCTAGTTAGTTTTTTCTCTTTCTTTGTTTTCTCCTTCTCTTTTTAATAAAACATTCTCTCGAGACGATCGAAATTAAGTTTGGGGGTATTTGATCAGTCGAAAATACTGCATATTTTAACCGGCAATTTCCTTGTCATCTGCATACATATAGGAGAGTACGGTATTCATAATTCACATATTATCTAATTGGTCGCAAAATATCAAATTACATGTATTCGACCTTAAAACCGGAAATTCTAGGGAAATTAACTGCATTGCATTACATAGCATATTTTCTATATCTTGCAACCCCTATTTTGAAGTCTATGCAGGAAAAGAGATACTTGCTCGATCAATTCATTGCTCGACACTTACAATTGCTCGTAAACTCATTGAAAGCAAATCTGGTATCAACACAGAAGGGCAACTGCAATTCTGAATATCAAAGAATAACCCATACAGCAGTACAAAGCAACTGCAGAAAGCACCAATCCCAAGGCCACCAATGCGCGGCGGAAGGGCGGCCAAACCCCACCTCACGCGGCGGTTGCGCGGCGGGCCCAGGGACTTAGCTCCTCAAACTTCACCAAAACTCCTGTTTCAGTGCCCTCAGATCATAAATGTACACAAACTTCCAGAAGATTCCAGATACTTTCACCAGATCAGCAAATTCCCAAACTACCCTAATCTTTCTAGAACTTTCCTAAACCCTTGCTTAAACCCTAAGCTAAACCCCAACAAACTTGTCAACAAACTTTGGGAGGGAAAGTCTAATTCAAACCTAAACCTAGTTCTATAAATAGGGCCCTTGACTCATTCATGAGGAGGATATCATGTTACCATAGAGAGAAAAAGATTCAACATCTTAGATCTTAGCCATTCTCTCTTTCTCCATCTTCTTCTTCCTCAAGATTAGTGAGAAATCTTGTAGGAAACCCTAACCCTAAATCCAACCACAATTCAAGATCTTGAGTGCAAGCCAAGCAAGATTCCTTCAACCCTTTTATGAGCCGAGCCGATCTTCCATCGGGCAAGAGATCAAAAGTAGATCCACGATCCACGGAGTCGAGCGAAGCCGAGTCAACGATCGATTTTCTTTCTTCTTGTAGATCTTGAAAGAATGTATTGACAATTGTTGATTAAATAAAAGGTGATATTTTCTCCATTCTTGTTTTCTTTAAAATTCCGCATCATGTTATCTTTACTGTTCTTGAATATTGTCTATGTGGTGATGCGCGAGTAAAACTCCGCTCGTTAAGGAGTCGAGAAGATCTTTAGTATGATGATGTAGCAAATTTGTAATCAATTCTTGAATCCCACGAGATTGTAAACCCTAGCAAGTTCAAGAATCGACAACCCAATTCGATGCGATGCTTTCTTGATCAACATCGCTCGAGATTGGGGTGATCCGATCGATTCTTGAAATTGCTAGAGGCTAGAATATAAATGGTATCCTCGAAAGAGCAAGGGTTAAGAGATAAAACTTTAATTTCATCAAGAAAACCCTAATTCTCGTCGATAACTATTGATCTAGCATCAATTCTTCGAAGGACAAGAATACGAAATATTGTAGACTACAACACATCTAAAGATCCTATCGATTCCTACGAGCCTCTTTATCAGTCTTGATTGTCGTTTGGAAAATACCATTGAAACCCGATTCTTGTTGTTTATAGTTCTTGATTCTTTAGAAAAGATTAGTGACACACGAATACAAATCAATCAATTGAATCGTGTTTTCTCTTATTGTTGCTTAACAATTCATTTCAAACAAATAAAAATACAAACGAATCTCGAGATCCCTGAGGACGATCCGCACTCATTCATTAACTTCAACTGACACCGTTGTTTGATTGCGGTCAAATATTTTTGGTTGTGATTTCTTTACTATTTGATTCGATAAACATATCCACGAAAATCATTAGATCATCTCCCATATGAGAGCAAGGTTAGGATTACTCTCTCATTCTCTTATGCTCTTTCTCTCTCTTGCAAAAGCTCTCCCTCTTCCTCTCTCAAAACTTAAGTATTTCATGTGTTGAAAATCATAAGCTTTTGAGACTAAACCATCAAAACATCTCTCTACTCATTCTAGGGTTCTTTGTCTAGCAAACCAAGCACTCTAGTTACTTCTTGGTTGAGGTAGGAGCTCAAGATAGAGGCCTTCGGGTGGATCTTTCTTCGGCAAAGAGAAGACGAAGAGGAGGAGCCGTCTACACCACTCCAAGGAGCTAACAACAAGGAGGACCACAACAAGAAGAGAAGGAGTTCAAGAACTAGGCATAACCATCTAACCTAGTAGCTCGAACTTGTAGTTAGTTTGTTAGTTTTTGTTTAGCAAAGATCCTTCATGTTTAGTCTATGTTCCCTTGTGATAAAAATTTGATTTTTACTCTTTCCGCCTCCCCGTAAGTACCGGGGTGGGTTACATAGTCTAACATTCCTCACCTCCTTCCTCCACCTCCTATACCTCCATTGATCACCTCAAAAACCTTACCAAAACTCCATACCCCTTTCATTAAAAATGATCCTCACCTCTTCCTAAACCCTATGGACCTTTCAAGTTTGGATTTTGGAGACTTTGGGAATCTATGGTTTTTCTTGAGTTGCCAAATGAGCTAATATTCCTTTCCATTGGTTAAGTTATTGTGTTTAATATACCCTAGTTATAGTTTAGAGTTAAACATGTGTGGAATTGTGATCTTAGAATTTTCTAAGTTGATGTTTAGTGGAAGAATTGACTTGTGAAGTGATATTTGAGATGTAGTGAGTGTTTACAAGACCCTAGTGATGATTTTACTTGCATAGACCTGAGACTAGAGCCAATACACGGACTTAGAATTTCCCGACATCGAATATTTGACAGTTTGTGAGGGTATATGGGAATCTGAGATGACCCGAAATCATTATAAAATAAGTTCCCATAACAGTGAGACGTGCAGGCAACCATGAAGCAACCCCTGAAACCCGAGACCCAAATACCCTAACTAGGCCGCAGATTAATTCATGGTGGCCGCAAATTGCGGCCACATTAGAGTGGAATTTGGTGATTTTTTGTCAGTAGTCTTGTTATCTGATATCTAGACTAACCTTGTATGCAAAATTCCCTAGTTTGGCCAAGGGTGAAATCTGGGAGTGATTTCCTTTATTGCTGCGTTTGGTATTTGCGATTTATGAACTTGGGTTTTGATACTGATATTGTATTTGGTCGTTGTACATTTGTACGTCAACGACGAAGGTTATTTGTTTATTGTTGCATGCGTAAGCTGTAGGTTCTAACCTATGAGCACTTCGTGTCACGTATCGGTTTTCTGACTTGGTTTTCATAACGTTGTGATATGTGTTGATTTGTAGGTACCTCGCATGGACTTCCGAAACGACAAAGAACATCGACTTCGGCTTAGCGAGGAGTATTGCAGGTGAGTGGATTTATATTTACGGGGGAAGTCGGGTGGATGGCGTATAGCACCCTCGCAATTGTAAAATGGAAACCGATATATATAATATATTTGGAGAAACCTATACTAGGAAACTACGAATATGATCAAAAAGTTAATTGGAGATGATATGAATGATTGAATACAGATATCGCGATATGAGACGAAAGCTATAAGGATATGACATGAGATCGATGATTATGATATGATTGAGATATATGTGTTATGGAATCGGTAAAATATGATAAATATATATAAGATTACTTGATGTGAGATGTTGATGTGATGGAAAGAGAGTATGATGAGATAAGATGTCTTGGCTTAATATGTCGATATACGGATGAGAGGCGATATGAGAATATAGATACTGTTGCCAAGACACGATATGAGATTGATACGGATGTGACTTGATATATATATATATATATATATATATATATATATATATGAGAACAATGAGTGATATACCGTACGAGACGTTCGATCAGTACCCTCATTGTTATATAGATTGATGGAATCTCTAATTGTTTAATGCCGCCGTACGATGGATTACCGTACGCGATGAGTTTTACCTGATGATTGATCCATACCCTTGACTCGAGGATGCCGTACGATGGATTATACCGTTCGTGATGCTGTGAGCCTGGACTGCCAATTGATAGATTCATCAACTCGGATATGTTATAGATATTGTGAACCACTGTCTACACTACTTAGTTTAGCCCTTACGTAGATGTTATGTTAGATACGTATACCTTATAATAGTGCGCTTACGATTTACCTTCTGCTGCGTTTATGATATTCTCATTGCATTACACACCCGTGCTTCCATTATTTGTTATGATATCGTCGGCTGGAACACCTGCACAATTATTGATGATGCATATGTTACACTTATATAGATTTGCTGGCTCACACACAATTATCATCGGTAATTGCTATGTCACTTACACAGTCAAATTGTTATATCATGTTATTACTCTTAATTATTTAGCATTATCACATGACTCGTTTGCATGATATACTGATATGCTCACATCACTATTCTATGTTGCATGATATACTGATATGCTCACATTTCTGTTCTATGTTTGCATACGTCATGCTTTATGATTATACGCATTGAGATGTTGTTTTCATGAGATTCTGGATTTTGATAACCGTAGTTATATTTCAAAGGAAAAATTATGTATTACTTTAAAAACCCGGTTTCTCTTGATATGATATTTCGCGGCGTCCACCATGAGTTTTCTCAGTTATGAGCTATGTGATACCCGATTCGAGGAGCTGGATGAACCATTTGCGGGTACATGGTGGACCCGGTATGGTACCCCGGGGAAAGAAAGGTATGTTGTGCAGTAGATGATGAGCCTGGCAGAGGGACTACTACCTACCGGTGCCCGGCGGTTATCCGGAGGATACCGACCGGAGTCGTGAGATGGATATGGGCCAATGCGGACGGACGAAGCCTATGGGCCGATCCGGACCGACGGAGCCCGAGATATGAGGATTTACGTGTCGATGATGGACACGGGTTTCATGATGTTTCGAGTGTTGGTGTTGGGCACTCAGGTTCCATGATTTTGATGTGTCATTGAAGGACGCACGTTGGTTGTTATCCTCATATATACATGCTTATGCTTTCATGATGTTTCGAGTGTCAATGCTGGACTCTCAGGTTCCATGATGTTGATTGTGTCATTGATGGACACGTGGATGATATCCACATGCATACAAGTATATGATTCAGATGTTTATTATATATGTCATTGGCGTTGATTATATTGTTGACATATATGCAGGCATTGTCACCTTAGATATCATAGTATTACCTTTATAATATAGTATGACCTAGGAATCGTTGTTTTATTCGATCTCTACCTGCTGATGTTTTCTTCGATTTCTACCTGCTGATGTTTTCTACTCACGAGTAGGCAACTCACCCCGTTGTGCCACAGTTCTTGCAGGTTTGTCCGCTTGGATCAGCAGCGGTATCGCTGGCATACAGCTTGCATTCGGGTGTTTTGCTATGGTAGGTGGGACATATTGGGTCATGCCCACTCTAGTATTTAGTATTCCTATTGTATCTAGATAAACTCCACCAATCAGAAAACTAGTATTTGTATATTTAGTGGACTTAGACGGACTTGTGGTAGAGAGACTTAGAGTGAGGGATTGTATGTTCGCTTATTGGGGATTTGATGTCTCGCTTTATTTATCTTTCTTTCTGTGCTGATCTTCACAGTTGGGTTTCCTATATATATTGCTTACTTGCGTGGTTATGATTCCGCCATTTGGCGAAGAGCTAGCTCCCGCTTGGGGATGCCTTTCATATTGTTATGGATATGTGGTTTTGGTTCAAATTATACAAGGGAGGTGCTGTCCAAAATTTTAAAGACGAAAGATGTTCTAAATTTTAGTACATTCTACTTTCATTTTCTTATATCATTAGTTTTGCATTTATAGATAAACTTTATTTCATTATATCTTTACTTCAAAACTGCACCCCCATTATTTTCCGCAAAAAGGGTTTAGACTTTCTGGGCTTCGGCTTACTTGAATTACGTTATGCCTTTGGACGTTGCGTGATTTATGTGCCGGTCACATACTAAATTTGGGGTCGTGACATACCAAGTCATCAGTTATATTTTATGTATCTGGAACTTCTTCCAGTTCTACCTCATTACCACTAATTTCTTTTATAAGAAATTCCTTTTCTAAAAAGGTGGTATGTTGAGCAACAAACACTTTTTGTTCCTCTCTGTGGTAGAATATGTAATTCGATGTCACGCACCACGTGGGTTCATGGCGAGGCGGAATATACAAAAAACGATTTTCTTACTTCGCAACACCGACTAAACTCCAGGATCTTAACAGAAACCTTAACTAGCTAAAACTACTAAGAGGTTCTAACTTCTATGAAAAGTGTTATACCTCCTTGTTAACAAGTCCTTCGGGTCTTCTTCTTCTTCTCCTCTTCTTTAGCTTCTCGAAGATTTGATCGAGCTTGCAACGTCGGCCTTCTCGTGTCCAAGATGATCCAGCCGAGAGTATATACCTCAAACTCCAACCTCTAAACCGAGGTAAATAGGGTACTTAGTTTGTTAAGCTAAGTAGCCTAGAAGATGTAGAGTATCTAATGGAGTGTTTTATCTTATAAGACTTTAAGGTTCACAACTCATGTCAGGGTTAGGGTCTTGAGGAAGAAGGAGTGGGAAACTATGGAGAGAGAAAGAGAACGAGCAAAATGAGCTAGGTTTTGGCATTTGAAGAATGGCTCATACTCATCACTCATTGAAGCATGGATTATTTTCACATAGAAAATTACAACCATGCTTCAATAGTGTATCCAAACTAATAAACAAATATATATGCCATGCTTCACTCACATGCCTCACATATCTCCATTTACACCTTATTAATCTGTTTCTTAAAAATAGATATACCAAATAATGGGGTGTCTCCTTCTAGAAGCATCTCTTGTGAAATTACAAGAATGCTCTCACCGTATATACATACCCGTATTTGTATTCCGAAAAATATGAATACAATGAGATGATAACAATCTAATAATATAATAATAGGATCCGGCTTAAACCAAAGCCCATTAGTATTATCCGCTCGAACAACACTCGTGTAGCCAATACACGTATGTGATCGGAAATCTACCGAAAAACCATACGGCCTCTACATCGTTTCGCTTGAAGCAGGGAAACCCTCTGTGTGGGACTCTAAAGACTTGACAGTACGCTGGTAGTGGGTTTAAGTATAAGTCCGTCAGCGGTACTAGCTACACGTAACGGCTACCCAGGTATCTGTTAATAAGAAGGCCGATGAGCAAACTCATCCGAACTCCTACCGAGCCTATCTGTGACAATCTCCGTACGGTCCGGTCTGTTCAGCTAAGATACTTGCATATCGGGTTTAGGAGGCGGTAACTGTCAGACCCCTAATAGCGCAATAAGTCATGCCGGAGTAGAGCCCAATACACCCTGGGAAGCTACTGGAGTACCTACTAGTAAATCTCGCTTGCCCAAACTAGGGACTTTGTGTAATGGCTTTCCGAACACAGCGCGATATCAACCTCCAATACTGAGAGGGACGAATCCTATCTAACCACTACTGCCTCCCGGTGCTTCGGGACTGCACACAACCACCACCTGTTTGCACGACTCATTTGAGTCGTGGTAGGGTAATGATCTAAGTGTAAGTGATATATGCCCTAGATGCCATTATTGTATAGTATTGGTTTACATATTACATTTTTGATGCTTGGGTGTAACATTTCAGAAATATAAAATATTATTTTTGGAATTTAATATTAAAATAATATATTTCGCGAAAACAATTCGATTTGCGAATTTGGGGTTTTCGTAAAATGGTATAAATATATACCAATAATTGTGAAATAATTGGAGATTAAAATGATTTATTCATTTAAAAGGATATTTATTGGATTTGGCATTTTTATAATTAATTATATGCAGTTTAAATAAAAATTGATTAGTGCACTACTAATCGCGATTAGGCCAAATCCGTCTTTTTAATTAGTCATGGTTAGTGCACCATGACATGTTATATTTTTGTAGCATGATTGTTTCATTTGTTGCATGTTTGTTGATTTGTATTGGGGTATTAGTTTTATTTGTGAGGAAAAGAAAAAGGAAATAAATGGAGAAAAGAAAAAGAATATGTGACATGGAGGCATGGTGGAAGCATAGGCAAAGAGAGAGGAGAGAGAGAGAGAGGGCGAGGGGTCTCCTTTGATCTTAGCACATTTGTTTCTTCACTTCATTTTTCTTCATTCTTCTTCTCCTTTTCTCTCCATGGCTGCCCTCTCCCTCGACCTCCTCTACCTCCTCACTACACCCTTAAATACACATTAAAACCTTGCATTCCCTTCATTAAAATTAAGCACAAGCTCACTACAAACATGGTGGACCAAGCAAGTTAGGATTTTGAGCACTTGGGGCAACTCAAGAATTTTCTTGAGTTGCCAAATGAGGTATTTCTTTCACCAATAGTTTAGTAATTCATTTCCTTTAGCATCTATTTTAGTTTAGAAGTGATTGTGTGAGGTTTAGTGATCTTGGAAAATTCCAAGATGAAGTTTCGGGAATTCTTGAGTTGTGATGGTGCAATTAAGGTGTAATTAGTTGAATACATCCCATTTAGTGTTATGATCCTGCACCAAGTGAATTTGAGAACCCAAGACTTGGACTTTAGAAACTTTCCGTGTCGGTTTTGTGGTGGTTTTGTAGCCTACAGGGTATCTGGAGCTATCTGGGGTAGTTTCAGGAAAATCAATACCACCGACCTCGATAAACTACAAGGAGACCGCCACCCAAGTTCGGGCCAGTTTTACCTTGATATGGCCGGCGTGCTCGAAAATTGGGGCATTGTCGCCGGATTTTTGTTGGGCAATGGTGTTGAGTTTTTGCCTGTAGCTCCTAATCCCTGTAACCTATCCCCAGTACTTGCTTGTTTAGAGCTAATTAACCTGAGATGAAATCTGGGAGTGATTTCCTATGTTGCTGAATTTGGTATTCGTGATTTATGAACTTGGGATTTGGTATTTGATATTGTATTGGGTCGTTGGATGTTTGTACGTTAACGACGAGGGTTGTTTGGTTGTTTTTTCATGCGTAGACCATAGGTTTTAACCTATGTGTGATTCGTGTGCCGTTTTGGTTTTCGTGCGTGATTTCTGTTTACGATACTATGTGTTTATTTATGTAGGCACCTTCACGTGGACTTCGTATAACAAGGAAGAGCATGGCGACATCGACTTCGGCAAGCAAGGATCAAGGTGTGTAGATTTATATCTACGGGGGAAGTCGGGTGGATGGCGTATAGCACCCCCGCAAATATTGATATGTGATTTATGATTTGGAGACAAGATATGCCATGACTTAAGGTTATAGTTTATGGTTTAGTGTGACATGATATCATAGAAATGATGTCTCAAATTGATATATATGGATATGAAACGTGAATGTGAATCACAATATATATATATATATGTATATATATATATGTATATATATATATGGTTGCAAAAGAATAAATATGAGATTATAGTTGCATGTTATGAGGTCGATAATTACGACATGAGATTAATAAGATGACTTGATGTGAGATATTGATGTGAGATATTGACGTGAGATATTGATGTGATGAAAAGAGTATACGATGAAATATGATGACTTGGTTTGATATGTCGTTATACGTATGCGAGTCGATATGAGATAATTGATAACTTTGTCGGTCCCATGATATGAGATTGATACGGATCTGACCTGAGAGATAGGTATATATATATATAATGTGTAAAACGAGTGATATGCCGTACGAGATGTTTGTTGTAAAATATTGCATTCTTAACACACCAATTTCCCAACTCTTCTTAATAATCTAAGGGTATTTGTTGTAAATATAACACGTGTTACAATTTCGTCTGGAAAATATCAAATACCACGTGTTGTATATATAATCAACATTCTGGAGGGAAATTGTGTGTTTATTACTCCACGCATGATATTGTATATCTCAACACTTTTCATTGTGATTTTGTGCAGAAATTCTTCAGGTCAAAGAACCGGAATCACAAATTTGCCGATAAAACGCAGCAAGTCAAAGACTTAGAATCTAGCAGAGATTCAGAAGAGATAAAAGGATTCTAGATATCCCATATAACCCCAAAGAACAACAACAGAAGAAAGAGGAAAAATGATGCATCAAGTCCACAAAACGGCCACGGAACCGCGGCTGATTCAGCCCGATCAGCCGTGGATCCGCGGCCGAGTTGGGGGCGCCGGTGTCGACACTTTTCTGGAGGCTCCCTTGTAACCTCCTAGCTTCTACAAGACGCTTCGAACTTCCTAGCTTTCTCCAGAAGCTTCCCTACAAAAACCTAGCTTCTTAAGCAAGCTTCATAACTACCTAGCTTCTAGTGGAAGATTAACCTAGCTTCTAGTGGATGATTGAAGAAGGCTATTTAAAGAGACCTAGGTCATCATTATAAAGGTTGTTGAGTGTTGAAAGGTTGAATCTTAGTGACAAAGCTTCATCCAAACCCAAATCCAAATCAAATCAAGAATCAATTGAGAGCATTATCAAGCGAAGACTTTGAAGATCCATTGTCGCAATGTCGATCGTCATCAAGAGCAAGAGATCCGCGAACGATCTACGTCTCACGGCGATCGAGCCACACAAAAATCGATGACAAATTCTCTTTTCAATTGAGCGATCGAGAGCTAGTTCTTGTAAACTCGAATTGAGAGATGTAAATTTGGAGAAGATTTAATAAAGCTGATAAATTGTTAATTCTGGCTTTCTTTAAATTCTTGCATTATGAAATTTCTACTTCTTGATTCTTTTATTTTCATAATGTGTGAGAAAATCTCCGCTTGCTAAGGAATTGAGAAATTCGGTAGATCAAATGATGATGAAATCCTAAACTAATCTTAAGTCTTATGAGAATTGTGAACTTTAGGAAAAAGAATTGCCAATGACCTAATTTGGAGCGAGATCAACGTTCTTGATAATTTTGTTGCAAATTAGGGATTAAATGATTGATGATTCTCTTTGCTAAAGGCTAGATTTGAATGATGATCAATGAAAAGACAAGGGATAGTGAAGAAGAAACCCTGGTTTCTTCAAAAGATCCATAATCTTCATTCATTGCCACCGATCTAAGCTATAATTCATCAAAAGATAATATGAGTCATTATTAGTATTCATCATTGCTACTAATTCCTATCGATTCCTACAAGCTATTCTTCATTTTCTTGATAATTCAAATTGATTTTGGACATTTTCTTGATTATTAATTCTTGAACATTTCCTTGATTTTCTTTAAATGATAAACTCAAATAAATCTTGAATCGCTTTCTTGAATTCTATTTTCTTTCAATTCATCTAAAACAAGATCGAATAAATCCTCGCATCTCAATGGACGATCCGTTCTCATTAACGAAACTACATTGACACCGTTATTGATTGCGGTTATAAATTCTTTGATTGTGATAACAACTATATTTTTCATAAACACATCAAAAGATGGATCGATCAAATGGCGCCGTTGCCGGGGATGCGTGCTATTTTGTTCGTTCTTGTTATTTGAGTTGAAATTTTATTATTCCATCAAAAATTTGAATCAAAATCGCATCAAGCGCTTAACGATTAGTGTGTGAATTTTGCAAGGGAATCTGGAATTATTGGAGCAGTGAGATCAAGATTCTGGAGCATTCGAGAAGGCCAGAGGACTGAAAGGAGCATCTGTAGAAATTTTCGTTCAACGATCATCCGAATTGACCGCGGAACTGCGGCCACTAGAGAGCATTAGCCTCGGAACCGCGGCGGATCTGTTGAATTGGAGCTTGAAAATTCTCTGGTATATTTCGTACTTTCTTATCTCCTTCCCGCTCTTGTCCAATAACCATTTTCTGCAGGATTCTTTGCAAAATTCGCTGCGCCGCTAAAAGAAAAGTTGTTGCGTATTTTGATATTGGTTGTTTGCATATGTTAATACGGAAATTAAGGGGCAAAGTCCAAATTCAGATTAGGTAGGGATTTCATTACCCTTCCTAAGCAAAGGAAATCACAAAACTAGCATCCGCATCACCCGCATTAACTAAAAAATTTCTAGACAAGACTCTATGGACCGTCGCGCTCAATTAAGACAGAAGGAAGTCGTGGATAATCTATTGCTTATCTGCATTTCTTTTGTTGTGTCTAAAACAAGTGTGTCTAAGGCAAGTGGTTACTTAATTAGGCCCGCTACTTACGTAGCGGAAAACCTCCCACTTATCCGGCACTTACTTGGCCACATGAAAGATAAAGAGGCTGTAGAGGATTTATCCGGCGATTTGTCTTTTGGAAGTCTAGGAGCGGTCTAGTAACTTGACCTAGGTGACCATTAGATCTAGGGTTGCTTGTGCAATTTTTGTGGATTTTTCAAAATTCGTCTTTTACAAAACATACACCAAACCAACATTTTCTCTAATTATCACTTATGCTGCCACTTGTGCTAAACCGTTTAGTGCATGCTTGGCTGGACACGGGATTCTAGTGCCCGTCTTGTCCGCGTTTCTCATATCAACTCCAAAGTCGGTATTTCTACATCTTCTTTTTCCTCACCACACACCAGATCCACTACGATGGACGGATCTCCATCGAACTTTCATAACACCACTTTGCCACCACCCGCAGGTGCAAAAAATCTACCGTGTATGTCTCTCCAAGAGATATGCTACCCGATACGTGGTCCTCTTTCTACTTGTCTTTTCATTCCACCAGCCAATGGGGACAACTTCGAAATCAAACCTCACTACATCAATCTTTTACCAAAATATCACGGTCTCGAGTCTGAAGGCGCATACGTTTTTATTACCAAATTTGAAAATGTATGCGCTATGATGGGTACTTCACAGCTTTCTATGGATGCTATGCGTTTACGTCTTCTCCCGTTCACTTTGTGCGATTTAGCTGAGAAGTGGCTTTATAACACAGCTGAATGCTCTATTTCAAACTGGGATGAATTCGTCATAGCATTCCTTAAGAAATTCTATCCCAATCATAAGACCGCCCGAGTCCATAGAGAAATATATTAATTTACCCAGCTTCCCAATGAACAATTTTAGAAGTGTTTTGAACGCTTCAAGGATCTGTTAGTCCAATGTCCTCATCATTGAATCCATCGATGGGATCTCTGTAGAATCATATATGAGGGCATTAATCCAACAACGAAACAGATGCTTGAATCCATGTATCAAGGCAACTTCATGTCAAAAGACGATGGTGAAGCTTGGAAATTTTTAGAAGATTTCGCTGAAAAAACTTTACAATGGGAGAGCGTAAGTCAACCATCGTCTAGTGGTGGTATCCATCAACTGGATGTTTCCATAGCAGTCAAAGCTGAAATGGCAGCAATGCAAAAGAAACTTGACGCTATGGAACACAAATTTTTATTAGCCTCCCTAAATCAAATGACACTCCCTAAAACTGCTTGTGGATGCTGTTCTGATCCATCACATATGACGGAAGAATGTCCTTTGAATTCTCTGTTTCAAGGTCAAGAGCACACTAATGCTCCTTTTCAGCAAAGACCTAGAAACGATCCGTATTCTTCCACTTATAATCAGGGTTGGAAGAATCACCCTAATTTTGCTTTGAACCAACACCAAACTCAAAATACGGTTCCAAACCAAAAAAACTTTCAAAGGGTCCCTCCACCACAACAGCAACCAATACAACTGAGTCAACACCCCTATCAACCACAAAATTTTCAAAATCCGGTTAACTCTTCTGCACCGTATAATAATTCTTTGCAATTTTCCGGTACTGATAACTCCTCTTCACTCGAACAAACCATGAATTTGCTTCTGAAAAATTTCATGAAAGTTTCGGCTAAGATAAAGTCTTCTGTCGATACTATAAAGAAAGACTCTGCCTCCTATGGTCAGAGTATTAAGTCAATGGAAGCACAAATTGCATGATTAAATGCCGAAATGAGTGCTAGAGAGAAAGGGAAACTTCTATCTCAACCCTTACCGAATCCTGGGCATTCACAACACTTCAATGTGAATGCCATTACAATGTTGAGATCCGGAAGAGTGCTGAATAATTAAGTCGGTGAAGAGATTGATAATAATGATGAATCTATCAATGACGCCCCGGCTTTCACTTCCAGTTTCCTTTCTACTTCCAGTTCCACTTTCACTTCTGACCCCAGTTCGTCTACACTACCAATTTCTTGTGAGCCTGTTCTTCATTTTCCTCAAGGCTTGAACCCTCAGCCCACTTCTTCTAGTCCACCTCACTCGATCACCACATTTATTTTGGGATCTGTTCCACACACACTACCTTCTCCAATGTCGAACCCAACTCTTATTGCTAAAGCTCATTATTCGAATCGGTTAAGGGGAAACAAACCGAGTCCACATATGGAGAAGATTATGGAACTGTTTAAACAGGTTAACATCAACATACCTATCCTAGATGCTATACAACAAGTTCCGTCATATGCGAAAATTCTTAAGGACTTGTGCATGTTGGCTATAGTTCCCTCAAGGCAATTATCGTAGTCGCGAACTTGTGATTATGATGATTGAGTGAGGATATATACCGATAGAACAGCCTTACTTGAGATGATAGTATGCTATCTGGTTTGTCTTTATCATCATGTACATGTTGATAGAGCCCATAGGATTCTTGCTTGACTACCAGCATTATGATGGCGATCATATATGTGGGAGATGGGGTCTATAAGCACATCCTTAAATGTCCCTAGTCGTAGGAGAATCGAGACCGGGCATCGATATTCCAGTGTAGACTAGTGTATACTGATCGAGACCTCGATGAGGGGTGGTGTCCAGGTCTCACAAACCATTGGTGTTAGTTTGTTCACCTAAGATAGTATACAGGTGCTCATTGGGTTATGAGTATACTGGACGGACTCGCCGGGAACCTGCTGGTTAGTATTATACCTATTGTTAGATAGCAGTTCCCAGGTGACATGTGTACAGGTTAGTCTGTCGACCTGAGATCGTCATTTTTCTCGTGTGAGTTCCCACTGTGCTTTGATTACTACCCTACCATGGCTCAAAGGAGTCGTGCAAACAGGTTTTAGTTGGGTACAGTCCCGAGCCACATGGAGGCAGTGATCGAATTGTCGGGGATTCGTCTCTCCCGGTATTGGGGGTTGATGTCGCGTAGTGTACGGATGACCATCACCATAAATCCGTGGCCACGGTAGATGAGAACTATCGATCCAGGATCGATAGTTTCTCAGGGGGTGATTGGTTTCATGCCGACACTAAATGTCGCGCTGTTAGGGGTCTGACTTTATCCACCCCCTTAGACTCGATATGTGACACTTTTAGACGAACAGACTGGACTGTATGGATATTGTCACTGTCAGGCTCAGTAGGGGTTCGGCTTGAGTTTGCTCGTCGGCCTCCATTTCGCTCAATACCTGGGTAGCCGTTATGTACAGCTAGTGCCGCCGACGTGCTTTTGGTTAAACCCACTGCCAGCGTATTAACGAGTCTTTAGAGTCCCATACATAGGGTTTCCCTGGTTCTGGCGAAATGATGTAGTAGCCGTATTGGATATGTGCAGGGATCCCATCGATTGATGTATATTGTACTCGGGTTTTCGATTGGACAGTTGATAATACTAGCCGGCTCGGTTTTGAGCCGGATTCTTAAATCAGGTATTGATTTCAGAATTTACGTATATGTATTTCGGTACGTATATTCTAATAATATATTGTTTTTGTTATTCTATCTCATTGGGTATTCGTATTTCGGTACGAATGCAGATATATCTACAGTAGAATGTAATCCGTATTTTTTCCGGATAACATTCTAGAAGGTGTCACCTCATTTCTTGATTTGACCATTTTATTAAATGGATAAATGAGGTGGATATTAGCTTAAGGAGGTATGGTGACAACTATGCTTGCAATAGTACACAAAAATGAATTATTAATTCATTTGTGTTCAATATTCAAGCATGGTGAGAATTTAAAATTGGAAAATGCTTTTTACAAAACCAAGCATGCTATTTTCTCTTTGAAAAAAGAGTTCTTTTTTGCAAGCATGGTTGGTTTTTCTTGAGCTCCTCCCTTGTTCTTGAGCTTCTCCCTCACCATGAGCTTCACATCCTCTAGCTTTCATGAAATGCTTACACCTTCAAGTTTTGAGATAGATAACACTTAGAGATCATACACACTACATCCTATGCTCTCTAGGGTAGCATCCTAGAGACCCTAGTTGCTCCATTTGTATCATGTTGTGGAGCTAGAGCCGGAGTTACATCCCTCGGGTGGATCATCGGAGATGGAGGAAGACCGGCAACCAAACCACATCAAGGAACCACTAGGAGCTTGGAATGAAGACCGAAGGACACGGATCAACTCGGTATAACCATTCTAACTCTTAGTTTCGATTGCTAGTTTAGGGTTTAAGGTCGATCCGGGAATCGGGTAATGGTAGCGCCAGTTTAGAAATTTTTGTTCCGCATTTTGGCCGCGTTTTGATGGCCGGGGCACTGCCGTAACCCAACATGGTATCAGAGCCATCCTTTAAACCCTTAGCTAGCTAGTTTAGACAATGTTAAAGTGTCGAAATCGAAACAAACCCGAAACGATGCACTGCAGATCATGTTCTCTGTTGAAATTTTAAAGTCATCAAAATTTTTTTCAAACAACTGCAGAAGACTACTGACATGACCCCAAGAGCACACACCAAAAACGAACCACACCCACCTGTTTTAGGACGAGCACATGGCCAAATTTTCCAAGCAGGCCGGCCAGATTCTGGTGTTTGGGGTTCAATTTTTGTGTGTGTTCTGGTCTCTGGAAACTTGGTGCAGTAGTATTGTTTATTTTGCCCATTTTTGATATTATGTCATCAGTTGTTCGGGGGCTATTCGAGGTGTTTTGAAGTCGATGTTTTAACACTGTTTAAATGTTTATCAGTACTTACATTTCTATCTGTGACCGTGAATGTCATTTGAGCAGTACAACTCGTCTAATTTCTATATGTCTTTTAGACGGGTTTGCGAACGTGACATTCATGTTGATGTTCTGTGTTGTGCTGTGATGTTGGTTGGATCATCGTGGTGGATAGCTATGGTGCAATGTTAGTGCAGTTTAATTTGATTTGTACTTTTGATATTACGGGACGAGCGTCCGACATGTGGACTGCCGTCGCTGCCAGTTTGTATATTATTCTTTTGGGGCAGGACCGGGTTGAGGTCAATGTCACCCTTGTATATTATTTTCTTTTCTGTACTAGGATTATCCAATGGTGGAGTGCACGAATAGCCGGGTTCTAGAGGGCAACGGGTCCGCATCTCAAGGCGTTGGGATGTAGGGGACCTTACTCTAGAATTGGTGGGCTATTCGCCACACTTGTAGGGGGTATAAGTTGACCCAGGAGGAGTGCTCAAGTTACCGGATTCCGTGAAATGCTGGGTGGCCCATTCACGTTGTTGAAGGGGGTTGCCTCGCTTCTGGTTTTGCGGGTAACTTGCCGCGCTCGTAGGGGTCTAGGTTTCATTGCATAGGATATCCGCACGACAGGGAACGTCGGGTCTCACTTGCGGCTCAAGTGAAACCCGGGGCTCCAGATTATCCACCATTCTGTATTGCTTCTGTGATGTTTCTGTGATGTTGCTTTATATCATGTCAAGGACGATTGTTATATATATTTATATATATATACTAGTAGATGTTGTATATGTTTTGCACCCACGCTAGTCCAGTCCCCGCTCTGTCGTTTGTTAAGTAACCTAACGGGTGATGAAGGGACCCAGTGGCGAATGCGGATGGCATATACGTACATTGTATTTTCGTTCTTTTCTGTTGTGATTAATTGATGGGACTGTGTTTATTCTTATAATGCAAGGAAAAAAAACCTATATATGATGTTGTTGGAACCAAGTTTTTTAAAAACTGACATTACAAACGTTCTCTTTTGCCTTGCATCGTGGTATTCATTTTGGAATATCCTGCACCTCATTCGATGAGGCAAGGGCCGAGATCCCTTCATCGGGAGTGACCCCTTGAGTAAAAGTTTGCGTCAACGTAATAACTTCACTATAGTCGTTTCCTTTTGCTTTGCATCGTGGTATTCAGTTTGGAATATCCTGCACCTCATTCGACGAGGAAAGAGCCGTGATCCCTTCACAGGGAGTGACCTCTTTAGCAAAATTTTTCGCCACTATATATTTATAAAACCACTTGGATTCCTTGAACGATATCAAGTTCATTACGTTAAAGGTTTTTCGCCAAAAAACCATCCGTAGCCCTCCGTCATTTCAGATTAGTATTGCTTAGTATTCGTGCTACGTATGTCGTGCATTGCCGAGGCGTAGTGTTCAGTAGCTCTGTAATGCCTTTCTGTCGCATGGATATGCGGATTGGTTAGGACAGTCGTACGGTTATGTTGGCATTGTCAAGGACTCGTACGGGTGGATTTAATGCAATCAAGATAATGATGGGTTGAACTTGACTAGGACTCTTTAATATGTTGGCATTGTCAAGGTCACTTGGGTCCTAGTGGTAACAACACACATCGGGAGTTCAAACATACAGGAAACTTGCGAGGCTTGTGTATACCTTTTGGAGTGTGGTGACTTGAGTGGCTTCCATCAGGTTATCATGCGATGATAGTTGGATCCCGATTCCCACTGATGAGTAGGATTACTCCTCGGGTGATTCCGACTAATTCTCCTTTTGGGTTTGGAGGAGAATTCGAGAAAACAGTGGGAGCCATCCAGATTAGATAAAGTGGTTAACCATTCCGATCTAGGTTAGAGTGCACGCTGAGTGTTTCTTTTCTCTCTCTCTCTTTCTGGCTACGACTATGACACGACCCTTGACTAAAAATCATAAACCAAGTTAACCGAACCTTCTTAAAACTCTTTGGCTTTTAGAATATCACAGTATCGCGTATATCATTGCCACTTCTATATCACCTTTCCATTTCTCCAGAACACCCCGTATTACTACGAACATCCACTTCCATTGGATAAATCCATCGTATAGTTACATACGAACTCGAGGAAACTTATTCCAGACTTGAGGATGGATTTTGGTTCTGGAGATATTGAATAGGATTATTCGGTTGTCTTTTTCCTTTACCTTCTCTCAGGTTGTGAGTGCTCCTAGGATTAGGAGAGGGTACACCTATTGAGCTTATTGGATAGTCTTCTTCCAAACCTTAGGCTAGTGCTGAAGGGTAGGGAAGGAAGAAAACTAATTAGATTAAAGGTGGTTTACAGAAGGTAATAAGTAAAGACAAATAAAGGGATTAGAATAACGGCAAAGTAAATTGCGACGACCATAATTCACGACAAAGACCGTGTATACCCCTGCCACTCCTACATCCACTTTGCATTTCTCTAGAACACTCCATATCATTATGGATATCCACTTCCATTGGATATACCATCGTATAGTTACATACGAACTCGAAGGAATTCGTTCCAGATTCGAGGATGGTTTCCGGTTCAAGAGAAATTGGATAGGATTATTTAGATGTCTTTTCCCTTTACCTTCTCTCACGTTGCGAGGGCTCCTAGGATTAGGAGAGTACACCTATTATGCTTATTGGATAGTCTTCTTCCAAACCTTAGGTCGGTACCCAAGGGTAGGGAAGGAAGAAAACCAATTAGCCTAAAGAAGGTGTACAGAAGGTAATAAGTAAAGACATAATAAAGGGATTGGGGTGAGGGCAGGTAAGTATATGGTTACTGTCATGAATCAGGATAATGGAAGAGGTGTTACTAGGAATACCAGTTAACCCCATTTTGAAACATTTTCATGTTTCAGTTTCACCGTGCGATGTTAATTGAAAAACCGTTTTTCCAATTGGAATCTAACTCCAGGGTATGTATTTACCAGATCAGTTTCTCACATCTGTATGTTATTACAGATGGTGAGTGGGAGTAAGATATTGGGAATTGGGTGATTAGATCCTCATTATAGAGGAATTCGTTGTAATTTGTGATATTTGAGGAAATCGCCTGGGTTTTTACCGGACGGCGAATATTTGGTTTTGAATATCCGTTGTTATGACCCTGGGTATATCTAGTTTTGTCTGTTTCCAACCAGGGTAAAATCTGGGTTGATTCTCTTGAGTTGGCGCATGATTTACGACTTGTTTCCGTATGTATTTTCGTATTCGATGATTAGTTTCTGTCGGGTGGCGTTTGAACGCCAACGGCAGAGGGATTTTGGTCGTGTTTGCATGCGAGGCTATAGGTTTTTACCTACGGGCGTAGCGTGTACCGTTTTGGTTCCGACATGGTTTTCATGTGCTTTAGCGTTTGTGATATCCTTGTAGGTACCCCACATGACGTCGAGGCGTTGAAGATTGAGATGGCGACATCGGCATTGGAACACGAAAGCAAGGTGAGTAGATTTATATCTACGGGGAGAAGTCGGGTGGATGGCGTATAGCACCCCCGCAGTCCGAAGTCTAGTATACCATATATACTTTATATATACAAATATATGCTAGTTTATATGTGACTTGGTTGTTTAGGATGTGTTAGGTGTAATATGCATAGGTTAGGGTTAGAAGTAACTAGTGTAGTTCCTAGTCGCGAACCCTAGAATAGGTTTACACCCACACGCACACACGTGCATATTTGCTATGTTTATACTGTGATGATGAGGATATTGGAGGACATTAGAGATTTTTCGATGAGATTGGGCTTAGTGCCGTGATATCGGTGATGTGATGTGATTCGTATTTGGGATATGGTATGAGATTTTAGCGGGCTTTGGACGTGTGTTTCACACACGCATTCTTACCTAGATAGATAGTATCGACTTGTACTAGACTTAGATCAGTACACCAGATTATGTGATATGATGATAATGACACCGGATATGTGATGAGAGAAATGTGATATTGACCAGTACCCAGCTATTGGGATGTCGTACGACGACTTACCGTACGAACTGTATTTTGATGATTGATCCGCGCTCATGACTCGAGGATGTTAGATGACATACGGTATAGTACGCGATACTATTGAGGCGGGATCACTGACTATTATATTTATATTTACATATATATCGACTCAGATTAGGTGGTTTCCATACCCCTCCCGATTTACTTAATAGTTAGATCAGTAGTTAGTATATTAGATGTTAGACTAGACCTGAGCCATACCTATTTCAAAAACTAACGAATCGGGAATATCTTAAAAACAAGTAAAGGGATTCTATGGATATTTTCAAAGGACGTATCTTACTTAAAATCTCCGTAGCCCTTATTTTATTATAAACCCCGATTCGTCTTATTTCAAAAGGCACAATTTCATGACATATACATATTGATGTAGACTCTTCACAGTTGCGTTGATTTATTCGATTCCGCATTTTCATTGCTATTCGCATTTCATTTCATGAGCTATTGCTATATTATCATCATGCTGTTAGGACACCAGCACAATTATCGATGATGCATATGTTCCACGTACACTGTTTGCCGACTCACACACTTCATCATCGATAATTGCTATGTCACTACACTGTAGTACTGTTGCATTCAGGATATGACCCTTGCATGGCATACTTGTACATATACTTATCTTACCCTCATACTTGTGCACCTGCCTGTTGTACACTCATATTTGTACACATACATAATTGCACATACATAGATGATATTTCTAGATTTGGGAACCGCAAGATATTCTCCAAAACTGATTCATTTTAAAAGAGCGGTTTCCCTCAATATGTGCATATTACTATTCCTGGTTGCATGATAGACAGATATGCTTGCATTTCTTTTACATGGCGCATATATCATGCTTTTGATTATACGCATTGAGATATGTTGTTTCCATGATATTTCTGGATTTAGGAACCGTGGATATTTTCAAAGGGATTATGTAATTGTTTTAAAAACCCGGTTACCCTTGATATGATATTTCAGTGCGTCCACCATGTGTTTTCTAGGTGCTAGAGTGACATGTGAAACTCGATTCGAGGAGTCGGATGAGGCCGATTGCGGGTACATGGTGGACCCGGTACAGTACCCCGGGGCGAGAACGGATCGCTGTGCAGTAGACGGTGAGCCTGGCAGAGGGACTACTACCTACCGGTGATTGGTTGGACCTGGTGGTTATCCGGAGGATACTGACCAGAGTCGATAGATGGATATGGGCATACTGCTGGGGCCAAGGGCCGATACCGCAGACAGAGCCCGTAGGCTGACCCGGACTGACGGATGCCCGATGTATGAGGATTTACGTGCCGATGCTAGGCACGGGTTTCATGATGTTTTCCATGATTTTTATTATATCCTTACATTTACATGCATGATGCTTATTGTCATTGGGTGACGGGTGGACGGGATCCACGTTTATACAGACTTTGATCACATACAGACTTGATTACATTGATCATACTTCATATGTATATATAACAGGGTATGAGGGCGCTGTTATATATACCCTTACACCAATATTAGTGGAATGGGACGCTAATATATGTGTATTGATATCCATTTGATACTTCATCATATTTACTACATGCAGACATACCTTATATTGTGACATGTTATTACCTGAGGCACTGGCACGAGTATTTGGTACTACCTACATGTTTAGATGTTACATTGCCACCTGATCATGCTTCAGACTTACCCCTTGAGGATTATATTATATCTAATCGTTTGACCTAGGATTATGTCATGCATTCGATTTCTGCTTGTAGATATTTTTCTATTCACGAGTTGGCAACTCACCCCCGTCATGCCACAGTTCTTGCAGGTTTTGCCGTACAGGTTCCATAGCGGCATTTCCGGCACATTGCTTTCCTTTGCGGGTGATTTGCATGGTAGGTGGGTCCTTAGCATCAGAACCACCCTTGTCATGTATTATTCATTGTATCTAGCAAATTCTATCAACCAAAACTTGTATATTTTTCCAGACTTAGATACTAGTGATGTATTATTTCGACCTTAGAGTCGCGCTTAGTGGTATTCGCTTTTCATGCTATTTGTGTTTTCCTTTGAGATTTGATCCTCGCCCTTTGGCATTGTATATTATTTTACTTGCGTGATTGTGACCGTCGATTGACGAAGAGCTAGCTCCCGCTTGGGGATGCATTTTCTCATTGCATATATATTATTCATGTTGTACCCCGTTCGGGGCCAGTATTTACAAAGGAAACTCTGCCGAAATTTTCAGAAAAGATATGTGATTTTTAAAATGCATATTCGGCTTAGTTAATTTAAAAACCTTGATTCTAAAACATGTTTTCTTCTCTCTTAGAAGCTATTTTCCTTACTCCTTTAAACTAGTTTTCCTTATTTATTACTTAAAAGGGTTTTAGATTTCTGGGCTTTTGGCTTACTTGGATCAGATGGGGTCCTATAGACTTCATATGATTCAAGTTCCAGTCACGGGCTATTTCGGGTCGTGACACAAAATAATAAAATATAATTTTGGGAATTTTTATAATTTAATATTATTTTAATGCATATTTTAATATTCTGGTATAATTAAATACAAATAAATAGGGAAAAATTATGGAAAATTCTAAAATAGAGTATTTTATGGAATTATGACATTTTTAAGTTTTCATGATTAGTTATGTGCTAATTTATTGCTGATCGCGATTAAAAATCGCTAATCGGATTTTTAGCTTTTTTGTGCAAAAATGTGCACATATCATTTTACACACTTGTCACACTTATTACATGTTTTGGGAATATGGTTGCTTAGGGCTTGCCATTGAGTGAGAAGGAAAGGAGAAAAGAAAAAGAAAAGAAAAGAAAAGGTTTCATGATGATGAGAGAGAAAGACAAGGTCAAACCTCTTTTGACCCATGCCCCTCCCATCATTTCCATTCTCATTTTCTCTCCCCTCTTCAAACATGAGCTGCTGCTGCTCCTGCTCCCTCTCTCTCCCTCTTCACAAAACCCCTAGATCCACAACGAAATCAACCCCAAAACCCTATTCCCATTTCACAACAATTGTTCCCGAGCACACTAGCTACACATTGAACCTAGCAAGATTGGATTTGGAGGACTTTGAGCAACTCAAGAATTTTCTTGAGTTAGCAAAGGAGGTAAATTCTGGATCTATTAGAATAGTATTTCATTTCTTGTGCATCAATTCTAGTTTCATGTCGATATGGTGTCGTTTGGTGGATTTGTGAAACTTCAAGTTAGGGAGAGGAGTTGAATTGAGTTCAAGAGTGAAATTGAGACTTGTGGTGACCTTAGAACCCATGTGGTGATATGTTATTGGACCAAACCTAAAGCTAAAATACAGAATACGGATTTATGTGACGATGTCGGGGGAAAAACTGTGAATCTGTGACCGTATTTAGGAATCTGCTATCACCCCCGAGACCCCAAAAATAAAACTAAGTTGACAGTGAGATGTGCAGGCACCCTAGAACCACCACACAAAACCCTAGCCCCCAACTCCTATTCCCGGCCGCCAATTAATTCCTTCTGGCCGCAATTTGCGGCCAAAGCAGGAGGAAATCATCTCGATTTTTGTGCATGGCCCTATTTCCAGTAGTCTTGACCCTGGGTATGTGCAATTTTGTCTGGTTCCATCTAGGGTAAAATCTGGGTTGATTTTCCATTGTTGGCGCATGATTTACGACTTGTTTTAGCATGGATTTTGGTATTTGGTGATTCGTTCCTGTCGGGTGGCGTTTGGACGTCAACGACAAGTGGATATTGATCGTGTTTACATGTGAGACAATAGGTTTTTACCTATGCGAGTAGCGTGTGCTGTTTTGGTTTTCCGATGTGATTTTCATGTGCTTAGCGATTATGATATACTTGTAGGTACCCCATGAAGACATCGGGATGACAAGCAAACGCGTGGTGACGTCGACAGATAAAGACGCAAAGTGAGTAGATTATATTTACGGGGGAAGTCGGGTGGATGGCGTATAGCACCCCCGCAGTCCGTGGTGATGTATACGAATACGTATACACACATATATTTATTATACGTTTTTTAAGATTATTGATGATAAGATGGATTGGTTTAGTGTAGTGCGAAACCCTAGAGTAGGGGTTGCACCCATACACACACGCATGCACACACTTGCATACATACTTTCTTTCGCATGTGTATATGGGAGTATATGTTTGTATGTGTTCACATGGGTATGGGACTATGTGTACATATACTGGATTATAAGGATAGTGCTTGGGATGTGGGTTGATTCGATCTGATTCGATTTGAGGCCGTGAGATCGGCGATATGGCATGATTCGTATGGGAGATACGACAGGATGCTTTAGCGGGCCTTTGGGCATGTGTTTTACCCCGCATTCATACTTTTATAGATGGTATCGATTGTACTAGACTTAGACTTGTACCCTAGATTATATGATATGATGGTAGTGATAGCTGATATGTGATGAGATGAATGTGATATTGACCCGTACCCAGCTATTGGGATGCCGTACGACGATTTACTGTACGAGCTTTATATTGATGTTAGATCCGCACTCATGACTCGAGGATGTTATATGATATACTGTATCATACGTGATACTATTGAGGCGAGATCACCGACTGTTGTGTATATATATGTATATCGACTCAGATTTTGGTGGTTTCCATACCCCTGCCGATTGACTTGATAGTTGGGTCCGTAGTTCGCATAGTAGGCGTAGACTAGACCCGAGTCATAACTATTTCAAAACTAACGAATCGGGGATATTTTAAAGATAGGGAGAAAGGATTCTACGGAAATTTTCAAACGACGCATCTTTTCTTAAAACCCCGTAGCACTTATTTTACCAAAAACCCCGATTCGTCTTATTTCAAAAGGCAAGGCTGCATGATATATTTATTGAGGTAGGTTCTTCACTGTTGCGTTGATTATTGATTCCGCATATTCATGCTATTTGCATTGCATTGCTTGTGTTTATTGATATATTACAATCATGCTGCTAGGACACCAGCACCATTACCGATGATGCGTATGTACCACGTACACTTACTTGCCGTCTCACACACATCTTCATCGGTAATTGCCATGTCACTACACAGTAGTATTATTGCATCAGGATATAACCCTTGTATGTGTATACTATTATTCCATGTTGCATGATATACCGTTATACTTGCACTTCATTTATATGTCACATACATCATGCTTTCTGATTATGCGCATAGAGATATGTTGTTTACATGATATTTCTGGATTTGGCAACCGCGGGTAATTCAAAAGAGAATATGTAATTGTTTGAAAAACCCGGTTACCCTTGGTATGATATTTTAGTGCGTCCACCATGTGTTTTCTCAGTGCTGAGAGCGACATGTGAAACCCGATTCGAGGAGGCGGATGAGGCCGATTGCGTGTACATGGTGGACCCGGTATGGTACCCCGGGGCGAGATCGGTTTCGCTGTGTAGTAGACGGTGAGCCTGGCAGATGGACTACTACCTACCGGTGATTGGTTGGACCTGGCGGTTATCCGGAGGATACCGACCAGAGTCGATAGATGGATATGGGTGTACTGCTGGGGTTAAGGGCCGATTCCGCAGACGGAGCCCGTGGGCTGATCCGGACTGACGGAGCCCGATGTATGAGGATTTACGTGCCGATGCTGGGCACAGCTTTCATGATGTTTTCGAGTGTCGATGTTGGGCACTCCGGTTCTATGATTTGACCTGTCCGAGAGACACAGATGGTTTATATCCTCATATTTACATGCATGATGCTTATTGTCATTGGGTGACGAGTGGACGGGATCCACGTACATGCAGATTTGATTACATTGATCATACCTCACTTTTATGATATGCTATTACCTGAGGCACTGGCACGAGCACTTAGCACTACACTCATGTATAGAGATTACATTGCCAGTTTAGCATGCTGCAGACTTATTCATATTGAGGTTTATATATCTGATCGTATTGACCTAGGATGGGTCATACATTCGATCTCTACTTGTAGATATTTTCTATTCACGAGTTGGCAACTCACCCCAGTTGTGCCACAGTTCTTGCAGGTTTTTGCCATACTGGTTCCACAGCGGCATTTCTGGCACACTGCTTCCATATGGGTGATTTGCTTGGGTAGGTGGGTTCTTTTGTATCAGAACCTCCATTGTTCCTGTATTATTCATTGTATCTAGAGGTTCCATAAACCAAAACTTGTATATTGTTTCAGACTTAGACATAGTGATGTATTATTTCGACCTTAGAGTCGCGCTTGTATTTTTATGGTTTTCTGGCTGTTTTGAGTTTCTTTTTGGGTTTTGATCCTCGCCCTTTGGCGTTGTATATTATTATTGCTTGCGTGGTTGTGACCGTCGATTGACGAAGAGCTAGCTCCCGCTTGGGGATGCCTTTTATCATTTCATATATATTATGCTTGTTGTACTCCGTTTAGGGCCAGTTTTTACAAAGGAAACTCTGCCGAAATTTTCAGAAAAGACTACACATTTTTAAAATGCATTTCGGCTTAGTTATTTGAAAACTTTGATTTCAAACATGCTTTCTTTACTTATTAAAAACCAGTTTCTTTATTTACTCCTTAAATGGTTTTAGATTTCTGGGCTTTTGGCATACTTGGATCAGATGGAGTCCTATAGACTTCATAGGATTCAAGGGCCAGTCACGTGCTCTTTCGTCGTGACAAAGTTGGTATTGTAGGGTTCCTAGGCACTCTTGTGAAGGTTCATGAGGCATCAAACATGCCCGGATTAAATTTTAGACGTGCCGAACAACCCAAAGCCGGGATCTTTGCTAGATAATTAGGGTTTAACATGTAAATAGATAACATTTATCTAAGTGTGAGGGATTACAACCTTTGTAGTCCGCTCCTTCACTTCACAAGCTCCGAGTAGAAGTCCCTTTGCCGCGATCCACGATCTCCCGGACTCATGAGAGGCTCCACGACTCGAACGATCCATTCTAGCTCGTCGTATTCCAAATCTCCGATGATCTACCTCGAGGTTTCGAAGAACTCAAGCTATCTCACTCTAAAGAGAAGAACACCCTAATCCCAAGGGCTAGATGAGATGAGGATGAGAGAGTAGTGATTTTGCTTTCTTTCTATATCATTTTCTCATATTTTTATCATCACTTAAGAAAATCAAGAGAGCTTCTTCAAGAGAGAAGAAGAAGAAGATGATAATGGAAATAGAATAATGATAATCTTTTTCTTTTGTGATGAATAGAAATATAAAACATATGATTGAATTATTAACCATGGTTAAGGATGATTGGATGAGAACAAGTAGAGAAGCAACTAGGGTTAGGGTTTGGTTGAGTTAATAATGTGTCATCACAAAATATCCTAACCTTGACAAAAGAAATAGCTTCTAGAAGGAACTTGAAGCTACTAACCCTAATCAAACCCTAACCTCAATTAATCATCCTTAAACATGTTTAACAATTAATCATATCATGTCACAATAATATATATCACATATATATTATATATTTGCAACAAAAGAAAATAATACAATTAACATATATCGCATATATATCAATGTATCATCCCGCGAGAAAATGAAATAATAAAGTAAGCCAATATTAGTTAATATAATAATATATCATATATATTATTATATATTAAATCATCGAATCAACACTTGATCCGACGATCCAGCTATATCGAATATAACCGGCTAATATATCATGTACCGATTCATCGAATCAACACTTGATCCGATGACCCGATTCATATCCATATATCGCGAGAATATAATACGGTATCCCATATCGCATTATTCTCGCTCCTGCGCATATCACATATGTGCCACTACTCTGTTTCGCCTGAGCCAAGAAACCTCTGTGTAGGACTCTAAAGAATCGTCAATACGCCGGTAGCAGGTGATGATCATATCAAACACCCACAAGCTGCAAGCGGTCAGCTAAACGTAACAGCCACCCAGGTATTGAGCGATCAGAAGATCAACAAGCTAGCATGTGCGTTCTCCTGTGAATCCGATCAGTAACACTCCCGTACAGTCCGGTCTGTTCGTCTGATATGTCGCATATCAAGTCTAGGGGTGGTAAACGTCAGACCCCAGTAACCGATAAGTCGTGTCGATGTATGGCTCATAACGGGTCGAGAAACTACTAGTAACACTTACCAGTAAATCTCTATATCAGCCCTGGCCAGGGACTTCCAGTTATAGCCAATCGAACACAGCACAACATCAACTCCCTATACCGGGAGAGACGAATCCCCTCCTATCGCTCATTGCCTCCATGTGATTCGGGACTGTACCCAAAAGCCACCGTTTTGCACGCCCTCTTGGACGTGGTAAGGTGGAAATCAAAACACAGTGGGAATCACACAAGACTCTATGACGATCTCGGGTCTTCAGACTACCCTGTACCTGTGTCACCGGAGAACTGCCATCTGACGTGTGGTATATCACCATCTGGGAGTTCTCGGCGAGTCCGTCCAGTGTACCCAATCTCTACTGAGCACCCGTACACCATCTCTGATGTCTAACACCGATGGATATGGGATCATCCATCGCCCATCATATGGGTCAAGATGCGTATACGCTAGTCTACTCTGGTGTATCGATGCCCTGTCTCGATATACCCTCGACTAGGAACAGTTATAGGATGTACTCATCGACTACCGCGGCCCCACTAGTATGATCTCATCATAGTCCCAGTAGTCGAGTACAAGTCCTAAGGGCTTTATCAACATGTGAGAGTAAAACAGTAAACCAATACAAGTCAACATGTTAAGATAAAGTGAAACCAAATAGCATACTATCATGACGAGCAAGAAAGTCTTCTCTATATATAACCAAGCATCCATTATAATATACATCATATGTACAACAATGGCCTCTAGGGCATATACATAACTAACAATCTCCCACTTGTACTAAGGCCAGCTGCTGTAGTATCTCATACCTAGCATCCCGAATAATCTCTCAAACTGTATCTGGGGAATAGCCTTCGTGAATGGATCCGCAGTGTTGTCCTTCGTATCTACTCTCCTGACCTCGATCTCCCGGCGATCAACTATCTCCCTGATCAGGTGATACCGCCTCAGAATATGTCTGGACTTCTGATGGGACCTGGGTTCCTTGGCCAAAGCCACAGCTCCATTGTTATCGCAATACAGAGGTATTGGATGCTCAATGGATGGAACCACACCAAGTTCACTAATGAACTTCTTGATCCAGACAGCCTCTTTGGCAGCATCGTTGGCAGCGATGTATTCAGCCTCCATCGTTGAGTCTACAACGGTATCCTGTTTGGAACTCTTCCAACATACCGCCCCTCCATTGAGGGTAAAGACAAAACCCGAATGCGACTTAGAGTCGTCCTTATCACTTTGGAAGCTGGAATCGGTAAAGGACTCCACCTGGAGTTCTCCGTTACCATACACCAAGAACATCTCCTTAGTCCTTCGTAAGTACTTGAGAATGTTCTTCACTGCTGTCCAATGACTCTCTCCAGGATCTGCTTGATACCGACTCACTATACTTAGTGAGTATGCTACATCGGGTCTGGTACATAGCATCGCATACATGATAGAGCCTACTGCCGAAGCATAGGGTATCCCTTGCATGCGAGCTCTCTCCAAATCAGTCTTGGGAGACATCTCTTTGGAGAGAGTGAGTCCAGATATCGTGGGTTGGTTCCCACGCTTGGATTCTTCCATACTAAACCTCTTTAGTATGGTGTCAATGTACCTGGATTGGGACAATCCCAGTATCCTTTTAGATCTATCTCTATAGATCATGATTCCCAATATGCAGGAGGCATCACCTAGATCTTTCATTGAGAATCTCTGTGATAAGAAGAGCTTGACTGATTGCAGCATAGAAATATCATTTCCTATCAAGAGTATGTCATCCACGTACAATACGAGGAAGACTACCTTACCCTTTGCCACCTTCTTATAGATACAAGGTTCATCTATATTTTTGATGAAGTCAAACTCTTTGACTACAACATCAAAACAGATGTTCCAACTCCGCGATGCTTGCTTCAACCCATAAATGGATTTAAGCAGTTTGCACACCTTTCCGCTGCTGCCACTATCTACGAAGCCCTCTGGCTGAGTCATGTACACGCACTCTTCTAAATCACCGTTTAGAAAGGCGGTCTTAACATCCATTTGCCAGATTTCGTAGTCATGGTATGCAGCAATGGCAAGTAAGATCCGGATGCACTTAAGCATAGCCACTGGAGAAAAGGTTTCGTCATAATCCACACCTGGTCTTTGACGAAAACCTTTTGCTACAAGTCTAGCTTTGAAAGTCTCAACTTTTCCATCTACACCAAATTTCTTTTTAAAGATCCACTTGCTCCCTATGGGTTTTACCCCTTCAGGAGCATTTTCCAAAGTCCATACTTTGTTGGTGTACATGGATTCCATCTCAGATCGCATTGCATCCAGCCATTTCACAGAGTCACTACTCGTGATGGCCTGCTCAAAACTAGTCGGTTCATCATCATCCATGATGCAATCCTCGCTTCCACCATCAATGAGAAAACCGTAGTATCTCTCAGGTGGATGAGAAACCCTACTAGATCTGCGGAGAGGCTGGGGTTCATCGGGTACTACTGAATCCTCTGGTTCCACTAAATCATCTGTTGTAGATTGTTCTGCTGGAACTTCTTCCAGTTCTACCTCAGAGCCACTAATCTCTTTTGCAAGAAATTCCTTTTCTAAAAAGGTGGCGTGTTGAGCAACAAACACTCTTTGTTCCTCACTGTGGTAGAAAATATACCCTCGCGAATGCTTGGGATATCCAATAAACTTACATAAAACAGATCTTGCCTCGAGTTTGTCCGGGTTCCGTCTTTTGACATATGCCGGGCAACCCCATATCTTAACAAAATTAAGATATGGTCTCTTCCCTTCCCATATCTCATATGGGGTGGTAGGCACAGATTTGGTAGGAACTTTATTCAGTAAGTATGCTGCTGTCTCAAGCGCATACCCCCAGAAGGAAATAGGTAACTCAGCAGTGCTCATCATCGAGCGCACCATATCTAATAGGGTGCGATTCCTCCGCTCCGATACACCGTTGTGCTGTGGTGTATAAGGAGGAGTAAGCTGAGAGAGAATCCCATTCTCTTTTAGATAATCTAGGAACTCACCGCTTAAGTATTCACCTCCTCGATCAGATCGAAGAATCTTAATACTTTTGCCCGTTTGGTTCTCTACTTCGTATTTATATTCTCTGAAATTCTCAAAAGCTTCAGATTTGTGTTTCATCAGGAATACATATCCGAATCTTGAGAGATCGTCAGTGAATGTAATGAAGTAGGAAGAACCGTTCCTGGCATGCGTAGACATGGGACCGCATACATCACTATGTACCAGTCCTAAGAGTTCAGCAACTCTTTCTCCGTGTCCACTAAACGGAGCTTTGGTCATTTTTCCTTTGAGACATGAATGGCAAGTATCATAAGATGATAATTCGAACGGATTCAAATAACCATCTCTATGTAACTTAGCCAGTCGTGTCGCATTGATATGACCAAGTCTACAATGCCACAAGTAGGATTCGTTCACATCTGAACTTTTCCTCTTGTGTGTGTTTTGTATATTCAGGACTGTATTCTGATTTAGAATGAATATGCCATTATGTAACGAGCCTGATGCAATCAACTTTTGATCTAGGAATATGTTCACAACATTATCCTGTACTACAAAATTATATCCTTCTTTACTTAATAAAGAAACTGATATAATGTTGCACATCATGTTCGGTATATAATAGCATTCATTTAGAATCAGTGTATTACGACTTGGTAATACAAGGTGATATTCGCCAACTGCTTTGGCTACAATACTTGCACCGTTCCCTACTTGAACGGAATGATCACCTTTTCCCAGTTCTCTACCTTTACGTAGCCCATGTAACTGTTTACATATGTGGGATCCTGATCCGGTATCTAATACCCAGGACGTAGGGTGAACTGAGAAACAGTTCTCAATAACTAACACACCTGAAGAAGATGCATCAACATGCATGTTCTTTTGGGCGGCGTGAGAATCTAGATATTCTCCTGTTTCCTGTTCAATCTTATAACTCTTATAAGAAAAAACGGGTTCAACGTTCCCTTGCTCAGTACAATAATCGGGTTCAGTCAATACATCCATATTATTATCTTGATTATGGCCTGAAATGGTCGCTACCTGGAGAGAGAGAGAAGAAAACACTTTAGCGTATGCTCTTGCAAGATTAGATTGGTTATTATCTTATCTAATCAGGATGTCTCCCACTGTTTTTATCAAATCTAACTTAAAACCCTAAAAGGTAAGATTAGCCGGGATTAATTACACCCTACAATTTCGTCAATCTTTCAGCCAGATCAGTGTCGGTACTTTGAGGGAGGTTCCCCGTGCTTTCGCACGGACCTAATTAATGTAAACCTCGTTTTCCCAGAGGCGTAACCTCGTTAACACTTTTCTTAGGCACCTACTTGAATGACTAATTGTCCTGTGTAAAACTTTCCCAGGAGTAACTCTTACTCGCAGTGGGTATCAGGATCCAACTATCTCATAGGAGGTATGCAATCTCATTGCAAATTTCAACACTTGAAATTCCCGATAATGCTTTTGCCCCTAGTGTCCTATGACCTTGACGGAGGTCAACAAACCATAGGCTACTAGTCAAGTTCAACCTGTCATTTCTTGATTGAATTAAACCCACCCGTACGACCCTTGACGGAGGTCAACAAGGCCGTACGACTACCCTAATCCAATCTGCATCATATGCATAAGCAGGTAAATACTAATCAGCTACCGCACACTACGCCTTGACGGAGGTCAACAAACGTAGCACGAATACTAGCTAGTCTTTATCTGAAATGACGGAGGGCTACGCAGGTTTTTCAGAAAACCCTGAGCGTAATGAACTTGATATCGTCGTAGAATCGAATAATTTTGAAAAGGAGTGTTTTGAGGCTTTTCTTAATTTCGCTAAAGGGGTCACTCCCGGTGAAGGGATCGTCGGCCCTTTCCTCATCGAATAAGGTGCAGGATATATCATATATACCGCTGTGCAAAGCAAAACACTTAAAGCAATCAAAAGACAAACCGCGTTTTGTAGCATCTGCCAGTTTTACTAAAGGAGTCACTCCCGGTGAAGGGATCTCGGTCCTTTCCTCATCGAATAAGGTGCAGGATATATCGTATATATCACTGTGCAAAGCAAAACTGTAGCTACCCCTTCTATAAAGTTTTTGATTCTACAACATCTTTAGGTTTCTTTTCTTTTATTAATCTCATTAATAAAAATCCCATCAACTTATGCTTCCTAAGCATCACAGAAGAAACGAAAGCAGTAATATTTATATATCAGCATATATATATAGTATAAGCATTCGTCTCAGGCAGTAATATGATCTCATCACAGAACATTGCAGCAGAAGAACATATATGAAATATTAGATATACTAGGACGTCCGTGTTTTCAATACGAGCCTGTATAAAACACGGATTCCACGGTCGCGACGAATAGCCAAACCCACATCCCAAGACCCCTACGAGAGCGGCAAGTAACACTGCCAATTCTAGGGTTAGGAGACCCGGTCTCGACTCCTCGAGATGGCCTCCCACTGGACCCTAGAACCCGGTTACTTGTGCTCCCCTCCTTGGGTCTACCTAATGCGGAAAAGTAAATAATATACACTGGTGACAGCAACCGCATCCTGGAAGTGCCCCAAATAAAAGAATATTACATTACAAAAGAATTTTACATGAATGAAAATGAAAACCCTCATCTCACATAAAACCCCCGGCTATTCTGATCGCGACGATCCAATATAACATATCACAGCAACACATAATATCTCATATCATCAACGTAAGCAAGTATGCGTATCCCGATTGTCGTTGATGTATAGCAACGAAGCCGGCGATACACCACATACTACGCTTACGGTCACAGAAAAGAAAGTGTAAAACTACAATATTTGGAATCCACAATCACTTTAGACATCGTAAATCCGAAATATCTCATATTCCGCATTTCATGCCTAACTCTATGAATTCCACATATTGTATCACATTCCAGATAAATATACGGTATTAAACTATTTGAACAGATAATCAAACACCCAAAATTTCCCGAAGTGCTCAACTCTTGAGCGGAGTTCAAATAATCCCAGAATATGTCACAGTACCAGTGATCCAGCCGTAGAAGGGCCAAGCCTACGCCTCACATGTGGCACGCCGTACTGCCCCAAACCCGAAGGTTCAAAAGGCAGTTCAAGACGGTCACATAATCGAGTTAAGGTTTGTTGTCTTCTAGAGGGTCCACCGCTCAACTTGTACAATTTTTCCGAAAGATTTAAACCCAATAAAAATTCAACGCTTGAAAGTTTGCCGTGCCGGAATAAAGTGGGTTAATGATATCCATTCAACCAGTTTAACAGTTTCTAAATATCCGGAAAGAAATACGAATTTAAATATTCCGATCGAATCTACGATTACAAAATAAACCCCATATTTTATAAACACCTGAGACAGATTAAAAATATCCAGAACACTCAGCAAGTAACTACGGGAATTACCATCAAAGCCACGTGTCAAGATCTCACTGTTCCGCCGCGGAAGCGCCGCGCAAGCCATGCTTGCGCCGCGCTTCCGCCGCCGTTTGGTTGAATTAGGGGCTTGGGTTTTATGGTAATTCTTAGATTTACCTGCTGATTTTTTTAGACATTTTTAATTCAGAAAAATCCCAAATTTTAAAAATTTCCAGAGAGGGGTCAAGTTTCGTCGTTTCGGGTTCGATCGGAGTTTTAACTTCGTAAACACATCGCCTAATGCTCTAGCTAGGCTCTGATACCACTGTAGGGTTCCTAGGCACTCTTGTGAAGGTTCATGAGGCATCAAACATGCCCGGATTAAATTTTAGACGTGCCGAACAACCCAAAGCCGGGATCTTTGCTAGATAATTAGGGTTTAACATGTAAATAGATAACATTTATCTAAGTGTGAGGGATTACAACCTTTGTAGTCCGCTCCTTCACTTCACAAGCTCCGAGTAGAAGTCCCTTTGCCGCGATCCACGATCTCCCGGACTCATGAGAGGCTCCACGACTCGAACGATCCATTCTAGCTCGTCGTATTCCAAATCTCCGATGATCTACCTCGAGGTTTCGAAGAACTCAAGCTATCTCACTCTAAAGAGAAGAACACCCTAATCCCAAGGGCTAGATGAGATGAGGATGAGAGAGTAGTGATTTTGCTTTCTTTCTATATCATTTTCTCATATTTTTATCATCACTTAAGAAAATCAAGAGAGCTTCTTCAAGAGAGAAGAAGAAGAAGATGATAATGGAAATAGAATAATGATAATCTTTTTCTTTTGTGATGAATAGAAATATAAAACATATGATTGAATTATTAACCATGGTTAAGGATGATTGGATGAGAACAAGTAGAGAAGCAACTAGGGTTAGGGTTTGGTTGAGTTAATAATGTGTCATCACAAAATATCCTAACCTTGACAAAAGAAATAGCTTCTAGAAGGAACTTGAAGCTACTAACCCTAATCAAACCCTAACCTCAATTAATCATCCTTAAACATGTTTAACAATTAATCATATCATGTCACAATAATATATATCACATATATATTATATATTTGCAACAAAAGAAAATAATACAATTAACATATATCGCATATATATCAATGTATCATCCCGCGAGAAAATGAAATAATAAAGTAAGCCAATATTAGTTAATATAATAATATATCATATATATTATTATATATTAAATCATCGAATCAACACTTGATCCGACGATCCAGCTATATCGAATATAACCGGCTAATATATCATGTACCGATTCATCGAATCAACACTTGATCCGATGACCCGATTCATATCCATATATCGCGAGAATATAATACGGTATCCCATATCGCATTATTCTCGCTCCTGCGCATATCACATATGTGCCACTACTCTGTTTCGCCTGAGCCAAGAAACCTCTGTGTAGGACTCTAAAGAATCGTCAATACGCCGGTAGCAGGTGATGATCATATCAAACACCCACAAGCTGTAAGCGGTCAGCTAAACGTAACAGCCACCCAGGTATTGAGCGATCAGAAGATCAACAAGCTAGCCTATGCGTTCTCCTGTGAATCCGATCAGTAACACTCCCGTACAGTCCGGTCTGTTCGTCTGATATGTCGCATATCAAGTCTAGGGGTGGTAAACGTCAGACCCCAGTAACCGATAAGTCGTGTCGATGTATGGCTCATAACGGGTCGAGAAACTACTAGTAACACTTACCAGTAAATCTCTATATCAGCCCTGGCCAGGGACTTCCAGTTATAGCCAATCGAACACAGCACAACATCAACTCCCTATACCGGGAGAGATGAATCCCCTCCTATCGCTCATTGCCTCCATGTGATTCGGGACTGTACCCAAAAGCCACCGTTTTGCACGCCCTCTTGGACGTGGTAAGGTGGAAATCAAAACACAGTGGGAATCACACAAGACTCTATGACGATCTCGGGTCTTCAGACTACCCTGTACCTGTGTCACCGGAGAACTGCCATCTGACGTGTGGTATATCACCATCTGGGAGTTCTCGGCGAGTCCGTCCAGTGTACCCAGTCTCTACTGAGCACCCGTACACCATCTCTGATGTCTAACACCGATGGATATGGGATCATCCATCGCCCATCATATGGGTCAAGATGCGTATACGCTAGTCTACTCTGGTGTATCGATGCCCTGTCTCGATATACCCTCGACTAGGAACAGTTATAGGATGTACTCATCGACTACCGCGGCCCCACTAGTATGATCTCATCATAGTCCCAGTAGTCGAGTACAAGTCCTAAGGGCTTTATCAACATGTGAGAGTAAAACAGTAAACCAATACAAGTCAACATGTTAAGATAAAGTGAAACCAAATAGCATACTATCATGACGAGCAAGAAAGTCTTCTCTATATATAACCAAGCATCCATTATAATATACATCATATGTACAACAATGGCCTCTAGGGCATATACATAACTAACAGGTATCAGAGCGCTAGGTTGACCTTGGTTCGAGTCTAAGTTTGACTAAGTGGAGCCTAGGGTGTTATCTATATAAGGAACTTAGGCTTGACCTTACGGAACATAGACTTAGTTGAGGGGGTATTATACCCGAACTTTCGTCGTATAGGATGACCCTTAGTTGATGGAGTAGGTAGCTTGAGTAGAGGGACGTACCGTACGTATGTTTCGCGACATACTTACGACACGCCACTCCGCTTAAGAAACCTTAGGATGTACATTTTCTTGCACCGTATTATATTCCTTCCTATGATCTACCCTATCGATACTGGTTATGGTTTTGCTGCCACGATTGCACGGGCAGAGTGAGCTACGGCTCGAGTTGCGTCAGCTTGAGCTCGTCGTGGATGAGGACTGACCATGGTATGGTTCCAGAGACATACGATTGCATATAGAGGCGTCGTCTTATTGTGCTTTCGCACCATGAGCGTTTGACAGATCGCTTTTACGAAATTTCTCGGGCGTACCGATCGGTACCAGAGGATTGATCCACTGATAGAGGCCAGCCAGGATGTGATGACCATTGATATATCGCTTATTCATGATGATTGAGGCATTGTTCAGCGTACGGACGAATGAGCCAGTTGTTGCTGCGAATTATGAGATATCGCCTAGACGATTGGAGCTACTGCAGCATGAGTATATACTTAGAGATATGATGGTGAGGTGAATGACTAGGACATGTGGTTCGTTCGTTTACCCAGATGAGAGGTCATCAGATAGATTGATTCCAGCTAGAGACTTCACGCAGGTTCGTTGAGAGTCGATAGAGACGATCGAATGTCAGGAGCCCATTTTCCAAGTTTAAAGTATTCGGAAAGACATGCAAGCGATTCTATGGACCCTTTAGAAGAATGAAACCCTAACTCGACATAATGGCCGTGTGAAAGCCTTTGAACCTTAGGGTTTGCGGCGGTTCCACAGCGCCATTAGTGAGGCTTGGGTTTGCCCTCTTACGGCTGGACCACCGATGCTGTGGTATGTACTCGATACTATTAAACTGTACCCAAGGTGTTGAACTCTTGGGGGATTATGAGGTTCTGACGAGTCGATCGGATGGTTCAACATCATTCGGATATCATGTGATGGGACACATATTGCTTGGGATACTCCATATGCGAGCATAACCGTTGGAGCGTAGTCCATGCAGTCACGATGGGACGAGTCCGAATCAGTCGACATTGAAGCAGAGTGAAGTAAAGAGTTCGCAAGAGAGTTCGACGAGATGACGTTCCACTCCGCTGACATCAGAGATGCGATATACATGCAGAGGCATTGCTTATGGATATATCTTCCAGAAAAAAGGCGCGATGAGTATGCAGCCGTTCCGGAACAAGGATTAGCTTCAGTAAAGGACGGTGACTTTCGGACAATTCGGCAGGGATGAGATTTGAGAGAAACCTCGACAGGACCTTTCTGGAATACTATACGAGAAGACCCGGACCCAAGAGGGGTCATATTGAGCACACTCAGTAGGCCAGAGCTCGACATCGTCGACGAGGTAGTTGACCAGGTTCGGATAAAGGACCTTACCCAGATGCGTTGCGAGTTGATCGAGGACAGACGAGTATTGAGTATTCATCCGATGGTTGGGACGTGTTCCCGAGGACCTGTTCGGCTAGACATCTTCTACAGAATGATGGAGCAACAGAGTACGTGATTTTGAGTCCGTGCGAGAGACTTCGGATTGACCGTGGCCGAGAACAGTACAGTGCGTAGATAGCATGGCGTGACGTCATAGTGGACGATGATACAGACAAGTGGGACAAGAGGTTCGTGCGAGACGCTGACGAGCTGTCATTACTTCCCGTCGAGACTAGAGACCTGATATGCTTACAGAGGCGTTGGGATGCGACCAATTTTCGAGAAAATGCTGTACTGAGGACGCAGATGTCCATCGAGCGAGAAGAGATTATGCAAGAGTACCAGCCTCCGTACAAACCGGCATAGGCAAGATCGGAAGAGACCTTGAGCGGGATTCCTTCCAGGACATTGCTGCAATGATATTTGCGCCCAGGATCAGATGTGATGTGCATTCAAAGAGCCAGAGGCCGACGCCAGTGACATGCTGCATTACGAGTAGTCGTGATGATTGACTGAGAGATGACCAGAGAAGTACCAGAACGGTATCGTTCCTGTTAGCACACCTGACCAGGCCGATGAGCCGATAGATTGCGAGATTTGTAATCCACAGGGAAGATAAGGAACCAGAGGCAGCGGACGCCAGCCGCGAGCAAGAGGCGAGTAGATATCTTGCGCCGCTAGCATTGGATGTACCGGCACCATCTCGACTTCGAAGGAGGATATACCGACGACGGTATTTATGATTTGTGATTTTGTGATCTGACTACCACGTATCCGTCACTTTGGGATTTCGGTATTTTGGGCGATCTATTAGCATGATTTATTCTTGATGACTGAGTTTCATGATATTTGTTTTCATGCAACCACTGAGTATTTATATTTTGCGCATAGTTATTACATTTGAGGTATTGATTGTGATTTCACGCCTATCTTATGCAGTGATTTGATTTACACTTCTAGCATAGTTTTCATGCACCTTTAGTGTTTTGATATACGATTTTGGTGCACGCCATATGCACTAAATCGGGATTCTTCGTGCATGTCATATGCACCTTATTTTGCTGTATGGCACACACGTTGCCTATGACAGATGTTGTGTGTACACCCGTTGCACCTGAATGGTACTTATATATGGATTCTGTTTTCCGTGCGCACCTGACGCACGGGGTATTCTTATATACGCCTTAGGATTGATGTTTGTGGAGCCCCGACAATTTGGATTTTTGCAGAAATGTTTTAGTACTTGGGGTTTAAATTTAAATTCGGAGACCGAATTTCTTTAATGGGGGTAGATTGTAACGTTTCAAAATAATAAAATATGATTTTTGGGAAATTTTATAATTTAATATTATTTTAATGAATATTTTAATATTCTGGTATAATTAAATACAAATAGATGGGGAAAAATTATGGAAAATTCTAAAATAGGGTATTTTATGGAATTATGCCATTTTTAAGTTTTTATGATTAGTAATGTGCTAATTTAGTGCTAATCGCGATTAAAAATCGCTAATCGGATTTTTAGCTTTTTTGTGCAAAAATGTGCACATATCATTTTACACACTTGTCACACTTGTTACATGTTTTGGGAATATGGTTGCTTAGGGCTTGCCATTGAGTGAGAAGGAAAGAAGAAAAGAAAAAGAAAAGAAAAGAAAAGGTTTCATTATGATGAGAGGGAAAGACAAGGTCAAACCTCTTTTGACCCATGCCCCCCATCATTTCCCTTCTCATTTTCTCTCCCCTCTTCAAACATGAGCTGCTCTGCTCCTGCTCCCTTTCTCTCCCTTTTCACAAAAACCCTAGATCCACAATGAAATCAACCCCAAAACCCTATTCCCATTTCACAAAAAGTGTTCCCGAGCTCACTAGCTACACATTGAACCTAGCAAGATTGGATTTGGAGGACTTTAAGCAACTCAAGAATTTTCTTGAGTTGCCAAAGGAGGTAAAATCTGGACCTATTAGAATAGTATTTCATTTCTTGTGCATCAATTCTAGTTTCATGTCGATATGGTGTCGTTTGGTGGATTTGTGAAACTTCAAGTTAGGGTGAGAAGTTGAATTGAGTTCTAGGGTGAAATTAAGACTTGTGGTGACCTTAGAACCCCCGTGGTGATGTGTTATTAGACCAAACCTGAAGCTAAAACACAGAATACGGATTTATGAGACGATGTCGGGGGAAAAACTGTGAATCTGTGATCGTATTTAGGAATCTGCTATCACCCCGAGACCCCAAAAATAAAACTGAGTTGATAGTGAGATGTGCAGGCACCCTGGAACCACCACACCAAACCCTAGCCCCCAACTCCTATTCCTGGCCGCCAATTAATTCCTTCTGGCCTCAATTTGCGGCCAGAGCAGGAGGAAATCATCTCGATTTTGGTGCATTGCCCTATTTCCAGTAGTCTTGACCCTGGGTATGTGCAATTTTGTCTGGTTCCATCTAGGGTAAAATATGGGTTGATTTTCCTATGTTGGCGCATGATTTACGACCTGTTTTAGCATGGATTTTGGTATTTGGTGATTCGTTCCGGTCGGGTGGCGTTTGGACGTCAACGACAAGTGGATATTGATCGTATTTACATGCGAGACGATAGGTTTTTACCTATGCGAGTAGCGTGTGCTGTTTTGGTTTTTCGATGTGATTTTCATGTGCTTAGCATTTGTGATATACTTGTAGGTACCCCATGAAGACTTCGGGATGACAAGCAAACGCGTGGCGACGTCGACTAATAAAGAAGCAAAGAGAGTAGATTATATCTACGGGGAAGTCGGGTGGATGGCGTATAGCACCCCCGCAGTCCGTGGTGATGTATACGAATACGTATACACACATATATTTATTATACGTTATTTAAAATTATTGATGATAAGATGGATTGGTTTAGTGTAGTGCGAAACCCTAGAGTAGGGGTTGCACCCATACACACACGCACGCACACACTTGCATACATACTTTCTTTCGCATGTGTATATAGGAGTATATGTTTGTATGTGTTCACATGGGTATAGGACTATGTGTACATATACTGGATTATGAGGATAGTGCTTGGGATGTGGGTTGAGTCGATCTGATTCGATTTGATGCCGTGAGATCGGCGATACGACAGGATGCTTTAGCGGGCCTTTAGGCATGTGTTTTACCCTGCATTCATACTTTTATAGATGGTATCGATTGTATTAGACTTAGACTTATACCCTAGATTATGTGATATGATGGTAGTGATACCTGATATGTGATGAGATAAATGTGATATTGACCCGTTCCCAGCTATTGGGATGTCGTACGACAATTTACTGTACGATCTTCATATTGATGTTAGATCCGCACTCATGACTCGAGGATGTTATATGATATATTGTATTGTACGTGATACTATTGAGGCGAGATCACCGACTGTTGTGTATATATATATATATCGACTCAGATTTAGGTGGTTTCCATACCCCAGCCGATTGACTTGATTGTTGGGTCCGTAGTTCGCATAGTAGGCGTAGACTAGACCCGAGTCATACCTATTTCAAAACTAACGAATCATGGATATTTTAAAGATAGGCAGAAGGGAATCTACGGATATTTTGAAACGACGCATCTTTTCTTAAAACCCCGTAGCCCTTATTTTACCAAAAACCCCGATTCGTCTTATTTCAAAAGGCAAGGCTGCATGATATATTTATTGAGGTAGGTTCTTCACTGTTGCGTTGATTATTGATTCCGCATATTCATGCTATTTGCATTGCATTGCTTGTGTTTATTGATATATTACAATCATGCTGCTAGGACACCAGCACCATTACCGATGATGCGTATGTACCACGTACACTTACTTGCCGGCTCACACACATCTTCATCGGTAATTGCCATGTCACTACATAGAAGTATTATTGCATCAGGATATGACCCTTGTATGTGTATACTATTATTCCATGTTGCGTGATATACCGTAATACTTGCACTTCATTTATATGTCACATACATCATGCTTTCTGATTATGCGCATTGAGATATGTTGTTTCCATGATATTTCTGGATTTGGGAACCGCGGGTATTTCAAAAGAGAATATTTAATTGTTTTAAAAACCAGGTTACCCTTGGTATGATATTTCAGTGCGTCCACCATGTGTTTTCTCGGTGCTGAGAGCGACATGTGAAACCCGATTCGAGGAGGCGGATGAGGCCGATTGTGGGTATATGGTGGGCCTGGTATGGTACCCCGGGGTGAGAACGGTTTTGCTGTGTAGTAGACGGTGAGCCTGGCAGAGAGACTACTACCTACCGGTGATTGGTTGGACCTGGCAGTTATCCAGAGGAAACCGACCAGAGTCGATAGATGGATATGGGCGTACTGTTGGGGCCTAGGGCCGATTCCGCAGACGGAGCCCGTGGGCTGATCCGGACTGACGGAGCCTGACATATGAGGATTTACGTGCCGATGCTGGGCACAGCTTTCATGATGTTTTCGAGTGTCGATGCTGGGCACTCCGGTTCCATGATTTGACTTGTCGCGAGAGACACAGATGGTTTATATACTAATGTTTACATGCATGATGCTTATTGTCATTGGGTGACGAGTGGACGGGATCCATGTACATGCAGATTTGATTACATTGATCATACCTCACATTTATGATATGCTATTATCTGAGGCACTGGCACGAGCACTTGACACTACACTCATGTATAGAGATTACATTGCCAGTTTTGCATGCTGCAAACTTATTCATATTGTGGTTTATATATCTGATCGTATTGACCTAGGATGGGTCATACATTCGATCTCTGCTTGTAGATATTTCTATTCACGAGTTGGCAACTCACCCCCGTTGTGCCACAGTTCTTGCAGGTTTTTGCCGTACAGGTTCCATAGCGGCATTTCTGGCACACTGCTTCCATATGGGTGACTTGCTTGGGTAGGTGGGTTCTTTTGTATCAGAACCACCATTGTTCCTGTATTATTCTTTGTATCTAGAGGTTCCATCAACCAAAACTTGTATATTGTTTCAGACTTAGACACAGTGATGTATTATTTCAACCTTAGAGCCGCGCTTGTATTTTTACGGTTTTCTGGCTGTTTTGAGTTTCTTTTTGGGTTTTGATTCTCGCCCTTTGGCGTTGTATATTATTATTTCTTGCGTGGTTGTGACCATCGATTGACAAAGAGCTAGCTCCCGCTTGGGGATGCCTTTTATCATTTCATAAATATTATGCTTATTGTACCCCGTTTGGGGCCAGTTTTTACAAACGAAACTCTGCCGAAATTTTCAGAAAAGACTACACATTTTTAAAATGCATTTCGGCTTAGTTATTTGAAAACTTTGATTTCAAACATGCTTTCTTTACTTCTTAAAAACCAGTTTCTTTATTTACTCCTTAAATGGTATTAGATTTCTGGGCTTTTTGCTTACTTGGATCAGATGGAGTCCTATTGACTTCAAAGGATTCAAGGGCCAGTCACGTGCTCTTTCGGGTCGTGACAAAAAGTCGGGGAATTTATATTCCCTGTGGACTTTATAGTTCTGGATACACACCGTGTAGCGAACTCATGGAACCAAATTCTGGTGATTCTTGGTCGACCCTTCCTAACCACTTCCAATGCTGTCATTAATTGTCGAAACGGTTCTATGACCCTATCCTTCGGGAAGATGTCAATTGAGCTGAACATTTACAAGATTGGAAGTCAGCCGTCTGAACCCTCTGCTCACATTCTTGATGTATGTTCTGTCGACGAGATATCTTCCGAAAGCTGCAATGTTGATGAACTTTGCTTTGATGATCTCGATGACATTAGCACATCATTGTTTGATCTTGCACATCATAGTGAGGAAACTTTTGACGAGTCCACTCCCGAGTCTGAACCTTTGGACTCATCACTTTCCGAGTCTTTATCCTTTGCAGGCTATGAGCTTCTTCATGAATCCGAATGTCATTCACTTACCCCACCTTCTATTATTTCTCCGCTGACATTAGATCTCAAATTATTACCTTCTCATCTTAAATATGCATATTTAGGTAAGAATGAGACTTTGCCTATGATCATATCCGCTTCTCTAGCCTTAGAGAAAGAGAACGCTCTTTTGATGGTTTTGAGATCTAATAGGCAGGCTTTTGGTTGGACAATGACTGACATCAAAGGGATTAGTCCATTGATTGTTGAACATCATATACATCTGATGGATGAAGCCAAGCCAACCTGAGAACCACAAAGACGGTTGAATCCCATCATGAAGGAGGCGGTAAAGAAAGAAATCGTCAAATGCCTTGACATTGGTATCATTTACCCAATCTCTGATAGTCAATGGGTGAGTCCTATTCATGTAGTCCTTAAGAAGTCCGGCATCATGGTCATAACAAATGAGGCTAATGAGTTAATCCAGACACGTGCTCAAACTGGATGGCGTGTATGTATTGATTATAGAAAACTCAATGTCGCAACGAGGAAAGACTACTTCCCTCTACCTTTTCTTGGCCAGATGCTAGAACGCTTAGCTGGACATGAATATTATTGTTTCATGGACGGATACTCTGGCTATAACCAGGTCCCTATTGCCGAAAAAGATTAAGATAAAGCCACATTTACTTATCCTTTCGGTACCTTTGCTTATAGACGCATGCCCTTTGGGTTATGCAATGCTCCCGCTACATTTCAGCGGTGTATGATGGGGATATTCTCGGACATAGTCGAGAATTTTCTAGAGATTTTCATGGACGATTTCTTGATATTCGGAGATTCTTTTGATGACTGCCTATCTCATCTTGACGCGGTTCTTATTCGTTGTAAAGATAAGAACTTAACCTTGAATTTGGAAAAATACCATTTCATGGTCCAAGAGAGAATTGTACTTGGACATGTCATCTCACGGAAAGGCATTGAGGTTTACAGAGCTAAAATAGATGTCATTCACAACCTTCCTCATCCCAAATGCGTCAAAGATATACGATCTTTTCTTGGCCATGCAGGATTTTATCGGAGATTCATTAAGGATTTTAACCAAATTGATAGACCCTTAACTCTTCTCTTGGCCAAGGAAACAACTTTTCATTTTGACTCGAACTGTTAGGCTGCATTTGACTCACTTAAGAATTCTCTCAGTAGAGGCCCTGTTCTATCATCTCCTGATTGGAACCACCCGAGCTTATGTGTGATGCATCAGATTTCGCTGTTGGTGCAGTCTTAGGAAAGCACATTGATAAGATGCCACACGCGATCTATTATGCAAGTAAGACCTTGAATGATGCCCAAATTAACTATACATCTACCGAAAAAGAACTTTTGGCAATTGTATTTGCATTAGAAAAATTCAGGCCTTGCTTGATTGGCTCACCGATTGTGGTTTACACTGATCACTCTGCCTTAAAATATCTTTTATTAAAAAAGGATGCTAAAGGTAGGTTAATACGTTGGATCATTCTATTACAAGAATTTGATCTCGTCATTAGAGATAAGAAATGATGTGAAAACGTAGTAGCCGACCATCTTTCGTGCATCTCTTCTTCACCTGTGACCCTGCCAATTAACGACACTTTTCCTGACGAACAGCTTTTGAACGTATCCGGCGAACCTTGGTTCATGGATATTGTGAATTATCTTGCGACGGGACTTATTCCCAGCGAATGGTCTAAATAGGACAAACATCGATTTATATCCCAAGTAAAGCACTTTTACTGGGATGAACCCTATTTGTTTAAGTATTATCCTGACCAAATCATTCGTAGTTGAGTCCCTAATGATGAATTCAAGAGCGTTCTATCTTTTTGTCATGATCAGGCATGTGGATGTCACTTTGGTCCACGAAAAATGGCGGAGAAGGTTTTGCAATGCGGTTTTTACTGGCCGACATTATTCAAAGATGCATTTGATCATCGCAAACCTATCCACAATGTCAACACACGGGTCGGATTTCTCGGAGAACTGAGATGCCACTTTAGCCTGATGGATATAGTGCCCTCAAAGTTAATTATTGGATCGTAGACATGTGATTACAATGATTGAGGGAAGACCTGTGCCGGTAGGACAGTCATACTCAAGATGATAGTATGCTATCTGGTTTATCTTTATCATCGTGTACAGCTTTAGGTGACCTTACAGAGCACTATTACACATTGATAGAGCCCTTAGGATTCTTGCTTGACTACCAGCAGTATGATGGCGATCATATACGTGGGAGCTGGAGTCTATAAGCACATCCTTAAAAGGTCCCTAGTTGAGGGAGTTTCGAGACAGGGCATCGATACTCCAGAGTAGACTAGTGTATACAGTCGGGACCCCGACGAGGGGCGGTGGCCGGTCTTACAAGCCATTGGTGTCAGTTGGTTCACCCAAGATGTATACAGGTGCTCATTGGGTTATGAGTGTACCGGACAGGACTCGCCGGGAACATGCTAGTTGGTATTATACCAGACGTCAGATAGTAGTTCCCTGGTGACATGTGTATAAATTAGTTCATCGGCCTGAGATCGTCATTTGTCTCGTGTGAGTTCCCACCGTGCTTTGATTACTACCCTACCACGGCTCAAAAGTGTCGTGCAAACAGGTTTTAGTTGGGTACAGTCCCGAGCCACATGGAGGCAGTGAGCGAATCGGCAGGGGTTTCGTCTCTCCCGGTATTGGGGGTGAGAACGCGCTGTGTCTAGGAGAGCCATTACACGAAGTCCTTAGCCAAGGCAGGAGATTTACTGGTAGGTATTCGAGTAGTACCTCAGGGTGTTCTGGGCTACACTCCGACACGACTTGTACCGCTTTTGGGGGTTTGACTTTTACCAACCCCCTAGGCCCGCCATGCGATGCTCATAGACGAACGGACCGGACTGTACGGATATTGTCACTGACAGGCTCGGTAGGGTGTCAGGATGAGTTCGCTCATCGACCTCCCTTTTGGTCAGTACGTGGTAGCCCGTTACGTACAGCTAGTGGTTAAATCCACAGCCAATGTATTGACGAGTCTTTAGAGTCACCCACAAACAGTTTCTCAAGTTTCGGGCGAAACGTTGTGTTGGAGATAATGCCCTCATAGTCAATTATTGGATCGCGGGTACGTGATTGTAATGATTGCGGAGGACCTATACCGGTAGGACAATCTTACTCGAGATGATAGTATGCTATCTGGTTTGCCTTTATCAGTAGTGTACATGTTCAGGTGACTGATTACATGTTACACTTTGATAGAGCCCTTAGGATCTTGCTTTACCACCAACAGTATGATGGCGATCATATACGTTAGAGTTGGGTGGTTTATATGCATATCCTTAATTATGGTCCCTAGTCGTGGGAGTTTCGAGACAGGGCATCGATACTCCGGAGTAGACTAGTGTGTACAGTCGAGACCCCGATGAGGGGCGGTGGCCGGTCTCACAAGCCACGGGTGTCGGTTGGATCACCTAAGATGTGTACAGGTGCTCATTGGGTTATGAGTACACCGGACAGGACTCGCCGGGAATCTGCTAGTTAGTACTATATCTATCGTCAGATAGCAGTTCCCTGGTGACATGTGTACAGGTTAGTTCATCGACCTGAGGTCGTCATTTGTCAAGTGTGAGTTCCCACTGTGCTTTGATTTCTACCCTACCACGGCTCAAAGGAGTCGTGCAAACAGGTAGCTTTTGGGTACAGTCCCGAGCCATATGGAGGCACGTGAGCGGATCGGCAGGGGATTCGTCTCTCCCGGTATTGGGGGCGAGATCGTGCTGTGTCTAAGAGAGCCATTACACAAAGCCCACGGCCGTGGCAGGAGATTTACTGGTAGGTACTCCAGTAGTATCTAAGGGTGTTATTGGGCTTCACTCCCACACGACTTATACTGCTCTTGGGGGTCTGACGTTACTAGCCCCCTAGGCAGATATGCGATACTCATAGACGAACGGACCGGACTGTATATACATTGTCACTGTTAGGCTCAGTAGGGTTTTCGGATGAGTTCGCTCATCAGCCTCCCTTGAGGTCAGTCCATGGGCAGCCGTTACGCATTGCTAGTGCCGCTGACGGTTTGTGGTTAAACCCACTGCCAGGGTACTGACGAGTCATTAGAGTCCCCCACAGACAGTTTCCCAAGTTCGGGCGAAACGTTGTAGAGGCCGTATGGTTTTATGGCAGGGTTCGGAAAATGCACGTGCGTTTACGCACGTGTTATTTTTCGGGCAGATGATACTGGTCGGCTTTGGTTTAAGCCGGATCTGAGTATTATATTGAGTAGGTATAATATCTTTGTCTCAATTGCATTTGTATTCGGTCGTAATACAAATGCGGGTATATTTATACAGTTTCGGGGTTATCCTGAAAGTCGTTTCAGGATCACTTTTGGAAGTTGCCAGTTTCCAGTTTTCTATCAGCCGTCTTTTAACATTTGGTTAAAGACGGGTTTATCTTTTCTTGAGATGAGTGTGGATTCTTCTAGAAGATTCTAGAGAGAGTGACTTGACATGGTGAGTCATTAGTGCATTAATGGTGTCATTAATGTTTTTGGTGACTAGGTTTTTTGATTCAATGTTTCTTTATGACTCATGCTTTAGCTTTAATGGGTTTTGTTAACCTTAGGATATTTAGTGAGAAGCTTTCATCTTATGGTTACCTATCCCCTCTCCTACACTCACCTCCCTCCATCTATATATGGCCGGCCCCCTCCTCTCTCTCATTCACTTGAGTTTTCATTTGTAGAAAAGATATGATAGTATTTGGGGTGCATGGAATTTTACAGTCCATTTCATTCCATCACCCAATTCCCTCGGCAACTTCATTAACCGATCGTCCACGGATTTGGACGAAGTGAGACAAAGTCATCTACTCATTCTCTACATCATTCTTGGTCGTCTCTTTTAGCAAACTTGACGATCGAGTTGCCTCGAGTCAGAGGCGGGAGCCCGTTTAAAGAATCGTCGACGTGGTGCCACCTCGACGAGGAGATCGGAGATCGACGAGATCGGAGCTGCCGCAACGGAGCGTGGGATGATGGTTAAAGAACGAAGGACTCGGATCGTTCGGTATAACTTTTCTACACTCTTTACAGTTTGTTAGTTTAGCAATAATGGCAGATCCGGGTTAAAGTATACGATAGCGCCAGTTAAAAGTTTTTTGTTCCGCATTTGGTGTCTGTAGACTGCCGGGGCGCTAGCGTAGACTTACAGTGGTATCAGAGCCTCACCATTTTGCTTTACTAACTTGTGCTAACACGTTTAAAATATCGATCGAACCGGAAATCAAAAACTGCAAAATCCAAATTCTGAGTTTCAGTCGATTTTAAAAGGGTTCCAAAATTAATTTTACACATCACAGAAAATTCAGCAGGCTTTTCTAAGAGCACGGTAGAAATTTGGGCACGTGATTCGATAATACCGCCGCGGAAACGCGGTCAAACCTATGGTTTGACCGCGCTTCCGCGGCCATACAGTGAGATCGTGGCCCCAAATTTTCACAGTGGGTTCTTGTTTGGAATTTGGGGTTTTTGGTATATATCTTTTGGGCCCAGATTTTGTTACTGTTCACCAGTAAGTCGTGGGGCCCACTTCTTGATATTTGGTCGATCGAAATTTAAACATGTTAGTTTACAGTGCTTACATTATATCTCCGACCGGGAATGTCATTTGATCGGTAAACCGCGTCTGATTGCTATAGTTCTTTTAGACGGGTTTGCGAACGTGACATTCGCGTTGATGTTCTGTGCTGTGCTGTGTTGTTGCGCATTTGTCATGGTGGATAGCAGTGTGCAATGGTAGTACAGTTTGAGTTTATTTGTACATTTGATATTGCGGGGCGAGCGTCCAACTTGTGGACTGCCGTCACTGCCTGTTGTATAATATTCTTTTGGGGCACGACCAGGTTGCGGTCGATGTACCTATTGTACTATTTTTCATTACTGTAGTAGGTTTTGCCCCGTGACGGAGTGCACAGATAGCCGGGTTCTGGGGGGCAACGGGTCCGCATCTCATGGCTTTGAGAGGCAGAGGGGTCCCACTCTAGAATTGGCAGACTATTCGCCGCACTCGTAGGGGGTACAGGTTGACCCAAGGAGGGGTGCCCAAGCTTACCGGATTCCGTGAAGTGCTGGGTGGTCCATTCACTATGTTGTAGGGGGCTGCCTCGCTTCAGGTTTTGGCGGGTAACTTGCCGCACCTGCAGGGGTCTAGGTTTCATTGCACAGGCTATCCACACGACAGGGGAACGTCGAGTTTCAGCAGCGGCTCTGTGCAACTCGGGGATCCCAGATTATTTGTATTGTTCTGTGATGCTTATTACTTTTCTGTAATGTTGCATATTATCACGCCTGGAGCGATTATTGTATATTGGTTTATATACTATTAGATGTTGTATATGTTTTACACCCGCGCTAGTCCAGTCCCCGCTCTGTCGTTAGTTAGGTAACCTAACGGGTGATGACGGGACCCAGTGACGAATGCGGATGGCATATACGTACATTTTATTTTCGTTCTTTTCTGGTGGGATTAATTGATGGGACTGCGTTGATTCTGATCAATACAAAGGATAACAAACCTGTTTACAGTTGTTGGAACAAATTTGAAAAGTGTTATTGCAAAGACGTTTCCTTTTGTTATGCATAGCGGTATTCAGTGGAATATCCTGCACCTCATTCGACGGGGCAAGGGCCGATATCCCTTCACCGGGACTGACCCCTTGGGCAGAAGTTTGCGTCAGCGTAATAACTTCACTATAGTCGATTACAAGTTGCTTTGCATAGCGGTATTCAGTGGAATATCCTGCACCTCATTCCACGAGGAAAGAGCCGAGATCCCTTTACCGGGAGTGACCTCTTTAGCAAAAGGTTTTCGCAACTATATTTTAAAAAGCTATCAGGTTTCTTCAGCGATATCAAGTTCACTACGTTAAAGGTTTTTCGCCAAAAACCAGCCGTAGCCCTCCGTCACTTCTTTTGGGTATTTAGTAGTATTCAAGCTATGCATTTTAGCCAATGTTAAGGCATAGTGTTTGGTAGCTGCTGGGTATTCAATTGTTGCATAGATAGATGAGTTAGTTTGGGACAGTCGTTCTGCCGATTGGCCAATGTCAGGGGCATGTGCGGGTGGGTTCAAATTGACAAGATAGTGACGGGTAGAACTTGGCATGTGACTTATGACACTTTGACCAAAGCCAAGGTTATAAGAGCATGGGGCATAAATCATATCGGGAGTTTCTAAAGAAACTGAAACTTGCCAGGCATGCGCATACCTTCTGGAGTGTGATAACGCGAGTGGATTCCGTCACGTTATCATACGATGAGAGTTGGATCCCGATTCCCACTGATGAGTTGGTTTACTCTTCGGGTGATCCCGATTGATTCTTCTTTCAGGTTTGGAGGAGAATTTGACAGGACAGTGGGAGGTTTCCGGATTAGATAAAGTGATGACCATTCTGATCTAGGTTAGAGTGCACGCAGAGTGTTTCTTTTCTCTCTCTCTTTGGCAGCGACCTTTGACCGACCCTAGACTATGACTCAATGACCAGGTTGACCGAACCTTCTTAAAATACTGGCTTTTGGATTGTCTGAGTTGCATAAGTCATTGTCACTCCTTCTTTTACCCTTTGAATTTCTCAGAACACCCGTATTACTACGGATATCCACTTCCATTGGATAGATCCATCGTATGGTTATATACGAACTCGAAAGGAATTCTTCGAGGATGGATCCAGGTTCAGGAGAAATAGAATTGGTTTATTCAGTTGTCTTTTATTATCACCTTCTCTCAGGTTGCGAGGGCTCCTTGGTTTAGGAGAGTACACCTATTACGCTTATTGGATAGTCTTATTCCAAACCATAGGCTGGTGCCGAAAGGTAGGGAATGAAGAAAACCAATTAGCCTAAGTAGGGTGTACAGAAGGTAATATGTAAAGACAAAATAAAGGGATTAGAAAGAGGGCAAAGTAAATTGCGACTGTTATCATTCACGACCAAAACCGCGTACTTCATCGCCACTCCTATTTCACCTTCAAAGGAATAAGGTATTATTCAGTTGTCTTTTATCATCACCTTCTCTCGAGATGCGAGTACTCCTTGGTTTAGGAGGGTACACCTATTATGCTTACTGGATAGTCTTCTTCCAAACCATAGGCTGGTGCCGAACGGTAGAGAAGGAAGAAAACCATTTAGCCTAACGATGGTGTACAGAAGGTAACGACTAAAGAAAAATAAAGGGATTTGGAGAGACGGCAATAAAATATACGGTTGAAGTCATGAATTGGATTATGGAAGAGGCATTACTATGAATACCAGGATACCCCTACGAAACATTTTCATGTTTCAGTGCATTGTTAAAGGAAAAACTGTTTTCCCGATTAGACACTTACTCCAAGGGTATGTATTTACCAGGTTTCATTCTCATATCTGTATGGTTTTACAGATGATGAGTGGGAGTAAGATATTGGGAATTAGGTGATCATCCTCATTATATCGGAATTCGTTGTAATTGGTGATATTTGAGGAAATCGCCAGGGTACAGTTTTCAACCTACGACGCACAGGTTTTGAGTTGTTTAACTCAACGGACTTATACAGAGTATTGTATGTTGTCCAGTGTCCATCAGGACAAAGGGGTAGGTCCTCGTACTATGTTCTGTTTACTTTTAACTTCTCTAGTATTTAGACAAGTGTTTCATAGAAATACAAGGTATAAGTTTTGAGAAGTTGTGGGTATAAGAATAAAGTAGAGAACCAGGTATCACAAGTATCGGGATTCTTCAAAGAGATCGAAGATGTAGATTCTTGTGATTGGTATTCAGATGATAGTGATGGTTTTAAGAAACGTGTTTCTCTTTCAGGTTACTCGTAATTGGATGGATTCCTAAGTTGAGTAATGCTGATTAGCCTCCTTCCATTAAGTTGATATGCACTGGAGACAGCTGCATGATTTGAATATGGTTCCAATTAAATAAGTGCCAAAGTTTCTATATTGGATATAGAATGGTTCGTACCTTAAAAGTTGTTAAGGTACGGGGAGTTGTCCAGCTTATGCTTAAAACCAGACTCTGGATAACTCAGGGCACGTTTCTGTAATGGCTGTTTGTGGGTTGACCCTGGCTATGACGAGGGTTGATATTCTACCATTTGGAAGATCAATAGTGATATTGTTCTTGACTCGCCACAGTTTTAGTAAAATGGATCTTTTTCAGAAAACAGTAGTGGGAGTATGGTAGAACTGGAAGTGATTCCAGAACCGCGAACGATTACGGAAAATTTAATAGGACCTATGCATTCAATCAGGTTTGACATTCCAATAGCCACTCTGCAGATATGATAGGTAACCTCAGGCACCCGAGAGGTACTTCGGTAGGCTCAAGGACGGTGACAGGGAGGTTCTTATCTACACAAACTTGACACTACTGTTGTTCCAGGTTATGAGACCCGGTAGGAGGGTTGTCGTAGTCAGTGGGAGCAGCGGAAGCATAGTGGGCAAGATGCTTATATCTATTTATAGACTTGAGCAGTTATAGCGGAGATAGATCATCTAATTTTGATGTGAAAGTCATGGGTTTGACTTCAATCAGGATAGGGGATGGATCAGTTAAGAAGGTAGTAGGGTGTGATGTCATGGTATCTGGATGACATACACAGAGTAGGAAGTAAAATTCCTATACTACGATCGGTTGAACTGTGGTCGTCACACAGTTGTTTCTCCAGACAGGATATGGATATAATATTTGACATTCTGGTTTCTAGATCTATGGTTTTAGATCTGGATTTGGGTAGTTTCCCAATGTGGGTACTTTGACAGTATTCTAATGGTTTTTAGAATAGATGACTCCTAGCATGGTGGTGTACCTGCAGGTGATGGAGTCACCCTCTCTAAAGGTGTCGTATAGACTAAAGGGGAGAGGGATGTGCATGATTGACAGATCACTTGCTTAGGCAATTGAGTCAATCATGAGATGTCAAGTACCACACCAGATGTTGTTTTTGCACTAGATGCAAAAAGTTTGTATTAATCCAATCCTGGAGAAACATAAGGAAGCAGTTTTTGAACATAAGTACATGTTCTACGGATTTGATGATGGCAGCCTCCTTCGGGAGACGATTATCATTCCAGGCTTCAAAGGTGACATGGTTGACAGAGTGATTGTCAGAGTTATAGTTTTCCCTCTGACGAAGAGGGACAGTATTATGGACAGGTGGTCCAAGAGGATACTGTGGGTGGCATGGTGCCGGATACTGATTAGGTCAGTGATCGATACAGTTTAAGAAGTTTGGATTTGAAGTTCATTTATGAACTAGGTCCCATCAGATATCCAGACATATTCTAAGACAGGTATTACTCAATTCGGGAGATGGTTTTCTCCGCGAACTTGAGATTTAGAGAGATATAGAAAGAAACTTCTAGGCGGATCCACTCACTGAGGCTATTTCTCGAACACAATAGTTTTACAAACGGGCTTTGTGATACTGATTAGTAGAGGAGTTGGATGTTCGGTTTCACACGGGCTGTGAGTAGTCGACATCGCAATAATTAGCCTTGAGTGCAAGTGGGAGATTGTTGGAGATAGTGCCCTCATAGTCAATTATTGGATCGCGGGTACGTGATTGCAATGATTGCGGAGGACCTATACCGGTAGGACAATCTTACTCGAGATGATAGTATGCTATCTGGTTTGTCTTTATCAGTAGTGTACATGTTCAGGTGACTGATTACATGTTACACTTTGATAGAGCCCTTAGGATCTTGCTTTACCACCAACAGTATGATGGCGATCATATACGTGAGAGTTGGGTGGTTTATATGCATATCCTTAATTGTGGTCCCTAGTCGTGGGAGTTTCGAGACAGGGCATCGATACTACGGAGTAGACTAGTGTGTACAGTCGAGACCCCGACGAGGGGCGGTGGCCGGTCTCACAAGCCACTGGTGTCAGTTGGATCACCTAAGATGTATACAGGTGCTCATTGGGTTATGAGTACACCGGACAGGACTCGCCGGGAATCTGCTAGTTAGTACTATATCTATCGTCAGATAGCAGTTCCCTGGTGACATGTGTACAGGTTAGTTCATCGACCTGAGGTCGTCATTTGTCTCGTGTGAGTTCCCACTGTGCTTTGATTTCTACCCTACCACGGCTCAAAGGAGTCGTGCAAATAGGTAGCTTTTGGGTACAGTCCCGAGCCATATGGAGGCACGTGAGTGGATCGGCAGGGGATTCGTCTCTCCCGGTATTGGGGGCGAGATCGTGCTGTGTCTAGGAGAGCCATTACACAAAGCCCACGGCCGTGGCAGGAGATTTACTGGTAGGTACTCCAGTAGTATCTCAGGGTGTTATTGGGCTTCACTCCGACACGACTTATACTGCTCTTGGGGGTCTGACGTTACTAGCCCCCTAGGCAGATATGCGATACTCATAGACGAACGGACCGGACTGTATATACATTGTCACTGTTAGGATCAGTAGGGTTTCCGGATGAGTTCGCTCATCAGCCTCCTTTGAGGTCAGTCCATGGGCAGCCGTTATGAATTGCTAGTGCCGCTGACGGTTTGTGGTTAAACCCACTGCCAGGGTTCTGACGAGTCATTAGAGTCCCCCACAGACAGTTTCCCAAGTTCGGGCGAAACGTTGTAGAGGCCGTATGGTTTTATGGCAGGGTTCGGAAAATGCACATGCGTTTACGCACGTGTTATTTTTCGGGCAGATGATACTGGTCGGCTTTGGTTTAAGCCGGATCCGAGTATTATATTGAGTAGGTATAATATTTTTGTCTCTGTTGCATTTGTATTCGGTCGTAATACAAATGCGGGTATATTTATACAGTTTCGGGGTTATCCTGAAAGTCGTTTCAGGATCACTTTTGGAAGTTGCCAGTTTCCAGTTTCCTATCAGCCGTCTTTTAACATTTGGTTAAAAACGGGTTTATCTTTTCTTGAGATGAGTGTGGATTCTTCTAGAAGATTCTAGAGAGAGTGACTTGACATGGTGAGTCATTAGTGCATTAATGGTGTCATTAATGTTTTTGGTGACTAGGTTTTTTGATTCAATGTTTCTTTATGACTCATGCTTTAGCTTTAATGGGTTTTGTTAACCTTAGGATATTTAGTGAGAAGTTTTCATCTTATGGTTACCTCTCCCCTCTCCTACACTCACCTCCCTCCATCTATATATGGCCGGCCCCCTCCTCTCTCTCATTCACTTGAGTTTTCATTTGTAGAAAAGATATGATAGTATTTGGGGTGCATGGAATTTTACAGTCCATTTCATTCCATCACCCAATTCCCTCGGCAACTTCATTAACCGATCGTCCACGGATTTGGACGAAGTGAGACAAAGTCATCTACTCATTCTCTACATCATTCTTGGTCGTCTCTTTTAGCAAACTTGACGATCGAGTTGCCTCGAGTCAGAGGCGGGAGCCCGTTTAAAGAATCGTCGACGTGGTGCCACCTCGACGAGGAGATCGGAGATCGACTAGATCGGAGCAGCCGCAACGGAGCGTGGGATGATGGTTAAAGAACGAAGGACTCGGATCGTTCGGTATAACTTTTCTACACTCTTTACAGTTTGTTAGTTTAGCAATAATGGCAGATCCTGGTTAAAGTATACGATAGCGCCAGTTAAAAGTTTTTTGTTCCGCATTTGGCGTCTGTAGACTGCCGGGGTGCTAGTGTAGACTTACACGTTGTAGAGGCCGTATGGATTTGTGGCAGGGTTCGAACATACGCGTGCACTTATGCACGTATCATGGTTCGGACGGATAATACTAGCGGGCCTTTGTTTAAGCCGGATCCTAATATTATACTGTGTAGATTTTGTCTCATTACATTTGTATTCGGTCGGAATAAAAATGCGGGTATGTATATACAGTCGCGGGGTTATCATGTAATTTATTACGGGATCGCTTTTTGAAGTTTCCAGTTTGCATTCCTTTTCGGCCATTTTCCTTTCTTTCCTTTCTTGGCTGATTTTTGCATTGAAGGGGGGCTTATTTGCAAAGTGGTGATTTAGTAAAGGAAGGGCTTTTGTGTGGTGTTGGGGCTTCAGGGCCTTTCCAGCAAGCTTCTTGATGTTTCTAGCATCATTGACTCACTTGGTGTATTAATTGTGAATGGATTGAAATAGATATTGGTGTGACATTATTTTCCTTATGATCACCCACTCTTTTGCTTCGCATTAAAATCTGACTCATGACCAAACGACACACGAATCTCACATAGGTCAAAACATATGGTCCGCTTATGCAAAAGAACAAAATAACCCTCGACATCGGCTTACAAACGCCGATTGATCGAGAAAAACCCAAACGTACCTTACGTGGTTTCACAACACACTAAACATATATATAAATAGGGTTTAAATCATCAAAATTTCAAATTCGCTTTAAAGGCTATTTTTCCGAAACTCTAGTAAGCAACAATTGCCAATTTAGTTCAAATCTAGTTGTTTTAACTATTCTAGCGGCCACAATGCTTACTAATTATCTTAATTAGGTCACAAAAATATTAGCTAGATTTTCCTCTCAATTATATTCAAGATTTCTAAAACCTAGTTTGCAAAAATTAAGTATTTGGACAAATTAATTGTAACAATTTATAATTTAACAACTAGACTACAATTTGCATAACTTAAGATGTTAAACCAAACATTGTAACCTTAATGATGTAGTAAAACCCTAACTAGATTTTAATCTCACACTTTTAATTAAATTTTAAAAACCTAGTTTGCTAAAAATCTTAATTAGAACAATTTTTAAAAAAAATACAATTAGGACAATAGCAACTAGCCTTGTTTTAAAATGTCTTAAGATGTTAAATACATCACACAACCATAATCCCATTACACAAAACCCTAACTTGAATTCAAACTCTTTCTTCAATTTTCTAAAGTTGAAATTGGAAACATAAACCCACCGTTGCTGGTCCTAAGTCCAGATGAGAAAGGGTGAGGGTTGTGGTAGGCTTGTGACAGCCAACGTAAAACTTTGTCACATTCTATGACATGAACCATAATAAGAATATCGTTGGGGCGTCCCCTACTCAGCGACGCGCTACATCAGATCCCGGGTGTAGTGTTAAGTATGCAAGGGCTTCTAGGTCATCGTCCAGATGCGGCGCGCTATATCGGACCCCGGGTGTAGTGACAAATAAGCAAGGGTCGTCGTCCAGAAACGGCGTGCTACATCGGACCCCGGGTGTAGTGACTAATAAGCAAGGGTCATCGTCCAGAGACGGCGTGCTACATCGGACCCCGGGTGTAGTGACAAATAAGCAAGGGTTTCATAGGATCCGTCTAGCTTCCTGGAACATAGGTTCCCTTACGGGTAAACTAATAGAATTAGTGGAGGTGATGATTAGGAGGAGAGTTGGTATTATGTGTTTGCAAGAAACTAAGTGGGTAAGTGAAAGAGTAGAGTCATAGAGCCTTGGGGTTATAAGCTTTGGTATACGGGTAGAGATAAAAATCGTAATGGGGTAGGCATAATCATAGATAGACGGTTGCTTGAGGATGTAGTTGAGATTAGGAGAAAAAGTGATAGTATTTTACTGGTTAAGCTTATTCTAGGTGGAGAAATCCTTAATGTTATTAGTGCTTATGCACCACAGATAGGTCTTGATGATGCTAGTAACCATCTATTCTGGGAGGATTTAGACGAGGTGGTGCAAAGTATACCTAGTGGAGAGAAGTTATTTATTGGTGGTGATCTTAATGGACATGTAGGTACTAGTCGTAGTGGGTTTGATACTATCCATGGAGGTTTTGGTTTCGGACAAAGGAATGAAGTAGGTGACTCGATTCTAGATTTTGCTTTATCTTATGACTTGATCTTAGCAAACACCTGGTTTAGGAAAAGAGAGTCCCACCTTATCACTTTTAGGAGCGGATCAAGTGCTAGTCAAATAGACTTTTTTCTGACGAGAAGAATAGATAGAGGTTGTTGTATCGACTGTAAGGTAGTACCAGGTGAGAGTGTAACCACTCAACATAGAGTTTCAGTTCTAGATTTTCGATTTAGAAGAGAACCTAGAAAGAGTAGACATAAGGTAGAGCCTAAAATTAAATGGTGGCGATTGAAAGAAGGTAACCAAAAGGCTTTTATAGATCGTGTAGTACAAGAAGCAGATTGGCAGTCGGAAGATGATCCAGACAAAACATGGAACAAAATGGCTAGTTGTATTAAGAAAGTAGCTAGAGATCTAGTTGGTGAGTCGAGAGGTGGTGCTCCACCATCTAAGGACATATCATGGTGGAATGAAGAAGTAAATGATGCTATTAAAATTAAAAAGCATTCTTATAAAGATTTGAAGAAAAGTAGAGATGTGGAGAGATTTGAGAAGTACAAAATGGCTAAAAAGGATGTTAAGAAAGCTGTTCGGGAAGCTAAATCTAAGGTCTACAAGGAGGTGTACGAGAAATTAGACACTAAAGAGGCTGCAAATGATATATACCGGATTGCTCGGATGCGGGAAAGGAAGACTAGAGACTTATGTGCGGTGAAGTGTGTCAAAAATGAAAATCAGAAGGTTTTAGTTCGAGATGAGGATATAAAGAAAAGATGGAGAGATTATTTTGACAAATTGTTCATTGAGAGCTTCACTAAGAATTTGGATGGACTTGTCATTCAATCTCAAGATATAAACCGTGATTTCATGCGTAAAATAAGACTTCCCGAGGTTAAAGAAGCTTGGAACAGAATGGGTTTAAGAAAAGCGGTTGGTCCTGACGGGATTCCTATCGAGATTTGGAGATGCTTAGGAGAAATAGGCGTTAAATGGCTGACAGATCTGTTTAATAAGATTTGGCAGACAAAAAAGAAGCCAAATGAATGGAGGAAAAGTATCCTTGTACCTATCTACAAGAACAAGGGTGACATTCAAAGTTGCTCAAACTACCGTGAAATAAAACTGATGTGTCACACCATGAAACTTTGGGAGAGAGTGATTGAACACAGGCTAAGGAAGGATATTAAGATAACAGAGAACAGGTTTGGGTTCATGCCTGGACGATCGACGACAGAGGCTATTCATTTGCTTCGTCAACTTGTTGAGCGTTTTCGAGAGAGGAGAAGATATTTGCATATGATATTTATTGATTTAGAAAAAGCGTACGACAAGGTACCTAGAGAGGTATTATGGGGGACAATGATGAAGAAGCGGGTCCCCGTCAAGTATATTGACATAATCAAGGATATGTACGATGGAGTAGTGGCAAATGTCAGAACTTGCGGTGGCTTAACGAGTGATTTTCCGATTACTATTGGTTTACATCAAGGATCCGTATTAAGTCCATTCCTGTTTACCATCGTGATGGATGAGCTTACTAGAACTATCCAAGATGAGGTACCTTGGTGTATGCTATTCGCTGATGATATTGTTCTAGTAAATGAGACGAAAGCAGGGCTTAATGCCAAATTGGAATTATGGAGGCAAACATTGGAATCTCGGGGATTCAGATTGAGCAGGTCCAAGACAGTATATATGCACTGCAAATTTAGTAGCTAGAGAAGTCAAAACCATATTGGTATAACATTGGAAGGGCAAGAGATATCACCGAGCGACCAGTTTAGATATCTAGATTCCATCATCCAAAAGAACGGGGAGATCGATAGTGATGTTAATCAAAGGATCCAAGCTGGTTGGTTGAAATAGAGGAGTGCAACAGGGATTTTGTGTGATCGTAACTTTCCGTTAAAATTGAAAGGGAAGTTTTATCGGAGCGCTATTTGGCATGCCTTATTATATGGTACAGAATACTGGGCTCCTAAGAAGCATCATACACAGAAGATGCACGTAGCGGAGATGCACATGCTTCGTTGGATGTGTGGTAACACTAGAAAAGATAAGGTGCGAAATGAGGATATTCGTGCAAAAGTTGGTGTAGCACCTGTGGAGGAGAAGATGCGGGAAAACCGGCTAAGATGGTTTGGTCATGTGCGACGCAGACCTATGGAAGCACCGGTTCGACGAATAGATACTCTCAATATGGGCAATGTCAAAAGGGCAAAATGGAGACCGAAGAAAACATGGATGGAGGTGATACGAAACGATATGGTTGCCAAAGGACTCAATGAAAGTATATTGTTCGATAGTAGTGAGTGGAGACAGAGGATTCATGTGCTGGACCCGGCGTGATTCTCATGTTGGTTCATGTAGCCTACCCCATATGCTTAGGATAAAAGGCTCAGTTGTTGTTGTTGTTGTTGTTGTGTGTGAAATTGGAAACATATTACATACTAATTGAGTTTGATTTAAGCGTTTAAACAACAAATAAATATAGGTTTAGGATTTATACCTCCTAGATTGAAGATCAAACATGAAGCTTAGCCTCCCAAACTTGCTTCCATTCCCCAAGATCTATGCTAAAATGGCTAAAGAATAATGGGTAAAGCTTAGATTGGAGTTTTGTGAGGTTTATTTTGGATTTTTGAAGCATTTGTGATGATTTTTGAGATGAAATTGAGGGAGTAAATTGGGGGGGGGGGCTGATGCTGCTGTGGAAAAAGAGGGGCTCGGCCACATTTTCAAGATGGTGAAAGAGAGAGAGAGGTGTTGTAAAGTCAACACAAATAAAACACATACCTTAATATAAAAGCTCATGCCTTCTTCTCTTTATTTTCTTTTTCCTTTTCATTTCTTTTTTTAATTTGAGTGGGCAATTGGTGAGTGGGCTGCTACAAGGTTCGGCCAGCATGGGTTTGGGGTGTGTATGTATTGTGAAGAAATTTTCCAAGTCAAATTAACCCCTTAAGCCTCATTAAAACACCTCACATCAATTTCTATTTTTTTATTTATTTAATCTAGCATTCTAAAACATCTTGAACTATGAGGAAAATTTTAGAAGAAGGAATATGTTACAAACTAGATTCTAGGTTGTCATGTTTCACAAAATTTGTATTAACACATTCCAATTTTTAATTATCACTAATTAAATGTATTAGTGAAAACGTAAAATAATACTAAAAATAATTAATTACGGAAAACATTTTGTAAACTAGAAATTTTATAAATGGCCAATTAAAAATCAAATACAAGCAATTTCATAGTTAGAATAGGTATATTTAAGTTTATGTGGAAAAATAATTATATCTGGGTTTTTACGGAAAACTCCAGTTATTTTACCGATTATCCGAAATTTCACCTAAACGATTTTCAAAACGTTACAATCTTCCCCGCTTAAAGAAATTCGGTCCCCGAATTTAAATTAAAACTCCCCCAAATACTAATATATTCCAGTAAAAAGATCAAGTCGTCGGGGCTTCGAAATCATAAACATATAAATCACATCATAGCGCAATGCATGCGCATGAAAATGAGTATATAAACCAATTAAAAATCCCGTCAAGTATCTCGCAATCATCGGAGTTATAGTGAAGACACTAATGTCCAAATCCAATACGAAAAGCAACATGATATACTCAAGATTAAAACATGTACATAGTACGCATCGTGGTAAACTCGTCAAAACATCTGAAGAAAAGCATGCCAAACATTTTCAAGTCGTTGTGCGATGCGCGTATCACTGCACAGTGGCGGACGTTTATTGTAAGAAAATAACTATATATATAGATATATATATCCTTTGTTTAACATACACGTCCCGCCGTTTTGAAAACAATTTAGAAGGGTTTCCTTTATAAAAGGTCTCGCGTCATCTCGGACAAGTAGGTAAATACTGAGACTATAGCTTCCTTTTGGAAATCCCTTCGATAACTATCAATACATGAAAAAATATATCCAGGTATTGTCCTCGGACTAGTCCTGCTCAGCTACTATACCAAATAGTAAATATCATAAAAACATACTGCTCAAAATCAATCCCAAAATGTATATAAGAATACCACGTGCGTATGGTGCGCACGGAAATCGAAATACATGAATGTGCCATACATATGCACAGAAACAAAAATCTAAGTGCAACGGGTGTGCACGAAACACCTGTCGAATGCAACGGGTGTGCCTGACAGCGAAATCAGGTGCATCTGATATGCACAAAGAATCCCGATTTAGTGCATCTTGTGTGCGCCAAAATCGCATCTCATATCATGCGCCCAACATACGCGAAAATCCAAATCAAGTGCATCCATCATGCACGAATAAAATCTAAATCAAGTGCATCCAACATGCACGAAATCCAATATCACGCACCGAACATGCGCAAAATCCAATCCAAGTGCCTCAAATATGCGCAAGAATCCAATCAAGGGCACAAGGTGCATAAAACAAATATCGAGTATCGCAATCGAAATTTACGGTATACAACACATTTCAATCAAAATCCAAATCAGGTATACCGTGGTATATAATCTCATAACCATATGCATCAGCATGCAAAAAATTGAATCATAATACCATAAGTGCATGAAATCTATGCCAAAAACACAAGTCAGGTCATATGCATGCCATAGGCATGAAATCAAATCAATATCTCAAATGACATCAAACCGAAGTCAAGTGCAACTGTGGTGCACAAAATCTCAATCATGCAAATAAATAGCCCAAAATACCAAAAATCAAATATGGCGGAAACAGTCCCGCTCTAGCACATCCTCTAAAGATATCTGGCCAACTGTCATAGTCACTCATAACATGTCTCGTCGACGATGCCGAACTCTGGCCTACTGGGTGTGCACAATATGACCGCTCCTGGGTCCAAGTCTTCTCGTATAGTATTCCAGAAAGGTTCTGTCGAAGTCTCCCTCAAAATCTCGTTTCTGCCGAACTGCCCGGAAGTCATTGTCCTTTACTAAATCTGTTTCTTGTTCCAGAACGGCTGCATACTCATCACGACTCCTTCTGGAAGATATATCCATGTACAACGCTTCTGCATGCGTAGTATATCTCTGATGTCCGCGGAGTGGAACGTCATCTCATCAAGATTTCGTGCGAACCTCTTACTCCACTTTTCTCTAATGTCGACTGATTCAGAGTCGTCTCTTCGTGGCTGCATGGACTGCGCTCCAACGGCTATATTCGTATCTGGAGTCTCCCAAGTAACGTATCCCATCACATGATATCCGAATGATGTCGAACCATTCGATTGATTTGTCAAAACCTCATAATCCCCCAAGAGATCAACATCTTGAGTACAGTTTAATAGTATCGAGTACATGCCACAGCACCTATGGACAAGCCGTAGAAGGGCAAACCCAACCATAATTAATGGTACCGCGGAACTGCCGCAAACCCTAAGATTCAAAGGCTTTCACATGGTCATTATGTCGAGTTAGGGTTTCATTCTTCTAGAGGGTCCGTAGAATTACTTGCATGTTTCTCCAAATACTTTAAACTTGGAAAATGGGTTTCTGACATTCAATCGTTTTCTTCGACTCCAAACGTTCATGTGTGAAGTCTTCTCAAGCTGGAATCAATCAATATGATGACCTCGCATCGCGGTGTGCAAACGATCCACATGTCCTAGTCATTCATCCTCGAATGACTAGCGACCTTCTATCATATCTCTAAGTATAAACTCGTGCTGCAGTAGCTCCAACATCTGGGACGATATCTCATCGTTCGCAGCAGCAACTGACTCATTCGTCTGCACGCTGTACAGTGCCTCAATCATCAAGAGTAATCGGTGCATTGACGGTCATCACATTCTGGTTGGCCTCTATCAGTGGCTCAATCCTCTGGTGCTGATCTGCACGTCCGAGAAATCTCGTAAAAGCGATCCATCAAATGCTCATGGCACGAAAACACAAATAAACGACGCCTCTATGCAATCGTATGTCCCTGGAATCACGACCTGGTCAGTTCTCATCCGTGATGAGCTTGTGCGGACCGCAACACTATCCGTAGCTCTCTCTGCCCGTGTAATTGTGGCAGCAAAACCATAAACCAATATCGATGAAGATAGATCATGAATGAATATAATAATGTGCAAGGAAATGTACATCATAAGGCTCCTTAAGCGGAGTAGCGTATCGTAAGTATGCCGCGGAACATACACACGGTACGTCACTCTCCTTAAGTCACCTACACCATCAACCAAGGTCAACCTACGCGACGAAAGTTCGGGTCTAATACCCCCTCGACTAAGTCTAAGTTCCGTAAGGTCAAGCCTAGATTCCGTATATAGACAAATGCCCTAGGCTCCGCATAGTCAAACATAGACTCGAACCAAGGTTAACCTAGTGCTCTAAAACCAACTTTGTCACGACCCGGAATGGCATGTGACTGGAAATTGAATCATATGAAGTCTATAGGACCCCATCTAATTCAAGTAAGCCAAAATTCCAGAAATCTAAACCATTTTAAATAATAAGTGAAGGAAAACTTGTTTTAAAGCAAGTGGTTTTAATAGCATAAGCCGAATTATGCGTTTTTAAAACATCAAGTCTTTTCTGAAAATTTCGGCAGAGTTTCCTTTGTAAATACTGGCCCCAAACGGGGTACAACATGAATGTATAAGAAATGATAAAAGGCATCCCCAAGCGTGAGCTAGCTCTTCGTCAATCGACGGTCACAACCACGCAAGTAATATAATATACAACGCCGAAGGGTGGGGATCAAAACTCAAAAGAAACTCAAAATCAACATGAAAACCATAATAATACAACGCCCGACTCTAAGGTCGAAATAATAAACACTGATCTCTAGTCTAAAATAAATATACAAGTTTGGTTGATGGAGTTTACTAGATACAACTGAAAGTAAATAAGGTACAATGGTGGTCATAATGCGAGTGAACCCACCTACCAAAGCAATCACCCGGAATGAAAGTAGTGTGCCAGCAAAGACGCCAAGGGAAAACCTGTACGGCAAAACCTGCAAGAAACTGTGGCACAACGGGGGTGAGTTGCCAACTCGTGAGTAGAAAACATCACCGAGCAGAAATCGTATGTATGACTCAAACTTAGGTCAAATACGATCAAAAAATATATATCCTTAAATGATAAAGTCTGAAGCATGATAAGGTGGCAAGGGTAAACATCTATACAAAAGTGTAATCCCGTGTGCTCGTGTCAGTGCCTCAGGTAGCAAAATATCATATGTATGAGGTATGAATGCATGAAAACAGAATACATCTAAATGATAAAACCGTTTTCTTGTTTTAGTGAGATATCTGTATATAAATCGAAATATCATCAATGGAATCAACATAAATCAGTATCTAGCATCGACACAAAATATATCTCAATATCTCAGTATCTGGCTATCCGGACTGGCCCCTGGGCTCCGGCTATCCGGACTTGCCCAAACTCCGATCGTGTAACATTTCAAAAAGATAAAATATTAATTTTTGGGAATTTTTATAATTTAATATTATTTTATTGAATATTTTAATATTTTGGTATTATTAAATGCAAATAAATAGGAAAAATTTGAGAAAAATTATGGAAAATTCTTAAATAGGGTAAATTAGAGAATTATGACATTTTAAAGTTTTTGTGATTAGTTTGACAATAATTTAGTGCTAATCGCGATTAAAAATCGCTAATCGGTTTTTAGCATTTTTGAGCAAAACATGCACATATCACTTTTTTCTACACTTTTGCATTTTTCTTGCCATGGTTTCTCATTTGGGTTTACTATTTATGTGAGAAGGATTTTGAGGGAAAAAAAAGGAAAAGAAAAGAGAAAAGGATTAAAGAATGGAGGGTTGGTGAGAAAGAGAGGTATGGGGCATCATTGACTAAAACCCTTAGCCATTTCCCCCCCTCATTTCTCTCCCTCTCCCTTTGCTTGTTGCTACTGCTTCTTCCTCCCTCCTTCCTCCACCTTCAAACCCTCAAATCATCTCAAAAACTACACCAAAACCACACATCCACTTCATTAAAATTGTGCACAAGCTCAAGACCTTCATGATGGACCAAGAAAGCTTGGATTTTGGCCACTAGGGGCAACTCAAGAAAATTCTTGAGTTGCCAAATGAGGTAATTTCTGGATTATTAGTTTAATTCTAGCATTCCTCACACCCCCATCTTAAGATTGAATCGATATTTTGTGATATTGCGGACTTGTGGATAACCTAGTTAGGGTTGTGATGAATTGGTGTTGTGTTATGAAATTGAGCTCAGTTAAGGTTATACCAACACCTTAGTGTATGAATTGGAACCCAAAACCTGAAGCTTAAACCAGAATACGGATTTTAGAAACCGATATCGGGGAAATTATGGAATCTGTGAAGGTTAATTTGAATCTGCTATCATACGAGACACTTGAAAATAAAATTGAGTTGACAGTGAGATGTGCAGGCACCAGAGAACCATCACCCCAAACCCTAGCTCCCCACTCCAAAGTGAGGCCGCCGATTTTCCCATTCTGGCCGCAATTTGCGGCCAGAGCAGAGGGGATTTTCCTCGTTTTGTGTGCAAGCCCCCATTTCCTCTATTCTTGGCCCAGGGTACTTCTAGTTTTGACTGATTCCATCTAGAGTAAAATCTGGGACATATATCCTAAGTTGCTATTTTGGATTCGTGTTTCCGTATTCCGTATTTTTAAGTCTGAAATTGTGGATTGTGTTTTGCCTCGACTATTTGGCGTTTATACGACGATATAGAGGATTTATTGATGGTTTTGAAGGCGTGCCATAGGTTCTCACCTATAGGCCCCTTATCGTATCGTTTTGGATTTCATGTGCCGTTTTAGCTTGGATTTGGTTTTAATGCGCATATACGATACTTTGATATGTAGGTACCCATGAAGACTTCGGGACGACAAGCAAATACGTGGTGACGTCCGCAAATGATGATGCAAGGTGAGTAGATTATATCTACAGGGGGAAGTCGGGTGGATGGCGTATAGCACCCCCGCAGTCCGTAGATAGTATACTATGTAGTTTATTTATGTGATAGTTGTAGAGTGTTATGGTTAGTTAGAGATAGAAATAACTAGCGTAGTTCCTAATTGCGAGCTCTAGGATAGATGTACACCAGCACGCACAACCTTGCATATTCATTATACTTGCACTGTGTTTGATGATATGGGATGACTTTGGAGATGAGTCGATGATGTGGGCTTTGTGCCGCGAGATCGGTGATTTGATACGATTCATATTTGGGATATGACTTGTGATTCGTGCGGGCTTGGGATGTGTGTTTACCCCCGCATGCATACTTTATTGATGGTATCGATTTGTACTAGACATAGAGTAGTACCCCAGATTATATGATCTGATGATGGTGATACCTGTTATGTGATGAGATAGTGAGATGTTGACCCGTGCCTAGCTATTGGGATGCCGTACGATGATTTACCGTACGAGCCGATATTGATGATAGATCCGCACTCATAACTCGAGGATGTCCTACGATATGTTCTTGAGGCGGGATCACCGACTATATATCTATATATTTATCGACTCAGATTTAGGTGGTTTCCATACCTCTCCCATTTGACTTGATACTTAGATCTGTAGTTGCATAGTAGATTCTTCACTGTGATGTTGATTATTTGATTTCCGCATTTTCATGCTATTCGCATCGCTTGCATATGTTTATTGCTACTGTTATCATGCTGTTAGGACACCAGCACCATTATCGATGATGCGTATGTTCCACGTACACTGTTTGCCGGCTCACACACTTCATCATCGATAATTGCCATGCCACTACACTGTAGTACTGTTGCATGACTTCTGATATGATTACCTTTCTTTACATGTCGCATACATCATGGATTGATTTCATAGCACATCGCATTGGATTTACTTCTTGATGTTGGATTTTCATGTGATTTCTGGTTTGAGGACCGTGGGATTATTTAAGAAAGGATGCTCTATTTTGAAAAACCCGGTACCACGTGATATGATATTTTGGTGCGTCCACCACGCGTTTTCTCGGTGCTGAGACGTGTGCTTGAAACCCGATTCGAGGAGTGGATGATCCGTTTGCGGGTTCGTGGTGGGCCCGGTATGGTTCCCCTCGGTAAGATGATCGATGGGTTTTGCCGATTGAGCCTGGAGGCGGGCGAGTACCTACCGGTGATTGTATATGAGTTCGGCGGATATCTGGAGGATACCGACCGGAGTTGAGAGATGGGCGTACTGCCGGGGCCGATTCCGCAGACATAGCCCGCGGGCCGATCCGGACTGACGGAGCCCGATGGATGAGGATTTACGTGTCGATGCTAGGCACGGGTTTCATGATGTTTTTCCATGATTTTGTTTATATCCTCATATTGCATACATGATGCTTATTGTCATTGGGTGACGGGTGGACGGGTTCCACATATATACAGACATGGATCATATACAGACTGGATTTACACTGATCATACTTCATTTGTATATATAACAGGGTATGAGGGCGCTGTTATATATACCCTTACACCAATATTAGTGGTATGGGACGCTAATATATGTGTATTGATATCCTTGATACTTCATCATATTTACTTCATGCAGACATACCTTATACTGATGACATGTTATTACCTGAGTACCTGGCACTACATACACATTTAGATGTTACCTTGCCACCTTATCATACTTCAGATGTACTCTTGTGGTTATATTACTGATTGTTGACCTAGGTTTATGTCTTGCATTCAGTTTCTGCTTGTAGATATTTCTATTCACGAGTTGGCAACTCACCCCCGTTGTGCCACAGTTCTTGCAGGTTCTGCTGTACAGGTTCCATTGCGGCATTTCTGGCACACTACTTTCTTGCGGGTGAATTGCTTTTGGTAGGTGGATTCTTTCGCATCAAGAACCACCATTGTATTTATTTTATTCATTGTATCTAGAATTTCCATCAACCAAAACTTGTATATTGTTTCAGACTCAGACTTTAGTAATGTATTATTTGACCATAGAGTCGCGCTTAGCAGTATTGCGGTTTTCTTGCTTTTTGAGTTCTTTTGGTTTGACCCTCGCCGTTTGGCATTGTATATTATTGTTGCATGCGTGGTTGTGACCGTCAATTGATGAAGAGCTAGCTCCCGCTTGGGGATGCCTTTATCATTGTATATATTGTTATCCTTGTTGTACCCCATTCGGGGCCAGTTTTACAAAAGAGACTCTGCCGAAATTTTTAGAAAAGACCTTACTGTTTTCAAAACGTACTTTCGGCTTAGTTATTTAAAAACCTTGATTTCAAACATGTTTTTCTTCACTTCTTTAAACCAGTTCCTTTACTTATACTTAAAAATGGTTTTAGATTTCTGGGCTTTTGGCTTACTTGGATCAGATGGAGTCCTATAGACTTCATATGGTTCAAGGGCCAGTCACGTGCTCTTTTGGGACGTGACAGATCGGTATCCTCCGGATATCCGACGAGTCACAATAACATCACTAGTCAGTAGAACTCCCCTGTCACAGGCTCAACGCCATCATCTGCGATCTTTTTGCCCCGGGTACCGCACCGGGTCCACCATGCACCCACAGAAGGTTCCTCTTCCTCTTCGAATCGGGTGTATGATATCGCTTAAGAGCCGAGAAAACTCATGGTGGACATATCTCAAATCATATCATAAAAAAACCGCACTTTTCATTTTAAAATGATAATCATAAGTTTATAAAATCTTGCGGTTTCTCCAAATCCATAAATCTCATGGAAAACCCGAATCTCAAGAATAAATAACAATGAATTTAAAAGTATTGGGTTCCGGCAAATCCGGACTGGCCCTAAATAATAATGCATGACGGTGAATAATAAATATGCATGACGTATCACAATAATGAATGCAATTTCTGAGCTATCATATAAAGTAAGCGCATTAGCACCATGTCGAAACTATCAGCTAACAATTTATATTAATGAATAGTATTTTCTAATGTGTACGTGACATGGCAATTACCGATGATGATGTGTGTGAGCCGGCAAGCAGGTGTACGTGGAACATACGCATCATCGGAAATGGTGTTGGTGTCCTGACAGCAAGGGTTCCATAATAACAATAAAATTACATTTAAGCATGCAATGCGATGAGATATGAATAATTTGAATGTGCGGAAATGAACAGTAACGCAACAATAAGAAATATACATTTATATATAATCGAGTCATATTGTTTTGGCATTTGAAATAGCACGAATCGTGGTGTTTTGGAAAATAGGCTACGGTGTTTTTAAGAAAGATATGTCCTTTGAAATATCCGTAGTATCTCTTGGCCTGTCATTAAAATACTCGCGATTCGCTAGTTTTGAAATAAGTATGACTCGAGCCATGTCTAACATCTACAAGTAAACTACTGGACTGAACTAACAAACTGATCAAAAGGGTAAGGAAAACCACCTAAGTCTGAGTCGATATATATATATATAATAGTCGGTGATCCCGCCTCAATAGTATCATATATGATACAATATCTATAACATGACATCCTCGAGTCAAGAATGCGGATCTATCATCAATATATAGCTCGTAGGTAAATCCGTCGTACGGCCTCCCAAATCTGGGTACGGGTCAAATATCACATTTATCTCATTATTCACTTGGTATCCTTATCATCATATATCATGATCTGGGGGTACTGATCTACGTCTAGTATATACTGATACTATCTACATATATGTATGCGTGTGTATGAAAACACAACGCCTAAAGGACCCGCTATAATAATCATGTCGTATCCCATAATACGAACTATGTCTCATCGCCGATCTCATGGCATCATGCCCAAACTCATCGACTCATCTCCAAATATCATATACTATCCTCATAATCCATGTATATGTATACGTATATATATATATATATACACACATAGTCCCATACCCATGCGTATATATATATATATATATATATATATATATATATATATATATATACATACATATCCCCATATACGCACAAGTAAAAGAAATGTATGCAAGTGTGTGTGTGTGTGCATGTGGGTATAAACTTATTCTAGGGTTCGCGACTAAGAAGCTATGCTAGGTTACTTCTAATTACCCTAAAACTAATACATATACATTGAATCTATCTTGAAAACCATAACCTCACAATACACATATATATATCATATATATATTGAATAACATATTCTACACTATGAACTGCGGGGGTGCTATACGCCATCCACCCGACTTCCCCCGTAGATATATATATATATATATACTCACTTGATCTTCGCCTGCCGATGCCGATGTCGCCATGCGCTTGCTCATCGTCTTGAAGTCCTCGTGAGGGCACCTACATATCATAACACATCGTATCGCATTAAAATCCGACTCATGACAAAACGACACACGAATATCACATAGGTCAAAACCTATGGTCCGCTCATGCAAAAGAATCAAATAACTCTCAACATCGGCGTACAAACGCCGATTGATCGAGAAAAACCCAAACGTACCCTACGTGGTTTCACAACACACTAAACATATATATAAATAAGGTTTAAATCATCAAAACTTCAAATTCGCTTTAAAAACTATTTTTCCGAAACTCTAGAAAGCAACAATTGCCAATTTAGTTCAAATCTAGTTGTTTTAACTATTCTAGCGGCCACAATGCTTACTAATTATCTTAATTAGGTCACAAAAATAATAGCTAGATTTTCCTCCCAATTATATTCAAAATTTCTAAAACCTAGTTTGCAAAAATTAAGCATTTGGACAAATTAATTGTAACAATTTATAATTTAACAACTAGATTACAATTTGCATAACTTAAGATGTTAAACCATACATTGTAAGATTAATGATGTAGTAAAACCCTAACTAGATTTTAATCTCACACTTTTAATTAAATTTTAAAAACCTAGTTTGCTAAAAATTTTAATTAGAACAATTATTTTAAAAAATACAATTAGGACACTAGCAACTAGCCTTGTTTTAACATGTCTTAAGATGTTAAATACATCACACAACTATAATCCCATTACACAAAACCCTAACATGAATTCAAACTCTTTCTTCAATTTTCTAAAGTTGAAATTGGAAACATATTACATACTAATTGAGTTTGATTTAAACGTTTAAACAAAAAATTAAATATAGATTTAGGATTTATACCTCCTAGATTGAAGATCAAAGATGAAGCTTAGCCTCCCAAACTTGCTTCCATTCCCCAAGATCCATGTTAAAATGGCTAAAGAATAATGGGTAAAGCTTGGATTGGAGTTTTGTGAGGTTTATTTTGGATTTTTGAAGCATTTGTGATGATTTTTGAGATGAAATTGAGGGAGTAAATTTGGGGGGGGGGGGGCTGATGCTGCAGTGGGAAAAGAGGGGCTCGGCCACATTTTGAAGATGGGGGGAGAGAGAGAGAGGTGTTGTAAAGTCAACACAAATAAAACCCATACCTTAATATAAAAGCCCATGCCTTCTTCTCTTTATTTTCTTTTTCCTTTTCATTTCTTTTTTTAATTTGAGTAGGCAATTTGGGAGTGGGCAGCTACAAGGTTTGGCCAACATGGGTTTGGGGTGTGTGTGTATTGTGAAGAAATTTTCCAAGTCAAATTAACCCCTTAAGCCTCATTAAAACACCTCACATCAATTTTTATTTTTTTTATTTATTTAATCTAGCCTTCTAAAACATCTTGAACCATGAAGAAAATTTTAGAAGAAGGAATATGTTACAAACTAGATTCTAGGTTGTCATGTTCCACAAAATTTGTATTAACCCATTCCGATTTGTAATCATCACTAATTAAATGTATTAGTGAAAACTTAAAATAATACTAAAAATAATTAATTACGGAAAAAAATTTGTAAAACAGAAATTTTATAAGTGGCCAATTAAAAATCAAATACTAGCAATTTCATAGCTAGAATAGGTATTTTTAAGTTTATGTGGAAAAATAATTATATCTGAATTTTTACGGAAAACTCCAGTTATTTTACCGATTATCCGAAATTTCACCTAAACGATTTTCAAAACGTTACAGTATGGCATCCACGTATAATATCAGGAAGACCACCTTACTCTCTAGTACCCTTTTGTATATACAAGGTTCATCTACCATTTTGATGAAGTCAAACGCTTTGACTACCACATCAAAATAGATGTTCCAACTCCGCGATACCTGCTTTAACGCATAAAGCAACTTGCTCTCATTTCCGCTGCTCCCACTGTCTACGAAGCCCTCTGGCTGTGTACTTATAGACGCTCTCTTTTGAATTACTATTTAGAAAAGCAGTCATGACACCCAACCGCCAGATATCGTAGTCATGGCATGTAGCAATAGCAAGTAGGATCCGGATGGACTTAAGCATTGGTACTGGAGAAAAGGTTTCATCATTATCCATACCTGGTCGATGATGAGAACCTATTGCAACAAGCCTAGTTTTGAAAGTCTCAACTTTTCCATCTACACCAAGTAATCTTCTCAAGATATACTTGCTTCTGATGGGGGTTTAACCCTTCAGATAAAGCAACCAAAGTCCATACTTTGTTGGTGTACATGGATTCCATTTCAGATCGTTTAGCATCCAACCATTCTTACAGAGTCCCTACTCTTGATGGCCTGCTCGAAACTAGTTGGGTCATCATCTCATGATGCAATCCTCGCTCCCACTGTCATCGAGAAAACCGAAGTATCTCTCAGGCGGATGAGGAACCCTACCAGATCAGCGGAGAGGCTGAGGTTCGTCGGGAACTATTGAATCCTCCAGTTCTACCAAATCATCATCTTTAGTTTGTATAGATGGAACGTATTCCAGTTCTACCTCATGTCCACAAATTTCTTTCCATAAAAAATTCCTTTTTCTAAAAAGGTGGCATGCCGAGAAATAAAATACTTTTTGTTGCTCGGTGCGGTAGAAGATATTCCCTTACTAATGCTTGGGATATTGATTGATAGGATAAGTGCGTGTTCAAGTTCTAGTTTAAATACCGCAATCAAGACGGTTTCGCTTGTAGCTAGCCGGTTGAGTACGGGTCGTCCGCAGGGAGATGGGAGTCTTTTTCTATGTGTTTTTCGACGAGTTAAGTCCGAGAGTTCAGATTTTGTTCGTGACTACCTAAGTGTTGAGTTGATATTTAAAGAGAGCTTGTTAGGGTTAGGATTAGATTAGTTTGAGTTAGGAGTCTCCTCATCTTTCGTTGCCCTTCTTAATATCGGTGTTACGGTAATCGGCAACAACGGGGATTAGCACGACTAGGAAGGAACTTTCGAGTATAAGTTAAGCTTTCCAACGCATAAGTCCTTCCTTTTGGTGCTTGTCCGTCCGTTCTTGGCTCTTAGCCATAACCTCCGGTTAATTTAACCACAACCGGTCTCACTACGGAATCACCGCTATCATGTAGGATAGGGTGCCGTAAGGAGCGGATTGTGGTTCAATTAACGGGAGTCGATTTAAGCTGTTGGGCAAGGAAAGAGTGAGAGAGATTTCCTTCTCTCAAACTTCCCTTTTCCTACCCCTAACAAGTATGAACTACTCACACATCATAATACGGAAAAATAAAACAAAACAAAAGAGGAAGATAGAAAGAGGGAGATTAGAAGAATACGACTAACTATTTGCGACCTCACCTTGGTGAGGATCGAGCGTAAGTATCATGGTCGTATGAATGATAAAGAAAAAGAGAAGAAAGAAACAACAAGGAAATAACAACAACTACTTAACAATTACATTTACAACAAGTAAAATTACAACAAGCTTAAAGATAAAGAGACAAGCATGATAATAAACGGTTCTTCTTTATTCATCACTCTTCACTCAAAAGCTCACTACAAGTTTAATGGAGAAGAGGTGAGAAGAGGAAGAAGAAACACACTAAAACTAGGCAAAATGAATACAAGAAAATTGGACCCCTTTCTTCTTTGCCCATGGTTTGCTTTTATAGGAAAAGAAAGAGACATTTCCTTTAATTTGAATTTGAATGCATCCAAAATTTGGAGGGAAGTTTGAATTTTTGAATTTGAATGCATCCAAAATTTGGAGGGAAGTTTGAATTTTTGAATCAACACTTTATGCATTGAATGCACCATTCCTTCTCGTGCTCTGTGCTTGTCCCTCTCGTGCTTTGTGTTTGACCATCTCGTGCTTTGTGCTGCCCCTCTCGTGCTTTGTGCTTGTCTGAGACATGAATGACCACTGTCATTTGTCTTGTCTCTGGAACAGGTACGCGGCACTGGACGGATACGGATGATCGGAATCCGGCTTTTTTCTGCTGGCAACAGATGTCCTGGATTTTGGCGTATCAGTAGAGATTTTGTATCATTTGCGTTATTTTGGACCAGGAACCTGTAGCCTGTAAATATGTAGCAAACACGGATTAAAAGCACCTGCCTATAAACAAACGAGCATAAGAATGGGCGGTATAAAATGCAGTTTTCTGTGATGAACAAATACCCCCAAACTTATCTTTTGCTCGTCCCGAGCAAAACCATTTATTCACAAAAGAGAATCCTAACCGCACTTTCGCAGGGAACGCGATTGCACTGAGCGTGTGCAACAAGCCGTTAAACCTCTAGGTGTCCCTAGTAGGAGGAGTGTTGTCTCCTGAGGGTTTTCAGCGGATACTACCCACAAAATCCGGTCAAGTTGGTTTCGTAAAATAACTAAGATTCAAACCCTAAATAACAATTCTATAATCCTAAGTTTAGACCATCGAACCTTTATTTTTCACACCTCGCTTCTTATTTAACTACAGATTTTATATGTCTTTACGTGCAGTGCAAATAGTGTCGTTAAGTTCCCGAAAGGTCGAATAAAGTCATCATGTCGCACAATAAAACCCAGATAACAATTTAAAAAGGATCACATAAGTTTTATAAGGAGTTAAGCATTTTTCAAGTTTCGTTTCCCAGTAAGGTTTCAACTTCAGAATTTCTATCTTCCATAACAGGAAACTAAGTCGTATTTTTCACTCCACCTTCTCCTTGTTTTCATTTCATACACACCTCTGTGATCGTGCAATAGTCTTTATCATAGAATAAAACCTTCATATCTCCGTTAAAATTTTTTTTATAAAAGCCTGTCTTTTATCAAGATTATTCTCACACAAAGAACCGTTAGGAATTTTAACTCGGAGAGAACACTTGCTTGACTTTGTTTTAAACTGAACTTTCTAGGCTTCTTAGCGAGCTTTGGGCCAACGCACCCAAACCAGTTGGTTTTAGGGCATTAGGTGTAGAAACACCCCAGCGGACTTAATTACTCAAGTTACCTAGGTCCAAAAACAAAAGACAGTTTGGCGTGAAAATCAGATGATTTAATACGAACGGAGATATAACCGGCATTTCCATTATTTTTTTGGATAGAAGACGTGTCTAGTGGGTTTGGTGTGTAATCATTCCAATCAAGTTTCGGATGGGTTATTTTTCAGACTTAGCTCCAATTACGGCGTCAATAACATTCCTTCATATTCGCTTTACTTCATAAACTATTCTTGACATTACTTATTTCAGAACAAACCTATTTGATCCTCAGAAAATCATTTATCTGTTTAAAAGTTTTTAAACATTAAAGACTTGTCATCTAATTCCTAAAAACTCATGACACGTGTAGTGTGATGTAAAGACGTATATCAGCTATAGTTAACTTCAAAGGAGTGTTATCTTTCAGGTTTTCAAAATCCAAACATAAGATTTAGTTATTCCTATCTTTTCAAACTAAAACCGTCGAATGTTGAATCAGAGTTCTTCCACAAGCTAACTTGACAAAAAGGTTTTTTTTTTATATTTTTAGAAATTTTCAAATTTTTATGGATTTTATGGATATTAATATGCAGATGCAAAATGTACATATGAATGCGAAGGTAAGAAATGCGTACCGAGCGTACCCCCAAACTTAAACTGGACAGTGTCCTCACTGTCGTAGCATGAAGAGAGCAGTTGGAAGGTTCAGAAAATTGTCGGTTAGCAATATACAATTTTTATTTGTTTTTTGTTTTTAAAAAAAAAAAAAGAAAAGAAAAGAAAAAGAATATACACAAATATATACAAAAATAGTTTGCACATACCCCCAAACTTATTTGGAACAGTGTCCACTGTTCTTGGCTGGATAACCGAAGTTTGGAGGTAGGCAGAGGAAGATCATTCAGGGTAAACCGGCTCCTGTAAGAACAGGAGCTCCTCTGTTGGTTCGGCGCTAAGGTACGGTTTGCATCGGTGCCCGTTCACTTTGAAAATTGAACCGTCCTTTGGATTTTCCAAATCCACAGCGCCCTGCGGATACACATTCCGCACAAAATACGGCCCTTTCCAGCGAGATCTGAGCTTTCCAGGATGGAAGTGAAGTCGGGTGTCGTAAAGTAGTACCTGTTGACCAGGTACGAAGGTTTTGCGCAAAAGGTGTTTATCGTGAAACACCTTCGTTCGATTCTTAACGACAACCGCGTTGTCGTAAGCCTCATCCCTAAGCTCGTTCAGTTCGTTCAGCTGCAGCTTCCGATGGCTGCCCGCGTCCTCAAGAGAAAGATTCAGCTCCTTTATCGCCCAAAATGCACGATGCTCGATTTCGACAGGAAGGTGGCAGGCTTTTCCGTACACAAGCCTATAGGGAGACATGCCAAGGTCGGTCTTATATGCGGTTCTAAATGCCCAAAGAGCATCAGTGAGTTTCAGAGACCAATCCTTACGGTTCTTGGAAACCGTCTTCTCCAGTATCTGCTTGATTTGCCGATTTGAAACTTCGGCCTGCCCGCAGGTTTGGGGGTGGTAGGGCATAGAAAGCTTATGATTAATGGAGTATTTCCGCATCAAGGCCTCGAAAGTCCTATTGCAGAAATGACTTCCATTGTCGCTAATGATCGCTCGGGGGTGCCCAAACCGTGAGAAAATGTTTTCTTTAAGGAACCTAACGACAACCTTGTTGTCATTAGTCCGGCTGGGCACAGCCTCGACCCATTTAGAAACGTAATCAACAGCGAGGAGAATGTACAAGTTCCTAAAAGAGCTGGGAAACGGCCCCATGAAGTCTATCCCCCAAACATCGAAAATCTCCACAACCAAGATCGGTTGGAGCGGCATCTCGTTCCTCCGGGATATCCGGCCCATGTGTTGGCACCGGGAGCAAGTCTTGCAATAGTCATAAGCATCTTTGAAGAGTTGTGGCCAGTAGAAACCACATTGCAAGATCTTCTCAGCTGTCTTCCTGGGCCCAAAATGCCCGCCACACGCTTGATCGTGGCAAAATGACAGCACACTCTTGAATTCCTCATTAGGGACACACCGACGAATAATCTGGTCGGGACAGTACTTGAACAAGTATGGTTCGTCCCAGTAAAAATGTTTTACTTAGGATAAGAAGCGAAGTCTGTCCTGACTCGACCATTCGGTCGGTAGCAATCCCGTGGCCAAATAGTTCACAATATCTGCGAACCATGGTTCGCATGATACTGTCAAGAGTTGTTCGTCCGGAAAAACGTCGTTTATCGGAATTGGAAGCGAAGGCGAAAAAGGAAGTCGCGAGAGATGGTCGGCAACCACGTTTTCACATCCTCTTTTGTCCTTAATGACAAGGTCAAACTCTTGAAGCAAGAGGATCCAACGGATTAACCGAGACTTGGCATCTTTCTTCGCAAAAAGATGGCATAGAGCTGAATGGTCCGTGTAGATGATGACTGGAGAGCCGATGAGGTAGGGCCTGAACTTTTCTAAAGCAAATACAACAGCTAAGAATTCCTTCTCAGTTGTTGTATAGTTAAGTTGGGCGTCGTTCAGGGTTCGGCTAGCGTAGTAGATCACGTGCGGCATCTTGTTGATGTGCTGTCCAAGGACAGCACCGATGGCGAAGTCGGATGCATCGCACATGATCTCGAATGGTTGCGTCCAGTCAGGAGAAGAAAGAACGGGAGCAGAAGTGAGTGAGCGTTTCAGTGACTCAAATGCAGTCACACAGCTCGAGTTGAAGTCGAAGGGTGTATCCTTGGCCAGCAAAAGAGTCAAGGGCCTAGCAATCTTGCTAAAGTCCTTGATAAACCGTCTATAAAAATCGGCATGGCCAAGGAAGGCTCGGATATCTCTGACGCATCGGGGAGGAGGCAGATTGGAAATGACCTCAATCTTTGCTTTGTCAACCTCTATGCCATTTTGCGAGATGATATGTCCTAAGACAATACCTTCGCGCACCATGAAGTGGCATTTCTCCCAGTTCAAAGTGAGATTCTTGTCCTTACATCGGGTAAGGACAGCGTCAAGATGCAGCAAACACTCGTCAAAGGAGTCGCCGAAGATGGAGAAGTCATCCATGAAAATCTCCAGAAATTTCTCCACCATGTCAGAGAAAATTCCCATCATACACCGCTGGAAGGTAGCGGGCGCATTGCATAACCCAAAGGGCATGCGTCGATATGCAAACGTGCCGAAAGGACAAGTGAAAGTGGTCTTGTCCTGGTCTTTTTCGGCGATGGGAATTTGATTGTAGCCGGAGTAGCCATCAAGAAAGCAGTAGTACTTGTGTCCGGCTAATCGTTCAAGCATCTGGTCAATGAAAGGTAGCGGAAAGTGGTCTTTCCGCGTTGCGGCGTTGAGTTTTCTGTAATCAATGCAAACTCGCCACCCGGTTTGGGTGCGAGTAGGGATTAACTCATTCTCCTCGTTGGTGATGACCGTGATGCCCGACTTCTTGGGGACAATGTGAATGGGGCTAACCCACTGGCTATCAGAGATAGGGTAAATGATACCACTATCTAGACATTTGACGATCTCCTTTTTCACAGCCTCCTTCATGACTGGATTAAGACGTCTTTGTGGATCCCGGGCTGGTTTGGCATCATCCATCAGATGAATGTGATGCTCAACGATGAGGGGACTAATCCCCTTGATGTCCGCCATGGACCAGCCAAAAGCTTGCCTGTTGCTGTGCAGGACCGTGAGAAGGGCTTTCTCTTGCTCTGGAGCTAGAAAAGCCGAGATGATGACAGGGAGGGTCTCGTTCTCACCTAAGTAAGCGTACTTAAGGTGAGACGGCAAATGCTTGAGTTCGAGCGTTGGAGGTGAAACGATAGAAGGCAAGATTGGTGCAAAGGTTTCGAACTCAAAGGACTCCAGCAAAGGTTCAAAGCGAGTGTAGGCAACCGAGTTGGATGGTTCAGGTAACTCATCCGGAAAGTCAAAGGATTCAAACTTGGGTTGTGCGCAGCTAAGATCGTTCGAAAATGTGAAACACTCGTATTCGTTATCGGGTGCAGAAACAGCAGCAGGTTCGAAGAGAAACGCACTAGTGGCGTCAAGATTATCGTGATCAAACAGAAACTCCTCGAATTCACACTCTTCTGGTGTGATCTCCTGGATCGAGCAGACATCCAGTATATGAGCATTAGGTTCGGAGGGCTGATTCCCCAACCTAAAAATGTTGAGTTCAATCGTCATGTTTCCAAAAGAGAGGTTCATCGAACCGTTGCGACAATTGATCACAGCATTTGAGGTTGCGAGAAATGGGCGACCGAGAATCACCGGAATTTGATTCCGGGGGTTAGCTACAGGCTGTGTATCTAATACAATGAAGTCAACAGGGAATATGAAGTCCCCGACTTTTATCAACACATCCTCTAGCTCACCCCTAGGATGGGTGATTGATCGGTCGGCCATTTGGAGAGTGCAATGCGTGGGTTTCAGCTCTCCGACGCCTAATTGCTCGTATACTGAATATGGAAGCAGGTTAACACTGGCACCAAGATCTAATAGTGCGCGGTTGATGTTCTTATCCCCAATAGTAATTGAAATCGTAGGACAGCCAGGGTCCTTCCGTTTTTGTGGTAAAGATTGGGTAAGGGCATCACTCACAGCACTAGCCAAGAAAACTTTCTTGGGTACCTGAGACTTCCTCTTTTTCGTGCACAAGTCCTTTAAGATTTTCGCGTAGGACGGGACTTGTTGGACAGCATCTAAAAGAGGAATGTTAATGTTAACCTGCTTGAATAACTCCAGAATTTTCTCCATTTGAGGATTTTGTTTGTTAGACCTCAACCGGTTTGGAAATGGAACATTTTGAAAATTGGTTGAGTCTAATGCTGGAGGAGGAGATTTTGGAGTTGGAACGGATCCCAGAATAGGTGTTTTCGTGGAGTGAGAAGCTGGTCCGTTCAGAGCAGAAGAAGAAAAAGAAGGAGAGCCTGTTGAAGAACGGAGAATAGGCTCAGAAGACGAAGAAGAAGTAGGAGAAGAAGAAAAAGCAGCGGCCGGGGTGTCATCGTTGAGTCTTGTGCCAATGTTGTTTTGCAGCATCCTCCCTGATCTCAGTGTGGTCACGGCACTCACATTATGGTTTTGTTGTTCAAGAGCAACATGTGCATTATGTGGGTGACCGGGATTTGGAAGTGGTTGGGACGGGAGCTTCCCCTTCTCTCGCTCGCTCAAGGCCGCGTTCAGCTGTGCAATCTGGGCCTCAATGGTCTTGATGCTTTGCCCGTGTGCGGCAGTGTGTTGCACTAAAGATTGAATCGAAGACTGGATGTTGGCGGTGGATTGAGTCGATTGTTTAACAAACGCCTCCAGACTTCGCTCGAGCGAGGAAACCTTATCGTTGTTAGACGGAACAAAGCTGTTTGGTGGAAAAGAATTGTTCGGTGCAAAGTTGTTCGTCTGGTTTTGGAAAGGTTGGGGTTGGAAGGGCTGCTGATACTGATGTTGAGTTTGTTGCTGCGCTTGTTGTTGCGGCGGAGGGGCCCTTTGGAAATTGTTGCCTTGGAATTGATTCTGATTCTGATTCCAGGAGAAATTGGGGTGGTTCCTCCAACCGGGATTGTAGGTGGAAGAGTATGGATCATTCCTCGGTCTTTGCTGGAATGCATTGACCTGATCCTGTCCTTGCGATGGTGGATTGTAAGGACACTCTTCGGTCAAGTGGGAAGGATCTGAACAACAAGCGCAGATGGTACGAAGGGGGAGAACAGGAGCAGGGGAAGGAGCAGAAAATTTGCTTTCTATCGCTTCAAGCTTTCTTGTTATAGCAGCCATTTCAGCCTTCATCGCAATAGATACGTCAAGTTGGTGGATTCCTACCCTAGACTGACTGGTAGAAGTGGAGGTAGAAGAAGAAGAAGAAGTCGGTCTGGTGCTCTCCCACTGTAGCGTTTGCTCCGCAAGGTCGTCAAAGAACTGCCATGCTTCCTCGTCAGATTTGGATAGGAAGTGGCCCTGACAGATGGTTTCCAACAACTGCTTCGTTGCTGGGTTCAGGCCCTTGTATAAGGTTTGGCAGAGTTGCCATTTCTCTATACCGTTGTGAGGACACTGAACAAGAAGGTCTTTGTATTGGTCAAAGCACTTCCAGAAAGGTTCAGAAGGAAGCTGGGAGAATTGGTTGATTTCATTTCGAATTCTTGCGGTCTTATGGTTCGGATAAAATTTCTTCAGAAACGCTTTAACAAACTCGTCCCAGCTGGTGATTGAGTGGGAAGCGGTGCTATACAGCCATTTTTCAGCAAGATCGCATAAAGAGAACGGAATGACCCGTAGGCATATAGCATCGTCCGACAGCTGGGTTGTTTTCATCATGGCACAGACGTTTTGAAATTTGTTGATGAAGATATAGGCATCTTCAGATTCAAGCCCACGAAAACGTGGAAGCATGTTGATGAAATGGGGCTTAATTTCAAAGTTGTCCCCATTGGCCGGAGGAAGAGAAAGGCATGTGGGAAGTGCAGAACGGGTGGGGTAGAAACGATCCTGGAGCGCAATTCGCTGCGGCGCTACAACAGGCGGAGGTGGTGGAAGATTGGTCTCCGTAGGAGGTGGAGCCAATCCAGCGGTGGTCAGAGAGATGTTCGGATTGAATCCTGACATCGCGGAAGAAGAGGTTGGTGAAGGTGAAGGTGAAGGTGAAGGTGAGGATGTATGAATAGAATTCCGGTCAACGTCGGAGTTGGCCGGCAAAGGAAGGGGTGAAAGAGGAGTGGAGGGAGTATCGACTTCGGAGTCGATCGCGTAGTCGGTCACGACTAACGTAACGCGGACTAGACGGGCGCTAGTGTCCCGAGTCCAAGCGGACATACACTAAACGAGTTTAGTATAGTCAAAGCGGAGAAGGTGGGGGTAAGAAAACGTCAAACGAGAAGGGCGATGGGTGGTGGGTGAAAATGGATTTGGCGACAAAGGGCAAGTTTTTATAAAAGTTTTTGATTTTTTTTTTCTTTTTTTTTTAGAAAGATTTTTACAGTAATATGTACGGAAATACGGCTTAAGCAATCACAAACAAGATATGCACAATCACACCTAGATCTACGGTCGCCTAGGTCTACTAGACCTGCTCCTGAACTTGATTGTCGAAGTTAAACAGTGTCGAGAAACAGGCTTAACAATACACTGATCACGAGGCCAGGTAAGTGCAGAGATAAGGGGAGGTTGTCCAACGCTTTCGCGAAGTTCCTTAATTAAGTAACCCTTTCTCTTTCGGCGGTTGCGCCTTTAACACTTTCCTAGACACCCCGTAAACAATATACGGTTAAGCGAGGTTCTAAACAAGGTTTATCTTCTCCTAATGTGCGCGAAGTCCTTAGGGCTGAAGTCTAGTATTTTTTAATTTACAATGGACAATGCATATGCTTTAGTGATTTTTGGGGTCCTGGGAAGGGTGATGAAATCCCCATCCAATCTGGATTGGTTTCAAGCCCCTTAAGTCCGTATTAAAGAATGCAAAGCAATAACAAATCAACAGCAAACAATTTTTATTTGTGGCGCAAAGAATCCTGCACAAGAACAGTTTATTGGAAGGGGGAGAAGAGTTTGCGCAAAGAAGCCTGCAGAAAACACAATTTATTGGAGTCCAGAGGAGTGGAGAGAAGAGAGAGACTCACCAGAAAGAAAAATGCACCCCTGAAGCCACTAAATGGCCGCGGTTCTGCGGCAAGATGGTAGGCTTGGGCTTTGAATTTTTGTGGAGATGCTGGTGTGTGTCTTCTCTGGTTGTCTGGATGTCTTGAATTTGGATTTGATCACTGAAACAGCTCCAGATTTGTATAGTAGACCGGATGCTTCGTTTTTGTCCGTCGCGGTGTAGCCGCGAAAATGTGGGTCTATCTTCCCACGTCTTTGGCACTGTACTTGAACTCCGTATTTTCACCGACTTGGCCACTGAACTCGAACCTTGTATTTTCCTGCACACTTGCACAAAAACTAATCAAAAATAACAAGATGGTTTTTTACAAAGTATATATATATATTTTTTTTGTTTTTTCGGTTAGAGTTATACTTACAAATTAACCCGAAATTTCACAAAGAAACAAACTACCGTCTCCCCGGCAACGGCGCCATTTGATTGATAGGATAAGTGCGTGTTCAAGTTCTAGTTTAAATACCGCAATCAAGAAGGTTTCGCTTGTAGCTAGCCGGTTGAGTACGGGTCGTCCGCAGAGAGATGGGAGTCTTTTTCTATGTGTTTTTCGACGAGTTAAGTCCGAGAGTTCAGATTTTGTTCGTGACTACCTAAGTGTTGAGTTGATATTTAAAGAGAGCTTGTTAGGGTTAGGATTAGATTAGTTTGAGTTAGGAGTCTCCTCATCTTTCGTTGCCCTTCTTAATATCGGTGTTACGGTAATCGGCAACAACGGGGATTAGCAAGACTAGGAAGGAACTTTCGAGTATAAGTTAAGCTTTCCAACGCATAAGTCCTTCCTTTTGGTGCTTGTCCGTCCGTTCTTGGCTCTTAGCCATAACCTCCGGTTAATTTAACCACAACCGGTCTCACTACGGAATCACCGCTATCATGTAGGATAGGGTGCCGTAAGGAGCGGATTGTGGTTCAATTAACGGGAGTCGATTTAAGCTGTTGGGCAAGGAAAGAGTGAGAGAGATTTCCTTCTCTCAAACTTCCCTTTTCCTACCCCTAACAAGTATGAACTACTCACACATCATAATACGGAAAAATAAAACAAAACAAAAGAGGAAGATAGAAAGAGGGAGATTAGAAGAATACGACTAACTATTTGCGACCTCACCTTGGCGAGGATCGAGCGTAAGTATCATGGTCGTATGAATGATAAAGAAAAAGAGAAGAAAGAAACAACAAGGAAATAACAACAACTACTTAACAATTACAATTACAACAAGTAAAATTACAACAAGCATAAAGATAAAGAGACAAGCATGATAATAAACGGTTCTTTTTTATTCATCACTCTTCACTCAAAAGCTCACTACAAGTTTAATGGAGAAGAGGTGAGAAGAGGAAGAAGAAACACACTAAAACTAGGCAAAATGAATACAAGAAAATTGGACCCCTTTCTTCTTTGCCCATGGTTTGCTTTTATAGGCAAAGAAAGAGACATTTCCTTTAATTTGAATTTGAATGCATCCAAAATTTGGAGGGAAGTTTGAATTTTTGAATTTGAATGCATCCAAAATTTGGAGGGAAGTTTGAATTTTTGAATTTTTGAATCAACACTTTATGCATTGAATGCACCATTCCTTCTCGTGCTCTGTGCTTGTCCCTCTCGTGCTTTGTGTTTGACCATCTCGTGCTTTGTGCTGCCCCTCTCGTGCTTTGTGCTTGTCTGAGACATGAATGACCACTGTCATTTGTCTTGTCTCTGGAACAGGTACGCGGCACTGGACGGATACGGATGATCGGAATCCGGCTTTTTTCTGCTGGCAACAGATGTCCTGGATTTTGGCGTATCAGTAGAGATTTTGTATCATTTGCGTTATTTTGGACCAGGAACCTGTAGCCTGTAAATATGTAGCAAACACGGATTAAAAGCACCTGCCTATAAACAAACGAGCATAAGAATGGGCGGTATAAAATGCAGTTTTCTGTGATGAACAGATATCCAACAAACTTCCACAGAACTAACCTTGCCTCGAGCTTGTCCCGATTTTTCTTTTGACATAGGCCGGACAACCCTAAATCTTAACTTGCTTAAGACATAGGCTCTTCCCATTCCATATCTCATATGGAGTGGTAGGCACCCGATTTGGTTGGAACCGAATTCAATAGGTATGCACTTCACAAGTGCATAACACCCAAAGGAAATAGGCAACTCAGTAGTACTCATCATAGAGCGCACCATATCTAATAGGGTGCGATTGCTTTGCCCGATACAACATTGTGTTGTGGTGTATACGGAGGAGTAATACTGAGAGAGAATCTCATTCTCCTTTAGAATAGTCCAGGATCTACATGCTCAAGTATTCTCCTCCCTAATCGCATCAAAGGACATAATACTTCAGACTTGTGTTTCTCAAAAGCTTCAGACTTGTGTTTCATCTGAAAGATATGTCCGAATCTAGAGAGATTATCAGTGAATGTAATGAAGTACAAAGAACCAGTCTTGGCATATGTAGACAGGGGATCACATACATCATCATTAGTCCCAAGAGTTCATTAACTCCTTATCTGTTTCCAGTAAACAGAGCTATGGTCATTCTATCTTTGTGACATGGCTGGCAAGTTTCATAAGATGTAAATTCATACTGATTTAAATATGCATCTTAATGTAACTCAGCTAGTCGGGTCGCATTGATATGACCTAGTCTACAATGCCACAAGAAAGATTCGTTCATTTATGAACTCTTCCTCTTGTGTGTGTTATGTACGTTAAGAACTGTGGTTTGATTTAGAACGTATATGCTATTAGATAACGTGCCTGAACCGATCAACAATTGATATAGGAAATGTTCAAAACATTATCCAGCAATACAAAATTATATCCTTCTTTACTTAATAAAGAGACTGATATGATGTTGTATATCAGGTTCGGTATCTAATAACATTCGTTCAGATTCAATGTATTTGGTAATATAAGGTGATAATCGCCAACATCTTGGCTGCAACAATTTCACCATTTCCAACTCTTGAAACTTATCACCCATTCCCAGTTCTCTATCTTTCTGTAGCCCATATAACAGATTACATATATGGGATCCTGATCCGGTATCTCATACCCAGGATGTAGAAGATACTGAGAAACAGTTCTTGGTAATGAACACACCCGAAGAAGATGCATCAACATGAACTTTCTTCGTTTGGGCGGCATGGGAATTCTGGTAATCCCCTATTTCCTGCTCGGTCTTATAACAATTATAAGTTGGAGCGGGACCAACGTTCCCCAGCTCAGTATAACAAGCGGGTTCGGTCAATACATCCATATTATTATCTTGATTAAGGCGTGACGTGGTTGCTACCTGTAGAGAGAGAGAAGAAAACACTCTGCGTGCGCTCTTGTAAGATTAGATTGGTTATATATATATATATACATATATAAATATATATAATCAGGATGGCTCCCACTATTTTTATCAAATCTTTCTTCAAACCCTAAAAGGAAAGACTAGCCGGGATTAATTACACCCTACAAGTTCGCCAATTTTTCAGCCAGGCCAGTGCCGGTACTTTGAGGGAGGTTCCCCGTGCTTTCGCATGTACCTAATTAAAATAAACCTCGTTTTCCCATGGGCGTAACCCCGTTGACACTTTTCTAGACACCTACTTGATCGGCTAATTGTAAAGTGCAAAACTCTCCCAAAAGTAACAATTACTTGCAGTGGGTATCGGGATCTAACTATCACATAGAAGGTAGACAATCTCATTGCAAATTTCAACACTTGAAACTCCCGATAAAGGTTTTTACCCCTAGCACTTATGACCTTGACTATGATCAACATATCATAAGCACTAGTCAAGTTCTACCCGTCATTTCGTGATTAATTAGGCCCACTCATATGACCCTCGGCTATGGTCGACATAATCATGTGACTGTCTTAACTAATCGCATCATATGCGGTGTAGGAAGACATCACTTAGCTACCGTACACTACGCCTCGGCTATGGTCGACATACGCAGCACGAATACTAAGTACTCTACTTCCTAAAATGACGGAGGGTTGCAGATGGTTTTTAAGAAAACCTTTAACTCTTTGAACTTTATCTCGTTGCAGAATCAAATGGTTTTAAAAGGAATGGCTTAAGCTCCGCTTTTTGAAACTTTGCTTTTTTCGTAAAATGCTGCGTGGGTTTCAAATTCGATTCTACAACATCTTTAGGTTTATTTTCTTTCATTAATCTCATTAATGAATGTCCCATCATTTAAGTTACCTAAACATCACAGATAAATACAACGTACGCTTATGCCATCCGCATTCGCCTCGAAGTCCCGTCGTGCACCGTTAGGTTAGGTAACTAACGGTAGAGGGGGCAGGGCTAGCGCGGGTGAAAAACATAAACAACGTCTATAATATATTATATAATGTATCCATCTCAAAATATAAACTAATCACATCACATAATATCAGCAACAGAAGACAACATATGAAATATTGGATATACTAGGATGTCCGTATTTTGTATTTAGCCAACAATAGAAAATACGGATTCCACGGTCGTGATGAATAGCCAAACCCACATCCCTAGACCCATACGAGAGCGGCAAGCAACCCTACCAATTCTAGGGTTAGGAGACCCGGACTCGACTCCTCGAGATGGTCTCCCACTGGACTCCAGAACCCGGTTACTTGTGCTCCCCTCATTGGATCTATCCTAAAGCGGAAAAATAAATAATATACATCAACGGTGACATCTTCCTCAACCCGGAAGTGCCCTAATAAAAGAATATTACATACAAGTTTTTACATGAATGAAAATGAAAAACTCTCATCTCACATAAAAAACCCCGGCTATTCAAACACGACGATCCAATATAACATATCACAGCAACGCATAACATCACATGTCATCAACGTAAGTAAATATGCGTATCCCAATTGTCGTTGACATATAGCAACGAAACCGGCGATACACCACATATTACACTTACGGTCGCAGAAAAGAAAGATAAAAACTACAACACTTGGAATCCGCAACCACCTTAGACATCATAAACCCAATGTATCACATACTTCGGATTACATGCCTAACAATATGAATTCCTTAGACATTACATGCCTAATAATTATAAACCCCGCATTTTAGTCTCAATATTGAAAACACTTTTTCAGTAACAAGTCGGGCAATTCAATAAGATTCCCGACAACCTAATCGAATGCTCGTCGGAAACTTTAGTAGATGGCCGCATCCTACCCCCCCTGATGCCGTCGACGAAGTGAACTTAGGCGGAACACCGCGGCCGCAAGCACCCGAACGGATGCTTTTGGCGACGGGGTTCTCCTACAGTCACTTGGTCGGGGCTATGGGGCGTAGCTATCTAGTAAGGTTACCCGGCGAGTATCCGCGTACGCTACGTGATTGCAACGGACTTTTGATCACATCAAAATTCCGTGGCAACCGATCAACTGAGACTAAATTGCTAGATTTATAAATTTCAAACTAGTTATCACATAACTAATTATTGTGGATTACAAATATTTATCACAATCAACTAGACGATGTTAAACGTTTCGATCGAATCAAACCCACATATCCTAATGAGCTCAACACTTGAGCAAAGTTAAAGTACCCAAAACGTGCCACAGTACCTATGATCCAGCCGTGGAAGGGCCAAACCAACGCCTCATGTATGACACCGCGGAACTACGGCAAACCCTAGGGTTCGGTCGCGGTTCCGAGGGCATAGAATCGAGTTAAGGTTTTTGTTCTTCTAGAGGGTCCATAGAGTTACTTGCACGACCATCGAATATAATTAACTTAAAAAATTCCAACTCTTGAAAATTTCAGAGCGGGATGTGAGGTGATGTTTGAAGATCGTTCGAAGTGTTAAACATCATCTAGGTTACCAATACAATGTTAAAAATATACGACTACGAAGCACTCCGTATTATTCCTATATCAAAATTTACATCACATGCAATTTTGGACTAAACAAACAATTCCTGAAACCCCAAAATCTACAGTACATTGCACAGAACAAAAACAAGACAATTTGGAGTCAAAGTGGCCGGTTTTGATGGTATGGTGCTCGGGTAAAATCCGAGCATTTGGTCTCAAATTTCTTCTATGCACTTCTTGCATCATATACAAGCTTCTGCAGTTGCCAGAAAAATTTTTACAGTCCTTTAAAAATTCGATAGAGAGCAAAAATTGCAGGTTTCAGAAATCGTGTTTTTGGAGTTGTTTCGGTTTCGTATTAATCTGACATCGTCTATGTTTCTAGTTTTGGTTTTGATATCATGTTGGGATTCCTTAGCACATAGCCTAGGGTTTGCAAGAATCAAGCATGCCACAACAAAAATTTTAGGGGTGCTAAGCAAACATCCAAGGAATCATACTAGAAAACTAGGGTAACAAAACATGTAATCAAACATTACGTAAGAAGTGAATAAGAAATATAACCTTTGTAGATCGGTCATTCTCTTCAATAGCTCAGTGTAATCGTCCCTTCGCTCAAAGTATCGATCTCCCGGACTCAAGTTGGACTTCACAAAGCGTAGTGAACAAGCAAGCTTGAAGACTTCATGGCCGAAGATGATCTACGTCGAGGGAACTCGAGCACAAGCTACCTCTTCACAAAGTGATGAACTTTGTGAAGAAAACACCCTGAACTAAGTGGCAAGTAGTAGAGATTGATGAAGTGGGAATTTTGTTCACTTTGGATTTGATTTTCTCACTTGGATTATTCATCTTTCAAAACCCTAGAAAGCTTTTTAGATGAAGAAGAAGATGATCATGGGAGAAAGGACAAGAGAATAGAATGTGGTTAGAAAATCAACCATTGGTGAGTATTTGTCATCACTAACACTTGTAGAGACTTAACCATGGTTTTAAATAATACTTGGGTTAAAAAATATATTATGTAAAACAAATTTGGTGGACTTAGTCAATGAACATAATAAGCTTCTCCAAGCTTCTAGCATGACACATTTTCCACTAATTTATGAATTACACTAAATACATGTTAACCCTAATTATATGAAGCATAGTGTAAGTCTCACACACCCAAGTTTGATGTATAACCAAGGATGATATAATATATATCACATATATATCATTCATGAACAAGTGAGAAAAGAAATGGTCAAGTGAGCTAAATATTAGTTAATGTAAATTCATATATCAAATATGTAATTATACATTAAATCATTAAATCAACTCTTGATTTAATGATCCGGCTATATCGCATATAACCGACTAATATCAATAATATCAACTTACCGAATCAAGGCTTGATTCGATAACCCGGCTATATCACATATACCCGGCCGATATCACATATCGCGAGAATAAAATACGGTATCACATACTCGTATCAATCTCGGTCCCGCACATATCATATATGTGCTCCTACTCCGTTTCGCTTGAGCTAGGAAACCTCTGTGCAGGACTCTAAAGACTCGTCAATATGCCTGCAGTAGGTGGTGATCATATCAGTCACACACAAGCCGCAAGCGGTCTGCTAAACATAACGGCCACCCGGGTATTGAGCGAACAGAAGATTAACAAGCAAGCCTCCTCACACTCCTGCGAATCTAATCAGTAAAACTGCCGTACAGTCCGGTCTCTTCGTCTGATATGTCGCATATCTCATCTAGGGGTGGTAAACGTCAGACCCCAGTAACTTGATAAGTCATGCCGATGTAAGGTCCATAACGGTTCGAGAAACTACTGATAACAATTATCAGTAGATCTCAGCAACCCTGGCCAGGGATTTCCTGTTATGTCCAATCGAGCATAGCGCAACATCAACCCCCAATACCGGGAGAGACGAATCCCCTCCTATCGATCATTGCCTCCATGTGACTCGGGACTGTACCCAAAAACCACCTGTTTGCATGACTCGGTAGAGCCGTGGAAATCAAAGCACAGTAGGAAACAAACAAGAATCTATGACGATCTAAGATCGACAGAATAACCTGTACCAGTGTCACCAGAGAACTACTATCTGACGTGAGGTATAATACCATCTAGGAGTTCTCGGCGAGTCCGTTCAGTGTGCCCAGTCTCCACTGAGCACCCGTATATCATCTCTGATGATAAACACTAATGGATATGGGATCATCCATCGCCCATCGCATAGGTCGAGAAGCTATACGCTAGTCTTCTCTGGAGTATCGATGCCCTGTCTCGATATTCCATCGACTAGGAACAATTAAAGGATGTACTTATAGACAACCCAGGCCCCCACTAGTATGATCTGCATCATAATCCTGGTAGTCAAGTACACATCCTAAGGGCTTTATCAACATATAGCATAGAGACATTAAGTGTACATGTTAAGATAAAGTGCAACCAGATAGTATACTATCATGTCGAGCAAGAAAGTCCTACCTATGTATGTCCAAGCATCCACTATAATATACATCATACGTACAATAATGTCCTCTATGGCATACATATAACTAACACGTCAGTGGCACTAGCTGTACGTAACGGCTACCCAGGTATTGAGCGAAAGGGAGGCCGACGAGCGAACTCATCCTGAAACCCTACTGAGCCTGACAGTGACAATATCCATACAGTCCGATCCGTTCGTCTATGAGTATCGCATATCGGGCCTAGGGGTGGATAAAGTCAGACCCCAAATAACACGATATTTAGTGTCGGTATGAAGACCATCACCACCTGAGAAACTACCGATCCTAAATCGGTAATTCTCGATTACCTTGGCCAAGGATTTCTGGTGATGGCCATCCGTGCACACCACGACCTCTACCTCCAATACCGGGAGAGACGAATCCCCTGACGATCGGCTCACAGCCTCCATATGGCTCGGGACTGTACCCAACGAAAACCTGTTTGCACGACTCCTTCGAGCCGTGGTAGGGTAGTTATCAAAGTACAATGGGAACTCATACGAGACAAATGACGATCTCAGGTCGATTGACTAACCTGTACACATGTCACCTGGGAACTGGTATCTGACAATAGGTATAATACCAATTAGTACGTTCCCGGCGAGTCCGTCCGGTGTACTCATAACCCAAGGAGCACCTGTATACTATCTTAGGTGAACCAACTGACATCAATGGCTTGTGAGACCAGACACCACCCCTCGTCGGGGTCTCGATCCGTATACACTAGTCTACCCATGGAGTATCGATGCCTAGTCTCGAAACGCCCACGACTAGGGACACTTTAAGGATGTGCTTATAGACTACGCAACTCTCACGTATATGATCTCCATCATACTGCTGGTAGTCAAGCAAGAATCCTATGGGCTCTATCAACATGTAATAGTGATCTGTAATGTCACCTGAAGCATGTACACGATGATAAAGAAAAACCAGATAGCATACTATCATCTCGAGTAAGACTGTTCTACCGGTATAGGTCCTTCCTCAATCATTGTAATCACGTGCCTGTGATCCAATAATTGACTTGAGGGCACTATAGACAACAATCTCCCACTTGCACTTAAGGCTAATTATTGCGGTGTCGCATACTCACAGCCCGTGTGATACCGAACACCCAACTCCTCTACTAATCAGTTTCACAAAGCTCGTTTGTGAAACAATTGCTTTCGAGAAATAGCATCAGTGAGTGGATCCGCTCTAATGTTTCTTTCTATGTCTCTGTAACAACCCTATTTTTTCTATACACTTTTCAATACAATTTTTTTTCAAAATCCATAAAGGAATATTTTAACCTAAGCACAATATATAAGTAATTATTTTGTTTTTAAATAACTCCATTTTTAATGTACAAATAATTGATTTAAATCCAACGTATACTTGGAGTATTTAGTGTTACTGATATCACTTTAAGTATTTATTTCCCTACAATAATTACAAGAAGGAGCTTGTAGCTCATTGGTAACACCTTGCACTGCTGAACCAAGCCACCAGAGTTCGAATCCCATGCCCCACATTATTTTTAGATTATTTTTCTTTTAAAATTCTTGGAAGCCCAACAGTCCACAGGCCATAACTCCCAAATGTTGAACTGAACCCTAAAAACGTAATATGCCAAAGTCTTATTCTGAGAACCCGGCACCCGACCGTCGCCGAACCCGGCCGGAATAGGCCAACTCGGCCGGCCGGCCTGCCGAATCGGCCGGCGCCGCCGGCCGGAGTTGGTCGGACGGCCGGGGTCCCAAAAAGAAAAGTGTGCCTCTTCGTATTCCATAACCCCTGTTAACTCCAAATTATTATATCAGTTCCAGATTCTTAATACACCCTAATCACAACAAAATTTTCATGATTTTCTTTAAATTTTTAAAATTTTTTTTAATAAACAAAATCTTTCACCTACCCTACACTAGCTACCCTATAAATAGACCCCTACCTGTTACCCTCTCATTCAAAAACCTTAGATTTACTCTCTTGAAATTTCCATAAGAAAAGTGTGTTTTGAAACCGAGTTCACGGCGAAGCGCTGACGGATTTCCGGCGACGTTCTTTGAAGCAACCGGCGACGAAACAACATCTCGGCAATTTCCCTTGTTCCTCTATACTCTTTAGAAGAGTTTGAAACCCGTAAGTCCCCTTATTTTCTCTTTTCTATTTCTCAAAATACGACTTTATGAAACCCGACGGAAATCGGAACAAACCAATTTCCGATTCGGTTTTTCTGCAAAATCTCACTTGTCATCAATTCTATAATACCCAAACATATTCATGATGACCATTAATCACATAACAATTAATTTGGACAAAGCTTCTCACATGAAATGATAGCTTTCTTGTAATATCGTATTCTTTTCACAATAATACCATAATATTTATTTTTCTTCTTCTAATCAATTCCATCATTCCTAAACATGTTCATCTTGATCACTAAACTTGTAAAAATCAATTTGAATGAGTTTTCACACATGAAATGATAACTTTTGCAAATACCGTATTCTTTCACCTAAATACCCTCATGTTTAATTTATCATATTTAACCCCTAAACTTCACTATACCTTAAAATAAGTCACGAGGTAATGACCTACCTCCACACACACGCAAAGACAACCCTAAAATGATAACATCAAAACTTGGAATACGATAAAAAAGAATTTTCATTAAAATACCATAATCTTCATAAAACCATTCTTAAAGGTTTTAGATTGTTACACTTTTAAGTAAATACTTCTTATTAGGAAAATACGATAAGTTGTGGACATCGATCGTTTATCTAAACTGACTTTGTAGTGTCTAGGCTGGGCAAGTGAGCTTGGGTAATTTTAAAAGGCCCGCCTCACGATTCCTGAGCGGATCCCTCCCTCTCACTTGTACTTACCTGGCCACAATTGGTGGTGAAGAGGCGATTTGAGGCTTCTAACGACTTATCGTTTAGATCTTAGAAATAGGCTAGTTGGCTTAGGAAACCCAAGAAACTAAAATACGAAAATGTACACCTCTTACAAATAAATATCTCATCTTTATAAAACCGTTTTCTAAATAATTAGTATTTATTAAATCTTTGCAAAGCGCCACTACAACCCACCTTTGGAGAACTCGTTAGGGATAGTACGGTTTATTGTGCACCCTCGAGCTTAGTAGTGCGAGATTCAGACCTCCGCAAAGAGCATTCGGTCTCGAAAAGTTTAAAATACGACATTTAAGAAAAATGTGATTTTTGGAAAATAAAATATTTATTAAAAATTATTCTTGTATTAATATATATATATATATATATATATATAATTATCATTTAAAACGCATATTTTGTTATAAGATAAAGTTTCCACCTTTTCCTAAAAATTACAAGATTAAAAGTTACATTAAAATACCATGAATTTTCAAATAAATCAATGTTATAATTTAATACTTTTATTAGGTATAATCACTAGAATAAAACAAATAAAATTTACACTCATTATAACAATAAAGACGAATAATAAATACTTGGGGTGTATCTTGAAAACTATACAAAAGTATTTTTATATAAACCCCCCTCAAATTTTATAAATTACAATAATGACCATAACAAATATAGAACTTCAAATTACCTTTCTTTTAGTCTGACCCGGGTTTGAGTCTGACTATTTCTGACTTGAATATGATTCAAGTCAATCTATATTCTTTAATATTCCAACTCAATATGAACACATGAATCCCAGAATCCAGTTAACAATCTATTCAACTTGACTGAATCAAACCATGGATATACATCCATTATTCCGTTATTCCAATTACATGATACAATCCGTTTACTGATATCATGGTTTTGGTCAGTCATCCAACATACATAAAACAATACAACAATACTGTTAAAACACTACGAGGTTTAAAGGGGTAGATTGGTACGGAAGGTGTTAAAGGTGGCACGAGGTGGTCAGATTAAGACTTCTAACCTATATTCCGTTGCTGTTGTACCGTGGATTAACGGTTCCTTGTACTTTCCGTTTGCCCTGGTCTCTAGCATATAGAGACCCCCCTCGTATACACTGGCATCCTTCTGTACCAAGCTACAAATAACAGCGTTGACATAATATTACAACAATAGTTTACACTTTAAAATATATCTTCTTATTCTGTCTTCTCTACTTACCTCTTACCTTTGGGACTTACCGAGCGATCTGCTCGCTGACGACATTCTGTTTCTCTCTTCTTTGAATGTCGTCAGGTGACTTGGACCCGGCAGAAGTTGAGCCCTCGCAAGGAGACTTGGAGCACTTTACTGAAGACCCTGCTGTATAATTTCATTGTACACTTTTCTTTCCAGTACTTTACATTTCCTGTTATGCCACTGTTTAGGCATCTTTATTTCAGTTGTATTTTCTTTTCATGTATTATACAAAGAATGTTAATAAATAAAAGTTGCTGTTCTTTTTATACTCTTGTCTCTTGTGTATTTATTTCTATATTGCTTAGCTACGCTTAGCGTATGTACTTCTGAGTACATACGTAGCGTACCTCGCCGCGTTCCCTTCGCCGTACACTGGGAAGCGGGGTGTGACAGGTTTTGTTGGTGGCCCATGCAGGTCAGAGCTGTATGAATCCCTGTCATGCAGTTCTCGTCTGCATGAACAACCTAAGCAATATAACACAAGAACCAGCAACTAAAAACATTCTTTATAATCATGTTCCTTGAATCCCATCATTTCTTATTCTTGAATCATATACTTTGAATCTGTCCTAACCTAAATTTTTCATTCAAGGTTATGGATTCCCCAACCAACACCAGCACCGATGTCGACAACACACCTCTACCACTACCACTCACACCTGCCGTTCCTGCTCCACTCAACGAGCAAACGGTTCTGCTTGAGGAAATTCGAAGCCTCCTGGTTGGACTGCAGCAACAGACTGCTATATTATTGAACCGACCAGAAGCAGGAGCAACCGTCAAGAAACGCTCTGCCACTCAGATGGCAAGAGGAACCTACACTACACAACCTGCAAAACCTAAGAGACAGAAGGAAACAATTAACCGGTCAAGTTCAGGATTGTGCTACTACTGCCATAGGAATGGACACTTGTGGAAGGACTGTTGGCGCGCAAAAGGCCTGTGCCTAGTTTGCGGCGCATCCGATCATAGAATTGGAGACTGTCCCTATAGACGCAAGACAGCCCACACACCCACTATCTACCCAAAGCAGCCAGCTATCCAGACTCCTGCACTCCCAGCACCACCTCCACCTGGACCATCCCTACCTAGTCCGGCATCGATGTATCGGCTTACACAGAAAAAGGCGTCGAGACGTCAAGCCACACATTAACAGCCTTAGAACCTGAGACTAGGGACCAAGGTAACCCAGGTAACTCCCTCACTTTGACCAAAACATTTTGCAATATTTCTTTCTTCTAAATATTTTCATACACTACCAATAGTTCTATCACAAAACTTTCTTAAAACTGTTACACCTTCCTTTTACAAATTTCGAGGACGAAATTTTTATAAGGAGGGTAGAATGTAACAACCCTAATTTTTCTTTACACTTTTCTGTACAAATTTTTTTCAAAATCCATAAAGGAATATTTTAACCTAAGCACAATATATAAGTAATTATTTTGTTTTTAAATAACTCCATTTTTAATGTACAAATAATTGATTTAAATTAAAAGTATACTTGGAGTATTTAATGTTGTTGATATCACTTTAAGTATCTATTTCCCTACAATAATTACAAGAAGGAGCTTGTAGCTCATTGGTAACACCTTGCACTGCTGAACCAAGCCACCAGAGTTCGAATCCCATGCCCCACATTATTTTTAGATTATTTTTCTTTTAAAATTCTTGGAAGCCCAACAGTCCACAGGCCATAACTCCAAAATGTTGAACTGAACCCCAAAAACGGAGTATGCCAAAGTCTTATTCTGAGAACCCCGCACCCGACCGTCGCCGAACCCGGCCGGAATAGGCCAACTCGGCCGGCGCCGCCGGCCGGAGTTGGTCGGACGGCCGGGGTCCCAAAACGAAAAGTGTGCCTCTTCGTATTCCATAACACCTTGTTAACTCCAAATTATTATATCAGTTCCAGAATTCTTAATACACCCTAATCACTATAAAATTTTAATGATTTTCTTTAAATTTTTTTTTAATAAACAAAACCTTTCACCTACCCTACACTATCTACCCTATAAATAGACCCCTACCCCCTACCCTCTCATTCCAAAACCTTAGATTTACTCTCTTGAAATTTCCACAAGAAAAGTGTGTTTTGAAACCGAGTTCACGGCGAAGCGCTGACGGATTTCCGGCGACGTTCTTTGAAGCAACCGGCGACGAAACAACATCTCGGCAATTTCCCTTGTTCCTCTATACTCTTTAGAAGAGTTTGAAACCCGTAAGTCCCCTTCTTTTCACTTTTCTATTTCTCAAAATACGACTTTATGAAACCCGACGGAAATTGGAACAAACCGATTTCCGATTCGGTTTTTCTACAAAATCTCACTTGTCACCAATTCTATAATACCCAAACATATTCATGATGACCATTAATCACATAACAATTAATTTGGACAAAGTTTCTCACATGAAATGATAGCTTTCTTGTAATATCGTATTCTTTTCACAATAATACCATAATGTTTATTTTTCTTCTTCTAATCAATTCCATCATTCCTAAACATGTTCATCTTGATCACTAAACTTGTAAAAATCAATTTGAATGAGTTTTCACACATGAAATGATAACTTTTGCAAATACCGTATTCTTTCACCTAAATACCCTCATGTTTAATTTATCATATTTAACCCCTAAACTTCACTATACCTTAAAATAAGTCACGAGGTAATGACCTACCTCCACACACACGCAAAGACAACCCTAAAATGATAACATCAAAACTTAGAATATGATAAAACAGAATTTTCATTAAAATACCATAATCTTCATAAAACCATTCTTAAAGGTTTTTTACACTTTTAAGTAAATACTTCTTATTAGGAAAATACGATAAGTTGTGGACATCGATCGTTTATCTAAACTGACTTTGTGGTGTCTAGGTTAGGCAAGTGAGCTTGGGTAACTTTAAAAGGCCCGCTTCACGATTCGTGAGCGGATCCCTCCCTCCTCACTTGTACTTACCTGGACACAATTGGCGGTGAAGAGACGATTTGAAGCTTCTAACGACTTGTAGTTTAGACCTTAGAAATAGGCTAGTTGGCTTAGGAAACCCTAGAAACTAAAATACGGAGATTTGCACCTTTTACAAATAAATACCTCATCTTTATAAAACCGTTTTCTAAATGATTAGTATTTATTAAATCTTTGCAAAGCGCCCCTACAACCCACCTTTGGGGAACTCGTTAGGGATAGTACGGTTTATCGTGCACCCTCGAGCTTAGTAGTGCGAGATTCAGACCTCCGCAAGGAGCATTCGGTCTCGAAAGGTTTAAAATACGACATTTAAGAAAAATGAGATTTTTGGAAAATAAAATATTTATTAAAAATTATTCTTGTATTAATATATATATATATATATATAATTATCATTTAAAATGCCTATTTTGTTATAAGATAAAGTTTCCACCTTTTCCTAAAAATTACAAGATTAAAAGTTACATTAAAATACCATGAATTTTCAAATAAATCAATGTTATAATTTAATACTTTTATTAGGTATATTCACTAGAATAAAACAAATAAAATTTACACTCATTATAACAATAAAGACGAATAATAAATACTTGGGGTGTATCTTGAAAACTATACAAAAGTATTTTTATATAACCCCCCCTCAAGTTTTATAAATTACAATAATGACCCTAACAAATATAAAACTTCAAATTACATTTCTTTTAGTCTGACTCGGGTTTGAGTCTGACTATTTCTGACTTGAATATGATTCAAGTCAATCTATATTCATTAATATTCCAACTCAATATGAACACATGAATCCCAGAATCGAGTTAACAATCTATTCAACTTGACTGAATCAAACCATGGATATACATCCATTATTCCGTTATTCCAATTACATGATACAATATGTTTACTGATATCATGGCTTTAGGCAGTCATCCAACTTACATAAAATAATACAACAATACTGTTAAAACACTACGGGGTTTAAAGGGGTAGATTGGTACGGAAGGTGTTAAAGGTGGCACGAGGTGGTCAGATTCAGACACCTAACCTATATTCCGTTGCTGTTTTACCGTGGCTTAACGGTTCCTTGTACTTTCCGTTTGCCCTGGTCTCTAGCATATAGAGACCCCCCTCGTATACACCGGCATCCTTCTGTACCAAGCTACAAACAACAGCGTTGACATAATATTACAATAATAGTTTACACTTTAAAATTTATCTTCTTATTCTGTCTTCTCTACTTCCCTCTTACCTTTGGGACTTACCGAGCGATCTGTTCGCTGACGATATTCTGTTTCTCTCTTCTTTGAATGTCGTCAGGTGACTTGGACCCGGCAGAAGTTGAGCCCTCGCAAGGAGACTTGGAGCACTTTACTGAAGACCCAGTAGTATAATTTCATTGTACACTTTTCTTTCCAGTACTTTACATTTCCTGTTATGTCACTGTTTAAGCATCTTTATTTCAGTTGTATTTCCTTTTCATGTATTGTACAAAGAATGTTAATAAATAAAAGTTGCTGTTCTTTTTATACTCTTGTCTCTTGTGTATTTATTTCTATATTGCTTAGCTACGCTTAGCGTATGTACTTCTGAGTACATACGTAGTGGACCTCGCCGCGTCCCCTTCGCCGTACACTGGGAAGCGGAGTGTGACAGTCTCTCTTTATCTTAAGTTCACGGAGAAAGCCATCTCCCAAAATGAGCAATACCTGTCTTAGAATATGTCTGGATCTCTGATGGGACCTAGTTCACAAATGAACTCCAAATCCAGTAAACTTCTTAGACTGTATCATCAGTTGAATTTATTCTGCATCCTGCATCATGCCTCCCTCAGTATCCGCTTGGACCTCCTTTCTAAACTACTGCCCCCTCAAAATTGGGAAAAATATAACTCTGACAGTCACTCTGTCATCCAGGTCACCTTGGAAGCCTGAAATGATAACCGTCTCCCGAAGGAGGATGGTGTTATCAAATCCCTAGAACATCCACTTATGTTCATAAGATGCTTCCGAACGTTTCTCCCGGATTGGATTAATATATCAACTTATTACATCTAGTGCAAAAACAACATCTGGTGTGGTACTTGACATCTCATGATTGACTCAATTGCCTAAGCAAGTGATATGTCAATCATGCGCATCCCTCTCCCCTTCAGTCTGTAAGACACCTTACACCACTATGCCAGGAGTCGTCCATTCTAAAACACGTTTAGAATACTGTCTAAGTACCCAGATTGGGAAACTACCTAAATCTAGATCTAAAACCATAGATCTAATAACCAGAATGCTTGATATAATATCCATATCCTATGTGGAGAAACCACTGTGTGACAACTACAGTATAACCGATCGTAGTATAGGAATTTCACTTCCTTCAAAGTGTATGTCATCTAAATACCAGGACATATCACCTTACTACCTTCTTAACAGATCCATCTCCTATTCTGATGAAGTCAAAGCCCATGACTATCACATCAAAAATAGATGATCTATCTCTGCTATATCTGCTTTAGTCTATAAAAGACATAAACTACTTGTCTACTATGCTTCCGCTGCTCCCACTGAATACAACAAACCTCTGGCAGAGTCACATACACATGCACTTCTAAATCTAGTTTAGAACGACGCTATACTCATCCTCCTGCCGGGTCTCAAAGTCTAGAACAGCAGTAGTGTCAAGTTTGGGTAACCAAGAACCTCCCTGTCACCGTCTTTGAGGATACCGAAGTACCTCTCGGGCGCCTGAGGTTACCCACCATATCTGCGGAGTGGCTAATGGAATGTCAAACCCGATTGAATCTTTAGGTTCTTATTAAATTTTCAGTAATCGTCTGTGGTTCTGGAATAACTTTCAGTTCTACCATACTCCCACTACTGTTTTCTGAAAAAGTCCACTTTACTAAAACTGTGGCAAGTCAAGAACAATATCAATATTGACAGATGGTAGAAAGTTAACCCTCGTCATATCCCGGGTTAACCCACAAACTGCCATTATAGAAACGTGCCTTGAGTTATCCGGAGTCGGGTTTTAAGCATAAGCCGGACAACTCCATATACCTTAACATCATTAAGATATGAACCATTCTATATACAATATAGAAACAGAGACACTGATTTAATTAGAACCAGATTCAAATCATGCAGTTGTCTCCAGTGCATGTCGACTGAATGGAGAGAGGCTGATCGGCATTACTCAACTTAGTAGTCTATCCAGATATGAGTTGTAACATTTTGAAAATTTAGTAATAAATAAAATTAATTAATTAAATAATAAAATGTTAAATTAATTTTTTTTAAAAACAAATAAGACATTTTCAAAAGTATTATGTGAAACTAATTAAATTGAAATTTTAGAATGTAACATTTATAAATTACAAGGGTTTTAGTGATAAATTTAGCTTCTTTTTTATAAAATGGTGTTTATATAATAACATAGGTAGTGAGGGGTTTTTATGTAAAATTTAGGAAATTATGCAAATTTAAATTGTTAAGGGTATAAGTAGAAAATGAGGTTAATAAGGTTTTTAGTCAGAAATTATTTACAATATAGTTAAATTAGAATGATAAAACTTTGGCACCTCCTACTCTCATGCACAACCCACACCCTACACCTCCTCCTTGCAAGAGGATGGCACCTCTAGGTCTTTGACACCTCCTCCTACCACCTCTCTTCCCATCACCATATATATCATGTGTTCAGATCATTTATCTAGTTTAAAATCTTAAATTTAAAAGAAAGAAAAAGAAAACAAGAACAACCAAAGAAGAACAAGAGAAGAGAAGAGAAGAGCCAAGTCTAGGATTTCCACCATCAAGCTAAGGACTAGGAGCTTGTGCATCTTGGAGAGAGTTCATCTAGCAATATCCTTGTAAGTAAAATCCTTACTCACCGTAGGAATTAATTTTGTAACTAGTTTAACTTAGAAATCAAAATGTCCATAATATCTTATTTTAAACAAAACTGAACTCTGTAATAATCTGCTATAGTTTAGATAAAAATCAACTTAACAAAACAGTTCCAGAATGATGTATGTTGGATCTAAAAGAAACCATAGAAGAACGAACCCAGGGGCTCGGATTTTGGCCAGCGGCCTTAAGAAGAATTCCGGCGTCGCCGGATTTGTAGGGAGCTAGGGTGTTTCGGGTTGTGGGGTATGTCTCTGTATCATTGTTTTGATCATTTGGTATTGTTTAAATAAGTTAGTTTAACTGTATATAAAATATGGGATCAAATATCGGAAAAGAGATGAAAAATTTCTAAAATACGACACGGGTAAAATATAACGCGTTCTGTTTTCTGTCGCGATGCAACGTTGGGTTAAATTTCAGTGAGATTAAGTGTTAGATTATTTGCAATGGTCGTACGTAGTGTAATTAGCACGTACAACTTGTGTTTTCTTGATTTTTGCCGTATCGGAATGTAGCCGTTTCTTATGTAAGTTAAATTCAATGTTAGATTTGAGTGCGGGAACTTCGGAGGCCGCGAGGAAAGGAAAAGGATTGGCGATTCCTGAGTAGTTACGACGTATTTCGGTGAGTATATTAAACATCTACCGGGGAATCTTGTATAGATGGCGTGTTACGCCCGTAGTTTAGTCTAATTAATTTAAGCTTTTGTATATTAAGTTGATCACATGCATTCATATATGTTTACATATACCTCGCCATGTTAATAGTTGTTAGAACACTGCACAATTATCGACGAGTTATGCTGCACATGCACTTGTTTACATGTTACACTACACCTCGTCGATATTAACATGTCACTTTTACACATAGTACTTATCTTGTTAAATATGATTCCTATCATTCATTAAACATCATTAACAGTAGTAAATTGCATTAATGACATCATGTTTTCGTATTCAAGTGTTACCAGTTAATATAAGAGGTAATTGTATTATTGAGGATTATGGTTTTGAGTTTTCCGATACTATTATGTAAATTCAGTGATTTTCATATTTATGTAAGATGTCCACCATGACATGCTGTTTTTATGATTTGGTTTTATTCCGGGCCGAGTGGGGGAGCTATACGGTCGTGGATTTTTACGTTATCCAGACTGAGTGGGGGAGATATACAATTGGATACATGGTGGACCCGGTCGAGACCGAGGGGCAGGAAAGCCGCATTTGAGGCGGGGAGCCTAGCGAGGATACTCGATACCGGAGTTAGTTGTGAAACACGGCGGATATCTAGATGATACCGACCGGTGTTATTGATTGCAGGATCGTTCGAGGAACGATGCCTGAGGGAAACAGAAGATTTGTGTCGATGTTAGACACGGAAGGATGAATTCGATTTGAAACTAGATGATGAGTTTTCAGTTTTGAGTTATATAGTTAGTGGTACAAATTCATGATTCTACATGTTACCCTGCATCATATTCATCTTTAGTGCTATTATTGGTAGCTCGTCATATTTACATTATCTGCCGTTATATGTTAGTTTTATTCACTGAGTTGGCAACTCACCCCCGTTGTGCCACAGTTCCTTGCAGGAGTAGAGTGGACGGTTAGCAGCAGTGCAGATCCACGTATCGGTTTTTATCGCAACTTTTGCTAGGTGGGTTACATATGTAGTAACCTCCCTTTTTGGTATTGTATATTGAATCTAGAGTATCTCCATCAGACCCTGTATTATGACTTAGAACGAGAGGTGGTTGTATGTATATTTTAGCAGATGATATAGTTTGGTTATATATTAAATGGTATTTCTTTTTCTTATATTTGAAATTCTTATTGCTGTCATATAAAGTTGTATATTTATTTCCGTTGTTGACATTGTTGATCCCAACTAGGGATGCAGCCTTTTTGAACACTTTATAACTGTTTTATTATTATTTCATTAGGATGTTACAATTAAAACTCTTAATTACCTAAAACTGCGATTTTTACTTAAAAACTAATTTTTTCCTAAAAGTTCCGCAAAAAGGGTTTTGATCTGGGTTTTTGGCTTACTCGGATTATGTAGATATCTTTAGATATTATACGTTCTAAGTGCCGGTCACATCCAAACTTTGGGTCGTGACAAAGTTGGTATCTGAGCCTAGGATTAATCTTACGGAATCGAGTGGTGAGTTAAGGTAAGTCGATTTGAGTTCGTTATGTAGGATGACTTATGGTTTGATGGAGTAGGTGAATTAGGATGAGTGCAGTACCGTACTTAAGTTCCGTGGCATATTTACGTTACCATACTCAGCCTAACTAACCTTAGGATGTAAATCTTGATCTATTCATCCTTTGACACTCTAATATTGATTATCCCTATTCGTAAGCTTACCAACTCTCGTTTCTTGTTCCAGTTGCTATGGCTACGCGAGCTAGGCGTGTCGCGGCCAGGGACGCAGTTAGGGCGAATCCCCCTGTGACTGCGACTGACGCACCGGACATTCCGATGGTGGATGAGCCTGTTGATCCTCCTCCTCCAGACAGACTGACTAGGATAGAGGAGGGCATGTTGGGCCTACTGTTAGTTATATGTATGCCCTAGAGGCCATTACTGTACATACGTTGTATATTATAGTGGATCCTTGGACATATATAGGGAGGACTTTCTTGCTCGACATGATAGTATGCTATCTGGTTACTCTTTATCTTAACATGTACTATGATTGTCTCTATGTCACATGTTGATGAAGCCCTTAGGATGAGTACTTTACTGCCAGGACTATGATGCAGATCATACTAGTGGGGACAGTGTAGTCGCCAAGTACATCCTTCAAATGTTCCTAGTCGTAGGAGTACCGAGATAGGGCATCGATACGCCATAGTAGACTAGCGTATGCGCTTCTTGACCCATATGATGGGCGATGCATGATCCCATATCCATTGGTGTTTGACATCAGAGAAGGTATACGGGTGCTCAGTGGAGACTGGGTACACTGGATGGACTCGCCGAGAACTCCCAGATGGTATTATACCTCACGTCAGATGGCAGTTCACTGGTGACACTGGTACAGGTTCGTCTGTAGTCCCGAGATAGTCATAGAGTCTTGTGTGATTCCCACTGTGCTTTGATTTCCATCATACCACGTCCAAGAGGGCGTGCAAAAAGGTGGCTTTTGGGTACAGTCCCGAATCACATGGAGGCAATGAGCGATAGGAGGGGTTTCGTCTCTCCCGGTATAGGGAGTTGATGTTGCGCTATGTTCGATTGGCTATAACTGGAAATCCCTGGCCAGGGTTGCTGAGATTTACTGGTAAGTGTTATCAGTAGTTTCTCGAACTGTTATGGACCTCATATCGACATGACTTATCAAGCTACTAGGGTCTGACGTTTACCACCCCTAGGCGAGATATGCGAGATACCAGACGAAGAGAGCGGACTGTACGTGAGTGTTACTGGTTGGATTCACGGGAGAACGTACAGGCTTGCTTGTTGATCTTCAGATTGCTCAATGTAGGGTTATTAGGCACTGTCACAAGGGTCTACAAGGCATCAACCATGCCCGATTCAAAAATTAGACGTGCCGAACAACCCTAACCAAGATTGTATACTAGAGATTATGCGAAAACAATAAGTAAACAACTTTACTTCTAAGAGTTTGGGATTACAACCTTTGCAGTCCGGTCCTTCACATCTAAAGCTCCGTGTTGACGTCCCTTCGCTGCGATCATCGAGATCCCAGACTCTAGTGATGGTTTCCTCGGAGAAATGAACGGGCAAGCTCGTTGGCTTCGAGGCCGAAGATGATCTACGTCGAGAAGACTCAAACTCAAGCTCCATCTTCACTAGGTCATGAACTTTGTGAAGAGAACACCCTAAACTAAATGGCAAGTAGTGGAGGATGATGAAATGGGAAGTAGTTTCACTTTGGATTTTGATTTCTCACTTTATTTCTTCACTTGAAAATTTCTAGCAAGCTTTTCTTCTTGAATGAAGAAGAAGAAGAAGACGAAAGAATATGAATAAAATGAATTTTTTTTGAAAGAATAATCAAGTGAAGTCTATCATAATGCAATCATGGGTGAGTTAACCTTTGTAGAGACTAAACCATAGTTTGAGTTAATGGTTTGGTTAATAAAAATCTTATGCAAAACAAAATGAGTGGACTTTGTCAAATATGCTTAAAGCTTCATGAAGCTTCAAGTCAAGACAAAGAAAGCCACCATTTTATTTTACCAAAATAAATAAAAACCCAAACCATTATCTTAAATATGGTGTAAGTCATACACACACCCAAGCTTGCATGTATCATCAATCATGATACAAACTAGTGTACAAACATATATCACATATACAACTTGTGCACAACAAGTGAGTAAATCAATCTTAAGTGAACCAATAATAGTTAATGTAAAGTAATATAGAAAATATATAATTATACATTAAATCATTAAATCAACACTTGATTTAATGATCCGGTCATAACGCATATAACCGACTAATATCCAGTGTATCAATATATCGAATCAACACTTGATTCGGTAACCCAGCTATATCTCATATAACCGAGCGATGATACAAATCGCTAGACTATAATACAGTATCACATACTGGTATTATTCTCGGTCCCACACATATCTTATATGCGCTCTTATTTCGTTTCGCTTGAGCCAGGAAACCTCTGTGTAGGACTCTAAAGACTCGTCAATACGCCGGCAGTAGGTGGTGATCATATCAATCACCTATAAGCCGCAAGCGGTCTGCTAAACGTAACGGCCACCCGGGTATTGAGCGATTAGAAGATCAACGAGCAAGCCTGCTCACACTCCTACGAATCCAATCAGTAACACTTACCGCACAGTCCGGTCTGTTCGTCTGATATGTCGCATATCTCGCCTAGGGGTGGTAAACGTCAGACCCCAGTAGCTTGATAAGTCATGCCGATGTAAGGTCCATAACGTTCGTGAAACTACTGATAACACTTATCAGTAAATCACTGCAACCCTGGCCAGGGATTTCCAGTTATGGCCAGTCAAGCATAGCGCAACATCAACCCCCAATACCGGGAGAGACGAATCTCCTCCTATCGCTCATTGCCTCCATGTGAATCGGGACTGTACCCAAAAACCACCTGTTTGCACGACTCAGTAGAGCCGTGGTAGGGTGGAAATCAAAGCATAGTGGGAGACACACAAGACTCTATGACGATCTCGAGTCAACAGACTAAGTTGTACCAGTGTCATCAGAGAACTGCCATCTGACGTGAGGTATAATACCATCTGGGAGTTCTCGGCGAGTCCGTTCAGTGTATCCAGTCTCCACTGAGCACCTGCATACCATCTCTGATGTCAAACACCAATGGATATGGGATCATCCATCGCCCATCACATGGGTCGAGAAGTTATACGCTAGTCTACTCTGGAATATCGATGCCCCATCTCGATATTCCCACGACTAGGAACATTGAAGGATGTACTCATGGACTACCCAGGCGCTACTAGTATGATCTGCATCATAGTCCTGCAAGTCGAGTTCACATCCTAAGGGCTTTATCAACATGTAATAGAGAGACAACAAGTGTATATGTTAAGATAAAGAGCAACCAGATAGCGTACTATCATGTCGAGCAAGAAAGTCCTCCCTATATATGTCCCAGCATCCACTATTATATACATCTCATGTACAGTAATGGCCTCCAGGGCATACATATAACTAACAATCTCCCACTTGCACTAGGGCCATCTGTTGCAGTGGTTGTGGTATCTCATACTCAACTATCCCATAAAAGTCTCTCTTAGGGAAAAGGCCTTTGTGAGTGGATCCTCCATGTTGTCTTCTGAGTCTCCTCTCCTATCCTCGATATTCCCTGGAGATCAGATATCTCCATGATCAGGTGATACTACCTTGGAATATGTCTGGGTCACTGATGGGACCAGGGTTCCTGGGCCAAAGCCACACCTCCATTGTCACATAATGGTAGGAACCTAGTTCATCTCATGAACTAATATACACCCAAACTACCTCTTTGGTAGTATCGTTGATAGCGATGTCACCAGCCTTTATCGTCTAGTTTGCCACGGTATCGTAGCTTGGAACACTTCCAACATGCCGTCCCTCCACTGAGGGTAAAGACAATGCCTGCGACTGACATTCTGACGTGCTTATCACCCTGGAAGCTATCCAGCGATTCTCCCCAGGATCGATTGATACGATCTCACTATACCTAGTGAGAATCCTAACATCCATTTAGATCTATCTCATAGATCCAATACCCAGGATTTAGGAGGTATCACCTTTATCCTATTTGGAGAATCCTTGTGATAAGAGGAGATTGACCGTGCGTAGCATAGGAAACTCTTTTCCTATCAAGAGTATGTTGTCCACGTACAATACGAGGATGACCACCTTACTCTCTACTACCCTTTTGTATGTACAAGGTTCATCTACTATTTTGATGAAGTCAAACTCTTTGACTACAACATCAAAATAGACGTTCCAACTTCGCGATGCCTGCTTTAATCTGTAAAGCAACTTGCACATGTTTCCGCTGCTCCCACAGTTTATGAAACCCTCTGGTTGTTTTCTTATAGACGTTCTTTTCTAAATCAATATTTAGAAAAGCAGTCATAACACCCAACCACCAGATATCGCAGTTATGGTATACAGCAATGGCAAGTAGGATCCGGATGGACTTAAGCTTAGCCACTGGAAAAGGTTTCATCATTATCCACGCCTGGTCGATGACGAAAACCTTTAACAAGTCTAGCTTTGAAAGTCTCAACTTTTCCATCTACACCAAGTAATCTTCTCAAGATATACTTTCTCCTGATAGGGATTTAACCCTTCAGATATAGCAACCAAAGTCCATACTTGTTGGTGTACATGGATTCCATCTCAGATCGCTAAGCATCCAGCTATTCTTACAGAGTCCCTACTCTCGATGGCCTGCTCGAAACTAGTTGGGTCATCATCTCATGATGCATTCCTCGCTCCCACTGTCATTGAGAAACCGAAGTATCTCTCAGGCGGATAAGGAACCCTACCAGATCGGCGGAGAGGCTGAGGTTCGTCAGGGACTATTAAATCCTTTGGTTCTGTCAAATCATCAGCTGCAGTTTGTATAGCAGGAAATCCTTCCAGTTCTCCAGAACTGACCTTGCCTCGATCTTGTCCGGATTTTGCTTTTGACATAGGCCGAACAACCTCAAATCTTAACTTGCTTAAGAGATGGGCTCTTCCCATACCATATCTTATAGAGTGGTAGGCACTGATTTGATTCGAACCCAATTCAATAGGTATGCAGCTTCTCAAGTGCATAACCCCTAAAAGGAAACAGGTAACTCAGTAATACTCATCATAGAGCACACCATATCTAATATGGCGCGATTGCACCGCCCCGATACCTACGTTTTGTGGTGTATTCGGAGGCGTAATGCTGAGAGAGAATCTCATTCTCGTTTGGAATAGTCCAGGAATTCCATGCACAAGTATTCTCCTCCCTGATCTCATCATAGGACATAATACTTATACCTGTATTGGTTTTCTACTTCTTTCTTATATTCTTTGAAGTTCTCAAAAGCTTCAGACATGTGTTTCAACAGGAACATGCGTCCGATTCTTGAGAGATCATCAGTGAATGTAAGGAAGTACAAAGAACTAGTCCTGGCATATGTAGACTGGGGACCTACATACATCACTATGTATCATTCCTAAGGGTTCACTGACCCTTCCTCTGTTTCCAGTAAATGGAGCTATGGTCATCTTATCTTTGTGACATGACTGGCAAGTTTCACAAGATGTAAATTCAAACTGATTTAAATATGCTTCTAAATGTAATTTAGCTAGTCAGGTCGCATTGATATGACCTAGTCTACAATTCCTCAAGAAGGATTCGTTCATTTCTGAACTCTTTCTCTTGTGTGTGTTCTGTATGTTAGGAACTGTGGTTTGATTTAGAATGTATATGCTTTTAGATAATGTGCCTGAACCGATCAACTCTTGATATAGGAAATGTTCAAATCATTATCCAACAATACAAAATTATATCCTTTCTTTAGTAAATAATGAGACTAATATGATGTTGCATATCAGGTTCGGTATCTAATAACATTCATTCAGAATCAATATATTTGGTAATACAGGATGATAATTGCCAACACCTTGGCAGCAACAATTGCACCATTTTTAACTTTTGAAACTTATCACCCATTCTCATTTCTCTACCTTTCTGTAGCCCACGTAACATTTTACATATTTGGGATCCTGATCTGGTATCAAATACTCAGGACGTAGAGGATACTGAGAAACAGTTCTTTGTAATGAACACACCCGAAGAAGATGCATCATCATGCACTTTCTTCGTTTGGGCGGCATAGGAATCCTGGTATTCTCCTATTTCCTGCTCGGTCTTATAACAATTATAAGTTCGAGCGAGACCAACGTTCCCCAGCTCAGTATAACAAGCGGGTTCGGTCAATACATCCATATTATTATCTTGATTAAGGTGTGACATGGTCGCTACCTGGAGAGAGAGAGAAGAAAACACTCTGCGTACGCTCTTACAAGATTAGATTGGTTATATATTTTATCTAATCAGGACGACTCCCACTGTTTTTATCAAATCCTCCTTCAAACCCTAAAAGGAAAGACTAGCCGGGATTAATTACACTCTACAAGTTCGCCAATCTTTCTGCCAGGCCAGTGCCGGTACTTTGAGGGAGCTTCCCCGTGCTTTCGCACGGACCTAATTAAAATAAACCTCGTTTTCCCAGGGGCGTAACCCCGTTGACACCTTTCTAGACACCTACTTGATCGGCTAATTGTAAAGTGCAAAACTCTCCCAGGAGTAACAATTACTCGCAGTGGGTATCAGGATCCAACTATCATATAGAAGGTATGCAATCTCATTGCAAATCTCAACATTTGAAACTCCCGATAATGGATTTTACTCCTAGCACCTATGATCTTGTCTATGGTCAACAAATCATAAGCACTAGTCAAGTTCTACCCGTCATTTCGTGATTAATTATGTAGGTGCACGGCGGCGCCCCGGCCGTCGGAACGAGGCCAAAATGCCGAAACGATACTTTTACAAAACTTGTAAACCGACACCACCGCGCACTAAAATCCTGGATCGGGCCATTAACTTAATCCTAGCTAACAAGAGAAGGGGTAGAGGGATATACCGAGCGATCCGTGTCCTTCGGTCTTCTCGTCGTCGTCCCGATCTCCCCGTGGAATCTCCGGTCTTCATCTCCTCGTCGGAAGGGAACCACATCGCCGGGTTCTTTTACGGGTTTCCACCTCTGGACCGAGGCAACTCGAGCATGAAGTTGGCGAGTCGACGTGCCCAAGAATACTGTAGATGAAGTGTAGAAAGCTTTTTCTCTATTGGGGTTGAAATTGCCATGTATTGGTGAAGGTGGAAGAATGAACTTTCAAAATGGTGATGTGGGATTTTGTGTAAACTTAAGAGATAAGAAAAAACCCACCCAAAAAATTGGGCATCCCCCATATGAAGAATGGCCGGCCCCCTCTCTCAATGTGTGACCATCATACAAGAGAGAGAAAATGGGTGATGATGAAGAGTTATCATCACCCCAAAATCAAATCAATAACCCATCATATAAAGCAAGCCATCATTTCTCAAAAGTCAAGCAATGATGAAGAAATAGAAGTCAAGGGATGGTGCACAATCATCATGAAACTACTACTAGCAAATAACACCCTCCACTAATCAAATTTGCATGCTTGCAAATAACCCCTCCTCCACAAATAATCAGCCAAGGAAAGAAACAAAAGAAAATGGTCGAAACGGAATGCAAACTGGCAACTTCAAAAAACTGATCCCGTAATAAAATACAAGAAAACCCCGCGACTGTATCTAGATACCTGCATTTGTATTGCGACCGAATACAAATACAATGAGACAAAATCTACACTGTACAATACTAGGATCCGGCTTAAACCAAAGCCCGCTTATATTATCCGTCCGATCATGATCCGTCCAATACCGCACGTATATGATCGAACCCTGCCATATCTCCATACGGCCTCTACAGCGTTTCGCCCGAAACTTGAGAAAACGGTCTGTGGGGGACTCTGAAGACTCGTCAATCCCTTGGCTGTGGATTTAACCACTAGCACGTCAGAGGTATTAGCCATACGTAACGGGCTACCAGGTATTGACCAAAAGGGACGTCGATGAGCGAACTCATTCTGACACCCTACTGAGCCTGTCAGTGACAATATCCGTACAGTCCGGTTCGTTCGTCTATGAGCATCGCATGGTGGGCCTAGGGGGTTGGTAAAAGTCAGACACCCAAAAGTGGTACAAGTCTTGTCGGAGTGTAGCCCAGAACACCCTGAGATATTACTGGAATACCTATCAGTAAATCTCCTGCCTTGGCCAAGGACTTCTTGTAATGGCTCTCCTAGACACAGTGCGACCTCACCCCCAATACCGGGAGAGACGAACCCCTGCAGATCCGCTCACTGCCTCCATGTGGCTCGGGACTATACCCAACTAAAACCTGTTTGCATGTCTCCTTTGAGCGTGGTAGGGTAGTAATCAAAGTACAGTGGGAACTCACACGAGAAAAATGACGATCTCAGGTCGATGAACTAACCTGTACACATGTCACCAGGGAACTGCTATCTGACGTCAGGTATAAGACCAACTAGTATGTTCCCGGCGAGTCCTGTCCGGTGTACTCATAACCCAATGAGCACCTGTATACATCTTAGGTGAATCAACTGACACTAGTGGCTTGTGAGACCGGCCACCGCCCCTCGTTGGGGTCTCGACTGTATACACTAGTCTACTCTGGAGTATCGATGCCTTGTCTCGAAACTCCCACGACTAGGGACCTTTTAAGGATGCGCTTATAGACCACAGCTCCCACCTATATGATCGCTATCATACTGCTGGTCGTCAAGCAAGAATCCTAAGGGCTCTATCAACGTGTAATAGTGACCTGTAAGGTCACCTGAAGCAGTACACGATGATAAAGGTAAACCAGATACTATACTATCATCTTGAGTAAGACTTTCCTAACGGTATAGGTCCTCTATCAATCATTGTAATCACGTGCCTTTGATCCAATAATTGACTCTGAGGGCACTATCTCCAACAATCTCCCACTTACACTCAAGGCTAATTATTACGATGTCGCTTACTCACAGCCCGTGTGATACCGAACACCCAACTCCTCTACTGATCAGTCTTACAAAACCAGTTTGCGAAACTAATGTGTTCGAGGAATATCCTCAGTGGGTGGATCCGCCTTGATGTTTCTTTCTATGTCTCTCTTTATCTCAAGTTCGCAGAGAAAGCCATCTCCCGAAATGAGCAATACCTGTTTAAGAATATGTCTGGATATCTGATGGGACCTAGCTCATAAATGAACTCCAAATCCAAACTTCTTAGACTGTATCTTCAACTGAACTTAATCAGTATCCTGTGTCATGCCTCCCTCAGTATCCCCTTGGACCACCTGTCCAAAATACTGCCCCTCGTCAGAAGGAAAACTATAACTCTGACAACCTCTCTGTCATCCATGTCATATTGGAAGCCTGGAGTGATAACTGTCTCCTAAAAGAGACTGTTGTTATCATATCCCTAGAACATCCACTTATGTACTAAAACTGCTTCCGTTCGTTTCTCTAGGATTGGATCAATATCAATTTATTGCATCCACTGCAAAAACAACATCTGGTGTGGTACTTGACATCTCATGATTGACTCAATTGCCTAAGCAAGTGATCTGCCAATCATGCACATCCCTCTCCCCTTTAGTCTGTAAGACTCCTTTAGAGAGGGTGACTCCATCACCTGCAGGTATACTACCGTGCCAGGAGTCGTCCATTCTAAAAACTCTTAGAATGCTGTCTAAGTACCCTGATTGGGAAACCACCCAAATCTAGATCTATAGATCTAGTAACCAGAATGTCTTGATATTATATCCAAGTCCCATGTGGAGAAACCACTGTGTGACAACCGAAGTATAACCGATCGTAGTATAGGAATATCACTTCCTACTTTGTGTATGTCATTCAAATACCAGGACATCATACCCTACTACCTTCTTAACAGATCCATCCCCTATTCTGATGAAGTAAAACCTATGACTGTCACATCAGAAATAGATGATCTATCTCCGCTATATCTGCTTAAGTCTATGAATAGACATAAGCCACTTGTCCACTATGCTTCCGCTGCTCCCACTGACTACGACAACCCTCTGGCAGAGTCATATAGACGTATACTTCTAAATCTAGTTTAGAACGACGCTATACTCATCCTCCTGCCGGGTCTCACAGTCTGGAACAACAGCAATGGCAAGTCTGGGTAAACAAGAACCTCCCTGTCACCGTCCTTGAGGCATACCGAAGTACCTCTCGAGTGCCTGAGGTTACCCACCATATCTGCGGAGTGGCCAATGGAATGTCAAACCAGATTGAATCTTTAGGTTCTAATCAAATCTTCAGTAATCGTATGCGGTTCTGGAATCACTTCCAGTTCTACCATACTCCCACTTCTGTTTTCTGAAAAAATCTATTTTTGTTAAAACTGTGGCGAGTCAAGAACAATATCACTATTGATCTTCCAGATGGTAGAAAGTCAACCCTCGTCATAGCCTGGACCAACCCACAAACAGCCATTACAGAAACATACCTTGAGTTATCCAGAGTCTGGTTTTAATCATATGCCGGAAAACTCCCCGTACCTTAACAATGTTAAGATATGAACTGTTCTATATCCAATACAGAAACAGAGGCACTGATTTAATTAAACCAGATTCAAATCATGCAACTGTCTCCAGTGCATGTCAACTAAATGGAAGGAGGCCTATCAGCGTTACTCAACTTAGGAATGCTTCCAATTATGAGTGACCTGAAAGAGAAACAAGTTTCTCAAAATCATTACTATCAACTAAATACCATACACAAGTATCAACATCTTCGATCACCTTGAAGAATCCTGATACTTGCAATACCTGGTTCTCTACTTTATTCATATACCTATAACTTCTCAAAACTTGGACCTTGTGTTTCTACGAAACACTTGTCTAAAAACTAGAGAAGTCATAAGTAAGCCGAATATAGTACGAGGACCAACCCCTCTGTCCTAATGGACACTGGACAACATACAACACTCTGTATAAGTCCCCTGAGTCTAATAACTCATTCGATGTGTGCCGCAGGTTGAAAACTGTACTTATGGTTAAGAAGAATTACACCGCTGTTTAATGCTCCTTACCTAACCATCAACTGATATAGGTAAATGTCATAGACATAATTTCAAAAAGGTATATCTCACTCTATATAAAAATAGTCGTACAGATATATCAATTTGAAATTGGTGCATAACAGCGGATATTCAAAACCAAATATTTGTCGTCCGGCAAACTATTCAGGTGATTTCCTCAAATATCACCAATTACAACGAATTCCGATATAATGAGGATGATCACCTAATTCCTAATAACTTACTCCCACTCATCATCTGTAAAACCATACGGATGTGAGAATCATACCTGGTAAATACATACCCTGGAGTAAGGACTAATTGGGAAATCAGTTCTTTATTAACAATACACAGTAAAACTGAAACATGTAAATGTTTCGGAGGGGTATCCAGGTATTCCTAGTAATGCCTCTTCCATTATCCAGATTCACAACTGTAACCGTATATTTCTATGCCATCTCTCCACATCCCTTCATATGTCTTTAGTCATTTCCTTCTGTACACCCTCTTAGGCTAAATGGTTTTCTTCCTTCCCTACCGTTCGGCACCAGCCTATGGTTTGGAAGAAGACTATCCAATAAGCGTAATGGGTGTACTGTCCTAATCCTAGGAGCACTCGCAACGCGAGAGAAGGTGAAGATAAAAAACACCTGAATAAACCTTATTCCTATTTCTCCTGAACCAGAATCCATCCCCGAACTGGAACAAGTTCCTTTCGAGTTTGTATATAACCATACGATGGAGTATCCAATAAACTGTGGATCTTCGTAGTGATACGGAGTGTCCTGGAGAAATACAAAGGTGAAGTGGGAGTGGTAATGAAATACTTGGTTTGGTCGTGAATAGCAGTCGCAATTTACTTTGCCCTCCTTCTAATCCCTTTATTTGTCTTTACATAATACTTTCTGTACACCATCGTTAGGCTAATTGGTTTTCTTCATTCCCTACCGGTCGGCACCTGCCTATGGTTTGGAAGAAGACTATCCAATTTGCGTAATAGGTGTACTATCCCCTAATCTAAGGGGTACTCGCAACCTGAGAGAAGGTAAAAGGAAAATACAGCTGAATAGTCCTATTCGTTTTCTCTAAAACCGGAAACCATCCTCGAATAAATTCCTTCGAGTTCGTATATAACCATACGATGGTTTTGTCCAATGGAAGTGGACGTTCATAGTAATACGGGGTGTCGTGGAGAAAAGGGTAAAAGTAGGAGTGGCAATGAGGTTTGCAACTCTGACAATCCAAAAGCGAGTGCTTAAGAAGGTTCGGTTAATTTTGGTCACTGAGTCATAGTCAAAGGTCGGGTCATGGTCGCTGCCAAAGAGAGAGAGAAAAGAAACACTCAGCGTACACTCTAACCTAGATCAGAATGGTTACCAATTTATCTAATCAGGAAACTTCCTACTACCGTCAAACTCTCATCCAAACCTGAAAGAAGAATTAGTCGGGATCACCCGAGGAGTAAACCAACTCATCAGTGGGAATCGGGATCCAACTATCATCGCATGATAACGTGACGGAATCCGCTCACGTTATCACACTCCAGAAGGTATGCGCATATCTGGCAAGTTTCAGTTTCTTTAGAAACTCCCGATGTGATTTTTACCCCATGCTCTTATGACCTTGACTTTGGCCAACAAATCATAAGTCACATGTCAAGTTCTACCCGTCATTCTCCAGGTTAATTTGAACCCACCCGTACCTATCCTTGACTTTGGCCAACAAGGTAGTACGACTGTCCCAAACCAACGCATCTATCTATGCTGCATATGAATATCCAACAGCTACCAATCACCGTGCCTTGATTTTGGCCAACAAACACAGCTTGAATACTATTGACTATCCATATGAAACGACGGAGGGCTACGAATGGTTTTTGGCGAAAAACCTTTAACGTAATGAACTTGATATCGTTAAAGGAACCGGATAGCTTTATAAAAATATAGTGACGAAAACTTTTGCTAATGAGGTCACTCCCGGTGAAGGGATCTCGGCTCTTTCCCCGTAGAATGAGGTGCAGGATATTCCAACTGAATACCATGTTGCAAAGCAAAAGGCAATCGGCTATAGTGAAGTTATTACCCTGACGGAAACTTCTGTCCAAGGGGTCACTCCCGGTGAAGGGATATCAGCCCTTGCCTCGTCGACTGAGGTGCAGGATATTCCAATTGAATACCACTGTGCAAAACAAAAATGAACATCCTTGCAATAACAGCTTTTTGAAAAATTGTTCCAACAACATCAGAATATGTTTGTTTAGCTAGCATTGATCCGAATCAACGCAGTCCCATCAATTGATCACACCAATAAAGAACGAAAATAATGATGTACGTATATGCCATCCGCATTCGCCACTGGGTCCCGTCATTACCCGTTAGGTTACTTAACTAACGACAGAGTGGGGACTGGACTAGCGCGGATAAAAAACATATACAACATCTACTAGTATATATATCAATATATAATATTCGCGCAAGGCGTGATAAAATGCAACATCACAGAAATGTAATATGCATCACAGAACAATACAGATATCTGGGATCCCCGGGTTTCATAGAGCCGCTACTGAAACCCGACGTTCCCTTGGTCGTATGGATAGCCTGTGCAATGAAATCCTAGACCCCTACGGGCGCGGCAAGTTACCCGCTAAAACATGAAACGAGGCAGCCCCCTTCAGCAACGTGAATGGACCACCCAGCACTTCACGGAATCCGGTAACTTGGGCACCCCTCCTGGGTCAACCTGTACCCCCTACGAGTGCGGCGAATAGCCCGCCAATTCTAGAGTGAAGCCCCCTCCGTCTCAAAGCCATGAGATGTGGACCCGTTTCCCTATAGAACCCGGCTATTCATGCACCCTACCTTGGGGTGATCCTAGTACAGAAAGTAAAATATACATACAACGGGTGCATCGACCTCAGCCCGGTCGTGCCCCAAAAGAATAATATACAAACAGGCAGTGACGGCAGTCCACATGTCGGACGCTCGCCGCGCAATATCAAATGTACATATAAAACAAAACTGTACTACCATTGCATCCAGGCTATCCACTACAACAATCCGCAACATCACAGCACAACACAGAACATCAACGTGAATGTCACGTTTGCAAACCCGTCTAAAAGGGCTATAGCAGTTAGACAGGATTTACCGATCAAATGATATTCACAGTCGCGGATATAATGTAAATACTGTGAACTAATATGTTTAAAATTTTCGATCGATCAAATTTATCGAAGTGGGCCCCAAGCACTACTGTAGCACTCAAAGAAAATCTGGGCCCAAACAGAATATTCCAAAACCCCCATTTTCAACTCAGGAATCACTGGAAGAAATTTTGTACAGTGTTTCTTCTTTATTACGGTGGAACCGTGGCCAAAGTAGGGGTACGGCCGCGGTTCTGCGGCTAAAGAGGAAGATCACTCCACAAAATTTTTCCAGATTCCATTAAAACCCCTGCCTGTATTTCTGCAACACACTGAAAAATTTTCCGAGCCAAAAAAAACTCGACAGAAAACTGATACTTTGAAAATGTAGTTTTGGGATATTTATTCGATCGAAGTTTTAAACACACAAGAGCAAGCTAGACTAGGTTAATGGCATGGCTCTGATACCATTGTAAGTGCACGGCGGCGCCCCGGCCGTCGGAACGAGGCCAAAATGCGGAAACGATACATTTACATAACTTGTAAACCGGCACCACCGTACACTAAAATCCCGGATCGGGCCATTAACTTAATCCTAGTTAACAAGGGAAGGGGTAGAGAGATATACCGAGCGATCCGTGTCCTTCGGTCTTCTCGTCGTCGTCCCGATCTCCCCGCGGAATCTCCGGTCTTCATCTCCTTGTCGGAAGGGCACCACATAGCCGGGTTCTTTTACGGGCTCCCACCTCTGGACCGAGGCAACTCGAGCACGAAGTTGGCGAGTCGACGTGCCCAAGAATACTGTAGATGAAGTGTAGAAAGCTTTGTCTCTATTGGGGTTGAAGTTGCCATGTATTGGTGAAGGTGGAAGAATGAACTTTCAAAATGGTGATGTGGGATTTTGTGTGAGCTCATGAGATAAAAAAAACCCCACCAAAAAAATTGGGCAGCCCCCATATGAAGAATGGTCGGCCTCCTCTCTCAATGTGTGACCATCATACAAGAGAAAGAAAATGGGTGATGATGAAGAGTTATCATCACCCCCAAATTAAATCAATAACCCATCATATAAAGCAAGCCATCATTTCTCAAAAGTCAAGCAATGATGAAGAAATAGAAGTCAAGGGATGGTGCACAATCATCATGAAACTACTGCTAGCAAATAACACCCTCCACTAATCAAATTTGCATGCTTGCAAATAACCCCTCCTCCACCAATAATCAGCCAAGGAAAGAAACAAAAGAAAAATGGCCGAAACGGAATGCAAACTGGAAACTTCAAAAAACTGATCCCGTAATAAATTACAGGAAAACCCCGCGACTGTATATACATACCCGCATTTGTATTGCGACCGAATACAAATACAATGAGACAAAATCTATACTGTACAATACTAGGATCCGGCTTAAACCAAAGCCCGCTATTATTATCCGTCCGATCATGATCCGTGCAATACCGCACGTATATGATCGAACCCGGCCATATCTCCATACGGACTCTACAGCGTTTCACCCGAAACTTGAGAAAACGGTCTGTGGGGGACTCTAAAGACTCGTCAATCCCTTGGCTGTGGATTTAACCACTAGCACGTCATAGGTATTAGCCATACATAACGGGCTACCAGGTATTGACTAAAAGGGACGTCGATGAGCGAACTCATCCTGACACCCTACTGAGCATGTCAGTGACAATATCCGTACAGTCCGGTCCGTTCGTCTATGAGCATCGCATGGCGGGCCTAGGGGTTGGTAAAAATCAGACCCCCAAAAGCGGTACAAGTTGTGTCGAAGTGTAGCCCAGAACACCCTGAGATATTACTGGAATACCTACCAGTAAATCTCCTGCCTTGGCCAAGTACTTCGTGTAATGGCTCTCCTAGACACAGCGCGACCTCACCCCCAATACCGGGAGAGACGAACCCCTGCAGATCCGCTCACTGCCTCCATGTGGCTCGGGACTGTACCCAACTAAAACCTGTTTGCACGTCTCCTTTGAGTGTGGTAGGGTAGTAATCAAAGTACAGTGGGAACTCACATGAGACAAATGATGATCTCAGGTCGATGAACTAACATGTACACATGTCACTAGGGAACTGCTATCTGACGTCAGGTATAAGACCAACTAGCATGTTCCCGGCGAGTCCTGTCCGGTGTACTCATAACCCAATGAGCACCTGTATACATCTTAGGTGAACCAACTGACATCAGTGGCTTGTGAGACCGGCCACCTCCCCTCGTCGGGGTCTCGACTGTATACACTAGTCTACTCTGGAGTATCGATGCCTTATCTCGAAACTCCCACGACTAGGAACCTTTTAAGGATACGCTTATAGACCCCAGCTCCCACGTATATGATCACCATCATACAGCTGGTCGTCAAGAAAGAATCCTAAGGGCTCTATCAATGTGTAATAGTGACCTGTAAGGTCACTTGAAGCAGTACACGATGATAAAGGTAAACCAGATAGCATACTATCATCTTGAGTAAGACTGTCTTAACGGTATAGGTCCTCTATCAATCATTGTAATCACGTGCCTGTGATCCAATAATTGACTCTGAGGGCACTATCTCCAACAAATTAGACCCACCCACATGACCCTTGGCTAAGGTCAACAAAGTCACATGACTGTCCTAACTAATCGCATCATATGCTGTGTAGGAAGACATCACTTAGCTACCGCACACTACGCCTCGGCTATGGTCGACAAACACAGCACGAATAATAAGTACTCTACTTCCTAAAATGACGGAGGGTTGCGGATGGTTTTTAAGAAAACCTTTAACTCTTTGAACTTGATCTCGTTGCAAAATCAAATGGTTTAAAATGGAGTGTTTCTGAGGCTTTTGCTAGTTTCGCTAAAGAGGTCACTCCCGGTGAAGGGATCTCGGCTCTTTTCTCGTCGAATGAGGTGCAGGATATTCACATTACCACTATGAAAAGCAAGAACTAGAAAAGTAGTCAAAAGACAAACCGAAGGTTGTAGCATCTGCTAATTTTCTCTAAAGAGGTCACTCCCGGTGAAGGGATCTCGGCTCTTTCCTCATCGAATAAGGTGCTGGATGTTCTACAAGGAACACCGCTATGCAAAGCAAGAACTAGAGCTACCTGATTTTTGAAATTCGATTCCACAACATCTTTTAGGTTTATTTTCTTTCATTAATCTCATTAATGAATGTCCCATCATTTAAGTAACCTAAACATTACAGATAAATACAACGTACGCTTATGCCATCCGCATTCACCTCGATGTCCCGTCTGCTCCGTTCGGTTATGTAACTAACGGCATAGCGGGGCAGGGCTAGTGCGGGTGTAAAACATAAGCAACGTTTATATAATATATCATATATACTATATACAGTATCTATCTGAACATATCACATGATCACATCACAGATAACGCAGCAGAAAAATAACATATGAAATATTGGATATACTAGGATATCCGTGTTTTATTTTGAGCCTGTATAAAACACGGATTCCACGGTCATGATGAATAGCCAATCCCACACCCTAGACCCCTACGAGAGCGGCAAGCAACCCTACCAATTCTAGAGTTAGGAGACCCGGACTCGACTCCTCGAGATGGTCTCCCACTGGACCCTAGAACCCGGTTACTTGTGCTACCCTCCTTGGGTCTATCCTAATGCGGAAAAATAAATAATATACAATGGTGACATCATCCTCAGCCCGGAAGTGCCCCAATAAAAGAATATTATACACAATTTAATTTTACATGAATGAAAAAGAAAAACTCTCATCTCACATAAAAAAAATCCCCGTCTATTCAAACACGACGATCCAATATAACATATCACAGCAACACATAACATCATATGTCATCAACGTAAGTAAATATGTGTATCCCAATTGTCGTTAATGTATAGCAACGAAACCGGTGATACACCACATATTACACTTACGGTCGCAGAAAAGAAAGCGTAAAACTACAACAATTGGAATCCGCAACCTCCTTAGACATCGCATGCCTAACAATATGAATTCCTTAGACATCGCATGCCTAATAATTATAAACCCCGCATTTTAGTCTCATTATCGAAAACACTTTTCAATATCATGTCGAGCAATTCAACAAGATTCCCGACATCCTGATCGAATGCTCGTCGGAAACATTAGTAGACGGCCGCACCCCCGACGCCGTCGACGAAGTGCACTAAGGCGGAACACCGCTTCCTCGAGCACCCGAATGGATGCTTTTGGCGACGGTGTTCTCCTACAGTCACATGGTCGGGGCTTTGGGGCGTGGCTATCTATTAAGTTTACCCGGCGCGTATCCGCGTACTCTATGTGATTGCAACGGACTTTTGATCACATTGAAATCCCGTGGCAACCGATCAAATGAGACTAAAGTGCTAGATTTATAACATTCAAATTAGTTATCTCATAACTACTTGTGGATTCTAAATATTATATCACATTCAAGATAAATAGACAATGTTAAACTTTCCGATCGAATAAATAAACACCCAAGATTTCCAAAATAGCTCAACACTTGAGCGGAGTTCAAAAATATCCATCACATGCCACAGTACCAATGGTCCAGCCGTATAAGGGTCAAGCTAACGCCTCACATGTGGTAACGCCGTACTGCCCCAAACCCTAAGGTTTAGAGGCAGTTCAAGACGGTCACATAATCGAGTTAAGGTTTGTTGTCTTCTAGAGAGTCCACCGTGTTACTTGCACGACTTAGAACGTTTTTAAACTACGGAAAAATCCAACACTTGGAAATTTTCCGGCAGGGGAAAAAGTGTGTTATTGATATCCGTTCGAACTTTTTAACACGTTCTAAAATTACCCGGAATAACTTAAACGAAGTTAAACTTTCCGATCGAATCAACGAGCTCCCAATACAACACAGAAAACTCAACACTTGAGTATAATTAAAAATACCCAGAAGCAGTAGGTAACACATACGGATGTTACTGTTGGAAAACGATACCCTGCTTCTCAATTATTGCCACGGAACCGCCGCCTATACCCCAGTTTAGCCGCGGTTCCGCGGCGCTATAGTAGCCTTAGGGTGTCATTTTTCACAGGTGTCCATAGAATTCCCTGCTGATTTTTTAAAGCATTTTTAATATGAAAAAATGTCAACTTTTGAAAAATTTCCAGAGAAGGGTAAAATATGGGGTTTCGGGGTTCGATCGGACTTCTAACTTCGTATAGACTTCGCCTAAAGCTCTAGCTTGGCTCTGATACCACTGTAGGGTTACTAGGCACTGTCATAAGGGTCTACAAGGCATCAACCATGCCCGATTCAAAAATTAGACATGCCGAACAACCCTAACCAAGATCGTATACTAGAGATTATGCGAAAACAATAAGCAAGTAAACAACTTTACTTCTAAGAGTTTGGGATTACAACCTTTGTAGTCTAGTCCTTCACTTCTAAAGCTCCGTGTTGACGTCCCTTCGCTGTGATCATCGAGATCCCGGACTCTAGTGATGGTTTCCTCGGAGAAATGAACGGGCTAGCTCGTTGGCTTCGAGGCCGAAGATGATCTACGTCGAGGAGACTCAAACTCAAACTCCATCTTCACTAGGTCATGAACTTTGTGAAGAGAACACCCTAAACTAAATGGCAACTAGTAGAGGATGATGAAATAGGAAGTGGGTTCACTTTGGATTTTGATTTCTCACTTTATTTCTTCACTTGAAAATTTCTAGCAAGCTTTTCTTCTTGATTGAAGAAGAAGAAGAAGAAAGAATATGAATAAAATAGAATTTTTTTTAAAAGAATAATCAAGTGAAGTCTATCATAATGCAACCATGGGTGAGTTAACATTTGTAGATACTAAACCATAGTTTGAGTTAATGGTTTGGTTAATAAAAATCTTATGCAAAACAAAATGAGTGGACTTTGTCAAATATGCTTAAAGCTTCATGAAGCTTCAAGTCAAGACAAAGAAAGACACCATTTTGTTTTACCAAAATAAATAAAAACCCAAACCATTATCTTAAATATGGTGTAAGTCATACACACACCCAAGCTTGCATGTATCATCAATCATAATACAAACTAGTGCACAAACATATATCGCATATACAACTTGTGCACAACAAGTGAGAAAATCAATCTTAAGTGAACCAATAATAGTTAAGGTAAAGTAATATATCAAATATATAATTATACATTAAATCATTAAATCAACACTTGATTTAATGATCCGGTCATATCGCATATAACCGACTATTATCCAGTGTATCAATATATCGAATCAACACTTGATTCGGTAACCCGGCTATATCTCATATAACCGAGTGATGATACAAATCACGAGAATATAATACAGTATCACATACTGGTATTATTCTCGGTCCCGCACATATCTCATATGCGCTCCTATTTCGTTTCGCTTGAGCCAGGAAACCTCTGTGTAGGACTCTAAAGACTCGTCAATACGCCGGCAATAGGTGGTGATCATATCAATCACCCACAAGCCGCAAGCGGTCTGCTAAACATAACGGCCACCCGGGTATTGAGCGATCAGAACATCAACGAGCAAGCCTGCTCACACTCCTGCGAATCCAATCAGTAACACTTACCTTATAGTCCGGTCTGTTTGTCTGATATGTCGCATATCTCGCCTAGGGGTGGTAAACGTCAGACCACAGTAGCTTGATAAGTCATGCCGATGTAAGGTCCATAACGTTCGTGAAACTACTGATAACACTTATCAGTAAATCACTACAACCCTGGCCAGGGATTTCCAGTTATGGACAGTCGAGCATAGCGCAACATCAACCCCCAATACCGGGAGAGACGAATCCCCTCCTATCGCTCATTGCCTCCATGTGAATCGGGACAGTACCCAAAAACCACCTGTTTGCACGACTCAGTAAAGCCGTGGTAGGGTGGAAATCAAAGCACAGTGGGAGACACACAAGACTCTATGACGATCTCGGGTCAACAGACTATACTGTACCAGTGTCACCAAAGAACTGCCATCTGACGTGAGGTATAATACCATCTAGGAGTTCTCGGCGAGTCCGTTCAGTGTATCCAGTCTCCACTGAGCACCCGCATACCATCTCTGATGTCAAACACCAATGGATATGGGATTATCCATCGCCCATCACATGGGTCGAGAAGATATACGCTAGTCTACTCTGGAATATCGATGCCCCGTCTCGATATTCCCACGACTAGGAACATTGAAGGATGTACTCATGGACTACCCAGGCCCCACTAGTATGATCTGCATCATAGTCATGCAAGTTGAGTACACATCCTAAGTGCTTTATCAACATGTAATAGAGAGACAACAAGTGTGCATGTTAAGATAAAGAGCAACCAGATAGCGTACTATCATGTCGAGCAAGAAAGTCATCCCTATATATGTCCCAGCATCCACTATTATATACATCTCATGTACAGTAATGGCCTCTAGGGCATACATATAACTAACACTCAATACCTGGGTGGCTGTTACGTTTAGTTGACCGCTTGCAGCTTGTGGGTGTTTGATATGATCATCACTTACTGCCGGCATATTGATGATTCTTTAGAGTCCTACACAGTGGTTTCCTGGCTCAGGCAAAACGGAGTAGGAGCACATATATGATATTTGCGGGACCGAGATCAATACGTTTATGTGATACCGTATTAGATTCTCGTGATATGAGATATCGGCTGGGTATATGTGATATAGCCGTGTCATCGGATCAAGTGTTGATTCGATGAACTGATACAGATTATATTAGTCGGTTATTTGTGAAATAGCCGGATTATCGGATCAAGTGTTGATTCGATAATTTAATGTATAATTATATATTTGATATATTAAATTACATTAACTAGTATAAGCTCACTTAAAGATTCTTTTTCTCACTCAGGTAATACATGGATATATATGTGATATATGTTAATTGTATTATTTTATTTTGTTACAATAAATATTGTATATGTGATATATAATATTGTAGCATGTTAAGGTTACAAATGCAACATGTTTTGTTGAGTTTAAACATGGTTAGGGTTTGGATTAGGGTTAAACCTTCTTGAAGCTTCTAGAAGTTTTGCTTTTGTTTTTAACTAAAGATATTTTCTAAAGATATTTTGGTTGATATTTGTTAACCCAACCCAACCCTTCACCATGGTTAAGTCTCTATATGGGTTAAGTTATCATACTTAACCCATGGTTGCATTTCTAACCTCACAAGAATTCATTATTCATCACAAAATAGTTTCTTCTTCTTCCTCTTGATAAAGCTTTCTAGCTTTTTGCAAAGTGATGAAAATGAGTGAGATAAAGTAAACAAATGAGAGCTAAATACCTACTTCATCATCCTCATCTATTCTAGCCACTTAGATTAGGGTGTTTGCTGAAACGACCCAAGGTTTGGCCCGTGACCGGCACTTAACCACGTAACGTCTACAGGCGTTACGCGACTAAGTGAACCGAAAAACCCAGAAATCAAACCAGTGAAAGTATAGAGTGTTATAAGTTTTAAAGGAAAGCATTTACTAACAAGATAAGAAATCTAAGTAAAAATCACCAAGATAGAATATACGACGCCGTAGCGAAGATCAAGATCCACAAGTGGGAACAACACAGATAGAATGAACTGCAAGTACTGCCGGCTCACAACGAGCTCGACACCAGAACACAAGTATGATACAACATCGTCCTCACACTGTTTCTAAGTCAAATACATACATGGTAGATGGAGAATACTAGATACAACAATGTACATACTGAAAGATAAACAGATACCGCACAAAACCCACCTATCAGCAAAAGAGCTAGTACACCAACTATGGGGGTATCTGTATCAAAAGATGCAAAGCAGCCTGCCGCGACTACTCCGAAGGGCAACCTGCAAACACTGCGGCACAACGGGGGTGAGTTGCCAACTCGTGAATAGAGATAACATATAAAGGTAATCGCGAGCATGCACGTACTACGCTACTCTATCATATGCCAACAAATGATATCAATATGGGATGAGCAGTATGTGCAATAATCATGCAAGTGCTCTATATAGTACTGTATCACCATATGAGGTACAAATGCTCTAACAAGTAATGCATCTACAGGATGAGGTACAAAAGTAATGCTGAGCAGGGGCAGTATAATGTCTACACGGAATGTCAACGTGGAACATATATAGTCGGCTTCTCAATGCACCCAGATCTCCCAAAAATAGCTCATGCGCCGGCACTCTCCTCGGCCCTCAAATCCTGTACATCTCTGAGAATCCCGAGTGCCCAATATCGGCACCCAAATATCATAAATACTTGTGTCTAGCATCGACACGCAAAACATCCTGTATCGGGCATCCGTCATTCCGGGTCAGCCCTCTCACAAGTATATATCGGGAATCCATCAGTCCGGGTCATCCCTCTCTCAATACATCGGGCATCCGTCTGTCCGGGTCAGCCCTATATCAATCCATCGGGCATCCGTCATTCCGGGTCAGCCCTCTCTCAAAGTATATATCGGGAATCCGTCATTCCGGGTCATCCCTCTCTCATTACATCGGGCATCCGTCAGTCCGGGTCAGCCCTATATCAATCCATCGGGCATCCGTCATTCCGGGTCAGCCCTCTCTCAAAGTATATATCGGGAATCCATCATTTCGGGTCATCCCTCTCTCAATACATCGGGCATCCGTCATTCCGGGTCAGCCCTATATCAATCCATCGGGCATCCGTCATTCCGGGTCAGCCCTCTCTCAAAGTACATGCCTCTAGCACCGAGAAAACACGGGGCGGCGTCCCAAAATATCATATCATGGGAACCGGGTTTTTAAATGATTACTTATTTGAAAAGGCCACGGTTCCCAAATCCAGAAATCACATCAAATCTCAACCAATAATACGAGTAATTGTGATGTGATATGTGCACCAAGTATGTATATCAAGTCATGTCACATATAGATAAGCTACAATGCAATGATCCAATGTGATATAGGTATCAAGTATGAATATCAAGTCATGTCACATATAGATGAGTTACAATGCAATGATCCAATGTGATATAAGTATCAAGTATGAATATCAAGTCATGTCACATATAGATGAGCTACAATGCAATGATCCAATGTGATATAGGTATCAAGTATGAATATCAAGTCATATCACATATAGATAAGCTACAATGCAATGATCCAATGTGAGGTGTGTAGTAGGTATGCAATGCACTAGCTTGTAACCATGAACATGCAATATATATATAAGGAACACTATAAGGTCCTATCAGCCCAGACGTAGAACGCCATGCGGGCGATATCCCCGTAGATGTGAAATCTATTCACCGTAGCCTCCCGCTAGGTATAGCCAACAGCTTGTTTCCCTTCCTGCGCGGCGTCCGCTGTACTCGCCTGCGAACCTAGAATTACACAATATATATCACACGTAAGCTGGAAATCACACAAACGTGACATTTAAGCCGAACCAGTAACTCGTGTCGTGAACCAAGCGCGCGTGTGCGCGATACGCTAAAACGTGTGGTTACGCGCCTGAACGCACCCCGACGCGTCGCGATACGCAGAAACCCAAAACCCACACACACGTATCACGCGTGTCGCGAAAGGTTGAAAATACGGGAAAATAGGTATTCTACCCCAGATTTTGATACAGGAAAGATATTGCAAAACTATATATACCATAACACTACAAATAGCAGCAGGCACCTAACACCCTAAACCCCAACCCAAAACACCCCCATCTGGCCGCAATTTGCGGCTAGAATGCCCATTTCGGCGGCCAGACTTGGGAATTAGGTCCCCAGGTTTGGTTGGTGCACTCTATACTCCCCATACATGCTGCAGTGATGTCTAGTTTTTTTCTGAAAAGTCTCGAGTAGTAGCAGATTTCCTACAGTGCCTTATCTCAGTTCAAATCACACATTTTGCACCAAAAATGAAACTTTATGGTATTTTGATGAAATCTGAAACAAATCTAGGTCTAATCCCACACTAATAACTCATTAACAAGCTAATCAAGCCACAACAACACAAATTTAACATATTACACTAAACCCCCTTCAATAGCACTAAAAAGGCATAAAAATATGATATTTCTAAACTAAACATGCAAGTTATGAAAATTGGGTGCTAGGATTGAGATTTATACCTTCTAATGACCTTAAAAACTACCCAAAGTCCAGTCCCTCCCTCAAGTGTGCAGATTTGCCTTGAACACCTCCAAAAACCTTGTTTTTCTCATGTTTTGTGTTGGAAAAAGTATTGATTGGTGTAGGGTTTGATGTAGATCCAAAATGGGAGTTGAAAAGAGAAGAAAAGAGGAAGAGAGAGGTGTTGTTTTGATGATTTTCTGCAGGAGGTGCAGAAATGATTGGAAGAGAGAGAAGAGAGAAGAAAAAGGTCAAATGTCTCACCTAACACCATGCTCCCTTGTGTTATTTGGATTTTGGAATTATAAAAGGGTTTTGTGAAAGGATTAAATGGTGGGGGAAATAAGATTTGCAACCATACACAAAGAATGGTTAACAAGTCACAAGAAAGAGTCTAAGTATGCAAGTGTGCACACTACAAAGGAAAATTTCCAATATGCTAACACTACCCATAATAACTATAAATCCTATGAACACACAAATATAAAAACATGCATGACTACTAATTATCACCAAAACAATCAAACGAAAATTTCAAGGTGTTACAATCTACCCCCCTTAAAGAAATTCGGTCCCCGAATTTTAAAAATCTAACTACACGCACCATCAGAAAGATGGGGATACCTCTTTCTCATCTCGCTCTCGGTCTCCCAAGTGACTTCCTCGCCGCTCTGGCCACGCTAAAGTATCTTGACGGACGGTATCTCTTTCGACCTCAATTCCTTCACTTGTCGATCTAAGATCATCACCGGCTGCTCCTCATAGGAAAGGTCGCGCTCAAGCTGGATCGTCGGGTGCTGAATCGCAAGCGAAGGATCATGAAGATATCTGCGGAGTATCGAAACGTGAAATACGGGATGCACGTATGGAAAACTGGGCGGAAGGGCTAATCGATACACAACTGCATCAAAAAGCTCAAGGATCTCCAATGGGGCCCACATATCTGGGACTAAGCTTCCCCTTCTTTCCAAACCACATTACGCCCCTCATTGGGGAGACCCTCAAGACAACGTGGTCACCAACAGAAAACTTAAGCCTGTGCCGACGACGGTCCGGATAAGATCTCTGCCTACTCTGGCTGCTCTCATCCTATCGCGAAACAACTGGATCTTCGCTGTCCTCCACAACCTGTGGCCCTAATACGCTGCTCTCACTGAGTTCCGTCCAACTGGTGGGTGATCTGCATCTCCTCCCATAAAGAGCCACAAAAGGTGCCATCTGAATGGTCTCCTGGTAGCTGTTGTTGTAGGAGAACCCTACTAAGGCAAATGATGATCCCAGCTACCTCCGAAGTCTACAACGCATGCTCTGAGCATGTTCTCGAGAGTCTGAATAGTCCGCTCTGACTGTACGTCGGTCTGCGGATGGAATGCTGTGCTGAAACTCAAACGAGTGCTCAAAACCTCTTGAAGCCTCTGCCATAGCCGGCTGATAAACTGGGTGCCTCTATCGGACACGATGCATGTCGGAACTCTGTGCAGTCGTACAATCTCATCAATGTAAATCTGGGTGATCGTGGATCGTTTGACTGAAGCGGCTCACTTCCTACTGGCGAAGACGCCTTCCGGATTTGATTCATACCCTCGACTAGTCCTGGGTAGACTCACAATGAAATCCATAGATATCTGTTCCCATTTCCACTCCGGAATGGGTAACGGCTGTAGCTCTCCCGCGGGCCTCTGGTGCTCAGCCTTGACTTGCTGAGAAGTCAGGCATCTCGACACAAAATCTGCAATGTCCCTCTTCATACCGTCCCACCAGTAAACATCTCTCAAGTCATGGTACATCTTGGTGGAACCGGGATGAACACTATATACCGACCGATGTGCATCCTCGAGAATCTCGCGCCGCAATCCCTCAGCATCTGGTACGCACGGTCTAGCTCCAAATCGTAGTATCCCCTGATCATCGATCACGAACTCGGAAAATCTGCCCTGTCCCATCTATGTCCTGATCTCTGAACAGCGGTCATCACTGTGCTGTGCCTCTTGTATACGGTCAAGCAACTGTGGGCGTGCACGAACACGCGCAATCTGTCCTCCGATCGGCGTAAACTCGAACTGTACCCGGCTATCGCATAAGATCTGCTAATCTGCCGACGGCTGCCTCTGTACTGCGCTCAAATAAGATAGACTGCCCCCGGGTCTCCTACTCAAAGCATCCGCCACTACATTAGCCCTGCCCGGTTGATGCAAGATCTCACAGTCGTAGTCCTTCACTAACTGCATCCATCAGTGCTGTCTAAGGTTCAGGTCTCGCTGCTGAAATATGTACTTAAGCTCTTGTGGTCGGTGAATATCAGGCACGACTCTCCATACAGATAATGTCGCCAGATCTTGAGTGCAAAGACTACTGCAGCCATCTCCAGATCATGAGTAAGGTAATTCTGTTCATGTTTCTTTAATTGCCGTGAAGCATACGCAATCACCCTATCATGCTGCATCAAAACGCATCCCAGCTCCACTCGTGAAGCATCGCAGTAGAGCACAAATCCGCCTGATCCTGAAGGCAATGATAGCACTGGTGTCGTAGTCAGTAGAGCCCGTAGCTGCTGGAAACTGTGCTCACACTCCTCCGTCCAATCGAAGCGAACTCCCTACCGGGTCAACCCGGTCAAAGGTGTAGCAATGCGAGAGAAGTCCTGCACGAATCGCCGGTAATAGCCCGCTGATCAGTCGAAAATATTGCATATTTTAACCGGCAATTTCCTTGTCATCTGCATACATATAGGAGAGTACGGTATTCATAATGCACATATTAGCTAATTGGTCGTAAAATATCAAATTACATGTATTCGACCTTAAAACCGGAAACTCTAGGGAAATTAACTGCATTGCATTACATAGCATATTTTCTATATCTTGCAACCCCTATTTTGAAGTCTATGCAGGAAAAGAGATACTTGCTCGATCAATACATTGCTCGACCATTACAATTGCTCGTAAACTCATTGAAAGCAAATCTGGTATCAACACAGAAGGGCAACTGCAATTCTAAACATCAAAGAATAACCCATACAGAAGTACAAGACTACTGAAGAAAGCACAGATCCCAAGGCCATCAATGCGCCGCGCAAGCGCGGCCATTACCTGGTTCATGCGGCGGTTGCGCGGTGGATCAATGGAATCAGTCACTCAATTTTCACCACAACTCCTGTTTCAGTGCCCTCAGATCAAAAATGCATACAAAAGTCCAGAAGAGTCCAGACACTTCCACCAGATCATCAAGCTCCTAAACTAGCCTAGAACTTCTAGAACTTTCCTAAACCCTTGCTTAAACCCTAAGCTAAAGCCCAACAAACTTGTCAACAAACTTTGGGAGGGAAAGTCTAATTCAAACCTAAACCTAGTTCTATAAATAGGACCCTTGACTCATTCATGGATCATATAATGAAACCCTAGAGAGAAAAAGATTCAACATCTTAGATCTTAGCCATTCTCTCTTTCTCCATCTTCTTCTTCCTCAAGATTAGTGAGAAATCTTGTAGGAAACCCTAACCCTAAATCCATCCAGAATTCAAGATCTTGAGTGCAAGCCAAGCAAGATTCCTTCAACCCTTTTATGAGCCGAGCCGATCTTCCATCGGGCAAGAGATCAAAAGTAGATCCACGATCCACGGAGTCGAGCGAAGCCGAGTCAACGATCGATTTTTCTTTCTTCTTGTAGATCTTGAAAGAATGTATTGACAATTGTTGATTAAATAAAAGGTGATATTTTCTCCATTCTTGTTTTCTTTTAAATTCCGCATCATGTTATCTTTACTATTCTTGAATATTGTCTATGTGGTGATGCGTGAGTAAAACTCCGCTCGTTAAGGAGTCGAGACGATCTTTAGTATGATGATGTAGCAAATTTGTAATCAATTCTTGAATCCCACGAGATTGTAAACCCTAGCAAATTCAAGAATTGACAACCAAATTCGATGCGATGCTTTCTTGATCAACATCGCTCGAGCTTGGGGTGATCCGATCTTTTCTTGAAATTGCTAGAGGCTAGAATATAAATGGCATCCTCGAAAGAGCAAGGGTTAAGAGATGAAACTTTAATTTCATCAAGAAAACCCTAACTCTCGTCGATAACCATTGATCTAGCATCAATTCTTCGAAGGACAAGAATACGAAATATTGTAGACTACAACACATCTAAAGATCCTATCGATTCCTACGAGCCTTTCTATCATTCTTGATTGTTGTTTGGAAAATACCATTGAAACCCGATTCTTGTTGTTTATAGTTCTTGATTCTTTAGAAAAGATTAGTGACACACGAATACAAATCAATCAATTGAATCGTGTTTTCTCTTATTGTTGCTTAACATTTCATTTCAAACAAATAAAAATACAAACGAATCTCGAGATCCCTGAGGACGATCCGCACTCATTCATTAACTTCAACTGACACCGTTGTTTGATTGCGGTCAAATATTTTTTGGTTGTGATTTCTTTACTATTTGATTCGATAAATACATCCAACAAAATCATTTCAATCAAAATGGCGCCGTTACCGGGGATCGTGCGCTAATTCGTTTACATTTTATAGTTTGAAGTGAAAGAATTATTACGTTTCATTTCTTGAAATCAAAATTCGTACAAACTCTTATACGTGTGTTGTGAATTGATTGCAAGGTGATCTGGAGCATTCTGTGCTGTGGAAAAATTATTTGGGATATACAGGAAAGTTGAGGAAAGCAACAGAGACCCACTGTGGAAATTTGGTACAGTGAACCAACAACCCGAGCGCGTAAGCGCGGCCTGAGCCCAGTATTTGCGGCGGAAGCGCCGCAGTATAGGAGGTTCTCTGGATAATTTTCCAGCAGGTGATTTCTCTCTCTCTCCCCTCTCCCTTTTTAGCTCCAACTAATCCTTTCTGCAGGATTCTTTGCAAACAATAGCTGCGCCGCAAAAGCAAATTAAAATTGTGCGTGATTTTTGTTTTCTTGGTTGTTTTGCATTGCTAATACGGAAAATTAAGGGGCACGGCCAAATCCAAATTAGGTGGGGATTTCATTACCCTTCCTAGGCCCCGAAAACCACCAAACTTGCATCCGCATTTACCCCCATTAACTAAACGAAATCTAGAGATGACTCTAAGGACTGTCGCGCTCATTTAGGACAAGAGAGGGCCGTGGGTAATTCATTGCTTATCCGCGTTTTTCTGTGGTGCCTAAGGCGAGTGTGTCTAAGGCTAGCGGTTATTAATTAGGTCCACTGTAGTGGTGGTTCCTTCCCACTTACCTGGCACTTATCCGGCCACAGGGGGACAAAGAGGCAGTGGAGGATTGATCCCGCGACTTGTCTTTTGGCAGTTAGGAGCAGTCTAGAGCCGGACCTAGGTGACCATTAGATTTTAGGGTTGTGTTGCAGCATTTGGTTGTCGCATCATTTTTTCAAAATCCGTCCCTTTTCAAAAGCAAACACCGCATTCATTTTACCCCTAATTATAAGCCAACGCTGCCACTTGTACTAACCCTTTTTAGTACAAGATAGGCTGGACACGGGATTCTAGTGCCCGTTTAGTCCGCGTACCTTTTATCGACTCTGAAGTCGATAATTCTTCATTTACCTTTTCTTTACCTACTACCACACCCACACCGATGGATCCGAATCCATCAAACTTCTTTAACCCAAATCTGCCACCGTCCGTTGGTGCGCAGAATCCTCCACACATTTCTCTTCAGGAAAGATGTTATCCACTTAGAGGTCCTCTTTCGACCTGCTTATCCACACCACCAGCGAACGGGGATAACTTTGAAATAAAGCCCCAGTATATCAACCTTCTACCTAAGTATCACGGACTCGAGACCGAGGACGCTTACGTTTTCATTACCAAATTTGAAAACGTATGTGCTATGATGGGTACGTCTCAACTTTCTGTGGATGCGATGCGTCTACGACTTCTTCCATTTACCTTGTGCGATATAGCCGAGAAGTGGCTATATAACACCACCGCACACTCCATCACTAATTGGGAAGAATTCGTCGCAGCATTCCTAAAGAAATTTTACCCAGTCCAAAGAACGGCTCGAATTCGTAGCGAATTGAACCAATTTGCCCAGCTCCCTACCGAACCATTTTCAAAGTACTTTGAACGTTTCAAGGATCTAATGGTTCAATGTCCTCATCAAGGCATCCCGAGATGGGAGCTTTGCCGAATCATCTATGAGGGCAGTAACCCTAGCACCAAACAAAGCCTTGAAAATATGTGTCAGGATACATTTATGACTAAAGACGATGGGGAAGCCTGGCGATACTTAGAAGAATTCGCTGAAAAATCACTAATTTGGGAGAGTGGAACCCAACCATTGAATAGGGGTGGCGTACACCAAGTAGATGTGTCCATAGGTGTTCGAGCTGAAATGGCAGCAATGCAAAAGAAGCTCGACGCTATGGAACACAAATTTGCAGCAGCCTCCCTAAACCCGGTATCACTCCCCAAAACTATTTGTGGGTGCTGTTCTGATCCGTCACACTTAACGGAAGAATGTCCTTTAAACTCGGCGTTTCAAGGTCACGAGCATTCTAATGCCGCATTTCAACGACCTCGAAACGATCCATATTCTTCCACGTACAATCAGGGTTGGAGGAACCACCCGAATTTTTCTTGGAACCAAAATCAATCTCAAAACACGGTTCCAAACACAAATAACTTTCAAAGGGCTCTTCCTCCACCACAACAGCAACCCCTCCAACTCACTCAGCACCCCTACCAGTCACAAAATTTCCAATACCAGGGCAACACTCATGCACAGTCTAATCCTATGCAGTCCTGTTCTGACGATTTCTCTCAATTTACTCAAACCATGAAATCACTTTTATCCAATTTCATGGAGGTTTCAACTGAGGTTAGATCTTCCGTCAGTGAAATAAAGAAAAACTCAGCGTCACAAGCTGAGAGTATTAGAACGATGGAAGCTGAAATCGCACGCCTCAAAGCTGAAATCAGTGCGAGAGAAAAAGGGAAACTTCCCTCTCAACCCCTACAGAATCCTGGGCATTACAATGTAAATGCCATTACCACGTTGAGATCGGGAAGAGTGCTGAATAATAATGTCGGGGAAGATATTGATAATACTGAAAATCATGTCAAAACCCCGGCTGAGACCTTTCCACATACACACACTTCTCCTTCTGATCCTTCTTCTTCTACCAAACCACCTTCGCACGAGCCTATTCTCCAGTTCCCTTTAGGCTCAACACCTTCACCCAACCCTTATAGTTCTCCACAGACGGTCCCCACACCTCTTTTGGGATCTCGTCTACCCCCCTTTCCTTCTCCTATGATGGACCCTGCACTTATTGCGAAAGCACCTTACCCGAACCGGCTAAGGGCTAACAGAACGAGTCCTCATATGGAGAAAATTTTAGAAATGTTCAAACAGGTTAACATCAATATCCCTTTCCTAAATGCGATTCAACAAGTCCCCGCTTATGCGAAAATTCTAAAGGACTTGTGCACTAGGAAGAGGAAGACTCAAGTGCCAAAGAAGGTCTTTATGGCTAATAATATCAGCACTGCTTTTATTTCCCAGCTACCAAAGAAACGAAAGGACCCAGGATGTCCTACAATATCGATTTCGATTGGGGGTAAAAACATAAATCGTGCTCTTTTAGACCTTGGCGCGAGTGTTAACCTGTTACCTTATTCTGTCTATGAGCAACTAGGAATTGGAGAGCTGAAACCTGCTCATTGTACTCTCCAGATGGCGGACCGATCTATCACCAAACCAAGGGGTGAATTAGAGGATGTGCTAATAAAGGCCGGGGAATTTGTTTTCCCTGTAGACTTCATTGTGCTCGACACACATCCTGTAGCAAACCCCCGGGGCCAAATTCCGGTGATTTTAGGTCGTCCTTTCCTTGCCACTTCCAACGCTGTTATAAACTGTAGAAATGGTTCAATGAATTTATCATTTGGAAATATGACCATTGAACTAAATATCTACAGAGTTGGGAGTCAGCCATCAGAACCTAGTGCTCATATTTTAGATGTGTGTTCTGTCCATGAGATCGCTCCCGATAGTTGTGGAGCCGAGGAACTTTGCTTTAATGATCTCGATGACATTAGCACATCTCTGCTTGATCTTACATTTGATCTTAGTGAGGACACTACACTTACACTTGAGTCCTGCACTTCTGACTTTTCTCCACCCGAGTCTGTATCTTTCACAGGCTCTGAGCTTCTTTGTAAATCCAAAAATCATTCTATGATCCTTCCTTCAATCATTTCTCCGCCTGAATTAGATCTCAAGGTCTTACCTTCTCACCTAAAATATGCATATCTTGGTGAGAACGAGACTTTACCGGTTATAATTTCCACTTCTCTTGCATCAGAGCAAGAGAATGCACTTTTATCGGTATTAAGATCTAATAAAGAGGCGTTTGGTTGGAGTATGGCAGACATCAAAGGGATTAGTCCCTTGATAGTTGAACATCATATACATGTGATGGATGATGCCAGACCGACCCGAGAACCACAGAGACGGTTAAATCCCGTCATGAAGGAAGCTGTCATGAAAGAGATCGTCAAATGCTTAGATAGTGGTATTATATACCCGATCTCCGATAGCCAGTGGGTAAGTCCTATACACGTCGTTCCTAAGAAATCCGGCATCACTGTGATCACAAATGAAGCGAATGAGTTGATTCAGACACGCGCCCAAACTGGGTGGCGTGTATGCATCGATTATAGAAAACTCAACGCTGCTACGAGGAAAGATCATTTTCCTCTACCATTTATTGATCAAATGCTGGAACGCTTAGCGGGACGACAATACTATTGTTTCATGGACGGTTACTCAGGCTACAATCAGGTCCCCATCGCCAAAAAGGATCAAGATAAAACCACTTTTACTTGTCCTTTTGGTACCTTTGCTTACAGTCGCATGCCTTTCGGTCTATGCAATGCTCCCGCTACCTTTCAGCGGTGTATGATGGGGATATTCTCTGATATGGTAGAGAATTTCCTGGAGATCTTTATGGACGACTTTTCGATTTTTGGAGACTCTTTTTCTGAATGCCTAGCGAATCTGGACGCTGTTCTTACTCGATGCAAAGAGAAGAACTTGACTTTGAACTGGGAAAAATGCCACTTTATGGTCCAAGAAGGAATAGTCCTTGGACATGTCATTTCACAGAAGGGCATTGAGGTTGACAGAGCTAAAGTAGATGTCATTCAAAACCTCCCTCATCCCAAAAGCGTCAAAGATATTCGCTCTTTCCTTGGCCATGCTGGCTTTTATAGGAGATTTATAAAGGACTTTAGCAAAATTGCTAGACCTTTAACACTACTCCTGGCCAAGGATACGACCTTCCACTTTGACTCGGATTGCGAGACAGCTTTCGACTCACTTAAACACTCACTCACTTCAGCCCCCGTTTTATCATCACCAAATTGGGACTACCCCTTTGAGCTGATGTGTGACGCATCTGATTTTGCAGTAGGTGTTGTCCTTGGACAACACATCGAAAAGATGCCACACGTGATTTACTATGCTAGTAAGACCCTGAATGATGCGCAAATCAATTATACAACCACAGAGAAAGAACTATTAGCGGTTGTATTCGCATTAGAAAAATTCAGGCCTTACTTAATCGGCTCACCTATTGTTGTATATACTGACCATTCCTCTTTGAAACATTTGTTGGCGAAGAAAGATGCCAAAGGTCGACTAATACGTTGGATCCTTCTTTTACAAGAATTCGATCTTGTTATCAAAGATAAGAAAGGATGTGAAAACGTAGTAGCTGACCACCTTTCACGCATCATTTCTTCCCCTGTGACCCTGCCGATCAATGACTCGTTCCCTGACGAACAACTCTTGAGCGTATCCTCTGAACCATGGTTCAGGGATATTGTGAACTATCATGCCACAGGACTGATACCGAGCGATTGGTCAAAACAGGACAAATACCGCTTTCTTTCCCAAGTAAAACACTATTACTGGGACGAGCCTTATTTGTTTAAATATTGTCCTGATCAGATCATTCGCCGGTGCGTCCCAAATGAAGAGTTCAAGAGTATTCTTGCATTTTGTCATGATCAGGCCTGTGGGGGTCACTTTGGTCCAAGAAAAACAGCGGAAAAGGTTTTGCAATGTGGATTTTATTGGCCGACCTTATTCAAGGACGCATTTGAACATTGCAAAACCTGTACACAATGTCAGTATACGGGTAGAATATCCCAAAGGAATGAAATGCCTCAGCAACCCATTCTGGTTGTTGAAATGTTTGATGTTTGGGGCATAGATTTTATGGGTCCTTTTCCCAACTCCTTTGGGAATCTGTACATATTGTTGGCGGTTGATTATGTCTCCAAGTGGGTAGAAGCCATTCCAAGTCGCACTAATGACAAGAAAGTTGTCATTAAGTTCTTGAAAGAAAATATCTTCTCGCGATTTGGACACCCACGCGCTATTATTAGCGATAATGGGACACACTTCTGCAACAGATCTTTCGAGACTCTGATGCGGAAATATTCAATCAACCACCGTCTTTCTACACCCTATCACCCCCAAACAAGCGGGCAGGCTGAGATCTCAAACAGACAAATCAAACTTATCCTGGAGAAAACTGTTGCCAAAAATAGAAAAGACTGGTCGACCAAATTGACGGATACTCTTTGGGCATTCAGGACTGCATATAAGACCGACCTAGGAATGTCTCCATATAGGATAGTTTTTGGAAAAGCATGTCATCTACCTGTTGAGATAGAACATAAAGCATTGTGGGCTATAAAGGAAATTAATTTTGATTTAAACCTTGCTTGCAACTTTCGGAAGCTGCAACTAAACGAGCTAAGCGAACTCCGCGATGAAGCTTATGATAATGCTGTAATCACAAAGAATAGGACTAAGGTTTTTCACGATAAAAACATTGTAAGGAAAACATTTTTACCTGGTCAACAAGTCCTTCTTTATGATTCACGATTACACCTTCATGCGGGTAAGCTCCGATCTCGTTGGAAAGGACCTTTTGTTGTGCGGTCTGTATACCCGCACGGGGCAGTAGATGTTGAAAATGTTAAAAACGGCACTGTTTTCAAAGTAAATGGACATAGATTAAAGCCGTATTTTTCCACTGACCCCACGGAGGAGCTCTTGTTCTTACAAGAGCCAGTTTATCTTGATTAAAATTCCTCCGTCTCACTTTCATGTCCAGTATATCATTGTATCATATTTTGAATGAAGGTGAGTAAATAAAACAAGTTTGGGGGAAGTTCTTCACTTATATATTTGCCCCCACTAATAATTCCTCCCAGATTTACAGATTTTTGTAGGTATAACTGTCAGCAACAGTGAGGACACTGTTGAAAACAAGTTTGGGGGAGGTTTGTGCTTATTTTCGCATCATTTGCATATCATCTGCATAAGCACAAAACATTTCTTTTTAAAAATCTAAAAAAAAAATTGAAAAAGAAAATTTTTCAAAACCCATAAAAATTTAAAAATTTTCAAATAAAATAAAAAAAATAATTTTAATATTTACACTTTTTGTATATAAATAAGATAATAAAAGTTTAGACAGTGAACAATTACATCCATGAGATTGGAAAAATTTTAGAAAACTAAGAAAATTAGAAGTTTTCTTATACGAACTAGTAATAAGTAGTTATGAGCCGTTGTCCCAAGGGTTAGTAAGATGAAGGACGTCACTAATCTGAGGATAAAAATAAGTCTGAAAAATAGTTTCTATTCTGGAAGCCAAACATTTTGAACGTTGCTACCCTGCTATTCGCACTTACACACGTCTTGAAGCCTGGGATAGTAGAGGATACCTTGAAATGCTCTTGTCTTAAAGCCAAAAGTATGAAAAAAAAAAGAAAAGTGTGTTTTAAAATGGTGAGAAAAATGGATACTGGTTTTGTTATCACCAAGGGCAAGAAAAATATATAGCAAAAGGGTGCTTCTTCACCTAGTGCCCCAAGGTCAACTGGTCTGGGAGTCACTGCTATGCCTGAGGTGGTGCAAGATTAGGAAAATACACCAAGTTAGCATGCACATTAGTAATCGGTCGGTTAGTAGCTCAAGAAGTATTAACGGTCGCATGAAAGTGTGTAAGCAATCTCGTTTGCCAAGAAGTACTGAGGCTGATGAGCAAGGGTATGATAGCTTGAATTGAATTCTCCGGGTGTAGGGATGTCTTTACACACACGCAGGGTGATATGATCGATGTTTGGAATAAAGATAGGAATGAAGAATAAGACGATGTTTTATTGAGGGAGGACGTGATTTCTGACATCTTTTCATGACCATTAAGATAGGGCTCATGACAACCGAAAAGCTAGCTTAGTTGGAAACCCTAATTTTCAAAGTCTTTCTTTTACAATTCTTTTCTTTAAATGTAATATTCATGATCTTGCTTTTATTATTGGATTTTGTGGGTGAAATCCGCTGAAAACCCTCAGGAGACAACACTCCTCCTACTAGGGACACCTAGAGGTTTAAAGGCTTGTTGCACATGTTCAGTGCAATCGTGTTGCCTACGAAAGTGTGCTAGTTAGTTTTTCTCTTTCTTTGTTTTCTCCTTCTCTTTTTAATAAAACATTCTCTCGAGACGATCGAAATTAAGTTTGGGGGTATTTGATCAGTCGAAAATATTGCATATTTTAACCGGCAATTTCCTTGTCATCTGCATACATATAGGAGAGTACGGTATTCATAATTCACATATTAGCTAATTGGTCGTAAAATATCAAATTACATGTATTCGACCTTAAAACCGGAAACTCTAGGGAAATTAACTGCATTGCATTACATAGCATATTTTCTATATCTTGCAACCCCTATTTTGAAGTCTATGCAGGAAAAGAGATACTTGCTCGATCAATACATTGCTCGACCATTACAATTGCTCGTAAACTCATTGAAAGCAAATCTGGTATCAACACAGAAGGGCAACTGCAATTCTAAACATCAAAGAATAACCCATACAGAAGTACAAGACTACTGAAGAAAGCACAGATCCCAAGGCCATCAATGCGCCGCGCAAGCGCGGCCATTACCTGGTTCATGCGGCGGTTGCGCGGTGGATCAATGGAATCAGTCACTCAATTTTCACCACAACTCCTGTTTCAGTGCCCTCAGATCAAAAATGCATACAAAAGTCCAGAAGAGTCCAGACACTTCCACCAGATCATCAAGCTCCTAAACTAGCCTAGAACTTCTAGAACTTTCCTAAACCCTTGCTTAAACCCTAAGCTAAAGCCCAACAAACTTGTCAACAAACTTTGGGAGGGAAAGTCTAATTCAAACCTAAACCTAGTTCTATAAATAGGACCCTTGACTCATTCATGGATCATATAATGAAACCCTAGAGAGAAAAAGATTCAACATCTTAGATCTTAGCCATTCTCTCTTTCTCCATCTTCTTCTTCCTCAAGATTAGTGAGAAATCTTGTAGGAAACCCTAACCCTAAATCCATCCACAATTCAAGATCTTGAGTGCAAGCCAAGCAAGATTCCTTCAACCCTTTTATGTGCCGAGCCGATCTTCCATCGGGCAAGAGATCAAAAGTAGATCCACGATCCACGGAGTCGAGCGAAGCCGAGTCAACGATCGATTTTTCTTTCTTCTTGTAGATCTTGAAAGAATGTATTGACAATTGTTGATTAAATAAAAGGTGATATTTTCTCCATTCTTGTTTTCTTTTAAATTCCGCATCATGTTATCTTTACTATTCTTGAATATTGTCTATGTGGTGATGCGTGAGTAAAACTCCGCTCGTTAAGGAGTCGAGACGATCTTTAGTATGATGATGTAGCAAATTTGTAATCAATTCTTGAATCCCACGAGATTGTAAACCCTAGCAAATTCAAGAATTGACAACCAAATTCGATGCGATGCTTTCTTGATCAACATCGCTCGAGCTTGGGGTGATCCGATCTTTTCTTGAAATTGCTAGAGGCTAGAATATAAATGGCATCCTCGAAAGAGCAAGGGTTAAGAGATGAAACTTTAATTTCATCAAGAAAACCCTAACTCTCGTCGATAACCATTGATCTAGCATCAATTCTTCGAAGGACAAGAATACGAAATATTGTAGACTACAACACATCTAAAGATCCTATCGATTCCTACGAGCCTTTCTATCATTCTTGATTGTTGTTTGGAAAATACCATTGAAACCCGATTCTTGTTGTTTATAGTTCTTGATTCTTTAGAAAAGATTAGTGACACACGAATACAAATCAATCAATTGAATCGTGTTTTCTCTTATTGTTGCTTAACATTTCATTTCAAACAAATAAAAATACAAACGAATCTCGAGATCCCTGAGGACGATCCGCACTCATTCATTAACTTCAACTGACACCGTTGTTTGATTGCGGTCAAATATTTTTTGGTTGTGATTTCTTTACTATTTGATTCGATAAATACATCCAACAAAATCATTTCAATCACCCGCCAGCCCTAGAAAACTGCGAATCTCCGTCACTGACGTGAGACTAGGCCATCTCCGAACTGCCTCGATCTTCCTCGGTCGACACATATACCAAATCGTGTAATCACGTGCCCCAAGAAGTTCACGCTGTCTAGCCAGATGGCACACTTGGAGAATCTGGCAAAAAGTTGATGCTCCCTTAAGCCCTACAGTGAAATCCGCAGGTGCTGCTCGTGCCCCTCTCTATTCCGAGAATACACCAAGGTATCGTCAACAATCACCATAATGAACAAATCAAGATACGGCCGGAAAATACGGTTCACCAAATCCATAAATGCTGCTGGCGCATTGGTGAGTCCGAACGACATCACCAAAACTCATAATGGCCGTAACGAGTACGGAAAGCTGTCCTAGGAATGTTCTCCTGTCGAACCCGTAGCTGATGGTAGCCCGATCGCAGATCGATCCTCGAAAAGTATCCTGTCCCATGAAACTGGTCGAACAAATCGTCGATGCGTGGCAAAGGATATCGATTCTGCACTGTCACCTTGTTCAGCTGGCGGTAGTCAATATAAAAACGCATGCTGTCGTCCTTCTTCTTGACGAACAGGACTGGAGCACCCCAAGGAGAAACACTGGGTCGAATAAGTCCCTTATCCAGCAAGTCCTGCAACTGACCCTTCAATTCTCTAAGTTCCGCCGGGGCCATCCGATACAGCGGTACAGAAATAGGCCCCGTGCCAGGAACCAAATCAATGCAGAAAGAATTATCATGCTCGGGCGGTCGCCCAGGAAGCTCGTCAGGGAACACATCAGGGAACTCGCTACCAACCGGAACCTGATCCAAAAGAACCTCTATAGCCCTAGTATCGCAAACATATGCGAGAAATCCCTGACATCTCTTCCGCAAAAGCTGTCCAGCGCGAACAGAAGATATCACACTGTGAGGGGTGGCACTACGGTCCCCCAACACAACAACAACCGACTTGCCGGGAAAACAAAATCGAACTGTCTTCTCGCGGCCGTCAACAGAAGCATAGCACGTGGCTAACCAATCTATGCCCAAAAGAACGTCGAAGTCCAACATCTCATGAAGGATCAAATCGACCGGCAACTCTCTCTCGCCGATACGGACGGTACAGGATCGGAACACGTGCCTAGCAACTAACGACTCTCCCGCAGGAGTAGTCACAACTAGCGGTAGACCAAGCAAACCGGACTCTCTACCCAAACTCGGCACAAGGTGTGGATACATACGGTTACGTGGAAACATATGAGCACAAAGATCCGGATCAAACAATACGTGTGCAACAAAGGACAAACTGAAAGAGTACCTGAAACCACAGCATCGGACACCCGCGCGTCCCGATGAGTCGAAGAGAAAACTTGTGCCTGTCCTTCATTTGCGACTGACCAAACTCCTCCTCTACTAGCCTGACCCCTCTATGCAAACCCTCCGCGTCCACGATGTCTCAGAACACGACCCTGACGTGCTGTGAAGAAACACTGCCTGATGAGGTGTTGAAGGCTTCCGCATCGTAAACACCTACGCACTGAATGCTGTCCTGCCTGGGGATGGAAGCCAAACGACTGTCCTCGTCCTAAGCCTCTGCTCTGGGCTGGTACACCAGTATGATTCCACAACCGTTCCGGAATTCTCACGGTCTCTGGAAGACGTGTCTCATAAACAGGGGCTGCCTCCACCGGTGCTATGTAGGGGACGGAATACTGCATAATGATCGCAAGGAACAACTGGGTAACAGGGGCGGCAACCATCTGTCGCTGCGCTCGAACGACCTCTACCAATGAGCTCATCGCCTGGCATAGGCCCTACATCTCTACCACTAGTCTAGCGACCTGAGCTGCCGTAGGGGAAACAATCTGTCCTGGTGCAACAGGAGTACTACTCGGATTAGTCCTTGTCTCAGATGAATCAACTCGAACCTCGGCCCTCGCGGCCGCTCTCTGTGCCCTCGTAGTCCTTGGCGGCATATTGGCTATCAGAAACAACATGATTCGATAAGGATACAGAAATCGAATCGCAAGAATGTATATACTCAAGGAGGAATTTAAATCAACAAGTCCTAAGGTCGCGTAGGCGGAGTACCGTGTCGTGAGTATGCCGCGGAACATACACACGCTACGCTACCCTGCCGCAGCTACCTACTCCATCATACCAGGGTCATCCTACACTCCGAAAGGTAAAACCTACGCTCTGATACCAACTTTGTCACGACCCAAGGTTTGGCCTGTGACCGGCACTTAACCACGTAACGTCTACAGGAGTTACGCGACTAAGTGAACCGAAAAACCCAGAAATCAAACCAGTGAAAGTATAGAGTGTTATAAGTTTTAAAGGAAAGCATTTACTAACAAGATAAGAAATCTAAGTAAAAATCACCAAGATAGAATATACGACGCCGTAGCGAAGATCAAGATCCACAAGTGGGAACAACACAGATAGAATGAACTGCAAGTACTGCCGGCTCACAACGAGCTCGACACCAGAACACAAATATGATACAACATCGTCCTCACACTGTTTCTAAGTCAAATACATACATGGTAGATGGAGAATACTAGATACAACAATGTACATACTGAAAGATAAACAGATACCGCACAAAACCCACCTATCAGCAAAAGAGCTAGTACACCAACTATGGGGGTATCTGTGTCAAAAGATGCAAAGCAGCCTGCCGCGACTACTCCGAAGGGCAACCTGCAAACACTGCGGCACAACGGGGGTGAGTTGCCAACTCGTGAATAGAGATAACATATAAAGGTAATCGCGAGCATGCACGTACTACGCTACTCTATCATATGCCAACAAATGATATCAATATGGGATGAGCAGTATGTGCAATAATCATGCAAGTGCTCTATAGGGTACTGTATCACCATATGAGGTACAAATGCTCTAACAAGTAATGCATCTACAGGATGAGGTACAAAAGTAATGCTGAGCAGGGGCAATATAATGTCTACACGGAATGTCAACGTGGAACATATATAGTCGGCTTCTCAATGCACCCAGATCTCCCAAAAATAGCTCATGCGCCGGCACTCTCCTCGGCCCTCAAATCCTGTACATCTCTGAGAATCCCGAGTGCCCAACATCGGCACCCAAATATCAAAAATACTCGTGTCTAGCATCGATACGCAAAACATCCTGTATCGGGCATCCGTCATTCTGGGTCAGCCCTCTCACAAGTATATATCGAGAATCCGTCAGTCCGGGTCATCCCTCTCTCAATACATCGGGCATCCGTCAGTCCGGGTCAGCCCTATATCAATCCATCAGGCATCCGTCATTCCGGGTCAGCCCTCTCTCAAAGTATATATCGGGAATCCGTCATTCCGGGTCATCCCTCTCTCAATACATCGGGCATCCGTCAGTCCGGGTCAGCCCTATATCAATCCATCGGGCATCCGTCATTCCGGGTCAGCCCTCTCTCAAAGTATATATCGGGAATCCGTCATTCCGGGTCATCCCTCTCTCAATACATCGAGCATCCGTCATTCCGGGTCAGCCCTATATCAATCCATCGGGCATCCGTCATTCCGGGTCAGCCCTCTCTCAAAGTACATGCCTCTAGCACCGAGAAAACACGGGGCGGCGCCCCAAAATATCATATCAAGGGAACCGGGTTTTTAAATGATTACTTATTTGAAAAGGCCACGGTTCCCAAATCCAGAAATCACATCAAATCTCAACCAATAATACGAGTAATTGTGATGTGATATGTGCACCAAGTATGTATATCAAGTCATGTCACATATAGGTAAGCTACAATGCAATGATCCAATGTGATATAGGTATCAAGTATGAATATCAAGTCATGTCACATATAGATGAGGTACAATGCAATGATCCAATGTGATATAGGTATCAAGTATGAATATCAAGTCATGTCACATATAGATGAGCTACAATGCAATGATCCAATGTGATATAGGTATCAAGTATGAATATCAAGTCATGTCACATATAGATAAGCTACAATGCAATGATCCAATGTGAGGTGTGTAGTAGGTATGCAATGCACTAGCTAGTAACCATGAACATGCAATATATATATAAGGAACACTATAAGGTCCTATCAGCCCAGACGTAGAACGCCATGCGGGCGATATCCCCGTAGATGTGAAATCTACTCACCGTAGCCTCCCGCTAGGTATAGCCAACAGCTTGTTTCCCTTCCTGCGCGGCGTCCGCTGTACTCGCCTGCGAACCTAGAATTACACAATATATATCACACGTAAGCTGGAAATCACACAAACGTGACATTTAAGCCGAACCAGTAACTCGTGTCGTGAACCAAGCGCGCGTGTGCGCGATACGCTAAAACGTGTGGTTACGCGCCTGAACGCACCCCGACGCGTCGCGATACGCAGAAACCCAAAACCCACACACACGTATCACGCGTGTCGCGAAAGGTTGAAAATACGGGAAAATAGGTATTCTACCCCAGATTTTGATACAGGAAAGATATTGCAAAACTATATATACCATAACACTACAAATAGCAGCAGGCACCTAACACCCTAAACCCCAACCCAAAACACCCCCATCTGGCCGCAATTTGCGGCCAGAATGCCCATTTCGGCGGCCAGACTTGGGAATTGGGTCCCCAGGTTTGGTTGGTGCACTCTATACTCCCCATACATGCTGCAGTGATGTCTAGTTTTGTTCTGAAAAGTCTCGAGTAGTAGCAGATTTCCTACAATGCCTTATCTCAGTTCAAATCACACATTTTGCACCAAAAATGATACTTTATGGTATTTTGATGAAATCTGAAACAAATCTAGGTCTAATCCCACACTAATAACTCATTAACAAGCCAATCAAGCCACAACAACACAAATTTAACATATTACACTAAACCCCCTTCAATAGCACTAAAAAGGCATAAAAATATGATATTTCTAAACTAAACATGCAAGTTATGAAAATTGGGTGCTAGGATTGAGATTTATACCTTCTAATGACCTTAAAAACTACCCAAAGTCCAGTCCCTCCCTCAAGTGTGCAGATTTGCCTTGAACACCTCCAAAAACCTTGTTTTTCTCATGTTTTGTGTTGGAAAAAGTATTGATTGGTGTAGGGTTTGATGTAGATCCAAAATGGGAGTTGAAAAGAGAAGAAAAGAGGAAGAGAGAGGTGTTGTTTTGATGATTTTCTGCAGGAGGTGCAGAAATGATTGGAAGAGAGAGAAGAGAGAAGAAAAAGGTCAAATGTCTCACCTAACACCATGCTCCCTTGTCTTATTTGGATTTTGGAATTATAAAAGAGTTTTGTGAAAGGATTAAATGGTGGGGGAAATAAGATTTGCAACCATACACAAAGAATGGTTAACAAGTCACAAGAAAGAGTCTAAGTATGCAAGTGTGCACACTACAAAGGAAAATTTCCAATATGCTAACACTACCCATAATAACTATAAATCCTATGAACACACAAATATAAAAACATGCATGACTACTAATTATCACCAAAACAATCAAACGAAAATTTCAAGGTGTTACATTTGCTTTGCTAATACTTGATTAGTGAAGCAAAAGCTTGGGCTTGAGTTTCTTCAAGGCAGATCATCTTTGTTATCGAAGATCGAAAGCAAGCTTGCATCTTTCTCTTCATGGAGCCTCTCTTGAGTCTGGGTACTCGATGATTGCAGCGAAGGGACCTCATCACGGAGCTTTAGAAGTGATGGAATGGACTACAAAGGTTGTAATCCCTAACTCTTAGAAGTAAAGTTGTTTACTTGCTATTGTTTTCACCTAATCTCTAGTCTAAGATCTTGGTTAGAGTTGTTCGGCACGTCTAAATTTTGAATAGGGCATGGTTGATGCCTTGTAGACCATTGTGACAGTGCCTAGTAACCCTACAGTGGTATCAGAGCCAAGCTAGAGCTTTAGGCGAAGTCTAGACGAAATTTAAAGTCCGATTGAACCCCGAAACGTCGCGATTTACCCCTTCTCTGGAAATTTTTTAAAATTGTTAAGTTTTTTCATATAAAAAATACTCAGAAAATTAAGTTGGGAATTCTAAGGATAACTGTAAAATACGACAACTTAATTCCTTTAAAGTGCCATGGAACCGCGGCAATACCCTGCCTTGCGCGGCGGTTCCGCGGCCAAACAGTGGAATTAGGGATAGTGTTTTCTACAGTAACATCCGTAGGTACTTTTGCATGCTTCTGGGAATTTTTAATATTACTCAAGTGTTGAGTTTTCTGGAGATCTTCTGTATTCGTTGATTCGATCAGAAAGTTTAGCTTCGTTTAAGTTTTTTCCGGATAATTTAGAACCTGTTAAAAAGTTCGAACGGATATCAATAACTCATTTTTCCCCCTGCCGGAAAATTTCCAAGTGTTGAATTTTTCCGTAGTTTAAGAACGTTCTTAGTCGTGCAAGTAATGCGGTGGACCCTCTAGAAGAACACAAACCTTAACTCGATTATGTGACCGTCTAAACCGCCTCTAAACCTTAGGGTTTGGGGCAGTACGGCATTGACACATGTGAGGCGTTGGTTTGACCCTTGTACGGCTGGACCATTGGTACTGTGGCATGTGATGGATATTTTTTTGAACTCCGCTCAAGTGTTGAGCTATTTAGGAAATCTTGGGTGTTTGTTTATTCGATCGGAAAGTTTAATATTGTCTATTTATCTGGAATGTGATACAATATTTGGAATCCACAAGTTGTTATGAGATAACTAATTTGAATGTTATAAATCTAGCAGTTTAGTCTCAGATGATCGGTTGCCACGGGATTTTGATGTGATCAAAAGTCCGTCACAATCTGGTAGCGTACGCGGATACTCGCCGGGTAAAACTTAATAGATAGCCACGCCCCATAGCCCCGACCAAGTGACTGTAGGAGAACCCCGTCGCCAAAAGCATCCGTTCGGGTGCTCGCGGCAGCGGTGTTCCTCCTTAGTGCACTTCGTCGACGGCATCCGGGGGTGCAGCCGTTTACTAAAGTTTGCGACGAGCAATCGATCAGGATGTCGGGAATATTGTTGAATTGCCCGACTTGATATTGAAAAGTGTTTTCGAGATCGAGACTAAAATGCGGGGTTTATAATTGTTAGGCATGCGATGTCTAAGAAATTCATTTGGTTAGGCATGCGATGTCTAAGGAGGTTGCGGATTCCAACTGTTGTAGTTTTACACTTTCTTTTCTGTGACCGTAAGCGTAGTATATGGTGTATCGCTGTTTTCGTTGCTATACATCAACAACAATCGGAATACGCATACTTGCTTACGTTGATGATATGAGATGTTATGTGTTGCTGTGATATGTTATATTGGATCGTCGCGTTTTGAATAGCCGGGGGTTTTATCTGAGATGAGAGTTTTTTCTTTTTCATTCATGTAAAATTCATTGTATGTAATATTATTTTATTGGGGCACTTCCGGGCTGAGGATGATGTCACCATTCTATATTATTTACGTTTCCGCATTAGGCAGACCCAAGGCGGGGAGCACAATTAACTGGGTTCTAGGGTCCAGTGGGAGGCCATCTCGAGGAGTCGAGACCGGGTCTCCTAACCCTAGAATTGGCAGTGTTGCTTGCCGCTCTCGTAGGGGTCTAGGGATGTGGGTTTGGCTATTCATCGCGACCGTGGATTCCGTGTTTTATGCTGGCTCGATATAAAACGCGGACGTCCTAGTATATCCAATATTTCATATGTTATCTTCTGCTGCAATGTTCTGTGATGAGATCATATTACTGCCTGAGATGAATGTTTATGTTATATATATGAGATATATGTTATATTGCTGATTTCGTTTCAAATGTGATGCTTGTGAAGCATAATAAAATGGGACTTCATTAATGAGATTAATGAAACAAAAAGAAACCTAAAGATGTTGTAGAAACTTGTTTAAAAACAGTTAGCTCTAGTTCTTGCTTTGCATAGCGGTATTCCTTGTAGAATATCCATCACCTTATTCGATAAGGAAAGAGCCGAGATCCCTTCACCGGGAGTGGCCTCTTTAGCGAAACTAGTAGATGCTACAAACTCGGTTTGTCTTTTGATTGTTTTTATAGTTTTTGCTTTGCATAGTGATATTTCTGAAATATCCTGCACCTTATTCGATGAGGAAAGAGCCGAGATCCCTTCACTGGGAGTGACCTCTTTAGCAAAACGAGAAAAGGCCTCAGAAATATTCCATTTAAAATCACTCGATTCTACAACGATATCAAGTTCATTACGCAAAGGGTTTTCTTAAAAACCTGTCGTAGCCCTCCGTCATTTCAGATAAGTAATAGTTAGTATTTGTACTACGTTTGTTGACCTTTGTCAAGGCGTAGTGTGCGGTAGCTGATTAGTGCTTATCTGTATAAGCATATGATGTGATTGATTTAGGGTAGTCGTGCGACCTTGTTGACCTCTGTCAAGGGTCGTACGGGTGGGTTTACTTCAATCAGGAAATGATGAGTTGAACTTGACTAGCAGCCTATGGTTTGTTGACCTCTGTCAATGTCATAGGACGCTTGGGGTAAAATATTATCGGGAATTTCAAGTGTTGAAATTTGCAATGAGATTGCATACCTTCTATGAGATAGTTGGATCTGATACCCTCTGCGAGTAAGAGTTACTCCTGGGAGAGTTTTACACATTACAATTAGCCGATCAAGTAGGTGTCCAGAAAGGTGTCAACGGGGTTATGCCTCTGGGAAAACGAGGTTTACTTTAATTAGGTCCGTACGAAAGCACGGGGAACCTCCCTCAAAGTACCGGCACTGGCCTGGCTGAAAGATTGGCGAACTTGTAGGGTGTAATTAATCCCGGCTAGTCTTTCCTTTTAGGGTTTGAAGGAAGATTTGACTAAAACAATGGTAGACATCCTGATTAGATATATTAATAACCAATCTAATCTTGCAAGAGCATACGCAGAGTGTTTTCTTCTATCTCTCTCCTGGTAGTGACTATGTCACGCCTTTATCAAGATAATAATACGGATGTATTGACCGAACCCGCTTGTTATACTGCGCTAGGGAACGTTGGTCCCGCTCGAATTTATAATTATTATAAGACAGAGCAGGAAATAGGGGATTACCAAAATTCCCGTGCCGCCCAAACGAAGAAAGTGCATGCTGATGCATCATCTTCAGGTGTGTTCATTACCGAGAACCGTTTCTCAGTATCCTTTACGTCCTGGGTATGAGATACCGGATCAGGATCCCGCGAATGTAATTTGTTACATGGGCTACAGATAGGTAGAGAACTGAGAACGGGTGATAAATTTTCAAGAGTTGGAAATGATGCAAGTGTTGCAGCCAAGTCTGTTGGCAGTTATGACCCTGTATTACCAGAATACATTGATTCTGAACGAATGTTATTAGATACCGAACCTGATAAACAACATTATATCAGTATCTTTATTAGTAAAGAAGGATATAATTTTGTATTGTTGGATAATGTTTTGTACATTTCCTATATCAAGAGTTGATCGGTTCAGGCACGTTATCTAAAAGCATAGAAATTCTAAATCAAACCACAGTTCTTAATGTACAGAACACACACAAGAGGAAGAGTTCAGAGATGAACGAATCCTTCTTGAGGCATTGTAGACTAGGTCATATCAATGCGACCCGACTAGCTAAAGTTACATAAAGATGCATATTTAAATTAGTTTGGATTTACATCTTGTAAAAACTTACCGGTCATGTCACAAAGATAAGATGACCACAGCTCCGTTTATTGGAAACAGAGAAAGAGTTAGTGAACTCTTGGGATTGATACATGTTGATGTATGAAGGTCCCCTGTCTACACATGCCAAGACCGGTTCTTTATACTTCATTACATTCACTGATGACCTCTCAAGATTCAGACATATGTTCATGTTGAAACACAAGTCCGAAACTTTTGAGATAATCAACGAATATAAGTTAGAAGTAGAGAACCAAAAACAGGTATAAGTATTATGTCCTTTGATGTGACCAAGGAGGAGAATACTTGAGCACGGAATTCCTGGACTATTTTAAGGGAGAATGAGATTCTCTCTCAGAATTACTCCTCCGTATACACCACAGCACGTCGGTGTATCGGGGCGGAGCAATCACACCCTATATGATATGGTGTGCTCTATGATGAGTACTACTGAATTGCCTATTTTCTTTTGGGGTTATGCACTTGAGAAGTTACAGACCTATTGAATAGGGTTCCAACCAAATCAGATGCCTACCACTCCATATGTGATATAGTATGGGAAGAGCCCATCTCTTAAAGATGTTAAGATTTAGGGTTGTCTGGCCTATGTCAAAAGCCAAATCCGGACAAGCTCAAGGCAAGGTCAGTTCTGTGGAAGTTTGTGGGATATCCTAAGCATTCGCAAGGGAATATCTTCTACCAAACTGGGGAACAAAAGGTGTTTTGGTTTCTCAGCATGCCACCTTTGTGAAACGGAATTTCTTGTGAAGAAATTAGTGGTCATGAGGTAGAACTGGAAGGAGTTCCAGCTCTACAAACTACAGCTGATGATTTGGTAAAACCCGGAGGATTCAATAGTTTCCAACGAACCTCAGCCTCTCCACCGATCTGGTAGGGTTCCTCATCCACCTGAGAGATACTTCGGTTTCTTTATGACAGTGGGAGAGAGGATTGCATCATGAGATAATGACCCAACTAGTTTCGAGCAGGCCATCAGGAGTGGGGACTCTGTGAGAATGGCTGGATGCTTAGCGATCTGAGATGGAATCCTTATACACCAACAAAGTATGGACTTTGGTTGCTTTCTCTGAAGGGTTCAATCCCCATCAGGAGCAAGTATATCTTGAGAAGATTACTTGGTGTACATGGAAAAGTTGAGACTTTCAAAGCTATGCTTAAGTCCATCCAGATCCTACTTGCCACGGCTACATACCATGACTACGATATCTGGCGATTGGGTGTCATGACTGCTTTTCTAAAATGATGATTTGGAAAAGAGCGTCTATAAGTACAGAGCCAGAGGGCTTCGTAGACAGTGAGAGCAACGGAAACGTGAGCATGATGTTTTATGGGATAAATCATGCATCGTGGAGTTGGAACGTCTGTTTTGATGAGGTAGTCGAAGAGTTTGACTTCATCAAAATGGTATATGAACCTTGTGACAAAAGGATAGTAGAGAGTATGGTGGTGATCCTCGTAGAGTACGTGGATGACATACTCTTGATGGGGAAGGAGTTTCCTATGCTACGCTCGGTCAATCTCCTCTTATCACAAAGATTCTCTATAGGATCAAGGTGATAGCTCCTAAATCCTGGGTTATGGATCTATGAGATAGATCTAATTGGATGTTAGAACTCTCACTAGTTGTAGTAAGATGGTATCAATCGATCCTGGGGAGAATCACTGGAAAGGTTCCAGGGTGATAAGGACGACTGAATGTCAGTCGTAGGCATTATCTTTACCCTCAGTGGAGGGACGGTATGTTGGAAGAGTTCCAAGCTAGATACCGTGACTTACTAGATGATTAAAGGCAAGATACATCGTTACCGAGGATGCTACCAAAGAGGCAGTCTGGATATATATATAAGTTCATGAGATGAACTTCGTTCCTGCCATTGTGTGACAATGGAGTTATGGCTTATGCCAAGGAACCCCCGTCCCATCAGAGATCCAGACATATTCTTAGTCAGTATCACCTGATCATGGAGATGGTTGATCACCACGTAGATCGAGGTTAGGAGAGTAGACTCAAAGGACAACAGTGCAGATCCACTCACAAAGGCCTAATTCCCAGTAGAGACTTTTATGGGATGGTTGAGTATGAGATACTTCAACCACAGCTGATTGTTGGGTATGCGATACCACAACAGATGGCCCTAGTGCAAGTGGGAGATTGTTAGTTATATGTATGCCCTAGAGGCCATTACTGTACATACATTGTATATTGTAGTGGATGCTTGGACATATATAGGGAGGATTTTCTTGTTCTACAAGATAGTATGCTATCTGGTTACTTTTTATCTTAACATGTACTCCGATTGTCTCTATGTCTCATGTTGATAAAGCCTTTAGGATGAGTACTTGACTACCAGGACTATGATGCAGATCATACTAGTGGGGACAGTGTAGTCGCCAAGTGTTAGTTATATGTATGCCTTAGAAGCCATTACTGTACATACATTGTATATTGTAGTGGATGCTTGGACATATATAGGGAGGACTTTCTTGCTCTACATGATAGTATGCTATCTGGTTACTCTTTATCTTAACATGTACTCTGATTGTCTCTATGTCACATGTTGATAAAGCCCTTAGGATGAGTATTTGACTACCAGGACTATGATGTGGATCATACTAGTGGGGAAAGTGTAGTCACTAAGTACATCCTTCAAATGTTCCTAGTCGTAGGTGTATCGAGACATGGCATCGATATACCAGAGTAGACTAGCGTATGCGCTTCTTGACCCATATGATGGGCGATGGATGATCCTATATCCATTGGTATTTGACATCAGAGAAGGTATACGGGTGCTGAGTGGAGACTGGGTACACTGGACGGACTCGCTGAGAACTCCCAGATGGTATTATACCTCACGTCAGATGGAAGTTCTCTGGTGACACTGGTACAGAGTAGTCTGTAGACCCGAGATCGTCATAGAGTCTTGTGTGATTCCCACTGTGCTTTGATTTCCATCATACCACGTCCAAGAGGGCGTGCAAAAAGGTGGCTTTTGGGTACAGTCCCGAATCACATGGAGGCAATGAGCGATAGGAGGGGATTCGTCTCTCCCGGTATAGGGAGTTGATGTTGCGCTGTGTTCGATTGGCTATAACTGGAAATCCCTGGCCAGGGTTGCTGAGATTTACTGGTAAGTGTTATCAGTAGTTTCTTGAACTGTTATAGATCTCATATCGACACGACTTATCAAGCTACTGGGGTTTGACGTTTTACCACCCCTAGGCGAGATATGCGATATATCAGACGAAGAGACCGGACTGTACAGGAGTGTTACTGATTGGATTCGTAGGAGAATGTACAGGCTTGCTTGATGATCTTCTGATCGCTCCATACCTGGGTGGCTGTTACGTTTTGCTGACCGCTTGCAGCTTGTGGGTGTTTGATATGATCATCACCTACTGCCGGCGTATTGACGATTCTTTAGAGTCCTACACAGAGGTTTCTTGGCTCAGGCAAAACGGAGTAGGAGCACATATATGATATGTGCGGGACCGAGAACAATACGTGTATGTGATACCGTATTAGATTCTCGCGATATGAGATATTGGCCGGGTATATGTGATATAGCCGGGTCATCGGATCAAGTGTTGATTCGATGAGCTGATACAGATTATATTAGTCGGTTATTTGTGAAATAGCCGGATTATCGGATCAAGTGTTGATTTGATAATTTAATATATAATAATATATTTGATATATTAAATTACATTAACTAATAAAAGCTCGCTAAAAGATTCTTTTTCTCACTCGGGTAATATATTGATATATATGCGATATATGTTAAATGTATTATTTTATTTTGTTACAATAAATATTATATATGTGATATATAATATTGTAACATGTTATGGTTATTAATGCAACATGATTAGTGGAGATTAAACATGATTAAGGTTTGATTTGGGTTAATTTTTCTAGAAGCTTCTAGAAGCTTTTGTTTTTGTTTTTGCAAAGATATTTTGTAATGATATTTTTGTAGATATTTATTTAACCCAACCCAACCCTTTAACCATGGTTCATTCTCTACATGGGTTAAGTTATCATACTTAACCCATGGTTGCATTTCTAACCTCACTATGGATTCAATATTCATCACAAAAGAGAATGGTTCTTCTTCTTCCTTCTTCTTTCGTGAAAAAGCTTTCTAGCTTTTTATGAAGTGATGAAAATGTGTGAGTTAAAGAAAATAAATGAGAGCGAAATTCCTACTTCATCATCCTAATCTATTCTTGCCATTTAGATTAGGGTGTTCACTTCATTTATGAGTGAGAGCTTGTGTTAATGAAACTTCAAGGTAGATCATCTTTGTTATCGAAGATCGGAAGCAAGCATGCATCTTTCTCTTCGTGGAGCCTCTCTAGAGTCCGGGAACTTGATGATCGCAGCGAAGGGACCTCAACACGGAGCTTATGAAGCGAAGAACCAGACTACAAAGGTTGTAATCCCAAACTCTTAGAAGTAAAGTTGTTTACTTTATTGGTTTCGCCTAATTTCTAGTTTAAAGATCTTGGTTAGGGTTGTTCGGCATGTCTAAATTTTAAATTGGGCATGGTTGATGCCTTGTAGAACCTTGTGAGAGTGCCTAGTAACCCTACAGTGGTATCAAAGCAAAGTTAGAGCTTTTGGCGAAGTCTAGACGAAGTTTGAAGTCCGATCGAACCCCGAAACCCCATATTTTACCCTTCTCTGGAAATTTTATAAAAATGTGATTTTTTTTCTGTATTAAAAATACTCAGAAAATTAAGCAGGGAAATATAAGAATTACTGTGAAGTACGAACCTCCAAATCGCTCACGTGACCGCGGAACCGCGGCCAAACCATGGGTTTGGCGGCAGTTCCGCGGCCAGAAGTTAGAGTTGGGGCCCACCACTTCAGGTACACATTCTTAGGTCCTTTTTCATAGTTCTGGGAATTTTTAATTCTACTCAAGTGTTGAGTTTTCTGAGATGTATTGGGAACTCGTTGATTCGATCGAAAAGTTTAACTTCGTTTAAGATTTTTCCGGATAATTTTAGAATGTGTTAAAAAGTTCGAACGGATATCAATAACTCACTTTTTCCCCTGTCGGAAAATTTCCAAGTGTTGGATTTTTCCTTAGTTTAAGAACGTTCTAAGTCGTGCAAGTAACGCGGTAGACCTTCTAGAAGAACACAAACCTTAACTCGATTATGTGACCGTCTGAACTGCCTCTAAGCCTTAGGGTTTGGGACAGTACGGCGTTGCCACATATGAGGCGTTGGTTTGACCCTTCTACGACTGGACCATTGGTACTGTGGCATGTGATGGATGTTTTTAAACTAATTTCAAGTTTTGAGCTATTTGGGAAATCTTGGGTGTTTGTTTATTCGATCGGAAAGTTTAACATTGTCTATTTTTCTGGAATGTGATACAATATTTGGAATCCACAAGTAGTTATGAGATAACTAATTTGAATGTTATAAATCTATCAGTTCAGTCTCAAATGATCAGTTGCCACAGGATTTTGATGCGATCAAAAGTCCGTCGCAATCATGTAGTGTACGCGGATACTCGCCGGGTAAACTTAATAGACAGCCATGCCCCATAGCCCCGACCAAGTGACTGTAGGAGAACCCCGTCGCCAAAAGCATCCGTTCGGGTGCTCGTGGCAGCGGTGTTCCTCTTTAGTGCACTTCGTCGACGGCTTCCAGGGGTGCGGCCGTCTACTAAAGTTTGCGACGAGCATTCGATCAGGATGTCGGAAATCTTGTTGAATTGCCCGACTCAATATTGAAAAGAGTTTTCGATAATGAGACTAAAATGCAGGGTTTATAATTGTTAGGCATGCGATGTCTAAGGAATTCATTTGGTTAGGCATATGATGTCTAAGGAGGTTGCGGATTCCAACTGTTGTAGTTTTACACTTTCTTTTCTGCGACCGTAAGTGTAATATGTGGTGTATTGCCGGTTTCGTTGCTATACATCAACGGCAATTGGGGTACGCATATTTACTTACATTGATGATATGAGATATTATGTGTTGTTGTGATATGTTATATTGGATCGTCGTGTTTTGAATAGCCGGGGGTTTTATATGAGATGAGAGTTTTTCTTTTTCATTCATGTAAAATTCATTTGTATGTAATATTCTTTTATTGGGGCACTTACGGGCTGAGGATGATGTCACCATTATATATTATTTACTTTTCCGCATTAGGTAGACCCAAGGCGGGGAGCACAAGTAACCGGGTTCTAGGGTCCAGTGGGAGACCATCTAGAGGAGTTGAGACCGGGTCTCCTAACCCTAGAATTAGTAGAGTTGCTTGCCGCTCTCGTAGGGGTCTAGGGATGTGGGTTTGGCTATTCATCGCGAACGTGGAATCCGTGCTTTATACAGGCTCGTATTAAAACACGGACTCCTAGTATATCCAATATTTCATATATGTTCTTCTGCTGCAATGTTCTGTGATGAGATCATATTACTGCCTGAGACGAATGTTTATATTATATATATGAGATATATGTTATATTGCTGATTTCGTTTCAAATGTGATGCTTGTGAAGCATAATAAAATGGGACTTCATTAATGAGATTAATGAAAACTAAAAGAAACTTAAAGATGTTGTAGAAACTTGTTTAAAAACTGGTAGCTCTAGTTCTTGCTTTGCATAGCGGTATTCCTTGTAGAATATCCAGCACCTTATTCGATAAGGAAAGAGCCGAGACCCCTTCACCGGGAGTGACCTCTTTAGCGAAACTAGCAGATGCTACAAACTCGGTTTGTCTTTTGATTGTTTTTTATAGTTTTTGCTTTGCATAGTAATATTTGTGAAATATCATGCACCTTATTCGATGAGGAAAGAGCCGAGATCCCTTCACCGGGAGTGACCTCTTTAGCCAAACTAGAAAAGGCCTGAAAAACATTCCATTCAAAATCAGTCGATTCTACAACGATATCAAGTTCATTACGCAAAGTGTTTTCTTAAGGACCTGTCGTAGCCCTCCGTCATTTCAGATAAGTGCTACTTAGTATTCGTGCTACGGTAGTTTGGCATTCGTCAAGGCGTAGTGTACGGTAGTGATTCGTATGTCAAAACTATTTCTAAACTGCAATCAAGAACGGCGTCGCTTGGTAGCTAGCCGGTGAGTACGAGACGGTCCACAGGGATTTTGTGAATTTCCTAATTGTTCTTACGAGCTAATTCCGATGGGTGTCGGATTGATTAAATCTAAAAATTAAATCTATCTAGATCTAAATCTTGCTAGGGTTAAGTTTAGGGTAGGTTTGGAAATGTAAATAAATCTCACCGCTTTCTATACCCAAATTAAGATCTATGAGGAGTTATGGTAATTATCAATAAAAGGGATTAGAACCATTAGAGAAGATGTTTCTTCCTCTAGGTTCTTGTCCTTCCATATCGATCCTTATCCTAACCTCCATGGAAAACACGCTCAACCGGGCCTTTATACTACGGTATCACTGCTACCTCGAGGGATAGGGTGCTGTAGGGAGCGGTGTGTGCATGTATGCAAGGAGTCCTATAAAAAAGTGTGATGGGCAAGAAAAGGATGAGAGATCTGCATCTCTCAAAAGCTTTCCCCAAAGATAACCCTAACAAGCGAGGAGACTACTCGCACATTAGGGATTTGAAGAACATTCTATCTATCTGTCTAGGGCAAGGAATTAAAGATCTATATTAGGGAAATTAAATAAAACTACTTACTTTACAGATGGCTCTCTCCAAACATTTACACAGGGTTGTCAGATCTGAATAGATGAAATGAAAAGAGGCATCGATGCTCTCCAAAAGAAATCTGAATTTTATTAATGAAAGGAGGCATACCTCAAAAGAGGTATTAGGGCTTCTATTTATAGATTCATAGAAACCCTAGGTTACAATTGACTTACACATCTGCTTTTACAAAAATACCCCCTAAGAAAAAGACCTAGTCAACGCACCGCCAGCGCCTCTTTAATTTTGCACCGACATGGTCCTTACATGGCCGCGGATCCATGGCCAAAGCCCACGTTTGGCCGCGGTTCTGCGGCCATTTATGGGCTTTGTGGGCTCCTTTTTCCTGGGCTAATTCTGGCTGCTGTTGTCTTCTGTTTTCTTCATTTTTTTCTCAGGTTGGCTTCTAGGTTTCTTCCAGATCTCCACAGTGAATAATTGTAGTGGACTTTTACCGTTGCTTCATGACGAAGTCTTGAACCTTGCACTGCCTTGTACTTAGTGAACTGATCTTCGTGTAGGCTTGATCAAGATTCCACCATTTTTTGGTCTTAGTCTGTCGCACTTTTGTATCGTCTTTTGTCTTTTTCACTGTTTTTGTCCCGAGAATCTGTAACCTGCAACTAAGTAGCAGACATGGGTCAAAAGCATCTGTTTATTTGTAAAATGCATAAGAATGAGGAATATAATAATGCAATATTATGATATGAACAAATACCCCCAAACTTATCTTTTGCTCGTCCTTGTTCATATCATAATATTGCATTTTATATTCCCCATTCTTATGCATTTTACAATAAAACAGGTGCTTTTGACGCATGTTTGCTACATATTACAGGTTATAGGTTCTTGGACAGAAAACAGTGAAAACGATGAAAAGACGAAGCAAAAGTGGACTTTGACCAACAAACAGAAGACTCTTGATCAAGCCTACATCAAAGATAAAATTCATAAAGTACAAGGCAATGCAAGGTCCAAGATTACAAAGCGAACGGTTAAAAGTCCACCGCAATTATTCACTGGAGATCTGGAAGAAACATAGAAGCTATTTTAATAAAAGAACCAAATAATAAGGAAGCCCAAAGATTCAAGGCCCAAGACTTCATTTTAAAGAGACAGAGACATAAAATATACCAAAGCTTGGAGTCTACTTTGAATAGGTCTTCCTAAGGATATTTTGGTAAATGTAGACGTGCGAATCAATTGTAACCTAGGGTTTCCTATCCTCTATAAATAGGAACTCTAAATCATTGTAAAGGCTATGCCTCCCTTCATTAATAAATTTCAGCATTCTTTTGGGGAGCATCATTTTTTGTAAGTTCTTTATTTTCTGCCCTAGGTTAATTTTCTATTCTTGCCCTAGATAAATTTAATTCCTTGCCCTAGTTAATATTTTATTCTCTGCCCTAGATAAATATATTTTAATTCCCTAATGAGCGAGTAGTCTCCTCGTTTGTTAGGGTTAGATTTTAGGAAGGTTTGAGAGGCGAAGATCTCTCATCCCCTTTCTTGCCCATCATACTTTTTAATAGGACTCCACGCATACATGCACATATCGCTCCCTACGGCACCCTATCCCTCGAGGTAGCGGTGATACAGTAGTATAAAGGCCCGGTTGTGATGTTTTCCATGGAGGTTAGGATAAGGATTGATAAAGGAAGGACAAGAAACTAGATGAAGAAAACATCTTCCCGATGATTCTAATCCCTTTTATTAATAATTACCATAACACCTAATTAGATCTTCATATGGGTATAGAAAGCGGTGAGATTTATAGACTTTCCAAACTTAAACTAGACCTAACCCTAGCAAGGCTTAGATATATATTAATTTAGTTTTTAGATTTAATAATCAATCCGAACACCCATCGGAATTAACTCGTTTGAGCGATTAGGAAATTCACAACATCCCTGTGGACCGACCCGTACTCACCGGCTAGCTACCAAGCGACGCCGTTCTTGATTGCGGTTATAGATAAAATTTGAGATCAATCAAATGGCGCCGTTGCCGGGGATGGCGTGTTATTTCCTTTTTGCAATTTCGGGTTAATCAAAATTAAAAAATTCATAAAAATCTGAAAAATCAAAAAAATATATCATCTGTTATTTTTGGGAAGGGTATTTTTGTGTGAATTTTGCAGGATCTATGAACAAATTCGGATCTGGAAATCTACAGAGATCAAAACAGCAAATATCAAATCCGAACAAACAGAAGATCACACCAACCGAGGAACAGAAGAAATTTGGAGGACCGAGTCTACATGTCAACCGCGGCGATCTGGTGAAAAAAAAAATGCCGAAAAAAAAGGCCGAAGCTACCAACCCGCGGCGGATCCGCGGTCGGAAAGTACAAATCACGGCGGTCCGTGGTGCAAGTGACTGATTGGTTCCGGCAGACGCGCGGTTAAAAAAAAAACTGTAAGTCTTCTGATCTCCTCCTCTGCAAATCTCTGATATCTTCTGAAAAATCTCCTGCAGGATTCTTTGCGCATAAAAAAATCTTTTCCTTTCCAAATAACAAATCTTGTGCAGGATTTTTGCGCATCGCTTAAAATAGAAATTGATTGTAAGTAATATTTTTTGTTTTGCATATCTTTTATCGAAGATCATTTTGCAAAATTTTCAAATTAAGAGCAAGCGGAAAAAGGAAAATTTTAATTAGGAAACTTGCAAACTTTGAAATTCACAAAAAAGATTTGATTGCAAGTGATTTACTATTTTGCATATCTTTAATCGGATTTTAAGAGGGTTTTGACCAATTCAGATTGGGTGGGGATTTCATCACCCTTCCCAGGACCCCAGAAATCACATAAGGCATTTGCATTGACCATTCTTAATTAAAAAATACTAGACTCAGCCCTAAGGACTTCGAGCTCAATAGGACAAAGGACTAGTTATAGGCATCGACCGTTTATCCTAACCTGACTTTGCTGTGTCTAGGCAAGTGTGTCTAAGGCAAGTGGTTACTTAATTAGGACCGCTACTTGTAGCGGGGAGCCTCCCACTTACCTGGCACTTACCTGGCCGCAATTGGCGGTGAAGAGGCGGTTTGAGGTCCTATTTCTAGCCCTTTGGAACAGTTAGGAGCTGTCTAGCTGACCTAGGTGACCCAAGATCTAGGCCTGATTGTGCATTTTAGGTTGATCGAAAGTGTGTCTTAACTCTTTTTTCGAAAATCTTTTTGCAAACAGTTCTAAATAAAGAGAAAAAGGAAAAAGGAAATTTTTTTATAAAAACTTGAAAAAATTTTGTCGCTAAGAAATCCTTGCACCCCACTTACACCCACCTTATTTCTCTTCTCCTTCTGACATCATGGGTACCCCACATCATAAATCTCTTGCCGAACTTTGGTATCCCGAACCTAACTTTGCTTCGTACGTCAATTGTTTCGGTCGATTTAAGGAAGATCCCTCTGTGCCTAAAATTTCTTTGAAAGATCAAATAGAAGCGTCTAGGAGAAACAGTTTGACTTTCCAACCCACTTTGTGTCAACCAAGTCAACCTTTACCACCTTCATATGTTGATACCACTTTTTCAAGTCGTGCTGTAACTCCTAAACCGATGTCCATTGCTGAGCATATTGCTCAATCTCGTAGCCGATCATTCACCCCTCTCCACTCATCTAGTTCTAGGGATCCACAAGACTATTCACCTTTTTATCCACATGTTGATCCTAATCCTGTCTAACCATCCACTTCCTACCAATCCTACCCGACTTTCCTACCTTCACTAGACCCTGTTTCTACACAGCCTTTTGGGAGTTTCACGTATCCAAACAATCTCGAATCTATTACCGAAACCCCTTCACAACCCATGTCTAGTTTGGAACAGTCGTTGGAGGCGTACAATGCAGCAACAAACAAAATGGTTAGGAATGTGGAAACGTCCATGGCCGCCCTTATGCAACCTAGTGAACCGGCAGCTAGTTTTCAACTAATTTCAAATTTTCCAATGTATGAGGAGGCGGTTGGACAGAGTGAGAATGTGAGAGGATTTCCAAATCAAACCTACCCATAAACAATTGAATCCAACAACTCCAATTTTCAAACATGTGTCCAAAATGATGAGTTGTGCGACTTTGTACTGCTTGATTTGCCAGATTGTGAAGAACCCCTTTCGAGTGAAACCACACTTAATCCTTTCGATCTTAACACCTCCACTCTAGAACCTGAATTGATAAATATCCATGCTTTTGATGAGGTGTCAGAAAATATTGATTTTCACTTGATTGAGGATATAGACGCCGGGAATATTTCGGATGATGAACCTGTCGATATGATTGAAATTTTATGTTCAACTCATCATCCCGAGTCATTAGATGTTTCTCCCGAACCTCATATGCGTCTTGATTTTGATGATAATGGCATGGATGAGTTAAATATTGAGGAGAATTCTGAGGAGAGTATTGAGGATAATATTGAGGTTGAACCATTTTTGTTTGATGTGTCGGATTTTCCAATTCATCCTCTTGAACCTTTAACTAAATCACCCTCCCTCCTTTCCATCGTCCCGACCACGTACAAGATCACGCTTGACGACTATGAGCTTGAAAAATTTTACTTTGAATCTGACACAGTTCTCACAGCCGATAACACGTACGAGTGTTTCACTTTTCCGGACGATGTTGATGACTCACCGCCCGAGTTTGAGTCTTTTACATTTTCAGATGAGTTAGTTGAACCATCAGAATCGGTTGCTTACAGTTGTTTCGAACTATTAATGGAATCTTTCCAATTCGAGACAGTTTACAACGGTGAGAATGAGACTATCCCTAATTCACTCCCTTCCCAACCTTCCATTGTTCCGACCGTGCAAGAGACCGTTACGCTTTCATCTCCTATACCAAGTTCGGCGTACCCATGCTTTCTTGCGAATCTTGAGGGATTTGACCCCATTTCTCGACGGGTTGATAGGTTAGCGTAATCGCTTTTAACACATCGGTCATCACATATTGCGCTAATTTATTCACTCGATTTACACCCTCAAGATCGTACTCCACTTCTTTTTCTTTTCCGCCATTCTTCTCCTCTGCCGAGACCATATTCCACTCTTCTTCCCATTCGTTCTTGTATGCTTCTCATTTCTTTTCTTTCCACTCCATTCTTTCACCAACTCGACCATGACCACAATAAGATTTTTGAATGGTTGGTGCTAACCTTTGGCTTGTGTAAGGCCAAGCTTAAGTTTGGGGGGAACCTTTGTATATATGTGTATATATTTTTTGTTTTCTTTTTCTATAAAAAAAAATTCAAAACATTAAAAAATATAAAAAATTTATAAATAAATAAACAGGGGAGTGCCGGCATTTTGACCCTCTTGGTGTAGCACGACAGTGAGGACACTGTCAAGTTTAAGTTTGGGGGTATTCTCGGTACATTTTCTTCCTTCGCATTCATTTGTACATATTTTTGCATTTGCATAATTATTTTAAAACCCATAAAAATTGAAAAATTATAAAAATTAATGTATTCAATTTTGGCCTTATTTGACTTGAGTTTGACAAATAGGTTAACTGGCTTGGAACAACTATCTTAGACTTAGTAAATTAAAAACCCTAAAAATAACCTTCCTTAAAGTTTAACGGCAGAAAGTATATGTCTTTGTACTTTATTTAAAAATAGGCAAATTTTGAGTTCACTTCTTGGGCTAAGTCGAAGCAAAAGAAAAGTATTGATATTTTTATTAGAGTATATGTTTGAAAAATAATTCCTAGCTTAAGTCTAGATTTTGAAAATGTATACCCTACAATTTGCACAATCACGCATCTTGAAACTTGGAATAGTAGAGGAGACCTTGAAATACTCTTGTTTAAAGTCCTTAGTACGAAGAAATGAAAATAAAAAATTCAAGTGTGAATAAAAAAAAAATGAACACGGGTTTTTGTGATTACTTAAGGCTGCAAAAATAGAAAAATATTTAGCGTGGGTGCTTCATCACCTAGTGCCTTAGACCAACTGGTTTGAGATTCACTATTAAAGCCTTGAGTGTTGCAAGACTAGGAAGTACGCTTTAAAGTGCAAACGCATCTTGCAATCGGTTGTTGGTACCTCAAAAAGTATTAACGGTCGCATGAAGGATGTGTAACAAAAAATTCAATTAAAAATTCACCAATTAAGAAGTGCTTTGGACAACGGACGAGAGTATGATTGCTTGATTTGAATTTCCAAGTGTAGGGCTGACTTATACACACACGTAGGGATATGTGATTGGAGTTTAGATGAGAGAAAGGAGTGAAGAATAGAACTTGTATCATTAGTAGAGTTGATAGAAATTCCTAAGTAGAGATGGAACCCTAGAAGGAAAACTTAAGAGATGCCGAAAGCTAAGTAAGTCTATAGAACATATATAATCTTAAGTTAAATAATAAGGAAGTGTGAAGAATATGGGTGGATAATTTATGAGTCGACGATAATAGAATTCCTTGTTAGAAGACCTAATTGGAGAATTAAAGTTAATGGGCCGAATTGATAGGATTTTGTGGGTAGTATCCGCTGAAAACCCTCAGGAGACAACACTCCTCCTACTAGGGACACCTAGAGGTTTAACGGCTTGTTGCACGAGCTCAGTGCAATCACGTTTCCCTGCGAAAGTGCGGTTAGGCTTTTTTTAGAGAATAAAAAAATAATAAGTTTGCTTGAGGACGAGCAAAAGATAATTTTGGGGGTATTTGTTCATATCATAATATTGCATTTTATATTCCCCATTCTTATGCATTTTACAATAAAACAGGTGCTTTTGACGCATGTCTGCTACATATTACAGGTTACAGGTTCTTGGACAGAAAACAGTGAAAACGATGAAAAGACGAAGCAAAAGTGGACTTTGACCAACAAACAGAAGACTCTTGATCAAGCCTACATCAAAGATAAAATTCACAAAGTACAAGGCAATGCAAGGTCCAAGATTACAAAGCGAACGGTTAAAAGTCCACCGCAATTATTCACTGGAGATCTGGAAGAAACATAGAAGCTATTTTAATAAAAGAACCAAATAATAAGGAAGCCCAAAGATTCAAGGCCCAATACTTCCTTTTAAAGAGACAGAGATATAAACTTTTACCAAAGCTTGGAGTCTACTTTGACTAGGTCTTCCTAAGAATATTTTGGTAAATGTAGACGTGCGAATCAATTATAACCTAGGGTTTCCTATCCTCTAAAAATAGGAACTCTAAATCATTGTAAAGGTTATGCTTCCCTTCATTAATAAATTTCAGCATTCTTTTGGAGAGCATCATTTTTTGTAAGTTCTTTATTTTCTGCCCTAGGTTAATTTTCTATTCTTGCCCTAAATAAATTTAATTCCTTGCCCTAGTTAATATTTTATTCTCTGCCCTAGATAAATGTATTTTAATTCCCTAATGAGCGAGTAGTCTCCTCGCTTGTTAGGGTTAGATCTGGGGAAGGTTTGAGAGACGAAGATCTCTCATCCCCTTTCTTGCCCATCATACTTTTTAATAGGACTCCATGCATACATGCACATACCGCTCCCTACGGCACCCTATCCCTCGAGGTAGCGGTGATACCGTAGTATAAAGGCACGGTTGTGATGTTTTCCATGGAGGTTAGGGTAAGGATTGATAAAGGAAGGACAAGAAATTAGAGGAAGAAAACATCTTCGATTTTAATCCCTTTTATTAATAATTACCATAACACCTAATTAGATCTTCATATGAGTATAGAAAGCGGTGAGATTTATAGACTTTCCAAACTTAACCTAGACCTAACCCTAGCAAGGTTTAGATATAGATTAATTTAGTTTTTAGATTTAATAATCAATCCGAACACCCATCGGAATTAACTCATTTGAGCGATTAGGAAATTCACAACATCCCTGTGGACCGACCCGTACTCACCGGCTAGCTACCAAGCGACGCCGTTCTTGATTGCGGTTATAGATAAAATTTGAGATCAATCGGTCCTCGAGTAAACCTAGTTTTATTCTCAACAAAAACCTAACCTCACTTTCGCTGGGAATCGCGATTATACTAAGCATGTGCAACAAGCCGTTAAACCTCTAGGTGTCCCTAGTAGGAGGAGTGTTGTCTCCTGAGGGTTTTCAACGGATACTACCCACAAAATCCTATCAATTAGGCACATTGACGTTTATTCTCCAATTAGGTTTTCTAACATGAAACTCTATTATCTTCGACTCATAAATTATCCACCCATATTCTTCACGCTTCCTTATCATTTAACTTAAGATTATATATGTTCTACAGACTTACTTAGCCTTCGGCATCTTTTAAGTTTTCCTTCTAGGGTTCTATCTCAACTTAGGAATTTTTATCATCTCTACTAAAGATACAAGTCCTATCCTTCATTCGTATCTCTTATCTAAACCCCAATCACATACCCCTACGTGTGTGTATAAATCACCCCTACACTTGGAAATTCAAATCAAGCAATCATACTCTTGTCCGTTGTCCAAAGCACTTCTTAATAGGTGAATTTTTAGATGAATTTCGCTCACACATCCTTCATGCGACCGTTAATACTTCTTGAGGTACCAACAACCGATTACAAGACGTGTTTGCACATTAAAGCGTAGTTCCTAGTCTTGCAATACCTAAGGCTTTAGTAGTGACTCCCAAACCAGTTGGTCTAAGGCACTAGGTGATGAAGCACCCTCGCTAAATATTTTTCTATTTTTGCAGCCTTAAGTAATCACAAAAACCAATGTTCATTTTTTAATCTCTTTATTCACACTTGAATTTTTATTTTATTTTCTTCGTACTAAGGACTTTAGACAAGAGCATTTCAAGGTCTCCTATACTATTCCAAGTTTCAAGGTGCGTGTTTGTGAAATTTATAGGGTATATATTTTCAGAATTTAGACTTAAGCTAGGAATTATTTTTCAAATTTATACTTTAATAAAAACATCAATACTTTTCCCTTGTTTTAACTTAGCCCAAGAAGTGAACTCAAAATTTTCCTATTTCTAGGTAAACTACAAAGACATATACTTTCTACCGTTAAATTTTAAGAAAGGTTATTTTTAGGCTTTTAATTTACTAAGTCTAAGATCTAGTTGTTCCTAGCTAGTTAACCTTTTTGTCAAACTTAAGTCAAGTATGGCCAAAATTGAATACTTTAATTTTTATAATTTTTTAAAATTTTCAATTTTTATGGGTTTTAAAAAAATAATGCAAATGCAAAATATACACATGAATGCGAAGGAAGAAGGCTTACTGAGCATACCCCCAAACTTAACCTTGACAGTGTCCTCACTGTCATGCCACACCAAGAGGGTCAAAAATGTCGGCACTCTCCTGTTTATTTATTTATAAATAAAATTATTTTTTTATTTTTCTTTTTAAATTTTTTTATTTTATTATTGTTAATAGAAAAAGAAAACAAAAAATATATATATACATAATATACAACAAGGTCCTCCCCAAACTAAACAAGGCTTTACATAAGCCAAAAGTTAGCACCAACCATTCGAAAATTTTATCGTGATAATGGTAGGGCTGGTGAAAGAATGGGGTGTTAAGGAAAGAAATGAGAAACACACGAGACCGTGTGGAGATAGAAACGGTATACGGTCTCGGTGGAGGAGGAGAATAGCGGAAAAGAGAAAGAAGTGTAGTACGATCTTGAGGGTGTAAATCGAGTGAATAAATTAGCATAATTTATGATGACCGATGTGTTAAAAGCGATTGTGCTAATTTATCAACCCGTCGAGAAATGGGGTCAAATCCCTCAAGATTCGCAAGAAAACATGGGTACTTTGAACTTGGTAAACCATCCATTGAAAATGGCAACGCGACGGAGTCTTGCGTGGTCGAAGCGATAGGAATGACGAAAGGGAGTGAATTAGGGATAGTCTTATTCTCACCGTAGTAAACTGTCTCGAAATTGAAAGATTCCATCAATGGTTCGAAATGATCGTAAGCAACCGAGTCTGATGGTTCATCTGAAAATTCAAAGGACTCAAACTCGGGCGGTGAATCTTCAACATCGTCCGAAAAAGTGAAACACTCATAATCATTATCGTCTGTGAGAAATGTGTCAAATTCAAAGAGAAATTTTTCAAGCTCACAGTCTTCAAGCATGATATTTTGCGTGGTCGGAACGATGGAAATGATGGAGGGTGATTTAGGAAGTATAACAGTTAAAGGTTCAGGAGGATGAATTGGAAAATCCGACACATCAAACAAAAATGGTTCATCCTCAATATTATCCTCAATACTCTCCTCAATACTACCCTCATAATTCTCCTCAATATTTAGCTTATCCATACCATTATCATCAAAATCAAGACGCATATGAAGTTCGGGAGAAACATTTAATGCCTCGGGATGATGAATTGGAGATAAAATTTCAGTCAAATTGACGGGTTCATCATCCAAAATATTCCCGGCGTCTATATCCTCAATCAAGTGAAAATCAATTTTTTCTGACACCTCATAAATAGCATGGATATTTATCAATTCAGGTTCTAGAGTGGAGGTGTAAAGATCAAAAGAATTAGGTGTGGTTTCACTCGAAAGGGATTCTTCACAATCTGGCAAATCAATCACTACAAAGTCGCACAACTCATCATTTTGGACACAATCTTGAAAACTGGAGTAGTGGGATTCGATTGGGTATGGGTAAGTTTGATTTGGAAAGGTGTAGAACGTACTCTCTCCTCTCGAAATGTAACTCTTTCCAACCGCCTCCTCATACATTGGAAAATTTGGAGCTAGTTGAAAACTAGATACCGGTTCACTAGGTTGCATAAGGGCGGCCATGGACGCATCCACATTCCTCATCATTGTGTTTGTTGCTAAAATATAAGCTTCCAACGACTGTTCCAAACTAGACATGGGTTGTGAAGGGGTTTCGGAAAAAGATTCAAAATTGTGTGGATACGTGAAACTCCCAAACGGCTGTGTAGGAGCAATGTCTATTGAGGGTGGGAAAGTCGGGTAGGACTGGTAGGAATTGGATGGTTGGACAGGAGTAGGATCAACATTTGGATAAAAAGGTGAATGGACTTGTTGATCCCTAGAACTGGATGTGTGGAGAGGAGTGAAAGATCGGCTATGAGATTGTTCAATGTGTTCAGCTATAGACATGGGTTTAGGAGTTACAACAGGACTCGAAAAAGTGGTCTCAACATACGAAGGTGGTGAAGGTTGACACGGTTGATACAAAGTGGATTGCAAAGTCGAACTATTTCTCCTAGACGCTTCTATTCGATCTTTCAAAGAAATTTTGGGCATGGAGGGGTCGTCCGTAAATCGACTGAAACAATTCGCGTAACAGGCAAAGTATGGTTCAGGGTACCAAAGTTCGGCAAGAGATTTATGTGGTGGGGTACCCATGATGTAAGAAAGGAAAAGAAAAAGAGTGTGGGGTGCACGAAGTTCTTAGCGACAAAATTTGCAAGTCTTTTTTTAAAAAAAAAATTCCCTTTTTTTCTTTTTTTTTATATTTGGAACTGTTTGCAAGAAAGATTTTCGATAAAGGGCTTAAACACACTTTCAATCTGTTGGATATAGTTCCCTCTAAGTCAATTATTGTATCGCAGGTACGTGATTGCAATGATTGAGGGAGGACCTATACCGATAAAACAATCTTACTCGAGATGATAGTATGCTATATGGTTTGTCTTTATCATCATGTAGATGTTGATAGAGCCCATAGGATTCTTGCTTGACTACCAGCAGTATGATGGCGATCATATATATGGGAGCTGGGGTCTATAAGCACATCCTTAAAGTGTCCCTAGTCATGGGAGTTTCGAGACAGGGCATCGATACTCCGGAGTAGACTAGTGTATACATTCGAGACCCCGACGAGGGACGGTGGCCGGTCTCACAAGCCATTTGTGTTAGTTGGTTCACCTAAGATGTATAGAGGTGCTCATTGGGTTATGAGTACACCGGACAGGACTCGCCGGGAACTTGCTGGTTGGTATTATACATAGTGTCAGATAGCAGTTCCCTGGTGACATGTGTACAGGTTAGTTCATCGACCTGAGGTCGTCATTTTTCTCGTGTGAGTTCCCACTGTACTTTGATTTATACCCTACCATGGGTCAAAGGAGTCGTGCAAACAGGTATATTTTGGGTACAGTCCCGAGCCACATGGAGGCAGTGAGCAGATCGTCGGGGATTCGTCTCTCCCGATATGGGGGGTGAGATCGCGTGGTGTTTAGGAGAGCCATTACACGAAATCCCTGGCCAGGGTAATCGAGATTTAGTGGAAGGTATTCCAGTAGTATCTCAGAGTGTTCTGGGCTGCTCTCTGACACGACTTATGCAGCTATTGGGGGTCTGACGTTTACCGGCCCCCTAGGCCCTATATGCGATACTTATAGACGAATGGACCGGACTGTACAGATATTGTCAATGTCAGGCTCAGTAGGGTTTCTGGATGAGTTCGCTCGTCAGCTTCCCTTCCAATCAATACATAGGCAAACCGTTACGTACAACTTGTACATCTGACGTGCTAGTGGTTATACCCAATGCCAGTGTGTTGATGAGTCATTAGAGTCCCCCACAGACATTTTCCCATGTTCGGGCGAAACGTTGTAGATGTCGTATGGTTTTATGGCAGGGTTCGGAAAATGCACGTGCGTTTTCGCACGTGTCATTTTTCGGGCATGTTCCCCTCCGAACGGCGGCTGAGATGCGGGGACGTCTGTGCCTGGGGTTCGGGGCAGATGCTAATTGGTGCTATCCGTCCACCTCTCCGAGGATGCCAAGTTGATTTATGGCACCGTGCATCGGAGGTTTGAACGGATGCGTCCGATGTTGCAGACTTCATCAGATTCCCCCTCGCTTGAGAGGTTTTTAATTGTGGGGACGCTCTTCCCTGCAGGCGTAAGCCCCTGCAGTTAATTACACTACCGCATCGCGGTAACCACTTTCTCCTTCTCCAGATGGTCACTTCGTGTCGTGTGTGTTTATTTTATGTTTTGTTGCCCGTGGATTGTTTACGGAGACCGAGTTATGTCGTCTCCCGTAGGGCGTGGACTAGTCCAAATCCGTATTATCTTAGATTTGGGTTTAGGGGTTTGGTTTGAGGATACGTTAGCCATATTTGAGGTCAAGAACAACTCAAACGTTTGTTAAGGATACGTTAGTCTGGTTTGAGACTAAGATCAACTTAACGGGATCGTTTAGATCCGAAAAAAGAGCATTTAGGCTCCATTGTTCCAGTTTAGGGACATAGTGGTCCGTTTAATGTATGGCCGTCGGGACCCGTCACCTCTCTGATGACGTTAAAGGATTACAACGATAGATGTCAGAGGAGTTCAGAGATGTACCCTTGAACCAGAGTTAGTTGGGGGGGATCTATAGTCCAGTCTGTTTGAAAGGTTTAAGGATACGTTAGCCGTATTTAAGGCTAAGATTAACTTAAACGGGATCGTTTAGATCCGAAAAAAGAGCAGACGTGGGCTCTATTGTTCCAGTTTAGGGACATAGTGGTCCATTGCTAGTTTAAGGACATTGCGGTCCATGGGTAGTTTAAGGACATTGCGGTCCATTGTTAGTTTTAAGACATCTCGGTCAAGGTTAAGGACGTCGTAGTCCATGGGTTTAAGGACCCCACAGTCCGTTGTTAGTTTTAAGACATCTCGGACAAGGTTAAGGACGTCGTAGTCCATGGGTTTAAGGACCCCACAGTCCGTTGTTAGTTTTAAGACATCTCGGTCAAGGTTAAGGACGTCGTAGTCCATGGGTTTAAGGACCCCACAGTCCGTTTTAAGTTTTAAGACATCTAGGTCAAGGTTAAGGACGTCGTAGTCCATGGGTTTAAGGACCCCACAATCCGTTGTTAGTTTTAAGACATCTCGGTCAAGGTTAAGGACGTCGTAGTCTATAGGTTTAAGGACTCCACAGTCCGTTGTTAGTTTTAAGACATCTCGGTCAAGGTTAAGGACGTCGTAGTCCATGGGTTTAAGGACCCCACAGTCCGTTGTTAGTTTTAAGACATCTCGGTCAAGGTTAAGGACGTCGTAGTCCATGGGTTTAAGGACCCCACAGTCCGTTGTTAGTTTTAAGACATCTCGGTCAAGGTTAAGGACGTCGTAGTCCATGGGTTTAAGTACCCCACAGTCCATTGTTAGTTTTAAGACATCTCGGTCAAGGTTAAGGACGTCGTAGTCCATGGGTTTAAGGACCCCACAGTCCGTTGTTAGTTTTAAGACATCTCGGTCAAGGTTAAGGACGTCGTAGTCCATGGGTTTAAGGACCCCACAGTCCGTTGTTAGTTTTAAGACATCTCGGTCAAGGTTAAGGACGTCGTAGTCCATGGGTTTAAAGACCCCACAGTCCGTTGTTAGTTTTAAGACATCTCGATCAAGGTTAAGGACGTCGTAGTCCATGGGTTTAAGGACCCCAGAGTCCGTTGTTAGTTTTAAGACATCTCGGTCAAGATTAAGGACGTCGTAGTCCATGGGTTTAAGGACCCCACAGTCCGTTGTTAGTTTTAAGACATCTCGGTCAAGGTTAAGGACATCGTAGTCCATGGGTTTAAGGACCCCACAGTCCGTTGTTAGTTTTAAGACATCTCGGTCAAGGTTATCGACGTCATCGTCCATGGGTTTAAGGACCCCACTGTCCGTATCAATGTGTGGTCATCGGGACCCGTCACCTCTTTGAAGATGTTGAGGGATTACAATGCCAAGTATCAAAGGAGTGAAGAGATGTACCCTGGAACCGGAGTGGATTAAATAGTCTTTGGCCCAATTTGGGATCAAGACCAATTAATTATGTTATGAGCCCATTCGCCCAGTTAATTACGAATTGAGGACTTATGGCCATCTTGGGCTAAGTCCAATCAGGTCTGGAATATTGGCTCCCTGTTGGTCCATTGAAGGAGAGGCTTTGCCTCTGGCCATTTAGCCAATTGGGCCAATGCCTAGTGTTAAACACTAAAGACCAATCAGTGTTAAACACTGGGAATGAGATTGATAAGTCAGTGTTTAACACTAAAAGATAGTTGGTGTTAAACACCAGCAACAAGGCTTTCAGATTAGTGTTGAACACTAAAACAGACCAGTGTTAAACACTGGCAACAGAAATCCCAAATTAGTGTTGAACACTAAGGTAATCAGTGTCGAACACTGCAAATGAAGTTCTTTGCTTAGTGTTGAACACTAAGGCCAAACAATGTTTTAACACTAGATTCAGGGGATCCAATTTATCATTCGACGCCAAGGCAAGAGGGGTCACGTGGTAGCATGTGAGGGCGCCCTCCCTTCGTTTGTTCTGCTGAGAATATCGCATCTTTTGGAGAATCACGTGCCATCACGTGACGGGTGTTTTAAATAGAGTATGTTAAAGCCTCTGCCAAGGGTCACGTGGGTCACGTGAGGCACTGCCTCAAAGGGGCTTTTCTGTAGATCTTTTCTGGGGGTCACGTGGTGACACGTGACCCTGCCTCTATGTATGTTCTTTAGAAGATCTGTTAATCCCTTTCAGGAATTAAATTCCTCGTAGGGTTGAACCCTGACAATAATTTCAGAGGAATTAAATTCCTAGTTCCTTTTGAAGAGTTGAACTCTGAATTTTCTGTAGGAATTAAATTCCTCATATATGTGAAGAACTGAATAGGGTTAAACCCTAATAAAAGCTTTAAGGAGTTAAACTCCCGCTCTCTGTTAAAGAATTATTCTGGGGAATAAGATTAAGGGAATTAAATTCCTGTTGTTTTAACAGAATTAAGTTCTTAACTAGGGTTAAACCCTGATTCTTTTTGTTCTGAAGGAATTAAATTCCCATAACACAGGGTCAAGCCCTAATTTTATTTTAAAGGAATTAAATTCCTATAGTTCTGTGAGAATTAAATTCTCGTGCTTCCATTCCCTCTCTATGCTTTGGATCTGCATGGCAGGATCTCAACCCATTGAGAATTAAATTCTCAACTTCAAGGGGAGATATGCACTTTACAGATCCTCCATCAAAGAGAGAAGAAATATGTCCTTCTGTTTTATATCAGAGTTAAACTCTGTTGAGAATTAAATTCTCTTTTCTTTCAATGAAACCTTCCCTTTCTTACCTAGGGTTTTCTTTTGCAGAAGATCCAAATTCCTCTAAAGTATCAAGGCTCTCTCTCTTCTCTTCCCTCTGCACATATATCTTTTTGTATGTCTCTTGGCTCCTATTTATAGGAGAAGCAGCCGAGTCAATTAGTTTTTGATGAATCTTTCATTGAGAGATTTGATTTGCATCCATCATTCGTTTTGGACTTTTGGATTATTAGGTGAATTTTATTCACCATTGGATTTTAAATCTAGAGATTCTCCCTTGTTATTTCGGTTAGATTTAAAGGGGAAATTTTTCCAAATTCGAGATTTTCCCATAGATAGATGATATTTAATCACCTCTAAATCTTTAATTTAATCGGTTGCTTATAATCTTTTTCCTTTGGAAAGATTTAAGTGATCTCTCCTCAGAATTTGATTCTTTTAAAAGATAGGCTTTGAAAACCGGTCATGTGTGGCCACGTGACCCTTGGTCACGTGTGAGTACGTGACCCCCTTGGAACGAGCTTTCTTCTTTCTTTCCGCGCTCTGCTTTCTGGTCGCTGCGTAGCTGTCACGTGCCACCACGTGACCCCTGGTCACGTGTGAGCACGTGACCCTCGGCTGGACTCTTTTTCTTGATTTAAACGGAGAACAAGTCTGCTGCTTTTGAGTATCACGTGCCGACACGTGACCCTGGTCACGTGGGAGCACATGACCTCTTCTGAAGCCTTTTTCTTGATTTGATCAGGGAACCGGTTTGCCTTTGAAGCCGCTTTTAATTGTCACGTGCCAACACGTGACCCAGGTCACGTGGGAGCACGTGACCCTTTCTGAAGCCCTTTTCTTTGATGTAATCGGGAAGCTGATTTTGCCTTGCTGATGCTTTTAGATATCACGTGCCAACACGTGACTGCTGGTCACGTGTAAGCACGTGACCCTTTTCTGAAGCCTTTTCCATAAGCTTTTCTGAATTTAAATCAGGAAATAAATGCCCCCACAGCGTTGTTCTCACGTGTCCGCACGTGAGTGCAACACTGTCACCTTTTGTGACCGTTGGATTCCTCTAGGGATTTGGGGAGATAAAACGTTTCCATCACTTCCTATAAATGTTCATGTCCCTTCCGAAGAGCCTTCACTTTGCTCATCTCCTTCCTTTGAGAACTTTTCTGAGAATTTAATTCTCTTCTTCCAGAGCTTAGTTCTCTGCCTTGAAACATTTTCAGAGTTTAACTCTGTTTAAAAGGACTCTTCCTCCTAAGGTAATGGTGATCGAAGCACCTTCGTTTTGATAATACTCTCTGGATTTTAAATCCATATCAAGGGTTTCCCAAAGAACCCATTTTTCTCCAAGTTCTTTAACCAAAATATGAGACCACTTAACCTCCAACAGTAGATCTCTTAGGGTTTACATGATCCTTAGGGAGATGATGATGGCGGTTCAAATCCATGGAATTTAATTCCATCAAAAATGTTTCTGGGAATTTAATTCCCTTCTCTTAATAAGGAATTTAATTCCAATGAAGAACTCAGTTTTTTCACACGGAGGCTTCTTGGGGGCTCTCGACCCGAGGTTGTCCTTCTGCAATTAACGCAACAGGAGATTCGTAATGATGTCTTCTGTAGGAATTTAATTCCTTTGATCTTGTTGGATCCATTGTAGAGCCCGAGGCAGATCCTGTTGGGGAGAATGTGTAGGGTTACCATTCTTTATTAAATGAGGATATTCCATTTGTTTTATTGTAACTATTTGGTCTCATTATTAATGAGCCGTCATCCTGATTCTGTGGGGCCCATGTGTTTCGTAGCCAATGGTCCCAGAAAACTCTGTTGTTGCTTTCTTTAACTAGTCCTCCTGTTCATGCATGGATATATATCGCTGACTTTGCTTTTAAAAGTCTCATTTTATTGGATTTCAGGTGCGATGGCTTCTGTTCCGTGTTTTCCCTTTTCTCGCTCGGAGGCTGCTTTTCCTCAGTCGCCATCTGATGAGGAAGCGATGGCGATGATCCGGGCCCATGACCCGAACTGTACCAACCTTCTTCAATGGGGATCTTGGTATAGTCAGATTATTCAGGGTCGTCGGAGTTTTCTTTGCGCGGTACCGACGGAGCCCACTTTCCCATTCTTACCGATGGATCCTCCGAGGACGATTTTTGCTGTGGAAATGCCCAACTGGACTCCAACGGGGAGGCTCGAGCCTTCGACGACCGGTATTCCGAACCATCCGATCCCGGCCATAGACATCTTGGGGCGGCGTATCTGCCAGGGTGAGGCCCACTCGTGGGGGCAAATTTATAAGATAGGGCTTACTCCTCGGCACCCTACGGGCTATCTTCTCTGGGCTCGCTACATCCTTTCTGCCCATCGTGTGCGGTTGCAGAAAGTCAGGCTTTATCAGGCCATATACGCGTCACTATTCCATTATAAGTCCCCGCATGTCTGGTGGGTTAAGGCGTTTTTGAACCAATGGAATCTTCCCACCAACACTTTCATTCTAGGAGATCACGAGGTCTCGATCTCTCTAGCAGAATTTTATGACATTTCGGGGTTGCCAATCAGGGGTAGTTTGTATGAGGAGTTGCTGCCTTCTGACGAGTACATTTTTGAACCCGAGCCCGCCCCGGTTGACGGCCTGTCTGCTGAGAATGCCGTTCGCCACAAGCGCCCCAGTTTAATCAAGGCGCTAGGTATCTTCGACCGATTATTCACCGAATCCGAAGAGCAGGGTGTTACATTCAAGAGCTTCATTGCTCGTTTCCTTCGCGAGGACGCCTTATCGAAGACAGCCCCGAAGTTTGCCAACATTGGAGACCCCTTTGGGTTCGGTCCGAAGAAGCTGCCGACCACTGAATCAGATTTACCTCAGTACTACATCCCTATTATGTCGCCGATATCTTTTGAATCCATTGATGTCCCAGGCATGGGCGAGGAGACGTTCTTTGTAGGGTTTGTTAGTGTTTGGCTCAGTTGGTTCGTTATCCCCAGCATCGCCGCTTTATGAGAACCTCTGTCATCTACCCGGCTCATCGTATTGCTGAGGAGACGCGGTTGGCCATCGGCATCCCGGCCTTGGCGCACCTCTATCATGGATTGGGCACCGCAGCTAATACCTCTACACCCGGCGTGGATGTAGTGAACTTTTTGCTTCATTATTTCACGTCCTGGGTCGAAATGCATGTGCTGGGGGCTTTCGCTATGCATCAGAGGCCCGCCTTTTACGACGCATATCCCTTCCCACGACTTATGCGACTGGTGGGTGCTTCTGCTGCTGACCCGACTCAATTCGGGGCTATTCGGGTGCTGATTTCTCCTCATGCCGCCGCTGGCGGGTTGGTTTTTAATGATCGGGTCTTGTCTACTCCTTCGGGTCCCGTTCAACAACTCTGGGACCAGTCGAAAGACAACGCACCTTCTTTGAAGCCCCGGGAGGCCGCGCATTTGTATACAATTAGACCGGGCTACTTGGTGTTTCGCCAGGACAGTGCAGCTCTTTTTATGCGGTACAATCCGCATCGATTCGCCCGGCAGCTTGGATACGACCAGGGTGTTCCTTTCGAGGCTTTTATAGTCGCCCCGATCCCTTCGCTCGATGCTGTTCGTGATGCCGCTCATCATTTCATGAGGCTGAACACCGGCTCCCATTTCATGGTCCCTGAAGCTGAGTACATGCCCTGGTGTGTGGGTGCATTTACGGGCTGGTATCTTCATCGGATCAGCCCAATTATTCTTGAAGAAAGAAGGGTGCTTCTTGGTCACGACGCCCCTCCTCAGGTTTCGGGGGCTAAGCTACGGCCGAGGGTTCCGGTCCGCTTCCCTTTGAGGGAGATTGGCACCGCGCTCATTCCGGGGGGGTCAGGGGTAGACCTTACTCCAACAGCTGGTATGCCCTTGGGTTCCCGATCGCGGGGTAAACGGGCCCCAGTAGTAGCACCCCTGCCGGTGGCGGCACCGCCCCTTGTGGCGTCGACAATGGTGATGTCATCCTCCGTTGTGGCACCGAGCGAGAGCAACAGGGATGAGGGCGCTGAGGGCGATGTGGGCCAGCGCCGCCCTAAGGCTTCGCGAGGGAGGAAGTGGTCATCCTCAACGACCGGCTCTGGGTCTAAACGGCGGAGGAAAGCGGCCACCACCCTGCTTGATTCTGTGGCGGAGTCTGAGCCTATTCTTGAAGACGAACCATTGGCCCTGCAAGAGTCAGACGCTGGACTTCTCTTTCCGAGTTCGGCTGATGAGGAGGCCGCACAGTTGGCTGAGGCCATACGGCGTTCAAAAGACGCATCTCATAACGCCAAGGTTCCGAAGAAGTCTTATCCCGCTGTAATTTTTTACGAAGACCCTTCGTGGATTCGGCGGCGATTTATCGGTCCTTTGGAGGAATGGGGGGAAAGGGCTTTGAAGCAGGCCGCTTCAGAAGACGCAGCTGATGCACTTTCTTTATGGACCGGCGGTCATGAGTCTACCCTTGAACCCCGGCGAGCCCACCTCCTTGAGAAGGAGCAGCCGCTTGAAGAAGCCATATTGAGGGCTTCTTTGCGTATAGGTACGTTGTGCTTCTTTTGTAGTCTTTCCGATTGTTTATTCCTGTGCATATGTATCATTATTCTTATTTGAATCGTGCAGAATCTTCGACGCTGGGGGAGCTCCCTACGGGCCCATTAAAGCTAAAGCCCGCCGAAATTCTCAATGAAGCCTTTCTTGATGTGGAGGGGGCTGATGAGGCTGCTTCTCTCATGGTAGATCCTCCAGCGGTGGTTCTTGATCAGGGAACGCTTGCCCCTTTGGGGGAGGCTCCTTTGGAGGTCGCCGCCTCAATGACTCTTACTGAGGGCGGCCCAGAGGCTGGAAGAGAGGTAGTCGGGACTACTCTTCCTTTGTTGGAGCGTGAGGTCACGACGGAGACCGTTGAAGTTGCTATCCCCCCGGCTCAGAATGAGAGGAGTGTTGAAGGTATCCCTCTGCGTTTTAATTTATCAACCCCTTCGTAGTATGAACTCTTTTATCTCTCCCAGAATTGCGCGGTTTGGCGGCCACTATCGCGGATCTGTCGCCTCGACAGTCATTTCAGCGTTTATTGGAGATGGCAGCTCCGCAGGCGATCTCCCCTCAGCGTATTGTCCTTTCCTCTGGGCAAGGTTAGTGTCATTCGCCATTTTTTTACCATAGCATTGTTACTATTTCACGAAATGACGTTGATGTCTCTTATAGTTTTGGAAGCTGACGATGAGGTCGAGGTCGTTGAAGGGCCAGGGGAACCTTCAGCTCCTACTTGCATGACTGTCGGTGAGTGACATTTTATTATAGCCTCGTTCGTTCTGCGTTTAAGAGTTTTACTAACATTTCCCAAATTTGAACAGCCCTGCCAGTCTCCATTGCTTTGGAATCGCGCATCGTGATGCCGCCCGGCCCTTATGCTTTGCGGGCTTCAGAACGCTTGGCCCAATTGAGCCTTGTCTCCCTATCATCTTTCGTCGAGGAGCTCCGTGCTGGTAGCGCGACCACAGCCGAAGCGTTTGCCGCTGAAGCTAACGGCTCTCTTCCTTTTCTCGCCACCTATCATAGCGAGGAGGTGGTGCAGGTCTGGATGGAGTTCTGTAGGAAGGTGGAGGCTTGTTTGTACGCTCTCGAATGTTCTCGCCTTTCCTCGGAAGCCGTGGCTGCAAAAGCGGAGTTGAGGGGTCTGATAGCACGATGTGCGGCCAACATGACGTCATGCGAGAAGAAGCTTGGCCGCAAGTTCTCGGAGAGGGAGCTCGCTTCTAAGGCGCTGAGCGAGCTTCATGCCAGCATCACAGCCAAGGCCAACAAAGCATACGAACTCTGGCGGGTGCTTCAGGAGTCCATAAAAGAGGTGGTGGCTCTCGATAAAGCCGCCACGTTCACTCGTGAGAGGGTTGAGGCTCATAAAGCCACCGAGAAAGAGCTCGAAGCCCGGCTTGCTTCGTATCAGGCTCAGCAAGCTCAGGCGGAGGCTTGTCTTCTGGAAATCTTGCGTCATGAAGCCGTGGCTCAGCAACAGAACGATGAGTTGGTAAAATTATTGCACCGCCCGCCGGCTTGAGGACTTGTATCTTTTCTCCTTTTTTTGTACATACTCATGAATGAGAGTATCTCTTTTTTTGTTTCTTTCATAAATTGTACTTTGTATCTATTTTGGTTTATGAATAAAAGATACATTTTTCCTCTCAATGGTGTGTCCCCTTTTCATTGAATGTATTCTGCGGATATTCTACCTTGATCTCCTTGCAGGACAGCGATGGCTCAGGATTCAGGGTTAAGATCTGCTTCCTAAGACTTTTGCATTTTATGAGCCACAAGGGTCTCATAAAGAGTTTTTCTCCCTACAGGTCGAGAGGATCCCGTAGGTGTAAGTTCTTCTTAAAAATCGTGAGGATTCTTAAGCGGGTTTTCCCTTGAGAGTCGTAAGGATCTCACAAGAGAGTTTTTCTTCCTTATAGGTCGTGAGGACTTGTAAGTGCTGGATGTGGTCACCCTTGTCCGTGTTTTACGAAGTCAGGGGTTTCTCCAGGTATTGTAGTTTAAAGACGTCGCGGTCAAGGTTAAGGACCTCATAGTCCGTGGATTTAAGGACTCCACAATCCGCTGTTAGTTTTAAGACATCACGGTCAATGTTAAGGACCTCATAGTCCGTGGATTTAGGGACTCCACAGTCCGATGTTAGTTTTAAGACATCACGGTCAAGGTTAAGGACCTCATAGTCCGTGGATTTAGGGACTCCACAGTCCGATGTTTGGTTGCAGGGACCCGTCACCTCTTTGAAGACATTGAGGAATTACAACGCCAGGTATCAAAGGAGTGAAGAGATGTACCCTTAAGCCAAGGCAGAATCCATAGGGAATCGGGGTGGTTGATCATTAGTTTAAAGACATCACGGTCGAGGTTAAGGACATCATAGTCCGTGGATTTTAAGGACTCCACAGTCCGGTATTTGCTCTGGATGCTTCACACGGGTTCACTGCCGTGCTTGGCGAGGACCAGGCTCCGCTCTGGGCGTTTTCCGTTGGGTCAAAGAGTGACGTTATCCGTGTTCCACGTAACCAGGAATTTTGCACTAGATGCTTCACACGGGTTCACTGCCGTGCTCGGCGAGGACTAGGCTCCGCTCTGGATGCTTCATACGGGTTCACTGCCGTGCTCTGCGAGGACCAGGTTCCGCTCTGGACGTTTTCCACGGGGTCAAAGAGTGACGTTATCCGCGTTCCACTTAACCAGGAATTTTGCACTAGATGCTTCACACGGGTTCACTGCCGTGCTCGGCGAGGACTAGGCTCCGCTCTGGATGCTTCACACGGGTGTTCACTGCCGTGCTCTGCGAGGACCAGGATCCGCTCTGGACATTTTCCACGGGGTCAAAGAGTGACGTTATCCGCGTACCACGTAACCAGGAATTTTGCACTAGATGCTTCACACGGGTTCAATGCCGTGCTCGGCGAGGACTAGGCTCCGCTCTAGACGTTTTCCATGGGGTCAAAGAGTGACGTTATCCGCGTTCCACGTAACCAGGAATTTTGCTGATTGTATCCGCATTTCATGGGATGGAGGTTTGACTGTTGGTGATATGTATACCACCGAGCCATGGAACTGGGAGTTGCCGCTGTTCCGCTTAGCTTGAAGTTGTGTCCGTCGTTACGGGACTAATGCTGGGATGATCTCTAGGTCGCTTGTGGCCCGTCGAGACTTAGCTTCTTTCTTGGGTGAAACCTGGGGGGAGGTATGTTCCCTTTTTGTTTACGCCCTTGGATTGTGTACAGGGTGTGATGGAACATCACCTGTAAGGCATAAATTTTATTTTTATTTTATTTCTTTTTCCGCGATGTTCTATCGTTTCAGCTTTTATATCGCGAAGGTCGCGATTGCCCCATCATTTCGGCTATTTTTCGCGGTGCCCAATCATTTCGGCTATTTATTTATTTTCTACTCGCTGCTTTTTATTGCGAGTTGCCCCATCATTTCGGCTATTTTTTGTGCCTTCATTTTTACTTGCCGTTTTTTATTGCAAGTTGCTCCATCATTTCGGCTATTTCGTAGGCATGTGTGGCTTGCTAGCTTTTTCGCCGCAAGCTTGGATTTTAGGCACCAATTTCGGCATCAGCACCGCTACAACTGGAATATTGCTAGGAGCGAATTATCATTTTCCTCTGTCGATGTTGAACAAAGGTGGCTTGGCAAACAGGGTTAAGGGTCCTGTCGACCAAGGCTTTTGACTTCATGAGCCGTAAGGGTCTCACAAAAGTATTTCTCCCCACAAGTCGTGAGGATCTTGTAGGTGTATTTTCTCCCTAGGGATCGTGAGGATTCCTAAGTGTATGTTCCTCTGCAAGTCGTAAGGATCCTACAAGAGGGCTTTCTCCTTATGGGTCGAGAGGACCTACAAGGGTTGGACATATCCCTAGTCAGGGGTGGGACTTTGCTGGGGAAATGTTTATTCGTGCCCGTGGATTGTATACAAGGGTCAGTATTGAGCCTCTTGTAGGGCAATATCGAAGGTTGAGGGGGATCTGCTTAAGAACAGGTTTAGGTTTCTGTAACTTAAGACTTTCAAATCTCATGAGCCGTGAGGGTCCCATAAGAGAATTCTCCTTACGAATCGTGAGGATCTCGCAAGTGTATTTTCCCCTTAGGAATCGTGGGGATCCCTAAGTGTGTTGCTCCTTTGTGAGTCGTAAGGATCTCACGCGGGTGGTTTCTCCTTACAAGGTCGAGAGGACCCTACAAGTGTCTTTTAACGAGGTTGCGCCCTTTCGGGTTTTCACAAACACTCGCCGGTAGTCCTGCTGTTTTTACTCACGGAGCCCTTTCGGGTTTTCATCCATGCCCATTTTGCTTATGGACATACCGTTTCTTTTTATTCTTTTTCTCTCTTTTTTTTATCTCGTCAGCCTAAGGATGCTGCGGTAGTAGTTTAGGGACGTTTCGGTCCGTCGTTAGTTTAAGGACATTTCGGTCCGTCGATAGTTTAAGAACGTTTCGGTCTGTCGTTAGTTTAAGGACATTTCGGTCCGTTATTAGTTTAAGGACATTTCGGTCCGTCGTTAAGGGGAAGGTCGGCTACTGCTTATAAGGCTCGAGCTTAGGGAGATAGCGAACGGACATAGTCGTCGTCATCTATCATTGACCCAGGCTGTGGCTCATTAAGCATAGTATTTCTTTAAGAAGAGGCCGTTTATTGGCCTGAAAGTCCTTTCACCGTGCATGTCCATGAATAGATAGGCCTCACCCTGGTAGACCTTATCTATGATGTACGGGCCTTCATAGTTTGGCTCGAATTTTCCCCGCTTGGCTCGATTGGGGATCATAGGCCTTTTGACCACTAGTACGAGTTCGCCTTGGCGGAATGTCCTCGGCCTGGTCAATCTTTCATACGAGCGCGTCATCTTTGCTTTGTAGGCCTCTAGGTTTTGTTGCGCTATGAGCCGGGTTTCATCGAGGGCATCAAGCTCCTCGAGCCGAAGGTGAGCATTTTCTTCGTCCGTCAGCTCGTAGTGGACTGCCACTCGTAGAGAGGGTAACTCTATCTCGAGGGGGAGCACTGCTTCCATCCCAAATACCAACGAGTACGGCGTTGTGTTTGTGGCCGTCTTGAATGTAGTTCGATAGGCCCAAAGGGCCTCTTGCAGCCTCTCGTGCCAGTCTCTCTTATTCTGGGACACCGTCTTTTTTATGATCTTCGTCAAGGTCTTATTGAAGGCCTCGGCCAGACCGTTAGCTCGTGGATTGTAAACTGAAGAATATCTCCAGTCTATATTGTGCTGCTGCGCGAAGCGGCTAATCTTATGGCTTCTGTAGGCTGGCCCATTATCGGAGATAATCCGCCGTGGGGTTCCAAACCGATAGATGACGTGCGTCTTGAAGAAGTGGAGGATATTCTCCATCTTCACTTCCCTCAGTGGTACTGCTTCTACCCATTTGGAGAATTAATCAGTTGTCGCCAGGATGAAACGGTGTCCCCGGGACGATGCTGGCTCGATGGGGCCGACTATGTCAGTCCCCCACATTTCAAATGGCCAGCTAGCCACCGTTGGGTGTAGTGGATTCGGATGTTGGTGGATAAAGTCTCCATGAATCTGGCACGAGTGGCATTGCTTCGCATACTCGAGGCAGTCTTGGACCATCGTGGGCCAATAATAACCCATCCGTTTGATTTTCAATTTCATCTTCGGGCCTGCTTGTTGAGAACCGCAGAGTCCGTCGTGAACTTCCTGAACGACTCTTTCTGCTTCGTCAGGTCATAAGCATCTCAGCCACAGAGAATCAAACGATCTTTTGTATAGAGTGTCGTTGACAAAAGCGAAAAATAGAGCCCGTTTCATGAGCTGATATCTCGAGGACGCTTCTTCGGGCGTTCGGTGGGACTTAAAGTAGTCTATGAAGACTTCCCTCCAGTCCTCGGCCTTCTCACGGTCTTTTATTTATAAGGTCGTCTGCTCAGTCGCTCCCTTTTCTTCGTATGATTCCGGAGATATTTCCGTTGGGACGAGCACTCGACGGCTTTGTACCACGATTCTGACGTCATCGAGGTTCTCGTCAACCAGTTCTTTAGCGAGCTTAGCTAACGCGTCTGCTTTGCTATTTTCCGCACGTGGTATACTTTCCAAATTATAGGAGGGAATTTGGGTCAACGGTTGTTGCACCTTTTCGCCGTATTTCACCAATTCTGGTTTGCATGTCTGGTAGCCGCCGTTTACTTGACTAACGACCAGTTGGGAGTCCCCATATATAAGGAGGTCTTCAATTCCCATGTCGATCGCGATCTCGAGGCCTGCTATCAGAGCTTCGTATTCAGCTTCATTGTTTGTCCTCGGCTCTGTTAAGGAGAAGGCGAAGCGCATTATCCCTCCTTGTGGAGTTACGATGACGAGGCCTACCCCCGATTTGATCATTGGGATACCTTGTTTGCGCTTCTTTACGGAAGACGCTCCATCGAAATAGAGTTCCCATCGGGTACTACCGCCGCCGATCACATCGAATGCATGCTCGTCCGGCAGATCGCAGTTCAGAGGAGAACCGGCAGGTATTGGATGCTCAGCAAGGAAGTCGGCAATGGCCTGGCCTTTCACTGCCTTAAGAGGTCGATACGTTATTGAGATCTCCATCAGGAGTAGAGCCCATTTAGCGAGTCGACCCGTCAATATAGCCTTTGACATCAGATATTTAAGAGGGTCCACCTTCGAGATGAGATGGACTTCATGTGCCAACGCATAGTGCCTGAGCTTTGTTATCGCGAAGACTAACGCCAAGCAATGTTTTTCAATGGGAGAGTAGTTGCATTCTGCCCCCAGTAGAACTCGACTTAAGTAGTAGAGTGCCCTCTCTTTCCCTTGATCGTTCTCTTGTGCCCATAATGCGCCTAAGGAACCTTCGAGGGCGGTTGTATAAAGAAGGAGGGGTTTTCCCTTGATCGGCGCGGCCAACACCGGAGGGTTCTGCAGGTACTGCTTTATTTCGTCTAGTGCACCTTGGCATTTGTGATCCCAAACGAATGGAGTTCCCTTTTTCATCAGGTGGCTGTAAGGACGGCATTTGCCTGAAAGATTAGCGATAAACCGCCGGATGTATGCAAGCTTCCCTTGGAGAGACCGCAACTGTTTGAGGGTTCTTGGCGGAGGCATTTCCATGATCGCCTTGATCTTAGATGGATCTATTTCGATACCTCGATGTCGGATGATGAATCCCAGGAATTTACCCGAGGAGACTCCAAACGCACATTTGAAGGGATTCATCTTCAAATTATATTGCCGAAGGCGTTGAAATACAGTCTCCAGATGCTTTAAATGCTCTTCGTATGACATGCTCTTCACTACGAGGTCATCGATATAGCACTCGACGATGTCATGTATGAGATCGTCGAAGATCTTTGTCATGGCCCTTTGATAGGTAGCGCCGGCGTTCTTTAGACCAAAGGGAATAACCCTGTAGCAGAATATACCCAAAAGGGTCAGGAAAGCGGTGTGCTTCTGGTCTTCGGGATGCATCTTTATCTGATTGTACCCTGATGAACCGTCCATAAAGGAGAAAACCTTGTGAGTGGACGTGTTATCTATCATTAGCTCGGTTACTGGTACTGGGAAATCGTCCTTTGGACAGGCTTTATTGAGATCCCTGAAATCCACGCATATGCGTACCGTCCCATTCTTCTTCATTACCGGGACTATATTGGCGATCCAGTCGGGATATTGGACTTCTTAGATAAATCCAGAATCGATCAGCTTCTTGACTTCGGCGTTGATGCTCATTTCAAGCTCGAGTCGCATCCTTCTTGGCGCCTGCTTGACTGGCTTGATATCTGGGGATATTGCTAATTTATGCACAGCAATCTCCGGATCTAATCCTGGCATCTCGGAGTAGTTCCACGCGAAGCAGTCTTTATGTCGTAGAAGCATGTTCTTTAAAGCATCCACCCTTTCTTCAGATAGCAGTTCGCTGACAAATGTCGGTCGCGGATCATCTACCGATCCCAACTCAATCTTCTTGAGGTTATCTGCAGTAGTATGTATACCATCTTTCAGTTCTTTTGGAGCTGGCGGAAATTCTGAGACCACCTCATCATCGCTGTTCTCAAAGCACCAGGGAAAGTCATCCATGTTCTCGGGCTCTTCTTTTAATATCGTAATCGTATAACAGGTGCGAGTCCGCTTCCAGGACTGAAGTGGATCTGGTTCTGCTTTTGCGGCTTTGGGTTCATGCTTTTGTGGCGGCGTTACCTTCCAACCGTTGGATAAAGCGAATCTGCCCTGTTGGTACTGGTCCTCGACCCAGTTCTTGAAGGTGAAGCAGTCTTCGGTAGGATGTCCTATGGCTTGGAGATAAGAGCAATAGCTCAGATGAGAAGCCCTGTTAGCTTGCTCAGGGTGCTTAGACTCTGGAAGCGTGATCATTTGATGCTTTATAGCGAGCTCGAATAACTTCTCCGTCTTATCTCGGGGGAAGGAGTACGCTTGACTCATCTTCTTCATGAGGGACAAATCCGAGCCGCACAATACCCGATCACGTAACTCTCTAATCATGCGTCGTTGTTGTCGGCTCCTCTTTCCGCTTCTTGATTTATTTCTGCCTCAGCGTCGGGCCTTTCGTACAACGGGTTGACAAGGATGAGCATCTTTGTCTCTTGCAGCCTGTTGAAATAGACGTTGCGTCCTGGCCTTCTCGTAGATGGCCATCTCGCGGTTGTGGTCTTCCCGAGCTTTTTGACTCACTTTCCTGATAAGCTTGTCCATTCGTTCTTCAAACGACGGACTCGGCACTTCAATCGCGGGGTCTAGTTTTGATGAGGGGTTTGCATTTCCTGACAGGGCGTCCTCTTCTTCATCCAAGGTATATATAGCGTAGCTACTGTGGGCCCGTTCCCGTTTTCCGGTTCTCGCGTATCCAAGCCTAAGTGTTTCCATTTTCCCGTTGGGCAATTTGCGTTGAGTCCCAGGGACATCCCAAATCCTGTTGTAGAACCGAGCCTGTCGAACAGTCTGTTTTAAGGGTACTCCTTGGCGTTTCAATAGCCTCTTTAATCCATTTGTATAGTATCTGGGCAGACGGATGGGTTGGAGCCTGTCGAGTGTAGCATCCGCGCCATGCCAGATCTCTTTCTCTACTTTCGACTCTGAGGATCGGTAGAATAGGATCACCTTCTCACCCCTTTGCCTGGGAGGGACGTAAAATGTTTGCAGGTCCTGCACATTGTGAGCTTGAAGCGTGTCGAGATCCTTGTAGTGTTCTCGCGGTACCATGGTGATTTGCAAACTATGATCATCACTAGGGGGTGCTTGTATTAACGGCCGATTGGAGAATACGGCATTAACCTTATCTTCTGAATCACTTCCGAAGACCAACATGGGGGCGGACGTCCCCGGGTTGTTGCGTTGAGATGGCCCGGCATAAACTATCTCTTCCTCTTCTTCGGTATCGCTCCCGAAAACAGGGATGGTGGCGGCGGCTTTGTTCTTCGGGTTGCGACACCTTTCTGTATCCTCGAAATCTGGCAAAAAGTACTTCGCATCTTCGTATTTGCAGACTTCGTTCACGGAAAATGGGTTCAACTCACCTGTTACGGTATACTCGAAACCATCCTTAAAGTACTTCATACACTGATGTTGTGTAGAAGGGATGATGTTGTACTCGTGTAGCCAAGGACGACCGAGCAAGGCGTTGTAGCAGGTCTTGGCGTCAATGACATGGAATTTGATGTCTTTGACGTGAAGTCCAAAGTGTAATGTTAGTATCAAGGATCCGAGAGTCCGTGACGATTGTGAATCAAAACCGGAGATAGTAATTTTGTCACGAGCGAGGTGTTGCACACTCATGCAGATTTCCTTCAACACACGAACATTAAGGAGATTGACGGAGGATCCATTATCTACCAGGACCTTGCCTATCTTGATATCATGGCAGTATCCAGAGACATATAGGGGACGGTTGTGGTCGCACGTCCCGAGAAGGAGGTCTTCGTCACCAAAAGTGATGTCGGCCGTATGCACTTCCTCCAGTTCATCCTTCATCCTTTCAGTGGCGAGGAAGGCTTGGAACTGCTCAGGTTCTTGTAACGCCTTAATTAGTGAGTCTCGCGCTTCTTTTGATAATAGGAGGGCATCGAGAATGCTAAGCTGAGAAGGTAGCTTCCTTAGGTGCGCTAGGATATTGTAGTCCACTTTACCCTTCCTGGGAGGGTTTTTGGTAGTCAGTTCTTTCATGACCTGGTCATCTAAAGTGATATCCTCAGTGACCTTTTCCTTTCCCTTATCTTTTCTACTCGTAGGCCCGAGATTCTTTTCTGGGAGTGTGCGATTGCGCAGCTGAATGTTCTCGCAGGCCTCCGATCTCTCCTCTTTCCCTAAAACGGATTCTTTAAAGAGAGGGCCCAGAGCCATTTCTTCATCAGAGTCGCTCCCAAAGGTGAGAATTTGTAACCCTCCGGCATTAACCATGTAACAGTTGCCAGTAGTTCTGTTGTGCCCATCGACGGTACTTCTTCGTTCCCGACGAATCTTGCGTTTCATGCGCTTAAAATGTTGCCGATGAGCAACATATCCTTGCCACCAGATCTTGAAGGCGTCGCACTCCTCCATGGGGTGTGAAATTTTTCGATGATATGCGCAATAATCAGGGTGCCTCTCCACCCCATCGAGCGTGTTTCCTTCCGAGGGTGGTAGCTTTATTCCCATTGACATGGCTTTGGCAAACATTTTCCTCGTCTTGAATATCTTCGTGTCTACTTCGGATGCCTTTCGATCTGGCGGGGGTAGTTCAACTCTTTCGTTCAGTCGCCTGCATTTGGCTCCTTCCGACGCGGCCATCTCACGCTCCTGCTCCGCTTCACTCTTTAGACGAATCTCGTCTAGAAAGGCATTGATCATTTCATCTGTTGGCCACACACGCTCTGGTTCAGGCTCTGTTCCCAGTTTCTTAGTGCCAGGGGTTTTTTCATCATCGATAAACGAGTGGGAGGTTACGTTACAACTCGCCACATATCCCTCGGATTCATCCGACGAACTCTCTCTATCATCTCCCTCTTGAAAGATGTGGTTGAGGAACTCTTGCAGTGTGACAGGAGTTCGCGCCTTTTGATTGTGCTCTTCCAGCGCGTCGATTTGCTTCTGCATGTTCGTGTGCTCGTCTCCAAGCTTCACGGGCTTCTTGGATTTCTTCTTCTTTTTCTTCGAAGATTTTAACGGTTGGGCATGAGTATTTGGGCCCTTATCGCGAGTCTTCGTAGTTGGGCGGGGCTTCAACATCCCTTCGATAATTTGAGGTTCAAGAGGGTCCTTCCATTCGATCGCAGGGCACGCATGAAGGTCTCTCAACATTCTTTTGGTTTTAGTTAATAGCACGACCTCTCATGGAGCTTCTTCAATAAAGGAGCAGGTTGCCCCCGATGTATCTGCTTTCTTAGGAGTATGCGGTTGTGGTGGGTTCACCTTCCACTTTTTGGATAGTACAAACTTCCCCTGGAAGTATTGATCTTCGATCCATCCTTTGAAGACGAAGCAATCTTCAATCGAATGACTTACCGTTTGATGGTAAGGGCAATAGTTAGGGTTATTCACCTCAGTGGGTTGCGGCGGTCGCCATGGATTTGGTAGGTTTATAAGTCTGTTGCGTACTGCCAGCTCGAATAACCGTTTCGTCTTGTCTCGTGGGAACGAGTAGGGACGCTTCATCTTCTCATTATAATACCGGCGTCTCTCTTCCAATTGATCTGCTGGCTTCGGGGCGTTAGGTTGCTGCTGGGCATTCGCGACGAAGGTTGCCCTTCCTTTACCCTTGTCATTCCGAGGTTCCGACTTCGGGGGAGGTGGTCTATGACCCATCTGGTCCATCTGAGCCAGCTTGTCGATTAAAGCTTGGAATGTGGTTGGCTCAAAGAACATCATAAACTGGGAGATAGTTGCGTGAGGGTCTAGGGTTCCCACGAACATGCCCACTGCAGGTGCTTCCGCAATGCGTTGCTCGCATCTCGACCACAAATTCCGCCAGCGTATAGAATACTGGACCCAGGTTTCGCCTGGTTTTACCCAGGCGTTAATCAGTGCCGTTATTGGAGTGCGTTCGCTGGTGCTTGCGAATCGCTGAGTGAATAGCAGCTCCATTTCAGCGAACGTCTTGATAGAATCGTTCGGGAGTTCCGAATACCATTCGAACGCTGTTTCTGATAAGCTGCCTACGAATTAGCGAAGCAACAGTTTATCGTCACCGCCCGTGTTACCTCAAAGGGCCCTGAACTGGGCAACATGTTGATGGGGATTGCCGGTCCACTAATACACGTGGAATTTCGGTATTGTATAACCCGGCGGGTATTTGATTTGGTCGTACCAGCTTGGATACGGCCGGCCCGTCTTTACGACTTGACCAGCTGCCTCAGTCGCATGATGAACCCGGATTTGCTGGGCTATATAGTCGACCAAATCAGCCTTAGAGATTATCTCCTCTTTGGCCGTTGAGAGGGCCGGTGGTGGATTTGACGTTTCTCCTCGGTCGTCTTCAAGAACGATTGGGGGATCCTCGGCGGGTGGGTCCTGATGGATCATCATTCCTATCATATCTTGGAACAGAAGGCCCATACACTGTATGTTGGCTGCTTGTTCAGCAGCCTCTTTGTCCTTCTTCTCCAGTATCCGGCGAAGGAATTCGGCGTCGGTTTCTTCCTCCTGGCGTTCGTCTGAGGACGTTTCTGTGTTTTCTTTTGGCCCGGTAAGTGCGGCCATAGCATTCATCATTTCCTGGAGCTTTTGCTGTTGCTCCTGAGCTTTGGTCACCGACTGTGTGAGCGGTCTATGACCTGTAGACGCACGGCTGTCTTCTTTTCCTGATGCCATGTATACGGTGTGGACCATCATGCCCCCAAACTTAGGGCGTCTGGACTCAGTGCTTTTAGCTGTCGTTAAAGGCTGGGGGATCTTCTCTGACTTCCTCCTTTTATGAGCAGTGGAGGTTGAGGTGGGCGCCCAGGCAGCCTTTCGTGGTTTAGCCTGGTGACCGGCTTCCGATTGGATTTTTAGCTTCTTGTGCTGGGGGGAGAAGTTTGGATCGATCATCGAGTCTCGGGCCTGCCGCCAAACCTTATAGATTTTGGAAGACAGCCGTTGAGGGGATCGGGGCTGTTCTGACTTTATTTCCACAACCTTTTTTAGTGGGGGAGGAGACCTTTTTAGCACCGCAGTAGGAGAATTCCTTCGCACCTTATTTAGCATCTCGAAGCTGTTCCCCGTTGGAACAGCAGCATTAACTTCTGCCATCGAGGCTGGTGGAGTTAGCCCCGAGGGGGAGTTGCCCCCATCCCTCCTTACTCGGCGCCAGTGGCGACGTCTAGCGTGCCGAGCGGACGGCGTTGGTTCAGTGGTGAGAATAGCTTCGTCTTGCCCCCTGTGTAGGTGGGGGGTCGTTGTCGGTGTTAGCCTGTCAAAGACCGGCGTCCTTTGGATAGCAGGAGCGGGAGCTGGAGCCGTCAATCTTGTAAAGACCGACTTTGTGGCAGGGGAAGTCGCTTTGATGACTTCAGGAGCAGGACCGGTCACTTTCTTAGAAGCAGCCTTCTCTGGGATTGTAGGCCCCATGATGGGTCCACAGGATTTCTGGCCCAATCTAGAGAAGACCGAGGCGCTGATGTTGGGCGACCCGTTGAGAGGAGCCGCGGCAGGGGTAAGACGATCAAAGATCGACTTCTTGTGAGATTCCTTTGTCAGCACCGGCGCCGTGAAGCTTGTTGGTGGGAACATAGTCCCAAAGAACAATCCGGTAGTGGCCTGAGTCACCTGGTCCACCGGCATTGTGAATAACGAAGCAGCTTGGGGTCCGTAGGCTATACCTCCTAGCGAGGGAAAGCGTTGGTCGCAATTGTAGTCTGAGCAGTTGGAGAATTTTGCAGAAGTAGAAGCCATCGATCCTTTGCTTTCTGCAATAAGCAAGATGCCAATTCTTAGTATCTTGAAACCCAAGGGCAAGCATTAGCGAACCGCGATTGGTTCGCGAATCACGACACACGAAGTGTGGAGCGGAAAGAGGAAAGGGTCCCACCGGGCGTGCCAGAATCTGTTCCCCTCCGAACGGCGGCCGAGACGCGGGGACGTCTGTGCCTGGGGTTCGGGGCAGATGCTAATTGGTGCTATCCGTCCACCTCTCCGAGGATGCCAAGTTGATTTATGGCACCGTGCATCGGAGGTTTGAACGGATGCGTCCGATGTAGCAGACTTCGTCAGATTCCCCTTCGCTTGAGGGGTTTTTGATTGTGGGGACGCTCTTCCCTGCAGGCGTAAGCCCCTGCAGTTAATTACGCTACCGCATCGCGGTAACCACTTTCACCTTCTCCAGATGGTCACTTCGTGTCGTGTGTGTTTATTTTATGTTTTGTTGCCCGTGGATTGTTTACGGAGACCGAGTTATGTCGTCGCCCGTAGGGCGTGGACTAGTCCAAATCCGTATTATCTTAGATTTGGGTTTAGGGGTTTGGTTTGAGGATACGTTAGCCATATTTGAGGCCAAGATCAACTCAAACGTTTGTTAAGGATACTCTAGTCTGGTTTGAGACTAAGATCAACTTAACGGGATCGTTTAGATCCGACAAAAGAGCATTTGGGCTCCATTGTTCCAGTTTAGGGACACAGTGGTCCGTTTAATGTATGGCCGTCGGGACCCGTCACCTCTCTGACGACGTTGAAGGATTACAACGATAGATGTCAGAGGAGTTCAGAGATGTACCCTTGAACCAGAGTTTGTTGGGGGGATCTATAGTCCAGTCTGTTTGAAAGGTTTAAGGATACGTTAGCCGTATTTAAGGCTAAGATCAACTTAAACGGGATCGTTTAGATCCGACAAAAGAGCAGACGTGGGCTCTATTGTTCCAGTTTAGGGACATAGTGGTCCATTGCTAGTTAAAGGACATTGCGGTCCATGGGTAGTTTAAGGACATTGCGGTCCATTGTTAGTTTTAAGACATCTCGGTCAAGGTTAAGGACGTCGTAGTCCATGGGTTCAAGGACCCCACAGTCCGTTGTTAGTTTTAAGACATCTCGGTCAAGGTTAAGGACGTCGTAGTTCATGGGTTTAAGGACCCCACAGTCCGTTGTTAGTTTTAAGACATCTCGGTCAAGGTTAAGGACATCGTAGTCCATGGGTTTAAGGACCCCACAGTCCGTTGTTAGTTTTAAGACATCTCGGTCAAGGTTAAGGACGTCGTAGTCTATGGGTTTAAGGACCCCACACTCCGTTGTTAGTTTTAAGACATCTCGGTCAAGGTTAAGGATGTCGTAGTCCATGGGTTTAAGGACCCCACAGTCCGTTGTTAGTTTTAAGACATCTCGGTCAAGGTTAAGGACGTCGTAGTCCATGGGTTTAAGGACCCCACAGTCCGTTGTTAGTTTTAAGACATCTCGGTCAAGGTTAAGGACGTCGTAGTCCATGGGTTTAAGGACCCCACAGTCCATTGTTAGTTTTAAGACATCTCGGTCATGGTTAAGGACGTCGTAGTCCAAGGGTTTAAGGACCCCACAGTCCGTTGTTAGTTTTAAGACATCTCGGTCAAGGTTATGGACGTCGTAGTCCATGGGTTTAAGGACCCCACAGTCCATATCAATGTGTGGTCATCGGGACCCGTCACCTCTTTGAAGACGTTGAGGGATTACAACGCCAAGTATCAAAGGAGTGAAGAGATGTACCCTGGAACCGGAGTGGATTAAATAGTCTTTGGCCCAATTTGGGATCAAGACCAATTAATTATGTTATGAGCCCATTAGCCCAGTTAATTACGAATTGAGGACTTATGGCCATCTTGGGCTAAGTCCAATCAGGTCTGGAATATTGGCTCCCTGTTGGTCCATTGAAGGAGAGGCTTTGCCTCTGGCCATTTAGCCAATTGGGCCAATGCCTAGTGTTAAACACTAAAGACCAATCAGTGTTGAACACTGGGAATGAGATTGATAAGTCAGTGTTTAACACTAAAAGATAGTTGGTGTTAAACACCAGCAACAAGGCTTTCAGATTAGTGTTGAACACTAAAACAAACCAGTGTTAAACACTGGCAACATAAATCCCAAATTTGTGTTGAACACTAAGGTAATCAGTGTCGAACACTGCAAATGAAGTTCTTTGCTTAGTGCTGAACACTAAGGCCAAACAATGTTTTAACACTGGATTCAGGGGTTCCAATTTAACGTTCGACGCTAAGGCAAGAGGGGTCACGTGGTAGCACGTGAGGGCGCCCTACCTTCGTTTGTTCTGCTGAGAATATCGCATCTTTTGGAGCATCACGTGCCATCACGTGACGGGTGTTTTAGATAGAGTATGTTAAAGCCTCTGCCAATGGTCACGTGGGTCACGTGAGGCACTGCCTCAAAGGGGCTTTTCTGTAGATCTTTTCTGGGGGTCACGTGGTGACACGTGACCCTGCCTCTATGTATGTTCTTTAGAAGATCTGTTAATCCCTTTCAGGAATTAAATTCCTCGTAGGGTTGAACCCTGACAATAATTTCAGAGGAATTAAATTCCTAGTTCCTTTTGAAGAGTTGAACTCTGAATTTTCTGTAGGAATTAAATTCCTCATATATGTGAAGAACTGAATAGGGTTAAACCCTAATAAAAGCTTTAAGGAGTTAAACTCCCGCTCTCTGTTAAAGAATTATTATGGGGAATGAGATTAAGGGAATTAAATTCCTGTTGTTTTAACAGAACTAAGTTCTTAACTAGGGTTAAACCCTGATTCTTTTTGTTCTGAAGGAATTAAATTCCCATAACACAGGGTCAAGCCCTAATTTTATCTTAAAGGAATTAAATTCCTATAGTTCTGTGAGAATTAAATTCTCGTGCTTCCATTCCCTCTCTATGCTTTGGATCTGCATGGCAGGATCTCAACCCATTGAGAATTAAATTCTCAACTTCAAGGGGAGATGTGCACTTTACAGATCCTCCATCAAAGAGAGAAGAAATATATCCTTCTGTTTTATATTAGAGTTAAACTCTGTTGAGAATTAAATTCTCTTTTCTTTCAATGAAACCTTCCCATTCTTACCTAGGGTTTTCTTTTGCAGAAGATCCAAATTCCTCTAAAGTATCAAGGCTATCTCTCTTCTCTTCCCTCTGCACATATATCTTTTTGTATGTTTCTTGGCTCCTATTTATAGGAGAAGCAGCCGAGTCAATTAGTTTTTGATGAATCTTTCATTGAGAGATTTGATTTGCATCCATCATTCGTTTTGGACCTTTGGATTATTAGGTGAATTTTATTCACCATTGGATTTTAAATCCAGAGATTCTCCCTTATTATTTCGGTTAGATTTAAAGGGGAAATCTTTCCAAATTCGAGATTTTCCCATAGATAGATGATATTTAATCACCTCTAAATCTTTAATTTAATCGGTTGCTTATAATCTTTTTCCTTTGGAAAGATTTAAGTGATCTCTCCTCAGAATTTGATTCTGTTAAAAGATAGGCTTTGAAAACCGGTCACGTGTGGCCACGTGACCCTTTGTCACGTGTGGGCACGTGACCCCCTTGGAACGAGCTTTCTTCTTTCTTTCTGCGCTCTGCTTTCTGGTCGCTGCATAGTTGTCACGTGCCACCACGTGACCCCTGGTCACGTGTGAGGACGTGACCCTCGGCTGGACTCTTTTTCTTGATTTAAATGGAGAACAAGTCTGCTGCTTTTGAGTATCACGTGCCGACACGTGACCCTGGTCACGTGGGAACACGTGACCTCTTCTGAAGCCTTTTTCTTGATTTGATCAGGGAACCGGTTTGCCTTTGAAGCCGCTTTTAGTTGTCACGTGCCAACAAGTGACCCAGGTCACGTGGGAGCACGTGACCCTTTCTGAAGCCCTTTTCTTTGATGTAATCGGGAAGCTGAATTTGCCTTGCTGATGCTTTTAGATGTCACGTGCCAACACGTGACTGCTGGTCACGTGTAAGCACGTGACCCTTTTCTGAAGCCTTTTCCATAAGCTTTTCTGATTTTAAATCAGGAAACAGGGCAGATAATACGGGTAGGCTTTGTTTTAAGCCGGATCCCAGTATTATACTGTGTAGATATATTATCTTTGTCTCAGTTGCATTTATATTCGGTCGTAATACAAATGCGGGTATGTTTATATTGTTACGTTGTTATCCTGAAATTCGTTTCAGGATCACTTTTGGAAGTTGCCGGTTTCCTGTTTTCTATCATCCGTATTTAACATTCTGTTAAATACGGATTTATTTTTTCTTGAGATGAGTGTGGAAGTTTCTAGAGGCTTCTAGATGAGGTGATTAGGCTAGCGAGTCATTAGTGCATTTATTGTGCAATTAATGCATGGTGACTAGGTTAAAAGGTTCAATGTATGCATTGATTGTGTTCATATAAGGTGTCTTGTGACTCATTCTCTTCTTTAATCTTATTGTCACCTTCCCCTCTCCTACACTCACATTCCCCCTCTCCTTTATATGGCCGGCCCCTCTTGTGGATATGGATGATTGATTTCCTTTGAAAAGATTATGATAGTTTAGTGTATGGAAATTTCATAGCTCAATATCCGTTTACCCGATTCCAAATGGCAACTTCATTAACCGTTCGTCCATAGCCTTGGACGTAACGAGACAAAGTGTTCTACTCATTCTCTACATCAATCTTGGTCATCTCGTTTAGAAAACTTGATGATCGAGTTGCCTCGGTTCAGAGGCGGGAGCCCGTTTAAAGATCCATCGACGTGGTGCCACCTGGACGACGAGACTGGAGTTTAAGAAGATCGAAGCCGCCGCAACAAAGCGTGGGATGATGGTTGAATACCGAAGGACTCGGATCGTTCGGTATAACATTTATACCCACTTTGTAGTTTGTTAGTTTAGCTTTAATGGAAGATCCGGGTTATAGTATGCGATAGCGCCAGCTAAAAAGTTTTTGTTCCGCATTTGGCGTCTGTTAGACGGCTGGGGCGCTACCGTAGACTTATAATGGTATCAGAGCCTTACCATTAAGCTATACTAACTTGTGCTAACGCATTTAAAATATCGATCGAACGGATTTTCAAAAATCATAATTTTCAAGTTCAAAGTTTCTGTTGATTTTTAAACTGTTCTAAAAATCATTTTGACCATACCAGAAAGTCATGCAGGCTTTTATTAGAAAACAGAAGAAATTCGATCCACTGATCCGACCGTACGGCCGCGGATCCGCCGCCCAATCCATGCTTTGGCCGCGGAACCGCGGCCGTCTTGGTGAATCAGTGGGCCAAATTTCATCTGTAGCTTCTACATGGGAAATTGTGGTTTCTGGAACTGTTCTTTTAAGCCCAGTACTGTACAGCAGATGTACGTGGGGCCTACTTCGGGAAATTTTGTCGATCGAAATTTAAACGTGTTAGTTTACAGTATTTACATTATATCTCCGACCGGGAATGTCATTTGATCGGTAAACCGCGTCTGATTGCTATTGTTCTTTTAGACGGGTTTGCGAACGTGACATTCGCGTTGATGTTCTGTGTTGTGCTTTGATGTTGCGGATTTGTCGTGGTGGATAGCAGTATGCAATGGTAGTGCTGTTTGGATTTATTTGTACATTTGATATTGCGGGGCGAGCGTCCGACTTGTGGACTGCCGTCACTGCCTGTTTGTATAATATTCTTTTGGGGCACGACCGGGCTGAGGTCGATGTACCCGTTGTACATATTTTTATTTCTGTACTAGGTTTACCCAGCGATGGAGTGCACGGATAGCCGGGTTTAGGAGGGCAACAGGTCCGTATCTCATGGTTTTGAGAGGCAGATGGGACCTCACTCTAGAATTGGCAGACTATTCGCCGCACTCGTAGGGGGTACAGGTTGACCCAAGGAGGGGTGCTCAATTTACCGGATTCCGTGAAGTGCCGGCTGTTCCATTCACTTTGTTGTGGGGACTACCTCGCTTCAGGTTTTGGCGGGTAACTTTCCGCACCCGTAGGGGTCTAGGTTTCATTGCACAGGTTATCCACACGACCACGGGAACGTCGGGTTTCAGCAGCGGCTCTGTGAAACCCGGGGATCCCAGATTATCTGTATTGTTCTGTGATGCTTATTACTTTTCTGTAATGTTGCATATTATCACGCCTGGAGCGATTATTGTATATTAGTATATATACTATTAGATGTTGTATATGTTTTACACCCGCGCTAGTCCATCCCACGCTCTGTCGTTAGTTAAGTAACCTAACGGGTGATGACGGGATCAAGCGACGAATGCGGATAGCATATACGTACATTTTATTTTCGTTCTTTTCTGGTGTGATTGATTGATGGGACTGCATTGATTCTTATCAATGCAAGGATAAAACAAACCTATATTTGATATTGTTGGAACAAATTTTAAAAGGAGTTATTACAAAGACGTTTCCTTTTGTTTTGCATAGCGGTATTCAGTTAGAATATCCTGCACCTCATTCCACGAGGCAAGGGCCAAGATCCCTTCACCGGGAGTGACCCCTTGGTTAGAAGTTTACGTCAGGGTAGTAACTTCAATATAGTCGATTACAAGTTGCTATGCATAGCGGTATTCAGTTGGAATATCATGCACCTCATTCCACGAGGAAAGAGCAGAGATCCCTTCACCGGGAGTGACTTCTTTAGCCAAAGGTTTTCGCCACTATATTTTTATAAAAATGCTATCAGGTTCCTTCAACGAGATGAAGTTCATTACGTTAAAGGTTTTTTCGCCAAAAACCAGCCGTAATCCTCCGTCATTTCTTATGGATAGTCAGTAGTATTCAAGCTATGTTTGTTGGCCTACGTGAAGGCATAGTGTTTGGTAGCTGCTGGGTATTCATTTGTTGCATAGATAGATGCATTAGTTTAGGACAGACGTACAGCCTTGTTGGCCTACGTCAAGGGAATGTACGATAACCTAAATTAATCAGGACAACGATGGGTAGAACTTGACATGTTGCTTATGATTTGTTGGCCTACGTCAAGGTCATAAAAGCATGGGATAAAAATTATATCGGGAGTTTCAAACATACAGGAAACTTGCAAAACTTGAGCATACCTTCTGGAGTATGATAACATGAGTGGATTCCTTCATGTTATTGTTAGTTATATGTATGCCCTAGAGTCCATTACTGTACATAGGATGTATATTGTAGTGGATGCTGGGACATATATAGGTAAGACTTTCTTGCTCGACATGATAGTACACTATCTGGTTGCTCTTTATCTTAACATGTATACTTGTTGTCTCTCTATTACATGTTAATAAAGCCCTTAGGATGTGTACTCGACTTCCAGGATTATGATGAAGATCATACTAGTGGGGCCTCGGTAGTCAATGAGTACATCCTTCAATGTTCCTAGTCGTGGGAATATCGAGACGGGGCATCAATATTCCAGAGTAGACTAGCGTATAACTTCTCGACCCATGTGATGGGTGATGGATGATCCCATATCCATTGGTGTTTGACATCAGAGATGATATGAGGGTGCTCGGTGAAGACTGGGTAGACTGAACCGACTCACCGAGAACTCCCAGATGGTATTATACCTCACGTCAGATGGCAGTTCTCTGGTGACACTAGTACAGCTTAGTCTGTTGACCCGAGATCGTCATAGAGTCTTATGTGTCTCCCACTGTGCTTTGATTTCCACCCTACCACGGCTCTACTGAGTTGTGCAAACAGGTTGTTTTTGGGTACAGTCCCGATTCACATGGAGGCAATGACCGATAGGAGGGGATTCGTTTCTCCCGGTATTGGGGGTTGATGTTGCGCTATGCTCGACTGGACATAACCGGAAATCCCTGGCCACGGTTGCTGTGATTTACTGGTAAGAGTTATCAGTAGTATCACGCTTGTTATGGACCTTACGTCGGCATGACTTATCAAGCTACTGGGGTCTGACGTTTCCCACCCCTAGGCAAGATATGCGACATATCAGACGAACAGACCGGACTGTACGGTAAGTGTTACTGGTTGGATTCACAGGAGTGTGAGCGGGCTAGCTTGTTGATCTTCTGATCGCTCAATACCCGGGTAGCCGTTATGTTTAGCAGACCGCTTGCGGCTTGTGGGTGTTTGATATGATCATCACCTGCTGCCGGCGTATTGACGAGTCTTTAGAGTCCTACACAGAGGTTTCCTGGCTCAAGCGAAACGAAATAGGAGCGCATATGAGATATGTGCGGGACCGAGAATAATACCAGTATGTGATACTGTATTCTATTCTCACGATTTGTATCATTGGACGGTTATATAAGATATAGCCGGGTTACCGAATCAAGTGTTGATTCGATACATTGATACACTTGATATTAGTCGGTTATATGCGATATGACCGGATCATTAAATCAAGTGTTGATTTAATGATTTAATGTATAACTATATATTTGATATATTACTTTACATTAACTAGTATTTGTTCACTTAAGATGGATTTTCTCACTTGATGTGCACAAGTAGTATATGTGATATATTTATGTGCACTAGATTGTATCATGTTTGATGATACATGCAAATTTTGGTGTGTGTTTACTTTAAACTATGTTTAGGTTAAAGGTTAGGGTTTTAACTTAATTATTTATTTTATTCATTTTTTTTTGGGCAAGAAATAAAATGGTGGCTTCTTTTGGTTTTTACTTGAAGCTTTGAAAAGTCTTGACCATTTTGTTTCTTTCCTTAACCTAACCATTCACATAAACCCAAGTTTATTCTCTACATGTGTTAAACTCACCCATGGTTGCATTATGATAAGGCTTCACTTGATTTTATTTTTTTTAGAGAATTCTTTTCCATTCTTTTCTTCTTCATCTTCTTCATGAAAAGAAAAAAGCTTGCTAGAAAATTTCAAGTGTTGAAATCAAGTGAGAAATCCAATTCTAAAGTGAACCCACTTCCTATTTCTTCATCCTCTACCACTTGCCATGTTGTATAGGGTGTTTTCTTCACAAGTTTTATGACCTAGTGAAGATGGAGCTTGAGTTAGAGTTGCCTCGACGTAGATCATCTTCGGCATCGAAGTCAACGACCTAGCCCGCTCATTTCCCCGATGAAACCATCGCTAGAGTCTGGGATCCCGGTGATCGCAGCGAAGGGACGTCATCACGGAGCTAAAGAAGTGGTGGACCGGATCTACAAAGGTTGTAGTCACTTTCACTTTCAGCTAAAGTCATTTGCTTGCATAGTTTCGCCTTACCTCTAGTAACGATCAAGTTTAGGGTTCTTTGGCACATAAAAAAATTCAATTGGATATGTTTGATCAGTTGTAGAACCTCATCGGTGTGCCTAGGAACCCTACAGTGGTATCAGAGACTAGCTAGAGCCTTAGGCGATGAGTAGACGAAGTTAGAAACCTGATCGAACCCCGAAACCCTAAAAATAACCCTTCTCTGTACATTTTTCAAAACTGTGGATTTTTCGAGATTAAAAATGCTTAAAAAATTCAGCAGGAAGTTTTAAGAAATACAGTGCAAAACGACAAAACGATGCGACCAAAGCGCCGCGGAACCGCGACACAAGCTTGGATTCTGCGGCTGTTCCGCGGCCATATGATAACGTAATCCCTTACTTTTTGCACAGTAATTTCTTTCTGTACATGCTGTATTTTATGGGAATTTTTAATTGATACTCAAGAGTTGAGTTTTCTGGGTTGTATTGGGAGTTCGTAGATTCGATCGGATTGTCTAATTTTGTCTATGTTTTTTTCCGGATAATTTAGAATATGTTAAAAAGTTTGACCGGATATAAATACCCACTTTTTCCCCTGCCGGAAAATTTCCAATTGTTGGATTTTTCCGTAGTTTAATAACGTTCTAAGTAGTGCAAGTAACGTGATGGACCCTCTAGAAGACAACAAACCTTAACTCGATTATGTGACCGTCTTGAACTGCCCTTTGAATCTTAGGGTTTGGGGCAGTACGGCGTGCCACATGTGAGGCGTTGTCTTGACCCTTCTACGGCTGGACCGTTGGTAATGTGGCATGAAGTGGATGTTTTTAAACTTATTTCATATGTTGAGCTTTTCGGGAAAACTTGGGTGTTTGATTATTCGATCTGAAAGTTTAACATTGTTTGTTTATCTGGAATGTGATACAATATTTGGAATCCACAAGTAGTTATGAGATAACTGAATGAATGTTATAAATCTAGCACTTTAGTCTCACTTGATCGGTTGCCATGGAATTTTGATGTAATCAAAAGTCCGTCGCAATCACGAAGTATACACGGATACTCGCCGGTAAACTTAATAGATAGCCGCTCCCCATAGCCCCGACCAAGTGACTGTAGGAGAACCCCGTCGCTGAAAGCATCCGTTCGGGGGCTCGCGGTAGCGGTGTTCCGCCTTAGTGCACTTCGTCGACGGTATCGGGGGTGCGGCCGTCTACTAAAGTTTGCGACGAGCATTCGTTCTGAATGCCGGGAATCTTGTTGAATTGCCCGACTTTATATTGAAAAGTGTTTTCGATATTGAGACTAAAATGCGGGGTTTATAATTGTTAGACATGTGATGTCTAAGGAATTCAGATGGTTAGGCATGCGATGTCTAAGTAGGTTGCGGATTCCAACTGTTGTAGTTTTACACTTTCTTTTCTGTGACCGTAAGTGTAATATGTGATATCGCCGGTTTCGTTGCTATATGTCAACGACAATTGGGATACGCATGTTTACTTACGTTGATGACATGTGATGTTATGTGTTGCTGGATATGTTATATTGGATCGTCATGTTTGAATAGCCGGGTTTTTTTTATGTGAGACGAGTGTTTTTCATTTTCATTCATGTAAAAAACTTGTATGTAATATTCTTTTATTGGGGCACTTCCAGGTTGCGAATGATGTCACCATTTGTATATTATTTACTTTTCCGCATTAGGATAGACCCAAGGAGGGGAGCACAAGTAACCGGGTTCTAGGGTCCAGTGGGAGACCATCTCGAGGAGTCGAGTCCGCGTCTCCTAACCCAAGAATTGGTAGGGTTGCTTGCCGCTCTCGTAGGGGTCTAGGGGTGTGGGATTGGCTATTCATCGCGACCGTGGAATCCGTGTTTTATACTGGCTCATATTAAAAACACGGACGTCCTAGTATATCCAATATTTCATATGATATTTTCTGCTGCGTTATCTTTGATGTAATCATGTGATATGTTTAGATAGATATTGTATATAGTATATATGATATATTATATAGACGTTGCTTATGTTTTACACCCGTGCTAGCCCTGCCTCGCTCTGCCGTTAGTTACCTAACCTAACGGTGCAGACGGGACATCGAGGCGAATGCGGATGGCATAAGCGTACGTTATATTTATCTGTGATGTTTAGGTGGACTTAAATGATGGGAATTCATTAATGAGATTAATGAAAGAAAATAAACCTAAAAGATGTTGTGGAATCGAATTTAAAAAATAAGACAGGTAGCTACAGTTCTTTCTTTGCATCGCGGTGTTCCTTGTAGAATATCCTGCACCTTATTCGATAAGGAAAGGACCGAGATCCCTTCACCGGGAGTGACTCCTTTAGCAATAACTGGCAGATGCTACAACCCTCGGTTTGTCTTTTGATTGCTTCTATAGTTTTTGCTTTGCACAGCGGTATATGTGATATATCCTGCACCTTATTCGATGAGGAAAGGGCCGACGATCCTTTCACCGGGAGTGACCCCTTTAGCAAAACTAGAAAAACCTAAAAAACACTCCATTTAAAAACCATTTGATTCCGCAACGAGATCAAGTTCAAAGAATTAAAGGTTTTCTTAAAAACCATCCGTAACCCTCCGTCATTTTAGGAAGTAGAGTACTTAGTATTCGTGCTGTGTTTGTTGACAATAGTCAAGGCACAGTGTACGGTAGCTAAGTGATTTCTTCCTACACCGCATATGATGCGATTAGTTAGGACAGTCACGTGACTTTGTTGACCTTAGTTAAGGGTCATGTGGGTAGGTCTAATTAATCACGAAATGACGGGTAGAACTTGACTAGTACTTATGATTTGTTGACCATAGTTAAGGTCATAAGTGCTAGGGGTAAAAACCTTTATCGGGAGTTTCAAGTGTTGAAATTTGCAATGAGATTGCATACCTTCTATATGATAGTTGGATCCCGATACCCACTACGAGTAATTGTTACTCGTGGGAGAGTTTTACACTTTACAATTAGCTGATCAAGTAGGTGTCTAGAAAGGTTTCAACGGGGTTACGCCTCTGGGAAAACGAGGTTTACTTTAATTAGGTCCGTACGAAAGCACGGGGAACCTCCCTCAAAATACCGGCACTGGCCTGGCTGAAAGATTGGCGAACTTGTAGAATGTAATTAATCCCGGCTAGTCTTTCCTTTTAGGGTTTGAAGGAAGATTTGATCAAAACAGTGGGAGCCATCCTGATTAAATAAAATAAATAACCAACCTAATCTTGCAAGAGCGCACGCAGAGTGTTTTCTTCTCTCTTTCTCCAGGTATCGACCATATCACGCCTTAATCAAGATAATAATAAGGATGTATTGACCGAACCAGCTTGTTATACTGAGCTGGGGAACGTTGGTCCCGCTCCAACTTATAATTGTTATAAGACAGAGCAGGAAATAGGGGAATACCAGGATTCCCATGCCGCCCAAACGAAGAAAGTGCATGAGATGCATATTCTTCGGGTGTGTACATTACAAAGAACTGTTTCTCTGTGTCCACTACGTCCTGGGTATTTGATACCGGATCAGGATCCCAGATATGTAATATGTTACATAGGGCTACAGAAAGGTAGAGAACTGAGAACGGGTGATAAGTTTCATGATACAGAAAACGGTGCAAGTGTTGCAGCCAAGTCTGTTGGTCACTGTCACCCTATATTACCAATACATTGATTCTGAACAAATGCTATTAGATACCGAACCTGATATACAAAATCATATCAATCTCTTTATTTATTAAAGAAGGATATAATTTTGTATTGTTGAATATTGTTTTGAACATTTCAAAAGTTGATCGGTTCAGGAACGTTATCTAAAAGCATTGACGTTCTAAATCAAACTACAGTTCCTAGTATACAGAACACACACAAGAAGAAGAGTTCAGAAATGAACGAATCCTTCTTAAGGTATTGTAGACTAGGTCATATCAATGCGACCCGACTGGCTAAAGTTACATTTAGATGCATATTTAAATCAGTTTGAATTTACATCTTGTGAAACTTGCCAGTCATGTCACAAAGATTAGATGACCATAGCTCTATTTAATGGAAACAGAGAAAGAGTTAGTGAACTCTTGGGACTAATACATGATGATGTATGTTAGGTACCCTGTCTACATATGCCAGGACCGGTTCTATGTACTTCATTACATTCTCTGATAATCTCTCAAGATTCAGCCATATGTTCCTGTTGAAACATAAATCCGAAGTTTTTGAGATATTCACAGAATATAAGTTAGAAGTAGAGAACCAAAAACCGGGTATAAGTATTATTTCCTATGATAAGATCAGGGAGGAGAATACTTGTGCATAGAAATCCTGGACTATTCTAAAGGAGAATAGGATTCTCTCTCAGTGTTACTTCTCTGAATACACCACAGCACAATGGTGTATCGGGGTGGAGCAATCGCACCATATTAGATGTGGTGTGCTCTAAGATGAGTAGTACTGAGTTTCCTATTTCCTTTTGGGAGTTATGCACTTGGGAAGCTGCATACCTATTGAATAGGGTTAAAATCAAATCAGTTGCCTACCACTTCATATGTGATATGGAAAGGGAAGAGGCCATATCTTAAGTTGGTTAAGATTTAGGGTAGTCCGGACTATGTCTAAAAGCAAAAATCCGGACAAGCTCGAGGCAAGATCAGTTCTGCAGAACTGGAAAGGTTCTAGCTATACAAAACTGCAGCTGATTTGACAGAACCAAAGGATTCAATAGTCCCCGACGAACCTCAGCCTCTCCGCCGATCTGGTAGGATTCCTCATCCGCCTGAGAGACACTTCGGTTTCTCGATGACAGTGGGAGAGAGGAATGCATCATGAGATGATGACCCAACTAGATTCGAGCAGGCCATCGAGAGTGGGGACTCTGTAAGAATAGCTGGATGCTTAGCGATCTGAGATGGAATCCATGTACACCAACAAAGTATGGACTTTGGTTGCTATATCTGAAGGGTTAAATCCCCATCAGGAGCAAGTATATCTTGAGAAGATTACTTGGTGTAGATGGAAAAGTTGAGACTTTCAAAGCTAGACTTGTTAAAGGTTTTTCATCATCGACCAGGAGTGGAAATGATGAAACCTTTTCCAGTGGCTATGCTTTGTAAGTCTACGCTAGCGTCCCGGCAGTCTACAGACGCCAAATGCAGAACAAAAACTTTTTAACTGGCGCTATCGTATACTTTAACCCGGATCTGCCATTATTGCTAAACTAACGAACTGTAAAGAGTGTAGAATGGTTATATGTCACGACCCAAAGTTTGGCCCGTGACCGGCACTTAACCACGTAACGTCTACAGGCGTAACGTGACTAAGGGAACCGGAAACCCAGAAAACAAACCAGTGAAAGTATAGAGTGTGATAAGAATTAAATGAAAACACCAACTAACATGATAAGAAATCTAAGTATACAATCCCAAGATAACAATATACGACGCCGTAGCGAAGCTCAAGATCCACAAGTGGGAACATCACAGATAGCATAAAACTGCATAAGAAAAGTCGGCTCACAACGAGCACGACACCAGAATACAAATATAGTACAACATCGTCCTCACACTGTCTCTAAGTCAAATACATACATGGTAGATGGAGAATACTAGATACAACAATGTACATACAGAAAGATAAACAGATACCGCACAAAACCCACCTATCAGCAAAAGAGCTAGTACACCAACTATGGGGGTATCTGTGTCAAAAGATGCAACCGCAGCCTGCCGCGACAACTCCGAAGGGCAACCTGCAAACACTGTGGCACAACGGGGGTGAGTTGCCAACTCGTGAATAGAGATAACATATAAAGGTAATCGCGAGCATGCACGTACTACGCTACTCTAACAAATGCAAACAGGTGATATCAATAGGTGATAAGCGGTATGTGCAATAATCATGCAGGTGCTCTATCAGGTACTGCATCTACTGGATGAGGTACATGTTGGAGATAGTGCCCTCATAGTCAATTATTGGATCGCAGGTACGTGATTGCAATGATTGCGGAGGACCTATCCCGGTAGGACAGTCTTACTCGAGATGATAGTATGCTATCTGGTTTGCCTTTATCAGTCGTGTACATGTTCAGGTGACTGATTGCATGTTACACTTTGATAGAGCCCTTAGGATCTTGCTTTACTACCAACAGTATGATGGCGATCATATACGTGAGAGTTGGGTAGTTTATATGCATATCCTTAATTGTGGTCCCTGGTCGTGGGAGTTTCGAGACAGGGCATCGATACTCCGGAGTAGACTAGTGTATACAGTCGAGACCCCGACGAGGGGCGGTGGCCGGTCTCACAAGCCACTGGTGTCAGTTGGATCACCTAAGATGGATACAGGTGCTCATTGGGTTATGAGTACACCGGACAGGACTCGCCGGGAATCTGCTAGTTAGTATTATATCTACCGTCAGATAGCAGTTCCCTGGTGACATGTGTACAGGTTAGTTCATCGACCTGAGGTCGTCATTTGTCTCGTGTGAGTTCCCACTGTGCTTTGATTTCTACCCTACCACGGCTCAAAGGAGTCGTGCAAACAGGTAGCTTTTGGGTACAGTCCCGAGCCATATGGAGGCACGTGAGCGGATCGGCAGGGGATTCGTCTCTCCCGGTATTGGGGGCGAGATCGTGCTGTGTCTAGGAGAGCCATTACACAAAGTCCATGGCCATGGCAGGAGATTTACTGGTAGGTACACCAGTAGTATCTCAGGGTGTTATTGGGCTTCACTCCGACACGACTTATACTGCTATTGGGGGTCTGACGTTGCTAGCCCCCTAGGCGGATATGCGACACTCATAGACGAACGGACCGGACTGTATATACATTGTCACTGTTAGGCTCAGTAGGGTTTTCGGAGGAGTTCGCTCATCGGTCTCCCTTGAGTTCGCTCCTCGGCCACCCTTGAGGTCAGTCCATGGGCAGCCGTTACGCATAGCTAGTGCCGCTGACGGTTTGTGGTTAAACCCACTGCCAGGGTACTGACGAGTCATTAGAGTCCCCCACAGACAGTTTCCCAAGTTCGGGCGAAACGTTGTAGAGGCCGTATGGTTTTATGGCAGGGTTCGGAAAGTGCACGTGCGTTTACGCACGTGTCGATTTTCCGACAGTTGATACTGGTCGGCTTTGGTTTAAGCCGGATCCGAGTATTATATTGAGTAGGTATAATATCTTTGTCTCAGTTGCATTTGTATTCGGTCGTAATACAAATGCGGGTATATTTATACAGTTTCGGGGTTATCCTGAAAGTTGTTTCGGGATCACTTTTGGAAGTTGCCAGTTTCCAGTTTTCTATCAGCCGTCTTTTAACATTTGGTTAAAGGCGGATTTATGTTTTCTTGGATGAGAGTGAGTCGTGCTTCTAGAAGGTTCTAGAAGGTTCTAGAATTTGTGACAAGGATTATGACACATGCTTTGTATTCAACCATTTCTTGTTTTGGTTAAGATCTCTATGCTAGATATTATTATGTGTTCACATATGATATTTATCCAATAGTCACCCCCCTCTCCTACGGTCACCCCCCCTCTCTTTATAAGAGGCCGGCCCCCTCCTCTCTCTCTCATGGTTGTTGATTTCATTTGTAGAAAAGATATGACAGTATTTGGGGTGCATGGAATTTTACAGTTCATTCCATCACCCGATTCCCTCGGCAACTTCATTAACCGATCGTCCACGGATTTGGACGAAGTGAGACAAAGTCATCTACTCATTCTCTACATCATTCTTGGTTCTCTCTTTTAGCAAACTTGACGATCGAGTTGCCTCGAGTCAGAGGCGGGAGCCCGTTTAAAGAACCGATCATGTGGTGCCACCTCGACGAAGGAATCGGAGATCGACGAGATCGGAGCAGCCGCAACGGAGCGTGGGATGATGGTTGAAGAACGAAGGACTCGGATCGTTCGGTATAACATTCCTACACTCTTTACAGTATGTTAGTTTAGCAATAATGGCAGATCCGGATTAAAGTATACGATAGCGCCAAGTTTAAAAGTTTTTGTTCCGCATTTGGCGTCTGTAGACTTCCGGGGCGCTAGCGTAGACTTACAGTGGTATCAGAGCCTCACCATTTTGCTATACTAACTTGTGCTAACGCGTTTAAAACAACTATCCGACCGGAAATCGAAAATTACAAAATCCTAGCCCGACAGTTTCTGTTGTTTTTAAACGGTCTCGAAAATTATTTCTGGATGTCCTAAAAATCTGTGCAGGCAATTTTAAGAGCCACGACAAAATTTGGGGTCGTAACTCCTCCAAGCTGCCGCGGAAACGCGGCCAAACCCATGGTTTGGCCGCGCATCCGCGGCCACGTGGGGAGCACGTGCTCCCAAATTTGGTCAGTGGGTTCTGTGTTGGATTTTGGGATTTTTGGTATATATAGGTTTGGCCCAGATTTTGTTACTGTTCACCAGTAAGCAGTGGGGCCCACTTTTTGATATTTGGTCTTTGGTCGATCGAAATTTAAACACGTTAGTTTACAGTGCTTACATTATATCTCCGACCGGGAATGTCATTTGATCGGTAAACCGCGTCTGATTGCTATAGTTCTTTTAGACGGGTTTGCGAACGTGACATTCGCGTTGATGTTCTGTGTTGTGCTGTGATGTTTCGGATTTGTCGTGGTGGATAGCATTGTGCAATGGTAGTACAGTTTGAGTTTATTTGTACATTTGATATTGCGGGGCGAGCGTCCAACTTGTGGACTGCCGTCACTGCCTGTTGTATAATATTCTTTTGGGGCACGACCAGGTTGCGGTCGATGTACCTATTGTGCTATTTTTTTCATTACTGTACTAGGTTTTACCCCGCGACGGAGTGCACGGATAGCCGGGTTCGGGAAAGCAACGGGTCCGCATCTTATGGCTTTGAGAGGCAGAGGGGCCCCACTTCAGAATTGGTAGACTATTCGCCGCACTCGTAGGGGGTACAGGTTGACCCAAGGAGGGGTGCCCAAGATTACCGGATTCCGTGGAGTGCTGGGTGGTCCATTCACTATGCTGTAGGGGGCTGCCTCGCTTCAGGTTTTGGCGGGTAACTTGCCGCACCCGTAGGGGTCTAGGTTTCATTGCACAGGCTATCCACACGACAGGGGAACGTCGAGTTTCAGCAGCGGCTCTGTGAAACTCGGGGATCCCAGATTATCTGTATTGTTCTGTGATGCTTATTACTTTTCTGTAATGTTGCATACTATCACGCCTGGAGCGATTATGTATATTGGTTTATATACTATTAGATGTTGTATATGTTTTACACCCGCGCTAGTCCAGTCCCCGCTCTGTCGTTAGTTAAGTAACCTAATGGGTGATGACGGGACCCAGTGACAAATGCGGATGGCATATACGTACATTTTATTTTCGTTCTTTTCTGGTGTGATTAAATGATGGGACTGCGTTGATTCTGATCAACGCAAAGTAAAAACAAACCTATATACAGTTGTTGGAACAATTTAAAAGGTGTTGTTGCAAAGACGTTTCCTTTTGTTATGCATAGCGGTATTCAGTGGAATATCCTGCACCTCATTCGATGGGGCAAGGGCCGATATCCCTTCACCGGGACTGACCCCTTGGGCAGAAGTTTGCGTCAGAGTAATAACTTCACTATAGTCGATTACAAGTTGCTTTGCATAGCGGTATTCAGTGAATATCCTGCACCTCATTCCACGAGGAAAGAGTCGAGATCCCTTTACCGGGAGTGACCTCTTTAGCAAAAGGTTTTCGCCACTATATTTTAAAAAGCTATCAGGTTCCTTCAGCGATATCAAGTTCACTACGCTAAAGGTTTTTCGCCAAAAACCAGCCGTAGCCCTCCGTCGTTTCTTATGGATGGTCAGTAGTATTCAAGCTATGTTTGTTGGCATACATCAAGGCATAGTGTTTGGTAGCTGCTGGGTATTCATTTGTTGCATAGATAGATGAGTTGGTTTGGGACAGTCGTATTACCTTGTTGGCATACGTCAAGGGTATGTACGGGTGGGTTCAAATTAACAAGATAATGATGGGCAGAACTTGACATGTGACTTATGATTTGTTGACATACGCCAAGGTCATAAGAGCATGGGGCATAAATCATATCGGGAGTTTCTAAAGAAACTGAAACTTGCCAAGTATGCGCATACCATCTGGAGTATGAGTAACGTGGATGCATTCCATCACGTTATCATGCGATGAGAGTTGGATCCCGATTCCCACTGATGAGTTGGTTTACTCTTCGGGTGATCCCGATTGATTCTTCTTTAGGTTTGGAGGAGAATTTGACAGGACAGTGGGAGGTTTCCGGATTAGATAAAGTGATAATCATTCTGATCTAGGTTAGAGTGCACGCAGAGTGTTTCTTTTCTCTCTCTCTCTTTGGCAGCGACCTTTGACCGACCCTAGACTATGACTCAGTGACCAGGTTGACCGAACCTTCTTAAAATACTGGCTTTTGGATTGTCTGAGTTGCATAAGTCATTGCCACTCCTTCTTTTACCCTTTGCATTACTCAGAACACCCGTATTACTACGGATATCCACTTCCATTGGATAGATCCATCGTATGGTTATATACGAACTCGAAGGGACTTCTTCGGGGATGGATCCAGGTTCAGGAGAAATAGAATTGGTTTATTCAGTTGTCTTTTATTATCACCTTCTCTCAGGTTGCGAGAGCTCCTTGGTTTAGGAGAGTACACCTATTACGCTTATTGGATAGTCTTATTCCAAACCATAGGCTGTTGCCGAAAGGTAGGGAATGAAGAAAACCAATTAGCCTAAGTAAGGTGTGCAGAAGGTAATATGTAAAGACAAAATAAAGGGATTAGAAAGAGGGCAAAGTAAATTGCGACTGATATCATTCATGACCAAAACCGTGTACTTCATCGCCACTCCTATTTCACCTTTAAAAGAATAAGGTATTATTCAGTTGTCTTTTATCATCACCTTCTCTCGAGATGCGAGTACTCCTTGGTTTAGGAGGGTACACCTATTATGCTTACTGGATAGTCTTCTTCCAAACCATAGGCTGGTGCCGAACGGTAGGGAAGGAAGAAAACCATTTAGCCTAACTATGGTGTACAGAAGGTAACGACTAAAGACAAATAAAGGGATTTGGAGAGACGGCAATAAAATATACGGTTGAAGTCATGAATTGGATTATGGAAGAGGCATTGCTATGAATACCAGGATATCCCTACGAAACAATTTCATGTTTCAGTGCATTGTTAAAGGAAAAACTGTTTTCCCAATTAGACACTTAGTCCAAGGGTATGTATTTACCAGGTTTCATTCTCATATCTGTATGGTTTTACAGATGATGATTGGGAGTAAGATATTGGAAATTGGGTGATCATCCTCATTATATCGGAATTCGTTGTAATTGGTGATATTTGAGGAAATCGCCAGGGTACAGTTTTCAACCTACGACGCACAGGTTTTGAGTTGTTTAACTCAGCGGACTTATACAGAGTATTGTATGTTGTCCAGTGTCCATCAGGACAAAGGGGTAGGTCCTCGTACTATGTTCTGTTTACTTATAACTTCTCTAGTATTTAGACAAGTGTTTCGTAGAAATACAAGGTCTAAGTTTTGAGAAGTTGTGGGTATAAGAATAAAGTAGAGAACCAGGTATCACAAGTATCGGGATTCTTCAAAGAGATCGAAGATGTAGATTCTTGTGATTGGTATTCAGATAATAGTGATGGTTTTGAGAAACGTGATTCTCTTTCAGGTTACTCATAATTGGATGGATTCCTAAGTTGAGTAACGCTGATTAGCCTCTTTCCATTAAGTTGATATGCACTGGAGACAGCTGCATGGTTTGAATATGGTTCCAACTAAATAAGTGCCAAAGTTTCTGTATTGGATATAGAATGGATCGTACCTTAAAAGAAATTAAGGTACGGGAAGTTGTCCAGCTTATGATTAAAACCAGACACTGGATAACTCAGGGCACGTTTCTGTAATGGCTGTTTGTGGGTTGACCCTGGCTATGACGAGGGTTGATATTCTACCATTTGGAAAATCAATAGTGATATTGTTCTTGACTCGCCACAGTTTTAGTAAAAATGGATCTTTTTCAGAAAACAGTAGTGGGAGTATGGTAGAACTGGATGTGATTCCAGAACCGCGAACGATTACGAAAAATTTAATAGGACCTATACATTCAATCAGGTTTGACATTCCAATTGCCACTCCGCAGGTATGGTAGGTAACCTCAGACGCCCGAGAGGTACTTCGGTAGCCTCAGAGACGGTGACAGGGAGGTTCTTATCTACCCAGACTTGACACTACTGCTGTTCCAGGATATGAGACCCGGTAGGAGGGTTGTCGTAGTCAGTGGGAGCAACGGAAGCATAGTGGGCAAGTAGCTTATATCTATTTATAGACTTGAGCAGTTATAGCGGAGATAGATCATCTAATTTTGATGTGACAGTCATGGTTTTGACTTCAATCAGAATAGGGGATGGATCTGTTAAGAAGGTAGTAGGGTGTGATGTCATGGTATCTGGATGACATACACAGAGTAGGAAGTAAAATTCCTATACTACGATCGGTTGTACTGTGGTCGTCACACAGTTGTTTCTCCAGACAGGATATGGATATAATATTTGACATTCTGGTTTCTAGATCTATGGTTTTAGATCTGGATTTGGGTAGTTTCCCAATGTGGGTACTTTGACAAATATTCTAATGGTTTTTGGAATAATTGACTCCTAGCATGGTGGTGTACCTGCAGGTGATGGAGTCACTCTCTCTAAAGGTGTCTTACAGACTAAAGGGGAGAGGGATGTGCATGATTGGCAGATCACTTGCTTAGGCAATTGAGTCAATCATGAGATGTCAAGTACCACACCAAATGTTGGTTTTGCACTAGTTGCAATAAGTTTGTATTAATCCAATCTTGGAGAAATATAAGGAAGCAGTTTTAGAACATAAGTACATGTTCTACGGATTTGATGACGGCAGCCTCCTTCGGGAGACGGTTATCATTCCAGGCTTCAAAGGTGACATGGTTGACAGAGTGACTGTCAGAGTTTTAGTTTTTCCCTCTGACGAAGAGGGACAGTATTATGGACAGGTAGTCCAAGAGGATACTGTGGGAAGCAAGGTGCCCGATACTGATTAGGTTCAGTGATCGATTCAGTCTAAGAAGTTTGGATATGGAGTTCATTTATGAACTAAGGTCCTATCAGATATCCAGACATGTTCTAAGACAGGTATTACTCGATTCGGGAGATGGTTTTCTCCGCGAACTTGAGATTTAGAGAGATATAGAAAGATACTTCTAGGCGGATCCACTCACTGAGGCTATTTCTCGAACACAATAGTTTTACAAACGGGCTTTGTGATACTGATTAGTAGAGGAGTTGGGTGTTGGTTTCACACGGGCTGTGAGTACGCAAGATCGCAATAATTAGCCTTGAGTGCAAGTGGGAGATTGTTGGAGATAGTGCCCTCATAGTCAATTATTGGATCGCAGGTACGTGATTGCAATGATTGCGGAGGACCTATCCCGGTAGGACAGTCTTACTCGAGATGATAGTATGCTATCTGGTTTGCCTTTATCAGTCGTGTACATGTTCAGGTGACTGATTGCATGTTACACTTTGATTGAGCCCTTAGGATCTTGCTTTACTACCAACAGTATGATGGCGATCATATACGTGAGAGTTGGGTAGTTTATATGCATATCCTTAATTGTGGTCCCTGGTCGTGGGAGTTTCGAGACAGGGCATCGATACTCCGGAATAGACTAGTGTATACAGTCGAGACCCCGACAAGGGGCGGTGGCCGGTCTCACAAGCCACTGGTGTCAGTTGGATCACCTAAGATGTATACAGGTGCTCATTGGGCTATGAGTACACCGGACAGGACTCGCCGGGAATCTGCTAGTTAGTATTATATCTACCGTCAGATAGCAGTTCCCTGGTGACATGTGTACAGGTTAGTTCATCGACCTGAGGTCGTCATTTGTCTCGTGTGAGTTCCCACTGTGCTTTGATTTCTACCCTCCCACGGCTCAAAGGAGTCGTGCAAACAGGTAGCTTTTGGGTACAGTCCCGAGCCATATGGAGGCACGTGAGCGGATCGGCAGGGGATTCGTCTCTCCCGGTATTGGGGGTGAGATCGTGCTGTGTCTAGGAGAGCCATTACACAAAGTCCATGGCCATGGCAGGAGATTTACTGGTAGTACTCCAGTAGTATCTCAGGGTGTTATTGGGCTTCACTCCGACACGACTTATACTGCTATTGGGGGTCTGACGTTGCTAGCCCCCTAGGCGGATATGCGACACTCATAGACGAACAGACCGGACTGTATATACATTGTCACTGTTAGGCTCAGTAGGGTTTTCGGAGGAGTTCGCTCATCGGTCTCCCTTGACTTCGCTCCTCGGCCACCCTTGAGGTCAGTCCATGGGCAGCCGTTACGCATAGCTAGTGCCGCTGACGGTTTGTGGTTAAACCCACTGCCAGGGTACTGACGAGTCATTAGAGTCCCCCACAGACAGTTTCCCAAGTTCAGGCGAAACGTTGTAGAGGCCGTATGGTTTTATCGCAGGGTTTGGAAAATGCACGTGCGTTTACGCACGTGTCGATTTTCGGACAGTTGATACTGGTCGGCTTTGGTTTAAGCCGGATCCGAGTATTATATTGAGTAGGTATAATATCTTTGTCTCAGTTGCATTTGTATTCGGTCGTAATACAAATGCGGGTATATTTATACAGTTTCGGGGTTATCCTGAAAGTTGTTTCGGGATCACTTTTGGAAGTTGCCAGTTTCCAGTTTTCTATCAGCCGTCTTTTAACATTTGGTTAAAGGCGGATTTATGTTTTCTTGGATGAGAGTGAGTCGTGCTTCTAGAAGGTTCTAGAAGGTTCTAGAATTTTTGACAAGGATTATGACACATGCTTTGTATTCAACCATTTCTTGTTTTGGTTAAGATCTTTATGCTAGATATTATTATGTGTTCACATATGATATTTATCCTATGGTCACCCCCCTCTCCTACGGTCACCCCCCCTCTCTTTATAAGAGGCCGGCCCCCTCCTCTCTCTCTCATGGTTGTTGATTTCATTTGTAGAAAAGATATGACAGTATTTGGGGTGCATGGAATTTTACAGTTCATTCCATCACCCGATTCCCTCGGCAACTTCATTAACCGATCGTCCACGGATTTGGACGAAGTGAGACAAAGTCATCTACTCATTCTCTACATCATTCTTGGTCGTCTCTTTTAGAAAACTTGACGATCGAGTTGCCTCGAGTCAGAGGCGGGAGCCCGTTTAAAGAACCGATCATGTGGTGCCACCTCGACGAAGGAATCGGAGATCGACGAGATCGGAGCAGCCGCAACGGAGCGTGGGATGATGGTTGAAGAACGAAGGACTCGGATCGTTCGGTATAACATTCCTACACTCTTTACAGTATGTTAGTTTAGCAATAATGGCAGATCCGGATTAAAGTATACGATAGCGCCAAGTTTAAAAGTTTTTGTTCCGCATTTGGCGTCTGTAGACTGCCGGGGCGCTAGCGTAGACTTACAGTACAATGCTCTATCAGGTAATGCATCTAAAGGATGAGGTACAAATGCAATGCTGAGCAGGGGAAATATAATATCTACACGGAATGTCAACGTGGAATATATATAATCGGTTTCTCAATGCACCCACATCTCCCAAAAATAGCTCATGCGCAGGCACTCTCATCGGCCCTCGAATCCTGTACATCTCTGAGAATCCCGAGTGCCCAACATCGGCACCCAAATATCATAAATACTCGTGTCCAGCATCGACACGCAAATCCTCATCCATCGGGCCCTGTCAGTCCGGGTCAGCCTACGGGCTCCGTCTGCGGTATCGGCCCTCGGCCCCAGCAGTACGGATCACCCACATCCATCTATAGACTCTGATCAGTACTCTCCGGGTAACTGTCAGGTCCAACCAATCACCGGTAGGTAGTGGTCCCTCTGCCAGGCTCACCGTCTACTGCACAGCGAAACCGTTCTCGCCCCGGGGTACCATACCGGGTCCACCATGTAACCGTAATCGGCCTCAACCGCCTCCTCGATTCGGGTTCCCATATATCACTCTAGCACCGAGAAAACACATGGTGGACGCACCGAAATATCATATCAAGGGAACCGGGTTTTTAAATGAATTCTTATTTGAAATAGCCACGGTTCCCAAATCCAAAAATCACATATAATCCAACAAAATACAAGTCAATGATCCGATATGATATGTGCGTCAAATGTAAATATCCAGTCAAGTTACACATAGATAAGCTACAAGATAATAACCCGATGTGATATGTGTAGCAGGTATGAATATATGGTCATGTCATACATAAATGAACTAGAATGCAATGATCCGATGTGATATAGGCATCAAGTATGAATATATGGTCATGTCACAAATAGATGAACTAGAATGCAATGATCCGATGTGATATAGGCATCAAGTATGAATATATGGTCATGTCATAAATAGATGAACTAGAATGCAATGATCCGATGTGATATAGGCATCAAGTATGAATATATGGTCATGTCACAAATAGATGAACTAGAATGCAATGATCCGATGTGATATAGGCATCAAGTATGAATATATGGTCATGTCACAAATAGATGAACTGGAATGCAATGATCCGATGTGATATAGGCATCAAGTATGAATATATGGTCATGTCACAAATAGATGAACTAGAATGCAATGCGTACAAAAATAGTAACCATGGACATGCAATATGTGTATATGGAACACTATAAGGTCCCATCGGCCCTGACGTAGAACGCCATGCGGGCGATATCCCCGTAGATGTGAAATCTACTCACCGTAGTCTCTCGCTAGGTGTATCCAACAACCTGCTTCCCTTTCTTCACTGCGTCCGCCGTACTCGCCTGCGAACCTAGAATTACACAATATATCATATGTAAGCTCGAAATCACACAAACGCGACAATAAAGCCGAACTAGTAACTCGTGTCGCGAACCCTGCGCGCGTGTGCGCGATACGCTAAAACGTGTGGTTACGCGTCTGAAATCACTCCAACGCGTCGCGATACGCAGAAACCCAAAACCCACGCACACGTAACACGCGTGTCGCGAAAGGTTGAAAATACGGGAAAATAGGTATTCAGCTCCAGATTTTGATACAGGAAAGATATTGCAAAACTATATATACCAAAATAACTCCCAGACAAGCAGAGACCCACACCCCAACCCAAATCTCCCCAATCTGGCCGCAATTTGCGGCCAGAATGCCCATTTCGGCGGCCAGACTTGGGAATTGGGTCCCCAGGTTTGGTTTGTGCACTCTACACCACACATACATGCTACAGTAATCTCTAGTTTTGTTCTGAAAAGTCTCGGGTAGTAGCAGATTTCCTACAGTGCCTAATATCAGTTCAAATCACACAATTTGCACAAAACTGGAATTTTATGGTATTATGATGAAATCTGAAACAACCTAGGTCTAAGATAGCTCTAATAACACCTAATAGGGCTAACTCAACTAACAAAACCCTAATCTAACATGTGAATCACCAATATCCCTTAATAACACAAGAAAATGCACAAAAAGAGATTTTTACTAGAGAATACAACAAGTCTAAGGAAAAGAAGTTCAAATATAGGTTAATACCTTCTAAAGACCCTAGGAAAAACCAAAAGTTCCAGCTTCACTCTCAGTTGTGCAGGTTTGCTTCAAAACTCCTCAAAAACTTCACTTTTCTTAAGGTTTTGTGATGAAAAGGTGTGGTTTTTGTGTAGGGTTTGTTTAGGAATTGAAGGGAATGAGAAGAAGAAGAAGAAGAAGTGAAGAAACTGAAAGGGTTTTCTCAGCTGGAACTCCAGAATTTCTGAAGTGGGAAGAGGAGAGAGAGAGAAGGGAAGAAAAGGGTTCAAAAGTCAAGCTTCACCTAACCCCCATACCTCAATGTTTTATTTGGAGTTGAAATAATCAAATGGGGTTAAGATATGAATAAAATGGTGGGGAAAAGATAAATTGCAACCATGCACACAAGAAGATGGTTAACAAGTTAACAAAATCCTAAGTCTCAAAAAGTCTAAGTATGCAAGGTGCCCACTACAAAGGAAAGCTTCCAAAATGCTAACACTACCAAAAGAACTATAATAATAATCCTAAGAACCATATATAAATATAAACATGCACGACTACTAATTATCACCAAAACAAAGAAACGGGAAAATCAAAGTGTTACAATCTACCCCACTTAAAGAAATTCGGTCCCCGAATTTAAAATCTACCCATACGCACCTTCAAAAAGATGGGGATACCTCTTCCTCATCTCGCTCTCGGTCTCCCAAGTGACCTCCTCCCTGCTCTGGCCACGCCAAAGTACCTTGACGGACGGTATCTCTTTCGACCTCAATTTCTTCACTTGTCGATCCAAGATCATTACCGGCTGCTCTGCATAGGAAAGATCGTGCTCAAGCTGGATCGTCGGGTGCTGAATCGCATGCGAAGGATCATGAAGATATCGACGGAGCATCGATACGTGAAATACGGGGTGCACGTCTGGAAAACTGGGCGGAAGGGCTAATCGGTACGCAACTGCACCAATACGCTCAAGGATCTCGAAGGGGCCTACGTATCTGGGACTAAGCTTCCCCTTCCTTCCAAACCTCATCACGCCCTTCATTGGGGAGACCCTCAAGAAAACATGATCACCAACAGAAAACTCAAGTCTGCGTCGACGACGGTCCGCATAAGATTTCTGCCTACTCTGGGCTGCTCTCATCCTATCGCGAATCAACTGGATCTTCGCTGTCGTCTCCTCAACGATCTGTAGCCCTAAATACTGCTCTCACTGAGCTCTGTCCAACAAGTAGGCGACCTGCATTTCCTCCCATAAAGAGCCTCAAACGGTGCCATCTGAATGGTCTCCTGGTAGCTGTTGTTGTAGGAGAACTCTACTAAGGGCAAATGATGATCCTAGCTACCTCCGAAGTCTAATACGCATGCTCTGAGCATGTCCTCGAGAGTCTGAATAGTCCGCTCTGACTGTCCGTCGGTCTGCGGATGGAACGTTGTGCTGAAACTCAAGCGAGTGCCCAGAGCCTCCTGAAGCCTCTGCCATAGCCGGCTGGTAAACTGGGTGCCTCTATCGGACACGATGCATGTCGGAACTCCGTGCAGTCGCACAATCTGATCAATGTAAACCTGGGCATACTGAGTAAATCCGAAAGTCGTCTTTACCGGTAGGAAGTGAGCCGCTTTCGTCAAACGATCCACGATCACCCAGATGGAGTCATACCCTCGACTAGTCCTGGGTAGACCCACAATGAAGTCCATAGATATCTGTTCCCATTTCCACTCCGGAATGGGTAATGGCTGTAGCTCTCCCGCGGGCCTCTGGTGCTCAGCCTTGACTTGCTGACAAGTCAGGCATCTCGACACAAAATCCGCAATATCTCTCTTCATACCGTCCCACCAGTAAACATCTCTCATGTCGTGGTACATCTTGGTGGAACCGGGATGAACACTATATACCGATCGATGTGCATCCTCAAGAATCTCGTGCCGCAATCCCTCAGCATCCGGTACGCACAGTCTAGCCCCAAATCATAGTATCCCCTGATCGTCGATCACGAACTCGGAAAATCTGCCATGTCCCATCTGTGTCCTGATCTCTGAACAGCGGTCATCACTGTGCTGTGCCTCGTATATACGGTCAAGCAACTGTGGGCGTGCACGAACATGCGCCATCTGTCCCCCGCTCGGCGTAAACTCAAACTGTACCCGGCTGTCACATAAGATCTGCCAATCTGCCGACGACTGCCTCTGCACTGCGCTCACACAAGATAGACTACCCCCGGGCCTCCTGCTCAACGCATCTGCCACTACATTCGCCTTGCCCGGGTGATATAAGATCTCACAATCGTAGTCCTTTACTAACTCCATCCATCGGTGCTGTCTAAGGTTCAGGTCTCGCTGCTGAAATATGTATTTTAAGCTCTTATGGTCGGTGAATATCTGGCACGACTCTCCATACAGATAATGTCGCCAGATCTTGAGTGCAAAGACCACCGCAGCCATCTCTAGATCATGAGTAGGGTAATTCTATTCATGTTTCTTTAATTGCCGTGAAGCATACGCAATCACCCTGTCGTGCTGCATCAAAACGCATCCCAGCCCCACTCGTGAAGCATCGCAGTAGACCGCAAATCCGCCTGATCCTGAAGGCAAAGATAGCACTGGTGTCGTGGTCAGTAGAGCCCGTAACCGCTGGAAACTGTGCTCACACTCCTCTGTCCAATCAAAGTGAACTCCCTTCCGGGTCAACCCGGTCAATGGTGTAGCAATGCGAGAGAAGTCCTGCACAAATCGCCTGTAATAACCTGCCAGCCCTAGAAAGCTGCGAACCTCCGTCACTGACGTAGGTCTAGGCCAACTCCGAACTGCCTCTATCTTCCTCGGGTCGACACATATACCATCTCGTGTAATCACGTGCCCCAAGAAGTCTACGTTGTCTAGCCAGAAAGCACACTTGGAGAATTTGGCGAAAAGCTGATGCTCCCTCAAGGTCTGCAGGGAAATCCGCAGGTGCTGCTCGTGCTCCTCTCTACTCCGAGAATACACCAAGATATCGTCAATAAACACTATAATTAACAGATCAAGATACGACCGAAAAATTCGGTTCATCATGTCCATAAATGCTGCTGGCGCGTTGGTGAGTCCGAACGACATCACCAAAAACTCATAATGGCCGTAACGTGTGCGGAAAGCTGTCCTAGGAATGTCCTCCTGTCGAACCCGCAGCTGATGGTAGCCTGATCGCAAATCGATCCTCGAAAAGTATCCTGCTCCCTGAAGCTGGTCGAACAAATCGTCGATGCATGGCAAAGGATATCTGTTCCGCACTTTCACCCTGTTCAGCTGGCGGTAGTCAATACACAAATGCATGCTGCCGTCCTTCTTCTTGACGAACAGGACTGGGGCACCCCAAGGAGAAACACTGGGTCGAATAAGTCCCTTACCCAGCAAGTCCTGCAACTGACCCTTCAACTCTCTAAGTTCAGCCGGGGCCATCCGATAAGGCGGTACTGAAATAGGCCCCGTGCCAGGAACCAAATCAATGCAGAAAGAAATATCACGCTCGGGCGGTAGCCCAGGAAGCTCGTCAGGGAACACATCAGGGAACTCGCTAACCACCGGAACCTGATCCAGAGGAACCTCTGTAGCTCTAGTATCGCAAACATATGCGAGAAATCCCTGACATCCCTTCCGCAAAAGCTGTCCAGCGTGAACAGAAGAAATCACACAGTGAGGGGTGGCACTATGGTCCCCCAACACAACAACAACCGACTCGCCGGGAAAACAAAATCGAACTGTCTTCTCGCGGCAGTCAACAGAAGCATAGCACGTGGCTAACCAATCCATGCCCAAAAGAACGTCGAAGTCCAGCATCTCAAGAAGGATCAAGTCGACCGGCAACTCTCTCTCGCCAATACGGACGGTACAGGATCGGAACACGTGCCTAGCAACAAACGACTCTCCCACAGGAGTAGTCACAACAAGCGGCTGGTCAAGCAAACCGAACTCTCTACCCAAACTCGGCACAAAGTGTATGGATACGTACGAGTGCGTGGATCCGGGATCGAATAACACGTGTGCTTCAACCGAACATACAGAAAGGATACCTGAGACCACCGCATTTGACGCCTGCGCGTCCTGATGCGTCAAAGCAAAAACGCGCGCCTGTCCTCCACCTGCAACTGACTGTCCCCTGCCAGCCGCTGGCTGTCCTCTACCTCGTCCACCTCGTCCTCTATGAACAAATCCTCCACGACCACGACCTCTCCGTGCATGCGTCTGATGCGGAGTAACAGCAGGTACTATCGGCAATGCCGTCTGGGGTGGTGAAGGTGGTAATGTAACATGCGGTGCTGCCGCCCCACTCCGGGGTACCTCAGGACAATCTCGCACACGATGATAAGAACTCCCGCAACGGTAACATCCCGATGACGGTCTTTGGCCCTCCTGGGAATAGGAGCTAAACAATCGGCCTCGTCTCGAATCTCTGCCACCTGCAAGGTGCCTGTCACGACGCCGGAATGGCCGTCTCTGCACTGACGTATCTGCACGAACTCTCTTCGGCCCTGGAACTGCCGAAGTCTCAGCAAGGCGCTCCTCTACTAATAATGCCGCATCAATTGCTGCTGCGTATGTCTCGTAATGCTGCGCGCTGATAGCAAGGAATAATGGTGTGAGCAAACCTCGGACAAATCTCTTAACTCGCAACTCCTCAGTAGCCACTAGGTACGGGGAATAGATAGCTAGCTCTGTGAACAGCACGTCATACTCTGCCACTGACATCCCTGGTGTCTGGCGCAAAGACTCAAATCTGCGTGCTCGGGCATCCCTAACACTCTTAGGAAGAAAACGGGCAAGGAATAGCGCTACAAACTCGGTCCAGGTCATAGGAGGAAGACCTGCTGCTCTGCCCTTCTCAACTGAATCACACCACTTCTGTGCAAGACCTTCTAGGCGAAAGCTCGCTAACTCGACCCATCTCGCATCCGTGCATCTAAGTGAACGACATATACGGGCCATCTTATCAAAGAAGGACTGGGGGTCCTCGGCTGTGTCGGTGCCTGTAAAAACCGGAGGTTTTAGCCTCATGAATTCTGATAGCGATACCGTAATCACCTCCGTGGCTGCAGGGGCAACTGGCTGTGTGGTAGGTACCATCGCGGTAGCTGGAACAGGTGGGGCTACCTCTGGTCGCTGTGCTTGAAGCGTCTCAACTAGCGATCCTATCATCTCGCGCATCTCCTGCATGCTAGATCCCACCGTCTGGCGCATCTCCTGCACACCAGCCCCTAACGTGGCGATCTGATCTGTCAAAGGAGGAACAGTCTGCTCAGGTACAACGGGTGCACTGCCCGGATCAGTCCTCGTCTCGGACGAGTCAACTCGAATCTCGGCCCTCGCGGCCGCTCTCTGCGCCCTCGTAGTCTTTGGCGGCATATTGGTTGAAAGGAACAATAGGATTCGATAAGGATACGGAAATCGAATCACGAGAATGTATATACTCAAGAAGGAAATTTATATAAACAAGTCCTAAGGTCGCGTAGGCGGAGTACCGTGTCGTGAGTATGCCGCGGAACATACACACGCTACGCTACCCTGCCGCAGCTACCTACTCCATCATACCAGGGTCATCCTACACTCCGAAAGGTAAAACCTACGCTCTGATACCAACTTTGTCACGACCTAAAGTTTGGCCCGTGACCGGCACTTAACCACGTAACGTCTATAGGCGTAACATGACTAAGGGAACCGGAAACCCAGAAAACAAACCAGTGAAAGTATAGAGTGTGATAAGAATTAAATGAAAACACCAACTAACATGATAAGAAATCTAAGTATACAATCCCAAGATAACAATATACGACGCCGTAGCGAAGCTCAAGATCCACAAGTGGGAACATCACAGATAGCATAAAACTGCATAAGAAAAGTCGGCTCACAACGAGCACGACACCAGAACACAAATATAGTACAACATCGTCCTCACACTGTCTCTAAGTCAAATACATACATGGTAGATGGAGAATACTAGATACAACAATGTACATACAGAAAGATAAACAGATACCGCACAAAACCCACCTATCAGCAAAACAGCTAGTACACCAACAATGGGGGTATCTGTGTCAAAAGATGCAACCGCAGCCTGCCGCGACAACTCCGAAGGGCAACCTGCAAACACTGTGGCACAATGGGGGTGAGTTGCCAACTCGTGAATAGAGATAACATATAAAGGTAATCGCGAGCATGCACGTACTACGCTACTCTAACAAATGCCAACAGGTGATATCAATAGGTGATAAGCGGTATGTGCAATAATCATGCAGGTGCTCTATCAGGTACTGCATCTACTGGATGAGGTACAATGCTCTATCAGGTAATGCATCTACAGGATGAGGTACAAATGCAATGCTGAGCAGGGGAAATATAATATCTACACGGAATGTCAACGTGGAATATATATAATCGGTTTCTCAATGCACCCAGATCTCCCAAAAATAGCTCATGCGCCGGCACTCTCATCGGCCCTCGAATCCTGTACATCTCTGAGAATCCCAAGTGCCCAACATCGGCACCCAAATATCATAAATACTCGTGTCCAGCATCGACACGAAAATCCTCATCCATCGGGCCCTGTCAGTCCGGGTCAGCCCACGGGCTCCGTCTGCGGTATCGGCCCTCGGCCCCAGCAGTACGGATCACCCACATCCATCTATAGACTCTGATCAGTACTCTCCGGGTAACTGTCAGGTCCAACCAATCACCGGTAGGTAGTGGTCCCTCTGCCAGGCTCACCGTCTACTGCACAGCGAAACCGTTCTCACCCCGGGGTACCATACCGGGTCCACCATGTAACCGTAATCGGCCTCAACCGCCTCCTCGATTCGGGTTCCCATATATCACTCTAGCACCGAGAAAACACATGGTGGACGCACCGAAATATCATATCAAGGGAACCGGGTTTTTAAATGAATTCTTATTTGAAATAGCCACGGTTCCCAAATCCAAAAATCACATATAATCCAACAAAATACAAGTCAATGATCCGATATGATATGTGCGTCAAATGTAAATATCCAGTCAAGTTACACATAGATAAGCTACAAGATAATAACCCGATGTGATATGTGTAGCAGGTATGAATATATGGTCATGTCACAAATAGATGAACTAGAATGCAATGATCCGATGTGATATAGGCATCAAGTATGAATATATGGTCATGTCACAAATAGATGAACTAGAATGCAATGATCCGATGTGATATAGGCATCAAGTATGAATATATGGTCATGTCACAAATAGATGAACTAGAATGCAATGATCCGATGTGATATAGGCATCAAGTATGAATATATGGTCATGTCACAAATAGATGAACTGGAATTCAATGATCCGATGTGATATAGGCATCAAGTATGAATATATGGTCATGTCACAAATAGATGAACTGGAATGCAATGATCCGATGTGATATAGGCATCAAGTATGAATATATGGTCATGTCACAAATAGATGAACTAGAATGCAATGCGTACAAAAATAGTAACCATGGACATGCAATATGTGTATATGGAACACTATAAGGTCCCATCGGCCCTGACGTAGAACGCCATGCGGGCGATATCCCCGTAGATGTGAAATCTACTCACCGTAGTCTCTCGCTAGGTGTATCCAACAACCTGCTTCCCTTTCTTCACTGCGTCCGCCGTACTCGCCTGCGAACCTAGAATTACACAATATATCATATGTAAGCTCGAAATCACACAAACGCGACAATAAAGCCGAACTAGTAACTCGTGTCGCGAACCCTGCGCGCGTGTGCGCGATACGCTAAAACGTGTGGTTACGCGTCTGAAATCACTCCGACGCGTCGCGATACGCAGAAACCCAAAACCCACGCACACGTAACACGCGTGTCGCGAAAGGTTGAAAATACGGGAAAATAGGTATTCAGCTCCAGATTTTGATACAGGAATGATATTGCAAAACTATATATACCAAAATAACTCCCAGACAAGCAGAGACCCACACCCCAAACCCCAACCCAAATCTCCCCAATCTGGCCGCAATTTGCGGCCAGAATGCCCATTTCGGCGGCCAGACTTGGGAATTGGGTCCCCAGGTTTGGTTTGTGCACTCTACACCACACATACATGCTACAGTAATCTCTAGTTTTGTTCTGAAAAGTCTCGGGTAGTAGCAGATTTCCTACAGTGCCTAATATCAGTTCAAATCACACAATTTGCACAAAACTGGAATTTTATGGTATTATGATGAAATCTGAAACAACCTAGGTCTAAGATAGCTCTAATAACACCTAATAGGGCTAACTCAGCTAACAAAACCCTAATCTAACATGTGAATCACCAATATCCCTTAATAACACAAGAAAATGCACAAAAAGAGATTTTTACTAGAGAATACAACAAGTCTAAGGAAAAGAAGTTCAAATATGGGTTAATACCTTTTAAAGACCCTAGGAAAAACCAAAAGTTCCAGCTTCACTCTCAGTTGTGCAGGTTTGCTTCAAAACTCCTCAAAAACTTCACTTTTCTTAAGGTTTTGTGATGAAAAGGTGTGGTTTTTGTGTAGGGTTTGTTTGGGAATTGAAGGGAATGAGAAGAAGAATAAGAAGTGAAGAAAATGAAAGGGTTTTCTCAGCTGGAGCTCCAGAATTTCTGAAGTGGGAAGAGGAGAGAGAGAGAAGGGAAGAAAAGGGTTCAAAAGTCAAGCTTCACCTAACCCCCATACCTCAATGTTTTATTTGGAGTTGAAATAATCAAATGGGGTTAAGATATGAATAAAATGGTGGGGAAAAGATAAATTGCAACCATGCACACAAGAAGATGGTTAACATGTTAACAAAATCCTAAGTCTCAAAAAGTCTAAGTATGCAAGGTGCCCACTACAAAGGAAAGCTTCCAAAATGCTAACACTACCAAAAGAACTATAATAATAATCCTAAGAACCATATATAAATATAAACATGCACGACTACTAATTATCACCAAAACAAACAAACGGGAAAATCAAAGTGTTACATTATACCGAACGATCCGAGTCCTTCGTTCTTTAACCATCATCCCACGCTCCGTTGCGGCTGCTCTGATCTCGTCGATCTCCGATATCCTTGTCGAGGTGGCACCACATCACCGATTCTTTAAACGGGCTCCCGCCTCTGACTTGAGGCAACTCAATCGTCAAGTTTGCTAAAAGAGACGACCAAGAATGATGTAGAGAATGAGTAGATGACTTTGTCTCACTTCGTCCAAATCCGTGGACGATCGGTTAATGAAGTTGCCGTGGAAATCGGATGATGGAATGAAATGAACTGTAAAATTCCATACACCCCGAATACTATCATAATCTTTTCTAACCAAAATGAAACATCAAGTGAAGTGAGAGAGAGGAGAGAGAGGGCCGACCATATATAGCAAGAGGGAGGTGACCGTAGGAGAGGGGGGGTGACCACAAGAGAAAGCTTCTCACTTCAAAATATCTTAACCAAAACAAGAATCATTAAAACAAAGCATGACTCACATAAACACATCATCAATTCATTAATGCAACCATTAATGTCAAGATGACTCATAAGCCACTTCATCACTTCTAGAACCTTCTAGAATGATGACTCACTCCATCTGAAGAAAAGATAAATCCATCTTTAACCGAATGTTAAAAGACGGCTGATAGAAAACTGGAAACTGGCAACTTCCAAAAGTGATCCTGAAACGACTTTCAGGATAACCCCGAAACTGTATAAATATACCCTCATTTGTATTACGACCGAATACAAATGCAACTGAGACAAAGATATTATACCTACTCAATATAATACTCGGATCCGGCTTAAACCAAAGCCGACCAGTATCATCTGCCCGAAAACTGACACGTGCGTAAACGCACGTGCATTTTCCGAACCCTGCCATAAAACCATACGGCCTCTACAACGTTTCGCCCGAACTTGGGAAACTGTCTGTGGGGGACTCTAATGACTCGTCAGTACCCTGGCAGTGGGTTTAACCACAAACCGTCAGCGGCACTAGCAATGCGTAACGGCTGCCCATGGACTGACCTCAAGGGAGGCTGATGAGCGAACTCAAGGGAGGCCGATGAGCGAACTCATCCAGAAACCCTACTGAGCCTAACAGTGACAATGTATATACAGTCCGGTCCGTTCGTCAATGAGTATCGCATATCTGCCTAGGGGGCTAGTAACGTCAGACCCCCGATAGCAGTATAAGTCGTGTCGGAGTGAAGCCCAATAACACCCTGAGATACTACTGGAGTACCTACCAGTAAATCTCCTGCCATGGCCATGGACTTTGTGTAATGGCTCTCCTAGACACAGCACGACCTCGTCCCCAATACCGGGAGAGACGAATCCCCTGCCGATCCGCTCACGTGCCTCCATATGGCTCGGGACTGTACCCAAAAACTACCTGTTTGCACGACTCCTTTGAGCCGTGGTAGGGTAGAAATCAAAGCACAGTGGGAACTCACACGAGACAAATGACGACCTCAGGTCGATGAACTAACCTGTACACATGTCACCAGGGAACTGCTATCTGACGGTAGATATAATACTAACTAGCAGATTCCCGGCGAGTCCTGTCCGGTGTACTCATAACCCAATGAGCACCTGTATACATCTTAGGTGATCCAACTGACACCAGTGGCTTGTGAGACCGGCCACCGCCCCTCGTCGGGGTCTCGACTGTACACACTAGTCTACTCCGGAGTATCGATGCCCTGTCTCGAAACTCCCACGACTAGGGACCACAATTAAGGATATGCGTATAAACTACCCAACTCTCACGTATATGATCGCCATCATACTGTTGGTAGTAAAGCAAGATCGTAAGGGCTCTATCAAATTGTAACATGCAATCAGTCACCTGAACATGTACACGACTGATAAAGGCAAACCAGATAGCATACTATCATCTCGAGTAAGACTGTCCTACCGGTATAGGTCCTCCGCAATCATTGCAATCACGTACCCGCGATCCAATAATTGACTATGAGGGCACTATCTCCAACAATCTCATACTTGCACTCAAGGCTAATATTGCGATGTCGACTACTCACAGCCCGTGTGAAACCGAAGATCCAACTCCTCTACTAATCAGTTTCACAAAGCCCGTTTGTAAAACTATTGTGTTCGAGAAATAGCCTCAGTGAGTGGATCCGCCTAGATGTTTCTATATATATCTCTCTTAATCTCAAGTTCGCGGAGAAAACCATCTCCCGAATCGAGTAATACCTGTCTCAGAATATGTCTGGATATCTGATGGGACCTAGTTCATAAATGAACTCCAAATCCAAACTTCTTAGACTGTATCGATCACTGAACCTAATCAGTATCCGGCACCATGCCACCCACAGTATCCTCTTGGACCACCTGTCCATAATACTGTCCCTCTTCGTCAGAGGGAAAAACTATAACTCTGACAATCACTCTGTCAACCATGTCACCTTTGAAGCTTGGAATGATAACCGTCTCCCGAAGGAGGCTGCCGTCATCAAATCCGTAGAACATGTACTTATGTTCTAAAACTGCTTCCTTATGTTTCTCCAGGATTGGATTAATACAAACTTATTGCATCTAGTGCAAAACCAATATTTGGTGTGGTACTTGACATCTCATGATTGACTCAATTGCCTAAGCAAGTGATCTGCCAATCATGCACATCCCTCTCCCCTTTAGTCTATAAGACACCTTTAGAGAGGGTGACTCCATCACCTGCAGGTACACCACCATGCTAGAAGTCAACTATTCTAAAAACCATTAGAATACTGTCAAAGTACCCACATTGGGAAACTACCCAAATCCAGATCTAAAACCATAGATCCAGAAACCAGAATGTCAAATATTATATCCATATCCTGTTTGGAGAAACAACTGTGTGACGACCACAGTATAACCGATCGTAGTATAGGAATTTTACTTCCTACTCTGTGTATGTTATCCAGATACCATGACATCACACCCTACTACCTTCTTAACAGATCCATCCCCTATTCTGATTGAAGTCAAACCCATGACTGTCATATCAAAATTAGATGATCTATCTCCGCTATAACTGCTCAAGTCTATAAATAGATATAAGCATCTTGCCCACTATTCTTCCGTTGCTCCCACTGACTACGACAACCCTCCTACCGGGTCTCATAACCTGGAACAACAGTAGTGTCAAGTCTGGGTAGATAAGAACCTCCCGGTCACCGTCCTTGAGCCTACCGAAGTACCTCTCGGGTGTCTGAGGTTACCCACCATATCTGCGGAGTGGCTATTAGAATGTCAAACCTGATTGAATATATAGGTCCTATTAAATTTTCCGTAATCGTTCGCGGTTCTGGAATCACTTCCAGTTCTACCATACTCCCACTACTGTTTTCTGAAAAAGATCCATTTTTACTAAAACTGTGGCGAGTCAAGAACAATATCACTATTGATCTTGCAAATGGTAGAATATCAACCCTCGTTATAGCCAGGGTCAACCCACAAACAACCTCTACAGAAACGTGCCTTGAGTTATCCAGAGTCTGGTTTTAAGCATAAGCTGGACAACTCTCCGTACCTTAATATCTTTTAAGGTACGATCCATTCTATATCCAATACAGAAACTTTGGCACTTATTTAATTGGAACCAGATTCAAATCATGCAGCTGTCTCCAGTGCATATCAACTTAATGGAAAGAGGCTAATCAGCATTACTCAACTTAGGAATCCATCTACTTATGAGTAACTTGAAAGAGAAACACGTTTCTCAAAACCATCACTATCATCTGAATATCAATCATAAGAATCTACATCTTCGATCTCTTTGAAGAATCCCGATAATTGTGATACCTGGTTCTCTACTTTATTCTTATACCCACAACTTCTCAAAACATAGACCTTGTATTTCTACGAAACCCTCGTCTAAATACTAGAGAAGTTATAAGTAAACAGAACATAGTACGAGGACCTACCCCTTTGTCCTGATGGACACTGGACAACATACAATACTCTGTATAAGTCCGCTGAGTTGAACAACTCAAAACCTGTGCGTTGTAGGTGGAAAACTGTACCCTGGCGATTTCCTCAAATATCACCAATTACAACGAATTCCGATATAATGAGGATGATCACCTAATTCCCAATATCTTACTCCCACTCATCATCTGTAAAACCATACAGATATGAGAATGAAACCTGGTAAATACATACCCTTGGAGTAAGTGTCTAATCGGGAAAACAGTTTTTCTTTAACAATGCACTGAAACATTAAAATGTTTCGTAGGGGTATCCTGGTATTCATAGCAATGCCTCTTCCATAATCCAATTCATGACTTCAACCGTATATTTTATTGCCATCTCTCCAAATCCCTTTATTTGTCTTTAGTCGTTAGCTTCTGTACACCATCGTTAGGCTAAATGGTTTTCTTCCTTTCCTACCGTTCGGCACCAGCCTATGGTTTGGAAGAAGACTATCCTGTAAACATAATAGGTGTACCCTCCTAAACCAAGGAGTACTCGCATCTCGAGAGAAGGTGATGATAAAAGAAAACTGAATAATACCTTATTTTTTTAAAGGTGAAATAGGAACGGCGATGAAGTACGCGGTTTTGGTCGTGAATGATATCAGTCGCAATTTACTTTGCCCTCTTTCTAATCCCTTTATTTTGTCTTTACATATTACCTTCTGCACACCCTACTTAGGCTAATTGGTTTTCTTCATTCCCTACCTTTCGGCACCAGCCTATGGTTTGGAATAAGACTATCCAATAAGCGTAATAGGTGTACTCTCCTAAACAAAGGAGCTCTCGCAACCTGAGAGAAGGTGATAATAAAAGACAACTGAATAAACCAATTCTATTTCTCCTGAACCTGGATCCATCCTCGAAGAAGTCCCTTCAAGTTCGTATATAACCATACGATGGATCTATCCAATGGAAGTGGATATCCGTAATAATACGAGTGTTCTGAGAAATTCAAAGGGTAAAAGAAGGAGTGGCAATGACTTATGCAACTCAGACAATCCAAATGCCAGTATTTTAAGAAGGTTCGGTCAACCTGGTCACTGAGTCATAGTCTTGGGTCGGTCAAAGATCGCTGCCAAAGAGAGAGAGAAAAGAAACACTCTGCGTGCACTCTAACCTAGATCAGAATGGTCATCAATTTATCTAATCCAGAAACCTCCCATTGTCCTGTCAAATTCTCCTCCAAACCTAAAGAAGAATCAATCGGGATCACCCGAAGAGTAAACCAACTCATCAGTGGGAATCAAGATCCAACTCTCATCGCATGATAACGTGATGGAATGCATCCACGTTACTCATACTCCAGAAGGTATGCGAATACTTGGCAAGTTTCAGTTTCTTTAGAAACTCCTGATATGATTTTTGCCCCATGCTCTTATAACCTTGGCGTTAGGTCAAAATGTCATAAGTCATATGCCAAGTTCTACCCATCACTCTCTTGTTAATTTGAACCCACCCGCACATGCCCTTGGCGTTAGGTCAAAATAGCAGAACGGCTGTCCCAAACCAACTCATCAATCTATGCAACAATTGAATACCCAGCAGCTACCAAACACTATGCCTTGGCGTTAGGTCAAAATACATAGCTTGAATACTACTGAATACCCAAAAGAAGTGACGGAGGGCTACGGCTGGGTTTTGGCGAAAAACCTTTAGCGTAGTGAACTTGATATCGCTGAAGGAACCTGATAGCTTTTTAAAATATAGTGGCGAAAACCTTTTGCTGAAGAGGTCACTCCCGGTAAAGGGATCTCGGCTCTTTCCTCGTGGAATGAAGTGTAGGATATTCCACTGAATACCGCTATGCAAAGCAACTTGTAATCGACTATAGTGAAGTTATTACGCTGACGCAAGCTTCTGCCCAAGGGGTCAGTCCCGGTGAAGGGATATCGGCCCTTGCCCCGTCGAATGAGGTGCAGGATATTCCACTGAATACCGCTTTGCATAACAAAAGAAAACGTCTTTGCAATAACACTTTTTAAATTTGTTCCAACAACTGTAAACAGGTTTGTTTTTACTTTGCATTGATCAGAATCAACGCAGTCCCATCATATAATCACACCAGAAAAGAACGAAAATAAAATGTACGTATATGCCATCCGCATTCGTCACTGGGTCCCGTCATCACCCGTTAGGTTACTTAACTAACGACAGAGCGGGGACTGGACTAGCGCGGGTGTAAAACATATACAACATCTAATAGTATATAAACCAATATACAATAATCGCTCCAGGCGTGATAATATGCAACATTACAGAAAAGTAATAAGCATCACAGAACAATACAGATAATCTGGGATCCCCGAGTTTCACAGAGCCGCTGCTGAAACTCGACGTTCCCCTGTCGTGTGGATAGCCTGTGCAATGAAACCTAGACCTCTACGGGTGCGGCAAGTTACCCGCCAAAACCTGAAGCGAGGCAGCCCCCTTACAGCATAGTGAATGGACCACCCAGCACTTCACGGAATCCGGTAATCTTGGGCACCCCTCCTTGGGTCAACCTGTACCCCCTACGAGTGCGGCGAATAGTCTGCCAATTCTAGAGTGGGACCCCTCTGCCTCTCAAAGCCATGAGATGCGGACCCATTGCCCCCCAGAACCCGGCTATCCGTGCACTCCGTCTCGGGGCAAAACCTAGTACAGTAATTAAAAATAGTACAATAGGTACATCGACCGCAACCTGGTCGTGCCCCAAAAGAATATTATACAACAGGCAGTGACGGCAGTCCACAAGTTGGACGCTCGCCCCGCAATATCAAATGTACAAATAAACTCAAACTGTACTACCATTGCAGACTGCTATCCACCACGACAAATCCGCAACATCACAGCACAACACAGAACATCAACGCGAATGTCACGTTCGCAAACCCGTCTAAAAGAACTATAGCAATCAGACGCGGTTTACCGATCAAATGACATTCCCGGTCGGAGATATAATGTAAGCACTATAAACTAACATGTTTAAATTTCGATCGACCAAATATCAAAAAGTGGGTCCCACGACTTACTGGTGAACAGTAACAAAACCTGGGCCAAAACGATATTAACCAAAAACCCCAAAATCCAACAGAGAACACACTGACAAAATTTGGGAGCACGAGCTCACCACGTGGCCGCGGATGCGCGGTCAAACTATGGGTTTGACCGCGTTTCCGCGGCTCTTTGGTGGGGTCACGAGCCCAAATTTTGTCGTCGTTCTAATAAAAGCCTGCACAGTATTCTGAGATGTGTAGAAAAATTTTAGGACACCGTTTAAAAACAACAGAAACTGTCAAGCTAACAAATTGTGATTTTTGATTTCCGGTCGGATCGATGTTTTAAACGCGTTAGCACAAGTTAGTATAGCAAATTGGTGAGGCTCTGATACCACTGTAAGTCTACGCTAGCGCCCCGGCAGTCTACAGACGCCAAATGCGGAACAAAAACTTTTTAACTGGCGCTATCGTATACTTTAACCCGGATCTGCCATTATTGCTAAACTAACAAACTGTAAAGAGTGTAGAATGGTTATACCGAACGATCCGAGTCCTTCGTTCTTTAACCATCATCCCACGCTCCGTTGCGGCTGCTCTGAACTCGTCGATCTCCGATATCCTTGTCGAGGTGGCACCACATCACCGATTCTTTAAACGGGCTCCCGCCTCTGACTTGAGGCAACTCGATCGTCAAGTTTGCTAAAAGAGACGACCAAGAATGATGTAGAGAATGAGTAGATGACTTTGTCTCACTTCGTCCAAATCCGTGGACGATCGGTTAATGAAGTTGCCGTGGAAATCGGGTGATGGAATGAAATGAACTGTAAAATTCCATACACCCCGAATACTATCATAATCTTTTCTAACCAAAATGAAACATCAAGTGAAGTGAGAGAGAGGAGAGAGAGGGCCGGCCATATATAGCAAGAGGGAGGTGACCGTAGGAGAGGGGGGGTGACCACAAGCGAAAGCTTCTCACTTCAAAATATCTTAACCAAAACAAGAATCATTAAAATAAAGCATGACTCACATAAACACATCATCAATTCATTAATGCAACCATTAATGTCAAGATGACTCATAAGCCACTTCATCACTTCTAGAACCTTCTAGAATGATGACTCACTCCATCTGAAGAAAAGATAAATCCGTCTTTAACCGAATGTTAAAAGACGGCTGATAGAAAACTGGAAACTGGCAACTTCCAAAAGTGATCCTGAAACGATTTTCAGGATAACCCCGAAACTGTATAAATATACCCGCATTTGTATTACGACCGAATACAAATGCAACTGAGACAAATATATTATACCTACTCAATATAATACTCGGATCCGGCTTAAACCAAAGCCGACCAGTATCATCTGCCCGAAAACTGACACGTGCGTAAACGCACGTGCATTTTCCGAACCCTGCCATAAAACCATACGGCCTCTACAACGTTTCGCCCGAACTTGGGAAACTGTCTGTGGGGGACTCTAATGACTCGTCAGTACCCTGGCAGTGGGTTTAACCACAAACCGTCAGCGGCACTAGCAATGCGTAACGGCTGCCCATGGACTGACCTCAAGGGAGGCTGATGAGCGAACTCAAGGGAGGCCGATGAGTGAACTCATCCAGAAACCCTACTGAGCCTAACAGTGACAATGTATATACAGTCCGGTCCGTTCGTCAATGAGTATCGCATATCTGCCTAGGGGGCTAGTAACGTCAGACCCCCAATAGCAGTATAAGTCGTGTCGGAGTGAAGCCCAATAACACCCTGAGATACTACTGGAGTACCTACCAGTAAATCTCCTGCCATGGCCATGGACTTTGTGTAATGGCTCTCCTAGACACAGCACGACCTCGTCCCCAATACCGGGAGAGACGAATCCCCTGCCGATCCGCTCACGTGCCTCCATATGGCTCGGGACTGTACCCAAAAACTACCTGTTTGCACGACTCCTTTGAGCCGTGGTAGGGTAGAAATCAAAGCACAGTGGGAACTCATACGAGACAAATGACGACCTCAGGTCGATGAACTAACCTGTACACATGTCACCAGGGAACTGCTATCTGACGGTAGATATAATACTAACTAGCAGATTCCCGGCGAGTCCTGTCCGGTGTACTCATAACCCAATGAGCACCTGTATACATCTTAGGTGATCCAACTGACACCAGTGGCTTGTGAGACCGGCCACCGCCCCTCATCGGGGTCTCGACTGTACACACTAGTCTACTCCGGAGTATCGATGCCCTGTCTCGAAACTCCCACGACTAGGGACCACAATTAAGGATATGCGTATAAACTACCCAACTCTCACGTATATGATCGCCATCATACTGTTGGTAGTAAAGCAAGATCCTAAAGGCTCTATGAAAGTGTAACATGCAATCAGTCACCTGAACATGTACATGACTGATAAAGGCAAACCAGATAGCATACTATCATCTCGAGTAAGACTGTCCTACCGGTATAGGTCCTCCGCAATCATTGCAATCACGTACCCGCGATCCAATAATTGACTATGAGGGCACTATCTCCAACATACTTAAGTCTATCCAGATCCTACTTGCCATTGCTACATACCATGACTACGATATCTGGTGGTTGGGTGTCATGACTGCTTTTCTAAATACTGATTTAGAAGAGAACGTCTATAAGTACACAGCCAGAGCACTTCGTAAACAGTGGGAGCAGCGGAAACGTGTGCAAGTTGCTTTGCAGAATAAAACAGGCATCGCGGAGTTGGAACGTCTGTTTTGATGTGGTAGTCAAAGTGTTTGACTTCATCAAAATGGTAGATGAACCTTGTATATACAAAACGGTAGTAGAGAGTAAGGTGGTCATCCTCGTATTGTACGTGGACAACATACTCTTGATAGGAAAAGAGTTTCCTATACTACGCTCGGTCGATCTCCTCTTATCACAAGGAGTCTCCAATAGGATAAAGGTGATACCTCCTAAATCCTGGCTTTTGGATCTATGAGATAGATCTAAATGGATGTTAGGATTCTCACTAGTTGTAGTGAAATGGTATCAATCGATCCTGGGGAGAATCACTGGAAAGGTTCAAAGGTGATAAGGATGACTGAATGTCAGTCGCAGGCATTGTCTTTACCCTCAGTAGAGGGACAGTATGTTGGAAGAGTTCCATGATGGATACCGTGGCAAACTAGACGATAAAGGTTGATAACATCGCTATTAATGATACTACCAAAGAGACAGTTTGGGTGTGTATTGGTTCATAAGATGAACTAGGTTCCTACCATTGTGTGACAATGGAAGTGTGTCTTTGGCCCAGGAGCCCTGGTCCCATCAGTGACCCAGATATATTCTGAGGCAGCATCACCTGATCATGGAGATAGTTGATCTCCAGGGTGATCGAGGATTGGAGAGTAGACTTAGAGGACAACACGGCGGATCCACTCACAAAGGCCTTTTCCCAAAGAGAGATTTATATGGGATGGTTGAGTATGTGATACTGCAACCACTACTACAGATGGCCCTAGTGCAATTGGGAGATTATTAGTTATATGTATGCCCTAGAGGCCATTACTGTACATAGGATGTATATTGTAGTGGATGCTGGGACATATATAGGTAAGACTTTCTTGCTCTACATGATAGTACGCTATCTGGTTGCTCTTTATCTTAACATGTATACTTGTTGTCTCTCTATTACATGTTGATAAAGCCCTTAGGATGTGTACTCGACTTCCAGGACTATGATGAAGATCATACTAGTGGGGCATGGGTAGTCAATGAGTACATCCTTCAATGTTCCTAATCGTGGGAATATCGAGACGGGGCATCGATATTCCAGAGTAGACTAGCGTATATCTTCTCGACCCATGTGATGGGCGATGGATGATCCCATATCCATTGGTGTTTGACATCAGAGATGATATGCGGGTGCTCAGTGAAGACTGGGTACTCTGAACGGACTCGCCGAGAACTCCCAGATGGTATTATACCTCACGTCAGATGTCAGTTTTCTGGTGACACTGGTACAGCTTAGTCTGTTGACCCGAGATCTTCATAGAGTCTTGTGTGTCTCCCACTATGCTTTGATTTCCACCCTACCACGGCTCTACTGAGTTGTGAAAACAGGTGGTTTTTGGGTACAGTCCCGATTCACATGGAGGCAATGAGCGATAGGAGGGGATTCGTCTCTCCCGGTATTGGGGGTTGATGTTGCGCTATGCTCGACTGGCCATAACTGGAAATCCCTAGCCAGGGTTGCTGTGATTTACTGGTAAGAGTTATCAGTAGTATCATGCTTGTTATGGACCTTACGTCGGCATGACTTATCAATCTACTGGGGTCTGACGTTTACCACCCCTAGGCGAGATATGCGACATATCAGACGAACAGACCGGACTGTACGATAAGTGTTACTGGTTGGATTCACAGGAGTGTGAGCGGGCTTGCTCGTTGATCATCTGATCGCTCAATACCCGAGTGGCCATTATGTTTAGCAGACCATTTGCGGCTTGTGGGTGTTTGATATGATCATCACCTGCTGCCGACGTATTGACGAGTCTTTAGAGTCCTACACAGAGGTTTCCTGGCTCAAGCAAAACGAAATAGGAGAGCATATGAGATATGTGCGGGACCGAGAATAATACCAGTATGTGATACTGTATTCTATTCTCGCGATTTGTATCATTGGACGGTTATAAAAGATATAGCCGGGTTACCGAATCAAGTGTTGATTCGATACATTGATATACTTGATATTTGTCGGTTATATGCGATATGACCGGATCATTAAATCAAATGTTGATTTAATGATTTGATGTATAATTATATATTTGATATATTACTTTACATTAACTAGTATTTGTTCACTTAAGATGGATTTTCTCACTTGATGTGCACAAGTAGTATATGTGATATATTTATATGCACTAGATTGTATCATGTTTGATGATACATGCAAACTTGGGTGTGTGTTTAATTTAAACCATGTTTAGGTTAATGGTTAGGGTTTTAACTTAATTATTTATTTTATTCATTTTTTTTGGGCAAGAAATAAAATGGTGGCTTCTTTTGGCTTTTACTTGAAGCTTCATGAAGCTTTGAAAAGTCTTGACCATTTTGTTTCTTTCCTTAACCTAACCATTCACCTAAACCCTAGTTTATTCTCTACATGTGTTAAACTCACCCATGGTTGCATTATGATAAGGCTTCACTTGATTTTTTTTTTTTAGAGAATTCTTTTCCATTCTTTTCTTCTTCATCTTCTTCATGAAAAGAAAAAAGCTTGCTAGAAAATTTCAAGTGTTGAAATCAAGTGAGAAATCCAATTCTAAAGTGAACCCACTTCCTATTTCTTCATCCTCTACCACTTGCCATGTTGTATAGGGTGTTTCCTTCACAAGTTTTATGACCTAGTGAAGATGGAGCTTGAGTTAGAGTTGCCTCGACGTAGATCATCTTCGGCATCGAAGTCAACGACCTAGCCCGCTCATTTCCCCGACGAAACCATTGCTAGAGTCTGGGATCCCGGTGATCGCAGCGAAGGGACGTCATCACGGAGCTAAAGAAGTGGTAGACCGGATCTACAAAGGTTGTAGTCACTTTCACTTTCAGCTAAAGTCGTTTGCTTGCATAGTTTCGCCTTACCTCTAGTAACGATCAAGTTTATGGTTCTTTGGCACATAGAAAAATTTCAATTGGACATGTTTGATCAGTTGTAGAACCTCATGGGTGTGCCTAGGAACCCTATAGTTATCATACGATGAGAGTTGGATCCCGATTCCCACTGATGAGTTGGTTTACTCTTCGGGTGATCCCGATTGATTCTTCTTTCTGGTTTGGAGGAGAATTTGAGATTACAGTGGGAGTTTTCCTAATTAGATAATGTGATAACCATTATGATCTAGGTTAGAGTGCACGCAGAGTGTTTCTTTTCTCTCTCTTTTTTGGCAGCGACCTTTGACCGACCCTAGACTATAACTCAGTGACCAAGTTGACCGAACCTTCTTAATATACTGGCTTTTGGATTGTCTTTAGTTGCATAAGTCATTGCCGCTCTTTCTTTTACCCTTTGTATTTCTCAGAACAACCCGTATTACTACGGACATCCACTTCCATTGGATAGATCCATTGTATGGTTATATACAAACTCAGAGGGATTTCTTCGAGGATGGATCCAGGTTCAGGAGAAATAGAATTGATTTATTCAGTTGTCTTTTATTATCACCTTCTCTCAGGTTGCGAGGGCTCCTTGGTTTAGGAGAGTACACCCATTACGCTTATTGGATAGTCTTATTCCAAACCATAGGCAGGTGCCGAAAGGTAGGGAATGAAGAAAACCAATTAGCCTAAGTAGGGTGTGCAGAAGGTAATATGTAAAGACAAATAAAGGAATTAGAAAGAGGGCAAAGTAAATTGTGACTACTAACATTCACGACCAAACCACGTATTTTATCGCCACTCCTACTTCACTTTTAATTTCTCCAGAACAACAAGTATCACTACGAACATCCAATTCCATTGGATAAATCCATCGTATGGTTATATATGAACTCGAAGGACATTTTTTCGAGGATGGATTCTGGTTCAGGAGAAATAGGAATAAGCTTTATTCAGTTGTCTTTTATCATCACCTTCTCTCAAGTTGCGAATACTCCTTGGTTTAGGAGGGTACACCTATTATGCTTACTGGATAGTCTTCTTCCAAACCATAGGCTGGTGCCGAACGGTAGGGAAGGAAGAAAACCATTAAGCCTAACAATGGTGTACAGAAGGTAATGACTAAAGACAAATAAAGAGATTTGGAGAGATGGCAAAGAAATATATGGTTAAAGTCATGATTTGGATTATGGAAGAGGCATTACTAGGAATACCGGGATACCCCTACGAAACATATTTATGTTTCATATTCACTGTGCATTGTTAATAGAAAACTGATTTCCCGATTACATATTTACTCCAGGATATGTATTTACCAGTTTTCATTCTCACATCTGTATAGTTTTACAGATAATGAGTGGGAGTAAGTTGTTGGGAATTAGGTAATCATCCTCATTATATCGGAATTCGTTGTAATTGGTGATATTTGAGGAAATCGCCTGGGGACAGTTTTCAACCTACGACGCACAGGTTTTGAGTTATTAAACTCAGAGGACTTATACAGAGTATTGTATGTTGTCCAGTGTCCATCAGGACAAAGGGTTTGGTCCTCGTACTATATTCTATTTACTTGTGACTTCTCTAAGTTTTTAGACAAGTGCTTCGTAGAAATACAATGTCTAAGTATTGAGAAGTTGTGGGTATAGGAATAAAGTAGAGAACCATGTGTCGCAAGTATCGGGATTCTTCAAAGAAATCGAAGATGTAGATTCTTGTGATTGGTATTCAGTTGATAGTAATGGTTTTGAGAAACTTGTTTCTCTTTCAGGCTACTCATAATTGGATGGATTCCTAAGTTAAGTAATGTTGATTAGCCTCTCTCCATTAAGTTGATATGCACTGGAGACAGCTGTATGTTTTTGGATCTGGTTCTAATTAAATATGTGCTAAAGTTTCTATATTGGATATAGAATGGATCATATCTCAACGATGTTACGGTAAGGGGAGTTGTCCAGCTTATGCTTAAAACCAGACACTGGATGACTCAAGGAACGTTTCTGTAATGGCAGTTTGTGGGTTGACCCTAGCTTTGACGAGGGTAGATTTTCTACTATCTGGAAGATCTATAGGATATTGTTCTTGACTCGCCACAGTTTTAATAAAATGGATTTTTTCAGAAAACAGTAGTGGGAGTATGGTAGAACTGGAAGTGATTCCAGAACCGCAAACGATTACGGAAAATTTAATAGAACCTATATATTCAATCAGGTTTGACATTCCAATAGACACTCCGCAGATATGGTCGGTAACCTCAGGCACCCGAAAGGTACTCCGGTAGCCTCAAGGACGGTGACAGGGAGGTTCTTGTTTACCCAGACTTGACACTACTGTTGTTCCAGGCTATGAGACCCGGCAGAAGATTAAGTATAGCGTTGTTCTAAACTAACTTTAGAAGTGCACGTATATATTATTCTGCCATAGGGTTGTCGTAGTCAGTAGGAGCAGCGGAAGCATAGTGGGCAAGTAGCTTATGTCTATAGACTTGAGCAATTATAGCGAAGATAGATCATCTAATTTTGATATGACAGTCATGGGTTTGACTTCATCAGAATAGGGGATGGATCTGTTAAGAAGGTAGTAGGGTGTAATATCCTGGTATTTGGATGACATACACAGAATAGGCAGTAAAATTCCTATACTACGATCGGTTATACTGTGGTCGTCACACAGTTGTTTCTCCACAAAGGACATGGATATAATATTTGACATTCTGGTTACTAGATCTATGGTTTTAGATCTAGATTTGGGTAGTTTCCCAATGTGGGTACTTTGACAGTATTCTAATAGTATTTTAGAATAGTTGACTATTGGCATGGTGGTGTACCTGCAGGTGATGGAGTCACCCTCTCTAAAGGTGTCTTACAGACTAAAGGGGAGAAGGACATACATGATTGGCAGATCACTTGCTTAGGCAATTGAGTCAATCGTAAGATGTCAAGTACTACACCAGATGTCATTTTTGCACTAGATGTGATAAGTTTATATTAATCCAATCCTGAAGAAACATAAGGAAGCGGTTTTAGAACATAAGTGCATGTTCTACGGATTTGATGACGGCGGCCTCCTTCGGGAGTCGGTTGTCATTCCAGGCTTCAAAGGTGACTTGGATGACAGAGTGATTGTCAGAGTTATAGTTTTCCCTCTGACGAGGGACAGTATTATGGAAAGGCGGTCCAAGAGGATACTGTGGGAGGCATAATGCTGGACACTGATTAGTTTTAGTGATCGATACAGTCTAAGAAGTTTGGATTTGGAGTTCATTTATGAACTAGGTCCCATCAGATATCCATACATATTCTAAGACAGGTATTACTCGATTCGGGAGATGGCTTTCTCCACGAACTTGAGATTAAGAGAGACATAGAAAGAAACATCAGGGCGGATCCACTCACTGAGGCTATTTCTCGAACACAATAGTTTTACAAATAGGCTTTGTGAAACTGATTAGTAGAGGAGTTGGATGTTCGGTATCACACGGGCTGTGAGTATGTGACATCGCAATAATTAGCCTTAAGTGCAAGTGGGAGATTGTTGGATATAGTGCCCTCTAAGTCAATTATTGTATCGCAGGTACGTGATTGCATTGATTGAGGGATGACCTATACCGATAAAACAGTCTTACTCGAGATGATAGTATGCTATCTGGTTTGTCTTTATCATCATGTAGATGTTGATAGAGCCCAAAGGATTCTTGCTTGACTACCAGCAGTATGATGGAGATCATATATGTTGGAGCTGGGGTCTATAAGCACATCCTTAAAGTGTCCCTAGTCATGGGAGTTTCAAGACAGGGCATCGATACTCCGGAGTAGACTAGTGTATACATTCGAGACCCCGATGAGGGGCAGTGGCCGGTCTTACAAGCCATTGGTGTTAGTTGGTTCACCTAAGATGTATATAGGTGCTCATTGGGTTATGAGTACACCGGACAGGACTCGCCGGGAACTTGCTGGTTGGTATTATACATAGCGTCAGATAGCAGTTCCCTGGTGACATGTGTACAGGTTAGTTCATCGACCTGAGGTCGTCATTTGTCTCGGGTGAGTTCCCACTGTACTTTGATTTATACCCTACCACGGGTCAAAGGAGTCGTGCAAACAAGTATATTTTGGGTACAGTCCCGAGCCACATGGTGGCAGTGAGCAGATCGTCGGGAATTCGTCTCTCCCGGTATTGGGGGTGAGATCGCGTGGTGTTTAGGAGATCCATTACACGAAATCCCTGGCCACAGTAATCGAGATTTACTGGAAGGTATTCCACCAGTATCTCAGAGTGTTATGGGCTGCTCTCTGACACGACTTATGCAGCTATTGGGGGTCTGACGTTTACCGGCCCCCTAGGCCCTATATGCGATACTCATAGACGAATGGACCAGACTGTACATATATTGTCACTGTCAGGATCAGTAGGGTTTCTGGATGAGTTCGCTCGTCAGCTTCCCTTCCAATCAATACATAGGCAAACCGTTACGTACAGCTTGTACATCTGACGTGCTAGTGGTTATTGTAAGTGCACGGCGGCGCCCCGGCCGTCAATCCGACGGCCAAACGCGGAAACGGTGGTAAACTTAAAAATTTGCGGACTTTGCAAACCGGCACCACCGCGCACAAAACCCCGGATCGTTACCATTAAACTAGTCTAGCTAACTAACAAGATAGGTTAGAGATATACCGACGATCCAAGTCCTCCGGTCTTCATCTCCGCTCCGATCTCCTCGCGGGATCTCCGTCCATCTCCTCCTCGTCGGAAAGGGGCACCACGAAGCCGGGTACTTTTACGGGCTCCCACCTCGATACTGAGGCAACTCGAGCATGAAGCCGGCAACTCGACATGCTCAAGATTTGCTGTAGGAATATAGTGTAGAATCATAGTCTCTCTTTTGGGGTTTGGTTGCCATTTGTGGATGATGGAGGAATGGTGTATAGAAAATTGGTGCTTTCAATTTTCTAGCAATGGAATGAGATGAAGAATGATATGCACAAAATGAATCACTCTCATTTTTCTTCCTCTCTTTTCTTTTCTTCTTCTCTCTTTCTTTTCTTAACCATGAAAACCTTCTTGCATCAAGTGAGAAGAATGAATGATGGTGGAGGAATATGAATATGAAGGGAGGTGATGGTAGTAAAAGGTGGAGGGTAACCATATCCAAAACATAATCATCACTAAACTTTAAATCAACCTCAAATCATATCTAATCTCATCAAATCATGAAAAGCAAAGATGCTTATCATGTCAACCCTTATGCAAATAAGTCCTCCACAAATACCAATTTGCACAATTGCAAATTAGTCCCTCCAACGGAAAAGTCCGGCCGGGAAAGAACAAAGAAAAACCGGCCGGAACGGAATGCAAACTGGCAACTCCAGAAAACTGGTCCCGTAATAAATTACAGGAAAACCCCACACTGTGCATACACACCCGCATTTGTATTCCGTCCGGATACAAATGCAATGAGACAAAATCTACACTGTACTATACTAGGACCGGCTTAAACCAAAGCCGGCTAGTAATATCCGTCCGATCCTGATGCGTGCAATACCGCACGTATCTGATCGAACGCTGCCATATAACTATACGGCCACTAGTACAAACCGTCCGATCCTGATCCGTGCAATACCGCACGTATCTGATCGGACCCTGCCATATCTCCATACGGCCTCTACAGCGTTTCGCCCGAAAGCTTGAGTAACTGAAAGTGTGGTGGACTCTAAAGACTCGTCAATACTATGGCTGTGGATTTAACCACTAGCACGTCAAAGGTATAAGCCAATACGTGACGGGCCACCAGCTATTGACTAAAAGGGACGTCGATGAGGAAGCTCACCCCGACACCCAACTGAGCCTGTCAGTGACAATATCCGTACAGTCCGGTCCGTTCGTCTATGAGCATCGCATGGCGGGCCTAGGGGGTTGGTAAAAGTCAGACCCCCAAAAGCGGTACAAGTCGTGTCGGAGTGTAGCCCAGAACACCCTGAGATACTACTGGAATACCTACCAGTAAATCTCCTGCCTTGGCCAAGGTCTTTGTGTAATGGCTCTCCTAAACACAGCGCGACCTCACCCCCAATACCGGGAGAGACGAAACCCCCGAAGATCCGCTCACTGCCTCCATGTGGCTCGGGACTGTACCCAACTAAAACCTGTTTGCACGACTCCTTTGAGCCGTGGTAGGGTAGTAATCAAAGTACAGTGGGAACTCACACGAGACAAATGACGATCCCCTGGTCGATGAACTAACCTGTACACATGTCACCAGGGAACTGCTATCTGACGTCAGGTATAAGACCAACTAGCATGTTCCCGGCGAGTCCTGTCCGGTGTACTCATAACCCAATGAGCACCTGTATACATCTTAGGTGAACCAACTGACACCAGTGGCTTGTGAGACCGGCCACCGCCCCTCGTCGGGGTCTCGACTGTATACACTAGTCTACTCTGGAGTATCGATGCCCTGTCTCGAAACTCCTACGACTGGGGACCTTTTAAGGATGTGCTTGTAGACTCCAGCTCTCACTTATATGATCGCCCTCATACTGCCGGTAGTCAAGCAAGAATCCTAGGGGCTCTATCAACGTGCAATAGTGACCTGTCATGTCACCTAAAGCAGTACACGATGATAAAGGTAAACCAGATAGCATACTATCATATTGAGTAAGACTGTCCTACCGGGATAGGTCCTCCCTCAATCATTGCAATCACGTGCCTGTGATCTAATAATTGACTCTGAGGGCACCATCTCCAACAATCTCCCACTTGCACTCAAGGCTAATTATTGCGATGTCGCATACTCACAGCCCGTGTGATACCGAACACCCAACTCCTCTACTAGTCATTCTCACAAATCCCGTTTGTGAAACTATTGCGGTCGAGGAATAGCCTCAGTGAGTGGATCCGCCTAGAAGTTTCTTTCTATGTCTCTCTATTTCTCAAGTTCGCGGAGAAAACCATCTCCCGAAATGAGTAATACCTGTCTTAGAATGTCTGGATGTCTGATGGGACCAAGCTCATAAATGAACTCCAAATCCAAACTTCTTAGACTGTATCGTCAACTGAACTTAATCAGTATCCTGCGCGCCATGCCACCCTCAGTATCACCTTGGACCATCTGTCCAAAATACTGCCCCTCGTCAGAAGGATAACTATAACTCTGACAACCTCCTTGTCGTCCATGTCACCTTGGAAACCTGGAATGATAACTGTCTCCTGAATGAGGCTGTCGTTATCATATCCCTAGAACATCCACTTATGTTCTAAAACTGCTTCCGACTGTTTCTCCAGGATTGGATTAATGTCAACTTATTGCATCTAGCGCAAGAACAACATCTGGTGCGGTACTTGACATCTCATGATTGACTCAATTGCCTAAGCAAGTGATCTGCCAATCATGCACGTCCCTCTCCCCTTTAGTCTGTAAGACACCTTTGGAGAGGGTGACTCCATTACCTGCAGGTACACTACCGTGCCAGGAGTCGTCCATCCTAAATACTCTTAGAATGCTGTCAGGTACCCTGATTGGGAAACCACCCAAATCTAGATCTAAAACCATAGATCCAGTAACCAGTATGTCAGATATAAAATCCATTTCCTTTGTGGAGAAACCACTGTGTGACGACCAAAGTATAACCGATCGTAGTAAAGGAATGTCACTTCCTACTACCTTCTCAACAGATCCATCCCCTATTCTGATGACATCAAACCTATGACTGTCACATCAGAAATGGATGATCTATCTCCGCTACATCTGCTTTAGTCTATAAATAGACACAAGCCTGATGTCCACCAATGCTTCCGCTGCTCCCACTGACTACGACAACCCTCTGGCAGAGTCATATAGACGTGCACTTCTAAAACTAGTTTAGAAAGACGCTATACTCATCCTCCTGCCGGGTCTCGCAGCCTGGAACAACAGCAATGGCAATTGTGGGTAAACCAGAACTTCCCTGTCACCGTCCTTGAGGCTACCGGAGTACCTCTCGGGTGCCTGAAGTTACCCACCATCCCTGCGGAGTGGCCAATGGAATGTCAATTCAGATTGAATCTTTAGGTTCCTTATCAAATCTTCAGTAATCGTTTGCGGTTCTGGAATCACTTCCAGTTCTACCATACTCCCACTGCTGTTTTTGAAAAAATCCATTTTTAATAAAACTGTGGCGAGTCTAGAACAATATTGCTATTGTTCATCCAGATGGTAGAAAGTCAACCCGCGTCATAGCCTGGGTCAACCCACAAACAGCCATTACAGAAACGTGCCTTGAGTTGTCCAGTGTCTGGTTTTAAGCATAAGCCGGACAACTCCCCGTACCTTAACAACGTTAAGATATGAACTGTTCTACATCCAATATAGAACCAGAGGCACTGATTTAATTGAACCAGATTCAAATCATGCAGCTATCTCCAGTGCATGTCAACTAAATGGAAGGAGGCTGATCAGCGTTACTCAACTTAGGAATGCTTCCAATTATGAGTAACCTTAAAGAGAAGCAATATCTCTTTATCATTACTATCAACTGAATACCACATATAAGTATCTACATCTTCGATCACTTTGAAGAATCCCGATACTTGCTACACCTGGTTCTCTACTCTATTCAAATACCTATAACTCCTCAAAACTTAGACCCTGTGTTTCTACGAAACACATGTCTAAGAACTAGAGAAGTCAAAAGTAAACTGAATATAGTATGAGGACCAACCCCTCTGTCCTTAATGGACACTGGACAACATACAATGCTCTGTATAAGTCCGCTGAGTCTAACAACTCTTTTACTGTGTGTTGTAGGTTGAAAACTGTACTTATGGTTAAGAAGAATTACACCGCTGTTTAATGCTCCTTACCTAACCATCCACTGATATAGGTAAATGTCATCGACATAATATCAAAAGGTATATCTCACTCTATGAAAATAGACGTACAGATATATCAATTTGAAATTGGTGCACAACAGCGGATATTCAAAACCAAATATTTGCCGACCGGCAAACAACCCAGGTGATTTCCTCAAATATCACCGATTACAACGAATCCCGATATAATGAGGATGATCACCCAATTCCCAATAACCTACTCCCACTCATCATCTGTAAAACCATACAGATGTGAGAATCATACTTGGTAAATACATACCCTGGAGTAAGTATCTAATCGGGAAATCAGTTTTCTTTTAACATTACACAGTGAGACTGAAACATTGAAATGTTTCGTTGGGGTATCCTGGTATTCCTAGTAATGCCTCATCCATTATCCAGATTCACAACTATAACCGTATAATTCTTTGCCACTTCTCTAAATCCCTTCATATGTCTTTAGTCATTACCTTCTGTACACCCCTTTAGGCCAAATGGTTTTCTTCCTTCCCTACCGTTCGGCACCAGCCTATGGTTTGGAAGAAGACTATCCAAAAAGCATAAAGGGTGTACTGTCCTAATCCTAGGAGCACTCGCAACGCGAGAGAAGGTGAAGATAAAAGACACCAGAATGTACTTTATTCCTATTTCTCCTGAACCAGGATCCATCCCCGAACTGGAACGAGTTCCTTTCGAGTTCGTATATAACCATACGATGGATTATCCAATAAAACGGGATCTTCGTAATGATACGGAGTGTCCTGGAGAAATACAAAGGTGATTTAGGATTGGCGAAGGAATACATGGTTTGGTCGTGAATATCTGTTGCAATTTACTTTGCCCTCTTACTAATCCCTTACTTTGTCTTAATCTTAATACCTTCTGTACACCGTTCAGGCTAACTGGTTTTCTTCATTCCCTACCGGTCGGCACCAGCCTATGGTTTGGAAGAAGACTATCCAATTTGCGTAATAGGTGTACTACTCCTAAACCAAGGAGTACTCGTAACCTGAGAGAGGGTGAAAAGAAAAGACAACTGAATAATCCTATCCGTTTTCTCCAGAACCGGAAACCATCCTCGAATTCCTTCGAGTTCGTATCTAACCATACGATGGTTTTGTCCAATGGAAGTGGACGTTCGTAGTAATACGGGGTGTCCCGGAGAAAAGGGTAAAAGTAGGAGTGGCAATGAGGTCTGCAACTCTGACAATCCAAAAGCCAGTGTTAAGAAGGTTCGGTCAACTTGGTCACTGAGTCAAAATCTTAGGGTCGGGTCAATGGTCGCTGCCAAAGAGAGAGAAAAGAAACACTCAGCGTGCACTCTAACCTAGATCAGAATGGTTATCACTTTTATCTAATCTGGAAACCTCCCACTGTACCTCAAATTCTCCTCCAAACCTGAAAGAAGAATTAGTCGGGATCACCCGAGGAGTATACTAACTCATCAGTGGGAATCGGGATCCAACTATCATTGCATGATAACGTGACGGAATCCGCTCACGGTATCACACTCCAGAAGGTATGCGCATATCTGGCAAGTTTCAGTTCTTTTGAAACTCCCGATGTGATTTCTGCCCCATGCTCTTATGACCTTGGCGTGAGGTCAAAATATCATAAGTCACATGTCAAGTTCTACCCGTCATTATCCAGGTTAATTTGAGTCCACCCGTACATACCCTTGACGTAGGCCAAAATAGTAGTACGACTGTCCCAAACCAACGCATCTATCTATGCAACAGATAAATACCCGGCAGCTACCAATCACTATGCCTTGGCGTGAGGTCAAAATACATAGCTTGAATACTACCGAATATTTAACTGAAATGACGGAGGGCTACGAATGGTTTCTGGCGAAAACCTTTAACGTAAAGAACTTGATATCGTCGAAGGAACGGATAGCTTATTATAAAATATAGTGACGAAAACCTTTACTAAAGAGGTCACTCCCGGTGAAGGGATCTCGGCTCTTTCCCCGTAGAATGGGGTGCAGGATATTCCAAATGAATACCACGATGCAAAGCAAAAGTAATCGGCTATAGTGAAGTTAATGCCCTGACGCAAACTTCTGTCCAAGGGGTCACTCCCGGTGAGGGGATCTCGGCCCTTGCCTCGTCGACTGAGGAGCAGGATATTCCAAATGAATACCACGATGCAAAACAAAAGTGAACGTCCTTGCAATAACAGCTTTTTGAAAAAGTGTTCCAACAACATCAGATTAGGTTTGTTTTTAACTTGCATTGATCCGAATCAATGCAGTCCCATCATTTGATCACACCACAAAGAACGAAAATATACTGATGTACGTATATGCCATCCGCATTCGCCACTGGGTCCCGTCATTACCCGTTAGGTTAGCTAACTAACGACAGAGCGGGGACTGGACTAGCGCGGATGAAAAACAAATACAACATCTACTAATATATATACCAATATATTATATTTCGCTCAAGGCGTGAAAAGAAATGCAACATCACAGAAATGTACAGCATCACAGAACAATACAGATATCTGGGATCCCCGGGTTTCACAGAGCCACTACTGAAACCCGACGTTCCTCTGGTCGTGTGGATAGCCTGTGCAATGAAATCCTAGACCCCTACGGGCGCGGCAAGTCACCCGCCAAAACCTGAAGCGAGGCAGCCCCCTTCAGCTCCGTGAATGGACCACCCAGCACTCCACGGAATCCGGCAACTTGGGCACCCCTCCTGGGTCAACCTGTACCCCCTACGAGTGCGGCGAATAGCCCGCCAATCCTAGAGTGAAGCCCCTTCCGTCTCAATGCCATGAGATGCGGGCTTGTTGCCCTCTAGAACCCGGCTATCCGTGCACCCCACCGCGGGGTAATCCTAGTACAGAAAGTAAAATATACATACAACGGGTACATCGACCGCAACCAGGTCGTGCCCCAAAAGAATAATACAATCAGGCAGTGACGGCAGTCCACATGTCGGACGCTCGCCCCGCAATAACAAATGTACATAATACCTCCACAACTGTACTAGCATTGCATCCAGGCTATCCCCACGACCGATCCGCAACATCACAGTATAAACATAGAACATCAACGTGAAAGTCACGTTCGCAAATCCGTCTAACCGGGCTATAGCAGTTAGACCGGATTTACCGATCGAGTGACATTCACGGTCGCAGATATAATGTAAATACTGTGAAAAATGTGTTTAAAATTTTCCGATTGATCAAACAATTAACAAGTGGGCCCCCAAACTAAAACTGTAGCACTCACAGAAATAATTGGCCCAATTTTAATATTCCAGAAACCACATTTTCAACTCAGGAACATACTGGAAAAATTTGGGGGGGTGAACAGTAAAATCCGCGGCGGAAGGGCCGCACGAGGTGGGGTTTCGCAGCGCTTGCGCGGCGGAATAGTGAGATCATGGTACCAATTTTTTTCAGCATGGTTAAAATTCCCTGCACATCACTCTGAGACAACCAGAAAAATTTTTGGACTCCAAAAAATTTCGACAGAAACTGATGTGCTAGAAAAATACGGTTTTTGGAAATTTGTTCGATCGGAAACGTAAAACACATTACACCAAGCTAGACTATGTTAATGGCGAGGCTCTGATACCACTGTAAGTGCACGGCGGCGCCCCGGCCGTCAATCCAACGGCCAAACGCGGAAACGGTGGTAAACTTAAAAATTTGCGGACTTTGCAAACCGGCACCACCGCGCACAAAACCCCGGATCGTTACCATTAAACTAGTCTAGCTAACTAACAAGATAGGTTAGAGATATACCGACGATCCAAGTCCTCCGGTCTTCATCTCCGCTCCGATCTCCTCGCGGGATCTCCGTCCATCTCCTCCTCGTCGGAAAGGGGCACCACGAAGCCGGGTACTTTTACGGGCTCCCACCTCGATACTGAGGCAACTCGAGCATGAAGCCGGCAACTCGACATGCTCAAGATTTGCTGTAGGAATATAGTGTAGAATCATAGTCTCTCTTTTGGGGTTTGGTTGCCATTTGTGGATGATGGAGGAATGGTATATAGAAAATTGGTGCTTTCAATTTTCTAGCAATGGAATGAGATGAAGAATGATATGCACAAAATGAATCACTCTCATTTTTCTTCCTCTCTTTTCTTTTCTTCTTCTCTCTTTCTTTTCTTAACCATGAAAACCTTCTTGCATCAAGTGAGAAGAATGAATGATGGTGGAGGAATATGAATATGAAGGGAGGTGATGGTAGTAAAAGGTGGAGGGTAACCATATCCAAAACATAATCATCACTAAACTTTAAATCAACCTCAAATCATATCTAATCTCATCAAATCATGAAAAGCAAAGATGCTTATCATGTCAACCCTTATGCAAATAAGTCCTCCACAAATACCAATTTGCACAATTGCAAATTAGTCCCTCCAACAGAAAAGTCCGGCCGGGAAAGAACAAAGAAAAACCGGCCGGAACGGAATGCAAACTGGCAACTCCAGAAAACTGGTCCCGTAATAAATTACAGGAAAACCCCACACTGTGCATACACACCCGCATTTGTATTCCGTCCGGATACAAATGCAATGAGACAAAATCTACACTGTACTATACTAGGACCGGCTTAAACCAAAGCCGGCTAGTAATATCCGTCCGATCCTGATGCGTGCAATACCGCACGTATCTGATCGAACGCTGCCATATAACTATACGGCCACTAGTACAAACCGTCCGATCCTGATCCGTGCAATACCGCACGTATCTGATCGGACCCTGCCATATCTCCATACGGCCTCTACAGCGTTTCGCCCGAAAGCTTGAGTAACTGAAAGTGTGGTGGACTCTAAAGACTCGTCAATACTATGGCTGTGGATTTAACCACTAGCACGTCAAAGGTATAAGCCAATACGTGACGGGCCACCAGCTATTGACTAAAAGGGACGTCGATGAGGAAGCTCACCCCGACACCCAACTGAGCCTGTCAGTGACAATATCCGTACAGTCCGGTCCGTTCGTCTATGAGCATCGCATGGCGGGCCTAGGGGGTTGGTAAAAGTCAGACCCCCAAAAGCGGTACAAGTCGTGTCGGAGTGTAGCCCAGAACACCCTGAGATACTACTGGAATACCTACCAGTAAATCTCCTGCCTTGGCCAAGGTCTTTGTGTAATGGCTCTCCTAGACACAGCGCGACCTCACCCCCAATACCGGGAGAGACGAAACCCCCGAAGATCCGCTCACTGCCTCCATGTGGCTCGGGACTGTACCCAACTAAAACCTGTTTGCACGACTCCTTTGAGCCGTGGTAGGGTAGTAATCAAAGTACAGTGGGAACTCACACGAGACAAATGACGATCCCCAGGTCGATGAACTAACCTGTACACATGTCACCAGGGAACTGCTATCTGACGTCAGGTATAAGACCAACTAGCATGTTCCCGGCGAGTCCTGTCCGGTGTACTCATAACCCAATGAGCACCTGTATACATCTTAGGTGAACCAACTGACACCAGTGGCTTGTGAGACCGGCCACCGCCCCTCGTCGGGGTCTCGACTGTATACACTAGTCTACTCTGGAGTATCGATGCCCTGTCTCGAAACTCCTACGACTAGGGACCTTTTAAGGATGTGCTTGTAGACTCCAGCTCTCACTTATATGATCGCCCTCATACTGCCGGTAGTCAAGCAAGAATCCTAGGGGCTCTATCAACGTGCAATAGTGACCTGTCATGTCACCTAAAGCAGTACACGATGATAAAGGTAAACAAGATAGCATACTATCATCTTGAGTAAGACTGTCCTACCGGGATAGGTCCTCCCTCAATCATTGCAATCACGTGCCTGTGATCCAATAATTGACTCTGAGGGCACCATCTCCAACAGTTATACCCAGTGCCAGTGTGTTGATGAGTCATTAGAGTCCCCGACAGACACTTTCCCAAGTTCGGGCGAAACGTTGTAGATGCCGTATGGTTTTATGGCAGGGTTCCGAAAATGCACGTGCGTTTTCGCACGTGTCATTTTTCGAGCAGATAATACTGGTAGGCTTTGTTTTAAGCCGGATCCCAGTATTATACTGTGTAGATATAATATCATTGTCTCAGTTCCATTTGTATTCGGTCGTAATACAAATGCGGGTATGTTTATACTGTTACGGGGTTATCCTGAAATTCGTTTCAGGATCACTTTTGGAAGTTTCCGGTTTCCTGTTTTCTATCACCCGTATTTAACATTCGGTTAAATACGGATTTATCTTTTCTTGAGATGAGTGTGGAAGTTTCTAGAGGCTTCTAGATGAGGTGATTAGGCTAGTGGGTCATTAGTGCATTTATTGTGCAATTAATGCATGATGACTAGCTTAGAAGGTTCAATGTATGCATTGATTGTGTTCATACAAGGTGTCTTGTGACTCATTCTCTTATTTAATCTTATTGTCACCTTCCCCTCTCCTACACTCACCTCCCCCCTCTCCTTTATATGGCCGGCCCCTCTTGTGGGAATGGATGATTGATTTCCTTTGAAAAGATTATGATAGTTTAGTGTATGGAAATTTCATAGCTCAATTTCCATTTACCCGATTCCAAATGGCAACTTCATTAACCGTTCGTCCATAGACTTGGACGTAACGAGATAAAGTGTTCTACTCATTCTCTACATCAATCTTGGTCATCTCTTTTTGCAAACTTGATGATCGAGTTGCCTCGGTTTAGAGGCAGGAGCCCGTTTAAAGATCCGTCGACGTGGTGCCACCTGGACGACGAGACTGGAGTTTAAGAAGATCGAAGCCGCCGTAACAAAGCATGGGATGATGGTTTAAGACCGAAGGACTCAGATCGTTCGGTATAACATTTCTACCCACTTTGTAGTTTGTTAGTTTAGCTTTAATGGCATATCCGGGTTATAGTATGCGATAGCGCCAGTTAAAATGTTTTTGTTCCGCATTTGGCGTCTGTTAGATGGCCGGGGCGCTACCGTAGACTTACACAATCAACCACAAATGCATAATCAGGCCTAGATCTTGGGTCACCTAAGTCAGCTAGACCGCTCCTAGCTGTTCCAAAGGGCTAGAAATAGGACCTCAAACCGCCTCTTCACCGCCAATTGCGGCCAGGTAAGTGCCAGGTGAGTGGGAGGCTTTCTACTACAAGTAGTGGCCCTAATTAAGTAACCACTCGCCTTAGACACACTTGCCTAGACACCGCAAAGTCAGGTTAGGATCAACGGCCGATGCCTACAACTATTCCTCTGTCCTATTGACCTCGATGTCCTTAGGGCTGAGTCTAATCTTTTTTAATTAATTGAAGGTCAATGCATATGCCTTATGTGATTTCTGGGATCCTAGGAAGGGTGATGAAATCCCCACCCAATCTGGATTGGTCTCAAGCCCTTTAAAATCCGATTAAAGATTTGCAAAACAGAAAAAAATCACTTGCAATCAATTTTTTATTTTAAGCGCGGCGCAAAAAATCCTGCACAAGATTTGTTATTGGAAGGGGGAAGATTTTTTTAAGCGCAAAGAATCCTGCAGGCAAATTTACCGAAGATATATCGGGATTTGCAGAGGAGAGAGAAAGAAAACTTACAGTGAAATTTTTTTTTTCCGCCGCGCTTCCAACGCCAAAATGGTGCTACCGCCGCGGTTCCGCGGGCGTTTTTTTTTTCAAACCCTGAATCGACCAGGGCACGGCGGTTCCGCGGCCAGAAGGGGGGTCGCGCGGCAGTTCCGCGGCCGTTTGGAATGTTCGAGTCCCGAGAAAAATTCTGCTCCTCTGTTATTGTAAATCTCTATTGTTCATATCCGCTGTTTTCTGTTTTGATATCTGGATTTTTCCAGATCCGGACTTGATTGTATATCCTGCAAAATTCACACAAAAATACCCTTCACAAAAATAAAAGATGATAAATTTTTATATTTTTTTGATTTTTCAGTTTTTAATGATTTTTCAATTTTAGATTAACCCGAAATTGCGAAAAGAAAATAACACGCCATCCCCGGCAACGGCGCCATTTGATTCGTATGTCAAAAATATTTCTAAACCGCAATCAAGAACGGCGTCGCTTGGTAGCTAGCCGGTGAGTACGGGTCGGTCCACAGGGATTTTGTGAATTTCCTAATTGTTCTTACGAGCTAATTCCGATGGGTGTCGGATTGATTAAATCTAAAAACTAAATCTATCTAGATCTAAATCTTGCTAGGGTTAGGTTTAGGGTAGGTTTGGAAATGTAAATAAATCTCACCGCTTTCTATACCAAAATTAAGATCTATGAGTAGTTATAGTAATTATCAATAAAGGGGATTAGAACCATTCGGGAAGATGATTCTTCCTCTAGGTTCTTGTCCTACCTTTATCGATCCTTACCCTAACCTCCACGGAAAACACACTCAACCGGGCCTTTATACTACGATATCACCTCTACCTCGAGGGATAGGGTGCCGTAGGGAGCGGTGTGTACATGTATGCATAGATTCCTATAAAAAAGTGTGATGGGCAAGAAAGGGATGAGAGGTCTGCATCTCTCAAAAACCTTCCCCAAAGCTAACCGTAACAAGCGAGGAGACTACTCGCTCATTAGGGATTTGAAGAACATTCTATCTATCTATCTAAGGCAAGGAATTAAAGATCTCTACTAGGGCAATTAAATAAAACTACTTACTTTACAGATGGCTCTCTCCAAACATTTACACAGGGTTGTCAGATCTGAATAGATGAAATGAAAAGAGGCATCGATGCTCTCCAAAAGAAATATGAATTTTATTAATGAAAGGAGGCATACCTCAAAAGATGTATTAGGGCTTCTATTTATAGATTCATAGAAACCCTTGGTTACAATTGACTTACACATCTGCTTTTACAAAAATACCCCCTAAGAAAAAGACCTAGTCAACGCACCGCCAGCGCCTCTTTAATTTCGCACCGACATGGGCCTTACATGGCCGTGGATCCGTGGCCAAAGCCCACGGTTCCGCGGCCATTTATAGGCTTTGTGGGCTCATTTTTCTTAGGCTGATTCTGGCTGCTGTTGTCATCTGTTTTCTTCACTTTTTTCTCATGTTGGCTTCTAGGTTTCTTCCAGATCTCCACAGTGAATAATTGTAGTAGACTTTTACCGTTGCATCGTGACGAAGTCTTGAACCTTGCACTGCCTTGTACTTCGTGAACTGATTTTCATGTAGGCTTGATCAAGATTCCACCATTTTTTGGTCTCAGTCTGTCTCACTTTTGTATCGTCTTTTTTCTTTTTCACTGTTTTTGTCCCGAGAATCTGTAATCTGCAACTAAGTAGTAGACATGGGTCAAAAGCACCTGTTTATTTGTAAAATGCATAAGAATGGGAAATATAATAATGCAATATTATGATATGAACAGATAGCTAACTAGTGCTTATCTGCTAGCATACGATACGATTGGATTAGGGTATTCGTACCGCGTTGTTTGGCATTCGTCAAGGGTCGTGCGGGTGGGTTTAATTCAATCAGGAAATGTACGGGTTGAACTTGGCTAACTGTCACGACCCGAAAGAGCACGTGACTGGCCCTTGAACTATATGAAGTCTATAGGACTCCATCTGATCCAAGTAAGCCAAAAGCCCATAAATCTAAAACCAATTTAAGGATAAATGAACATACAAGCAATATACTATACAACGCCGAATGGCGAGGATCATAATTCAAAAGAAACCCAGATAAGCATGAAAACTGTAACACTACTAAGCGCGACTCTAAGGTCGAAATAAAACATCACTAGTGTCTGAGTCTGAAACAATATACAAGTTTTTGGTTGATGGAATTTCTAGATACAATGAATAATACATGTACAACGGCGGTTCTGATACAAAGAACCCACCTACCAAGCAAATCACCCGCAAAGGAAAGCAGTGCAAGAAATGCCGCTATGGAACCTGTACGGCAAACCGTGCAAGAACTGTGGCACAACGGGGGTGAGTTGCCAACTCGTGAATAGAAAATATCTATAAGCAGAAATCGAATGCAAGAAATAATCCTATGTCAAGCAATCAGTATAATAATAAAACCCTCAAGAGTAAGTCTGAAGCATGATAAAGTGGCAATGTAACATCTAATCATGTAGGTAGTGCCAAGTACTCGTGCCAGTGCCTCGGATAATAACATGTCATCAGTATAAGGTATGTCTGCATGAAGTATGATCAATGTAAATCCAGTCTGTATGTAATCAAGTCTGTATAAACGTGGAACCCGTCCACCCATCACCCAATGACAATAAACATCATGTAGGTAAATATGAGGATATAATCAAATCATGGAAAACATCATGAAACCCGTGCCTAGCATCAACACGTAAATCCTCATCTATCGGGCTCCGTCAGTCCGGATCAGCCCACGGGCTATGTCTGCAGAATCGGCCCTCGGCCCCGGCAGTACGCCCATATCCATTTATCGACTCTGGTCAGTATCCTCTGGATAACCGCCAGACCCAACCAATCACCGGTAGGTAGTAGTCCCTCAGCCAGGCTCACCGTCTACTACACAGCGAAACCGTTCTCGCCCCGGGATACCATACCGTGTCCACCATGTACCCGCAATCGGCCTCATCCGCCTCCTCGAATCGGGTTTCACATGTCGCTCTCAGTACCGAGAAAACACATGGTGGACGCACTGAAATATCATATCAAGGGTAACCGGGTTTTTAACACAATTATATATTCTCTTTTGAAATACCCACGGTTCCCAAATCCAGAAATATCATGGAAACAACATATCTCAATGCGTATAATCAAAACATGATGTATGCGACATGTAAAGAAAGGTAAGCATATCAGAAGTCATGCAACATGGAATAGTAATGTGCACATGTCGAGGGAAACCGCTCTTTTAAAACGAATCAGTTTTGAAGAAAATCTTGCGGTTCCCAAATCTCTAATCAAGTCAGAATCATCTATGTTTGTGTACAGGTATAAGTGTACAATATGCCATGCAAGAATCATATCATGAATGCAATAGTACTACAGTGTAGTGGCATGGCAATTATCGATGATGAAGTGTGTGAGCCGGCAAATAGTGTACGTGGAACATACGCATCCTCAATAATGGTGCTGGTGTCCTAACAGCATGATAATAATATAGCAATAAACATATGCAAAGCAACGTGAATAGCATGAATATGCGGAAATCGAATAATCAACGTAACAGTAAAGAATCTACACCCAAATGTATATGTCATGCAGTTATGCCAATTGAAATAAGAATGACTCGGGTCTAGTCTAACATCTACTATGCAAACTACAGATCTAAGTATCAAGTCAATCGGGAGGGGTATGGAAACCACTTAAATCTGAGTCGATATATAGATATAATAGTCGGTGATCCCGCCTCAATAGTATCGCGTACGATACAACATATCATATGACATCCTCAAGTCATGAGTGCGGATCTATCATCAATGTAAAGCTCGTACGGTAAATCGTCGTACGGCATCCCAACAGCTGGGTACGGGTCAGTATCACATTCCTCTCATCAAATATCAGGTATCATTATCTTCATATCATATAATCTAGGGTACAGATCTAAGTCTAGTACAAATCAATACCATCTATATAAGTATGGTAGCGGGGGTAAAACACATGCCCAATGGCCCGCTAAGGCCACATGTCGTATCGCAAGTACGAATCACATCACATCACCGATCTCACGGCACAAAGCCCAAAATCATCGACTCATCTTCAATGTCATCCAATATCATCATCAACACAGTGTAAGTATAATGAATATGCAAGGGTGTGTGTGTAGGTGTAAATCTATTCTAGGGTTCGCGACTATGAACTACACTAGTCATTTCTAACCCTACACTATCCATAATACACCTAACACCATATCCATGACACACTATAACTATCAAGCATAATATATAGTATACCAACTACGGACTGCGGGGGTGCTATACGCCATCCACCCGACTTCCCCAAGTAGATATAATCTACTCACCTTGCGTCTTCATTTGTCGACGTCTCCACGCGCTTCACTTGTCGTCTCGAAGTCTTCATGGGGTACCAACACATCAAAGTGTCGTATATGCGCATTAAAACCAATTCAAAACTAAAACGGCATACGAATCCCAAAACGATACGATAAGGGGCATATATGTTAGAACCTATGGCACGCCTTCAAAATCATTAATAAATCCTCTATATCGTCGTATAAACGCCAAATAGTCCAGGTAAAACACAAGACACAAATTCAGAATTAAGAATACGGAATACGGAAACACGAATCCAAAACAACAACTAAGGAAATATGTTCCAGATTTCACCCTAGGTCAAATTAGACAAATCTATACATACCAGAGGCCTAATCTACAAATAAGGGAACACCAAAACCAAAACGAGGCAAATCCACCATGGTCTGGCCGCAAATTGCAGCCAGAATGGATAAATCTGCGGCCGGGTATAGGAGGTAGGGGCTAGGGTTCAGGTGGTAGGTTCCTGGGTGCCTGCACATGTCACTGTCCAATCAATTTTAATTTAGGATGTCTCGGGTGATAGCAAATTCAATATACCCTTCACAGATTCCACAATTTCTCCGATATCGGTTTCTAAATCCGTATTTCGGGTTTCAACTCTTAGGTTAGGATCTCAATTCATGCACTATGATAATAGTATAACCTCTACTGAGCTTAGTTTCTCAATACAACACAAAATTCTTCACAACCCTAACTAGGTTAGCCTCAAGTCGCCAAAATCACACAATATCGGTTCAATCATAACATGGGGGTAAAGAAAATGCTAAAACTAAGTTAATGATCCACAAAATACCTCATTTGGCAACTCAAGAATTTTCTTGAGTTGCCCCTAGTGGCCAAAATCCTTGCTTTCTTGGTCCAATATGTAGATCTTGAGCTTGTGCACACTATTAATGAAATGAGAGTGGGGTTTTGGAGTAGTTTTAGAGGTGTTTAGAGGTCTTGAAGAAGGGAGGGAGGTGAGGTGCAGGAGCAATGGAGGGAGAGGGAGGGAAATGAGGGAAGGAAAATGGCTAAGTGTTTGGTCAAAAGAGCCCATACCTCTCTCTCACCAAACCTCATTCTTTATTCTTTTCCCATTTTCTTTTCCTTTTCTTTTTCTTATTCTCTCAAAATCCTTCTCCCAAGAATAGTAAACCCAAAGTGAACCATGGCAAGAAAATGCACAAGTGTGAAAAAGAGATATGTGCATGTTTTGCACAAAATTATCAAAAAACCGATTAGCGATTTTAATCGCGATTAGCACTAAATTAGCATATAACTAATCAATTAAACATAGAAATGGCATAATTCTCTAATTTACCCTATTTTAGAATTTTCCATAATTTTCCAAAAAAAATTCCCCATTTATTGTATTTAATTATACCGAATTATTAAAATATTCAATAAAATAATATTAAATTATAAATTTCCTAAAAATAATATTTTTATTATTTCGAAATGTTACAATCTACCTCCCTTAAATAAATTCGGTCCCCGAATTTAAATTTAAACCTCCAACTACAAAAACATTCAGTCAAAATCCAAGTTGTCAGATACGTGATAATCGAATCACAAAATCACCAATCGTCAATACCGTCGTCGGTAGTCCCTCCTTCAAAGTCGAGAAGGTGTCAGTGCATCCAATGCTAGTAGCGCAAGATATCTACTTGTCTCTTACTCACTGTCTGGCGTCCTCTGTCTCTGGGTCCTTATCTTCTCTGTGGATTACCAATCTCATAATCGATCGGCTCATCGGCCCTGTCAGGTGTGCTAATGGGGACGATTCCGTTCTGGCACTTATCTGGTCATCTCTTGGTCGATACTCACGATCACTCGTAAAGCAGCATATCACTGGCGTCGGCCTCTGGCTCTCTGAATGCACATCACACATCTGATCCTGGGTGCAAACATCATTGCAGCAATGTCCTGGAAGGAATCCTGCTCAAGGTCTCTTCCGATCTTGCCTATGCCGAACTGTTCGGAGGCTGGCTTTCTTGCATAATCTCCTCACTCGATGGACATCTGTGTCCTCAGCACAACATTTTCTCGGAAATTGGTCGCATCCCAACACCTCTGTAAGCATATCAGGTCTCTAGTCTCGACGGGAAGTAATGACAGCTCGTCAGCGTCTCGCACGAACCTCTGGTTCCATTTGTCTCTATCGTCGTCCACTATGACGTCACGCCATGCTATCTACGCACTGCACTGTTCTCGGCCATGTTCAATCCGAAGCCTCTCGCACGGACTCAAAAGCGCGTACTCTGTAGCTTCATCATTCTATAGAAGATGTCTGGCCGAACAGGTCCTCGGGAATGCGTCCCAACCATCCGAGGAATACTCAAAACTCGTCCGTCCTTGATCAATTCGCAATGCATCTGGGTAAAGTCGTTTATCCGAACCTGGTCAACTACCTATTGCGCCACGGCAGCGCCCCGGCCGTCTATTCCGAGGCCAAATAGCGGAATCAAAAATTTTCCTTACTCGGAAACCGGCGCTACCGCGGACAATTAAAAACCCGGATCGTTAACCATTAACCTATCCTAGCTAACTAGAGATGGGAAGAAAAGTATACCAAGTGATCCGAGTCCTCCGGTCTTCTCTTCATCGTCCCAATCTCCCGCGGAAAGTCTTGGCTCCACATCGTCGCCTCCTCGCCGGAAGGGCACCACATCGCCTGCGTCTTTTACGGGCTCCCGCCTCGATACCGAGGCAACTCGGGCATGAAGCCGGCAATTCGACATGCTCAAGATATGCTGTAGAATGTAGTGTAGAAGATGCTTGTCTCTTTGGGGTTATGCTATTGCCATTGAGGATGATGGAGGAAACAAGGATTAGAAAAATGGTGCTTGCATTTTTCTAGCATGAAAATGAGATCAAGAAAGAAACTCTCAAGAATGAAGCTCTCTTCTTCTTCTTCTCTCAACCATGGAAAAACATATCCTCTAAGAATAAATGGTGGAGGAAAGAATGTATATCAAACAAGAGGGAGGTGAGTGTAGGAGAGCATGAAGGGTGACCATATCCTAAACCTCATCATCACAACCTCACATCAAATCTCATCTCATATCCAATCTTAATAAAGCATGAAAAGATGAAGGAAAAGAATGGCATCAAAAAATGCTATCATGATAAATACATTTGCAAGAAAATCCTCCACAAAGTGTAATTTGCAAAACTGCAAATTACACCCTCCATCGGAAAATCCGGCCGGGAAAGAACAAAGGAAAACCGGCCGGAACGGAATGCAAACTGGCAACTCCAGAAAACTGGTCCCGTAATAAATTACAGGAAAACCCCGATACTGTGCATACACACCCGCATCTGTATTTCGACCGGATACAAATGCAATGAGACAAAATCTACACTGTACTAAACTAGGATCCGGCTTAAACCAAAGCCGGCTAGTAATATCCGTTCGATCCTGATCCGTGCAATACCGCACGTATCAGATCGAACCCTACCATATAACTATACGGCAACTAGTACAAACTGTCCGATCCTGATCCGTACAATACCGCACGTATCTGATCGGACCCTGCCATATCTCCATACGGCCTCTACAGCGTTTCGCCCGAAAGCTTGAGTAACTGAAAGTGTGGTGGACTCTAAAGACTCGTCAATACTATGGCTGTGGATTTAACCATTAGCACGTCAGAGGCATAAGCCAATACGTGACAGGGCCACCAGCTATTGACCAAAAGGGACGTCGATGAGGAAGCTCACCCCGACACCCAACTGAGCCTGTCAGTGACAATATCCGTACAGTCCGGTCCGTTCGTCTATGAGTATCGCATGGCGAGTCCTGTCCGGTGTACTCATAACCTAATGAGCACCTGTATACATCTTAGGTGAACCAACTGACACCAGTGGCTTGTGAGACCGGCCACCGCCCCTCGTCGGGGTCTCGACTGTATACACTAGTCTACTAATGGAGTATCGATGCCCTGTCTCGAAACTCCTACGACTAGGGACCTTTTAAGGATGTGCTTATAGACTACCAGCTCTCACGTATATGATCGCCATCATACTGCCGGCAGTCAAGCAAGAATCCTAGGGGCTCTATCAACGTGTAATAGCGACATGCCAGGTCACCTAAAGCAGTACACGATGATAAAGATAAACCAGATAGCATACTATCATCTCGAGTAAGACTGTCCTACCGGGATAGGTCCTCCCTCAATCATTGCAATCACGTGCCTGTGATCCAATAATTGACTCTGAGGGCACTATCTCCAACAATCTCCCACTTGCACTCAAGGCTAATTATTGCGATGCCGTATACTCACAGCCCGTGTGATACCGAACACCCAACTCCTCTACTAGTCAGTCTCACAAAACCCGTTTGCGAAACTATTGCGTTCGAGGAATAGCCTCAGTGAGTGGATCCGCCTTGATGTTTCTTTCTATGTCTCTCTATATCTCAAGTTCGCGGAGAAAGCCATCTCCCGAAATGAGCAATACCTGTCTTAGAATGTCTGGATGTCTGATGGGACCTAGCTCATAAATGAACTCCAAATCCAAACTTCTTAGACTGTATCGTCAACTGAACTTAATCAGTATCCTGCGCCATGCCGCCCTCAGTATTTCCTTGGACCACCTATCCAACATACTGCCCCTCGTCAGAAGGGAAAACTATAACTCTGACAACCTCCTTGTCGTCTATGTCACCTTGGAAGCCTGGAATGATAACTGTCTCCCAAATGAGGCTGTCGTTATCATATCCCTAGAACATCCACTTATGTTCTAAAACTGCTTCCGACTGTTTCTCCAGGATTGGATCAATGTCAACTTATTGCATTTAGTGCAAGAACAACATCTGGTGTGGTACTTGACATCTCATGATTGACTCAATTGCCTAAGCAAGTGATCTGTCAATCATGCGTATCCCTCTCCACTTTAGTCTATAAGACACCTTTAGAGAGGGTGACTCCATCACCTGCAGGTACACTACCGTGCCAGGAGTCGTCCATTCTAAATACTCATAGAATGCTGTCAAGGTACCCAGATTGGGAAACCACCCAAATCTAGATCTAAAACCATAGATCTAGTAACCAGAATGTCTGATATAATATCCAAGTCCTGTGTGGAGAAACAACTGTGTGACAACCAAAGTATAACCGATCGTAGTATAGGAGTATCTTTTCCTATTCTGTGTATGTCATCCAAATACCGGGACATCATACTCTACTACCTTCTCAACAGATCCATCCCCTATTCTGATGAAGTCAAACCTATGACTGTCAGGTCAGAAATAGATGATCTATCTCCGCTGTAACTGCTTTAGTCTATAAACAGACATAAGCCTGATGTCCACTAATGCTTCCGCTGCTCCCACTGACTACGACAACCCTCTGGCAGAGTCATATAGACGTGCACTTCCAAAGCTAGTTTAGAACGACGCTATACTCATACTCCTGCCGGGTCTCGCAGCCTGGAACAACAGCAATGGCAAGTGTGGGTAAACAAGAACCTCCCTGCCACCGTCCTTGAGCATACCGAAGTACCTCTCGAGTGCCTGAGGTTACCCACCAAATCTGCGGAGTGGCCAATGGAATGTCAAACCAGATTGAATCTTCAGGTTCCTTATCAAATCTTCAGTAATCGTTTGCGGTTCTGGAATCACTTCCAGTTCTACCATACTCCCACTACTGTTTTTGAAAAATCCATTTCTTTTAAAATGTGGCGAGTCAAGAACAATATCTCTATTGATCTTCCAGATGGTAGAAAGTCAACCCTCGTCATAGCCTGGGTCAACCCGCAAACAGCCATTACAGAAACGTGCCTTGAGTTGTCCAGTGCCTGGTTTTAAGCATAAGCCGGACAACTCCCCGTACCTTAACAATGTCAAGATATGAACTGCTCTATATCCAATATAGAAACAGAGGCACTGATTTAATTGAACCAGATTCAAATCATGCAGCTGTCTCCAGTGCATGTCAACTAAAATAGAAGGAGGCCGATCAGCGTTACTCAACTTAGGAATGCTTCCAATTATGAGTAACCTGAAAGAGAAGCAATTTCTCTTAATCATTACTATCAACTGAACACCATACACAAGTATCTACATCTTCGATCACTTTGAAGAATCCCGATACTTGCTACACCTGGTTCTCTACTCTATTCAAATACCTATAACTCCTCAAAACTTAGACCCTGTGTTCCTACGAAACACATGTCTAAGAACTAGAGAAGTTAAAAGTAAACCGAATATAGTACGAGGACCAACCCCTCTGTCCTGATGGACCCTGGACAACATACAATACGCTGTATAAGTCCCTTGAGTTTGATAACTCATTCACTGTGTATCGTAGGTTGAAAACTGTACTTATGGTCAAAAAGAATTACACCGCTGTTTAATGCTCCTTACCTAACCATCCACTGATATAGGTAAATGTCATCGACATAACTTCAAAAGGTATATCTCACTCTATAAAAATAGACGTACAGATATATCAATTTGAAATTGGTGCATAACCGCGGATATTCAAAACCAAATATTTGCCGTCCGGCAAACAACCCAGGTGACTTCCTCAAATATCACCGATTACAACGAATCCCGATATAATGAGGATGATCACCCAATTCCCAATAACTTACTCCCACTCATCATCTGTAAAACCATACAGATGTGAGAATCATACCTGGTAAATACATACCCTGGAGCAAGTGTCTAACTGGGAAATCAGTTTTCCATTAACAGTACACAGTGAAACTGAAACATTGAAATGTTTCGTCAGGGTATTCTGGTATTCCTAGTAATGCCTCTTCCATTATCCAGATTCATAACTGTAACCGTATATCTCTTTGCCATCTGTCCAAATCCCTTTATGTGTCTTTAGTCATTACCGTCTGCACACCCCTTTAGGCCAAATGGTTTTCTTCTTTCCCTACCGTTCGGCACCAGCCTATGGTTTGGAAGAAGACTATCCAATAAGCATAAAGGGTGTACTGTCCTAATCCTAGGAGCACTCGCATCGCGAGAGAAGGTGAAGATAAAAGACACCTGAATGTACTTTATTCTTATTTCTCCTGAACCAGAATCCATCCCCGAACTGGAACAAGTTCCTTTCGAGTTCGTATATAACCATACGATGGAGTATCTAAATAAATTGTGGATCTTCGTAGTGATACGGAGTGTCCTGGAGAAATACAAAGGTGATTTAGGATTGGCGAAGAAATACTTGGTTCGGTCGTGAATAGCAGTCGCAATTTACTTTGCCCTCTTACTAATCCCTTGCTTTGTCTTAATCTTAATACCTTCTGCACACCGTTTAGGCTAATTGGTTTTCTTCATTCCCTACCTGTCGGCACCAGCCTAAGTTTTGGAAGAAGACTATTCAATTTGCCTAATAGGTGTACTATCTCCTAAACTAAGGAGTACTCGCAATGAGAGAAGGTGAAAAAGAAAAGACAACTGAATAATCCTATTCGTTTTCTTCGGAACCAGAAACCATCCTCGAAGTCCTTCGAGTTCGTATATAACCATACGATGGTTTTGTCCAATGGAAGTGGACGTTCGTAGTAATACGGGGTGTCCTTGAGAAAAGGGTAAAAGTAGGAGTGGCAATGAGGTCTGCAACTCTGACAATCCAAAAGCCTGTGTTAAGAAGGTTCGGTCAACTTGGTCACTGAATCATAGTCCAGGGTTGGGTCAACGGTCGCTGCCAAAAAGAGAGAGAGAAAAGAAAACACTCAGCGTGCACTCTAACCTAGATCAGAATGGTTATCACTTATTCTAATCAAGAAACCTCCCACTGTACCTCAAATTCTCCTCCAAACCTGAAAGAAGAATTAGTCGGGGTCACCCGAGGAGTAAACTAACTCATCAGTGGGAATCGGGATCCAACTATCATCGCATGATAACTTGACGGAATCCACTCAAGTCACCACACTCCAGAAGGTATGCCCATGCCTGGCAAGTTTCAGTTCTTTTGAAACTCCCGATGTTATTTTTACCCCAAGCGGTTTATGACCTTGACTAGGTCAACAAACCATAAACCGCCAGTCAAGTTCAACCCGTCATTATTCTGGATTGCATTAAACCCACCCGCACGTGCCCTTGACTAGGTCAACAAGGTCGCACGACTGTCTCAACCAATCCCACTTATGCAACAAACAAGTACCACTTAGCTACCGAACACTACGTCTTGACTAGGTCAACAAACGCAGCACGAATACCAAATAATACCTGTAGGAAATGACGGAGGGCTACGGCTAGTTTTTGGCGAAAAACCTTTAACGTAATGAACTTGATATCGTTGAAAGAACTGCATAGCTTTTTATAAAAATATAGTGACGAAAACCTTTACTAAAGAGGTCACTCCCGGTGAAGGGATCTCGGCTCTTTCCCCGTAGAATGAGGTGCAGGATATTCCAACTGAATACCACGATGCAAAGCAAAAGTAATCGGCTATAGTGAAGTTAATGCCCTGACGCAAACTTCTGTCCAAGGGGTCACTCCCGGTGAAGGGATCTCGGCCCTTGCCTCGTCGACTGAGGAGCAGGATATTCCAAATGAATACCACGATGCAAAACAAAAGTGAACGTCCTTGCAATAACAGCTTTTTGAAAAATGTTCCAACAACATCAGAATAGGCTTGTTTAGCTTGCATTGATCCGAATCAACGCAGTCCCATCAATTGATCACACCACAAAGAACGAAAATATACTGATGTACGTATATGCCATCCGCATTCGCCACTGGGTCCCGTCATCACCCGTTAGGTTACTTAACTAACGACAGAGCGGGGACTGGACTAGAGCGGATGCAAAACATATACAACATCTACTAATATATATACCAATATATTATATTCGCTCAAGGCGTGATAAAATGCAACATCACAGAAATGTACAGCATCACAGAACAATACAGATATCTGGAAGCCCCGGGTTTCACAGAGCCGCTGCTGAAACCCGACGTTCCCCTGGTCGTGTGGATAGCCTGTGCAATGGAAATCCTAGACCCCTACGGGCGCGGCAAGTCACCCGCCAAAACCTGAAGCGAGGCAGCCCCCTTCAGTACCGTGAATGGACCACCCAGCACTTCACGGAATCCGGTAACTTGGGCACCCCTCCTGGGTCAACCTGTACCCCCTACGAGTGCGGCGAATAGCCTCCCAATCCTAGAGTGAAGCCCCCTCCGTATCAATGCCATGAGATGCGGGCCCGTTGCCCTCTAGAATCCGGCTATCCGTGCACCCCTCCACGGGGTAATCCTAGTACAGAAAATAAAATATACATACACCGGGTACATCGACCGCAACCAGGTCGTGCCCCAAAAGAATAATACAAACAGGCAGTGACGGCAGTCCACATGTCGGACGCGCCCCGCAATAGCAAATGTACATAATACAACAAAACTGTACTAGCATTGCATCCAGGCTATCCCCACGACCGATCCGCAACAGTATAGCATAAACATAGAACATCAACGTGAAAGTCACGTTCGTAAATCCGTCTAACCGGGCTATAGCAGTTAGACCGGATTTACCGATCAAGTGACATTCACGGTCGCAGATATAATGTAAATACTGTGAAATAATGTGTTTAAAAATATCCGATCGATCAAACTATTAACAAGTGGGCCCCCAAGAAATACTGTAGCACTCACAGAGAAACTAGGCCCAAATTTAATATCCCAAAACCCCTAAAATAAGCCCATAAGGCCACTGTATAAATTGGACAAAGTGAGCACAGTAGAGTGCGGCGGAACCGCGGCCCAAGGGGGGTTTGGCCGCGGTTCCGCGCTCCACTGATCAACTGACACTGTCGAATTTTTACAGAAGTCTTAGAATTTCTTGTACATCAGTTTTCTACAACCTGAAAAAAAATTTTGAGCAAGGAAAAATTCAACAGAAAACTGATGCATTCAAAAACGCGGTTTTTGGAATTTTGGTCGATCGGATAAGTAAAATGCATTAGAACAAGCTAGGTAAGGTTAATGGTGTGGCTCTGATACCATGTTGCGCCACGGCAGCGCCCCGGCCGTCTATTCCGAGGCCAAATAGCGGAATCAAAAATTTTCCTTACTCGGAAACCGGCGCTACCGCGGACAATTAAAAACCCGGATCGTTAACCATTAACCTATCCTAGCTAACTAGAGATGGGAAGAAAAGTATACCAAGTGATCCGAGTCCTCCGGTCTTCTCTTCATCGTCCCAATTTCCCGCGGAAAGTCTTGGCTCCACATCATCGCCTCCTCGCCGGAAGGGCACCGCATCGCCTGCGTCTTTTACGGGCTCCCGCCTCGATACCGAGGCAACTCGGGCATGAAGCCGGCAACTCGACATGCTCAAGATATGCTGTAGAATGTAGTGTAGAAGATGCTTGTCTCTTTGGGGTTATGTTGTTGCCATTGAGGATGATGGAGGAAACAAGGATTAGAAAAATGGTGCTTGCATTTTTCTAGCATGAAAATGAGATCAAGAAAGAAACTCTCAAGAATGAAGCTCTCTTCTTCTTCTTCTCTCAACCATGGAAAAACTTATCCTCTAAGAATAAATGGTGGAGGAAAGAATGTATATCAAACAAGAGGGAGGTGAGTGTAGGAGAGCATGAAGGGTGACCATATCCTAAACCTCATCATCACAACCTCACATCAAATTTCATCTCATATCCAATCTTAATAAAGCATGAAAAGATGAAGGAAAAGAATGGCATCAAAAAATGCTATCATGATAAATACATTTGCAAGAAAATCCTCCACAAAGTGTAATTTGGAAAACTGCAAATTACCCCCTCCATCGGAAAATCCGGCCGGGAAAGAACAAAGGAAAACCGGCCGGAACGGAATGCAAACTGGCAACTCCAGAAAACTGGTCCCGTAATAAATTACAGGAAAACCCCGATACTGTGCATACACACCCGCATCTGTATTCCGACCGGATACAAATGCAATGAGACAAAATCTACACTGTACTAAACTAGGATCCGACTTAAACCAAAGCCGGCTAGTAATATCCGTTCGATCCTGATCCGTGCAATACCGCATGTATCAGATCGAACCCTGCCATATAACTATACGGCAACTAGTACAAACTGTCCGATCCTGATCCGTGCAATACCGCACGTATCTGATCGGACCCTGCCATATCTCCATACGGCCTCTACAGCGTTTCGCCCGAAAGCTTGAGTAACTGAAAGTGTGGTGGACTCTAAAGACTCGTCAATACTATGGCTGTGGATTTAACAACTAGCACGTCAGAGGTATAAGCCAATACGTGACGGGCCACCAGCTATTGACCAAAAGGGACGTCGATGAGGAAGCTCACCCCGACACCCAACTGAGCCTGTCAGTGACAATATCCGTACAGTCCGGTCCGTTCGTCTATGAGTATAGCATGGCGGGCCTAGGGGGTTGGTAAAAGTCAGACCCCCAAAAGCGGTACAAGTCGTGTCGGAGTGTAGCCCAGAACACCCTGAGATACTACTGGAATACCTACCAGTAAATCTCCTGCCTCGGCCGAGGGCTTTGTGTAATGGCTCTCCTAGACACAGCGCGACCTCACCCCCAATACCGGGAGAGACGAACCCCTACAGATCCACTCACTGCCTCCATGTGGCTCGGGACTGTACCCAACTAAAACCTGTTTGCACGACTCCTTTGAGCCGTGGTAGGGTAGTAATCAAAGCACAGTGGGAACTCATAAGAGACAAATGACGATCTCAGGTCGATGAACTAACCTGTACACATGTCAACAGGGAACTGCTATCTGACATCTGGTATAAGACCAACTAGCAGGTTCCCGGCGAGTCCTGTCCGGTGTACTCATAACCCAATGAGCACCTGTATGCATCTTAGGTGAACCAACTGACACCAGTGGCTTGTGAGACCGGCCACCGCCCCTCGTCGGGGTCTCGACTGTATACACTAGTCTACTAATGGAGTATCGATGCCCTGTCTCGAAACTCCTACGACTAGGGACCTTTTAAGGATGTGCTTATAGACTACCAGCTCTCACGTATATGATCGCCATCATACTTCCGGCAGTCAAGCAAGAATCCTAGGGGCTCTATCAACGTGTAATAGCGACATGCCAGGTCACCTAAAGCAGTACACGATGATAAAGATAAACTAGATAGCATACTATCATCACGAGTAAGACTGTCCTACCGGGATAGGTCCTCCCTCAATCATTGCAATCATGTTCCTGTGATCCAATAATTGACTCTGAGGGCACTATCTCCAACACTACCTCATCGACGATGCCGAACTCTGGCCTGCTGGGTCTGTGCAATATGACCACTCCTGGGTCTAGGTCTTCTCGTATCGTATTCCAGAAAGGTCCTGTCGAGGTCTCTCTCTCAAATCTCATCCCTGCCGGATTGTCCGGAAGTCATCATCCATTGCTGAAGCTAATTTTTATTCTGGAACGGCTGCATACTTATCGCGCCTCTTTCTGGAAGATATATATCCATATACAACGCCTCTGCGTGCGTATCGCATCTCTGATGTCAGCGGAGTGGGACGTCATCTCATCGAAATCTCTTGCGAACTCTTTACTTCACTCTGCTTCAATGTCGACTGCTTCGGACTCGTCTCATCATGGCTGCACGGACTGCGCTCCAACGGCTATCCTCTTATCTGGAGTCTCCCAAGAAATGCATCTCACCACCTAGCATCTGAAGGAAGTCGAACCATTCGATCGATTCGTCAAAACCTCATAATCCCCCAAGAGCTCAACATCTTGGGTACAGTTTAACAGCATCGAGTACAAACCACAGCATCAATGATCCAGCCGTAGAAGGGCAAACCCAAGCCTCACTAATGGCGCCGCATAACTGCCGCAAACCCTAAGGTTCAAAGGCTTTCACACGGTCATTAAGTCGAGTTAGGGTTTCATTCTTCTAGAGGGTCCATAGAATCACCTGCATGTCTTTCCGTATACTTTAAACTTGGAAAATGGGCTCCTGACATTCGATCGTCTCTATCGACTCTCAACGAACCTGTGTGAAGTCGTCTCTAGCTGGAAACAATCTATCTGATGACCTCGCATCGGCAAACGAACGAACCACATGTCCTAGTCATTCATCCTCAGGTGACTAGCGACCGTCCATCATATCTCTAAGTATATGCTCATGCTGCAGTAGCTCCAACCATCTGGGCGATATCTCATCATTTGCAGCAACAACTGGCTCATTCGCCTGTACGCCGAACAGCGTCTCAATCCTCTAGGAAAGGCAATACATTGGCGGTCATCTCTAAATCGGTCTGCTTTAGATCTGAGTGAAACTCTCTGCACAGGAAATCTTCAACTCAACTGGGCCTGCTCTGGCGCATAAATCGGACGAATCACCTTCGTCTCTCAAATTGGGTAGACTAGCTATCATCTGTCTCATATCTGCCTGGAAGCTCCGGCGATCTCAGCGCGTAAGCTCCGGAAGCGACATCCTATGAATCTCAGCAACAGCTGGTCCATCTGTCTGCACGGTAGGCAACATCATAATCTCTGAGGTATGCTGTACATCAACAGTCCTCTCTCAACTGGCAGCTCTAACAATGGCCCGATCATCCGGTGCAAGACCAAGCACTCGCCTCCACTAGAGGTCACAGTCACCAATACTAACTCGAAACGTTCCCATGTCACTAAAAAACACAATAGTCGGCCCTCATACCAAACGAGCTCGCACTGACCGTAACCCTAGCAGCAGCCCAAACTGCGCTCAACATGGCAATAGGAACCTCAATCGAGTATCGAAGAGAGCTGATCAATGGCAAGAAAGAGAACAACAGATCCAGAGTAGATACATGATCATAAGAAGGAACAACATCAATGAAGGTATGATCATGAAACTAATAGAATCAAGGATCTCAAATGGATGTATAATCATGAATATGAAGAGAGTCACTGATCTCGAAAATATGTACATCCTAAGGTTCCTTAAGCGGAGTGGCGTGTCGTAAGTATGCCGCAAAACATACCCACGGTACGTCACTCTATTTTAGTCACCTATTCCATCAACCAAGGGTCATCCTACAAGAAGAAAGTTCGGGTCTAATACCCCCTCGACGAAGTCTAAGTTCCGTATATATATAGACGCCCTAGGCTCCACATAGTCAAACTTAGACTCGAACCAAGGTCAACCTAGCGCTTTGATACCAACTTTGTCACGACCCGAAAGAGCACGTGACTGGCCCTTGAACCATATGAAGTCTATAGGACTCCATCTGATCCAAGTAAGCCAAAAGCCCAGAAATCTAAAACCAATTTAAGGATAAACGAACATACAAGCAATATACTATACAACGCCGAATGGCGAGGATCAAAATTCAAAAGAAACCCAGATAAGCATGAAAACTGTAACACTACTAAGCGCGACTCTAAGGTCGAAATAAAACATCACTAGTGTCTGAGTCTGAAACAATATACAAGTTTTTGGTTGATGGAATTTCTAGATACAATGAATAATACATGTACAACGGCGGTTCTGATACAAAGAACCCACCTACCAAGCAAATCACCCGCAAAGGAAAGCAGTGCCAGAAATGCCGCTATGGAACCTGTACGGCAAACCCTGCAAGAACTGTGGCACAACGGGGGTGAGTTGCCAACTCGTGAATAGAAAATATCTATAAGCAGAAATCGAATGCAAGACATAATCCTAGGTCAAGAAATCAGTATAATAATAAAACCCTCAAGAGTAAGTCTGAAGCATGATAAAGTGGCAATGTAACATCTAATCATGTAGGTAGTGCCAAGTAATCGTGCCAGTGCCTCAGATAATAACATGTCATCAGTATAAGGTATGTCTGCATGAAGTATGATCAATGTAAATCCAGTCTGTATGTGATCAAGTCTGTATAAATGTGGAACCCGTCCACCCGTCACCCAATGACAATAAACATCATGTATGTAAATATGAGGATATAATCAAATCATGGAAAACATTATGAAACCCGTGCCTAGCATCGACACGTAAATCCTCATCTATCGGGCTCCGTCAGTCCGGATCAGCCCACGGGCTATGTCTGCGGAATCGGCCCTCGGCCCCGGCAGTACGCCCATATCGATTTATCGACTCTGGTCAGTATCCTCTGGATAACCGCTAGGTCCAACCAATCACCGGTAGGTAGTAGTACCTCTGCTAGGCTCACCGTCTACTACACAGCGAAACCGTTCTCGCCCCGGGGTACCATACCGGGTCCACCATGTACCCGCAATCGGCCTCATCCGCCTCCTCGAATCGAGTTTCACATGTCGCTCTCAGCACCTAGAAAACACATGGTGGACGCACTGAAATATCATATCAAGGGTAACCGGGTTTTTAACACAATTATATATTCTCTTTTGAAATACCCACGGTTCCCAAATCCAGAAATATCATGGAAACAACATATCTCAATGCGTATAATCAAAACATGATGTATGCGACATGTAACGAAAGGTAAGCGTATCAGAAGTCATGCAACATGGAATCGTAATGTGCACATGTCGAGGGGAACCGCTCTTTTAAAACGAATCATTTTTGAAGAACATCTTGCGGTTCCCAAATCCCTAATCAAGTCAGAATCATCTATGTTTGCGTACAGGTATAAGTGTACAATATGCCATGCAAGAATCATATCATGAATGCAACAGTACTACAGTGTAGTGGCATGGCAATTATCGATGATGAAGTGTGTGAGCCGGCAAATAGTGTACGTGGAACATACGCATCATCGATAATGGTGCTGGTGTCTTAACAGCATGATAATAATATAACAATAAACATATGCAAAGTAACGTGAATAGCATGAATATGCGGAAATCGAATAATCAACATAACAGTAAAGAATCTACACCCAAATATATATGTCATGCAGTTATGCCATTTGAAATAAGAATGACTCGAGTCTAGTCTAACATCTACTATGCAAACTACAGATCTAAGTATCAAGTCAATCGGGAGGGGTATGGAAACCACCTAAATCTGAGTCGATATATAGATATAATAGTCGGTGATCCCGCCTCAATAGTATCGCGTACGATACAACATATGATATGACATCCTCAAGTCATGAGCGCGGATCTATCATCAATGTAAAGCTCGTACGGTAAATCGTCGTACGGCATCCTAATAGCTGGGTACGGGTCAGTATCACATTCCTCTCATCAAATATCAGGTATCATTATTATCATATCATATAATCTAGGGTACAGATCTAAGTCTAGTACAAATCAATACCATCTATATAAGTATGGAAGCGGGGGTAAAACACATGCCCAACGGCCCGCTAAGATCACATGTCGTATCGCAAGTACGAATCACATCACATAATCGATCTCACGGCACAAAGCCCAAAATCATCGACTCATCTTCAATGCCATCCAATATCATCATCAACACAGTGTAAGTATAATGAATATGCAAGGGTGTGCGTGTAGGTGTAAATCTATTCTAGGGTTCGCGACTATGAACTACACTAGTCACTTCTAACCCTACGCTATCCATAATACACCTAACACCATATCCATGACACACTATAATTATCAAGCATAATATATAGTATACCAACTACGAACTGCGGGGATGCTATACGCCATCCACCCGACTTTCCCCAGTAGATATAATCTACTCACCTTGCGTCTTCATTTGTCGACGTCTCCACGCGCTTTACTTGTCGTCCCGAAGTCTTCATGAGGTACCTACACATCAAAGTGTCGTATATGCGCATTAAAACCAATTCAAAACTAAAACGGCATACGAATCCCAAAACGATACGATAAGGGGCATATAGGTTAGAACCTATGGCACGCCTTCAAAACCATCAATAAATCCTCTATATCGTCGTATAAACGCCAAATAGTCGAGGTAAAACACAAGACACAAATTCAGAATTAAGAATACGGAATACGGAAACACGAATCCAAAACAACAACTAAGGAAATATGTTCCAGATTTCACCCTAGGTCAAATTAGACAAATCTATACATACCAGGGGCCTAATCTACAAATAAGGGAACACCAAAACCAAAACGAGGCAAATCCACCATGGTCTGGCCGCAAATTGCTGCCAGAATGGATAAATCTGCGGCTGGGTATAGGAGGTAGGGGCTAGGGTTCTGGTGGTAGCTTCCTAGGTTCCTGCATATGTCACTGTCCAATCAATTTTAATTTAGGATTTCTCGGGTGATAGAAGATTCAATATACCTTTCACAGATTCCACAATTTCTCTGATATCGGTTTCTAAATCCGTATTTCGGGTTTCAACTCTCAGGTTAGGGTCTCAATTCATGCAATAGGATGATAGTATAACCTCTACTGAGCATAGTTTCACAATACAATACAAAATTCTTCACAACCCTAACTAGGTTTTCCTCAAGTCACCAAAATCACACAATATCGGTTCAATCATAACATGGGGGTAATGGAAATGCTAAAACTAAGTTAATAATCCAGAAAATACCTCATTTGGCAACTCAAGAATTTCTTGAGTTGCCCTAGTGGCCAAACTTCTTGCTTTCTTGGTCCAATATGTAGATCTTGAGCTTGTGCACACTATTAATGAAATGAGAGTGGGGTTTTGGAGTTGTTTTAGAGGTGTTTAGAGGGCTTGAAGAGGGGAGGGAGGTGAGGTGCAGGAGCAGCAGCAGCAATGGAGGGAGAGGGAGGGAAATGAGGGAAGGAAAATGGCTAAGTGTTTGGTCAAAGGAGCCCATACCTCTCTCTCTCACCAAACCCCATTCTTTATTCTTTTCTTTTTCTTATTCTCTCAAAATCCTTCTCCCAAGAATAGTAAACCCAAAGTGAACCATGGCAAGAAATGCACAAGTGTGAAAAAGTGATTTGTGCATGTTTTGCACAAAATTACCAAAAAACCGATTAGCGATTTTAATCGCGATTAGCACTAAATTAGCATATAACTAATCAATTAAACTTAGAAATGGCATAATTCTCTAATTTACCCTATTTTAGAATTTTCCATAATTTTCCAAAAAATTTCCCCATTTATTTGTATTTAATTATACCGAATTATTAAAATATTCAATAAAATAATATTAAATTATAAATTTCCCAAAAATAATATTTTTATTATTTCGAAATGTTACACTAACGGACTATGGGTTGTTTGGCATTCGTCAAGGTCATAGCACGTTAGGGGCAAAATATTATTGGGAATTTCAAGAGTTGAAATTTGCAATGAGATTGCATACCTTCTATGAGATAGTTGGATCCCAATACCCGCTGGGAGTAAAAGTTACTCCTGGAAGAGTTTTACACATTACAATTAGCCGATCAAGGAGGTGTCTAGAAAGGTATCAACGGGGTTACGCCCCTGGGAAAACAAGGTTTATTTTAATTAGGTCCGTGCGAAAGCACGGGGAACCTCCCTCAAAGTATCGGCACTGGCCTGGCTGAAAGATTGGCGAACTTGTAGGGTGTAATTAATCCCGGCTAGTCTTACCTTTTAGGGTTTGAAGGAAGATTTGACTAAAACAGTGGGAGCGATCCTGATTAGATAAATTGATAACCAATCTAATCTTGTAAAATCGCACGCTGAGTGTTTTCTTCTCTCTCTCTCTCTAGGTTACGACTATGTCACACCTTAATTAAGATAATAATACGGATGTATTGACCGATCCCGCTTGTTATACTGCGCTAGGGAACGTTGGTCCCGCTCCAACTTATAAATGTTATAAGACAGAGAAGGAAATAGGGGATTGCCAGAATTCCCGTGCCGCCCAAATGAAGAAAGTGCATGGTGATGCATCTTCTTCGGGTGTGTTCATTACAGAGAACTGTTTCTCAGTATCCTTTACGTCCTGGGTATTAGATACCGGATCAGGATCCCGCATATGTAATCTGTTACATGGGCTACAAATAGGTAGTGAATTGAGAACGGGTGATAAGTTTCATGAGATTGAAACGGTGCAAGTGTTGCAGCCAAGTCTGTTGGTAGTTATCACCCTGTATTAACAAATACATTGATTTTGAACGAATGTTATTAGATACCGAACCTGATATACAACATCATATCAGTCTCTTTATTAGTAAAGAAGGATATAATTTTGTATTGTTGGATAATGTTTGGAATATTTCCTATATCAAGAGTTGATCGGTTCAGGCACGTTATCTAAACGCATTGACGTTCTAAATCAAACCATAGTTCTTAGTATACAGAATACACACAAGAGGAAGAGTTCAGAAATGAACGAATCCTTCTTGAGGCATTGTAGACTAGGTCATATCAATGCGACCCGACTAGCTGAAGTTACATAAAGATGCATATTTAAATTAGTTTGGATTTACATGTTGTAAGACTTGTCAGTCATGTCACAAAGATAAGATGACCACAGCTCCGTTTATTGGAAATGGAGAAAGAGTTAGTGAACTCTTGGGATTGATAATGCTGATGTATGAAGGTCCCATGTCTACACATGCCAAGACCGGTTCTTTCATTACATTCACTGATTATCTCTCAAGATCCGGACATATGTTCCTGTTGAAACACAAGTTTGGAACTTTTGAGAAATTCAATGAATATAAGTTAGAAGTAGAGAACCAAAAACAGGTAAAAGTATTATGTCCTTTGATAAGATCAAGGAGGAGAATACTTGAGCACGGAATTCCTGGACTATTCTAAAGGAGAATGAGATTCTCTCTCAGCATTACTCCTCCATATACACCACAGCACGTCGGTGTATCGGGGCGGAGCAATCACACCCTATTAGATATGGTGCGCTCTATGATGAGTACTGTTGAGTTTCCTATTTCCTTTTGGGAGTTATTCACTTGAGAAGTTGTATACCTATTAAATAGGGTTCCAATTAAATCAGTTGCCTACCACTCCATATGTGATATAGTATGGGAAGAGCCCATATCTTAAGTAAGTTAAGATTTGGGGTTGTCCGGCCTATGTCTAAAAGCATAATCCGGACAAGCTCGAGGCAAAGTCAGTTCTGTAGAAGTTTGTTGGATATCCCAAGCATTCACAAGGGAATATCTTCTACCAAACTGGGGAACAAAAGGTGTTTTTATTTCTCAGCATGCCACCTTTGTGAAAGGGAATTTCTTGTGAAGAAATTAGTGGTCATGAGGTAGAACTGGAAAAAGTTCTAACTATACAAACTGCAGCTGATGATTTGGTAGAACCAAAGGATACAATAGATTCTAACGAACCTCGGCCTCTCCGCCGATCTGGTAGGGTTCCTCACCCACCTGAGAGATACTTCGGTTTCCTCTATGACAGTGGAAGCGATGATTGCATCATGAGATGATGACCCAACTAGTTTCGAGCAGGCCATCAGGAGTGGGACTCTGTAAGAATGGTTGGATGCTTAATAATCTGACATGGAATCCTTATACACCAACAAAGTATGGACTTTGGTTGCTTTATCTGAAGGGTTAAATCCCCATCAGGAGAAAGTATATCTTGAAAGATTACTTGGTGTACATGGAAAAGTTGAGACTTTCAAAGCTATGCTTAAGTCTATCCAGATCCTACTTGCCACGGCTACATACCATGACTATGATATCTGGCGGTTGGGTGTCATGACTGCTTTTCTAAATGTTGATTTGGAAGAGAGCGTCTATAAGTACACAGCCAGAGAGCTTCGTAGACAGTGGGAGTAGAGGAAACGTGTGCAAGATGTTTTATGTGATAAATCAGGCATACGGAGTTGGAACGTCTGTTTTGATGTGGTAGTCAAAGAGTTTGACATCATCAAAATGGTAGATGAACCTTGTATATACAAATGGGTAGTAGGGAGTATGGTGATGATCCTCGTATTGTACGTGGATGACATACTCTTGATAGGGAAGTAGTTTCCTATGCTACGCTCAGTCAATCTTCGCTTATCACAAAGATTCTCTATACGATCAAGGTGATACCTCCTAAATCCTAGGTTATGGATCTATGAGATAGAACTAATTGGATGTTAGGATTCTCACTAGTTGTAGTGAGATGGTATCAATCGATCCTGGGGAGAATCACTGGAAAGGTTCCAGGGTGATAAGGACGACTGAATGTCAGTCGCAGGCATTGTCTTTACCCTCAGTGAAGAGATGGTATGTTGGAAGAGTTCCAAGATAGATACCGTGACTTACTAGACGATTAAAGACAAGATATATCGTTACCAAGGATGCTACCAAAGAGGCAGTCTGGATATATTTTAGTTCATGAGATGAACTTCATTCCTGCCATTGTGTGACAATGGAGTTGTGGCTTATGCCTAGGAACTCCCGTCCAATCAGAAATCCAGATATAATTCTTAGGTAGTATCACCTGATCATGGAGATGGTTGATCTCCAGGAAGATCGAGATTAGGATAGTATACACAGAGGACAACAGCGCAGACCCACTCACAAAAGCCTATTTCCCAGTAGATACTTTTATGGGATGGTTGAGTATGAGATACTTCAACCACAGCTGATTGTTGGGTATGCGATACCACAACAGATGGCCCTAGTGCAAGTGGGAGATTGTTAGTTATATGTATGCCCTAGAGGCCATTACTGTACATACAATGTATATTGTAGAGGATACTTGGACATATATAGGGAGGACTTTCTTGCTCGACATGATAGTATGCTATATGGTTACTCTTTATCTTAACATGTACTCTGATTGTCTCTATGTCACATGTTGATAAGGCCCTTAGGATGAATACTTGACTACCAGGACTATGATGCGGATCATACTAGTGGGGACAGTGTAGTCTCCAAGTACATCCTTCAAATGTTCCTAGTCATAGGTGTATCGAAACAGGGCATCGATATACCAGAGTAGACTAGCGTATGCGCTTCTTGACCCATATGATGGGCGATGGATGATCCCATATCCATTGGTGTTTGACATCAGAAAGGTATACGGGTGCTCAGTAGAGACTGGGTACACTGGACGGACTTGCCGAGAACTCCCAGATGGTATTATACCTCACGTCAGATGGCAGTTCTCTGGTGATACTGGTACAGAGTAGTCTGTAGACCCGAGATCGCCATAGAGTCTTGTGTGATTCCCACTGTTCTTTGATTTCCATCATACCACGTCCAAGAGGGAGTTCAAAAAGGTGTCTTTTGGGTACAGTCCCGAATCACATGGAGGCAATGAGCGATAGGAGGGGATTCGTCTCTCCCGGTATAGGGAGTTGAGGTTGCGCTGTGTTCGATTGTCTATAACTGAAAATCCCTGGCCAGGGTTGCTGAGATTTACTGGTATGTGTTATCAGTAGTTTCTCGAACTGTTATAGACCTCATATCGACACAACTTATCAAGCTACTAGGGTCTGACGTTTTACCACCCCTTGGCGAGATATGCGACATATCAGACGAAGAGACCGGACTGTACCGGAGTGTTGCTGATTGGATTCGCAGGAGAAAGTACAGGCTTGCTTGTTGATCTTCTGATCGCTCAATACCTGGGTGGATGTTATGTTTCGCTGACCGCTTGCAGCTTGTGGGTGTTTGATATGATTATCACCTACTGCCGGCGTACTGACTATTCTTTAGAGTTCTACACAGAGGTTTCTTGGCTTAGGCAAAACGGAGTAGGGGCACATATATGATATGTGCGGGACCGAGAACAATACGTATATGTGGTACCGTATTAGATTCTCGCGATATGAGATATCGGCCGGGTATATGTGATATAGCCGGGTCATCGGATCAAGTGTTGATTCGATGAACTGATACAGATTATATTAGTCGGTTATTTGTGAAATAGCCGGATTATCGGATCAAGTGTTGATTTGATAATTTAATGTATAATAATATATTTGATATATTAAATTAGATTAACTAATATAAGCTCACTAAAAGATTCTTTTTCTCACTCGGGTAATACATTGATATATATGCGATATATGTTAAATGTATTATTTTATTTTGTTACAATAAATATTATATATGTGATATATAATATTGTAACATGTTATTGTTATTAATTCAACATGATTAGTGGAGATTAAACATGATTAAGGTTTGATTTGGGTTAATTTTTCTAGATGCTTCTAGAAGCTTTTGTTTTTGTTTTTGCAAAGATATTTTGTAAAGATATTTTTGTAGATATTTGTTTAACCCAACCCTACCCTTTAACCATGGTTCATTCTCTAAATGGGTTAAGTTATCATACTTAACCCATGGTTGCATTTCTAACCTCACTATGGATTCATTATTCATCACAAAAGAGAATGGTTCTTCTTCTTCCTTCTTCTTTCATGAAAAAGCTTTCTAGCTTTTTATGAAGTGATGAAAATGAGTGAGTTAAAGAAAATAAATGAGAGCTAAATTCCTACTTCATCATCCTAATCTATTCTTGCTATTTAGATTAGGGTGTTCACTTCATTTCTGAGTGAGAGCTTGTGTTAATGAAACTTTAAGGTAGATCATCTTTGTTATCGAAGATCGGAAGCAAGCATGCATCTTTCTCTTCGTGGAGCCTCTCTAGAGTCCGGGAACATGATTATCGCAGCGAAGGGACCTCAACACAGAGCTTATGAAGCGAAGGACCGGACTACAAAGGTTGTAATCCCAAACTCTTAGAAGTAAAGTTGTTTACTTTATTGGTTTCGCCTAATCTCTAGTTTAAAGATCTTGGTTAGGGTTGTTCGGCACGTCTAAATATTAAATCGGGAATGGTTGATGCCTTGTAGAACCTTGTGAGAGTGCCTAGTAACCCTACACCAAGTACATCCTTCAAATGTTCCTAGTCGTGGAAGTACCGAGATAGGGCATCGATACTCCAGAGTAGACTAGCGTATGCGCTTCTTGACCCATTTGATGGGCGATGGATGATCCCATATCCATTGGTGTTTGACATTAGAGAAGGTATATGGGTGCTCAGTGGAGACTGGGTACACTGGACGGACTCACCGAGAACTCCCAGACTGTATTATACCTCACGTCAGATGGCAGTTCTCTGGTGACACTGGTACAGGTTAGTCTGTAGACCCGAGATCGTCATAGAGTCTTGTGTGATTCCCACTGTGCTTTGATTTCCATCATACCACGTCCAAGAGGGCCTGCAAAAAGGTGCTTTTGGGTACAGTCCCGAATCACATGGAGACAATGAGCGATAGGAGGGGTTTCGTCTCTCCCGGTATAGGGAGTTGATGTTGCGCTGTGTTCGATTGGCTATAACTGGAAATCCCTGGCCAGGGTTGCTGAGATTTACTAGTAAGTGTTTGTAAGTCCATGTTACTCACCCTGGTTCTTACGGGGAGGCGGAAAAGGCGAAAAACAATAATTTGGCGCAATGCAACATGGACTCAAAAGCAAGGATCTTGGCTAAACTAGAAACTAGCAAACAAGTAGTGGCTTTAACTACTATGCTGTAGAAAATATACCTCACGGAACCGGTCCTTCAGGTCTTCTCTCCACTATCCGGCTCGTCCATCCACGCTCCGAGGGTCGATCCGGATCTAGGTCACCTCCGCGGCCTTCTTGAGTCGAAGACGATCCACCCGAGAGTTGTACACTAAGCTCCACCTCAAGCCGAGGCAACTAGGGCAAAGAGATTGCTAATCTAAATGCCTTTGGTTGTGTAGAAGAGAAAGATGGAAGTGTTTGTCTATGTGGATTCTTTTTCTCTCAACACATGAGATCAAAAGAATTTTCAAGAGGAGGAAGATGAAGGAGAAAACTTAGCAACCATGGAGCTTTTCTTTTCTTCTCACTTCAAGAGAGAGAATGAGAAGAGAATAATGAAAAGATTAACCCAAATGAAATGAACCATGGTTGCAATAATACACCCAAAACCATCATTACTAATCCTATCATGATAAAGTTGATGCTACATTGAATTGACCATTATCATAATCAAAAATTAAAAAGAAAATCAAAGAAGAGTGTAGACCTCTCTTGAAGGTCAATGGTCAACACGGTCAACGGGTCAACAAAGTTAAGAGAGGTCAATGTGGTCAAATGGTCAATGCAATTAGCCATCACTAAACTATCACTAAAAGGATTAGTAAACAATGTCTCCGGCTCATAATGGTTTCGACCAAACGAATTGTCAAAACCCTAATGAGTCGGCCATATTACGGTTTTGGCCGAACCAACTGCCAAAACCCTAATGGGGCACCTTCTCCTTTATCGCTCCTCAAAACTGTGCATACACACCCGCATCCGCATTCCGTAGAATGCGAATGCACAGAAGACAAAACAAATCCATCCGTGCAATACTAGGATCTGGCTTAAACCAAAGCCCACTAGTATTGCCTGCCCGAACAGCATACGCACACAAGTGCACGTAAGTGATCGTAGCCCTGCCGTAAAACCATACGGCCTCTACACGTTTCGCTCAGTGCAGGGAAACTCTCTGTGTGGGACTCTAAAGACTCGACACTACGCTGGCAGTGGGTTTAACCACAGACCGCAAGCGGCACTAGCTGTACGTAACGGTCCCCAGGTAGATGTCGATAAGAAGGCCGATGAGGTAAACCCATCCGAACTCCTACTGAGCCTGTATGTGACAATCTCCGTACAGTCCGGTCTGTTCGTCTGATACATCGCATGGCGGGCCTAAGGGCGGTGAACGTCAGTCCCCTAATAGCGGTACAAGTCGTGTCGGAGTGTAGCCAAGAACACCCTGAGATAACACTGGAAACCTACCAATATATCTCGCTTGCCCTGGCCAGGGACTACTTGTGTAATGGCTCTTCTAGACACAGCGCGATGTCAACCCCCAAGACCGGGAGAGAAGAATCTTGTCTAACCGTCATTGCCTCCAAGTGCTTCGGGACTGCACCCAACAACTACCTGTTTGCACGACTCTTTTGAGCCGTGGTAGGGTAGTAATCTAAGTACAGTGGGAACACACTCGAGGCGAAGTGACAGTGTCAAGTCGGCGGACTAAGCTGTACTCATGTCACCTGGGAACTGATAACTGACGATAGGTATAATACCAACCAACAGTTCCCGACGAGTCCTGTCCAGTGTACTCGTAACCTAACGAGCACCCACATACGATCTCAAGTACGACGTACCGACGGCTGTGGGATAGACCGTCTCCCCCGCTGGGATGAGAAGCGCATACGCTAGTCTACTCCGGAGTATCGATGCCCTGTCTCGATAGTCCTACGACTAGGGACCTGTATAAGGATGTGCTTATGGATTACCCAGCCCCACGAGTATGACTGCCATCACAACGCTGGTAATCAAGCAAAGATCCTAAGGGCTCTACTAATATGTATATAAGCGATATGCTAAAAGAAACACATGCACATATTGAAGTAGAAACAAACCAAGTAGCATACTACCATTTTGAGCAAGATTGTCTATACAACTGTGAATATCCCAAGCTTCCATTAAGTAATATACACAGTAATGGCCTCTAGGGCATATACACTAACAGTGTTATCAGTAGTTTCTTGAACTGTTATGGACCTCATATCGATACGACTTATCAAGCTACTGGGGTCTGACGTTTACCACCCCTAGGCGAGATATGCGATATATCAGACGAAGAGACCGGACTGTACGAGAGTGTTACTGGTTAGATTCACAGGAGAACGTACATGCTTGCTTGTTGATCTTCTGATTGCTCAATACCTGGGTGGCTGTTAGGTTTAGCTGACCGCTTGCAACTTGTGGGTGTTTGATATGATCATCACTTACTGCCGGCGTATTGACGATTCTTTAGATTCCTACACAGAGGTTTCCTGGCTCAGGAAAAACGAAGTAGGAGTACATATGTGATATGTGCGGGACCGAGAACAATACGTGTATGTGATACCGTATTAGATTCTCATGATATGAGATATCGGCCGGGTATATGTGATATAGCCGGGTCATCGGATTAAGTGTTGATTCGATGAACTCATACAGATTATATTAGTCGGTTATTTGTGAAATAGCCGAATTATAGGATCAAGTGTTGATTCGATAATTTAATGTATAATTATATATTTGATATATTAAATTACATTAACTAGTATAAGCTCACTTAAAGATTCTTTTTCTCACTCGGGTAATACATTGATATATATGTGATATATGCTAATTGTATTATTTTATTTTGTTACAATAAATATTGTATATGTGATATATAATATTGTAACATGTTAAGGTTACAAATGCAACATGTTTTGTGGAGTTTAAACATGGTTAGGGTTTGGATTAGGGTTAAACCTTCTTGAAGCTTCTAGAAGCTTTGCTTTTTTTTTAACTAAAGATATTTTCTAAAGATATTTTGGTTGATATTTGTTAACCCAACCCAACCCTTCACCATGGTTAAGTCTCTACATGAGTTAAGTTATCATACTTAACCCATGTTTGCATTTCTAACCTCACAAGAATTCATTATTCATCACAAAATAGATTCTTCTTCTTCTTCCTCTGTATAAAGCTTTCTAGCTTTTTGCAAAGTGATGAAAATGAGTTAGATAAAGAAAACAAATGAGAGCTAAATACCTACTTCATCATCCTCATCTATTCTAACCGCTTAGATTAGGGTGTTTGCTTTGCTAATACCTTATTAGTGAAGCAAAAGCTTGGGCTTGAGTTTCTTCAAGGTAGATCATCTTTGTTATCGAAGATCGGAAGCAAGCTTGCATCTTTCTCTTCATGGAGCCTCTCTTGAGTCCGGGTACTCGATGATCACAGCGAAGGGACCTCAACACGGAGCTTTAGAAGTGATGGAATGGACTACAAAGGTTGTAAACCCTAACTCTTAGAAGTAAAGTTGTTTACTTGTTATTGTTTTCACCTAATCTCTAGTCTAAGATCTTGGTTAGGGTTGTTCGGCACGTCTAAATTTAGAATCGGGCATGGTTGATGCCTTGTAGACCCTTGTGACAGTGCCTAGTAACCCTACACCTACAACATGTGGTGGGACAGTTAGCAGAGGCCACCCGTGCTCAGAGGCAGGATCGGACACCGATAATGGTAGAACCAGATGAACAGCCTATGCAGACTGTCGCTTTGGCAGGACCAAGAGTGATGGAGGTATCGCTTCCAGAGTTTAGGAGGTTGAGGCCTCCGGTATTTACAGGGACCGATGTAGCGGAGGATCCTCGGTCCTTTCTTGATAGGATGGCAAGGATTGGTCGATCATTGCGATGTTCGGATGCGAGATCAGTTGAGCTGACTAGCTTTCGTTTGGAGGGGCTTGAACAGGAGTGGTGTGAGTCGATGGAGAGAGGGCAAGCTGTTGGTCTTCCTCCAATGTCATGGACCGAGTTTTCCGATGTCTTTCTTGCCAGATTTCTTCCACAGAGTGTAAGGGACGCCAGAGCTAGCAGTTTTGAAGCATTGCGGAAATCTGCGAGTATGTCGGTGGCAGATTATGATTTACGATTCACCCAGTTATTGCGCTATGCTCCATACATAGTTCCTATGAGGGAGCTTCGGGTGAAGAGGTTCATAAGGAGTCTGGACACGCAGTTGTTTCTGGCTATAGGCTCCCAGCATTTTGATATGTATGCGCAGGCCATGGATGCAGCGATGCGAGTGGAGGAGCGTTTGAGCGAGGCAGTGGTCGTTCCGGAGCCAAAGAGGATTAGACCTATGGGGTTGATGACTAGACAGTTTGGCAGAGGTAGGGGCAGGTACACTCCAGGCCATAGTTTCGGATGAGGTTGGACCCAGGGCCGGAAGTTTAGTTCATATCCCGACGATCAGAGGACCCCAGCTATATGTTTTAGTTGCAGACTTCCAGGACATTATGCGAGAGATTGTAGATCCCAGGGAGGGACTGTTGTTCCACAGGCTGCTTTACCCCCTCCACCTTCTACTTCGATGGCTTTACTTCCTCCCCCAGTTGGCACTACACGCCAGACAGTTGCACCACAAAGTCGAGGCCTTGCAAGACGCTTTCAGAGAGGTCGAGGAGATAAAGATAGAGGACGACAGGATGCGGGCAGGGGCCAGGCATGAGTTTTTGCGCTGACTCCACAAGATGCCCAGGCATCAAATGCTGTTGTAACAGGTACTCTCGCAGTATGTTCCTTAGACGCGCATATTTTATTTAATCCCAGTTCTACACATTCATATGTATCTTCACGCTTTGCACTTTCTCTAGGAAGAGAGTCGTCGTTGTTAGAGTTATCGCTGGTTGTGATTACTCCGGCAGGGATTCTTTTATAGCTCGATATGTATTCAGGTCATGTTCTGTACGTATCGGTGATAGGGATTCTTTAGTTGATCTGATTCTCCTGGATATGTTAGACTTCGATATACTTCTTGGTATGGATTGGTTGGCCGCTTGTCATGCTTATGTAGATTGTCGGGGAAAAGCGGTCAGATTTTGTTTTCCAGGTGAACCGATCTTTGTTGTGTAGGGAGACTGTAATTGTCACAACCCGAAAGTACGGAACATGACCGGCACTTAAACTACGAAACGTCTCGAGGCGTTCGTAATCTAAGAAAGCCGAAAACCCAGAAATCCAAACCAAGAAAAGTAGCAGAGTGAAGGAAAACCAATTTAAATCAAGTAGTTTTAATAGCATAAGCCGAATTATGCGTTTTTAAAAACATCAAATATTTCCTGAAAATTTCGGCAGAGTCTCCTTTGTAAATACTGGCCCCCAAACGGGATACAACATGAATAGTATACGGAATCAATAAAAGGGCATCCCCAAGCGGGAGCTAGCTCTTCGTCAAACGACGGTCACAATCACACAAGCAATATAATATACAACGCCAACGGCGAGGATCAAAAACCCAAAACCACAAGAAAACCACAGAAATAAAACGCGCGACTCTAAGGTCGAAAGAATAGCATCTCTGGTCTCTATCTCAAAAAAATACATTTTTGGTTGATGGAACTTCTAAATGCAACAGAGTAATAATATACAAGTTATATAATAGGGGGTACGATACAAGTAAACCCACCTACTAGCAAATCATCCGAAGAAAACTATGCCCGCAAGCCGTAATGAAACCTGTACGGCAAACCTGCAAGAAACTGGGGCACAACGGGGGTGAGTTGCCAACTCGTGAATAGAAAAATATCTACGGAAAGAAATTGCATAAATAACGCAACCTAGGTCAAAGATCATAATATATCCTCAAATATATGTATAACATGCAGCCTATAACAATGGCTAGGGTAATATCTAACCCGAGTGTAATCTCATGTGCCCGTGTCAGTGCCTCAGGTAGCAATATATCATATGAATGAGGTATGAATGCATGAAAACAGAATACATGTAAATGAAGAAACTGTTTTCATAAATTAGTGAGATTTTCTTTGTATTTTTAAAATGAGGTATCATAAATGAAATCAGCATCAACAGTGTCTAGCATCGACATAAAACATAAATCTCAATGTCTCAAAACCTCTGGCTCCGGCTATCCGGACTGGCCTGTATCATCAAATCTCAGTACCTCAATATCTCGAAATCTCAATATCTAGGGCGCCGTCAGTCCAGACCGGCCCCTACCATCCATCTCAAGACCACGACGGTATCCTCCGGATATCCGACGTGTCGGGTAATATCACCGGTAGGTAGTCTCCCCCTGCCAGGCTCACATTGTCATCACCACGCGCTTCTTGCCCCGGGGTACCTTACCGGGCCCACCATTTACCCGAAACGGTTCATCCATCTCCTCGAATCGGGTCTCGAAATGTAAGTGCACGGCGGCGCCCCGGCCGTCAATCCGACGCCGGAATGCAGAAGCGGTGATAAACTTTAATTTTGCGGACTTAGCAAACCGGCACCACCGCGCACTAAACCCCGGATCGGGCCATTAAACTAGATCTAGCAAAGTACAAGAAGGGGAAGAGATATACCGAATGATCCGAGTCCTTCGGTCTTCGTCTCCACTCCGATCTCCCGCGGACGCTTCGTCCTTCATCTCCTCGTTGTCGCCTCTTCGCCGGAAGGGCACCACATCGCCTGCATCTTTTACGGGCTCCCACCTCAATACCGAGGCAACTCGGGCGCGAAGCTGGCGAGTCGACGCGTCCAAGATTTGCTGTAGGAAGTGTAGTGTAGAGGCTATGTCTCATTTGGGTTCGTTGCCATTTGAAGATGATGGAGGAAACAAGATAAGAAAAATGGTGCTTGCATTTTTCTTAACATGAAAAGAGATCAAAATGCTACACTCTCAAAAATGAAGCTCTCATCTTCTTCTCTCTCAACCATGAAAAAACTTCTTTTCTTAGAAATGGTGGAGGAAAGAATATGAAGCATGAAGGGAGGTGATGGTAGGAGCACAAGTGGTGACCACATCCAAAACATCATCATAACCATCTCACATCAAACTCTAATCACTTCTAATCAATAAAAAGCAAGTGATAATGATGGATAAGAATGGTATCAAAAGATGCTTTCATAATAAATACATTTGCAAGAAAAACCTCCACAATGTGTTATTTGCAAACATGCAAATAACCCCCTCTATCGGAAAAGTCCGGCCGGGAAAGAACAAAGGAAAACCGGCCGGAACGGAATGCAAACTGGCAACTCCAGAAAACTGGTCCCGTAATAAATTACAGGAAAACCCCGATACTGTGCATACACACCCGCATCTGTATTCCGTCCGGATACAAATGCAATGAGACAAAACTACACTATCAAATACTAGGATCCGGCTTAAGCCAAAGCCGGCTAGTAAAAACCGTCCGATCACGATCCGTGCAATACCGCACGTATCTGATCGAACCCTGCCATATCTCCATACGGCCTCTACAGCGTTTCGCCCGAAAGCTTGAGTAACTGAAAGTGTGGTGGACTCTAAAGACTCGTCAATACTATGGCTGTGGATTTAACCACTAGCACGTCAGAGGTATAAGCCAATACGTGACGGGCCACCAGCTATTGACTAAAAGGGACGTCGATGAGCGAACTCATCCTGACACCCTACTGAGCCTGTCAGTGACAATATCCGTACAGTCCGGTCCGTTCGTCTATGAGCATCGCATGTCGGGCCTAGGGGGTTGGTAAAAGTCAGACCCCCAAAAGCGGTACAAGTCGTGTCGGAGTGTAGCCCAGAACACCCTGAGATGCTACTGGAATACCTACCAGTAAATCTCCTGCCTTGGCTAAGGTCTTCGTGTAATGGCTCTCCTAGACACAGCGCGACCTCACCCCCAATACCGGGAGAGACGAACCCCTGAAGATCCGCTCACTGCCTCCATGTGGCTCGGGACTGTACCAACTAAAACCTGTTTGCACGACTCCTTTGAGCCGTGGTAGGGTAGTAATCAAAGTACAGTAGGAACTCACACGAGACAAATGACGATCCCCAGGTCGATGAACTAACCTGTACACATGTCACCAAGGAACTGCTATCTGACGTCAGGTATAAGACCAACTAGCATGTTCCCGGCGAGTCCTGTCCGGTGTACTCATAACCCAATGAGCACCTGTATACATCTTAGGTGAACCAACTGACACCAGTGGCTTGTGAGACCGGCCACCGCCCCTCGTCGGGGTCTCGACTGTATACACTAGTCTACTATGGAGTATCGATGCCCTATCTCGAAACTCCCACGACTAGGGACCTTTTAAGGATGTGCTTATAGACTACCAGCTCCCACGTATATGATCGCCCTCATACTGCCGGTAGTCAAGCAAGAATCCTAGGGGCTCTATCAACGTGCAATAGCGACCTGTCATGTCACCTAAAGCAGTACACGATGATAAAGGTAAACCAGATAGCATACTATCATCTCGAGTAAGACTGTCCTACCGGGATAGGTCCTCCCTCAATCATTGCAATCACGTGCCTGTGATCCAATAATCGACTCTGAGGGCACTATCTCCAACACGAAATCCATCAGCAAACTCATGGTGGACGACTCATACATCATGGGAAAACCGCATTTTTTTTAAAAAGAGAGAAAGCAGTTTATATATGTTTTGCGGTTTTTCTCCAAATCCAGAAAATATCATGGAAATCCGAATCATCAATAGCATGTAAAACCATGAATATAAACATGAGCATCCATGAGTGCGGCATATAATGAATAACAGTTTGCATGAAGTAGCAGGTAATAACTACAATGTCTAAACTAGCATATAAGGCAAGTACACTAATATCATGTCTAAACTATTAGCTAACAGGCTATGTCAATGTAATAGTATTTTCTATGTGTACGTGACATGGCAATTACCGATGAAGATGTGTGTGAGCCGGCAAGTAAGTGTACGTGGTACATATGCATCATCGGTAATGGTGATGGTGTCCTAACAGCATGATATCTATAATGAAATATGAATTACAATAAGTATGCGATGCGGAGCAACAACAATAATATGCGGGAGCTGAAAACTAGACACAACGGTAACTAAACTGCATTACCCTAATATAAGTCCTACAATAGTGCCTTTTGAAATAACACGAATCGCGGTGTTTTGAAAATAAGGGCTACGGTGTTTTTAAGAAAAGACACGTCTTTTGAAATATCCGTAGAATCCCTTGACCTGTCTTTTAAAATACCCACGATTCGTTAGTTTTGAAATAGGTAGGAGTCTAATCTAGTCTAACAACTACACTAAACTATACGGCTGAACTAACAAGCTGAACTACAAGTAAGGAAACCGCCTAACATCTGAGTCGATATATATATAAACATATATATATATATATAAACATATATATATATATATATATATATTAGTCGGTGATCCCGCCTCGATAATATCACATCCGATACCATATCTATAATCAGATATTCCCAAGTCAAGAGTGTGGATCTATCATCAATATATAGCTCGTACGTAAATCCGTCGTACGGCATCCCCACATCTGGGTACGGGTCAATATCACATTCATCACACTATTCATCTGGTATCCCCTTTATCAAAGATCATAATCCGGGTATGGATCTATGTCTAGTACAATACTGATACCACGTACGTATGCATGCACGTGTGTGAAACACTACGTCAAAGGACCCGCTACAACGTCATGTCGTATCTCAAATACGAATCCTGCCATATCACCGAATTCACAACCTCAATACAAATCTCATCGACTCATCTCAAACCCAAATATCATCCTCAAATCCGTATGTGAACACATAGTCCCATACCCATGTGAACACATAACTATGTATTCCTGTATAAGCACAAATGAAAGAAGAAAGTATGCAAGTATGGGTGGGTGTGTGCATACGTGATGCGACCACTACTCTAGGGTTTCGCGACACTAAATATCCAAGAACACCAAATATCCATATTATCATCAATGCACTCAAACAATATATAAACAATATATATATGTGTGTATACGTATTCGTATTCGTATACATCACCACGAACTATGGGGGTGCTATACGCCATCCACCCGACTTCTCCCCGTAGATATAAATCTACTCACCTGGTCCTCGCTCGCCGGTGCCAACGTCGCCACGCGCTTGCTTGTCGTCTTGAAGTCCACATGGGGTACCTACATATCATAATGCACCGTATCGCATTAAAATCCGACTCATGACCAAAACTACTCACGAATCCCACATAGGTCAAAACCTATGGTTGCTTTCTCAAATCAACCCAAAAACCCTCGACATCGGTATACACACGCCGATTGATTGAGAAAAACACCAAACGTACCAATCGTTGTTTTACAAGTCACTAAAAATATATGAAATAGGATGCAAATCATCAAAACCAATAAATTGATCAAATCGGTTTATTTCCAAAAAGCCTAGTAAAGGGGTCGTTAACCGTTTTACTACAAGTCTTGATGTTTTAGCAAACTAGTGGTCGCAATACTCACTAATTATCTTAATTAGGCCACATAAACTTTTACCAGATTTTTAATCTTGCCAAATTACATTAAACCAAAATCTAGTTAGCAAAAGTTACCTTTTTAGTTCAAAACTTGGTGTTTTAACCAATCTAAATATTTTAACAATTCTAGTGGCTATAATGTTCATTAAACATCTTAATTATGTCATACCAATGTTAATTAGATTTTAAAATCACTCATTTCCATCAATTCTAAAAAACCTAGTTTGCAATATTTGTACAATTATTACAATTTTAAACTAACAATTTGCAAACTAGCAATTAGATTAGTTTTAACAAGTTTTAAGATGCTAGCCCATATCACACAACCATGCACAATTGATCACAACCCAACTCCAAAACAAAAACCTAACTTGAATTTCAAACCCTTCTCTTGAAAGTTAAATTTTAATTAAATCCATAATTAAACATCTAATTAAAACTAGATACAAACATACAATTAACAATTAACAAATTTGGATGAAACTTTATACCTCATGATCAAGAGATCAAACATGAAGCTCAGCCTCCCAAACTTGCTTCCATCCCCCAAGATCCATACTAAATTGGCTAAAGAATAATGGGTAAAGCTTGGATTTGGAGTTTGCTTTGAATTTGTGAGTAAATTTGTGGATTTTTGATGGAATTTTGTGATGAAATGAGAGGGGGAAAATTGGGGGGCTGCACAAAGGGGGGCTCGGCCAGAATTTGGTGAGGGAGAGAGAGAGAGAGGTGGGTCTCAAAGTCAACATAAAACCATACTCTAGTTATCTAGTTCCATACTTTATTTCTTTAATGTTTTCATTTTCCATTTCATCATTTTTTCTTTCATTTGTTTTGTTTAATTGGAGAGGAGAGTGGGGAGGGGCTGCTGAATTTCAGCCACTAAAGGGGAGTAAAAATAGGGGGTGTGAGTGTGGGTGTGTGTGTAGCAAGTTCCAAGTGAAGAAAATACCCCCATACCTCAAATACCTAATTTATTTTCACAAAATAAGCAATTTTTCTTCAATATTTTCTAACACCGTTTGACAGTTTCATTTTATTTCAAAAACAACATGTTAAAATTTTGTTTAATGTGTTATGATGCACAAAATTTGTTTCAACCCATTCCAGTTTGTAATTTTTCCTAATTAAATGTATTAGTGACGGCTTAAAATAGTAATAAAGAATTTTTTTTTTTCGGAAAATTTGAAATTTCACCAGTGGCTCAATAAACACCAAAAACTAGTAATTACATAGCTAGAATATGTATATTTAATTTTTATAATAAGATATTTGTATTTTGACTTTTTACAGAAAACCCCTTATTTTACCGATTTTTTTCGAAATTTCACCGAAACGATTTTCAAAACGTTACAGTAATGTAACTCCTGCCAACATGATTTCTGCTTTTTGTGCTGGACGACACTTGAAGAAGGGTTGTCATGGGTTCTTAGCTTTGGTTCAGGACTTGGGAGTCGCTGAAGTCCAGTTCGACCAGGTTCCAATCGCACGAGAATTTCCGGATGTGTTTCCTGCTGAATTACCAGGATTACCGCCTGATCGCGATATCGAGTTTTGCATTGACTTGATTCCGGGTGCGGGGCCTATTTCTATACCACCTTACCGGATGGCCCCGACGGAGTCGAAGGAACTCAAAAGACAGTTGCAAGAGTTGTTAGATAGAGGACTTGTTCGTCCCAGTGTATCATCGTGGGGAGCTCCTGTCTTATTTATAAAGAAGAAGGACGGTAGTATGAGACTGTGCATCGACTACCGATGGCTGAATCGCGTCACTGTGCGAAATAGGTATCCCCTACCTCGTATCTATGACTTGTTCGATCAGTTGCAGTGAGCTGGCTACTTCTCGAAGATTGATCTGCGGTCAGGGTACCACCAGTTGAAAGTTCGGAAGGATGACATTCCAAAGACTGCTTTTCGTACCCGATATGGGCACTATGAATTTCTGGTGATGTCATTCGGACTCACCAATACCCCAGCAGCGTTTATGGATATGATGAACAGCACTTTCAGGCCTTTCCTTGATCAGTTTATCATTGTATTCATAGATGATATCCTTGTTTATTCCTGAAGTCGGGAGGAGCACGAGCAACATTTGCGTATCACGTTGCAGACCTTGAAGGAGCATCAGCTGTTCGCTAAATTCTCCAAGTGTGCTTTCTGGATAGATAGTGTGGATTTCTTGGGTCATGTGGTTACGAGAGATGGTATACATGTGGACCCAAAGAAGATCGAAGCAGTGCAGCACTGGCCCAGACCTGTGTCAGTTACAGAGATTCGTAGTTTCTTAGGTCTGGCAGGTTATTACCGACGCTTTGTGCAGGATTTTTCTCGGATCGCTGCACCGCTGACCGGGATGACTAGGAAGGAGGTTCCATTTCTTTGGATGGAGGCGTGTGATCAAAGTTTCCAGCAGTTGAAGACTTGCTTGACGACTGCACCTGTATTATCGTTACCTTCTGGGCCAGGTGGCTTTGTTGTGTATTGTGATGCCTCTAGAGTGGGTTTAGGCTGTGTGTTGATGCAGCACGGCAGGGTTGTAGCTTATGCTTCTCGACAGTTGAAGAGGCACGAGCAGAACCACCCCACTCATGATTTGGAGATGGCTGCTGTAGTTTTCGCACTGAAGATTTGGAGACATTACTTGTATGGAGAGCCGTGCCAAATTTTCACAGATCATAAGAGCTTGAAGTATATTTTTCAACAGAGAGATCTGAACCTAAGGCAGCGGAGATGGATGGAACTTGTAAAGGATTACGATTGTGAGATCTTGTATCATCCAAGCAAAGCGAATGTTGTAGCAGATGTTTTGAGTCGGAGGCCTGGAGGTAGCTTATCTCATTTACGCGTCTTGCAGAGACAGCTACAGACTGGCGGATTTTATGTGATAGCCGTATACGGTTCGAGTTCACATCGACAAGAGGACAGTTAGCACATGTTTGCACCCGTCCTCTGTTATTAGATCGTATTCGAGAGACACAGCCCGCAGATGCTCGTATGTCGGAGATTATGGATCAGGTTAGGCAGGGCAGAGAGTCGGAGTTCGTGATAGATGACCGTGGAGTATTACATTTTGGGACTCGTCTTTGTGTGCCAGATTCTGATGGATTGAGATGTGAGATTCTAGAGGAGACCCATCGATCAACGTACAGTGTCCATCCTGGTTCTACCAAAATGTATCATGACTTTAGGGATGTTTATTGGTGGGAAGGAATGAAGAGGGATGTTGCGTAGTTTGTTTTGAGATGCTTGACTTGTCAGCAAGTCAAGGCCGAGCACCAGAGGAGGGCAGGAGAGTTACAGCCCTTGCCCATTCCGGAGTGGAAATGGGAGCAGATTTCCATGGATTTTTTTGTGGGTCTACCCAGGACCAGCAGAGGGTATGATTCCATCTGGGTGATTGTGGATAGATTGACAAAGGAAGCTCACTTTCTTCCGATGAAGACGACACATGGGTTTGCACAGTATTCTCAGATTCATATCGACGAGATTGTACGATTGCATAGAGTTTCGACGTGTATAGTATCCGATAGGGGTACCCAGTTTACCAACAGGCTATGGCAGAAACTTCAAGAAGCTCTTGGCAGACGATTGAGTTTTAGCACGTCTTTTCACCCACAGACAGATGGTCAGTCGGAGCGGACCATTCAGACACTAGAGGATATGCTTCGGGCTTGTAGCCTTGATTTGGGTGGTAGTTGGGATCGTCACTTACCTTTGATAGAATTCTCATACAACAACAGTTTTCAGGAGACGATCCAGATGGCACCCTTTGAAGCTTTGTATGGGAGGAAATATCGATCACCCGTTTGCTGGATGGAACTGAGTGAGAGTAGCATCTTGGGACCGCAAATAGTACAGGAGACTACAGAGAAGATTCAATTGATACGGGACAGAATGAGGGCGGCCCAGTGCAGACAGAAATCATATGCAGATCGACGACGTCGTAGACTTGAGTTTCAGGTGGGAGATCATATGTTCCTTCGAGTATCTCCGATGAAAGGTGTGATGCGTTTCAGCAAAAAAGGGAAGCTCAGCCCCAGATATGTCGGACCTTACGAGATTCTGGAGAGAGTGGATGTTGTAGCTTATCGATTAGCACTTCCACCGAGTTTTCCCGATGTGCATCCGGTGTTTCACGTGTCTATGCTTCGCAAGTATCTTCACGATCCTTCTCACACGATCCAGCATCAGGCCTTACAATTCGAGCCGGATTTATCCTACACAGTGCAGCCTGTAGCTATTCTAGACCGGCAGGCAAAGAAACTGAGATCAAGGGTACTTCCATCTGTAAAGGTTCTTTGGCAAGGAACGAATCGCGAGGAGATTACTCGGGAGACCGAGGATGCGATGCGAAAGAAATTTCCACATCTTTTTGAAGGTATGTCTAGTTAAGTTTTAAATTCGGGGACCGAATTTTCTTATGGGGGGAATATTGTAACATTTTGAAAATTTAGAAATAAATAAAATTAATTAATTAAATAATAAAATGTTAAATTAGATATTTTTAAAACCAAATAAGACATTTTCATAAGTATTATATGAAACTAATTAAATTAAAATTTTAGAATATAACATTTATAAATTACAAGGGTTTTAGTGATAAATTTAGGTTCATTTTTATAAAATGGTGTTTATATAATAACATAGGTAGTGAGGGGTTTTATGTAAAATTTAGGAAATTATGCAAATTTAAATTGTTAAGGGTATAAGTAGAAAATGAGGTTAATAAGGTTTTTAGTTCAGAAATTATTTACAATCAAGTTAAATTAGAATGATAAAACTTTGGCACCTCCTACTCTCATGCACAACTCACACCCCACACCTCCTCCTTGCATGAGGATGGCACCTCTAGGTCTTTGACACCTCCTCCTACCACTTCACTCTTCCCATCACCATATATATCATGTGTTCAGATCATTTAGCTAGTTTAAAATCTAAAATTTAAAAGAAAGAAAAAGAAAACAAGAACAACCAAAGAAGAACAAGAGAAGAGCCAAGCCTAAGATTTCCACCATCAAGCTAAGGACTAGGAGATTGTGCATCTTGGAGAGAGTTCTTCCAGCAATATCCTTATAGGTAAAATCCTTACTCACTGTAGGAATTAATTCTGTAACTGGTTTAACTTAGAAATCAAAATGTCCATAATATCGTATTTTAAACAAAACTGAACTCTGTAATAATCTGCTATAGTTTAGATAAAAATCAACTTAACAAAACAGTTCCAGAATGATGTATGTTGGACCTAGAACAAACCATAAGAGAACGAACCCAGGGGCTCGGATTTTGGCCGGCGACCTTAAGAAGAATTCCGGCGTCGCCGGATTTGTAGGGAGCTAGGGTGTTTTGGGTTGTGGGGTAGGTCTATGTATCATTGTTTGGATCATTTGGTATTGTTTAAATAAGTTAGTTTAACTGTATATAAAATCTGGGATCTAATATCGGAAAAGAGATCAAAAATTTCTAAAATACAACACGGGTAAAACGTAACGCGTTCTGTTTTCTGTCGCGATGCAGTGTTGGGTTAAATTTCAGTGAGATTAAGTGTTAGATTGTTTGCAGTGGTCGTACGTAGTGTAATTAGTACGTACAACTTGTGTTTTCTTGATTTTTGCCGTATCGGAATGTAGCCGTTTCTTATGTAAGTTAAATTCAATGTTAGATTTGAGTGCGGGAACTTCAGAGGCCGCGAGGAAAGGAAAAGGATTGGCGATTCCTGAGTAGTTACACGTATTTCGATGAGTGTACTAAACATCTAAAGGGGGGGCTTGTATAGATGGCGTGTTACGCCCGTAGTTTAGTCTAATTAATTTAAGCTTCGGTATATTAAGTTGATCATATGCATTCATATATATCTACATATACCTCGCCATGTTAATAGTTGTTAGAACACTGCACAATTATCGACGAGTTATGCTGCACATGCACTTATTTACATGTTACACTACACCTCGTCGATATTAACATGTCACTTTTACACATAGTACTTATCTTGTTAAATATGATTCCTATCATACCTTAAACAACATTAACAGTAGTAAATTGCATTAATGACATCATGTTCTCGTATTCAAGCGTTACCAGTTAATATAAGAGGTAATTGTATTATTGAGGATTATGGTTTTGAATTTTTCGATACTATTACGTAAATTCAGTGATTTTCACATTTATGTAAGATGTCCACCATGACATGTTGTTTCTATGATTTGGTTTTATTTCGGGCCGAGTGGGGGAGTTATACGGTCGCGGATTTTTACGTTATCCAGACTGAGTGGGGTAGATATACAGTTGGCTACATGGTGGACCCGGTCGAGACCGAGGGACAGGAAAGCCGCATTTGAGGCGGGGAACCTAGCGAGGATACTCGATACCGGAGTTAGTTGTGAAACTCGGCGGATATCTAGATGATACCGACCGGTGTTATTGACTGTAGGATCGTTCGAGGAACGATGCCTGAGGGAAACAGAAGGTTTGTGTCGATGTTAGACACGGAAGGATGAATTCGATTTGAAACTAAATGATGAGTTTTCAGTTTTGAGTTATATAGTTAGTGGTACAAATTCATGATTCTACATGTTACCCTGCATCATATTCATCTTTACTGCTATTATTGGTAGCTCGTCATATTTACATTATCAGCCGTTATATGTTAGTTTTATTCACTGAGTTGGCAACTCACTCCCGTTATGCCACAGTTCCTTGCAGGAGTAGAGTGGACGGTTAGCAGCAGTGCAGATCCACGTATCGGTTTTTATCGCATCTTTTGCTAGGTGGGTTACATATGTAGTAACCTCCCTTTTTGGTATTGTATATTGAATCTAGAGTATCTCCATCAGACCCTGTATTATGACTTAGAACGAGAGGTGGTTGTATGTATATTTTGGAAAATGAGATAGTTTGGTTATATATTAAATTGTATTTCTTTTACTTATGTCTGAAATTCTTATTGGTGTCATATAAAGTTTGTATATTTATTTCCGTTGTTGACATTGTTGATCCCAACTAGGGATGCAACCTTTTTGAACACTTTATAACTGTTTTATTATTATTTCATTAGGATGTTACGGTTAAAACACTTAATTACCTAAAACTGCGATTTTTACTTAAAAACTAAATTTTTCCTAAAAGTTCCGCAAAAAAGGGTTTTGATCTTGGTTTTTGGCTTACTCGGATTGTGTAGATATCTTTAGATATTATACGATCTAAGTGCCGGTCACATCCAAACTTTGGGTCATGACATGAGTAACCTGAAAGAGAAGAAAGTTCTCAAAACCATTACTATCAACTGAATACCAAACACAAGTATCTACATCTTCTATCACCTTGAAGAATCCTGATACTTGCAGCACGTGGTTCTCTACTTTATTTTTTTGCCTATAACTTCTCAAAACTTTGACCTTGTATTTCTACGAAACACTTGTCTAAAACTTGAGAAGTCACAAGTAAACAGAATATAGTACGAGGACCGACCCCTTTGTCCTAATGGACAATGGACAATGGACAACATACAATATTTTGTATAAGTCCCCTGAGTTGAATAACTCAAACCCTGTGCGTCGTAGGTTGAAAATTGTACTATGGTTATGAAGAATTACACCGCTGTTTAATGCTCCTTACCTAACCATCAACTGATATAGATAAATGTCATGGACATAATTTCAAAAAGTTATATCTCACTTTATAAAATAAACGTATTGATATATCAGTTTGAAATTGGTGCATAACAACGAATATTCAAAACCAAATATTTGTCGTCCGACAAATGCCCAGGCGATTTCCTCAAATATCACCAATTACAACGAATCCCAATATAATGAGGATGATCACCTAATTCCTAATAACTTACTCCCACTCATCATCTGTAAAACCATACAGATGTGAGAATCAGACCTGGTAAATACATACCCTGGAGCTAGGGTCTAATTGGGAAATCAGTTTTCTATTAACAACGCATAGTGAAACTAAATCATAAAAACGTTCCGAAGGGGTATCCGGGTATTCCTAGTAATGCATCTTCCATTATCCAGATTCATGACTGTAACCGTATATTTTCTTTGACATCTCTCCAAATCCACTTATTTGTCTTTATTCATTACCTTCTGTACACCACCTTTAGGCTGAATGGTTTTCTTCCTTCCCTACCGTTCGGCACCAGCCAATAGTTTGGAAGAAGACTATCTAATAAGCGTAATAGGTGTACTCTCCTAATCCTAAGAGTACTCGCAACTTGAGAGAAGGTAAAGATAAAAGACAACTGAATAAACCTTATTCTATTTCTCCTGAACCAGAATCCATCCTCGTACTGGAACAAGTTCCTTCGAGTTCGTATATAACCATACGATGGATTATCCAATAACCGTGGATCTTCGTAGTGGTACGGGGTATTCTGGAGAAATGAAAATGTGAAATAGGAGTGGCGATGAAATACTTGGTTTGGTCGTGAATGATAGCAGTTGTAATTTACTTTGCTCTCTTTCTAATCCATTTATTTGTCTTTACTTATTACCTTCTGTAAACCACACTGAGGCTAATTGGTTTTCTTCATTCCCTACCTTTCGGCACCTGCCTATGGTTTGGAAGAAGACTATCCAATAAGCGCAATAGGTGTACCCTCTCCTTATCCTAGGAGCCCTCACAACCTGAGAGAATGTAAAAGGAAAAGACAATTGAAAAGTCCTATTCATTTTCTCCCGAACCAGAATCCATCCTCGAATCTAGAACAAGTTCCTTCAAGTTCGTATATAACTATACGATGGATTTATCTAATAGGAGTGGATGTTCATAGTGATACGGAATGTTCCGGAGAAAAGCAAAGGGTAAAAGTAGGAGTGACAATGAAGTATGCAACTCTGACAATCCAAAGGCCAGTGTTTTAAGAAAGTTCGGTTAACTTGGTCACTTAGTTATAGTCTAGGGTCGGGCCATGGTCGCTGCAAAAGAGAGAGAAAGAAACACTCAGCGAGCACTCTAACCTAGATCAGAATGGTTAATCACTTTATCTAATCACGATGTCTCCCACTGTATCCTCAAATTCTCTTCCAAACCTGAAAGAAGAATTAGTCGGGATCACCCGAGGAGTAAACCAACTCATCAGTGGGTATCGGGATCCAACTATTATCGCATGATAACTTGATGGAATCCACTAAAGTCACCACACTCCAGAAGGTTTGCGCATGCCTGGCAAGTTTTAGTTTCTTTAGAAACTCCCGATGTGATTTTTACCCCCAAACGGCTTATGACCGTGACAGAGGTCAACATATCATAAATCGCAAGTCAAGTTCAACCCGTCATTGACCTGGATTAACTTAGACCCACCCGCACGTGCCCTTGACAAAGGTCAAAATGACCGTGCGACTGTCTTAACTAATCACATATCTATGCAACAAACAAGCATTACCCAGCTACCAAGCACTGTGCCTTGACAGAGGTCAACATACACAGCATGAATACTAAGTAATACCTGTAAGAAATGACGGAGGGCTACGGCTTTTTTCTGGCAAAAAACCTTTAACGTAATGAACTTGATATCGTTGAAGAAATCCAAGTGGTTTTACAAATATATAGTGGCAAAAACTTTTGCTAAAGAGGTCACTCCCGGTGACGAGATCTCGGCTCTTTCCTCGTAGAATGAGGTACAGGATATTCCAAACTAAATACCATGATGCAAAGCAAAAAGTAATCGACTATAGTGAAGTTATTACGTTGATGCCAACTTTTACTCAAGGGGTCACTCCTGATGAAGGGATCTCGGACCTTGCCTCGTCGAATGAGGTGCTAGATATTTACAACCGAATACCACTGTGCAAACCAAAAGAAAACGTCTGTAATGTCTGTTTTTAACAACTTGGTTCCAACAATATCAAACAGGTTTGTTTTCCTTGCATTGATCTGAATCAACGCAGTCCCATCAATTAATCACACCATAAAAGAACGAAAATATGATGTACGTATATGCCATCTGCATTCGCCACTGGGTCCCGTCATCACCCGTTAGGTTACTTAACTAACGACAGAGCAGGGACTGGACTAGCGCGGGTGTAAAACAAATACAACATCCACTAGTATATATATCAATATATAATAATCGCTCCAGGCGTGATAAATGCAACATCACAGAAAAGTAATAAGCATCACAGAACAATACAGATAATTTGGGAGCCCCGGGTTTCCTTTCAGCCGCAAGTGAAACCCGACGTACCCCTGGTCGTGTGGATAGCTTGTGCAATGAAAACCTAGACCCCTACGAGTGCGGAAATTTACCCGCCAAAACCTGAAGCGAGGCATCCCCCTTCAGCAAAGTGAATGGACCACCCGGCACTTCACGGAATCCGGTAACTTAAGCACCCCTCCTTGGGTCAACCTGTACCCCCTATGAGTGCGGCGGATAGCCCGCAAATTCTAGAGTGAGGCCCCCTCCTTCTCAACGCCATGTGTCACGACCCAAAGTTCGGTCCTTGACTGGCACTTAACCACGTAATGTCTACATGCGTAACGCAACTAAGTAAGCCGAAACCCAGAAATCAAAACCATTAAAAGTAGTGAGTGTTAAAACATTTAATAGAAACATTTGTTAAAACGTTTAGAAAACCTTAAGTTGTTTAGTAAAATTCTTTAAAGTTCAAGTTATTATCTTAAAAAATTTGGCGGCATTTCCTTTGTAAAAACTAGCCCCGAAATCGGGTACAAGACAAAATCTGAGTAAAATAATATGAAATAAGAATAAAGCATCCTAACGGGAGCAATCACATCCAACGGCGGAAACAATCTCCACAATAATAATATACGACGCCGTAGCGAAGAATGAGCAAAAATAAGTGAAGACAACATGAAATATAAAACTGCATAAATAAAGTCGGCCCACAACGAGCTCGATACCAGAATACAAAATAATATACATCGTCCTCACAACTGGTCTTTAAGTCAATACATAAGTAGTAGATGGAGAGTACTAGATACAATAATGTATACAACTGGAAAATAAACAGATACCGCAAAAACCCACCTATCAGCAAAAGGGCTCGCGCGCCAATTACAGTGGTATCTGTATCAAAAGATGTAAGAAAGCAACCTGCCACGACTACTCTGAGGGGCAACCTGCAAACACTATGGCACAATGGGGGTGAGTTGCCAACTCGTGAATAGTAGATAACATATAAAGCTAATCGTGAGTATGCACGTACTACGATACTCTAACCTAAGCCAACAGATAACATCTATATGATGAGCTGGATGCGCAATAATCATGAAACAAGTGCGATCTAATAACATCTCTATATGATGAGCAGAGTATGCAATAATCAGGCATAGCAAATGCAATCTAATAACATCTATATAGGATGAGCAGGGTATGCTATAATCGTGCATAGCAAGTGTACTCTATCAGGTACTACAGATACAGGATGAGATGTATAACACTGAATACTGAGCATGGGAATAAATAACAACTACACGGAATGTCAACGTGGAAAATAACCGGTGTCCATCAATACACCCTAATCTCAGTAAAACTAACTCAGGCGCCGTCACTCTGATCAGCCCTCAAATCCTGTACAGCTCATGGAATCGTGAATGCCTAGCATCGGCACCCGAAAATATCATGAAATCATCGTGTCTAGTATCGACACGCAAATCCTCAAGTATCAGGCTCCGTCAATCCGGATCGGCCCACGGACTCCGTCTGTGGAATCGGCCCTCGGCCCCAGCAGTACGAGTCAACCCGTATCCATCTCTCAGCTCTGGTCAGTATCCTCCGGATGACCGCCAGGACCAACCTATCACCGGTAGTTAGTAGTCCCTCCACTGGGCTCACCGTCTAACAATACGAGTCTTCTTGCCCCGGGGTACCATACCGGGTCCACCATATACCCGCAATCGGTGCCTACCACTCCTTGAATCGGGTATACCCACACAAGCTCTCTGGAACTGATCAGTCGAAAATACTGCATCTTTAGACCGACAATTTCCGTATCATTTGCACTCATCTAGAAGTGTTCGGCATTCATATCGCACATATTAGCAAAACAGTCCTGAAATACCAGATTGCATGTGTTATACTCTAAAACCGACATTTCTGGGGAAATTGTGTGTTTATCATGGCATCGCATCATCCCTGTATTGCGCAACACTTGTTTCGAGATTTTGTGCAGGAAATTGCAGGAACAAAGACAAAAGAAGCTGATCAAAAATACGCCAACTCAAAAGCTAAAGATCCGGTAGCAATACAGAAGGCCAAATAAAATTCAACATATCATAAGCAGGCCTAAACATCATCCCAAAGCAGTAGAAGAGAGCCCAAGCCCTGAAGCCAATACTTGGCCGCGGAACCGCGGCCGGAGCCGGCTTGTGCCGCGGTTCCGCGGCGGTCTTGCCACTTCACCTCCTCAACTTTGCTTCAATATTCCTCTCTCAGGGCCCACATTCATTTCACATGCTTCAAATTCCAGAAAACCCTCGAAGCTTCTGCCAGATCAGCAAAGATCATTAAGCAACCTAATCTTGATTAAGCTAATCAAGCTCCTAACTAACTACTTCTAGAAGCCTCTCCCTCTAACTAACTTTTGGAGGAAAATTCAAAATTCAAATCCTAGATCTAGGGTTTTGGGAAGTCTATAAATAGAAGCCTAAACCTAGGGTTAAATTTCTTCCTTAATCATCACCTTCCCCAAATTCTTACACCATCTTCTTCCACAAGTTGAGTGACACGATTTGTGCGAAACCCAAACCCTAATTCCAATCCAAATTCAAGATCCCGAGTACAAATCAAGCGAGAAGCCTTCAACCTTTTAGGAGCGGAGCCGATCTTCAATCGAGCAAGTGATCCAAGCCGATCCGCGACTCAAGAAGACGAGCGAAGCCAAATCGACGATCGAGTTCTTCCTCTTGTAGTTCTTGAGCGATTGTAATGAAATTGTTGATATAAATAAAAGGTGAAATTCTTTAATCTTGCTTTCTTTAAATTCTTGCATCATGATTCGATCTCAATTTGTAATTGTAGTTCTTGTTGTGATGTTTGAGTAAAACTCCGCTCGTTAAGGAGTCGAGACGATCAATAAAATGATGATGTAACAAATCTTAAAACGATTCTTAAGTCCTACGAGTTTTGTAAACCCTAGCAAGTTCAAGAATAGATGACCTAGTTTCGTTGCGATGCTTTCTTGATTGTGATCGCTCGAAATTAGGGATCTACGATCGTTTCTTGAATTTACTAGAGGCTAGAATGTGAATGATATCGACGAAGGAACAAGGGATAAATGATGAAACCCTAGTTTCACTAGAAATCCCTAATTCTTGTTGATCATCATCGATCTAGTATCAATTCATCGAAGGATAAGAATACGTCATCGTGAGATTACATCACATCTATAGATCCGATCGATTCCTACGAGCCTCATTTCAATTCTTGATATTTGGTTGGAAAAATCATTAAACTCTCAATTCTTGATTCTATTGTTTTCTTGTTATTAGATCTAGATTTTCTAATTCTTGAACTTCAATTACAAATCATGAATTGTTTGTTTTCTTTTCTTTAAAGTTTCAATTCATATAAAATAAAATACGAACGAATCGCACAATCCCTGTGGACGATCCGCACTTACTAACGCGCTACATCCGACACCGTTATTAATTGCGGTCAAATATTTTTGGTTGTGATTTCTATACATTTTCTTAAACACACAACGAGAATTTCATTCAATCAAATGGCGTCGTTGCCGGGGATCGCGCGCTAATTCGTTCTATATTGAAATTTGAATTGAAAGATTTATTCCATTACAATTTTTAGATCAAAATTCATGCAAACACTAATACGAGTTGTTGTGATTTTTGCGAGGAAATCTGGAATCATTGGAGCTTGGATAAAATTTTTGTGAATATTCCAGAAAGCTAAGGGGAGCAATAGAAGCAGTCTCCTGAAATTTTGTGCAGGGATCCTCTTATTAGACCGCGTTTCCGCGGTATTACTGTGCATTTTCCGCGGATCCGTGGTGGGCTTGCTTCCTCTCTGGGCAAAAATTCTCAGGTAATCTCAATCTTTCTAATCTCCTTCCCAAAATCTGCTCCAATTAACATTTTGTGCAGGTTTCTTTGCAAAAATCGCAGCGCCGCGCAAAAAGCAAAATTATATTGTGCTTGTTTTGATCTTTATGGTTGTTTGCATAATTAATACGGACATTAAGGGGCAAAGACAGAATCCAGATTAGGTGGGGAGTTCATTACCCTTCCTAAGCCCCGAAAATCGCAAAAATTGCATCCGCATTTACCCCAATTAACTAAAAGAAATCTAGAGATGACTCTAAGGACCATCGCGCTCACTTAGGACAGAAGAAGGCCATGGGTAATTCATTGCTTATCCGCGTTTCTTTTGTGGTGTCTAAGGCAAGTGTGTCGAAGGCTAGTGGTTACTTAATTAGGCCCACTACTTACGTAGTGGAGAACCTCCCACTTACCTGGCACTTACCTGGCCACAGGAGAGACAAAGAGGCAGTGGAGGATTTATCCTGCGACTTGTCTTTTGGCAGTTAGGAGTGGTCTAGAGATTTGACCTAGGTGACCCCTAGAATTAGGGTTTTGTGTGTTGCATTTTGTGATTTGCATCATATTTTTAAAAAATCCGTCCAATTTTTAAAAACAAACACCGCATTCATTCATCATTCCCCTAATTATAAATCACGCTGCCACTTGTACTAACCCTTTTTAGTGCAAGGTAGGCTGGACAACAGGATTCTAGTGCCTGTTTAGTCCGCGTCCCTCCGATCGACCCAAAAGTCGGTATTTCTACATTTACCTTTTCTTTACCCACCACCACACCCACATCGATGGATCCGTCTCCATCGAACTTCTTTACCACTACTCTGCCACCATCCGTTGGTGCGCAAAATCCACCCCGCATCTCTCTCCAAGAGAGATGCTATCCTACACGAGATCCTCTTTCCACCTGTCTTTCCATTCCACCAGCCAATGGGGACAATTTTCAAATTAAACCCCAATACATCAACCTTCTACCAAAATTCCACAGTCTCGAGTCTGAGGACGCATACGTGTTTATCACGAAATTTGAAAATGTATGCGCAATGATGGGTACTTCACAGCTTTCTATGGATGCTATGCGTCTTCTTCTTCTCCCATTCACCTTGTGCGATATAGCCGAGAAGTGGCTATATAACACTACCGCGCATTCCATTTCAAATTGGGAAGAATTCGTCAAAGCATTCCTTAAGAAATTTTACCCACACCACAAAACAGCTCGAGTCCGCAGCGAAATAAATCAATTCACCCAGCTTCCAAATGAACCATTTTCAAAATGTCTTGAACGCTTCAAAGATCTGTTAGTCCAATGTCCACATCACGGAATCCCGAGATGGGAACTGTGCCGAATCATTTATGAGGGCATTAATCCTAACACAAGATAGACCCTTGAATCCATGTGTCAAGGCAACTTCATGACCAGAGATGATGGGAAAGCCTGGAAATTCCTAGAAGATTTCGCTGAAAAATCTTTACAGTGGGAGGGTGTGAGTCAATCGTCTAGGGATGGCAATAATATTTCCATAGGAGTTAGAGCTGACATTTCAGCTAGGCAAAAGAAACTCGAGACTATGGAAAACAAATTTTTAGCCGCCCTAAGTCAAATATCACTCTCCAAAATTGTATGTGGATGCTGTTCTGATCCTTCTCATTTGACGGAAGAATGTCCACAAAATTCTCCGTTTCAAGGTCATGAGCATACCAATACCGCATTTCAAAGACCTAGAAACGATCCATATTCTTCCACATATAATCAGGGTTGGAGGAATCACCCAAATTTTGCTTGGAACCAATCACAAAATCAAAACACGGTTCCAAACCAAAACAATTTCCAAAGGGTCCCTCCACCACAACAGCAACCACAACTTCAATTGAGTCAGCACCCCTTCCAAGCACAAAACTTCCAAAATCCGGTCAACACACCTGCACTGTCTAGTCCTTTACAGTTGATCGGGACTGATGAATCCTCTTTATTTGCACAATACATGAATTTGGTCTTAAAAAATATCATGCAAGTTTCGGCTGAAATGAAGTCTTCTGTCGATAAAATTGAGAAAAACTCTGCGTCCCAAAGCGAGAGTATTAAATCGATGGAAGAAGAAATTGCACGATTAAAAGCCGAAATGAGTGCAAGAGAGAAAGGGAAACTTCCAGCTCAACCCTTACCCAATCCTGGCTATTCACATCATGTGAGTGCAATCACGTTGAGATCTGGAAGAGTGCTTGACAATCACGTTGGGGAAGAGTTTGATGATACAGAAAAATCAATCAATAACACCCCGGCTGAGATCTTTCCTTCCACTTCTACTTCTGATACCCTAGTTCTTCTACCCCACCACCTTCTTGCGGGCCTATTCTTCGTTTCCCACAAGGCCCGCCACCTCAGCCCATCTCTTCTAGTCTACCACCGACGATCCCCACTTCTATTCTGGTATCGGGTCCACACACACTTCCTTCTCCTATGATGGACCCAGCGCTTTTTGCTAAATCACCTTATCCTAATCGGTTAAGGGCTAACATATCAAGTCCACATATGGAGAAGATTATGGACATTTTTAAGCAAGTTAACATCAACATCCCTCTCCTAGATGCTATCCAACAAGTTCCGTCCTATGCGAAAACTCTTAAGAACTTGTGCACTAGGAAGAGGAAGACTCAAGTGCCCAAGAAGATATTCATGGCAAAGACAGTAGACACGGCTTTCCCCCAACAAGTACCGAGAAAACGTAAGGAACCTGACTGTCCTACTATTTCCATTTCTATCGGGGAAAAACACATCAACCGTGCTCTACTGGACCTTGGCGCTAGTGTTAACTTGCTTCCATGCTCTGTTTATGAGCAACTAGGGATCGGAGAGTTGAAACCAGCACATTGTACTCTCCAGATGGCTGACCGATCAATCACCAAACCTAGGGGTGAACTGGGGGATGTGTTAATAAAAATCGGGAATTTATATTCCCTGTGGACTTTATTGTAATTGATACACAGCCTGTAGCGAACCCACGGAACCAAATTCCGGTGATTTTAGGTCGCCCCTTTTTGGCCACTTCCAATGCTATTATCAACTGTCGTAACGGTTCTATGACCCTGTCCTTCGGGAATAGGTCAATAGAGCTGAACATTTACAAGTTGGGAAGTGTACCCTCCGAACCTACTGCTCATGTCTGTTCTGTCGACTTAATGGATGTCGACGGCAGCGAATTTAATGATCCTCCTGATATTGATCTAGACTCTTTTCATACGTTATTGTTTGATCCAACTATGTATCATACACATACGGACTCTTCCACCGAGATGTCCGGGTCAACAACTAACACTGATTATGAACTGTTTTTGGAGTCTGAAGATCACCCCGCACTTTGTGATGACATTATTCATCGGGGTATTGATGGAACTTTTGAGGAGATTTTCGCTGATGAACTCGCATTTTTGAATGACACGGGTGTTGAGATGAATCATCTCCCAATCAATAAAATTGAACCTCCACCCCTTCTTTTGAACTATAAAAAGAATGCGAGTTATCCATCACATTCACCGCATTGTCTCTCCAAAATGAGACGCACACACATTCTATTCTACCCCTTACCCTTTCCCCACTTCTTCTTCCACCAACCAGAGCACTGCATTGATAAAATTTTTGAATGGTTGGTGTTGACCTTCGGTCTTTGCAAAGCTTGGTATCGACCAATGATTCTTGACCCCCTCATGTGATTTTCAAAAGATTAACATTGCATAACTCAAGTTTGGGGGGCATTTTTTTTTCGGGTTCTTGAAAAGAAAATTTTACAAAATTATGAGCCAAAAGTAAGTTTGGGGGAGGATCTTCACTTAAATATTTTGCCCCCACTAATAAATTCCTCCCAAGCTTACAGGTTTTTCGAGATTTAGCAGATGGCAACAGTGAGGACACTGTTAAAAACAAGTTTGGGGGAGGTTTGTGCTTATTTTTGCAGCATTTGCATCATACTTTGCATAAGCACAAAACATTTTAAAAACCTATAAAAAATTTAAAAATTTTCAAAAATATAAAAATATTTTTGTACATAAATAAGATAATAAAAGATTAGATAGTGAAAAATTACATCCATGAGATTAGAAAAATTTAAGAAAACCAAGAAAATTAGAAGTTTTCTTATACGAACTAGTAATAAGTAGTTATGAGCCGTTGTCCCAAGGGTTAGTAAGATGAAGGACGTCACTAATCTGAGGATAAAAATAAGTCTGAAAAATAGTTTCTATTCTGGAAGCCAAACATTCTGAACGTTGATACCCTGCTATTCGCACTTACACACGTCTTAAAGCCGGGGATAGTAGAGGATACCTTGAAATGCTCTTGTCTTAAAGCCAAAAGTATGAAGGAAAAAAAATGAAGAAAATATAAAGTGGTGAGAAAAATGGACACTGGTTTTGTTATCGCCAAGGCAGCAATAAAAAAATATAGCGAGGGTGCCTCTTCACCTAGTGCCCTAAGGCCAACTGGTCTGGGAGTCACTGCTAAGCCTTAGGGGGTGCCAGACGAGGAAAATACACCAAATAAGCAAGCACGTGAGTAATCGGTCGGTTAGTACATCAAGAAGTATTAACGGCCGCAAGAAAGTATGTGAGCAATCTCATCTATATATTCATTAATTAAAAAATACTGAGGCTGATGGGCAAGAGTATGATAGCTTGAATTGAATTCTCCGGGTGTAGGGATGTATTTAAACACACGCAGGGTTATATGATCGATGTTTGGAAGAAAGATAGGAATGAAGAATAAGACGATGTTTTTTTGAGGGAGGACATCAGTTCTAACATCTTTTCATGACTATTAAGATAGGGCTCATGACAACCGAAAAGCTAGCTTAGTTGGAAACCCTAATTTTCAAAGCTTTTCTTATACAATTCTTTTCTTTAAAAGTAATATTCATGATCTTCCTTTTATTATTGGATTTTGTGGGTGCAATCCGCTGAAAATCCTCAGGAGACAACACTCCTCCTACTAGGGACACCTAGAGGTTTAAAGGCTTGTTGCACGTGCTCAGTGCAATCGTGTTGCCTATGAAAGTGTGCTAGTTAGTTTTCTCTTTCGTTATTTTCTTTTTCTCTTTTTAATAAATAGTTCGCTCGAGACGATCGAAAATAAGTTTGGGGGAATTTGAACAGTCGAAAATACTGCATCTTTAGACCGACAATTTCCTTATCATTTGCACTCATCTAGAAGTGTCCGGCATTCATATCGCACATATTAGCAAAACAGTCCTGAAATACCATATTGCATGTGTTATACTCTAAAACCGACATTTCTGAGGAAATTGTGTGTTTATCATGGCATCGCATCATCCCTGTATTGCGCAACACTTGTTTCGAGATTTGTGCAGGAAATTGCAGGAACAAAGCCAAAAGAAGCTGATCAAAAATACGCCAACTCAAAGTCTAAAGATCTGGTAGCAATACAGAAGGCCAAATAAAATTCAACATATCAGAAGCAGGCCCAAACATCATCCCAAAGCAGCAGAAGAGAGCCCAAGCCCTGAAGCCAATACTTGGCCGCGGAACCGCAGCCGGAGCCGGCTTGCGCCGCGGTTCCGCGGTGGTCTTGCCACGTCACCTCCTCAACTTTGCTTCAATATTCCTCCCCCAGGGCCCACATTCATTTCGCATGCTTCAAATTCCAGAAAACCCTCGAAACTTCTGCCAGATCAGCAAAGATCATTAAGAAACCTAATCTTGATTAAGCTAATCAAGGTCCTAACTAACTACTTCTGGAAGCCTCTCCCTCTAACTAACTTTTGGAGGAAAATTCAAAATTCAAATCCTAGATCTAGGGTTTTGGGAAGTCTATAAATAGAAGCATAGACCTAGGGTTAAATTTCTTCCTTAATCTTCACCTTCCCCAAATTCTTACACCATCTTCTTCCACAAGTTGAGTGACACGACTTGTGCGAAACCCAAACCCTAATTCCAATCCAAATTCAAGATCCCGAGTACAAATCAAGCGAGAAGCCTTCAACCTTTTAGGAGCGGAGCCGATCTTCAATCGAGCAAGTGATCCAAGCCGATCCGCGACTCAAGGAGACGAGCGAAGCCAAATCGACGATCGAGTTCTTCCTCTTGTAGTTCTTGAGCGATTGTAATGAAATTGTTGATATAAATAAAAGGTGAAATTCTTTAATCTTGCTTTTTTTAAATTCTTGCATCATGATTCGATCTCAATTTGTAATTATAGTTCTTGTTGTGATGTTTGAGTAAAACTCCGCTCGTTAAGGAGTCGAGACGATCAATAAAATGATGATGTAACAAATCTTAAAACGATTCTTAAGTCCTACGAGTTTTGTAAACCCTAGCAAGTTCAAGAATCGATGACCTAGTTTCGTTGCGATGCTTTCTTGATTGTGATCGCTCGAAATTAGAGATCTACGATCGTTTCTTGAATTTACTAGAGGCTAGAATATGAATGATATCGACGAAGGAACAAGGGATAAATGATGAAACCCTAATTTCACTAGAAATCCCTAATTCTCGTTGATCATCATCGATCTAGTATCAATTCATCGAAGAATAAGAATACGTCATCGTGAGATTACATCACATCTATAGATTCGATCGATTCCTACGAGCCTCATTTCGATTCTTGATATTTGGTTGGAAAAATCATTAAACTCTCAATTCTTGATTCTATTGTTTTCTTGTTATTAGATCTAGATTTTCTAATTCTTGAACTTCAATTACAAATCATGAATTATTTGTTTTCTTTTCTTTAAAGTTTCAATTCAAATAAAACAAAATACGAACGAATCGCACAATCCCTGTGGACGATCAGCATTTACTAGCGCGCTACATCCGACACTGTTATTGATTGCGGCCAAATATTTTTGGTTGTGATTTCTATACATTTTCTTAAACACACAACGAGAATTTCATTCAATCAGGAACCGAGAAAACTCATGGTGGACACACTGAAATATCATATCAAGAGAAACCGGGTTTTTAAAACAGTGCGTATTTTCTTAAAATAATACCACGGTTCTCAAAATCCAGAAATCCCAAAAATCCAAACTCAATGTGTAAATCCATGCAATGTGTCGTATGACACTAAGAGTAAAAAGGGAAAACCGCTCTTTTAAAAGAATCCAGTTTTGAAAATATCTCATGTGGTCCCTATTTTCTTGAAATCAAGTCAATATCATCCATGTATGTAACATATGTATGTATGTAGGTATGGATGTGCAAATGGATATGTACGCGAATATGAGTGTAGCACTAATATGAATATACAGTATGCATGTGCGCAAGTATGGATATATCAAAGATGTATGCACTAATATGAATATACAGTGTGCATGTGCACAAGTATGGAGATATCAATATATGTTTGCACTAGTATGAATATACAGTGTGCATGCGCGCAAGTATGGAGATATCAATATATGTGTGCACTGGTATGAATATACAGTGTGCATGTGCGTAAGCAGTGATATATCGATGAAGGTATGCACTAACATGAGTGTATAGTGTGCATGTGCGTAAGTAGTGATATATCAATGTAAATATATGCCAATATGCGACAAGTCATGACAATCATCAATGATGCGGTAATCAAGACGATATATAATCCGTAGCAATCCTATAGTGCGAGTGTCATGGCAATCACTAACGGTGTGAGTGTAACATACAATTAGTGCTCGTGCATCTTGAACCGTTAGTGGCAATGCAGTGTTCTATAACTACCATTTCTATATGCAATAAGGAAGGTATGCTATAATATTACATATAAACATTTACGACTAAATATCCTATCACGCCCTGACGCTTAACACCATACGGGCGATTTCCCCGTAGATGTTAAATCTACTCACCTGGTCTCGTGCTAAGCGTAGCCGACCACTTGCTTTCCCTTCTTTGTGGTGTCCGACATACCCGCCTGCGAACCAAGAATTTACACAGGGAATACACATAAGCAAAATCCTACAAAAACGCGATATCAAAATCAAATGAGAAATTCACGTCACGAACTAAACGCGCGTGTATACGTAACGTGTGTGCATACGCCAAATCCCAACGCGACACGTTGTGGCACACAGCGACACGCTGTGATACACAGCAAACCAACTCAACACGCATCGTACGTGTCGCGCAAGTCCCGCTACGCTAAAAATAGGTAAACGGTCCCAAATTTAATCTGGAGCAAAAAACAAGAAAATCAAACAAGACCAAACCCTTCACAATACCTACAGGCAGCTACCTGCCAAAATCCAACACATTCCCTCAAAATTGGGGCGGCAGCTAGGGGTGTCATACCGGCCAAAAACTGGTGGAAGGGGTCCAGGTTCCTACACTATGCTCCTAACACAAATCATAGCCTAGTGTATATGTTTGCTTACTAAAATTACTACCCTAGTAATAGCAGATTCCATGTATCCTAAGGTTTAGATTTACACCGTTTCAAAACACTAAGTTTCAACAATAGGGTGCACAAGTAAAAATAGGTGAAATTACTAGACTTAAGTGATACCACCAGCACAAACTAGAGCTAATCTAACTATAATCACACTAAATCATCCTATTTCACAGTCAAACCATAATTTTTAGCACTACAACTTACTACAACCACTAAACTTAGCTAAACAAACCCAGATTTTAACTTGCAGACAATTAGAGAAAATAAATAACACCAAACCCAAAAAATTACCCACAGACACCACTAGCCCAAGTACCAACACCTAACTCATCATGGGGGCCGGCGACGCCGGAATTTGGGGGTAGGTCGCAGGGTTTTTGGGAAGGGGTTTGGCTTGAATTTCAACACAACACTCAGAAGGGCCTGCATACTATTCTGAAGTTGTTTGCTAAGCTAGACAATGCTCACAGTTGTAGCAGATCTCATATATCCTACAATTTGCATCAAAACCGTATTTTAAATTTCAAGTTTGCGACGTTAAGGTGATTTAGCTAAATCTAGAGATGCTACTAGGCTCAAACAGCAATACAAACACTTTATGAGTTTCATTAAGCTATAACAACCCTAACTTAGCTCAAACCCCACCAAAATCACGAAACTAGCTCTAAAATCACACTAATCACTAACCGAAGCTAAAACAGCACGTGCAAGCAAGGAAAGGAGTTGAGTTCAGAGATTATACCCCCACTAGATCCTTGGAAGCAGGAGAAGGAGGAGAAGAAAAGGAGGTGTTGCAACTGCTGCTGTTGCTGAGCTGTTGTTGTTGCTGATGCTGTATTGCTGGTGTTGTTGCTACTGGCTGCTGCTGCTACTGCTTCTGTTGCTGTTGTTGCTTGCATTGTTGCTGCTGTTTCCTGCTTGCTGCTGAAGCTGGTGCTACTGCTGATGCTGGAGCTGGTGTTGTTGTTGTGTTATTGTTGTTGGTGTTGCTACTGCTGCGGAGGCTGAGTTGTTGTTGCTGTTGTAACTTCTGCTGCTGCTGAGTGAATGAGTGTGTGTGTGTGTATGAGTGAGAGAGAAATTAGAAAATGTGTGAGGGAAAAGAAAACCAATGAGTGCTATGAGAGTCAAACCCCTCTCTCTCTCACCTCATTAAATGCAAGCATAGGCTCATGCCATGATGCCCATTCTCCCTCTCTCTCTCCAAGTCAACCATAATTCAAATGATTTTCCATTTAAAATAAAAAAAAACCCATAATTAAAAACCAAATAAACTTAATGAAAATGGGTTAATCCACCATGGTTGCTAATCATGGTCTAACCCCAAATTTAACCCTAGTTTACATGCACAAGTGTGTGCAAGTCTAAATAAATTCTAATAAAATATCATTAATTTTGATAAAATATTTGGAAATCGTTTTGGTAAACTTTTTATTAAAAACCATATATTAAAATATTATTAGCCACTAATCACATCCTAAGGTGTTACAATCTTTCCCCTTAAAGAAATTCGTCCCCAAATTTAAAAATATAAAGCTACGCGTACCTTCAAAAAGATGAGGGAATTTCTTCCGCATCTCGTCCTCGGCCTCCCAAGAGATCTCTTCACCATTTGGGCTGCGCCCAAGCACCTTCACAGATGGCAAGACCTTCGATCGAAGTTTCTTCACCTGCCGATCCAATATCACGACTGGCTGCTCGGTGAACGAAAGATCGCGCTCGAGCTGAACGGTCTGATGCTGAATCATGTGAGAAGGGTCATGTAGGTATTTGCGAAGCATCGACACGTGGAATACAGGGTGAACATCTGGGAAGTCGGGTGGAAGAGCCAAACGATATGCCACTGCGCCCACACGCTCGAGGATCTCGAAAGGACCTATAAATCTGGGGCTAAGCTTCCCCTTCCGTTGTAACGTTTTAGAAATCGTTTTGCGAATTTTCCCGTTTTAGGGCAAGATTGTCGGTTTTTCCTGTTTTTACCCGATTTCGATCAAATGTCCGTATAAGCTTGTCGGCACCTAGTTTAGCTAAAATAAAGCTTGTGCGTGAACTTTGGGAGTATTTGGGAGGCTTTGGTTCAGATAGAATTTTTCCCAAATAAAATATTATTTTAAGCGATATTTTGTGCACGTAAATCGGGAAATTTTTTCTCGTGTGAATAAATTAATTTTGTCACTAGAAAATATTTGGAAACTTCTTTTTTAAATATCTAGATATTTTTGGAGTTCAAAAAGAATTATGTTAAAAAGAAAAGAAAAGGTGTAAAGGTGGCAAAGTGCATTTATTAGCTTTTATTACTCATTTTCCTAGCAATTTCTTCACCCAAAATTCACAAAAATACCCCCAACCTCCCTATGGCCGAGTCTTATCTCAAATTTCTGTCCAAAATATTTCCCAAGCTCATTTCTTCATTATTTCTTCAAAATTCTTCAAAAGAATTCCAAAAATAAATCCTAAAATAACTATATAAAAATTAAACCATCATTCTCTTCACTAAGCTTGTTTGGATCTTCAACAAAACATGGGTTTTGGTGGCTAGGGTTGATGAAGCATATTGGTTTTGTGAGTTCTTGAAGTGGTATAAATTCTATCCTTAATCCTTAATTCATTGCTTTAATCTTAATCTAGCTATTTTAGCTAGCTAATTATGTATTTTGTATAGCTTTTAAATCATGATTAATTCATTTATTTTTGTTTTAAGAAATTCATGTTAGGGTTAAAGTTTATTTAAGTGATTAGTGTTCATTTAAATTGTTAATTTGTGTTTTGGAAAATATTAACCTAGTAGAAAATGTTAATTTTTGCTAATGAGCATTTTGGTTTAATTATGCAAATAGCTTACTAGGTTTTTGCTAAAACATAATTAGCGAGTGTTAAAAATATAGGAATGGTTTAGATAGCTTAGTTAAGCTATTTTAAGGTGTTTGTAATCGCTAGATATGCGTTAGCTGGAAACTAGTGCGAAATATTGCGATAGGTCGCTTACTAGGTTTCGGGGTTTTTCCGACGTAGGGTTTGTTTGGTCGTTGCGAGGTTATATCTAGTGTATTCCTCGTAATTTTTGTGTTGTGTTGCGCGATCGGGACGATCGGGGTCCAGACTTGGTGTTTTGTAGTTTAGCGACCCCAATTAGGGCTTTGGCCGGTATCGTGCGCGATAGATGCGCTAAGCGCGCAGTGAAATTTTCCGGGCGTTTTCATCGCGTTTCGTTGTCTTTTTGTCATTATAGGATATTTAGCTTATGTGTTGTATTTATGAAATTTTAGGTTCGCAAGCAGGGATTTCAGGTGCTGCGGACAAGGGGAAGCAGGTTGTCAGATTTTCATAACTCGAGACCATCGGTGAGTAGATTTAACATCTACGGGGAAATCGCCCGTATGGCGTTATGCGTCGGGGCGAATTTGATATGTTAGCTGCATAGTATTTGCATATTCTTTACTTTCATATGAATGTCATTGCAAAGCATTATCTGTTGTACTTGACTCGTACTTTTAGATATAACACATTACTGACAGTTCGTGTTGCACGAGCACTAAATATTATGCTACACCCATATCGTCAGTAATTGCCATGACACGCACAAGCCGATATATATTGTTGACACCTACATACGTGATACGGTAGTGGATAGGGATAGTTGTGGTAGTAGCCCTTATCCCATTGTGCATATGAGATATTGTTGATACTTACATACGTGACATTGCTTTGGGCAAGAATAGTTGAGGTAATAACACTTATTCCATTTCATGTATACCTTACTATAGCTATATTATATATCATGCACTCATATTGACATGTACACCCACATAGTCTATTATAGTTACATGTATATCATGCACTCATATTGACATGTACACTGCATATTTTCGCTATAGTTGTATGTACCCCAAGTGGTATTGTTTGATATATGATATTGAGTTGTTGATCCTTGCACTTATGACTTGCATCATACATACTAGCTTACATGTAGATACTTAAACCTTACTACAATTACATGTACACCTTATATGATGCTGCATTGTTTTTCGGAGGTTTTGGGAACCGCAAGATATATTCTAAAAAGCTGGATTCATTTAAAGAGCGGTTTTCCATTTATATGCTCATATTGATCTTTTATGTTGCATATATCAGTTTTACGTGAATTTTACGCATTGAGATATGGATTTCATGTGATTATGGATTTGAGGACCGTGGGGGATATTTTCAAGAAAACTATGTATTGTTTGAAAACCCGGTTTCTCTTGATATGATATTTCAGTGCGTCCATCATGTGATTTCTCGGTTCTGAGATTTGGCTTGTGATACCCGATTCGAGGAGCGGGAGGCACCGTCTGCGGATACATGGTGGACCCGGTATGGTACCCCGGGGCGAGTGGTGATTTCGTGGTGTAGACGATAAGCCTAGCGGTAGGACCACTACCTACCGGTGATTGTATTTGGACTCGGCGGTTATCATGGGGATACCGACCGGAGTGAGGTATGACATATCGTCAGGGCCAGTCATGGTGACAGCGCCTGAGTTATGAGGATTTACGTGTCGATGCTAGACACGGGTTTCATGATGTTTCGAGTGTCGGTGTTTGACACTCAAGTTTTCGTGAGACTTACAGGATGTGAGGGCCGATCTGAGGATGCGGTGCCTGAGGATTTGGGATTTGATGTGTCAGTGAGGGACACTGGTGTTTTTCCATGCTGATGATTTTTGCATGAGATTTTATATTATATCATCCCACACTCAGGATTATGTTGATATGCATTGTTTCATGTAGTTGTAGTACCCTGATGATGTACCTTTACATGATTGTTGCATATTCACTTATCATACTTATGCTATCGGATTACATGTGATAGATAGATCGCTGTGTAGGGTTACTAGGCACACTAACAAGACTCTACAAGGCATCGACCATGCCAAAATTAAATTTTTATGTGCCGAATAACACTAAGCAAGATCGTATACTAGAGTTTAGGCGAAACTAAAAGCAAGTAAACAACTTTACTCTAAAGGGAATTCAAAATACAACCTTTGTAGATCGGTCCATCACTTCTTTAGCTCCTTGATAAAGTCCCTTCGCTGCGATCGTGGTTCTCCCGGACCCTTGCATGGCTTCACGAGGCGAAAGGTGCGACCTTGCTTGAAGTCTCCGAGGCCGAAGATGATCTACGTAGAGGGAATTCTGACTTAAGCTCCTACTTCACTAACTAGAGAATTAGTGAAATAAACATCCTAAACTAAAGTGCTAGTCTAGTATAGGATGGAGAAATAGGAAGTAGGTTCTCTTTAGAATTTTATTTCTCACAAGCTTTCTCACTTTTGATCAAACCCTAGCAAGCTTTTTCTTTTTGCAAATGAAGAAGAAGATGAACTAAAGAAAGAAAAGAGGATAATGATCAAGTGAGTAGGCTAACCATGGTGAGTGAGTATCATATACTAACTCTTGTAGAGCCATAACCATAGCTAATTGTGTGATGGTTAGGTTGAAGTCTAAAGTAAAAACAAACCTAGTGGACTTTAGTCAATGCATCCGCAAGCTTCGACAAGCTTGAAGCATTTTCTAATTTTCCACTAATTTTGTAATTACTTTTAAACATTAAACCCAATCATAACAAATAGGATGGTGTATGTCTCATACACATATGAATGTTGTATCATCAACCATGATACAATATGATAACACATTTTAACATGAATCATATATATGTTAAAGTAGTGTACATGTGAGGAAAAAAAAACCCTAAGTGAACAAGTGTTAGCAAGTGTAAATTAGTATATCTAATATACAATTATACACTTAATTATTAAATCAACACTTGACTTAATAATCCGGTCATATCTCATATAACCGTCTAACATCCATTGTATCGACTTATCGAATCAACACTTGATTCAATAACCCGGTCATATCATATATAACCGACCGATACAAAAAGTCGCGAGAATAGAATACGGTATCACATACACGCATTTATTCTCGATCTTGCACATATCACATACGTGCTCCTATTTCGTTTTTCCTGAGCCAGTAAAACCTCTATGTAGGACTCTAAAGACTCGTCAATACGCTGGCAGTAGGTGATGATCACATCACGCACCCACAAGCCGTCAGCGGTACTAGCTGGACGTAACGGCTACCCGGGTATTGAGCGATCAGAAGATCAGCAAGCAAGCCCGCTCCAACTCCTGTAAAGCCTGTCGGTAACACTTCCCATACAGTCCGGTCTCCTCGTCTGATATGTCGCATATCAAGTCTAGGGGTGGTAAACGTCAGACCCCAATAACCGATAAGTCGTGCCGATGTGAGGCTCATAACGGGTCGAGAAACTACTGGTAACACTTACCAGTAAATATCTAAATCAGCCCTGGCCAGGAACTTCCCTGTTATGGCCAATCGAGCACAGCGCAACATCAACCCCCAATACCGGGAGAGACGAAACCCCTCCTATCGCTCATTGCCTCCATGTGACTCGGGACTGTACCCAAAAACCACCGTTTTGCACGCCCTTATGGACATGGTAAGGTGGAAATCAAAGCACAGTGGGAATCACACAAGACTCTATGACGATCTCGGTCTACAGACTAACCTGCACAAGTGTCACCAGAGAACTGCCATCTGACGTGAGGTATAATACCATCTGGGAGTTCTCGGTGAGTCCGTCCAGTGTACCCAGTCTCCACTGAGCACCCGTATACCATCTCTGATGTCAAACACCAATGGATATGGGATCATCCATCGCCCATCTCATGAGTCGAGAAGCGTATACGCTAGTCTACTCTGGTATATCGATGCCCCGTCTCCATACACCCACGACTAGGGACCTTGAAGGATGTACTTATGGACTACCATGTCTCCACTAGTATGATCTGCATCATAGCCCAGGTAGTCAAGTACACATCCTAAGGGCTTTACCAACATGTAACTATAAGACAGTATAAAGAGACAAGCATACATGTTAAGATAAAGAGAAACCAGATAGCATAATATCATATCGAGCAAGAAAGTCCTCTCTATATATGTCCAAGCATCCAATATAATATACATCATTTGTACAATACTGGCCTCTAGGGTATACATACAACTAACAATCTCCCACTTGCACTAGGGCCAGCTGCTGTAGTATCGCATCCCGAAGAGTCTCTCAAACTGTATCTGGGGAATGGCCTTCGTGAGTGGATCCGCTGTGTTATTCTTTATGTCAACCCTCCTGACCTCGATCTCCCGACGATCAACTATCTCCCGGATCAGGTGATACCGCCTCAGAATATGCCTGGATCGCTGATGGGACCTGGGTTCCTTGGCCAAAGCCACCGCTCCATTGTTATCGCAATACAAAGGTATTGGATGCTTAATGGATGGAACCACTCCAAGTTCAGTAATGAACTTCTTGATCCAGACAGCCTCTTCGGCAGCATCATTGGTAGCGATGTATTCAGCCTCCATCGTCGAGTCTGTCACGGTTTCCTGCTTGGAACTCTTCCATCTAACTGCCCCTCCGTAAAGGGTAAAGACAAATCCCGACTGCGACTTAGAGTCGTCCTTATCACTCTGGAAGCTCGAATCGGTAAAGGACTCCACTTGGAGTTCTCCGTTACCATACACCAAGAGCATCTCTTTAGTCCTTCGTAAGTACTTAAGAATGCTCTTTACAGCTGTCCAATGACTCTCTCCAGGATCAGCTTGATACCTACTCACTACACTTGGTGAGTATGCAACATCGGGTCTGGTACACAGCATCGCGTACATGATAGAGCCTACTGCCGAAGCATAGGGTATCCCTTTCATGCGAACTCTCTCCAAATCAGTCTTGGGAGACATCTCTTTGGAGAGAGTGAGCCCTGAGATCGTGGGTAAAAACCCACGTTTGGACTCTTCCATACTAAACCTCTTTAGTATGGTGTCAATGTACCTGGATTGGGACAATCCCAATATCCTTTTAGATCTATCTCTATAGATCATAATCCCCAATATGCAGGAGGCATCACCAAGATCTTTCATTCAGAATCTTTGTGATAAGAAGAGCTTTACCGATTGCAGCATAGGAATGTCATTTCTTATCAAGAGTATGTCATCCACGTACAATACGAGGAAGACAACCTTACTCTCTGCCACCTTATTGTAGATACAAGGTTCATCTACGTTTTTGACGAAATCAAACTCTTTGATAACGACGTCAAAGCAGATGTTCCAACTCCGTGATGCTTGCTTTAATCCATAAATGGATTTAAGCAGCTTGCACACCTTCCCGTTGCTCCCACTATCTACGAAGCCCTCTGGCTAAGTCATGTACACGCACTCTTCTAAATCACCATTTAGAAAGGCGGTCTTAACATCCATTTGCCAGATTTTGTAGTCATGATATGCAGCGATGGCAAGCATGATCCGGATGGATTTAAGCATAGCTACTGGAGAAAAGATTTCGTCATAGTCCACACCTGGTCTATGACGAAAACCTTTTGCAACAAGTCTAGCTTTGAAAGTCTCCACTTTCCCATCTACACCAAGTTTTTTCTTGAAGATCCACTTGCTCCCAATGGGTTTTACCCCTTCAGGAGCAACTTCCAAAGTCCACACTTTGTTGGTGTACATGGATTCCATCTCGGACCGCATTGCATCCAGCCATTTCACTGAGTCCCTACTCGTGATGGCCTGCTCGAAGCTAGTTGGGTCATCATCAACCATGATGCAATCCTCGCTCCCACCATCCATGAGAAAACCATAGTATCTCTCAGGTGGGTGAGAAACCCTACTAGATCGGCGGAGTGGCTGGGGTTCATCGGGAACTACCAAATCCTCTGGTTTCACCAGATCTTCTGTTGCAGCTTTTGTAGCTGGAACCTCTTCCAGTTCTACCTCATGACCATGTTCGATATAGTGCCCTCAAAGTCAATTATTGGATCGCAGTTACGTGATTGCAATGATTGCGGAGGACCTATACTGGTAGGACAGTCTTACTCGAGATGATAGTATGCTATCTGGTTTGCCTTTATCAGTCGTGTATAGGTTCAGGTGACTGATCACGATTACACTTTGATAGAGCTCTTAGGATCTTGCTTGACTACCAACAGTATGAGGGCGATCATATAAGTGAGAGTTGGGTGGTCTATAAGCATATCCTTAATAGTGGTCCCTAGTCGTGGGAGTTTCGAGACAGGGCATCGATACTCCGGAGTAGACTAGTGTATACAGTCGAGACCCCGACGAGGGGCGGTGGCCTGTCTCACAAGCCACTGGTGTCAGTTGGATCACCTAAGATGTATACAGGTGCTCATTGGGTTATGAGTACACCGGACAGGACTCGCCGGGAACCTTCTAGTTGGTATTATACATATCGTGAGATAGCAGTTCCCTGGTGACATGTGTACAGGTTAGTTCATCGACCTGAGGTCGTCATTTGTCTCGTGTGAGTTCCCACTGTGCTTTGATTTCTACCCTACCATGGCTCAAAGGAATCGTGCAAACAGGTAGTTTTTGGGTACAGTCCCGAGCCACATGGAGGCACGTGAGCGGATCGGCAGGGGATTCGTCTCTTCCGGTATTGGGGGTAGAGGTCGCGCTGTGTCTAGGAAAGCCATTACACCAAGTCCTTGGCCAAGGCAGGTGAGATTTACTGGTAGGTACTCCAGTAGTATCTCAGGGTGTTCAGGGCTTGTCTCCGACACGACTTATACAGCTATTGGGGGTTTGACGTTACTAGCCCCCTAGGCCGGATATGCGATACTCATAGACGAACGGACCGGACTGTATATACATTGTCACTGTTAGGCTCAGTAGGGTTTATGGATGAGTTCGCTCATCAGCCTCCCTTGAGGTCAGTCCATGGGCAGCCGTTACGCATAGCTAGTGCCGCTGACGGTTTGTGGTTAAACCCACTGCCAGGGTACTGACGAGTCATTAGAGTCCCCCACAGACAGTTTCCCGAGTTCGGGAGAAACGTTGTAGAGGCCGTATGGTTTTATGGCAGGGTTCGGAAAATGCACGTGCGTTTACGCACGTGTTATTTTTCGGGCAGATAATACTGGTGGGCTTTGGTTTAAGCCGGATCCAAGTATTATACAGAGTAGATATAATATCTTTGTCTCAGTTGCATTTGTATTCGGTCATAATACAAATGCGGGTATTTTTATACAGTTACGGGGTTATCCTGAAATTCGTTTCGGGATCACTTTTGGAAGTTGCCAGTTTCCAGTTTTCTATCAGCCGTATTTAACATCCGGTTAAATGCGGATTTATCTTTTCTTCTCTGAGGTGAGTCATGAGTGTGTGGAAGGTTCTAGGAGCTTCTAGATGATGACTAGGCTTCATGACTCATTAGTGCATTAATGGTTTTTTGATGATGTGTTTAATGAGTCACCCTTTACCATTAATTCCTTTTGTTTGCATGATAGATATTTGTTAAAGATCTTTATCCTTGTGGTCACCCTCTTTGCTCCTACGATCACCTCCCTCTCCTTATATATATGGCCGGCCCCTCCTCTCTCTCACTAGCTCACTTGATGTTTCATTTGCTAAAAAGATATGATAGATTTTGGGGTGTATGGAATTTCACAGCTCATTTCATTCCATCACCCGATTCCCACGGCAACTTCATTAACCGTTCGTCCATGGTTTTGGACGAAGCGAGACAAAGTATTCCACTCATTCTCTACATCAATCTTGGTCGTCTCTTTTAGCAAACTTGACGACCGAGTTGCCTCGAGTCAGAGGCGGGAGCCCGTTTAAAGATCCGACGATGTGGTGCCACCTTGACGAGGAGATCGGAGATTGACGAGATCGGAGCAGCCGCAACGGGGCATGGGATGATGGTTAAAGAACGAAGGACTCAGATCGTTCGGTATAACCTTTCTTCCCTCTTTGTAGTTTGTTAGTTTAGCGTTAATGGTAGATCCGGGTTATAGTATGCGATAGCGCCAGTTATAAAAGTTTTTGTTCCGCATTTGGCGTCTGAAAGACGGCCGGGGCGCTACCGTAGACTTACAGACCACTAATCTCTTTTGCAAGAAATTCCTTTTCTAAAAAGGTGGCATGCCGAGAAACAAACACCCTTTGTTCCTCAGTGTGGTAGAAGATATACCCTTGAGAATTCTTGGGATATCCTACAAATTTGCATAGAACAGACCATGCCTCGAGTTTGTCCGGATTTTGTCGTTTGACATAGGCTGGACAACCCCATATCTTTACATAGTTATGACATGGTCTCTTCCCTTTCCATATCTCATATGGAGTGGTAGGCACAGATTTGGTGGGGGCCATATTCAATAGATGTATGGTTGTCTCTAGCGCATACCCCTAGAAGGAAATAGGTAACTCAGCTGTGCTCATCATAGAGCGCACTATATCTAATAGGGTGCGGTTCCTCCGTTCAGATACACCATTGTGTTGTGGTGTATATGGAGGAGTCAGCTGAGAGAGAATCTCATTCTCTTTTAGGAAGTCCAGGAATTCATTGCTCAAGTATTCACATCCTCGATCAGATCGTAAGATTTTAATACTTTTTCCGGTTTGGTTCTTGACTTCTTGTTTATATTCTCTAAATTTCTCAAAAGCTTCAGACTTGTGTCTTATCAAGAACACATGTCCGTATCTTGAGAGATCGTCAGTGAATGTAATGAAGTACGAAGAACCATCCCTGGCATGTGTAGACATGGGACCGCATACATCACATGTATCAGTCCCAAGAGTTCGGTAACTCTTTCTCCGTGTCCCGTAAACGGAGTTTTGGTCATTTTGCCTTTGAGACATGACTGGCAAGTGTCATAAGATGAAAATTCGAACGGTTTCAAGTATCCATCCTTATGAAACTTAGCTAGCCGTGTCGCATTTATATGACCGAGTCTACAATGCCACAAGAAGGATTCGTTCAGTTCTGAACTCTTCCTCTTGTGTGTGTTTGTTATGCTCAGAACTGTTGATTGATTTAGAACATAAATGCCATTGCACAACGTGCCTGATCCAACCAACTTTTGGTTAAGGAAAATGTTCATAACATTATCCTGTAATACAAAATTATATCCCTCTTTACTCAATAAAGAAACCGATATAATGTTGCATATCAGGTTCGGCATGTAATAGCATTCGTTCAGAATCATTGTATTACCAGTTGGCAATACAAGGTGATATTTCCCGACGATTTTAGGTGCAACAATTGCACCATTTCCAACCCTTATGTTTTTATCACCTTCTCTAAGTTCTCTACCTTTTCTAAGCCCATGTAACTGATTACATATATGGGATCCTGACCCGGTATCTAATACCCAAGACGTAGAGCAAATGGAGAAACAGTTCTCTGTAACGAACACACCCGAAGAAAATGCATCAACATGTGTTTTCTTCATTCGGGTGGCATGGGAATCCTGGTATTCCCCTATATCCAGTTCAGTCTTATAACTCTTATAAGAAAGAACGAAACCAACGTTCCCCAGCACAGTATAACATGCGAGTTCGGTCAATACATCCATATTATTATCTTGATTAAGGCATGATATGGTCGCTACCTGGAGAGAGAGAGAAGAAAACACTTTAGCGTATGCTCTTGCAAGATCAGATTGGTTATTATTTTATCTAATCAGGATGGCTCCCACTGTTTTTATCAAATCTTCCTTCAAACCCTAAAACGAAAGACTAGCCGGGATTAATTACACCCTACAACTTCGCCAATCTTTCAGCCAGGCCAGTGTCGGTACTTTGAGGGAGGTTCCCCGTGCTTTCGCACAGACCTAATTAAAGTAAACCTCGTTTTCCCAGAGGCGTAACCCCGTTGACACCTTTCTAGACACCTACTTTATTGGCTAATTGTCCTGTGTAAAACTCTCTCAGGAGCAACAATTACTCGCAGTGGGTATCGGGATCCAACTATCTCATAGAAGTTATGCAATCTCATTGCAAATCTCAACACTTGAAATTCCCGATAATATTTTGCCCCTAACGTGCTATGACCTTGATGAAAGCCAACAAACCATAGCCCGCTAGTCAAGTTCAACCCGTACATTTCTTGATTGAATTAAACCCACCCGCACGACCCTTGACGAAAGCCAACAAAGCCGTACGACTACCCTAATCCAATCGCATCATATGCAGCAGATAAGCAGTATAGAGCTACCGCACTCTACACCTTGATGAAAGCCAACAAATGCAGCACGAATACTATATACAACTTATCTGAAATGACGGAGGGCTACGACAGGTTTTTCTGAAAACCTATTGCGTAATGAACTTGATATCGTTGTAGAATCGAGTGAATTTTGAAATGGAGTGATTTTGAGGCTTTTATTAGTTTTGCTAAAGAGGTCACTCCCGGTGAAGGGATCTCGGCTCTTTCCTTATGGAATAAGGTGCAGGATATATCATATACATCACTATGCAAAGCAAAACACCAAAAGCAATCAAAAGAAAACCGAGTGTTGTAGCATCTGCCAGTTTTGCTAAAGAGGTCACTCCCGGTGAAGGGATCTCGGCTCTTTTGTCATCGAATAAGGTGCGGGATATATCATATATATTGCTATGCAAAGCAAAACTGTAGCTACCCTTTTTATTTGAAAATTTGATTATACAACATCTTTTAGGTTTCTTTTCTTTCATTTAATCACATTAATGAAGTCCCATCATTTAAGTCACCTAAACATCACAGATAAATACGACGTACACTTATGCCATCCGCATTCGTCTCGATGTCCCTCGTGCACCATTATGTTAGGTAACTAACGGCAGAGCGGGGCTGGGCTAGCGCGGGTGTAAAACATAAGTAACGCCTATATAATATATCATATATAATATATACAGTATTTATCACAGAACATCAAATGATCACATTACAGATATCGCAGCAGAAGAAACATATGAAACATTGGATATACTAGGACGTCCGTGTTTTATTTTGAGCCTCTATAAAACACGGATTCCACGGTCCCGACGAATAGCCAAACCCACACCCTTAGACTCCGACGAGAGCGGCAAGCAACCCTACCAATTCTAGGGTTAGGAGACCCGGACTCAACTCCTCGAGTTGGTCTCCCACTGGACCCTAGAACCCGGTTACTTGTGCTCCCCTCCTTGGGTCTATCCTAGTGCGGAAAAGTAAATAATATACAAATGGTAACATTGACCTCATCCCGGAAGTGCGTCAATAAAAGAATATTACATACATTTAAATTTACATGAATGAAAATAAAAACTCTCATCTCACAAAAAAAAACCGGCTATTCAGAACGCGACGATCCAATATAACATATCCAGCAACACAGAACATCACATGTCATCAACGTAAGTAAATATACGCATCCCAATTGTCGTTGACATATAGCAACGAAACCGGCGATCACATATTACACTTACGGTCGCAGAAAAGAAAGTGTAAAACTACAACATTTAGAATCCACAATCTCTTTAGACATCGTAAATCCGAAATATCACATATTTCGGATTTTATGCCTAACTTGTATGAATTCCACATATTGTATCACATTCCAGATAAATAGACAGTATTAAACTTTCCGATCGAATAATCAAATACTCAAGATTTCCATAATAGCTCAACACTTGAGCGGAGTTCAAAGATTCCAGAATACGTCACAGTAGCAACGGTCTAGACGTAGAAGGGTCAAGCCAACGCCTCACATGTGGCACGTCGTACTGCCCCAAACCCTAAAGTTCAAAGGGCAGTTCAAGACGGTCATATAATCGAGTTAAGGTTTGTTGTCTTCTAGAGGGTCCATCGCGTTACATGCACGTTTTTCCGAAAAATTTAAACCCGAGAAAAATTCAACACTTGAATGTTTTTCGTACCGGGAAAAATTGAGTTAATGATATCCGTTCGAACATTTTAATACTTTCTAAATTATCCGGAAAACAATAATGAATTTAAAATTCCCGATCGAATTGACGATAACAAAATAAACCCCTGAATACTCAACACTTGAATCAAATTTAAAATACCCATAAAAATCCAAAAGAAGCATTAAACATTACTGTGCAAACACAAAACACCAATGTCACCCTACTGCCGCGGTTCCGCGGCACAAGCAGGGGTTTGCCGCGGAACAGCGGTCATCCGTACTATTCAAGTGCTCGTTTTGCACAGCATTGCTTAGAAAACCCTGCTGAATTTTTTAGGTATTTTTAATGCTGAAAATACACAGTTTTGAAAAAATGTACAGAGGGGGGGTTAACTTTGAGGTTTTCGGGTTCGATCGGGGTTTTAACTTCGTTAACGCATCGCCTAATGCTCTAGCTAGGCTCTGATACCACTGTAGGATTACTAGGCATACTAACAAGGCTCTACAAGACATCGACCATGCCAAAATTAAATTTTTATGTGCCGAATAACACTAAGCAAGATCGTATACTAGAGTTTAGGAGAAACTAAAAGCAAGTAAACAACTTTACTGTAAAGGGAATTCTAAATACAACCTTTGTAGATCGGTCCTTCACTTCTTTAGCTCCTTGATGAAGTCCCTTCGCTACGATCGTGATTCTTCCGGACCCTTGCATGGCTTCACGAGGCGAAAGGTGCGACCTTGCTTGAAGTCTCCGAGGCCGAAGATGATCTACATCGAGGGAATTCCGACTCAATCTCCTACTTCACTAACTAGAGAATTAGTGAAGTAAACACCCTAAACTAAAGTGCTAGTCTAGTAGAGGATGGAGAAATACGAAGTGGGTTCTCTTTAGAATTTTATTTCTCACAAGCTTTCTCACTTTTGATCAAACCGTAGCAAGCTTTTTCTTTTTGCAAATGAAGAAGAAGATGAACTAAAGAAAGAAAAGAGGATAATGATCAAGTGAGTAAGCTAACCATGGTGAGTGAGTATCATATACTAACTCTTGTAGAGCCATAACCATAGCTAATTGTGTGATGGTTAGGTTAAAGTCCAAAGTAAAAACAAACCTAGTGGACTTTAGTCAATGCATCCACAAGCTTCCACAAGCTTCATAAATTTTCTAATTTTCCACTAATTTTGTAATTACTTTTAAACATTAAACCCAATCATAACAAATAGGATGGTGTATGTCTCATACACACATGAATGTTGTATCATCAACCATGATACAATATGATAACACATTTTAACATATATCATATATATGTTAAAGTAGTGTACATGTGAGGAAAAAAAAACCTAAGTGAACAAGTGTTAGCAGGTGTAAATTAGTATATCTAATATACAATTATACACATAACTATTAAATCAACACTTGACTTAATAATCCGGTCATATCTCATATAACCGGCTAACATCCATTGTATCGACTTATCGAATCAACACTTGATTCGATAACCCGGTCATATCATATATAACCGACCGATACAAAAAGTCGCGAGAATAGAATACGGTATCACATACACGCATTTATTCTCGGTCTTGCACATATCACATACGTGCTCCTATTTCGTTTTGGCTGAGCCAGTAAAACCTCTATGTAGGACTCTAAAGACTCGTCAATACGCCGGCAGTAGGTGATGATCACATCACGCACCCACAAGCCGTCAGCGGTACTAGCTGGACGTAACGGCTACCCGGGTCTTGAGCGATCAGAAGATCGGCAAGCAAGCCCGCTCCAACTCCTGTAAAAGCCTGCCGGTAACACTTCCCGTACAGTCCGGTCTCCTCGTCTGATATGTCGCATATCAAGTCTAGGGATGGTAAACGTCAGACCCCAATAACCGATAAGTCGTGCCGATGTGAGGCTCGTAACGGATCGAGAAACTACTGGTAACACTTACCGGTAAATCTCTAAATCAGCCCTGGCCAGGGACTTCCCTGTTACGGCCAATCGAGCACAGCGCAACATCAACCCCCAATACCGGGAAAGACGAAACCCCTCCTATCGCTCATTGCCTCCATATGACTCGGGGCTGTACCCAAAAACCACCGTTTTGCACGCCCTCATGGACGTGGTAAGGTGGAAATCAAAGCACAGTGGGAATCACACAAGACTCTATAACGATCTCGGGTCTACAGACTAACCTGCACAAGTGTCACCAGAGAACTGCCATCTGACGTGAGGTATAATACCATCTGGGAGTTCTCGGCGAGTCCGTCCAGTGTACCCAGTCTCCACTGAGCACCCGTATACCATCTCTGATGTCAAACACCAATGGATATGGGATCATCCATCACCCATCTCATGGGTCGAGAAGCGTATACGCTAGTCTACTCTGGTATATCAATGCCCCGTCTCGATACACCCACGACTAGGGACCTTGAAGGATGTACTTATGGACTACCATGTCCCCACTAGTATGATCCGCATCATAGTCCAGGTAGTCAAGTACACATCCTAAGGGCTTTACCAACATGTAACTATAAGACAGTATAAAGAGACAAGCATACATGTTAAGATAAAGAGCAACCAGATAGCATACTATCATATCGAGCAAGAAAGTCCTCTCTATATATGTCCAAGCATCCAATATAATATACATCATCTGTACAATACTGGCCTCTAGGGCATACATACAACTAACACGCTGTTCGTGCATACTTGCAATTACTGTATGTTGTTATTTACTATTCACGAGTTGGCAACTCACCCCAGTTGTGCCACAGTGTTTTGCAGGACTTACCCTCTGAGTAGTCGCGGCAGGGTGTCTTATCATCTCTATTTTTGCGGAAACCGCTACGGTTGGCTGTGAGGCCTTGATTTTAGGTGGGTTGCGGTTATCTGTTTGTATATTGTATATTTATTTTATGGATCTAGTATTCTCCATCTACCACTGTTGTATATGACTTAGAGACGACTTGTGAGGATTCAGTGTTATATTTTGTGGTGACTTTGGGTGCCGTGCTCGTAGGAGCCGGTTTTGTTGAAAAGTTTTACTTCTTTATGCAGTGTTCTTTTATATTTCTTCGCTTCGGCGTCGTATATATATTGTGGTGGTTGTCTCCGCCGTTTGGCGTGATTTGCTCCCGTTTGGGATGCTTTTATTATTATCTATGTTGTACCCGTTTTCGGGGTTAGTTTTACAAAGGAAGTGCTGCCGAAATTTTTAAGAACGAAAACTAAACTTAAAGATTTTTACTTGAAAATTTCCGAATGTTTAAAACTATGTTTTTTTCCGTTGATCCAGTTTTGGTTGGTTTAGATTTCTGGGTTTCAGCTTACTTAAGTTGCGTACGCCTGTAGACGTTACGTAGTTTAAGTGCCGGTTACGGGCCAAATTTTGGGTCGTGACATCCGTCCAAACCTCATCACTCCTTTCATCGGAAAGACCCTCAGAAACACGTGATCGCCAACTACAAACTCTAATCTATGGCGGCGTCTGTCAGCATACGATTTCTGCCTGCTCTGAGCTGTCCTCATCCTGTCTCGAATCAGCTGTATCTTCTCGGTCGTCTCCTATACGATCTGCGGCCCTAAAATACTGCTCTCACTGAACTCTGTCCAACAGATGGGCGATCTACATCTCCTCCCATAAAAGGCCTCGAAAGGTGCCATCTGAATAGTATTCTGGAAACTATTATTGTAGGAGAACTCCACCAAGGCTAAATGATGATCCCAGCTTGTCACGACCCGAAATTTGCACGTGACGGCCCTAATACTACGCAACGTCTACAGACGCAACGCAGTAAAAGAAAGCCAAAACCCAGAAATCTAAACCATTAAAAGAAAAGAAAAGATAAGAAACATTGTTTAAACTTTTGAAAATCTCAAGTATAAATTCTTTAAGTCCAATTTACTTTATTGAAAATTTCGGCAGCACCTCCTTTGTAAAAACCAACTCCAAAAATGGGTACAATATAAATATAAAGTAAAGCATCCCCAACGGGAGCAAATCCACACCCAACGGCGGAAAACAACCACCACTACAGATATACGACACCGTAGCAAAGAAATAAAAGACGATAAAATAGAAACTGTATAAAAGACAACCCGGTCACAAAATAATATACAATATCGTCCTCACCAAGTCACATGAAAATAGTAGATGGAGAGTACAAGGATACAACGAATATACAATACAAAAACGAATAACCACAAAACCCACCTAAGCAAACTGCACACTGTGAGCTGATGCGGTATCCGCAGCAAAAGATGATAAGATAGATGAATAGCCTGCCTCGACTACTCTGGGGAACAACCTGCAAACACTGTGGCACAACGGGGGTGAGTTGCCAACTCGTGAATAGTAAATAACATATGCAGGTAATCGCAAGTATGCACGTACAGCGCGAATCTAACATAAGCAACTAATAGCAACAAAAGTCATATGTGTGCAATAGTCATGAAAGGTACACTAGCAGGTATCACTAATACATGAAGCAGTAATATGACAATCTGTATGCAACAATCATGTAAGGTATTCTATCAGGTAAAGCTAATACATGAAGCGATGATATGAAAATGTATATATGCAACAGTCATGAAAGGTACTCTATCAGGTACTACTAGTACATGAAGCAATGCATATAAAGTAAAAGTATGTAAATGCAACAGTCATGGAAGGTACTCTATCAGGTACTACTAATACATGAAACGGTGTATAAACAATAAATGTGGAGTATGGAATGAAACATGTCATTTTCACGGAATCCTGACATCGTGGTAGGATCAAAGTCCATCAAGACAATCCAAATCCCAATTTCCTCAAATCAGCCCCCAAATTGGCTCTCATATCATATAAGTCTCACAAATCCTTAATGTACAATATCGAATAAATCACATATATCCTGAATGTACAAAATCAGCAATCTCATATATATCCTGTATCCAATATCAAATGAATCATCTATATCCCAAATCCAATATCAAATAAATCTCTAACATCCTAAATATAATTGCATGAATAAATATGATGATATATATAAATTGATATCAATACACATATATTAGCGTCCCATTCCACTAATATTGGTGTAAAGGCATATATAACAGCGTCCCATTCCACTGTTATATATACTTAGGAGTAAAAAGAAATATCATGAAACCACTGTGTCAAGCATCGACACAGAAATGCTGATCTATCAGGTGCTGTCACCAAGACTGGCCCCCTGATAGGTACGTATCATACGCTATCCCGAAAGCTCGAGTGCCTAGCTCTGACCCTCCCCTCTCGACGCATCCATACGCACATGACTCCCGTCGGTATCCCCATGATAACCGCAGAGTCATTGGTAATGTCACCGAAAAATATGGTTCCCCCACTAACTCATCTCCTCACAGAGATTCTTGCCCCGGGGTACCTCCGGGCCCCACCATGTACCCGCACACGGACCACTCCGTTCCTCGCGTGGGGTATATATATCCGAACCGATAAATCTCATGGTGGCTGCTGAAATATCATATCAACGGAAACCGGGTTTTTCAAATAATGCATAATTTCATGAACTCCCACGGTCCACAAATCCAGAAAATATCATGAAAAATCCATATCTCAATGCGAAAATCCATGAATATAATATATGCAACATAAAATTCTAATAAAAGCATATAAAGGAAAAGCCGCTAATTAACTGCAACAAGTTAATATAAAATATCATGCGGTTCCTATTTTCTTCAATTCTAAATAACATCAAGTAAAGGTAAACAAGTAGCTATAACCAGATATATGTGTAAACATAAAGATATAGTAAGGTATATGTATCTACCTATAAGTAATGATGTAATATACCCTCCGGGTATAAGTGAAGTATGTATGCAAGGTATACATGTAGCTATGTCATTATGTGTGTATGTACCTATCACTAATGGTACAATACCTATAGGTAAACAGGTAACTAGCATGTAAGCATGTCAAGGCATATGTGTAAGCATGTAGGTATACAGGTATGCTATATGTCATATGCATAAAGAAATATTAATCAATGTCTCAATGTCCCTGTCCAAACAATATTATATCTATACGGGTGTTGTGCGTGACATGGCAATTATTGACGGTGTGTGTGGCATACAATCAGTGCTCGTGTAACAAGAGCCGTCAATAATATGTACAGTGTCCTAAGGGTATTAATCTAAGCACAACAATTAATTAAGAAATAAGGTGTATGCACAAATTCTAAATATTAAATAGAATGTGCGACAAGTCAAGTCATCTCTAGCCTAGACGCATAACGTCATGCGGGCAATTCCCCTGTAGATATTAAATCTACTCATCAACGCTCCTGGCTAAGTGAAGCCTACCACCTGTTTTCCCTTCGTCGCAGCGTCCGAAGTCACCGCCTGCGAACCTAAAATTTCGCAAACACATCACATAAGCTAAATATCCTGAAACGACGAAAATACAACGAAACGCAAGGATAACGCCCTGAAAAATGCACTGCGCACTTAGCGCATCTATCGCGCACGACATCGGCCAAAAACACTAACTAGGGTCGCTAAACTACGAAACACCATGCCTATACTCCGATCGTCCCGATTGCGCAACACAACACAATAAATATGAGGAATATAATAGATATAACCTCGAAACGACTAATCGAACCCACGTCGGAAAAACCCCAAAACCTTGAAAACAACTTATCGCAATATTTCGCAGTAGAATCAAGCTGACACATTTCTAGCGATTACAAACACCTTAAAATAGCTTAACTAAGCTATCAAAACCAATTCTATATTTTTAACACTTGCAAAATAAGTTTTAGCAAAAACCTAGTAAGCAATATAATATAATTAAACAAAGTATTCATTAACAATAATTAACATTTTCTACTAGGTTAAGCTCTTCCTAATCACAAATTAACACTTCAATAAAACATTAAACACTTAAATCAAGCTTTAACCTTAACTTGAATTTCTAAAACCATTTCTAGAATTTTGAAACATAAAATTAAAGTTTAAATTAACATCTAATTAAGCTAGCATAAAGTATTAAGCAACAAAAAAGAGATTAGAGTTAAGGTTTTATACCTTCAAGAACACCACTTGAATAAAGAATAAAACAAAACTTTAGCCTCCAAAATCCTCACTAGAATAAAGATCCAAGCATCTTTTGTGAAGAAGAATGAAGCTTTTGGATTTTATTTGAATTTCTATGAATTAATTTGGATTTTTCATGATTTATTTGAAGCAAAATGAGAAGAAATGAAGCAAAAATGATGAAGGGCGGCAAGGGAATGATTGTGGCCAGCCAAGGAGGAAGCTAGGTTTTGTGTGGAGTTGTGTGGAATTTTCTAGAAAGAAAAAATACAATAATTTGCATAATAAAACAAAAATAGCATTATTCACCATTTTCTTTATAAAAAAATCCATTAATTCCACCAAAAATCAAGATATTTGGAGAGAAGGTTTTAAAAATATTTCTAATGATTAGTTTAGCATAAAACCCCATTTGTAGTAATTTACCCGCATAAAAAAATAATTATCACAAATAAAGTGCCCAAATAAAGCATTAAAATAATAATTTAAATAGGGAAAAATTCTATCTGAACCAAAACCTCCCATATACCCCCAAAGTTCGCGCACTAGCTTTATTTTAGCAAAACTAGGTGCCGGCAAGTTTCTACGGACGTTTGATTGAAATCTGGTTAAAACGGAAAATACCGACTATTTTGCCCTAAAACGGAAAAATTCGCAAAACGATTTATGAAACGTTACAATCTTCCACCCTTAAAGAAATTCGTACCCCAAATTAAAATTCATCTACGCGTACCATCAAGAAGATGAGTACAAAACTCCCAAATCTCGCTCGCAGCTTGCCCAGTGATCACCTCACTATACAGCTACGCCAAAGAACCCTCACAGACGGCAAGACCATTGACCGAATTTCCTCCACCTGCCGATCCACTATAACTAGCGGCTGCTGGTGAATGAAAGATCGCGTCCAAGCTAATTGGTCTGATGCTGAATCATGTGAAAAAGGTCATGAAGGTAATTGCGAAGTATCGACACAAGGAATACGGGTGAATACTCAAATATCTTGGCGGAAGTGCCAAATTATTGTTGGCTATAGTGCCCTCAAGGCAATTATCAAAGTCGCGGACTTATGATTGTGATGATTGAGGCAGGACCTACACCGATAAAACATTCTTACTTAAGATGATAGTATGCTATCTGGTTTGTCTTTATCATCATGTACATGTTGATAGAGCCCTTAGGATTCTTGCTTGACTGCCAGCATTATGATAGCGATCATATATATGGGAGCTGGGGTCTATAAGCACATCCTTAAATGTCCCTAGTCGTAGAAGTATCGAGACCGGGCATCGATACTCTAGTGTAGACTAGTGTATACTGATCGAGACCCCGACAAGGGGCGGTGGCCAGGTCGAACAAGCCATTGGTGTTAGTTTATTCACCTAAGATAGTATATAGGTGCTCATTGGGTTATGAGTACACTGGACGGACTCGTCGGGAACCTGCTAGTTTGTATTATACCTATTGTCAGATAGCAGTTCCCAGGTGACATGTGTACAGGTTAGTCTGTCGACCTGAGATTGTCATTTGTCTCGTGTGAGTTCCTACTGTGCTTTGATTACTACACTACCACGGCTCAAAGGAGTCGTGCAAACAGGTTTTAGTTAGGTACAGTCCCAAGCCACATGGAGGCAGTGATCGGATCGTCGGGGATTCGTCTTTCCCGGTATTGGGGGTAGATGTCGCGTTGTGTACGGATGGCCATCACCATAAATCCATGGCCACGGTGGACGAGAATTATCGATCCAGGATCGATAGTTTCTCAGGTGGTGATGGGGTTCATACCGACACTAAATGTCGCGTTGTTGGGGGTCTGACTTTGTAACACCCGAGCCCAATAATACTATTTCTGTTACTGGTTGAGTGTTTGGCATTGCTCATTTTATTTATCTTGCTTGTTTGGTTCTTATTGCAAAATTTTAACCGGCTAAGTCATTCTGCATATAACAAATTTTAGCACCTAAAATAAAATTGAAAATATTCTTCTTAGCCTACTTGACACCCTTAGCCTCGTGGTAGCGTCCGTGCATTGTATTCTCATCCCGTTCAGTGAAACGGGCGAGTTTGGATGGCTACGTGCACGTGCGTGTGTCCGTTTTGGGAGTATGCTTTTTAATCATAAAACATTTCATTTTAAAATTTGGAACCCGCTTAAAATCCTATTATTTAAATTTCGAATTTTTAGACCCAACCCGGGCGCAATTTGGAAATGTTTTATTTGGCGCCAAAATCCCAAATTTTAATATTATTAAAACCATCGCATATATTTTTTCTAACTAACCTGATATCTTACTGTTCATTACCTATCTTTTAAATCTTTAAGTTAACCATATAATATTTTTACAATCTTTTATATCCTTCTTAATTTATTCTCTCAGCCAATCGCAACCACCCCTTTAACCCTGTGGGCCCCACTTTCTCTCTCTCTCTCTCTCCAATTTTTCTCTCTCTCCCTCTCCCTCATATATTCTCTCGTACTTCTCTTTATCATTCTTTCTCTTCTTGCTTCATGTTCCGTTTTTCATTTTTTTTAACTGTTCTTTTGTTGCCGGAATTCCGTCGTGCCGTTGATGCTTCTCGACGTTCCAGTGAGGTACCCCGACCCATGTGGTTCCTTTGTTCGTCGTTTGGGTTCATTCCGTGAACCGTGCGCCCGTCGCGAGTTTTCCCCGCCGACGGTTAACGTTCCGTTTTCCCGATTCGCGACCCATCGAGGCAAGTTAATCTTGCTACATGCTATATACTTTTATAATCTTCATTTTATAATGTTATACATTTGAAAATCTTATAGTTTACACATGAAACGTCGTTGAAAAATCGGATATGACAAATCTGAAATTTACTGTACACCTTATCTTATAAAATTCATTATAAATCATAGAAAAATCATTAGTATACGTTCTTTAGTTCGTTATGAAGCTAATTCAGAATACTATAACTCTATGAAGTATTTACTGGCAAAATAAATTGTTTAAATAACTTAAAATGCAAATGAAAATGCCTTTAAACTGCTGTCCAGGGAAATTCCAACAGCAAACTTTCAACTTCGAATATTCATAACTTTTTGTAGGGATAACCTGAGATGCTTATACTTATAAAACTGAAAACCTTATTGAATTATCTTTGTTTTGGTATAAGATACGTCTCTTTTGAAGAACATTTGTTATTTTTAAGCTATTTTACAAATTAGGGTGACGCTGAATTTCTGAACGGAACCTTCTTGTGCGTGGTTAATCAATTCCACTTTTATAGTTATTAATCGTTTTGAATATGCTATCCATATTAATATTATTATATCAATATTTATATCACATATTGCTTAGTTGTGCATCCCACATTACCATTTTATAGTTTTATAACCTTCCGGATACCCGTTTGCATCCATCGCATTTAAGTTGCATATAATTGCATCCATGAAGTCTTAAACTTATTAACATGATTTAATAACTATAATTGTCTTACTGCATTCTTGTAATGTTGAAATCCTCTCTGTGACACAACTAATAACTGTACTGCAAACTGAGTGCATCTGCCTATTGCTTAATTCATTGCTTATATCATGTTGTTGATGACCATGCTTGATTCTATAACTGACTGTGAATTCACATATGATATTGTTCACAACTTGACCTGACTTACTACATGTATATGGATCTACCCTACATGGTACCGTATACTGTTTGACTTGACTCGTTACCTGATCTTGTGTCTAATGCCAACAAACCTAACATGTAGTCCTCATGGACCGTTCCTGTTGTCTATCCAGACAAACCTGTTTACCTGATCCTGTGTTGGCATTAGTTTCTTGATTACGGAATACCTATTGTTTGCCGTTTTTCCGGGCGTTACGGAATATCCTATTGTTTGCCGTTTTTCCGGGCGTTACGGAATATCCTATTGTTTGCCGTTTTTCCGGGCGTTACGGAATACCTATTGTTTGCCGTTTTTCCGGGCGTTACGGAATATCCTATTGTTTGCCGTTTTTCCGGGCGTTACGGAATACCTATTGTTTGCCGTCTTTCCGGGCGTTACGGAATAACTACCGACGAGTTACGATGAGGATTACCTTACCTGGTTTCAAAGACTTTAGAACAGAGAACCTGATAGCACAGTTTAGTTTACCCACTGCATACAACCTTGCACTGCTCTGATTCATATTATTGTTACTCTTGCTTATTTCATATTCATATTCGCATTGCCTGTCTATTATGTTATTACTGGTTGACATGACGTGCTGACGTCTGGGTTGTGCATGGCCCAGATTCCGTACCGCTGTCGCCGACCGAGCAGGAGTACTTCAGCCAGCAGGCTGATTTGTGAGTTCTGTAGTGATTTGTTTATTTCTTGCATTTTATTTCCAGATGTGAGCCCGCATTATGGGACGTACTTTTCTATTATTGTATTGGATCATTTGCTTCTGCACTTATTTATCATTGACTCTTGTTATTCTGGATTTGGACATGTGTTAGATAGTTTATTTATCTTGTTCTTGATATCTCTACAGCCGTAATGTGACTGTGGATGGATACTTCCTACCCACAGGTAGCATGGTTGGCTATGTCACGTGCCCAATCTTGCGTACTCTGGGAAGTGGGGCGTGACATGGTTCTTTTGGTATCAGAGCCATAGGATAGTCGGGTTAATTCTTTTGTAGTTGGGTATTGTACCCAATACACGAATCAGAATACCCGTGTTTAGGAAACATGTCCTGCCACCTTGACCGTTTTACCATTCTTGAATCACATTCTTCCTGATTATATCTTTTACGACATGCAAACTTACTTTGCATGTCGACTCGAAAACCTGATTTCTTGTTATCCCTAGGACTTAGGCGACTTGGGTGGAGTTAAGTAATTGTGGCTATGATACCGCGGCATAGTTACAATGCGGTACTCTATTTAAGTATCTTGGAGTTCTAGCCTTGATCTATATTCAGAATCTATCATCATGCTAATGTTGGGTGTTTTGAGTTCAGGATTATGGCAAGTAAGAATGTGAAGACGTACCAGAGGCGTGTGGATGAAGCCGCCATGCTTGGAGTGATAAGAGGAATGCTGGAGAATCAAAGAAACAGACCAAGCTGATCCAGCAGCAAGCGGACTCATTTCGGGAAGGTTTGCAGATCGTTCAGTAGTCTGTGAACAATATTGGAGCTAGACCAGTTGACCGAGTAGGGACCGTAGCAGATTTCAGGCGGTTGGGTCCGTCTACATTTACTGGTTTAAAGGAGCCATTGCCAGTGGAGCAGTGGCTAGTTGACACAGAGAACTTGCGTTTTGCGGCACAGATTCCAGATGACAAAAAGTTGTTGTGGTACACATTCAGCTAGTGGACTACGCCCGAGAATGGTGGCTTGTTGAGGAGACCCGCTTGCCCAAGCCGATCAAGTGGGCGGATTTTTCTAAGATTTTCCTGGAGAAGTTCTTCCCGCGGACTGCGCGGGAGGAAATGGAAGAGAAGTTCATCGGACTAAAGCAAAAGGGAGCACCCGTAGATGTGCATGTAGCAGAATGGACGAGACTCAGTAGTTTCGCTGGACCTTTAGTTGCCAACGATGCAGACAGGGCACGGAGGTTCATGCGCAGGCTGGACGTGGACATCCAGAGGCAGAATGTCTCTCTGGGTTTGAACACTTTCTCATAAATACTTGCAGCAGCCAAGAGCAGCAGAGTTTATCTGGGATGAAAGGGAGTTTGCAGCAGACAGCAGTTGCGTTAAGGAAGCAGTTCTATCGGGCCAGTCGAGTTTAGGGCTAGGCCGACTAACAATGTTCTTGCAGCAATAGAAGTTGATAATAGTGAAGAGCCGGCGGTTGTTCATGATTTTATGGATGTGTTTGAAGATATATCGGGCTTGCCGCTGAAGCGAGATGTGGAGTTCGCAATTGACCTTATTCCTGGTGCAGCGCCAGTATCTAAAGCGTATTATCCAATGGCACCAGTAGAATTGGAAGAAGTTAAGAAACAAGTTACTGAATTGCTTGAGAAGGGTTGGATTCGAAGCAGCAACTCGCCTTGGGGAGCTCCAGTTCTTCTAGTAAAGAAGAAGGATGGCACGAGGAGGATGTGCATTGATTATCGAGAATTAAACCGGGTAACTATTAAGAACAAGTACCCGATCTCTCGCATTGGAGAACTTTTTGAGCAGCTTAGTGGCGCGAGGGTATTCTCGAAACTGGATTTGCGATCCGGATATCATCAGGTCCGAGTGAAAGCAGAGGATATTTGCAAGACGGCGTTTTGAACTCGGTATGAACATTACGAGTATCTAGTGGTGCCCTTCGGAGTAACGAATGCGCCGGCAGTATTCATGGACTTGATGAACCGAATCTTTTCACCATTCTTGGACCAGTTTATTGTGGTATTCATTGACGATATTCTGGTTTACTCGAAGAGTTTGGAGAAGCATGCTGAGCATTTGAAGATCGCACTGCAGACATTGAGACAGGAGAAATTGTATGCGAAGATGAGTAAGTGCGAATTTTGGCTGGAAGAAATGAAGTTTCTGGGGCATGTTGTGTCGGGCGATGGAATCGCCGTCGATCCCGAAAAGATTGCAGCAGTTCGAGATTGGCCTATTCCAAGGAATGTAGCTGAGATAAGAAGTTTCCTTGGATTAGCCGGATACTACAGGAGATTTGTGGAGAACTTCGCTCGTTTGGCAGAACCGTTGACCAAGCTTACGCGCAAGGAGGTACCTTTTGTATGGACGGATAAGTGTCCGTTGGCTTTTGAGACGTTGAAGAAGAAGTTGATAACCGCCCCTATCCTGACCGTACCAGACAATTCCGGAGGACTAGTGATTCATAGCGACGCATCTGGGAAAGGATTGGGATGTGTTTTGATGCAGCATGGGAAGGTTGTAGCATACGCATCGAAACAGTTGAAGACCCATGAGAAGAATTATCCAACTCATGACTTGGAGCTTGCGGCTGTGATTTTCGCTTTGAAGATTTGGAGACACTACCTTTTGGGGGAAAGAGTCGAAGTTTTTACAGATCATAAGAGCTTGAAGTATGTGTTTATACAGAAGGAGCTTAACATGAGGCAGCGTAGATGGTTGGAGCTGATGGCTGACTACGATCTTGATCTTAAGTACCATCCGGAGAAGGTTAATGTTGTGCCGGATGCGCTTAGTCGATTACCAGCAATTCAGGTGTTAACTATACAGAGGGAGATCATTGTAGATTTTCGAAGATTTGACTTGGAAGTTGTGCTACCACATTCTACGGGACAGTTGATGCAGTTGCCAGTACAGTTGTCCTTGGTTGAGAAGATTAAAGCGGCACAATCGCAGGATCCTAGACTGCAGAAGTTTCGAGAGCAGGTTGAGGCTGGACTATGAACAGATTTACTGGTCTACGAAGATGGTTCGTTGAGGTATGGTAGCCGTTTGTGTGTGCCAAAGGGGGATGTTCGTGAAGAGATTATGAAGGAGGCACACAGTTCAGCTTATTCTATACATCCAGGAGGTACAATGATGTACCGAGATATTCGACAGCATTTCTGGTGGGAAGGCATGAAACGGGAGATTGCTCGCTTCGTGGCTAAGTGCTTGGTATGTCAGCAAGTCAAGGCTGAACACCAAAGGGTTGCTGGTTTGTTGCAACCACTTCCGATTCCTCAGTGGAAGTAGGAACATATAACCATGGATTTCATGACGGCTTTACCGCGAAGTCCAAAGGGCAACAATGCAGTATGGGTGATTGTCGATCGATTGACCAAGGCAGCTCACTTTATTCCTTTTCGGGTTGTTCAATCAACGGAGACTTTGGCAGAGCGGTACATGCAGGAGATTGTAAGATTGCATGGCGTACCGGTGAGCATCGTGTCCGATCGGGACACTCGGTTCTTATCACACTTCTGGAGGAGTTTACAGGAAAGTTTGGGGACTCGATTGAAGTTTAGCACAGCTTATCATCCTCAAACTGATGGTCAGTCGGAGAGAACGATCCAAACTCTTGATGATATGTTGAGAGCATGCATGCTGGACTTCAAGGGTTCGTGGGAGGATCATCTACATTTGGTGGAGTTTTCTTACAACAACAGTTTTCAGGAAACTATCCAGATGGCTCCGTTTGAAGCTTTGTATGGTCATAAATATCGTTCACCTATTTGTTGGGATGATGTCGGTGAACGAAAATTGTTGGGACCAGATTTGGTGATGCAGACAGTTGAGAAGGTTAACACTATCAGAAATCATATGAAGGCAGCACAAGACAGACAGAAGAGTTGGGCTGACACGTCGAGAAGACCTCTAGAATTCACCGTGGGTGATTTGGTGTTCTTGAAGATATCACCGACTAGAGGGGTGATTCGTTTTGGAAGTCGAGGAAAGCTTAGTCCTCGATTCGTTGGACCCTTGAGATCGTGGAGCGTGTTGGTGAGGTAGCATATCGTTTGGCGTTACCGCAGTCCTTGGCAAATGTGCACGATATGTTTCACGTATCTCAACTCCTTAAGTATGTTCGAGATGAAACACACGTTTTGGATCATTCAGAGCTAACAGTACGAGAAGACTTGACTTTTGAGGAGCGACCGATTGAAATCGGGGATCGAAGGGAAAAGGTTCTTAAGAACAAGGTTATCCCCCTTGTGCTAGTCTCTTGGGGTAATCGATCGCATGGAGAATCCACTTGGGAGCGAGAAGACGAGATCCGGCAGAAGTTTCCTCACATTTTCCTGTAGTTATCTATCTTGAATTCTTGGAATTTCGAGGACGAAATTCTTTTTGTAGTTGGGTATGATGTAACACCCGAGCCCAATAATACTATTTCTGTTACTGGTTGAGTGTTTGGCATTGCTCATTTCATTTATCTTGCTTGTTTGGTTCTTATTGCAAAATTTTAACCGGCTAAGTCATTCTGCATATAACAAATTTTAGCACCTAAAATAAAATTGAAAATATTCTTCTTGGCCTACTTGACACCCTTAGCCTCGTGGTAGCGTCCGTGCATTGTATTCTCGTCCCGTTCAGTGAAACGGGCGAGTTTGGATGGCTACGTGCACGTGCGTGTGTCCGTTTTGGGAGTATGCTTTTTAATCATAAAACATTTCATTTTAAAATTTGGAACCCGCTTAAAATCCTATTATTTAAATTTCGAATTTTTAGACCCAACCCGGGCGCAATTTGGAAATGTTATATTTGGCGCCAAAATCCCAAATTTTAATATTATTAAAACCATCACATATATTTTTTCTAACTAACCTGATATCTTACTGTTCATTACCTATCTTTTAAATCTTTAAGTTAACCATATAATATTTTTACAATCTTTTATATCCTTCTTAATTTATTCTCTCAGCCAATCGGAACCTCCCCTTTAACCCTGTGGGCCCCACTTTCTCTCTCTCTCTCTCTCCACTTTTTCTTTCTCTCCCTCTCCCTCATATATTCTCTCGTACTTCTCTTTATCTTTCTTTCTCTTCTTGCTTCATGTTCCGTTTTTCATTTTTTTTTAACTGTTCTTTTGTTGCCGAAATTCCGTCGTGCCGGTGACGCTCCTCGACGATCCAGTGAGGTACCCCGACCCGTGTGGTTCTTTTGTTCGTCGTTTGGGTTCATTCCGTGAACCGTGCGCCCGTCGCGAGTTTTCCCCGCCGACGGTTAACGTTCCGTTTTCCCGATTCGCGACCCATCGAGGCAAGTTAATCTTGCTACATGCTATATACTTTTATAATCTTCATTTTATAATGTTATACATTTGAAAATCTTATAGTTTACACATGAAACGTCGTTGAAAAATCGGATATGACAAATCTGAAATTTACTGTACACCTTATCTTATAAAATTCATTATAAATCATAGAAAAATCATTAGTATACGTTCTTTAGTTCGTTATGAAGCTAATTCAGAATAATATAACTCTATGAAGTATTTACTGGCAAAATAAATTTTTTAAATAACGTAAAATGCAAATGAAAATGCCTTTAAACTGCTGTCCAGGGAAATTCCAACAGCAAACTTTCAACTTCGAATATTCATAACTTTTTGTAGGGATAACCTGAGATGCTTATACTTATAAAACTGAAAACCTTATTGAATTATCTTTGTTTTGGTATAAGACACGTCTCTTTTGGAGAACATTTGTTATTTTTAAGCTATTTTACAAATTAGGGTGACGCTGAATTTCTGAACGGAACCTTCTTGTGCGTGGTTAATCAATACCACTTTTATAGTTATTAATCGCTTTGAATATGCTATCCATATTAATATTATTATATCAATATTTATGTCACATATTGCTTAGTTGTGCATCCCACATTACCATTTTATAGTTTTATAACCTTTCGGATACCCGTTTGCATCCATCGCATTTAACTTGCATATAATTGCATCCATGAAGTCTTAAACTTATTAACATGATTTAATAACTATAATTGTCTTACTGCATTCTTGTAATGTTGAAATCCTCTCTGTGACACAACTAATAACTGTACTGCAAACTGAGTGCATCTGCCTATTGCTTAATTCATTGCTTATATCATGTTGTTGATGACCATGCTTGATTCTATAACTGACTGTGAATTCACATATGATATTGTTCACAACTTGACCTGACTTACTACATGTATATGGATCTACCCGACATGGTACCGTATACTGTTTGACTTGACTCGTTACCTGATCGTGTGTCTAATGCCAACAAACCTAACATGTAGTCCTCATGGACCGTTCCTGTTGTCTATCCAGACAAACCTGTTTACATGATCCTGTGTTGGCATTAGTTTCTTGATTACGGAATACCTATTGTTTGCCGTTTTTCCGGGCGTTACGGAATATCCTATTGTTTGCCGTTTTTCCGGGCGTTACGGAATATCCTATTGTTTGCCGTTTTTCCGGGCGTTACGGAATACCTATTGTTTGCCTTTTTCCGGGCGTTACGGAATATCCTATTGTTTGCCGTTTTTCCGGGCGTTACGGAATGCCTATTGTTTGCCGTCTTTCCGGGCGTTACGGAATAACTACCGACGAGTTACGATGAGGATTACCTTACCTGGTTTCAAAGACTTTAGAACAGAGAACCTGATAGCACAGTTTAGTTTACCCACTGCATACAACCCTGCACTGCTGATTCATATTATTGTTACTCTTGCTTATTTCATGTTCATATTCGCATTGCCTGTCTATTATGTTATTACTGGTTGACATGACGCGCTGACGTCTGGATTTTGCATGGCCCAGATTCCGTACCGCTGTCGCCGACCGAGCAGGAGTACTTCAGCCAGCAGGCTGATTTGTGAGTTCTGTAGTGATTTGTTTATTTCTTGCATTTTATTTCCAGATGTGAGCCCGCATTATGGGACGTACTTTTCTATTATTGTATTGGATCATTTGCTTCCGCACTTATTTATCATTGACTCTTGTTATTCTGGATTTGGACATGTGTTAGATAGTTTATTTATCTTGTTCTTGATATCTCTACAGCCGTAATGTGACTGTGGATGGATACTTCCTACCCACAGATAGCATGGTTGGCTATGTCACGTGCCCAATCTTGCGTACTCTGGGAAGTGGGGCGTGACAGACTTTATCCACCCCCATAGACTCGATATGCGATACTCTTAGACGAACAGACCGGACTGTATGGATATTGTCACTGACAGGCTCAGTAAGGGTTCAGGATGAGTTTGCTCGTCGGCCTCCCTTTCGCTCAATACCTGGGTAGCCGTTACGTACAGCTAATGCCGCTGTCGTGCTTGTGGTTAAACCCACTGCCAGCGTATTGACGAGGGTTTAGAGTCCCACCAGAGGGTTTTCACGGTTCAGGCGATATGGTGTACATAAGGTATGTTGATACATACAGATGTCCGATTAAATATGTGCACTTGCTGCGCAGACTTTAATCGGACGGTTGATAATACTAGCGGCTTAGGATTAAACCAGTTTATTAAATCAGGTTTTGATTTGATAATTTATATATGTATTCTAGTATTATTGTTCGCTATTTATTTTCTCTCTTGGCTATTCGTATTTTTGTACGTATACGCGTATATGTATTTCGATACATGTACCGGGAAGTATTCCGTATTTTGTACGGAATAGCTTCTAGAAGAAGATGCCACCTCATTTATATGATTTTCAATTTTGGAAAATCATTTGTTTTATAAATGAGGTGGAAGGGATGATGTGGCATAGGCATGGGTCAAAGCATGGTCTTTAAGTATGGTGTGCAATTGTTTATTTGATTAATAAGAAAATGATTTTTATTTGATGAGAGAGGGAGAGGGGGGTCGGCCAATATTTTGTGGGAGAGGGATTCATTTCATTTGATGGATGATTAATTTACATGCTAGCCCACTCTCTCACTCTCATTACTTGCACACTTAGCCATTTTTGCTCATGAAAAGTCCACCTCCTTCTTCATCTTTCTTGAATTGCTCCAGGGAGCTCATGGTTGAAAGAAAAATTGTAGTGACATTTTCATACTCCCCCACTCTTCATCGCTAGCGACTTTAGAGCATCGGTTGCCTCGTTTGTCGAGGCTGGAGCTTGCGCCGTTTCCCTCGGGTGGATCATCGGAGACGAAGGAATACCGGCAACCAAACATCGTCAAAGGATCACTAGGAGCTTGTAATGACGACCGAAGGACACGGATCAACTCGGTATAACGATTCTAACTCTTAGTTAACTAGCTCGTTCAGGGTTTAAGGTCGATCCGTAAATCGGGTAGCGGTAGCGCCGGTTTAGAAATTTTTGTTCCGCATTTTGGCCGCGTTTCGACGGCCGGGGCGCTGCCGGGACCCTACATGGTATCAGAGCCACCCTTTAAACCCCTTACTAGCTTGTTTAGACGTGCTTAAAAGATCGATCGACGGATTTTACCGAAAACACGATTCCAATTTTCTGTTTGCTGTCGATTTTCAAATGTGGTCAAAAAATTATTTCACACATCTTAAAAATCCGTGCAGGCGAATATAAGGGTACAAAAAAATTTTGAGCCCCTAAAGCCTCTAAAGCGCCGCGGATCGGCCGCACTAACCCAACATTGGCGGCGGTTCCGCGGCGGAATAGTGGCAATGGACGTCCAAATTTTTTCTGTAGCTCTATTTCTTGGAATTGTGATTTTTTTGATATTCTGTTTTGGCCCGGGTTCAGTGAAGTGTTATTTTGCTATTGGGGCCAATTTGAAACTTAGTCGATCGATAATTTAAGTGGGCGTTTAACAGTACATACATTATATTATGTGACCGTGAATGTCATTTGATCGGTAAACCCGTCTAACTACTATATGTCTTTTAGACTGGTTTGTGAACGTGACATTCACATTGACGTTCTGTGTTGTGCTGTGATGTTGGTTGGATTTTCGTGGTGGATAGCTGTGGTGCAATGTTAGTACAGTTTTATTTCATTTGTACATTTCATATTGCGGGGCGAGCATCCGACATGTGAACTGTTGTCACTGCCAGTTTGTATATTATTCTTTTGGGGCACGACCGGGCTGAGGTCGATGTCACCCTTGTATATTATTTTATTTTCTGTACTAGGATTACCCCGAGGTGGAGTGCACGAATAGCCGGGTTCTAGAGGGAAACTGGTCTGCATCTCAAGGCATTCAGACGGAGGGAACCTTACTCTAGAATTGGCGGGCTATTCGCCGCACTCGTAGGGGGTATAGGCGACCCAGGAGGGGTGCTCAAGTTACCAGATTCCGTGAAGTGCTGGGTGGTCCATTCACGTTGCTGAAGGGGGCTGCCTCACTTCTGGTTTTGGCAGGTAACTTGCCGCGCTCGTAGGGGTCTAGGTTTCATTGCACAAGCTATCCACACGACAGGGAACGTCGGGTCTCACTTGCGGCTCAAGTGAAACTCGGGGCTCCAGATTATCCACCATTCTGTATTGCTTCTGTGATGTTTCTGTGATGTTGCTTTATATCATGCCTGGGATGAATGGCATATATATATTTATATATACTAGTAGATGTTGTATATGTTTTGGACCCGCGCTAGCCCAGTCCCCGCTCTGTCGTTAGTTAAGTAACCTAACGGGTGATGACGGGACCCAGTGGCGAATGCGGATGGAATATACGTACATTTTATTTTCGTTCTTTTCTGGTGTGATTAATTGATGGGACTGCATTGATTCTTATCAATGCAAGGATAAAACAAACCTATTTATGATGTTGTTGGAACCAAGTTTTTTAAAAACTGACATTACAGACGTACACTTTTGCTTTGCATCGCGGTATTCATTTGGAATATCCTGCACCTCATTCGACGAGGCAAGGGCCGAGATCCCTTCATCGGGAGTGACCCTTTGAGTAAAAGTTTGCGTCAACGTAATAACTTCACTATAGTCGATTCTTTTTCTTTGCATCGCGGTATTCAGTTTGGGATATCCTGCACCCCATTCGACGGGGAAAGAGCCGAGATCCCTTCACCGGGAGTGACCTCTTTAGCAAACGTTTTCGCCACTATATATTTATAAAACCAGTTGGATTCCTTCAACGATATCAAGTTCATTACGTTAAAGTTTTTTCTCCAAAAACCAGCCGTAGCCCTCCGTCACTTCAGATTTGTATTGCTTAGTATTCGTGCTACGTATGTCGTGCTTAGCCGAGGCGTAGTGTTTGGTAGCTATGTAGTGCTTTTCTGTTGAATGGATATGCGATTGGTTAGGACAGTCGTATGGTCATTTTGGCTTAGTCAAGGAATCATGTGGGTGGGTCTAATGCAATCAAGATAGTGACGGGTTGAACTTGTAAGTCCACGTTGCCCACCCCGGTGCTTGCGGGGAGGCGGAAACGTTATGAAAAATCGGATTTTTACAACACTAGGCAACATGGACTATGTAAAGGAGGGATCTTTGCTAAACAAAACTAACTACCAAAGCTAAAAGAGTTAGCTACTCGGAAAGGGGGTTATACCTAGGTCTTCAAGTCCTTCTCTTCTTGCTCCTTGGAGTGAAAGAACGGGTTCTCCTTGTCGCCTTCTCTTGCCGAAGAAAGATCCACCCGAGGGCCTCTACCTTTGGCTCCAACTTTAAACTAGAAGTAACTAAGGTGCTTGGTATGGTAAACCTAGGACCTTAGAAAGAGTAGAGAGTATTTTTGAGGGTTTTATCTCAAGCTCAAAGGGTTCTCAACTCATGAGAGGAGAGAGCTAGAGAGAGAGGAAGAGGAGGAGAGAGAATCAAAATGATAGAATAAGAATAGTTTTACAACCATAACTAAATATATGTGAATTAATCAATTAACAAAATTAATCAAAATGAAAACGGTGATGGTATGTTGAAATGACCATTATCATTACACATTAAATGAGTTTTGCAAAGATCAAAGAGCATCTTTGCTTGAAATGATGATGGTCAACTTTTCAACCTTGGTCAACAAGTCAACCTTGGTCAACAAGTCAACAACCCTAACCATAACTCAATTTCATTTAATTAATACTATTAATTGATATTTCACATATTCATTAGGGTTTGGAAAAACAACTGTCAACTGTGCATACACACCCGTTCCAAAACCCTAATGAAAATCCTCTTCCTCTGCCTCAGTCAACTGTGCATACACACCCGCATTCGTGTTCCGAGGAACACGAATACAATGAGATAAAACTAACCCCAAATCATATACTAGGATCTGGCTCAAACCAGAGCCCGCTAGTAATGACTGTCCGGACACCAAACGTGCATAAGTGCGCGGATGTGAATGAATCCTGTAGCAAGACCATGCAACCTCTACTCTGTTTTGCCCAAAAGCGAATGACCCTCTGTGTGGGACTCTAAAGACTCGACACTACGCTGGCAGTGGGTTTAACCACAGACCGCAAGCGGCACTAGCTGTGCGTAACGGCCTCCAGGTAGATGCCGATAAGAAGACTGACGAGGTAAAACTCATCTGAACTACTACTGAGTCTGTATGTGACAATCTCCGTACAGTCCGGTCTGTTCGTCTAAGAACATCGCATGGCGGGCCTAGGGGGCGGTAAACGTCAGTCTCCTACTAGCGGTACAAGTCGTGTCGGAGTGTAGCCCAGAACACCTGAGATAACACTGGAAACCTACCAGTTTATCTCGCTTGCCATGGCCAGGGACTTTGTGTAATGGCTCTCTTAGACACAGCGTGATATCAACCCCCAATACCGGGAGAGACAAATCCTGTCTAACTGTCACTGCCTCCAAGTGCTTCGGGACTGCACCCAAAAACTACCTGTTTGCACGACTTCTTTGAGCCGTGGTAGGGTAGTAATCAAAGTACAGTGGGAACACACTCGAGGCGAAGTGACAGTGTCAAGTCAACGGACTAAGCTGTACTCATGTCACCTGGGAACTGATAACTGACGATAGGTATAATACCAACCAACAGTTCCCGACGAGTCCTGTCCAGTGTACTCGTAACCTAACGAGCACCCGCATACTATCTCAAGTACAACGTACTGACGGCTGTGGGACAGACCGTCTCCCAAGCTGGGATAAGAAGCGCATACGCTAGTCTACTCCGGAGTATCGATGCCCTGTCTCGATAGTCCTGCAACTAGGGACCTGCATAAGGATGTGCTTATGGATTACCCAGCCCCCACGAGTATGACTGCCATCACAACGCTGGTAATCAAGCAAAGATCCTAAGGGCTCCACTCATGTGTAAAGGCGATATGCTAAAAGAAACACATGCACACATTAAAGCAGAAACAAACCAAGTAGCATACTACTATTTTGAGCAAGATTGTCAATACAAGGTGAATATCCCAAGCTTCCATCAAGTAATATACAATCTATTATGATACAGTAATGGACTCTAGGGCATATACACTAACAATCTCCCACTTGCACTAAGGCCATGTACTAGCGTATCGAAGACCTATCATCTCGATCTGCCGCTCGAACTGAGTCTGGGGTAAGGCCTTTGTGAATGGATCAACAGTGTTATCTTCCATAGCAACTCTCCGAACCTCGATCTCCTGGCGACCCACGATCTCCCTGATCAGGTGATACCGCCTCAAGATGTGCCTGGACTTCTGATGGGACCTGGGTTCCTTCGCTAAAGTTATAGCCCCGTTGTTGTCGCAATACAGAGGTACTGGATCAACAATGGATGGAACCACCTGAAGTTCTCTTAGGAACTTCCTTATCCATACGGCTTCTTTTGCGGCATCTGCAGCAGCGATATATTCCGCTTCCATCGTCGAGTCAGCAACGGTTTCCTGTTTGGAACTCTTCCAACACACCGCCCCTCCATAGAGGGTAAAGACATAACCCGACATGGACTTGGAATCATCCTTGTCACTCTGGAAGCTGGAGTAAGCAAAGACCTCGATCTGGAGGTCTTTTCCTCCATACACCAAGAACATCTCCTTAGTCCTTCTCAGGTACTTGAGAATGTTCTTTACTGCTATCCAGTGTTTCTTCCCAGGGTTTGACTAATACCGGCTTACCACACTCAGTGCATAAGCTACATCTGGTCTGGTACACAACATCGCATACATTATAGAGCCTACCGCAGAAGCATAGGGTATAATAGACATGCGATCCCTTTCCAAATCAGTCTTGGGAGACATCTCTTTGTAGAGGGTGATCCCGTGACAAGCCGGTAGATTACCGCGCTTGGAATCTTCCATACTGAATCTTTTCAGTATGGTGTCGATGTACCTGGACTGTGAGAGTCTGATTGGTTCGAAAAAGTGTGTTTGTAGTTAACCGCAATTAATAACGGTGTCACGTATAGCTAGACCGAGATGAATACGGGTCGTCCTCTGGGAAACGTGGAACCTTTTACTTTTACTTTAGATGTGTTGAAAGAGAGGAGGAAATAAGAATTTTACAGAATGGTTTCTAGATCTACGTTAAACAAGAATGTAAAATATAGATCTAGATTATTTTAAAGATGTAGTTAATATAATAAGAGGGCTTGTAGGGTTCGTTAGGATTTAGTAGTTATGGAAGATTAATTAAAAGTTACCCTTTTTATCCATTAATAGATTTAGAACTAGAACGACGGTGATGCGTGTAGATTAGGGTTTCTGGAGGGAAAAGGGAATCCCACTCTTAACCATTATCTCGACACGGAACTCCGTTCATATCTAGCCTTTACCAAAACAATCATTAATCTAATCTCTAATCACGGTCGGAACTAGCAAAGAATTGCTAGCGCGCCCGATTAAGATGTTAATGATTCTTTTGATAAAGTTCCTAAACTTTATAGGACTTAAAAAGGGTTTAGTTATTTTCATCGTCCATTAGCCTACCCTAATCCTACGAACCCTAACAAGCGGAGAATTACTCGCGCATGTTGGGAGAAGAAGATGAAAAGACAAAGAAGGAAAACATAATGTAAAATGCAAAAGAATTAAATAAAACAACTACCTTTATTAATCAACTTGAACAATCTACACTTTGATTCCTTAGAAAATGATTACAAAGACTAGTTTGCATCTCGATCTCTTCCAAGGAGGTAGAAGAACAGTTGATGATCAGCCTGGATGCGTGAGCGTCAGGGGCTTCGTGATCTCTTCGGCTTGATAACTTTTTCAAGAGGCTCTCGGTGCCCTTTTATAGTCCAAAGCCACAATCTTTTGCTTCAAAAGTTGGTAAAATATAGCAGAGATTTAAGCCATAAAATCTTAGCAAATGATCTCTCTAGATTGCCGCGGATCCGCGGCCAACAGGGGGGTTTGGCCGCGGTTCCGCGGCCAATGGTGGGGATCTCTTGATCATTTTTCTTGGGCTTTGTGATTGTGACATGTGGCAATCCTAGGCACCTTCAGAATTCAGAAATCTTTTCTCGGTTACTCCCAGACTTGGTCTCCAAGTTTTGCTTCTTAATTTGGCAAGTTTTTTTCAACAACTTGATTTGTTTGATAAATTCCGCATAACAACTTGGAAAATTCTGCACAATAATCTCAAATAATATTTAGTAGACTTAGTTCTACTAGGATTTTGTCAATAGATTTATTTGCATACATTTTCCTACCAAATACTAATTAAAATATATTAACACATGGAAAATGGTGTTTTTACACGTAAACCCTGATATGTATAATATATTATAATAAAGTCCTTTTTTAATATGAAAATGGTAGGAAAAATGTAATACAAATGTGCAGTTTTATCAACTGAACAAATACCCCCAAACTTATATTTGATCGTCCCGAGCAAACTAGTTTATTTAAGAGAAGAAAAAGAAAGGAGAAAACTAAGCACACTTTTGTAGGCAGAACGATTGCATTGAGCATGTGCAACAAGCCGTTAAACCTCTAGGTGTCCCTAGTAGGAGGAGTGTTGTCTCCTGAGGGTTTTCAGCGGATTACACCCACAAAATCCAATAACAAAAAAAAGATGGTGAAATTTACATATAAAGATAAGAACCATAAAAGAAAGGCCTTGAAAAGAAGAGTTTCCAACAATACTAGCTTTTCAGTTGTCATGAGCCCTATCTTAATAGTCATGAAAAAAATGTTAGAAATCACATCATCACTCAATAAAACATCGTCTTTATTCTTCATTCCTACCTTTCATCCAAACATTGATCATATAACCTCACGTGTGTGTAAAGAACATCCCTACACTCGGAGAATTCAATTCAAGCTATCATACTCTTGTCCATCTGCCTTAGTACTTTTTAATTTAATGAATATTAAGATTTGCTCACACATTTTCATGCGACCGTTAATACTTCTTGAGGTACTAACAGACCGATTACTTATGTGCTTGCTGATTAGGTGATAATATTTTCCTCGTCTTGCACCACCTAAGGCTTAGCAGTGACTCCCAGACCAGTTGGCCTTAGGGCACTAGGTGAAGAGGCACCCTCGCTATATTTTTTTATTGCTGTCTTGGCGATAACAAAACCAGTGTTCATTTTTTTTCTTTTCACCATTTTTATATTTTCTTCATTTTCTTTCATTTTCTTCATACTTTGGCTTTTAGACAAGAGCATTTCAAGGTATCCTCTACTATCCCGAGTTTCAAGACGTGTGTAAGTGCATATAGTAGGGTATCAACATTCAAATGTTCGGCTTCCAGAATAGAAACTATTTTTCAGACTTATTTTTATCCTCAGATTAGTGACTTCCTTCATCTTACTAACCTTTGGGACAACAGCTCATAACTACTTATTACTAGTTCGTTTAAGAAAACTTCTAATTTTCTTGATTTTCTTAAACTATTCCTATCTTTTGGATGTAATTTTTCACTTTCTACATTTTTGTTATAAAAGAATTTTTTTTTAATTTTTGAAAATGTTGTGCTTATGCAAAATATGATGCAAATTGATGTGTAAATAAGCACAAACCTCCCCAAACCTGTTTACAGCAGTGTCTTCACTGATGTCATCTGTTAAGCTCAAAAACCTGTAGACTTGGGAGGAAATTATTAATGGGGGCAAGAATATATGAAAGTGAAAATCCTCCCCCAAACTTATTTTTGGCTCACAAATTTGAGGACAAAAGTTATGATCAAGAGCCAAAAATATATCCCTCCTCAAACATGAGTTAGACAATACGAAGCATTTTAAGAGGGGGTGGGTCATTTGGTCAAAGTAAGACTTTACAAAGACCAAAAGTCAACACCAACCATTCAAAGATTTTATCAGTATATCGTATAGGTTGGTGGAAGAATGTGTTGTATCGAGTCAAGAAAAAGTGGGGAAGGGATAAGAGGTGGTCAGGAAAGGGTTTGAATTTAGAGAAAAGAAAGAATGAGGAGGAATGTGAATGATTAGGAAGAAGGAATGGTGACGGTTCAACCTTTATACGTGGAGATTGATCAATCACAAAATCCGTATTGTTTAAAAATTCAAGTTCGTCAGCAAAAAGTTCTTCAAAACTTTTATCAATGGTGTGATTGAACATTTTGCTGTCAAAGAGTTTTATGCCAGAATTTATTCTACTTGATTCATAAAAAATCACTGAGGTAGAGGACTCGAAAAACTCATCTACCTCTTTTTCAAAAATATCCAAATCAAGTTGAATTTCTGGTATTACTGAACTTGAATTAACGGATTGTGATTTATCAAAACTCACTGAAACTATAGGAACAGAAGAAGAACCGGAGAAAGTAGAAGGTGAAATGGGTAAACAAATTGGTGTGTCGAGTGTTGCTGAACCAGATGTGGAAGATGGAGGCTGTATTCGATCTGATCTTCGGGTATACCTTTATCATCAACTTCAAGACATATTTAGGGTTCGGGAAGAATTAAAGGCTCAAGATGATGACCACAAGGAAGTGAAAGGATTTGATGAATTGGTGGGACAAAATCATCCAAAATTTCGGGTTCATCAATCAATATATCCCCAATGTCAATTACCTCATTCAAGTGAAGGTTAAAATTCTCAAACTCCTCATCAAAAGTATGGTTTTCAATCAGTTTTGGTTCAAGAGTGGAGGTGTGGAGATCACAAGGGTTGGGGATGGTTTCACTTGAAAGGGACCCTTCACAGTTGGGTAAATCAAACACTACAAAGTCACACAACTTATCAGTCATTCTATTTGGTGTACTTGATGAATCTATGAAACTGGAGTTGTGGATTTCAGTTTGGAAAGGGGAGGTTTGATTAGGAAGGGTGTACAGTTCTGTCTTACTACGCAAATCCTTCATAATTTGATTCGTCAGTTCCATATATTTTTCTAATGTCTGCTCCAGACTAGTCTTGGGTTGATAAAGGGTTTCAGTATAAGATTGAAATTCCTGTGGATAATTAAAACTCCTAAATGACTGATTAGAAGAACTGTCTAGAGTAGGTGGAAAAGTCGGATTGGATTGATAGGAACAGAATGGTTGCTGAACTTGGGTAGGAGTAGGATCAATATTATGATAAGAAGAATATTGATATGGGTTGGTTGGTTGGCTATATACAAACCGCATATCAAACTCTTCTCCGGACAGTGGTGGTGATGGTTGATATTGGTCCGGGTTGAAACTTTGGCCTCTAGACCTAGCTATGTGCTCAGCAATGGACATTCGTCTAGGGGCTTCCTCACTCTGGGTATGAACTGAAATAGGTGTAGGATTAGGATACGGTTGATAAGACCTAGACTGAGGTGGACAACTGTTTCTTCCTGCTTGTTCTATATGATCTCTTAAGGACATGGAAGAGCCGGACGGTATACCGAAGGGATTTCGAAAACAAGAGATATCTGGTTGTGGACAGCAAAGCTCGGCAAGTGTTGTTCTGTTTAGGTCACCCATTATAAGAAGAGAAGAAGGGGGAAGGGGTAAAAAGGAGAGAAAGTAATTGGTTTGTTTTAAAAAAAGGACGGATTTAGACAAATCACAAAAAATGCACAACCCTAGAACTATGGTTACCTAGGTCCAGTCTCTAGACCGCTCCTAGACTTCCAAAGGACAAGCCGCAGGATAAATCCTCTACCGCCTCCGTAGTACCCTTGTAGCCAGGTAAGTGCCAGGTAAGTGGGAAGGAACCACGTCGTGGGCCTAATTAAAAACCACTAGCCTTCGACACACTTGCCTAGGCACTACAAAAATAATGCGGATAAACGATAGATTACCCACGACCTTCCTCTGTCCTTATTGAGCGCGACAGTCCTTAGAGTCTGGTCTAAATATTTTTTAAATTAATGAAGGGTTGATCTATATGCTTGGTTTGTGATTTGTGGGGTGCTTGGTTTGTGATTTGTGGGGCTTAGGAAGGGTGATGAAATCCCCACCTAATCTTGATTTGGTCCTTGCCCCTTAAAGATCCGTATTAAAATATTCAAAAACAAACCGAAAAAAAAAACTTTGCAAAAAGATTTTTGAGCGGCGATATTTTGTAAAGAATCCAGCAGAAAATAGATTTTATTGGATTTTATAGGAGAGAGAAGGGAGTTAGAATCTTACCAGAGAAGTGTGAACCTTAGATCTCCTGTTTCCTCAAGTCTGTGACTCCAGATTTCCTCGCAAAAATTCACACAATAATCGTTAAATGTACAATTTGCAGTTTTGTTTTAATAATGATATGACTCGTCTAAGAATTCAACACAAATAGTAAAAATAAAAAATTACGCACGTTTCCCCAGCAACGGCGCCATTTGATTGGTTCGAAAGAGTGTGTTTGTAGTTAACCGCAATCAATAACGGTGTCGCGTATAGCTAGACCGAGATGAGTACGGGTCGTCCTCTGGGAAACGTGGAACCTTTTACTTTTACTTTAGATGTGTTGAAAGAGAGGAGGAAATAAGAATTTTATAGAATGATTTCTAGATCTACGTTAAACAAGAATGTAAAATATAGATCTAGATTATTTTAAAGATGTAGTTAATATAATAAGAGGGCTTGTAGGGTTCGTTAGGATTTAGTAGTTATGGAAGATTAATTAAAAGTTACCCTTTTTATCCATTAATAGATTTAGAACTAGAACGACAGTGATGCGTGTAGATTAGGGTTTCTGGAGGGAAAAGGGAATCCCACTCTTAACCCTTATCTCGACACGGAACTCCGTTCATATCTAGCCTTTACCAAAACAATCATTAATCTAATCTCTAACCACGGTCGGAACTAGCAAAGAATTGCTAGCGCGCCCGATTAGGATGTTAATGATTCTTTTGATAAAGTTCCTAAACTTTATAGGACTTAAAAAGGGTTTAGTTATTTTCATCGTCCATTAGCCTACCCTAATCCTACGAACCCTAACAAGCGGAGAATTACTCGCGCATGTTGGGAGAAGAAGATGAAAAGACAGAGAAGGAAACATAATGTAAAATGCAAAAGAATTAAATAAAACAACTACCTTTATTAATCAACTTGAACAATCTACACTTTGATTCCTTAGAAAATGATTACAAAGACTAGTTTGCTTCTCGATCTCTTCCAAGGAGGTAGAAGAACAGTTGATGATCAGCCTGGATGCGTGAGCGTCAGGGGCTTCGTGATCTCTTCGGCTTGATAACTTTTCCAAGAGGCTCTCGGTGCCCTTTTATAGTCCAAAGCCACAATCTTTTGCTTCAAAAGTTGGTAAAATATAGCAGAGATTTAAGCCACAAAATCTTAGCAAATGATCTCTCTAGATTGCCGTGGATCCGCGGCCAACAGGGGGGTTTGGCCGCGGTTCCGCGGCCAATGGTGGGGATCTCTTGATCATTTTTCTTGGGCTTTGTGATTGTGACATGTGGCAATCCTAGGCACCTTCAGAATTCAGAAATCTTTTCTCGGCTGCTCCCAGACTTGGTCTCCAAGTTTTGCTTCTTAATTTGGCAAGTTTTCTTCAATAACTTGATTTGTTTGATAAATTCTGCATAACAACTTGGAAAATTCTGCACAATAATCTCAAATAATATTTAGTAGACTTAGTTCTACTAGGATTTGGTCAATAGATTTATTTGCATACATTTTCCTACCAAATACTAATTAAAATATATTAACACATGGAAAATGGTGTTTTTACACGTAAACCCTCATATGTATAATATATTATAATAAAGTCCTTTTTTAATATGAAAATGGTAGGAAAAATGTAATACAAATGTGCAGTTTTATCAACTAAACAGAGTCCCAGTATCCTTTTGGATCTGTCACGATAGATCCGGATCCCTAGAATGTATGAGGCATCACCCAGGTCTTTCATGGAGAACCTGTGTGACAAGAACCCTTTGACAGATTGTAGCATAGGAATGTCATTTCCTATCAAGAGAATGTCATCCACGTATAAAACGAGGAATACTACAGTTCTCGCTACAAATCTACTATAGATGCATGGTTCATCTGGATTTTTGATAAAGCCAAATTCTTTGACCGTCTCATCAAAACGGATGTTCCAACTCCGCGATGCCTGCTTTAGTCCATAGATGGACTTAAGCAACTTGTACACCTTTCCGCTGCTCCCACTCTAAATGAAACCCTCTGGCTGGTCCATATAGACACACTCCTCTAAATTTCCATTTCGAAAAGCGGTCTTTACGTCCATTTGCCAGATCTCATAATCGTGGAAGGCAGCAATGGCAAGAAGGATCTGAATGGATTTCAGCATAGCCACTGGAGAAAAGGTTTCGTCATAGTCGAAGTCAGGTCATTGACGGAAACCCTTTGCAACAAGTCTAGCTTTATAAGTCTCAACCTGTCCATCTACACCAATCTTCCTTTTGAAGATCCACTTGCATCCTACAGGTTTTACCCCATCTGAAGCAATGTCCAACGTCCATACTTTGTTGGTGTATATGGACTCCATTTCGGTCCGCATTGCATCCAGTCATTTTACCGAGTCAACGCTCTGAATGGCCTGCTGGAAGCTAGTCGGCTCATCACTATCAATGATGCAATCCTCTCTATCCCCGTCTATGAGAAAACCTTAGTATCTCTCGGGCGGATGAGACTGCCTACTACTTCTGCGGAGCGGCGTAGGAATGTCCTGATCTTTCGAACCCTCTGGTTCTACTAAGCTTTCAGTAATAGCTCGTGGTTCTGGAATTTCTTCCAGTTCTATTGCGCTCCCACTTATCTGATTCTCCAAAAACTGAGTTTCCAAGAAGTGGGCATGCCGAGAAACAAAAACCATTTGTTCCTCTTCGCAATAGAAGAAATATCCCTTGGAGTTCTTTGGATATCCCACAAACTTGCACTGTACTGAGCGTGCCTCGAGCTTGTCCGCATGTTGCTTTTTGACAAAAGCAGGACATCCCCTTGTCTTAATGTGATTAAGATAAGGTCTCTTCCCACACCACATCTGATATGGTGTAGTAAGCACAGTCTTAGTTGGAACTCGGTTCATAAGGTATGCAGCTGATTCTAGTGCATATCCACAGAATGATCGCGGTAACTCAGCGTTACTCATCATGGACCGTACCATATCCAATAGGGTTCGGTTCCGTCTCTCCGATACACCGTTATGTTGCAGAGTGTATAGAGGAGTAAGCTGAGAGAGAATTCCATTCTCTTTTAAGTAATCCAGGAACTCGGCACTTAAGTATTCACCACCTCGATCAGATCTCAGTGTCTTGATACTTTTGCCTGTTTGTTTTTCTACTTCATTCTTATATTCCTGGAATTTTCCAAAGGCTTTGGATTTATGTTTCATTAAGAAGACATAACCGTACCTTAAAAAGTCATCCGTAAAAGTAATGAAGTAAAAATAACCGCTTCGTGCATGCGTAGACATTGGACCGCACACGTCGCTGTGTACGAGTCCCAAGAGCTCGCTCGCTCTCACTCCGTGTCCAGTGAACGGAGTCTTTGTCATCTTTCCTTTGAGACAGGATTGACAAGTTGCATATGATTGATATTCGAACGGATCCAAATATCCTTCTGTATGTAACTTCGTCAACCTTCTCTCATTGATGTCATCCAGTCTACAATGCCATAAGAAAGTCTGATTTGTTTCCGGAAACTTTCTTTTGTGTGTATTCTGGACATTGAAAATCTGTGGTTGGTTTAATACGTATATACCATTGCTTAATGTACCTGACCCAATCAGAACTTGATCAAGGTGAATGTTTACAACATTACTTACAAACGCAAATTCATAACCTTCTTTAGAAATCAAAGATACAGAAATGATATTACAAGTTGCATTGGATACAAAAAAGCAATTACGTAAAACCAAAACATGTCCATCTGACATTCCCAGGTGATAGTCCCCCACGGCCTCAGCATCCATGCTAGCTCCGTTTGCAACTTTGAGGGTCATGTCACCTGCTTTCAAAAACCTACGCTTTCTCAACGCCTGCAAAGAATTACAGATATGAGATCCTGATCCGGTATCCAATTCCCAGGACGTAGAGTTTATTGATAGACAGTTTTTAATAACATACACACCTGAAGCTGAAGCCGCAACTTGCTTCAGATCCTGTGTTCTGGCCTTCCAAGCCCTGCAATCTATCTTCCAGTGTCCACTCTTGTGACAGTAAAAGCATTCTTCCTTATCCACAAGCTTCCCCTCTACCTTTGTTGCTTTTGCCTTTCCCTTCGTATCCACCTTACTAACACCGCCCCTTGGTTTGGCGGGGGTTTTCTTCTTCTTTCCCTTGGCTTTCGCCCTGGACCTAGAAGAGGAAGATCCTCCTACAAACAAAGTGGATGTTTCCTTACCTTTCTGTAGGGTGCCCTCCACACTTCTCAGCATGTTGAGGAGTTCTGAAAGTTCAACTTCCTTTTCTTGCAAGTTGAAATTCAGGATGAAATGGGCGTAAGTGGAAGGAAGGGACTGAAGAATCAAGTCTGTATAGAGCTCATTCTCCAACGTGGTCCCAAGGTCCGCGAGCTCCTCTATGTAGCCATGTTAGTTATATGTATGCCTTAGACGCCATTACTGTACATAGGATGTATATTGTAGTGGATGCTGGGACATATATAGGGAGGACTTTCTTGCTCCACATGATAGTATGCTATCTGGTTACTCTTTACCTTAACGTGTATACTGATTGTCTCTCTGTTACATGTTGGTAAATCCCTTAGGATGTGTACTTGACTACCTGGACTATGATGCGGATCATACTAGTGGGGACATGGTAGTCCATAAGTACATCCTTCAAGGTCCCTAGTCGTGGGTGTATCGAGACGGGGCATCGATATACCAGAGTAGACTAGCGTATACCTTCTCGACCCATACAGATGGGCGATGGATGATCCCATATCCATTGGTGTTTGACATCAAAGATGATATACGGGTGCTCAGTGGAGACTGGGTACACCGGACGGACTCGCCGAGAACTCCCAGATGGTATTATACCTTACGTCAGATGGAAGTTCTCTGGTGACACTGGTACAGGTTAGTCTGTAGACCCGAGATTGTCATAGAGTCTTGTGTGATTCCCACTGTGCTTTGATTTCCACCTTACCACGTCCAAGAGGGCGTGCAAAACGGTGGCTTTTGGGTACAGTCCCGAATCACATGGAGGCAATGAGCGATAGGAGGGGATTCTTCTCTCCCGGTATAAGGAGTTGATGTTGCACTGTGTTCTATTGGCTATAACCGGAAATCCCTGGCCAGGGTTGCTGAGATTTACTGGTAAGTGTTACCAGTAGTTTCTCGAACTGTTATAGACCTCATATCGACACGACTTATCGATCTATTAGGGTCTGACGTTTACCACCCCTAGGCGAGATATGCGACATATCAGACGAACAGACCGGACTGTACGGTAAGTGTTACTGGTTGGATTCACAGGAGTGTGAGCGGGCTTGCTCGTCGATCTTCTGATCGCTCAATTTTTCCCCTGTCGGGAAATTTTCTAGTGTTGGATCTTTCCGTGGTTTAACAACGTTCTAAGTAGTGCAAGTAACGCGATGGACCCTCTAGAAGACAACAAACCTTAACTCGATTATGTGACCGTCTTGAACTGCCCTTTGAACCTTCGGGTTTGGGGCAGTACGGCGTGCCACATGTGAGCCGTTGGCTTGACCCTTCTACGGCTGGACCGTTGGTACTGAGGCATGAACTGGATGTTTTTTTAAAACCTATTTCATGTGTTGATTTGTTTCGGGAAAACTTGGGTGTTTGAATGTTCGATCGGAAAGTTTAACATTTTCTATTTATCTGGAATGGGATACAATATTTGGAATCCACAAGCAGTTATGCGATAACTGATTTGAATGTTATAAACATAGCACTTTAGTCTCACTTGATCGGTTGCCACGGAATTTTGATGCGATCAAAAGTCCGTCGCAATCACGTAGCGTACGCGGATACTCGCCGGATAAACTTAATAGACAGCTACACCCCATATCCCCGACCAAGTGACTGTAGGAGAACCCCGTCGCCGAAAGCATCCGTTCAGGTGCTCGCGGCAGCGGTGTTCTGCCTTGGTCCACTTCGTCGACGGTATCGGGGGTGCGGCCGTCTACTGAAGTTTGCGACGAGCATTCGATCAAGATGTCGGGAATCTTATTGAATTGCCCGACTTGATATTGAAAAGAGTTTTCGATAATGAGACTAAAATGCGGGGTTTATAATTGTTAGGCATGCGATGTCTAAGGAATTCATATGGTCAGGCATGCGATGTCTGAGGAGGTTGCGGATTCCAACTGTTGTAGTTTTACACTTTCTTTTCTGTGACCGTAAGTGTAATATGTGATATCGCCGGTTTCGTTGCTATATGTCAACGACAATTGGGATGCGCATATTTACTTACGTTGATGACTTGTGATGTTATGTGTTGCTGGATATGTTATATTGGATCGTCGTGTTTGAATAGCCCGGGGGTTTTTATGTGAGATGAGTGTTTTTCATTTTCATTCATATAAAAACTTGTATGTAATATTCTTTTATTGGGGCACTTCCAGATTGCGGAAGATGTCACCCTTTGTATATTATTTACTTTTCCGCACTAGGATAGACCCAAGGAGGAGGGCACAAGTAACCGGGTTCTGGAGTCCAGTGGGAGACCAACTCGAGGAGTCGAGTTCGGGTCTCCTAACTCTAGAATTGGTAGGGTTGATTGCCGCTCTCGTAGTGGTCTAGGGGTGTGGGTTTGGCTATTCATCACGACCGTGGAATCCGTGTTTTATACTGGCTCGTATTGAAAACACGGATGTCCTAGTATATCCAATATTTCATATGTTTCTTCTGCTGCGATATTTGTGATGTGATCATTTGATATGTTCTGTGATAAATACTGTATACAGTATATATGATATATTATATAGATGTTACTTATGTTTTACACCCGTGCTAGCCCTGCCCTGCTCTGCCGTTAGTTACCTAACCTAACGGTGCACGAGGGGACATCGAGGCGAATGCGGATGGCATAAGTGTACGTCGTATTTATCTGTGATGTTTAGGTGCTTAAATGATGGGACTTCATTAATGAGATTAATGAAAGAAAAGAAACCTAAGATGTTGTGGAATCGAATTTCAAAAATAAAACAGGTAGCTACAGTTCTTGCTTTGCATCGCGGTGTTCCTTGTAGAACAACCTGCGCCTTATTCGATAAGGAAAGGACCGAGATCCTTTCACCGGGAGTGACTCCTTTAGCAATAACTGGCAGATGCTACACCCCTCGGTTTGTTTTTTGATTGCTTCTATAGTTTCTGCTTTGCACAGTGATATATATGATATATCCCGCACCTCATTCGACGAGGAAAGGGCCGACGATCCCTTCACCGGGAGTGACCCCTTTAGCAAAACTAGAAAAGCCTAAAAAACACTCCATTTCAAAATTCATTCGATTCTACAACGATATCAAGTTCATTACGCAATAGGTTTTCAGAAAAACCTGTCGTAGCCCTCCGTCATTTCAGATAAGTAGTAGTTGGTATTCGTGCTGCGTTTGTTAGCCTTTGTCAAGGCGTAGTGTGCGGTAGCTGACTGGTGCTTATCTGCTTATGCATATGATGCAGATTGGGTTAGGGTAGTCGTGCGACCTTGTTGTCCTTTGTCAAGGGTCGTGCGGGTGGGTTTAATTCAATCAGGAAATGACGGGTTGAACTTGACTAGCATCCTATGCTTTGTTGGCCTTTGTCAAGGTCATAGGAGATTAGGGGCAAAATATTATCGGGAATTTCAAGTGTTGAAATTTGCAATGAGATTGCATACCTTCTATGAGATAGTTGGATCCCGATACCCACTGCGAGTAATTGTTACTCCTGGGAGAGTTTTACATATTACAATTAGCCGATCAAGTAGGTGTCTAGAAAGGTGTCAACGGGGTTACGCCTCTGGGAAAACGAGGTTTACATTAATTAGGTTCGTGCGAAAACACGGGGGACCTCCCTCAAAGTACCGACACTGGCCTGGCTGAAAGATTGGCGAACTTGTAGCGTGTAATTAATCCCGGCTAGTCTTTCCTTTTAGGGTTTGAAGGAAGATTTGATAAAAACAGTAGGAGCCATCCTGATTAGATAAAATAATAACCAAGCTGATCTTGCAAGAGCATACGCTGAGTGTTTTCTTCTCTCTCTCTCCAGGTAGGGACCATGTCACGCCTTAATCAAGATAATAATACGGATAATTGACCGAACCCGCTTATTATACTGAGATGGGGAACGTTGGTCCCGCTCCAGCTTATAATTGTTATAAAACAGAGCAGGAAATTGGGGATTACCATAATTCCCGTGCCGTCCAAACGAAGAAAGTGCATATGATGCATCTCCTTCGAGTGTGTTCGTTACACAGAACTGTTTCTCAATATTCTTTACGTCCTAGGTATGTGATACCAGATCAGGATCCCAGATATGTAAACTGTTACATAGGGCTACTGATAGGTAGAGAACTGAGAACGGGTGATAAGTTTCATGAGGCAGAAAACGGGGCAAGTGTTGCAGCCAAGTCGGTTGGTCACTGTCACCCTGTATTACAAATACATTGATTCTGAACGAATGTTATTAGATACCGAACCTGATATACAAAATCATATCAGTCTCTTTATTAGTAAAGAAATGATAAAATTTTGTATTGTTGGATAATGTTTTGAATATTTCCTATATCAAAAGTTGATCGGTTCAGGCACGTTATCTAAAAGCATTGATGTTCTAAATCAAACTGCAGTTCTTAGTATACAGAACACATACAAGAGGAAGAGTTCAGAAATGAACGGATCCTTCTTGAGGTATTGTAGACTAGGTCATATCAATGCGACCCGACTAGCTTGAGTTACATAAAGATGCATATTTAAATTAGTTTGAATTTACATCTCGTGAAACTTGCCAGTCATGTCACAGAGATAAGATGATTATAGCACCGTTTACAGGAAACAGAGAAAGAGTTAGTGAACTCTTGGGATGATACATGTTGATGTATGAAGGTCCCCTGTCTACACATGCCAAGACCGGTTCTTTGTACTTCATTATATTCTCTGATAATCTCTCAAGATTCAGACATATGTTCCTGTTGAAACACAAGTCCGAACCTTTTGAGATATTCATAGAATATAAGTTAGAAGTAAAGAACCAAAATACGGGGATAAGTATTATGTCCTTTGATGTGATCGAGGAGGAGAATACTTGAGCATGGAAATCCTGGACTATTCTAAAGGAGAATGAGATTCTCTCTCAGCATTACTCCTTCGTATACACCATAGCACGATGGTATATCGGGGCGGAGCAATCACACCCTATATGATAAGGTGTGCTCTATGATGAGTACTATTGAGTTACCTATTTCCTTTTGGGAGTTATGCACTTATGAAGTTGCATACCAATTGAATAGGGTTTCGATCAAATCAGTTGCCTACCACTTCATATGTGATATGGAAAGGGAAGAGCCCATATCTTAAGTTAGTTAAGATTTAGGGTTGTCCGGCCTATGTCTAAAAGCAAAATACGGACAAGCTCGAGGCAAGGTCTGTTATGTAGAACTGGAAATGTTCCAGCTATACAAACTGCAGCTGATGATTTGGTAGAACCGAAAGATTCAATAGTAACCAATGAACCTCAGCCTCTCCGCCGATCTAGTAGGGTTCCTCACCCACCTGAGAGATACTTCTGTTTCTCTATGACAGTGGGAGCGAGGATTGCATCATGAGATGATGACCCAACTAGTTTCGACCTGGCCATCAAGAGTGGGACTCTGTAACAATGGCTGGATGCTTAGCGATCTGAGATGGAATCCTTATACACCAACAAAGTATGGACTTTAGTTGCTATATCTGAAGGGTTAAATCCCCATCAGGAGCAAGTATATCTTGAGAAGATTACTTGGTGTACATGGAAAAGTTGAGACTTTCAAAGCTAGACTTGTTAAAGGTTTGCATCATTGACCATGTATGGATTATGTTGAAACCTTTTCTAAGGATCTATGCTTAATTCCATCCAGATCCTACTTGCCACGGCTACATACCATGACTACGATATCTGGTGGTTGGGTGTCATGACAGCTCTTCTAAAATGATGTTTTGGAAGAGAGCATCTATAAGTACACAGCCAGAGGGCTTCGTAGACAGTTGGAGCAGCGGAAACGTGTGCAAGATGTTTTATGTGATGAAGCAGGCATCGCGGAGTTGAAACATCTGTTTTGATGAGTTAGTCAAACAGTTTGACATCATTAAAATGGTAGATGAACCTTTTATATACAAAAAGGTAGTAGGGAATATGGTAGTGATCCTCGTAGAGTACGTGGATGAAATACTCTTGATAGGGAAGGAGTTTCTTATGCTACGCTCGGTCAATCTCCACTTATCACAATGATTCTCCATATAGGATCAAAGTGATACCTACTAAATCCTGGGTTTTGGATCTATGAGATAGATCTAATTGGATATTAGGATACTCACTAGTTGTAGTGAGATAGTATCAATTGGTCCTGGGGAGAATCACTGGAAGGGTTCCAGGGTGATAAGGACGACTGAATGTCAGTCACAGGCATTGTATTTACCCTCAGTAAAGGGACGGTATGTTAGAAGAGTTCCAAGCTAGATACCGTGGCATACTAGACGATAAAGGCTGGATACATCGCTACTTAAGATGCTACCAAAGAGGCAGTCTGGATGTATATTTGTTCATGAGATGAACTTAGTTCCTCCCATTGTGTGACAGTGGAGTTGTGGCTTATGCCAAGGAACGTCCGTCCCATCAGTGATCCAGACATAATCTAAGGCAGTATCACCTGATCATGGAGATGGCTGATCTCCAAGGTGATCGAGGTTAGGAGAGTAGACTCAGGGGACAACACGGCGGATCCACTCACAAAGGCCTTTTCCCAGAGAGAGACTTTTATGGGATGGTTGAGTATGAGATACTTCAACCACTGCTACAGATGGCCCTAGTGCAAATGAGAGATTGTTAGTTATATGTATGCCTTAGAGGCCATTACTGTACATAGGATGTATATTGTAGTGGATGCTGGGACATATATAGGGAGGACTTTCTTGCTCGACATGATAGTATGCTATCTGGTTACTCTTTACCTTAACATGTATACTGATTGTCTCTCTGTTACATGTTGGTAAATCCCTAAGGATGTGTACTTGACTACCTGGACTATGATGCGGATCATACTAGTGGGGACATGGTAGTCCATAAGTACATCCTTCAAGGTCCCTAGTCGTGGGTGTATCGAGACGGGGCATCGATATACCAGAGTAGACTAGCGTATACCTTCTCGACCCATACAGATGGGCGATGGATGATCCCATATCCATTGGTGTTTGACATCAGAGATGATATACGGGTGCTCAGTGGAGACTGGGTACACCGGACGGACTCGCCGAGAACTCCCAGATGGTATTATACCTTACGTCAGATGGAAGTTCTCTGGTGACACTGGTACAGGTTAGTCTGTAGACCCGAGATCGTCATAGAGTCTTGTGTGATTCCCACTGTGCTTTGATTTCCACCTTACCACGTCCAAGAGGGCGTGCAAAACGGTGGCTTTTGGGTACAGTCCCGAATCACATGGAGGCAATGAGCGATAGGAGGGGATTCGTCTCTCCCGGTATAAGGAGTTGATGTTGCACTGTGTTCGATTGGCTATAACCGGAAATGCCTGGCCAGGGTTGCTGAGATTTACTGGTAAGTGTTACCAGTAGTTTCTCGAACTGTTATAGACCTCATATCGACACGACTTATCGATCTATTGGGGTCTGACGTTTACCACCCCTAGGCGAGATATGCGACATATCAGACGAACAGACCGGACTGTACGGTAAGTGTTACTGGTTGGATTCACAGGAGTGTGAGCGGGCTTGCTCGTCGAGCTTCTGATCGCTCAATACCCGGGTGGCCATTACATTTAGCAGACCGCTTGCGGCTTGTGGGTGTTTGATATGATCATCACCTGCTGCCGGCGCGTATTGACGAGTCTTTAGAGTCCTACACAGAGGTTTCCTGGCTCAAGCGAAACGAAATAGGAGCGCATATGAGATATGTGCGGGACCGAGAATAATGCGTGTAAGTGATACCGTATTCCATTCTCGCGATGAATGTATCGATTGGTTGTATGCGATATAACCTAGTTATCGATTCAAGGATTGATTCGATAAGCCGATACATTGGATATTAGTCGGTTATATGAGATATGACCGGATCGTTAAATCAAGTGTTGATTTAATGATTTAATGCATAATTATATATTTGATATATTACTTTGCATTAACTAGTATTGGTTCACTTTAAATGGATTTTCTCACTTGATGTGCACATTGTATATGTGATATACTTTTGTACATTTGATTGTATCATGTTTGATGATACATGATAGTTTGGGTGTATGTTAAGATTAAACCATGGTTATGTAATGGTTAGGGTTTTGATTTTATTTACTTATTCATTTATTTATTTATTTATTCATCTTTGAAGGATAAATAGAATGGTGGCTTATTTTGTTTCTTTCATGAAGCTTCATGAAGTGTTGAAAGCTTGACCATTTTGTTTGTTGACTTAACCCTAACCATTCAACCTAACCTTAGTTAATTCTCTACACCTAACTATGGTTGTAAATATGATAAGTATCATATTATTTTCTATTTTTAGATACTTATCATATTCTTTTTCCTTCTTCTTCTTCTTCTTCAACAAAGAAGAAAGCTTGCAACCATTAATGGCATCTTGAGAAAAAGAGTGAGAAATCCAATTCTAAAGTGAACCCACTTCCTATTTCTTCATCCTCTACCACTTGACAAGTAGTATAGGGTGTTTTCTTCACAAGTTTCATGGCTTGGTGAAGTTGGAGCTTGATCTTGTGTTGCCTCGACGTAGATCATCTTCGGCATCGAAGTCGACGACCTAGCCCGCCCACTTCTCCGATGAAGCCGACGCTAGAGCCCGGGCTCCGATGATCGCGGCGAGGGGACTTCATCACGGAGCTATGGAGGTGGAGGACCGGATCTACAGAGGTTGTATTTCCGTTCACTTCTTAGTAAAGTAGTTTACTAGTTGTAGTTATCGTTTAAACTCTAGTCAACGATCCGTATTAGGGTTTCTCGGCACTTGTAAAATTTGAAATTGGCATGGTTGATGCCTTGTGAGACCTCATTAGTGTGCCTAGGAACCCTATAGTGGTATCAGAGCCTAGCTAGAGCCTTAGGCGATGCGTAGACGGAGTTAGAAGTCCGATCGAACCGAAACCCTAACTCAAAAATGCTCTCTGTACATTTTCTAAATACTGGGTTTTTTCCAGATTAAAAATGCTTAAAAAATTCAGCAGGAAATTCTAAGAATTACTGTGCAAAAACGAGCAAATGATACGCCCAAAGAGCGGCGGAACCGCGGCAGAAGCATGGCATCTGCGGCGGTTCCGCGGCCAATAAGTCTCTTCAGTCAACTATTTTTGCACAGTAACTTCTTTATTGTAATGCTGAGTTTTCTAGGAATTTTTAATATTTACTCAAGAGTTGAGTTTTCTGGGTTGTATTGGAAGTTCGTAGATTCGATCGGATTATCAAACTTTGTCTATGTGTTTTCCGGATAATTTGTTGAATATGTTAAAAAGTTCGACCGGATATAAATACCCAATTTTTCCCCTGTCGGAAAATTTCCAAGTGTTGGATCTTTCTGTGGTTTAACAATGTTCTAAGTAGTGCAAGTAACGCGATGGACCCTCTAGAAGACAACAAACCTTAACTCGATTATGTGACCGTCTTGAACTGCCCTTTGAACCTTCGGGTTTGGGGCAGTACGGCGTGCCACATGTGAGGCGTTGGCTTGACCCTTCTACGGCTGAACCGTTGGTACTGAGGCATGAACTGGATGTTTTTTTAAAACCTATTTCATGTGTTGATTTGTTTCGGGAAAACTTGGGTGTTTGAATGTTCGATCGGAAAGTTTAACATTTTCTATTTATCTGGAATGGGATACAATATTTGGAATCCACAAGCAGTTATGCGATAACTGATTTGAATGTTATAAACATAGCACTTTAGTCTCACATGATCGGTTGCCACGGAATTTTGATGCGATCAAAAGTCCGTCGCAATCACGTAGCGTACGCGGATACTCGCCAGATAAACTTAATAGACAGCTACACCCCATATCCCCGACCAAGTGACTGTAGGAGAACCCCGTCGCCGAAAGCATCCGTTCGGGTGCTCGCGGCAGCGGTGTTCCGCCTTGGTCCACTTCGTCGACGGTATCGGGGGTGCGACCGTCTACTGAAGTTTGCGACAAGCATTCGATCAGGATGTCGGGAATCTTATTGAATTGCCCGACTTGATATTGAAAAGAGTTTTCGATAATGAGACTAAAATGCGGGGTTTATAATTGTTAGGCATACGATATCTAAGGAATTCATATGGTCAAGCATGCGATGTCTGAGGAGGTTGCGGATTCCAACTGTTGTAGTTTTACACTTTCTTTTCTGTGACCGTAAGTGCAATATGTGATATCGCCGGTTTCGTTGCTATATGTCAACGACAATTGGGATGCGCATATTTACTTACGTTGATGATATGTGATGTTATGTGTTGCTGGATATGTTATATTGGATCGTCGTGTTTGAATAGCCAAGGGGTTTTTATGTGAGATGAGTGTTTTTCATTTTCATTCATATAAAAACTTGTATGTAATATTCTTTTATTGGGGCACTTCCAGATTGCGGAAGATGTCACCCTTTGTATATTATTTACTTTTCCGTACTAGGATAGACCCAAGGAGGAGGGCACAAGTAACCGGGTTCTGGAGTCCAGTGGGAGACCAACTCGAGGAGTCGAGTTCGGGTCTCCTAACTCTAGAATTGGTAGGGTTGCTTGCCGCTCTCGTAGTGGTCTAGGGGTGTGGGTTTGGCTATTCATCACGACCGTGGAATCCGTGTTTTATACTGGCTCGTAATGAAAACACGGACGTCCTAGTATATCCAATATTTCATATGTTTCTTCTGCTGCGATATCTGTGATGTGATCTTTTGATATGTTCTGTGATAAATACTGTATATAGTATATATGATATATTATATAGATGTTACTTATGTTTTACACCCGTGCTAGCCCTGCCCTGCTCTGCCGTTAGTTACCTAACCTAACGGTGCACGAGGGGACATCGAGGCGAATGCGGATGGCATAAGTGTACGTCGTATTTATCTGTGATGTTTAGGTGCTTAAATGATGGGACTTCATTAATGAGATTAATGAAAGAAAAGAAACCTAAGATGTTGTGGAATCGAATTTCAAAAATAAAACAGGTAGCTACAGTTCTTGCTTTGCATCGCGGTGTTCCTTGTAGAACATCCTGCGCCTTATTCGATAAGGAAAGGACCGAGATCCTTTCACCGGGAGTGACTCCTTTAGCAATAACTGGCAGATGCTACACCCCTCGGTTTGTTTTTTGATTGCTTCTATAGTTTCTGCTTTGCACAGTGATATATATGATATATCCCGCACCTCATTCGACGAGGAAAGGGCCGACGATCCCTTCACCGGGAGTGACCCCTTTAGCAAAACTAGAAAAGCCTCAATGTCACGACCCGAAAGAGCACGTGACTGGCCCTTGAACCACATGAAGCCTATAGGACTCCATCTGATCCAAGTAAGCCAAAAGCCCAGAAATCTAAAACCATTTTGAGAATAAGTAAAGAAAACTGGTTTAAAGAAGTAAAGAAATACAGGTTTGAAATCAAGGTTATTAAATAACTAAGCCGAATGTGCATTTTAAAAACAGTAAGTCTTTTCTAAAAATTTCGGCAGAGTTTCTTTTGTAAAAATGGCCCTGAATGGGGTAAAACAAGAACAACAATATATATATGCAATGATAAGGGCATCCCCAAGCGGGAGCTAGCTCTTCGTCAATCGACGGTCACAACCACACAATGATATGATAATATACAACGCCAAGTGGCGAGGATCAAATCCAAGGAAAGCTCAAAAGAAACAAGAAAACCGCAATACTACTAAGCGCGACTCTAGGTCGAATAATACAACACTGTCTCTAAGTCTGAAAGAATATACAAGTTTTGGTTGATGGACGATTTCTAGATACAATGAAATAAAATGAATACAACAGTGGTTCTTGATGCGAAAGAATCCACCTACCAAAAGCAAATCACCCGCAAGAAAGTAGTGTGCCAGAAATTCCGCAATGAAACCTGTACGGCAGAACCTGCAAGAACTGTGGCACAACGGGGGTGAGTTGCCAACTCGTGAATAGAAACATCTACAAGCAGAAACCGAATGCAAGACATAAACCTAAGTCAACAATCAGTAATAATCCACAAGAGTACATCTGAGTGCAATAAGGTGGCAAGGTAACATCTAAATATGTATGTGGTGCCGGTACTCAGGTAATAACATGTCATGAATGTAAGGTATGCTGTATGAAGTAAATATGATGAAGTATCAAGTGATATCAATACACATATATTAGCGTCTCATACCACTAATATTGGTGTAAGGGTATATATAACAGCGCCCTCATACCCTGTTATATATACAAATGAAGTATGATAAGTGAAAATCCAGTCTGTATATATATGATCCATGTCTGTATATGATCCATGTCTGTATATGATCCATGTCTGTATATGATCCATATCTGTATATGATCTATGTCTGTATATGCGTGGAACCCGTCCACCCGTCACCCAATGACAATAAGCATCATGTATGCAATATGAGGATGTAAACAAATCATGGTAAAACATCATGAAACCCGTGCCTAGCATCGACACGTAAATCCTCATCCATATGGGGCTCCGTCTGCGGTATCGGCCCTCGGCCCCGGCAGTACGAGTCAACCCATGTCCATCTCTGGGCTCCGTCTGCGGTATCGGCCCTCGGCCCCGGCAGTACGGGTCAGCCCATATCCATCTCTCAACTACGGTCGGAATCCTCCAGATATCCGCCGAGCTCAAATACAATCACCGGTAGGTTGTAGGCCCTCTGCCGGGCTCACCGTCTATCACACAGCGAAACCGTTCTCGCCCCGGGGTACCATACCGGGTCCACCATGTACCTGTAATCGGCCTCAACTGCCTCCTCGATTCGGGTTTTCATATATCACTCTAGCACCGAGAAAACACATGGTGGACGCACCGAAATATCATATCAAGGGAACCGGGTTTTTAAATGATTACATATTTGAAATAGCCACAGTTTCCAAATCCAGAAATCACATATAATCCAAACCAGAATGTAAGTCACTAATCTGATATGATATGTGCGTCAAACATAAATATCATGTCAAGTCACATATAGATGAGCTATAATATAATGATCAGATGTGATATAAGCATCAATGTGAGTATCAAGTCATGTCACATATAAATGAGCTACAATATAATGATCAGGTGTGATATAAGCATCAATGTGAGTATCAAGTCATGTCACATATAAATGAGCTACAATATAATGATCAGGTGTGATATAAGCATCAATGTGAGTATCAAGTAATGTCACATATAAATGAGCTACAATATAGTGATCAGGTGTGATATAAGCATCAATGTGAGTATCAAGTCATGTCACATATAAATGAGCTACAATATAATGATCAGGTGTGATATAAGCATCAATGTGAGTATTAAGTCATGTCACATATAAATGAGCTACAATATAATGATCAGGTGTGATATAAGCATCAATGTGAGTATCAAGTCATGTCACATATAAATGAGCTACAATATGATGATCAGGTGTGACATAAGTATCAGGTATGAATATCAAGTCAAAATCGTATATATTTGTGCACAGGTCTATGCGTACAATATGCTATGCGGAAATCATACCATGAATGCAGCAGTACTACAGTGTAGTGGCATAGCAATTATCGATGATGAAGTGTGTGAACCGGCAATCAGTGTACGTGGAACATACGCAACATCGATAATGGTGCTGGTGTCCTAACAGCATGATGGCAATATAACAATAAGCACAAGTAATGCCATGCAAATAGTATAAACAGGTGCAATCGAAATAATCAACGCAACAGTGAAGAAACTACATCAAAAGCTACAACATGCAACCTTGCCTTTTGAAATAAGACGAATTGGGGTCTTTGGTAAAACAAGGGCTACGGTGTTTAGAAAATAGACACTACACATTTGAAAATATCCGTAGAATCCCCTTTTTCCTATCTTGCAATATTCCCGATTCGTTAGTTTTGAAATAGGTATGACTCTGGTCTAATCTAACATCTACTATGCAACTACTGATCTAAGTATCATACAAGCCTGGAGGGGTATGGAAACCGCCTAAATCTGAGTCGATACATATATAAAGGTATATAGTCGGTGATCTCGCCTCAATGTCATATCATAAAATATCCTCGAGTTATGAGTGCGGATCTATCATCAATATCGGCTCGTACGCTAATCATCGTACGGCATCCCAATAGCTGGGTACGGGTCAACATCTCACTATCTCATCACATAACAAGTATCACTATCATCAGATCACATAGCCTGGGGTACTACTCTATGTCTAGCACCAAACGATACCATCAGTGAAGTATGCATGCGGGGTAAACACATATCCCAAGCCCGCAAGAAATCACAAGTCATATCCCACATATGAATCGTACCCAATCACCGATCTCACGTCATCAAGTCCACATCATCGACTCATCTCCAAAGTCAATCCATATCATCAAACACCGTGTAAGTACAAGTAATATGCAAGGGTGTGTGTGTAGGTGTAATTCTATCCTAGGGTTCGCGACTATAAACTACACTAGTCACTTCTACCCTACACTATCCATAAAACACCTATCACAAAGCTACAACACACTATAACTATCATATAACCACTATATATATTATACTAACTACGGACTGCGGGGGTGCTATACGCCATCCACCCGACTTCCCCCTGTAGATATAATCTACTCACCTTGCATCAGCATTTGCGGACGTCACCATGCATTTGCTCGTCGTCCCGAAGTCTTCATGGGTACCTACACATCAAATATCGTATATGCGCATTAAAACCAAATCCAAGCTAAAACGGCGCATGAAATCCAAAACGATACGATAAGGGGCCTATAGGTGAGAACCCATGGCACGCCTTCAAAACCATCAATAAATCCTCTATATCGTCGTATAAACGCCAAATAGTCGAGGTAAAACGAAACAGACCAATGCAGAAATGAAAATACGGAATACGGAAACTAAAGTCCAAAACAGCAACTCATGAAATGTGTCCCAGATTTTACCCTAGATCAGTTTATACAAATCTATATATACCAGGGGCCTAAACTAACAATGTAGAAGCTACAGAACCAAAACGAGACAAAAAGGTGGGACCCAGGCCGCAATTGGCGGCCAAAAGGGAAGAATTGGCGGCCGGGAAAGGGAGTTGGGGGCTAGGGTCTTGGGTGTTGCCTCTATGGTGCCTGCACATCTCAATTTCCACTCAATATTATTTTAGGGGTCTCGGGGTGATAGCAGATTCCATTTAACCCTCACAGATTTCACATTTTCCCCGATATCGGTTTCTAAAATCCGTATTCTGTGGTTTGGTTCTCAGGTTAGGGTCTCAATTCATGCACTAGGGTGTTTACAAGTCCTCTACTGAGCTCAATTTCACATTACAACTCAAGTTCCTCTCAAACCCTAACTAGATTATCACCAAGTCCATAATATCACACAATATCGGTTAAATCTTAACATGGGGTTATAGGAAAAGCTATAATTTAGCTAATGGTTCAGTAATTACCTCCATTAGCAACTCAAGAAAATTCTTGAGTTGCCCCTAGTGGCCAAAATCCACGCTTTCTTGGTCCATTGCGTAGATCTCGAGCTTGTGCATCTTTTTCGTGAAAGGGATGTGAGGTTTTGAGATAGATTTTGAGATGAAGTGAGAGGGTTTTGTGGAGGGGAAAAATGGGCAGTAGCAGCAGCAGCAGCAGCACAAAGATGAGGGAAAGAAATGAGGAGGAAAACCAAGGGAATGGCTAAGTCAAAAGTGCACCCATACCTCTCTCACCAACCCCATTCTCATTTTCTTTTCTTTTCCTTTTTCTTTTAATCCCTAAACCAAACCTTCTCACCTCAATAGTAAACCCAAATGATAAATCATGGTAAGAAAAATACACAAGTGTAGAAAATGTGATATGTGCAAGTTTTGCACAAAATTGCCAAAAAACCCGATTAGCGATTTTAATCGCGATTAGCACTAAATTAGTGTCAAATTAATCACAAAAACTTAAAAATGTCATAATTCACTAATTTACCCTATTTTAGAATTTTCCATAATTTTTCATAATTTTTCTAACATTTTTCCTATTTATTTGCATTTAATATTAAAATAATCAATAAAATAATATTAAATTATAAAATTTCCCAAAATTAATATTTTATACTTTTGAAAATGTTACAATCTACCCCCCTTAAAGAAATTCGGTCCCCGAATTTAAATTTAAACCCCCACTACTAAAACAATTTCAGTAATAATCCATTTGTCGGGGCTCCGAAAACATCAACACATAGAGAATATCAAAAAAAAAAATGTACTACTCTACTAGCAATCAATCCCCAAAAATGCATATATAAGAATATCCTGTGCGTCTGGTGCGCAAGGAATCAAAATCCATATATGTGTCAAACAGGTATAGAAAACAACATCTAAGTGCAACGGGTATGCACGAAACATCCGTCGTAGGCAACGTGTGTGCCTGACAGAAAAAAAATCAGGTGCATATGAAATGCACGAAGAATTCCGATTTAGTGCATCTGGCGTGCACCAGAATCGTATATCAAAATACTAAAGGTGCATGAAAACTACGCTGGAAATGCAATTCAAATCACTGAATACAATAAGCATGAAATCTCAATCAATATCTCAAATGTAATAACTCAGCGCAAAATATATAAATATCCAGTGGGTGCATGAAACCAATATCATAAAACTCAGTCATCAAATCTAAATCATGCAAACAGAACGCCCAAAATACCGAAATCCAAAATGACGGATACGTGATAATCGAATCACAAAATCACAAATCATAAATACCGTCGTCGGTAGTTCCTCCTTCGAGGTCGAGAAGGAGTCGGTGCAATCCACTGCTAGCAGCGCAGGATATCTACTTGCCTCTTGCTCACGGTCTGGCGTCCTTTGACTCTGGTTCATATCTTCTCTGTAGGTTACCAATCTCATAGTCAATCGGCTCATCGGCCCTGTCAGATGTGCTAACGGGAACGATTCCGTTCTGGCACTTCTCTGGTCACCTCTCGGTCAAACCTCACGACCACTCGTAAGGCAGCATATCACTGGCGTCGGCCTCTGGCTCTCTGAATGCACGTCACACATCTGATCCTGGGTGCAAACATCATTGCAGCAATGTCCTGGAAGGAATCCTGCTCAAGGTCTCTTCCAGTCATGCCTATGCCGATCTGCACAGAGGATGGCTCTCTTGTACTACCTCTTCTCGCTTGATAGACATCTGTGTCCTCAGCACAACCTCTTCTCGGAAATTGGTCACATCCCAACGTCTCTGTAAGCATATCAGGTCTCTAGTCTCGACGGGAAGCAATAACAGCTCGTCAGTGTCTCACACGAACCTCTTGGTCCACATGTCTCTATCATCGTCCACTATGACGTCACGCCAAGCTACCTTGCACTGCACTGTTCTCGGCCACGGCCAATCTGAAGTCTCTCGCACGGACTCGAAATCGCGTACTCTGTAGCTTCACCATTCTGTAGAAGATGTCAGGCCGAACAGATCCTCGGGAACACGTCCCAACCATCGGAGGAATACTCATCACTCGTCCGTCCTTGATCAATTCGCAACGCATCTGGTTAAGTTCCTTTATTCGATCCTGGTCAACTACCTCGTCGACAATGCCGAACTCTGGCCTGCTGGGTTTGCGCAATACGACCACTCCCGGGTCTAGGTCTTCTCGTATCGTACTCCAGAAAGGTCCTGTCGAGGCTCCTTTCTCAAATCTCATACCTGCCGAATTGCCCGGAAGTCATCATCCAATGCTGAAGCTAATTCTTATTCCGGAATGGCTGCATACTCATCGCGCTTCTTTCTGGAAGATATATCCATATACCACACCTCGGGGTGCATAACACATCTCTGATGTCGGCGGAGTGGGACGTCATCTCGTCGAAATCTCGTACGAACCCTTTTCTTCACTCTGCTCTAATGTCGACTGATTCGGACATAACTCATCGTGGCTACACGAACTGCGCTCCGACGGCTACGCTCGCATCTGGAGTCTCCCAAGCAGTATCCCATCACGATATCCGAAAGATGTCGAACCATCCGATCGACTCGTCAGATCCTCATAATCCCCCAAGAGCTCACATCTCGGGTACAGTTTAATAGTATCGAGTACATGCCACAGCGTCGGTGGTCCAGCCGTAGAAGGGCAAACCCAAGCCTCACTAATGGCGCCGAGGAACCGCCACAAACCCGAAGGTTCAAAGGCTTTCACACGGTCATTAAGTCGAGTTAGGGTTTCATTCTTCTAGAGGGTCCGTAGAATCACCTGCATGTCTTTCCGTATACTTTAAACTTGGAAAATGGGCTCCTGACATTCGATCGTCTCTATCGACTCTCAACGAACCTGCGTGAAGTCGTCTCTAGCTGGAAACAATCTATCTGATGACCTCGCGTCGGTAACGAACGAACCACATGTCCTAGTCATTCATCCTCAGGTGACTAGCGACTCGCTATCATCTCTCTGAGTATATGCTCACGCTGCAACAGCTCCAATCATCTGGGCGATATCTCATCATTTGTAGCAACAACTGGTTCATACGCCTGTACGCCGAACAATGCCTCAATCCTCCAGGAAGGGCAATACATAGGCGGTCATCTCTGAATCGGTCTGCTCTAGATCTGAGTAAGATTCTCCACACTGGAATTCTTCAACTCAACTGGGCCCGCTCTGGCGCAAAATCGGACGAATCACCTTCGTCTCTCAAATCGGGTAGACTAGCTATCATCTGTCGCATATCTGCCTGAAAGCTCCGGCAATCTCAGCTCGTAAGCTCCGAAAGCGACATCCTGTCAATCTCAGCAACAGCTGGTCCATCTGTCTGCACGGTAGGCGACATCACAATCTCTGAGGTATGCTGTACATCAACAGTCCTCTCACAACAGGCAGCTCTAACAATGGCCCGATCATCCGGTGCAAATCCAAGCACTCGCCTCCACTAGAGGTCACAATCACCAATACTAACTCGAGACATTCCCATGTCACCAGAAAACACAATGGTCGGCCCTCGTACCAAACGAGCTCACACCGGCCGTAACCCTAGCAGCAGCCCAAACTGCGCTCAAACATGGTGACAGGAACCTCGATCGAGTATCAAAGAGAGCACATCAATGGCAAGAAGGAAACAACAGATCCAAAGTGGATACATGATCATAGGAAGGAACAGCATCAATGAAGGTATGATCATGAAACTAATCGAATCGGGGATCTCAAATAGATGTATAATCCTGGATATAAAGAGAATCACTGATCTCGAAAAATATGCACATCCTAAGGTTCCTTAAGCGGAGTGGCGTGTCGTAAGTATGCCGCGGAACATACCAACGGTACGTCACTCTACTTTAGTCACCTATTCCATCAACCAAGGGTCATCCTAATACGACGAATGTTCGGGTCTAATACCCCCTCGACCAAGTCTAAGTCCCGTAAGGTCAAGCCTAAGTTCCGTATATAAACAACGCCCTAGGCTCCACATAGTCAAACTCAGACTCGAACCAAGGTCAACCTAGCGCTCTGATACCAACTTTGTCACGACCCGAAAGAGCACGTGACTGGCCCTTGAACCACATGAAGCCTATAGGACTCCATCTGATCCAAGTAAGCCAAAAGCCCAGAAATCTAAAACCATTTTGAGAATAAGTAAAGAAAACTAGTTTAAAGAAGTAAAGAAATACAGGTTTGAAATCAAGGTTATTAAATAACTAAGCCGAATGTGCATTTTAAAAACAGTAAGTCTTTTCTAAAAATTTCGGCAGAGTTTCTTTTGTAAAAATGGCCCCGAATGGGGTAAAACAAGAACAACAATATATATATGCAATGATAAGGGCATCCCCAAGCGGGAGCTAGCTCTTCGTCAATCGACGGTCACAACCACACAATGATATGATAATATACAACGCCAAGTGGCGAGGATCAAATCCAAGGAAAGCTCAAAAGCAACAAGAAAACCGCAATACTACTAAGCGCGACTCTAAGTCGAATAATACAACACTGTCTCTAAGTCTGAAAGAATATACAAGTTTTGGTTGATGGACGATTTCTAGATACAATGAAATAAAATGAATACAACAGTGGTTCTTGATGCGAAAGAATCCACCTACCAAAAGCAAATCACCCGCAAGAAAGTAGTGTGCCAGAAATGCCGCAATGAAACCTGTACGGCAGAACCTGCAAGAACTGTGGCACAACGGGGGTGAGTTGCCAACTCGTGAATAGAAACATCTACAAGCAGAAACCGAATGCAAGACATAAACCTAAGTCAACAATCAGTAATAATCCACAAGAGTACATCTGAGTGCAATAAGGTGGCAAGGTAACATCTAAATATGTATGTGGTGCCAGGTACTCAGGTAATAACATGTCATGAATGTAAGGTATGCTGTATGAAGTAAATATGATGAAGTATCAAGTGATATCAATACACATATATTAGCGTCCCATACCACTAATATTGGTGTAAGGGTATATATAACAGCGCCCTCATACCCTGTTATATATACAAATGAAGTATGATAAGTGTAAATCCAGTCTGTATATATATGATCCATGTCTGTATATGATCCATGTCTGTATATGATCCATATCTGTATATGATCTATGTCTGTATATGCATGGAACCCGTCCACCCGTCACCCAATGACAATAAGCATCATGTATGCAATATGAGGATGTAAACAAATCATGGTAAAACATCATGAAACCCGTGCCTAGCATCGACACGTAAATCCTTATCCATATGGGGCTCCGTCTGCGGTATCGGCCCTCGGCCCCGGCAGTACGAGTCAACCCATGTCCATCTCTGGGCTCCGTCTGCGGTATCGGCCCTCGGCCCCGGCAGTACGGGTCAGCCCATATCCATCTCTCAACTACGGTCGGAATCCTCCAGATATCCGCCGAGCTCAAATACAATCACCGGTAGGTAGTAGTCCCTCTGCCGGGCTCACCGTCTATCACACAGCGAAACCGTTCTCGTCCCGGGGTACCATACCGGGTCCACCATGTACCTGTAATCGGCCTCAACCGCCTCCTCGATTCGGGTTTTCATATATCACTCTAGCACCGAGAAAACACATGGTGGACGCACCGAAATATCATATCAAGGGAACCGGGTTTTTAAATGATTACATATTTGAAATAGCCACAGTTCCCAAATCCAGAAATCACATATAATCCAAACCAGAATGTAAGTCACTAATCTGATATGATATGTGCGTCAAACATAAATATCATGTCAAGTCACATATAGATGAGCTACAATATAATGATCAGATGTGATATAAGCATCAATGTGAGTATCAAGTCATGTCACATATAAATGAGCTACAATATAATGATCAGGTGTGATATAAGCATCAATGTGAGTATCAAGTCATGTCACATATAAATGAGCTACAATATAATGATCAGGTGTGATATAAGCATCAATGTGAGTATCAAGTCATGTCACATATAAATGAGCTACAATATAGTGATCAGGTGTGATATAAGCATCAATGTGAGTATCAAGTCATGTCACATATAAATGAGCTACAATATAATGATCAGGTGTGATATAAGCATCAATGTGAGTATCAAGTCATGTCACATATAAATGAGCTACAATATAATGATCAGGTGTGATATAAGCATCAATGTGAGTATCAAGTCATGTCACATATAAATGAGCTACAATATGATGATCAGGTGTGACATAAGTATCAGGTATGAATATCAAGTCAAAATCGTATATATTTGTGCACAGGTCTATGCGTACAATATGCTATGCGGAAATCATACCATGAATGCAGCAGTACTATAGTGTAGTGGCATAGCAATTATCGATGATGAAGTGTGTGAACCGGCAATCAGTGTACGTGGAACATACGCATCATCGATAATGTTGCTGGTGTCCTAACAGCATGATGGCAATATAACAATAAGCACAAGTAATGCCATGCAAATAGTATAAACAGGTGCAATCGAAATAATCAACGCAACAGTGAAGAAACTACATCAAAAGCTACAACATGCAACCTTGCCTTTTGAAATAAGACGAATCGGGGTCTTTGGTAAAACAAGGGCTACGGTGTTTAGAAAATAGACACTACACATTTGAAAATATCCGTAGAATCCCCTTTTTCCTATCTTGCAATATTCCCGATTCGTTAGTTTTGAAATAGGTATGACTCTGGTCTAATCTAACATCTACTATGCAACTACTGATCTAAGTATCATACAAGCCTGGAGGGGTATGGAAACCGCCTAAATCTGAGTCGATACATATATAAAGGTATATAGTCGGTGATCTCGCCTCAATGTCATATCATAAAATATCCTCGAGTTATGAGTGCGGATCTATCATCAATATCGGCTCGTACGGTAATCATCGTACGGCATCCCAATAGCTGGGTACGGGTCAACATCTCACTATCTCATCACATAACAAGTATCACTATCATCAGATCACATAGCCTGGGGTACTACTCTATGTCTAGCACCAAACGATACCATCAGTGAAGTATGCATGCGGGGTAAACACATATCCCAAGCCCGCAAGAAATCACAAGTCATATCCCACATATGAATCGTACCCAATCACCGATCTCACGTCATCAAGTCCACATCATCGACTCATCTCCATAGTCAATTCATATCATCAAACACCGTGTAAGTACAAGTAATATGCAAGGGTGTGTGTGTAGGTATAATTCTATCCTAGGGTTCGCGACTATAAACTACACTAGTCACTTCTACCCTACACTATCCATAAAACACCTATCACAAAGCTACAACACACTATAACTATCATATAACCACTATATATATTATACTAACTACGGACTGCGGGGGTGCTATACGCCATCCACCTGACTTCCCCCTGTAGATATAATCTACTCACCTTGCATCAGCATTTGCGGACGTCGCCATGCATTTGCTCGTCGTCCCGAAGTCTTCATGGGTACCTACACATCAAATATCGTATATGCGCATTAAAACCAAATCCAAGCTAAAACGGCGCATGAAATCCAAAACGATACGATAAGGGGCCTATAGGTGAGAACCCATGGCACGCCTTCAAAACCATCAATAAATCCTCTATATCGTCGTATAAACGCCAAATAGTCGAGGTAAAACGAAACACACCAATGCAGAAATGAAAATACGGAATACGGAAACTAAAGTCCAAAACAGCAACTCATGAAATGTGTCCCAGATTTTACCCTAAATCAGTTTATACAAATCTATATATACCAGGGGCCTAAACTAACAATATAGAAGCTACAGAACCAAAACGAGACAAAAAGGTGGGACCCAGGCCGCAATTGGCGGCCAAAAGGGAAGAATTGGCGGCCGGGAAAGGGAGTTGGGGGCTAGGGTCTTGGGTGTTGCCTCTATGGTGCCTGCACATCTCAATTTCCACTCAATATTATTTTAGGGGTCTCGGGGTGATAGCAGATTCCATTTAACCCTCACAGATTTCACATTTTCCCCGATATCGGTTTCTAAAATCCGTATTCTGTGGTTTGGTTCTCAGGTTAGGGTCTCAATTCATGCACTAGGGTGTTTACAAGTCCTCTACTGAGCTCAATTTCACATTACAACTCAAGTTCCTCTCAAACCCTAACTAGATTATCACCAAGTCCATAATATCACACAATATCGGTTAAATCTTAACATGGGGTTATAGGAAAAGCTATAATTTAGCTAATGGTTCAGTAATTACCTCCATTAGCAACTCAAGAAAATTCTTGAGTTGCCCCTAGTGGCCAAAATCCACGCTTTCTTGGTCCATTGCGTAGATCTCGAGCTTGTGCATCTTTTTCGTGAAAGGGATGTGAGGTTTTGAGATAGATTTTGAGATGAAGTGAGAGGGTTTTGTGGAGGGGAAAAATGGGCAGTAGCAGCAGCAGCAGCAGCACAAAGATGAGGGAAAGAAATGAGGAGGAAAACCAAGGGAATGGCTAAGTCAAAAGTGCACCCATACCTCTCTCACCAACCCCATTCTCATTTTCTTTTCTTTTCCTTTTTCTTTTAATCCCTAAACCAAACCTTCTCACCTCAATAGTAAACCCAAATGATAAATCATGGTAAGAAAAATACACAAGTGTAGAAAATGTGATATGTGCAAGTTTTGCACAAAATTGCCAAAAAACCCGATTTGCGATTTTAATCGCGATTAGCACTAAATTAGTGTCAAATTAATCACAAAAACTTAAAAATGTCATTATTCACTAATTTACCCTATTTTAGAATTTTCCATAATTTTTCATAATTTTTCTAACATTTTTCCTATTTATTTGCATTTAATATTAAAATAATCAATAAAATAATATTAAATTATAAAATTTCCCAAAATTAATATTTTATACTTTTGAAAATGTTACACTCAAAAACACTCCATTTCAAAATTCATTCGATTCTACAACGATATCAAGTTCATTATGCAATAGGTTTTCAGAAAAACCTGTCGTAGCCCTCCGTCATTTCAGATAAGTAGTAGTTGGTATTCGTACTGCGTTTGTTGGCCTTTGTCAAGGCGTAGTGTGCGGTAGCTGACTGGTGCTTATCTGCTTATGTATATGATGCAGATTGGGTTAAGGTAGTCGTGCGACCTAAGGTGCTTGGTTGTGCGGCCATACAAATAATACAATGACGGCTACAACCCCGACCCGGTTGTGCGGCCATACAAATAATATTACATCAATTTACATATTACAAGAATTGAAAGAATAAGAACACTCTCATCTCACAACCCCCCTGGCTATTCATCCGCGACAATCCAACGAATTCATATACACAAACCATCAACATTACAGATCACAGATATGTATAACCCCCACTAATCGACGTATAGCGATTAGCAGACGTTCAATACGTTTATCACATCACAGATATAACCCATTAGCCAAAGTGTAAAGAAATTCGATCAAAATACGGATTTGTGACTACCCCAAAAACTAACTTGTTCTCTGGAAAATCTGGGTAGAAACAAACTATATTAAAATTCCCAAAACCTCAACAGAAGAACACTGCACCAAACTCGGTCCACGGCCGAGTCAACTCGGCCGCGGATCCGCGGCAAGAAGCATGTTCTTGCCGCGGAACCGCGGTGCTTTGACCGGTTCAGTGGACCGTTTTTGATAGGTGTCTTTACAAAACCCTGAGCCGATTTTTCATGTATGATTTATTATTTTTAGAGCAGAAATGAAAATCGACAGAAACTTAGGGTTTTAGAAAAATGTTTTGCGATATTTTCCGATCGAAGTTCTAGATACTTTGCTAACTAGTTAGTTTGTGTTTAGCTAGGCTCTGATACCACTGTAAGTCCACGTTACCCACCCCGGTTCTTGCGGGGAGGCGGAAACGTTATGAAAAATCGGATTTTTACAACACTAGGCAACATGGACTATGTAAAGGAGGGATCTTTGCTAAACAAAACTAACTACCAAAGCTAAAAGAGTTAGCTACTCGGAAAGGGGGTTATACCTAGGTCTTCAAGTACTTCTCTTCTTACTCCTTGGAGTGAAAGAACGGGTTCTCCTTGTCGCCTTCTCTTGCCGAAGAAAGATCCACCCGAGGGCCTCTACCTTTGTCTCCAACTTCAAACTAGAAGTAACTAAGGTGCTTGGTGTGCTAAACCTAGGACCTTAGAAAGAATAGAGAGTATTTTTGACGGTTTTATTTCAAGCTCAAAGGGTTCTCAACTCATGAGAGGGGAGAGCTAGAGAGAGAGGAAGAGGAGGAGAGAGAATCAAAATGATAGAATAAGAATAGTTTTACAACCATAACCAAATATATGTGAATTAATCAATTAACAAAATTAATCAAAATGAAAAAGGTGATGGTATGTTGAAATGACCATTATCATTTCACATTAAATGAGTTTTGCAAAGATCAAAGAGCATCTTTGCTTGAAATGATGATGGTCAACTTTACAACCTTGGTCAACAAGTCAACCTTGGTCAACAAGTCAACAACCCTAACCATAACTCAATTTCATTTAATTAATACTATTAATTGATATTTCACATATTCATTAGGGTTTGGAAAAACAACTGTCAACTGTGCATACACACCCGTTCTAAAACCCTAATGAAAATCCTCTTCATCTGCCTCAGTCAACGGTGCATACACACCCGCATTCGTGTTCCGAGGAAAACGAATACAATGAGATAAAACTAACCCCAAAGCATATACTAGGATCTGGCTCAAACCAGAGCCCGCTAGTAATGACTGTCCGGACACCAAACGTGCACAAGTGCACGGATGTGAACGAACCCTGTCGCAAGACCATGCGACCTCTACTCTGTTTTGCCCAAAGGCGAATGACCCTCTGTGTGGGACTCTAAAGACTCGACACTACGCTGACAGTGGGTTTAACCACAGACCGCAAGCGGCACTAGCTGTGCGTAACGGCCTCCAGGTAGATGCCGATAAGAAGACTGACGAGGTGAAACCCATCTGAACTCCTACTGAGTCTGTATGTGACAATCTCCATACAGTCAGGTCTGTTCATCTAAGAACATCGCATGGCGGGCCTAGGGACGCGGTAAACATCAGTCCCCGACTAGCGGTACAAGTCATGTCGGAGTGTAGCCCAGAACACCTAAGATAACACTGGAAACCTACCAGTTTATCTCGCTTGCCCTGGCCAGGGACTTTGTTGTAGGGTTCCTAGGCACTCTTGTGAAGGTTCATAAGGCATCAAACATGCCCGGATTAAAAATTAGACGTGCCGAACAACCCAAAGCCGGGATCTTTGCTAGATTATTAGGGTTTAACATGCAAGATGATAACTTTTATCTAAGTGTGAGGGATTACAACCTTTGTAGTCCGCTCCTTCGCTTCACAAGCTCCGAGTAGAAGTCCCTTTGCCGCGATCCACGATCTCCCGGACTCATGAGAGGCTCCACGACTCGAACGATCCATGCTAGCTTGAAGTGTTCCAAATCTCCGATGATCTACGTCGAAGTTGCAAAGACTCAAGCTTTCTCACTCTAAAGAGATGAACACACTAATCTCATGGGCTAGATGAGATGAGGATGAGAGAGTAGTAATTTTGCTTTCCTTTTGTATCACTTTCTCATATTTATTCATCACATAAAGAAAATCAAGTAAGCTTTCTTCAAGAGAGAGAAGAAGATGATAATGGAAATTGAATAATAAGATTAATCCTTTTGTGATGAATAGAATGAAAGCTATATGATTGATTTATAAACCATGGTCAAGGATGAGTGGCTAAGATTTAGTAGAGAATAAACTAGAGTTAGGGTTTGGTTGGGTTAAGAATGTGTCGTCCAAAAATATCTTAAGAATGACAAAAGAAAAAGCTTCTAGAACTCCCAGATGGTGATATACCACACGTCAGATGGCAGTTCTCCGGTGACACTGGTACAGGGTAGTCTGTACCAGTGTATAATAATGGCCTCTAGGATTTTTGTTAATATGTACAACAATGGCCTCTAGGGCATATACATAACTAACATTTGTGTAATGGCTCTCCTAGACACAGCGCGATATCAACCCCCAATACTGGGAGAGACGAATCCTGTCTAACCGTCACTGCCTCCAAGTGCTTCGGGACTGCACCCAAAAACTACCTGTTTGCACGACTCCTTTGAGCCGTGGTAGGGTAGTAATCAAAGTACAGTGGGAACACACTCGAGACGAAGTGACAGTGTCAAGTCAACGGACTAAGCTGTACTCATGTCACCTGGGAACTGATAACTGACGATAGGTATAATACCAACCAACAGTTCCCGACGAGTCCTGTCCAGTGTACTCGTAACTTAACGAGCACCCGCATACTATCTCAAGTACGACGTACTGACGGCTGTGGGACAGACCGTCTTCCAAGCTTAGATAAGAAGCGCATACGCTAGTCTACTCCGGAGTATCGATGCCCTGTCTCGATAGTCCTGCGACTAGGGACCTGCATAAGGATGTGCTTATGGATTACCCAGCCCCCACGAGTGTGACTGCCATCACAACGCTGGTAATTAAGAAAAGATTCTAAGGGCTCCACTAATGTGTAAAGGCGATATGCTAAAAGAAACACATGCACACATTAAAGCAGAAACAAACCAAGTAGCATACTACTATTTTGAGCAAGATTGTCAATACAAGATGAATATCCCAAGCTTCCATCAAGTAATATACAATCTAGTATGATACAGTAATGGCCTCTAGGGCATATACACTAACAGAACTTTACTAGGATCCTTTGATATGTTGGCTCAGTCAAGGTCACTTGGGTCCTAGGGGTAAAAATACACATTGGGAGTTTCAAACATACAGGAAACTTGCCAGGCTTGCGCATACCTTCTGGAGTGTGGTGACTTGAGTGGCTTCCATTAAGTTATCATGCGATGATAGTCGGATCCCGATTCCCACTGATGAGTAGGATTACTCCTCGGGTGATTCCGACTAATTCTCCTTTTAGGTTTGGAGGAGAATTCGAGGAAACAGTGGGAGTCATCCAAGATTAGATAATGTGATTGACCATTCTGATCTAGGTTAGAGTGCACGCTGAGTGTTTCTTCTATCTCTCTCTCTGGCTGCGACTATAATCCGACCTTTGACTAAAACTCATGAAACCAAGTTGACCGAACCTTCTTAAAACACTTTGGCTTTTGGAATGTCACGGTGTCGCATACATCAATGCCACTTCTATATCACCTTGCATTTCTCCAGAATACCCCGTATTATTACGAACATCCACTTCCATTGGATAAATCCATCATATGGTTATATACGAACTCGAAAGAACTTTTTCGAAGATGGATTCTGGTTCTGGAGAGTTTGAATAGGATTATTCGGTTGTCTTTTTCCTTTACCTTCTCTCGGGTTGTGAGGGCTCCTAGGATTAGGAGAGAGTACGCCTATTGAGCTTATTGGATAGTCTTCTTCCAAACCATAGGCAGGTGCCGAACGGTAGGGAAGGAAGAAAACCAATTAAGCTTAAGTGTGGTGTACAGAAGGTAATAAGTAAAGACATATAAAGGAATTAGAACAATGGCAAAGGAAATTGCGATCACCATCATTCACGACAAAAGACCGGGTATACCCCTGCCACTCCTACATCCACTTTGCATTTCTCTAGGACACTCCGTATCACTACGGATATCCACTTCCATTGGATAAATCCATCGTATAGTTACATACGAACTCGAAAGAACTTATTCGAGGATGGATTCTGGTTCAGGAGAAAAAGAATAGGATTATTCAGATGTCTTTTCTCTTTACCTTCTCTCAGGTTGCGAGAGCTCCTAGGATTAGGAGAGTACACCCATTACGCTTATTGGATAGTCTTCTTCCAAACCTTAGGCTGGTGCCGAAGGGTAGGGAATGAAGAAAACCAATTAGCCTAAAGACGGTGTACAGAAGGTAATAAGTAAAGACATAATAAAGGGATTGGGGTGAGGGCAGGTAAGTATATGGTTACTGTCATGAATCAGGATAATGGAAGAGGTGTTACTAGGAATACCAGTTAACCCCATTTTGAAACATTTTCATGTTTCAGTTTCACTATGCGATGTTAATTGAAAAACTGTTTTCCCAATTGGAATCTAACTCCAGGGTATGTATTTACCAGATCAGTTTCTCACATCTGTTAGTTATTACATATTGTGAGTGGGAGTAAGATATTGGGAATTGGGTGATTAGATCCTCATTATATCGGAATTTGTTGTAATTGGTGATATTTGAGGAAATCATCTGGTTTTTGCCGGATGGCAAATATTTGGTTTTGAACATCCGTTGTTATGCACCAATTTCAAACTGGTATATCTGTACATTTATTTTATAAAGTGAGATATAACTTTTTGATATTGTGTCTATGACATTTACCTATATCAGTTGGTGATTAGGTAAGGTGCATTCAACAGCGGTGTAATTCTTCTTAACTATAGTACAGTTTTTCAACCTACGACGCACAGGGTTTGAGTTATTGAACTCAGCGGACTTATACAAAGCATTGTATGTTGTCCAGTGTCCATTAGGACAAAGGGGTTGGTACTCGTACTATATTGTGTTTACTTTTGACTTCTCCAGTTCTGGACATGTATTTCGTTGAAATGCAAGGTCCAGATATTCAGAAGTTATCGGTATAAGAATAAAGTAGATAACCATTTGTTGTAAGTATCAGGATTCTTCGAGGAAGTCGAAGATGTAGATACTTGTGTTTGGTATTCAGTTAATAGTAATGGTTTTGAGAACTTGCTTCTCTATTGGGTTACTCATATATGGATGCACTCCTAGATGAGTAATGCTAATTGTCCTCTTTCCATTTGATTGATATGCACTAGAGACAGCTGCAAGATTTTAAATCTGGTTCAAATTATATTAGTGCTTTTGTTTCTATATTAGATTTATATAGAATCAATTTATATCTTAATGATGTTAAGGTATAGGGAGTTGTCCGGCTGATGCTTAAAACCAGAATCCGGATAAACTCAAGGCACGCTTCAGTAATGGTTGTTTGTTGGTTATCCCGGGCTTTAACGAGGGTTAACTTTCTACCATCAGGAAGATCAATATTTATATTGTTCTTGACTCGCCACAGTTTTAATAAAATGGATATTTTTTCAGAAAACAGAAGTGGGAGTATGGTAGAACTGGAAGTTATTCCAGAACCACAAACGATCACTGAAGATTTAATAGAACCTATGGATTCAATTAGTTTCGACATTCCATTAGCCACTCCGCAGATTTGGTGGGTAAGCTCAGGCACCCGAGAGGTACTTCAGTCTTCTCAGAGACGGGACAGGGATGTTCTTGTTTACCCAGACTTGCCATTGCTACTGTTCTAGACTAAAAGACCCGGCAGGAGGATGTGTATAGCGTCGTTATAAACTAGCTTTAGAAGTGCACGTATATATCTATATGACTCTGCCAGAGGGTTGTTGTAGTCAGTGGGAGCAGCGGAAGCATAGTAGGCAAGTAGCTTATGTCTATTTACAGACTAAAGCAGGTATAGCGGAAATAGACCATCTATTTTTGATGTGACAATCATAGGCTTTGACTTCATCAGAATAGGAGATGATCTGTTAAGAAGGTAGTAGAGAGTGATGTCCAGGTATTTGGATGACATGCACTTGATAGGAAGAGATATTCCTATACTACGATCGGTTGAACTATGGTTGTCACAAAGTTGTTTCTCCACACAGGATATGGATGTAATATCAGGGTTTCTGGTTACTAGATCTATGGTTTTAGATCTAGATTTGGGAAGTATCCCAATCTGGGTACTTTGACATTAAATGGACGACTCCTGACAGGTGGTCTACCTGCAGGTGATGGAGTCAACCTCTCTAAAGGTGTCTTACAGACTAAAGGGGAGAGGAATCTACATGATTAGCATATCACTTGCTTAGGCAATTGAGTTAATCGTGAAATGTCAAGTACTACACCAGATATTGTTTTTGCACTAGCTGCAATAAGCAGATATATTATTCCAATCGTGGAGAAACATTGAGGAGCAGTTTATGAACATAAATGGATGTTCAAGGGATATGGTAACGGCAGCCTCCTTCAGGAGACGGTTATCATTTCAGGCTTCCAAGGTGACCTGGATGACAGAGTGACTGTCAGAGTTATGGTTTTACCCTCGTTTGAGGAACAGTATGTTGGACAGGTGGTCCAAGCGAATACTAAGGAAGGGCATGGCGCATGATACTAATTAAATTCAGTGGACGATACAGTCTAAATAGTTTGCTGGATTTGGAGTTCATTTGTGAACTGGGTCCCATCAGATATCCAGACAAATTCTATGACAAGTATTGCTCATTTCGGGAGATAGTTTTCTCCGCGAAGTTGAGAGTAAGAGAGATACAGAAAGAAACATTGGAGCGGATCCACTCACTGAGGCTATTTCTCGAACGCAATCATTTTCGCAAACGGGCTCTGCGAAACTGATTAGTAGAGAAGTTGGGTGTTCGGTATCACACGGGCTGTGAATATGCGACATCGCAATAATTGGCCTTAAGTGCAAGTGGGAGATTGTTAAATATAGTTCCCTCAAGGCAATTATCATAGTCGCGGACTTATGATTGTGATGATTGAGACAGGACCTACACCGATAAAACAGTCTTACTCAAGATGATAGTATGCTATCTGGTTTGCCTTTATCATCATGTACATGTTGATAGAGCCCTTAGGATTCTTGCTTGACTGCCAGCATTATGATGGCGATCATATATGTGGGAGCTGGGGTCTATAAGCACATCCTTAAATGTCCCTAGTCGTAGGATTATCGAGACCGGGCATCGATACTCCAGTGTAGACTAGTGTATACTGATCGAGACCCCGACGAGGGGCGGTGGCCAGGTCTCACAAGCCATTGGTGTTAGTTTGTTCACCTAAGATAGTATACAGGTGCTCATTGGGTTATGAGTACACTGGACGGACTCGCCGGGAACCTGCTAGTTGGTATTATACCTATTGTCAGATAGCAGTTCCCAGGTGACATGTGTACAGGTTAGTCTGTCGACCTGAGATCGTCATTTGTCTCGTGTGAGTTCCTACTGTGCTTTGATTACTACCCTACCACGGCTCAAAGGAGTCGTGCAAACAGGTTTTAGTTGGGTACAGTCCCGAGCCACATGGAGGCAGTGATCGGATCGTCGGGGATTCGTCTCTCCCGGTATTGGGGGTTGATGTCGTGTTGTGTACGGATGGCCATCACCATAAATCCGTGGCCACGGTGGACGAGAATTATCGATCCGGGATCGATAGTTTCTCAGGTGGTGATGGGGTTCATACCGACACTAAATGTCGCGTTGTTAGGGGTCTGACTTTATTCACCCGCTTAGACTCGATATGCGATACTCTTAGACGAACAGACCGGACTGTACGGATATTTTCACTGACAGGATCAGTAAGGGTTCAGGATGAGTTTGCTCGTCAGCCTCCCTTTCGCTCAATACCTGGGTAGCCGTTACGTACAGCTAGTGCCGCTGTGCTTGTGGTTAAACCCACTGCCAGCGTATTGACGAGTCTTTAGAGTCCCACAAAGATGGTTTTCACGGTTCAGGCGATATGGTGTATATGAGGTATGTTGATATATACAGATGTCCGATTAAATATGTGCACTTGCTGCGCAGACTTTAATCGGACGGTTGATAATACTAGCGGCTTAGGATTAAACCAGTTTATTAAATCAGGTTTTGATTTGATAATTTATATATGTATTCTAGTATTATTGTTCGCTGTTTATTTTCTCTCTTGGCTATTCGTATTTTTATACGTATACCCGTATATGTATTTCGATACATGTACCGGGAAGTATTCCGTATTTTGTACGGAATAGCTTCTAGAAGAAGATGCCACCTCATTTATATGATTTTCCATTTTGGAAAATCATTTGTTTTATAAATGAGGTGGAAGGGATGATGTGGCATAGGCATGGGTCAAAGCATGGTCTTTAAGTATGGTGTGCAATTGTTTATTTGATTAAAAAGAAAATGATTTTTATTTGATGAGAGAGGGAGAGGGGGGCAGGCGAATATTTTGTGGGAAAGGGATTGATTTCATTTGTTGGATGATTAATTTACATGCTAGCCCACTCTCTCACTCTCATTACTTACACACTTAGCCATTTTTGCTCATGAAAAGTCCACCTCCTTCTTCATCTTTCTTGAATTGCTCCATGGAGCTCATGGTTGAGAGAAAAATTGTAGTGACATTTTCATACACCCCCACTCTCCATCGCTAGATACTTTGGAGTGTCGGTTGCCTCGTTTGTCGAGGCTGGAGCTTGCGCCGTTTCCCTCGGGTGGATCATCGGAGACGAAGCAAGACCGGCAACCAAACATCGTCAAAGGATCACTAGGAGATTGGAATGAAGACCGAAGGACACGGATCAACTCGGTATAACGATTCTAACTCTTAGTTAACTCGCTATTTTAGGGTTTAAGGTCAATCCGTAAATCGGGTAGCGGTAGCGCCGGTTTAGAAATTTTTGTTCCCCATTTTGGCCGCGTTTCGACGGCCAGGGCGCTGCCGGGACCCTACAATTATAGGCAACGGAACCAACTCGCTTCAAGTATCTCAAAAGGACCTACAATCCTAGGATACTTCCCAAAACTCAACACGTCATTCATCCTAAAATCCCGTAGGAATACATGATCTCCTACTGCGAACTCAAGTCTGCGACCACTACGGTCGGCATATGACCTCTGTCTGCACTGGGCCACTCTTATCCTGACCTGAACCAACTGGATCATCTCCGAAATCTCTAGACTAGCCGGTGTCCAAAAATCCTACTTACGCAGAGTCAGAAAACAGACTGGAGATCGACACGACCTAACAACTAAACTTAAAGGTTGCCAATTGGAGTGCCTCCTGATAACTGCTATCGAAGGAGAACCCTAACAATGGCAAGTGACGATCCCCATAGCCGACAATAATTAGTATGCACGCACAAGCATATCCTCCAGAGTTGGTATAGCCCGCTCTCACAAAACCATCATCCTGCGGATGGAAAGGCGGAGCTAAAGCTCAACTAGTACCTAAGGCTTCCTGAAGCTCCTGCCCAAGACGGCAAGCGAACAGGGTGCCTTCATTGGATACGACCCATGAAGGAACTCCGTGCAACGCACAAACTTAACAAAGAACAACTGAGCAACCCAAGTATAACCAGACAACTTGCATCCGAATGGAGTCACACCCTGACTAAACCTAGTTAGACGCCATAACAAATATTCATGGAGACCTGCTCCCATACCCACTCCGGAGCGGTTAAAGGTTACAACTCTCCAACCGGTCTCAGATGCTCAACCTTAGCACGCAACAAGACAGACACCCTGAAACGAAATCCGAAACTTCATTCTTCACACCGGCCCACCCGTAACAATCTCATAAGTCACGCTACAAATTGGTGGAAGTTGAATGAACACCGAAAGTTGACTGATGTGCCTGCTCTAGGATTTCGCGTCTCTCCCCATCAGCAACAGGTACACAAACACGTCCCTAAATATAGCACACCTTGGTCACAAATCAAGGACTCTGAATCATTACCCAGCCAAGTATGCTCAAGTATCTCTGACGAACGAGCATCGGCGGGCAGTGCCTGGCGAAAGCGATTAATGAAAAGTGGTCGGGCGCGGACATGAGCAAGCTGTCCCCTCAGTAGAGGTGAACTTAAGCTGTACTCAACGATCGAACAAGAACTGTAAATCTGCAGAAGACTATCTCAACAATCAAAATCCGCTGTAGGAAGATGTACATTAAGCTCTGGTGGTCCGTGAAAATCTGACACGACTCTCGAACAAGTAGTTTCTACAAATCTCCAACGCACGACCACCGCGGCCATCTCCAGATCATTAGTGGGATATTCTGCTCGTACTTCCTCCAGATATAGGGAAGCAAAAGAGATAACTCTATGGTATCACCTTAGTACACAATCGAGCCCCACTCGCGAAACATTACAGTTAGACAACAAAGTCACCCGAACCAGAAAGCAAAGAAAGAACTGAAGCAGTTGTTAACCAAGTCTTCAACTGCTGAAAAACTCCGCACGCATGCCTCAGTCCAAAGAAAAAAAACCTCCCTTCCGGCCTATTCAGTCAACGGTGCAGCACTACACTAGCAATCCTGCACGAAACGGCGGTAAAAACCTGCTAAGCCCAAAAATCTGCGGACCTCCGTCCGTACACAAGTCTGGGCCAAAGTTGTATGGCCTCGATCTTCTTCGGAACCATACGAAAACCGTCTTCCGTAACTACAATACTTAGGAGCCAACACAACAAGCCTGAAGGAACACTCCGAGAATCTAGCAACAGTTGGGGATCTCCCAATGTCTGCAAAACAAATCCTCAAGTGCCACTCCTGTCCCTCACGACACATTGAATAGACCAGAATGTCATCAATAACACAACAATAACCGGTCGAGGAACGGCCTGAAGAAATCTGGTTCATCACCTCTACGAATGCTACTAGGGCATTGGTGAGTCCAATGACACCACCAAAACACACAAAGCCCGTAGCACGCACAAGGCAGTCTTCGGAATGTCATCATTCCGAACCCTCAACAATGATGACCTGATCCCAAACAAACTTAGAAAATGTCTCGCACTCGGAAGCTGATCGAAGAAATCATCAATGCGAGGTAAAGGATACCTATCCACACCGTAAGCCGGTTAAATTGACGATCAATCGATACACAACCTCAACCGCCGTCCTTCTCCTGACGAACAGAAAAGGAGCTCCCCAAATGCGAAACACTCATATGCACAAGCCCCCCAACAAACAACTCTGCAGCTGATCCTTAAGCTCCCTAAGCTTCGCCGGCTCATGTGGAACAACGTCGGAAAACTCTCGCATGAAGGAAAGCCGGTCCAACAAACCCACCGTGGATCCGGTATCACGAATGAACGCCAAGAATCCTCGACATCTTCTCCTCAAAAGCCGACTCGCGAAAAAGGCTGAATTCAAGCTGTGTGAGGCGGCACCACTGCCCTCCCATGCACAACAAGAACTGACTCGCCGGGAAAACAAACCCTGTCTGTTTTCTCACGGCAGTCCACAGACGCATAGCACGTAAGTAACCAGTCCGTGCCCAGGAGAACGTCAAATCCAATATCTCTAGAAGGATCAAAAAAACGGACGAATCTCTATCTCCGATCCGATTGGCACACGACTGAATTACGTGTCGCGCAACAAAAGAATCACTGACAAAAGTTAACACAACAAACGGCTGATCTAGCTAACCGACTCTCGTCCCAACCACGGCACATGTGTGTTAAACAAACAAGCACATCAACAGAACATACGAATTTAGAATACATGAAACTCTGCATTGGACGCTCGTGCGTCCCGATGAGTAGAAGCAAACTCTCGTGTCTGCCCCCTACCCGCAACTGACTGAAATCCTTCTCTGCCAACCTGTCCCCTCTGAGCGAATCCTCTGCGACCATGACCTCTCTGCACATAAGCCTGACGCGGTGCTAAGGAACAATGTCTGACGAAGTGATGAACGCTCCCGCATCGAAAACATCCATGCGATGAATGCTGATCCTCCTGGGGATGAGAGCTGAACGACTGTCCTCGTCCTAAACCTCTGATACTCCCGCGACGGTCACGAAATCTGTTTCGACGACTAGGCCTCTGTCTCTGGGCTGGTACACCGGTACGAGTCATCCACTATTCCGGAACTCTTAAAGTCTCTGGAATACGTGTCTCGTCAACTGGGGCTGCATCCACTGGTGCTATGTAGGTGACGGAATGTTGCATGCTGATTGCAAGGAACAACTGGGTAACAGGGGTGACAACCTCCTGTCGCTGCGATCAAACGGCCTCAACCAATGAACTCATAGTCTGGAGCTTGTCCTGCATCTCCGCCACAAGCCTAACGATACTATCTGTTGAAGGCGATTCCATCTACACCTGTGCAACGAGCGTGCCATCCTGGTCAGTCCTCGTCCAACCTGAGCCAATCCTGACCTCGGCCCTCGCTGCATCACTCTGAGTCCCTATAGTCATCGGCGACAAAGGCTATAAATAGAAATAAGATTCGATATGAACACGAAAATCGAATCACAAGGATATGTCATCAAGGATGGAATCTCAAGCAATTTGTACTTAGGTCACTTTAGGTGGAGTACCGCATCGTGAGTATGCCGCGGACATACACACACTACGTTACTCTGCTTATGCTACCTACTCTATCATACTAAGGTCATTCTACACTCCGAAAGGTAAAACCTAGCGCTCTGATACCAACTTTGTCACGACCCGAAATTGGCACGTGACGGCCCAAATACTACGCAATGTCTACAGGCGTAACGCGGTAAAAGAAAGCCAAAACCCAGAAATCTAAACCATTAAAAGAAAAGAAAACATAAGAAACATTGTTTAAACTTTTGAAAATCACATGTACAAATTCTTTAAGTCCAATTTACTTTCTTGAAAATTTCGGCAGCACCTCCTTTGTAAAAACCAACCCCAAAAATGGGTACAATATAAATATAAAGTAAAGCATCCCCAACGGGAGCAAATCCACGCCCAACGGCGGAAAACAACTACCACAACAGATATACGACACTGTAGCGAAGAAATAAAAGACGATAAAATGGAAACTGTATAAAAGAAAACCCAGTCACAAAATAATATACAATATCGTCCTAACCAAGTCTCTAAGTCAACATGAAAATAGTAGATGGAGAGTATAAGGATACAACGAATATACAATACAACAACGAATAACCACGAAACCCACCTAAGCAAACTGCACACTGTGAGCTGATGCGGTATCCGCAGCAAAAGATGATAAAATAGATGAATAGCCTGCCTCGACTACTCTCGGGAACAACCTGCAAACACTGTGTCACAACGGGGGTGAGTTGCCAACTCGTGAATAGTAAATAACATATGCAGGTAATCGTAAGTATGCACGTACAGCGCGAATCTAACATAAGCAACTAATAGCAACAAAAGTCATATGTGTGCAATAGTCATGAAAGGTACACTAGCAGGTATCACTAATACATGAAGCAGTAATATGACAATCTGTATGCAACAATCATGTAAGGTATTCTATCAGGTAAAACTAATACATGAAGCGATGATATGACAATGTATATATGCAACAGTCATGAAAGGTACTCTATCAGGTACTAATAGTACATGAAGCAATGCATATAAAATAAAAGTATGTAAATGCAACAGTCATGAAAGGTACTCTATCATGTACTACTAATACATGAAACAGTGCATAAACAATAAATTTGGAGTATGGAATGAAACATGTCATTTCCACGGAATCCTGACATCGTGGTAGGATCAAAGTCCATCAAGACAATCCAAATCCCAATTTCCTCAAATCAGCCCCCAAATTGGCTCTCATATCATATAAGTCTCACAAATCCTTAATGTATAATATCGAATAAATCTTATATATCCTGAATGTACAAAATCAGCAATCTCATATATATCCTGTATCCAATATCAAATGAATCACCTATATCCCAAATCCAATATCAAATAAATCTCTAACATCCTAAATATATTTGCATTAATAAATATGATGATGTATATAAATTGATATCAATGCACATATATTAGGGTCCCATTCCATTAATATTGGTGTAAAGACATATATAACAACATCTCATTCCACTGTTATATATACTTAGGAGTAAAAAGAAATATCATGAAACCAATGTGTCAAGCATCGACACAGAAATGCTAATCTATCAGGTGCTGTCACCAAGACTGGCCCCCTGATAGGTACGTATCATACGCTATCCCGAAAGCTCGAGTGCCTAGCTCTGACCCTCGCCTCTCGACGCATCCATACGCACATGACTCCCGTCGGTAACCCCATGATAACCGCCGAGTAATTGGTAATGTCACCGGAAAGTATGATTCCCCCACTAACTCATCTCCTCACTGAGATTCTTGCCCCGGGGTACCTCCGGGCCCCACCATGTACCCGCACACGGATCCCTCCGTTCCTCGTGTGGGGTATATATATATCCGAACCGATAAATCTCATGGTGGCTGCTGAAATATCATATCAAGGGAAACTGGGTTTTTCAAATAATGCATAATTTAATGAACTCCCAAGGTCCCCAAATCCAGAAAACATCATGAAAAATCCATATCTCAATGCGAAAATCCATGAATATAATATATGCAACATAAAACTGCAATGAAAGCATATAAAGGGAAAGCTGCTAATTAACTGCAACAAGTTAATATAAAATATCATGCGGTTCCTATTTTCTCCAATTCTAAATAACATCAAGTAAAGGTAAATATGTAGCTATAACCAGATATATGTGTAAACATAAAGGTATAGCAAGGTATATGTATCTACCTATAATTAATGATGTAATATACCCTCCGGGTATAAGTGAAGTATGTATGCAAGGTATACATGTAGCTATGTCATTATGTGTGTATGTACCTATCACTAATGGTACAATACCCTATAGGTATACAGGTAACTAGCATGTAAGCATGTCAAGGCATATGTGTAAGCATGTAGGTGTACAGGTATGCTATATGTCATATGCATAAAGAAATATTAATCAATGTCTCAATGTCCCTATCCAAACAATATTATATCTATACGGGTGTTGTACATGACATGGCAATTATTGACGGTGTGTGTGGCATACAATCAGTGCTCGTGCAACAAGAGCCGTCAATAATATGTACAGTGTCCTAAGGGTACTAGTCTAAGCACAACAATTAATTAAGCAATAAGGTGTATGCGCAAATTCTAAATATGAAATAGAATGTACGACAAGTCAAGTCATCTCTAGCCCAGACGCATAACGCCATGCTGGCGATTCCCCTGTAGATGTTAAATCTACTCACCAACGCTCCTGGCTAAGTGAAGCCTACCACCTGTTTTCCCTTCGTCGCAACGTCCGAAGTCACCGCCTGCGAACCTAAAATTTCACAAATACATCACATAAGCTAAATATCCTGAAACGAAGAAAAGACAACGAAACGCAAGGATAACGCCCTGAAAAATGCCTGCGCACTTAGCGCATCTATCGCGCACGACATCGGCCAAAAACACTAACTAGGGTCGCTAAACTATGAAACACCATGCCTAGACTCCGATCGTCCCAATTGCGCAACACAACACAATAAATATGAGGAATATAATAGATATAACCTTGAAACGACTAATCGAACCCACGTCGGAAAAACCCCGAAACCTAGAAAACAACTTATCGCGATATTTCGCAGTAGAATCAAGCTAACACATTTCTAGCGATTACAAACATCTTAAAATAGCTTAACTAAGCTATCAAAACCAATTCTATATTTTTAACACTTGCAAAATAAGTTTTAGCAAAAACCTAGTAAGCAATATAACATAATTAAACAAAGTATTCATTAACAATAATTAACATTTTCTACTAGGTTAAGCTTTTCCTAATCACAAATTAGCACTTCAATAAAACATTAAACACTTAAATCAAGGTTTAACCTTAACTTGGAATTCTAAAACCATTTCTAGAATTTTGAAACATGAAATTAAAGCTTAAATTAACATCTAATTAAGCTAGCATAAAGTATTAAGCAACAAAAAAGAGATTAGAGTTAAGGTTTTATACCTTCAAGAAGACCACTTGAATCAAGAATAAAACCAAACTTTAGCCTCCAAAATCCTCACTAGAATGAAGATCCAAGCATCTTTTGTGAAGAAGAATGAAGGTTTTGGATTTTATTTGAATTTCTATGAATTAATTTGGATTTTTCATGATTTATTTGAAGCAAAATGAGAAGAAATGAAGTAAAAATGATGAAGGGAAGCAAGGGAATGATTGTGGCCGGCCAAGGAGGAAGCTAGGTTTTGTGTGGAGTTGTGTGGAATTTTCTAGAAGGAAAAAATACAATAATTTGCATAATAAAACAAAAATAGCATTATTCAACATTTTATTTTAAAAAAATCCATTAATTCCACAAAAAATCAAGATATTTGGAGAGAAGGTTATAAATATATTTCTAATGATTAGTTTAGCATTAAAACCCATTTGTAGTAATTTACCCGCATAAAAAAATAATTACCACAAATAAAGTGCCCAAATAAAGCATTAAAATATTAATTTAAATAGGAAAAAATTCTATCTGAACCAAAACCTCCCATATATCCCCAAAGTTCGCGCACTAGCTTTATTTTAGCAAAACTAGATGCCGGCAAGTTTCTACGGACGTTTGATCGAAATCGGGTTAAAACGGAAAATACCGACTACTTTGCCTAAAAACGGAAAAAAATCGCAAAACGATTTCTGAAACGTTACACAGCTACCACAAAAGTCTAAAACGCATGCTCGGAGCATGTCCTCAAGAGTCTGAATAGTCCGCTCTGACTGGTCGTCGGTCTGCGGGTGAAATGCTGTGCTGAAACTCAAGCGGGTGCCCAAAGCCTCCTGAAGCCTCTGCCATAGTTGGCTGGTAAACTGGGTGCCTCGGTCGGACATGATACATGTCGGGACTCCATGCAGTCGTACAATCTCGTCGATATAAATCTGGGCATACTGAGCAAATCCGAAAGTCGTCTTCACCGGCAGGAAGTGAGCCGCTTTCGTTAATCGATCCACAATCACCCAAATGGAGTCATGCCCTCGCCTAGTCCTGGGTAGACCCACAATGAAGTCCATAGAAATCTGCTCTCATTTCCACTCCGGAATGGGTAACGGCTATAGCTCTCCTGCTGGCCTCTGGTGCTCGGCCTTGACTTGCTGACAAGTCAGGTATCTCGACACGAAGTCTGTGATGTCCCTCTTCATTCCGTCCCACCAGTAAACATCTCTCAAATCATGGTACATCTTGGTGGAACCCGGATGAACACTATACACCGATCGATGTGCCTCCTCAAGAATCTCATGCCGCAGTCCCTTAGCATCTGGTACGCACAGTCTAGTCCCAAATCGCAGTATCCCCTGATCATCAATCATGAACTCGGAAAATCTGCCCTGTCCAATCTGTGCCCTGATCTTTGAACAACGGTCATCGCTGTACTGTGCCTCATGTATACGATCAAGCAACTGTGGGCGTGCACGAACATGCGCAAGCTGTCCCCCGATCGGCGTGAAGTCGAACTGCACTCGGCTGTCGCATAAAATCTGCCAATCTGCCGACGACTGCCTCTGCGCTGCGCTCAAACAGGATAGACTACCCCCGGGCCTCCTACTCAAAGCATCCGCCACTACATTAGCCTTGCCCGGGTGATATAAGATCTCGCAATCGTAGTCCTTTACCAGTTCCATCCAATGGCGCTGTCTAAGATTCAGGTCTCGCTGCTGAAATATATACTTTAAGCTCTTGTAATCTGTGAATATGTGGCATGACTCGCCGTATAGGTAATATCGCCAGATCTTGAGTGCGAAAACCACTGCAGCCATCTCTAAATCGTGAGTGGGGTAGTTCTGTTAATGTTTCTTCAGCTGCCGTGAAGCATACACGATCATCCGGTCGTGCCACATCAATACGCACCCTAGCACCACTCGAGAAGCGTCACAATAGACGACAAATCCGCCCGATCCTGAAGGCAAGGATAACACCGGCGCTGTAGTCAAACACGTCCATAGCTGCTGAAAGCTATGCTCGCACTCCATCATCCAATCAAAAGGAACTCCCTTCCGGGTCAACCCGGTCAAAGGTGCAGCAATGCGGGAGAAATCCTGCACAAATCGCCTATAGTAGCCGGCCAGTCCTAGAAAGCTGCGGATCTCAGTAACTGATGGGGTCTGGGCCAACGCTGAACGGCCTCGATCTTCTTCGGGTCCACACATATACCATCTCGTGTAATCACGTGACCCAAGAAGTCTACGCTGTCAAGCCAGAATGCGCACTTGGAGAATTTTGCGAAAAGCTGGTGCTCCCTCAAAGTCTGCAGTGTTATCCGCAGGTGCTGCTCGTGCTCCTCTCGGCTCCGGGAATACACCAAAATATCATCGATGAATACAATGATGAACAAATCAAGATACAGCCTGACAATACGGTTCATCAAGTCCATAAATGTTGCTGGGGCGTTGGTGAGTCCGAATGACATCACCAAATACTCATAATGGCCATAACGCGTGCGGAAAGCTGTCCTCGGAATATCCTCCTGTCGAACCCGCAGCTGATGGTATTCTGATCGCAAGTCGATCCTCGAAAAATACCCTGTGCCCTGAAGCTGGTCGAACAAGTCGTCGATGCGTGGAAAAGGATATCTGTTCCGCACAATAACCCTGTTCAGCTGGCTGTAGTCGATACACAAACGCAAACTGCAGTCCTTCTTCTTGACAAACAGGACCGGAGCACTCCAAGGAGACACACTGGGTCGAATAAGTCCCTTATCCAGCAAATCTTGCAACTGACCCTTCAACTCTCAAAGCTCCACCGGGGCCATCCGATAAGGCGGTATAGAAATAGGCTCCGTGCCGGGAATCAAGTCAATACAGAAAACAATATCGCGCTCAGGCGGTAGCCCAGGAAGCTCGTCAGGGAAAACATCAGGGAACTCACAAACAATCGGAACCTGATCCAACGGAACATCCGTAGCTCTAGTATCGCAAACATAGGCTAGGAATCCCTGACATCCCTTCCTCAACAGCCGTCCATCGCGAAGAGAAGAAATCAAACTGTGAGGGGCGGCACCACGGTCCCCCTACACAACAAAAGACGACTCGCCTGGAAAACAGAACCTAATTGTCTTCTCACGGCAGTCCACAGACACATAGCACGTGGCTAACCAATCCATGCCCAACAGAACGTCGAAGTCCAACATCTCAAGAAGGATCAAGTCGACATGCAACTCTCTCTCTCTCTCGCCAATACGGACAACACAGGATCGGAACACATGTCTAGCAATAAACGACTCGCCTACAGGAGTGGTCACAATAAGCGGCTGATCTAGCAAACCGGAATCTCTACCAAAACTCGGCACGAAGTGTGTGGAAACGTACGAGTGCATGGATTCGGGATCAAACAACACATGTGCATCAACAGAACATACTGATAGGGTACCTGAGACCACAGCATTGGACACCTGCGCGTCCTGATGCGTCAATGCAAAAACCAGTGCCTGTCCTCCACCTGTAACTGGCGGTCCCCTACTAACAACTGGCTGTACTTTGCCGGCAGCTGGCTGTCCTCTGCCTCGGTCACCTCGTCCTCTATGAGTAAACCCTCCGCGACCACGGCCTCTCTGTGCATGAGTCTGACACGGAGCAACAGTAGGTACAATAGGCAATGTCCTCTGGGGTGGGGAAGGTGGAAGTGTGACATACGGTACTGCTGCCTCTCTCCAGCGTATCTCGGTGCAATCTCTGATGCGGTGACGGGGACTACCACACCCAAAGCATCCACGCGACAACTGCTGACCTTCCTTGGGATAATAACTAAACATCTGACATCGCCCCGAGTCTCTGCCACCTGTACGACTTCTATCACGACGTCCGAATAGAAGTCTCCGTGCTACTGTATCAATACGAACCCTCTTCGGCCCTGGAACTACCGAAGTCTCTACAAGGCGCTCCTCGACTAATAGGGCTGCGTCTATAGCCGCTGCATAAGTCTCGCAATGCTGTGCGCTGATCGCGAGGAACAGTGGGGTAAGTAAGCCTCGAACAAATCTCTTGACTCGCATCTCCTCAGTAGCCACTAGGTATGGGGCATAAACAGATAGCTCGGTAAACAGTACGTCGTACTCTGACACTGTCATCTCTGGCGTCTGGCGTAAGGACTCGAACCTGCGCGCTCGAGCATCCCTGACACTCTGGGGAAGGAAATGGGCTAGAAATACCGTCACAAACTCGGTATGGGTCATAGGAGGAAGACCTGCTGCTCTGCCCTTCTCGATCGATTAACACCATTTTTGCGCAAAACCTTCTAGGCGAAAGCTTGCAAACTCTACCCATCTCGCATCTGAGCATCTGAGTGAACGACATATCCTGGCCATCCTATCAATAAAATGTAAGTCGACGTTAGACACCCCACGAGTTGTGGGGAGGTGGAATAGGTAAAACAATCATTTTGTTTAAAACAAACATCGACTAACTTACGGATCTTTGCCAAACCCTAACTAACAACATCATAGGAGGGATTAGCTACTATGAAAGAAGATTATACCTAATGAACCAAGTCCTTCTTGTTCTCATTGACCACCTCCTCGTCGGCCTCCTCTTTGTGATAGAAGATCCACCCGAGAGCTACTACTCCAAGCTTGACCTCTAACTTGAGGTAACTAGGTAACTAAGAGTGCTAATCAAAGCAACCTAGAGGATATAGAATAGGATTAGGGATCAATTAGTCTTGCTAACCCTTGATCTCAACACATGAGAGGTTAGGGTTAGGGTTAGGGTTTGAAGAGAGAGAGCTTGAGGAGAGAGAATGTGATAATGAGAATAAAATGGAATTAACTCATTTGTGTATATATATGAAGCATAAGATATTTTGCACAAATATCTTCATGCTTCATTTAATACATAATGAATCATCAAGTGAGTCATTAAAAACATTTAATGCGTCATTAACTCTCTTGATGAATCATCTCCATGAGTCACAAAACCATTTAATGCATATAACACATAAGCTCTCCTTGTCATCAACCTTCTAGAAGCTTCTCGACAATTTATGAGAACGCCCCTCCTATCTGTGAAAACACGGAAATACTGAGACTGTATACCAATAATCCAATACTAGAATCTGACTTAAACCAAAGCCCGCTAGTAAAAAATGTCCGAACATCGTACGTGCGTAAAAACACGTATGCGTCCAAACCCTGTCGTAAAACCATACGAGCTCTATATCGTTTCGCCCGAAGCAGGGAAACTCTCTGTGTGAGACTCTAAAGACTCGACTACTACGCTGGCAGTGGGTTTAACCACGGGCCGCAAGCGGCACTAGCTGTACGTAACGGTCCCCAGGTAGATGTCGATAAGAAGGCCGATGAGGAAACCCATCCGAACTCCTACTGAGCCTGATGTGACAGTCTCCATACAGTCCGGTCTGTTCGTCTAGGACTATCGCATATCGGGCCTAGGGGGCGGCAAGCGTCAGTCCCCTAAAAGCGGTATAAGTCGTGTCGGAGCGAAGCCCATTACACCTTGAGAAACTACTGGAAAACCAACCAGTAAATCTCGCTTGCCCTGGCCAGGGACTTTGCGTAATGGCTCTCCAGACACAACGCGATATCAACTCCCAATACCGGTAGAGAAGAATCTTGTCTAACCGCCACTGCCTCCAAGTGCTCGGGACTGCACCCAACTGCTACCTGTTTGCACGACTCCTTTGAGCTGTGGTAGGGTAGCAATCTAAGAAAGGTGGGAACACACTCGAGGCGAAGCAGCAGTGTCAAGACTGCGGACTATGCTGTACTCATGTCACCTGGGAACTGTTAACTGACGATGGGTATAATACTAACCAACAGTTCCCTGCGAGTCCTGTCCGGTGTACCCGTAACCCAACGAGCACTTGTATACTATCTCCAGTACGACGTACTGATGGCTGTAGGACAGACCATCTCCCCAACTGGGATGAGAAGCGTACACACTAGTCTACTCCGGAGTATCGATGCCCTGTCTCGATAATCCTACGACTAGGGACCTGAAAAAGGATGTGCTTGTAGACTACCCAGCCCCCACTAGTATGACTGCCATCACAACGCTGGTAGTCAAGCAAGATCCTAAGGGCTCTATCAATACGTACACACATATTAAGATAGATATAAACCAAGTAGCATACTACCATGTTTAGCAAGACTGTTAATATAACTGTGAATATCCCAAGCTTCCATTAAGTAATATACAAGCTAGTATGATACAATAATGGCCCCTAGGGCATATACACTAACATGAAAGACTGTGGGTCATCAGCTGCATCGGTGCCTGTGAAGATCGGAGGCTTCAGCCTCATGAACTCTGATAGCGATACTGTGATGACCTCTGTGGCTGCAGGGGCAACTGCCTGTACTGTAGGCACCATCACGGTCCCCGTAACGGGTAGAACTACCTCTGGTCGCTGCGCTCGAAGTGTCTCAACTAGTGACCCTATCATCTGACGCATCTCTTGCATACCGGCCCCTAGCATGGCGATCTGATCTGTCGTAGGAGGAACAGTCTGCTCTGGTATAACGGGTGTACTACCCGGGTCAGTCTTCGTCTCAGACGAGTCGACTCGAATCTCGTCTCTCGCGGCCGCTCTCTGTGCTCTCATAGTCTTTGGCGGCATAATGGCTGAAACGAAAGTAGGATTCGATAAGGATGCGGAAATCGAATCACAAGAATGTAGATAATCATGAAAGAATTTAAATCAATAAGTCCTAAGGACGCTTAGGCAGAGTACCGTGTCATGAGTATGCCGCGGAACATACCCACGCTTCGCCACTCTGCTTCAGCTACCTACTCCATCATACCAGGGCCATCCTACACTCCGAAAGGTAAAACCTACGCTCTGATACCAACTTTTTCACGACCCAAAGTTCGGCCCGTAACCGGCACTTAACCACGTAACGTCTACAGGCGTAACGCGACTAAGTAAGCCGAAGCCCAAAAATCAAAACCATTAAAAGTAGTGAGTGTTAAAACATTTAATAGAAACATTTGTTAAAACGTATAGAAAACCTTAAGTTGTTTAGTAAAATTCTTTAAAGTTCAAGTTATTATCTTAAAAATTTTGGCAGCATTTCCTTTGTAAAAACTAGCCCCGAAATCGGGTACAAGACAAGATCTGAGTAAAATGATATGCAATAAGAATAAAGCATTCCAACGGGAGAAATCACGCCCAACGGCGGAAACAATCTCCACAATAATAATATACGACGCCGTAGCGAAGAATGAGCAAAAATAAGTGAAGGCAACATGAAATATAAAACTGCATAAATAAAGTCGGCCCACAACGAGCTCGACACCAGTGTACAAAATAATATACATCGTCCTCATAACTGGTCTCTAAGTCAATACATAAGTAGTAGATGGAGAGTACTAGATACAACAATGTATACAACTGGAAAATAAACAGATACCGTAAAAACCTACCTATCAGCAAAAGGGCTCACGCGCCAACTACAGTGGTATCCGTATCAAAAGATGTAAGAAAGCAACCTGCTACGACTACTCTGAGGGGAAACCTGCAAACACTGTGGCAATGGGGGTGAGTTTACAACTCGTGAATAGTAGATAACATATAAAGGTAATCGCGAGTATGCACGCACTGCGATACTCTAACCTAAGCCAACTGTCACGACCCGAAAGAGCACGTGACTGGCCCTTGAACCATATGAAGTCCATAGGACTCCATCTGATCCAAGTAAGCCAAAAGCCCAGAAATCTAAAACCATTTTAAGAGTAAGTAAAGAAAACTGGTTTAAAGAAGTGAAGAAAAACATGTTTGACGTCAAGGTTTTTAAATAACTAAGCCGAATATGCATTTTAAAAATGTAAAGTCTTTTCTAAAAATTTCGGCAGAGTTTCTTTTGTAAATACTGGCCCCGAACGGGGTACAACAAGAACAATATATATGCAATGATAAAACGCATCCCCAAGCGGGAGCTAGCTCTTCGTCAATCGACGGTCACAACCACGCAAGCAATATAATATACAACGCCGAATGGCGAGGATCAAAACTCAAAAGAAACCCAATAAGCATGAAAACCGTAATACTGCGAAGCGCGACTCTAAGGTCGAAATAATACATCACTAGTGTCTAAGTCTGAAACAATATGCAAGTTTTGGTTGATGGAATTTCTAGATACAAAGAATAATATATGTACAATGGTGGTTCTGATGCAAAGAACCCACCTACCAAAAGCAATTCACCCTCGAAAGAAGCAGTGTGCCAGAAATGCCGCTATGGAACCTGTACGGCAACACCTTCAAGAACTGTGGCACAACGGGGGTGAGTTGCCAACTCGTGAATAGAAAATATCTACAAGCAGAAATCGAATGCACGACATAATCCTAGGTCAATACGATCAGTATATAAACCTCAAAGAATAAGCCTGAAGCATGATAAGGTGGCAATGTAACATCTAATCGTGTATGAAGTGCCAAGTACCCGTGCCAGTGCCTCAGGTAATAACATATCATACATATAAGGTATGTCTGCATGAAGTAAATATGATGAAGTATCAAAATGAAAATCAATACACATATATTAGCGTCCCATTACACTAATATTGGTGTAAGGGTATATATAACAGCGCCCTCATACCCTGTTATATATACAAATGGAGTATGATCAATGTAATAAAAGTCTGTATGTGATCAATGTATGTATATGTGTGGATCCCGTCCACCAGTCACCCAATGACAATAAGCATCATGCATATAAATATGAGGATATAATCGAAATCATGGAAACATCATGAAACTTGTGCCTAGCATCGGCACGTAAATCCTCGTCCATATGGGGCTCCGTTTGCGGTATCGGCCCTCGGCCCCGGCAGCACGGGTCAGCCCATGTCCATCTCTCAACTCCGGTGGGTATCCCCCGGATATCCGCCGAGCTCAAATACAATCACCGGTAGGTACTCTCCCACCTCCAGGCTCAATCGGCAAAATCCTTCGATCATCTTGCCGAGGGGAACCATACCGGGCCCCACCATGTACCCTCATACGGCACACGCTCCTCATATGGGGTATATAATCAGAACCGATATATCTCATGGTGGCTGCGCGAATATCATATCAAGGAAACCGGGTTTTTCAAATAAGTACATACTCTCCTTTGAAATTATCCACGGTTCCCAAATCCATAAATATCATGAAAACAATATCCCAATGCGCATAATCAGAAAGCATGATGTATGTGATATATAATTGAGATGCAAGTATAACAGTATATCATGCAACATAGAATAGTGGTATGCACATACAAAGTCATATCCTAATGCAATAATACTACTGTGTAGTGACATGGAAATTATCGATGATGAAGTGTGTGAGCCGGCAAGCAAGTGTACGTGGAACATATGCATCATCGATAATGGTGTTGGTGTCCTAACAGCATGATTGCAATATAGAAAGAAACACATGTAATGCGATGCGGAATCGAATAATCAATGCAACAGTGAAGAATATAAACCAATATGTACATGTCATGCAGTGGTGCCATTTGAAATAAGACGAATCGGGGTTTTGGTAAAATAAGGGTTACGGTGTTTTTAAGAATAAATACGTATTTTGAAAATACCCGTAGAATCCCTTTACTTGTCCTTAAGATATTCCCGATTTGTCAGTTTTGAAATAGGTATGACTCGGGTCTAGTCTAACATCTACTAAGCCAAGTCCATCAGGAGGGGTATGGAAACCACCTAAATCTGAGTCGATATAGATATATAGTCGGTAATCCCGCCTCAATAGTATCGCATACGATACAGTATATCATCTGACATCCTCGAGTCATGAGTGCGCGGATCTATCATCAATATAAAGCTCGTACGGTAAATCATCGTACGGCATCCCAATAGCTGGGTATGGGTCAATATCACAATCAGCTCATCAATTATTTGATATCCTCATCATCATATCACATAATCTGGGGTACTGATCTAAGTCTAGTACAACTGATACCATCAATATGACTGCGTGTGTAAACACACATCCAAAGGCCCGCTAGAGATCACATGTCGTATCCCAAATACGAATCATATCAAATCACCGATCTCGCGGCACAAAACCCAATATCATCGACTCATCTCCAAAGTCATTCACTATCCATCATCATCACAGTATAAGTATAGCAAATCAACATGTGTGTGCGTGTGGGTGTAAACCTATCCTAGGGTTCGCAATTAGGAAATATTCTAGTTTACTTCTAACCCTATCACATCTAACACATTTCAAATAATCCACGACACTATACTATCATAAATAATATATACATATAAGTTATACCAACTACGGACTGCGGGGATGCTATACGCCATCCACCCGACTTCCCCCGTAGATATAATCTACTCACATTGCGTCTTTATTGTCGACGTCACCACACGTTTGCTTGTCGTCCCGAAGTCTTCATGGGTTACCTACATATCAAAATATCGTATATGCGCATTAAAACCAAATCAAAGCTAAAACGACACACGAAAACCAAAACGATACGCTATGGGGCCTATAGTTTAGAACCTATGGGTACGCCTCCAAAACCAACAATCAATCCTTGATATCGTCATATAAACGCCAAATAGTCGAGGTAAATACAATACATGAATTCAGAATTAAAATACGGAATACGGAAACACGAATCCAAAACAGCAACAAAGGAAATAGGTTCCAGATTTCACCCTAGGTCAAATTAGACAAATCTATATATACCAGGGGTCTAATCTATACATGTAGGAGCAGTAGAACCAAAACGAGGCAAAATGGGGAAGGTCTGGCCGCAAATTACGGCCAAACAGGATAAATCTGCGGCCGGGTCATGGAGTTAGGGGCTAGGGTCTTGGTGGTAGCTTCCTGGGTGCCTGCACATATCACTGTCCAACAAATTTTATTTTCAGGTGTCTTGGGTGAAAGCAGATTCAATATAACCTTCACAGATATCATAACTTTTCCGATATCGGTTTCTAAATCCGTATTTCGGGTTTCAACTCTCAGGTTTGGGTCTCAATTCATGCACTAGGGTGTTGGTGTAGCCTCTACTGAGCTCAATTTCACATTACAACACAAAATTCCCTCAAACCCTAACTAGGTTTTCTTTAAGTCCACAAAATCAAACAATATCGGTTCTATCACAATATGGGGGTATAAGGAATGCTAAAATAAAGCTAATGGTTCCGTAATTACCTCATTTGGCAACTCAAGAATTTTCTTGAGTTGCCCCTAGTGGCCAAAATCCTTGCTTTCTTGGTCTCATGTGTAGATCTTGAGCTTGTGCACACTTTTAATGAAATGGAAGTAGGGTTTTGGTGATATTTTTAAGATGATTTGGGGCTTGAAGAAGGGAGGAAGAGGAGGGCAAAGCTTCAGCTGAAACACTAAGGGAAAATGAAGAGGGAGAGAGAAGAGGAAAATGAGAGGGAGAGAGAAATCCAAGTCAAAATACACCATGCCTCATTAAATGCCCATGTTCCCTCTTTTTCTTTTCCTTTTTCTTTTTCTTTTTCTCTCAAAATCCTTCTCCCAAGAATAGTAACCCCAAAGTAAAACCATGGCAAGAAAAATGTAACACAAGTGTAGAAAAAGATATGTGCATGTTTTGCACAAAATTGCTAAAAACCGATTAGCGAATTTTTTTAATCGCGATTAGCACTAAATTAGCATATAACTAATCTTAAAAGCTTTAAAATGGCATAATTCCATAAAATACCCTATTTTAGAATTTTCCATAATTTTTCCCTATTTATTTGTATTTAATTATACCGGAATATTAAAATATTCATTAAAATAATATTAAATTATAAAAATTCTCCAAAATAATATTTTATTATTTTGAAACGTTAGAATATTCCCCTCTTAAATAAATTCGGTCCCCGAATTTAAATTTAAACCCCCAAGTACTAAAACATTTCAGTAGAAATCCAAATTGTCGGGCTCCGAAATCATCAATACATAAAACACATCATAGAGCAATACATGCGCATAAGTAATGAGCAGATAACTCAAAATCGAAACTCCGTCAAGCATCCTGCAATCATCGGAGTCATAGTAAAGACACAAACGTCAAATCCAAAACAGAACCAGTATGATGTACATCAAAATTATACATGTATATATGAAAGCTATATGTGTAAATAACTAAGTAAATACATGCAAAAGTATGCGGGTACTGTCCTCTGACTAGTCCCGCTCAGTATGAAAACACATAGCAATTATCATAAAACGTAATGCTCTATAAGGAATAAATCTCACAATGTATATATGAATATCCGGTGCGTCTGGTGCGCACGGAAATCAAAATCCATATATGTGCCATACATGTGCACAAAACAACATCTAGGTGCAACTGGTGTGCACAAAACATCTGTCATAGGCAACGTGTGTGCCTGACAGCCAAGTCAGGTGCATCTGACATGCACAAAGAATCCCGATTTAGTGCATCTGGTGTGCACCAAAATCGTATCTCAAAACATGCGCCCAACATGCGCGAAAATCCAAAATCTATGGTATACAATACGACTCACTCAAAATCAGGTATACCGCGGTGTATAAGCTCACAACCATGTGCATCAGCGTGCACAAATAAAATCAAAACACTAAAGGTGCACAAAAACTATGCTGGAAGCGTAAATCAAATCACTGGTATAAAATAGGCATGAAATCACAATCAATACCTCAACGTAATAACTATGCGCAAAACATAAATACCCAGTAGGTGCAAGAAAACAAATATCATGAAACTCTGTCATCAAGACTAAATCATGGAAACAGAACGCCCAAAATACCGAAATCCAAGATGACGGATACGTGATAATCGAATCACAAAATCACAAATCATAAATACCGTCGCCGGTAGTCCCTCCTTCAAAGTCGAGAAGGTGTCGGTGCATCCAATGCTAGCAGCGCAAGATATCTACTTGCCACTTGCTCATGGTCTGGCGTCCTCTGTCTCTGGGTTCTTATCTTCTCTATGGATTACCAATCTTACAATCAATCGGCTCATCGGCCCTATCAGGTGTGCTAACGGGGACGATTCCGTTCTGGCACTTCTCTGGTCATCTCTCGGTCAATCCTCACGACTACTCGTAAAGCAGCATGTCACTGGCGTCGGCCTCTGATTCATTGAATGCACATCACATCTGATCCTGGGTGCAAATATCATTGCAGCAGTGTCCTGGAAGGAATCCCGCTCAAGGTCTCTTCCGATCTTGCCTATGCTGGTCTGTACGGAGATGGACATCTATGTCCTCTCGCTCGATGGACATCTATGTCCTCAGCACAGCATCTCCTCGGAAGCTGGTCGCGTCCCAACGCCTCTGTAGACATATCCGACCTTTAATCTTAACGGGGAGTAGTAACAGCTCGTCTACATCACGCACGAACTCCTTGTCCCGCTTGTCTGTACCATCGTCCATTTCGACGTCACGTTTCTATCTGTGCACTGCAACTGTTCTCGGCTACGGTCAATCCGAAGTATCTCTCAAATCTCTTTTCTGCCGAATTGCCCGGAAGTCATCGTCCTTTACTGAAGCAAATTCTTGTTCCGGAATGGCTGCATACTCATCGCGCCTTTTTTTGGAAGATATATCTATATACAATGCCTCTGCGTGCGTATCGCATCTCTGATGTCAGCGGAGGGGAACGTCATCTCGTCGAAATCTCTAGCGAACTCTTTACTTCACTCTGCTTCAATGTCGACTGATTCAGACTCGTCTCATCGTGGCTGCATGGACTGTGCTCCAACAGCTATACTCGTATCTGGAGTCTCCCAAGCTATGCATCCTATCACATGATATCCGAATGATGTCGAATCATTCGATCGACTCGTCAGAACCTCATAATCCCCCAAGAGATCAACATCTTGAGTACAGTTTAATAGTATCGAGTACATGCCACAGCGTCGGTGGTCCAGCCGTAGAAGGGCAAACTCAAGCCTCACTAATGGCGCCGCGGAACAGCCGCAAACCCTAAGGTTCAAAGGCTTTCACACGGTCATTAAGTCGAGTTAGGTTTTCATTCTTCTAGAGGGTCCATGGAATCGCCTACATGTCTTTCCGTATACTTTAAACTTGGAAAATGGGCTCCTGACATTCGATCTTCTTCATCGACTCTCAACGAACCTGCGTGAAGTCGCCTCTAGCTGGAATCAATCTATCTGATGACCTCTCATCGGGGTAAGCGAACGAACCACATGTCCTAGTCATTCATCCTCGGGTGACTAGCGACTCACTATCATCACTCTAAGTACAACTCGTACCGCAATAGCTCCAACATCTGGGGCGATATCTCGTCGTTCGCAGCAACAACTGGCTCCTTCGTCTGTATGCTGAACAATGCCTCAATCCTCCAGGAAAGGCGATACATTGGCGGTCATCTCTACATCGGTCTGCTCTAGATCTGAGTAAGACTCTCCATACTGGAAATCTTCAACTCAACTGGGCCTGCTCCGGCGCATAAATCGGACGGATCACCTTCGTCTCTCAAATCGGGTAGACAAGCTATCATCCGTCTCATATCTTCCTGGAAGCTCCGGCGATCTCAGCTCGTAAGCTCCGAAAGCGACATCCTATCAATCTCAGCAACAGTTGGTCCATCAGTCTGCACGGTAGGCGACATCATAATCTCTGAGGTATGCTGTACATCAACAGTCCTCTCTCAACTGGCAGCCCTAACAGTGGCCCCATCATCCGGTGTAAAACCAAGCACTCGCCTCCACAAGAGGTCACAAATATCAATACTAACTTGAGACGTTCCCATGTCACCAGAAAACACAATGGTCGGCCCTCGTACCAGACGAGCTCGCCCTGACCGTAGCACTAGCAGCAGCTCTACTGCGCTCAACCGATGGCGACAGGAACCTCAATCGAGTATCGAAGAGAGCAGATCAATGGCAAGAAAGAAAACAACAGATCCAGAATGGATACATGATCATAAGAAGGAACAACATCAATGAAAGTATGATCATGGAACTAATAGAATCGAGGATCTCAAATGGATGTATAATCATGGATATGAAGAGAAGCACTGATCTCGAAAATATGTACATCCTAAGGTTCCTTAAGGGGAGTAGAGTATCTTTAGTATGCCGCGGAACATACCCACGGTACGTCACTCTACTTTAGTCACCTATTCCATCAACCAAGGGTCATCCTACGCAACGAAAGTTCGGGTCTAATACCCCCTCGACTAAGTCTAAGTTCCATAAAGTCAAGCCTAAGTTCCGTGTATATATAGACGCCCTAGGCTCCACATAGTCAAACTTAGACTCGAACCAAGGTTAACCTAGCGCTCTGATACCAACTTTGTCACGACCCGAAAGAGCACGTGACTGGCCCTTGAACCATATGAAGTGCATAGGACTCCATCTGATCCAAGTAAGCCAAAAGCCCAGAAATCTAAAACCATTTTAAGAGTAAGTAAAGAAAAGTGGATTAAAGAAGTGAAGAAAAACAAGTTTGAAGTCAAGGTTTTTAAATAACTAAGCCGAATATGCATTTTAAAAATGTAAAGTTTTTTCTAAAAATTTCGGCAGAGTTTCTTTTGTAAATACTGGCCCCGAACGGGGTACAACAAGAACAATATATATGCAATGATAAAAGGCATACCCAAGCGGGAGCTAGCACTTCGTCATTCGACGGTCACAACCACGCAAGCAATATAATATACAACGCCGAATGGCGAGGATCAAAACTCATAAGAAACCCAATAAGCATGAAAACCGTAATACTGCTAAGCGCGACTCTAAGGTCGAAATAATACATCACTAGTTTCTAAGTCTGAAACAATATACAAGTTTTGGTTGATGGAATTTCTAGATACAAAGAATAATACATGAACAATGGTGGTTCTGATGCAAAGAACCCACCTACCAAAAGCAATTCACCCTCGAAAGAAGCAGTGTGCCAGAAATGCCGCTATGGAACCTGTACGGCAACACCTGCAAGAACTGTGGCACAACGGGGGTGAGTTGCCAACTCGTGAATAGAAAATATCTACAAACAGAAATCGAATGCACGACATAATCCTAGGTCAATTCGATCAGTATATAAACCTCAAAGAATAAGCCTGAAGCATGATAAGGTGGCAATGTAACATCTAATCGTGTATGAAGTGCCAAGTACCCGTGCCAGTGCCTCAGGTAATAACACGCCATACATATAAGCTATGTCTGCATGAAGTAAATATGATGAAGTATCAAAATGAAAATCAATACACATATATTAGCGTCCCATTCCACTAATATTGGTGTAAGGGTATATATAACAGCGCCCTCATACCCTGTTATATATACAAATGGAGTACGATCAATGTAATAAAAGTCTGTATGTGATCAATGTCTGTATATGTGTGGATCCCATCCACCAGTCACCCAATGACAATAAGCATCATGCATGTAAATATGAGGATATAATCGAAATCATGGAAACATCATGAAACCTGTGCCTAGCATCGGCACGTAAATCCTCGTCCATATGGGGCTCCGTCTACGGTATCGGCCCTCGGCCCCGGCAACATGGGTCAGCCCATGTCCATCTCTCAACTCCGGTCGGTATCCTCCGGATATCCGCCGAGCTCAAATACAATCACCGGTAGGTACTCGCCCACCTCCAGGCTCAATCGGCAAAATCCTTCGATCATCTTGCCGAGGGGAACCATACCGGGCCCCACCATGTACCCTCATACAGCACACACTCCTCGTATGGGATATATAATCAGAACCGATAAATCTCATGGTGACTGCACGAATATCATATCAAGGAAACAGGGTTTTTCAAATAAGTGCATACTCTCCTTTGAAATTATCCACGGTTCCTAAATCCATAAATATCATGAAAACAATATCCCAATGCGCATAATCAGAAAGCATGATGTATGTGACATATAATTGAGATGCAAGTATAACAGATATCATGCAACATAGAATAGTGGTATGCACATACAAAGTCATATCCTAATGCAACAATACTACTGTGTAGTGACATGGAAATTATCGATGATGAAGTGTGTGAGCCGGCAAGCAAGTGTACGTGGAACATATGCATCGTCGATAATGGTGCTGGTTTCCTAACAGCATGATTGCAATATAGAAAGAAACACATGCAATGCGATGCGGAATCGAATAATCAATGCAACAGTGAAGAATCTAAACCACTATGTACATGTCATGCAGTGGTGCCATTTGAAATAAGATGAATCGGGGTTTTGGTAAAATAAGGGTTACGGTGTTTTTAAGAATAGATACGTATTTTGAAAATACCCGTAGATTCCCTTTACTTGTCCTTAAGATATTCCCGATTCGTCAGTTTTGAAATAGGTATGACTCGGGTCTAGTCTAACATCTACTAAGCCAAGTCCATCAGGAGGGGTATGGAAACCACCTAAATCTGAGTCGATATATATATATATATATATATATATATATATATATATATATATAGTCGGTATCCCGCCTCAATAGTATCGCGTACGATACAGTATATCATCTGACATCCTCGAGTCATGAGTGCGGATCTATCATCAATATAAAGCTCGTACGGTAAATCGTCGTACGGCATCCCAATAGCTGGGTACGGGTCAATATCACAATCAGCTCATCAATTATTTGGTATCCTCATCATCATATCACATAATCTGGGGTACTGATCTAAGTCTAGTACAACTAATACCATCAATATGACTGCGTGTGTAAAAACACATCCAAAGGCCCGCTAGAGATCGCATGTCGTATCCCAAATACGAATCATATCAAATCACCAATCTCGCGGCACAAAACCCAATATCATCGACTCATCTCCAAAGTCATCCACTATCCATCATCATCACATTATAAGTATAGCAAATCAACATGTTTGTGCGTGTGGGTGTAAACCTATCCTAGGGTTCGCAATTAGGAAATATTCTAGTTTACTTCTAACCCTATCACATCTAACACATCTCAAATAATCCACGATACTATACTATCATAAATAATATATACATATAAGGTATACCAACTACGGACTGCGGGGATGCTATACGCCATCCACCCGACTTCCCCCGTAGATATAATCTACTCACATTGCGTCTTCATTGTCGACGTCACCACGCGTTTGCTTGTCGTCCCGAAGTCTTCATGGGTTACCTACATATCAAAGTATCATATATGCGCATTAAAACCAAATCAAAGCTAAAACGACACACGAAAACCAAAACGATACGCTATGGGGCCTATAGGTTAGAACTTATAGGTACGCCTCCAAAACCAACAATCAATCCTCGATATTGTCGTATAAACGCCCAATAGTCGAGGTAAACACAATACGTGAATTCAGAATTAAAATACGGAATACGGAAACACGAATCCAAAACAGCAACAAAGGAAATAGGCTCCAGATTTCACCATTGGTCAAATTAGACAAATCTATATATACCAGGTCTAATCTATACATGTAGGAACAGCAGAACCAAAATGACGCAAAATGGGGCAGGTCTGGCCGCAAATTGCGGCCAAACAGGATAAATCTGCGGTCGGGTCATGGAGTTAGGGGCTAGGGTCTTGGTGGTAGCTTCCTGGGTGCCTGCACATATCACTGTCCAACCAATTTTATTTTCAGGTGTCTCGGGTGAAAGCAGATTCAATATAACCTTCATAGATTTCATAACTTTTCCGATATCGGTTTCTAAATCCGTATTTCGGGTTTCAACTCTCAGGTTTGGGTCTCAATTCATGCACTAGGGTGTTGGTGTAGCCTTTACTGAGCTCAATTTCATATTACAACACAAAATTCCCTCAAACCCTAACTAGGTTTTCTTTAAGTCCTCAAAATCAAACAATATCGGTTCTATCACAACATGGGGGTATAAGGAATGCTAAAATTAAGCTAATGGTTTAGTAATTATCTCATTTGGCAACTCAAGAATTTTCTTGAGTTGCCCCTAGTGGCCAAAATCCTTGCTTTCTTGGTCCCATGTGTAGATCTTGAGCTTGTGCACAATTTTAATGAAATGGAAGTAGGGTTTTGGTGATGTTTTTGAGATGATTTGAGGATTGAAGAGGTGAGGAAGAGTAGGGCAAAGCTTCAGCTAAAACACTAAGGGAAAATGAAGAGGGAGAGAGAAATGAGAGGGAGAGAGAAATCCAAGTCAAAATACACCATGCCTCATTAAATGCCCATGTTCCCTCTTTTTCTTTTCCTTTTTCTTTTTCTTTTTCTCTCAAAATCCTTATCCCAAGAATAGTAACCCCAAAGTAAAACCATGGAAAGAAAAATGTAACATAAGTGTAGAAAAAGATATGTGCATGTTTTGCACAAAATTGCTAAAAACCGATTAGCAGTTTTTTTTAATCGCGATTAGCACTAAATTAGCATATAACTAATCTTAAAAACTTAAAAATGGCATAATTCCATAAAATACCCTATTTTAGAATTTTCCATAATTTTTCCCCATTTATTTGTATTTAATTATACCGGAATATTAAAATATTCATTAAAATAATATTAAATTACAAAAAATTCTCCAAAATAATATTTTATTATTTTGAAACGTTACACCAACAGATAACATCTATATGATGAGCTGGATGGGCAATAATCATTCTACAAGTGCGATCTAATAATTCAATAATCAGACATAGCAAATGCAATCTAATAACATCTATATAGGATGAGCAGGGTATGCAATAATCGTGCATAGCAAGTGTACTATATCAGGTACTACAGATACAGGATGAGATGTATAACACCGAATGCTGAGCATGAGAATAAATAACATCTACACAGAATGTCAACGTGGAAAATAACCGGTGTCCATCAATACACCCAAATCCCTATAAAACTAACTCAGGCGCCGTCACTCTGATCGGCCCTCAAATCCTGTACAGCTCATAGAAACGTGAATGCCTAGTATCGGCACTCGAAAATATCTTGAAATCATCGTGTCTAGCATCGACATGCAAATCCTCAAGTATCGGGCTCCATCAATCCGGATCGGCCCACGGGCTCCGTATGCGGAATCGGCCATCGGCCCCGGCAGTACGGGTCGGCCCGTATCCATCTCTCAGCTCTGGTCAGTATCCTTCGGATAATCGCCAGGTCCAACCTATCACCGGTAGGTAGTAGTCCCTCCACCGGGCTCACCGTCTAACAATACAAGTCTTCTTGCCCCGGGGTACCATACCGGGTCCACCATGTACCCGCAATCGGTGCCTACCACTCCTCGAATCGGGTATACTCACACAAGCTCTCTGGAACCGAGAAAACTCATGGTGGACACACTGAAATATCATATCAAGAGAAACCGGGTTTTTAAAACAGTGCGTATTTTCTTAAAATAATACCACGGTTCTCAAAATCCAGAAATCTCATAAATCCAAACTCAATGCGTAAATTCATGAAATATGTCGTATGACACTAAGAGTAAAATTGGAAAACCGCTCTTTTAAAAGAATCCAGTTTTGAAAATATCTCATGCGGTCCCAAATTTCTTGAAATCAAGTCAATAGCATCCATGTATGTAACATATGTATGTATGTAAGTATGGATGTGCAAATGGATATGTACGCGAATATGAGTGTAGCACTACTATGAATATACAGTGTGCATGTGCGCAAGTATGGATATATCAAAGATGTATGCACTAATATGAATATACAGTGTGCATGTGCGCAAGTATGAAGATATCAATATATGTGTGCACTAGTATGAATATACAGTGTGCATGTACGCAAGTATGGAAATATCAATATATGTGTGCACTAGTATGAATATACAGTGTGCATGTGCGCAAGTATGGAGATATCAATATATGTGTGCACTGGTATGAATATACAGTGTGCATGTGCGCAGGCAGTGATATATCAATGAAGGTATGCACTAACATGAATGTACTTTTAGTTATATGTATGCCCTAGAGGCCATTACTGTACATCTGATGTATATTGTAGTGGATGCTGGGACATATATAGGGAGGACTTTCTTGCTCGACATGATAGTATGCTATCTGGTTACACTTTACCTTAACGTGTATACTGTTTGTCTCTCTGTTACATGTTGGTAAAGCCCTTAGGATGTGTACTTGACTACCTGAACTATGATGCGGATCATACTAGTGGGGACATGGTAGTCTATAAGTACATCCTTCAAGGTCCCTAGTCGTGGGTGTATCGAGACGGGGCATCGCTATATCAGAGTAGACTAGCGTATACCTTCTCGACCCATACAGTTGGGCGATGGATGATCCCATATCCATTGGTGTTTGACATCGGAGATGATATACGGGTGCTCAGTAGAGACTGGGTACACTGGACGGACTCGCCGAGAACTCCCAGATGGTATTATACCTTACGTCAGATGGCAGTTCTCTGGTGACACTGGTACAAAATAGTCTGTTGACCCGAGATCGTCATAGAGTCTTGTGTGGTTCCCATTGTGCTTTGATTTCCACCTTACCACGTCCAAGAGGGCATGCAAAACGGTGGTTTTTGGGTACAGTCCCGAATCACATGGAGGCAATGAGCGATAGGAGGGGATTCGTCTCTCCCGGTATAGGGAGTTGATGTTGCGCTGTGTTCGATTGGCTATAACCGGAAATCCCTTGCCAGAGTTGCTGAGATTTACTGGTAAGTGTTACCAGTAGTTTCTCGAATTGTTATAGACCTCATATCGACACGACTTATCGAGCTATTGGGGTCTGACGTTTACCACCCCTAGGCGAGATATGCGACATATCAGACGACGAGACCGGACTGTACGGTAAGTGTTACTGGTTGGATTCACAGGGGTGTGAGTGGGCTTGCTCGTCGATCTTCTGATCGCTCAATACCCGGGTGGCCATTACGTTTAGCAGACCGCTTGCGGCTTGTGGGTGTTTGATATGATCATCACCTGCTGCCGGCGTATTGACGAGTCTTTAGAGTCCTACACAGAGGTTTCCTGGCTCAAGCGAAACGAAATAGGAGCGCATATGAGATATGTGCGGGACCGAGAATGATACCAGTATGTGATACTGTATTCGATTCTCGCGATTTGTGACATTGATCGGTTATATGCGATATAGCCGGGATATCGGATCAAGTGTTGATTCGATGAGTTGTTACTGTTGATATTAGTCGGTTATATGCGATATGACCGGATCATTAAATCAAGTGTTGATTTAATGATTTAATGCATAATTATATATTTGATATATTACTTTGCATTAACTAGTATCGGTTCATTTTAGATTTGGATTTTCTCACTCGTGTGTGCACATTGTATATGTGATATAGTTTTGTGCACTTGTTTGTATCATGTTTGATGATACATGCAAAATTGGCTTTGTGTAAAGAATTAAACCTTGGTTAAGTAAATGGTTAGGGTTTTATTTTTTTCATTCATTTATCTTTTTATTTGGATTAAAGAAAAGAGAAAAGAAAAACAAAAGGTTTTTTTCTTTCATGAAGCTTGTTGAAGCTTCATGAAGTTTTGACCAAAGTAACCCTTTTGTCTTCATCTTATTAACCCTAACCATTCATTTAACCTTAGTCAATTCTCTACACATTACCATGGTTAATATTATGATAAGAATGATTTTATTATTCTTTTGAAATGAACTTATCATATTATTATCATCTTCTTCTTCTTCTTCTTCTTCAAGATGAAGAAGCTTGATTCCATCAATGGTGATTTGATGAAAAGAGTAAGAAATCCAATTCTAAAGTGAACCCACCTCCTATTTCTTCATCCTCTACCTCTTGCCAAGTAGTATAGGGTGTTATCTTCACAAGTTTCATGACTTGGTGAAGTGGGAGCTTGATCTAGTGATACCTCGACGTAGATCATCTTCGGCACGAAGCCGACGACCTTGCCCGCCCATTTCTCCGATGAAGCCGACGCTAGAGCCCGGGATTCCATTTGGACAGCGAGGAGACTTCATTGCGGAGCTATGGAGGTGGAGGACCGGATCTACAAAGGTTGTATTTCGGTTCCTTTTTAGTTAAGTTGTTAACTAGTTGCATCATTCGCTATTAGAGTTTCTCGGCACTTGTAAAAAATTTGAAATTGGCATGGTTGATGCCTTGTGAGACCTCTTGAGAGTGCCTAGGAACCCTACAGTGGTATCAGAGCCTAGCTAGAGCCTTAGGCGATGCGTAGACGAAATTTGAAACCCGATCGACCCGAAACCCTAACCCGCAAGTGCTCTCTGGACTTTTTCTAAAAACTGGGTTTTTCCATATTAAAAATGCTTAAAAAATTCAGCAGGGAAATCTAAGAATTACGGTGCAAAATTTGATAAAAGATACCTACAACTTGCGGCGGAACCGCGGCAGAAGCCTAGCTTCTGCGGCGGTTCCGCGGTCCTATGATGACGTCAGCCCTACCATTTTGCACAGTAATTCCTATTTAACTGTGCTGAGTTCTCTGGGTATTTTTAAATTTTATTCATGAGTTGAATTTTCTGGGGTTGTTTTGGGGATTCGGTGTTTCGATCGGAGTATCAGATTTTGTCTATGTGGCTTTCCGGATAAATTTTAGAATATGTTAAAAAGTTCGACCGGATATAAATACCCAATATTTTCCCTGCCGGGAAATTTCCAAGTGTTCGATCTTTCCGTAGTTTAACGACGTTCTAAGTAGTGCAAGTAACGCAATGGACACTCTAGAAGACAACAAACCTTAACTCGATTATGTGACCGTCTTGAACTGCCCTTTGAACCTTCGGGTTTGGGGCAGTACGGCGTGCCACATGTGAGGCGTTGGCTTGACCCTTCTACGACTGGACCGTTGGTACTGAGGCATGAACTGGATGTTTTTAAACTTGTTTCATGTGTTGAGCTGTATCGGGAAAACTTGGGTGTTTGACTGTTCGATCAGAAAGTTTAACATTTTCTATTTATCTGGAATGTGATACAATAATTGGAATTCACAAATAGTTATGAGATAACTGAATGAATGTTATAAATCTAGCGGTTTAGTCTCATTTGATCGGTTGCCACGGAATTTTGATGTGATCAAAAGTCCGTCGCAATCACGTAGCGTACGCGGATACTCGCCGGGTAAACTTAATAGACAGCCTCACCCCATAGCCCCGACCAAGTGACTGTAGGAGAACCCCGTCGCCGAAAGCATCCGTCCGGGTGCTCGCGGCAGCGGTGTTCCGCCTTGGTGCACTTCGTCGACGGTATCGGGGGTGCGGCCGCCTACTAAAGTTTGCGACGAGCATTCGATCAGATTTTCGGGAATCTTGTTGAATTGCCCGACTTGATATTGAAAAGTGTTTTCGATAATGAGACTAAAATGCGGGGTTTATAATTGTTAGGCATGTGATGTCTAAGTAATTCATTTGATTAGGCATGCGATGTCTATGGAGATTGCGGATTCCAACTATTGTAGTTTTATACTTTCTTTTCTGTGACCGTAAGTGTAATATGTGATATCGCCGGTTTCGTTGCTATATGTCAACGACAATTGGGATGCGCATATTTACTTACGTTGATGACATGTGATGTTATGTGTTGCTGGATATGTTATATTGGATCCTCGTGTTTGAATAGCCGGGGGTTTTTTATGTGAGATGAGTGTTTTTCATTTTCATTCATGTAAAAACCTGTATGTAATATTCTTTTATTGGGGCACTTCCAGGTTGCGGAAGTTGTCACCGTTGATGTATATTATTTACTTTTCCCCACTAGGATAGACCCAAGGAGGAGAGCACAAGTAACCGGGTTCTGGAGTCCAGTGGGAGACCAACTCGAGGAGTCGAGTCCGGGTCTCCTAACTCTAGAATTGGTAAGGTTACTTGCCGCTCTCGTAGGGGTCTAGGGGTGTGGGTTTGGCTATTCATCACGACCGTGGAATCCGTGTTTTATACTGGCTCGTATTGAAAACACGGACGTCCTAGTATATCCAATATTTCATATGTTTCTTCTGCTGCGTTATCTGTGATGTGATCATTTGATGTTCTGTGATAAATACTGTATATAGTATATATGATATATTATATAGGCGTTACTTATGTTTTACACCCGCGCTAGCCCTGCCCCGCTCTGCCGTTAGTCACATAACCTAACGGTGCATGAGGGGACATCGAGACGAATGCGGATGGCATAAGTGTACGTCGTATTTATCTGTGATGTTTAGGTAATTTAAATGATGGGACTTCATTAATGTGAGTAATGAAAGAAAAGAAACCTAAGATGTTGTGGAATCGAATTTCTAAATAAAACAGGTAGCTACAGTTCTTGCTTTGCACAGCGGTATATATGATATATCCTGCACCTTATTCGATAGGGAAAGGACCGAGATCCCTTCACCGGGAGTGACTCCTTTAGCAATAACTGGCAGATGCTACACACTCGGTTTGTCTTTTGATTGCTTCTATAGTTTCTGCTTTGCACAGTGATATATATGATATATCCCGCACCTCATTCGACGAGGAAAGGACCGACGATCCCTTCACCGGGAATGACTCCTTTAGCAAAACTAGAAAAGCCTAAAAAACACTCCATTTTAAAATTCATTCGATCCTACAACGATATCAAGTTCATTACGCAATAGATTTTCAGAAAAAACCTGTCGTAGCCCTCCGTCATTTCAGATAAATCCTGTTTATTATTCGTGCTGCGTTTGTTGACCTTGTCAAGGCGCAGTGTGCGGTAGCTAACCAGTATTTATCTGCTTATGCATATGATGCAGATTGGGTTAGGGTAGTCGTGCGGCTTTATTGACCTTGTCAAGGGTCGTAAGGGTGGGTTTGATTCAATCAAGAAATGACGGGTTGAACTTGACTAGCGGACTATGGTTTGTTGACCTTGTCAAGGTCATAGATCGTTTGGGGCAAAATATTATCGGGAATTTCAAGTGTTGAAATTTGCAATGAGATTGCATACCTTCTATGAGATAGTTGGATCCCGATACCCGCTGCGAGTAAGAGTTACTCCTGGGAGAGTTTTATACATTACAATTAGCCGATCAAGTAGGTGTCTAGAAAGGTGTCAACGGGATTACGCCTCTGGGAAAACGAGGTTTACATTAATTAGGTTCGTGCGAAAGCACGGGGGACCTCCCTCAAAGTACCGACACTGGCCTGGCTGAAAGATTGGCGAACTTGTAGTGTGTAATTAATCCCGGCTAGTCTTTCCTTTTAGGGTTTGAAGGAAGATTTGATAAAAAGCAGTGGGAGCCATCCTGATTAGATAAAATTATAACCAATCTATTCTTGCAAGAGAGCACGCTGAGTGTTTTCTTCTCTCTCTCTCCTGGTAGCGACCATGTCACGCCTTAATCAAGATAATAATACGGATTATTGACCGAACCCGCTTGTTATACTGAGATGGGGAACGTTGGTCCCGCTCCAACTTATAATTGTTATAAGACAGAGCAGGAAATTGGGGAATACCAAGATTCCTATGCCGCCCAAACGAAGAGAGTGCATGCCGATGCATCATCTTCGGGTGTGTTCATTATACAGAACTGTTTTCTCAGTATCCTCCGAATCCTGGGTATATGATACCGGATCAGGATCCCAGATATGTAATCTGTTACATAGGGCTACAAAAGGGTAGAAAAACTGAGAACGGGTGATAAGTTTCATGAGACAGAAAACGGGGCAAGTGTTGCAGCCAAGTCTGTCGGTCACTGTCACCCTGTATTATAAATACAGTGATTCTGAACGAATGTTATTAGATACCGAACCTGATATACAAAATCATATCACTCTCTTTATTAGTAAAGAAAAGATAAAATTATGTATTGTTGGATAATGTTTTGAACATTTCCTATATCAAAAGTTGATCGGTTCAGGCACGTTATCTAAAAGCATTGACGTTCTAAATCAAACTACAGTTCCTCATATACAGAACACACACAAGAGGAAGAGTTCATAAATGAACGAATTCTTCTTGAGGCATTGTAGACTAGGTCATATCAATGCGACCCGACTAGCTGAAGTTACATCTAGATGCATATTTAAATAAGTTTGAATTTACATCTTATGAAACTTGCCAGTCATGTCACAGAGATAAGATGACCATAGCTCTGTTTACTGGAAACAGAGAAAGAGTTAGTGAACTCTTGGGATGATACATGTTGATGTATGTAAGGTCCCCTGTCTACACATGCCAGGACTGGTTCTTTATACTTCATTACGTTCTCTGATGATCTCTTTAGATTCAGACATATGTTCTTGTTGAAACACAAGTCCGAACCTTTTGAGATATTCACAGAATATAAGTTAGAAGTAGAGAACCAATACGGGTATAAGTATTATGTCCTTTGATGAGATCAGGGAGGAGAATACTTGAGCACGGAAATCCTGGACTATTCTAAAGGAGAATGAGATTCTCTCTCAGCATTACTCCTCCGTATACACCATAGCACGATAGTATATCGGGGAGGAGCAGATACACCCTATTTGATATGGTGTGCTCTATGATGAGTAATACTGAGTTACCTTTTTCCTTTTGGGGGTTATGCACTTGAGAAGCTGCATACCTATTGAATTAGGTTCGAATCAGATCACAGCCTACCACTCCATATAAGATATGGTATGGGAAGAGCCCATGTCTTAAGCTAGTTAAGATTTGGGGTTGTCCGGCCTATGTCTGAAAAGCAAAATCCGGACAAGCTCGAGGCAAGATCTGTTATGTAGAACTGGAAATGTTCCAGCTATACAAACTGCAACTGATGATTTGATAGAACCAAAGGATTCAGCAGATTCCAACGAACCTCAGCCTTTCCGCCGATCTAGTAGGGTTCCTCACCCACCTAAGAGATACTTCGGTTTCTCTATGACAGTACGAGCGAAGATTACATCATGAGATGATGACCCAACTAGTTTCGAGCTGGCCATTAGGAGTGGGACTCTGTAAGAATGGCTAGATGCTTAACGATCTGAGATGGAATCCATATACACCAACAAAGTTTGGACTTTGGTTGCTTTATCTGAAGAGTTAAATCCCCATCAGGAGCAAGTATATCTTGAGAAGATTACTTGGTGTACATGGAAAAGTTGAGACTTTCAAAGCTAGACTTGTTAAAAGTTTGCATCATTGACCAGGTGTGGATAATGATGAAACCTTTTCAAGTAGCTATGCTTAAGTCCATCCAGATCCTACTTGTCACGGCTACGTACCATGACTACGATATCTGGTGGTTGGGTGTCATGACTGCTTTTCTAAATGATGTTTTAGAAGAGAGCGTCTATAAGTACACAGCCAGAGGGCCTCGTAGACAGTGGGAGCAGCGGAAACGTGTACAAGATGCTTTATAAGATAAAGCAGGCATCGCAGAGTTGGAACGTCTGTTTTGATGTGTTAGTCAAAGAGTTTGACATCATCAAAATGGTAGATGAACCTTGTATAAACAAAAAGGTAGTAGGGAGTATGGTGTAGATCCACATAGAGTACGTGGATGACATACTCTTGATAGGGAAGGAGTTTCCTATGCTACGCTCGATCAATCTCCGCTTATCACAATGATTCTCAACACAGGATCAAAGTGATACCTACTAAATCCTGGATTTTGGATCTATGAGATAGATCTAATTGGATGTTAGGAATCTCACTAGAAGTAGTGAGATGGTATCAATCGATCCTGGGGAGAATCACTGGAAGTGTTCCAGGGTGATAAAGACGACTGAATGTCAGTCGCAGGCATTGTCTTTACCCTCAGTAAAGGGACGGTATGTTGGAAGTGTAGGGTTCCTAGGCACTCTTGTGATGGTTCTTAAGGCATCAAACATGCCCGGATTAAATTTTAGACGTGCCGAACAACCCAAAGCCGGGATCTTTGCTAGATTATTAGGGTTAAATATGCAAGATGATAACTTTTATCTAAGTGTGAGGGATTACAACCTTTGTAGTCCGCTCCTTCACTTCACAAGCTCCGAGTAGAAGTCCCTTTGCCGCGATCCACGATCTCCCGGACTCATGAGAGGCTCCACGATTCGAACGATCCATTCTAGCTTGTCGTAATCCAAATCTCCGATGATCTACCTTGAAGTTGCTTCGACTCAAGCTTTCTCACTCAAAAGAGAAGAACACCCTAATCCCAAGGGCTAGATGAGATGAGGATGAGAGAGTAGTGATTTTGCTTTCTTTTTATATCATTTTCTCATATTTTATCATCACTTAAGAAAATCAAGAGAGCTTCTTCAAGAGAGAAGAAGAAGATGATAATGGAAAAAGAATAATGAATTATCTTTCTTTTATGATGAATAGAAATCTATATGATTGAATTGTGAACCATGCTCAAGGATGATAGGATAAGAATGAGTAGAGAATTAACTAGAGTTAGGGTTTGGTTAGGTTTAGTAAAGTGTCATCCATAAATATCTTTACAATGACAAAACAAATAGCTTCTAGAAGGTGCATGAAGCAACTAACCCTAATTAAACCCTAACCTCAATTAATCATCCTTAAACATGTTTAACAATTAATCATATCATGTCACAATAATATATATCATATATATATTATATATTTGCAACAAAAGAAAATAATACAATTAACATATATCGCATATATATCAATGTATCATCCACTGAGAAAATGAAATAATAAAGTAAGCCAATATTAGTTCATATAATAATATATCATATATATTATTATATATTAAATCATCGAATCAACACTTGATCCGACGATCCGGCTATATCGAATATTACCGACTAATATATCATGTACCGATTCATCGAATCAACACTTGATCCGATGACCCGGTTCATATCCATATATCGCGAGAATATAATACGGTATCCCATATCGCATTATTCTCGCTCCTGCGCATATCACATATGTGCCACTACTCTGTTTCGCCTGAGCCAAGAAACCTCTGTGTAGGACTCTAAAGAATCGTCAATACGCCGGTAGAAGGTGATGATCATATCAAACACCCACAAGCTGCAAGCGGTCAGCTAAACGTAACAGCCACCCAGGTATTGAGCGATCAGAAGATCAACAAGCTAGCCTGTGCGTTCTCCTGTGAATCCGATCAGTAACACTCCCGTACAGTCCGGTCTGTTCGTCTGATATGTCGCATATCAAGTCTAGGGGTGGTATACGTCAGACCCCAGTAACCGATAAGTCGTGTCGATGTATGGCTCATAACGGGTCGAGAAACTACTAGTAACACTTCCCAGTAAATCTCTATATCAGCCCTGGCCAGGGACTTCCAGTTATAGCCAATCGAACACAGCACAACATCAACTCCCTATACCGGGAGAGATGAATCCCCTCCTATCGCTCATTGCCTCCATGTGATTCGGGACTGTACCCAAAAGCCACGGTTTTGCACGCCCTCTTGGACGTGGTAAGGTGGAAATCAAACCACAGTGGGAATCACACAAGACTCTATGACGATCTCGGGTCTTCAGACTACCCTGTACCTGTGTCACCGGAGAACTGCCATCTGACGTGTGGTATATCACCATCTGGGAGTTCTCGGCGAGTCCGTCCAGTGTACCCAGTCTCCACTGAGCACCCGTACACCATCTATGATGTCTAACACCGATGGATATGGGATCATCCATCGCCCATCATATGGGTCAAGATGCGTATACGCTAGTCTACTCTGGTGTATCGATGCCCTGTCTCGATATACCCTCGACTAGGAACAGTTATAGGATGTACTCATCGACTACCGCGGCCCCACTAGTATGATCTCATCATAGTCCCAGTAGTCGAGTACAGATCCTAAGGGCTTTATCAACATGTGAGAGTAAAACAGTAAACCAATACAAGTCAACATGTTAAGATAAAGTGAAACCAAATAGCATACTATCATGACGAGCAAGAAAGTCTTCTCTATATATAACCAAGCATCCATTATAATATACATCAAATGTACAACAATGGCCTCTAGGGCATATACATAACTAACAATCTCCCACTTGCACTAAGGCCAGCTGCTGTAGTATCTCATACCTAGCATCCCGAATAATCTCTCAAACTGTATCTGGGGAATAGCCTTTGTGAATGGATCCGCAGTGTTGTCCTTCGTATCTACTCTCCTGACCTCGATCTCCCGGCGATCAACTATCTCCCTGATCAGGTGATACCGCCTCAGAATATGTCTGGACTTCTGATGGGACCTGGGTTCCTTGGCCAAAGCCACAGCTCCATTGTTATCGCAATACAGAGGTATTGGATGCTCAATGGATGGAACCACACCAAGTTCACTAATGAACTTCTTGATCCAGACAGCTTCTTTGGCAGCATCGTTGGCAGCGATGTATTCAGCCTCCATCGTTGAGTCTGCAACGGTATCCTGTTTGGAACTCTTCCAACATACCGCCCCTCCATTGAGGGTAAAGACAAAACCCGAATGCGACTTAGAGTCGTCCTTATCACTTTGGAAGCTGGAATCGGTAAAGGACTCCACCTGGAGTTCTCCGTTACCATACACCAAGAACATCTCCTTAGTCCTTCGTAAGTACTTGAGAATGTTCTTCACTGCTGTCCAATGACTCTCTCCAGGATCTGCTTGATACCGACTCACTACACTTAGTGAGTATGCTACATCGGGTCTGGTACATAGCATCGCATACATGATAGGGCCTACTGCCGAAGCATAGGGTATCCCTTGCATGCGAGCTCTCTCTAAATCAGTCTTGGGAGACATCTCTTTGGAGAGAGTGAGTCCAGAGATCGTGGGCTGATTCCCACGCTTGGATTCTTCCATACTAAACCTCTTTAGTATGGTGTCAATGTACCTGGATTGGGACAATCCCAATATCCGTTTAGATCTATCTCTATAGATCATGATTCCCAATATGCAGGAGGCATCACCTAGATCTTTCATTGAGAATCTCTGTGATAAGAAGAGCTTGACTGATTGCAGCATAGGAATATCATTTCCTATCAAGAGTATGTCATCCACGTACAATACGAGGAAGACTACCTTACCCTCTGCCACCTTCTTATAGATACAAGGTTCATCTATATTTTTGATGAAGTCAAACTCTTTGACTACAACATCAAAATAGATGTTCCAACTCCGCGATGCTTGCTTTAACCCATAAATGGATTTAAGCAGCTTGCACACCTTTCCGCTGCTCCCACTATCTACGAAGCCCTCTGGCTGAGTCATGTACACGCACTCTTCTAAATCACCGTTTAGAAAGGCGGTCTTAACATCCATTTGCCAGATTTCGTAGTCATGGTATGCAGCAATGGCAAGTAAGATCCGGATGGACTTAAGCATAGCTACTGGAGAAAAGGTTTCGTCATAATCCACACCTGGACGTTGACGAAAACCCTTTGCTACAAGTCTAGCTTTGAAAGTCTCAACTTTTCCATCTACACCAAATTTCTTTTTAAAAATCCACTTGCTCCCAATGGGTTTTACCCCTTCAGGAGCATTTTCTAAAATCCATACTTTATTGGTGTACATGGATTCCATCTCAGATCGCATTGCATCCAGCCATTTCACAGAGTCACTACTCGTGATGGCCTGCTCGAAACTAGTTGGTTCATCATCATCCATGATGCAATCCTCGCTTCCACCATCAATGAGAAAACCATAGTATCTCTCAGGTGGACGAGAAACCCTACTAGATCTGCGGAGAGGCTGGGGTTCGTCGGGTTCTACTGAATCCTCTGGTTCCACTAAATCATCTGTTGTAGTTTGTTCTGCTGGAACTTCTTCCAATTCTACCTCAGAGCCACTAATTTCTTTTTCAAGAAATTCCTTTTCTAAAAAGGTGGCGTGCCGAGAAACAAACACCTTTTGTTCTTCGGTGTGGTAGAAGATATACCCGCGCGAATGTTTAGGATATCCAACAAACTTGCACAGAATAGACCTTGCGCCGAGTTTGTCCGGATTTTGTGTTTTCACATATGCCGGACAACCCCATATCCTAACATAATTAAGATATGGTCTCTTTCCCTTCCATATCTCATATGGAGTGGTTGGCACAGATTTGGTGGGAACCATATTCAATAGGTCTGCAGCTGTCTCCAGTGCATACCCCCAGAAGGAAATAGGTAACTCAGCCTCGCTCATCATAGATCGTACCATATCTAATAGGGTCCGATTCCTTCGTTCCGATACACCGTTGTGCTGTGGTGTATAAGGAGGAGTAAGCTGAGAGAGAATCCCTTTCTCTTTTAGATAATCTAGGAACTCATTGCTTAAGTATTCACCTCCTAGATCAGATCGAAGAATCTTAATACTTTTGCCCGTTTGATTCTCTACTTCGTGCTTATATTCTCTGAATTTCTCAAAAGCTTCAGACTTGTGTTTCATCAGGAATATATATCCGAATCTTGAGAGATCGTCAGTGAATGTAATGAAGTAGGAAGAACCGTTCCTGGCATGCGTAGACATGGGACCGCATACATCACTATGTACCAGTCCTAAGAGTTCAGCAACTCTTTCTCCGTGTCCACTAAACGGAGCTTTGGTCATTTTTCCTTTGAGACATGAATGGCAAGTATCATAAGATGATAATTCGAACGGATTCAAATAACCATCCTTATGTAACTTAGCCAGTCGTGTCGCATTGATATGACCAAGTCTATAATGCCACAAGTAGGATTCGTTCATATCTGAACTTTTCCTCTTGTGTGTGTTTTGTACATTTAGGACTGTATTCTGATTTAGAATGAATATGCCATTATGTAACGAGCCTGATGCAATCAACTTTTGATCTAGGAATATGTTCATAGCATTTTCCTGTACTACAAAATTATATCCCTCTTTACTCAATAAAGAAACTGATATAATGTTGCACATCATGTTCGGTATATAATAGCACTCATTTAGAATCAGTGTATTACGACTTGGAAATACAAGGTGATATTCGCCAACTGCTTTGGCTACAATACTTGCACCGTTCCCTACTTGAACGGAATGATCACCTTTTCCCAGTTCTCTACCTTTACGTAGCCCATGCAACTGTTTGCATATGTGGGATCCTGATCCGGTATCTAATACCCAGGACGTAGGGTGAACTGAGAAACAGTTCTCAATAGCAAACACACCCGAAGAAGATGCATCAACATGCATGTTCTTTTGGGCTGCGTGAGAATCTAGATATTCTCCTGTTTCCTGTTCAGTCTTATAACTCTTATAAGAAAGAACGGGTCCAACGTTCCCTTGCTCAGTACAATAATCAGGTTTAGTCAATACATCCATATTATTATCTTGATTATGGCCTGAAATGGTCGCTACCTGGAGAGAGAGAGAAGAAAACACTTTAGCGTATGCTCTTGCAAGATTAGATTGGTTATTATCTTATCTAATCAGGATGTCTCCCACTGTTTTTATCAAATCTACCTTCAAACCATAAAAGGTAAGATTAGCCGGGATTAATTACACCCTACAACTTCGTCAATCTTTCAGCCAGATCAGTGTCGGTACTTTGAGGGAGGTTCCCCGTGCTTTCGCACGGACCTAATTAAAGTAAACCTCGTTTTCCCAGAGGCGTAACCTCGTTAACACTTTTCTAGACACCTACTTGATCGACTAATTGTCCTGTGTAAAACTCTCCCAGGAGTAACTCTTACTCGCAGTGGGTATCAGGATCCAACTATCTCATAGAAGGTATGCAATCTCATTGCAAATTTCAACACTTGAAATTCCCGATAATGCTTTTACCCCTAGCATCCTATGACCTTGACGCAGGCCAACAAACCATAGTGCGCTAGTCAAGTTCAACCCGTCATTTCTTGATTCAATTAAACCCACCCGCACGACCCTTGACACAGGCCAACAAAGTCGCACGACTACCCTAATCGAATCTGCATCATATGCATAAACAGATATATATTAGTTAGCTACCGCACACTACGCCTTGACGCAGGCCAACAAGCGTAGCACGAATACTAAATAATATCTATCTGAAATGACGGAGGGCTACGCAGGTTTTTCAGAAAAACCCTGAGCGTAATGAAAATGATATCGTCGTAGAATCGAGTAGTTTTTGAAAAGGAGTGTTTTGAGGCTTTTCTTAGTTTCGCTAAAGGGGTCACTCCCGGTGAAGGGATCGTCGGCCCTTTCCTCATCGAATAAGGTGCAGGATATATCATATATACCACTGTGCAAAGCAAAACACTAAAAGCAATCAAAAGACAAACCGCGTTTTGTAGCATCTGCCAGTTTTGCTAAAGGAGTCACTCCCGGTGAAGGGATCTCGGTCCTTTCCTCATCGAATAAGGTGCAGGATATATCGCATATATCACTGTGCAAAGCAAAACTGTAGCTACCCTTTTTATAAAGTTCTGATTCTACAACATCTTTAGGTTTCTTTTCTTTTATTAATCTCATTAATAAAAATCCCATCAGCTTATGCTTCCTAAGCATCACAGAAGAAACGAAAGCAGTAATATTTATATATCAGCATATATATATAGTATAAGCATTCGTCTCAGGCAGTAATATGATCTCATCACAGAACATTGCAGCAGAAGTACATATATGAAATATTGGATATACTAGGACGTCCGTGTTTTTAATACGAGCCTGTATAAAACGCGGATTCCACGGTCGCGACGAATAGCCAAACCCACATCCCAAGACCCCTACGAGAGCGGCAAGTAACACTGCCAATCCTAGGGTTAGGAGACCCGGTCTCGACTCCTCGAGATGGCCTCCCACTGGACCCTAGAACCCGGTTACTTGTGCTCCCCTCCTTGGGTCTACCTAATGCGGAAAAGTAAATAATATACACTGGTGACAGCAACCGCATCCTGGAAGTGCCCCAAATAAGAGAATATTACATTACAAATGAATTTTACATGAATGAAAATAAAAACCCTCATCTCACATAAAACCCCCGGCTATTCTGATCGCGACGATCCAATATAACATATCACAGCAACACATAATATCTCATATCATCAACGTAAGTAAATATGCGCATCCCAATTGTCGTTGACATATAGCAACGAAACCGGCGATATCACATATTACACTTACGGTCACAGAAAAGAAAGTGTAAAACTACAATATTTGGAATCCAGAATCACTTTAGACATCGTAAATCCGAAATATCACATATTCCGCATTTCATGCCTAACTCTATGAATTCCACATATTGTATCACATTCCAGATAAATAGACAGAACTAAACTTTCCGAACAGATAATCAAATACCCAAAATTTCCCAAAGTGCTCAACTCTTGAGCGGAATTCAAATAATCCCAGAATATGTCACAGTACCAGTGATCCAGCCGTAGAAGGGTCAAGCCAACGCCTCACATGTGGCACGCCGTACTGCCCCAAACCCGAAGGTTCAAAAGGCAGTTCAAGACGGTCACATAATCGAGTTAAGGTTTGTTGTCTTCTAGAGGGTCCACCAGTTAACTTGTACAATTTTCCGAAAGATTTAAACCCAATAAAAATTCAACGCTTGAAAGTTTGCCGTGCCGGGAAAAAGTCGGTTAATGATATCCGTTCAACTAGTTTAACAATTTCTAAATATCCGGAAAGAAATACGAATTTAAAATTTCCGATCGAGTCTACTATTACAAAACAAACCCCAGAATTTTAAACACCTGGAACAGAATAAAAATATCCAGAATGGTCCGCAAGTATTTATGGGAATTACCATGAAGCCACGTGTCCTGATCTTACTGTTCCGCCGCGGAAGCGCCGCGCAAGCCATGCTTGTGCCGCGCTTCCGCCGCCGTTTGGTGGAATTAGGGGCTCGGGTTTTATGGTAATTCTTACAATTCCCTGCTGATTTTTTTACATATTTTTAATTCAGAAAAATCCCAAAATTTAAAAAATTTCCATAGAGGGGTCCATTTTGTTCGTTTCGAGTTCGATCGGAGTTTTAACTTCGTAAACACATCGCCTAATGCTCTAGCTAGGCTCTGATACCACTGTAGGGTTCCTAGGCACTCTTGTGATGGTTCTTAAGGCATCAAACATGCCCGGATTAAATTTTAGACGTGCCGAACAACCCAAAGCCGGGATCTTTGCTAGATTATTAGGGTTAAATATGCAAGATGATAACTTTTATCTAAGTGTGAGGGATTACAACCTTTGTAGTCCGCTCCTTCACTTCACAAGCTCCGAGTAGAAGTCCCTTTGCCGCGATCCACGATCTCTCGGACTCATGAGAGGCTCCACGATTCGAACGATCCATTCTAGCTTGTCGTAATCCAAATCTCCGATGATCTACCTTGAAGTTGCTTCGACTCAAGCTTTCTCACTCAAAAGAGAAGAACACCCTAATCCCAAGGGCTAGATGAGATGAGGATGAGAGAGTAGTGATTTTGCTTTCTTTTTATATCATTTTCTCATATTTTATCATCACTTAAGAAAATCAAGAGAGCTTCTTCAAGAGAGAAGAAGAAGATGATAATGGAAAAAGAATAATGAATTATCTTTCTTTTGTGATGAATAGAAATCTATATGATTGAATTGTGAACCATGGTCAAGGATGATAGGATAAGAATGAGTAGAGAATTAACTAGAGTTAGGGTTTGGTTAGGTTTACTAAAGTGTCATCCATAAATATCTTTACAATGACAAAACAAATAGCTTCTAGAAGGTGCATGAAGCAACTAACCCTAATTAAACCCTAACCTCAATTAATCATCCTTAAACATGTTTAACAATTAATCATATCATGTCACAATAATATATATCATATATATATTATATATTTGCAACAAAAGAAAATAATACAATTAACATATATCGCATATATATCAATGTATCATCCACTGAGAAAATGAAATAATAAAGTAAGCCAATATTAGTTAATATAATAATATATCATATATATTATTATATATTAAATCATCGAATCAACACTTGATCCGACGATCCGGCTATATCGAATATTACCGACTAATATATCATGTACCGATTCATCGAATCAACACTTGATCCGATGACCCGGTTCATATCCATATATCGCGAGAATATAATACGGTATCCCATATCGCATTATTCTCGCTCCTGCGCATATCACATATGTGCCACTACTCTGTTTCGCCTGAGCCAAGAAACCTCTGTGTAGGACTCTAAAGAATCGTCAATACGCCGGTAGCAGGTGATGATCATATCAAACACCCACAAGCTGCAAGCGGTCAGCTAAACGTAACAGCCACCCAGGTATTGAGCGATCAGAAGATCAACAAGCTAGCCTGTGCGTTCTCCTGTGAATCCGATCAGTAACACTCCCGTACAGTCCGGTCTGTTCGTCTGATATGTCGCATATCAAGTCTAGGGGTGGTATACGTCAGACCCCAGTAACCGATAAGTCGTGTCGATGTATGGCTCATAACGGGTCGAGAAACTACTAGTAACACTTACCAGTAAATCTCTATATCAGCCCTGGCCAGGGACTTCCAGTTATAGCCAATCGAACACAGCACAACATCAACTCCCTATACCGGGAGAGACGAATCCCCTCCTATCGCTCATTGCCTCCATGTGATTCGGGACTGTACCCAAAAGCCACCGTTTTGCACGCCCTCTTGGACGTGGTAAGGTGGAAATCAAAGCACAGTGGGAATCACACAAGACTCTATGACGATCTCGGGTCTTCAGACTACCCTGTACCTGTGTCACCGGAGAACTGCCATCTGACGTGTGGTATATCACCATCTGGGAGTTCTCGGCGAGTCCGTCCAGTGTACCCAGTCTCCACTGAGCACCCGTACACCATCTATGATGTCTAACACCGATGGATATGGGATCATCCATCGCCCATCATATGGGTCAAGATGCGTATACGCTAGTCTACTCTGGTGTATCGATGCCCTGTCTCGATATACCCTCGACTAGGAACAATTATAGGATGTACTCATCGACTACCGCGGCCCCACTAGTATGATCTCATCATAGTCCCAGTAGTCGAGTACAGATCCTAAGGGCTTTATCAACATGTGAGAGTAAAACAGTAAACCAATACAAGTCAACATGTTAAGATAAAGTGAAACCAAATAGCATACTATCATGACGAGCAAGAAAGTCTTCTCTATATATAACCAAGCATCCATTATAATATACATCAAATGTACAACAATGGCCTCTAGGGCATATACATAACTAACAGGAAGAGTTCCAAGCTAGATACCGTGACATACTAGACGATAAAGGCAGGATACATCGCTACTAAAGATGCTACCAAAGAAGCTGTTTGGGTGTATATTGGTTCATGAGATGAACTATGTTCCTCCCATTGTGTGACAATGGAGTTGTGGCTTATGCCAAGGAACGCAGGTCCCATCAGTGATCCAGACTTATTCTAAGGCGGTATCACCTGATCATGGAGATGATTGATCTCTAAAGTGATCGAGGCAAGGAGAACAGACTCAGAGGATAACACGGCGGATCCACTCACGAAGGCCTATTCCTATAGAGAGACTTTTATGGGATGGTTGAGTATGAGATACTTCGACCACTGCTACAGATGGCCCTAGTGCAAGTGGGAGATTGTTAGTTATATGTATGCCCTAGAGGCCATTACTGTACATTGGATGTATATTGTAGTGGATGCTGGGACATATATAGGGAGGACTTTCTTGCTCGACATGATAGTATGCTATCTGGTTACCCTTTACCTTAACGTGTACACTGATTGTCTCTCTGTTACATGTTGGTAAAGCCCTTAGGATGTGTACTTGACTACCTGGACTATGATGCGGATCATACTAGTGGGGACATGGTAGTCCATAAGTACATCCTTCAAAGTCCCTAATCGTGGGTGTATCGAGACGGGGCATCGATATACCAGAGTAGACTAGCGTGTACCTTCTCGACCCATACAGATGGGCGATGGATGATCCCATATCCATTGGTGTTTGACATCGGAGATGATATACGGGTGCTCAGTAGAGACTGGGTACACTGGACGGACTCGCCGAGAACTCCCAGATGGTATTATACCTCACGTCAGATGGCAGTTCTCTGGTGACACTGGTACAGAGTAGTCTGTTGACCCGAGATCGTCATAGAGTCTTATGTGGTTCCCACTGTGTTTTGATTTCCATCTTACCACATTCAAGAGGGCGTGCAAAACGGTGGTTTTTGGGTACAGTCCCGAGTCACATGGAGGCAATGAGCGATAGGAGGGGATTCGTCTCTCCCGGTATAGGGAGTTGATGTTGCGCTGTGTTCGATTGGCTATAACAGGAAATCCCTGGCCAGGGTTGCTGAGATTTACTGGTAAGTGTTACCAGTAGTTTCTCGAACAGTTATAGACCTCGTATCGACACGACTTATCGATCTATTGGGGTCTGACGTTTACCACTCCTAGGCGAGATATGCGACATATCAGACGATCAGACCGGACTGTACGGTAGTGTTACTGGTTGGATTCACAGGAGTGTGAGCGGGCTTGCTCGTCGATCTTCTGATCGCTCAATACCCGGGTGGCCGTTACGTTTAGCAGACCGCTTGCGGCTTGTGGGTGTTTGATATGATCATCACCTGCTGCCGGCGTATTGACGAGTCTTTAGAGTCCTACACAGAGGTTTCCTGGCTCAAGCGAAACGAGATAGGAGCGCATATGAGATATGTGCGGGACCGAGAATAATGCGTGTATGTGATACCGTATTCTATTCTCGCGATGAATGTATCGAATGGTTGTATGCGATATAACCTAGTTATCGAATCAAGTATTGATTCGATAAGCCGATACATTGTATACTAGTCGGTTGTGTGCGACATGACCGGATCGTTAAATCAAGTGTTGATTTAATGATTTAATGCATAATTATATATTTGATATATTACTTTGCATTAACTAGTATCGGTTCACTTTAAATGGATTTTCTCACTCGAGTGTGCGCATTGCATATGCGATATGATTTTGTGCACTTGCTTGTATCATGTTTGATGATACATGCCTTTTTAGTTAAGTGTATAGAATTAAACCTTGGTTAATGGAATGGTTAGGGTTTACTATTTGATTATTCATTTATTTATTTATTTGTTTATTCATTTTGGAAAAGCAAAAAGGGAAAAATGGATGCTAGTTTTGTTTTGTTCATGAATCTTCATGAAGGTTTGAATAAAGGTAACCATTTTTGTCTCATGCTTAACTTAACCATTCCACAAAACCATGATTGACTCTCTACACCTAACTATGGTTCAATTATGATAAGAATGAATTTCTTTTCTCATTTTCATTATTCTTATCATAACAATATTCTTCTTCTTCTTCCTTTCTTCAAGTGAAGAAAGCAAGGTCCATCAATGGTGATTGGTGGAAATGAGTGAGAAATCCAAATCTAAAGTCTACCCACTTCCTATTTCTTCATCCTCTACCTCTTGCCAAGTAGTAGAGTGTGTTTACTTCACAAGTTTCTTGACTTGGTGAAGTCGGAGCTTGATTTAGCGATGCCTCGACGTAGATCATCTTCGGCATGGACATCGACGACCTAGCTCGCCATTTCTCCGACGAAGCGACACCAGAGCCCGGATTTTGATTTGGACAGCGGAGACGACTTCGTTGCGGAGCCGTGGAGGTGGAGCACCGGATCTACAAAGGTTGTATTTCCGTATCTCTTAGTTAAGTGTTAACTAGATTTCTTGTTCGCCTAAACATCTAGTCTAAGATCCGTAGTTTAGGGTTTCCGGCACCTAGAATTTTTTAATTTGGCATGTTCGATGCCTTGTGAGACCTCACTATAGGGTGCCTAGGAACCTTTCAGAGTACACCGGACAGGACTCGCCAGGAGCATGCTAGTTGGTATTATACCTGATGTCAGATAGCAGTTCCCTGGTGACATGTGTACAGGTTAGTTCATCGACCTGAGATCGTCATTTGTCTCGTGTGAGTTCCCACTGTGCTTTGATTACTACCTTACCATGGCTCAAAGGAGTCATGCAAACAGGTTTTAGTTGGGTACAGTCCCGAGCTATATGGAGGCAGTGAGCGGATCGGCAGGGGTTTCGTCTCTCCCGGTATTGAGGGTGAGATCGCGCTGTGTCTAGGAGAGCCATTACATGAAGTCCTTGGCCAAGGCAGGAGATTTACTGGTAAGTATTCCAGTAGTATCTCACGGTGTTCTGGGCTACACTCCGACACGACTTGTACTGCTTTTGGGGGTCTGACTTTTACCAACCCATAGGCCCGCCATGCAATGCTCATAGACGAACGGACCGGAGTGTACGAATATTGTCACTGACAAGCTCAGTAGGGTGTCAGGATGAGTTCGCTCATCGACCTCCCTTTTGGTCAATACTTGGTAGCCCGTTGCATACGGCTAGTACCTCTGACGTGCTAGTGGTTAAATCCACAGCCAAAGTATTGACGAGTCTTTAGAGTCCCCCAAAGACAGTTTCTCAAGTTTCGGGCGAAACGTTGTAAAGGCCGTATGAAATATGGCAGGGTTCGATCATATACGTGCGGTATTGCACGGATCATGATCGGGCGGATCATACTAGTGGGCTTTGGTTTAAGCCGGATCCTAGTATTAGATTTGTTGGATTACTTTAGTCTCATCGCATTCGCATTCAGTCGGAATGCGGGTGCAGGTATGTATATACAGGTGAGGGGTATCCTTGTGATCCGTCACGAGTTTACTTTAGATGTTGCCGTATCTTTTTGTTGTTGCAAACATTTGGATTAATGTTTGCATTTGGAAATTATGAGCTAGAAATCATCATTTTGTGCATTAATTGTGACACATGCAAGGCTAGTGACTCATGGTCTCTTTTTATGTGCATATGTCACATTTGATGTTTGATTGGTGTTGAAATGATGAGAAGAGAGAGAGAGGGGCTGCCATGAGGGGGTGAGCTCTCATATTATTATTTCCATACTCTCTCTCATATTATCATTCTAACACAAAAAGGAAAAGAGAGAGGAAACTCCTTCTTCTTCTTCTTTCTTCTCTAGCTCAAAATCTCCATTAATGGCAACACCTCTAACCTCCATCCAAATCAATGGATGCAAGAGGCAAAGTGATCACAAACATTCTCTACATCATCTTGGACACGTCGGCTAGCACACTTCGTGCCCGAGTTGCTTCAGATGAAGCGGGAGCCCGTAAAAAGACTCGTAGATATGGTTCCCTTTCCAACAAGGAGATCGATATCGGAGATGCCGCGAAGAGCTTGGGATGGTGGCCAAAGACCGAAGGACACGGATCGATCGGTATAGCCATTCTATCCCTTTCTCTAGATAGCTAGTTGTAGGTTAATGGTTCGATCCGGGTTTTAAGCATATGATAGCGCCGGTTTAAAGTTTTGAAAAAGTTTTCGTTTCCGCATTTTGGCCTCGGATTGACGGCCGGGGCGCTACCGTAGACTTACATGGTATCAGAGCCAGGCCATGAACCTTTACTAGCTTGCTCTAACGTGTTTAGAACTTCGATCGGACGGAATTTCCAAAAACTGCATTTCCAATCATGAACTTTCTGCCAAATTTTTATTGTCGTCAAAAAATTATTTTGTGTATGTCAAAAAATCAGGCAGGGTTTTTTAAGAGTTCTGGGAATATTTGGTACATTGATTGCACTGTAGCACCGCGGAACCGCTGCCGTACCCACGTTTTGGCCACGGTTCCGCCATCGAACTGTAGCAACACTGCATGAAATTTTCTACAGTGGTCTCTATGTTGGAAATGGGGTTTATGGTATTTTTTGTTTGGGCCCAGATTTGTCTGAGTACTGGGTATTGTGCTTGGGGCCCACTTCGGGAAACTTTGTCGATCGAAAATTTTAAACATGTTGGTTCACAGTATTTACATTATATCTGCGACCGTGAATGTCATTTGATCGGTAAATCCTGTCTAATTGCTATAGTTCTTTCAGACGGATTTGCGAACGTGACATTCACGTTGATGTTCTGTGTTGTGCTGTGATGTTGCGAATTTGTCATGGTGGATAGCCTGGTTGCAATGGTAGTACAGTTTGGTTGTATTTGTATATTTGATATTACGGGGCGAGCGTCCGACATGTGGACTGCCGTCACTGCCTGTTTGTATATTATTCTTTTAGGGCATGACCGGGCTGAGGTCGATGTACCCATTGTATATTTTACTTTCTGTACTAGGATTACCCCGCGGTGGGGTGCACGGATACCCAGGTTCTAGAGGACAACGGGCCCGCATCTCATGGATTTGAGACGGAGGGGGCTTTACTCTAGAATTGGCGGGCTATTCGTCGCACTCGTAGGGGGTACAGGTTGACCCAAGGAGGGGTGCTCAAGTTATCGAATTCCGTGAAGTGCCGGGTAGTCCATTCATGTTGTTGAAGGGGGCTGCCTCGCTTCAGGTTTTGGCAGGTAACTTGTCGCGCCCATAGGGGTCTAGGATTTCATTGCGCAGGCTATCCATACGACCAGGGGAATGTCGGGTTTCAGTAGCGGCTCTATGAAACCCGGGGATCCCAGATTATCTGTATTGTTCTGTGATGCTTATTACATTTCTGTGATGTTGCATTTTATCACGCCTTGAGCGATTATTATATATTGATATATATACTAATAGATGTTTTATATGTTTTACACCCGCGCTAGTCCAGTCCCCGCTCTGTCGTTAGTTAAGTAACCTAACGGGTGATGACGGGACCCAGTGGCGAATGCGGATGGCATATACGTACATCGTATTTTCGTTCTTTATTGGTGTGATCAATTGATGGGACTGCGTTGATTCGGATCAATGCAAGCTAAACAAACCTGTTCAATGTTGTTGGAACATTTTTCCAAAAAGCTGTTATTGCAAGAACGTTTTCTTTTGTTTTGCACAGTGGTATTCGGTTATGAATATCCTGCACCTCAGTCGACGGGGCAAGGGCCGAGATCCCTTCACCGGGAGTGACCCCTTGGACAGAAGTTTGCGTCAGGGTGATAACTTCACTATAGCCGATTGACTTTTTGCTTTGCATCATGGTATTCAGTTGGAATATCCTACACCTCATTCTACGGGGAAAGAGCCGAGATCCCTTCACCGGGAGTGACCTCTTTAGCAAAGGTTTTCGTCACTATATTTTTATAAAAAGCTATCTGGTTCCTTCAACGATATCAAGTTCATTACGTTGAAGGTTTTTCGCCAAAAACCATTCGTATCCCTCCGTCATTTCAGAAAGGTAGCACCTAGTATTCATTCTATGTATGTTGGCCTACGTCAAGGCATAGGGTATGGTAGCTATTTGTTACTTTTCTGTTGCATAGATATGTTGGATATGGTGCCCTCAAAGTCAATTATTGGATCGCAGGCACGTGATTGCAATGATTGAGGGATGACCTATACCGATATGACTGTCTTACTCGAGATGATAGTATGCTATCTGGTTTGTCTTTATCATCGTATACATGCTTTAGTTCACTATTGCATGATGATAGAGCCCATAGGATTCTTTCTTGACTGTCAGCAGTATGATGGCGATCATATACGTGGGAGCTGGGGTCTGTAAGCACATCCTTAAAAGTGTCCCTAGTCGTGGGAGTTTCGAGACAGGGCATCGATACTCCAGAGTAGACTAGTGTATACAGTCGAGACCCCGACGAGGGGCGGTGGCCAGTCTCACAAGCCACTGGTGTCAGTTAGTTCACCTAAGATGTATACAGGTGCTCATTAGGTTATGAGTACACCGGACAGGACTCGCCGGGAACATGGTAGTTGGTATTATACATATCGTTAGATAGTAGTTCCCAGGTGACATGTGTAAAGGTTAGTTTGTCGACCCGAGATCGTCATTTGTCTCGTGTGAGTTCCCATTGTGCTTTGATTACTACCCTACCACGCTCAAAGGAGACGTTCAAACAAGTTTTAGTTGGGTACAGTCCCGAGCCATATGGAGGCAGTGAACGGATCGTCGGGGATTCGTCTCTCCCGGTATTGGGGGTTGATGTCGTACAGTGCACGGATGGCCATCACTAGAAATTCTCGGCCGGGGTAGTGGAGAATTACTGATTTGGATCGGTAGTTTCTCAGGAGGTGATGGGCTTCATACCGACACGAATTATCGCGTTATTAGGGGTCTGACTTTATCCACCCCCCTAGAATCGATATGCGATACTCATAGACGAACGGACCGGACTGTATGTATATTGTCACTGTCAGGCTCAGTAGGGTTTCTGGATGAGTTCGCTCGTCAGCTTTTCTTTCAATCAATACATAGGCAACCGTTACGTACAGCTTGTACCTCTGACGTGCTAGAGGTTATACCCAGTGCCAGTGTGTTAATGAGGCATTAGAGTCCCCCACAGACAGTTTCCCAAGTTCGGGCGAAACGTTGTAGAGGCCGTATGGTTTTATGGCAAAGTTCGGAAAATGCACGTGCGTTTACACACGTGTCATATTTCGGGCAGATAATACTGGTAGGCTTTGGTTTAAGCCGGATCCGAGTATTATACTGTGTATATATAATATCTTTGTCTCAGTTGCATTTGTATTCGGTCGTAATACAAATGCGGGTATGTTTATACTTTTACGGGGTTATCCTGAAATTCGTTTCGGGATCGCTTTTGGAAGTTGCCAGTTTTCAGTTTTCTATCACCCGTCTTTAACATTCGGTTAAAGACCGATTTATCTTTTTGTCATTTGGGTGAGTCATGAGGTGAGTCATGAGTGGAAGCTTCTTGTTTTGGTGACTAGGATTAGTGACTCATGATTGTTCATTTAATGAGTTAATGACTAGGTTAGATGAATCATTTGTTTGCATTAATGTTTTGTGCAAGGTGTTAGATGACACACTCTTCTCTTTAATGCTAATGGTCACTCTCCCTCCTCCTACACTCACCCCCCTTGCTCATATATGTGGCCGGCCATTCCTAGTGGGGAATATGGTTGCTTGAGAGTAAAAATATTATGATAGTTTTGGTATATAGAAATTAGATGTGATCAATTTCCAATTTACCCGATTCCAAAAGGCAACTTCATTAACCGTTCATCCATAGCTTTGGATGTAACGAGACAAAGTGTTCTACTCATTCTCTACATCAATCTTGGTCATCTCTTTTAGAAAACTTGATGATCGAGTTGCCTCGGTTCAGAGGCGGGAGCCCGTTTAAAGATCCGTCGACGTGGTGCCACCTGGACGAAGGGACTGGAGATTCAGGAGATCGGAGCAGCCGCAACAAAGCGTGGGATGATGGTTGAAGACTGAAGGACTCGGATCATTCGGTATAACATTTCTACCCACTTTGTAGTTTGTTAGTTTAGCTTTAATGGCAGATCCGGGTTACAGTACACGATAGCGCCAGTTGTAAAAGTTTTTGTTCCGTATTTGGCGTCTGTTAGACGGCCGGGGCGCTACCGTGGACTTACAAGATAGATGCGTTAGTTTGGGACGCCGTACTACTATTTTGGCCTACGTCAAGGGTATGTACGGGTGGGTTCAAATTAACCTGGATAATGACGGGTAGAACTTGACATGTGACTTATGATATGTTGGCCTACATCAAGGTCATAAGAGCATGGGGTAAAAATTACATCGGGAGTTTCTAAAGAAATTGAAACTTACCAGGCATGCGCATGTTAGTGTATATGCCCTAGAGGCCATTACTGTATCATACTAGTTTGTATATTACTTGATGGAAGCTTGGGATATTCACATTTGTATAGACAATCTTGCTCGAAATGGTAGTATGCTACTTGGTTTGTCTCTGCTTTAATGTGTGCATGTGTTTCTTTTAGCATATCGTCTATACACATTAGTGGAGCCCTTAGGATCTTTGCTTGATTACCAGCGTTGTGATGGCAGTCACACTAGTGGGGCTGGGGAATCTACAAGCACATCCTTATACAGGTCCCTAGTCCTAGGATTATCGAGACGGGGCATCGATACTCCGGAGTAGACTAGCATATGCGCTTCTCATCCCAGCAGGGGAGACGGTCTGTCCCACAGCCGTCAGTACGTCGTACTTGAGATAGTATGCGGGTGCTCGTTAGGTTACGAGTACACTGGACATGACTCGTCGGGAACTGTTGGTTGGTACTATACCTATCGTCAGTTATCAGTTCCCAGGTGACATGAGTACAGCTTAGTCCACTGACTAGATACTGTCACTTCGCCTCGAGTGTGTTCCCACTGTACTTTGATTACTACCCTACCACGGCTCAAAGGAGTCGTGCAAACAGGTAGTAGTTGGGTGCAGTCCCGAAGCACTTGGAGGCAGTGACGGTTAGATAGGATTCGTCTCTCCCGGTATTGGGAGTTGATATCGCGCTGAGTCTAGGAGAGCCATTAGACATAGTCGTCCCTGTCCAGAGAAAGCGAGATACACTGGTAGGTTTCCAGTGTTATCTCAGGGTGTTCTGGGCTACACTCCGACACGACTTGTACCGCTATTAAGGGACTGATGTTAACCACCCCCCTAGGCCCGCCATGCGATATTCTCAGACGAACAGACCGGACTACACGCAGATTGTCACATACAAGCTCAGTAGGAGTTCGGATGGGTTCGCCTCATCAGTCTTCTTATCGGCATCTACCTGGGGACCGTTACGTACAGCTAGTGTCGCTTGCGGTCTGTGGTTAAACCCACTGCCAGCATAGTGTCGAGTCTTTAGAGTCCCACACAGAGGGTTATTCGCCTTTGGGCAAAACAGAGTAGAGGTCGCATGGTTTTGCGACAGGGTTCGTTCATATCCGCGCACTTGTGCACGTTTGGTGTCCGGACAGTTATTACTAGCGGGATTTGGTTTAAGCCAGATCCTAGTATATGTTTTGGGGTTAGTTTTATCTCATTGCATTCGTGTTCCTTCAAACACGGATGCGGGTGTGTATGCACAGTTGACTGAGGCAGAGGCAGAGGGTTCTCATTAGGGTTATCGACCGTTGACTTTTTCCAAACCCTAATGAGAATAGGAAATATGATTAATAATATTAGTTAACAATTATTGTGCCATGGTTGAGTTGAATTCTTGAATTTTGTTGACTTGTTGACTTTTGTTGACCGGTTGACCAAAGTGGACTTGTTGACCATCATCATTTGTTTTCAAAGATGCTTCTTATTCTTTGCAAAAGTATTTAATGAATGAAATGATAATGGTCATTCATCAACTCACCATCACAAATTGTTAATTATTATTATTATTATCATTTTTCTAAAATATGAGAGCATGGCTGTAAAATGGTATCATTCTCACTTGGATCTTCTCTCTCATCATTTTTGCTCTCCCTCTTCCTCTAGCTCAAGGCAAAAATCTCTCATGTGTTGAGAACCATTTGCCTTGGAGATAAAACACCAAAACTCATCTCTACTCATCCTAAGGTTGAAGGTTTAGCAAACCTAATACTTTAGTTACCTCAAGTTCGAGGAAGGAGCTCAAGGTAGAGGCCCTCGGGTGGATCTTTCTTCGGCAAGAGCAGGCGACGAGGAGAACCATACAACCCACTCCAAGGAGAAGAAGAGAAGGAGTTCAAGACTAGGTATAACCTTCTAACTGAGTAGGTAAAGCTCGTAGTTAGTTTCTAGTGTGTTGTTTAGCAAAGATCCGGTTTCTAGTCCATGTTACCCTTTTCATGAAAAATCGTTTTGACCGTTTCCGCAACCCCGAAAGAACCGGGACAGGTAATGTGGACTTACAGTGGTATCAGAGCCTAACTAAACACACACTAACAGCGCATACCTTCTGGAGTGTGATAACGTGAGTGGATTCCATCACGTTATCATGCGATGATAGTTGGATCCCGATTCCCACTGATGAGTTGGTTTACTCCTCGGGTGATCCCGACTAATTCTTCTTTCAGGTTTGGAGGAGAATTTGAGGTTATAGTGGGAGGTTTCCTGATTACATAAAGTGATAACCATTCTGATCTAGGTTAGAGTGCACGCTGAGTGTTTCTTTTCTCTCTCTCTCTTTGGCAGCGACCATGGCCCGACTCTTGACCATGACTCAGTGACCAAGTTGACTGAACCTTCTTATAACACTGGCTTTTGGATTGTCAGAGTTGCATTTAGGGTTCCTAGGCACTCTAATAAGGTTCTACAAGGCATCTACCATGCCCGATTCAAAAATTTAGCCGTGCCGAACAACCCTAACCAAGATCGTATACTAGAGATTATGCGAAAACTATCAAGTTAAACTCTTTAACTACAAGTGAAAGGGATTACAACCTTTGTAGATCCGGTCTTTCACTTCTAAAGCTCCGTGTTGACGTCCCTTCGCTGCGATCATCGTGATCTCGGACTCTAGCGATGGTTTCCTCGAAGAAATGAACGGGCTAGTTCGTTAACTTCGAGGCCGAAGATGATCTACGTTGAGAAGACTCAAACTCAAGCTCCATCTTCACTAGGTTATGAACTTTGTGAAGAGAACACCCTAAACTAAATGGCAAGTAGTAGAGGATGATGAAATAGGAAGTGGGTTCACTTTGGATTTGGATTTCTCACTCTTTTTCTTCACTTGAAAATTTTCTAGCAAGCTTTTCTTCTTCTTGAAGAAGAAGAAGAAGAAAGAAAAGAATAATCATAATGAATTATATAAAAAGAATAATCAAGTGAAGTCTATCATAATGCAACCATGGGTGAGTTTACCTTTGTAGAGACTAAACCATAGTTTGAGGTAATGGTTAGGTTAATGAAAATCTTATGCAATGCAAAATGAGTGGACTTTGTCAAAGATGCTTAAAAGCTTCATGAAGCTTCAAGCCAAGACAAAGATAACCACCATTTTGTTTTACCAAAATAAATAAAAACCAAAACCATTATCTTAAATATGGTGTAAGTCATACACACACCCAAGTTTGCATGTATCATCAATCATGATACAAACTAGTGCACAAATATATATCACATATACAACTTGTGCACATCAAGTGAGAAGGTCAATCTTAAGTGAACAAATACTAGTTAATGTAAAATAATATATCAAATATATAATTATACATTAAATCATTAAATCAACACTTGATTTAATGATCCGGTCATATCGCATATAACCGACTAATATCTAGTGTATCAATATATCGAATCAACACTTGATTTGGTAAACCGGCTATATCTCATATAACCGTCTAATAATACAAATCGCGAGAATAGAATACAGTATCACATACTGGTATTATTCTCGGTCCCGCACATATCCCATATGCGCTCCTATTTCGTTTCGCTTGAGCCAGGAAACCTCTGTGTAGGACTCTAAAGACTCGTCAATACGCCGGCAGTAGGTGGTAATCATATCAATCACCCACAAGCCTCAAGCGGTCTGCTAAACGTAACGGCCACCCGGGTATTGAGCGATCAGAAGATCAACGAGCAAGCCTGCTCACACTCCTGCGAATCCAATCAGTAACACTTACCGCACAGTCCGGTCTGTTAGTCTGATATGTCGCATATCCCGCCTAGGGGTGGTAAACGTCAGACCCCAGTAGCTTGATAAGTCATGCCGATGTAAGGTCCACAACAAGTGTGAAACTACTGATAACACTTACTAGTAAATCACTGCAACCCTGGCCAGGGATTTCCAGTTATGGCCAGTCGAGCATAGCGCAACATCAACTCCCAATACCGGGAGAGACGAATCCCCTCCTATCGCTCATTGCCTCCATATGAATTGGGACTGTACCCAAAAACCACCTGTTTGCACGACTCAGTAGAGCCGTGGTAGGGTGGAAATCAAAGCACAGTGGGAGACACACAAGACTCTATGACGATCTCGGGTCAACAGACTAAGCTGTACCAGTGTCACCAGAGAACTGCCATCTGACGTGAGGTATAATACCATCTGGGAGTTCTCGGCGAGTCCGTCCAGTGTACCCAGTCTCCACTGAGCACCCGCATACCGTCTCTGATGTCAAACACCAATGGATATGGGATCATCCATCGCCCATCACATGGGTCGATAAGATATACGCTAGTCTACTCTGAAATATCGATGCCCCATCTCGATATTCCCACGACTAGGAACATTGAAGGATGTACTCATGGTCTACCCAGGCCCCACTAGTATGATCTGCATCATAGTCCTGGAAGTCGAGTACACATCCTAAGGGCTTTATCAACATGTAATAGAGAGACAGCAAGTATACATGTTAAGATAAAGAGCAACCAGATAGCGTACTATCATGTCGAGCAAGAAAGTCCTACCTATATATGTCCCGGCATCCACTACAATATACATCTCATGTACAGTAATGGCCTCTAGGGCATACATATAACTAACAATCTCCCACTTGCACTAGGGCCATTTATAGCAGTGGTTACAGTATCTCATACTCAACCATCTCATATAAGTCTCTCTCTGGGAAAAGGCCTTTGTGAGTGGATCCGCCGTGTTGTCCTCTGAGTCTACTCTCCTAACCTCGATCACCCTGGAGATCAACTATCTCCATGATCTGGTGATACTGCCTTGGAATATGTCTGGGTCACTGATGGGACCGGGGTTCCTGGGCCAAAGCCTCATCTCCATTGTCATACAATGGTAGGAACCTAGTTCATCACATGAACTTGTATACACCCAAACGGCCTCTTTGGTAGTATCTTTGATAGCGATGTCACCAGCCTTTATCGTCTAGTCTGCCACGGTATCTAGCTTGGAACTCTTCTAACATACCGTCCCTCCACTAAGGGTAAAGACAATGCATGTGACTGACATTCAGTCAACCTTACCACCCTGGAAGATGTCCAGTGATTCTCCCCATGATCGATTGATACCATCTCACTACACCTAGTGAGAACATTAACATCCATTTAGATCTATCTCATAGATCCAAAACCCAGGATTTAGGAGGTATCACCTTTATCCTATTTGGAGAATCCTTGTGATAAGAGGAGATTGACCGTGCGTAGCATAGAAAACTCTTTTCCTATCAAGAGTATGTTGTCCACGTATAATACGAGGATGACCACCTTACTCTCTACTACCTTTTTGTATATACAAGGTTCATCTACCACTTTGATGAAGTCAAACTATTTGACTACCACATCAAAATAGATGTTCCAACTCCGCGATGCCTGTTTTATCACATAAAACATCTTGCTTACGTTTCCGCTGCTCCCACTGTCTACGAAGCCCTCTGGCTGTGTACTTATAGACGCTCTCTTCTTAATCAATATTTAGAAAAGCAGTCATGACACCCAACCACCAGATATCGCGGTCATGGTATGCAGCAATGGCAAGTAGGAGCCGGATAGATTTAAGCATAGCCACTGGAAAAGGTTTCATCATTATCCACACCTGGTCAATGACGAAAACCTTTAACAAGTCTAGCTTTGAAAGTCTCAACTTTTCCATCTACACCAAGTAATCTTCTCAAGATATACTTGCTCCTGATGGGAATTTAACCCTTCAGATATAGCAACCAAAGTCCATACTTTGTTGGTGTACATGGATTCCATCTCAGATCGCTAAGCATCCATCCATTCTTACAGAGTCCCCACTCTTGATGGCCTGCTCGAAATTAGTTGGGTCATCATCTCATGATGCAATCCTCGCTCCCACTGTCATCGAGAAGTATCTCTCAGGCGGATGAGGAACCCTGCTAGATCGGCGGAGAGGCTGAGGTTCGTCGGAATCTATTGAGTCCTTTGGTTCTACCAAATCATCTGCTGTAGTTTGTATAGCTGGAACTCCTTCCAGTTCTACCTCATGACAACTAATTTCTTCATAAGAAATTCCCTTTCACAAAGGTGGTATGTTGAGAAACAAAACATATTTTGTTCCTCTGTTAGGTAGAAGATATTCCCTTGCGAATGCTTAGGATATCCAACAAACTTCTACAGAACTGACTTTGCCTCGAGCTTGTCCAGATTTTTCTTTTAGACATAGGCCGGACAACCCCAAATCTTAACAAACTAAAAATATGGGCTCTTCCCATTCCATATCACATATGAAGTGGTAGGCAATGGATTTGATTGGAACCCTATTCAATAGGTATGCAGCTTCTCAAGTGCATAACTCCCAAAAGGAAATAGAAAACTCAGTAGTACTCATTATAGAGTGCACCATATCACATAGGGTGTGATTGCTCCGTCCCGATACACCGACGTGCTGTGGTGTATATGGAGGAGTAATGCTGAGAGAGAATCTCATTCTCCTTTAGAATAGTCCAGGAATCCCGTGCTCAAGTATTCTCCTCCCTGATCACATCAAAGGACATAATAATTATACCCGTTTTTGGTTCTCTACTTCTAACTTATATTCGGTGATTGTCTCAAAAGTTTCGGACTTGTGTTTCAACAGGAACATATGTCTGAATCTAGAGAGATCATCAGTGAATGTAATGAAGTACAAAGAACCGGTCCTGGCATATGTAGACTGGGGACCTACATACATCACTATGTATCGTTCCCAAGGGTTCACTGACCCTTCCTCTGTTTCCAGTAAACGGAGCTATGGTCATCTTATCTTTGTGACATGATTGGCAAGTTTCACAAGATGTAAATTCAAACTGATTTAAATATGCATCTAAATGTAACTTAGCCAGTCGGGTCGCATTGATATGACCTAGTCTACAATGCCTCAAGAAAGATTCATTCATTTCTGAACTCTTCCTCTTGTGTGTGTTCTGTACGTTAAGAATTGTGGTCTGATTTAGAATGTATATGCTTTTAGATAACGTGCCTGAAACGATCAACTCTTGATATAGGAAATGTGCAAAACATTATCCAACAATACAAAATTATATCCTTCTTTAATAAATAAAGAGACCGATATGATGTTGTATGTCAGGTTCGGTATCTAATAACATTCGTTCATAATCAATGTATTCTGGTAATACAGGGTGATAGTGACCAACAGACTTGGCTGCAATACTTGCACCGTTTCTATCTCATGAAACTTATCACCCGTTCTCAGTTCTCTACCTATCTGTAGCCCATGTAACAGATTACATATTTGGGATCCTGATCCGGTATCAAATACCCAGGACGTAGAGGATACAGAGAAACAGTTCTATGTAATGAACACACCCGAAGGAGATGCATCAACATGCATTTTCTTCATTTGGATGGCATGGGAATCATTGCATTCTCTTATTTCCTGCTCGGTCTTATAACAATTATAAGTTGGAGCGGGACCAACGTTCCCCAGCTCAGTATAACAAGCGGGTCCGGTCAATACATCCATATTATTATCTTGATTAAGGCGTGACATGGTCGCTACCTGGAGAGAGAGAGAAGAAAACACTCTGTGTGCGCTCTTGCAAGATTAGATTGGTTATATATTTTATCTAATCAGGATGGCTCCCACTGTTTTTATCAAATCTTCCTTCAAACCCGAAAAGGAAAGACTAGCCAGGATTAATTACACTCTACAAGTTCGCCAATATTTCGGCCAGGCCAGTGTCGGTACTTTGAGGGAGGTTCCCCGTGCTTTCGCACGGACTTAATTAAAATAAACCTCATTTTCCCAGGGGCGTAACCCCGTTGACACCTTTCTAGACACCTACTTGATCAGCTAATTGTAAAGTGAAAAACTCTTCCAGGAGTAACAATTACTCGGAGTGGGTATCGGGATCCAACAATCTCATAGAAGGTATGCAATCTCATTGCAAATTTCAACACTTGAAACTCCCGATAAAGGTTTTTACCCCTAGCACTTATGACCTTAACTATGGTCAACAAATCATAAGCACTGGTCAAGTTCTACCCGTCATTTCGTGATTAATTAGACCCACCCACATGATCCTTAACTAAGGTCAACAAAGTCACGCGACTGTCCTAACTAATCGCATCATATGCGGTGTAGGAAGACATCACTTAGCTACCGTACACTGTGCCTTGACTATGGTCAACAAACACAGCACGAATACTAAGTACTCTACTTTCTAAAATGACGGAGGGTTGCGGATGGTTTTTTTTAAGAAAACCTTTAACGCTTTGAACTTGATCTCGTTGGTTTTTAAATGGAGTGTTTTTTAGGCTTTCGCTAGTTTCGCTAAAGAGGTCACTCCCGGTGAAGGGATCTCGGCTCTTTCCTCGTCGAATGAGGTGCAGGATATTCATAATACCACTATGCAAAGCAAGAACTATAAAAGCAATCAAAAGACAAACCGAAGGTTGTAGCATCTGCTAGTTATTGCTAAAGAGGTCACTCCCGGTGAAGGGATCTCGGCTCTTTCCTTATCGAATAAGGTGCTGGATGTTCTACAAGGAACACCGCTATTCAAAGCAACAACTAGAGCTACCTAATTTTTGAAATTCGATTTATTTTCTTTCATTAATCTCATTAATGAACGTCCCATCATTTAAATCCACCTAAACATCAAAGATAAATACAACGTCCGCTTATGCCATCCGCATTCGTCTCGATGTCCCGTCATGCACCGTTAGGTTAGGTAACTAACGGCATAGCGGGGCAGGGTTAGCGCGGGTGTAAAACATAAGCAACGTTTATATAATATATCATATATACTATATACAATATCTATCTGAACATATCACATGATCACATCACAGATAACGCAGCAGAAGATAACATATGAAATATTGGATATACTAGGACGTCCGCGTTTTATATCGAGCCTGCATAAAACAAGGAATTCACGGTCGCGATGAATAGCCAAACCCACATCCCTAGACCCCTACGAGAGCGGCAAGCAACACTGCCAATTCTAGGGTTAGGAGACCCGGTCTCGACTCCTCAAGATGGCCTCCCACTGGACCCTAGAACCCGGTTAATTGTGCTCCCCGCCTTGGGTCTACCTAATGCGGAAAGTAAATAATATACAATGGTCACATCATCCTCAGCCCGGAAGTGCCCCAATAAAAGAATATTACATACAATGAATTTTACATGAATGAAAAAGAAAAACTCTCATCTCACATAAAAAAAACCCGGCTATTCAAACACGACGATCCAATATAACATATCCAGCAACATATAACATCACATGTCATCAACGTAAGTAAATATGCGTATCCCAATTGTCGTTGATGTATAGCAACGAAACCGGCGATACTCCACATATTACACTTACGGTCGCAGAAAAGAAAGTGTAAAACTACAACAGTTGGAATTCGCAACCTCCTTAGACATCGCATGTCTAACCAAATGAATTTCTTAGACATCGCATGCCTAACAATTATAAACCCCACATTTTAGTCTCAATATTGAAAACACTTTCCAATAATCAGTCGGGCAATTCAACAAGATTCCCGACATCCTGATCGAATGCTCGTCGCAAACTTTAGTAGACGGCCGCACCCCCGGATGCCGTCGACGAAGTGCACTAAGGCGGAACACCGCTACCGCGAGCACCCGAACGGATGCTTTTGGCGACAGGGTTCTCCTACAGTCACTTGGTCGGGGCTATGGGGCGTGGCTATTTATTAAGTTTACCAGGCGAGTATCCGCGTACGCTACGTGATTGCGACGGACTTTTGATCGCATCAAAATTCCGTGGCAACCGATCATCTAAGACTGAACTGCTAGATTTATAACATTAAAATTAGTTATCTCATAACTAAATGTGGATTCCAAATATTGTATCACCTTCCAGATAAATAGAAAATATTAAACTTTCCGATCGAATAATCAAACACCCAAGTTTTCCCAAATAGTTCTCAACACTTGAGGGGAGTTTAAAAACATCCATCACATGCCATAGTACCAATGGTCCAGCCGTAGAAAAGTCAAGCCAATGCCTCACATGTGGCAACGCCGTACTGCCCCAAACTGTAATACCCAGTTTTTTTTTATACACCTATATCCGTATTTCTTTTTCACCTATAAAATTTATTTATAATTATTTATTGTATTTTCAAAATCCCATTAAACCTTACCTTTCATTTCCTCCGGCCCAACTGTGGCTTTTCCCATTCTGAGTTGAGATTATTGGAGCCCAGCCATTTCCCTTTCTTTAAGAGAATTTATCGCCTTTTATTTCTCCCCCATCTCCTTTCTCAAACCCTAATCCCAATTCTTCATATAAACCCATTTTTCCGGCTGAACTCTTTATTCCCAAATTATTCAAATTCCCCAGGCCGAGCCCACCAAGCCCACTCCTCTACTTCCTCAAGTAGCCGGCCCCTTTCCAACCCCCTATAATTTCTCTTATTATTTTTACCTCAGCCCAACCCCTTTCATTATTTATTAAAATGAATAACTGTTTTCCCAGCCCAATACCCATTTCCTTTTCAAAATCCCTGCAGCCCTATTTTCTATTCAAAATAAAACCAGGCCTTTCCCCATCTCCTAAATCCAGCATTCTAATAAAAAAAGGAATTTTCTTTTAAAAACCCCAGCCCAACTACTTCAGCCCGAGCCAGAACCCCAATTTCATATTTATTTATTTTTTAACTACCCAGCCCGCTCATTTCCCTTAGCCCAACCTTTTTTTTAAAAATAAACTAAATTCTTTAATACCCGGCCCCCTCTCCCTTCCCCACAATTCTTTTATTTTACTCCTGGCCCACACCCAGCCCAAGCCCGCTTCACCTCACCCGCGCCTCCTATCCTACCCGACCCGGCCCGCCACCTAACCCTTCGTCTCCAACGGCTCTCTCCCAAGATTCCCGCCTCCTGTCGCGCTCGACCCGCTCCTTCGCCGCAACCCACGCCGCCTCCTCCGCCACGATCGCGAGCCGTTACCTCACGTCGCGCACTCCCCTCTCTAACCCCCGTCGCCTCCGTTCTCTCTCACTCGTTCTCCTTCCTCCTCCTCTCTCACTCTCACACTCTCGAGTCCCTGCACTCTACTCCCGGCGACGACGACGACGACCGATTCCCATTCCTTCATCACCTCACCGTCGCTCGCCTTCACTTCATCATCTCCACCCTTGCCCTCAGTCTCGTCGCACCCACCAATTCACCATTACCCGCAACCGACAGCCTCTACAGCTCCAATCTCCGACCACCTCCTCCCCGAGCACCCTCACCTGCACCCCTCACCAGAGCCCACTGCATCTCGTCGACCACCACCATCATTGTCACCATCGCCATCATCCCTGCATCATCTCTCTCACCCTCTCTTTGTCTCCCTCTCTTCCTCTGTTCCCTCTAAATTTCTCTCTCTCTCTCTAAATTTCTCTCTCTCTGTGTGTGTGTCTTCCCCTCTCTCAATCTTAGATCTCTCTCTCTCTCTACCACTCTCTCAAATCTCTGTTCTCTCTCTCACTCTCTCTCTCTCTCTAAATTTTTCTCTCTCACTCTCTAAAACCTCTCTCTACCTCTACTATCTCCTCACAACCCAGTAGCAATCACATGCTTCACCCCCAGTGACCGTGCAACGACCCCGGACAACTCCGACGCAAATTCCGCATCTCGCCAAGCTCGCGCGAATCCGTTTCATGGCGTACATCACGCGTTCGTGACGCCGCTGCCGCCGTACGACCCCGAGACGTGTCCAGGCAAGTATTTTACTTGCTTACATGCTATATATCCTAGTTACAATCTTTAATTGCATAGATCATAGGGTTACACTTTTGGATCAATTATGTATCATACATGTTCGACGTGTGTTCCCAATGAAAATACTTATCTAAATTGACGGAACTAGATTTTTTATGTTGGCACTTGTTGTGATGAATACCTTGTACAAATTGCGCTGGAAAATATGACCGTTAACGACTAAAACGACTACCCCAAGTTTACTAGAAAAACTGAAATTTTATTGTACCTGAAAACCGTTAAAATCACCATAAATTATATACACACTGGAATGATACGCTCAAGGGCTTAAATCGAAGCCGACTCGACAAGCTATAATCCTATACAATTTTTTATTAGTTTCTGTATTTAAATGGTGACAAGATTTGGATTGGAGTGCGACTCTGGACTGCAGTCCAGAGCGACTCCAATTGTTGCTTGCTGTTCCGTAATGGGTACCACAAGATTTCCTTAACTCGTAGGTTGCGTAACTCCACTGTTTATCATAGGTGATTCAGTTAGCTAGACAACACAAGTGGTTTCATCCTGTTCCGTTATCGTTTGTTATTTAATCTGTAATTTAATAGATCGGGACGCATAACAGTCCCAACAGAATCAGAACTGACATATTGGTATTGAATAGTGTATATCTCCTAACGTACAGACGCGATTGAAGATCCGTATGTTGCGTTGAAAACCTTACTGAAAACCCTAGATTTCATCCAACTATATTGTCGCTAAAATCTGATCCCAACTGGGATTAAAATGCGTTGCGAAACGGATTTCTGATTCTGAAACTGGGTTTCCAGCCGTGAACGCTTAAAATGAAATGGCTATAATTAGTAATCCTGGAACCCGATTGGCGTGAAACTAAATTCGATGGATAGATAACCGAACATACTAATTATTTCCTGTTCATTGTCTCACTAATTTGTAACCGTATGATTTATGATAAATTATGCAAGTGGTAGATTATTGATTCAGGACATCCTAAACATGCTTTATATACTGTTCTCGCATCATATCATACACATGTCACTGCATTGATAACCTAGTGATAACGTGCATTACCCAGTGTTAGGTATTAGTGATGATTGTGGCAAATACATCAGTGTTCGTGTATCAGTGAATAAGTGAAAGTGATACGTACTTGTACACAATCAGTGACCCTCATTATTCTATTGCATTGTCGACGTCTGTGAAACGCGTGTACGTGTGACTATAAGTGGTATGGGACACTTATGGAAGCTCTTGCACGGGTGTCACAGATAAGGTACCAGACACTGCCATTTATCTTAGGTATTAGTCGGGACGTGCTTGATGGAGGTCCTGCCTCCAGTTCTCGCGCAGACTTATCACCGACCGATTGGTATTTAGAGTTATGGTTAGCGTTTGATGTAGACCATGGGGTGTGGGGTAGTTTGAGTGTGAGTTCAACAGAATCTCAGGAGTCTCATGCCGGATTATATATTTAGGGAGATATATGGAGATTTACAGGGTATGTGATTATCACCGTGATATACGTGTTGGGCCCGTGGTCCCTTGCCCTTGGGTTCTATGCTTGGGTGGAGGACACTCGCGAGTGGTTGACTCTCACACTTGGACTGACGATAGGCTTAGTGACCTGTACAGTGAGACTTAGAGACTGATAGGGATACTGGCATCGATATACCTTACCTACTGTGTTGACATGCGTGGCATATCATTCTACTGCTTTTACTGTTCCGCTGCATTAATTACTGCATGTTCATACCTATGCTGCCATTGATCTACTGTTATATATACCTATTATCACTGTTAGTATTGTCATATGATTTTATATATTATATTGCTATTGTGTCGCTCTGACGACCTGAGTATGCATGCTCAGTGTGAGGAGAAGATTTAGCCTGGACCAGAACTAGACGTGTATCACAGACATCTTGACTTGCTATTCAGAGTTACATTCGTTTGTTTCCCATCATGTCAGTTTATATTACTGTTTTGTTCCAATTACTGCATTTCTCATTACCTGTGCATCATTTACTGTTTACCATGAAAAACTAGAAGCCGAAGTGTGACTACGGCAGGACATTTCCTTGACCGTAGGAGCATGGCTGGCCTTGTCAACTCCTCGTATTCCGTATTTTGGGAAGCGGGGCGTGACACAAACCCTAAGGTTCAAAAGGCAGTTCAAGACGGTCACATAATCGAGTTAAGGTTTGTTGTCTTCTAGAGGGTCCATCGCGTTACTTGCACGACTTAGAACGTTCTTAAACTACGGAAAAATCCAACGCTTGGAAATTTTTCGGCAGGGAAAAAAGTGAGTTATTGATATCCGGTCGAACTTTTTAACACTTTCTAAAATTACCCGGAAAAACTTAAACGAAGTTAAATTATCCTATGGAATCAATGAATCCCTAATACAACCGAGAAAACTCAACACTTGATTATAAATTAAAAATTCCCAGAAGAATCAGGAAACACATACGGAGGTTACTGTGCAAACAGTGAAGCATGAAGCTACAGTATGGCCGCGGAACCGCCGTGCAAGCCAGGGTACGGCCGCGGTTCCACGGCGCTTTGATGGAATTAGGATCACGTGCTGCACAGTAATTCCTAGAAAACCCTGCTGATTTTTTTGAGTATTTTTAATTCACAAAAAATCATAGTTTTGAAAAATTTCCAGAGAAGGGTAAAAACTAGGGTTTCGGGGTTCGATCGGACTTTAAACTTCGTCTAGACTTCGCCTAAAGATCTAGCTTGGCTCTGATACCACTGTAGGGTTCCTAGGCACTCTAACAAGGTTCTACAAGGTATCTACCATGCCCGATTCAAAAATTTAGCCGTGCCGAACAACCCTAACCAAGATCGTATACTAGAGATTATGCGAAAACTATCAAGTTAAACTCTTTAACCACAAGTGAAAGGGATTACAACCTTTGTAGATCCGGTCCTTTACTTCTAAATCTCCGTGTTGAAGTACCTTCGCTGCGATCATCGTGATCCCGGACTCTAGCGATGGTTTCCTCGGAGAAATGAACGGGCTAGGTCGTTGACTTCGAGGCCGAAGATGATCTACGTCGAGGAGACTCAAACTCAAGCTCCATCTTCACTAGGTTATGAACTTTGTGAAGAGAACATCCTAAACTAAATGGCAAGTAGTAGAGGATGATGAAATAGGAAGTGGGTACACTTTGGATTTGGATTTCTCACTCTTTTTCTTCACTTGAAAATATTCTACCAAGCTTTTCTTCTTCTTGAAGAAGAAGAAGAAGAAAGAAAAGAATAATCATAATGAATTATATAAAAAGAATAATCAAGTGAAGTCTATCATAATGCAACCATGGGTGAGTTTACCTTTGTAGAGACTAAACCATAGTTTGAGGTAATGGTTAGGTTAATGAAAATCTTATGCAAAAAAAAAATGAGTGGACTTTGTCAAAGATGCTTAAAAGCTTCATGAAGCTTCAAGAAAAGAAAAGGATAACCACCATTTTGTTTTACCAAAATAAATAAAAACCCAAACCATTATCTTAAATATGGTGTAAGTCAAACACACACCCAAGTTTGCATGTATCATCAATCATGATACAAGCTAGTGCACAAATATATATCACATATACAACTTATGCACATCAAGTGAGAAAGTCAATCTTAAGTGAACAAATACTAGTTAATGTAAAGTAATATATCAAATATATAATTACACATTAAATCATTAAATCGACACTTGATTTAATGATCCGGTCATATCGCATATAACCGACTAATATCTAGTGTATCAATATATCGAATCAACACTTGATTCGGTAACCCGGCTATATCTCATATAACCGTCCAATGATACAAATCACGAGAATAGAATACAGTATCACATACTGGTATTATTCTCGGTCCAGCACATATCTCATATGCGCTCCTATTTCGTTTCTCTTGAGCCAGGAAACCTCTATGTAGGACTCTAAAGACTCGTCAATACGCCGGCAATAGGTGGTGATCATATCAATCACCCACAAGCCGCAAGCGGTCTACTAAACGTAACGGCCATCCGGTTATTGAGCGATCAGAAGATCAACGAGCAAGCCTGCTCACACTCCTGCGAATCCAATCAGTAACACTTACCGCAAAGTCCAGTCTGTTCGTCTGATATGTCGCATATCTCGCCTAGGGGTGGTAAACGTCAGACCCCAGTAGCTTGATAAGTCATGCCGATGTAAGGTCCACAACAAGTGTGAAACTACTGATAACACTTACCAGTAAATCACTGCAACCCTAGCCAGGGATTTCCAGTTATGGCCAGTCGAGCATAGCACAACATCAACTCCCAATACCGGGAGAGGCGAATCCCCTCCTATCGCTCATTGCCTCCATGTGAATCGGGACTGTACCCAAAAACCACCTGTTTGCACGAATCAGTAGAGCCGTGGTAGGGTGGAAATCAAAGCACAGTGGGAGACACACAAGACTCTATGACGATCTCGGGTCAACAGACTAAGTTGTACCAGTGTCACCAGAGAACTGCCATCTGACGTGAGGTATAATACCATCTGCGAGTTCTCGGTGAGTCCGTCCAGTGTACCCATTCTCCACTGAGCACCCTCATACCGTCTCTGATGTCAAACACCAATGGATATGGGATCATCCATCGCTCATCACATGGGTCGAGAAGATATACGCTAGTCTACTCTAGAATATCGATGCCCTGTCTCGGTATTCCCACGACTAGGAACATTGAAGGATGTACTCATGGACTACCCAGGCCCTACTAGTATGATCTGCATCATAGTTTTGGAAGTCGAGTACACATCCTAAGGGCTTTATCAACATGTAATAGAGAGACAGCAAGTATACATGTTAAGATAAAGAGCAACCAGATAGCGTACTATCATGTCGAGCAAGAAAGTCCTACCTATATATGTCCCAGCATCCACTACAATATACATCTCATGTACAGTAATGGCCTCTAGGACATACATATAACTAACATTGCATACCTCATTGCCACTCCTACTATTACCCTTTTCTATAGAACAACCCGTATTACTACGAACATCCACTTCCATTGGATAAAACCATCATATGGTTATATATGAACTCGAAGAAACTTGTTCCAGATTCGAGGATGGTTTCCGGTTCTGGAGAAAACGAATAAGACTATTCTGTTGTCTTTTCCTTTTACCTTCTCTCAGGTTGCGAGTGTTCCTTGGATTAGGACGGTACACCTATTACGCTAATTAGATTGTCTTCTTCCAAACCATAGGCAGGTGCCGAACGGTAGGGAATGAAGAAAACCAATTAGCCTAACGATGGTGTACAGAAGGTAATAAGTTAAGACAAATAAAAGGATTAGTAAGAGGGCAAAATAAATTGCGACTGCTATTCACGACCAAACCAAGTATTTCTTCGCCAATCCTACATCACCTTTGTATTTCTCCATAACACTCCGTATCACTACGAAGATCCACAGTTTATTGGATACTCCATCGTATGGTTATATACGAACTCGAAGGAACTTGTTCCATTTCGGGGATGGATTCTGGTTCAGGAGAAATATGAATAAGGTTTTATTCAGTTGTCTTTTATCTTTACCTTCTCTCGGGTTGCAAGTGCTTCTAGAATTAGGAGAGTACACCCAATATGCTTATTGGATAGTCTTCTTCCAAACCATAGGCTGGTGCCGAACGGTAGGGAAGGAAGAAAACCATTTGGCCTAAAGGTGGTGTACAGAAGGTAATGACTAAAGACATATAAAGGGATCTGGAGAGATGGCAAAGAAATATACGGTTACAGTTGTGAATCTGATAATGGAAGAGGCATTACTAGGAATACCCGGATACCCCTTCGAAACATTTACATGTTTAAGTTTCACTGTGTACTGTTAAAAGAAAACTGATTTCGCTATTAGTCCTTGCTCCATGGTATGTATTTACCAGGTTTGATTCTCACATCTGTATGGTTTTACAGATGATGAGTGGGAGTAAGTTATTGGGAATTGGGTGATCATCCTCATTATATCGGGATTCGTTGTAATTGGTGATATTTGAGGAAATCGCCTGGGTTATATGCCGGACGGCAAATATTTGGTTTTGAATATCCGTTGTTATGCACCAATTTCAAATTGATATATCTGTACGTTTATTTTTATAAAGTGAGATATAACTTTTTGAAATTATGTCTATGACATTTACCTATATCAGTGGATGGTTAGGTAAGGAGCATTAAACAGCGGTGTAATTCTTCTTAACCATAAGTACAGTTTTCAACCTACGACACACAGGGAATGAGTTATTAGACTCAGGGGACTTATACAGAGTATTGTATGTTGTCCAGTTTCCATTAGGACAGAGGGGTTGGTACTCGTACTATATTCTGTTTACTTGTGACTTCTCTAGTTCTTAGACATGTGTTTCGTAGAAATACAAGATCCAAGTTTTGAGAAGTTATAGATATATGAATAAAGTAGAGAACCAGGTATTGCAAGTATCACCATTCTTCAAGGTGATCGAAGAAATAGATACTTGTGTTTGGTATTCAGTTGATAGTAATGATTAAGAGAACTTGCTTCTCTTTCAGGTTACTCATAATTGGAACCATTCCTAAGTTGAGTAATGTTGATCGTCCTCTCTGCATTTAGTTGACATGAACTGGAGACAGATGCATGATTTGAATCTGGTTCCAATTAAATCAGTGCCTCTGTTTCTATATTGGATATAGAATAGTTCATATCTTAACAATGTTAAGGTACGGGAAGTTGTCTGGCTTATGCTTAAAACCAGACTCTGGATAACTCAAGGCACGTTTCTGTAATGGCTGTTTGTGGGTTGACACGGGCTATGACGAGGGTTGACTTTCTACCATCTGGAAGATCAATAGTGATATTGTTCTTGACTCGCCGCAGTTTTAGTAAAATGGATTTTTTCAGAAAGCAGTAGTGGGAGTATGGTAGAACTGGAAGTGATTCCAGAACCGCAAACGATTACTAAAAATTTGATAAGAACCTAAAGATTCAATCTGGATTAACATTCCATTGGCCACTCTGCAGATATGGTAGGTAACCTCAGGCACCCGAGAGGTACTCCAGTAGCCTCAAGGACGGTGAAAGGGAGGATCTTGTTTACCCAGACTTGCCATTGCTGTTGTTCCAGACTGTGAAACCCGGCAGAAGGATGAGTATAGTGTCGTTCTGAATTAGCTTTAGAAGTGTACGTGTATATGACTCTGCCAAAGGGTTGTCGTTGTCAGTGGGAGCAGCGGAAGCATTAGTGGAAAAGTAGCTTATGTCTATTTATGGACTAAAGCAGATATAGCGGAGATAGATCATCTATTTCTGATGTGACAGTCATAGGTTTGACTTCATCAGAATAGGGGATGAATCTGTTAAGAAGGTAGTAGGGTGTGATGTCCTGGTATTTGGATGACATACACAGAGTGGGAAGTGAAATTCCTATACTACGATCGGTTATACTTTGGTTGTCACACAGTGGTTTCTCCACTTAGGATATGGATATTATATCAGATATTCTGGTTACTATATCTATGGTTTTAGATCTAGATTTGGGTAGTTTCCCAATCTGGGTACTTAGACAGCATTCTAAAGGTGTTTTAGAATGGACGACTCGTGGCACGGTAGTGTACCTGCACGTGATAGAGTCACCCTCTCTAAAGGTGTCTTACAAACTAAAGGGGAGAGGGATGTGCTTGATTGGCAGATCACTTGCTTAGGCAATTGAGTCAATCATGAGATGTCAAGTACCACACCAGACGTTGTTTTTTACACTAGATGCAATAAGTTGATATTAATCCTATCCTGGAGAAACATTCGGAAGCAGTTTTAAAACACAAGTGGATGTTCTAGGAGAATGATAACGGCAGCCTCCTTTAGGAGACAGTTATCATTCCAGGCTTCCAAGATGACTTGATGACAGAGTGACTGTCAGAGTTATAGTTTTCCCTCTAACGAGGGGCAGTATTTTGGACAGGCGGTCCAAGCGGATACTGAGGGAGGCATGGCACAGGATACTGATTAAGTTCAGTTGACGATACGGTCTAAGAAGTTTGGATTTGGAGTTCATTTATGAACTGGGTCCCATCAGATATCCAGGCGTATTCTAAGACTAGTATTGCTCATTTCGGGAGATGGCTTTCTCCGCGAACATGAGATAAAGAGAGACATAGAAAGATACATCAGGGCGGATCCACTCACTGAGGCTATTCCTTGAACGCAATAGTTTCGCAAACGGGTTTTGTGAGACTGATTAGTAGAGGAGTTGGGTGTTTGGTATCACACGGGCTGTGAGTATGCGACATCGCAATAATTAGCCTTGAGTGCAAGTGGGAGATTGTTGGATATAGTGCCCTCAGAGTCAATTATTGGATCACAGACATGTGATTGCAATGATTGAGGGAGGGCCTATACCGGTAGGACAGTCTTACTCAAAATGATAGTATGCTAACTGATTTATCTTTATCATCGTGTACTGATTTAGGTGACCTTAGAGGTCGCTATTACACGTTGATAGAGCCCTTAGGATTCTTGCTTGACTGCCAGCAGTATGATGGCGATCATATACATGGGAGCTGGGGTCTATAAGCACATCCTTAAAGTGGTCCCTAGTCGTGGGAGTTTACGAGACAGGGCATCGATACTCCGGAGTAGACTAGTGTATACAGTCGAGACCCCGACGAGGGGCGGTGGCCGGTCTCACAAGCCATTGGTGTCAGTTGGATCAGATAAGATGTATACAGGTGCTCATTGGGTTATGAGTACACCGGACAAGACTCGTCGGGAGCATTCTAGTTGGTATTATACCTTATGTCAGATAGAAGTTCCCTGGTGACATGTGTTCAGGTTAGTTCATCGATCTGAGATCGTCATTTGTCTTGTGAGAGTTCCCACTGTGCTTTGATTACTACCTTACAACGGCTCAAAGGAGTCGTGCAAATAGGTTTTAGTTGGGTATAGTCCTGAGCCACATGGAGACAGTGAGCGGATCGGCAGGGGTTTCGTCTCTCCCGGTATTGGGGGTGAGATCGCACTGTGTCTAGAAGAGCCATTACATGAAGTCCTTGGCCAAGGCAGGAGATTTACTGGTAGGTATTCCAGTAGTATCTCAGGGTGTTCTGGGCTACACTCCGACACGACTTGTACCGTTTTTAGGGGTCTGACTTTTACCAACCCCCTAGGCCCGCCATGCGATGCTCATAGACGCACGGACCGAACTGTATGGATATTGTTACTGACAGGCTCAGTAGGGTGCCAGGATGAGTTCACTCATCGACCTCCCTTTTGGACAATACTTGGTAGCCCGTTACGTACGGCTAGTACCTCTGACGTGTGATTGGTTCTAAAATTCAAGACTGTGTGAATCGAATAAAACGAATAAGTTTCTTTGTGTCGGTATTTAGAAAATGAATAAAGTTCACAATCAAAGAATTATATTTGACCGCAATCAACTACGGTGTCGGATGTAGATTGTAAGTGAGTGCGGATCGTCCACAGGGATTGTGCGATTCGTTTTTATGTTTGATTTGTTTGAATTGAAAATTTAATCGAAAAGAAAACATGATTCAAGATTTTATCGATTAATTCAGGTGTCACTAGTCTAATCAAGAATCAAGAAAATGATAAACAATCGAGAATCGGGTTTCGATGATATTTCCAACCAAATGTCAAGAATCTAAATGAGGCTCGCAGGAATCGATCGGATCTATAGACGTGATATAATCTCAAGATATCGTGTTCTTGTCCTTCGAAGAATTGATACTAGATCGATGATGATCGACGATAGTTAGGGCTTTCTCGTGAAACTAGGGTTTCATCATTTAACCCTTGTTCTTTCGTCGATATCATTCACATTCTAGCCTCTGGCAATTTCAAGAAATGATCGTAACTCCCCAATTTCGAGCGATATCAATCAAGAAAGCATCGCAACGAAACTAGGTCGTCAGTTCTTGAACTTGCTAGGGTTTACAAAACTCGTAGGAATCAAGAATCGATTTAAGATATGTTACATCATCATTCTATTGATCATCTCGACTCCTCGACGAGCGGAGTATTACTCAAACATCACAACAAGAACCACAACTAGAAATTGAGATCGAATCATGATGCAAGAATTTAAAGAAAACAAGATAAAAGAATATCACATTTTATTTATATCAACAATTTGATTACAGTCGCTCAAGAACTACAAGAGGAAGAACTAAATTGTCGATCTGGCGTCGCTTTTCTCCGTGAGTCGTGGATCGGCTTGGACCACTTGCTCTGTTGAAGATCACTTCACTCCTAAAAGGTTGAAGGGCTTCTTGCTTGATTTGGTACTCGGGATCTTGGCTTTTGATTGGAATTAGGGTTAGGGTTTCACACAAGTCTTGTCACTAGAATTGTGGAAGAAGATGAAGAAAGGGGTAAAATGAAAAGGGTAAAGATTGAATGGTTCTAGATTCAATGATTGGATTATCAACCCTAGGTCTAGGCTTCTATTTATAGACTTCCCAAACCTTAGGTCTAGGTTTGAAATTACAATTCCCTCCAAAAGTTTGTTGAGGAGCTTCTAGAATTAGTTTGTTAGGAGCTAGCTTAGGCTTTAAGCTAAGATTAATTAAGCATTAGAAACCCTAGTTTGCTGATCTGGCAGAAGTCTCTGGAGTCTTCTGGAAACTGAAGTACATTTCTGAGTTGTAGGAGCTGAGGTAAGAATTTTGATGCAAAGATGAGGTGCTAACGTGGAAGATCCGCCGCGGAACCGCGGCGCAAGCCGGCTCCTGCCGCGTTTCCGCGGCCATTTATGGGTCTTGGGGCTTGGTCTCTCTGCAGTGGTCTTGGCCTGACAATTGGGCTTTTCTATGATATGTTGATTTCTATATTTACTTCTGAATTGCTACCAGATCTGAAATCATTGAGTTGGCGTAATGTTTGATCAGCACCATGTAAATTTTTGGCTTTTCTTCTGGGTTTTTCCTGCACAGATCTCAAAACAAGTGTTGCGCAATATAGGGATGATGCGATGCCATGAAATGCGGTCAATTTCCTTTATAGTGTTGGTTTTAGGGTCTAACACATGCAATCGGATATTTAACGACTGATTTGCTAATATGTGAAATATGAATACCGTACACTTCTAAATGAATGCAAATGATAGGGAAATTGCCGGTTAAAAGATGCAGTATTTTCGACTGATCAAATTCCCCCAAACTTAATTTCGATCGCCTCGAGCGAACTGTTTATTAAAAAGAAGGAGAAAATAAAGAAAGAGAAAAACTAACTAGCACACTTTCGTAGGCAACACGATTGCACTGAGCATGTGCAACAAGCTTTTAAACCTCTAGGTGTCCCTAGTAGGAGGAGTGTTGTCTCCTGAGGGTTTTCGGCGGATTGCACCCACAAAATCCAATAATAAAAGGAAGATCATGAATATTACATTTAAAGACAAGAATTGTAAAAGAAAAGCCTTGAAAATTAGGGTTTCCAACTAAGCTAGCTTTTCGGTTGTTATGAGCCCTATCTTAATGGTCATGAAAAGATGTCAGAAATCACGTCCTCCCTCAATAAAACATCGTCTTATTTTTCATTCCTATCTTTCTTCCAAACATCGATCATATAACCCTGCGTGTGTGTAAAGGACATCCCTACACCCGGAGAATTCAATTCAAGCTATCATACTCTTGCCCATCAGCCTCAATACTTTTTAATTAATGAATATTTAAATGAGATTGCTCACACACTTTCATGCGACCGTTAATACTTCTTGAGGTACTAACCAACCGACTACTCATGTGCTTGCTTACTTGTTGTATTTTTCTCGTCTTGCACCACCTAAGGCTTAGCAGTGACTCCCAGACCAGTTGGCCTTAGGGCACTAGGTGAAGAGGCACTCTCGCTATATTTTTTTATTGCTGCCTTGGCGATAACAAAACCAGTGTCCATTTTTTTCACCATTTTATATTTTCTTCATTTTTTATTTCCTTCATACTTTTGGCTTAAAGACAAGAGCATTTCAAGGTATCCTCTACTATCCCGAGTTTCAAGACGTGTGTAAGTGCAAATAGCAGGGTATCAACGTTCAAAAATGTTTGGCTTCCAGAATAGAAATTATTTTTCAGACTTATTTTTATCCTCAGATTAGTGACGTCTTTCATCTTACTAACCCTTGGGACAACAGCTCATAATTACTTATTACTAGTTAGTATAAGAAAACTTCTAATTTTCTTGGTTTTCTTAAATTTTTCTAATCTCATGGATGTAATTTTTCACTATCTAAACTTTCATTATCTTATTTATGTACAAAAAATATTTTTATCTTTTGAAAATTTTTAAATTTTTATAGGTTTTGAAAAATGTTTTGTGCTTATGCAAAGTATGATGCAAATGATGCGAAAATAAGCACAAACCTCCCACAAACTTGTTTTCAACAGTGTCCTCACTGTTGCCATCTGCTAAATCTCGAAAAACCTGTAAGCTTGGGAGGAATTTATTAGCGGGGGAAAAATATATAAGTGAAGATCCTCCCCCAAACTTATTTTTAGCTCATCATTATGTAAAAATTCTTTTCAAGAGCCAGAAAAAATATACCCCCCCCCCAAACTTGAATTATGCAATGTTAATCTTTTGAAAATCACATGAGGGGGTCAAGAATCATTGGTCGATGCCAAGCTTTGCAAAGACCGAATGTCAACACCAACCATTCGAAAATTTTATCAATGCAGTGCTCTGGTTGGTGGAAGAAGAAATGTGAAAAGGGTAAGTGGTGGAATAGAATGTGTGTGCGTCTCATTTTGGAGAGACGATGGAGTGATTGTGATGGATTACTCGCATTCTTTTTACAGTTCAGAAGAAGGGGTGGATGTTCAATTTCAATGATTGGGACATGATTCATCTCAACACCCGTGTTATTCAGAAATGCGAGTTCATCAGCGAAGATCTCCTCAAAAGTTTCATCAATACCCCGAAGAATAATGTCATCACAAAGTGCGGGGTGATCTTCAGACTCTAAAAACATTTCATAATCAGTGTTAGTTGTTGACCCGGACATCTCGGTGGTAGAGTCTGTATGTGTAAGATACATAGTTGGGTCAAACAACAACATATGAAAAGAGTCAAGATCAGTATTATGAGGGTCATCAAATTCGCTGCTGTCGACATCCATTAAGTCGACAGAACAGACCTGGGCAGTAGGTTCAGAGGGTACACTTCCCAACTTGTAAATGTTCATCTCAATTGTCCTCTTCCCGAAGGATAGGGTCATAAAACCATTACGACAGTTGATGATAGCGTTGGAAGTGGAGAAAAAGGGGCGACCTAAAATCACCGGAATTTGATTCCGTGAGTTCGCTACAGGCTGTGTATCAATTACAATAGAGTCCACAGGGAATATAAATTCCCCGATTTTTATTAACACATCCTCTAGTTCACTCCTAGGTTTGGTGATTGATCGGTCAGCCATCTGGAGAGTGCAATGGGCTGGTTTCAACTCTCCGATCCCTAACTGCTCATAGACTGAGAAAGGAAGCAGGTTAATACTTGCCCCAAGGTCTAGTAGAGCATGGTTAATGTGTTTTTCCCCAATAGAGATGGAAATCGTAGGATAGCCAGGATCCTTACGTTTCCTCGGTAATTGCTGGGGGAAGGCCGTGTCTACAGTCTTTGCCATGAATATCTTCTTGGGCATTTGTTTCTTCCTCTTTCTAGTGCACAAGTCTTTAAGAACTTTCGCATATGCGGGAACTTGTTGGATAGCATCTAGAAGAGGGATGTTGATGTTAACCTGTTTAAACATCTCAGTGATCTTCTCCATATGTGGACTTGGTGTGTTAGCCCTTAACCGATTAGGATAAGGTGCTTTAGCAATAAGTGTTGGGTCCATCATAGGAGAAGGAAGTGTGTGTGGAATCGATCCCAGAATAGAAGTGGGGATCGTCCGTGGAGAAGTAGAAGAGGTGGGCTGAAGTGGCGAGCCTTTTGGGAAATGCAGAATAGGCTCGGAAGAAGGTGGTGGGGTAGAAGAACTGGGGTTAGAATTAGAAATAGAAGTGTGTGTGTGAGGAAAGGTCTCAGCCGGGGTGTTGATAGGATTTTCAATATCATCAACTTCTTCCCTAACATGGTTATCCAGCACTTTCCAGATCTCAACGTGGTGATTGCATTCACATGATGTGAATAGCCAGGATTTGGTAAGGGTTGAGCTGGAAGTTTCCCTTTCTCTTTTGCACTAATTTTGGCTTTTAATCGTACAATTTCTTCTTCCATCGATTTAATACTCTCGTTTTGGGACGCAGAGTTTTTCTCAATTTTATCGACAGAAGACTTCATTTCAGCCGAAATTTGCATGATATTTGTTAAGGCCAAATTCATGTATTGTGCAAAAGAAGAGGATTCATCAGTTCCGGTCAACTGTAAAGGACTAGACAGTGCAGGTGTGTTCACCGGATTTTGAAAGTTATGTGCTTGAAAGGGGTGCTGACTCAATTGAAGTTGTGGTTGCTGTTGTGGTGGAGGGAGCCTTTGGAAATTGTTTTGGTTTGGAACCGTGTTTTGAGAGTGTGATTGGTTCCAAGCAAAATTAGGGTGATTCCTCCACCCCTGATTATATGTGGAAGAAAATGGATCATTTCTAGGTCTTTGAAATGCGGCATTGGTATGCTCATGACCTTGAAACGGAGAATTTCGTGGACATTCTTCCGTCAAATGAGAAGGATCAGAACAGCAACCACATACAGTTTTGGAAAGTGACATTTAATTAAGGGAGGCAGCTAAAAATTTGTTTTCCATAGTCTCGAGTTTCTTGTGTATAGCTGAAATGTCAGCTCTAACTCCTATGGAAACATCTGATTGGTTATTGCCACTCCTAAATGATGGACTTTCCCACTGTAAAGATTTTTCAGCGAAATCTTCTAAGTATTTCCAAGCTTCCCCGTCGTCTTTGTTCATAAAATTTCCTTGACACATGTTTTCAAGACTCTGTTTAGTGTTAGGGTTACTGCCCTCATATATGATTCGGCACAGTTCCCATCTCGGGATTCCGTGATGTGGGTATTGAACCAACAGATCCTTGAATCGGTCAAGATATTTTGAAAATGGTTCATTTGGAAGCTGATTGAATTGATTTATTTCGCTGCAGACTCGAGCTGTCTTGTGATTAAGGTAGAATTTCTTAAGGAATGCCGCTACGAATTCTTCCCAATTTGTGATTGAGTGTGCGGTGGTGTTATATAGCCACTTCTCGGCTATATCGCACAAAGTGAATGAAAGAAGACGTAGACGCATAGCATCCACAGAAAGCTGTGAAGTACCCATCATTGCGCATACGTTTTCAAATTTCGTGATAAACACGTATGCGTCCTCAGTCTCGAGACCGTGGTATTTGGGTAGAAGGTTGATGTATTGGGGTTTAATTTCAAAATGTTCCCCGTTAGCTGGTGGAATGGAAAGACGGGTGGAAAGGGGACCTCGTGTAGGATAGCACCTCTCTTGGAGAGAGATGCGGGGTGGATTCTGCGCACCAACGGACCCCGGCAGATTAGGGTTAAAGAAGTTTGATGGAGGTGGATCCATCGATGTGGGTGTGGTAGTGGATAAAGAAGAAGTAAATGGAGAAATATCGACTTCGGAGTCGATAAAGGATACGCGGACTAAACGGGCACTAGAATCCCGTGTCCAGCCTATCTTGTACTAAAAAGGGTTAGTACAAGTGGCAGCGTTGACTTATAATTAGGGGTAATGAATGAATGCGGTGTTTGCTTTGAAAAAGGGACGGATTTTTTGAAGGAAAAAAAAATGATGCAACATAACAAATGCAGTACACAAAACCCTAATTCTATTGGTCGCCTAAGTCAGATCTCTAGACCGCTCCTAACTGCCAGAAGACAAGACGTAGGATAAAATCCTCCACTGCCTCTTTGTCCCCCTGTGGCCAGGTAAGTGGGAAGGTACTCCACTACGTAAGTAGTGGGCCTAATTAATAACCACTAGCCTTCGACACACTTGCCTAGACACCACAAGAGAAACGCGGATAAGCAATGAATTACCCACGGCCTTCTTCTGTCCTAAGTGAGCGCGACGGTCCTTAGAGTCATCTCTAGATATTTTTTTAGTTAATTTGGGATAAATGCGGATGCATGTTTTGTGATTTTCAGGGCTTAGGAAGGGTAATGAACTCCCCACCTAATTTGGATTTGGCTGTGCCCCTTAATATCCGTATTTAGAATGCAAACAACCAAGAAACAAAAACACGCACAAATTTAATTTTGCTATTTGCGAGCTGCGATTATTTGCAAAGAAGCCTGCAGAAATTTATTAGTTGGAGCTAAAAAGAGGAGAGAGGAGAAGGTAAGAAGGTACCTGAGGAAATTTGGCACAGAGAAGGGTCCAAGGTGCCGCGGTTCCGCCGCCAATGATGTCTAATGCCGCACTTCCGCGGTCGGTTAGTAGGATCTCTTCACCAAACTTTTAGAGAATGTCCCTGTTCACTTCCCTTGTTCTCTGGAATTCTCCAAAAATTATTCCAATTTTACAGCAAGCTCCAGATTTCCTTGCAATAAACCACAACAAATCGTTTAGGGTTTGTGCGAATTTTGATCTAAAAAAAAATGTAATGGAATAAATCTTTCAATTCAAACTACAATATAAAACGAATTAGCGCGTAATCCCCGGCAACGGCGCCATTTGATTGGTTCTAAAATTAAAGACTGTGTGAATCGAATAAAACGAATAAGTTTCTTTGTGTCGGTATTTAGAAAATGAATAAAGTTCACAATCAAAGAATTATATTTGACCGCAATCAACTGCGGTGTCGGATGTAGATTGTAAGTGAGTGCGGATCGTCCACAGGGATTGTGCGATTCGTTTTTATGTTTGATTTGTTTGAATTGAAAAGTTAATCGAAAAGAAAAGAAAACATGATTCAAGATTTTATCGATTGATTCAGGTGTCACTAGTCTAATCAAGAATCAAGAAAATGATAAACAATCGAGAATCGGGTTTCGATGATATTTCCAACCAAATGTCAAGAATCTAAATGAGGCTCGCAGGAATCGATCGGATCTATAGACGTGATATAATCTCAAGATATCGTGTTCTTGTCCTTCGAAGAATTGATACTTGATCGATGATGATCGACGAGAGTTAGGGCTTTCTCGTGAAACTAGGGTTTCATCATTTAACCCTTGTTCTTTCGTCGATATCATTCACATTCTAGCATCTGGCAATTTCAAGAAACGATCGTAACTCCCCAATTTCGAGCGATATCAATCAAGAAAGCATCGCAACGAAACTAGGTCGTCGGTTCTTGAACTTGCTAGGGTTTACAAAACTCGTAGGAATCAAGAATCGATTTAAGATATGTTACATCATCATTCTATTGATCGTCTCGACTCCTCGACGAGCGGAGTATTACTCAAACATCACAACAAGAACCACAACTAGAAATTGAGATCGAATCATGATGCAAGATTTTAAAGAAAACAAGATAAAAGAATATCACATTTTATTTATATCAACAATTTGATTACAGTCGCTCAAGAACTACAAGAGGAAGAACTAAATTATCGATCTGGCGTCGCTTTTCTCCGTGAGTCGTGGATCGGCTTGGACCACTTGCTCTGTTGAAGATCACTTTGCTCCTAAAAGGTTGAAGGGCTTCTTGCTTGATTTGGTACTCGGGATCTTGGCTTTTGATTGGAATTAAGGTTAGGGTTTCACACAAGTCTTGTCACTAGACTTGTGGAAGAAGATGAAGAAAGGGGTAAAATGAAAAAGGTAAAGATTGAATGGTTCTAGATTCTAGATTCTAGATTCTAGATTGGATTATCAACCCTAGGTCTAGGCTTCTATTTATAGACTTCCCAAACCCTAGGTCTAGGTTTGAAATTACAATTCCCTCCAAAAGTTTGTTGAGGAGCTTATAGAATTAGTTTGTTAGGAGCTAGCTTAGGCTTTAAGCTAGGATTAATTAAGCATTAGAAACCCTAGTTTGCTGATCTGGCAGAAGTCTCTGGAGTCTTCTGGAAACTGAAGTACATTTCTGAGTTGTAGGAGCTGAGGTAAGAATTTTGATGCAAAGATGAGGTGCTGACGTGGCAGATCCGCCGCGGAACTGCGGCGCAAGCCGGCTCCTGCCGCGGTTCCGCGGCCATTTGTGGGTCTTGGGGCTTGGTCTCTCTGCAGTGGTCTTCGCCTGACAATTGGGCTTTTCTATGATATGTTGATTTCTATATTTACTTCTGAATTGCTACCAGATCTGAAATCATTGAGTTGGCGTAATATTTGATCAGCACCATGTAAATTTTTGGCTTTTCTTCTGGATTTTTCCTGCACAGATCTCAAAACAAGTGTTGCGCAATATAGGGATGATGTGATGCCATGAAATGTGGTCAATTTCCTTTATAGTGCCGGTTTTAGGGTCTAACACATGCAATCGGATATTTAACGACTGATTTGCTAATATGTGAAATATGAATACCGTACACTTCTAAATGAATGCAAATGATAGGGAAATTGCTGGTTAAAAGATGCAGTATTTTCGACTGATCAACGTGCTAGTGGTTAAATCCACAGCCAAAGTATTGACGAGTCTTTAGAGTCCCCCACAGACAGTTTCTCAAGTTTCGGGCGAAACGTTGTAGAGGTCGTATGAAATATGGCAGGGTTTGATCATATACGTTCGGTATTGCACGGATCATAATCGGGCGGATCATACTAGTGGGCTTTGGTTTAAGCCGGATCCTAGTATTAGATTTGTTGGATTACTTTATTCTCATCGCATTCGCATTCAGTCGGAATACGGGTGCATGTATGTATATACAGGTGAGGGGTATCCTTGTGATCCGTCACGAGTTTACTTTAGATGTTGCCGTATCTTTTTGTTGTTGCAAATATTTGGATTAATGTTTGCATTTGGAAATTATGAGCTAGAAATCATCATTTTGTGCATTAATTGTGACACATGCAAGGCTAGTGACTCATGGTCTCTTTTTATGTGCATATGTCACATTTGATGTTTGATTGGTGTTGAAATGATGAGAAGAGAGAGAGAGAGGGGCTGCCATGAGGGGGTGAGCTCTCATATTATTATTTCCATACTCTCTCTCATATTATCATTCTAACACAAAAAGGAAAAGAGAGAGGAAACTCCTTCTTCTTCCTCTTTCTTCTCTAGCTCAAAATCTCCATTAATGGAAACACCTCTAACCTCTATCCAAATCAATGGATGCAAGAGACAAAGTGATCACAAACATTCTCTACATCACCTTGGACACGTCGGCTAGCACACTTCGTGCCCGAGTTGCTTCGGATGAAGCGGGAGCCCGTAAAAAGACTCGTAGATGTGGTGCCCTTTTCGACGAGGAGATCGAGACCGGAGATGCCGCGAGGAGCTTGGGATGGTGGCCAAAGACCGAAGAACACGGATCGATCGGTATAGCCATTCTATCCCTTTCTCTAGATAGCTAGTTGTAGGTTAATGGTTCGATCCGGGTTTTAAGCATACGATAGCGCCGATTTAAAGTTTTGAAAAAGTTTTCGTTTCTGCATTTTGGCCTCGGATTGACGGCCGGGGCGCTACCGTAGACTTACAGCGGCTAAGGGTGTCATACCGGCCAAAAACCGGTGGAAGGGGTCCAGGTTCCTACACTATGCTCCTAACACAAATCATAGCCTAGTGTATATGTTTGCTTACTAAAATTACTACCCTAGTAACAGCAGATTCCATGTATCCTAAGGTTTAGATTTAAACCATTTCAAAACACTAAGTTTCAACAATAGGGTGCACAAGTAAAAATAGGTGAAATTACTAGACTTAAGTGATACTACCAGCACAAACTAGAGCTAATCTAACTATAATCACCCAAAATCATCTTATTTCACAGTAAAACCATAAGCTTTTGCAATACAACTTACTACAACCACTAAACTTAGCTAAACAAACCCAGATTTCAACTTGTAGACAATTAGAGAAAATAAATAACACCAAACCCAGACAATTACCCACAGACACCACTAGCCCAAGCACCAACACCTAACTCATCACGGGGGCCGGCGACGCCGGAATTTGGGGGTAGGTCGCCGGGTTTTTGGGAAGGGGTTTGGCTCGAATTTCAACACAACACTCAAAAGGGCCTGCATACTATTCTGAAGTTGTTTGCTAAGCTAGACAATGCTCACAGTTGTAGCAGATCTCATATATCCTACAATTTGCATCAAAACCGTATTTTAAATTTCAAGTTTGCGACGTTAAGGTGATTTAGCTAAATCTAGAGATGCTACTAGGCTCAAACAGCAATACTAACACTTTATGAGGTTCATTAAGCTATAACAACCCTAACTTAGCTCAAACCCCACCAAAATCACAAAACTAGCTCTAAACTCATACTAATCACTAACCGAAGCTAAAACAACACGTGCAAGCAAGGAAAGGAGTTGAGTTCAGAGATTATACCCCTACTAGATCCTAGGAAGCAGGAGAAGGAGGAGAAGAAAAGGAGGTGTTGCAACTGCTGCTGCTGCTGCTGAGCTGCTGTTGTTGCTGATACTGTATTACTGTTGTTGTTGCTGCTGGCTTCTGCTGCTACTGCTTCTGTTGTTGTTGTTGCTTGCGTTGCTGCTGCTGTTGCCTGCTTGCTACTGAAGCTGGTGCTGCTGCTGATGCTGGAGCTGGTGTTGTTGTTGTGTTATTGTTGTTGGTGTTGCTACTGCTGCTGAGGCTGAGTTGTTGTTGCTGTTGCAACTTCTGCTGCTGCTGTTGCAACTTCTGCTGCTGCTGCTGAGTGAATGAGTGTGTGTGTGTGTGTATGAGTGAGAGAGAAATTAGAAAATGAGTGAGGGAAAAGCAAACCAATGAGTGCTATGAGAGTCAAACCCCCCCCCCTCTCTCTCACCTCATTAAATGCAAGCATGGGCTCATGCCATGATGCCCATTCTCCCTCTCTCTCTCCAAGTCAACAATAATTCAAATGATTTTCTATTTAAAAGAAAAAAAACAACCCTCAATTAAAAACCAAATAAACTTAATGAAAATGGGTTAATCCACCATGGTTGCTAATCATGGTCTAACCCTAAATTTAACCCTAGTTTACATGCACAAGTGTGTGCAAGTCTAAATAAATTCTAATAAAATATTCATTAATTTTGATAAAATATTTGGAAATCGTTTTGGTAAACTTTTTTTATTAAAAACCATATATTAAAGTATTATTATCCACTAATCACATCCTAAGGTGTTACACCATGAGATGCGGACCTGTTGCCCTCAAGAACCCGGCTATCCGTGCACTCCATCGCGGGGTAATCCTAGTACAGAAAAGAAAATATGTACAACGGTGACATCGACCTCAACCCGGTCGTGCCCCAAAAGAATAATATACAAACAGGCAGTGACGGCAGTCCACATGTCGGACGCTCTCAACGCAATATGAAATGTACAAATAAAACTAAACTGCACTATCATTGCACCCAAGCTATCCACCACGACGAATCCGCAACATCACAGCACAACACAGAACATCAACGTGAATGTCACGTTCGCAAACCCGTCTAAAAGGAATATAGCGATTATACAAGTTGTACCGATCAAATGACATTCACGGTCGCAGATAGTAATGTAAGTACTGCAAACTTTAAACAATGTTAGAAAATATCGAGTTCGAATTAACCCCGAATAGCCCCCAAACAAGTAGATAAGTCCATATCCAAACTGGGCTAAACAAACAATACCACTGAACCAAAATTCCAGAGACAAGAGTACAGCCCAAATATGAAACACAGAAGCTTCAAAATGGCCGGCCAGGCCGTATTTTCCTTCAAAGTGCTCGGCCAAAATCCGATGGAATGGGCTCGTATTTAGGGTACAGTCTATAGGTCACTTAAGTAGTCTTCTGCAGTTGTTTAACTAATTTTTGAAGAAACTTATAAAATTGACAGAAACTGGAATTTTCAGTGCAGTGAATCAGGTTTGTTTCGGTTTCGATAGTTTAACATTGTCTAAACCAACTAGTATGCGATTAATGGGTTAGCTCTGATACCATGTTGGGTTACGGCAGCGCCCCGGCCATCAATCCGTGGCCAAATGCGGAACAAAATTTGTAAAACTTAGCGCTACCACAACCAATTACCCAGATCGAACCATTAACCGTTTATTAGCTAACTGTAAAGTGTTCAGAGATTATACCGATCGATCCATGTCCTTCGGTCTTCAATCTCTGCGCCAAGCTCATCGCCGGCTGCCCCGAACAAGTCCGCTCTCCGGTCTCCCTCGTCGAAGACGATCCACCTCGAGGATTCTTAATACGGGCTCTCGCTTCAAACCGAAGCAACTCGAACAACTAGTTTGCTAACCTAGGTGCTCAAGATGATGTAGAGATAGTGTGTGAATAAGGTTTTCAACACATGAGAGGTATAGAGTGGAGGTTGATGAAGATACCCATGAGGAAAGTGTGAAGCTTAAGACATGGCATGCAAAAGAAAATGCAACACTTGAGAAAAGGAAAAATCAAGTGGCTGCCTCTCATATGTGTTGTATGATATTTGTGATTTTTCAAGTGAAAATACACATAGCACAAAATATCATGATCCCATCACAAATATCCTAAAACAATAATATAAACAATAAAGCATGGTCCATGCTTTATCATTAAATGCCTACAAGCCAAAACTTGCCTTCACACTTTACACATAATCAATATTAAACATTTAACCCAAAAAAACCTAAATATTTAATACAATAAAAAGAAATGGCATCTTCAAAAGTAATCTTATAACGGATAACAAGAGTACCCCTCATCTGTATATACATATCTGCATCCGTATTCCGACTGAATACGAATACAACAAGACGAAAGTAATCCAACAATCTAATACTAGGATCCGGCTTAAACCAAAGCTCACTAGTATGATCCGTCCGATCATGATCCGTGCACAAGTGCATATATATGATCCAACCCTGCCATAAAACCATACGGGCTCTACAACGTTTCGCCCGAACTTGGGAAATTCTCTGGTGTGGGACTTTAAAGACTCGTCAATACGCTCGCAGTGGGTTTAACCACAAGCACGTCAATGGCACTAGATGTACGTAATGGCTACCCAGGTATTGAGCGAAAGGGAGACCGATGAGCGAACTCATCCTGAAACCCTACTGAGCCTGACAGTGACAATATCCGTACAGTCTGGTCCGTTCTTCTAAAAGTATCGCATATCGGGTCGAGGGGGTGGATAAAGTCAGACCCCAAATAACGCGATATTTAGTGTCGGTATGAAACCCATCACCACCTGAGAAGCTACCGATCCTAGATCGATAATTCTCTACTATCTTGGCCAAGGATTTCTGGTGATGGCCATCCGTGCACACCGCGACCTCTACCCCCAATACCGAGAGAGACGAATCCCCTGACGATCATCTCACTGGCTCCATGTGGCTCGGGACTGTACCCAACTAAAACCTGTTTGCACGACTCCTTCGAGCCGTGGTAGGGTGGTAATCAAAGTACAGTGGGAACTCACACGAGACAAATGACGATCTCAGGTCGATAGACTAACCTGTACACATGTCACCTGGAAACTGCTATCTGACAATAGATATATGTAACATTTCAAAATAATAAAATATTATTTTTGGGAATTTTTATAATTTAATATTATTTTATTGATTATTTTAATATTAAATTTATAATTAAATACCGATAAATGGGAAAAATTTTGAAAAAAAATTATTGAAAAGTTCTAAAATAATGTATTCTATGGAATTATGTCATTTTTAAGTTTTTATGAGCATTTATATGCTAATTTAGTGCTAATCGCGATTAAAAATTGCTAATCGGATTTTTGCCTTTTTTGTGCAAAACATGCACATATCATTTTGGACTTGTGTTACATTTTTCTTACCATGGGTGTTATGGGTTTACTATTTGAGTGAGAAGGAAAGGAAAAGAAAAGGAAAAAAAAGGAAATGGAATGATGATGAGAGAGAGGGGGGGTAGGTATAGGTCAACTTTTTCTTTTGAGCCACACTCTCATCATTTCCTCACACTCATTTCTCTCTCCCCTCTCATGGAGCTGCTGGTGCTCCTGCTCCCTTCCTCCTTCTTCCTCCTCTTAAAATCCCCCACAACACCATGAAAACAGACACAAAATCTCATTCCCTCTTCACAAAAAGTGTGCACAAGCTCAAGATCTACGCATTGGACCAAGAAAGCTTTCATTTTGGCGCTGTTAAGGATTCATGCGGGTCTATAAAGGTATTTCCTTCACAATTAGTGTTGTAATTCTTGTGCTTAAGTCTCAATTCAAGTTTCATATCGATATCGTGTGATTTGGTGCATTTTGGACCAACCTAGAGAGGGTTAAGGCTAAACTGAATTGTGTTAGTGTAGTTAAGCCTTTGTGGTGACCCTCAAACCCTCCCCCTTGTGGCTACGAAACCAGATCCGACACAATACGAGACCTGGAACCCAAAACAGGACAGTTTCATGTCGGTTTGTGAGTGTATATGGCGTGCAGGTAAATCTGGAATGTGCTGGGAGTTTTTCTGGAAAATTAAACAACTCCAGGGACCCATTTGAGACCCTAGGAATACACTGTAGCAAGACGAGAGCAATTGGGGTACAGGGGGCCGGCCAGGCCGGTTTTGGCGTTTAGGGGGATCGGCCACTTGGTGATGGTACGGGCCAAGGTTTCTACTGTAGGTCACATACACCCTGTACATCACTCTAGACTTGTTTGCTCGCTTTGTTTTCACCTGAGACGAAATCTAGGATCGTTTTCTTGGGTTGCTGCTTTACATTTAGTTTTGGTTTTGTGTATTTTGATTTCCATATTTTGGTATTTGTGCGTTATCTCGATCGTGTGACGTTTGTACGTCTATATCGAGTGATTTCGGGTTGTTTTGCGAAGGCTAACTATAGGTTCCAACCTATAGGCCTTTTAGCGTATAGCGTTGGTTTTCGCGTGTCGTTTTAAGCTTCGATTTGGTTTTGATGCGATGTGATACGTGTGATATGTAGGTACCCCCACGGCGATCCGAGGCTATGAAGAAGATGAAGGCGACATTGACACCGACACGCAGGATACAGGTGAGTAGATTATATCTACAGGGAGAAGTTGGGTGGATGGCGTATAGCACCCCCGCAGTCCGATATTAGTATAGTATATATATATACTCATGATAGCTTATAGTGTCGTGGATATTTGAGATGTGTTAGGTATACTATAGATAGATTAGGATTGGAAGTAAACTAGTGTAGTTCCTAGTCGCGAACCCTAGAGCAAGTTTACACCCACAAGCACACACGTACTTATTGCTATACTTATACATTGATGATGCGGATAGCGGATGATATTTTGAGATGAGTCGATGACATTAGGCATAGTGCTACGAGAATCGGTGATATGATGTGATTCGTATTTGGGATACGACATGTGATTGTTAACGGGTCTTTAGACGTGTGTTTCACATACGCACTTATATTTCTATAGATGGTATCGATTTGTACTAGATTTAGATCAGTACCCCAGATCATGTGATATGATGATAAGGATATCAGATAATTGATGAGACCATTGTGATATTGACCCGTACCCAGCTTTTGGGGTGTCGTACGACGATTTACCGTATGAGCTTTATATTAATGATAGATCCGCACTCATGACTCGAGGACGTCATATGATATACTGTATCGTACGTGATACTATTGAGGCGGGATCACCGACTATTATATATATATATATATATATATATATATATATATATCGACTCAGATGTAGGTGGTTTCCATACCCCTCCTGCTTAGCTTGCTAGTTAGGTCTGTAGATTACTTAATAGATATTAGACTAAACCCGAGACATACCTATTTCAAAACTAACGAACCGGGAATATTTTAAAGATAGGCAAAAAGGGATTCTACGGATAATTTCAAAAGGCTCATTTTTTTTCTTAAAAACACCGTAGCCCTTATTTTACTAAAAACCCCGATTCGTCTTATTTCAAAAGGCAAAACTGCATGACACTTACATTCTGATGTAGATTCTTCACTATTGCGTTGATTATTTGATTCCGCACATTCATATTATTTGCATCGCATTACTTATGTTTATTGCTATATTACCATCATGCTGTTAGGACACCAGCACCATTATCGATGATGCGTATGTTCCACGTACACTATTTGCCGCTCACACACTTCATCATCGATAATTTCCATGTCACTACACTGTAGTACTGTTGCATTCATACTCGTGTACCTACATAGCGTACACCCATACTTGTGCACATACATATTGTACATTCATATTCGTGTACTCACATATTGTACACCCATACTTGTGCACATATTTATACTACATTCATACTCGTGTACCTACATAGCGTACACCCATACTTGTGCACATACCTATTGTACATTCATATTCGTGTACTCACATATTGTACACCCATACATGTGCACATATTTATTGTACATTCATACTCGTGTACCTACATAGGGTACACCCATACTTGTGCACATACCTATTGTCCATTCATATTCGTGTACTCACATATTGTACCTCCTACTCGTGCACCTACCTGTTGTACACTTATACTTGTACAGTTACATATTGCGCATACATAGATGATTCTGTCTTGACTCGCAGATTGGGAACCGCAAGATACTTTTAAAAACTGATTAATTTTAAAGAAGCGGTCTTCCCTAGTTATTTGCATATTGCTACTCCATGTTGCTTGATATACTGATATGCTTACATTTTGGTTATATGTCGCATACATCCTGCTTTTGATTTGACGCATTGAGATATGTTGTTTCCATGATATTTTTGGATTTGGAAACCGTGGGTATTTTAAAGGAGAATATATATATTGTTTTAAAAACCCGGTTACCCTTGATATGATATTTCAGTGCATCCACCATGTGTTTTCTCGGTTCTGAGAGTGGCATGTGAAACCCGATTCGAGGAGCGTTAGGCACCGTCTGCGGGTACATGGTGGACCCGGTGAGGTACCCCGGGGCTAGATGACTCGTATATGTTGGACGGTGAGCCTGGCAGGGGAGTACTACCTACCGGTGATAGTATTTGGACGCAGCGGTTATCGTGGGGATACCGACCGGAGTTATGTACGTATGGATACGTCGGAATTCGAAGGTCGAAGCTGGGCACTCGGGATTTCGAGATAGCGTATGATGCGTACCTATCAGGGCAAGTCGTGGTGACAGCGCCTGATAGATGAGGATTTACGTGCCAATGCTAGGCACAGGTTTCATGATGTTTTCGAGTGTCGATGTTAGGCACTCCGGTTCCATGATTTTGATTATATCCTCATACTTCCATGCATATGCTTTATGATATTTACATGCATGATGCTTACTGTCATTGGGTGACAAGTGGACGGGATCCACATACATACAGACATTGATTACATAGTGGGATGATATCCACATACTCATAGATTTCCTGATATAGTTGACATTGATGACATTGATCACATAGTTGGATGATATCCACATACTTATAGACCTCATGACATATTATTACCTGAGGCACTGGCACAAGCACTTGGCACTACATACATGTTTAGATATTATATTTCCAGCTTATCATGCTTCAGACTTATTTATTTGAGATTTATATATATCTGATCGTATTGACCTAGGATTAGATCATGCATGCGATTTTTACTTGTAGATATCTTCTATTCATGAGTTGGCAACTCACCCCCGTTGTGCCACAGTTCTTGCAGGTTTTGCCGTACAGGTTTCATTGCGGCTTTTCGGGCACACTGCTTCCATATGGGTGACTTGCTTTGGTAGGTTGGTTCTTTTGTATCAGAACCACCATTATACATGTATTATTCAGTTGTATCTAGTAATTCCATCAACCAAACACAAAAACTTGTATATTGTTTCATACTTAGAAACCAGTTATGTATTATTTCGACCTTAGAGTCGCGCGTTGTAGTATTACGCTTTTCATGCTATTTGAGCTTTCCTTTGAGTTTTGATCCTCGCCCTTCAGCATTGTATATTATATTACTTGCGTGGTTGTGACCGTCGATTGACGAAGAGCTAGCTCCCACTTGGGGATGCCTTTTATCATTGTATATATATTATTTATGTTGTACCCCGTTCGGGGCTAGTATTTACAAAGGAAACTCTGCCGAAATTTTCAGAAAAGATATGTGATTTTTAAAAATGCATATTCGGCTTAGTTATTTAAAAACTATGCTTTTAAAATATGTTTTCTTCACTTTTAAAAGCTATTTTCCTACTCATTAAAAACCAGTTTTCTCTATTTTCTCCTTAAAATGGTTTTAGATTTCTGGGCTTTTGGCTTACTTCGATCAGATGGGGTCCTGTAGACTTCATATGAGTAAAGTGCCAGTCACGTGCTCTTTCGGGTCATGACAAAGTTGGTATCAGAGCGCTAGGTTAACCTTGGTTCGAGTCTAAGTTTGACTATGTGGAGCCTAGAGCGTCTATATATATACGGAACTTAGGCTTGACCTTACGGAACTTAGACTTAGTCGAGGGGGTATTATACCCGAACTTTCGTCGCATAGGATGACCCTTGGTTGATGGAGTAGGTAGCTTGAGTAGAGTGACGTACCGTACGTATGTTCCGCGGCATATTTACGATACGCTACTCCGCTTAAGAAACCTTAGGATGTATATTTCCTTGAACAGTGTTATATTCTTTCCTATGATCTATCATCATCGATACTGGTTATGATTTTTGCTGCCATGATTACACGGGTAGAGAGAGAGAGCTACGGCTAGGGTTGCGTCAGCATGAGCTCGTCGTGGACGAGCACTGACCAGGGCGTGATTCCGGAGACATACGATTGCATAGAGAGGCATCGTTTTATTGTGTTTTCGCGCCATGAGCGTTTGACAGATCGCTTTTACGAGACTTCTCGGACGTGCAGATCAGCACCAGAGGATCAGGCTACTGCTAGAGGCCAGCCAGGATATGATGACCGTTGATATATCGCTTATTCAGGACGATTGAGGCGCTGTTCAACGTACAGACGAATGAGCCAGTGGTTGCTGCAAATGACGAGATATCGCCCAGGTGATTGGAGCCGCTGCAGCATGAGCATATACCTAGAGATATGATGGTAAGTCGCTAGTCACCCGAGGATGAATGACTAGGACATGTTGTTCGTTCGCTTACCCGATGCGAGGTCATCAGATAGATTGATTCCAGCTAGAGACGACTTCACGCAGATTCGTTGAGGGTCGATAGAGACGATCGAATGTCAGGAGTCCATTTTCCAAGTTTAAAGTATTCGGAAAGACGTGCAAGCAATTCTATGGACCCTCTAGAAGAATGAAACCCTAACTCGACATAATGACCGTGTGAAAGCCTTTGAACCTTAGGGTTTACGGCAGTTCCGCGGAGCCATTAGTGAGACTTAGGTTTGCCCTTCTACGGCTGGACCACCGATGCTGTGGTATGTACTCGATACTATTAAACTGTACCCAAGATGTTGAGCTCTTGGGGGATTATGAGGTTTTGACAAATCGATCGGATAGTTCGACATCATTCGGATATCATGTGATGGGACATATTGCTTGGGAGGCTCCAGATACGAGTATAGCCATTGGAGCGCCGTCCATGCAGCCATGATGAAACGAGTCCGAAGCAGTCGACAGCAGAGAAAAGTGAAGTACGAGATTCGTATGAGCTCTTGATGAGAGGACGTTCCACTCCGCTGACATCAGAGATGTGATACGCACGCAGAGGCGTTGTATATGGATATACCTTCCAGAAGGAGTCACGATGGGTATGCACCCATTCCGGGACAAGAGCCAGATATAGTAAAGGTGGTAATTTTCGGGCATTCGGCAGAAACGAGATTTGAGAGAAATCTCGACAGGACCTTTCTGGAATATTATACGAGAAGACTTGGACCCAGGAGTGGTCATATTGCGCGCACCAGCAGGCCAGAATTCTGCATCGTCGATGAGACAGTTGACCAGGTTTGGATAGAGGACCTCACCCAGATGCGTTGTGAGTTGATCAAGAACGGACGGGTATTAAGTATATCTCCGCAGGATGGGACGAGTTCCGGAGGATGTGTTCGGCTAGATATCTTCCACAGAGTGATGGAGATACCTAGTTCGTGATTTCGAGTCCGTGTGAGAGACTTCGAATAGACCGTAGCCGAGAACAATTGCAGTACGCAGATAGAGACGTGACGTCGAAATGGATGATGATGCAGACAGGCGGAACAAGAGGTTCGTGCGAGATGCTGACGAGCTGTTGTTACTCCCCGTTAAGATTAAAGGACGGAGATGTTTACAGAGGCGTTGGGACGCGACCAGTTTCAGAGAAAATTCTGTGCTGAGGACACAGATGTCCATCGAGCGAGAAGATATTACGCAAGAGTACCAGCCACCGTACAGTTCGGCATAGGCAAGATCGGAAGAAACCTTGAGAAGGATTCCTTCCAGGACGCTGCTGCAATAAGATTTGCACCAGGAGCAGATGTGTGATGTGTATTCAGAGAGCCAGAGGCCGACGCCAATGACGTGCTGCTTTACGAGTGGCCGTGAGGATTGACCGAGAGATGACCAGAGAAGTGCCAGAACAGAATCGTTCCCGTTAGCACACCTGACAGGGCCAATGAGCCGATGGATTGCGAGATTGGTAATCCATAGAGAAGATAAGGACTCAGAGACAGAAGACGCCAAACCGCGAGCAAGAGGCAAGTAGATATCTTGCGCTACTAGCATTGGAGGAATCGACACCTTCTCGTCTTTGAAGGAGGATATACCGATGACGGTATTTATGATTTGTGATTTTGTGATTCGATTATCACGTATCCGTCACCTTGGATTTCGGTTTTTTGGGCGATTTATTCGCATGATTTGGTCTTGATGGCTGAGTTCCATGATATTTGTTTTCATGCACCATGGTTGCACCTACTGGGCATTTATATCTTGCGCATAGTTTTTACACTTGAGATATGCTTTACACACCGTTGTGTTGATTTTTTATTTATGCACAGTTATTGCACCCGATATCGTTTTCGTGCCTTGGCTGCACCTGCTTATGACTTCATGGATTTCATGCAGTTGAGTTGATTCTGTGCATATCATACGCATCCGAATTGATTTTTGCACTCGGTATAGCTTATATGTGCGTGTAGTGCATTGATATGTGTTTTGTGCACGCAGTTGCACACGTTTATGATTTTTACACCTTGGTACACTTGGTGTTGCTATTTACGCATTTGAGTTATTGTTTGGGGTTTTGTGCACAGGATGCACCGTATTTGTATTTCTTGCACAGGATGCACCAGTTTATATTTCGTGCGTTGTCGCACCAGTTTTATGTTTTGTGCGTTTATCGCACTAGATTTATATTTCGTGCCTTTGTTGTACCGGATTTATATTTTGTGCACTACAGTTGCACCTGACTTCGATTTGATGCCATTCGATATGTCGATTTTGATCCTAATATTGATGTTGATTTCTTGCACTCCGTGCATTTGATTGGACTTGCGTATGTTCGACGCTTGATATTGGATTTCGTGATTTCATGCATGTTGAGTGCGCATGATTTAGATTTTATTCGTGCGTGATGGATGCACCTGATTTGGATTTTCGCGCGTGTTGAGCGCATGATTTGAGATACGATTTTGGTGCATACAGATGCGCTAAATCGGGATTCTTCGTGCATGTCAGATGCACCTGATTTTGCTGTCAGGCACACACGTTGCCCATGACAGATGTTTTGATGCACACCTGTTGCACCTAGATGTTGTTTTGTGCACCTGTATGGCACATATATGGATTTTGATTTCCGTGCGCACCAGACGCACAGAGTATTCTTACATACATTCTTGGGATTGATTCCTTATGGAGCAGTATATTTTTTTTATGATATTCGCTATATGTTTTCATACTGAGCAGGACTAGTCAGAGGACAGTGCCTGGATATATTTTGCATGCATTGATGGTTATCGAAGGGATTTCCAAAAAGCGAGCTATAGTCTCAGTATATGCCTATGTGTCTGATATGATACGAAACGTTTAAAACAAGGAAACCCTTCTAAATTGTTTTCAAAAAGGCGGGACGTGCATATTAAGTAAAGGATATATATGTATACGGGTATTTTATTATAATGGACGTCCGCCACTGTGCAGTGCTATGCGCATCGCACAACGACTTAAAAGGGATTTGGCATTCGTGTCTTTACCATAACTCCGATGATTGCGGGATGCTTGACGGAGTTTTGTTTTGAGTTATCTGCTCATTAATCATGCGCATGCATTGCGCTATGATGCGTTTTATGTATTGATGATTTTGGAGCCCCGACGACTTGGATTTCTTATTGAAATGTTTTAGAATTTGGGGGTTTAAATTGAAATTCGGGGACCGAATTTCTTTAAGGGGGGAAGATTGTAACATTTCAAAATAATAAAATATTATTTTTGGGAATTTTTATAATTTAATATTATTTTATTGATTATTTTAATATTAAATTTATAATTAAATACCGATAAATGGGAAAAATTTTGAAAAAAATTATTGAAAAGTTCTAAAATAATGTATTCTATGGAATTATGTCAGTTTTAAGTTTTATGAGCATTTATATGCTAATTTAGTGCTAATCGCGATTAAAAATCGCTAATCGGATTTTTGGCTTTTTTGTGCAAAACTTGCACATATCATTTTGGACTTGTGTTACATTTTTCCTACCATGGGTGTTATGGGTCTACTATTTGAGTGAGAAGGAAAGGAAAAGAAAAGAAAAGGAAAGGAAAAAAAAGGAAATGGAATGATGATGCGAGAGAGAGGGTAGGTATAGGTCAACTTTTTCATTTGAGCCACACTCTCATCATTTCCTCACACTCATTTCTCTCTCCCCTCTCATGGAGCTGTTGCTGCTCCTGCTCCCTTCCTCCTTCTTCCTCTTAAAATCCCCCACAACACCATGAAAACAGACACAAAACCTCATTTCCTCTTCACAAAAAATGTGCACAAGCTCAAGATCTACGTATTGGACCAAGAAAGCTTTCATTTTGGCGCTGTTAAGGATTCATGAGGGTCTATTGAGGTATTTTCTTCACAATTAATGTTGTAATTCTTGTGCTTAAGTCTCAATTCAAGTTTCATATCGATATCGTGTGATTTGGTGCATTTTGGACCAACCTAGAGAGGGTTAAGGCTAAACTGAATTGTGTTAGTGTAGTTAAGCCTTTGTGGTGACCCTTAACCCCCCTGGTGCTACGAAACCAGATCCGACACAATACGAGACCTGGAACCCAAAACAGGACAGTTTCATGTCGGTTTGTGAGTGTATATGGCGTGCAGGTAAATCTGGAATGTGCTGGGAGTTTTTCTGGAAAATTAAACAACTCCAGGGACCCATTTGAGACCCTAGGAATACACTGTAGAAAGACGAGAACAATTGGGGTACAGGGGGCCGGCCAGGCCGGTTTTGGCCTTTAGGGGGATCGGCCACTTGGTGATGGTACGGGCCCAGGTTTCTACTGTAGGCCACATACACCCTGTACATCACTCTAGGCTTGTTTGCTCGCTTTGTTTTCACCTGAGACGAAATCTGGGATCGTTTTCTTGGGCTGCTGCTTTACATTTGGTTTTGGTTTTGCGTATTTTGATTCCAGATTTTGGAATTTGTGCGTTATCTCGATCGTGTGACGTTTGTACGTCTATATCGAGTGATTTCGGGTTGTTTTGCGAAGGCTAACTATAGGTTCTAACCTATAGGCCTTTTAGCGTATCACGTTGGTTTTCGCGTGTCGTTTTAAGCTTCGATTTGGTTTTGATGCGATGCGATACGTGTGATATGTAGGTACCCCCACGGCGATCCGAGACGATGAAGAAGATGAAGGCGACATCGACACCGACACGCAGGATACAGGTGAGTAGATTATATCTACAGGGGGAAGTCGGGTGGATGGCGCATAGCACCCCCGCAGTCCGATATTATTATAGTATATATATACTCATGATAGCTTATAGTGTCGTTCATATTTGAGATGTGTTAGGTGTACTATAGATAGATTAGGGTTGGAAGTAAACTAGTGTAGTTCCTAGTCGCGAACCCTAGAGCAAGTTTACACCCACACGCACACACGTACTTATTGCTATACTTATACATTGATGATGCGGATAGCGGATGATATTTTGAGATGAGTCGATGACATTGGGCATAGTGCAACGAAAATCGGAGATATGATATGATTCGTATTTGGGATACGACATGTGATTGTTAGCGGGCCTTTAGACGTGTGTTTCACACACGCACTTATATTTCAATAGATGGTATCGATTTGTACTAGATTTAGATCAGTACCCCTGATCATGTGACATAATGATAAGAATACCAGATAATTGATGAGACCATTGTGATATTGACTCGTACACAGCTTTTGGGATGTCGTACGACGATTTACCGTACGAGTTTTATATTAATGATAGATCCGCACTCATGACTCGAGGACGTCATATGATATACTGTATCGTACGTGATACTATTGAGGTGGGATCACCGACTATTTTATATATATATATATATATATATATATATATATATATATCGACTCAGATGTAGGTGGTTTCTATACCCCTCCTGCTTAGCTTGCTAGTTAGGTCTGTAGATTACTTAATAGACATTAGACTAAACCCGAGACATACTTATTTCAAAACTAACGAACCGGTTATATTTTAAAGATAGGCAAAAAGGGATTCTACGGATAATTTCAAAAGGCTCATTTTTTTCTTAAAAACACCGTAGCCCTTATTTTACTAAAAACCCCGATTCGTCTTATTTCAAAAGGCAAAACTGCATGACACTTACATTCTGATGTAGATTCTTCACTATTACGTTGATTATTTGATTCCGCACATTCATATTATTTGCATCGCATTACTTATGTTTATTTCTATATTATCATCATGCTGTTAGGACACCAGCACCATTATCGATGATGCGTATGTTCCACGTACACTATTTGCCGGCCCACACACTTCATCATCGATAATTGCTATGTCACTACAGTGTAGTACTGTTGCATTCATACTTGTGTACCTACATAGCGTACACCCATACTTGTGCACATACCTATTGTACATTCATATTCGTGTACTCACATATTGTAAACCCATACCTGTGCACATATTTATTGTACATTCATACTCGTGTACCTACATAGCGTACACCCATACTTGTGCACATACCTATTGTACATTCATATTCGTATACTCACATATTGTTCACTTCTACTTGTGCACCTACCTGTTGCACACTTATACTTGTACACTTACATATTGCGCATACATAGATGATTCTGGCTTGACTCGCAGATTGGGAACCGCAAGATACTTTTAAAACTGATTCATTTTAAAGAAGCGGTCTTCCCTAATTATGTGCATATTGTTATTCCATGTTGCATGATATACTGATATGCTTACATTTTGGTTATATGTCGCATACATCCTGCTTTTGATTTGACGCATTGAGATATGTTATTTCCAAGATATTTTTGGATTTGGGAACCGTGGGTATTTTAAAGGAGAATATATATATTGTTTTAAAAACCCGGTTACCCTTGATATGATATTTCAGTGCGTCCACCATATGTTTTCTCGGTTCTGAAAGTGGCATGTAAAAACCGATTCGAGGAGCGGTAGGCACCGTCTGCGGGTACATGGTGGACCCGGTGAGATACCCCGGGGCTAGATGACTCGTATATGTTAGACGGTGAGCCTGGCAGGGGAGTACTACCTACCGGTGATAGTATTTGGACACGGCGGTTATCGTGGGGATACCGACCGGAGTTATGTACGTATAGATACGTCGGTATTCGAGGGTCGAAGCTGGGCACTCGGGATTTCGAGATAGCGTATGATGCGTACCTATCAGGGCCAGTCGTGGTGACAGCGCCTGATAGATGAGGATTTACGTGCCGATGCTAGGCACAGGTTTCATGATGTTTTCGAGTGTCGATGCTAAGCACTCCGGTTCCATGATTTTGATTATATCCTCATACTTCCATGCATATGCTTTATGATATTTACATGCATGATGCTTACTGTCATTGGGTGACAGGTGGACGTGATCCACATACATACAGAAATTGATTACATAGTGGGATGATATCCACATACTCATAGATTTCTTGATATAGTTGACATTGATGATATTGATCACATAGTTGGATGATATCTACATACTTATAGATCTCATGACATATTATTACCTGAGGCATTGGCACGAGCACTTGGCACTACATACATGTTTAGATGTTATATTGCCACCTTATCAAGCTCCAGACTTATTTATTTGAGATTTATATATATCTGATCGTATTGACCTAGGATTAGGTCATGCATGCGATTTCTACATGTAGATATCTTCTATTCACGAGTTGGCAACTCACCCCGTTGTGCCACAGTTCTTGGAGGTTTTGCCGTACAAGTTTCATTGCGGCTTTTCGGACACACTGCTTCCATATGGGTGATTTGCTTTGGTAGGTGGGTTCTTTTGTATCAGAACCACCATTGTACATGTATTATTCAGTTGTATCTAGTAATTCCATCAACCAAACACAAAAACTTGTATATTGTTTCAGACTTAGAAGCCAGTTATGTATTATTTCGATCTTAGAGTCCCGCGTTGTAGTATTACGCTTTTCATGCTATTTGAGCTTTCCTTTGAGTTTTGATTCTCGTCCTTCGGCGTTGTATATTATATTGCTTGCGTGGTTGTGACCGTCAATTAACGAAGAGCTAGCTCCCGCTTGGGGATGCCTTTTATCATTGTATATATATTATTTATGTTGTACCCCGTTCGGGGCCAGTATTTACAAAGGAAACTTGCCGAAATTTTCAGAAAAGATATGTGATTTTTAAAAATGCATATTCGGCTTAGTTATTTAAAAACTGTGCTTTTAAAACATGTTTTCTTCACTTTTAAAAGCTATTTTCCTACTCATTAAAAACCAGTTTTCTCTATTTACTCCGTAAAATGGTTTTAGATTTCTGGGCTTTTGGCTTACTTGGATCAGATGGGGTTCTATAGACTTCATATGATTCAAGTACCAGTCGCGTGCTCTTTCGGGTCGTGACAATATAATACCAACTAGCAAGTTCCGGCGAGTCCGTCTGGTGTATTCATAACCCAATGAACACCTGTATACTATCTTAGGTGAACCAACTGACACCAATAGCTTGTGAGATCAGCCACCGCGCCTCGTTGGGGTCTCGATCCGTATACACTAGTCTACTCATGGAGTATCGATGCCCAGTCTCGAAACTCCCACGACTAGAGACACTTTAAGGAGGTGCTTATAGACTATCCAACTCTCACGTATATGATCGCCATCATACTGCTGGTAGTCAAGCAAGAATCATATGGGCTCTATCAACATGTAATAGTGATCTGTAATGTCACATGAAATATGTACACGATGATGAAGACAAACCAGATAGCATACTATCATCTCGAGTAAGACTGTTCTACCGGTATAGGTACTCACTCAATCATTGCAATTACGTGCCTGTGATCCAATAATTGACTTGAGAGCACTATTGCCAACAAGCATATATTGGCTCTTTTTTTGTGATCAACTAAATGCTGATTATATATTTTTTATTTGAGAGAATAGGTGGAATAAATTAGCCATTCTTTCATAAATGGGAGACCCGGGCTCAATCCCGGATTTTCCCAATGGGCTACTCCAAACCGCACCTGAATGTTATATTTGATTGTAAAGAATAATTCTCATTTTTGAAAGTGCAAATTTTTCAAAAATGAGATGCAGATTAACTCTACTTCTTATTTAAAGAAACAACACTTTCCAAGTAAATTCCCATCACTACAAATAATATTACTAAATCTATTCAAACCAAAATATCGCCCTAAAAGATAAACTAAAGATACACAAAAATGCACACAAAAAAACATTAAAACTCCCTAGGGTCGACAAAAATAGTGGGCCCCGGCGGCGCCTTACGCCAATCCCCAAACTCACTGTACTCCTCAGCCAACCTCTTCATGCACCAAACATCCTCGGCGCAGGATAGCCTCTCCCAATGCGGTATCCCTAACCTCAACGGCTCCCCCGCCGCCACTTCAGCCACCACCAAGCCACACCCTCCGTCACGTGCCATATTATGGGCATGCCCGCACAAAACCCGAACCAGATCCGCGACCCGCTCCCCCTCGCCTCCCAACCCATACAGGAAATAAAACCCGAACGGCCTGAAAAGGTCCGGCAACGACGGAAGCCTCAGCCACGGCAGAACCCGATCCAACAGCCGACCCATTTTCGCCAACCCCTTTACCCATCTTGAGACCCCCTTCACTTCGAGCCTGAAGACCGCATTGGAGTTCCACACGCTTAACACGGCCCAGGACACCGGCGGCTGATCATCAAGGAGCGAATCGATCCCGGCCCATTCGAAGCCCGACCCGCTGACGGCGAGGAAGGTGCCGAGCGATAACGGGTTGGTGAGGATGGTGTCGATGTCGTGGGGGAAGAATTCGGTGGTCGCGAACCTCCGGCGGTAGAGGGCCTCGGCGTCGCGGGCGGGGAGCTTGAGGAGGGACACGTGGCGGGACGTGGGGACGCGGTGAGCGTAAACGGGCTGGACGAGGATGGAAGGGGTGCGGAACTTGCGGTAACCGAACCGGGAGGTGAAGAGACGGAGGGAGGCCACGTTGTCGCTCTCGGTGGCCATGTAGACGTACTCTGCGCCCTTGGATCTGAACCATTGCTCGAGCTGGTTCACGAGCTTCGAGGCGACGCCCATTCGCCTGTTGGTGAAATGATCAATAACTGAGTATATTTAAGGGGGTATATATACGTAGCTTCTTTTGGCGGTGAGGTTACCGGTGGCTGGGGGAGACGCGGAGGCCGAGGACGTAGGCGAGCTTGGTGTAGATGGGGGTGAGGTGCTTCGCGGTGCGTGTAGGTTTTCGGGTACCGCAGGTGACGGTTTTGATGCAGCCACGGATTAGGCCCACAACCTCCGTAGTTGGCCCACACGTTTCCGCTACCTGTGTTTTGACGTCATAACGATTTTAAATTCTAATTAAGCCTCATCCGCAAATTTAACTTTTTTGGCTGACTTGAAAGTGGGGATCAAAAACACAGCCAGAGAAAACAACCTTCAAAATATTTCCAAAAGCTAAAAGTCCGCAATAAAATAAAATATAGCGAGTGTACTTTCTAAATCACATGTAAGAGAAAGCATAATATACACAACATGCAATGATAGAAATTTTCTAAACGCTGAACATAAGGCAACACATTATTTACTGACCAATGTATTTTTATCTTTCTTCCATACTTATGTAATTGATCTTGAAGTTGCAATATAGATCAATGAATGATATGTTACTGTGTGTCAGGTAAATGCAGAAAATCCTTAAGGTGGCAATGTAATTTCCGTTATCACATTTAATAAATACATTAATCTTTCTTACATACTGTTTTACGTTCTGTGATGTATGACCTCAAGATATTTGTTCTCAGATAAAAACTAAAAAATTCCTAATGTGCAAGTTAAAATTATAAATTAATTCTCAATGCATCTTATGAAACGGCCCTAAAATCCCGGCTCATTATGTAAAAAGCCAAATTATTATAAATTAATTAAGGTGGAATGTAAAGGAAAATGCTGAAACAGCTTCAGTAGAATATAAAGCATAAAACTCAAAATTCAAAATGAAATCGATGAAAAATGTTGAATAAAAATACTGACCAGCATGATGAAGGCCGGGGAGTGGCGAACGCGACAAATAGGGTCACCGAGCAAGTCGGTGAAGATGGATGTCTTGCCGCTAGGACCCACCTCACACATCCGCTCTACCGCCTCAACTCTATCAAAGTCTCTTGCTGGGTCGTACTCTCTCAACAAAATCATGCTCTTTTCTTTCTTCCTTCCTGTATTTTTTCGTTTTAGTTTTCCTTTTTTCTTGCCTTTTTCTTTGTGGAGAGAGGAAATAGAGAAAGAAGTAGGAGGGTAGAGAAAGAAGTAGGAGGGATACACAGGATGTGAGTTAAGCTAGAGAGCAAAGAGAACATAAGGAAATATCTCTCTGTGGGTGTATCTTCTAAATTTGGGGTGCGAATGGGTATATATAGGGAAAGGATAGTGGTGGCCCATAAAGAAGGAGAAGAGGAAGAATATTAGGGGGCCTAACTTTTTCTCTCTCTAGAATCTTGGCTTTTTATTTCTCTCTTTCTTCGCTTTATGTCTTGATCTTTAAAACTGATGGATCATAGGGAAAGTTAGTAGGTCATGTTAATAATTAGGGAAATTTTGTAGGGTTAAAATACATGGAAGGAAAGAAAATGGCGGCTGTGGCTGCGCGGCATGTGAGGAGTTCTCTGCCATTTGTTTTCCTTCACATCATCGTGCCCTTCATCTTTTCACCATCATGTTCATGTCCATGGCATTTCACCTTCATGTTTTTTTTCTTTTGGATATGGTCCGAGGAAAATCGAATCGGTGACTTTCTATTTTGTAAAGAGAATTTCTACCGTTTAAGCAAACTCTAGCTGGCTTCACCATAATATTTGTCATCGAGTATTTATACTTTACATGCGGAAAAAAGTACACTCATATTTTGCACAACAATTTATATGTATTAAATTGTATGAAAAAAGCTAAGATGTATAAATAACATTAGAACGATTCATTCCAAAAAAAAAACCTTTTAAAAATGTTTGAGGTAAAGTAATAAAATTTTGAATTTTCTGCATGGCACCTGAAGTTGAATTTTATATTTCTTATATAGCATCCCATTAACTACTTCAATTTTTTCTCCTTTTCTAATCAAATAATGAGTTAGAATTTATTAAATATTAAAATTGTTATTTTGTCCCTTGTTCGCGCCAGTTCTGAGATTGTTCAATGCCTTGGAAAAGCCTCTCAAGAGACAGGGTCAATCTTTATCCGTACCAGTACCGAGTTGGTTGTTTGATCGACATCTAGGGGAAGGCCCTAACGAGAGAGGTTTGGTTCTTGTTCTTACAAGTTCTGAGTTGGTTATTCAATGCCTGGGCCAGGCCTTCGAGAGAAAGGGCTGTTCCTAATTTCTCGTCTAGCTGACATGCGTCCACTACTACAATTAGGGGTTGTCCCTACGAATAGAGTAATCCGTAGGTGCAACTTTTTATTGCCTCTACGGTGCCCACCGTAGGGGCATAAATAAATTAAAAAATATTAAAATGTAATCTCTTTATTTGGCCCTACGGTGTCGCAAAAGAAAACCCTACGGATTGAACCATAAGGGCAACAAACACTACTATAAGGGGTTGCCTTTACGGGTAGAGGAATCCGTATGGGCAACTTTTTGTTGCCCCTACGGATTAATCCGTAGGGCCATCGGTTTGTTCCTACGGTGCCCTACAGATTAATTAAAAAATATTAAAAAGTAATCATTGATTTTGCCCTACGGAGCCGCAAAAGAAGGCCCTACGGATTAATTCGTAGGGGCATCAAAGGCTTATTATAAAAAAAAGTCCAAAAATTTCCTCATTGTTCCCAAAATTTCCCAACTCACTCGTCACCGATCTTCCGCGTGCGCCTCCTCTCGAACACACCTGCGTGCGCCTCCTCGTCGCTGGTACACCATCGTCGACTTCCTCATCGACAGTAGAATCCCGCAAGCTCGCGTCGTCGACTGTGTCTCGTCGACAGTGGAATCTCCGGCCTCCTCCACCTCGTCGACAGTAGAATTGCCGGCAAAACTACTACTAAGGTGAGTTAATTTCAATTTTTAATTATACTTTTATTTATGTTATTGTTGATTTTAAGGTTACTACTAGGGCTTAGAGTTGGGGTTCGGTCTAGGATTTGGGCTACCATAATCCTTAGGGTTAATTAGGGTTAGGGTTAGAGTTCGGTTTAGGGTTAGGGTTAGGGTTCGGGTTAGGGTGGGTTAGGTAAGGTTGGGGTTAGTTTGGGTTAATTAGATAAAATAGGGTTGGTGATCATTAGAGCTAGGTTTTGGGTTAATTAGATTAATTAGGGTTAATTTTGGTTTGGGCTAGAGTTAATTTTTGTTGGGGTTTAGGTGAAGATTAGGGTTTGGGTGAAGATTAGGGTTTGGGCTAGGGTTAATTTGGGTTGATTAGGTAAAATAGAGTGTATTTGTGTTAGGGTGTTGATCAGGGTTAATTTAGGTTAATTAGTGATAGTTTGAAGGATTAGGGTGTTGATTAAGGTTAATTTGGGTTAATTAGGGATAATTTCAGTTAGGGTGATTATTAGGGTTAATTTGTGTTAGTTAGGTTTAATTTGGGTTAATTAGGGTTAGGATTTAGGGTGCACTAGTTCCTTCAGTAGGATACTTGATGATAACGTAAAAGTATAATTTTACCGTAAACGCAAGAAAAATTTACCCTAAACTAAAAACTTCGAACCCTTAATAACGAAACGTAAACGTAAAAACTAATCATGTTAAATGTTCAAGTTAAAACCAATATATGATACTCGATGATAATATGAAACTTTCATATTCTCATCGATACTCATATGTCAAAATCAAAGTGTGACTTAGTCCCGGTCTATCGGTTAACATACGTTCGATGTTCGTCGTGACATAGAACTATACGAAGGTTGTTAAATATCGGACGGTATAGTTCGGTACTAACAACCGTCGTGTGGTCTATTTGACGAGAAGATTCAATCGTATGATAACCGATAAATTTGTCCAGTGTGGACAAGTTAGGAATGTATAAAGCAAACACCTGCATTCACTTGTGTTTTCATTCGTTTCGAGTTATTTCGTCGGTACTTTTCCGCTGGTTCTTCGTGTACAAAGATAGATTATATGTTCATTTCAACATTGTTTTACAGCATTGAAATGATTATCTATTCTATTACAGTGTACTCGGAGAACAGCGGGGAGGTGCTGCCGAAATTTACTCGAAACAGATGAAAGCACAGGCGAATAGGTGTCTGCTCTATACATTCTTAATGGGATAGAAGCCTTACCCCCGACAACTGAAACACACATATACAACACGAATACATAACAAACGCACACACAAAGTACATACACACTAACAACCCTACACTTAAGAGAAATCATAAATTGAAACACACATACACAGAATACAACTCATACTTGGGTATCTTCAAATCTAACTTTGTTTATCGATAATTTATTCTTTTCAACGACAAACTTGCCGTTACGGATTTTCTTCTTTGTCAGTAACCATCCCGTTCTTAGATTTCTCAATATAGTCATCATAACCTACAATTTATATGTTATACAGTCTATCATGGCTCATGAGTACATCAGAGTTAAGGACTGGATGTACGTGGATTGGTAACAACATATGCAACCTAAGTTTGTCGTAGGAGTTGCTGTTTTCATTGAATTTGCACGCTCACATATTAAGATCGTGTTAGAGAAGATTCTCTGCCCGTGCGATAGATGCGGGAATAAGTACTGGCAGAAAGTAGAATTCGTAGAGCTTTACATCGTTAAACATGGTTTTACTAGACTTTATACAACTTGGCTATATCACGGGGAAGGAGCAGAAGGAGACGGTAATACGGCAGAAGGAGAAGACGGTAATACGGCAGAAGAAGAAGATGGTAACATCTTTCCAGGAAAAGAAATGGAGGATATGGTAGAGCATGCCCTAGGTGATAGTATTCGTACCGAAGATGACATTCCTTCCGGTCAAGAACCGCATGCTGATATGTTTGAAAAGTTCATGAATGATGATAGAAGACCAATTTATGAGAATAAGTATTCTACCCTCTCATGGTTTGTCCAATTTTTCCAGATTAAGTGCTGTTCAGTCGAAAATATTGCATTCTTAACACATCAATTTCCTTACTCTTTCTAATCATCTAAGCGTGTTTATTGTAAATATAACACGGACTACAAATTCATCGGGAAAATACCAAATACCACGTGTTACAGTTATAATCGACACTTTGGAGGGAAATTGTGTGTTTATTACTACACGCATGATATTGTATATCTCAACAAATTTTATCGAGATTGTGTGCAGAAAATTATTCAGGTCAAAGAACTGGAATCACGAATTTGCCGATAAAACGCAGCAAGTCAAAGAAATAAAATCTGGCAGAGATTCAGAAGAGATTAAATGATTCCAGACATCAAAAGAACACCCAAAGACCAACATCAAATCATCCCAGAAACATGATGCAAAGATCTTCTTAAACGGCCGCGGAACCGCGGCCGATCCAGGCCAATCCGCCGCGGATCTGCGGACGACTTAGCTCGTCGGGGTTCGAAACTTTTCTACAAGCTCCCCTGTAACCGCCTAGCTTCCTCAAGACGCTCCATTTCCACGTGGCTTCTTTTGGAAGGCTCTGCATAACAACCAAGCTTATGAAGGAAGCTTAATTTGAGGCTATAAAAGGGGGTCTAGATCTCAATTTTGGGGTTGTTTAAGAGGTTGTTAATTAGTTACACAATTACAATTCAATTCAAGTTGAGTGACACAACTTGAGATCCAATCCAATTCCAAAGCCAAATCAAGATCCATTGAGAAGCAAATCAAGCGAGCAATCTACGATCCTTTATCGCAACGCCGGTCTTCATCAAGAGCAAGAGATCCGCAAGCAATCCACGACTTACGAAGATCGATGCGAAGCGAATTTCGACGGAACTGGTTACCTCTTTAAGGGAGCGATCGATGACAACTCTTGTAACCTCGAATTGAGGGAATGTGTAATTAGTCATCGATTAATAAATATGATAATTGTAATTCTTGATTTCTTTACATTCTTGCATTATGAAAATTCTTGATTCTTGATTCTTTTATCTTCATGATGCGTGAGTGAAATCTCCGCTTATAACGGAATCGAGAGAATCGGTAGATCTAATGATGATGTAATCTTTTTACTAATTTTAAGTCTTATGAGAATTGTTAACTCTAGGAAAAAGAATCATCGGTGACCTAATTTGGAGCGAGATCACTTTCTTGATTATTTCGTTGCAAATTAGGGATCAAACAATTGATGATTTTCTTTACTAGATGTTAGATTTGAATGATGATCAATGAAAAGACAAGGGATAGTGAAGGAGAAACCCTAGTTTCTTCAATAGATCCCTAATCTTCATTTATCGTCATCGATCTAGCTACAATCCATTAATAGATAAAATTAGTTATAATTAGTATTCATCATTACTACTAATTTGATCGATTCCTACAAGCTATTCTACATAATCTTGATAACTAAATTGATTTGGACATCTTCTTGATTTCTAATTCTTGAATATATTCTTGATTTTCTTGAAATGAAAACTCGATTAAATCTCGAATTCCTTTCTTGAATTTTCTTTTATATTTTCATTTCGACTCATCTAAAGCAAGATCGAACAAGTACTCGCATCTCAGTGGACGATCCGTATTCATTAACGAGCTACATCGACACCGTTAATTGATTGCGGTATAAATTCTTTGATTGTGATTACTTTTCAAAACACAACATAGACGATCAATCAAATGGCGACGTTGCCGGGGATGCATGCGTAATTTGTTCTTTCTTGCTATTTGAGTTGAAAATTTATTATTCCATCAAATTTTAATTCAAGAATCGCTTCAAGTACTTAACGATTAGTGTTTGAATTTTTGCGAGGGAATCTGGAATCATTTTAGCAGCGCGATCAAGATTCAGTGAAGATCTATAGATTCCAGAGGAGTGCAGGAAGTTAATGAAAAAATTTAGACACCTATTTCCTCCTTTCCACCGCGGATCCGCGGCGTTTGGCTGGTTTTTGCGGCGGTTCCGCCGCCGTTTAGGTGAATCAGAGCCTAAAACTTCTGTGGTATATTCTCTGTTCTCTGTTCTCCTCTCTAATCTTGTCCAATAACAATTTTCTGCATGATTCTTAGAAAAATTCGCAGCACTTAAAAAAAATCTTATTGTGTTTCTTGAAATTGGTTGTTTGTGCATATTTTAACACGGAAATTAAGGGGCAAAGACCAAATTCAGATTAGGTAGGGATTTCATTACCCTTCCTAAGCCCCAAAAATCACAAAACTAGCATCCGCATCACCCTTCGTTATCTAAAAAAGATCTAGACAAGACTCTAAGGACTGTCGCGCTCATTTAGGATAGAAGAAGGTCGTGGGTAATCTATTGCTTATCCACATTTCTTTTGTGGTGTCTAAGGCAAGTGTGTCTAAGGCAAGTGGTTACTTAATTAGGCCCTACTTACGTAGCGGAGAACCTCCCACTTACCTGGCACTTACCTGGCCACAGTCGGGATAGAGAGGAAGTAGAAGATTTATCCTGCGATTTGTCTTCTGGAAGTCTAGGAGCGGTCTAGTGAATTGACCTAGGTGACCATTAGATTTAGGGGTGATTGTGCATTTTGTGTGTGATTTTTCAAAATCCGTCCTTTTCAAAACCAAACACCAAACCAACTTTTCTCTAATTATCACAAACGCTGCCACTTGAACTAAACCGTTTAGTGCAAGCTCGGCTGGACACGGGATTCTAGTGCCCGTCTTGTCCGCATTTCTATGATCGACTCCAAAGTCGGTATTTCTTCATTTTATTTTCCCCACCACCCACCACTACCGAGATGGATGGATATCCATCAAATTTCTTTAACACCACTCTGCCACCGCCCGCAGGTGCACAGAATCCTCCGCGCATTTCTCTCCAAGATTTTATAGATCAAAAATAATTTACCGCAATTAAGAACGGCGTCGCTTGGTAGCTAGCCGGTGGGTACGGGTCGGTCCACATGGATGTTGTGAATTTCCTAATCGCTCTTATGAGTTAATTCCAAACGGTGTGAATGGATTAATTAAATCTAAAAACTAAATTAATGTAGGGCAATTGAATTAAAGATCTAACTATCTAACTAGGGCAAGGAATTAAATTTAATTTAGGGCAGAGAATGAAAAATTACCTAGGGCAAGAATTGAAATCTAAACTAGGGCAATTAAATAAATCTACTTATTTTACAGATGGCTCTCTCCAAACATTTACACAGGGTTGTCAGATCTGAATAGATGACATGAAAAGAGGCATCGATGCTCTCCTAAAGATTTCTAAATTTTATTCATAAAAAGAGGCATGAGGGAGGCATGAAAAGAATACAATGATTTGGGCTTCTATTTATAAGGCATAGAAACCCTAGGTTACAATTGACCCGCATGTCTACATTTACCAAAATAACCCTAGGTTGACTAGTCAAAGCCGTCTTAAACTTATGGTAAAATTTATTTCCAGCAAGATCTCTGGACGGCCGCGGAACCGCGGCCCGAGGCCCTGTTTGGCCGCGGTTCCGCGGTCCAACAGAGGGCTTGGGCCTTCATCTTTCTTGGGCTAGCTCTGGTAATTTTGTTCTTCTTGTTTCTTCTGTACTTTTCTCAATTGGGCTTCGAGGTTTCTTCCAGATCTCCAGTGAATAATGTAGTAGATTTTAACCGTTGCTTCGAGACGAAATCCTGGACCTTGCACTGCCTTGTACTTTGTGAACTTTATCTTTTATGTAGACTTGATCAAGATCTTTCTATTTGTTGGTTGTAGTTCCACTTTTGCATTGTCTTTTATCTTTTTCACTGTTTTAGATCCAAGAACCTGTATCCTGTACTATGTGGTAGACATGGGTCAAAGGCATCTGTTTATTTATAAAACGAATAAGAATGCGGAATATAATAATGCAATATTATGGTATGAACAAATACCCCCAAACTTATCTTTTGCTCGTCCTCGAGCAAACTTATTTTTTTATTCTTTACAAAAACCTAACAGCCCTTTCGCAGGGAAACGCGATTGCACTGAGCTCGTGCAACAAGCCGTTAAACCTCTAGGTGTCCCTAGTAGGAGGAGTGTTGTCTCCTGAGGGTTTTCAGCGGATACTACCCACAAAATCCTATCAATTTGGCTTTTTTGACTTTTGTTCTCCAATTAGGTTTTCTAACAGGGAATTCTATTATCGTCGACTCGTAAATTATCCACCCACATTCTTCACACTTCCTCATCATCTAACTTAAGATTATACATGTTCTATAGACTTACTTAGCTTTCGGCATTTCTTAAGTTTCCTTCTAGGGTTCCATCTTCACTTAGGAATTTTTATCAACTCTACTAAAGATACAAGTTCTATTCTTCATTCCTTTCTCTCATCTAAACTCCAATCACATATCCCTACGTGTGTGTATAGATCACCCCTACACTTGGAAATTCAAATCAAGCAATCGTACTCTTGTCCGTTGTCCAAAGTACTTATTAATTGGTGAATTTAAATGAATTTTGCTTACACATCCTTCATGCGACCGTTAATACTTCTTGAGGTACTAATGACCGATTACAAGATGCGTTAGCACTTTAAAGCGTACTTCCTAGTCTTGCAACACCCAAGGCTTTTAGCAGTGACTCCCAAACCAGTTGGTCTAAGGCACTAGGTGATGAAGCACCCTCGCTAAATATTTTTCTATTTTTGCAGCCCTAAGTAATCACAAAAACCAGTGTTCATTTTTTTCTTTATTCACACTTGTATTTTTTTTTCTTTCTTCGTACTAAGGACTTTAGACAAGAGCATTTCAAGGTATCCTCTACTATTCCAAGTTTCAAGGTGCGTGATTGTGCAAATTGTAGGGTATACATTTTCAGAATGTAGACTTAAGCTAGGAGTTATTTTTCAAACTTATACTCTAATAAAGATATCAATACTTTCCTTTGTTTCGACTTAGCCCAAAAAGTTAACTCAAAATTTGCCTATTTCTAAATAAACTACAAAGACATATACTCTCTACCGTTAAACTTTAAGGAAGGTTATTTTTAGGGTTTTTAATTACTAAGTCTAAATCTAGTTGTTCCTAGCTAGTTAACCTATTTGTCAAACTTAAGTCAAATACGGCCAAAATTGAATACAATAATTTTTATAATTTTTGAAATTTTTTAATTTTTATAGATTTTAAAATAAGTATGCAGATGCAAAAAATATGTACAAATGAATACGAAGGAAAGGAGGCTTACCGAGCATACCCCCAAACTTAAACTTGACAGTGTCCTCACTGTCATGCCACATCAAGAGGGTCAAAATGTCGGCACTACCCAGTTTATTTATTTATAATTTTTTTATATTTATTTTTTTATATATTTTTTTGAATTTTTTATTGTTAAAAGAAAAACAAAAATATATATACAACAAGGTTCCCCCCAAATTTAAGCTTGGCCTTACACAAGCCAAAGGTTAGCACCAACCATTCAAACATCTTATCGTGGTAATGGTCGAGTTGGTGAAAGAATGGGGTGTAAAGAAAAGAAATGAGAAACACACGAGACCGTGTGGGAAGAAAGGTAGAATATGGTCTCGGTGGAGGAGAAGAAGGGCGGAAAAGAGAAAGAAGTGTAGTACAATCTTGAGGGTGTAAATCGAGTGAATAAATTAGCACAATTTGTGATGACTGATTTGTTAAAAACGATTGTGCTAATCTATTAACCCGTCGAGAAATAGGGTCAAATCCCTCAAGATTCGCAAGAAAATATGGGTACGTCGAACTTGGTATAGGAGATGAAAGCGTAACGGTCTCTTGCAAGGTCGGAATGATAGGAATGACGAAAGGAAGTGAATTAGCGATAGTCTCATTCTCACTGTAGTAAGCTGTCTCGAACTTGAAAGATTCCAGCAATGGTTCGAAGCGACTGTAAGCAACCGAGTCTGATGGGTCAACTAATTCATCTGAAAATTCAAAGGACTCAAACTCGGGCGGTGAGTCATCAACCTCGTCTGAAAAAGTGAAACACTCGTAAGTGTTATCGGCTGTGAGAACTGTGTCAGATTCAAAGGAAAATTTTTCAAGCTCACAGTCGTCAAGCGTGATCCTTTGCGTGGTCGGAACGATGGAAAGGAGGGAGGGTGATATAACAGTTAAAGGTTCAGGAGGATGAATTGGAAAATCCGACACATCAAACAAAAATGGTTCAACCTCAATATTATCCTCAATACTCTCCTCAATACTATCCTCATAAGTCTCCTCAATATTTTCCTCAAAAATTTGCTTATCCATGCCAATATCATCAAAATCAAGACGCGTATGAAGTTCGGGAGAAACATTTAATGACTCGGGATAATGAATTGGATATAAAATATCAATTAAATCTACAGGTTCATCATCCAAAATATTCTCGGCGTCTATATCCTTAATCAAGTGAAAATCAATTTTTTCTGACACCTCCTCAAAAGCATGGATATTTATCAATTTAGGTTCTAGATTGGAGGTGTAAAGATCAAACCGATTAGGTGCGGTTTCACTCGAAAGGGGTTCCTCATAATCTGGCAAATCAAGCACTACAAAGTCGCACAACTCATCATTTTGGACACTTGTTTGAAAATTGGAATTGTTGGATTCAATTGGGTATGGGTAGGTTTGATTTGGAAATCCTCTCACATTCTCACTCTGTCCAACCGCCTCCTCATACATTGGAAAATTTGAAGCTAGCGGGAAACTAGCTACCTGTGCACTAAGTTGCATAAGGGCGGCCACGGACACATCCACATTCCTAATCATTTTGTTTGTTGCTGCGATGTATGCCTCCAACGACTGTTCTAGACTAGACATGGGTTGTGGAGGGGTTTCGGTAAAAGATTCAAAACTGTTTGGATACGTGAAACTCCCAAAAGGCTGTGTAAAGGCAATATCTAGTGAAGGTGGGAAAGTCGGGTATGACTGGTAGGAATTGGATGGTTGGACAGGAGTAGGGTCAACAGTTGGATAAAAAGGTGAATGGACTTGTTGACCCCTAGAACTAGATGTGTGGAGAGGAGTGAAAGATCGGTTACGAGATTGAGCAATATGCTCAGCAATGGACATCGGCTTAGGAGTTACAGCAGAACTTGAAAAAGTGGTATCAACGTACGAAGGTAGTGAAGGTTGACATGGTTGACACAAAGTGGGTTGTGAAGTCGAACTGTTTCTCCTAGACGCTTCTATTTGATCATTCAAAGAAATTTTGGGCACGGGGGGATCTTCCTTAAATCGACCGAAACAATTGACGTACGACGCAAAGTTAGGTTCGGGATACCAAAGTTCGGCAAGAGACTTATGATGTGGTGTAACACCTTAGAATGTGTTTTGTGGCTAATTATATTTTAATGTATGGTTTTTAATAAAAAGTTTACCAAATCGGTTTTTAATTATTTTATCCTATATATTGAATATTTTATTAGATTTTTCCTAGGCCTGCACACACTTGTGCATGTTAATTAACTAGGGTTTAGAGATGGGGTTAGACCATGATTAGCAAGCATGATGGGTTAACCCATTCTCTTTAAGTTAATTAATATTGTCTAAGTGTTATGGGTTTTTAAGTGTACATAGTTGTTAAAAATAAAAAAAGGGGTTTTAAATTGATATTCTTTTAAATTGAAAAAGGATTTTTGAAATGGTTTGAATGGTTGACTTGAGAGAGAGAGATGGGCATGGGGCTACATCGTTTATGCCATGCCCATTTAATGAAGAGAAAGAGTGAGAATGGGAGGGGTCTTTGATTATACTCTCATTTCTCTCTTTGTTCTCTCCTTTCTCTCATTCTTACACACACACACACCCTACAGCAGCAGCCCCATAAGCAAGCAGCAGCAGAAGACCACCAGCAGCAGCAACAGCAGTGACAACAACAACAACAACAGCACCAGAAGCAGCTTCAGCAGCAGCAACATGAACTCCAGCCGCTGTAGCCACCCCTCATCTCCTCCATACACTTCTTCTCCTGCTTCCTAGGACCCATAGGGTATAATTTCTGAACTCAATTCCTAGTTTGCTTAAGTTGTGCATTGATTAGCTTCGGTTTGTGTTTAATAGCTAGTTTAGTGCTAAATTATGGTGAATTGTGTGAACTTTGGATGAGTGATGATTGTATTGATAAACCCTATCTATTTAAGTGTTGTTAGGGTCACTTTAACTGAGAAATTCCCCAGATTACACTAAATTACCATAGAGTTTGTGTTTTGTGCAAAATTAGCGTTTTTAAGCGATACATTAGCATTTTGTAATCTGCTATTGACCCGGGGCCTTCAGGTTAAAATTGAGAAAACTGGGGCATGCACACTAGGTCTAGATCACACCACCAGAACACGAGCCACCCATTCCCATTCCAGGCCGCCAATTTATTCATTCTGGCCGCAAATTGCGGCCAGGAAGGGGAGTGGGGTGTTGGGTTCTTGGCTAGGGTTATCTGTTGTGTTTTCTAGGGTTTTGGCATGTATAGTTTTGTGAGATTTGACCTGTAGGAAAATCTGGGATCATATATCGTTTTGTATGTCCGTTGTGTTTGTGCGATACGCGCAATACGTGAGTGGGTTCTGCGATCCAGCGTATCGCGGCGTGTTGCGATAGTTTTAGACGCGTATACACATGTTTCAGCGTATCGTGCACACGCGCGTTTAGTTCGCGACGCGAGTTTCTCGTTTGGGTTCGATATTGCGTTTTGCGGAATATTTGGCTTATATATGTATTCCTTGTCTTATTTTCAGGTTTGCAGGCGGGGACTACGGACACGATTACAGAGGGAGACATGTGGTAGGATTCACCTAGCTTGGAGCGTAGGTGAGTTGATTTAACATCTACAAGGGAATCGCCTGCATGGCGTTATGCGTCTGGGCTAGGATTCTAATATTTGTTGTGTATTCTACGTCATTGCTAGAATTGCGCCTTACCCTATTTATTAGATATAATGATACTGTGACTAGCAGCCGTAGGACACTGCACATATTATTGACGGTTCAAGTTGCACGAGCACGGATTGTTTGCTACACACACACCGTCAATAATTGCCATGTCACACACAAACGCCTTATAGATAATATATTGCTTGGTTAGGGACCTTGTGACATTGATTTGTATTACTTATTGTAAGTGCACGGCGGCACCCCGGCCGTCGATCTGACGCCGGAAACACGGAAACAAAAACCTTTGCAAACTAGCAAACCGGCACCACCGCGCACTTTTCACCCGGATCGGGCCATTAACCTAGCTACTAGCAAACTAGAAAAGAGTAGAGAAACTATACCAAGCGATCCGTGTCCTTCGGTCTTCGTCTCCACTCCGATCTCCCGTGGAATCTCCGTCCGTCAACTCCTCGTCGGAAAGGGCACCACGTAGCCGGATACTTTTACGGGCTCCCACCTCTTGACCGAGGCAACTCGGGTGCGAAGTTGTCTAGCCGACGCGTCCAAGGTTTGCTGTAGACTAGTGTAGTAAGCTATGTCTCTTGGGGTTTATGGAGTTGCCTTAATGTTGTGGAGGAGGAAAAATAAGCTATGGAGTGATGTGTGTAATTTATGCAAGCAAGCATAAGAATGAGATGATATATTTCCACCACTAGAAAAATGATCCTCCCTGTTTCCTAATGAAGTGGCCGGCCCCTTTTCATGTGAAAAATGGTGGAGGGAAAAAAATACCAAACATGAAGGGAGGTGATGGTAGGAAAAAGGAGAGGGTGACCACAACCCAAAATGATGATAACAAGATCAAATCAATTCAAATCAACTCTAATCACAATAAAGCAAGCCATCATGAAAAAGCAAAGATGCTTAACCTTTCATAATGCCACAAATGCAAGAAATCCCCTCCACAAATGTTATTTGCAAACTTGCAAATAACCCCCTCCATCGGAAAAGTCCGGCCGGGAAAGAACAAAGGAAAACCGGCCGGAACGGAATGCAAACTGGCAACTTCAGAAAACTGATCCCGTAATAAATTAAAGGAAACCCCCGCTACTGCAAATACATGCCCGCATTTGTATTCCCACTGAACACAAATGCAAAGAGACAAAACTATACTATCTAATACTAGGATCCGGCTTAAGCCAAAGCCGGCTAGTAAAATCCGTCCGATCACGATCCGTGCAATACCGCACGTGTCTGACTGAACCCTGCCATATCTCCATACGGCCTCTACAGCGTTTCGCCCGAAACCTGAGTAACTGAGTGTGGTGGACTCTAAAGACTCGTCAATACCATGGCTGTGGATTTAACCACTAGCACGTCAGAGGTATTAGCCATACGTGACGGGCCACCAGCTATTGACCAAAAGTGATGTCGATGAGCGAACTCATCCTGACACCCTACTGAGCCAGTCAGTGACAATATCCGTACAGTCCGGTCCGTTCATCTATGAGCATCGCATGGCGGGCCTAGGGGGTTGGTAAAAGTCAGACCCCCAAAAGCGGTACAAGTCGTGTCGGAGTGTAGCCCAGAACACCCTGAGATACTACTGGAATACCTACCAGCAAATCTCCTGCCTTGGCCAAGGACTTTTCATGTTCTGGCTCTCCTAGACACAGCGCGACCTCATCCCCAATACCGGGAGAGACGAACCCTGCAGATCTGCTCACTGCCTCCATATGGCTCGGGACTGTACCCAACTAAAACCTGTTTGCACGTCTCCTTTGAGCGTGGTAGGGTAGTAATCAAAGCACAGTGGGAACTCACACGAGACAAATGACGATCTCAGGTCGATGAACTAACCTGTACACATGTCACCAGGGAACTGCTATCTGACATCAGGTATAATCCCAACTAGCAGGTTCCCGGCGAGTCCTGTCCGGTGTACTCATAACCCAATGATCACCTGTATACATCTTAGGTGATCCAACCGACACCGGTGGCTTGTGAGACCGGCCACCGCCCCTCGTCGGGGTCTCGACTGTATACACTAGTCTACTCCGGAGTATCGATGCCCTGTCTTGAAACTCCCACGACTAGGGACCTTTTGAGGATGTGCTTATAGACTCCAGCTCTCACGTATATGATCACCCTCATACTGCTGGAAGTCAAGCAAGAATCCTAGGGGCTCTATCAACGTGTAATAGTGACCTGTAAGGTCACCTAAAGCAGTACACGATGATAAAGATAAACCAGATAGCATACTATCATCTCGAGTAAGACTGTCCTTACCGGCATAGGTTCTCCCTCAATCATTGCAATCACGTGCCTGTGATCCAATAATTGACTCTGAGGGCACTATATACAACAATCTCCCACTTGCACTCAAGGCTAATTATTGCGATGTCGCATACTCACAGCCCGTGTGATACCGAACACCCAACTCCTCTACTAATCAGTCTCACAAAGCTCGTTTGCGAATCTATTGCGTTCGAGGAATAGCCTCAGTGAGTGGATCCGCTGTGGTGTTTCTTTCTATGTCTCTCTTTATCTCGTGTTCGCGGAGAAAGCCATCTCCCGAAATGAGCAATACCTGTCTTAGAATGTGTCTGGATATCTGATGGGACCTAGCTCATAAATGAACTCCAAATCCAAACTTCTTAGACCGTATCGTTAACTGAACTTAATCAGTATCCTGCGCCATGCCTTCCCTCAGTATCCACCTGGACCACCTGTCCAAAATACTGCCCCTCGTCAGAGGGAAAACTATAACTCTGACAGCCACTTTGCAATCCAGGTCACCTTGGAAGCCTGGAATGATAACTGTCTCCCGAAAGAGAATGCTGTTATCATATCCCTAGAACATCAACTTATGCTCTAAGACTGCTTCCGACTGTTTCTCCAGGATTGGATCAATATCAACTTATTGCACCTACTGCAAGAACAACATCTGGTGTGGTACTTGATGTCACGATCCGAAAGTACGGAACATGACCGGCACTTAAACTACGAACGTCTCGATGCGTACGTAATCTAAGTAAACCGAAAACCCAGAAATCCAAACCAAGAAAAGTAGTAGAGTGAAGGAAAACCAATTTAAAATCAAGTAGTTTTAATAGCATAAGCCGAGTTATGCGGTTTTAAAAACATCAAGTATTTCCTGAAAATTTCGGCAGAGTCTCCTTTGTAAATACTGGCTCCCAAACGGGATACAACATGAATAGTATACGAAATCAATAAAAAGGCATCCCCAAGCGGGAGCTAGCTCTTCGTCAATCGACGGTCACAACCACACAAGCAATATAATATACAATGCCTACGGCGAGGATCAAAACTCAAAAGGAACTCAAAACAACAAGAAAACCACAGAAATACAACACGCGACTCTAAGGTCGAAAGAAAAAACATCACTGGTCTCTATCTCAATTAAATACATGTTTGGTTGATGGAACTTCTAGATATAACAGAATAATGATATACAAGAAATATAATGGGGGTGCGATACAAGTAAACCCACCTACTAGCAATCACCCGAAGGAAACTATGCCCGCAAAGCCGTAATGAAACCCGTACGGCAAACCTGCAAGAAACTGGGGCACAACGGGGGTGAGTTTCCAACTCGTGAATAGAAAAACATCTAAGGAAAGAAATCGCATAAATAACGCAACCTAGGTCAATGATCATAATATATCCTCAAATATAAAACCAGCAGCCCAACAAAAGTTAGGGCAAAAATCTAACCCAAGTGTAAATCCATGTGCCGTATCAGTGCTTCAGGTAGCAATGTATGAATGCATGAAACAGAATGCATGTACTGAAGAAAGCTGCTTTCATAAATCAGTGAGATTTCTGTATTTTAAAAGTGAGGTACCATAAATGAAATCAACATAAAACAGTGCCCAGCATCGACACAAAACAAGTGTCCAAATATCTCGATATCTCTGTATCATAATCTCTGTACCTCAATATCTCAAAATCAATATCTAGGGTGCCGTCAATCCAGACCGGCCCCTACCATCCATCTCAAGACCACGACGGTATCCTCCGGATATCCGATGCGTCGGGTAATATCACCGGTCGGTAGTGCTCCCCTGCCGGGCTCAACGTCAACAACACATTCCTCTTGCCCTGGGGTACCGCATCGGGCCCACCATGTACCCGAAATGGTTCCTCCACTCCTCGAATCGGGTCTCGAAATCCATCAGCAAACTCATGGTGGACGACTCATACATCATGGGAAAACCGCACTTTTTATTTTAAAATAGAGAAAAGGTTTATTTATGTTTTTGCGGTTTTCCTCCAAATCCAGAAAAAAACTCATGGAAATCTGAATCCAAAACCTCAGTAACACGTAAAATAGTGAATATATGCATGAAAATACATGAATGCGGCATAATAATGAATAACAGTATGCATGAAGTAGCAGGTAATAACTACAATGTCTAAACTATTAGCTAACAGGCTATGTCAGGCAATAATGTTTTCTAAGGTGTACGTGACATGGCAATTACCGATGAAGATGTGTGTGAGCCGGTAAGTAAGTGTACGTGATACATACGCATCATCGGTAATGGTGCTGGTGTCCTAACAATATGATATCAACATTGCAATAAGAAATTATAACATAAGTATGTGATGCGAAGCGAACCACAATAATAAGCGGGAGCTGAATACAAGACGCAACTGTAACTAACCTGCATTAATCTAATATAAGTCCTACAAATGGTGCCTTTTGAAATAACACGAATCATGGGGTTTTGAAAATAAGGGCTACGGTGTTTTTAAGAAAAGACACGTCTTTTGAAATATCCGTAGAATCTCTTGACCGGTCTTTTAAAATACCCACGATTCGTTAGTTTTGAAATAGGTAGGAGTCTAATCTAGTCTAACAACTACACTAAACTATACGGCTGAACTAACAAGCTGAACTACAGGTAAGGAAACCGCCTAACATCTGAGTCGATATATATATAAACATATATATATATATATATATATATATATATATATATATTAGTTGGTGATCCCGCCTCGATAATATCACATCCGATACCATATCTAAAATCAGATATTTCCAAGTCAAGAGTGCGGATCTATCATCAATATATAGCTCGTACGTAAATCCGTCGTACGGCATCTCCACATCTGGGTACGGGTCAATATCACATTCATCACACTATTCATCTGGTATCCCCTTTATCAAAGATCATAATCCGGGTATGGATCTATGTCTAGTACAATACTAATATCCTCAATATACTCATGATCTGACTACAGATCGACAATCTCATACAAACCGATACCGTCAGCACATAGCATCATCAAGGGTATACATCGCCCGATACGGCCTAATATCAATATCCTAGCATATCATATCTCATATCACGATCACATGTCGACCATTTTGTTTATAACACTATTCACCCGTATCGTCGTTCAAAGACCCGCTATAATATCAGGACGTATCTCAAATACGAATCCTGTCATATCACCGATATCACAACCACAAAACAAATCTCATCGACTCAGCTCAATCCCAAGTATCATCCTCAAATCCCTATGTGAACACATAGTCCCATATCCATGTGAACACATAACTATAAAGAATCCCATGAGCACATATAAATAGGAATGTATGCAAGTTTGTATGTGTCTATGTGTAGTGCAACACTACCCTAGGGTTCGCAACACTAAAGTAATCCAATACACCAATATCCATCCTAACATCGTTATTAATCCCAAATAACATATAATAATTGTTGGTGTGTATACGCATCCGTATACACCACCACGGACTGCGGGGGTGCTATACGCCATCCACCCGACTTCTCCCCGTAGATATAAATCTACTCACCTGGTCCTCGGCCGCCGGTGCCGACGTCGCCACGCGCTTGCTTGTCGTCTCGAAGTCCACATGGGGTACCTACATATCATAACGCACCGTATCGCATTAAAATCCGACTCATGACCAAAACTACTCACGAATCCCATATAGGTCAAAACCTATGGTTTGCTTTCTCAAATCAACCCAAAAACCCTCGACATACGCGTACAAACGCCAGACCATCGAGAACAACCCAAATACACTCATTTGCACATTCACGAACACTAAATTATAATATAAAATAGGTTAAAATTCACAAAACCCCAATTTCACTTAAAAAGTCATTTTTCCGAAAATCTAGCAAGCACAATTTACCGTGTTTGTACAAAACATGATGTTTTAACAAATCTAGTGACCAAGATGATAACTTAATATCTTAATTATGCCATAGAAACCATTATGTAAATTTTAAACCCACAATTTAATTCGATTTAAAAAAACTAGTTTGCAATATTAACCAATTTTAACAATTTTATAGCAAAAATGCACAAACTACAATCTAGCTTGGATTTTCATGAACTAAAGTATTAAACTACACTTTAAAATGTTAATAATTCTATGAATACCCTAATTAGATTTTTAAACCCAATTATTAAACTAATTATAAAAACCTAGTTAGCAAATTAGCAAAGTTGTCACAATTTTAAATTAACAAATTAGCAATTAGCAACTAACTTAGATTTGCATACAATCTACATGTTAATCTCCTCATTACAACTATAAAGAAATGATAAAAACCTCACTTGATCACAAACCCTAATCTAAAGCTTCTCTTGCAAACACACAACTTTCAATTAAACCGAAATTAAGCACCTAACAAGCTTCAATAAGGAATTTAAACCAAAAAGAACAATGGGTCAAAACTTATACCTCACAACCATGAATCAAACTACACATCTAGACCTCCAATTTGAAATTCTTGCACCAAGATCCATGCTAGATAGGCAAATGAGAAATGGGTAGGAGTTGGATTTGGATTTTAGCTTGAATTTAGATGGAATTTTGGACATTTTTTTAAGGGAAAATGAAGGGAGAAGAGGGAAGTGGGGCTGCTGTTTTTGGGGTTCAGAATTTCGACCAGAAATTGGAGGGAGGTGAGGGAGGAGAGAGAGTGAGGTGGAGAAAGTGTTGAAAAAGTCAAAGTCCACCCTTTTACTTTTATCTTTTTCTTTTCTTTTCTTTTCTTTTCTTTTGCAAAACAAGTGGGGACAAGAGAGGGGGGCTGCTGAATTCATCCAAGGGGGAGGTAAAATGGGGGTGTGTGAGTGTGGGTATGGGTGTGGGGTGATGGAAAATGATAAATACTATACCCCAAACATCCATTTACACTAAAAAAAGCCTTTTTTCTTTAATAATTTCTAAACCGTTTTGGCAAACGATTTCGTTTCAAAAACTACATGATAAAATTTTATTTAAAGTTTTATGATGCACAAAATTTGTTTCAACTCATTCCAATTTGTAATTTTCCCTAATTAAATGTATTAGTGACGGCCTAAAATAATAATAAAATAATTTTTTTTTCAGAAAATTTGAAATTTCACCAGTGGCTCAATAAACACCAAATACTAGCAATTACATAGCTAGAATATGTATATTTAATTTTTATAATAAGATATTTGCATTTTAACTTTTTACAGAAAACCCCCTTATTTTACCGATTTTCCGAAATTTCACCAAGACGATTTTCAAAACGCTACAATCTTCCCCCCTTAAAAAAATTCGGTCCCCGAATTTAATTTAAAAACTCCCCCAAATACTAAAACATCTAAGTAAAACCATCAAGTCATCGGGCTCCAAATTCATAAATACGTAAAACAAGTCGTAGCGCAGCGCATGCGCATGAAAAATGAGCATATAACTCAAAATCAAAACTCCGTCAAGCATCCTGCAATCATCGGAGTCTTGGTGAAGACACAATGTCTAAATCCCAAAATGAAAATCAATATGATATACATCATTAAAACATCTGGAAGCAATGCATGCCAAATCTTTTTCAAATCGATGTGCGATGCTCGCAGCACTGCACAGTGGCGGACGTCTATTGTAAGAAAATAACCATATACATATATACCTTTTGTTTAAAATGTACGTTCCGCCGTTTTGGAAACAATTTAGAAGGGTCTCCTTGTTTTAAACATTTCGTGTCATATCAGACACGTAGGTAAATGCTGAGGCTATAGCTCGCTTTTTGAAAATCCCTTAAATAACTATCAATGCATGCAAAATATATTCAGGTACTGTCCTCTGACTAGTCCTGCTCAGTACGAAAACACATAGCAATATCATAAAAATGTACTGCTCTATAAGAAAAATCAATCCCAAAATACGCGTATGAATACTATGTGCGTCTGGTGCGCACGGAAATCAAAATCCAAATATGTGCCATACATATGCACAGAAACAACATCTAAGTGCATCGGGTGTGCACGAAACATCTGTCGTAGGCAACATGTGTGCCTGACAGCAACTCAGGTGCATCTGACATGCACGAAGAATCTCGATTTAGTGCATCTGGTGTGCAGCAAAATCACATCTCAAAACATGCGCCCAACATGTGCGAAAATCCAAGGCAGGTGCATCCATCATGCACGAAATCATGAAATCCAATATCAAGCACCGAACATGCGCAAAATCAAATCAGGTGCACAAGGTGCACAAAACAAATATCGAGTATCACAATCGAAATCGAAGTCCAGTGAATCTAAGTGCACAAAAGGCGTATCACTGCACTACAAGCATATATAAACTATACAGAGTGCAGGAACCAAATCGTGTGCGTGCATACGCACAAAATCAACTCAAATGTCTAAAACCGTAAAATCACAAACATGTGAAACCCAAGTACGAAAACAATATCAAATGCAATACTGTGCAAAGATCGTAAATCCTCAATCATTAAAATCAAATCATTCGAATAAATCACCCAAAACATCGAAATCAATAATGGCGGCATAGTACCGCTCAAGTGCATCCTCTAAGAATCTCGGGCCAACTGTCGCGGTCACTAATGGGACGTCTCGTCGATGATCATGAACTCTGGCCTGCTGGTGTGCGTAACAATGACCACTCCTGGGTCAATGTCTTCACTGGGAATTACCAATCTCTCGGTCCATCGGCTTATCGGCCTTGTCAAGGCAGCATATCACTGACGTCGGCCTCTGTCTCTCTGAATGCACGTGACACCTCTGATCCTGGGTGCAAATATCATTGCATCAGTGACCTGTAAGGATTCCTGCTCACGATCTCTTCCATGTCTCGTCTCTGCCAACTGTCCGGAAGTCATCGTCCTTTCCTATATCTGCATCTTGCTCCGGAACGGCTGCATACCCATCGCGACTCCTTCTGGAAGGTATATCCAGTACTCTGCCTCGACATGCGTATCGCATCCCTGATGTCGGCGGAGTGGAACGTCACCTCATCTAGATCTGGTATGAATCTCTTACTTCACTTTTCTCTAATGTCGTCTGCTTTGGACTCGTCTCGTCGCGGCTACATGGACTGAGCTCCAACGGCTATCCTCGTATCGGGAGTCTCCCAAGAAGTGCATCTCACCACCTAGCATTCGAATTAAGTCGAGCCGTCCGATCGAGTCGTCAAAACCTCATAATCCCCCAAGAGCTCTACATCTTGGGCACAGTTTAATAGTATCGAGTACATACCACAGCATCGGTGGTCCAGCCGCAGAAGGGCAAACCCAAGCCTCACTAATGGCGCCGTAGAACTGCCGCAAACCCGAAGGTTCAAAGGCTTTCACACGGTCATTAAGTCGAGTTAGGGTTTCATTCTTCTAGAGGGACCATAGAATTTCCTGCATGTCTTTCCGACTACTTTAAACTTGGAATAATAGGTTTCTGACATTCGATCGTCTCTGTCGACTCCCAACGTCTTCGCGTGAAGTCGTCTCTAGCTGGAATCAATCTATCTGATGACCTCGCATCGGGGTAGGCCAACGAACCACATGTCTTAGTCATTCATCCTCGGGTGACTAGCGACCTTCTATCATCTCTTAGTACAACCTGTACTGCAATAGCTCCAACATATGGGGCGATATCTCATCGCTCGCAGCAACAACTGGCTCACTCGTCTGTACGCTGAACAGTGCCTCAATCATCATGAGTAAGCAATACACCAACGGTCATCAAAATCTGGCCGGCCTCTGTCAGTGGCTCAATTCTCTAGTGCTGATCGGCACGTCCAAGTAATCACATACAGCGATCCATCAAACACTCGGGGCGTGAATACACAATAAAAAGATACATCTCCGCAATCGTGTGTCGCCGGAATTTCGCCCTGGTCAGTACTCGTTCGTGACGAGCTCGTGCTGACCGCAACGATAGCCGTAGCACTCCCTGCCCGTAATCGTGGCAGCAAAAACAAACTGGTACCGATGAGGCTAGATCAGGAAGGAATATAATACTGAACAAGGAAATATACATCCTAAGGCTTCTTAAGTGGAGTGGCGTGTCGTAAATATGCCGCGGAACATACCAACGGTACGTCACTCTACTTTAGTCACCTATTCCATCAACCAAGGGTCATCCTACGCTCCGAAGGTAAAACCTAACGCTCTGATACCAACTTTGTCACGACCCGAAAGTACGGAACATGACCGGCACTTAAACTACGAACGTCTCGAGGCGTACGTAATCTAAGTAAACCGAAAACCCAGAAATCCAAACCAAGAAAAGTAGTAGAGTGAAGGAAAACCAATTTAAAATCAAGTAGTTTTAATAGCGCATAAGCCGAGTTATGCGGTTTTAAAAACATCAAGTATTTCCTGAAAATTTCGGCAGAGTCTCCTTTGTAAATACTGGCTCCCAAACGGGATACAACATGAATAGTATACGAAATCAATAAAAAGGCATCCCCAAGCGGGAGCTAGCTCTTCGTCAATCGACAGTCACAACCACACAAGCAATATAATATACAACGCCTACGGCGAGGATCAAAACTCAAAAGGAACTCAAAACAACAAGAAAACCACAGAAATACAACACGCGACTCTAAGGTCGAAAGAATAAACATCACTGGTCTCTATCTCAATTAAATACATGTTTGGTTGATGGAACTTCTAGATACAACAGAATAATGATATACAGGAAATATAATGGGGGTGCGATACAAGTAAACCCACCTACTAGCAATCACCCGAAGGAAACTATGCCCGCAAAGCCGTAATGAAACCCGTACAGCAAACCTGCAAGAAACTGGGGCACAACGGGGGTGAGTTTCCAACTCGTGAATAGAAAAACATCTAAGGAAAGAAATCGCATAAATAACGCAACCTAGGTCAATGATCATAATATATCCTCAAATATAAAACCAGCAGCCCAACAAAAGTTAGGGCAAAAATCTAACCCAAGTGTAAATCCATGTGCCGTGTCAGTGCCTCAGGTAGCAATGTATGAATGCATGAAACAGAATGCATGTACTGAAGAAAGCTGCTTTCATAAATCAGTGAAATTTCTGTATTTTAAAAGTGAGGTACCATAAATGAAATCAGCATAAAACAGTGTGCAGCATCGACACAAAACAAGTGTCCAAATATCTCGATATCTCTGTATCACAATCTCTGTACCTCAATATCTCAAAATCAATATCTACGGTGCCGTCAATCCAGACCGGCCCCTACCATCCATCTCAAGACCACGACGGTATCCTCCGGATATCCGACGCGTCGGTTAATATCACCGGTCGGTAGTGCTCCCCTGCCGGGCTCAACGTCAGCAACACATTCCTCTTGCCCCGGGGTACCGCACCGGGCCCACCATGTACCCGAAACGGTTCCTCCACTCCTCGAATCGGGTCTCGAAATCCATCAGCAAACTCATGGTGGAAGACTCATACATCATGGGAAAACCGCACTTTTTATTTTAAAATAGAGAAAAGGTTTATTTATGTTTTTGCGGTTTTCCTCCAAATCCAGAAAAAAACTCATGGAAATCCGAATCCAAAACCTCAATAACACGTAAAATAGTGAATATATGCATGAAAATCCATGAATGCGGCATAATAATGAATAACAATATGCATGAAGTAGCAGGTAATAACTACAATGTCTAAACTATTAGCTAACAGGCTATGTCAGGCAATAATGTTTTCTAAGGTGTACGTGACATGGCAATTACCGATGAAGATGTGTGTGAGCCGGCAAGTAAGTGTACGTGATACATACGCATCATCGGTAATGGTGCTGGTGTCCTAACAATATGATATCAACATTGCAATAAGAAATTATAACATAAGTATGTGATGCGAAGCGAACCACAATAATAAGCGGGAGCTGAATACAAGACGCAACTGTAACTAACCTGCATTAATCTAATATAAGTCCTACAAATGGTGCCTTTTGAAATGACATGAATCATGGGGTTTTGAAAATAAGGGCTACGGTGTTTTTAAGAAAAGACACGTCTTTTGAAATATCCGTAGAATCTCTTTACCGGTCTTTTAAAATACCCACGATTCGTTAGTTTTGAAATAGGTAGGAGTCTAATCTAGTCTAACAACTACACTAAACTATACGGCTGAACTAACAAGCTGAACTACAGGTAAGGAAACCGCCTAACATCTGAGTCGATATATATATAAACATATATATATATATATATATATATATATATATATATATATATATTAGTTGGTGATCCCGCCTCGATAATATCACATCCGATACCATATCTAAAATCAGATATTTCCAAGTCAAGAGTGCGGATTTATCATCAATATATAGCTCGTACGTAAATCCGTCGTACGGCATCTCCACATCTGGGTACGGGTCAATATCACATTCATCACACTATTCATCTGGTATCCCCTTTATCAAAGATCATAATCCGGGTACGGATCTATGTCTAGTATAATACTAATATCCTCAATATACTCATGATCTGACTACAGATCGACAATCTCGTACAAACCGATACCGTCAGCACATAGCATCATCAAGGGTATACATCGCCCGATACGGCCTAATATCAATATCCTAGCATATCATATCTCATATCACGATCACATGTCGACCATTTTGTTTATAGCACTATTCACCCGTATCGTCGTTCAAAAACCCGCTATAATATCAGGACGTATCTCAAATACGAATCCTGCCATATCACCGATATCACAACCACAAAACAAATCTCATCGACTCAGCTCAATCCCAAGTATCATCCTCAAATCCCTATGTGAACACATAGTCCCATACCCATGTGAACACATAACTATAAAGAATCCCATGAGCACATATAAATAGGAATGTATGCAAGTTTGTATGTGTGTATGTGTAGTGCAACACTACCCTAGGGTTCGCAACACTAAAGTAATCCAATACACCAATATCCATCCTAACATCTTTATTAATCCCAAATAACATATAATAATTGTTGGTGTGTATACGCATCCGTATACACCACTACGGACTGCGGGGGTGCTATACGCCATCCACCCGACTTCTCCCCGTAGATATAAATCTACTCACCTGGTCCTCGGCCGCCGGTGCCGACGTCGCCACGCGCTTGCTTGTCGTCTCGAAGTCCACATGGGGTACCTACATATCATAACGCACCGTATCGCATTAAAATCCGACTCATGACCAAAACTACTCACGAATCCCATATAGGTCAAAACCTATGGTTTGCTTTCTCAAATCAACCCAAAAACCCTCGACATCGGCGTACAAACGCCAGACCATCGAGAACAACCCAAATACACTCATTTGCACATTCACGAACACTAAATTATAATATAAAATAGGTTAAAATTCACAAAAACCCCAATTTCACTTAAAAAGTCATTTTTCCGAAAATCTAGCAAGCACAATTTACCGTGTTTGTACAAAACATGATGTTTTAACAAATCTAGTGACCAAGATGATAACTTAATATCTTAATTATGCCATAGAAACCATTATGTAAATTTTAAACCCACAATTTAATTCGATTTAAAAAAACTAGTTTGCAATATTAACCAATTTTAACAATTTTATAGCAAAAATGCACAAACTACAATCTAGCTTGGATTTTCATGAACTAAAGTATTAAACTACACTTTAAAATGTTAATAATGCTATGAATACCCTAATTAGATTTTTAAACCCAATTATTAAACTAATTATAAAAACCTAGTTAGCAAATTAGCAAAGTTATCACAATTTTAAATTAACAAATTAGCAATTAGCAACTAACTTAGATTTGCATACAATCTACATGTTAATCTCCTCATTACAACTATAAAGAAATGATAAAAACCTCACTTGATCACAAACCCTAATCTAAAGCTTCTCTTGCAAACACACAACTTTCAATTAAACCGAAATTAAGCACCTAACAAGCTTCAATAAGGAATTTAAACCAAAAAGAACAATGGGTCAAAACTTATACCTCACAACCATGAATCAAACTACACATTTAGACCTCCAATTTGAAATTCTTGCACCAAGATCCATGCTAGATAGGCAAATGAGAAATGGGTAGGAGTTGGATTTGGATTTTAGCTTGAATTTAGATGGAATTTTGGACATTTTTTTGAGGGAAAATGAAGGGAGAAGAGGGAAGTGGGGCTGCTGTTTTTGGGGTTCAGAATTTCGACCAGAAATTGGAGGGAGGTGAGGGAGGAGAGAGAGTGAGGTGGAGAAAGTGTTGAAAAAGTCAAAGTCCACCCTTTTACTTTTATCTTTTTCTTTTCTTTTCTTTTCTTTTTCTTTTGCAAAACAAGTGGGGACAAGAGAGGGGGGCTGCTGAATTCATCCAAGGGGGAGGTAAAATGGGGGTGTGTGAGTGTGGGTATGGGTGTGGGGTGATGAAAAATGATAAATACTATACCCCAAACATCCATTTACACTAAAAAAAAGCCTTTTTTCTTTAATAATTTCTAAACCGTTTTGGCAAACGATTTCGTTTCAAAAACCACATGATAAAATTTTATTTAAAGTTTTATGATGCACAAAATTTGTTTCAACTCATTCCAATTTGTAATTTTCCCTAATTAAATGTATTAGTGACGGCCTAAAATAATAATAAAATAATTTTTTTTTCAGAAAATTTGAAATTTCACCAGTGGCTCAATAAACACCAAATACTAGCAATTACATAGCTAGAATATGTATATTTAATTTTTATAATAAGATATTTGCATTTTAACTTTTTACAGAAAACCCCCTTATTTTACCGATTTTCCGAAATTTCACCGAGACGATTTTCAAAACGCTACACTTGACATCTCATGATTGACTCAATTGCCTAAGCAAGTGATCTGCCAATCATGCGTATCCCTCTCCCCTTTAGTCTGTAAGACACCTTTAGAGAGGGTGACTCCATTACCTGCAGGTACTCCACCATGCCAGGAGTCGTCTATTCTAAATACTCATAGAATGCTGTCTAATTACCCAGATTGGGAAACCACCCAAATGTAGATCTAAAACCATATATCTAGTATCCGGAATGTACGATATAAGATCCAAGTCCCATGTGGAGAAACCACTGTGTGACAACCAAAGTATAACCGATCGTAGTATAAGAATATCACTTCCTACTCTGTGTATGTCATCCAAATACCAGGACATCACACCCTACTACCTTCTTAACAGATCCATCCCCTATTCTGATGAAGTCAAACCTATGATTGTCACATCAGAAATAGATGATCTATCTCCGCTATATCTGCTTTAGTCCATAAATAGACATAAGCCACTTGTCCACCATGCTTCCGCTGCTCCCACTGACCACGACAACCCTTTGGCAGAGTCATATACATGTGCACTTCTAAAGCTAGTTTAGAACGACGCTATACTCATCCTCCTGCCGGGTCTCACAGTCTGGAGCAACAGCAATGGAAAGTTTGGGTAAACAAGAACCTCCCTGCCACCGTCCTTGAGCATACCGAAGTATCTCTCGGGTGCCTGAGGTTACCCACCATATCTGCGGAGTGGCTAATGGAATGTCAAACCAGATTGAATCTTTAGGTTCTTATCAAATCTTCAGTAATCGTTTGCGGTTGTGGAATCACTTCCAGTTCTACCATACTCCCACTACTGTTTTCTGAAAAAATCCATTTTTAATTAAAACTGTGGCGAGTTAAGAACAATATCACTGTTGATCTTCCAGATGGTAGAAAGTCAACCCTCGTCATAGCCCGGGTCAACCCACAAACAGCCATTACAGAAACGTGCCTTGAGTTGTCCAGTGTCTGGTTTTAAGCATAAGCCGGACAACTCCCCGTACCTTAACAATATCAAGATATGAACTGTTCTATATCCAATATAGAAACAGAGGCACTGATTTAATTGAACCGGATTCAAATCATGCAGCTGTCTCCAGTGCATGTCAACTAAATGGAAGGAGGCCGATCAGCGTTACTCAATTTAGGAATGCTTCCAATTATAAGTAACCTGAAAGAGAAGCAAGTTCTCTTAATCACTACTATCAACTGAATACCATACACAAGTATCTACATCATCGATCACCTTGAAGAATCCTGATACTTGCAATACCTGGTTCTCTACTTTACTCATATACCTATAACTTCTCAAAACTTGGACCCTTTGTTTCTACGAAACACCTGTCTAAAACTTAGAGAAGTCATAAGTAAACTGAATATAGTACGAGGACCATCCCCTCTGTCCTGATGGACACTGGACAATATACAATACTCTGTATAAGTCCCCTGAGTCTAGTGACTCATTCACTGTGTGTCGTAGGTTGAAAACTGTACTTATGGTTAAGAAGGATTACACCGTTGTTTTATGCTCCTTACCTAACCATCCACTGATATAGGTAAATGTCATAGACATAATTTTAAAAAGTTACATATCACTCTATAAAAATAGACGTACAGATATATCAATTTGAAATTGGTGCATAACAACGGATATTCAAAACCAAATATTTGCCGTCCTGCAAATAACCTAGGTGACTTCCTCAAATATCACCAATTACAACGAATCCCGATATAATGAGGACAATCACCTAATTCCCAATAACTTACTCCCTCTCATCATCTGTAAAACCTTACAGATGTGAGAATCAAACCTGGTAAATACATACCCTGGAGTAAGGACAATCGGGAAATCAGTTTTCTTTTAACAGTACACAGTGAAACTGAAACATTGAAATGTTTCGATGGGGTATCCTGGTATTCCTAGTAATGCCTCTTCCATTATCCTGATTCACAACTGTAACCGTATAATCTTTTGCCACCTCTCCAAATCCCTTTATTTGTCTATAGTCTTTACCTTCTGCACGCCCCTTTAGGCCAAATGGTTTTCTTCCTTCCCTACCGTTCGGCACCAGCCTATGGTTTGGAAGAAGACTATCCAATAAGCATAATGGGTCTACTGTCCAAATCCTAGGAGCACTCGCAATGCGAGAGAAGGTGAAGATAAAAGACAACCGAATGAACCTTATTCCTATTTCTCCTGAACCAGGATCCATCCCCGAACTGGAACAAGTTCCTTTCGAGTTCGTATATAACCATACGATGGATTATCCAATAAACTTGGGATCTTCGTAGTGATTCGGAGTGTCCTGGAGAAATACGAAGGTGATTTAGGATTGGCGAAGAAATACTTGGTTTGGTCGTGAATAGCAGTCACAATTTACTTTGCCCTCTTACTAATCCCTTTCTTTGTCTTTACATAATACCTTCTGTACACCACCGTTAGGCTAATTGGTTTTCTTCATTCCCTACCGGTCGGCACCTGCCTATGGTTTGGAAGAAGACTATCCAATTTGCGTAATAGGTGTACTATCTCCTAAACCAAGGAGTACTCGCAACCTGAGAGAAGGTAAAAGGAAAAGACAACTGAATAGTCCTATTCGTTTTCTCCAGAACCAGAAACCATCCTCGAATTCCTTCGAGTTCGTATATAACCATACGATGGTTTTGTCCAATGGAAGTAGACGTTCGTAGTAATACGGGGTGTCCTGGAGAAAAGGGTAAAAGTAGGAGTGGCAACGAGGTTTGCAACTGAGACAATCCAAAAGCCAGTGTTAAGAAGGTTCAGTCAACTTGGTCACTGAGTCATTGTAACGTCTTCAAAATAATAAAATATGATTTTTGGGAAATTTTATAATTTAATATTATTTTAATGAATATTTTAATATTCTGGTATAATTAAATACAAATAAATGGGGAAAAATTTCGGAAAATTCTAAAATAAGGTATTTTATGGAATTATGCCATTTTAAAGTTTTTAAGATTAGTTATATGCTAATTTAGTGCTAATCGCGATTAAGAATCGCTAATTGGGTTTTTAGCATTTTTGTGCAAAAATGTGCACATATCATTTTCCACACTTGTTACACTTGTGTTACATTCTTTGGCCATGGTTTTTCTTTTGGGTTCACTATTCAAGTGAGAAGAGTTTAGAAAAGAAAAGAAAAGAAAGGAAAAAGGAAATGGAATGATGAGAGAGAGAGGGTAGGTATAGGTCAACTTTCCCTTTTGAGCCATGCCCCCATCATTTCCTTCTCATTTTCTCTCCCCTCTTCTTCTAGAGCTGCTGCTGCTCCTGCTCCCTCTCATTTCCCTCCCCTTCACTTCATAGATCCATAATGAAATCCAAGCCAAAACCTCATTCCCACTTCACAAAACTTACTCCCAAGCTCACTAGCTACACATTGAACCTAGCAAGATTGGATTTGGAGGACTTTGGGCAACTCAAGAATTTTCTTGAGTTGCCAAAGGAGGTAATTTCTGAACCTATAGAGTAGTATTTCAATTCCTTGTGTATCTATTCTAGTTTCATATCGATATTGTGATGTTTGTGGATTTTAGAGAATTCAAGTTAGGGTTTAGGGTAAAACTGAAACTTAAGATGAAATTGAGGATCGTGGTGACCTTAGAATCCCTTGTGTGATGCTAATTTGAACCCAAACCTGAACCTGTAAACCAGAATACGGAATTACGGAACCGATATCGGAAAAATGGAAATCTGTCACTGTTTTGTGTAATCTGCTATTATCCCGAGACTCTAAAAATGAAACTGAGTTAACAGTGAGATGTGCAGGCACCAGTGAACCACCACCCCAAACCCTAGCTCCCAACTCCCTTACCAGGCCGCCAATTCTCCCATTCTGGCTGCAATTTACGGCCAGAGCAGGGTGGAATTGCCTCGTTTTCTGTGCATGCCCCCATTTCCTCTAGTATTGACCCTGGGTACTTCTAGTTTTGACTGATTCCATCTAGGGTGAAATCTGGGTTGATTTTCCTATGTTGGTGTATAATTTGAGACTTGTTTTAGCATGGATTTTGGTATTTGGTGATTCAATCCTGTCGGGTGGCGTTTGGACGTCAACGACAAGTGGATATTGAACGTGTTTACATGCGAGTCGATAAGTTTTTACCTATGCGGGTAGCGTGTGCTATTTTGGTTTCCGATGTGATTTTCATGTGCTTTAGCGTTGTGATATACTTGTAGGTACCCTACGAGATGTTGAGGCAAAGAAGATGAAGATGGCGACATCGGCACCGACACATGAGAAGCAAGGTGAGTAGATTTATATCTACGGGGAGAAGTCGGGTGGATGGCGTATAGCACCCCCGCAGTCCGTGGTGATGTATACGAATACGTATACACACATATATTTATTATGTGTTGTTTAGGGTTATTGATAGTAATAATGGATATTGGTGATAAGGATGTATAGGTTGAGAAGTGCGAAACCCTAGAGTAGTGGTTGCACCCACACTCACACATACACACATACTTGCATACATTCTTTCATATATTTGTGCGCATATGGTGGTGGGTATATCTACACATGGGTATGGGACTATGTGTTTATATACGGGTTTTGAGGATGATACGTGGGATTGAGATTAGTCGATGAGATTCGACGGAGGCCGTGAGATTTGGTGACATGACAGAGTCGTATTGGGGATGTGATATGATGGTAGTGATGCCTGTCATGTGATGAGATATGTGTTATCGACTCAGATTTAGGTGGTTTCCATACCCCTCTCTTTTGACTTGACTGTGGGTCCGTAGTTCGCATAGTAGGCGTTAGACTAGACCCGAGTCATACCTATTTTAAAACTAACGAATCGGGGATATTTTAAAGATAAGCAAAAGGGTTTATACGGATATTTAAAAAGGCGCATCTTTTCATAAAACACCGTAGCCCTTATTTTACCAAAAGCCCTGATTCGTCTTATTTCAAAAGGCAAGGTTGCATGATTTAGCTACTGAGGCAGGTTCTCTACTGTTGCGTTGATTACTTGATTCCGCACATTCATGCTGTTTGTATTGCATCGCTTATATTGTTGATATATTTCAGTCATGCTGCTAGGACACCAGCACCATTATCGATGATGCGTATGTTCCACGTACACTGTTGCCGGCTCACACACTTCATCATCGATAATTGCCATGTCACTACACTGTACTACTGTTGCATTCAGGATATGACCCCTGCATGACATATTGATATGCTTACCTTTCTGCTATATGTCGCATACATGCTGCTTTCTGATTATACGCATTGAGATATGCTGTTTCCATGATATTTCTGGTTTTTGGGAACCGTGGGTGTTTTCAAAGAGGATATGTATTTGTTTGAAAACCCGGTTACCCTTGATATGATATTTCAGTGCGTCCACCATGTGTTTTCTCGGTGCTGAGAGCGACATGTGTAACCCGAATCGAGGAGTGGACGAGCCGATTGCGGGTACATGGTGGACCCGGTATGGTTCCCCTCGGCAAGATGATCGATGAGCTTTGCCGATTGAGTCTGGAGGCGGGCGAGTACCTACCGGTGATTTTGTTGGACCTGGCGGTCATCCGGAGGATACCGACCAGAGTCGATAGATGGATATAGGCGTACTGCCGGGGCCGAGGGCCGATACCGCAGACAGAGCCTGTGGGCCGATCCGGACTGACGGAGCCCGATATATGAGGATTTACGTACCGATGATGGGCACAGTTTTCATGATGTTTTCGAGTGCCGATGCTGGGCACTCCGGTTCCATGATTTTGACGTGTCGCGAGGGACACAGGTGGTTTATATCTTCATATTTCCATGCATATGCTGATGATATTTACATGCATGATGGTTATTGTCATTGGGTGACGAGTGGACGGGATCCACGTACTTGCAGATTGTTTTCATTGATTGTACCTCATATTCTTGACATGCTATTACCTGAGGCACTAGCACGAGCACTTGGCACTACACTCATGTATAGAGATTACATTGCCAGTCTAGCATGTTTCAGACTTATTCATTTTGAGGTTTATTTATATCTGATCGTATTGACCTAGGATGGGTCATGCATTCGATCTCTGCTTGTAGATATTTTCTATTCACGAGTTGGCAACTCACCCCCGTTGTGCCCCAGTTCTTGCAGGTTGCCGTACAGATTTCTTAGCGGCATTTCGGGCACACTGCTTCCATATGGGCGACTTGCGTTGGTAGGTGGGTTCTTTTGTATCAGAACCGCCATTGTTCATGTATTATTCATTGTATCTAGTAATTCCATCAACCCAAAACTTGTATATTGTTTCAGACTTAGAAAACAGTGTTGTATTATTTCGACCTTAGAGTCGCGCTTGTAGTATTACGGTTTTCTGGCTGTTTTGAGTTCTTTTTGGATTTGATCCTCGCCCTTTGGTGTTGTATATTTTTATTGCTTGCGTGGTTGTGACCGTCGATTGACGAAGAGCTAGCTTCCGCTTGGGGATGCCTTTTATCATTTCATATGTGTTATTCTTGTTGTACCCCGTTCGGGGCCAGTTTTTACAAAGGAAACTCTGCCGAAATTTTCAGGAAAGGTTACACATTTTTTAAATACATATTCGGCTTAGTTATTTAAAAACTTTGATTTTCGAAACATGATTTCTTTACTTTTCAAAACCAGTTTTCCTTATTTACTCTTTAAATGGTTTTAGATTGCTGGGCTTTTGGCTTACTTGGATCAGATGGGGTCCTATAGACTTCATATAGTTCAAGGGCCAGTCACGTGCTCTTTCGGGTCGTGACAAAGTTGGTATCAGAGCGCTAGGTTGACCTTGGTTTGAGTCTGAGTTTGACTATGTGGAGCTTAGGGCGTTAATTATATACGGAACTTAGGCTTGACCTTACGGAACTTAGACTTAGTCGAGGGGGTGTTATACCCGAACTTTCGTCGTGTAGGATGAGCCTTGGTTGATGGAATAGGTGACTAAAGTAGAGTAACGTACCGTGGGAATGTTCCGCGGCATACTTACGACACGCCACTCCGCTTAAGAAACCTTAGGTTGTACATTTCCTTTCACCGTGTTATATTCCTTCCTATGATCTATCTTCATCGATACTGGTTATGGTTTTGCTGCCGCGATTGCACGGGCAGAGTGAGCTACGGCTCGAGTTGTGTCAGCATGAGCTCGTCGGGGACGAGGGCTGACCGGGGCGTGATTCCAGAGACATACGGTTGCATTGAGGCTTCGTATTTTGTGTTTCCGCACTTTGAGCGTTTGACAGATCGCTGTTGCGAGATTTTCCGGTTGTGCTGAACGGTACCAGAGGATTGAGCCACTGATAGAGGCCAGCCAGGATGTGATGACCGTTGATATATCGCTTATTCATGATGGTTGAGGCGCTGCTTAGCGTACCGACGAATGAGCCAGTTGTTGCTGCAAGTGATGAGATATCGCCCAGATGATTGGAGCTACTGCAGCATGAGCATATTCTTAGAGATATGATAGTGAGTCGCTAGTCACCGAGGATTAATGACTAGGACATGTGGTTCGTTCGCTTACCCCGATGCGAGGTCATCAGATAGATTGATTCCAGCTAGAGATGACTTCATGCAGATTCGTTGAGAGTCGATTGAGACGATCGAATGTCAGGAACCCATTTTCCAAGTTTAAAGTATACGGAAAGACATGCAGGTGATTCTATGGACCCTCTAGAAGAATGAAACCCTAACTCGACTTAATGGCCATGTGAAAGCCTTTGAACCTTAGGGTTTGCGGCAGTTCCTCGACGCCATTAGTGAGGCTTGGGTTTGCCCTTCTACGGCTGGACCACCGATGCTGTGGTATGTACTCAATACTATTAAACTGTACCCGAGATGTTGAGCTCTTGGGGGATTGTGAGGTTCTGACGAGTCGATCGGATGATTCGACATCATTCGGATAGCATGTGATAGGACACTGCTTGGGAGACTCCAGATACGAGCATAGCCGTCGGAGCACAGTCTGTGTAGCCACGATGAGATGAGTCCGAATCAGTCGATAGTGGAGCAAGGTGGAGTAAAGAGTTTGCACGAGATTTCGACGAGATGACGTTTCACTCCGCTGACATCAGAGATGCGATATGCACGCTGAGGACGTGTTCGGCTAGATATCTTCTACTGAGTGATGAAGATACTGAGTTCGTGATTTCGAGTCCGTGTTAGAGACTTCGGGTCGACCGTAGCTGAGGACATTGCAGTGCGCAGATAAGACGCGACGTCGAATGGTCGATGATACAGACAAGCGGGACAAGAAGTTCGTGCGAGAGGCAGACGAGCTGTTACTACACCCCGTTAAGATTAAAGGCCGGACATGCATACAGAGGCGCAGAGATGCGACCAGCTTCCGAGGAGATGTTGTACTAAGGACGCAGAGGTCTAGAGAGCGAGAAAAGATTACGCCAGAGTACCAGCCTCCTTACAGTTTGGCTTAGGCAAGATCAGAAGAGACCTTGAGTAGGATTCCTTCTAGTACACTGCTGCAATAAGAGTTGCACCCAGGATCGGATGTGTGATGTGCATTCAGAAGACCCGAGGTCGGCGCCAGAGATGTGTTGCTTTATGAGCGGTCGTGAGGATTGACCGAGAGATGACCAGGAAAGTGCCAGAACGGAATCATTCCTGTCAGCACACCTGACCGGGCCGATGAGCCGATGGATTGCGAGATTGGTAATCTACAGGAAAGATCAGGAACCAGAGGCAGAGGATGCCAGCCGCGAGCAAGAGGCAAGTAGATATCTTGCGCCGCTAGCATCGGATGTTCCGGTACCTTCTTGACCCTGAAGAAGGATATACCGACGACGGTATTTATGATTTGTGATTTTGTGATTTGATTATCACGTATCCGTTGCTTTGGATTTCGGTATTTTGGGCGATCTATTCGCATGATTTAGTCTCGATGACTGAGTTTCATGATATTTGATTTTGTGCACCATGGTTGCACCTACTGGGTATTTATACCTTGCACATAGTTATTACTCTTGAGGTATTGATTGTGATTTCATGCCTATTTTATGTCGGTGATTTGATTTACGCTTCCAGCAGAGTTTCATGTACTTTTAGTGTTTTGATTTTGCACTCGGTATAGCTTATATGTACTCGTAGTGCATCGATATGTGTTTTGTGCACGCAGCTGCACACGTTTATGATTTTCTTCATATCTGGGTACACTTGGTGTTGCTGCTTACGTATTTGAGTTATTGCTTGGTATTTGTGCATGGGATGCACCAGTTCTATACTTCGTGCGTTGTCGCACCAGTTTTGTGTTTCTTGCGTTTACGCATCAGATTTATATTTCGTGCCTTTGTTGCACCGGATTTATATTTTGTGCATTACGATTGCACCTGACTTCGATTTGATGCCTTTCGGTATGTCGATTTTGATTGTGATATTGATGTGGATTCTTGCACTCCGTGCTTTTGACTGGACTTACGCATATTCGGCATTGCTATTGGATTTTGTGATTCCATGCATGTTGAGTGCGCAGGGTTTAGATTTTCATTCGTGCACGATGGATGCACCGATTTGGATTTTCGCGCATGTTGGGCGCATATGTTGAGATACGGTTTTGGTGCACACCCGATGCACTAAATCGAGATTCTTCGTGCATGTCAGATGCACCGGATTTCTGGCTGTCAGGCACACCCGTTGCCTATGACAGATGTTTTGTGCACACCCGTTGCACCTAGATGTTGTTTTGTGCACCTGTATGGCACATATTTGGATTTTGATTTCCGTGCACACCAGACGCACAGGGTGGTGTTATGTGCATTTTTGGGATTTATTTCTTTTGCAGCAGTACATTTTTATGATGTTGGATATTTGCTTTCATACTGAGCAGGACTAGTCAGAGGACAGTACCTGGATATATTTTGCATGCATTGATAGTTCGAAGGGATTTCCAAGAGCGAGCTATAGTCTCGGTGTATATATACCTACGTGTCCGATATGACACGGAACGTTTTAAAAACAAGGAAACCCTTCTAAATTGTTTTCAAAACGGCGGAACGTACCTATTAAACAAAGGATATATATATATACGTATATAGTTATTTTCTTGTGAAAAACGTCCTCCACTGTGCAGTGTTACGCGCATCGTACAACGATTTAAAAAGATTTGGCATACATTTGCATCAGCTATTCATATGTATAGATTGGATGTCTACATGTATAGTTCTGATTTATATCATATTGGTTTTGTATGGGATTTGACGTTGGTGTCCTTATCATGACTCCGATGATTGCGGGATGCTTGATGGAGTGTTGCTTTTGAGTTATCTGCTCAGTACTCATGCGCATGCATTGCGCTATGATATTTTATGTATAGATGATTTCGGAGCCCCGATGACTTAGAATTTGTATTGAAATATTTTAGTATTTGGGGGTTTTAAATTTAAATTCGGGGACCGAATTTCTTTAAGGGGGGTATATTGTAACGTCTTCAAAATAATAAAATATGATTTTTGGGAAATTTTATAATTTAATATTATTTTAATGAAATTTTAATATTCTGGTATAATTAAATACAAATAAATGGGGAAAAATTTCGGAAAATTCTAAAATAAGGTATTTTATGGAATTATGCCATTTTAAAGTTTTTAAGATTAGTTATATGCTAATTTAGTGCTAATCGCGATTAAGAATCGCTAATTGGGTTTTTAGCATTTTTGTGCAAAAATGTGCACATATCATTTTCCACACTTGTTACACTTGTGTTACATTCTTTGGCCATGGTTTTTCTTTTGGGTTCACTATTCAAGTGAGAAGAGTTTAGAAAAGAAAAGAAAAGAAAGGAAAAAGGAAATGGAATGATGAGAGAGAGAGGGTAGGGTCAACTTTCCCTTTTGAGCCATGCCCCCATCATTCCCTTCTCATTTTCTCTCCCCTCTTCTTCTAGAGCTGCTGCTGCTCCTGCTCCCTCTCATTTCCCTCCCCTTCACTTCATAGATCCACAATGAAATCCAAGCCAAAACCTCATTCCCACTTCACAAAACTTACTCCCAAGCTCACTAGCTACACATTGAACCTAGCAAGATTGGATTTGGAGGACTTTGGGCAACTCAAGAATTTTCTTGAGTTGCCAAAGGAGGTAATTTCTGCACCTATAGAGTAGTATTTCAATTCCTTGTGTATCTATTCTAGTTTCATATCGATATTGTGATGTTTGTGGATTTTAGAGAATTCAAGTTAGGGTTTAGGGTAAAACTGAAACTTAAGATGAAATTGAGGATCGTGGTGACCTTAGAATCCCTTGTGTGATGCTAATTTGAACCCAAACCTGAACTTGTAAACCAGAATACGGAATTACGGAACCGATATCGGAAAAACTGGAAATCTGTCACTGTTTTGTGTAATCTGCTATTACCCCGAGACTCTAAAAATGAAACTGAGTTAACAGTGAGATGTGCAGGCACCAGTGAACCACCACCCCAAACCCTAGCTCCCAACTCCCTTACCAGGCCGCCAATTCTCCCATTCTGGCCGCAATTTGCGGCCAGAGCAGGGTGGAATTGCCTCGTTTTCTGTGCATGCCCCCATTTCCTCTAGTATTGACCCTGGGTACTTCTAGTTTTGACTGATTCCATCTAGGGTGAAATCTGGGTTGATTTTCCTATGTTGGTGTATAATTTGAGACTTGTTTTAGCATGGATTTTGGTATTTGGTGATTCATTCCTGTCGGGTGGCGTTTGGACGTCAACGACAAGTGGATATTGAACGTGTTTACATGCGAGTCGATAGGTTTTTACCTATGCGGGTAGCGTGTGCTATTTTGGTTTCCGATGTGATTTTCATGTGCTTTAGCGTTGTGATATACTTGTAGGTACCCTACGAGATGTTGAGGCAAAGAAGATGAAGATGGCGACATCGGCACCGACACATGAGAAGCAAGGTGAGTAGATTTATATCTACGGGGAGAAGTCGGGTGGATGGCGTATAGCACCCCCGCAGTCCGTGGTGATGTATACGAATACGTATACACACATATATTTATTATGTGTTGTTTAGGGTTATTGATGGTAATAATGGATATTGGTGATAAGGATGTATTGGTTGAGTAGTGCGAAACCCTAGAGTAGTAGTTGCACCCACACTCACACATACACACATACTTGCATACATTCTTTCATATATCTGTGCGCATATGGTGGTGGGTATATCTACACATGGGTATGGGACTATGTGTTTATATACGGGTTTTGAGGATGATACGTGGGATTGAGATTAGTCGATGAGATTCGACGGAGGCCGTGAGATTTGGCGACATGACAGAGTCGTATTGGGGATTTGATATGATGGTAGTGATGCCTGTCATGTGATGAGATATGTGATATCGACTCAGATTTAGGTGGTATCCATACCCCTCTCTTTTGACTTGACTGTGGGTCCGTAGTTCGCATAGTAGGCGTTAGACTAGACCCGAGTCATACCTATTTTAAAACTAACGAATCGGGGATATTTTAAAGATAAGCAAAAGGGTTTATACGGATATTTAAAAAGGCGCATCTTTTCTTAAGACACCGTAGCCCTTATTTTACCAAAAGCCCTGATTCGTCTTATTTCAAAAGGCAAGGTTGCATGATTTAGCTACTGAGGCAGGTTCTCTACTGTTGCGTTGATTACTTGATTCCGCACATTCATGCTGTTTGTATTGCATCGCTTATATTGTTGATATATTTCAGTCATGCTGCTAGGACACCAGCACTATTATCGATGATGCGTATGTTCCACGTACACTGTTGCCGGCTCACACACTTCATCATCGATAATTGCCATGTCACTACACTGTAGTACTGTTGCATTCAGGATATGACCCCTGCATGACATATTGATATGCTTACCTTTCTGCTATATGTCGCATACATGCTGCTTTCTGATTATACGCATTGAGATATGCTGTTTCCATGATATTTCTGGTTTTTGGGAACCGTGGGTGTTTTCAAAGAGGATATGTATTTGTTTGAAAACCCGGTTACCCTTGATATGATATTTCAGTGCGTCCACCATGTGTTTTCTCGGTGCTGAGAGCGACATGTGTAACCCGAATCGAGGAGTGGACGAGCCGATTGCGGGTACATGGTGGACCCGGTATGGTTCCCCTCGGCAAGATGATCAATGAGCTTTGCCGATTGAGTCTGGAGGCGGGCGAGTACCTACCGGTGATTTTGTTGGACCTGGCGGTCATCCGGAGGATACCGACCAGAGTCGATAGATGGATATAGGCGTACTGCCGGGGCCGAGGGCCGATACCGCAGACAGAGCCTGTGGGCCGATCCGGACTGACGGAGCCCGATATATGAGGATTTACGTACCGATGATGGGCACAGTTTTCATGATGTTTTCGAGTGCCGATGCTGGGCACTCCGGTTCCATGATTTTGACGTGTCGCGAGGGACACAGGTGGTTTATATCTTCATATTTCCATGCATATGCTGATGATATTTACATGCATGATGGTTATTGTCATTGGGTGACGAGTGGACGGGATCCACGTACTTGCAGATTGTTTTCATTGATTGTACCTCATATTCTTGACATGCTATTACCTGAGGCACTAGCACGAGCACTTGGCACTACACTCATGTATAGAGATTACATTGCCAGTCTAGCATGTTTCAGACTTATTCATTTTGAGGTTTATTTATATCTGATCGTATTGACCTAGGATGGGTCATGCATTCGATCTCTGCTTGTAGATATTTTCTATTCACGAGTTGGCAACTCACCCCCGTTGTGCCCCAGTTCTTGCAGGTTGCCGTACAGATTTCTTAGCGGCATTTCGGGCACACTGCTTCCATCTGGGCGACTTGCGTTGGTAGGTGGGTTCTTTTGTATCAGAACCGCCATTGTTCATGTATTATTCATTGTATCTAGTAATTCCATCAACCCAAAACTTGTATATTGTTTCAGACTTAGAAAACAGTGTTGTATTATTTCGACATTAGAGTCGCGCTTGTAGTATTACGGTTTTCTGGCTGTTTTGAGTTCTTTTTGGATTTGATCCTCGCCCTTTGGCGTTGTATATTTTTATTGCTTGCGTGGTTGTGACCGTCGATTGACGAAGAGCTAGCTTCCGCTTGGGGATGCCTTTTATCATTTCATATGTGTTATTCTTGTTGTACCCCGTTCGGGGCCAGTTTTTACAAAGGAAACTCTGCCGAAATTTTCAGGAAAGGTTACACATTTTTTAAATACATATTCGGCTTAGTTATTTAAAAAATTTGATTTTCGAAACATGATTTCTTTACTTTTCAAAACCAGTTTTCCTTATTTACTCTTTAAATGGTTTTAGATTGCTGGGCTTTTGGCTTACTTGGATCAGATGGGGTCCTATAGACTTCATATGGTTCAAGGGCCAGTCACGTGCTCTTTCGGGTCGTGACAGTCATAGTCTAGGGTCGGGTCAATGGTCGCTGCAAAAGAGAGAGAGAAAAGAAACACTCAGCGTGCACTCTAACCTAGATTAGAATGGTTATCACTTTATCTAATCTGGAAACCTCCCACTGTAACGTCAAATTCTTCTCCAAACCCGAAAGAAGAATTAGTCGGGATCACCCGAGGAGTAAACCAACTCATCAGTGGGAATCAGGATCCAACTATCATCGCATGATAACGTGACGGGATCCGCTCACGTTATCACACTCCAGAAGGTATGCACATATCTGGCAAGTTTCAGTTTCTTTTGAAACTCCCGATGAGGATTTTTGCCCCATGCTCTTATGACCTTGGCGTGAGGTCAAAATATCATAAGTCACATGTCAAGTTCTACCCATCATTGTCCAGGTTAATTTGAACCCACCCGTACATACCCTTGACTAAGGCCAAAATAGTAGTACGACTGTCCCAAACCAACGCATCTATCTATGCAACACATAAATATCCGGCAGCTACCAATCACTATGCCTTGGCGTGAGGTCAAAATACATAGCTTGAATACTACCGAATATTTAACTGAAATGATGGAGGGCTATGAATGGTTTCTGGCAAAAACCTTTAACGTAATGAACTTGATATCGTTGAAGGAACCGGATAGCTTTTAAAAATATAGTGACGAAAACCTTTGCTAAAGAGGTCACTCCCGGTGAAGGGATCTCGGCCCTTTCCCCGTAGAATGAGGTGCAGGATATTCCAACTGAATACCACGATGCAAAGCAAAAGTAATCGGCTATAGTGAAGTTATTGCCCTGATGCAAACTTTTGTCCAAGGGGTCACTCCCGGTGAAGAGATCTCGACCCTTGCCTCGTCGACTGAGGAGCAGGATATTCCAACTGAATACCACTGTGCAAAACAAAAGAGAACGCCCTTGCAATAACAGCTTTTTGAAAAATGTTCCAACAACATCAGAATAGGTTTGTTTATCTTGCATTGATCCGAATCAACGCAGTCCCATCAATTGATCACACCACAAAAGAACGAAAATAATGATGTACGTATATGCCATCCGCATTCGCCACCGGGTCCCGTCATCACCCGTTAGGTTACTTAACTAACGACAGAGCGGGGACTGGACTAGCGTGGATACAAAACATATACAACATCTACTAGTATATATATCAATATATAATATTTCGCTCAAGGCGTGATAAAATGCAACATCACAGAAATGTACAACATCACAGAACAATACAGATATCCGGGATCCCCGGGTTTCATAGAGCCGCTACTGAAACCCGACGTTCCCCTGGTCGTGTGGGTAGCCTGTGCAATGAGATCCTAGACCCCTACGGGCGCGGCAAGTTACCCGCCAAAACCTGAAGCGAGGCAGCCCCCTTCAGCGACGTGAATGGACCACCCAGCACTTCACGGAATCCGGTAACTTGGGCACCCCTCCTGGGTCAACCTATACCCCCTACGAGTGCGGCGAATAGCCCGCCAATTCTAGAGTAAAGCCCCCTCCGTCTCAAAGCCATGAGATGCGGGCCCGTTGCCCTCTAGAATCCGGCTATCCGTGCACCCCTCCGCGGGGTAATCCTAGTACAGAAAGTAAAATATACAAACAACGGGTACATCGACCTCGACCCGGTCGTGCCCCAAAATAATAATATACAATCAGGCAGTGACGGCAGTCCACATGTCGGACGCTCGCCCCGCAATAACAAATGTACATATAAAACAAAGCTGTACTACCATTGCATCCAGGCTATCCCCCACGACCAATCCGCAACATCACAGCACAACACAGAACATCAACGTGAATGTCACGTTCGCAAATCCGTCTGAAAGGGCTATAGCAGATAGACTGGATTTACCGATCGACTGACATTCACGGTCGCAGATATAATCTAAATACTGTGAACTAGCATGTTTAAACTTTTTGATCGAACAAATTTATCGAAGTGGGCCCCAAGCACTACTGTAGCACTCACAGAAAATCTGGGCCCAAAAAGAATATCCCAAAACCCCCATTTTCATCTCAGAAGCCTACTGCAAAATTTTGGTACAATGAACAGTACAAAGCGCGGGGGAACCGCGGCCCAAGCATGGGTTTGGCCGCGGTTCCGCGGTGATATAGTGAGTTCAGATGACCAAATTTTTACAGAATGCTTAGAATTACCTGCACGTGTTTCTGCAACAACCTGAAAAAATTTTGGAGCTAAAAAAAATTCGCCAGAAACCTGTGCTTGTGAAAATACGGTTTTTGGGATTTTTGATCGATCGAGTTTTAAACATACTAGAGCAAGCTAGACTATGTTAACGGCGTGGCTCTGATACCAATGTAAGTGCACGGCGGCGCCCCGGCCGTCGATCCGACGCCGGAAACGCGGAAACAAAAACCTTTGCAAACTAGCAAACCGGCACCACCGCGCACTTTTCACCCGGATCGGGCCATTAACCTAGCTACTAGCAAACTAGAAAAGAGTAGAGAAACTATACCAAGCGATCCATGTCCTTCGGTCTTCGTCTCCACTCCGATCTCCCGCGGAATCTCCGTCCGTCAACTCCTCGTCGGAAAGGGCACCACGTAGCCGGATACTTTTACGGGCTCCCACCTCTTGACCGAGGCAACTCGGGCGCGAAGTTGGCTAGCCGACGCGTCCAAGGTTTGCTATAGACTAGTGTAGTAAGCTATGTCTCTTGGGGTTTATGGAGTTGCCTTAATGTTTTGGAGGAGGAAAAATAAGCTATGGAGTGATGTGTGTAATTTTTGCAAGCAAGCATAAGAATGAGATGATATATTTCCACCACTAGAAAAATGATCCTCCCTATTTCCTAATGAAGTGGCCGGCCCCTTTTCATGTGAAAAATGGTGGAGGGAAAAAAATACCAAACATGAAGGGAGGTGATGGTAGGAAAAAGGAGAGGGTGACCACAACCTAAAATGATGATAACAAGATCAAATCAATTCAAATCAACTCTAATCACAATAAAGCAAGCCATCATGAAAAAGCAAAGATGCTTAACCTTTCATAATGCCACAAATGCAAGAAACCCCCTCCACAAATGTTATTTGCAAACTTGCAAATAACCCCCTCCATCGGAAAAGTCCGGCCGGGAAAGAACAAAGGAAAACCGGCCGGAACGGAATGCAAACTGGCAACTTCAGAAAACTGATCCCGTAATAAATTACAGGAAACCCCCGCTACTGCAAATACATGCCCGCATTTGTATTCCCACTGAACACAAATGCAAAGAGACAAAACTACACTATCTAATACTAGGATCCGGCTTAAGCCAAAGCCGGCTAGTAAAATCCGTCCGATCACGATCCGTGCAATACCGCACGTGTCTGACCGAACCCTGCCATATCTGTAAGTCCACGTTGCCCACCCCGGTGCTTACGGGGAGGCGGAAAACGGAATAAAAATCAAATTTTTATCAATTTAGGCAACATGGACTAGACAAAGAAGGATCTTTGCTAAACAAAAACAAGCTAAAGCTAACTAGAAACTAGCTAAGTGTTAGAAAGGTTATACCTAGGGCTTTATGTCCTTCTCTCCTTGTTCCTTGGAGTAGTGGAAAGAGGTCACCTTTGTCGTCTTCTCCCGTCAAAGAAAGATCCACCCGAAAGCCTCAACCTTTGGCTTCAACTCCATGCTAGAAGTAATTAGGGTGCAAGAAGTGCTAATCCTTGAACCCTAGATGAGAGTAGAGATTATCAAGAAGGGGTTTTTCTCAAGCTCAAGTGTTTCTCAACACATGAGAGGGGAGAGCTTGAGGGAGAGGAAGAACAAGAGAGAGAAAGTAAATGATAGAATGAGAGAATAATAACCATTCTCACATATATGTGTGAATTATTGTAATTAGATAATTAGTGAGATAATTGTCATGGCTTAATCAAGACATGACCATTATCATTTCATATTTAATGCTAATTGCAAGGATCAAAGAGCATCTTTTATATGGAATGATGATGATCAACATGTCAACTAAGGTCAACAAGTCAAGATAGTCAAATGGTCAACAACCATAACCATGCACAATTATATTAAACTAATATCAATTAACCATAATACACACATAAGCATTAGGGTTAATAAAATGACAATAGTCATTAACCCTAATCAAAGTTCTCTCCCTCTGTCTCAAGCAACTGTGCATACGCACCCGTATTCGTGATTCGAGAAACACGAATACAATGAGAAAAACCAATCCCAAATCATATACTAGGATCCGGCTTAAACCAAAGCCCGCTAGTATAAGCTGTCCGGACAGCAAACGTGCACAAGTGCGTGGATGTGAACGAACCCTGTCGCAAAACCATGCGACCTCTACTCATTTTGCCTAAAGGCGAATAGCTCTCTGTGTCGGATTCTAAAAACTCAACACTACGCTGGCAATGGGTTTAACCACAGACTGCAAGCGGCACTAGCTGTACGTAAGGGTCCCCAGGTAGATGTCGATAAGAAGACTGACGAGGTGAACCCCATCTGAACTCCTACTGAGCCTGTATGTGACAGTCTCCGTACAGTCCGGTCTGTTCGTCTGATACATCGCATGGCGGGCCTAGGGGGCGGTGAACGTCAGTCCCCTAATAGCGGTACAAGTCGTGTCGGAGTGTAGCCCAGAACACCCTGAGATAACACTGGAAACCTACCAGTATATCTCGCTTGCCCTGGCCAGGGACTACTCGTGTAATGGCTCTCCTGGACACAGCGTGATGTCAACCCCCAATACCCGGAGAGACGAATCCTGTCTAACCGTCACTGCCTCCAAGTACTTCGGGACTGCACCCAAAAACTACCTGTTTGCACGACTCTTTTGAGCCGTGGTAGGGTAGTAATCAAAGTGCAGTGGGAACACACTTGAGGCGAAGTGACAGTGTCAAGTCAACGGACTAAGTTGTACTCATGTCACCTGGGAACTGATAACTGACGATAGGTATAATACCAACCAACAGTTCCCGACGAGTCCTGTCCAGTGTACTCGTAACCTAACGAGCACCCGCATACTATCTCAAGTACGACGTACTGACGGCTGTGGGACAGACCGTCTCCCATACTGGGATGAGAAGCGCATACGCTAGTCTACTCCGGAGTATCGATGCCCTGTCTCGATAGTCCAACGACTAGGGACCTGTATAAGGATGTGCTTATGGATTACCCAGCTCCCACGAGTTTGAGCGCCATCACAACGCTGGTAATCAAGCAATAATCCTAAGGGCTCTACTAATATGTATATCAGCAATATGCTAAAAGAAACACATGCACATATTAAAGCAGAGACAAACCAAGTAGCATACTACCATTTCGAGCAAGATCGTATATACAACTGTGAATATCCCAAGCTTCCATTAAGTAATATACAAACTAGTATGATACAGTAATGGCCTCTAGGGCATATACACTAACAATCTCCCACTTGCACTAAGGCCATGTACTGGCGTATCGAAGACCTATCATCTCGATCAGCCGCTCGAACTGAGTCTGGGGTAGGGCCTTCGTGAGTGGATCTGCAGTGTTGTTCTCCGTATTTACTCTCTTCACCTCGATCTCCTGGCGATCTATGATCTCCCTGATCAGGTGGTACCGCCTCAAAATGTGCCTGGACTTCTGATGGGACCTGGGTTCCTTTGCTAAAGCTATAGCTCCGTTGTTGTCGCAATACAGCGGTATTGGATCAACAATGGTAGGAACTACCTGAAGCTCCATGAGGAACTTCTTCATCCAGACAGCTTCCTTTGCGGCATCGCAAGCAGCTATGTACTCCGCTTCCATAGTTGAGTCAGCAACGGTCTCCTGCTTGGAACTCTTCCAGCAAACCGCCCCTCCATTGAGGGTAAAGACATAACCCGACATGGACTTGGAGTCATCCTTGTCACTCTGGAAGCTGGAGTCAGCAAAGGCCTCAAGCTGGAGGTCTTTTCCGCCATACACCAAGAACATCTCTTTAGTCCTTCTCAGGTACTTGAGAATGTTCTTTACCGCTATCCAGTGTTTCTCCCCTGGGTTCGACTGATACCGGCTTACAACGCTCAATGCGTATGCTACATCTAGTCTGGTACAGAACATCGCATACATTATAGAGCCTACCGCAGAAGCGTAGGGTATAACAGACATGCCATCCCTTTCCAAATCAGTCTTGGGAGACATCTCTTTGGAGAGGGTGATCCCGTGACAAGCCGGTAGATTACCGCGCTTGGAATCTTCCATACTGAATCTTTTCAGTATGGTGTCGATGTACCTTGACTGTGAAAGTCCCAACATCCTCTTAGATCTATCATGATAGATCTGGATCCCCAGAATGTAGTTGGCATCGCCCAGGTCCTTCATGGAGAACCTCTGCGACAAGAATCCTTTGACTGACTGTAGCATAGGAATATCATTTCCTATTAGGAGAATGTCATCCACGTACAAGACGAGGAATACTACAGTTCTTCCTACAATCTTACTGTAAATGCATGGTTCATCCGGGTTTTTGATAAAGTCGAATTCTTTGACAGTATCATCAAAGCAGATGTTCCAACTCCGCGATGCCTGCTTAAGTCCAGAGATGGACTTTAGCAACTTGCAAACTCTACCGTTGCTCCCACTCTGAATGAATCCCTCCGGCTGATCCATATAGACGCACTCTTCCAAATTTCCATTTAGGAAAGCCGCCTTTACGTCCATCTGCCAGATTTCATAATCGTGGAAGGCAGCAATGGCAAGAAGGATCCGAATGGATTTCAGCATAGCCACTGGAGAAAAGGTCTCGTCATAGTCCAAACCAGGTCTTTGACGAAAACCCTTCGCAACAAGTCTAGCTTTATAGGTCTCAACCTGCCCATCTACACCAATCTTCTTTCTGAAGATCCATTTGCAGCCTACGGGTTTTACCCCTTCTGGAGCAAAGTCCAAAGTCCAAACTTTGTTGGTGTACATGGACTCCATTTCGGTCCGCATTGCATCCAGCCATTTTACCGAGTCGCCACTCTGGATGGCTTGCTGGAAGCTAGTAGGCTCACCATAATCCATGGTGCAATCCTCTCTATCCCCGTCTATTGAGAAAACCGTAGTATCTCTTGGGCGGATGAGACTGCTTACTACTCCTGCGGAGTGGCGCTGGGATGTCCGGTTCTCTTGAAACTTCTGGTTCTTCCAAGCTTTCAGTAATAGCTTGTGGTTCTGGAATTTCTTCCAGTTCTGGAATTTCTTCCAGTTCTATTGCGCTCCCACTTATCTGATTTTCTAAAAATTCAGTTTCCAAGAAGTGGGCATGCTGAGAAACAAAAACCTTTTGTTCCTCTGCGGAATAGAAAAGATACCCCTGGAGTTCTTTGGGTATCCCACAAACTTACACAGTACTGAGCGTGCCTCGAGCTTGTCCGCATGCTGCTTTTTTACAAAAGCTGGACATCCCCATGTCTTAAGGTACTTGAGACAGGGTTTCTTCCCACTCCACATCTGATATGGGATGGTAGGCACAGTCTTGGTAGGAGCTTTGTTCAAGAGATATGCAGCTGTTTCTAGCGCATAACCCCAGAAGGATCGCGGCAACTCAGCTTTACTCATCATGGAACGAACCATATCCAATAGGGTTCGATTCCGCCTTTCCGATACACCGTTGTGTTGTGGTGTGTATGGAGGAGTAAGCTGAGAGAGAATTCCATTCTCTTTTAAGTAGTCCAGAAACTCGGAACTCAAGTATTCACCACCTCGATCAGATCTTAGTGTCTTGATACTTTTGCCTGTTTGTTTTTCAACTTCATTCTTGTATTCCTGAAATTTCTCAAAGGCCTCGGATTTGTGCTTCATCAAGAAGACATGCCCATACCTAGAGAAATCATCTGTGAAAGTAATGAAGTATGAATAACCACTTCGTGCATGTGTAGACAATGGACCACACACATCACTGTGTATGAGTCCCAAGAGCTCGCTTGCTCTTTCTCCGTGTCCAGTGAACGGAGTCTTTGTCATCTTTCCCATGAGACAAGATTCACAAGTGGCATAAGACCGATACTCAAACAGATTTAAGTATCCTTCTTTATGTAACTTTGTTAACCGTGTCTCATTAATGTGACCAAGTCTACAATGCCATAAGAAAGCCTGATTTGTTTCCGGAGACTTTCTTTTAAGTGTGTTCTGGACACTGAAGATCTGAGCTTGATTCAATACGTATATACTGTTTTGTAATGTACCTGACCCAATCAGAACTTGATTTAGGTGGATGTTAACTACATCGCTTACAAAAGTAAAATCATATCCTTCCTTAGAAATTAAGGATACAGATATGATATTACAAGTCGCACCTAGTACATAAAAACAGTTACGCAGAATCAATATCTGCCCAGTTGTCAGTCCTAGATGATATTCCCCTATGGATTCAGCATACATGCTCATTCCGTTAGCAACCCTGAGAGTCATATCACCTTTCCTGATAACCCTACGGTTTCTCAAAGCCTGTAACGAGTTACACATATGAGATCCTGATCCGGTATCCAATACCCAGGAAGTAGGGTTAACTGACATACAGTTCTCTATTACAAACACACCCGAAGCCGAAGCCACAACATGCTTCGAATTCTGGCTACTGGCTTTGCAAGCCCTGCAATCCTTCTGCCCATGTTCATTCCCGTAACAATAGGAACATCCCTCTTTTACTGCATCCATTCCTGAAACTTCTGCCTTTCTCTTTCTTTCTACTTCCTTGGTTTCCTTCAGGGTAGTAGGTAGAGACTGTTGAACTAAGTCAGTATCTGACCCGTTCTTCAACGTGGTCTTCAGGTCTGAGAGCTCAAAAGAGCTGGTCTCTGTAAGGACGTTGCCCCCTACAGATGACCCGATAGCCAACCTCGCTGGAAGCAATTCGTTCGAGGTCTCATATCTTGCGATACGAGATTGCTCTCCATATAAAACTTTGTTATGGAGGAAGATAGAAGCTGAGTCCATCTTCTCGTGCTGCCTCTGGTATATACCATCAACTGAGGCTAACACGAGGCACTTGGCTTTCGCACAGTCTTCTTCCGATGTCCTACGGATATCAATATCCGTGACAGGGGAAACTGGACCTGAGACGGCAGGGGTTGGATCAGTCAAGAGGTGTCCCAGCTTGTCCTGGGTAATGGACATCTGGACAGACCTTTGCCAGTCTAAACAGTCAGATTCAGTCATTTTATTATCTAGATGTAACCTAGGTGCGGTCATTAGGTCGCTGCAATTAAGAGAGAGAGAGAAGAAAACACTTAGCATGATGCTCTTGCAAGTTTAGATTGGTTTTTAATTTATCTAAACAGGATGGCTCCTACTGTCTCTCGAATCCCGTCTCAAACCGTAAAGAAAGGATTAGTCGGGATCAATCTCACCGTACAATACTTGCTTAACCGTTCAGCCAGGCCAGTGTCGGTACTTCGAGGGAGGTTTTCCAACGCTTTCGCGAAGTTCCTTAATTAAGTAACCTCTTTTCCCTGTGGACGTAGCCCCGCTAACACCTTTCTAGACACCTACTAGGTTTATAGCATTGATCGTTAAGTGAGAGTTTTCCTGAGGAGTAGCATATACTCACAGTAGGATCGGGATCCAAATATCATCGCGTGATAAAACCGAAGGAATCCTACCAGAATTATCTTACTCCAAATGGTATGCAACGCTAGCAAGTTTCAGTACTTATGAAACTCCCGATGTGGATTTTTGCCCCATGCTCTTATGACCTTGACGAAGGTCAACAAATCATAAGTCACATGTCAAGTTCTACCCGTCATTATCCAGGTTAATTTGAACCCATCCGTACATACCCTTGACGAAGGTCAACAAGGTAGTACGACTGTCCCAAACTAACGCATCTATCTATGCTACATATGAACACCCAACAGCTACCAATCACTATGCCTTGACGAAGGTCAACAAACATAGCTTGAATACTATTGAATATCCATACGAAATGACGGAGGGCTACGAATGGTTTTGGCGAAACCGTGAACGTAGTGAACTTGATATAATTGATGGAACGAGATAGCTTTTAAAAAGGAGTGGTTCAAGCTCCGCATTTAAAAGTTTAGTTTTGAAAAGAACCGAGTGGTTTTCAAAGTGTTCCAATCGACTTTTACTTGGTTTATTTTCTTGCATTAGTTCTTTTAATGCGTCCTATCATTTAATCCTACCATTGCAGAAAACAACCAAAATATGACGTACGCTTATGCCATTCGCATTCGCCACGGGGCCCCGTCATCACCCGTTAGGTTACTTAACTAACGACAGAGCGGGGGCTGGGCTAGTGCGGCTGTAAAATATAAGCAACGCCTAAATAGTTATCATATATAAGTATATAGCAATGATAGACATTACAGATCACAGATGAATACATTGGATATACTAGGAATCCGCAATCCGTTCGAGCCTGCAACGAAAAGCGGATTACACGGTCGCGGTGAATAGCCAATACCCCACCCAAGACCCCTACGGGTGCGGCAAACTACCCGCCAAGTACCCGAAGCGAAGCAACCTCCCTCAACACCGTGAGTAGGCCACTCGGCACTTCGAGATACCCGGTAGTTTGTGCACCCCCTCCATGGGTCTATCCTAGGAGCAAAAACAGTAAAAAGAATTATACAATGACGGCTACAACCCCGACCCGGTTGTGCGGCCATACAAATAATAATATTACATCAATTTACATATTACAATGAATGAAAGAAAAAGCAACACTCATCTCACATCCACTCCGGCTATTCACCCGCGACAATCCAACGCATTCATATACACATACCATCATCAAACACAGATCACAGATATGTATAACCCCGACTAATCGACATATAGGGATTAGCCGACGTTCAAAACATATAAACATCACAGATATAACCCTTATAGTCAAAGTGTATTGAAGTTCGATAAAAAATACGGATTTATAGGCCCCCAAAAACAAATTTCTATTCTGGAAAATCTGGGCACATATAAACCATGTAAAAAATCCTAAAACCAAGCCAGAAAAACACTGCACCAAACTCGACCCAGTACTGAGCCTAAACGGCCGTGGTTGCGCTGCAATAGCTTGCTATTGCCGCAGAACCGCGGCTCTTTGAGCGAATCACTGGATCGTGTTTGGTGGTTTTCTTCACAAAACCCTGAGATGATTTTTGGAGTATGATTTATTTTGTTTTGAACAGAAAAAATTTTAACAGAAACTTCGGGTTTTGAAAACTCGGTTTTTCGATTTTTCCGATTCGAACTTCGATACACTTTACTACCTAGCCAGTTTATGTTTAGTTAGGCTCTGATACCACTGTAAGTCCACGTTGCCCACCCCGGTGCTTATGGAGAGGCGGAAAACGGAATAAAAATCAAATTTTTATCAACTTAGGCAACATGGACTAGACAAAGAAGGATCTTTGCTAAACAAAAACAAGCTAAAGCTAACTAGAAACTAGCTAAGTGTTAGAAAGGTTATACCTAGGGCTTTATGTCCTTCTCTCCTTACTCCTTAGAGTATTGGAAAGAGGTCACCTTTGTCGTCTTCTCCCGTCAAAGAAAGATCCACCCGAAAGCCTCAACCTTTGGCTTCAACTCCAAGCTAGAAGTAACTAGGGTGCAAGAAGTTCTAATCCTTGAATCCTAGATGAGAGTAGAGATTATTAAGAAGCGGTTTTTTTCAAGCTCAAGTATTTCTCAACACATGAGAGGGGAGAGCTTGAGGGAGAGGAAGAACAAGAGAGAGAAAGTAAATGATAGAATGAGAGAATAATAACCATTCTCACATATATGTTTGAATTATTGTAATTAGATAATTAGTGAGATAATTGTCATGGCTTAATCAAGACATGACCATTATCATTTCATATTTAATGCTAATTGCAAGGATCAAAGAGCATCTTTTATATGGAATGATGATGGTCAACATGTCAACTAAGGTCAACAAGTCAAGATAGTCAAATGGTCAACAACCATAACCATGCACAATTATATTAAACTAATATCAATTAATCATAATACACACATAAGCATTAGGGTTAATAAAATGACAATAGTCATTAACCCTAATCAAAGTCCTCTCCCTCTGTCTCAAGCAACTGTGCATACGCACCCGTATTCGTGATCCGAGGAACACGAATACAATGAGAAAAACCAATCCCAAATCATATACTAGGATCCGGCTTAAAGCAAAGCCCGCTAGTATAAACTGTCCGGACAGCAAACGTGCACAAGTGCGCGGATGTGAACGAACCCTGTCGCAAAACCATGCGACCTCTACTCATTTTGCCTAAAAGCGAATATGAAACGTTTTGAAAATCGTTTCGGTGAAATTTCGAAAAAACGGTAAAATAAGGGGGGCTTTCTGTAAAATGTCAAAATGCAAATATCTTTCATATAAAATTAAATATACATATTCTATCTATGTAATTGCTAGTATTTGGTGTTTATTGGGCCACTGGTGAAATTTCAAATTTTCTGAAAAATTTTCCGAAATTAATTATTTTAATATTATTTTAAGCCGGTAAGAAAATACATTAAATTAGCGATAAATACAAATTTAAATGGGCTGATTTTAGTCTTTAAAATCATGTTAATTAAAATCTAGTTGTAATATAAATTTTTAGTATTTTATTTCAAGTTTTAATTGATTTATTTTATGGAAAACAAAAATATAGTTATTTTGAACTAAAACTTGCAAATATGGTATTGTGGGGGGTCTTTTTGCATAGAATTTCTTTGTAAAATCTCTCTCACTCATTCCTCACTATTTTGGCCGGCCCCACCACTGCTGGATCAGCAACTTCCCCCTCGATTCCTAGCTTCTTTGACTCATTCAAATGATTTAAATATTGGTTTTTATTATATTATTTTGGATGGGGGTATTATGGTAATTTGGGAGGGGCTTTGACTTGGATTCTTTTTCACAAATCCCCCACACCTCCACCCACTCCCTCCTCAGCTGAATTCCTGCACTAAACAGCCCCAAAATTTCCCCTCTCATTTTTCTTCTAAACTCATCAAAATTCCATCAAAATTCCATTTAAACTTCACAATTTCAAGCCCATCCTTCATCCATTCTTCTTAACCTTTCTTGCATGGATCTTGGATGCTAGGAGGCCATCTTTGGAGTCAAAATTTCTTGCTAGATCTCTAGATCTAGAGGTATAATTCTTACCCATTTAAATTCTTATGGTTAGATTTCTTTAAATGAGTTGTTTTAGTGTTAATATTGGTGCTATTTTCATCTAGGATCTTCAAGAGAATGGTTTGAGTTAAACTAGGGTTTTTAGCACACCATTATTAAGTTAATTATTCTATTTTTCTATCTAGTGTTTTATACGAACCAAATCTAAGAGTTTAACTTGCTTTTCGGGCTTCAAATTAGTGCTAATTTAGTGTTTCATGTATAGGTTGGGTTGTATTTTGTTAGTTATAAAATTCAAGAAAGGGGTTGAATGCAAGTTAGGGTTTTGTGAATTTGGTGTATGATTGTGTGTTTTAATTAGGCCCTTATGACATGTTAAAACAAAGTTTGTAGCTAGTTGTTAATTGTTAGTTTAAAAATTTTGATAATTACGCTAATGTGCTAACTAGGTTTTTAAGATTGGTTAAATAATTGGGTTTAAAAATGTAATTAGGTTTTTCATGACTTCATTGATATTATAAAATGTAGTTTAATGCCCTAGTTCTTGAAAATCCAAGCTAGATTGTAGTTTGTGCATTTTTGCTAAAAAATGTTAAAATTGGTTAATATTGCAAACTAGGTTTTTGAAATCGAATTAAATTGTGGGTTTAAAATTTACGTAATGGTTTCTATGGCATAATTAAGCTATTAAGTTATCATCTTGGTCACTAGAATTGTTAAAACATCATGTTTTGTACAAAAACGGCGAATTGTGCTTGCTAGATTTTCGGAAAAATGACTTTTTAAGTGAAATTGGGGTTTTTGTGAATTTTAACCTATTTTATATTAAAATTAGTGTTCGTGAATGTGCAAATGAGTGTATTTGGGTTTTTCTCGATGGTTTGGCGTTTGTACGCCGACGTCGAGGGTTTTTAGGTTGATTTGTGAAAGCAACCATATGTTTTGACCTATGTGGGATTCGTGCGTCGTTTTGGTCATGAGTCGGATTTTAATACGATACGGTGCGTTATGATATGTAGGTACCCCATGTGGACTTCGAGACGACAAGTAAGCGCGTGGCGACGTCGGGACCGGCGATCGAGGGCCAGGTGAGTAGATTTATATCTACGGGGAGAAGTCGGGTGGATGACGTATAGCACCCCCGCAGTCCGTGGTGGTGTATACGGATGCGTATACACACCAACAATTATATGTTATTTGGGATTAATAATGATGTTAGGATGGATATTGGTGTGTTGGATTACTTTAGTGTTGCGAACCCTAGGGTAGTGTTGCACTACACATACACACTTACATACACACATACATACTTGCATACATTCCTATTTATATGTGCTCATGGGATTCTTTATAGTTATGTGTTCACATGGGTATGGGACTGTGTGTTCGCACACGGATATGAGGACGATACTTAGGATTGAGCTGAGTCGATGAGATTTGTTTTGTGGTTGTGATAACGGTTTGTACGAGACTGTCGATCAGTAGTCAGATCATGACTATATTGATGATATTAGTATTGTACTAGACATAGGTCAGTACCCTGGACTATGATCTTGGATAAAGCGGATACCAGATGAATAGTGTGATGAATATGATATTAACCCGTACCCAGATTTGGGGATGCCGTACGACGAATTTACGTACGAGCTATATTTTGATGATTGATCCGCACTCTTGACTTGGGATGTCTGATTATAGATATGGTATCGGATATGATATTATTGAGGCGGGATCACCGACTAATATATATACAGGTATGTATATGTATCGACTCAGATGTTAGGCGGTTTCCTTACCTGTAGTCCTGCTTGTTAGCTTAGCCCTTTAGTTTAGTTTAGTTGTTAGATTAGATTCGATTCTTACCTATTTCAAAAACTAACGAATCGTGGTATTTTAAAAGACAGCCCAAGGGATCCTACGGATATTTCAAAAGACGTATCTTTTCATAAAAACACCGTAGCCCCTATTTTCAAAACCCCATGATTCGTGTTATTTCAAAAGGCACCATTTGTTGGACTTATATTAGATTAATGCAGATTAGTTATAGTTGTGTCTAGTATTCAGCTCCCGCTTATTATTGTGGTTCGCATCGCATCGCATCGCATAATTATGTTATAATTTCTTATTGCAATGTTGATATCATATTGTTAGGACACCAGCACCATTACCGATGATGCGTATGTACCACGTACACTTACTTGCCGGCTCACACACATCTTCATCGGTAATTGCCATGTTACGTACACCTTAGAAAATATTATTGCTTGACATAGCCTGTTAGCTAATAGTTCAGACATTGTAGTTATTACCTGCTACTTCATGCATACTGTTATTCATTGTTATGCCGCATTCATGGGTTCTCATGCATATATTCACTATTTTACGTATTATTGAGGTTTTGGATTCGGATTTCCATGAGATTTTCTGGATTTGGAGGAAAACCGCAAAAACATAAATAAACCTTTTCTCTCTTTTAAAATAAAAAGTGCGGTTTTTCCCATGATGTATGAGTCGTCCACCATGAGTTTGCTGATGGATTTCGAGACCCGATTCGAGGAGACGGATGAACCGTTTCGGGTACATGGTGGACCCGGTAAGGTACCCCGGGGCAAGAAGCACGTGATGATGACGATGTGAGCCTGGCAGGGGAGCACTACCTTCCGGTGATTTTACCCGACGGGTCGGATATCCGGAGGATACCGTCGTGGTCTTGAGATGGATGGTAGGGGCCGGTCTGGATTGACGGCGCCCTAGATATTGTGATTGAGACATTGAGATTTCGAGATATTGAGGTACAGAGACTGTGATATAGAGATATCGAGATATTGGGATTACGTTTTGTGCCGATGCTAGGCACTGTTTTATGCTGATTTCATTTATGGTTCCTCACTTTTAAAATACAAAAATCTCACTGATTTATGAAAGCAGTTTTCGTCAGTACATGCATTCTGTTCCATGCATTCATACCTCATTCATATGATATATTGCTACCTGAGGCACTGACACGGGCACATGAGATCACACTCGGGTTAGATATTACCCTATCCATTGTTATAGGCTGCATGTTATTCATATATTTGAGGATATATTATGATCATTGACCTAGGTTGCGTTATTTATGCGATTTCTGTGCGTAGATGTTTTTTTTATTCACGAGTTGGCAACTCACCCCCGTTGTTCCCCAGTTTCTTGCAGGTTTGCCGTACAGGTTTCTTTACGGCTTTGCGGGCATAGTTTCGTTCGGGTGACTTGCTAGTAGGTGGTTTTTTTTTGGTATCGTACCCATCATATTATCTTGTATATTATTACTCTGTTGTATCTAGAAGTTCCATCAACCAACATGTATTTTTTTGAGATAGAGACTAGTGATGTTTATTCTTTCGACCTTAGAGTCGCGCGTTATATTTCTGTGGTTTTCTTGTTGTTTTGAGTTTCTATTTGAGTTTTGATCCTCGCCCTTGGCGTTGTATATTATATTGCTTGTGTGGTTGTGACCGTCGTTTGACGAAGAGCTAGCTCCCGCTTGGGGATGCCTTTTTTTTATTGATTTTGTATACTATTCATGTTGTATCCCGTTTGGGGGGCCAGTATTTACAAAGGAGACTCTGCCGAAATTTTCAGGAAATATTTGATGTTTTTAAAAATGCATAATTCGGCTTATGCTATTAAAACTACTTGATTTAAATTGGTTTTCCTTCACTCTACTGTTTTTCTTGGTTTGGATTTCTGGGTTTTCAGTTTACTTAGATTACGTACGCCTCGAGACGTCGTAGTTTAAGTGCCGGTCATGTTCCGTACTTTTCGGGTCGTGACAAAGTTGGTATCAGAGCGTTAGGTTTTACCTTCGGAGTGTAGGATGACCTTTGGTTGATGGAATAGGTGACTAAAGTAGAGTGACGTACCGTGGGTATGTTCCGCGACATATTTACGATACGCTACTCCACTTAAGAAGCCTTAGGATGTACATTTCTTTGCTCAGTATTATATTCATTCCGATCTAGCCTCATCGGTACCAGTTATGGTTTTGCTGCCACGATTACGGGCATGGAGAACTACGGCTAGAGTTGCGGTCAGCACGTGCTCGTCAAGAACGAGGACTGACCAGGGCATGATTCCGGCGACACACGATTACAGAGATGTGTCTTTTCATTGTGTCTTCGTGCCACGAGCGTTGGGTGGATTGCTGTATGAGATTACTCGGACGTGCCGATTTGCACTAGAGGATTGAGCCACTGATAGAGGTCAGCCAGATTTTGATGACCATTGAAGTATTGCTTACTCCTGATGGTTGAGGCACCGTTCAGCGTGCAGACGAGCGAGCCAGTTATTGCTGCGAACGACGAGATATTGCCCCAGATGCTGGAGTTAGTGCAGAATGAGTTGTACTAAGAGGTGATAGAAGGTCGCTAGTCATCGAGGATGAATGACTAGGACATGTGGATCGTTCGCCTACCCCGATGCGAGGTCATTAGATAGATTGATTCCAGCTGGAGACAACTTCACGCGGAGACGTTGAGAGTCAACAGAGACGATCGAATGTCAGAAACCTATTATTCCAAGTTTAAAGTAGTCGGAAAGACATGCAGGCAATTCTATGGTCCCTCTAGAAGAATGAAACCCTAACTCGACTTAATGACCGTGTGAAAGCCTTTGAACCTTCGGGTTTGCGGCAGTTCTACGGCGCCATTAGTGAGGCTTGGGTTTGCCCTTCTACGGCTGGACCACCGATGCTGTGGTATGTACTCGATACTATTAAACTGTGCCCAAGATATTGAGCTCTTGGGGGATTATGAGGTTTTGACAAATCGATCGGATGGCTCGACTTAATTCGGATGCTAAGTGGTGAGATGCATTTCTTGGGAGACTCCGGATACGAGGATAGCCGTGGGAGCTCAGTCCATGCAGCCGCGACGAGACTAGTCCGAAGCAGTCGACATTAAAAAAAAATGGAGTAAGAGGTTCGTACCAGATCTGGATATGATGACGTTCCACTCCGCCGACATCAGAGATGCGATGTGCATGCCGAGACATTGTACTTGGATATACATTCAAGAGGGAGTCGCGATGAGTATGCAGCCGTTCTGGAACGAGAACAGATCTAGTAAGGAACGATGACTTTCGGACAGTGCGGCAGAGGCGAGATTTGGGAGAGACCTCGACAGGACCTTTCTGGGACAAATTACGAAAAGACTTGGACCCAGGAGTGGTCGTGTTACGCACACCCGCAGGCCAGAGTTCATGATCATCGACGAGACGTCCCACTAGTGACCGCGACAGTTGGCCCGAGATTCTTAGAGGATGCACTTGAGCGGTACTATTCCGCCATTATTGATTTCGATGTTTTGGGTGATTTATTCGCATGATTTGATTTTGATGATTGAGGATTTACGATCTTTGCACAGTGTTGCACTTGATATCGTTTTTGTGCTTGGTTTCACATGTTAGTGATTTTACGGTTTTAGACATTTGAGTTGATTTTGTGCGTATATACGCACACGATTTGGTTTTTGCACGCGGTATAGTTCATATATGCTTGCAGTGCAGTGTTACGTATGTTGTGCATTTAGATGCCATGGACTTTGATTTCGATGGTGATGTTCGATATTTGTTTTGTGCACCCTGTGCACCTGATTTGATTTTGCGCATGTTCGGCACTTGATATTGGATTTCATGATTTCGTGCACGATGGATGCACCTGATTTGGATTTTCGCGCATGTTGGGCGCATGTTTTGAAGTGTGATTTTGGTGCACACCAGATGCACTAAATCGAGATTTTTCGTGCATGTCAGATGCACCTGATTTTGCTGTCAGACACACATGTTGCCTATGACAGATGTTTCGTGCACACCCGATGCACTTAGATGTTGTTTCTGTGCATATGTATGGCACATATTTGGATTTTGATTTCCGTGCGCACAAGATGCACGTAGTATTCAGACGCGTATTTTGGGATTGATTTTTCTTATAGAGCAGTACGCTTTTATGATATTGCTATGTGTTTTCGTACTGAGCAGGACTAGTCAGAGGACAGTACCTGAATATATTTTACATGTATAGTTTCGAGTTATATCATATTGGTTTTGCTTTGGATTTGGTATTGATGTCTTCCCCATGACTCCGATGATTGCGGGATGCTTGACGGAGTTCTGATTTGAGTTATATGCTCATTTTTCATGCGCATGCGCATGCGTTGCGCTACGATTTGTTTTATGTACTTATGATTTCGGAGCCCCGGCGATTTGATGGTTTTGGCTGAAATATTTTAGTATTTGGGGGAAGTTTTAATTTAAATTCGGGGACCGAATTTCTTTAAGGGGGGGAAGATTGAAACGTTTTGAAAATCGTTTCGGGGAAATTTCGAAAAAACGGTAAAATAAGGGGGGCTTTCTGTAAAAAGTCAAAATGCAAATATCTTTATTATAAAATTAAATATACATATTCTAGCTATGTAATTGCTAGTATTTGGTGTTTATTGAGCCACTGGTGAAATTTTAAATTTTCTGAAAAATTTTCCGAAATTAATTATTTTAATATTATTTTAAGCCGGTAAGAAAATACATTAAATTAGCGATAAATACAAATTTAAATGGGCTAATTTTAATCTTTAAAATCATGTTAATTAAAATCTAGTTGTAATATAAATTTTTAGTATTTTATTTCAAGTTTTAATTGATTTATTTTATGGAAAACAAAAATATAGTTATTTTGAACTAAAACTTGCAAATATGGTATTGTGGGGGGTCTTTTTGCATAGAATTTCTTTGTAAAATCTCTCTCACTCATTCCTCACTATTTTGGCCGGCCCCACCACTACTGGATCAGCAACTTCCCCCTCCATTCCTTGCTTCTTTGACTCATTCAAATGATTTAAATATAGGTTTTTATTATATTATTTTGGATGGGGGTATTATGGTAATTTGGGAGGGGCTTTGACTTGGATTCTTTTCCACAAATCCCCCACACCTCCACCCACTCCCTCCTCAGCCGAATTCCTGCACTAAACAGCCCCAAAATTTCCCCTCTCATTTTTCTTCTAAACTCATCAAAATTCCATCAAAATTCCATTTAAACTTCACAATTTCAAGCCCATCCTTCATCCATTCTTCTTAACCTTTCTTGCATGGATCTTGGATGCTAGGAGGCCATCTTTGGAGTCAAAATTTCTTGCTAGATCTCTAGATCTAGAGGTATAATTCTTACCCATTTAAATTCTTATGGTTAGATTTCTTTAAATGAGTTGTTTTAGTGTTAATATTGGTGCTATTTTCATCTAGGATCTTCAAGAGAATGGTTTGAGTTAAACTAGGGTTTTTAGCACACCATTATTAAGTTAATTATTCTATTTTGCTATGTAGTGTTTTATACGAACCAAATCTAAGAGTTTAACTTGCTTTTTGGGCTTCAAATTAGTGCTAATTTAGTGTTTCATGTATAGTTTGGGTTGTATTTTGTTAGTTATAAAATTCAAGAAAGGGGTTGAATGCAAGTTAGGGTTTTGTGAATTTGGTGTATGGTTGTGTGTTTTAATTAGGCCCTTATGACATGTTAAAACAAAGTTTGTAGCTAGTTGTTAATTGTTAGTTTAAAAATTTTGATAATTACGCTAATGTGCTAACTAGGTTTTTAAAATTGGTTAAATAATTGGGTTTAAAAATGTAATTAGGTTTTTCATGACTTCATTGATATTATAAAATGTAGTTTAATACCTTAGTTCATGAAAATCCAAGCTACATTGTAGTTTGTGCATTTTTGCTAAAAATTGTTAAAATTGGTTAATATTGCAAACTAGGTTTTTGAAATCGAATTAAATTGTGGGTTTAAAATTTACGTAATGGTTTCTATGGCATAATTAAGATATTAAGTTATCATCTTGGTCACTAGAATTGTTAAAACATCATGTTTTGTACAAAAACGGCGAATTGTGCTTGCTAGATTTTCGGAAAAATGACTTTTTAAGTGAAATTGGAGTTTTTGTGAATTTTAACCTATTTTATATTAAAATTAGTGTTAGTGAATGTGCAAATGAGTGTATTTGGGTTTTTCTCGATGGTTTGGCTTTTGTACGCCGACGTCGAGGGTTTTTGGGTTGATTTGTGAAAGCAAACATAGGTTTTGACCTATGTGGGATTCGTGCGTCGTTTTGGTCATGAGTCGGATTTTAATACGATACGGTGCGTTATGATATATAGGTACCCCATATGGACTTCGAGACGACAAGCAAGCACGTGGCGACGTCGGTACCGGCGAACGAGGGCCAGGTGAGTAGATTTATATCTACGGGGAGAAGTCGGGTGGATGGCGTATAGCACCCTCGCAGTCCATGGTGGTGTATACGGATGCGTATACACACCAACAATTATATGTTATTTGGGATTAATAATGATCTTAGGATGGATATTGGTGTGTTGGATTACTTTAGTGTTGCGAACCCTAGGGTAGTGTTGCACTACACATACACACTTACATACACACATACATACTTGCATACATTCCTATTTATATGTGCTCATGGGATTCTTTATAGTTATGTGTTCACATGGGTATGGGACTATGTGTTCACATACGGATATGAGGACGATACTTGGGATTGAGCTGAGTCGATGAGATTTGTTTTGTGGTTGTGATATCGGTTTGTACGAGACTGTCAATGAGTAGTCAGATCATGACTATATTGATGATATTAGTATTGTACTAGACATAGGTCAGTACCCTGGACTATGATCTTGGATAAAGAGGATACCAGATGAATAGTATGATGAATATGATATTAACCCGTACCCAGATTTAGGGATGCCGTCCGACGGATTTACGTACGAGCTATATTTTGATGATTGATCCGCACTCTTGACTTGGGATGTCTGATTATAGATATGGTATCGGATATGATATTATTGAGGCGGGATCACCGAATAATATATATACAGGTATGTAAATGTATCGACTCAGATGTTAGGCGGTTTCCTTACCGGTAGTCCAGCTTGTTAGCTTAGCCCTTTAGTTTAGTTTAGTTGTTAGATTAGATTCGATTCTTACCTATTTCAAAAACTAACGAATCGTGGGTATTTTAAATGACAGCCCACGGGATCATACGGATATTTCAAAAGACGTATCTTTTCATAAAAACTCCGTAGCCCCTATTTTCAAAACCCCATGATTCGTGTTATTTCAAAAGGCACCATTTGTAGGACTTATATTAGATTAATGCAGATTAGTTATAGTTGCGTCTAGTATTCAGCTCCCGCTTATTATTGTGGTTCGCTTCGCATCGCATAATTATGTTATAATTTCTTATTGCAATGTTGATATCATATTGTTAGGACACCAGCACCATTACCGATGATGCGTATGTACCACGTACACTTACTTGCCGGCTCACACACATCTTCATCGGTAATTGCCATGTCACGTACACCTTAGAAAATATTATTGCTTGACATAGCCCGTTAGCTAATAGTTCAGACATTGTAGTTATTACCTGCTACTTCATGCATACTGTTATTCATTGTTATGCCGCATTCATGGATTCTCATGCATATATTCACTATTTTACGTGTTATTGAGGTTTTGGATTCGGATTTCCATGAGATTTTCTGGATTTGGAGGAAAACCGAAAAAACATAAATAAACCTTTTCTCTCTTTTAAAATAAAAAGTGCGGTTTTTTCCATGATGTATGAGTCGTCCACCATGAGTTTGCTGATGGATTTCGAGACCCGATTCGAGGAGACGGATGAACCGTTTCGGGTACATGGTAGACCCGGTAAGGTACCCCGGGACAAGAAGCGTGTGATGATGATGATGTGAGCCTGGCAGGGGAGCACTACCTACCGGTGATTTTACCCGACGCGTCGGATATCCGGAGGATACCGTCGTGGTCTTGAGATGGATGGTTGCGGCCGATCTGGATTGACGGCGCCCTAGATATTGTGATTGAGACATTGAGATTTCGAGATATTGAGGTACAGAGACTGTGATATAGAGATATCGAGATATTGGGATTACGTTTTGTGCCGATGCTAGGCACTGTTTTATGCTGATTTCATTTATGGTACCTCACTTTTAAAATACAGAAATCTCACTGATTTATGAAAGCAGTTTTCGTCAGTACATGCATTCTGTTCCATGCATTCATACCTCATTCATATGATATATTGCTACCTGAGGCACTGACACGGGAACATGAGATCACACTCGGGTTAGATATTACCCTAGCCATTGTTATAGGCTGCATGTTATTCATATATTTGAGGATATATTATGATCATTGACCTAGGTTGCGTTATTTATGCGATTTCTGTGCGTAGATGTTTTTTTATTCACGAGTTGGCAACTCACCCCCGTTGTGCCCCAGTTTCTTGCAGGTTTGCCGTACAGGTTTCTTTACGGCTTTGTGGGCATAGTTTCGTTCGGGTGACTTGCTAGTAGGTGGTTTTTTTTTGGTATCGTACCCATCATATTATCTTGTATATTATTACTCTGTTGTATCTAGAAGTTCCATCAACCAACATGTATTTATTTGAGATAGAGACCAGTGATGTTTATTCTTTCGACCTTAGAGTCGCGCGTTATATTTCTGTGGTTTTCTTGTTGTTTTGAGTTTCTATTTGAGTTTTGATCCTCGCCCTTGGCGTTGTATATTATATTGCTTGTGTGGTTGTGACCGTCGTTTGACGAAGAGCTAGCTCCCGCTTAGGGATGCCTTTTTTATTGATTTCGTATACTATTCATGTTGTATCCCGTTTGTGGGCTAGTATTTACAAAGGAGACTCTGCCGAAATTTTCAGGAAATATTTGATGTTTTTAAAAACGCATAATTCGGCTTATGCTATTAAAACTACTTGATTTAAATTGGTTTTCCTTCACTCTACTATTTTTCTTGGTTTGGATTTCTGGGTTTTCGGTTTACTTAGATTACGTACGCCTCGAGACGTCGTAGTTTAAGTGCCGGTCATGTTCCGTACTTTTCGGGTCATGACAGAATAGCTCTCTGTGTGGGACTCTAAAGACTCGACACTACGCTGGCAGTGGGTTTAACCACAGACTGCAAGCGGCACTAGCTGTACGTAACGGTCCCCAGGTAGATGCCGATAAGAAGACTGATGAGGTGAACCCCATCTGAACTCCTACTGAGCCTGTATGTGACAGTCTCTGTACAGTCCGGTCTGTTCGTCTGATACATCGCATGGCGGGCCTAGGGGGCGGTGAACGTCAGTCCCCTAATAGCGGTACAAGTCGTGTCGGAGTGTAGCCCAGAACACCCTGAGATAACACTGGAAACCTACCAGTATATCTCGCTTGCCCTGGTCAGGGACTACTCGTGTAATGGCTCTCCCGGACACAGTGCGATGTCAACCCCCAATACCCGGAGAGACGAATCCTGTCTAACCGTCACTGCCTCCAAGTGCTTCGGGACTGCACCCAAAAACTACCTGTTTGCACGACTCCTTTGAGCCGTGGTAGGGTAGTAATCAAAGTGCAGTGGGAACACACTTGAGGCGAAGTGACAGTGTCAAGTCAACGGACTAAGCTGTAATCATGTCACCTGGGAACTGATAACTGACGATAGGTATAATACCAACCAACAGTTCCCAACGAGTCCTGTCCAGTGTACTCGTAACCTAACGAGCACCCGCATACTATCTCAAGTACGACGTACTGACGGCTGTGGGACAGACCGTCTCCCACACTGGGATGAGAAGCGCATACGCTAGTCTACTCCGGAGTATTGATGCCCTGTCTCGATAGTCCAACGACTAGGGACCAGTATAAGGATGTGCTTATGGATTACCCAGCTCCCACGAGTGTGAGCGCCATCACAACGCTGGTAATCAAGCAATAATCCTAAGGGCTCTACTAATATGTATATCAGCAATATGCTAAAAGAAACACATGCACATATTAAAGCAGAGACAAACCAAGTAGCATACTACCATTTCGAGCAAGATCGTATATACAACTGTGAATATCCCAAGCTTCCATTAAGTAATATACAAACTAGTATGATATAGTAATGGCCTCTAGGGCATATACACTAACAATATCTCCATACGGCCTCTACAGCGTTTCGCCCGAAACTTGAGTAACTGAGTGTGGTGGACTCTAAAGACTCGTCAATACTATGGCTGCGGATTTAACCACTAGCACGTCAGAGGTATTATCCATACGTGACGGGCCACCAGCTATTGACCAAAAGGGACATCGATGAGCGAACTCATCCTGACACCCTACTGAGACTGTTAGTGACAATATCCGTACAGTCCGGTCCGTTCGTCTATGAGCATCGCATGGCGGGCCTAGGGGGTTGGTAAAAGTCAGACCCCCAAAAGCGGTACAAGTCGTGTCGCAGTGTAGCCCAGAACACCCTGAGATACTACTGGAATACCTACCAGCAAATCTCCTGCCTTGGCCAAGGACTTTTCATGTTCTGGCTCTCCTAGACACAGCGCGACCTCACCCCCAATACCGGGAGAGACGAACCCCTGCAGATCCGCTCACTGCCTCCATGTGGCTCGGGACTGTACCCAACTAAAACCTGTTTGCACGTCTCCTTTGAGCGTGGTACGGTAGTAATCAAAGCACGGTGGGAACTCACACAAGACAAATGACGATCTCAGGTCGATGAACTAACCTGTACACATGTCACCAGGGAACTGTTATCTGACATCAGGTATAATCCCAACTAGCAGGTTCTCGGCGAGTCCTGTCCGGTGTACTCATAACCCAATGAGCACCTGTATACATCTTAGGTGATCCAACTGACACCAGTGGCTTGTGAGACCGGCCACCGCCCCTCGTCGGGGTCTCGACTGTATACACTAGTCTACTCCGGAGTATCGATGCCTTGTCTCGAAACTCCCACGACTAGGGACCTTTTAAGGATGTGCTTTTAGACTCCAGCTCTCACGTATATGATCACCCTCATACTGCTGGAAGTCAAGCAAGAATCCTAGGGGCTCTATCAACGTGTAATAGTGACCTGTAAGGTCACCTAAAGCAGTACACGATGATAAAGATAAACCAGATAGCATACTATCATCTCGAGTAAGACTGTCCTTACCGGCATAGGTCCTCCCTCAATCATTGCAATCACGTGCCTGTGATCCAATAATTGACTCTGAGGGCACTATATCCAACACTTATCACACATGACATCTAGCTTGCCAGTATACCTATAGTGTATCATACCATTAGTGATAGGTACATATACACCTTACGATACAGCTACATGTACACCTTGCTCATATTCTACTTATACCCGGGGGGTATCTTACATATTCTACTTATACCCAGGGGGTATACGACATCAGTTCTTATAGGTAGATACCTATACATTGCTACACCCGTATGTTACACACATATTCAGTTGCAGTTACATATTTACCTTTATTGATGTTACTTAGTTGTACCTTATTGGTTTCGCATACATCTGGTTTCAGCTACATATTCTCATTTATATGCTCGCATTTCAGATATATCGCATATATTTATTCCTGAATTTGCGCATTGTTTATTTGGATTTTACATGATGTTTTCTGGATTTGGGAACCGCGGGAGTTCATGAAATTATGCATACATTGAAAAACCCGATTTCCTTGATATGATATTTGAGCATCCACCATGGGTTTTATCGGTGCTGATTTATATATACCCCTACGAGGAGGCGTCGAGGCCATAGAGGCTACATGGTAGGGCCCGAAGGTACCCCGGGGCAAGAAAGGGATGTCGATGTGCTATGAGCCGATGAGCCCGGCAGGGGAACCATGCCATTCGGTGACAGTACCAATGACTCGGCGGGGATCATGGAGATACCGTTGGGAGTCATGCACGTATGCATACGTCGAAAGACGAGGGTCAGAGCTAGGCACTCGTGCTTTCGGGATAGCGTATGATACGTACCTATCAGTATTTCTGTGTCGATGCTTGGCACATTGTTTTCATGATATTTCCTTTAAACGCCTTTGTATATATAACAGGGGATTTAGCCGTTGTTATATATACCCTTACACCAATATTAGTGGAATGGGACGCTAATATATGTGTATTGACCCCATCATATTTATTTCTGCAAATATATACCTTTAGGATGTTAGAATTCTACTTGAGATTTGATTCGGGATATAGGAGATTACTCGATATTGTACATTGAGGAGATGTGAGACTTATATGATTCGAGAGCCCAGCTTGGGGGCTGATTTGAGGAATTGGGATTTGAGTGTCTTGATGGATTGTGATCCTACCACGACGACAGGTTTCCGTGGGATGACATATTTCACTTCATACCTCATACCTCTTCACTTATGCACTGTTCCATGTATTAGGAGTACCTGTTAGTGTACCCTTCATGATTGCTGTATATTTACATTCTCATATCCCTATTGCATGGTTATTGCATACTACTGTCATGTTATTATTGCTTCACATATTGATTGTACCTGCTAGTGTACTTTCCATTATTCTGCATTCACATGACCTGTTATTACTGTAGACTGCTTATCTTAGATTCATGCTGTACGTACATTCCTGCGATTACCTGCATATGTTATCTACTATTCACGAGTTGGCAACTCACCCCCGTTGTGCCACAGGTATTGCAGGGTATTCCCCAGAGTAGTCGAGGCAGGCTATTCAGCTATTCACCCATCATCTTTTGCTATAGATACCGCATTGGCTCACAGTATACTATTTTGCTTAGGTGGGTTGGATGATTATCTGTATTTCATATTGTACATTCGTTGTATCTTGTACTCTCCATCTACTATTATGTTGTTGACTTAGAGACTTGGTGAGGACGATATTGTATATTATTTGTGGATTTGTTGTCTTTTATATACAGCTTTCTCTCTATTGTCTTTATTTCTTTGCTACGGCGTCGTATATTTGTGTTGTATTCATCTTGGGCTAGTTTTTACAAAACGGGGTGTTGCCAAAATTTTAAAGAACGAAAGTAGGACTTTTAAAGAATTTGGGTTGTGATTTCAAATGTTTCAAAATACTTTTATTATCTTTTCCGTATTTTCATGGTTTAGATTTCTGGGTTTTGGCTTTCTTTTACTGCGTTACGTCTTTAGGCGCTGCGTAGTATTAGGGCTGTCACGGGCCAATTTCGGGTCGTGACAAAGTTGATATCAGAGCGCTAGATTTTACCTTTCAGAGTGTAGGATGACCTTAGTATGATGGAGTAGGTAGCTTAAGCACAGTAACGTAGTGTGTGTATGTCTGCAGCATACCCACGATGCGATACTTCGCCTTAAGTGACCTAAGTACAAATTGCTTGAAATTCCTTCCTTGATGATTCATATCCTTGAGATTCGATTCCTTATTCTCATTGAATCTTATATCTATTTATAGCCTTGCCGCCGATGACTATGGGGACTCAGAGGGGTGCAGCGAGGGCCGAGGTCAGAGTTGGCTCGGGTAAGACGAGTACTGACCAGGATGGCACTCTAGTTGCACAGGTGCAGACGGATCAGCCTACGACATATACTATTGATAGGCTTTTGGCAGAGATGCAGGACTTCCGCCAGACGATGAGTTCATTGGTTGATGTCGTTCGGGAGCTACGACATGAGGTTGTTACCCCTGTTACTCAGTTGTCACTTACGATCAGCATGCAGCAGTCCGTCACCTACATAGCACCAGTGGTTGCAGCTCCAGTTGACGAGGCGCATATTCCAGAGGCTCAGAGAGTTCCAGGACAGTAGAGGACTCATACTAGTGTACCAGCCCAGAGACAGAGGTTTGGTCATCGAGACAGATTTCGTGGCCGTCGCGGGAGTAGCAGAGGCTTAGGACGGGGACAGCCATTCAGCTCTTATCCCCAGGATGGTCAGCAATCAGTGCGTGGATGTTTTCGATGCGGAAGCCTTCAGCACTTCGTCAGGGATTGTTTCTTAGCACCTCATCATGATCGTACTCAGAGAGGCCGTGGACGTGGAAGGTTTGCTAAGAGGACTCAGTCTACCAGAGGAGTTCAGCCAGTTGCGGGTAGAGGGCAGATACAGGAGTTTGCTTCTACTCATCAGGACGCGCAGGCGTCCAATGCAGAGTTTTCAGGTATCCTTAATTCGCATGTTCTTTTGATGTATTCGTTGTTTTTCATACTTGTACCGTGGTTGGGTAGATTAGTCGTAGTTTATGTTAATTTCTGTCAGCGATTCTTTTGTTGCGTGACACGTATTTCAGTTATGTGCCAATCGGATAAGAGATAGAGATTCGTCCGTCATTTCGATCCTTCTAGAGATGTTGGATTTGACGTTCTCCTAGGCACAGACTGGTTAGCTATGTGTTAGGCGTCTGAAGACCTACCATGAGGAAACAGTCAGAAATTGTTTTCCCGGTAAGTCAGTTCTGGTTGTGCAGGTGGATAGTTGTGCCGCCTCTCACAGCTTGAATTCAGCCTTTTTCGCTAGTCCGCTTTTGAGGAGATGTCGTGGATTCTTGGTGTTCATTCGTGATACCGTAGCCACGGAGGGTTTGTTGGACCGGGTTCCTTTCGTGCGAGAGTTTTTCCGACGTTGTTCCGGATGAGCCGGCGAAGCTTGGGAGCTTAAGGATCAGCTGCAGAGTTGTGGTTTGGGGAGTTTTGTGCGTCTGAGTGTTTCACTTTTGGAAGCTCCTATTTCTGTTCGTCAAGAAGAAGACGACAGCTTAGGGTTGTGTATCGACGGATCGTTAATTGAACAGGCTTACGGTGTGGATAGGTATCCTTTACCTCGCATTGACGATTTCTTCGATCAGCTCCACACTGCGAGACATTATCTAAGTTTGCTTGGGATCAGGTCATCATTATTGCGGATTCAGAGTGATGGCATTCCGAAGACTGCCTTATGCGTGCTATGGGCTTTGTGTGTATTAGTGAGTCATTGGATTCACTGATGCCCTAGCAGCATTCGTAGATATGATGAACCGGATTTCTTCAGGCCGTTCCTCGACCAGTTATTGTTTTGTAATTTACGACATTCTGGTCTATCTAATGTGTCTCGAGAGACAGGAGTAACACTTGAGGATTTGTTATGCAGATACTGGGAGCGTCCCAGCGGTTGCTAGATTCTTGGAGTGTTTCTTCAGGCTTGTTTGTGTTGACTCCTAGGTCTTGTTGTCACGGGAGACGGTTTTGTATGGTCCCGAGGGAGATCGTGGCCGTACAGCTTAGGTCCAGACTTGTATGCAGGATAGAGGTCCGCAGATTTTTGGGCTTAGCAGGTTTTTACCTCCGTTTTGTGCAGGATTACTGGAGTAGTGCTGCACCGTCGACTGAAAGGACCGGAAAGGAGGTTTCTTTCTTTGGACTGAGGCATGTGTACGGAGTTTTCGGCAGTCGAAGATTCTGTTAACAACTGCACCAGTTCTTTCTTTGCTTTTGGTTCGGACGACCTTGCAGTTTAACTGTAATGTTTCTTGAGTGGGCTCGAGTGTGTACTGAGGTGACACTATAGAGATATCGCTTTTGCTTCCTTACATTTGGAGGAAGTACGAGAAGGATATTCCACTCATGATCTGGAGATGGCCGCGGTGGTTTTGCGTTGGAGATTTGGAGACACTACTTGTTCGAGAGTCGTGTCAGATTTTCACGGACCACCAGAGCTTAATGTACATCTTCCTGCAGCAGATTTTGATTGTTGTGATAATCTTCTGCAGATTTATAGTTCTTGTGCGATCGTTGAGTACAGCTTAAGTTCGTCTCTACGGAGGGGACAGCTTGCTCATGTCCGCGCCCGACCACTTTTCTTTAAATCTCTTTCGCGAGACACTGCCCGTCGATGCTCGTTCGTCGGAGATACTTGAGTATACTCGGCTGGGTAATGATTCGGAGTCCGTTATTTGTGACAATGGTGTGCTAAGTTAGGGAAGCGTTTGTATACCTGATATTATCAGGTAGAGACGTGCAATCCTAGAGCAGGCACATCTGTCAACTCTCTATATTCATTCAAGTTCCACCAACATTGACGTGACTGGTGAGATAGTTACGGGTGGACAGGGATGCAAAGAGAAGTTTCATGGTTCGTTTCAAGGTGTCTGTCTTTTGTGTGCTTGGGTCGAGCATCTGAAGCCGGCTGGAGAGTTGCAACCTTTTACCGTTCCGAAGTAGGAGTGGGAGCAGATCTCCATGAATTTCTTTATGGTGTCTACCCAGGATTAGTAAGGGTGTGACTCCATTCGGATTCTTGTCGTCCAGTTATACTCAGTTTGCTCAGTTGTTCTTTGCTAAGTTGTGCGTTTGTGTAAATTGTTGTCAGCAGTTAGGGATCGTCACTCGCCATTGTTAGGGTTCTCCTTCGATAGTTGTTATCAGGAGACACCCCAATTGGCAACCTTTAGGCTTAGGGGTTAGGTCGTGTCGATCACCAGTCTGTTGTTTTTCTGACTCTGCGTAAGTAGGATTTTGGACCCTAGCTAGTCTAAAGACTTCGGAGATGATCCAGTTGTGTTAGGTCAGGATGGAAATTGTCCATTGCGAACGGAGGTCTTATGCCGACTATGTTGGTCGTAGACTCGAGTTCGTAGGGACAGATCATGTATTCCTACATATTTTCCGATGGATGACATGTTGGATTTTGGGAAGCTTATCCTAGAATTTAGGTCCTTTTTGAGATCCTATAAGCGGGTTAGTTTCGTTGTCTTTAATTTGGCACTTCCGCCCAGATTATTGGATTTTTACCCCGTATTTCTTGTGATGATACTTTACGATTACCTTCAGGACCTTTCTCACATGATTTGGCACCAGACCATTTGGCATGGACGCGATCGTTTCGCTCACCGGCAGCCATTTGTGTTAATGGCTCGGCAGGTGGAGAAACGTCGGTCAAGGGTCTTGCCATCTGTGAAGGGTTTTCTTGGACGTAGCCGTATAGTGAGTTAATCACTTGGGAGGCTGCGAGCGAGATTTGAGAGTTGTAATCTTCTCTTTGAAGGTACGCGTAGCAGTATATTTTTAAATTCGGGGACGAATTTCTTTTAGGGGGGAGATTGTAACACCTTAGAATGTGTTTTGTGGTTAATTATATTTTAATGTATGGTTTTTAATAAAAAGTTTACCAAATCGGTTTTTAATTATTTTATCCTATTTATTGAATATTTTATTAGATTTTTCCTAGGCCTGCACACACTTGTGCATGTTAACTAGGGTTTAGAGATGGGGTTAGACCATGATTAGCAAGCATGATGGGTTAACCCATTCTCTTTAAGTTAATTAATATTGTTTAAGTGTTATGGGTTTTTAAGTGTGCATGGTTGTTAAAAATAAAAAAGTGGTTTTAAATTGATATTCTTTTAAATTGAAAAAGGATTTTTGAAATGGTTTGAATGGTTGACTTGAAAGAGAGAGATGGGCATGGGGCTACATGGTTTGTGCCATGCCTATTTAATGAAGAGAGAGAGTGAGAATGGGAGGGGTCTTTGATTATTCTCTCATTTCTCCCTTTGTTCTCTCCTTTCTCTCATTCTTACACACACACACACCCTACAGCAGCAGCCCCAGAAGCAAGCAGCAGCAGAAGACCAGCAGCAGCAGCAGCAATGACAACAACAACAACAGCACCAGAAGCAGCTTTAGCAGCAGCAACAGGAACTCCAGCCGCTGTAGCCACCCCTCATCTCCTCCATATACCTCTTCTCCTGCTTCCTAGGACCCATAGGGTATAATTTCTGAACTCAATTCCTAGTTTGCTTAAGTTGTGCATTGATTAGCTTCGGTTTGTGTTTAATAGCTAGTTTAGTGCTAAATTATGGTGAATTGTGTGAACTTTGGATGAGTGATGATTGTGTTGATAAACCCTATCTATTTAAGTGTTGTTAGGGTCACTTTAACTGAGAAATTCCCCAGATTACACTAAATTACCATAGGGTTTGTGTTTTGTGCAAAATTAGCGTTTTTAAGCGATATATTAGCATTTTGTAATCTGCTATTGACCCGGGGCCTTCAGGTTAAAATTGAGAAAACTAGGGCATGCACACTAGGTCTAGATCACACCACCAGAACATGAGCCACCCATTCCCATTCCAGGCCACCAATTTATTCAATCTGGCCGCAAATTGCGGCCAGGAAGGGGAGTGGGGTGTTGGGTTCTTGGCTAGGGTTGTCTGCTGTGTTTTCTAGGGTTTTGGCATGTATAGTTTTGTGAGATTTGACCTGTAGGAAAATCTGGGATCATATATAGTTTTGTATGTCCGTTGTGTTTGCGCGATACACGCGATACGTGAGTGAGTTCTGCGATCCAGCGTATCGCGGCGTGTCGCGATAGTTTTAGACGTGTATACACACGTTTCAGCGTATCGTGCACACGCGCGTTTAGTTCGCGACGCGAGTTTCTCGTTTGGGTTCGATATCGCGTTTTGCGGAATATTTGGCTTATATATGTATTCCTTGTCTTATTTTCAGGTTTGCAGGCGGGGACTATAGACACGACTACAGAGGGAGACAGGTGGTAGGATTCATCTAGCTTAGAGCGTAGGTGAGTAGATTTAACATCTACAGGGGAATCGCCCGCATGGCGTTATGCGTCTGGGCTAGGATTCTAATATTTGTTGCTTATTCTACGTCATTGTTAGAATTGTGCCTTACCCTACTTATTAGATATAATGATACTGTGACTAGCAGCCGTAGGACACTGAACATATTATTGACGGTTCATGTTGCACGAGCAAGGATTGTATGCTACACACACACCGTCAATAATTGCCATGTCACACACAAACGCCTTATAGATACTATATTGCTTGGTTAGGGATCTTGTGACATTGATTTGTATTGCTTATCACACATGGCATCTAGCATGTCGATATACCTATAGTGTATCATACCATTAGTGATAGGTACATATACACCTTACGATACAGCTACAGGTATACCTTGCTCATATTCTACTTATACCCGGGGGGGTATCTTACATATTCTACTTATACCCAGGGGGTATACGACATCAGTTCTTATAGGTAGATACCTATACATTGCTACACCCGTATGTTACACACATATTCAGTTGCAGTTACATATTTACCTTTATTGATGTTACTTAGCTGTACCTTATTGGTTTCGCATACATCTGGTTTCAGCTACATATTCTCATTTATATGCTCGCATTTCAGATATATCGCATATATTTATTCCTGAATTTGCGCATTGTTTATTTGGATTTTACATGATGTTTTCTGGATTTGGGAACCGCGGGAGTTCATGAAATTATGCATACATTGAAAAACCCGATTTCCTTGATATGATATTTGAGCATCCACCATGGGTTTTATCGGTGTTGATTTATATATACCCCTACGAGGAGGCGTCGAGGCCGTAGAGGGTACATGGTGGGGCCCGGAGGTACCCGGGGTAAGAAAGGGATGTCGATGTGCTATGAGCCGATGAGCCCGGCAGGGGAACCATACCATCCGGTGACAGTACCAATGACTCGGCAGGGATCATGGAGATACCGTTGGGAGTCATGCACGTATGCATACGTCGAAAGGCGAGGGTCAGAGCTAGGCACTCGTGCTTTCGAGATAGCGTATGATACGTACCTATCAGTATTTTTGTGTCGATTCTTGGCACATTGTTTTCATGATATTTCCTTTAAACGCCTTTGTATATATAACAGGGGATTTAGCCGTTGTTATATATACCCTTACACCAATATTAGTGGAATGGGACGCTAATATATGTGTATTGACCCCATCATATTTATTTCTGCAAATATATACCTTTAGGATGATAGAATTCTACTTGAGATTTGATTCGGGATATAGGAGATTACTCGATATTGTACATTGAGAAGATGTGAGACTTATATGATTCGAGAGCCCAGCTTGGGGGCTGATTTGAGGAATTGGGATTTGAGTGTCTTGATGGATTGTGATCCTACCACGACGACAGGTTTCCGTGGGATGACATATTTCACTTCATACCTCATACCTCTTCACTTATGCACTGTTCCATGTATTAGGAGTACCTGTTAGTGTACCCTTCATGATTGCTGTATATTTACATTCTCATATCCCTATTGCATGGTTATTCCATACTACTGTCATGTTATTATTGCTTCACATATTGATTGTACCTGCTAGTGTACTTTCCATTATTCTGCATTCACATGACCTGTTATTACTGTAAACTGCTTATCTTAGATTCATGCTGTACGTACATTCCTGCGATTACCTGCATATGTTATCTACTATTCACGAGTTGGAAACTCACCCCCGTTATGCCACAGGTATTGCAGGGTATTCCCCAGAGTAGTCGAGGCAGGCTATTCAGCTATTCACCTATCATCTTTTGCTACAGATACCGCATCGGCTCACAGTATACTGTTTTGCTTGGGTGGGTTGGATGATTATCTGTATTTCATATTGTACATTCGTTATATCTTGTACTCTCCATCTACTATTATGTTGTTAACTTAGAGACTTGGTGAGGACGATATTGTATATTATTTGTGGATTTGTTGTCTTTTATATACAGCTTTCTCTCTATTGTCTTTATTTCTTCGCTACGGCGTTGTATATTTGTGTTGTATTCATCTTGGGTTAGTTTTTACAAAAGGGGGTGTTGCCAAAATTTTATAGAAAGAAAGTAGGACTTTTAAAGAATTTGGGTTGTGATTTCAAATGTTTCAAAATACTTTTATTATCTTTTCCGTATTTTCATGGTTTAGATTTCTGGGTTTTGGCTTTCTTTTACTGCGTTACGTTTTTAGGCGTTGCGTAGTATTAGGGCCGTCACGGGCCAATTTCGGATCGTGACATGTGGGGTACCCATGATAGAATAAAGGGGAAAAGAAAGAAGGTTAGGTGGTGCAAGGATTTATTTGCGGCAAAAATTTGCAAGTTAAAAAAAAATTCCTTTTTATTTGGAACTGTTTGCAAAAAAGATTTTCGATAAAGGGCTTAAACACATTTTCAATCAACCAAAAATGCATAATCAGGCCTAGATCTAGGGTCATCTAGGTCAGCTAGACAGCTCCTAACTGTTCCAAAGGGCTAGAAATAGGATCTCAAACCGTCTCTTCACCGCCAATTGCGGCCAGGTAAGTGCCAGGTAAGTGGGAGGCTCCCCGCTACAAGTAGCGGTCCTAATTAAGTAACCACTTGCCTTAGACACACTTGCCTAGATACCGCAAAGTCAGGTTAGGATAAACGGCCGATGCCTATAACTAGTCCTCTGTCCTATTGAGCTCGAAGTCCTTAGGGCTGAGTCTAGTATTTTTTATTTAAAGATTGGTCAATGCAAATGTCTTATGTGATTTCTGGGGTCCTGGGAAGGGTGATGAAATCCCCACCCAATCTGAATTGGTCAAAAGCCCCTTAAAGTCCGATTAAAGATAAGCAAAACAGTAAATCACTTGCAATCAAATCTTTTTTTTTATGCGCGGCGCAAAGAATCCTGCACAAGATTGTTATTTGGAAGGGGAAAGATTTTTCTAAGCGCAAAGAATCCTGCAGGAGATTTTTCAGAGGAGATATCAGAGATTTGCAGAGGAGGAGATCAGAAGACTTACAGTTTTTTTTTGCTCTCCAGATCGCGCGGTTGACTTGTTGACTCGGTCCTCCAAATTTCTTCTGTTGTCTGTTGTGATATTCCTCTGTTTGTTCGAATTTGATACTTGCTGTTTTGATATCTGTAGATTTCCAGATCCGAATTTGTTCGTAGATCCTGCAAAATTCACACAAAAATACCCATCCCAAAAATAACAGATGATATATTTTTTTGATTTTTTTAATTTTGATTAACCCGAAATTGCAAAAAGGAAATTTTACGCCATCCCCGGCAACGACGCCATTTGGTTGATCTCGAATGATATCTAGTAACCGGAATCAAGAACGGCGTCGCATGGTAGCTAACCGGTGAGTACGGGTCGGTCCACAGGTATGTTGTGAATTTCCTAATCGCGCTAACGAGTTAATTCCGATTGTGGTCGGACAGATTATTAAATCTGAAAACTAAATCTATCTATACTTAGATTATCTAGATCTAAATCTTGCTATGGTTAGGTTTAGGAATGGTTTGGAAATGTAAATAAATCTCAACGCTTTCTATACCCAAATTAGGATCTAAGAGGAGTTATGGTAATTATTAATAAAGGGGATTAGATCCATTCGGGAAGGTGTTCCTTCCTCTAGGTTCTTGTCCTTCCTTTATCAATCCTTACCCTAACCTCCATGGAAAACATCACAACCGGGCCTTTATACTAGGGTATCACCGCTACCTCATGGGATAGGGTGCCGTAGGAAGCGGTGTGTGCATGTATGCATGAAGTCCTATGAAAATATATGATGGGTAAGAAAGGGATGAGAGATCTCATCTCTCAAAAGCCTTCCCTAAAGCTAACATCTAAGGCAAGGAATTAAAATCTAAACTAGAGCAATTAAATAAAACTACTTACAGATGGCTCTCTCCAAACATCAACACAGGGTTGTCAGATCTGAATTCATGAAATGAAAAGAGGCACCGATGCTCTCCAAAAGATTTCTGAATTTTATTCATAAAAAGAGGCATAGGGAGGCATAGCTAATACAATGATTTAGAGTTCCTATTTATAGAAAATAGGAAACCTTAGATTACAATTGATTCACATGTCTGCATTTATAAGAATACCCCTAGGTTGACCAGTCAAACCCTCCACCAAATTATGGTAAAATTTCCAACTCATAAATTCTTGTGTAGCATCTGGTAATTTTGGGCTTTCTATTTATTTGGTTCCTTTCTTCATTTGGCTTCTAGATATTCTCCAGATCTTCCAGTGAATACTTGTAGTGGACTTTAACCGTTCGCTTTGTAATCTTGGATCTTGCGTTGCCTTGTACTGTTCTTTTGTGTAGGCTTGAATAAGATCCTTCTGTTTGTGGTTGTAGTTCCATTTTTACATCGTCTTTTATCTTTTTCACCGTTATAGATCCAAGAACCTGTAACCTGTAATATGTAGCAGACATGCGTCAAAAGCACATGTTTATTTATAAAACGAATAAGAATGGGGAATATAATAATGCAATATTATGGTATGAACAATACTACCCTACACATGGTCCCCTTCCCACCCGTCTTTCCATTCTACCAGCCAATGGGGAGAATTTCGAAATTAAACCTCAATTCATCAAACTATTGCCCCAATTTCACGGTCTTGAGTCTGAAGACGCATACGTTTTTATCACCAAATTCGAAAACGTATGCACAATGATTGGCATGTCACAACTGTCTGTGGATGCTATGCGTTTACGTCTTCTCCCATTCACTTTGTGCGATTTAGCCGAGAAGTGGCTTTATAACACAACCGCACACTCTATTGCCAAATGGGATGAATTTGTTGTAGCATTCCTTAAGAAATTTTATCCCAATCATAAGACCAGCTGTGTTCGGAACGAAATCTTCCAATTTACCCAACTTCCTAATGAACCATTTTGGAAATGTTTTGAACGGTTCAAGGATCTTCTTATCCAATGTGCTCATCACGGAATTCCTAGATGGGATCTGTGTTGAATTATCTATGAGGGTATTGATCTCACGACAAAACAGATGCTTGAAACCATGTGTCAATGTCAATTCCTATCTAAAGTTGATGGTGAAGCTTAGAAATACTTTGAAGATCTTGCATAGGGTGATTAGTTATAATTAGTATTCATCATTACTACTAATTTGATCGATTCCTACAAGCTATTCTACATAATCTTGATAACTAAATTAATTTGGACATCTTCTTGATTTCTAATTCTTGAATATATTCTTGATTTTCCTGAAATGACAACTCGATTAAATCTAGAATTACTTTCTTGAATTTTCTTTTATATTTTCATTTCGACTCATCTAAAGCAAGATCGAACAAGTACTCGCATCTCAGTGGACGATCCCTATTCATTAACGAGCTACATCGACACCGTTAATTGATTGCGGTATAAATTCTTTGATTGTGGTTACTTTTAAAAACATAATATAGACGATCAATCAAGTGCCTAAATGGATGGAGCAACAAGTCATTTACGATGCTTCTGAAGTTCTTGAAAGATTCTATGCCTCCGGGAAATAACGTGCTCGACAGCTGGTATGGAGTCCAGAAAAAGATGTCTGATTTGGGTCTGATGTGTGAGAAGATTCAATCATGTCCCAAAAATTGCGAGTTGTACCAGAAAGAGAATTTAGATTTGAAAAAGTGTCCAACATGCGGAGAGACTAGATATAAGCCAAAAGAATCCGATAAAAAACACGATATACCTGTCAAGATAGCACGATACTTTCTCATAACACAGAGCCTGCAGAGGCTATTTGTAACGTTTTAAAAATAGATAAATCCTTTAGGAGAATTCTTCCGATAATCGGTAAAATAAATTGTGTTTTCCCTAAAACTTAACGATAATTATTTTTCATCATAGATTTAAAAAAACCTATTTTAACTATGTATTTGCTAGTATGTGGTAATTATTTAGTCACTTATAAATTGGTAGTTTAATTAAATATTTTTCCTTAATTAATTATTTTAAATAATATTTTAAGCTCTCATTTACACATTAAATTAGTGTAAATTGAAAATTGGAATGGGCTAATTTTAAAAATGTGAACCATAACAACATAGAATTAAGTTTGTAACATATTCTCTTTTTCTTCATTTGTCCCTAAGAGTCTAGAAAATTCTAGGATAAAGTTTATTAAGAAAATAAAATAAAGTGTGAAATGACTTAATGGGTGAAATAATTAGGAGATGTTTATACACACTCATTCAAACACCTCATTTTTTCTTTCTCCTTCCCTTCATTTTGCCGAGCCTATCCCCATGGCAGCCCCAATTTTTCTCACCCCATTTTCCACTTTAAAATTCTTCAAAATTGCTTCAAAAATCCACAAAAAACATCACTAATTCCTAATTTAACCCATACCAATTATTCCTTGGCCAATACTAGCTTGAATTCTTGGAGCAAGGAAGCAATTTGGAGGCTAAGTTGCAAGCTTGATTCAAGTTTGTTGAGGTAAACCTAACCTTAGTGTTTAATCGTTGGTTAAATACTTTGAATCAACTTAACTAGGTGTTTAATTATGGTTTTAAATTTGCAAGTTTGAAATTCAAGAGAAGGGTTAAATTAAAGTTAGGGTTTTTATCATTTGTACATGGTTATAAAGTGTAGTTTAACACCTTAAGGCATGCAAAATTTAATCTAGTGGTTAAATTACTGATTGTGACATTTAAAATTTTCCAAATTATATAATTTGCAAACTAGGTTTTTATAATTAAATTAAATTGGTGAGATAAAAATTTTGTGATGGTTTGTGTGACTTAGTTAAGATATTGTGTGAGCAATGTGGCCACTAGATTGGTTAAAACATAAAGTTTTGAACTAAAATGGAAATTTATGCTTACTAGGTTTTTGAAAGAAATCGATTTGAATTAAGTTTGAGATTTTGTTGGTTAACCACCTATTTCATATAATATCTAGAGTGTTGTGAGTGCGCGACGGGTACGATAGGGTTCTAGACTTGGTAGTTGTCACGTAAAACAACCCTAGTTGTGGCTTGTAGCGTTATCGCGAGCGCGTTTGTGCACCAAGTGTGTGTGCGTCTTGTTGTGCGCGTGTTTGACTTGTGTCGTTTTTTCCGCAACTATCATTTATTTATCCTCTTAATTGCTTGTGTGCGATCCTAGGATCGGGTGCAGAGATGTCGGATGTGGCGCGGAAGAGACATGGCCGAGATCGGATTAGATTAACCAAGGCGTCCCGGTGAGTAGATGTACACATCTATGGGGGGATCGTCTGGATGGCGCAAGGCGCCCGATGGTTTAGTATTACTTATAGTACTTGCATTTTATGCGTAGTTTCCTAGTTATGCATCTCATTACATTGGATCATCTCGTATGTGTGTGTGTGTGTGTGTGTGTGTGTGTGTGAGTGATACCATCTCATAGGACACTTGCACCATTACCATTGGTTCATGCTGAACGTGCACTATTTATGCGAACACACACCCCATTGGTAATTGCTATGTCACGAACACTATAGAACTTGCTTAGGATCAAAAATTGTGCATATGCATCGTATATGATTCGTAGACATATACTAGTATATTCATTTCATTAAGATGGATAAGTTGGATTGTTAATCATATGTACATACCTCATTGCATCATGATTCATGTATAACTTCTGGCCGTATTTCGTATGGTATATACTACTGTATCATAGATTTCCATCATCACCGGCATGTTTATATATCGTGATTCTTTTCGAGGATTTCAGTATTTATGAGATTTCTGGATTTTGGGGGAAACCGCAAGAATTTTATAAACTTATTATCATTTTAAAATGCAAGTTGCGGTTTTCTCGTGATGTATGTGTCGTCCACCATTAGTTTTCATGATTGCTGTTGGTTTTCGAGACCCGATTCGAGGAGTAGGATGAACCATTTCGGGTACATGGTGGGCCCGGTACGGTACCCCGGGGAAAGAAGCTTGAGATGTAGACGATGAGCCTGGCAGGGGCAGAATACCTGCCGGTGATATCGGGCGCGGCGGATGTTCGGAGGATACCGTCGCAGTCGTGAGATTTGATGATATGGGCCGATCCGGACTGACGGAGCCCGAGATATTGAGATATCGAGACATTGAGACATTGAGATATTGAGACATTGAGATATTTGTATTTTGTGTCGATTCTTGACACGAATTTCTGATGATTTCATTGATAATACCTCAGTGATTTTACAAAGTTTTACGAAGATAAGAATACAAATTTTTCTCATACCAAACATATTAAGGTTTCGTGTTGATTATGCATTCATATTGCATACATACTAGTGCATCGCATCATATCGGAATATGTAGGTTGTGACGCATTTGCGTGCATGCTTACGATAGCCTTGTTAGATGTTACTTACTATTCACGAGTTGGCAACTCACTCCCGTTGTGCCACAGTATCTTGCAGGTCTGACCCGTCTGCACAGTAGCGGCAGGCATACTTCTATTCTGCTTCGTTTGCTTCGACTCACGGCTTGCTCAAAGGTGGGTTTGGAGGATTTTCATTTGCACCCACGCGTCTTTTATTTTGTATCTAGTATACTCCATCTACCTTTCGTATATTGGACTAGACGGTGAGACTTGTGAGATTTTTATGTATTCTATTTTGGGTGTCGATACTCATTTGAGCCGACGTGTTGTTTCTTCATGTCTTTACATGCTTATTTTGGCATTGATGATCTATATTGCATGTGGTTGTGATTCTGCCATTGGCGAAGAGCTAGCTACCGCTTTGGGATGCCTTTATTCTTTATCTGTATGTATTTTCATGTGTTATACCCGTTTGGGGGGCCAGTATTTACAAAGGAGTCACTGCCGAAATTTTCGGGAAAATTTGAGGTTTTTAATATGTTTAATACGACTTATTTGGTTAAAAATCGCTTTCCTTAAATAAGTTTTTCTTCACTCTACTTCTTTAAATGGTTTAGATTTCTGGGCTTTAGCTTACTTAGTTTACGTACGCCTTGAGACGTTTCGTAAATTAAGTGCCAGTCACGTTCCGTACCTTCGGATCGTGACAAAGTTGGTATCAGAGCATGGTTTTACCTTTCTGAGTGTAGGACGACCCTTGGTAGATGGAGTAGGTGACTTAAGCAAAGTGACGTAGCGTGTGTATGTTCCTCGGTATACTTACAATACGGGACTCCGCCTAAGTGACCTTAGGATATATATTTACTTGTATTCCTTCCTTGATTCCAGAAATCCTTTGATTCAATTGCAATGTTTCTATCGATCCTGTTTCTTGTTCTAGCCACTATGCCGCCAGAGACTACGAGGGCCAGAGGGCTGCCGCCGGAGATGAGATTAGAGCAGGCTCATTTGAGACGGGTTTTAGTTATATGTATGCCATAGAGGCCATTACTGTACATACGATGTATATTGTAGTGGATGCTTTGACATATACATGGAGGACTTTCTTGCTCGACATGATAGTATGCTATTCGGTTGCTCTTTATCTTAACATTTACTCTGATTGTCTCTATGTTACATGTTGATAAAGCCCTTAGGATGAGTACTTGACTACCAGGACTATTGTTCCCGCCAAAAAATTTCTGCGCAAAAGAGCCCAAGGTATCAAATGGCAGCGATACGTTTAAGAAAATGTGAACCAGTATTTTCCGGGCTGTATTTTGACAAACCCACTAATGAGAAAAAGATAAATTCTGATGGTATCAAAAGCATCCCGAGAAATCCTTCGATTTGATATATTATGGGCTTCATAATTCATCCGGGATCAAAAGTTATGAGCAAATATGCTATGCACGTGTAATCTAAGGAAGAAAATGCGAACTAGTATTTTCCGAGCTGCATTTTGATATACTCCCGAATGAGAAATAGCTAAATTCTGATGGTATCAAAAGAGTCTCGAAAAAGCCTTCTATTTGATATATTATGGGCCTCATAATTCATTCGGGATCAAAAGTTATGAGGCATCACGTGCCCACACGTGACCGGGCATCACGTGCAGACACGTGATCATTTACAGGCAAAGCCTGTAGGTACTGAATAAAATAAATAATTGAAAATAATTAATCAGTGGGGTCACGTGCCAACACGTGATGGGCATTTAAACCCTCTAAAAAGAATTAAAGGTATAATAAAACACTAAGGAAAAACGCCAATGGGGCATCACGTGCCCACACGTGACCAGGGATCACGTGCTGACACATGATGATTCCTTAGCTCTGTTAAAAGGCAGAATTAAATTCTGAATAAAATTTTTAATCAAGAGGGTCACGTGCCAACACGTGCCAAGTTCCTAAACTCTTTAATTGATAGAATTAAATTCTATTTAATAATCAGATAAAGGGACCACGTGCCAACACATGATAGACTTTTAAAAGCCTTCTGAAATAATAGAATTAAATTTTAATTAAGGGAAATCAAAGACCCAAACTGGGAAAATATTTTTTTAAATCTTTCCAAACAAAAAAGATGGTGCTCTGTAAAATGGAGCACCATTGGATTAAAAATCCAATGGCGATTAAAAAACACCAATTTGTGGAAAGATTTTATACAAGGAAAGATTTCCCTAAAATTCATCAAGAATAACAGACAGAATATCTTTTGGATTAAAAATCCAACAGTGAATAAAATTCACTAAGTGATCTAAAAGATCATGTTAGTTATAAAAACAACCAAAATCTTTCAATGAAAGATTCACAAAACAAATTGATTTTTTTCTTTCTCTTATAAATAGGAGCCAATAAAAGAAGAGAAGCGATCTATTTTTTTTGGGAGATAACAACAACAGAAAGAAAAAGAGAGGAGAATATAATTCTCAAGAGAGAAAAAAAAGAACTCTTCAGAGAAAAGAAACCCTATGTGAGAAAGGGGAAAGAGATCTAAGTTCCATAAAACAAAGAGAATCTAATTCTCAATTTAAGAGTTTAACTCTTCTGAATAAGAACTTAGTTCTTTCTTTGGTTGATGATCTGCAAAAGCAGATTTCCCCACAAGTTGAGAATTTAATTCTCATCGGGGAGATTCTGCCATGCAGATCCAAAACTTAGAGGGAGAATTGAGTTTAAGAAATTTAATTCCTCCAAATTCATAGGAATTTAATTCCTCCAAAACAGAACTAGGGTTTAACCCTATATGAGAATTTAATTCTCCCAAATTCATAGGAATTTAATTCCTCCAAAACAGAACTAAGGTTTGACCCTATATGAGACTTTAATTCTTATAGGAATTTAATTCCTCCAAAACAGAACTAGGGTTTAACCCTATATGAGAATTTAATTCTCCCAAATTCATAGAAATTTAATTCCACCAAAACAGAATTAGGGTTTAACCCGACTGAGAATTTAATTCTTCCACATACATAGGAATTTAATTCCTCTAAAACAGAATTAGGGTTTAACCCTACAGAGAATTTAATTATTAAAACAAGAGACTTAAAGCTCTCCATGCACGTAAAGAACTTGGTCACGTGGTAACACGGGACCCCCATTCTCAATGAACAGAAAAGAAAGAACTTGGTCACGTACTCCCACGTGACCCTCATAAATGAAGAGAACAAAGCCAAAGGCAGTACTGATTTAGGGCGTCTCACGTGTCCCCACGTGACCCCTGACAAATACCCCTTTTCAAAAGAATAACATAGGTGAAGACAGAGGAATTGATGCCCAACGCAGAGGCATTGTCACGTGTCCACACGTGATAATTTCAAAGACTAAAGGTGTTTAACACTTATCTGAATATTCTGAGAACCAAATAAAGAAAGTCTGGCCCCATCTTCAGATGCCTCACGTGACCCCACGTGACCAATTCAATTTTAGTGTTTAACACTACTTTAAGCGCCTCGTCCTTAGTGTTTGACACTATTTTCAGCATATCACGTGGGAGCACGTGATCGCCAAATATCCTCTAGTGTTTAACACTATTTTAAAGCCAAGCTTATCCCAAATTGGTTAAGTTTTCCAGAGGCAAATCTCCCCTTCAACTGGACCTCAAAATTGGTCAGTTCATATGATATGCAAAGTAAAGTCCAGAGCTATAATGAATGGTTAGTGCTCAGCCAAAGACAAAATGTTATCAGAGCCCCCAAACTCCTGTTTAGCATTGCTAAATAATAGGGGGATGAACCCAGACAAATGTTCAATAGTCCAACAAAGGGCCAACATTTCAAACCTAATTGGACTTAGCCCAAATTGGCCATAAGTCCTCAATTCAGATTTAACTGAGCCAATGTGCTCATAATCTAATTAATTGATCTTAGTTCCAAATTGAACTACAGATTTCCCAATCAACTTTGGTTCAAGGGTACATCTCTTCACTCCTCTAATATTTGTCGTTGTAATCCTTCAACGTCTTCAGAGAAGTGACGGGTCCTGATAACCAATCATTCCATGGACTATGGGGTCCTTAAACTCATGGACTATGATGTCCTTAACTTCGGATTGTGGGGTCCCTTTAAACCTATGGACTATGATGTCCTTAACCTTGGACTGTGGGGTCCCTTAAAACCTCGGACAACCATGTCCTTAACTTCGGACAACCATGTCCTTAAACTGGCAATTGACCGCAAAGTCCCTAAACTAGAACAATAGAGCCCAAATGCTCTTTTGTAGGATCTAAACGATCCCGTTAAGTAGATCTTAGTCTAAAATTACACTAACGTATCCTTAACAAATGGTTAAGTTGACCTTAGTTTAAAATTAGACTAACGTGTCCCTAACAAACTGTTTAGTTGAACTTAGTCTAAAATTAGACTAACGTATCCTTAACAAACGTTTAAGTTGATCTTAGTCTCAAATGAGGCTAACGTATTCTTAAACCCAACCCCTAAACCTAAATCTAAGAAAATACGGATTTGGACTAATCCACGCCCTACGGGCGACAACATAAATTAGTCTCCGTATACAATCCACGGGCTACCAAAAAACAAAACAAACACATATGACACGAAGTGACCATCTGGAGAAGGAGAAAGTTGTTACAGCGATGCGGTAGCGTAATTAACTGCAGGGGCTTGTGCCTACAGGGAAGAGCGTCCCCACAATCAAAAAACCCTCACAATAAGGGGGAATCTGACGAAGTCTGCTACATCGGCCGTATCCGTTTAAACCTTCGATACATGATGTCATAAATCAACTTGACATCTTCGGAGAGGTGGACGGATAGCACCAATTAGCATCTGTCCCCAAATTCAGGCAAGACGTTTGTCTTCCTGGTTATCGATGGAGAACAGATTCTGGCACGCCCGGTGGGACCTTTTCCTCTTTCCACTCCACACTTCGTGTGTCGTGTTCGCGAACGAATCGCAGTTTGATATGGTTGCCCTTGGGTTCGAGGTACTAAGATTTGGTATCTTGCTCCGTGCAGAAAACAGAAGATCAATGTCTTCAAACTGCACTAACTGCAACTGCAACTCTCGCTCTGTCCTGTCCGGAAGAGTGACTTACGAGCCCCAAGCGGCTTCCATCTTCACAATGCCGGTGAAACAAGTGACTCAGGCCACAACTGGGCTATTCTTCGGGACCATGATCCCACCAATGAGCTTCAACGCCCCATTACCATCGCAAGAAGTTCCGAAGAAGTCGGTCTTTGATCGGCTTACAACTACCGCGGCCCCTCTCAACGGGTCGCCCAAATCCAGTGCCTCAGTTTTCAACCGACTGGGCCAAAGCTCAAGTGGGCCCGTGAAAAAGCCCGCAATACCTGAAGCGGCCATCCCGAAGCGGATAGCCATTCCTGCTCTTGAAGTCGTCAAGGCAGCTTCTCCTGCTAAAGGGTCGGTCTTCATAAGACTGGCCGTTTCAGCTACTACTCCACGCGAAGTCACGAAGGCTGCTTCCCTGTTCGAAAGTCGGCTTTCGCAAGACTAACCATCCCCTCTCAACAGACGTCAGTCTTCGACCGGCTAGCGCCAATAACAGCCTCTCCTCAAAGCAGGTGGCATGAGGAAGCTCATCCAACAGCGGAGGTAATCCCGGCCGCACGACATGCTCGACGTCGCTACTGGCGCCGAGTGAGGAAAGCTAGAGGCAATTCCCCTTCTGGATTGACTCCGCCGGCACCAATGGTGGAAGTTGATGCTGTTGTTCCAACTGGGAACAACTTTGAATTACTTAACAGGGTACGCAAGAATTCGCCAACTGCTGTGCTGAAAAGATCTCCTCCACCAATGGAAAACGCTATAAAGACGGAGCTGGAGCGACCCCCTCAGCGGCTGTCCTCCAAAATTTATAAAGTTTTGCGACAGGTCCAGGACTCCATGATAGATCAAGACTATCTCCGCCGACAAAAAAAGATGAAGGTTCGGCAAGAAGAGGACCACCCTGTCAAGCTACAGAAGGCGACAGCTACTCGGGTGCCCTCTACAACGGCCCCCTCAACTTCGACCGCCCACAAAAAGAGAAGGCCGGAGAAGATTCCCGTATCTGTGACAAATGTCAAAGGCACTGAGCCTAAACGCCCTAAGTCCGGGGGCATGGTGGTTCATACCGTCTATATGTCATTCGGAAAAGAGGATAGCCGTATCTCCACAGGTCATCGACCGCTTACGCGATCAGTGACAAATGCTCAGGAGCAGCAACAATAGAAGCTCCAAGAGATGCTATCAGCCATGGCCGCACTCACGGGACCAAAAGCAAGCCCAAAGACGTCCTCAGAGCAGCGTTGTGAGCAAGAGACAGATGTCGAATTCCTTCGGAGAATTCTTGAGAAAAAGGACAAAGAGGCCGTGGAACAAACGACCAATATAAAACAAATGGCCCTCCTATTCCAAGATATGGTGGGCCTGATGTTACAGCCGGATCCTCCAGTTGAAGACCCTCCGATTATCCTTAAAGATGATAGGGGAGAGACATTAAACCCTCTTCCGGCTTGTTCAGCAGCCAAAGAGGAGACCATTTCTAAAGCTGCCCTGGATGACTATATCTCTCAACAAATATGAGCTCATCAGGCGAATGAAGCGGCTGGGAAAATTGTTAAAACTGGAAGACCCTATCCGGGTTGGTATGACAAAATAAAGTACCCGCCGGGATACACGATTCCTAAATTTCATGTAAACAAGGGGACAGGCAATCCCCATCAACATGTCGATCAGTTCAGGGCTCTCTGCGGCAACACTGGAGGAGATGATAAGCTACTGCTTCGCCAATTCGTTGGCAGTTTGGCGGAGACGGCCTTCGAATGGTATTCGGAGCTTCCAAATGAATCCGTCAAAACATTCATGGAGATGGAGCTATTATTCACCCAGCGTTTCGCAAGCGCCAGCGAACGCACCCCAATCACGGCGTTGATCAATGCCAGGGTGAAACTAGGCGAAACATGGGTTCAGTATGCGATACGGTAGCGCAACCTATGGTCGAAGTGCGAACAGCGCATAAAAGAAGCTCCTGCAGTAGGCAAGTTTGTGGGAACCCTTGATCCGCAGGCGACCATATCCTAATTCATGATGTTCTTCAAGACGACCACCTTCTAGGCCTTGATCGACAAGCTGGCCCAAATGGACCAGATGGGCTATAGACCATCCTCCTCAAAGATGGATCCTTCGAATGAAAAAGGCAAAGGGAAAGCAATCTTCTTCGCCAACGCTCAACAACGACCGAGTGGCCCGAGACCGGTTGTCCGCCAAAGCAACAAACGGAAATCCCTCGATAAGAAGTTGAGACGTCCTTACTCGTTTACTCGGTATAAAACAAGGAAACTGTTTGAACTGGCAGTGCGCAATGGGCTCATTACTCTACCGGAGTTGAGACACCCACCGCAACCGAACGATGTCAACGATCCCAATTACTGTCCCTACCACCGAGTATTGGCCATTCGATTGAAGACTGCTACGTCTTCAAAAATTGGGTCGAAGACCAGTATCAACAGGGCAAGTTCGCGCTGTCCGAAAATTGGAAGGTAAATCCGTCACAACAGCATACCTCTAAAAGGGTGGACACGCCGGGGGCATCATGCTCTTTTATAGAGGAAGCTCCATGGGAAGTCGTTCTTTCGGCAAAAACTAAAAGAATGCTGAAAGATCTTCAAACATGTTCGGCGAGCAGGTGGAAAAGCTCGCCAGAGCCGGAGATCATCGAGGGGATGCTGAAACCACGCCCAACATTGGGAGTTAATAATGATGGTTGACAAAACATTCGGGCCCAGCCGTCAAAGTCTTCGAAGAAAATCAAAAAGCCCGCGCAGTTTGATGTCAGGTGTACGGATCTGCAAAAACATATTGATGTGCTGGAGAAATATAACCAGAAGGCGCGAACCCCAGTCACACTCCAAGAATTTCTTAACAATATCCTTGAGAGCGGAGATAACGACAATAACGACGGGGATGACTCGTCAGAAGAATCTAAGAACTATGTGGCAAGTTGCCACATGATCTCTCATTCGGCGTTAACTAACGATGAAGCTCACTCGGCGATAGAAGACGGTATAAAAGAGCCGGGGCAGGATCGGAGCCAAAACCCTTGGAACCGTCTGACAAGATGATCGACTTGCTACTGAACGAAGCCCGTCATAAAAGCATAGCCAATCGAGAGCGCGAATTGGCTATATTCGAAAAAGCAAAACGTCGATGACTGAATGAAAAGGTCGAGACACCCCAATCGGATCGAAGCATCCCTATCGCCGGCAAAAGCAAGCTTAAAGTAAGGAAACGATTCGCTAGGGCCCTGTCAATAGGAATGAAGTTACCCTCTTTCAGAGAAAATTCTCCTGGCGGTATACATCTTGATAAAGCGGACATACATCCCAACTTCTGCTTATACCATCAGAGGATTGCACACCCTATCGAGGAGTGCATAGCCTTTAAAAACTGGTGGCAGGGATATGTTGCCCACCGACAACACGTTCAACGAGTGAAGCGCAAGGCTCGTCGGGAACAGAAAAGCACGACAGATGAGCGCAAAAGAGCCGCTGGCAACTGTCGCATAGTCGACACCAAGGGATCGCAAGTTATCACCTTTGGAAGCGACTCTGACGAAGAAATCGCCCTCAACTCTCTCTTCAAGGAATCCACCTTCGACACAAAAGATGCGAAGATTTGCGAGAAAATCTTGCTGCGTAATCATACGTTGCCCGAAAAATCTCAGACCTTTGACCGAGACGTCTATAAACTACTACGGACCGCAGCATCCCAAGGCTGACAAAAAGAAAAAAAAAAGGTATGTCCATAAGCAAAATGGGCACGGATGAAAACTCAAAAGGGCTCCGTGAGTAAAAACAGCAGGACTACCGGCGATGTTTGTGAAAATCCGAAAGGGCACAGACTCGTTCAAAAAAAAGGGGTACGTCCACAAGCAAAATGGGCACGGATGAAAACCCGAACGGGCTCCGTGAGTAAAAACAGCAGGACTACCGGCGAGTTTGTGAAAACCCGAAAGGGCGCAATCTCGTTAAAAGACACTTGTAAGGTCCTCTCGACCCTGTGAGGAGAAAATACCTGCGTGAGATCCTTACGACTCACAAGGGAGTGACACACTTAGGGATCCCCACGATTCCTAAGAAGAAATTACACTTACGAGATCATCACGACTCGTAAAGAGAACCCTCTTATGAGACCCTCACGGCTCATAAGATTCAAAAGCCTTAAGCTACAGGGATCTGAACCTATTCTTAAGCTATCAAAATCTCCAATGCTGCCCTACAAGCGGTTCAATATTGACCCTTGTATACAATCCACGGGCACGAATGAACATTTCCCTAACAGAGTCCCACCAGCGACTAGGGATATGCTCACACAGTGAACAAACACTTGTAGGTCCTCTCGACTTGCAAGGAGAAAACACTCTTGTAAGATCTTTATAACTTATAAGAGAACACACACTTAGAAATCCTCATGATTCCTAAGAAGAAAACACACCTACGAGATCCTCATGACTCGTTGGGAGAAACACCTTTATGAGACCCTTACGGCTCATGAAGTCAAAAGCCTTAGTCGACGGGATCCTAACCCTGTTTGCTAAGCCACCTTTGTTCGACATCGACAGAGGCAAATGATGATTCGCTCCTGGCAATATCCCAGTTGTAGCGATGCTAATGCTTAAATAGGTATCAAATTCCAAATCCTTTCATGGTAAATAATGATTCGCTCCTGGCAATATTCCAATCGCAGCGATGCTGATGCTATGATTGACACCAGATCCCAAGTTCCATACTCGTGGCGAAAAGCCAGCGAGCTATAAATGCATATGACATAGCCAAAATAATAGGGCAACTTGCAACAAAATCAGCAAGTAAAATATATGCATACAAAATAGCCAAAATGATTGAGCAACTCGCAATAAAAAGTAGCGAGTAAAAAACAAAAATAGCCGAAATGATTGGGCATCGCGAAAAATATCCGAAATGATTGGGCAATCGCGATTTTCACGATATAAAAAGCTGAAATCATAGAGCATCGCGGAAAGAATTAAAAAAAAATGAAAGAATGAAACTTTTTGCCCTGTAGGTGAGGTCACATTGACCCCTGTATACAATCCAAGGGCACAAACAAGAAGGGAACCATATCGTCCCACCAGGCTTCATCGAAGCGGAGCCTGTAAGTGCACGGCGGCGCCCCGGCCGTCAATCCGACGGCCAAACGCGGAAACGGTGATAAACATAAATTTTGCGGACTTAGCAAACCGGCACCACCGCGCGCTAAACACCCGGATCGTAACCATTAACAAGTCTAAGCTAACTAGAAGATGGTTAGAGATATACCGACTGATCCGAGTTCTCCGGTCTTCATCTCCACTCCGATCTCCTCGCGGGATCTCCGGTCGTCGCCTCCTCACCGGAAGGGCACCACGTCGCCTGCATCTTTTACGGGCTCCCGCCTCTATACCGAGGCAACTCGGGCATGAAGCCGGCAACTCGACATGCTCAAGACTTGCTGTAGGATGTGTAGAGTCTATGTCTCATTGGGGTTTTGGTGTTGCCTTTTGAAGATGGGGGAATGGTATATAGAAAATTGGTGCTTTCAATTTTCTAGCAATGGAATGAGATGAAGAATGATATACACAAAATGAATCACTCTCATTTTTCTCCTCTCAAAGATGAAGCTCTCATTTTCTTCTCTTTCTTTTTCTCATCTCTCTTCTAAAAACTAAAAAAACTATAAACTTAGAGAATGGTGGAGCAAGGATATGAAGCATGAAGGGAGGTGAGTGTAGGAGTGAAGAAAAGGTGACCACATCAAAAGACAAAGAAACATCAACCATGCTTCACACAATAATCAAACCCATACCCTCATAAATGCAAGTGATGGTGCAAAAGATAATGATGCTATCATAATCAATACTTTTGCAATAAAACCCTCCACAAAGTGTTATTTGCAAACTTGCAAATAACCCCCTCCATCGGAAAAGTCCGGCCGGGAAAGAACAAACGAAAACCGGCCGGAACGGAATGCAAACTGGCAACTCCAAAAAACTGGTCCCGTAATAAATTACAGGAAAACCCCGATACTGTGCATACACACCCGCATCTGTATTCCGTCCGGATACAAATGCAATGAGACAAAATCTACACTGTACTATACCAGGATCCGGCTTAAACCAAAGCCGGCTAGTAATATCCGTCCGATCCTGATCCGTGCAATACCGCACGTATCTGATCGAACGCTGCCATATAACCATACGGCCACTAGTACAAAACTGTCCGATCCTGATCCATGCAATACCGCACGTATCTGATCGGACCCTGCCATATCTCCATACGGCCTCTACAGCGTTTCGCCCGAAAGCTTGAGTAACTGAAAGTGTGGTGGACTCTAAAGACTCGTCAATACTATGGCTGTGGATTTAACCACTAGCACGTCAGAGGTATAAGCCAATACGTGACGGGCCACCAGCTATTGACTAAAAGGGACGTCGATGAGGAAGCTCACCCCGACACCCAACTGAGCCTGTCAGTGACAATATCCGTACAGTCCGGTCCGTTCGTCTATGAGCATCGCATGTCGGGCCTAGGGGGTTGGTAAAAGTCAGACCCCCAAAAGCGGTACAAGTCGTGTCGGAGTGTAGCTCAGAACACCCTGAGATACTACTGGAATACCTACCAGTAAATCTCCTGCCTTGGCCAAGGTCTTCGTGTAATGGCTCTCCTAGACACAGCGCGACCTCACCCCCAATACCGGGAGAGACGAACCCCTGAAGATCCGCTCACTGCCTCCATGTGGCTCGGGACTGTACCCAACTAAAACCTGTTTGCACGACTCCTTTGAGCCGTGGTAGGGTAGTAATCAAAGTACAGTGGGAACTCACACGAGACAAATGACGATCCCCAGGTCGATGAACTAACCTGTACACATGTCACCTGGGAACTGCTATCTGACGTCAGGTATAAGACCAACTAGCATGTTCCCTGCGAGTCCTGTCCGGTGTACTCATAACCCAATGAGCACCTGTATACATCTTAGGTGAACCAACTGACACCAGTGGCTTGTGAGACCGGCCACCGCCCCTCGTCGGGGTCTCGACTGTATACACTAGTCTACTCTGGAGTATCGATGCCCTGTCTCGAAACTCCCACGACTAGGGACCTTTTAAGGATGTGCTTATAGACTACCAGCTCCCACGTATATGATCGCCCTCATACTGCCGGTAGTCAAGCAAGAATCCTAGGGGCTCTATCAACGTGCAATAGCGACATGTCATGTCACCTAAAGCAGTACACGAAGATAAAGGTAAACCAGATAGCAAACTATCATTTCGAGTAAGACTGTCCTACCGGGATAGGTCCTCCCACAATCATTGCAATCACGTGCCTGTGACCCAATAATTGACTCTGAGGGCACTATCTCCAACAATCTCCTACTTGCACTCAAGGCTAATTATTGCGATGTCGCATACTCACAGCCCGTGTGATACCGAACACCCAACTCCCCTACTAGTCAGTTTCACAAAATCCGTTTGCGAAACTATTGCGTTCGAGGAATAGCCTCAGTGAGTGGATCCGCCTAGAAGTTTCTTTCTATGTCTCTCTATATCTCAAGTTCGCGGAGAAAGCCATCTCCCGAAATGAGCAATACCTGTCTTAGAATGTCTGGATGTCTGATGGGACCTAGCTCATAAATGAACTCCAAATCCAAACTTCTTCGACTGTATCGTCAACTGAATTTAATCAGTATCCTGTGCCATGCCACCCTCAGAATTGCCTTGGACCAACTGTCCAAAATGCTGCCCCTCGTCAGAAGGATAACTTCAACTCTGACAACCTCCTTGTCGTCCATGTCACCTTGGAAGCCTGGAATGATAACTGCCTCCCGACTGTTCCTCCAGGATTGGATGAATATCAACTTATTGCATCTACTGCAAGAACAACATCTGGTGTGGTACTTGACATTTCATGATTGACTCAATTGCCTAAGCAAGTGATCTGCCAATCATGCACATCCCTCTCTATTTTAGTCTATAAGACACCTTTAGACAGGGTGACTCCATTACCTGCAGGTATACTACCATGCCAGGAGTCATCCATTCTAAATACTCTTAGAATGCTGTCAAGGTACCCTGATTGGGAAACCACCCAAATCTAGATCTAAAACCATAGATCTAGTAACCAGTATGTCTGATATAATGTCCAAGTCCTATGTGGAGAAAACACTGTGTGACGACCAAAGTATAACCGATCGTAGTATATGAATATCACTTCCTACTACCTTCTCAACAGATCCATCCCCTATTCTGATGACGTCAAACCTATGACTGTCACATCAGAAATGGATGATCTATCTCCGCTACATCTGCTTTAGTCTTTAAATAGACATAAGCCTGATGTCCACCAATGCTTCCGCTGCTCCCACTGACTACGACAACCCTTAGGCAGAGTCATACAGACGTGCACTTCTAGAGCAAGTTTAGAACGACGCTATACTCATCCTCCTGCCGGATCTCGTAGCCTGGAACAACAACAATGGCAAGTGTGGGTAAACAAGAACTTCCCTGTCACCGTCCTTGAGGCTACCGAAGTACCTCTCGGGTGCCTGAAGTTACCCACCTTATCTGCGGAGTGGCCAATGGAATGTCAAGCCAGATTGAATCTTTAGGTTCCTTATCAAATCTTCAGTAATCGTTTGCGGTTCTGGAATCACTTCCAGTTCTACCATACTCCCACTACCGTTTTTGAAAAAATCCATTTTTAATAAACTGTGGCGAGTCTAGAACAATATTTCTATTGATCTGCCAGATGGTAGAAAATCAACCCTCGTCATAGCCTGGGTCAACCCACAAACAGCCATTACAGAAACGTGCCTTGAGTTGTCCAGTGTCTGGTTTTAATCATAAGCCGGACAACTCCCCGTACCTTAACAACGTTAAGATATGAACTGTTCTATATCCAATATAGAACCAGAGGCACTGATTTAAATTAACCAGATTCAAATCATGCAGCTGTCTCCAGTGCATGTCTACTAAATGGAGAGAGGCCGATCAGCGTTACTCAACTTAGGAATGCTTCCAATTATGAGTAACCTGAAAGAGAAGCGATTTCTCTTTACCATTACTATCAACTGAATACCATACACAAGTATCTACATCTTCGATCACTTTGAAGAATCCCGATACTTGCTACACCTGGTTCTCTACTCTATTCAAATACCTATAACTCCTCAAAACTTAGACCCTGTGTTTCTACGAAACACATGTCTAAGAACTAGAGAAGTTAAAAGTAAACAGAAAATAGTAGGAGGACCAACTCCTCTGTTCTAATGGACACTGGACAACATACAATACTCTGTATAAGTCCGCTGAGTCTAACAACTCTTTCACTGTATGTTGTAGGTTGAAAACTGTACTTATGGTTAAGAAGAATTACACCGCTGTTTAATGCTCCTTACCTAACCATCCACTGATATAGGTAAATGTCATCGACATAATATCAAAAGGTATATCTCACTCTATGAAAATAGACGTACAGATATATCAATTTGAGATTGGTGCATAAAAGCGGATATTCAAAACCAAATATTTGCCGACCGGCAAACAGCCCAGGTGATTTCCTCAAATATCACCGATTACAACGAATCCCGATATAATGAGGATGATCACCCAATTCCCAATGACTTACTCCCACTCATCATCTGTAAAACCATACAGATGTGAGAATCAAACCTGGTAAATTCATACCCTGGAGCAAGTGTCTAATCAGGAAATCAGTTTTCCATTAACAGTACACAGTAAAATTGAAACATTGAAATGTTTCGTTGGGGTATCCTGGTATTCCTAGTAATGCCTCTACCATTATCCAGATTCACAACTATAATCATATAATTCTTTGCCACCTCTCCAAATCCCTTTATATGTCTTTAGTCATTACCTTCTGCACACCCCTTTAGGCCAATTGGTTTTCTTCCTTCCCTACCGTTCGGCACCAGCCTATGGTTTGGAAGAAGACTATCCAAAAAGCATAAAGGGTGTACTGTCCTAATCCTAGGAGCACTCGCATCGCGAGAGAAGGTGAAGATAAAAGACACCTGAATGTACTTTATTCCTATTTCTCCTGAACCAGGATCCATCCCCGAACTGGAACGAGTTCCTTTCGAGTTCGTATCTAACCATACGATGGATTATCCAATAAAATGGGATCTTCGTAGTGATACGGAGTGTCCTGGAGAAATACAAAGGTGATTTAGGATTGGCGAAGAAATACTTGGTTTGGTCGTGAATAGCAGTCTCAATTTACTTTGCCCTCTTACTAATCCCTTGCTTTGTCTTAATCTTAATACCTTCTGTACACCGTTTAGGCTAACTGGTTTTCTTCATTCCCTACCGGTCGGCACCAGCCTATGGTTTGGAAGAAGACTATCCAATTTGCGTAATAGGTGTACTACTCCTAAACCAAGGAGTACTCGCAACCTGAGAGAGGGTGAAAAGAAAAGACAACTGAATAATCCTATCCGTTTTCTCCAGAACCGGAAACCATCCTCGAATAAATTCCTTCGAGTTCGTATCTAACCATACGATGGTTTTGTCCAATGGAAGTGGACGTTCGTAGCAATACGGGGTGTCCCGGAGAAAAGGGTAAAAGTAGGGTGGCAATGAGGTCTGCAACTTTTGACAATCCAAAAGCCAGTGTTAAGTAGGTTCGGTCAACTTGGTTACTGAGTCATAGTCTAGGGTCGGGTCAATGGTCGCTGCCAAGAGAGAGAGAGAAAAGAAACACTCAGCGTGCACTCTATCCTAGATTAGAATGGTTATCACTTTATCTAATCTGGAAACCTCCCACTGTACCTCAAATTCTCCTCCAAACCTGAAAGAAGAATTAGTCGGGGTCACCCGAGGAGTAAACCAACTCATCAGTGGGAATCGGGATCCAACTATCATCGCATGATAACGTGACGGAATCCGCTCACGCTATCACACTCCAGAAGGTATGCGCATATCTGGCAAGTTTCAGTTCTTTTGAAACTCCCGATGTGATTTCTGCCCCATGCTCTTATGACCTTGGCGAAGGTCAACAAATCATAAGTCACATGTCAAGTTCTACCCGTTATTATCCAGGTTAATTTGAATCCACCCGTACAAGCCCTTGACGAAGGTCAACAAGGCTATACGACTGTCCCAAACCAACGCATCTATCTATGCAACAGAAAAGTAACAAGCAGCTACCATACACTATGCCTTGACGAAGGTCAACAAACATAGCATGAATACTACGTGCTACCCGTATGAAATGACGGAGGGCTACGAATGGTTTCTGGCGAAAACCTTTAACGTAAAGAACTTGATATCGTCGAAGGAACGGATAGCTTTTTAAAATATAGTGACGAAAACCGTTGCTAAAGAAGTCACTCCCGGTAAAGGGATCTCGGCTCTTTCCCCGTAGAATGGGGTGCAGGATATCCTAAATGAATACCACGGTGCAAAGCAAAAGTAATCGGCTATAGTGAAGTTAATGCCCTGACGCAAACTTTTTGTCCAAGGGGTCACTCCCGGTGAAGGGATCTCGGCCCTTGCCTCGTCGACTGAGGAGCAGGATATTCCAAATGAATACCACGATGCAAAACAAAAGTGAACGTCCTTGCAATAACAGCTTTTTGAAAAGTGTTCCAACAACATCAGATTAGGTTTGTTTAACTTGCATTGATCCGAATCAATGCTGTCCCATCAATTGATCACACCACAAAGAACGAAAATATACTGACGTACGTATATGCCATCCGCATTCGCCACTGGGTCCCGTCATCACCCGTTAGGTTAGCTAACTAACGGCAGAGCGGGGACTGGACTAGCGCGGATGAAAAACATATACAACATCTACTAATATATATACCAATATATTATATTTCGCTCAAGGCGTGAATAAAATGCAACATCACAGAAATGTACAGCATCACAGAACAATACAGATATCTGGGATCCCCGGGTTTCACAGAGCCACTACTGAAACCCGACGTTCCCCTGGTCGTGTGGATAGCCTGTGCAATGAAATCCTAGACCCCTACGGGCGCGGCAAGTCACCCGCCAAAACCTGAAGCGAGGCAGCCACCTTTAGCTCCGTGAATGGACCACCCAGCACTCCACGGAATCCGGCAACTTGGGCACCCCTCCTGGGTCAACCTGTACCCCCTACGAGTGCGGCGAATAGCCCGCCAATCCTAGAGTGAAGCCCCCTCCGTCTCAATGCCATGAGATGCGGGCTTGTTGCCCTCCAGAACCCGGCTATCCGTGCACCCTTCCGCGGGGTAACCCTAGTACAGAAAGTAAAATATACATACAACGGGTACATCGACCGCAACCAGGTCGTGCCCCAAAATAATAATACAAACAGGCAGTGACGGCAGTCCACATGTCGGACGCTCGCCCCGCAATATCAAATGTACATATAAAACGAAACTGCACTAGCATTGCATCCAGGCTATCCCCACGACCGATCCGCAACATCACAGCATAAACATGGAACATCAACGTGAAAGTCACGTTCGCAAATCCGTCTAACCGGGCTATAGCAGTTAGACCGGGTTTACCGATCGAGTAACATTCACGGTCGCAGATATAATGTAAATACTGTGAAAAATGTGTTTAAAATTTTCCGTTTGACCAAAAATTAACAAGTGGGCCCCCAATCAAAACTGTAGCACTCACAGAAAACCTGGGCCCAATTTTAATATTCCAAAACCCATATTTTAAGCCCAGAAGGCCTCTGTAAAAAATTGGTGAAGTGATCTCCACAGTGTGCGGCGGAAGGGCGGCGGGAAGGTGGTTTTCGCGGCGCTTCCGCGCTCCCACTGTGGAGTTACTTCGTCGAATTTTTACAGAGTTCTTAGATTTTCCAGTACATCAATATTTTACAACCTGAAAAATTTTTAGACTTCAAAAAATTTCAACAGAAACTGATGTGAAGGAAAAATACGGTTTTTTGAATTTTGGTCGATCGGAACTGAAAAACACATCAAACGAAGCTAGACGAAGTTAATGGCGAGGCTCTGATACCACTGTAAGTGCACGGCGGCGCCCCGGCCGTCAATCCGACGGCCAAACGCGGAAACGGTGATTAACATAAATTTTGCGGACTTAGCAAACCGGCACCACCGCGCACTAAACACCCGGATCGTAACCATTAACAAGTCTAAGCTAACTAGAAGATGGGTTAGAGATATACCGACTGATCCGAGTCCTCCGGTCTTCATCTCCACTCCGATCTCCTCGCGGGATCTCCGGTCGTCGCCTCCTCACCGGAAGGGCACCACGTCGCCTGCATCTTTTACGGGCTCCCGCCTCTATACCGAGGCAACTCGGGCATGAAGCCGGCAACTCGACATGCTCAAGACTTGCTGTAGGATGTGTAGAGTCTATGTCTCATTGGGGTTTTGGTGTTGCCTTTTGAAGATGGAGGAATGGTATATAGAAAATTGGTGCTTTCAATTTTCTAGCAATGGAATGAGATGAAGAATGATATACACAAAATGAATCACTCTCATTTTTCTCCTCTCAAAGATGAAGCTCTCATTTTCTTCTCTTTCTTTTTCTCATCTCTCTTCTAAAAACTTAAAAAACTATAAACTTAGAGAATGGTGGAGCAAGGATATGAAGCATGAAGGGAGGTGAGTGTAGGAGTGAAGAAAAGGTGACCACATCGAAAGACAAAGAAACATCAACCATGCTTCACACAATAATCAAACCCATACCCTCATAAATGCAAGTGATGGTGCAAAAGATAATGATGCTATCATAATCAATACTTTTGCAATAAAACCCTCCACAAAGTGTTATTTGCAAACTTGCAAATAACCCCCTCCATCGGAAAAGTCCGGCCGGGAAAGAACAAACGAAAACCGGCCGGAACGGAATGCAAACTGGCAACTCCAAAAAACTGGTCCCGTAATAAATTACAGGAAAACCCCGATACTGTGCATACACACCCGCATCTGTATTCCGTCCGGATACAAATGCAATGAGACAAAATCTACACTGTACTATACCAGGATCCGGCTTAAACCAAAGCCGGCTAGTAATATCCGTCCGATCCTGATCCGTGCAATACCGCACGTATCTGATCGAACGCTGCCATATAACCATACGGCCACTAGTACAAAACTGTCCGATCCTGATCCATGCAATACCGCACGTATCTGATCGGACCCTGCCATATCTCCATACGGCCTCTACAGCGTTTCGCCCGAAAGCTTGAGTAACTGAAAGTGTGGTGGACTCTAAAGACTCGTCAATACTATGGCTGTGGATTTAACCACTAGCACGTCAGAGGTATAAGCCAATACGTGACGGGCCACCAGCTATTGACTAAAAGGGACGTCGATGAGGAAGCTCACCCCGACACCCAACTGAGCCTGTCAGTGACAATATCCGTACAGTCCGGTCCGTTCGTCTATGAGCATCGCATGTCGGGCCTAGGGGGTTGGTAAAAGTCAGACCCCCAAAAGCGGTACAAGTCGTGTCGGAGTGTAGCTCAGAACACCCTGAGATACTACTGGAATACCTACCAGTAAATCTCCTGCCTTGGCCAAGGTCTTCGTGTAATGGCTCTCCTAGACACAGCGCGACCTCACCCCCAATACCGGGAGAGACGAACCCCTGAAGATCCGCTCACTGCCTCCATGTGGCTCGGGACTGTACCCAACTAAAACCTGTTTGCACGACTCCTTTGAGCCGTGGTAGGGTAGTAATCAAAGTACAGTGGGAACTCACACGAGACAAATGACGATCCCCAGGTCGATGAACTAACCTGTACACATGTCACCTGGGAACTGCTATCTGACGTCAGGTATAAGACCAACTAGCATGTTCCCTGCGAGTCCTGTCCGGTGTACTCATAACCCAATGATCACCTGTATACATCTTAGGTGAACCAACTGACACCAGTGGCTTGTGAGACCGGCCACCGCCCCTCGTCGGGGTCTCGACTGTATACACTAGTCTACTCTGGAGTATCGATGCCCTGTCTCGAAACTCCCACGACTAGGGACCTTTTAAGGATGTGCTTATAGACTACCAGCTCCCACGTATATGATCGCCCTCATACTGCCGGTAGTCAAGCAAGAATCCTAGGGGCTCTATCAACGTGCAATAGCGACATGTCATGTCACCTAAAGCAGTACACGAAGATAAAGGTAAACCAGATAGCAAACTATCATTTCGAGTAAGACTGTCCTACCGGGATAGGTCCTCCCATAATCATTGCAATCACGTGCCTGTGACCCAATAATTGACTCTGAGGGCACTATCTCCAACAGAGCCAAGTCTCGACGGTTAACAGACAGCCTAGAGACTACCCCGGAACCATGGCAAAGTCCACCAGTTCCAAATCTCGACGGTTCACAGACAGCCTAGAGATCACCAATGGCGTTTCTCCTTACTCCAGCAGGATATAGATGCGACGTCAACAAACGACCCCAGGGTCAAAACAATGGAACCATGGCAAAGTCCCCTAGTTCCAAAGCTCGATGGTTCACAGACGGCCTAGAGATCACCAACGGCGTTTCTCCTCACTCCAACCAGATGCAGACGTGACGTCAACAACCGACCTCAGAGTTACAACGAAACGGAGCCATGGCAAAGTCCCTAGTTCCAAATCTCAATGGCCACATCTACAGCCTGGAGACCAACAACGGTGAGACTCCTCATTCCAGCAGGACACAGATTTTACACCATCAATCGGAGCCACGACAAAGTCCTAGTTCTAAGACTCTAGGTCCACAGACAACCTAGAGTCAACCAATGACTTCCCCGCCGGATCAACGCTCCGTCTCGGAAACAAGTCAACCTACCCTAAGGAAATCAGTGTCCTTGGCAAAACCTCGATTCAGGGAAATCAGTGTCCTTGGCAAAACCTCGATTCAGGGAAATCAGTGTCTTTGCAGGAATATCTCGATTCGTCTCAACCCTAGGGAAATCGGTGTCCTTGGCAACCTCCTCGATTCAGGGAAATCGGTGTCCTTGACGAGAGCATCTCGATTCGCATCGACCCGTAGAGAAATCAGCGTCTTTGCAGGAATAACTCGATTCGTTTCAACTCCGAGGAAATCAGTGTCCTTGGCAACCTCCTCGATTCAGGGAAATCAGCATCCTTGACGAGAGCATCTCGATTCGCGTCGACCCGCAGAGAAATCAACATCTTTCCAGGAATACCTCGATTTGTTTCATCTCTGAGGAAATAAGTGTCCTTGGCAAAAATCTCGATTCAGGGAAATCAGCGTCCTTGACGAGAGCACCTCGATTCGCGTCGACCCGCAGAGAAATCAGTGTCTTTGCAGGGATATCTCGATTCGTTTCGACTCTAGGGAAATCAATGTCCTTGGCAAAAACCTCGATTCAGAGAAATCGGTGTCTTAGACGAGAGCACCTCGATTCACATCGACCCACAGAGAAATCAGTGTCTTTGCAAGAATACCTCGATTCGTTTCATCTCCGAGGAAATCAGCGTCCTTGGCAAAAACCTCGATTCAGGGAAATCAACGTCCTTGACGAGAGCACCTCGATTCGCGTCGACCCACAAAGAAATCCGTGTCTTTTCAGGGATACCTCAATTCGTTTCGACTCTAGGGAAATCGGTGTCTTTGGCAAAAACCTCGATTCAGGGAAATCAACGTCCTTGATGAGAGCATCTCGATTCGCGTCGACCCGTAGTGAAATCAGTGTCTTTTCAGGGATACCTCGATTCGTTTCGACTCCAGGGAAATCAGTGTCCTTGGCAAAAACCTCGATTTAGGGAAATCAGCATCCTTGTCGAGAGCATCTCGATTCGCGTCGACCCGCAAGGAAATCGGTGTCTTTGCAGGAATACCTCAATTCGTTTCGACTCCAGGGAAATCAGTGTCCTTGGCAACCTCCTCGATTCAGGGAAATCAACGTCCTTGACGAGAGCATCTCGATTCGCATCGACCCGCAAAGAAATCAGCGTCTTTACAGGAATACCTCGATTCATCTCAACTCCGAGGAAATCAGCGTCCTTGGCAACCTTCTCGATTCAAGGAAATCAGCGTCCTTGACAAGAGCATCTTGATTCACGTCGATCCGCAGAGAAATCAGCGTCTTTGTAGAAATACCTCGATTCGTCTCAACCCCAGGGAAATCAGTGTCCTTGGCAACCTCCTCGATTCAGGGAAATCAACATCCTTGACGAGAGCATCTCGATTCGCGTCGACCCGCAGAGAAATCAGCGTCTTTGCAGGAATACCTCAATTCATCTCAACTCCGAGGAAATCAGCGTCCTTGGCAAAAACCTCGATTTAAGGAAATCAGCGTCCTTGACGAGAGCATCTCGATTCGCATCGACCCGCAGAGAAATCGGCGTCTTTGCAGGAATACTTCGATTCGTTTCAACTCCGAGGAAATCAGTGTCCTTGGCAAAAACCTCGATTTAAGGAAATCAGCGTCCTTGGCAAAAACCTCGATTTAAGGAAATCAGCGTCCTTGACGAGAGCACCTCGATTCTCGTCGACCCGCAGAGAAATCAGTGTCTTTGCAGGAATACCTCGATTCATTTCAACTCCAGGGATATTAGTGTCCTTGGCAAAACCTCGATTCAGGGAAATCAGCGTCCTTGGCGAGAGCATCTCGATTCGCGTCGACCCGCAAAGAAATCAGTGTCTTTGCAGGAATACCTCGATTCGTCTCAACTCCGAGGAAATCAGTGTCCTTGGCAAATACCTCGATTCAGGGAAATCAACGTCCTTGACGAGAACATCTCGATTCACACCGACCCGCAGAGAAATCAATGTCTTTGCAAGAATATACAACATCAGCAAAGCGGAGCCGCGGCAAAGTTCCCAGTTCTATGACTCGGCGGTGTACAGACAACCCAAAGTCAACCCTCGACCTTCCTGTTGAAGCAATGCTTTGACTCGGGAGTAGGTCAACTCATCAATCACTTACGAGTCCTCTCGACTTGTAAGGAAGAAAATTCTCTTGTGAGATCCTTACGACTCTCAAGAGAAAACGCACTTATGAGTCCTCATGACTCCTAAGGAGAAAAAACACCTACGAGATCCTCACGACTCGTAGGGAGAAAAGACTTTGTGAGACCCTTACGGCTCATAAAGTTGGAAAGTCTTAGGCAGCAGATTCTAACCCTATTTCCTAAGCCATCACTACCTTATAAAGAATTCAAGATGAACTGTTATTTACCATCTATGAGCCACACTTGACAAAGCCACATGCCACTGAAATGGAGAAATTACTCATGAAGCATATAAACTACTTCATACCAGAGTAAGACATAAAGAAACAGAAGGGTGCGGCTCATGGAGTTGAGGGTTTGGAACTATATCCCTTAAGAGTCGAGATTTGAGTCAATGATAAATGACGACGCTTGTGTCCGCTCGTTATCTTCTCAGATCAAGATCCCGAAAATTATATACTAACCAAAAACTGGTCATACGCTATGAATTACTCTACACTACTTCACCCATATATATACTTACGTAGGCAATGTAGTGGGGGGCATTTGTTCCCGCCAAAAAATTTCTGTGCAAAAGAGCCCAAGTTATCAAATGGCAGCGATACGTTTAAGAAAATATGAACCAGTATTTTCCGGGCTGTATTTTGACAAACACCCGAATGAGAAACAGCTAAATTCTGATGGTATCGAAAGCGTCCTGAAAAATCCTTCGATTTGATATATTATGGGCTTCATAATTCATCCGGGATCAAAAGTTATGAGCAAATATGGTATGCACGTGTAATATAAGGAGGAAAATGCCAACCAGTATTTTCCGAGCTGCATTTTGACAAACTCCCGAATGAGAAACAGCTAAATTCTGATGGTATCGAAAGCTGCTCGAAAAACCCTTCGATTTAATATATTATGGGCCTCATAATTCATCCGGGATCAAAAGTTATGAGGCATCACGTGCCCACACGTGACCGGGCATCACGTGCTCACACGTGATCGGGCATCACATGCCCACACGTGACCGGGCATCACGTGCAGACACGCGACCATTTATAGGCAAAGCCTGTAGGCACTGAATAAAATAAATAATTGGAAATAATTAATCAGTGGGGTCACGTGCTAACACGTGATGGGCCTTTAAACCCATTGAAAAGAATTAAAGGTCTAATAAAACACTAAGGAAAAACCCCAATGGGGAATCACGTGCCCACACGTGACCAAGGGTCACGTGCTGACACGTGATGATTCCTTAGCTGTGTTAAAAGGCTGAATTAAATTCTGAATAAAATGTTTAATCAAGAGGGTCACGTGCCAACACGTGACAAGTTCCTAAACTCTTTAATTGATAGAATTAAATTCTATTTAATAATCAGATAAAGGGACCACGTGCCAACACGTGATAGACTTTTAAAAGCCTTCTGAAATAATAGAATTAAATTCTAATTAAGGAAAATCAAAAACCCAAACTGGGAAAATATCACTTTAAATCTTTCCAAACAAAAAAGATGGTGCTCTGTAAAATGGAGCACCGTTGGATTAAAAATCCAATGGCGATTAAAAATCACCAATTTGTGGAAAGATTTTATACAAGGAAAGATTTCCCTAAAATTCATTAAGAATAACAGACAGAATACCTTTTGTATTAAAAATCCAATGGTGAATAAAATTCACTGAGTGATCTAAAAGATCATGTTAGTTAAAAAAACAACCAAAATCTTTCAATGAAAGATTCACAAAACAAATTGATTCTTTTCTTTCTCCTATAAATAGGAGCCAAGAAAAGAAGAGAATCGATATACTTTTTTGGGAGATAACAACAACAGAGAGAAAAAAGAGAGGAGAATTTAATTCTCAAGAGAGAAAAAAAAGAAATCTTCAGAGAAAATTAACACTAGGTGAGAAAGGGGAAAGAGATCTAAGTTTCATAAAACAAAGAGAATTTAATTCTCAATTTAAGAGTTTAACTCTGCTAAATAAGAACATAGTTCTTTCTTTGGTTGAAGATCTGCAGAAGCAGAACTCCCCACAAGTTGAGAATTTAATTCTCATCGGGGAGATTCTGCCATGCAGATCCAAAACTTAGAGGGAGAATTGAGTTTAAGGATTTTAATTCCCCCAAATTCATAGGAATTTAATTCCTCCAAAACAGAACTAGGGTTTAATGCTATATGAGAATTTAGTTCTCCCAAATTCGTAGGAATTTAATTCCTCCAAAACAGAACTAGGGTTTAACCCTATATGAGAATTTAATGCTCCCAAATTCATAGGAATTTAATTCCTCCAAAACAGAACTAGGGTTTAACCCTATATGAGAATTTAATTCTCCCAAATTTATATGAATTTAATTCCTCCAAAACAGAACTAGGGTTTAACCCTACTGAGAATTTAATTCTTCCACATACATAGGAATTTAATTCCTCTAAAATAGAATTAGGGTTTAACCCTATAGAGAATTTAATTATTAAAACAAGAGACTTAAAACTCTCCATCCACGTAAAGAACTTGGTCATGTGGTAACACGTGATCCTCATTCTCAATGAACAGAAAAGGAAGAACTTGGTCACGTGCTCCCACATGACCCTCATAAATGAAGAGAACAAAGCCAAAGGCAGTACCGATCTAGGGCGCCTCACGTGTCCCCACGTGACCCCTGACAAATACCCCTTTTCAAAAGAATAAAATAGGGGATGACAGAGGAATTGATGCCCAACGCAGAGGCATTGTCACGTGTCCACACGTGATAATTTCAAAGACTAAAAGTGTTTAACACTTATCTGAATATTCTTAGAACAAAATAAAGGAAGTCTGGCCCCATCTTCAGATGCCTCACGGGACCCCACGTGACCAATTCAATTTTAGTGTTTAACACTACTTTAAGCACCTCGTCCATAGTGTTTGACACTATTTCCAGCATATCACGTGGGAGAACGTGATCGCCAAATATCCTCTAGTGTTTAACACTATTTTAATGCCAAGCTTATCCCAAATTGGTTAAGTTTTCCAGAGGCAAATCTCCCCTTCAACTGGACCTCAAAATTGGTCAGTTCATATGATATGCAAAGTAAAGTCCAGAGCTATAATGAATGGTTAGTGCTCAGCCAAAGACAAAATATTGTCAGAGCCCGTAAACCCTTGTTTAGCATTGCTAAATAATAGGGGGCTGAACCCAGACAAATGTTCAATAGTCCAACAAAGGGCCAACATTTCAAATCTAATTGGACTTAGCCCAAGTTGGCCATAAGTCCTCAATTCAGATTTAACTAAGCCAATGTGCTCATAATCTGATTAATTGATCTTAGTTCCAAATTGAACTACAGATTTCCTAATCAACTTTGGTTCAAGGGTACATATCTTCACTCCTCTAATATTTGTCGTTGTAATCCTTCAACGTCTTCAGAGAGGTGACGGGTCCCGATAACCAATCATTCCATGGACTATGATGTCCTTAACTTCGGACTGTGGGGTCCCTTTAAACCTATGGACTATGATGTCCTTAACCTTGGACTGTGGGGTCCCTTTAAACCCACGGACTATGATGTCCTTAACCTCGGACCACCATGTCCTTAAACTGGCAATTGACCGCAAAGTCCCTAAACTAGAACAATAGAGCCCAAATGCTCTTTTGTAGGATCTAAATGATCCCGTTAAGTAGATCTTAGTCTAAAATTACACTAACGTATCCTTAACAAATGGTTAAGTTGACCTTAGTTTAAAATTAGACTAACGTGTCCCTAACAAACTGTTTAGTTGATCTTAGTCTAAAATTAGACTAACGTATCCTTAACAAACGTTTAAGTTGATCTTAGTCTCAAATGAGGCTAACGTATCCTTAAACCCAACCCCTAAACCCAAATCTAAGAAAATACGGATTTGGACTAATCCACGCCCTATGGGCGACAACATAAATTAGTCTCCGTATACAATCCACGGGCAACCAAAAAACAAAACAAACACACACGACACGAAGTGACCATCTGGAGAAGGAGAAAGTTGTTACCGCGATGCGGTAGCGTAATTAACTGCAGGGGCTTGCGCCTGCAGGGAAGAGCGTCCCCACAATCAAAAACCCCTCACAATAAGGGGGAATCTGACGAAGTCTGCTACATCGGCCGTATCCGTTTAAACCTTCGATACATGGTGTCATAAATCAACTTGGCATCTTCGGAGAGGTGGACGGATAGCACCAATTAGCATCTGCCCCCAAATGCAGGCAAGACGTTTGTCTTCCCGATTTTCGGTGGAGAACAACTATGATGCAGATCATACTAGTGGGGACAGAGTAGTCGCTAAGTACATCCTTCAAATGTTCCTAGTCGTGGGTGTATCAAGACAGGGCATCGATATACCAGAGTAGACTAGAGTATAGCTTCTCGACCCATACAGATGGGCGATGGATGATCCCATATCCATTGGTGTTTGACATCATAGATAGTATACGTGTGCTCAGTGGATACTGGGTATACTGGACGGACTCGCCGAGAACTCCCAGATGGTATTATACCTTATGTCAGATAGCAGTTCTCTGGTGACACTGGTATAGATTAGTCTGTTGACCCGAGATCGTCATAGAGTCTTGTGTGATTCCCACTGTGCTTTGATTTCCACCTTACCACGTTCAAGAGAACGTGCAAAACGGTGGCTTTTGGGTACAGTCCCGAATCACACGGTTGCAATGAACGATAGGAGGGGTTTCGTCTCTCCAGGTATTAGGGGTTGATGTTGCGCTGTGCTCGATTGGCTATAACAGGAAGTCCCTGGCTAGAGATGCTTCAGAGATATACTAGCAAGTGTTATCAGTAGTTTCTCGACCCGTTATGAGCCTCACATCGGCACGACCTATCGAGTTACTATGGTCTAACGTTTACCACCCTTAGACGAGATATGCGACATATCAGACGAAGAGACCGGACTGTACGGTAGTGTTACTGATTGGATTCGCAGGAGTGTGAGCAGGCTTGCTTGTTGATCTTCTGATCGCTCAATACCTGGGTGGCCGTTACATTTAGTAGACCGCTTGCCACTTGTGTGTGTTTGATATGATCATCACCTACTGCCGGCGTATTTACGAGTCTTTAGAGTCCTACACAGGGGTTTCCTGGCTCAAGCGAAACGGAGTAGGAGCACATATGTGATATGTACGGGACCGAGATTGATACGATATGAGATACTGTATTCTATTCTCGCGATTTGTGACATTGGTCGGTTATATGCGATATAGCCGGGTTATCGGATCAAGTGTTGATTCGATAAGTTATTACACATGATATTAGTCGGTTATATGTGATATAGCCGGATTATTAAATCAAGAGTTGATTTGATAATCTAATGTATAATTATATATTTGATATATTACATTACATTAACTGGTATTAGCTCACTTATGATTCTTTTCTCACTAGTTTGTGCATAAGTGTATATGTGATATATATTTGTGTACATATTTATGTGTCATGCTTGATGATACATGCAACAAAGGTGTGTGTATGACTTACACCGTAGCCATGATAATTTAGGGTATTTATTTATTTAAGGTAAAACAAATTGTATGGATATTTTCTTATGGTTGAAGCTTAGAGAAGCTTTTAGAACCAAAGACTTTGTCCACTTGTTTTGTTTGACCTAAGATATTTATTAACCCAACCATTAACATTTAACCTATGATTAAGTCTCTACATGGGTTAAGTGTATGACACTAACTCACCATGGTTGCTTCACTATCACTTGATGAGTTTATTCTTCTTCTTCCTCCTAAAAAGCTTTCTAGCTTCAATGGAGATATAAGATAAAATGTGAGAAAATCAATTCTAAAGTGAGCCTACTTCCTACTTCATCATCCTCTACTACTTGCTATTTTGTATAGGGTGTTTACTTCACTAATTTCACAATTAGTGAAGAAATAGCTTGGGTTAGTGTCTCCTCGACGTAGATCATCTTCGGCTTCGAAGACTTCGAACCAAGCATGTTCGTTTCTTCAAGAGAGCCTCTCTAGAGTCCGGAGTTCACGATCGCAGCGAAGGGACTACTACACGGAGCTATTGAAGTGAAGGACCGGTCTACAAAGGTTGTATTCCTTGCTCACTTTACTTATGTGAAGTTCTTTGCATTACATTTCGTCGATTTATAGTTAACGATTCTTAGTTAGAGTTAGCTAGAACGGCAAATTTTTGAATTTGGCATGGACGATACCTCCCGAAACCTTGCTGCCGTCCTAGGTAACCCTGCACTGGTATCAGATCCATACTAGAAATTTATACGGATTTTGTTAAGATTACGAAACCGAATTACTCCGAAACATGAAATGCAAAATTGAAGTTTCTGTCGATTTTAAATAATTGTCAAATTTTTTTTTAAACAAGTACAGAGTGTTATATGGGATATATCATGAACACAGTAAAAAATTCAGATGGTTCTACTCGGATTTGGCCGAGATCAAGGTGTTGGTGACCGACCCAATTTTTTTGGAATTGCATGAAATTTTCACTGTGTTCCATTGACTTAGTTTTGATGTTTCAGGTGTTGTTTATTTTTGCTAATTTTGCATGAGATGTAATCTTACACTATAAGCAATTCGGTGTGTTTCGTATTCGTAGTTTTAACATTATTTCGGTTTATTCACATATTGTCTAGGCGAAGTTTAAAAGTTCGAACGTTTGTCAAAAACCCATTTTTCCAAGTTTAACGTATTCGGAAAAATATGCAAGTGATTTTGTGGACACTCTAGAAGAACGAAACCTTGACTCAATTATGTGATCGTCAGAACCGCCACTAAACCGTAGGGTTTGTGGTAGTTTAGCATTGTCATATGTGAAGCGTTGGTTTGACCCTTCTACGGCTGGTTCATAGGTACTGTGTCATCTTCTGGGTATTATTAAAACTGTGCTCAAGAGTTGATTGTTACACCATAATATTGCATTATTATATTCCCCATTCTTATTCTTTTTATAAATAAACAGGTACTTTTGACGCATGTCTGCTACATGTTACAGGTTACAGGTTCTTGGACAAGAAACAGTGAAAACGAGGTAAAGACGATGAAAATATGGACTTTTGACCAACAAATGGGAGGATCTTAGTCAAGCTTACATCAAAAGACAGTTCACAATTAACAAGGCAACTCAAGGTCCAAAAATATAAAGCGGACGGTTAAAAATCCATTGCAAATTGTTCACTGGAGATCTGGAACCAACTTGGTAGCCCAATTGAGAAAAGAATTAAAGAATAACAGAGCCCGGAAAGCCTAAAGGAAGCACATGAAAAATGAGGAAATGAACCCTCCAATGGGCCGCGAAACCGCGGCCCAAGCCTGCAATTGTAGCGGTTCCGCGGCCGTCTGGTGCCCGTACTTTGAGAGTTTTTTACCATAATTCTTGTGCGGTGCTGAAAAGATTTTCTAGGGCTATTTTTGTAATTGTAGACATGCGGATCAAAATGTAACCTAGGGTTTCTATTTCCTATAAATAGGAACTCTAAAGAATGTATTTTCTTATGCCTCTCTTTAATGAATAAAATTTAGAAATCTTTTGGAGAGCATCGGTGCCTCTTTTCACTTCATGAATTCAGATCTGACAACCCTGCTTTGATGTTTGGAGAGAGCCATCTGTAAGTAATTTAATTTCTTGCCCTAGTGTAGATTTCAATTCCTTGTCCTAGGTAGATTTAATTTCATGCCCTAGGAACTTGTTTAGGGTTTAGCTTTGAGGAAGGATTTTGAGAGATGAGATCTCTCATCCCTTTCTTACCCACCAAATATTTACAATAGGACTCCATGCATACACGCGCATACCGCGCCCTACGGCATCTTACCCCTCGAGGTAACGATGACACCGTAGTGTAAACGCCCAGTTGTGGTGTTTTCCATGGAGGTTAGGGTAAGGATCTCTAAAGGAAGGACAAGAACCTAGAGGAAAGAACACCTTCCCGAACGGATCTAATCCCCTTTATTGATAATTACCATAACTCCTCACAGATCTTCATTCGGGTATTGAAAGCGGTGAGATTTAATTATATTTCCAAACCATCCCTAAACCTAGCCCTAGCAAGAGTAGATCTAGATAATTGCCCTAGGTTAATTAGGTTTTTAGATTTAATAATTAATCCGAATACCATTCGGAATTAACTCGTAAGCGCAAATCGGAAATTCACAACATCCCTGTGGACCGACCCGTACTCACCGGCTAGCTGCAAAGAGACGCCGTTCTTGATTGCGGTTACAAATATTTTTGATCTATCTTTTAGAAAGCGCAAGCACGCTAAATTATTCAATCAAATGGCGCCGTTGCCGGGGATGGCGTAGAACTTTCCTTTTCGCAATTTCGGGTTAATCATAAAATTTAAAAAATCATGAAAATCTAAAAAATTCAAAAAATATAAAAAATATATTATCTGTTATTTTTGGAAGGGTATTTTTGTGTGAATTTTGCAGGATCTACGAACAAATTCGGATCTGGAAATCTACAGAGATTAAAAACAGCAAATATCAAATCCGAACAAACAGAAGATCACAACAATCGAGGAACAGAAGAAATTTGGAGGATCGAGTCAACAAGTCAACCGTGGAGATTTGGTGACAAAAAAAAGGCGAATCCACCATACCGCGGCGGATCCGCGGTGTAAAACGGCAATTAGCGGCGGTTCCGCGGTGAAGTAGATTGATCGGTTCCCCCAAAAAAAGGTCAGAAGCGCCGTAAAAAAAAACTCTGTAAGTATTCTGATCTCCTCCTCTGCAAATATCCGATATATCTTCTGAAAAATCTCCTGCAGAATTCTTTGCGCTTAAAAAATCGTTCCCCTTCCAAATAACAATCTTGTGCAGGATTCTTTGCGCCGCGCATAAAATAAAAATCTTTGATTGCAAGTGATTTTTCTGTTTTGCATATCTTTAAAACTGACTTTAAGGGGCTTTTTGACCAATTCAGATTGGGTGGGGATTTCATCACCCTTCCCAGGACCCCAGAAATCACATAAGGCATTTGCATTGACCATATCTTAATTAAAAAATACTAGACTCAGCCCTAAGGACGTCACGCTCAATAGGACAGAGGACTAGTATATGCATCGACCGTTTATCCTAACCTGACTTTGCGGTGCCTAGGCAAGTGTGTCAAGGCTAGTGGTTTTTAATTAGGCCCACAGTGTGGTTCCTTTCCACTTACCTGGCACTTATCTGGCCGCAATTGGCGGTGAAGAGGCGGTTTGATGTCCTATTTCTAGCCCTTTGGAACAGTTAGGAGCTGTCTAGCTGACCTAGGTGACCCTAGATCTAGGTCTGATTGTGCATTTCTGGTTGATTATATTTGTGTCTAAGCCCTTTATCGAATTTTTTTTCCTGCAAACAGTCTCAAATAAAGAGAAAAAGGAAAAAAGGAAAATTTTTATAAAAGCTTGCAAAAATTTTGTCGCTAAGAAATCTTTGCACCCTACTTGCACCACCTACCTTCTTCATTTTCTCATTCTTCTAACATGGGTACCCCACATAATAAATCACTTGCCGAACTTTGGTATCCCGAATCTAATTTTGCGTCGTATGTCAATTTGTTCGGTCAATTTAAAGACGATCCCTCCTTGCCAAAAAAACCTTTGAAATATCAAATAGAGGCGTCTAGGAGAAATAGTTTGACTTTTCAACCCACTTTGTGTCAACCGAGTCAACCTTTACCACCTACATATGTTGATACCACTTTTTCAAGTCCTTCTGTCACTCCTAGGTCGATGTCCATTGCTGAGCATATTGCTTAATCTCGCAGTCGATCTTTCACCCCTCTCCACTCATCCAGTTCTAGGGATCAATACGACTATTCACCTTTTTATCCATATGTTGACCCTACCCCTGCCCAACCACCCACTTCCTACCAGTCTTACCCGACTTTCCCACCGTCACTAGACCCTATTTCTATACAGCCTTTTGGGAGTTTCACATATCCAAACAATTTTGAATCTTTTACTGAAACTCCCTCACCACCCAAGTCTAGTTTGGAAGAGTCGTTGGAGGCTTATATTGCTGCAACAAACAAAATGGTGAGGAATGTGGAAGCGTCCATGGCCGCCCTTATCCAACCTTGTGAACCGGTAGCTAGTCTCCCACCAGCTTCAAATTTTTCAATGTATAAGGAGGCGGTTGGACAGAGTGAGAATGCGAGAGGATTTCCAAATCAAACCTACCCATACCCTATTGAATCCAACAACTCCACTTTTCAAACATGTGTCCAAAATGATGAGTTGTGTGATTTTTTAGTGCTTGATTTGCCAGATTGTGAAGAACCCCTTTCGAGTGAAACCGCACCTAATCCTTTCGATCTTTACACCTCCACTCTAGAACCTAAATCGATAGATATCCATGCTTTTGATGAGGTGTCTAAAGAAATTGATTTTCACTTGATTGAGGATATAGACGCCGGGAATATTTCGGATGATGAACCTGTCGATTTGCTTGAAATTTTATGTTCAAATCATCATCCTGAGTTATTAAATGTTTCTCCCGAATCTCATATGCGTCTAGATTTTGATGATAATGGCATGGATGAGTTGAATATTGAGGATAGTATTGAGGAGAGTCTTGAGGATAATATTGAGGTTGAATCATTTTTGTTTGATGTGCCTGATTTTCCAATTCATCCTCCTGAACCTTTGACTGTTATATCACCCTCCCTCCTTCCCATCGTTCCGACCCCGCTTGAAGACTGTGAGCTTGAAAGAATTTCCTTTGAATCCGATACTGTTCTCACAGATGATAACACTTACGAGTGTTTCACTTTTTCGGACGATGTTGATGACTCACCGCCCGAGTTTGAGTCCTTTACATTTTCAGATGAGCCATCAGACTCGGTTGATTATAGTAGTTTCGAACCATTAATGGAATCTTTCAAGTTCGAAACAGTTTACTACGGTGAGAAAGATACTATCCCTAACCTTTCGTCTCTCCTATTGTCCCGACCGTACAAATGACCGTTACGCTTTCATCTCCGATACCAAGTTCGGCGTACCCATGTTTTCTTGCGAATCTTGAAGGATTTGATCCCATTTCTCGACGAGTAGATAGGTTAGCGCAATCGCTTATAACATATCGGTCATCACATATTGCGCTAATTTATTCACTAAATTTACACCCTCAAGATCATACTCCACTTCTTTCTTCTTTTCGCCATTCTTCTCCCCCACCGAGACCATATTCTACCATTCTTCTTTCCACACGGTCTCGCGTGTTTCTCATTTCTTTCTTCCACACCCCATTCTTGCACTAACTATACTCTTACCACGATAAGATTTTTGAATGGTTGGTGCTAACCTTTGGCTTGTGTAAGGCCAAGCTTAAGTTTGGGGGGGACCTTTGTATATATGTACATATATTTTTGTTTTCTTTTTCTAAATAAAAAAATAAAAAAATTCAAAACATTAAAAATATTTAAAAAAATATAAATAAATAAACAGGAGAGTACCGGCATTTTGACCCTCTTGGTTTAGCATGACAGCGAGGACACTGTCAAGTTCAAGTTTGGGGGTATGATCGGTACGTCTTCTTCCTTCGCATTCATTTGTACATATTTTTGCATTTACATACTTATTTGAAAACCCATAAAAAATGAAAAATTTCAAAAATTATAAAAATTATTGTATTCAATTTTGGCTAATTGACTTAAGTTTGACAAATAGGTTAACTGGCTAGGAACAACTAGATCTTAGACTTAGTGAATTAAAAACCCTAAAATTAACATTCCTTAAAGTTTAACGGTAGAAAGTATATGCCTTGTAGTTTATTTAGAAATAGGCAAATTTTGGGTTCACTTCTTGGGCTAAGTCGAATCAAGGGAAGAGTATTGATGTTCTTATTAGAGTATAAGTTCGAAAAATAGTTCCTAGCTTAAGTCTAGATTCTGAAAACATATACCCTACAAAATGCACAATCACGCACCTTGAAACTTGGATTAGTAGAAGAGACCTTGAAATGCTCCTGTCTAAAGTCCTTAGTACAATGAAAATAAAAGAAAAAAAAAGTGAATAAAGAAAAAAAAATGAACACTGGTTTTTGTGATTACTTAAGGCTGTAAAAATAGAAAAATATTTAGCGAGGGTGCTTCATCACCTAGTGCCTTAAACCAACTGGTTTGGGAGTCACTGCTAAAGCCTTGGGTGTTGCAAAACTAGGAAGTACGCTTTAATGTGCAAACACATCTTGTAATCGGTCGTTGGTACCTCAAGAAGTATTAACGGTCGCATGAAGGATGTGTAAGCAAATTTCATTTAAAAATTCACTAATTAATAAGTGCTTTGGACAACGGACAAGGGTATGATTGCTTGATTTGAATTTCCAAGTGTAGGGGTGATTTATACACACACGTGGGGATATGTGATTGGAGTTTAGATGAGAGAAAGGAGTGAAGAATAGAACTTGTATCTTTAGTAGAGTTGATAGAAATTCCTAAGTGGAGATGGAACCCTAGAAGGAAAACTTAAGAGATGCCGAAAGCTAAGTAGGTCTACATAACATATATAATCTTAAGTTAAATAATGAGGAAGTGTGAAGAATGTGGGTGGATAATTTGCGGGTCAACGATAATAGAATTCCTTGTTAGAAAACCTAATTGGAGAACAAAAGTTAATGGGCCGAATTGATAGGATTTTGTGGGTAGTATCCGTTGAAAACCCTCAGGAGACAACACTCCTCATACTAGGGACACCTAGAGGTTTAACGGCTTATTGCACGAGCTCAGTGCAATCGCGTTTCCCTGCGAAAGTGCGGTTAGGATTTTAGTGAATAAAAATAAGTTTGCTCGAGGACAAGCAAAAGATAAGTTTGGGGGTATTTGTTCACACCATAATATTGCATTATTATATTCCCGATTCTTATTCTTTTTATAAATAAACAGGTACTTTTGACGCATGTCTGCTATATGTTACAGGTTACAGGTTCTTGGACAGGAAACAGTGAAAACGAGGTAAAGACGATGAAAATATGGACTTTTGACCAACAAATGGGAAGATCTTAGTCAAGCTTACATCAAAAGACAGTTCACAATTAACAAGGCAACTCAAGGTCCAAAAATACAAAGCGGACGGTTAAAAATCCATTGCAAATTGTTCACTGGAGATCTGGAACCAACTTGGTAGCCCAATTGAGAAAAGAATTAAAGAATAACAGAGCCCGGAAAGCCCAAAGGAAGCACATGAAAAATGAGGAAATGAACCCTCTAATGGGCCGCGGAACCGCGGCCCGAGCCTGCAATTGCCGCGGTTCCGCGGCCGTCTGGTACCCGTACTTTGAGAGTTTTTTACCATAATTCTTGTGCGGTGCTGAAAAGATTTTCTAGGGCTATTTTTGTAATTGTAGACATGCGGATCAAAATGTAACCTAAGGTTTCTATTTCCTATAAATAGGAACTCTAAAAAATGTATTTTCTTATGCCTCCCTTTAATGAATAAAATTTAGAAATCTTTTGGAGAGCATCGGTGCCTCTTTTCACTTCATGAATTCAGATCTGACAACCCTGCTTTGATGTTTAGAGAGAGCCATCTGTAAGTAATTTAATTTCTTGCCCTAGTGTAGATTCCTTGCCCTAGGTAGATTTAATTTCATGCCCTAGGAACTTGTTTAGGGTTTAGCTTTGAGGAAGGATTTTGAGAGATGAGATCTCTCATCCCTTTCTTACCCACCAAATATTTACAATAGGACTCCATGGATACACGCGCATACCGCGCCCTACGGCATCTTACCCCTCGAGGTAACGATGACACCGTAGTGTAAACGCCCGGTTGTGGTGTTTTCCATGGAGGTTAGGGTAAGGATCTCTAAAGGAAGGACAAGAACCTAGAGGAAAGAACACCTTCCCGAATAGATCTAATCCCCTTTATTGATAATTACCATAACTCCTCACAGATCTTCATTCGGGTATTGAAAGCGGTGAGATTTAATTACATTTCCAAACCATCCCTAAACCTAGCCCTAGCAAGAGTAGATCTAGATAATTGCCCTAGGTTAATTAGGTTTTAGATTTAATAATTAATTTGAACACCCTTCGGAATTAACTCGTAAGAACGAATCGGAAATTCACAATATTCCTGTGGACCGACCCGTACTCACCGGCTAGCTTCATGCGACACCGTTCTTGATTGCGGTTACAAATATTTTTGATCTATCTTTTAGAAAGCGCAAGCACGCTAAATCATTCAATCAAATTGATTGGTAGGGATTTAGCGTGCTTGCGCTTTCTAAAAGATAGATCAAAAATATTTGTAACCGCAATCAAGAACGGCATCGCATGAAGCTAGCCGGTGAGTACAGGTCGGTCCACAGAGATGTTGTGAATTTCCTAGTCGCACTAACGAGTTAATTCCGAATGGTGTTCGGATTAAGTATTAAATCTAAAAACCTAATTATTCTAGGGCAATTAACTAGATCTATTCTTGCTAGGGTTAGGTTTAGGGATGGTTTGGAAATGCAATTAAATCTCAACGCTTTCTATACCCGAATGAAGATCTATGAGGAGTTATGGTAATTATCAATAAAGGGGATTAGATCCATTCGGGAAGGTGTTCCTTCCTCTTGGTTCTTGTCCTTCCTTTAGAGATCCTTATCCTAACCTCCATGGAAAACGCGCGCAACCGGGCCTTTACACTACGGTGTCATCATTACCTCGAGGGGTATGATGCCGTAGGGCGCGGTATGTGCATGTATGCATGGAGTCCTATTGTAAATATTTGGTGGGTAAGAAAGGGATGAGAGATCTCATCTCTCAAAATCCTTCCCCAAAGCTAAACCCTAAACAAGTTCCTAGGGCATGAAATTAAATCTACCTAGGGCAAAGAATTGAAATCTAAACTAGGGCGAGAAATTAAATCTACTTACAGATGCATCCCTCCAATCATCTATGCAGGTTTGTCAGATCTGAATTTCTGAATGGAAAAGAAACACCGATGCTCTCCAAAAGAATTCTGGAATTTATTATTAAAAGGAGGCATAAAGAATTACAATGATTAGAGTTCCTATTTATAAAGAATAGGAAACCTAGGTTACATCTTGAACCGTATGTCTAAATTTACAAAAATAGCCTTAGGTTGACTTGGTCAGCGCCAATAAACATTTTGGTAAAAATTTCATCCACTGAATCCTCTTAATGGCCGCGGATCCTCGGCCCCCAGCATGGGTTGGGCCGCGGTTCCGCGGCCCAATTGTGGACTTGGACTCTGATTCTTCTGGGATAAGTTCTGGTTGTCTTGGGATACTTATTTCTATATATCTTTTCTCAATTTAGCTTCTGGTTCTCTTCCAGATTTCCAGTGAACATTGTAGTGGACATCTACCGGTTCGCTTTGAGTCGATGTCTTGAATCTTGCTTTGTGAATTGTTCCTTATGTAGGCTTGATCAAGATTCTCTGTTTGTCGGTCAAAGTCTCACTTTTACGTCGTCTTTTCATCGTTTTCACTGTTTCCTGTCCAAGAACCTGTAACCTGTAACATGTAGCAGACATGCGTCAAAAGCACCTGTTTATTTATAAAAAGAATAAGAATGGGGAATATAATAATGCAATATTATGGTGTGAATATTGAGCTGTCGGGAAATTGTGGGACTTTGATGAATCGATTGAAATGTTTAACGTCGTCCGGATATTATGTGATGGGATACAATATTTGGAATCCACATGTAGTTATGAGATAACCAGTTTGAATTTTATAAATCTAGCAGTTTAGTCTCGTTTGATCGGTTGCCACGGGATTTTGATGTGATCAAAAGTCCGTGGCAATCACGTAGCATATGCGGATACTCGCCGGGTAACATTATTAGATAGCCATACCCCATAGCCCCGACCAAGTGACTGTAGGAGAACCCCGTTGCCTAAAACATCCGTTCGGATGCTCGCGGCAGCGGTGTTCCGCCTTAAAGCACTTCGTCGACGTCATCGGAGGGGTGCGGCTGTCCACTAAATTTTCCGACGAGCATTCGATCAGAATGTTAGGAATCTTGTTGAATTGCCCGATTAGATATTTATAAGTCTACGGTAGCGTCGTGGCCATCAATCCGAGGCTAGAATGCGGAAACGAAAACTTTTTCTTAAACTTGAAACTGGCGCTATCGTGTACTTTCACCCCGGATCGAACCATTAACCTATAACTAGCAACTAGAGAAAGGTTAGAAAGGCTATACCGATCGATCTGTGTCCTTCAGTCTTTGGCCACCATCTCTAGCTCCTCGCGGCATCTCCGATCTCCGGTCTCCTCGTCGGAAGGGCACCACATCAAGAAGTCTTTTTATGGGCTCCCACCTCTGAACCGAGGCAACTCGGACACGAATTTTGCTAGCCGACGTGTCCAAGGTTGCTGTGGAAAATGCGTAGAACACTTTGTCTCAAGGTTGATGAAGTTGCCACAATGAGGAAGTGAGATGGAAATGGACTGTGTAAAAAAACTTGGGAATTTTTGCTATGAATCAAAATGAATCAATCTCTTTTTCTCAAATATAGGGGCTCTCCAATTTTTGCTCGGCCAAGGCCACAAAAGAATGGTGGTGGTGAGTGTAGGAGCAAATGGAGGTGACCATAAGCAAAAAGAAAACCTCCCATCTAATATCCAAGTCAATCCAATCTCAATTAATGCAAACATTGAACCAAGCACATCTAGAAAACTCATGAACCATCCGCATGCTGCTGGAACCCCAGCAACCACAGAAAAGCCCCTCCATTTATAAAATCTTCACTTTTGCAAATAAGACCCTCAAAGCAAGAATTTCAGCCAAGAAAAGAAAGAAAGGAAAATTGACCGAAACGGAAAGCAAACTGGCATCTTCAAAAAGCGTTCCTGTAATAAATTACAGGATAACCCCGCGACTGTATATACATACCCGCATTTGTATTCCGACCGAATACAAATGCAATGAGACAAAATCTACACAGTATAATACTAGGATCCGGCTTAAACCAAAGACCGCTAGTATTATCCGTCCGATCATAATCCGTACACTACTGCACGTATATGATCGAACCTTGCCATATATCCATACGGCCTCTACAACGTTTCGTCCAAAACTTGAGAAACTGTCTGTGGGGGACTCTAAAGACTCGTCAATACTTTGGCTGTGGATTTAACCACTAGCATGTCAGTGGTACTAGCCGTACGTAACAGGCTACCAGGTATTGACCAAAAGGGAGGTCGATGAGAGAACTCATCCTGACACCCTACTGAGCCTGTCAGTGACAATATCCGTACAGTCCGGTCCGTTCGTCTATGAGTATCGCATGTCGGGCCTAGTGGGTTGGTAAAAGTCAGACCCCTAAAAGCGGTACAATTTGTGTCGGAGTGTAGCCCAGAACACCCTGAGATACTACTAGAATACCTACCAGTAAATCTTCTACCTTGGCCAAGGACTTCGTGTAATGGCTCTCCTAGACACAGGGCGATCTCACCCCCAATACCGGGAGAGACGAAACCCCTGCCGATCCGCTCACTGCCTCCATGTGGCTCAGGACTGTACCCAACTAAAACCTGTTTGCACGACTCCTTTGAGCCATGGTAAGGTAGTAATCAAAGCACAGTGAGAACTCACACGAGACAAATGACGATCTCAGGTCGATGAACTAACCTGTACACATGTCACCAGGGAACTGCTATCTGACGTCAGGTATAATACCAACTAGCATGTTCCCGGCGAGTCCTGTCCGGTGTACTCATAACCCAATGAGCACCTGTATACATCTTAGGTGATCCAACTGACACCAATGGCTTGTGAGACCGGCCACCGCCCCTCGTCGGGGTCTCGACTGTATACACTAGTCTACTCCGGAGTATCGATGCCCTGTCTCGAAAACTCCCTCGACTAGAGACCTTTTAAGGATGTGCTTATAGACCCCAGCTCCCACGTATATGATCTCCATCATACTGCTGGCCGTCAAGCAAGAATCCTATGGGCTCTATCAACGTGCAATAGTGACATGTAATGTCACCTTAAGCATGTACACGATGATAAAGATAAACCAGATAGCATACTATCACCTTGAGTAAGACTGTCCTACCGGCATAGGTCCTCCCTCAATCATTGCAGTAACGTGCCTACGATCCAATAATTGACATTGAGGGCACTATATCCAACAATCTTCCACTTGCACTCAAGGCTAATTTTTGCGATGTCGCATACTCACAGCCCGTGTGATACCGAAAACCCAACTCCTCTACTGATCTGTCTCACAAAGCCCATTTGCGAAACTATTGCGTTCGAGGAATAGCCTCAGTGAGTGGATCCGCCCTAATGTTTCTTTCTATGTCTCTCTTTATCTCATGTTCACGGAGAAAGCCATATCCCGAAATGAGCAATACATGTCTTAGAATATGTCTGGATATCTGCTAGGACCTAGTTCATAAATGAACTCCAAATCCAAACTTCTTAGACTGTATCGTCAACCGAATTTAATCAGTATCCTGCGTTATGCCTCCCTCAGTGTCCGCTTGGATCACCTGTCCAAACCACTGCCCCTCGTCAGAAGGAAAACTACAACTCTGACAGTCACTCTGTCATCCAGGTCACCTTGAAAGCCTGGAATGATAATTGTCTCCTAAAAGAGGCTATTGTTATCATATCCCTAGAACATCCACTTATGTTCTAAAACTGCTTCCGAACGTTTCTCCAGGATAGGATTAATATCACAACTTATTGCATCTTGTGCAAAAACAACATCTGGTATGGTACTTGACATCTCATGATTGACTCAATTGCCTAAGCAAGTGATGTGCCAATCATGCGCATCCCTCTCCCCTTTAGTCTGTATGACACCTTTAGAGAGGGTGACTCCAACACCTGCAGGTACACTACCGTACCAGAAGTCGTCCATTCTAAAACACCTTTAGAATGCTGTCTAAGTACCCAGATCGGGAAACTACCCAATTCTAGATCTAAAACCTTAGATCTAGTAACCATAATGTCTGATATTATATCTATATCCTATATGGAGAAACCACCGTGTGACAACCAAAGTATAACCGATCGTAGTATAGGAATTTCACTTCCTACTCTGTGTATGTCATCCAAATACCAGGACATCACACCCTACTACCTTCTTAACAGATCCATCCCCTATTCTGATGAAGTCAAACCTATGACTGTCATATCAGAAATAGATGATCTTTCTCTGCTATATCCGCTTTAGTCCATAAATAGACATAAGCTACTTGTCCACTATGCTTCCCTTTCTCCCACTGACTATGACAACCCTCTGGCAGATTCATATACACGTACAGTTCTAAAGCTAGTTTAGAATGATGCTATACTCATCCTCCTGCTGGGTCTCACAGTCTGGAACAACAGCAATGGCAAGTCTCGGTAAATAAGAACCTCCCTATCACCGTCCTTGAGGCTACCAGAGTACCTCTCGGGTGCCTGAGGTAACCCACCATATCTGCGGAGTGGCTAATAGAATGTCAAACCAGATTGAATCTTTAGGTCTCATTAAATTTTTAGTAATCGTTTTCGGTTCTGGAATCACTTCCAGTTCTACTATACTCTCACTACTGTTTTTCTGAAAAAAATCCATTTTTATTAAAACTGTGGCGAGTTAAGAACAATATCACTATTGATCTTCCAGATGGTAGAAAGTCAACCCTCGTCATAGCCTGGGTCAACCCATAAACTGCCATTACAGAAACGTGCCTTGAGTTATCCAGAGTCTAGTTTTAAGCATAAGCCGGAAAACTTCCCGTACCTTAACATTGTTAAGATATGAACTATTCTATATCCAATATAGAAACAGAGGCATTGATTTAATTGGAACCAGATTCAAATCATGCAGCTGTCTCCATTGCATGTCAACTAAATGGAGAGAGGCCGATCCGCATTACTGAACTTAGGAATACATCCAGATATGAGTAACCTAAAAGAGAAGCAAGTTCTCATAATCATTACTATCAACTGAATACCATACACAAGTAACTACATCTTCGATCACCTTGAAGAATCCTGATACTTGCAATATCTGGTTCTCTACTTTATTCTTATACCTATAACTTCTCAAAACATAGATCTTGTATTTCTATGAAACACATGTCTAAGAACTAGAGAAGTCACAAGTAAACAGAATATAGTACGAGTACCAACCCCTCTGTCCTAATGGACACTGGACAACATACAATACTCTGTATAAGTCCCCAGAGTCTAATAACTCATTCCCTGTGTGTCGTAGGTTGAAAATTGTACTTATGGTTAAGAACAATTACACTGCTGTCTAATGCTCCTTACCTAACCATCCACCGATATAGGTAAATGTCATAGACATAATTTCAAAAAGTTATATCTCACTTTATAAAAATAAACGTACAGATATATCAATTTGAAATTGGTGCATAACAACGGATATTCAAAACCAAATATTTGTCGTCCGGCAAACAAACCAGGCGATTTCCTCAAATATCACCAATTACAACGAATCCCGATATAATGAGGATGATCACCAAATTCCTAATAACTTACTCTCACTCATCATCTGTAAAACCATACTGATGTGAAAATCATACATGGTAAATACATACCAGTTTTCTACTAACAATACACAGTGAAACTGAAACATGAAAATATCTCGAAGGGGTATCCGGGTATTCCTAGTAATGCCTCTTCCATTATCAGATTCACAACTGTAACCATATATTTCTTTGCCATCTCTCCAAATATCTTTATATGTCTTTAATCATTACCTTCTGTACACCCCTTTAGGCTAAATGGTTTTCTTTCTTCCCTACCGTTCGGCACCAGCCTATGGTTTGGAAGAAGACTATCCAATAAGCATAATGGGTGTACTCTCTTAATCCTAGGAGTACTCGCAACCCGAGAGAAGGTAAAGATAAAAGATAACTGAATAAAACCTTATTCCTATTTCTCCTGAACCAGAATCCATCCCCGAACTGGAACAAGTTCCTTCGAGTTCGTATATAACCATACGATGGAGTATCCAAATAACTGTGGATCTTCGTAGTGATACGGAGTGTCCTGGAGAAATACAAAGGTGAAGTAGGAGTGGCGATGAAATACTTTGTTTGGTCGTGAATGATAGCAGTCGCAATTTACTTTGCCCGCTTATTAATCCCTTTATTTGTCTTTACTTAATACCTTCTGTACACCTTTTAGGCTAAATGGTTTTCTTCATTCCCTACCGTTCGGCACCTGCCTATGGTTTGGATGAAGACTATCCAATTAGCGTAACAGGTGTACCGTCCTAATCCAAGGAGCCTCGCAACCTGAGAGAAGGTAAAAGGAAAAGACAACTGAATAGTCCTATTCATTTTCTCCAGAACCGGAAACCATCCTCGAATCTGGAACAAGTTCCTTCGAGTTCGTATATAACCATACGAGGGTTTTATCCAATGGAAGTGGACGTTCATAGTGATACGAAATATTCCGGAGAAAAAAGGTAAAAGTAGGAGTGGCATTGATGTATGCAACTCAGACAATCCAAAAGCCAGTGTTTTAAGAAGGTTCGGTTAATCTTGGTCACTGAGTCATAGTCTAGGGTCGGGCCATGGTCGCTGCCAAGAGAGAGAGAAAAGAAACACTCTGCGTGCACTCTAACCTACATCAGAATGGTTATCAATTTATCTAATCAGGAAAGCTTCCACTGTAACCTCAAATTCTCCTCCAAACCTAAAAGAAGAATTAGTCGGGATCACCCGAGGAGTAAACCAACTCATCAGTGGGAATTGGGATCCAACTATCATCGCATGATAACGTGATGGAATCCACTCACGTTATCACACTCCAGAAGGTATGCGCATATCTGGCAAGTTTCAGTTTCTTTAGAAACTCCCGATGTGATTTTTACCCCATGCTCTTATGACCTTGACGAATGCCAACATATCATAAGTCACATGTCAAGTTCTTCAGGGTTACTAGGCACTCTAATAAGGGTCTACGAGGCATCAACCATGCCCGATTTAAAATTTAGCCGTACCGAACAACCCTAAACCAAGATCTTAGACTAGAGATTAGGCGAAAACAATCATGTTAATGTAACACCTTAGAATGTGTTTAGTGACTAATTATATTTTATTATGTGGTTTTTAATAAAAAGTTTACCAAATTGATTTTCATATATTTTATCAAGAATTATAAATATTTTTCTAGAATTTTCCTAGGCTTGCACAAACTTGTGCATGTAAACTAGGGTTACACCATGTTTAACAACCATGGTATATTAACCCCACCTTGTTAAGATAAAATGATTTTATTTAAGGGTATTTTTTTTAAAAATGAAAAGGGATCTAAAATTTCTTGTGTTGACTTGAGAGAGAGAGAGAGTATCATGGCAATGCCATGCTTGCATTAAATGAAAGAGAGAAGGAGTGCATCATGTCTAGTGCCCATGCTTGCATTTAATAAGGCAAGAGAGAGATATGAGGGTTGACTCTCTTGTGTTATTATTTGCTTTTGTTTGCAACACTCTCATATTTCTAACTCTCTCACTCTCTCACCCCTACACACACACAGCTTCAGCCACTGCATCAGCAGCAGCAGCAACAACAAAGCAACAGCAGCAGTTGCAAGCAGCAGCAGCAGCTCCTTGCAGCAGCAACAGCACACGTAGAAGCAGCACAAGTAGCACCAGCATCCACACCAGCAACCTTAGCACAGTAGCAACAAGAGCAGCACCAGCATCAGCAGCCACAGCCCAAGCAACAGCAGCAAGCACAGCATCAACAGCAGCAACTCAGGCAGCATCAGCAGCAGCTTCAGGCAGCAACAGCAGCACCCCAGCAGCTCCTTCCCTTCTTCTTCTTCTCCTTCTACTTGCTTGTGAGATTCCGAGAGGGTATAATCTCTGAACTTATTCTTATGTTGCTTAGTAGTGTGTAGTGTAGCTTCGATTAGCGATAATTAGGAGTTTTTTGTGCTAGAAGTGGTGATTAGTGTGAACCTTGTTTAAGTAAGGTTAGTATTGGGTAGACTAGCCTAGTTAAGTGTTGTTAGGGTCAAGTAAACCTAGGTAAACCCCAGATTACACTAAAATACCCTAAGTTTTCAAATTGTGCAAAATTTGACGTTTTAAAGCAAAATCTTGGTCTTTTGTAATCTGCTGTTACCCCAGTGAGTTCAAAATAAAACTGAGTGGACTATAGCCTACCGGAGGGACCCTGACCGCACCACCAGAGCCCGACCCCACCACCCCAAATTCAGGCCGCCGGAAAATTCTTTCTTGCCACAAATTGTGGCCAGACTTGGGAGATAGGTCCTAGGGTTTTTGGTACAGGTGTCTGCTACATTTTGTAGGTCTATGGTATATATAGATTTGTAATATTTTAACCTGGGTAAAATCTGGGGCAGTATGTCGTTTTCTGGTATTTTTAGTTTGCGCGATACGCGCGATACGCGAGTGGGTTCTGTGATTCAGCGTATTGCGGCGTGTCGGGTTGAGTTTTAGACGCGTACACACACGTTTAAGCGTATAGCACACACGCGCGTTAATTCGCGACGCGAGTTTCTCGTTTTGTTTCGATATCGCGTTTTGCGAGATTTTCGCTTATATTCGAATTCTTGTGTAAATTCCAGGTTCGCAGGCAGGTACGTCAGACGCCGCCAAGAAGGGTAAGCAAGTGGTCGGCTACGTGTAGCACGCGACCATGTGAGTAGATTTAACATCTACGGGGAAATCGCCCGTATGGCGTTGAGCGTCAGGGCGTAATAGGATATTTAGTCATGTGTGTTCATATAGATATACTAGTAACATACTCTCTTGTTACATATAGAATGGGTAGTATAGAACACTGCACTGTCACTAACAGTCCAAGTTGCACGAGCACGATTTATATGCAACACTCACACCGTTAGTGATTTCCATGACACTCACATTATAGGATTGCTATAAATCATATATCATATTGATTCCGCTCTATCGATGTTGTCATGATTTGCCGCATATTAGCATATGTTATATTCATACCATGCACACTGTATATACGCACTTTTGTGCATACCTTCATTGATATATCACTACCTGTGCACATGTACCCTTTATATTCGTCTTAGCGCATACATACCTTGATATGTTTATCCTTGTGCTCCTATACATCATATATTCATACTTGGGCACATATACATCACATATCCATACTTGTGCCCCTATACATCATATATTCATACTTGGGCACATATACATCACATATCCATACTTGTGCCCCTATACATCATATATTCATACTTGGGCACCTATACATCACATATCCATAGTTGTGCCATATACATCATATATTCATACTTGGGCATGTATACATCATATATCCATACTTGGGCACCTATACATCATATGTCCACATTAGTGCACATGTACATTGCAACATTCGCAATGCGTACTTATTCTTTCACACATCCATACCTATACACATATACATATGTTACATACATGGATGATATTGACTTGATTTAGAAACTAAGGTACCGCATGTGATATTTTCAAAACTGGATCTTTTAAAAGAGCGGTTTTCTCTTTCTTTTACTCTTAGTGTCATACGACACATTGCATGGATTTACGCCTTAGATTTGATTCATATGATTTCTGGATTTGAGAACCGTGGTATGATTATAAGAAAATACACACTATTTTAAAAACCCGGTTTCTCTTGATATGATATTTCAGTGCGTCCACCATGAGTTTTCTCGGTTCCAGAGAGCTTGTGTAAGCATACTCGATTCAAGGAGTGGTAGGCACCGATTGCGGGTACATGGTAGACCCGGTAGGGTACCCCGGGGCAAGATGACTTGTGTTGTTAGACGGTGAGCCCGGCTGAGGGACTACTACCTACCGGTGATTGGTTAGACCTGGCGATTATCTGGAGGATACCGACCAGAGTCGATAGATGGATACGGGACAACGTGTACTGCCGGGGCCGAGGGCCGATTCCGCAGACGGAGCCCATAGGCAGATCCGATGGACGGATGCCCCATACTAGAGGATTTGCGTGTCGATGCTAGACACGGCTGGTTTTATGATATTTCGAGTGCCGATGTTGGGCACTCACGATTTTATGAGATTCACAGGATTTGAGGGCCGATGTGGATGACGGCGCCTGAGTTTTTCTGGGATTTGGGTGTATTGATGGACACCGGTATTTTCCACGTGATATTCCGTGTTGATATTATTCTTCCCATGCTCAGCATTTAGTATTTGACATCTCATCCTGTATCTATTGTACCTGATATAGTACACATGATTGCACGATCATTGCATACCCTGCTCATTCTATATAGGGTTGTTAGATTGCATTGCCATACCAGATTATCACATATCTTGCTCTTCACATAGAGAGGTTATTAGATCGCACTTGTTGCATGATTAGAGTATCCAGTTCATCATATAGATGTTATCTGTTGGCATAGGTTAGAGTATCGCAGTACGTGCATACTCGCGATTACTTTTATATGTTATCTACTATTCATGAGTTGGCAACTCACCCCCGTTGTGCCACAGTGCTTGCAGGTTGCCTTTTGGAGTAGTCACGGCCGGCTGTTTATCGCATCTTTTGACACAGATACCACTGCTTTGGCGTGCTAGCCCTTTTGCTATTAGATGGGTTTTGTGCGGTATCTGTTTACTTTCAGTTGTACATTGTTGTATCTAGTACTCTCCATATACTTTCATGTATTGACTAAGAGACCAGTTGTGAGAATGATGTATATTATTTTATACTCTGTTGTCGAGCTCGTTATGAGCCGACTTTATTGATGCAGTCTTATCTTTTATGATATTTGTTTTCATTTTACTGCTCATTCTTCGCTATGGCGTCGTATATTATCATTGTGATGTGGTTTCCGCCGTTAGGCGTGATTGCTCCCGTTTGGGATGCCTATTTTCTTTTGTATATCTTTTTACTCATATATTGTCTTGTACCCGATTTCGGGGCTACTTTTTACAAAGGAAATGCTGCCAAAATTTTTAAATAATAACTTGAACCTTAAAGAATTTCTACTAAACAACTTAAAGTTTTCTAAATGTTTTAACAAATATTCTAATAAATGTTTTAAACACTCTATACTTTTTATGGTTTCGATTTCTGGGTTTCGGCTTACTTAGTCGCGTTACGCCTGTAGACGTCACGTGGTTAAGTGCCGGTCACGGGCCAAACCTTGGGTCATGACAAAGTTGGTATCAGAGCGTAGGTTTTACTTTCGGAGTATAGGATGACCCTGGTATAATGGAGTAGGTAGCTGCAGCAGGGTGGCGTAGCGTGCGTATGTTCCGCGGCATACTCACGACACGGTACTCCTCCTAAGCGACCTTAGGACTTATTGATTGAAATTCCTTCATGATTGTATACATTCTTGCAATTCGATCTTCGTATCCTTATCGAATCCTATTTTCCTTTTCAGCCACTATGCCGCCAAAGACTACAAGGGCGCAGAGAGCGGCCGCGAGGGCCGAGATTCGTGTTGACTCGTCTGAGACGAGGACTGATCCGGCAGTGCACCCGTTGTACCCGAGCAGACTGTTCCTCCTATGACAGATCAGATCGCCACGCTGGGGGCTGGTATGCAGGAGATGCGCCAGACGGTGGGATCCAGCATGCAGAAGATGCGCCAGATGATAGGATCGCTAGTTGAGACGCTTCGAGCGCAGCGACCAGAGGTAGCTCCACCCGTCACAGGTACCGCGATGGTACCTACCGTACAGCCAGTTGCCCCTGCAGCCACGGAGGTGATTACAGTATCGTTAGCAGAATTCATGAGGCTGAAGCCTCCGGTCTTCATAGGCACCATTGCAGCCGAGGACCCACAGTCTTTCATTGATAGGATGGCCCGGATATGCCGTTCGTTCAGATGCTCAGATGCGCGATGGGTAGAGTTCGCGAGCTTTCGCCTGGAAGGTCTTGCGCAGAAATGGTGCGAATCGGTCGAGAAGGGCAGAGCAGCAGGTCTTCCTCCTGTGACCTGGACGGAGTTCGTGACGGTGTTCCTTGCCCGCTTCCTTCCCCGGAGTGTTAGGGATGCCCGAGCATGCAGATTTGAGTCCTTACGCCAGACGCCAGAGATGACAGTGGCAGAGTACGATGTGCTGTTCACCGAGCTATCAGTTTATGCTCCGTACCTAGTGGCTACTGAGGAACTGCGAGTCAAGAGATTTGTCCGAGGCTTGATTACACCATTGTTCCTTGTGATCAGCGCACATCATTACCAGACATATGCAGCAGCTGTAGACACAGCCCTATTAGTCGAGAAGCGCCTTGCAGAGACTTAGGTAGTTCCAGGGCCGAAGAGGGTTCGTACTGATACAGCAGCACAGAGACATCCATTCAGACACCATGATAGACGTCGTACAGGTGGCAGAGACTCGGGGCAAGGTCAGATGTTTAGCTCTTATCCTCAGGAGGGTCAGCAGTCGTCCCGTGGATGCTTTGGATGTGGTAGTCTCCATCACCGCGTCAGAGATTGTACAGAGACATGCAGGAGGGAGCCAGCAGAACCGCATGTCACACTTCCACCTTCCCCACCCCACAGGGCATTGCCTATTGTACCCACAGTTGCTCCGTGTCAGACCCACGCACAGAGAGGCCGTGATCGCGGACGGTTTATTCCTAGAGGACGAGGTGGCCGAGGCAGAGGACAGCCAGCTGCCGACAGAGTATACAGCCAGTTACTAGTAGGGGATCGCCACTCACAGGTGGAGGACAGGCACAGGTTTTCGCGTTGACGCATCAGGACGCGCTGGCGTCCAATGTGGTGGTCTCAGGTACCTTATCAGTATGTGCTGTTGATGCACACGTGTTGTTCGATCCCGGATCCACGCACTCGTATATCTCCACACATTTTGTGCCGAGTTTGGGTAGAGAGTCTGGGTTGCTTGATCAGCCGCTTGTTGTGACCGGTCCCGTAGGAGAGTTGTTTGTTGCTAGGCATGTGTTCCGATCCTGCGTTGTCCTTATTGGCGAGAGAGAGCTGCCTGTCGACTTGATCCTTCTTGAAATGTTGGACTTCAACATTCTTTTGGGCATGGATTGGTTAGCCACGTGCTATGCGTCTGTGGACTGCCGCGAGAAGACAGTTAGATTATGTTTTCCCGACGAGTCGGCTTTTGTTGTGCAGGGGGACCGTGGGGCCGCCCCTCACAGATTGATTTCTTCTCTTCGTGCTAGACAGCTGTTGAGGAAGGGATGTCAGGGATTTCTAGACTATGTTTGCGATACTAGAGCTACAGATGTTCCATTAGACCAGGTTCCGATTGTATGTGAGTTCCCGGATGTTTTCCTTGACGAGCTTCCTGGGCTACCGCCTGAGCGCGATGTTGTGTTCTGTATTGATTTGATTCCCGGCACGGGGCCTATTTCTATACCGCCTTATCGGATGGCCCCGGCGGAGCTTTGTGAGTTGAAAAGTCAGTTGCAAGATTTGCTGGATAAGGGATTTATTCGACCCAGTGTTTCTCCTTGGGGTGCTCCGGTCCTATTTCTCAAGAAGAAGGATGGAAGTTTACGTTTGTGTATCGACTACCGCCAGCTGAACAGGATAACCGTGCAGAACAGATATCCTTTGCCACACATCGACGACTTGTTCGACCAGCTTCACGGGACAGAATATTTTTCGAGGATCGACTTGCGATCAGGATACCATCAGCTGTGGGTTCGACAGGAGGATATACCGAGGACAGCTTTCCTCACGCGCTACGGCCATTATGAGTTTTTGGTGATGTCGTTCGGACTCACCAACGCCCCAGCAGCGTTTATGGATTTGATGAACCGTATATTGAGGCCGTACCTTGACTTGTTCATCATCGTATTCATTGACAATATATTGGTGTATTCCCGGAGCAGAGAGGAGCACGAGCAGCACCTACGGATCACACTGCAGACCTTGAGGGAGCACCAGCTTTTTGCAAAATCTCCAAGTGCGCGTTCTGGATGGACAGCGTAGACTTCTTGGGTCATGTGATTACACGGGATGGTATATATGTGGACCCGAGGAAGATCGAGGCCGTTCAAAGTTGGCCCCGTCCTACATCCGTTATTGAGATACGCAGTTTTCTAGGATTGGACGGTTACTATAGGCGATTCGTACAGGATTTCTCCCATATTGCTGCACCCTTGACCGTATTGACCCGGAAGGGAGTTCCTATCGATTGGACGGAGGAGTGCGGGCACAGTTTCCAGCAGCTATAGACTTGTTTGACTACGGCGCCGGTGTTATCATTGCCTTCAGGATCAGGCGGATTTGTAGTCTATTGCGACGCTTCACGAGTGGGGCTAGGGTGCGTATTGATGCAACATGACAGGGTGATAGCGTATGCTTCGCAGCAGGTGAAGAAACATGAACAGAACTATCCTACTCACGATTTGGAGATGGCCGCAGTGGTCTTTGCACTTAAGATCTGTCGACATTACCTATACGGCGAGGCGTGCCAGATATTCACTGATCACAAGAGCTTAAAGTATATATTTCAGCAGCGGGACTTGAATCTCCGACAGCGCCGTTGAATGGAACTGGTAAAGGACTACGACTGCAAGATCTTGTATCACCCGGGTAAGGCGAATGTAGTGGCAGATGCGTTGAGCAGGAGGCCCGGGGGCAGTCTATCTTATTTGAGCGCAGTGCAGAGGCAGTCGTCGGAAGATTGGCAGATATTATGCGACAGCCGAGTGCAGTTCGAGTTCACGCCGATCGGGGGACAGCTTGCGCATGTTCTTGCACGCCCACAGTTGCTTGACCATATACTTGAGGCACAGCACAGTGATGACCGATGTTCAGAGATCATGGCACAGATTGGACAGGGCAGATTTTCCGAGTTCGTGATCGATGATCAGGGGATACTGCGATTTGGGACTAGACTGTGCGTACCAGATGCTGAGGGACTGCGGCATGAGATTCTTGAGGAGGCACATCGATCGGTGTACAGTGTCCATCCCAGTTCCACCAAGATGTACCATGATATGAGAGATGTTTACTGGTGGGACGGAATGAAGAGGGACATCGCAGATTTTGTGTCTAGATGCCTTACTTGTCAGCAAGTCAAGGCCGAGCACCAGAGGCCGGCAGGAGAGCTACAGCCGTTACCCATTCCGGAGTGGAAATGGGAGCAGATTTCGATGGATTTCGTTGTGGGTCTCCCCAGGACTAAGAGAGGGTATGACTCCATTTGGGTGATTGTGGATCTTCTGACGAAAGCGGCTCACTTCCTGCCAGTGAAGACGACTTTCAGATTTGCTCAGTACGCCCAGATTTACATCGACGAGATTGTACGACTGCATGGAGTCCCGACGTGTATCGTGTCCGACAGAGGCACCAAGTTTACAAGCCGACTATGGCAGAGGCTTCAGGAGGCTTTGGGCACCCGCTTGAGTTTCAGCACAGCATTTCATCAGCAGACCGACGGCCAGTCAGAACGGACTATTCAGACTCTCGAGGACATGCTCCGAGCTTGCGTTTTAGACTTTGGTGGTAGCTGGGATCATCATTTACCCTTGGTGGAGTTCTCCTACAATAATAGTTTCCAGGATACTATTTAGATGGAACCTTTTGAGGCTTTGTATGGGAGGAGATGTAGATCGCCCGTCTGTCGGACAGAGCTCTGCGAGAGCAGTATTTTAGGGCCACAGATCGTACATGAGACGACCGAGAAGATACAGCTGATTCGAGACAGGATGAGGACAGCTCAGAGTAGGAAGAGATCGTATGCTGACAGGCGCCGCCGCAGATTAGAGTTCGCAGTTGGCGATCACGTTTTTCTGAGGGTCTCTCTGTTGAAGGGAGTGATGAGGTTTGGACGGAAGGGGAAGCTTAGCTCCAGATTCATAGGTCCCTTCGAGATCCTCGAGCGTGTGGGCGCAGTAGCATATCGTTTGGCTCTTCCACCCGACTTCCCAGATGTTCGCCCAGTGTTCCATGTGTTGATGCTTCGCAGATACCTACATGACCCTTCGCACATGATTCAGCATCAGACCGTTCAGCTCGAGCGCGATCATACGTTCACCGAGCAGCCAGTCGTGATATTGGACCGGCAGGTGAAAAAACTTAGATCGAAGGTCTTGCCATCAGTGAAGGTGCTTTGGCACAGCCCGAATAGTGAAGAGATCGCTTGGGAGGCCGAGGGCGAGATGCGGAAGAAGTTCCCTCATCTCTTTGAAGGTATGCGTAGTTTTATATTTTAAATTCGGGGACGAATTTCTTTAAGGAGGGAAGATTGTAACACCTTAGAATGTGTTTAGTGACTAATTATATTTTATTATGTGGTTTTTAATAAAAAGTTTACCAAATTGATTTTCATATATTTTATGACGAATTATAAATATTTTTCTAGAATTTTCCTAGGCTTGCACAAACTTGTGCATGTAAACTAGGGTTAGAATTTGGGTTAAACCATGTTTAACAACCATGGTAGATTAACCCCTCCTTGTTAAGATAAAATGATTTTAATTAAGGATATTTTTTTTTAAAATTAAAAGGGATCTAAAATTTCTTGTGTTTACTTGAGAGAGAGAGAGAGAGAGAGTGTATCATGGCAATGCCATGCTTGCATTAAATGAGAGAGAGAAGGAGTGCATCATGGCTAGTGCCCATGTTTGCATTTAATAAGGCAAGAGAGAGAGAGATGATGGTTGACTCTCTTGTGTTATTATTTGCTTTTGTTTGCAACACTCTCATATTTCTCACTCTCTCACTCTCTCACCCCCACACACACAGCTTCGGCCACTGCATCAGCAGCAACAACAACAACAAAGCAACAGCAGCAGGCACAACAGTAACACCAGCAGCAGTTGCAAGCAGCAGCAGCAGCTCCTTGCAGCAGCAACAGCACACGTAGCAGCAGCACAAGTAGCACCAGCAACCACACCAGTAGCCTTAGCACAACAGCAACAAGAGCAGCACCAGCATCAGCAGCCACAGCCCAAGTACAGCATCAGCAGCAGCAACTCAGACAGCATCAGCAGCAGCTTCAGGCAGCAACAGCAGCACCCCAGCAGCTCCTTCCCTTCTTCTTCTCCTTCTACTTGCTTGTAAGATTCCGAGAGGGTATAATCTCTGAACATATTCTTATGTTGCTTAGTAGTGTGTAGTGTAGCTTCGATTAGCGATAATTACATGTTTTCAGGGCTAGAAGTGGTGATTAGTGTGAACCATATTTAAGTAAGGTTAGTATTGGGTAGACTAGCCTAGTTAAGTGTTGTTAGGGTCAAGTAAACCTAGGTAAACCCCAGATTACACTAAAATACCCTAAGTTTTCAAATTGTGCAAAATTTGACGTTTTAAAGCAAAATCTTGGCCTTTTGTAATCTGCTGTTAACCCAGTGAGTTCAGAATAAAACTGAGTGGACTATAGCCTACCTGAAGGACCCTGACCCCACCACCAGAGCCCGACCCCACCACCCCAAATTCAGGCCGCCGGAAAATACTTTCTGGCCGCAAATTGCGGCCAGACTTGTGTTGGAGATAGTGCCCTCAGAGTCAATTATTGGATCACAGGCACGTGATTGCAATGATTGAGGGAGGACCTATCCCGGTAGGACAGTCTTACTCGAAATGATAGTATGCTATCTGGTTTATCTTTATCATCGTGTACTGCTTTAGGTGACCTGACATGTCGCTATTACACGTTGATAGAGCCCCTAGGATTCTTGCTTGAGTGCCAGCAGTATGATGGCGATCATATACGTGGGAGCTGGTAGTCTATAAGCACATCCTTAAAAGGTCCCTAGTCGTAGGAGTTTCGAGACAGGGCATCGATTCTCCAGAGTAGACTAGTGTATACAGTCGAGACCCCGACGAGGGGCGGTGGCCGGTCTCACAAGCCATTGGTGTCAGTTGGTTCACCTAAGATGTATACAGGTGCTCTTTGGGTTATGAGTACACCGGACAGGACTCGCCGGGAACCTGCTAGTTGGTCTTATACCAGACGTCAGATAGCAGTTCCCTGGTGACATGTGTACAGGTTAGTTCATCGACCTGAGGATCGTCATTTGTCTCGTGTGAGTTCCCACTGTGCTTTGATTACTACCCTACCACGGCTCAAAGGAGTCGTGCAAACAGGTTTTAGTTGGGTACAGTCCCGAGCCACATGGAGGCAGTGAGCGGAACTTCAGGGGTTCGTCTCTCTCGGTATTGGGGGTGAGGTCACGCTGTGTCTAGGAGAGCCATTACGCAAAGCCCTCGGCCGAGGCAGGAGATTTACTGGTAGGTATTCCAGTAGTATCTCAGGGCGTTCTGGGCTACACTCCGACACGACTTGTACCGCTTTTGGGGGTCTGACTTTTACCAACCCCCTAGGCCCAACATGCGATGCTCATAGACGAACGGACCGGACTGTACGGATATTGTCACTGACAGGCTCAGTAGGGTGTCAGGATGAGTTCGCTCATCAACGTCCCTTTTGGTCAATAGCTGGTGGCCCGTCACGTATTGGCTAATACCTCTGACGTGCTAGTGGTTAAATCCACAGCCATAGTATTGACGAGTCTTTAGAGTCCACCATACTTACAGTTACTCAAGCTTTCGGGCGAAACGCTGTAGAGGCCGTATGGAGATATGGCAGGGTCCGATCAGATACGAGCGGTATTGCACGGATCAGGATCGGACAGTTTTGTACTAATGGCCGTATGGATATATGGCAGGGTTCGATATGATACGTGCGGTATTGCACGGATCAGGATCGAACGGATATTACTAGCCGGCTTTGGCTTAAGCCGGTCCTAGTTTAGTACAGTGTAGATTTTGTCTCATTGCATTTGTATCCGGTCGGAATACAGATGCGGGTGTGTATGCACAGTATGGGGTTTTCCTGTAATTTATTACGGGACCAGTTTTCTGGAGTTGCCAGTTTGCATTCCGTTCCGGCCGGTTTTCGTTTGTTCTTTCCCGGCCGGACTTTTCCGATGGAAGGGGTTATTTGCAATTGTGCAAATAACTTTTGAGGAGGGGGTTTCTTGCTATTGTGTTGATTATGATATCTTTCATCCATGATGGTGCATTTATGAGATTTGAAGTGATTAGATGTATTAAGCATGGTTGATGTTTTCTTGTCTTTGGATATGGTCACCATTTCTTTATCCTACACTCACCTCCCTTCTTATGGTGGGTATTCTCATTCCTCCACCATGATGATCATTCTCATGAGAGTTTTCATGAAAAAAAGAGAGAAGAAGAAAAGAAAAAGAGAGTAGCATTCTTGATCTCATTTTTGATGCTAGAAAAATGCAAGCACCATTTTTCTTACCTTGATTCCTCCTTCATCTACAAATGGCAACAAACCCCAAAAGAGACTATGATTCTACACTACACTTCCTACAGCATATCTTGAGCATGTCGAGTTGCCGGCTTCATGCCCGAGTTGCCTCGGTATTGAGGCGGGAGCCCGTAAAAGACGCAGGCGATGTGGTGCCCTTCCGGCGAGGAGGCGACGATATGGAGACTACACTTTCCGCAGGAGATCGGGACGATGACGAGAAGACCAGAGGACTCGAATCACTCGGTATACTTCTCACCCCATCTCTTGATTGCTAGCATTAGGTTAATGGTTACGATCCGGGTTTTCTTTGTCCGCGGTAGCGCCGGTTTCCGAGTAAGGAAAAATTTTGATTCCGTATTTTGGCCTCGAGTACGAGGCCGGGGCGCTGCCGTGGCGCAACATGGTATCAGAGCCACGCCATTAACCTTACCTAGCTTCGTTTGATGTGTTTGCGTTTCCGATCGACCAAAATTTCCAAAAACCGTATTTTTCTTGCACAATCAGTTTCTGTCGAAATTTTTTGGAGTCTAAAAATTTTTCAGGTGGTCTCAGAATGATGTGCAGGGAGTTCTAAGAACACTGGAAAAATTTGGTGACACGATTCCTCCGTACGACCGAGGAAGGGCGGCCAAAACCCCCTTATGGCCGCGCTTCCGCCGCAGGAGTGTGGGTTCGCGTGATTATTTTTTTGCAGTGGGCTTATGGGCTGTAATTAGGGGTTTTGGAATATTAAAATTGGGCCCAGGTTTTCTGTGAGTGCTACAGTTTTGATTGGGGGCCCACTTGTTAATTTTTGGTCAAATCGGAAAATTTTAAACACATTTTTCACAGTATTTACATTATATCTGCGACCGTGAATGTCACTCGATCGGTAAATCCGGTCTAACTGCTATAGCCCGGTTAGACGGATTTGCGAACGTGACTTTCACGTTGATGTTCTATGTTTATGCTGTGATGTTGCGGATCGGTCGTGGGGGATAGCCTGGATGCAATGCTAGTACAGTTTTGGCGTATTATGTACATTTGATATTGCGGGGCGAGCGTCCGACATGTGGACAGCCGTCACTGCCTGATTGTATTATTCTTTTGGGACACGACCTGGTTGCGGTTGATGTACCCGGTGTATGTATATTTTACTTTCTGTACTAGGATTACCCCGCGGAGGGGTGCACGAATAGCCGGTTCTAGAGGGCAACGGGCCCGCATCTCATGGCATTGAGACGGAGGGGGCTTCGCTCTAGGATTGGCGGGCTATTCGCCGCACTCGTAGGGGGTACAGGTTGACCCAGGAGGGGTGCCCAAGTTACCGGATTCCATGAAGTGCTGGGTGGTCCATTCACGGAGCTGAAGGGGGCTGCCTCGCTTCAGGTTTTGGCGGGTGACTTGCCGCGCCCGTAGGGGTCTAGGATTTCATTGCACAGGCTATCCACACGACCAGGGGAACGTCGGGTTTCAGCAGCGGCTCTGTGAAACCCGGGGTTTCCAGATATCTGTATTATTCTGTGATGCTGTACATTTCTGTAATGTTGCATTTTATCACGCCTTGAGCGAAAATTATATATTGGTATATATATTAGTAGATGTTGTATATGTTTTACATCCGCGCTAGTCCAGTCCCCGCTCTGTCGTTAGTTAAGTAACCTAACGGGTGATGACGAGACCCAGTGGCGAATGCGGATGGCATATACGTACATCAGTATATTTTCGTTCTTTATTGGTGTGATCAATTGATGGGACTGTGTTGATTCGGATCAATGCAAGCTAAACAAACCTATTCTGATGTTGTTGGAACAATTTTTCAAAAAGCTGTTATTGCAAGGACGTTCACTTTTGTTTTGCATCATGGTATTCATTTGGAATATCCTGCTCCTCAGTCGACGAGGCAAGGGCCGAGATCCCTTCACCGGGAGTGACCCCTTGGACAGAAGTTTGCGTCAGTGCATTAACTTCACTATAGCCGATTACTTTTACTTTGCATCGTGATATTCAGTTGGAATATCCTGCACCTCATTTTACGGGGAAAGAGCCGAGATCCCTTCACCGGGAGTGACCTCTTTAGTAAAGGTTTTCGTCACTATATTTTATAAAAAGTTGTGCAGTTCCTTCAACGATATCAAGTTCATTACGTTAAAGGTTTTTCGCCAAAAACCATTCGTAGCCCTCCGTCATTTCGGATTAGTATTGCATAGTATTCGCGCTACGTTTGTCGTTGCTATTCGCCGAGGCGTAGTGTGCGGTAGCTCTGTAATGCTTTCTGTCGCATGGATAAGTGGATTGGTTAGGACAGTCGTGCGACTTTGTTGATTATTCGTCAAGGGTCGTGCGGGTGGGTTTAACGCAATCAAGATAATGACGGGTTGAACTTGACTAGGACCTTTTGATTTGTTGATTATTCATCAAGGTCACTTGGGTCCTAGGGGTAAAAATCACATCGGGAGTTTCAAAAGAACTGAAACTTGCCAGGCATGCGCATACCTTCTGGAGTGTGGTGACTTGAGTGGATTCCGTCAAGTTATCATGCGATGATAGTTGGATCCCGATTCCCACTGATGAGTTGGTTTACTCCTCGGGTGACCCCGACTAATTCTTCTTTCAGGTTTGGAGGAGAATTTGAGGTACAGTGGGAGGTTTCCAGATTAGACAAATTGGTAACCATTCTGATCTAGGATAGAATGCACGCTGAGTGTTTCTTTTCTCTCTCTCTGGCAGCGACCATTGACCCGACCCTAGACTATGACTCAGTGACCAAGTTGACCGAACCTTCTTAACACTGGCTTTTGGATTGTCAGAGTTGCGAACCTCATTGCCACTCCTACTTTTACCCTTTTCTCCAGGACACCCCGTATTACTACAAACGTCCACTTCCATTGGACAAAACCATCGTATGGTTAGATACGAACTCGAAGGAATTCGAGGATGGTTTCTGGTTCTGGAGAAAAAGGATAGGACTATTCAGTTGTCTTTTCTTTTCACCTTCTCTCAGGCTACGAGTACTCCTTGGTTTAGGAGTAGTACACCTATTATGCAAATTGGATAGTCTTCTTCCAAACCATAGGCTGGTGCCGACCGGTAGGGAATGAAGAAAACCAGTTAGCCTAAACGGTGTACAGAAGGTATTAAGATTAAGACATAGCAAGGGATTAGTAAGAGGGCAAAGTAAATTGCGACTGATATTCACGACCAAACCAAGTATTTCTTTGCCAATCCTAAATCACCTTTGTATTTCTCCAGGACACTCCGTATCACTACGAAGATCCACAGTTTATTGGATACTCCATCGTATGGTCATATACGAACTCGAAAGGAACTTGTTCCAGTTCGGGGATGGATTCTGGTCCAGGAGAAATAGGAATAAAGTACATTCAGGTGTCTTTTATCTTCACCTTCTCTCGGTTGCGAGTGCTCCTAGGATTAGGACAGTACACCCTTTATGCTTATTGGATAGTCTTCTTCCAAACCATAGGCTGGTACCGAACGGTAGGGAAGGAAGAAAACCAATTGGCCTAAAGGGGTGTGCAGAAGGTAATGACTAAAGACATATGAAGGGATTTGGAGAGGTGGCAAAGAATTATACGGTTATAGTTGTGAATCTGGATAATGGAAGAGGCATTACTATGAATACCAGGATACCCCAACGAAACATTTCAATGTTTCAGTTTCACTGTGTACTGTTAATGGAAAACTGATTTCCCGATTAGACACTTACTCCAGGGTATGTATTTACCAGGTATGATTCTCACATCTGTATGGTTTTACAGATGATGAGTGGAAGTAAGTTATTGGGAATTAGGTGATCACCCTCATTATTTGAGGAAGTCACCTGGGTTGTTTGCCGGACGGCAATTATTTGGTTTTGAATATCCGCTGTTGTGCACCAATTTCAAATTGATATATCTGTACGTCTATTTTTATAGAGTGAGATATACCTTTTGAAGTTATGTCGATGACATTTACCTATATCAGTGGATGGTTAGGTAAGGAGCATTAAACAGCGGTGTAATTCTTCTCAACCATAAGTACAGTTTTCAACCTACGACACACAGTGAAAGAGTTGTTAGACTCAGCGGACTTATACAGAGTATTGTATGTTGTCCAGTGTCCATTAGGACAGAGGGGTTGGTCCTCGTACTATATTCGGTTTACTTATGACTTCTCTAGTTTTTAGACAGGTGTTTCGTGGAAACACAGGGTCCGAATTTTGAGAAGTTATAGGTATTTGAATAAAGTAGAGAACCAGGTATTGCAAGTATCGGGATTCTTCATAGTGATCGAAGATGTAGATACTTGTGTATGGTATTCAGTTGATAGTAATGATAAAGAGAAATTGCTTCTCTTTCAGGTTACTCATAATTGGAAACTTTCCTAAGTTGAGTAACGCTGATCGACCTCCTTTCATTTAGTTGACATGCACTAGAGATAGCTGCATGATTTCAATCTGGTTCAATTGAATCAGTGCCTCTGGTTCTATATTGGATATAGAACAGTTCATATCTTAACGATGTTAAGGTACGGGGAGTTGTCCGGCTTATGCTTAAAACCAGACACTGGACAACTCAAGGCACGTTTCTGTAATGGCTGTTTGTGGGTTGACCCAGGCTATGACGAGGGTTGACTTTCTACCATCTGGATGAACAATAACAATATTGTTCTAGACTCGCCACAGTTTTTATTAAAAATGGATTTTTTCAGAAAAGGTAGTGGGAGTATGGTAGAACTGGAAGTAATTCCAGAACCACAAACGATTACTGAAGATTTGATAAGGAACCTAAAGATTCAATCTGATTTGACATTCCATTGGCCACTCCGCAGATACGGTGGGTAACTTCAGGCACCCGAGAGGTACTCCGGTAGCCTCAAGGACGGTGACAGGGAAGTTCTTGTTTACCCACACTTGCCATTGCTGTTGTTCCAGGCTGCGAGACCCGGCAGGAGGATGAGTATAGCGTCGTTCTAAACTAGCTTTGGAAGTGCACGTCTATATGACTCTGGCAGAGGGTTGTCGTAGTCAGTGGGAGCAGCGGAAGCATTGGTGGATATCAGGCTCATGTCTATTTATAGACTAAAGCAGATGTAGCGGAGATAGATCATCTATTTCTGATGTGACAGTCATAGGTTTGACGTCATCAGAATAGGGGGTGGATCTGTTGAGAAGGTAGTAGGAAGTGATATTCCTATACTACGATCGGTTATACTTTGGTCGTCACACAGTGGTTTCTCCACAAAGGACTTGAACATTATATCAGACATACTGGTTACTGGATCTATGGTTTTAGATCGAGATTTGGGTGGTTTCCCAATCTGGGTACCTTGACAGCATTCTATGAGTATTTAGAATGGACGACTCCTGGCACGGTAGTGCACCTGCAGTTGATGGAGTCACCCTCTCTAAAGGTGTCTTATAGACTAGAGGGGAGAGGGATACTCATGATTGGCAGATCACTTGCTTAGGCAATTGAGTCAATCATGAGATGTCAAGTACCACACCAGATGTTGTTCTTGCAGTAGATGCAATAAGTTGATATTAATCCAATCCTGGAGAAACGGTCGGAAGCAGTTTTAGAACATAAGTGGATGTTCTAGGGATATGATAACGACAGCCTCATTCGGGAGACAGTTATCATTCCAGGCTTCCAGGGTGACATGGACGACAAGGAGGTTGTCAGAATTATAGTTTTCCTTCTGACGAGGGGCAGTATTTTGGACAGGTGGTCCAAGGCAATACTGAGGGTGGCATGGCGCAGGATACTGATTAAGTTCAGTTGACGAAACAGTCTAAGAAGTTTGGATTTGGAGTTCATTTATGAGCTAGGTCCCATCAGACATCCAGACATTCTAAGACAGGTATTGCTTATTTCGGGAGATGGCTTTCTCCGCGAACTTGAGATATAGAGAGACATAGAAAGAAACATCACAGCGGATCCACTCACTGAGGCTATTCCTCGAACGCAATAGTTTCGCAAACGAGCTTTGTGAGACTGACTAGTAGAGGAGTTGGGTATTCGGTATCACACGGGCTGTGAGTATGCGGCATCGCAATAATTAGCCCTGAGTGCAAGTGGGAAATTGTTGGAGATAGTGCCCTCAGAGTCAATTATTGGATCACAGGCATGTGATTGCAATGATTGAGGGAGGACCTATCCCGGTAGGACAGTCTTACTCGAAATGATAGTATGCTATCTGGTTTATCTTTATCATCGTGTACTGCTTTAGGTGACCTGACATGTCGCTATTACACGTTGATAGAGCCTCTAGGATTCTTGCTTGACTGCCAGCAGTATGATGGCGATCATATACGTGGGAGCTGGTGGTCTATAAGCACATCCTTAAAAGGTCCCTAGTCGTAGGAGTTTCGAGACAGGGCATCGATTCTCCAGAGTAGACTAGTGTATACAGTCGAGACCCCGACGAGGGGCGGTGGCCGGTCTCACAAGCCACTGGTGTCAGTTGGTTCACCTAAGATGTATACAGGTGCTCATTGGGTTATGAGTACACCGGACAGGACTCGCCGGGAACCTGCTAGTTGGTCTTATACCAGACGTCAGATAGCAGTTCCCTGGTGACATGTGTACAGGTTAGTTCATCGACCTGGGGATCGTCATTTGTCTCGTATGAGTTCCCACTGTGCTTTGATTACTACCCTACCACGGCTCAAAGGAGTCGTGCAAACAGGTTTTAGTTGGGTACAGTCCCGAGCCACATGGAGGCAGTGAGCGGATCTTCAGGGGTTCGTCTCTCCCGGTATTGGGGGTGAGGTCGCGCTGTGTCTAGGAGAGCCATTACGCAAAGCCCTCTGCCGAGGCAGGAGATTTACTGGTAGGTATTCCAGTAGTATCTCAGGGCGTTCTGGGCTACACTCCGACACGACTTGTACCGCTTTTGGGGGTCTGACTTTTACCAACCCCCTAGGCCCGACATGCGATGCTCATAGACGAACGGACCGGAATGTACGGATATTGTCATTGACAGGCTCAGTAGGGTGTCAGGATGAGTTCGCTCATCGACGTCCCTTTTGGTCAATAGCTGGTGGCCCGTCACGTATTGGCTAATACCTCTGACGTGCTAGTGGTTAAATCCACAGCCATAGTATTGACGAGTCTTTAGAGTCCACCACACTTACAGTTACTCAAGCTTTCGGGCGAAACGCTGTAGAGGCCGTATGGAGATATGGCAGGGTCCGATCAGATACGTACGGTATTGCACGGATCAGGATCGGACAGTTTTGTACTAATGGCCGTATGGATATATGGCAGGGTTCGATATGATACGTGCGGTATTGCACGGATCAGGATCGAACGGATATTACTAGCCGGCTTTGGCTTAAGCCGGTCCTAGTTTAGTACAGTGTAGATTTTGTCTCATTGCATTTGTATCCGGTCGGAATACAGATGCGGGTGTGTATGCACAGTATGGGGTTTTCCTGTAATTTATTACGGGACCAGTTTTCTGGAGTTGCCAGTTTGCATTCCGTTCCGGCCGGTTTTCGTTTGTTCTTTCCCGGCCGGACTTTTCCGATGGAGGGGGTTATTTGCAATTGTGCAAATAACTTTTGAGGAGGGGGTTTCTTTCTATTGTGTTGATTATGATATCTTTCATCCATGATGGTGCATTTATGAGATTTGAAGTGATTAGATGTATTAAGCATGGTTGATGTTTTCTTGTCTTTGGATATGGTCACCATTTCTTTATCCTACACTCACCTCCCTTCTTATGGTGGGTATTCTCATTCCTCCACCATGATGATCATTCTCATGAGAGTTTTCATGAAAAAAAGAGAGAAGAAGAAAAGAAAAAGAAGAGAACTTCATCTTTGAGAGAGTAGCATTCTTGATCTCATTTTTGATGCTAGAAAAATGCAAGCACCATTTTTCTTACCTTGATTCCTCCTTCATCTACAAATGGCAACAAACCCCAAAAGAGACTATGATTCTACACTACACTTCCTAAAGCATATCTTGAGCATGTCGAGTTGCCGGCTTCATGCCCGAGTTGCCTCGGTATTGAGGCGGGAGCCCGTAAAAGACGCAGGCGATGTGGTGCCCTTCCGGCGAGGAGGCGACGATATGGAGACTACACTTTCCGCGGGAGATCGGGACGATGACGAGAAGACCGGAGGACTCGGATCACTCGGTATACTTCTCACCCCATCTCTTGATTGCTAGCATTAGGTTAATGGTTACGATCCGGGTTTTCTTTGTCCGCGGTAGCGCCGGTTTCCGAGTAAGGAAAAATTTTGATTCCGCATTTTGGCCTCGAGTACGAGGCCGGGGCGCTGCCGTGGCGCAACAACTTGGGTGATAGGTCCTAGGGTTTTTGGTACAGGTGTCTGCTATATTTTGTAGGTCTATGGTATATATAGATTTGTAATATTTTAACCTGGGTAAAATCTGGGGCAGTATGTCGTTTTCTGGTATTTTTAGTTTGCGCGATACACGCGATACGTGAGTGGGTTCTGTAATTCAGCGTATCGCGGCGTGTCGGGTTGAGTTTTAGACGCGTACACACACGTTTCAGCGTATCGCACACACGCGCGTTAATTCGCGACGCGAGTTTCTCGTTTTGTTTCGATATCGCGTTTTGCGAGATTTTCGCTTATATTTGGATTCTTGTGTAAATTCCAGGTTCGCAGGCAGGTACGTCAGACGCTGCCAAGAAGGGAAAGTAAGTGGTCGGCTACGTGTAGCACGCGACCATGTGAGTAGATTTACCATCTACAGGGAAATCGCCCGTATGGCGTTAAGCATCAGGGCGTAATAGGATATTTAGTCATGTGTGTTCATATAGATATACTAGTAACATACTCTCTTGTTATATATAGAACGGGTAGTATAGAACACTGCATTGTCACTAACGGTCCAAGTTGCACGAGCACGATTTATATGCTATACTCACACCGTTAGTGATTACCATGACACTCACATTATAGGATTGCTATAAATCATATATCATATTGATTCCGCTTTATCGATATTGTCATGATTTGCCGCATATTACCATATGTTATATTCATACCATGCACACTGTATACGCACTTTTGTGCATACCTTCATTGATATATCACTACCTGTGCACATGTACGCTTTATATTCGTTTTAGCGCATACATATCTTGATATGTTTATCTTTGTGCCCCTATACATCATATATTCATACTTGGGCACATATACATCACATATCCATACTTGTGCCCCTATACATCATATATTCATACTTGGGCACCTATACATCACATATCCATACTTGTGCCATATACATCATATATTCATACTTGGGCATGTATACATCATTTATCCATACTTGGGCACCTATACATCATATGTCCACATTAGTGCACATGTACATTGCTACATTCGCATTGCGTACTTATTCTTTCGCACATCCATACCTATACACATATACATATGTTACATATATTGACTTGATTTAAAAACTAAGGGACCGCATGTGATATTTTCAAAACAGGTTCTTTTAAAAGAGCGGTTTTCCCTTTCTTTTACTCTTAGTGTCATACGACACATTGGATGGATTTACGCCTTAGATTTGATTCATATGATTTCTGGATTTGAGAACCATGGTATGATTTTAAGAAAATACGCACTATTTTAAAAATCCTGTTTCTCTTGATATGATATTTCAGTGCGTCCACCATGAGTTTTTTCGGTTCCAGAGAGCTTGTGTTAGCATACCCGATTCGAGGAGTGGTAGGCACCGATTGCGGGTACATGGTGGACCCGGTATGGTACCCCGGGGCAAGATGACTTGTGTTGTTAGACGGTGAGCCCGGCTGAGAGACTACTACCTACCGGCGATTGGTTAGACCTGGCGATTATCTGGAGGATACCGACCAGAGTCGATAGAAGGATACGGGACGATGCGTACTGCCGGGGCCGAGGGCCGATTCCGCAGACAGAGCCCGTGGGCAGATCCGATGGACGGACGCCCCATACTGGAGGATTTGCGCGTCGATGCAAGACACGGTTGGTTTTATGATATTTCGAGTGCCGATGTTGGGCACTCACGATTTTATGAGATTCACAGGATTTGAGGGCCGATGTGGATGACGGCGCCTGAGTTTTTCTGGAATTTGGGTGTATTGATGGACACCGGTATTTTCCACGTGATATTCCATGTAGATATTATTCTTCCCATGCTCAGCATTAGTATTGACATCTCATCCAGTATCTATTGTACCTGATATAGTACACATGCTTGCACGATCATTGCATACCCTGCTCATTCTATATAGGGTTGTTAGATTGCATTGCCATACCTGATTATCACATATCTTGCTCTTCATATAGAGAGGTTATTAGATCGCACTTGTTGCATGATTAGAGCATCCAGTTCATCATATAGATGTTATCTGTTGGAATAGGTTAGAGTATCGCAGTACGTGCATACTCGCGATTAACTTTATATGTTATCTACTATTCACGAATTGGCAACTCACCCCCGTTGTGCCACAGTGCTTGCAGGTTGCCTTTTGGAGTAGTTACGGCTGGCTGTTTATCGCATCTTTTGACACAGATACCACTGCTTCGGCATCCTAGCCCTTTTGCTATTAGGTGGGTTTTGTGCGGTATCTGTTTACTTTCAGTTGTACATTGTTGTATCTAATACTCTCCATCTACTTTCATGTATTGACTTAGAGACCAGATGTGAGGACGATGTATATTATTTTGTACTCTGGTGTCGAGCTCGTTGTGAGCCGACTTTATTGATGCAGTCTTATCTTTTATGATATTTGTTTTCATTTTACTGCTCATTCTTCGCTATGGCGTCGTATATTATCATTGTGATGTGGTTTCCACCATTAGGCGTGATTGCTCCCGTTTGGGATGCTTATTTTCTTTTGTATATCATTTTACTCATATATTGTCTTGTACCCGATTTCCGGGCTACTTTTTACAAAGGAAATGCTGCCAAAATTTTTAAATAATAACTTGAACCATATAGAATTTCTACTAAACAACTTAAAGTTTTCTAAATGTTTTAACAAATATTCTAATAAATGTTTTAAACACTCTATACTTTTTATGGTTTTGATTTCTGGGTTTCGGCTTACTTAGTCGCGTTACGCATGTAGACGTCACGTGGTTAAGTGCCGGTCACGGGCCGAACCTTGGGTCATGACAGTTAAACACTTTAACATTAAGTGAGAGGGATTACAACCTTTGTAGATCCGGTCCTTCACTTCTTAAGCTCCGTGTTGAGGTCCCTTCGCTGCGATCATCGTGCATCCGGACTCTAGAGAGGCTCCACAAAGAGAAAGATGCAAACTTGCTTCTGATCTTCGATAACAAAGATGATCTACCTTGAAGTTTCATTAACACAAGCTCTCACTCACAAAATGAAATGAACACCCTCATCTAAATGGCAAGGGTAGATGAGGATGATGAAGTAGGATTTTTGCTCTCATTTGTTTTCTTATTCTCACTCACTTTCATCACAAAGATCAAAGCTAGAAAGCTTTTCAAAGCTAAAGGAAGAAGAAGAATAGTAATCCATTTGTGATGAATAAAGAAAGTCAAGTATAAGGTTAGAAAATGCAACCATGGTCATGTAACCTTTGTAGATATTGAACTAGGGTTAAGGGTTTCGGTTGGGTTAAAGAATATCTTGCAAAATATCTACATAAATATCTTTGCACAAAACAAAATAAAACCTTCCAGAAGGTTCTAGAAAAGATTAACCCAAATCAAACCCTAACCTCGTTTAATCTCCACTAAATATGTTGCATTAATAACCATATCATGTTACAATATTATATATCACATATATAATATTTATTGTAACAAAATAAAATAATACAATTAACATATATCGCATATATATCAATGTATTACCCGAGTGAGAAAAAGAATCTGTTAGTGAGCTTATATTAGTTAATGTAATTTATTATATCACATATATTATTATACATTAAATTATCGAATCAACACTTGATCCGACAATCCGGCTATATCGCATATAACCGACTAATATATCATTTACGGATTTATCGAATCAACACTTGATCCGATGACCCGGCTGATATCAAATATCACGAGAATATAACACGGTATCTCATATCGCATTATCCTCGGTCCCGCACATATCACATATGTGCTCCTACTCCGTTTTGACTGAGTCAAGAAACCTCTGTGTAGGACTCTAAAGAATCGTCAATACGCCGACAGTAGGGGATGATCATATCAAACACCCACCAGCTGCAAGCGGTCAGCTAAACATAACAGCCACCCAGGAATTAAGCGATCAGAAGATCAACAAGCAATCCTGTACATTCTCCTGTGAATCCAATCAGTAACACTCACGTACAGTCCGGTCTCGTCGTCTGATATGTCGCATATCTCGCCTAGGGGTGGTAAACGTCAGACCCTAGTAGCTTGATAAGTCGTGTCGATATGAGGTCTATAACAGTTCGAAAAACTACTGATAACACTTACCAGTAAATCTCAGCAACCCTGGCCAGGGATTTCCAGTTATAGCCAATCGAACACAGCGCAACATCAACTCCCTATACCGGGAGAGACGAATCCCCTCCTATCGCTCATTGCCTCCATGTGATTCGGGACTGTACCCAAAAGCCACCTTTTTGCACGCCCTCTTGGACATGGTATGATGGAAATCAAAACACAGTGGGAATCACACAAGACTCTATGACGATCTCGGGTCAACAGACTACTCTGTACCAGTGTCACCGGAGAACTGCCATCTTACGTGAGGTATAATATCATCTGGGAGTTCTCGACGAGTTCGTCCAGTGTACCCAGTTTCTACTGAGCACCCGTACACCATCCTTGATGTCAAACACCGATGGATATGGGATCATCCATCGCCCATCACAGCCCAAGCAACAGCAGCAAGCACAGCATCAGCAGCAGCAACTCAGGCAGCATCAGCAGCAGCTTCAGGCAGCAACAGCAGCACCCCAGCAGCTCCTTCCCTTCTTCTTCTTCTCCTTCTACTTGCTTGTAAGATTCCGAGAGGGTATAATCTCTGAACTTATTCTTATGTTGCTTAGTAGTGTGTAGTGTAGCTTCGATTAGCGATAATTAGGTGTTTTCAGTGCTAGAAGTGGTGATTAGTGTGAACCTTGTTTAAGTAAGGTTAGTATTGGGTATACTAGCCTAGTTAAGTGTTGTTAGGGTCAAGTAAACCTAGGTAAACCCCAGATTACACTAAAATACCCTAAGTTTTCAAATTGTGCAAAATTTGACGTTTTAAAGCAAAATCTTGGCCTTTTGTAATCTGCTGTTACCCCAGTGAGTTCAGAATAAAACTGAGTGGACTATAGCTTACCTGAAGGACCCTGACCCTACCACCAGAGCCCAACCCCACCACCCCAAATTCAGGCCGCCGGAAAATTCTTTCTGGCCGCAAATTGCGGCCAGACTTGGGTGATAGGTCCTAGGGTTTTTGGTACAGGTGTCTGCTACATTTTGTAGGTCTATGGTATATATAGATTTGTAATATTTTAACCTGGGTAAAATCTGGGGCAGTATGTCGTTTTCTGTTATTTTTAGTTTGCGCGAAACGCGAGTGGGTTCTGTGATTCAGCGTATCACGGCGTGTCGGGTTGAGTTTTAGACGCGTACACACACGTTTCAGCGTATCGCACACACGCGCGTTAATTCGAGACGCAAGTTTCTCGTTTTGTTTCGATATCGCGTTTTGCGAGATTTTCGCTTATATTTGGATTCTTGTGTAAATTCCAGGTTCGCAGGCAGGTACGCCAGACGCTGCCAAGAAGGGAAAGCAAGTGGTCGGCTACGTGTAGCACGCGACCATGTGAGTAGATTTAACATCTACAGGGAAATCGCCCGTATGGCGTTACGCATCAGGGCGTAATAGGATATTTAGTCTTGTGTGTTCATATAGATATACTAGTAACATACTCTCTTGTTACATATAGAACGGGTAGTATAGAACACTGCACTATCACTAACGGTCCAAGTTGCACGAGCACGATTTATATGCTACACTCACACCGTTAGTGATTGCCATGACACTCACATTATAGGATTGCTATAAATCATATATCATATTGATTCCGCTTTATCGATGTTGTCATGATTTGCCGCAAATTAGCATATGTTATATTCATACCAAGCACACTGTATATACGCACTTTTGTGCATACCTTCATTGATATATCACTACCTGTGCACATGTACCCTTTATATTCGTCTTAGCGCATACATACCTTGATATGTTTATCCTTGTGCCCCTATACATCATATATTTATACTTGGGCACATATACATCACATATCCATACTTGTGCCCCTATACATCATATATTCATACTTGGGCACATATACATCACATATCCATACTTGTGCTCCTATACATTATATATTCCTACTTGGGCACCTATAGATCACATATCCATAGTTGTGCCATATACATCATGTATTCATACTTGGGCATGTATACATCATATATCCATACTTGGGCACCTATACATCATATGTCCACATTAGTGCACATGTACATTGCAACATTCGCATTGCGTACTTATTTTTTCACACATCCATACCTATACACATATACATATGTTATATACATGGATGATATTAACTTGATTTAAAAACTAAGGGACCGCATGTGATATTTTCAAAACTGGATCTTTTAAAAGAGCGGTCATACGACACATTGCATGGATTTACGCCTTAGATTTGATTCATATGATTTCTGGATTTGAGAACCGTGGTATGATTTTACGAAAATACACACTATTTTAAAAACCCGGTTTCTCTTGATATGATATTTTAGTGTGTCCACCATGAGTTTTCTCGGTTCCAGAGAGCTTGTGTGAGCATACCCGATTCGAGGAGTGGTAGGCACCGATTACGGGTATATGGTAGACCCGGTAGGGTACCCCGGGGCAAGATGACTTGTGTTGTTAGACGGTGAGCCCGGCTGAGGGACTACTACCTACCGGTGATTGGTTAGACCTGGAGATTATCTGGAGGATACCGACCAGAGTCGATAGATGGATACGGGACGACGTGTACTTCCGGGGCCGAGGGCCGATTCCGCAGACGGATCCCGTAGGCAGATCCGATGGACGGACGCCCCATACTGGAGGATTTGCATGTCGATGCTAGACACGGCTGGTTTTATGATATTTCGAGTGCCGATGTTGGGCACTCACGATTTTAAGAGATTCACAGGATTTGAGGGCCGATATGGATGACGGCAGCTGAGTTTTTCTGGGATTTGGGTGTATTGATGGACACCGGTATTTTCCACGTGATATTCCGTGTAGATATTATTCTTCCCATGCTCAGCATTTAGTATTTGACATCTCATCCTGTATCTATTGTACCTGATATGGTACACATGATTACACGATCATTGCATACCCTGCTCATTCTATATAGGGTTGTTAGATTGCATTGCCATACCTGATTATCACATATCTTGCTCTTCACTTAGAGAGGTTATTAGATCGCAATTGTTGCATGATTAGAGCATCCAGTTCATCATATAGATGTTATCTGTTGGCATAGGTTAGAGTATCGCAGTACGTGCATACTTGCGATTACTTTTATATGTTATCTACTATTCACGAGTTGGCAACTCACCCCCGTTGTGCCACAGTGCTTGCAGGTTGCCTTTTGGAGTAATCACGGCTGGCTGTTTATCGCATCTTTTGACACAGATACCACTGCTTTGGCATGCTAGCCCTTTTGCTATTAGATGGGTTTTGTGCGGTATCTGTTTACTTTAAGTTGTACATTGTTGTATCTAGTACTCTCCATATACTTTCATGTATTGACTAAGAGACCAGTTGTGAGGACGATGTATATTATTTTGTACTCTGGTGTCGAGCTCGTTGTAAGCTGACTTTATTGATGCAGTCTTATCTTTTATGATATTTGTTTTCATTTTACTGCTCATTCTTCGCTATAGCGTCGTATATTATCATTGTGATGTGGTTTCCGCCGTTCGGCGTGATTGCTCCCGTTTGGGATGCCTATTTTCTTTTGTATATCTTTTTACTCATATATTGTCTTGTACCCGATTTCGGGGCTACTTTTTACAAAGGAAATGTTGCCAAAATTTTTAAATAATAACTTGAACCTTAAAGAATTTCTACTAAACAACTTAAAGTTTTCTAAATGTTTTAACAAATATTCTAATAAATGTTTTAAACACTCTATACTTTTTATGGTTTCGATTTCTGGGTTTCGGCTTACTTAGTCGCGTTACGCCTGTAGACGTCACGTGGTTAAGTGCCGGTCACGGGCCGAACCTTGGGTCGTGACAAAGTTGGTATCAGAGCGTAGGTTTTACCTTCGGAGTATAGGATGACCCTGGTATAATGGAGTAGGTAGCTGCAGCAGGGTGGCGTAGCGTGCGTATGTTCCGCGGCATACTCACGACACGGTACTCCTCCTAATCGACCTTAGGACTTATTGATTGAAATTCCTTCATGATTGTATACATTCTTGCGATTCGATCTTCATATCCTTATCGAATCCTATTTTCCTTTTCAGCCACTATGCCGCCAAAGACTACAAGGGCGCAGAGAGCGGCCGCGAGGGCCGAGCTTCGTGTTGACTCATCCGAGACGAGGACTGATCCGGCAGTGCACCCGTTTTACCCGAGGAGACTGTTCCTCCTATGACAGATCAGATCACCACGCTGGGGGCTGGTATGCAGGAGATGCGCCAGACGGTGGGATCCAGCATGTAGAAGATGCGCCAGATGATAGGATCGCTAGTTGAGACGCTTCGAGCGCAGCGACCAGAGGTAGCTCCACCCGTCACAGGTACCGCGATGGTACCTACCGTACAGCCAGTTTCCCCTGCAGCCACGGAGGTGATTACAGTATCGTTAGCAGAATTCATGAGGCTGAAGCCTCCGGTCTTCACAGGCACCGATGCAGCCGAGGACCCACAGTCTTTCATTGATAGGATGGCCCGGATATGCTGTTCGCTCAGATGCTCAGATTCGCGATGGGTAGAGTTCGCGAGCTTTCTCCTGGAAGGACTTGCGCAGAAATGGTGCGAATCGGTCGAGAAGGGCAGAGCAGCAGGTCTTCCTCCTATGACCTGGACGGAGTTCGTGACGGTGTTCCTTTCCCGCTTCCTTCCCCAGAGTGTTAGGGATGCCCGAGCATGCAGATTTGAGTCCTTACGCCAGACGCCAGAGATGACAGTGGCAGAGTACGATGTGCTGTTCACCGAGCTATCAGTTTATGCTCTGTACCTAGTGGCTACTGAGGAACTGCGAGTTAAGAGATTTGTCCGAGGCTTGATTACACCACTGTTCCTTGCGATCAGCGCACAGCATTACGAGACATATGCAGCAGCAGTAGATGCAGCCCTATTAGTCGAGGAGCGCCTTGCAGAGACTTAGGTAGTTCCAGGGCCGAAGAGGGTTCGTACTGATACAGCAGCTCAGAGACATCCATTCAGACGCCATGATAGACGTCGTACAGGTGGCAGAGACTCGGGGCAAGGTCAGATGTTTAGCTCTTATCCTCAGGAGGGTCAACAGTCGTCCCGTGGATGCTTTGGATGTGGTAGTCTCCATCACCGCGTCAGAGATTGTACCGAGACATGCAGGAGGGAGCCAGCAGTACCGCATGTCACACTTCCACCTTCCCCACCCCTCAGGGCATTGCTTATTGTACCCACAGTTGCTCCGTGTCAGACCCACGCACAGAGAGGCCGTGATCGCGGAGGGTTTATTCCTAGATGACGAGGTGGCCGAGGCAGAGGACAGCCAGCTGCCGGCAGAGTATACAGCCAGTTACTAGTAGGGGAATGCCAGTAACAGGTGGAGAACAGGCACGGGTTTTCGCGTTGACGCATCAGGACGCGCAGGCGTCCAATGCGGTGGTCTCAGGTACCTTATCAGTATGTGCTGTTGATGCACACGTATTGTTCGATCCCGGATCCACGCATTCGTATATCTCCACACATTTTGTGCCGAGTTTGGGTAGAGAGTCTGGGTTGCTTGATCAGCCGCTTGTTGTGACCGGTCCCATGGAAGAGTCGTTTGTTGCTAGGCACGTGTTCCGATCGTGCGTTGTCCTTATTGGCGAGAGAGAGCTGCCTGTCGACTTGATCCTTCTTGAAATGTTGGACTTCAACGTTCTTTTGGGCATGGATTGGTTAGCCATGTGCTATGCGTCTGTGGACTGCCGCAAGAAGACAGTTAGATTATTTTTTCCCGGCGAGTCGGCTTTTGTTGTGCAGGGGGACCGTGGGGCCGCTCTTTACAGATTGATTTCTTCTCTTCGTGCTGGACAGCTGTTGAGGAAGGGATGTCAGGGATTTCTAGCCTATGTTTGCGATACTAGAGCTACAGAAGTTCCATTGGACTAGGTTCCGATTGTATGTGAGTTTCCTGATGTTTTCCCTGACGAGCTTCCTGGGCTACCGCCTGAGCACGATGTTGTGTTCTGTATTGATTTGATTCCTGGCACGGGGCCTATTTCTATACCGCCTTATCGGATGGCCCATGCGGAGCTTTGTGAGTTGAAGAGTCAGTTGCAAGATTTGCTGGATAAGGGACTTATTCGACCCAGTGTTTCTCCTTGGGGTGCTCCGGTCCTATTTCTCAAGAAGAAGGACGGCAGTTTACGTTTGTTTATCGACTACCGCCAGCTGAACAGGGTAACCGTGCAGAACAGATATCCTTTGCCATACATCGACGACTTGTTTGACCAGCTTCATGGGACAGGATATTTTTCGAGGATCGACTTGCGATCAGGATACCATCAGCTGTGGGTTCGACAGGAGGATATACCGAGGACAGCTTTCCGCACGCGCTACGGCCATTATGAGTTTTTGGTGATGTCGTTCGGACTCACCAACGCCCCAGCAGCGTTTATGGAATTGATGAACCGTATATTGAGGCCGTACCTTGACTTGTTCATCATCGTATTCATTGACAATATATTGGTGTATTCCCGGAGCAGAGAGGAGCACGAGCAGCACCTATGGATCACACTGCAGACCTTGAGGGAGCACCAGCTTTTTGTAAAATTCTCCAAGTACGCGTTCTGGCTGGACAGCGTAGACTTCTTGGGTCACGTGATTACACGGGATGGTATATGTGTGGACCCGAGGAAGATCGAGGCCGTTCAGAGTTGGCCCCATCCTACATCCGTTATTGAGATACGCAGTTTTCTAGGATTGGACGGTTACTATAGGCGATTCGTACAGGATTTCTCCCGTATTGCTGAACCCTTGACCGTATTGACCCGGAAGGGAGTTCCTTTCGATTGGACGGAGGAGTGCGGGCACAGTTTCCAGCAGCTACGGACTTGTTTGACTACGGCGCCGGTGTTATCATTGCCTTCAGGATCAGGCGGATTTGTAGTCTATTGCGACGCTTCACGAGTGGGGCTAGGGTGCGTATTGATGCAGCATGACAGGGTGATCACATATGCTTCGTGGCAGCTGAAGAAAAATGAACAGAACTACCCTACTCACGATTTGGAGATGGCCGCAGTGGTCTTTGCACTTAAGATCTGGCAACATTACCTATACGACGAGTCGTGCCAGATATTCACTGATCACAAGAGCTTAAAGTATATATTTCAGCAGCGGGACTTGAATCTCCGACAACGCCGTTGAATGGAACTGGTAAAGGACTACGACTGCGAGATCTTGTATCACCCGGGTAAGGCGAATGTAGTGGCAGATGCGTTGAGCAGGAGGCCCAGGGGCAGTCTATCTTATTTGAGCGTAGTGCAGAGGCAGTCGTCGGAAGATTGGCAGATATTATGCGACAGCCGAGTGCAGTTCGAGTTCACGCCGATCGGGGGACAGCTTGCGCATGTTCTTGCACGCCCACAGTTGCTTGACCGTATACTTGAGGCACAGCACAGTGATGACCGATGTTCAGAGATCATGGCACAGATTGGACAGGGCAGATTTTCCGAGTTCGTGATCGACGATCAGGGGATACTGCGATTTGGGACTAGACTGTGCGTACCAGATGCTGAGGGACTACGGCATGAGATTCTTGAGCAGGCACATCGATCGGTGTACAGTGTCCATCCCAGTTCCACCAAGATGTACCATGATATGAGAGATGTTTACTGGTGGGACGGAATGAAGAGGGACATCGCAGATTTCGTGTCTAGATGCCTGACTTGTCAGCAAGTCAAGGCCGAGCACCAGAGGCCGGCAGGAGAGCTACAGCCGTTACCCATTCCGGAGTGGAAATGGGAGCAGATTTCGATGGATTTCGTTGTGGGTCTCCCCAGGACTAGGAGAGGGTATGACTCCATTTAGGTGATCGTGGATCGTCTGACGAAAGCAGCTCACTTCCTGCCAGTGAATACGACTTTCGAATTTGCTCAGTACGCCCAGATTTACATCGACGAGATTGTACGACTGCATGGAGTCCCGACGTGTTTCGTGTCCGACAGAGGCACCAAGTTTACCAGCCGACTATGGCAGAGGCTTCAGGAGGCTTTGGGCACCCGCTTGAGTTTCAGCACAGCATTTCATCAGCAGACCGACGGCCAGTTAGAACGGACTATTCAGACTCTTGAGGACATGCTCCGAGCTTGCGTTTTAGACTTTGGTGGTAGCTGGGGTCATCATTTACCCTTGGTGGAGTTCTCCTACAATAATAGTTTTCAGGATACTATTCAGATGGAACCTTTTGAGGCTTTGTATGGGAGGAGATGTAGATCGCCCGTCTGTCGGACAGAGCTCTGCTGAGAGCAGTATTTTGGGGCCACAGATCGTACATGAGACGACCGAGAAGATACAGCTGATTCGAGACAGGATGAGGACAGCTCAGAGTAGGAAGAGATCGTATGCTGACAGGCGCCGCCGCAGATTAGAGTTCGCAGTTGGCGATCACGTTTTTCTGAGGGTCTCACTGATGAAGGGAGTGATAAGGTTTGGATGGAAGGGGAAGCTTAGCTCCAGATTCATAGGTCCCTTCGAGATCCTCGAGTGTGTGGGCGCAGTAGCATATCGTTTGGCTCTTCCACCCGACTTCCCAGATGTTCGCCCAGTGTTCCATGTGTTGATGCTTCGCAGATACCTACATGACCCTTCGCACATGATTCAGCATCAGACCGTTCAGCTCGAGCGCGATCTTACGTTCACCGAGCAGCCAGTCGTGATATTGGACCGGCAGGTGAAGAAACTTAGATCGAAAGTCTTTCCATCAGTGAAGGTGCTTTGGCACAGCCCGAATAGTGAAGAGATCACTTGGGAGGTCGAGGACGAGATGCGGAAGAAGTTCCCTCATCTCTTTGAAGGTATGCGTAGTTTTATATTTTAAATTCGGGGACGAATTTCTTTAAGGAGGGAAGATTGTAACACCTTAGAATGTGTTTAGTGACTAATTATATTTTATTATGTGGTTTTTAATAAAAAGTTTACCAAATTGATTTTCATATATTTTATCAAGAATTATAAATATTTTTCTAGAATTTTCCTAGGCTTGCACAAACTTGTGCATGTAAACTAGGGTTAGAATTTGGGTTAAACCATGTTTAACAACCATGGTAGATTAACCCCTCCTTGTTAAGATAAAATGATTTTAATTAAGGATATTTTTTTTAAATTAAAAGGGATCTAAAATTTCTTGTGTTTACTTGAGAGAGAGAGAGAGAGAGAGTGCATCATGGCAATGCCATGCTTGCATTAAATGAGAGAGAGAAGGAGTGCATCATGGCTAGTGCCCATGTTTGCATTTAATAAGGCAAGAGAGAGAGATGAGGGTTGACTCTCTTGTGTTATTATTTGCTTTTGTTTGCAACACTCTCATATTTCTCACTCTCTCACTCTCTCACCCCCACACACACAGCTTCAGCCACTGCATCAGCAGCAGCAACAACAACAAAGCAACAGCAGCAGGCACAACAGTAACACCAGCAGCAGTTGCAAGCAGCAGCAGCACCTCCTTGCAGCAGCAACAGCACACGTAGCAGCAGCACAAGTAGCACCAGCAACCACACCAGTAGCCTTAGCACAACAGCAACAAGAGCAGCACCAGCATCAGCAGCCACAGCCCAAGTACAGCATCAGCAGCAGCAACTCAGGCAGCATCAGCAGCAGCTTCAGGCAGCAACAGCAGCACCCCAGCAGCTCCTTCCCTACTTCTTCTTCTCCTTCTACTTGCTTGTAAGATTCCGAGAGGGTATAATCTCTGAACATATTATTATGTTGCTTAGTAGTGTGTAATGTAGCTTCGCTTAGCGATAATTACATGTTTTCAGTGCTAGAAGTGGTGATTAGTGTGAACCTTATTTAAGTAAGGTTAGTATTGGGTAGACTAGCCTAGTTAAGTGTTGTTAGGGTCAAGTAAACCTAGGTAAACCCCAGATTACACTAAAATACCCTAAGTTTTCAAATTGTGCAAAATTTGACGTTTTTAAGCAAAATCTTGGCCTTTTGTAATCTGTTGTTACCCCAGTGAGTTCAGAATAAAACTGAGTGGACTATAGCCTACCTGAAGGACCCTGACCCCACCACCAGAGCCCGACCCCACCACCCCAAATTCAGGGCGCCGGAAAATACTTTCTGGCCGCAAATTGCGGCCAGACTTGGGTGATAGGTCCTAGGGTTTTTGGTACAGGTGTCTGCTATATTTTGTAGGTCTATGGTATATATAGATTTGTAATATTTTAACCTGGGTAAAATCTGGGGTAGTATGTCGTTTTCTGGTATTTTTAGTTTGCGCGATACGCGCGATACGTGAGTGGGTTCTGTGATTCAGCGTATCGCGGCGTGTCGGGTTGAGTTTTAGACGCGTACACACACGTTTCAGCGTATCGCACACACGCGCGTTAATTCGCGACGCGAGTTTCTCGTTTTGTTTCGATATCGCGTTTTGCGAGATTTTCGCTTATATTTGGATTCTTGTGTAAATTCCAGGTTCGCAGGCAGGTACGTCAGACGCTGCCAAGAAGGGAAAGCAAGTGGTCGGCTACGTGTAGCACGCGACCATGTGAGTAGATTTACCATCTACAGGGAAATCGCCCGTATGGCGATAAGCATCAGGACGTAATAGGATATTTAGTCATGTGTGTTCATATAGATATACTAGTAACATACTCTCTTGTTACATATAGAACGGGTAGTATAGAACACTGCATTGTCACCAACGGTCCAAGTTGCACGAGCATGATTTATATGCTATACTAACACCGTTAGTGATTACCATGACACTCACATTATAGGATTGCTATAAATCATATATCATATTGATTCCGCTTTATCGATGTTGTCATGATTTGCCGCATATTAGCATATGTTATATTCATACCATGCACACTGTATACGCACTTTTGTGCATACCTTCATTGATATATCACTACCTGTGCACATGTACCCTTTATATTCGTTTTAGCGCATACATATCTTGATATGTTTATCTTTGTGCCCCTATACATCATATATTCATACTTGGGCACATATACATCACATATCCATACTTGTGCCCCTATACATCATATATTCATACTTGGGCACATATACATCACATATCCATACTTGTGCCCCTATACATCATATATTCATACTTGGGCACCTATACATCACATATCCATACTTGTGCCATATACATCATATATTCATACTTGGGCATGTATACATCATTTATCCATACTTGGGCACCTATACATCATATGTCCACATTAGTGCACATGTACATTGCTACATTCGCATTGCGTACTTATTCTTTCGCACATCCATACCTATACACATATACATATGTTACATATATTGACTTGATTTAAAAACTAAGGGACCGCATGTGATATTTTCAAAACAGGTTCTTTTAAAATAGCGGTTTTCCCTTTCTTTTACTCTTAGTATCATACAACACATTGCATGGATTTACGCCTTAGATTTGATTCATATGATTTCTGGATTTGAGAACCATGGTATGATTTTAAGAAAATACGCACTATTTTAAAAATCCTGTTTCTCTTGATATGATATTTCAGTGCGTCCACCATGAGTTTTTTCGGTTCCAGAGAGCTTGTATGAGCATACCCGATTCGAGGAGTGGTAGGCACCGATTGCGGGTACATGGTGGACCCGGTATGGTACCCCGGAGCAAGATGACTTGTGTTGTTAGACAGTGAGCCCGGCTGAGGGACTACTACCTACCGGCGATTGGTTAGACCTGGCGATTATCTGGAGGATACCGACCAGAGTCGATAGAAGGATATGGGACGATGCGTACTACCGGGGCCGAGGCCCGATTCCGCAGACAGAGCCCGTGGGTAGATCCGATGGACGGACGCCCCATACTGGAGGATTTGCGCGTCGATGCTAGACACGGTTGGTTTTATGATATTTCGAGTGCCGATGTTGGGCACTCACGATTTTATGAGATTCACAGGATTTGAGGGCCGATGTGGATGACAGCGCCTGAGTTTTTCTGGAATTTGGGTGTATTGATGGACACCGGTATTTTCCACGTGATATTCCTTGTAGATATTATTCTTCCCATGCTCAGCATTAGTATTTGACATCTCATCCAGTATCTATTGTACCTGATATAGTACACATGCTTGCACGATCATTGCATACCCTGCTCATTCTATATAGGGTTGTTAGATTGCATTGCCATACCTGATTATCACATATCTTGCTCTTCATATAGAGAGGTTATTAGATCGCACTTGTTGCATGATTAGATCGCACTTGCGTTTTAGACTTTGGTGGTAGCTGGGATCATCTTTTACCCTTGGTGGAGTTCTCCTACAATAATAGTTTCCAGGATACTATTCAGATGGAACCTTTTGAGGTTTTGTATGGGAGGAGATGTAGATCGCCCGTCTGTCGGACAGAGCTCTGCGAGAGCAGTATTTTGGGGCCACAGATCGTACATGAGATGACCGAGAAGATACAGCTGATTCGAGACAGGATGATGACAGCTCAGAGTAGGAAGAGATCGTATGCTGACAGGCGCCGCCGCAGATTAGAGTTCGCAGTTGGCGATCACGTTTTTCTGAGGGTCTCTCTGTTGAAGGGAGTGATGAGGTTTGGACGGAAGGGGAAGCTTAGCTCCAGATTCATAGGTCCCTTCGAGATCCTCGAGTGTGTGGGCGCAGTAGCATATCGTTTGGCTCTTCCACCCGACTTCCCAGATGTTCTCCCAGTGTTCCATGTGTTGATGCTTCGCAGATACCTACATGACCCTTCGCACATGATTCAGCATCAGACCGTTCAGCTCGAGCGCGATCTTACGTTCACCGAGCAGCCAGTCGTGATATTGGACCGGCAGGTGAAGAAACTTAGATCGGAGGTCTTGCCATCAGTGAAGGTGCTTTGGCACAGCCCGAATAGTGAAGAGATCGCTTGGGAGGCCGAGGGCGAGATGCGGAAGAAGTTCCCTCATCTCTTTGAAGGTATGCGTAGTTTTATATTTTAAATTCGGGGACGAATTTCTTTAAGGAGGGAAGATTGTAACACCTTAGAATGTGTTTAGTGACTAATTATATTTTATTATGTGGTTTTTAATAAAAAGTTTACCAAATTGATTTTCATATATTTTATCAAGAATTATAAATATTTTTCTAGAATTTTCATAGGCTTGCACAAACTTGTGCATGTAAACTAGGGTTAGAATTTGGGTTAAACCATGTTTAACAACCATGGTAGATTAACCCCTCCTTGTTAAGATAAAATGATTTTAATTAAGGATATTTTTTTTAAAATGAAAAGGGATCTAAAATTTCTTGTGTTGACTTGAGAGAGAAAGAGAGAGTGCATCATGGCAATGCCATGCTTGCATTAAATGAGAGAGAGAAGGAGTGCATCATGGCAAGTGCCCATGTTTGCATTTAATAAGGCAAGAGAGAGAGATGAGGGTTGAATCTCTTGTGTTATTATTTGCTTTTGTTTGCAACACTCTCATATTTCTCACTCTCTCACTTTCTCACCCCCACACACACAGCTTCAGCCACTGCATCAGCAGCAACAACAACAACAAAGCAACAGCAGCAGGCACAACAGTAACACCAGCAGCAGTTGCAAGCAGCAGCAACAGCACACGTAGCAGCAGCACAAGTAGCACCAGCATCCACACCAGCAGCCTTAGCACAGCAGCAACAAGAGCAGCACCAGCAGCCACAGCCCAAGCAGCAACAGCAAGCACAGCATCAGCAGCAACAACTCAGGCAGCATCAGCAGCAGCTTTAGGCAGCAACAGCAGCACCCCAGCAGCTCCTTCCCTTCTTCTTCTTCCTCTCCTTCTACTTGCTTGTAAGATTCCGAGAGGGTATAATCTCTGAACTTATTCTTATGTTGCTTAGTAGTGTGTAGTGTAGCTTCGATTAGCGATAATTAGGTGTTTTCAGTGCTAGAAGTGGTGATTAGTGTGAACCTTGTTTAAGTAAGGTTAGTATTGGGTAGACTAGCCTAGTTAAGTGTTGTTAGGGTCAAGTAAACCTAGGTAAACCCCAGATTACACTAAAATACCATAAGTTTTCAAATTGTGCAAAATTTGACGTTTTAAAGCAAAATCTTGGCCTTTTGTAATCTGCTGTTACCCCAGTGAGTTCAGAAGAAAACTGAGTGGACTATAGCTTACCTGAAGGACCCTGACCCTACCACCAGAGCCCGACCCCACCACCCCAAATTCAGGCCGCCGGGAAATTCTTTCTGGCCGCAAATTGTGGCCAGACTTGGGTGATAGGACCTAGGGTTTTTGGTACAAGTGTCTGCTATATTATATAGATTTGTAATATTTTAACTTGGGTAAAATCTGGGGCAGTATGTCGTTTTCTGGTATTTTTAGTTTGCGCGATACGCGAGTGGGTTCTGTGATTCAGCGTATTGCGGCGTGTCGGGTTGAGTTTTAGACGCGTACACACACGTTTCAGCGTATCGCACACACGCGCGTTTTGTGAGATTTTCGCTTATATTTGGATTTTTGTGTAAATTCCAGGTTCGCAGGCAGGTACGTCAGAAGCTGCCAAGAAGGGAAAGCAAGTGGTCGGCTATGTGTAGCACACGACCATGTGAGTAGATTTAACATCTACAGGGAAATCGCCTGTATGGCGTTAAGCATCAGGACGTAATAGGATATTTAGTCATGTGTGTGTTTGTCTACGGTAGCGCCCTGGCCGTCTTTCATACGCCAAAATGCGGAACAAAAACTTTTTATAACTGGCGCTATCACATACTAAAACCCGGATCTGCCATTAACGCTAAACTAACAATCTACAAAGAGGGTTGAAAGGTTATACCGAACGATCCGAGTCCTTCGTTCTTTAACCATCATCCCATGCTCCCTTGCGGCTGCTCCGATCTCCTCGATCTCCGATCTCCTCGTCCAGGTGACACCACGTCATCGGATCTTTAAACGGGCTCCCGCCTCTGACTCGAGGCAACTCGGTCGTCAAGTTTGCTAAAAGAGACGACCAAGATTGATGTAGAGAAAGAGTGGAATACTTTGTCTCGCTTCGTCCAAAACCATGGACGAACGGTTAATGAAGTTGCCGTGGGAATCGGGTGATGGAATGAAGTGAGCTGTAAAATTCCATACACTGAAATCTATCATCTTTTTCTAATCAAATGAGTGTGTAAAAATCCAAGTAGGCATCCAAGAGGGGGCCGGCCACTTATGTAGAGGGGTGAGGTGAGTGTAGGAGCAAGGAGGTGACCATAGGATAAAAGATCAAGAGAAAATATCCTTAGGTAAACAAGAAACATTAAAGCTGAAGCATGAGTCACTAATACACCTCATCTCTCATTTAATGCTAACAATATAGTCACCTTCCAAGAAGCTTCCTCTCATCTTCTAGAAACTTCTAGAACCATGACTCACCCAAGAAAAGATAAATCCGCATTTAACCGACTGTTAAATACGGCTGATAGAAAACTGGAAACTGGAAACTTCCAAAAGTGATCCTGAAACGAATTTCAGGATAACCCCGTAACTGTATAAATATACCCGCATTTGTATTACGACCGAATACAAATGCAACTGAGACAAAGATATTATATCTACTCTGTATAATACATGGATCCGGCTTAAACCAAAGCCCACCAGCATTATCTGCCCGAAATATAACACGTGCGTAAACGCACGTGCATTTTCCGAACCCTGCCATAAAACCATACGGCCTCTACAACGTTTCGCCCGAACTTGGGAAACTGTCTGTGGGGAACTCTAATGACTCGTCAGTACCCTGGCAGCGGGTTTAACCACAAACCGTCAGCGGCACTAGCTATGCATAACGGCTGCCCATGTACTGACCTCAAGGGAGGCTGATGAGCGAACTCATCCGGAAACCCTACTGAGCCTAACAGTGACAATGTATATACAGTCCGGTCCGTTCGTCTATGAGTATCGCATATCCGGCCTAGGAGGCTAGTAACGTCAGACCCCCAATAGCTGTATAAGTCGTGTTGGAGACAAGCCCTGAAGACCCTGAGATACTACTGGAGTACCTACCAGTAAATCTCACCTGCCTTGGCTAAGGACTTGGTGTAATGGCTTTCCTATACACAGCGCGACCTCCACCCCCAATACCGAGAGAGACGAATCCCCTGCCGATCCGCCCACGTGCCTCCATGTGGATCGGGACTGTACCCAAAAACTACCTGTTTGCACGACTCCTTTGAGCCGTGGTAGGGTAGAAATCAAAGCACAGTGGGAACTCACACGAGACAAATGACGACCTCATGTCGATGAACTAACCTGTACACATGTCACCAGGGAACTGCTATCTGACGATATGTATAATACCAACTAGAAGGTTCCCGGCGAGTCCTGTCCGGTGTACTCATAACCCAATGAGCACCTGTATACATCTTAGGTGATCCAACTGACACCAGTGGCTTGTGAGACCGGCCACCGCCCCTCGTCGGGGTCTCGACTGTATACACTAGTCTACTCCGGAGTATCGATGCCCTGTCTCGAAACTCCCACGACTAGGGACCACTATTAAGGATATGCTTATAGACCACCCAACTCTCACTTATATGATCGCCCTCATACTGTTGGTAGTCAAGCAAGATCCTAAAGGCTCTATCAAAGTGTAATCGTGATCAGTCACCTGAACCTATACACGACTGATAAAGGCAAACCAGATAGCATACTATCATCTCGAGTAAGACTGTCCTACCGGCATAGGTCCTCCTCAATCATTGCAATCACGTACCTGCGATCCAATAATTGACTTAGAGGGCACTATAACCAACAATCCCACTTGCACTTAAGGCTAATTATTGCGATGTTGCGTACTCACAGCCCGTGTGAAACCAACACCCAACTTCCCTTCTAATCAGTTTCACAAAGCCCGTTTGCAAAACTATTGTGTTCAAGAAATAGCCTCAGTAAGTGGATCCGCCCGGATGTTTCTTTCTGTGTCTCTCTTAATCTCAAGTTCGCGGAGAAAGCCATCTCCCGAATTGAGTAATGCCTGTCTTAGAATATGTCTGGATATCTGATGGGACCTTAGTTCATAAATGAACTCCAAATCCAAACTTCTTAGACTGTATCGAAAACTGAACCTAATCAGTATCCGGCACCATGCCTCCCACAGTATCCTCTTGGACCACCTGTCCATAATATTGTCCCTCGTCAGAGGGAAAAACTATAACTCTGACAATCACTCTGTCATCCATGTCACCTTTGAAGCCTGGAATGATAACCGTCTCCCGAAGGAGGCTGCCGTCATCAAATCCGTAGAACATCCACTTATGTTCTAAAACTTCTTCCTTATGTTTCTCCAGGATTGGATTAATACAAACTTATTGCATCTAGTGCAAAAACAACATTTGGTGTGGTACTTGACATCTCATGATTGACTCAATTGCCTAAGCAAGTGATCTGCCAATCATGCACATCCCTCTCCCCTTTAGTCTGTAAGACACCTTTAGAGAGGGTGACTCCATCACCTGCAGGTACACCACCATGCCAGGAGTCATTTATTCTAAAAACCATTAGAATACTGTCAAAGTACCCATATTGGGAAACTACCCAAATCCAGATCTAAAACCATAGATCTAGAAACCAGAATGTCAAATATTATATCCATATCCTGTCTGGAGAAACAACTGTGTGACGACCATAGTACAACCGATCGTAGTATAGGAATTTTACTTCCTACTCTGTGTATGTCATCCAAATACCAGGACATCACACCCTACTACCTTCTTAACAGATCCATCCCCTATTCTGATGAAGTCAAACCCATGACTGTCACATCAAAATTAGATGATCAATCTCCGCTATAACTGCTCTAGTCTATAAATAGACATAAGCTACTTGCCCACTTTGCTTCCGCTGCTCTCACTGACCACAACAACCCTCCTACCGGGTCTCATAGCCTGGAACAACAGTAGTGTCAAGTCTAGGTAGATAAGAACCTCCCTGTCACCGTCCTTGAGGCTACCGAAGTACCTCTCGGGTGTCTGAGGTTACCCACCAAATCTGCGGAGTGGCTAATGGAATGTCAAACCTGATTGAATCTTCAGGTCCTATTAAATTTTCCGTAATCGTTTGCGGTTCTGGAATCACTTCCAGTTCTACCATACTCCCACTACTGTTTTCTGAAAAAATCCATTTTACTAAAACTGTGGCGAGTCAAGAACAATATCACTATTGATCTCCCAGATGGTAGAAAGTCAACCCTCGTCATAACCTGAGCCAACCCACAAACCGCCATTACAGAAACGTGCCCTGAGTTATCCAGAGTCTGGTTTTAAGCATAAGCCGGACAACTCCCCGTACCTTAACTTCGTTAAGATACGAACCATTCTATATCCAATATAGAAACTTTGGCACTTATTTGATTGGAACCAGATTCAAATCATGCAGCTGTCTCCAGTGCATATCAACTTTAATGGAGAAAAGGCTATTCAGCATTACTCAACTTAGGAATCCATCCAATTATGAGTAACCCGAAAGAGAAACAAGTTTCTCAAAACTTTTACTATCATCTGAATACCAGTCACAAGTACCTACATCTTCGATCTCTTTGAAGAATCCTGATACTTGCGACATCTGGTTCTCTACTTTATTCTTATACCCACAACTTCTCAAAACTTAGACCTTGTATTTCTACGAAACACTTGTCTAAAAACTAGAGAAGTCATAAGTAAACAGAACATAGTACGAGGACCTACCCCTTTGTCCTGATGGACACTGGACAACATACAATACTCTGTATAAGTCCGCTGAGTTGAATAACTCAAAACCTGTGCGTCGTAGGTTGAAAACTGTACCCTGGCGATTTCATCAAATATCACCAATTACAACGAATTCCGATATAATGAGGATGATCACCTAATTCCCAATAACTTCCTCCCACTCATCATCTATAAAACCATACAGATATGAGAATGAAACCTGGTGAATACACACCCTGGAGTAAGTATCTAATCGAGAAAACAGTTTTTCATTAACAATGCACTGAAACATGAAAATGTTTCGTAGGGGTATCCTGGTAATCATAGTAATGCCTCTCCCACAATCCAATTCATGACTTTAACCGTATATTTCTTTGCCATCTCTCCAAATCCCTTTATTTGTCTCTAGTCGTTACCTTCTGTACACCATCGTCAGGCTAAATGGTTTTCTTCCTTCCCTACCGTCCGGCACCAGCCTATGGTTTGGAAGAAGACTATCCAGTAAGCATAATAGGTGTACTCTCCTAAACCAAGGAGTACTCACATCTTGAGAGAAGGTAATGATAAAATACAACTGAATAATACCTTATTCTTTTAAAGGTGAAATAGGAGTGGCGATGAAGTACGCGGTTTGGTCGTGAATGATAACAGTCGCAATTTACTTTGCCCTCTTTCTAATCCCTTTATTTTGTCTTTACATATTACCTTCTATACACCCTACTTAGGCTGATTGGTTTTCTTCATTCCCTACCTTTCAGCACCTGCCTATGGTTTGGAATAAGACTATCCAATAAGCGTAATAGGTGTACTCTCCTAAACCAAGGAGCCCTCGCAACCTGAGAGAAGGTGATAATAAAAGACAACTGACTAAACCAATTCTATTTCTCCTGAACCTTGATCCATCCTCGCAGGAGTCCTTTCGAGTTCGTATATAACCATACGATGGATCTATCCAATGAAAGTGGATGTCCGTAGTAATACGGGTGTTCTGAGAAATGCAAAGGGTAGAAGAAGGAGTGGCAATGACTTATGCAACTCAGACAATCCAAAAGCCAGTATTTTAAGAAGGTTCGGTCAACTTGGTCCCTGAGTCATAGTTTAGGGTCGGTCAAAGGTCGCTGCCAAAGAGAGAGAGAAAAGAAACACTCTGCGTGCACTCTAACCTAGATCAGAATGGTTATCACTTTATCTAATCCGGAAACCTCCCACTGTACCGTCAAATTCTCCTCCAAATCTAAAAGAAGAATCAATCGGGATCACCCGAAGAGTAAACCAACTCATCAGTGGGAATCAGGATCCAACTCTCATCGCATGATAACGTGACGGAATCCACTCGCGTTATCACACTTCAGAAGGTATGCGCATGCCTGGCAAGTTTCAGTTTCTTTAGAAACTCCCGATATGATTTTTACCCCATGCTCTTATGATCGTGACTAAGGGCCAACCCATCATAAGTCGCATGTCAAGTTCTTCCCGTCATTATCTTGTCAATTTGAACCCACCCATACTCGCCCTTGACTAAGGGCCAACAAGGCTGTACGACTGTCCCAAAACAACACATCTATCTATGCAACATATGAACACCCCAGCAGCTACCAATCACTATGTCCTGGCTAAGGGCCAGACCAACATAGCTTGAATACTACTGACCATTCATATGAAATGACGGAGGGCTACGGCTGGTTTTTGGTGAAAAAACCTTTAACGTAATGAACTTGATCTCGTTGAAGGAACCTGATAGCTTTTTATAAAATATAGTGGCGAAAACCTTTGCTAAAGAGGTCACACCCGGTGAAGGGATCTCGGCTCTTTCCTCGTGGAATGAGGTGCAGGATATTCCACTGAATACCGCGATGCAAAGCAATATGTAATCGACTATAGTGAAGTTATTACCCTGACGCAAACTTCTGCCCAAGGGGTCAGTCCCGGTGAAGGGATATCGGCCCTTGCCCCGTCAAATGAGGTGCAAGATATTCCAACCGAATACCACTATGCAAAACAAAAGGAAACATCTTTGTAATAACACTTTTTAAATTGTTCCAACAACATCCAAACAGGTTTGTTTTCCTTTGCATTGATCAATATCAATGCAGTCCCATCATTAATCACACCAGAAAAGAACGAAAATAAAATGTACGTATATGCCATCCGCATTCGTCTCCGGGTCCCGTCATCACCCGTTAGGTTACTTAACTAACGACAGAGCGGGGACTGAACTAGCGCGGGTGCAAAACATATACAACATCTAATAGTATATATACCAATATACAATAATCGCTCCAGGCGTGATACTATGCAACATTACAGAAAAGTAATAAGCATTACAGAAAAGTAATAAGCATTACAGAACAATACAGATAATCTAGGATCCCTGGGTTTCACAGAGCCGCTGCTGAAACCCGACGTTCCCCTGTCGTGTGGATAGCCTGTGCAATGAGACCTAGACCCCTACGGGTGCGGAAAGTTACCCGCCAAAACCTGAAGCGAGGCAGCCCCCTACAGCATACTGAATGGACCACCCATCACTTCACGGAATCCGGTAATCTTGGGCACCCCTCCTTGGGTCAACCTGTACCCCCTACGAGTGCGGCGAATAGTCTGCCAATTCTAGAGTGGGGCCCCTCTGCCTCTCAAAGCCATGAGATGCGGACCCGTTGCCCCCCAGAACCCGGCTATCCGTGCACTCCGTCGTGGGGTAAAACCTAGTACAGAAATGGAAAAATAGTACAACAGGTACATCGATCGCAACCTGGTCGTGCCCAAAAAGAATATTATACAACAGGCAGTGACGGCAGTCCACATGTTGGACGCTCTCCCCGCAATATCAAATGTACAAATAAATCCAAGCTGCACTATCATTGCACACTGCTATCCACCACGACAAATCCGCAACATCACAGCACAACACAGAACATCAACGCGAATGTCACGTTCGCAAACCCGTCTAAAAGAACTATAGCAATCAGACGAGTTTTACCGATCAAATGACATTCACGGTCGGAGATATAATGTAAGCACTGTAAACTAACACGTTTAAATTTCGATCGACTAAATTTCCCGAAGTGGGCCCCACGCAAATCTGCTGCATAGTAAAAAATACTGGGCCCAAATAAACAGTTCCAGAAACCACAATTTCCAACATAGAATCCACTGTAGAAAATTGGCTAAGTGATGTCACTTTCTTGCGGCGGATCCGCGGCCAAACCCATGCTTGGGCCGCGGATCCGCGGCGGAACAGTCGAATCACTTGGTCGAATTTCTCCAGTATCCCTAAAAAACCCTGCTTGATTTTCTGGTATGGTCAAAATGACATTTGGACCAGTTTGAAAATTAACAGAAACTTTAATATTTGAAAATTGTAGTTTTTGAAAATCCGTTCGATCGATCTTTTAAACGCGTTAGCACAAGTTAGTAAAGCTTAATGGCGTGGCTCTGATACCATGTTTGTCTACGGTAGCGTCCTGGCCGTCTTTCATACGCCAAAATGCGGAACAAAAACTTTTTATAACTGGCGCTATCGCATACTAAAACCCGGATCTTTCATTAACGCTAAACTAACAATCTACAAAGAGGGAAGAAAGGTTATACCGAACGATTCGAGTCCTTCGTTCTTTAACCATCATCCCACGCTCCCTTGCAGCTGCTCCGATCTCGTCGATCTCCGATCTCCTCGTCCAGGTGACACCATGTCATCGGATCTTTAAACGGGCTCCCGCCTCTGACTCGAGGCAACTCGGTCGTCAAGTTTGCTAAAAGAGACGACCAAGATTGATGTAGAGAATGAGTGGAATACTTTGTCTCGCTTCGTCCAAAACCATGGACGAACGGTTAATGAAGTTTCCGTGGGAATCGGGTGATGGAATGAAGTGAGCTGTAAAATTCCATACACCGAAATCTATCATCTTTTTCTAATCAAATGAGTGTGTAAAAATCCAAGTGGGCATCCAAGAGGGGGTCGGCCACTTATGTAGAGGGGGGAGGTGAGTGTAGGAGCAAGGAGGTGACCATAGGATAAAAGATCAAGAGAAAATATCCTTAGGGAAACAAGAAACATTAAAGCTAAAGCATGAGTCACTAATACACCTCATCTCTCATTTAATGCTAACAATATAGTCACCTTCCAAGAAGCTTCCTCTCATCTTCTAGAAACTTCTAGAACCATGACTTACCCAAGAAAAGATAAATCAACATTTAACCGAATGTTAAATACGGCTGATAGAAAACTGAAAACTGGCAACTTCCAAAAGTGATCCTGAAACGAATTTCAGGATAACCTCGTAACTGTATAAATATACCCGCATTTGTATTACGACCGAATACAAATGCAACTGAGACAAAGATATTATATCTACTCTGTATAATACATGGATCCGGCTTAAACCAAAGCCCACCAGTATTATCTGCCCGAAATATGACACGTGCGTAAACGCACGTGAATTTTCCGAACCCTGCCATAAAACCATACGGCCTCTACAACGTTTCGCCCGAACTTGGGAAACTGTCTGTGGGGAACTCTAATGACTCGTCAGTACCCTGGCAGCGGGTTTAACCACAAACCGTCAGCGGCACTAGCTATGCATAACGGCTGCCCATGTACTGACCTCAAGGGAGACTGATGAGCGAACTCATCCGGAAACCCTACTGAGCCTAACAGTGACAATGTATATACAGTCCGGTCCATTCGTCTATGAGTATCGCATATCCGGCCTAGGAGGCTGGTAACGTCAGACCCCCAATAGCTGTATAAGTCGTGTCGGAGACAAGCCCTGAACACCCTGAGATACTACTGGAGTACCTACCAGTAAATCTCACCTGTCTTGGCTAAGGACTTGGTGTAATGGCTTTCCTAGACACAGCGCGACCTCCACCCCCAATACCGGGAGAGACGAATCCCCTGCCGATCCGCTCACGTGCCTCCATGTGGATCGGGACTGTACCCAAAAACTACCTGTTTGCACGACTCCTTTGAGCCGTGGTAGGGTAGAAATCAAAGCACAGTGGGAACTCACACGAGACAAATGACGACCTCAGGTCGATGAACTAACCTGTACACATGTCACCAGGGAACTGCTATCTGACGATATGTATAATACCAACTAGAAGGTTCCCGGCGAGTCCTGTCCGGTGTACTCATAACCCAATGAGCACCTGTATACATCTTAGGTGATCCAACTGACACCAGTGGCTTGTGAGACCGGCCACCGCCCCTCGTCGGGGTCTCGATTGTATACACTAGTCTACTCCGGAGTATCGATGCCCTGTCTCGAAACTCCCACGACTAGGGACCACTATTAAGGATATGCTTATAGACCACCCAACTCTCACTTATATGATCGCCCTCATACTGTTGGTAGTCAAGCAAGATCCTAAGGGCTCTATCAAAGTGTAATCGTGATCAGTCACCTGAACCTATACACGACTGATAAAGGCAAACCAGATAGCATACTATCATCTCGAGTAAGACTGTCCTACCGGCATAGGTCCTCCTCAATCATTGCAATCACGTACCTGCGATCCAATAATTGACTTAGAGGGCACTATAACCAACAGTGTGTTCATATAGATATACTAGTAACATACTCTCTTGTTACACATAGAACGGGTAGTATAGAACACTGCACTGTCACTAACGGTCCAAGTTGCAAGAGCACGATTTATATGCTACACTCACACCGTTAGTGATTGCCATGACACTCACATTATAGGATTGCTATAAATCATATATCATATTGATTCCTCTTTATCGATGTTGTCATGATTTGCCGCATATTATCATATGTTATATTCATACCATGCACACTGTATACGCACTTTTGTGCATACTTTCATTGATATATCACTACCTGTGCACATGTACCCTTTATATTCGTCTTAGCGCATACATATCTTGATTTGTTTATCCTTGTGCCCCTATACATCATATATTCATACTTGGGCACATATACATCACATATCCATACTTGTGCCCCTATACATCATATATTCAGACTTGGGCATATATACATCACATATCCCTACTTGTGCCCCTATACATCATATATTCATACTTGGGCACCTATACATCATATATCCATACTTGTGCCATATACATCATATATTCATACTTGGGCATGTATATATCATATATCCATACTTGGGCACCTATACATCATATGTCCATATTAGTGCACATGTACATTGCTACATTCGCATTGCGTACTTATTCTTTCGCACATCCATACCTATACACATATACATATGTTACATATATTGACTTGATTTAAAAACTAAGGGACCGCATGTGATATTTTCAAAACTGGATCTTTTAAAAGAGCGGTTTTCCCTTTCTTTTACTCTTAGTGTCATACGACACATTGCATGGATTTACGCCTTAGATTTGATTCATATGATTTCTGGATTTGAGAACCATGGTATGATTTTAAGAAAATACGCACTATTTTAATAATCCGGTTTCTCTTGATATGATATTTCAGTGCGTCCACCATGAGTTTTTTGGGTTCCAGAGAGCTTGTGTGAGGATACCCGATTCGAGGAGTGGTAGGCACCGATTGCGGGTACATGGTGGACCCGGTATGGTACCCCAGGGCAAGATGACTTGTGTTGTTAAACAATGAGCCCGGCTGAGGGACTATTACCTACCGGCGATTGGTTAGACCTGGCGATTATCTGGAGGATAACGACCAAAGTCGATAGAAGGATACGGGACGATGCGTACTGCCGGGGCCGAGGGCCGATTCCGCAGACGGAGCCCGTGGGCAGATCCGATGGACGGACGCCCCATACTGGAGGATTTGCGTGTCGATGCTAGACACTGTTGGTTTTATGATATTTCGAGTGCCGATGTTGGGCACTCACGATTTTATGAGATTCACAGGATTTGAGGGCCGATGTGGATGACGACGCCTGAGTTTTTCTGGAATTTGGGTGTATTGATGGACACCGGTATTTTCCACGTGATATTCCATGTAGATATTATTTTTCCCATGCTCAGCATTTAGTATTTGACATCTCATCCAGTATCTATTGTACCTGATATAGTACACATGCTTGCACGATCATTGCATACCCTGCTCATTCTATATAGGGTTGTTAGATTGCATTGCCATACCTGATTATCACATATCTTGCTCTTCATATAGAGAGGTTATTAGATTGCACTTGTTGCATGATTAGAGCATCCAGTTCATCATATAGATGTTATCTGTTGGCATAGGTTAGAGTATCGAAGTACGTGCATACTCGCGATTACCTTTATATGTTATCTACTATTCACGAGTTGGCAACTCACCCCCGTTGTGCCACAGTGCTTGCAGGTTGCCCTTTGGAGTAGTCACGGCTGGCTGTTTATCGCATCTTTTGACACAGATACCACTGCTTTGGCGTCCTAGCCCTTTTGTTATTAGGTGGGTTTTGTGCGGTATCTGTTTACTTTCAGTTGTACATTGTTGTATCTAGTACTCTCCATCTACTTTCATGTATTGACTTAGAGACCAGTTGTGAGGACGATGTATATTATTTTGTACTCTGGTGTCGAGCTCGTTGTGAGCCGACTTTATTGATGCAGTCTTATCTTTTATGATATTTGTTTTCATTTTACTGCTCATTCTTAGCTATGGCGTCGTATATTATCATTGTGATGTGGTTTCCACCGTTAGGCGTGATTGCTCCCGTTTGGGATGCTTATTTTCTTTTGTATATCATTTTACTCATATATTGTTTTGTACCCGATTTCGGGGCTACTTTTTACAAAGGAAATGCTGCCAAAATTTTTAAATAATAACTTGAACCATATAGAATTTCTACTAAACAACTTAAAGTTTTCTAAATGTTTTTACAAATATTCTAATAAATGTTTTAAACACTCTATACTTTTTATGGTTTTGATTTCTGGGTTTCGGCTTACTTAGTCGCATTACGCATGTAGACGTCACGTGGTTAAGTGCCGGTCACGGGCCGAACCTTGGGTCGTGACAGTTAAATACTTTAACATTAAGTGAGAGGGATTACAACCTTTGTAGATCCGGTCCTTCACTTCTTAAGCTCCGTGTTGAGGTCCCTTCGCTGCGATCATCGTGCATCCGGACTCTAGAGAGGCTCCACGAAGAGAATGATGAAAACTTGCTTCCGATCTTCGATAACAAAGATGATCTACCTTGAAGTTTCATTAACACAAGCTCTCACTCACAAAATGAAATGAACACCCTCATCTAAATGGCAAGGGTAGATGAGGATGATGAAGTAGGATTTTTGCTCTCATTTGTTTTCTTATTCTCACTCACTTTCATCACAAAGATCAAAGCTAGAAAGCTTTTCAAAGCTAAAGGAAGAAGAAGAAGAATAGTAATCCATTTGTGATGAATAATGAAAGTCAAGTATAAGGTTAGAAAATGCAACCATGGTCATGTAACCTTTGTAGATATTGAACTAGGGTTAAGGGTTTCGGTTGGGTTAAAGAATATCTTGCAAAATATCAACACAAATATCTTTGCACAAAACAAAATAAAACTTTCTAGAAGGTTCTAAAAAAGATTAACCCAAATCAAACCCTAACCTCGTTTAATCTCCACTAAACATGTTGCATTAATAACCATATCATGTTACAATATTGTATATCACATATTTAATATTTATTGTAACAAAATAAAATAATACAATTAACATATATCGCATATATATCAATGTATTACCCGAGTGAGAAAAAGAATCTTTTAGTGAGCTTATATTAGTTAATGCAATTTAATATATCACATATATTATTAAACATTAAATTATCGAATCAACACTTGATCCGACAATCCGGCTATATCGCATATAACCGACTAATATATCATTTACCGATTCATCGAATCAACACTTGATCCAATGACTCGGCTGATATCAAATATCACGAGAATATAATACGGTATCTTATATCGCATTATCCTCGGTCCCGGACATATCACATATGTGCTCCTACTCCGTTTTGCCTGAGTCAAGAAACCTCTGTGTAGAACTCTAAAGAATTGTCAATACGCCGACAGTAGGTGATGATCATATCAAACACCCACAAGCTGCAAACGGTCAGCTAAACGTAACACCCACCCAGGTATTGAGCGATCAGAAGATCAACAAGTAAGCATGTACATTCTCCTGCGAATCTAATCAGTAACACTCCCGTACAGTCCGGTCTCGTCGTCTGATATGTCGCATATCTCGCCTAGGGGTGGTAAACGTCAGACCCCAGTAGCTTGATAAGTCGTGTCGATATGAGGTCTATAACAGTTCGAGAAACTACTGATAACACTTACCAGTAAATTTCAGCAACCCTGGCCACGGATTTCCAGTTATAGCCAATCGAACACAGCGCAACATCAACTCCTTATACCGGGAAAGAAGAATCCCCTCCTATCACTCATTGCCTCCATGTGATTCGGGACTGTACCCAAAAGCCACCTTTTTGCACGCCTTCTTGGACGTGGTATGATGGAAAGCAAAGCACAGTGGGAATCACACAAGACTCTATGACGATCTCGGGTCAACAGACAACTCTGTACCAGTGTCACCGGAGAACTGCCATCTGACGTGAGTTAAAATACCATCTGGGAGTTCTCGGCGAGTCCGTCCAGTGTACCCAGTCTCTACTGAGCACCTGTACACCATCCTTGATGTCAAACACCGATGGATATGGGATCATCCATCGCCCATCATATGGGTCAAGATGCGTATACGCTAGTCTACTCTGGTGTATCGATGCCCTGTCTCGATACACCCTCGACTAGGAACAGTTATTGGTTGTACTCATCGACTACCGTGGCACCACTAGTATGATCTCATCATAGTGCCAGTAGTCGAGTACATATCCTAAGGGCTTTATCAACATGTAACATAGAGACAATCAGAGTACATGTTAAGATAAAGTACAACCAGATAGCATACTATCATGTCGAGCAAGAAAGTCCTCCCTATATATGTCCAAGCATCTATTACAATATACATCGTATGTACAGTAATGGCCTCTAGGGCATACATATAACTAACAAGTTCTACATGTCATTATGCAGGTTAATTTGAACCTAACCGTACATACCCTTGTCGAAGGCCAAAATAGTAGTACGACTGTCCCAAACCAACGCATTTATCTATGCAGCAGAAAAGTAACAAATAGCTATCATACACTATGCCATGACGAAGGCCAACAAACATAACATGAATACTAAGTTCTACCCGTCTGAAATGACGGAGGGCTACGAATGGTTTTTGGCGAAAAACCTTTAACGCAATGAACTTGATATCGTTGAAGGAACCAGATAGCTTTTTATAAAAATATAGTGGCGAAAAAATTGCTAAAGAGGTGACTCCCGGTGAAGGGATCTCGGCTCTTTCCAAGTAGAATGAGGTGCAGGATATTCCAGTTGAATACCACGATGCAAAGCAAAAAAAGCAATCGGCTATAGTGAAGTTATTACCCTGATGCAAACTTCTGTCCAAGGGGTCACTCCCGGTGAAGGGATCTCGACCCTTGCCTCGTCGAGTGAGGTGGTAGATATTCATAACTGAATACCACTGTGCAAAACAAAAGAGAACGTTCTTGCAATAACAGCTTTGTGAAAAATGTTCCAACAACATCAAACAGGTTTGTTTAGCTTGCATTGATCCAAATCAATGCAGTCCCATCAATTAATCACACCACAAAAGAACAAAAATATGATGTACGTATATGCCATCCGTATTCGCCACTGGGTCCCGTCATCACCCGTTAGGTTACTTAATTAACGACAGAGCGGGGACTGGACTAGCGCGGGTGTAAAACATATACAATATCTACTAGTATATATATCAATATATAATAATCGCTCAAGGCGTGATAAAATGCAACATCACAGAAATGTAATAAGTATCACAGAACAATACAGATAATCTGGGATTCCCGGGTTTCCTTTAAGCCGTAAGTGAAACCCGACGTTCCCCTGATCATGTGGATAGCCTGTGCAATGAAATCCTAGACCCCTACGGGCGCGGCAAGTTACCCGCCAAAACCTGAAGCGAGGCAGCCCCCTTCAACAAAGTGAATGGACCAGCCAGCACTTCACGGAATCCGGTAACTTCAGCACCCCTCCTTGGGTCAACCTTTACCCCCTATGAGTGCGGCGAATAGCCCGCCAATTCTAGAGTAAAGCCCCTTCCGTCTCAAAGCCATGAGATGCGGGCTCATTGCCCTCTAGAACCCGGCTATCCGTGCACCCCACCGCGGGGTAATCCTAGTACAGAAAGTAAAATATACAACGGGTACATCGACCTCAGCCCGGTCGTGCCCTAAAAGATAATATACAAACAGGCAGTGACGGCAGTCCACATGTCGGACGCTCGCCCCGCAATATCAAATGTACAAATACAACCAAACTGTACTACCATTGCATCCAGGCTATCCACCACGACAAATCCGCAACATCACAGCACAACACAGAACATCAACGTGAATGTCACGTTTGCAAATCCGTCTAAAAGAACTATAGCAATTAGACAAGATTTACCGCTCGAATGACATTCAAGGTCACAGATATAAAGTAAGAACAGTGAACTAACTTATTTAAAATTTTTGATCGACAAAATTTCTCGAAGTGGGCCCCAAGCATAAATCCAGCACTCAAAATAATCTCGGCCAAAACTAAATATTCCAAAAACAACATTTCCACACAGAAGACCACTACAAGAAAAAATATGCAATAAAGCCCCAGAACTGCGGCAGAACCGCGGCCAAAACGTGGGTACGGCTGCGGTTCCGCGGTGCTACAACGAGATCATTGTACAAAATTTCTGCAGTGGTCTTAGAAAAGCCTACCTGATTTTCTGACATACTCAAAATAATTTTTAGACCACAAAAAAAATTCGACAGAAACCTAAGAATTGGAAATGCGGTTTTGGAAAATTTGGCCGATCGATGTTTTAAGAAAGTTAGAACAAGCAAGTAAAGGTTAATGGCGTGGCTCTGATACCATGTAAGTCTACGGTAGCGCCCCGGCCGTCAATCCGAGGCTAAAATGCGGAAACGAAAACTTTTTGTTAAACTTGAAACTGGCGCTATCGTGTACTTTCACACCGGATCGAACCATTAACCTATAACTAGCAACTAGAGAAAGGTTAGAAAGGCTATACCGATCGATCCGTGTCCTTCAGTCTTTGGCCACCATCTCTAGCTCCTCGCGGCATCTCCGATCTCCGGTCTCCTCTTCGGAAGGGCACCACATCAAGAAGTCTTTTTACGGGCTCCCACCTCTGAACCGAGGCAACTCGGACACGAAGTTTGCTAGCCGACGTGTCCAAGGTTGCTGTGGAAAATGCGTAGAACACTTTGTCTCAAGGTTGATGAAGTTGCTACAATAAGGAAGTGAGATGGAAATGGACTTTGTAAAAGAACTTAGGAATTTTTGCTATGAATCAAAATGAATCAATCTCTTTCTCTCAAAGATGGGGCTCTCCAATTTTTTCTCGGCCAAGGCCACAAAAGAATGGTAGTGGTGAGTGTAGGAGCAAATGGAGGTGACCATAAGCAAAAAGAAAACCTCCCATCTAATATCCAAGTCAATCCAATCTTAATTAATGCAAACATTGAACCAAGCACATCTAGAAAACTCATGAACCATCCACATGCTGATGGAGCCCCGGAAACCACAGAAAAGCCCCTCCATTTATAAAATCTTCACTTTTGCAAACAAGCCCCTTAAAGTAAGAATTTCAGCCAAGAAAAGAAAGAAAGGAAAAATGGAAGAAACGGAAAGCAAACCGACAACTTCAAAAAGCGATCCTGTAATAAACTACAGGATAACCCCGCGACTGTATATACATACCCGCATTTGTATTCCGACCGAATACAAATGCAATGAGACAAAATCTACACAGTATAATACTAGGATCCGGCTTAAACCAAAGCCCGCTAGTATTATCCGTCCGATCATGATCCGTGCATTACCACACGTATATGATCGAACCATGCCATATATCCATACGGCCTCTACAACGTTTCACCCGAAACTTAAGAAACTGTCTGTGGGGGACTCTAAAGACTCGTCAATATTTTGGCTGTGGATTTAATCACTAGCACGTCAGTGGTAGTAGCCGTACGTAACGGGCTACCAGGTATTGACCAAAAGGGAGGTCGATGAGTGAACTCATCCTGACACCCTACTGAGCCTGTCAGTGACAATATCCGTACAGTCCGGTCTGTTCTTCTATGAGTATCGCATGTCGGGCCTAGGGGGTTGGTAAAAGTCAGACCCCCAAAAGCGGTACAAGTCGTGTCGGAGTGTAGCCAAGAACATCCTAGATACTACTGGAATACCTACCAGTAAATCTCCTGCCTTGGCCAAGGACTTCGTGTAATGGCTCTCCTAGACACAGCGCGATCTCACCCCCAATACCGGGAGAGACGAAACCCCTACCGATCCGCTCACTGCCTCCATGTGGCTCGGGACTGTACCCAACTAAAACCTGTTTACACGATTCCTTTGAGCCGTGGTAGGGTAGTAATCAAAGCACAGTGGGAACTCACATAAGACAAATGACGATCTCAGGTTGATGAACTAACTTGTACACATGTCACCAGGGAACTGCTATCTGACGTCAGGTATAATACCAACTAGCATATTCCCGGTGAGTCCTGTCCGGTGTACTCATAACCCAATGAGCACCTGTATACATCTTAGGTGATCTAACTGACACCAATGGCTTTTGAGACCGGCCACCGCCCCTCGTCGGGGTCTCGACTGTATACACTAGTCTACTCCGGAGTATTGATGCCCTGTCTCGAAAACTCCCTCGACTAGGGACCTTTTAAGGATGTGCTTATAGACCCCAGCTCCCACGTATATGATCGCCATCATACTGCTGGCCGTCAAGCAAGAATCCTATGGGCTTTATCAACGTGCAATAGTGACCTGTAATGTCACCTTAAGCATATACACGATGATAAATATAAACCAGATAGCATACTATCACCTTGAGTAAGACTGTCCTACAGGCATAGGTCCTCCCTCAATCATTGCAATCACGTGCTTGCGATCCAATAATTGACTTTGAGGGCACTATATCCAACAATATTAAAAGGTGTTTTGAATATCGAGACTAAAATATGGGGTTTATAATTGTTAGGCATGCGATGTCTAAGGAATTCATTTGGTTAGGCATGAAATCCAAAGAATGAGATACGTTACGTTTAGGATGTCTAATGTGGTTGCGGATTCCAACTGTTGTACTTTTTCACTTTCTTTTCTGCGACCGTAAGTGTAATATGTGGTGTATCGCCGGTTTCGTTGTTATATGCTAACGGCAATTGGGATACGCATATTTACTTACGTTGATGACATGTGATGTTATGTGTGTTGCTGTGATATGTTATATTGGATCGTCGTGATTGAATAGCCGGGGGTTTTTATGTGAGATGAGAGTTTTTCATTTTTATTCACGTAAAATTCATTGTATGTAATATTCTTTTATTGGGGCACTTTCGGGTTGAGGATGATTTCACCATTGTATATTATTTACTTTTCCGCATTAGGATAGACCCAAGGCGGGGAGCACAAGTAACCGGGTTCTGGAGTCCAGTGGGAGACCATCTCAAGGAGTTGAGAACGTGTCTCCTAACTCTAGAATTGGTAGGGTTTCTTGCCGCTCTCGTAGGGGTCTAGGGATGTGGGTTTGGCTATTCATCACGACCGTGGAATCCATGTTTTATACAGGCTTAATTTAAAACACGGAAATCCTAGTATATCCAATATTTCATATGTTGTTTTCTGCTGCGATTTATCTGTGATGTGATCACTATATATGTTGAGATAGATACTGGATATAGTATATGTGATATATTATATAGACGTTGCTTATGTTTTACACCCGCGCTAGCACTGCCCCGCTCTGCCGTTAGTTACCTAACCTAACGGTGCACGAGGGGACATCGAGGCGAATGCGGATGACATAAGCGTACGTTGTATTTATCTGTGATATTTGGGTAACTTAAAATGATGGGACTTCATTAATGAGATTAATGAAATAAAAGAAACCTAAAGATGTTGTGGAATCGAATTTTCAAAAACAGTTAGCTCTAGTTGTTTTGCATAGCGGTGTTCCTTGTAGAACATCCAGCACCTATTCGATAAGGAAAGAGCCGAGATCCCTTCACCGGGAGTGACCTCTTTAGAAATAACTGGCAGATGGTACAACCCTCGGTTTGTCTTTTGATTGCTTTTCTAGTTCTTGCTTTGCATAGTGGTATTGTGAATATCCTGCACCTCATTCGATGAGGAAAGAGCCAAGATCCCTTCACCGGGAGTGACCTCTTTAGCAAAACTACTAAAAGCCTAAATAACACTCCATTTAAAATGACTCGATTCTACGACGAGATCAAGTTCATTACGCAAAGCGTTTTCTTAAAAACCTGTCGTAGTCTTCCATCATTTCAGATAAGTCCTTCATAGTATTCGTGCTACGTTTTTTGGCTTTTGTCAAGGCGTAGTGTGCGGTAGCTATTTATGCTTATCTGCAAAAGCATATGATGTGATTGATTTAGGGTAGTCGTGCAACCTTGTTGACCTCTGTCAAGGGTCGTGTGGGTGGGTTTACTTCAATCAGGAAATGACGGGTTGAACTTGACTAGCAGCCTACGTTTTGTTGACCTCTGTCAAGGTCATAGGACGCTTGGGGCAAAATATTATCGGGAATTTCAAGTGTTGAAATTTGCAATGAGATTGCATACCTTCTATGAGATAGTTGGATCTCGATACACACTGTGAGTAAGAGTTACTCCTGGGAGAATTTTACACATTACAATTAGCCGATCAAGTAGGTGTCTAGAAAGGTATCAACAGGGTTACGCTAAAACGAGGTTTATTTTAATTAGGTCCGTGCGAAAGCACGGGGAACCTCCCTCAAAGTACCGGCACTGGCCTGGCTGAAAGATTGGTGAACTTGTAGGGTATAATTAATCCCGGCTAGTCTTTCCTTTTAGGGTTTGAAGGAAGATTTAACTAAAACAGTGGGAGCCATCCTGATTAGATAAATTAATAACCAATCTAATCTTGCAAGAGCATACGCTGAGTGTTTTCTTCTCTCTCTCTCCAGGGAGCGACCATGTCCGCCTTAATCAAGATAATAATACGGATGTATTGACCGAACCCGCTTGTTATACTGAGCCTGGGAACGTTGGTCCCGCTCTACCTTATAATTGTTATAAGACCGAGCAGAAAATAAGGGATTACCAGGATTCCCGTGCCGCTCAAACGAAGAAAGTGCATGATGATGCATCTTCTTCGGGTGTGTTCATTACCGAGAACTGTTTCTCAGTATCTTCTACGTCCTGGGTATGAGATACCGGATCAGGATCCTACATATGTAATATGTTACATGGGCTACAGATAGGTAGAGAACTGAGAATGGGTAATAAGTTTCAAGAGTTAGAAACGGTGCAAGTGTTGCAGCCAAGTATGTTGGCGGTTATCACCCTGTATCACCAAATACATTGATTCCGAACGAATGTTGTTAGATACCGAACCTGATATACAACATTATATCAGTCTCTTTATTAAGGTAAAGAAGGATATAATTTTGTATTGTTGGATAATGTTTTGAACATTTGCTACATCAAGAGTTGATCGGTTCAGGCACGTTATCTAAAAGCATATACGTTCTAAATCAAACTACAGTTCTTAACATACAAAACACATACAAGAGGAAGAGTTCATAAATGAATGAATCCTTCTTGAGGCATTGTAGACTAGGTCATATCAATGCGACCCGACAAGCGATGTTACATAAATATGCTTATTTAAATCTGTTTGAATTTACATCTTGTGAAACTTGCCAGTTATGTCACAAAGATAAGATGACCATAGCTCCGTTTATTGGAAACAGAGAATGAGTTAGTGAACTCTTGGGATTGATACATGATGATGTATGTAGGTCCCCTGTCTACACATGCCAGAACTGGTTCTTTGTACTTCATTACATTCACTGATGATCTCTCAAGATTCGCACATGTGTTCCTGTTGAAACACAAGTCTGAACCTTTTGAGAAATTCAAAGAATATAAGTCAGAAGTAAAGAACCAAAACGGGTATAAGTATTATGTCATTTGATGTGATCAGGAAGGAGAATACTTGAGCACGGAATTCCTGGACTATTCTAAAGGAGAATGAGATTCTCTCTCAGCATTACTCCTCCGTATACCCCACAGTACGTTGGTATATCAGGGCGAAGCAATCGCACCCTATGTGATAAGGTGTGCTCTATGATGAGTACTACTGAGTTGCCTATTTCCTTTTGGGGGTTATGCACTTGAGAAGCTGCATACCTATTGAATATGGTTCCAACCAAATCAGGAGCCTACCACTCCATATGAGATATGGTATGGGAAGAGCCCACCTCTTAAGGATGTTAAGATTTGGGGTTGCCCGTCCTATGTCTAAAAGCAAAATCCGGACAAGCTCGAGGCGAGGTCAGTTCTGTGGAAGTTTGTTGGATATCCCAAGCATTAGCAAGGGGAATATCTTCTACCACACTGAGGAGCAAAAGGTGTTTTGTTTCTCAGCATGCCACCTTTTGGAAAGGGAATTTCTTGTGAAGAAATTAGTGGTCATGAGGTAGAACTGGAAGGAGTTCCATCTATACAAACTACAGTAGATGATTTGGTAGAACCGGAGGATTCAATAGTTCCCAACAAAGCTCAGCCTCTCAACCGATCTAGTAGGGTTCCTCATCCAGTTGAGAGAGACTTCGGTTTTTTCTATGACAGTGGGAGCGAGGATTGCATCATAAGATGATGACCCAACTAGTTTCGAGCAGGTCATCAGGCATTTTCTTTACCCTCGGTGGAGGGACGGTATGCTGGAAGAGTTCCAAGCTAGATATCGTGACAAACTAGACGATAAAGGCTGGATACATTGCTACCAAGGATACTACCAAAGAGGTAGTCTGGACGTATACAAGTTCATGAGATGAACTTCGTTCTTACCATTGTGTGACAATGGAGTTGTGGCTTATGCCTAGGAACCCCCATCCCATCTGTGATCCAGACATATTCTTAGGCAGTATCACCTGATCATGGAGATGGATGATCTCCATGGGGATCGAGGTTAGGAGAGTAGACTACAGAGGACAACACGGCGGATCCACTCACAAAGGCCTTTTCTTAGGAGAGACTTTTATGGGATGGTTGAGTATGAGATACTTCAACCACTGCTGATTGTTGGGTATTGGATACTACAACAGATGGCCTTAGTGCAAGTGGGAGATTGTTAGTTATATGTACGCCTTAGAGGCCATTATTGTACATACGATGTATATTGTAGTGGATGCTTGGACTTATACATGGGGGACTTTCTTGCTCGACATGATAGTATGCTATCCGGTTGCTCTTTATCTTAACATTTACTCTGATTGTCTCTATGTTACATGTTGATAAAGCCCTTAGGATGAGTACTTGACTATCAGGACTATGATGCAGATCATACTAGTGGGGACAGAGTAGTCGCTAAGTACATCCTTCCAGTGTTCCTAGTCGTGGGTGTATCGAGACAGGGCATCAATATACCAGAGTAGACTAGCGTAAAGCTTCTCGATCCATACAGATGGGCGATGGATGATCCCATATCCATTGGTGTTTGACATCAGAGATAGTATACAGGTGCTCAGTGGATACTGGGTACACCGGACGGACTCGCCGAGAACTCCCATATGGTATTATACCTTACGTCAGATGGTAGTTCTCTGGTGACACTGGTACAGGTTAGTCTGTAGACCCGAGATCGTCATAGAGTCTTGAATGATTTCTACTGTGCTTTGATTTCCACCGTACCACGTTCAAGAGAACGTGCAAAATGGTGGCTTTTGGGTACAGCCCCGAATCACATAGAGGCATTGAGCGATAGTAGGGGTTTCGTCTCTCCAGGTATTAGGGGTTGATGTTGCACTGTGCTCGATTGGCTATAACAGGAAGTCCCTGGCCAGGGCTATTTCAGAGATATACTGGTAAGTGTTATCAGTAGTTTCTCGACCCGTTATGAGCCTCACATCGGCACGACTTATCGAGTTACTAGGGTCTGACGTTTACCACCCCTAGATGAGATATGCGACATATCAGACGAAGTGACCGGACTGTACGGTAGTGTTACTGATTGGATTCGCAGGAGTGTGAGCAGACTTGCTTGTTGATCTTCTGATCGCTCAATACCCGGGTGGACGTTACGTTTAGCAGACTGCTTGCGGCTTGTGGGTGTTTGATATGATCATCACCTACTACCGACGTATTTACGAGTCTTTAGTGTCCTACACAGGGGTTTCCTGGCTCAAGCGAAACGGAGTAGGAGCACATAAGTGATATGTGTCGGACCGAGATTGATACGATATGAGATACCGTATTCTATTCTCGCGATTTGTGACATTGGTCGGTTATATGCGATACAGTCGGGTTATCGGATCAAGTGTTGATTCGATAAGTTGTTACACATGATATTAGTCGGTTATATGTGATATAGCCAGATTATTAAATCAAGAGTTGATTTGATAATCTAATGTATAATTATATATTTGATATATTACATTACATTAACTGGTATTAGATCACTTATGATTCTTTTCTCACTAGTTTGTGCATAAGTGTATATGTGATATATATTTGTGCACATATTTATGTGTCATGCTTGATGATACATGAAACAAAGGTGTGTGTATGACTTACACCATAACCATTATAATTTAGGGTATTTATTTATTTAAGGTAAAACAAATTGTATGGATATTTTCTTATGGTTGAAGCTTGGAGAAGCTTTTAGATCCAAAGACTTTGTCCACTTGTTTTGTTTGACCTAAGATATTTATTAACCGAACCATTATCATTTAACCTATGGTTAAATCTCTACATGGGTTAAGTGTATGACACTAACTCACTATGGTTGCTTCACTCTCACTTGATGAGTTTATTCTTCTTCTTCCTCCTAAAAAGCTTTCTAGCTTCAATGGAGATATGAGATAAAATGTGAGAAAATCAATTCTAAAGTGAGCCCACTTCCTACTTCATCATCCTCTACTACTTTCCATTTAGTATAGGGTGTTTGCTTCACTAATTTCACAATTAGTGAAGAGATAGTTTCGGTTAGTGTCTCCTCGATGTAGATCATTTTCGTCCTCGAAGACTTCGAAGCAAGTATGTTCGTTTCTTCAAGGGAGCCTCTCTAGAGTCCGGAGTTCATGATCCAGCGAAGGGACTACTACACGGAGCTATTGAAGTGAAGGACCGGTCTACAAAAGTTGTATTCCTTGCCCACTTTACTTATGCGAAGTTGTTTGCATTACATTCCGTCGATTTCTAGTTAACGATTCTTAGTTAGGGTTAGCTAGAACGACAAATTTTTGAATTTGGCATGGACGATGCCTCCCGAAACCTTGCTGCCGTCCTAGGTAACCCTGCAACGATGACCGATCAGGGCGGTACGCCTAACCCTCAGGGACAGAGTGATCCACTTTTCTAGGACGGATAGCTAGGCTGGGGTCGAGTATTCAGGACGTGTGACAGATTATTGGATTGTTAGTTGGGGCTAGCTGAGCTCCGAGAGCCGATGATGTCCCTCATACTGCTGGGACTGTGTTTGTACCTGCTGCTCAGGCAGTTGTTCTATTGTTCCCGAGATTATTCCGTATCCTTATAGGAGTTTTGAGGCTGAAGCCTCCAGTTTTCACCGTTACGAATGCAGTGGAGGATCCATAGACAATCCTCGACAGGATGGCTAGGATTCGTTGTTCAGAGATGTTCTGACAAGATATGGATTGAGCTTGCGAGTTTTCGTCTAGGGAGGCCTTGCTCAGACGTGGTGCAAGTCAGTTGAGAGAAGCCGAGCTACAGATTAACCTCTTATGACTTGGGAGGAAATTCACAGTTGTATTTCTTGCTCGTATCCTTTCGTAGAATGTTCGAGATGTCCGAGCTCATAGTTTTGAGTCTTTGCGTAAGACTCCTAGGATGACAGTGTCTGAGTACGACATTCAGATTTCTTGGTGGTTCGATATGCTCCTTACCTGGTGGACACTGAAGAGAAACAGATAAAGAGGTTCGTGTAGAGATTGGACATGCAGTTATTTCTTGCTATTGGAGCCCAGCTTTTTGACATTCATGCCGTTGCTATGAACGCAACCTTATTGTTGAATGAGCGCACTTCTGAGACTTCAATCGTTTTTGGATCGAAGAGGATTTGTAATGGTATGCCAGCTTAGAGGCGGTTAGATAGACGCCATTGTAACAGGTATTCTTTCGGTGTTTTCTTCCGATGCATATCCCTTTTTGGTGTCGTTTTGAATGGTGTCCACTTACTTTGTATTGAAGTCTAGCCGATAGTAGTCCTTGCTAAATCAGCCGCTTGTTGTGATTTCTTCCATAAGCTGATCTTTTGTCACTCCAAAGGTTTTCGCTCGTATTTTTTGTGTTTGCATCGGAGATAGGTATTCTCCTGTCAATTTGATTTTTCCTGATATGTTGGAGTTTGAAGTTATTCTGTGCATGGATTGGTTAGTCACGTGTTGTGCGTTCATGGACTACCATAAGGAGGCAGTCGGATTTAGTTTTCCGGGGGAGCCAGTTTTTGTTTTTCGGGGAGACCGTAGCGTCGCCTTCCGCAGTTGATTTCTTCTCTTCACGTTAGTCAGCTCCTGAGGAAAGGATGTCAGGAATTCTTGGCGTTTGGTTATGTTGTTAGAGCCGCAGAGGTTCCGTTGGACCAGGTCCCGATTGTGAGAGTTTCCAGATGTCTTTCCTGAAAAGTTGTTTGGTTGTCGCCAGAGCACGATATTGAGTTCTGCTTTGACTTGATTCCCGGCACAGAGCCTTTTTTCTATACCGCCATATTGGATGGACCTGGCGGAGCGTAAAGAACTGAAAGATCAGTTGCATGATTTATTGGATAAGGGCTTGTTCGTCCGAGTGCGTCACCTTGGGTGCTCCTGTTCTGTTCGTCAAGAAGAAAGACGGTAGTTTGTGATTATGCATTGATTATCATCAGTTGAATTGGATTACTGTGCAGAACGAATATTCCTTACCTCATATCGACGATTCTTTTGATTAGCTCCATGGTGCGGGACACTTCTCGAAGATTGACTTGTGGTCAGGCTATTACCAGCTGTTGGTCCGAGAGGATGGTATTCCGAAGACTGCTTTCCACACACGTTACGAGCGGAATGAGTTCTTGGTAATGTCGTTCGAGTGCACCAATGGCCCAGCAGCGTTTATGGATCGGATGAACCGAATATCCAGGCCGTTCTTGATCAGTCTATCATCATTTTTATTGAGGACATCCTAGTGTACTTTTGGAGCCGAGTGGAGCCTATGAAGCATTAGAGGATTTCGTTGCAGACTTTGAGGAAGCGCCAATTATTCTCTAAATTATCCAAGTCTGCTTTCTGGTTGGATAGTGTTGACTCCTTGAGTCACGTAGTTGCAAAATATGGTAAGTATGGAACCGAAGAAGATCGGCATTGTCCCAGATGGGTATCAGTGATGGAGGTTCGCAGCATTTTGGGTTTGGCCGGATATTATCGATGCTTGTTGAGATTCTTCTCTTATAGCTACAACATTGACAGAGTTGACCCGGAAGGGAATTCCTTTTTCCTTGGACCGAGGCATGCAAGCAGAGTGTTCAGTAATTGGAAACCTGTTTGACTACGGTGCTAGTACTATCTATGCCTTCAGGATCAGGCGGTTTTGTTGGTTATTGCAATGCTTCTCGGCAATTGGACAAGCACGAGCAGAATTATTCCACGCATGATTTAGAGATGGCTGCAGTGGTTTTTATACTTAAGATCTAGAGACACTACAACGTTCAGCAGTGAGAGTTGAAATTGAGACAGCACCGATGGATAGAGCTAGTGAAAGACTATGACTGCGAGATTCCTTATCATCCGGGAAGGGCAAATGTTATGGCAGATATATTAAGTCGGAGGCCCGGAGGTAGCTTTTATCGTTCGAGTATAGTTCGAGTTACGTCAACCGGGGGACAATTTTCTCGTGTTCGTGTACGTCCACAGCGATTTGATTATGTCCGTGAGGCATAATCTGATGACGTTCGTTTGTTAGAGATCATGGAGCTGGTTCGACAGGATAGAGATTTACAGTTCATGATTGATGATTAGGTTGTACTAAGATTTGGGATTCGACTGTGTGTGCCAGTTTCCGAGGGATTGAGATGCAAGATTTTTAAAGGAGGCATACCAGTCGACATATAGTGTTTATCTGGTTTCCACCAAAGGGTATCATGATTTAAGAGGAATTTACTGATAGGAAAGGATGAAAAGAGATGTCAAAGATTTTGTTTCGGGATGATGACTTGTCAGTAGATTCGATCAGTATGTTCGGATATATGTTAATGAGATTGTGTCTGACAGAGGCACCTTGTTCGCCAGCCGACCATGGCAGAAACTTCAGAAGGCTTTGGACACCAATTGAGTTTGAGTACAGTTTTCTATCCACGAGCCGACGGTTAATCAGAGAGGACTATTCAGACTCGTGAGGATATGCTTCGAGTTTGCATTCTAGATTTCGTTGCAGTTTGGATCGCCACTTGCCCATGATAAGGTTTTCCTATAATAGACAGCTTCCAGGAAGCGATTCATATGGAACCCTTTGAAGCGTTTTATGGGGAGAGATGTCGATTACCCGTATGTTGTACAGAGCTAAGTGAGAGCAGTAATTGGGGCCACAGATTGAGCGGGACACGACCAAAAAGATTCAATTGATTCGGAATAGGATAAGAGCGGCCTAGGGCAGGCAGAAGTTTTACGCTGATAGACGCCGTTGGCGATCATGTTTTCTTGAAGGTTTCTCCGATAAAGGGGATCTTGAGATTCAGGAGGAAGGGAAGCATAGCTTCAGATATGTGGGTTCTTGGAGATTGTCGAGCGTGTCGGCACAGAGTTATCGATTGGCTTTTCCACCTGACTTTCTAGATGTTCACCCTGTGTTTCATGTATCGATACTCCGCAAGTACCTTCATGACCCCTCTTACGTGATATAGCATCGGATGATTCAGCTGGAGCGCAAACCTTCTTTCACCAAGCAGCAAATAGTTATTCTAGATCGGCAGATGAAGAAACCGAGGGCCGAAGTCATACCGACCGTTTTGATTCTTTAGCGTGGCCCGAGCGGCGAAGAGGTCACATAGGAAGCCGAGGTCGAGATGCGGAAGAAATGTTCCCATCTCTTCGAGGGTACGTATTGTTAGATTTTAAATTCGGGGACCGAATTTCTTTAAGGGGGAAGACTGTAACGTTTTATAAATAAATAAATAAATAAATCCTTTAGGAGAATTTTTCCGATAATCGGTAAAATAAATTGTGTTTTCCGTAAAACTTAACTATAATTATTTTTCATCATAGATTTAAAAACACATATTTTAACTATGTATTTGCTAGTATGTGGTAATTATTTAGTCACTTATAAATTGGTCGTTTAATTAAATATTTTTCCATAATTAATTATTTCAAATAATATTTTAAGCTCTCATTTACACATTAAATTAGTGTAAATTGCAAATTGGAATGGGCTAATTTTACAAATGTGAACCATGACAACTTAGAATTAAGTTTGTAGCATATTCTCTTTTTCTTCATTTGTCCCCAAGAGTCTAGAAAATTCTATTATAAAGTTTATTAAGAAAATAAAATAAAGTGTGAAATGACTTAATGGGTGAAATAATTAGGAGATGTTTCTGCACACTCATTCAAACACCTCATTTTTTTCTTTCTCCTTCCCTTCAATTGCCCTAGCCTATCCCCATGGCAGCCCCAAATTTTCTCACCCCATTTTCCACTTTAAAATTCTTCAAAACCGCTTCAAAAATCCAAAAAAAACATCACTAATTCCTAATTTAACCCATACCCATTATTCCTTGGCCAATACCAGCTTGAATTCTTGGAGCAAGGAAGCAATTTAGAAGCTAAGTTGCAAGCTTGATTCAAGTTTTGTTGAGGTAAATCCTAACCCTAGTGTTTAATTGTTGGTTAAATACTTTGAATCAACTTAACTAGGTGTTTAATTATGGTTTTAAATTTGCATGTTTGAAATTCAAGAGAAGGGTTAAATTAAAGTTAGGGTTTTTATCATTTGTTCATGGTTATAAAGTGTAGTTTAACACCTTAAGGCATGCAAAATTTAATCTAGTGGTTAAATTACTAATTGTGACATTTAAAATTTTCCAAATTATATAATTTGCAAACTAGGTTTTTAGAATTAAATTAAATTGGTGAGATAAAATTTTAGTGATGGTTTGTGTGACTTATTTAAGATATTATGTGAGCAATGTGGCCACTTTTGATTGGTTAAAACATAAAGTTTTGAACTAAAATGAAAATTTATGCTTACTAGGTTTTTGAAAGAAATCGATTTGAATTAAGTTTGAGGTTTTGTTGGTCAACCACCTATTTCATATAATATCTAGAGTGTTGTGAGTGTGCGATGCGTACTATTGGGTTCTAGACTTGGTAGTTGTCACGTAAAGCAACCCTAGTTGTAGCTTATGGCGATGTCGCAAGCGCGTTTGTGCACCAAGTGTGTGCGCGTCTTGTTGTGCGTGTTTTTGAATTGTGTCGTTTGTTCCGCAACTATCATTTATTTATCCTCTTAATTGCTTGTGTGTGATCCTAGGATCGGGTGCAGAGACGTCGGATGTGGCACGGAAGAGACATGGCCGAGATCGGATCAGATTAACCGAGGCGTCCCGGTGAGTAGATGTACACATCTATGGGGGGATCGTCTGGATGGCGCTCGGCGCTCGGCGCTCGATGCTTTAGAATTACTTATAGTACGTGCATTATATGCGTAGTTTCCTAGTTATGCATCTCATTGCATTGCATCATCTCGTATATGTGTGTGTGTGTGTGTGTGTGTGTGTGTGTGATACCATCTCATAAGACACTTGCACCATTACCATTGGTTCATGCCGCACGCGCACTATTTATGCGAACACACATGCCATTGGTAATTGCTATGTCATGAACACTACAGAACTTGCTTAGGATCAAAAATTATGCATATGCATCGTATATGATCCGTAGACTTATACTAGTATATTCATTTCATTAAGATGGATAAGTAGGATTGTTAATCATATGTACATACCTCATTGCATCATGATTCATGCATAGCTTCTGGCCGTATTTCGTATGGTATATACTACCGTATCATAGATTTCCATCATCACCGGCATTTTTATATATCGTGATTCTTTTCGAGGATTTCAGTATTTATGAGATTTCTGGATTTTGGGGAAACCAGAAGAATTTTATAAAATTATTATCATTTTAAAATGCAAGTTGCGGTTTTCTCGTGATGTATGTGTCATCCACCATGAGTTTTCATGATTGCTGTTAGTTTTCGTGACCCGATTCGAGGAGTAGGATGAACTGTTTCGGTACATGGTGGGTCCGGTACGGAACCCAGGGGCAAGAAGCTCGAGATGTAGATGATGAGCCTGGCAGGGGAAGACTACCTACCGGTGATGTCGGGCGCGGCGGATATCCGGAGGATACCGTCGTAGTCATGATATTTGATGATATGGGCCGATCCGGACTGATGGAGCTCGAGATATTGAGATATCGAGATATCGAGACATTGAGATATTGAGACATTGAGATATTGATACATTGAGACATTGAGATATTCGTATTTTGTGTCGATACTTGATATGGATTTATAATGATTTCATTGATGATACTATTCACACCATAATGTTGCATTAGTATATTCCCCATTCTTATTTGTTTTATAAATAAACAGGTGCTTTTGACGCATGTCTGCTACATATTATAGGATACAGGTTCTTGGAGCGAAAACAGTGAAAAAAGGCAAAAGATGATAGAAAAGAGGGACTTTTGACCAACAAGTAAAAAGATCCTAGTCAAGCTTGGACGAAGAACAATTCACAGTTGTACAAGGCAACGCAAGGTCTGAAATGTCAAAGGAAACGGTTAAAAGACCATAACAAGTTTTTCACTGAAGATCTGGAGAAGACCCAGAAGCCAAATGGAGAAAAGAACTATGGAAATAAAAAGCCTAAAGTATAAAGAACTATCCCAGAAAATTTCGTCAAGTGACCTCACCAAAGGGCCGCGGAACCGCGGCCCTACCCCCACATTTGCCGCGGTTCCGCAGCCGCTTAGTGCACGTGTCGGCGCAGAATTTTTGTGACGGTGCGTCGGTGCGTGGGTTGGGATTTTTCGTGGGCATATCTGTAATAGCAAATGCATGAGAATTTGTAACCCTAGTTTTCCTGTTTACTTATAAATATGTAATCAAAAGATTGTATTAAGGATGCCTCTTTTCAATTAATAAAAATTCAGAATCTTTTGAGGATTGAAGAGCATCATTTTCCTGTAAGTTCATTTCATTTTCTGCCTTAGTTTACAATTCATTCTTTGCCCTAGCTTTAGAATTAAATGCTTTCCATAGATTAATTAATCTCTTGCCCTAGTTTAATCTTGTGTAGAACCTTTTATTCTGCAATTGATAGTTAATCCTTTAGATCTAAAAAATACACATAATAAAAATGCTGTTTTTAATAGATCCCATAATGAGCGAGTAAATTCCTTGCTTGTTAGGGTTAGGAATAAGGGAGGGGTTGAGAGATGAATATCTCTCATCTCTTTCAAGCCCAATAACTTGTAACAACTATAACTTCATGCACGCATGCATGATCCGCTCCCTACGGCACCCTACCCATGAGGTAACGGTGAAACCGTAGTATAAAGGACCGGACATGCATGACTTCCATGAAGGTTATAGCAATTAGTAGGAAAGGACGGACAAGGATCTAGAGGAAGAAACTTCGTTTCTTCCCAATCATCCTAATCCCCTTTACTAATAATTGGTATAACTTCTAAAAGGAATTAATCGAGGGCATTGAAAGAGGTGTTAATATTAATCTTATCAAACCCTACTTTAAGACCTGACCCTAGCAAGTTCCTTAACCATCGCACAACTTAGTTTTTAGAATCAATCAACAAAACCAAACAACCATTGGAATCAACTCGTAAGAACACTAAGGAAAATTACACATCCCTGTGGATCGACCCGTATTCACCGGCTAGCTTCATGCGACGCCATTTCTGATTACGATAAAATATTTTTGGTGATCGTAAAACCTACATTAATCAAATGGCGCCGTTGCCGGGGATGGCATAAAATTTCTTTTGTGTAATTTCGGGTTGATATAAATTTTAAAAATCATAAAAATCTGAAAATAGAAAAAGTACAAAAACATTTTATCAATTTTTATCTGTTTGAAGGGTTTTATTGTTTGAATCTTGCAGGAACAGCGAAGAATCTCTGATCTGGAAATTTACAGAGGGCAAATCAGAAAAGTGCACATCAGAACAGAGGGGAAATTTGATAACAGAACAGTGCAATTTTTTTCAGAGAATGATCCTTCCTACAGACCGTGTTTCCGCGGCATAAGTGGGCCCCACACCGCGGTTCCGCCGCATGTTAGCCATGTCAGCACCTCAAAATTTCTCGGTTTGTTCTCTCCTTCTCCCCTCTGCAACCTACAATATATCCTTTATCAATTTTTCTGCAGGATTTCTTTGCGCTAAAAAAATCTTCTTTCCCCTTCTAAATAACAGATTTTCTGCAGGTTTCTTTGCGCCGCGCTGAAAAAATTAATTGCAAGTGAATTTAATGTTTTGCATATATTAATTGGACTTTAAGGGGCTATTGACCAAACTCAGATTGGGTGGGGATTTCATCACCCTTCCCAGGACCCCAGAAATCACTTAAAGGCATTTTGCATTGACCACTCTTAATTAAAAAAATATTAGACTCAGCCCTAAGGACGTCGAGCTCAATAGGAAAAATGACTAGTATAGGCATCGACCGTTTATCCTAACTGACTTTGCGGTGTCTAGGCAAGTGTGTCAAGGCAAGTGGTTACTTAATTAGGACCGCTACTTGTAGCGGGGAGCCTCCCACTTACCTGGCACTTACCTGGCCGCAATTGGCGGTGAAGAGGCGGTTTGAGGTCCTATTTCTAGCCCTAGTTAGGAGCTGTCTAGCTGACCTAGGTGACCCTAGATCTAGGCCTGATTGTGCATGTGTGGTTGATCGCGGTTGCGTCTCAAGTCTCTTTTCAAAAATCTCTTTGCAAAACTCTCACATACATAAAAAAAAAGAAAAATCTTTTCAAAACTTGCAACTTGTTGCTAAAGAAAACTTGCACCTCACTTACACCACTTCTTCTCATTGACGGTATCTTACCTCCACATTCTGTCTTTCATTTTTTCTGACTACACTACCTCTTTAGTGTATGTCACTTTGGACTAGGGACACTAACGCCCGATTAGTCCGTGTTTCGTTGGTACCGACCGACGAACCCTTCGACACCGAAGTCGACATTCCGTCCACTTTCTTACCTCCACCTTCAAATTCTTTCTCCGAAGGCATGTCGGGATTCAACCCCAACAATACCTTACCGACGGGAATGATTCCACCTCCGTTAGGTGCGAATAACCCGAATCAACCGCCTGTTGAAGCGCCCGCACGAGTTGCACTCCAGGATCTTTTCTACCTTGTCCGCACTTCTTTACCTACCTGTCTTTCACCTCCACCGGCAAATGGGGACAATTTTGAAATAAAACCACATTTCATCAATATGCTGCAAAAATTTCATGGTTTGGAATCTGAAGATGCTTATATCTTTATCAATAAATTCCAAAATGTTTGCGCTATGATGAAAACGACCCAATTAAGTGATGACGCTATAAGGCTAAGGGTTATTCCTTTTACCTTATGTGACCTAGCCGAGAAGTGTCTATACAGCACCGCATCACATTCCATTAGAAATTGGGACGAGTTTGTGAAAGCTTTTCTTAAAAAGTTCTATCCTCATCACAAAACTGCTAGAATCCGTAATGAGATTATACAATTTTCACATCTTCCTTCCGAACCATTTTGGAAGTGTTTCGAGAGATTTAAAGACCTACTTGTTCAATGCCCTCATCATAGGATCGAAAGTTGGCAACTTTGCCAAATATTATACGAAGGATTGAACTCAGCAATGAAGCAGTTGCTAGAAACCATCTGTCAAGGTCACTTTCTCTCCAAATCTAGTGAGGAAGCGTGGCAGTTTCTTGAGGATCTTAGTGAACAAACAATTCAGTGGGAGAGCACCAAGACCACATCATCTTCTTCCAGTGGTCAATCTAGGGTATGCATACATCAAGTAGAGATGTCGATTGCCATGAAGGCCGAGATGGCCGCTCTTACGAAAAAGCTGGAAGCGATTGAGACCAAAATCTCGTCGCCTTCTCCTGCCCCTGTTATGCCTCCACGAACTGTGTGTGCTTGTTGTTCGGCTCCATCACACTTAACCGAAGAGTGTCCTTACAATGCATCTACTCAAGGACATGATCAAGTCAATGCTTCCTTTCAGCAACGACAGAGAAACGATCCATTCTCTTCGACATACAATCCGGGGTGGAGGAGTCACCCAAATTTCGCTTGGAACCAAAATCAACAAGGAAATAACAATTTTCAAGGGCCTCCTCCACGACAACAAAAAGCACCTCCACAAACTCAATTTCAACAGCAACCTTTCCAACAGCAACCTTACCCTAATCAAGTGAACAATTTTGTGCCTAACACTACTTACCCGCCAAACAATTTTGTTCAACCTAACAATGACAAGGTTAGCTCGCTCGAAAGAAGTCTAGATGCGTTCCTAAAGCAATCTACACAGTCTACAGCAAGACTAGAGACTTCTATTCAATCTTTGGTGCAAAACAGCGCCTCACACGATCAAAGCATCAAATCTATTGAGGCACAAATTGCACAACTCAATGCAGCATTGAGCGAGCGAGAAAAAGGAAAGCTCCCATCTCAACCACTGCCCAATCCCGGTCACGCACATGCTGCAAATCAACAGCAAACTCATAACGTTAACGCTGTGACCACGTTGAGATCGGGAAAAATGTTGCAAAACAATGTGGGTATTCACAATGACACCCCTGCCGGTGGTTCTTCTTCACCTTCTTCTTCTTCGTTAGAGCCTGTTCTCCATCCTTCACAAGGTTCTACTCCTTCTACCTCGAACGGACCCACTTCTCACAGCACGAACACATCTACACAGGGTTCCGTTCCAACTCAACAATCTGATCCGCAAAAATTGGACTCAACAACATTGCAAAATGCTCCTTTTCCAAACCGGTTGAGATCCAATAAACCAACTCCACAAATGGAGAAGATTGTCGAGTTGTTCAAACAGGTGAGCATAAATATCCCTCTTTTAGATGCAATCCAACAAGTTCCTTCATATGCAAAAATCTTAAAGGACTTGTGCACCAAAAAGAGGAAGTCATAAGTACCAAAGAAAGTTTTTGTGGCTAGTGCTATTAGCGATGCTCTTGTCAATTCTTTACCCCAAAAGCACAAGGACCCCGGTTGTCCTACTATTTCGATAACAATTGGGGATAAGAACATCAATAGAGCACTACTAGATCTTGGTGCTAGTGTCAATTTGCTACCTTATTCTGTGTACGAGCAATTATGCATTGGAGAGCTTAAGCCCACTCACTGTACTCTCTAAATGGCTGATCGATCAATCACCCATCCAAGGGGCGAGCTAGAGGATGTGTTGATCAAAGTTGGGGAGTTCATATTCCCCGTTGATTTTATTGTTATGGATACACAACTTGTTACTAACTCACGGAACCAAATTCCGGTGATCCTCGGTCGACCATTTTTGGCCCACTTCCAATGCTGTAATAAACTGTCGCAATGGCTCCATGACTCTATCCTTCGGCAAGACGTCTAGTGAGTTCAATATTTACAAGTTAGGAAGTTTGCCTCCCGTGCCTAATACTAGTACATGAGAAGTTTGCTCTATTCACGAAATCACGCAGGAGGACTGCGAAATTGAAAGATTTTTGTTTGATGAGAACAGCTTTGACGCTACTAGTGCGTCCCTCCTTGAGCCTACCACAGTTGACACAACCGATATTGATTATGAAAGTTTCACTTTTTCGGATGACGACGACTCACAGCCCGAATACAAGTCTTTTGAATTTTTTGATGAGTTAGTTGAACCATCCGAATCGGTTGTTTGCGGTGATTTCGAACCTGTGTTGGAGTCCTTTGAGTTCGTGGCAGATTCCCCAATTTTACCTATGATTCTTTCGCCTCCGAAACTCGGGCTCATGCTCTTGCCGTCTCACCTTAAATATGCTTACATAGGTGAGAATGAGACATTTCCCATTATAATATCAGCCTCTCTAGCCTTCGAGCAAGAGAACGCTATTTTAAAGGTCTTACAAGATAGGCGGCAAGTTTTCGGTTGGACTATGGCGGACATCGAGGAGATTAGTTCCCTCATAATTGAATATCATATGCGATTGATGGATGATGCCAAGTCAATAAAGGACCCACAGAAACATTTTGGGGGTATTGTTGTGAGTCAACCTCCTCCTTTAGAAGTTGAACCACCCCCGTTTCTTTTAATAAGCTATGAGAATGCCAACATTCCACTGACTGCTGATCATTCTCATTCTCGTTTTGATTCATCACCACATCATATCTATTCACTTCCATACTTTCCCTACCATCACTCCTATCTTCCCCAATTCTTTTTGGATCGGTACAACATGTTCTTCCACCAACCGACACTCTTTACAGATAAATTTTTCGACTGGTTGATATTGATGTTTGGTCTGTGCAAAGTCTGGCAATAATGTCTAATATTGTTTCACTGAAGTTTGGGGGGGCCTTTCTGTACATATTTTTGTTTTTCTTTTAACAATAAAATAAAAATAAATAAATATAAATAAATAAACAGGGGAGTGCCGACATTTTGACCCTCTTGGTGCAGCATGACAGTGAGGACACTGTCAAGTTTAAGTTTGGGGGTACGCTCGGTACGTCTTTTTCCTTCGCATTCATTTGTACATATTTTTGTATTTGCATAATTATTTTAAAACCCATAAAAATTGAAAATTTTCAAAAATTATAAAAATTAATGTATTCAATTTTGGCAGTATTGATTTGAGTTTGATAAATAGGTTAACTGGCTACGAATAACTAGATCTTAGAATTAGTAAATTGAAAACCCTAAGAATAACCTTCTTTAAAGATTAACGGTAGAAAGTATATGTCCTTGTAGCTTATTTAGAAATAGGCAAATTTTGAGTCCACTTCTTGGGCTAAGTTAAAACAAAAGAAAAATATTGATATTCTTATTAGAGTATAAGTTTGAAAAATAATTCCTAGCTTAAGTCTAGATTCTGAAAATGTATACCCTACAAATTGCACAATCACGCACCTTGAAACTTGGAATAGTAGAAGAGACCTTGAAATGCTCTTGTCTAAAGTCCTTAGTACGAAGAAAATAAAAAAAAATGTGAATAAAGAAAAAAAATGAACACTGGTCTTTGTGATTACTTAAGGCTGCAAAAAATAGAAAAAATATTTAGCGAGGGTGCTTCATCACCTAGTGCCTTAGACCAACTGGTTTGGGAGTCACTACTAAAAGCCTTGGGTGTTGCAAGACTAGGAATTACGCTTTAAAGTGCAAACATATCTTGTAATCGGTTGTTGGTACCTCAAGAAGTATTAACAGCCGCATGAAGGATGTGAATTCACCAGTTAAGTAGTGCTTTGGACAACGGACAAGAGTATGATTGCTTGATTTGAATTTCCAAGTGTAGGGGTGATTTATACACACACGTGGGGATATATGATTAGAGTTGAGATAAGAGAAAGGAATGAAGAATAGAACTTGTATCTTTAGTAGAGTTGATAGAAAGATTCCTAAGTGGAGATGGAACCTTAGAAAGAAAACTTGGGAAATGCTAAAAGCTAAGTAATTCAATAGAACATATATAATCTTAAGTTAAATGATGAGAAAGCATGAAGGATAAGGGTGCATAATTTACGAGTCAACGATAATAGAATTCCTTGTTAGAAAACCTAATTGGAGAACAAAAGTCAATGGGCCGAGTTGATAAAATTTTGTGGGTAGTATCCGCTGAAAAACCTCAGGAGACAACACTCCTCCTACTAGGGACACCTAGAGGTTTAACGGCTTGTTGCACGTGCTCAGTGCAATCGCGTTTCCCTGCGAAAGTGCGGTCAGGTTTTATCGAGAATAAAATAATAAGTTTGCTCGAGGACGAGCAGAAGATAAGTTTGGGGGTATTTGTTCACACCATAATGTTGCATTAGTATATTCCCCATTCTTATTCGTTTTATAAATAAACAGGTGCTTTTGACGCATGTCTGCTACATATTACAGGATACAGGTTCTTGGAGCGAAAACAGTGAAAAAAGGCAAAAGATGATAGAAAAGAGGGACTTTTGACCAACAAGTAAAAAGATCCTAGTCAAGCTTGGACGAAGAACAATTCACAGTTGTACAAGGCAACGCAAGGTCCGAAATGTCAAAGGAAACGGTTAAAAGACCATAACAAGTTTTTCACTGAAGATCTGGAGAAGACCCAGAAACCAAATGGAGAAAAGAACTATGGAAATAAAAAGCCCAAAGTATAAAGAACTATCTCAGAAAATTTCGTCAAGTGACCTCACCAAAGGGCCGCGGAACCGCGGCCCTACCCCCACATTTGCCGCGATTCCGCGGCCGCTTAGTGCACGTGTCGGCGCAGAATTTTTGTGACGGTGCGTCGGTGCGTGGGTTGGGATTTTTCGTGGGCATATCTGTAATAGCAAATGCGCGAGAATTTGTAACCCTAGTTTTCCTGTTTACTTATAAATATGTAATCAAAAGATTGTATTAAGGATGCCTCTTTTCAATTAATAAAAATTCAGAATCTTTTGAGGATTGAAGAGCATCATTTTCCTGTAAGTTCATTTCATTTTCTGCCCTAGTTTACAATTCATTCTTTGCCCTAGCTTTAGAATTAAATGCTTTCCATAGATTAATTAATCTCTTGCCCTAGTTTAATCTTGTGTAGAACCTTTTATTCTGCAATTGATAGTTAATCCTTTAGATCTAAAAAATACACATAATAAAAATGCTGTTTTTAATAGATCCCATAATGAGCGAGTAAATTCCTCGCTTGTTAGGGTTAGGAATAAGGGAGGGGTTGAGAGATGAATATCTCTCATCTCTTTCAAGCCCAATAACTTGTAACAACTAGAACTTCATGCACGCATGCATGATCCGCTCCCTACGGCACCCTACCCATGAGGTAACGGTGAAACCGTAGTATAAACGACCGGACATGCATGACTTCCATGAAGGTTATAGCAATTAGTAGGAAAGGACGGACAAGGATCTAGAGGAAGAAACTTTGTTTCATCCCAATCATCCTAATCCCCTTGACTAATAATTGGTATAACTTCTAAAAGGAATTAATCGAGGGCATTGAAAGAGGTGTTAATATTAATCTTATCAAACCCTACTTTAAGACCTAACCCTAGCAAGTTCCTTAACCATCGCACAACTTAGTTTTTAGAATCAATCAACAAAACCAAACAACCATTGGAATCAACTCGTAAGAACACTAAGGAAAATTACACATCCCTGTGGATCGACCCGTATTCACCGGCTAGCTTCATGCGACGCCGTTGCTGATTACGGTAAAATATTTTTGGTGATCGTAAAACCTACATTAATCAGATACCTCAGTGATTTTACAAAGTTTTACGAAGATAAGAATACAGATTTTTCTCATACCAAACGTATTCAGGATTCGTGTTGATTATGCATTCATATTGCATACATACTAGTGCATCGCATCATATCGGAATATGTAGGTTGTGACGCATTTGTGTGCATGCTTACGATAGCCTTATTAGATGTTATTTACTACTCACGAGTTGGAAACTCACCCCCGTTGTGCCACAGTATCTTACAGGTCTGACCTGTCAGCACAGTAGCGGCGGGTGTACTTCTATTCTGCTTCGTTTGCTTCGACTAACAACTTGCTCATAGGTGGGTTTGTAGGATTTTTATTTGCTCCCACTGTGTATTTTATTTTGTATCTAGTATACTCCATCTACCTTTCGTATATTGTTCTAGACGGTGAGACTTGTCAGATTTGTATATATTCTATTTCGGGTGTCGATGCTCACTTGAGCCGACGTGTTGTTTCTTACTTTCATGCCTTTACATGCTTATTTTGGCATTGATGATATATATTGCATGTGGTTGTGATTCCGCCATTGGCAAAGAGCTAGCTCCCGCTTAGAGATGCCTTTATTCTTGATTTGTATGTATTTTCATGTGTTGTACCCGTTTGGAGGGCCAGTATTTACAAAGGAGACTCTGCCGAAAGTTTCAGGAAAATTTGAGGTTTTTAATATGTTTAATGCGACTTATTTGGTTAAAAATCTCATTCCTTAAATAAGTTTTCCTTCACTCTACTTCTTTAATTGGTTTAGATTTCTGGACTTTGGCTTACTTAGTTTACGTACGCTTTGAGATGTTTCGTAAATTAAGTGCCAGTCACGTTCCGTATCTTCGGGTCGTGACACTATTCAGGTGCAAGAAAACAGCCGAGGCAATGATTTTGTATCACCGTGCTCCTTCAAGTGAAGATGGAAAAATGAGTCATCGAAGAGATTCACCGTCATGGATGGATTTCGATAGGAGGCGCGAAATATTCAGTAGTGATCCTCACAATGTCAGGCTCAGACTCGCTAGTGATGGCTTCTGCCCATTCAACTATATGGCTGGAAGCCACAGCACATGGCCCGTTTTAATGATAGTTTATAATTTGTCGCATTGGTTGGCTATGGATCAATCCTATTTTATGATGCCTCTTCTTATCGACGGACCAAATTCACCGGGAAACAATATCAACGTCTATCTCCGATCTCTGATCGATGAGTTAAAATCTTTATTCATTGATGGTATAGAGACTTACGATGCAAACACAGATACAACCTTCACACTGCGTGCGGCTTTAATATGGATAATTAATGACTTTCCTGCATACGAAATGCTATCAAGTTGGTCCGTAAATGGTCACAAAGCATGCCCTTATTGCCATCAATATACAATATCGAAATTCTTGAATTTTAGCAGGAAGGTTTGTTATTGCGGTCATTAGCGTTTCCTGCCACTAGACCATCCCTACAGGTTAGACGTTGCTCACTTTGATGGTCATCAAGAGCTTCTTGGGCTTCCAGCCTCATTGTCCGAAGAGGACATGACTGCTCAGTGGGATGGGTACAATAATGTGACCTACGGGATAGATCCGGCAAAACAGGTCAAACCACCATACTGGAACAAGTTAAGCATTTTCTACGAGCTTCCATACTGGTCAACAAATTTAGTGCGTCATTGTCTGGATGTCATGCACATAGAGAAGGGAGTATCCGAGCACGTACTCAACTTGCTTATTTGTAAAGACGAAAAATCGAAAGACAGCCTCCATGCTCGGATGGATCTTCAGGACTGGGAAATTAGAAGAGAATTGCATCCTAAACCGATAGCGGGTAAACCAGGAAAGTTTGTACTTCCCAATGCTACATATCATATGTCACAACCGGAGAAGAAAAGGTTCCTGCGGGTGTTGCATGATTTGAAAGTTCCCACAGGTTTCTCAGGATCATTTAGCAAGAAGATACAAATTGTGAAAGGCAAGATCGATAGGCTGAAAAGTCACGATCACCATGTTATTATGGAGCACCTTCTCCTATTAGCCCTCAGGACTTCCTTTCCCGAATCAGTTGGTCTAGTAATCAATGACCTTTGTTACTTTTTTAGAGAATTGTGCGCTAAAACCCTGGATGTTGTGACGCTAGAGACTCTAGAAAATTCTATTTTATTGATACTTTGCAAGCTTGATCGTATTTTTCCACCGTCATTCTTCGATATCATAATACACCCGACGGTTCATCTTCCAACTGAGGCTAAGTTAGCCGGACCAGTACAATATCGATGATGTATCCCATCGAAAGGTACGTGGAATTTTTCTTTTCATGCAATTTGTAAAATTATTGTTGTCTTATATGCCCGTATTTATTTATTTAACATGTTTTTCTTTAGGTACCTCTACACTCTAAAAAAGTATATACGCAATAGAAATCGACCAGAGAGTTCTATCACGCAAGGTTATCTTCTAGATGAAGAAACCATATTTTGTTCCCACTATCTGGATGAGAAAATTGAGACGAAGCTTAACCGGCCTCGGAGAATTCAGGACGGACCATATGGTAAAGCTGATTATAAGAGAGTAGACACTATGTTTATCAACAAGATATATCGGATTATCATCCTCAATAGCGTATGTCTTGAAGAAATTAGAGAGTAAGTTTTTTTGGATTAATTATTATATTTGTGTTTGTGTGTGTATGAAATGATATAATATTAATGTCTTAATTTATTGTTGAGAACAGAAATCATTTTAATGAGGTACGTGAGGGGCATCCTGATTGGAATGATGAACGATTGGAAAAATATCATCAGGATAATTTTTGCGATTGGGTTGCAGATCATGTAAGTTGTTTGAATAACATGTTATTGCTACCAGTCTTAATCTAAAATTATATCGTTATGTATTTGTCGTAAAATTTGTTTTGTCAGATCCACGATCCGAAATTGTCTGCATCATTAGAGAGCGATTCAAGATGTTTAGTTCAATTTCCTAGTATGAAGGTTGCATATTATAAAGGATTCGGTGTCCTTGGATACAAATTTGAAGTTAAGGACATAGAAACATCTCGAACCACTCAGAATAGTGGGATTGCGATGGTAGATCGGATGGTGTGATTTATTATGGATACTTAAATTGCATACTAAGCATCCAATATCCCGAACGATCAGAACCGTTTTATATATTTCAATGTACTTGATACGATACACGAACCGATACGGAAAAGTGGAGAAACAAACTCGGAACTTGGAAAGATGAATATGGATTGACTAGTGTGAACACACTTTAATTTTACGGTCAGGACGATCCATTTATCTTTCCGAACCAAGCGTTCCAAGTATACTACTAATAGTGCTTGAAGCATCCAAGATAGAGTGTCGTATGCCGTTGGAAACCAAGGGATGTTTACGATGTCACAGAATTCGAGGATCGTATGGAGGACAGCGATGAGGATGAAGAAGAGAGAAGACTTAGAGTGCTCTGACCGTCTGTTTCAAAAAACGGGTTGTCTTCGGCTGATCGTGAAATTACATGGGTTAGAAATGATATTGATGATGAAATCCAAGTAGATATGTCTAATGCATTCGCGAAACGAAAAAGGTTATCAGTAATGTTATATTTTTACTTCACATTTTTACGATCTATACATATATAACATGCATATGTAATGATTGTACTCTTGTCTTGATTTGATGACGACGACGGGAGCAGCGAGGGATGGCAGGAGCCCCAGCCGCGGCACCGGCATAGGCAGAGCGGTTCTGCCGCCCGGAGAGCTGCGATGGAGCTTCAAAGGGCCGGTCTTGCATCCCGATCGGAGACCCCTTCGGATGACTACTTCCGTGTGGACTTTGCCACACCTCCATGTATATTGCATGAATATTCATTTTGAATGTAATATTATAGATATACACGCATATATATTTCAAAATTACTTATATAGTCAATGTTTGATTGTCTAGCTGTTGGTGGTGCGTCCACATCAGAGGCAGAGGCCACTCCCGCACCTCCAGGTATGTTTATATATCCTATAGTGCATTCATATTGATTTAGAATGATATATCATAAATATACACACATTCTTTTTGCTCTTACTTCGATAATCATTTTTTTATTTTCTAGCTGTAGGTGGTGCCTCCACATCTCAGGCAGAGGCCACCACCGCACATGCGGGTATGTTTATATATCCTATAGTGTATGTATATTGATTTAGAATGTTATATTATTGATATACATATTCTTTTTGCAATTACTTATATAATCTATTTTTAATTGTCTACTTATAGGTGGTGCGTCCACATCTGGCGCAGGGGCCACTCCTGCCACTTCCATACCCTCCGCTCAGTCTGCAGGTCAGTATGAATAAATATAAAATATTTATTCATTTTATATATATTTTAAGAATAAACATGAGCTTCATATAATTTTATCGTCAATGTTTATTTTCTAGTTGGAGGGGATGCGTCCACATCCGGGTCACCGGCTGTTCCTCACCGGAGGAACTATCGTCTCGCTCGTGCTGCTGCCCGGGCCCAGGCTCGTGCTGCTGTCATCGGAGGTATATATCACACTTCAATTTTCGTTAAACCTTGATTTCCTAATACTACTTTGTCTTAATATTGATTGTCTTGATATTTCTTGTAGATGCAGGGCAGCCCTATCCCGAGAGGGGGACTTGAGGGCCAAATCAGTCCCACAGGTTGAGGCCCGACAGAGCTAGGGGGGAGGCAGCGTCCCCCCTCTTCTTTACCCCCGATTAACGCTATACCGGCGATTATACCGAGTGGTTTGGCCGGTATATGGGGGATAAGAGCCGTTTCATGAAGAAGTATCCACTTCACGTTGAGCGGGGCGATTAGCACCGACGCTCATTTGCCCTCTTCTGGGATAAGGATCGAGTATTAATATATATTTTCATTTGAATTATCCAATATATTTATTATTATTTAACACTTGCAATTTAAATACATTGTTTTTTTGTATTTGCAACTGGATTATGACTTTCATCCTATACCCGACCCTGATCATTCTGAGAGAATACTCGATCTTCACGCTCTGTACCATGGCCTGATGAAGAACATGCAATCAAAGGTCCGATACAATAGGAACGAGCTAAAGATCGACTGCTATTCCCTGTGGATGGCGACCTCTGAGGCAGAGAGAGCGGCTCTCCTACATACTCCGGCCTTTGCGAGAGTCGACGTAGATACATGGCCTCTCTTGTGCCAATATTTTGACTCTCAGCGCAAACATGTTTGTAATTTAAATGTAATTCATTATTTAGTACATAATTTATTTTTTTGTGTTGCTTAATTAGAAAACTACACCTGAATGTGTTGTGCAGAAACAAGCCGATCAAAATAAAGAGAATAGGAAGTCGGCGAAGAGGGGCCGCCCCACTTATACATGTGGCTCGAGGAACATTACTCGTGCCATGGAGGCATCGGTAAATTATAATAGATCTATTATGATATAATGTAATATTAAGAGTTATTTTATAATATATTTAAATTTTTTACGAATTGTAGAGAGCTCAGACCCTGGCGCAGGGTGGTACACCGAGCGTGCTGACCGTGTATCCTGCCGTCCACGGCACTTCGACAGATCCCGTCACGGGCGAGCTTCGATTCTCCGACCCCGCAACCCAGGAGTATTGCGTAAGTGTTAATATTTATTCTAACAGGTTTGAAATTTTTGTTTTGAAAAGTTTAAATTTAAATGATATACTTATATTTTAAGGGTTAATGTGGGTGTAGGAGTGGGTGGTGGAGCAGGTGGAGGCATCGGGGATCGATTTTACAGGACAGACCGATCCGATGGTGCTGACCCCAGTCCTAGACGCCGCACACGGAGGGCACCACGGAGGTTGGGAGAGAGGCCGGGGACTGGGTCCTAGCAGGGCCCATATGAGGTTGGACTCCACTCCGGCGGTTACTTCCCTTACCCCCTGTAAGCGACGTCTAGAGCATGATGTTGCCGCCTTGAAGACCACCGTCGAGGAGTTGAAGGAGATGGTACGTATACTACTTAATAGTAAAATATTATATCACATTATAGATAGTAACATATGCAATATTAGTAGCCTGAGCTTATTTGGTTGTAGACTTAGTTTTGATTAATCTTACTTACATAAAACTATCTAATTAAAATAAACTACGGTTTTCCAAACTAGATACCCAAACGAGGCCTATGTCCCTAAGTATTCTTAGATTGGGGGTTCGTAATAACCTGATAATGATACGAACTCGACTAAAATCTAATACACCATTCTTACTCGTTTATTACACACAAAATTTAACAGATGCGACAGGCTACTTCGGCTATGGCTCCACATGCATCTCTTTCGGCTGCGGCTCCGCAAGCCACTACCTCGGCTGCGGTTACGCAGACCACTCCTGCAGCTCCACAGCCCGCTCAGACTACCGCACAGTCCGCTCCTTCATTGGTCGAGTTTTTGAAGACTCAGGCTGCACTGGGGAGCAGATGCGCCAGATTACGGCGATTATCAGAGGTGGAGGAGCTGGACCGAGCTAGGGTAGCTTTATTTATATTTTTGAGGATGTATGTACTTATCAGATACATATTTTATAAATTTTGGACGATATTGGTGGTTGTTTACTTGTTCACGATGATTTAGTTTGATATCGTATTCTGTTTGTTTATTTCTTTTATATATTATGCGTGAGATGTTGATTATGAATATTTCTGTATTTGGTTATATAATGTATATATTATTGTGCACAGGGCAGGGGAAAAAACAGGAAGTAATTTTTTTTTAAAACCCCTGATATTTTGTCCCTACGGATTAATTCGTAGGGCCATCTATTGCACCTACGGATTAATCTGTAGGTGCAAAGTTGCCCCTACACAGTTAGCCGTAGGGACAAAATATCATGATTCCTGATATTTTGTTCCTATGGACTCAGTAAAACATGCCCCTACGAATTTATCCGTAGGGGCATTTATCTGGACCTACGGATATATCCGTAGGGGCACCAATTGGGCCCTAAGAATACATCCATAGGGGCAAGTACTTTATTTTATAAACCAATAAATTAAAATATTTATCAGGCCCTACGGAGTAATCCATAGGGATACGTGTCCCTACGGATTAAGGCGTAGGGGTAATTATTACTCCGTAGGGGCATGTTCAGGGCAAAGACGTGCACCTGCGGCCTTTGCACCTACAGGGGATTTTTATGTCCCTATGGCCATATCCGTAGGGGCAGTGGTTTGCTCCTACGGATAAATCCGTATGGGAAACCCCTTATTGTAGTAGTGAAAGGGTTATTTAAAAAAAATAAAGCTAAGTAATTTCCTACCGTCCCCCAAAATTTCTCACCAACCTTATCTCTCCCGCGCCCTCGTCGATCAAGCTCGTTCCCCGTCGTCAGTCTCGTTGTCGACTTCTTCGTCCCTCGTCGCCGACTTCCTCATCGCCGATCAAGCTCGTCGGCGAGTTTCTCCTCCATCGCCGTCGATCGAGCTCGTCATGGAGTTCCTCGTCGCCGCTAATCGACATCGAGATCCTCGTCGCCGCCTCCACCTTTTCGAGCTCCATCTTTCCGGCCTCCTCCACCTCGTTGAGCTCTTAGCCTGCACCTCCTCGAGCTCTTTGCAGACGGCCGGTCTTTGGTAGCGAGGTGAATTTATTTAATTTGAAATTGAATTTTCCTTAGTTATGTTTTTGATTTCTATAAATTAATTAGGAATTTAATTTATAATTTTGTTGTTTTTGGTATTATTGTTGTTGATTTTAGGGTTAGGGTTATGGTTATAGGGCCGGGTTAATTAGGGGTTAATTAGGGTTATTTGGTGATGATTAGGGTTAGGGTTAGGATTAATTAGATTAATCGGGGTTAATTTTGGTTTGGGTTAGGGTTAATTTGGGCTAATTATGAATGTGTATGCTAGCACCACGGTAGGGTTTAAACGGGCATCACACATGCAATTTTCAAAAATTCATGATGCTAATGAACACTTAACAATATCTTAACTAGAATATTAGGGTTTAACAACGATGATATGATAAACTAAGAGAAGGGAAGGAGGCTACAACGTTTGATGACCATGTCCTTCTCTTCTAATGCTTCGGGTAGTAGTCCATGCGACTCTACTTGAAGAAGGTGCAAGCATCCTCCGATGACCTTCGTGCCGAAGATGATCCATCCGAAGTCTTCCAATCCAAGCTACCTCTTCACTAAACACTTTAGTGAAGGCAACACACCACACCAAAGTGCTAATCTAATGTGAGATGGTGAATTAGGGGTTCTAAAGCTCACTAGGCTTCTCACAAGCTCAAGGTTTCACTGTAAGTATATGTTAGCGTCCCGGCCGTCTACAGACGCCAAATGCGGAACAAAAACTTTTTAACTGGCGCTATCGTATACTTTAACCCGGATCTGCCATTATTGCTAAACTAACAAACTGTAAAGATTGTATAAAGGTTATACCGAACGATCCGAGTCCTTCGTTCTTCAACCATCATCCCACACTCCGTTGCGGCTGCTCCGATCTCGTCGATCTCCGATCTGCTCGTCTAGGTTGCACCACGTCAACGATTCTTTAAACGGGCTCCCGCCTCTGACTCGAGGCAACTCGGTCATCAAGTTTGCCAAAAGAGACGACCAAGATTGATGTAGAGAATGAGTAGAATACTTTGTCTCGTTACGTCCAAGGCTATGGACGAACGATTAATGAAGTTGCCATGGGAATCGGGTGATGGAATGAAATGAGCTGTGAAATTCCATACACCCCAAAATCTATCATAATCTTTTTACCAGATGAAACATCAAGTGAGAGAGCGTGTGAGAGTGAGGAGGGGGCCGGCCATATATAGCAATGGGGGGTGAGTGTAGGAGGGAAGAGGGTGACCACAAGAAAAAATATCAAGTGTGAACACAAGAAAATATCTCTAGTGTGAACACAAAGTGTGAACACACCAAAAGCAACCAATGAAACACCAACACCATTCAAACCTAGTCACCTCTTCTAGAACCTTCTAGAAGCATGACTCACCCTCATCCAAGAAAAGATAAATCCGTCTTTAACCGAATGTTAAAAGACGGCTGATAGAAAACTGGCAACTTCCAAAAGTGATCCCGAAACGAATTTCAGGATAACCCCGTAACTGTATAAATATACCCGCATTTGTATTACGACCGAATACAAATGCAACTGAGACAAAGATATTATATCTACTCAATATAATACTCAGATCCGGCTTAAACCAAAGCCGGCCAGTATTATCTGTCCGAAAACCGACACGTGCGTAAACGCACGTGCATTTTCCGAACCCTGCCATAAAACCATACGGCCTCTACAACGTTTCGCCCGAACTTGGGAAACTGTCTGTGGGGGACTCTAATGACTCTCGGGTGTTTAAGGTCATCCACCATATCTGCGGAGTGGCTATTGGAATGTCAAACCTGATTGAATCTTTAGGTCCTATTAAATTTTCCCTAATCGTTTGCGGTTTTGGAATCACTTCCAGTTCTACCATACTCCCACTACTGTTTTCTGAAAAAATCCATTTTACTAAAACTGTGGCGAGTCAAGAACAATATCACTATTGATCTTCCAAATGGTAGAATATCAACCCTCGTCATAGCCAGGGTCAACCCACAAACAGCCATTACAGAAACGTGCCCTGAGTTATCCAGAGTCTGGTTTTAAGCATAAGCTGGACAACTCCCCGTACCGTAACATCTTTTAAGGTATGAACCATTCTATATCCAATATAGAAACTTTGGCACTTATTTAATTGGAACCAGATTCAAATCATGCAGCTGTCTCCAGTGCATATCAACTTAATGGAAAGAGGTTAATCAGCATTACTCAACTTAGGAATCCATCCAATTATGAGTAACTTGAAAGAGAAACAAGTTTCTCAAAATCATCACTATCATCTGAATACCAATCACAAGAATCTACATCTTCGATCTCTTTGAAGAATCCTGATACTTGTGATACCTGGTTCTCTACTTTATTCTTATACCCACAACTTCTCAAAACATAGACCTTGTATTTCTACGAAACACTTGTCTAATAACTAGAGAAGTCATAAGTAAACAGAACATAGTATGAGGACCTACCCCTTTGTCCTGTTGGACACTTGGACAACATACAATACTCTGTATAAGTCCGCTGAGTTTAAGCAACTCAAAACTGTACCCTGGCGATTTCCTCAAATATCACCAATTACAATGAATTCCGATATAATGAGGATAATCACCTAATTCCCAATAACTTACTCCCACTCATCATCTGCAAAACCATACAGATATGAGAATGAAACCTGGTAAATACATACCCTTGGAGTAAGTATCTAATTGGGAAAACAATTTTCTTTTAACAATGCACTGAAACATGAAAATGTTTCATAGGGGTATCCTGATATTCATAGCAATGCCTCTTCCATATTCCAATTCATGACTTTAACCGTATATTTCACTGCCATCTCTCCAAGTCCCTTTATTTGTCTTTAGTCGTTACCTCCTGTACACCATCGTTAGGCTAAATGGTTTTCTTCCTTCCCTACCGTTCGGCACCAGCCTATGGTTTGGAAGAAGAAGATCCAGTAAGCATAATAGGTGTACTCTCCTAAACCAAGGAGTACTCATATCTTGAGAGAAGGTGATGATAAAAGACAACTGAATAATACCTTATTCCTTTAAAGGTGAAATAGGAGTGGCGATGAAGTACGTGGTTTTGGTCGTGAATGATATCAGTCGCAATTTACTTTGCCCTCTTTCTAATCCCTTTATTTTGTCTTTACATATTACCTTCTGCACACCCTACTTAGGCTAATTGGTTTTCTTCATTCCCTACCTTTCGGCACCTGCCTATGGTTTGGAATAAGACTATCCAATAAGCGTAATAGGTGTACTTTCCTAAACCAAGGAGCCCTCGCAACCTGAGAGAAGGTAATAATAAAAGACAACTGAATAAACCAATTTTATTTCTCCTGAACCTTGATCCATCCTCGAAGAAGTCCCTTCGAGTTCGTATATAACCATATGATGGATCTATCCAATGGAAGTGGATGTCCGTAGTAATACGGGTGTTCTGAGAAATTCAAAGGGTAAAAGAAGGAGTGGCAATGACTTATGCAACATAGACAATCCAAAAGCCATTAATTTAAGAGGTTCGGTCAACTTGGTCACTGAGTCATAGTCTAGGGTCGGTCAAAGGTCGCTGCCAAAGAGAGAGAGAAAAGAAACACTCTGCGTGCACTCTAACCTAGATCAGAATGGTTATCACTTTATCTAATCCGGAAACCTCCCACTGTACTGTCAAATTCTCCTCCAAACCTAAAGAAGAATCAATCGGGATCACCCGAAGAGTAAACCAACTCATCAGTGGGAATCGGGATCCAACTCTCATCGCATGATAACGTGATGGAATGCATCCACGTTACTCATACTCCAGAAGGTATGCGCATACTTGGCAAGTTTCAGTTTCTTTAGAAACTCCCGATATGATTTTTGCCCCATGCTCTTATAACCTTGGCGTTAGGTCAAAATGTCATAAGTCACATGCCAAGTTCTACCCGTCACTATCTTGTTAATTTGAACCCACTCGCACATGCCCTTGGCGTTAGGTCAAAATGGCAGAACGGTTGTCCCAAACCAACTCATCTATCTATGCAACAATTGAATACCCAGTAGCTACCAAACACTATGCCTTGGCGTTAGGTCAAAATACATATCTTGAATACTACTGAATACCCAAAACAAGTGACGGAGGGCTACGACTGGTTTTTGGCGAAAAACCTTTAACGTAGTGAACTTGATATCGCTGAAGGAACCTGATAGCTTTTTAAAATATAGTGGCGAAAACCTTTTGCTAAAGAGGTCATTCCCGGTGAAGGGATCTCGGCTCTTTTCTCGTGGAATGAGGTGCAGGATATTCCACTGAATACCACGATGCAAAGCAACTTGTAATCGACTATAGTGAAGTTATTACCCTGACGCAAACTTCTGTCCAAGGGGTCAGTCCCGGTGAAGGGATATCGGCCCTTGCCCCGTCGAATGAGGTGCAGGATATTCCACTGAATACCGCTATGCATAACAAAAGGAAACGTCTTTGCAATAACACTTTTTAAATTGTTCCAACAACAGCCAAATAGGTTTGTTATACTTTGCATTGATCAGAATCAACGCAGTCCCATCAATCAATCACACCAGAAAAGAACGAAAATAAAATGTACGTATATGCTATCTGCATTCGTCACTGGGTCCCGTCATCACCCGTTAGGTTACTTAACTAACGACAGAGCGGGGACTGGACTAGCGCGGGTGTAAAACATATACAACATTTAATAGTATATAAACCAATATACAATAATCGCTCCAGGCGTGATAATATGCAACATTACAGAAAAGTAATAAGCATCACAGAACAATACAGATAATCTGGGATCCCCGAGTTTCACAGAGCCGCTGCTGAAACCCGACGTTCCCCTAGTCGTGTGGATAGCCTGTGCAATGAAACCTAGACCCCTACGGGTGTGGCAAGTTACCCGCCAAAACCTGAAGCGAGGCAGCCCCCTACAGCAAAGTGAATGGACCACCTTGCACTTCACGGAATCCGGTAACTTGAGCACCCCTCCTTGGGTCAACTTGTACCCCCTACGAGTGCGGCGAATAGTCTGCCAATTCTAGAGTGAGGCCCCTCTGCCTCTCAAAGCCATGAGATGCGGACCTGTTGCCCCCCAGAACCCGGCTATCCGTGCACTCCGTCGCGGGGCAAAACCTAGTACAGTAAAGAAAAATAGTACAACAGGTACATCGACCGCAACCTGGTCGTTCCCCAAAAGAATATTATACATCAGGCAGTGACGGCAGTCCACATGTTGGACGTTCGTCCTGCAATATCAAATGTACAAATAAACTCAAACTGCACTACCATTGCACACTACTATCCACCACGACAAATCCGCAACATCACAGCACAACACAGAACATCAACGCAAATGTCACGTTCGCAAACCCGTCTAAAAGAACTATAGCAATCAGACGCGGTTTACCGATCAAATGACATTCCCGGTCGGAGATATAATGCAAGTACTGAAAACTAACATGTTTAAATTTCGATCGACTAAATATCACGAAGTGGGCCCCACGAACAACTGGTGAACAGTAACAAAATCTGGGCCCAAAAGATATGTACCAAAAACCCCAATTTCCAGAGAAGAATACACTGTGCAAGTTTGGGGGCATGATCACACAGAATGGCCGCGGATGCGCGGCCAAACCATGGGTTTGGCCGCGATTCCGCGGCAGTTTTGTCGATTCATGAGCCCAAATTTGTACGGTGTTCTTATAAAACCCTGCACAGATTTCTGAGATATGTAGAATAATTTTAGGACATCATTTAAAATCGACAGAAACTGTGAAGCTTGAAAATTGTGTTTTTCGATATCCGGCTCGATCAATGTTTTAAACGTGTTAGTACAAGTTAGTAAAGCAAAATGGTGAGGCTCTGATACCACTGTAAGTCTACGTTAGCGCCCCGGCCGTCAACAGACGCCAAATGCGGAACAAAAACTTTTTAACTGGCGCTATCGTATAGTTTAACCCGGATCTGCCATTATTGCTAAACTAACAAACTGTAAAGAGTGTAGAAAGGTTATACCGAACGATACGAGTCCTTCGTTGTTCAACCATCATCCCACGCTCCGTTGCGGCTCCTCCGATCTCGTCGATCTCCGATCTGCTCGTCTAGGTGGCACCACGTCAACGATTCTTTAAACGGGCTCCCGCCTCTGACTCGAGGCAACTCGGTCGTCAAGTTTGCCAAAAGAGACGACCAAGATTGATGTAGAGAATGAGTAGAATACTTTGTCTCATTACGTCCAAGGCTATGGACGAACGGTTAATGAAGTTGCCATAGGAATCGGGTGATGGAATGAAATGAGCTGTGAAATTCCATACACCCCAAAATCTATCATAATCTTTTTACCAGATGAAACATCAAGTGAGAGAGCGTGTAAGAGTGAGGAGGGGGCCGACCATATATAGCAATGGGGGGTGAGTGTAGGAGGGAAGAGGGTGACCACAAGAAAAAATATCAAGTGTGAACACAAGAAAATATCTCTAGTGTGAACACAAAGTGTGAACACACCAAAAGCAACCAATGAAATACCAACACCATTCAAACCTAGTCACCTCTTCTAGAACCTTCTAGAAGCATGACTCGCCGTCATCCAAGAAAAGATAAATCCGTCTTTAACCGAATGTTAAAAGACGGCTGATAGAAAACTGGAAACTGGCAACTTCCAAAAGTGATCCCGAAACGAATTTCAGGATAACCCCGTAACTGTATAAATATACCCGCATTTGTATTACGACCGAATACAAATGCAACTGAGACAAAGATATTATATCTACTCAATATAATACTCGGATCCAGCTTAAACCAAAGCCGACCAGTATTATCTGTCCGAAAACAGACACGTGCGTAAACGCACGTGCATTTTCCGAACCCTGCCATAAAACCATACGGCCTCTACAACGTTTCGCCCAAACTTAGGATACTGTCTGTGGGGGATTCTAATGACTCGTCAGTACCCTGGCAGTGGGTTTTAACCACAAACCGTCTGCGGCACTAGCTATGCGTAACGGCTGCCCATGGACTGACCTCAAGAGAGGCCGATGAGCGAACTCATCCGGAAACCCTACTGAGCCTAACAGTGACAATGTATATACAGTCCGGTCCGTTCGTCTATAAGTATCGCATATCTTCCTAGGGGGCTAGTAACGTCAGACCCCCAATAGCAGTATAAGTCGTGTCGGAGTGTAGCCCAATAACACCCTGAGATACTACTGGAGTACTTACCAGTAAATCTCCTGCCATGGCCGTGGGCTTTGTGTAATGGCTCTCCTAGACACAGCAAGATCTCGCCCCCAATACCGGGAGAGACGAATCCCCTGCCGATCCGCTCACGTGCCTCCATGTGGCTCGGGACTGTACCCAAAAACTACCTGTTTGCACGACTCCTTTGAGCCGTGGTAGGATAGAAATCAAAGCACAGCGGGAACTCACACGAGAAAAATGACGACCTCAGGTCGATGAACTAACCTGTACACATGTCACCAGGGAACTGCTATCTGACGATATGTATAATACCAACTAGCAGGTTCCCGGCGAGTCCTGTCCGGTGTACTCATAACCTAATGAGCACCTGTATACATCTTAGGTGATCCAACTGACACCAATGGCTTGTGAGACCGGCCACCGCCCCTCGTCGGGGTCTCGACTGTACACACTAGTCTACTCCGGAGTATCGATGCCCTGTCTCGAAACTCCCACGACTAGGGACCACAATTAAGGATATGCATATAAACTACCCAACTCTTACGTATATGATCTCCATCATACTGTTGATAGTAAAGCAAGATCCTAAGGGCTCCATCAAAGTGTAACATGTAATCAGTTACCTGAACATGTACACGACTGATAAAGGCAAACCAGATAGCATACTATCATCTTGAGTAAGACTGTCCTACCGGTATAGGTTCTCTGCAATCATTGCAATCACGTACCTGCGATCCAATAATTGACTCTGAGGGCACTATCTCCAACATTCACAACACATGTGAGGGATTGAGCTTGGAAGAAGATGAAGATGGAAGATGAAGAGCTACAGAGCATATGAGCTTAAGTGAAGAAAAATGAACAACCTATGAAGAATGAAGTGAAGAATGGCTTATCAATTCTCACAATAATTGAAGCATCCAATTTCCATCAATAAACAAAAGCAACCATGCCTCAATAGTGATTCAAGATCAATAGAATAATGATAAAAGCCATGCTTCACCCATGCTCGCCATTTTCCACCTTTTTCTATTTTCCAAAAATAGAAAATCCATGCCATGCTTCATATATATATTTATATATATATCATATATATATATATATATATATATATATATTAATACATAAGAAAATATTTAGTGAGCATTAATATTAGTTAAGATATAATTATATTAAATATAATATATATCATATTAAATCAACACTTGATTTAATAATCCGGTTATATCATATATAACCGACTAATATCATTTATCTGTATATCACATTATCAAATCAACACTTGATTCAATAATTCGGTTATATCTCATATAACCTAACTGATAACAAATAACTGCCAGATTATAATACGGTATCATATAATCGTATTTAATCAGGCCCCCCGCACATATCAGCATATATGCCCTACTTCATTTCGCTTGAACTAGAAAACTTCTGTGTTGGACTCTAAAGACTCGTCAATACGCCAGCGGTAGGTGATGATCATATCGGTCACTCACAAGCCGTCAACGGTACTAGCTGGACGTAACAGCTACCCAGGTATTGAGCGATTAGAAGATCAACAAGAAAGCTTGCCCAAACTCCCATGAAACCTATAAGTAACACTTACCGTACAGTCCGGTCTCTTCATATTATATGTCGCATATCGAGTCTGGGGGCAGAATCGTCAGACCCTAATAACTTGATAAGTGATGCCGATGTATGGCTCATAACGGTTCGAGAAACTACTGATAACACTTACTGTAGGGTGTTTTTTGTCACCCCATTGAAATGGGAATACGCGCGCGCTTGTCAGGCATACTACAGATTCCCCCTGCCTAGGGTAGGCGGGGGTTTATTGATTATGGGGATCCGAATCTCTGGCAGCCACTTATTAAGCTGCCGTTAATTACCCCTCATCTTAGGAGCGAGGGAACCTCCGACTGACGGGTCAAACTGGTCATGCGAACTCAATGTGCAATGTTGTGTTTTGAAGGGGTTTTGGATATATCGGGGGCCCCACAGAGTTTTATGGAGGTCCCGCTACCCGGATAGCGGGCTGGGGGTCAAGGGGCTAGCAGCCCCGTTACGGGGTGCGGGGCAGCTCCCCGTTAGAAATTTTTTCTAGCAGGGGAGGTATATTTAGTGTGGAGTGCATGGGAAAAAGTAGGGTAAGGTGCGTCTTAAAGACGCTAGGGAATTGGGCGCTGGGCGCTTGAGTGCTAGCACTGGGCGCTTATGCGCTAGCGCCTCACGTGCCCGGCACGCGGGCACTGGGCGCTGGACACTTGGTTGCGAGCGCCTCACATGCCCGGCACGTGGACGCTAGGCGTTGGGCACTTGGACGCTAGCGACTCACGTGCTCGGCGCGTGGGCATTGGGCGCTAGCGTCTCACGCGCACGGCGCGTGGGCGTTGGGCATTAGCGCCTCACACGCCCGGCGCATGGGCGCTGGGCGCTTGGACGCTGGTGGAAAGAAGGGGGTTTTTAGCCCCAGAAACAGGAGTTAAAATCTAAAAGAGGTATTTTTTATGGAGTTAAACTCCGACAAATATTGAATGGAGTTGAACTCCTCCTAAAAAAAGGATTTGATTTATAGAGTTAAATTCCAACAGATCTTGAATGGAGTTAAACTCCTAGAAATGTTTGGGGATGATCAAAGGGGACTCCTTTCTTCTCCCCTTTAGCCATGGATCTTCTTCCAAGCCTTGAATCTCCCCAAGGTGGGATTTTTGGAGATTGGACTCCATCTTCCTCCTCTTCTATTGGACGGATCTGGAAGAAAAGGTGGGGTGAGATTTAAAAATCTCCCCCTTTTGAGATCTGATGGAAGATCTGAGTTCCCCTTCAAGGGTTTGGTGGTGAAAAAATGTTTATTTTTGAAAAAGGAAGAGTTAAACTCTTGATTTAATTCTAAAAGGGGAAGAAGGTTTAAAACCTTAAGGAAGGAGAAGGAGGCATAGAACCCTAATTTTTTTTAGGGAGAAAAATTTGTTGGAATATTTTCATCATCTTTACCTTTATAGGATACACACTTTATATATAGCCCCTTGGGCTTTACAAAATGGCATTTTGCCCATCCCATGCCTCATGTGCTCATTTCTTTTGCATATGGGCCATGGGTTTTACAAAAATTTGGCTTTATGCCCATTTTTCTTACATTTATTCATAAAAAAAAATACACCAAAATTATTTATTACAAAATTTTTATTTTGGCATGGGGGAGGCCGACCGCTTCATGTTCGGGTTCGACTCGGGCATGGGCCCACTTGACCTGGGCTTGGGGTTGACTTTGATTTTGATTTGGTCAACCGGGGTGTAAATTTTGACTCCCAACAAATTGCCCCCCATCAACAAATGCACATCACATATGTGGGTTGTGTGCATGAAATTGATGGATCTTCTTTCGCGTGGAGGTTGATTTAATTTGGTTCCCGTTTTGACGACGTGGATGTCGTTTTTGTCATTTTAGCAACGTGGATGGTCGGTTCTGCCCTTTTTGCGACTTGGATGGTCGGTGCTGCCCTTTTTGGGACTTAGACGGTCGGTGCTACCCTTTTTGCGACGTATATGGTTGGTGCTACCCTTTTAACGACTTGGACGGTCGGTGCTGCCCTTTTAGCGACTTGGACGGTCGGTGCTGCCATTTTTGTGTCTTGGACGGTCGGTGCTGCCCTTTTTGCGACTTTGACGGTCGGTGCTGCCCTTTTTGCGACTTGGACGGTTGGAGATACCATTTGAGAGACTTGGGCGGTCGATTCTACCCTTTTTGCGACTTGGACGGTCAGTTCTGCCATTTTTGCGACTTGGAAGGTCGGTTTTGCTCCTTTTGCGACTTGGACGGTCGGTGCTGCCATTTTAGTGACGTGGACGGTCGGTGCTGCCTTTTTTGCGATGGTGCTACCCTTTTTGCTATGTGGACGGTCGATGCTGCCAATTTAGTGACTTGGACGGTCGGTTCTGCCCTTTTTGCGACTTGGACGGTCGGTTCTTCCCTTTTTGCTACTTGGACGGTCGATTCTTCCCTTTTTGTGACTTGGACGGTCGGTGCTGCCATTTTAGCGACGTGGATGGTCGGTGCTGCCGTTTTTGCGGCGTGGACGGTTGGTGCTGCCATTTTAGCGACTTGGACGGTCGGTTCTTCCCTTTTTGCGACTTGGACGGTCGGTTCTGCCCTTTTAGCGACTTGGACGGTCGGTGCTGCCATTTTAACGATGTGGACGGTCGGTGCTGCCCTTTTTGCGACGTGGACGGTCGGTGCTACCCATTTTGCGGCGTGTACGGTTGGTGATGCCATTTTAGCGACTTGGACGGTCGGTGCTACCCTTTTTGCGACTTGGACGGTCGGTTCTGCCCTTTTAGCGACTTGGACGGTCGGTGCTGCCATTTTACCGATGTGGACGGTTGGTGCTGCCCTTTTTGCGACTTGGACGGTCGGTGCTGCCTTTTTAGCGACTTGGATGGTCGATGCTGCCCTTTTAGCGACTTGGATGGTCGATGCTGCCCTTTTTGCGACTTGGACGTCGGTTCTGCCCTTTTTGCGACTTGGACGGTCGGTGCTGCCTTTTTTGCGACATGGACGGTCGGTGCTTCCCTTTTAGCGACTTGGACGATCGGTACTTGATTTGACTTGCTCCACTTCTTGCGGTGTCGGGGTTGATTTGTTTGATTTGATTTATTTTGGGAGTTCCCTACCCATCCAACAGGACTTTTGAGCTTGTAAGCGCTACCGTGTGGGACATTAATTTGATCTGTTTGATTTTCTGCCTTATTTAGGACTTTTGAATTTGAGAGGAACTTGGAATTTGGATTTTGTTTGGCATTAGCATTGCTGCACTGGAATAATGCCAGGAGCAACTCATCATTTGCCCCAGGAGGACTTGGGATTTAGTTTTTGTGTCGGCATCAGCATTGCTGCACTGGAATAATGCCAAGGGCAACTCATCATTCGCCCCAGGAAGACTTGGGATTTGGTTTTTGGGTCGATATCAGCATTGCTGCACTGGAATAATGTCAGGAGCAACTCATCATTCGCCCCATGAGGACTTGGGATTTGGTTTTTGGGTCGGCTTCAGCAACGCTAACACTGAAGCAATGCCAGGAGACAGGTTTAGATCTCTATCACCTAAGGCTTTTCAATTTTATGAGCCATAAGGGTCTCATAAAAGCATTTTCTCCCCACGAGTCTAGAGGATCTCGCAGGTGTATGTTCTCCTTAGGAATCATGAGGATTCCTAAGTGTGTTGCTCTTTTGTGAGTCGTAAGGATCTCACGAAGGGATTTTCTCCTCACAAGGCCGAGAGGACTTTGCGAGTATATTTTATCTCTTTTAACGAGTTTACGCCCTTTCGGGTTTTCACAAACTCGCCGGCAGTCTTGCTATTTTTACTCACGGAGCCCTTTCGGGTTTTCATCCATGCCCGTTTTGCTTGTGGACATACCGTTTTTTTGTCACTGGTGGGACTTTAAAAGTAGTCTTGCCGGTAGAACTTGGGAGAGATAGGGGTCGTTTACGCCCGTGGATTGTATATGGTTTTACAGGATGTATGATCCAGACCGTAGGGCCGGTGTGCTCAATTTGCCTGTGACTTGGAGCTTTCACGCTTAGTATTTCTTGAGATATCGGCCATTGATGGGTGGCATGGGCCTTTCTCCCTCGGCATTTATAAGCCGGTATGAGCCTCCATCAAACACTTTCTCGATGACGTATGGTCCTTCCCAGTTTGGCTCGAATTTTCCCTTGGAATGTCGATTGGGGATGATCGGTCTTTTGAGGACCAACACCAATTTGCCTTTCTTGAAACCGCGGAGACGGGTCATCTTGTCATAGGCCCGTGACATTTGGGCTTGGTACAGCTCCATATTTTGCTGTACTGCGTGCCTCTTTTCTTTGAGGGCGTCGAGCTCTTCGAGCCGAAGGAGCACGTTTTCCTCCTCCGTCAATTCATGCTGAATGGCCATTCTTAGGCTTGGAACTTCGATTTCGAGCGGGAGCATTGCTTCCACTCCGAAGAGTACCAAGTATGGAGTTGACTGAGTTGGAGTGCGGTGTGGGGTACGATATGCCTACAACGCCTCGTGGACCTTGAGATTCTAGTCTGTCTTGTTGGTTGAAGTATTTATCCTTAGGAGCTTGCATAGAGTCTTATTGAAGGCTTCGGCTAGCCCATTGGCTCTTGGATTATAGATGGAGGAATATCTCCAGTCTATCTTGTGCTGAGTAGCGAACCTTCTGTAGGGATGCTGGGCACTGACACAAGGGTCTACGAGGCATCAACCATGCCCGATTAAAATTTTAGCCGTGCCGAACAACACAAAGCCGGATCTTTAAACTAGAGTTTATGCGAAAACAAGCATGTTAAACACTTTAACACTAAGTGAGAGGGATTACAACCTTTGTAGATCCGGTCCTTCACTTCATAAGCTCCGTGTTGAGGTCCCTTCGCTGCGATCATCGTGTTCCGGACTCTCGAGAGGCTCCGCGAAGAGAAAGATGCAAGCTTTCTTCCGATCTTCGATAACATAGATGATCTACCTTGAAGTTTCATTAACACAAGCTAACACTCACAAAGTAAAGTGAACACTCTCATCTAAAGGGCAAGGGTAGATGAGGATGATGAAGTAGGATTTTTGCTCTCTTTTATTTTCTTTTTCTCACTCATTTTTCATCACTTAGAAAAAGCTAGAAAGCTTTTTCCATGAAAGAAGGAAGGAAGAAGAAGATGAATAATCATAAGAATCCTTTTGTGATGAATAATGAAAAGATAAATATGATGAATAATGCATCCATGGTCAACTAAACCCATGTAGAGAATTAACTAGGGCTAGGGTTTGGGTTGGGTTAAAAGTGAGTCAATTGAAAATATCAAGCATAATATCTTTTCCAAGACAAAAGAAAAGCTTCTAGAATCTACTAGAATTCTTAACCCTAATCCAAACCCTAATCATGTTTAAACTCCACAAAACATGTTGCATTAATAACCATATCATGTTACAATATTATATATCACATATATAATATTTTGTAAGTCCATGCTACCTCTCCCGGTACTTTCGGGCATGCGGAATTTGATGAAAAACAATTTTCTTAGAGGTGGTAACATGGACTTAATGACCCGGATCTTTGTTAAACATCTAACTAACAACCTAACTAGGAGTTGATAACTACTCGGTTAGGGGGTTTATACCTTTCTTATCTCGAACTCCTTCGTCTTCAAGCCTCGATGGTTGTCCGGATCGGCTTCTCCCCGTCGTCTCCTTGCGCCGAAGATAGATCCACCTGAAAGCTTCAACCTTTGGCTCCTTCTTCGAACTTTGAAGAAACTAGTTCACTCGGTTTGCTAAACCTTATGAACTAGAGTGAGTAGAGAAGAGTTTGTATGGGATTTTATCTATGGTTCTTGGTTCTCAACTCATGAAACAAGTGAACCATAGACTAAGAGAGGGAGAGCAAGAGGAAAGAGATGAGAGCTCAAAAACAAGAGAGAGAGTGAGCATGAAAGAATGAGAGAAGACTTTTCTCATTTGGCCCCCATAATCCAAAAGCATCATAACACATCATATCAATCAAGTATTATGTGATGGTTTAAGCAACCATAGCCATATCATTTCATGCACTCATTTTGCACAAAAGAGCAAGCAAGCAAAAGTCTTTGCCATAAAATGATAGATATTGTTATCATGATGGTCAACTAGTCAAGCCTAGTCAACCGGTCAACAAAGTCAACAAGTCAACAATGTCAACCCCTCAATAACCATGTCACCATAATACTTAATTACTATAATTGTTAATCACATATCATATTCTCATTAGGGTTGAGCAAAAAGTCAATAGTCAACGGTCAACTGTCAACAACCCTAATGAGAATCCTCTGCCTCTGTCTCTCCGTCAACTGTGCATACACACCCGCATCCGCGTTCCGAGGAACACGAATGCATACTGGATAAATCCAATCCCAAAAGGTACACTAGGATCTGGCTTAAACCAAAGCCCACTAGTGTAAACTGTCCGGACACTTTACGTGCACAAGTGCACGGATGTGACCGAACCCTGTCGCAAAACCATGCGACCTGTCGCAAAACCATGCGACCTCTACTCTTTTGCCTAAAGGCGAACAGCTTTCTGTGTGGGACTCTAAAGACTCGACACTACGCTGGCAGTGGGTTTAACCACAGACCGCAAGCGGCACTAGCTGTGCGTAACGGTCCCCAGGTAGATGCCGACAAGAAGACTGACGAGGCGAAACCCATCTGAACTCCTACTGAGCCTGAATATGACATTCTCCGTACAGTCCGGTCTGTTCGTCTGATACATCGCATGGAGGGCCTAGGGGGCGGTAAACGTCAGTCCCCCAATAGCGGTACAAGTCGTGTCGGAGTGAAGCCCAAAACACCCTGAGATAACACTGGAAGCCTACCAGTATATCTCGTTTGCCCTGGCCAGGGACTACTCGTGCAATGGCTCTCTTAGACACAGCGCAATGTCAACCCCCAATACCGGGAGAGACGAATCCTGTCTAACCGTCACTACCTCCAAGTGCCTTGGGACTGCACCCAACTACTACCTGTTTGCACGACTCTTTTGAGCCGTGGTAGGGTAGTAATCAAAGTGCAGTGGGAACACACTCGAGGCGAAGTGACAGTGTCAAGTCAGCGGACTAAGCTGTATTCATGTCACCTGGGAACTGATAACTGACGATATGCATAATACCAACTAGTCAGTTCCCGACGAGTCCTGTCCAGTGTACCCGTAACCTAACGAGCATCCGCATACTATCTCAAGTACGACGTACTGACGGCTGTGGGACAGACCGTCTCCCACACTGGGATGAGAAGCGCATGCGCTAGTTTACTCCGGAGTATCGATGCCCTGTCTCGATAGTCCTGCGACTAGGGACCTGCATAAGGATGTGCTTATAGATTACCCAGCCCCCACTAGTGTGACTGCCATCACAACGCTGGTAATCAAGTAAAGATCCTAAGGGCTCCACTAATGTGTATAGGTGATATACTAAAATAAACACATGTACACATTGAAGTAGAAACAAACCAAGTAGCATACTACTATTTTGAGCAAGATTGTTTATACAAGGTGAATATCCCAAGCTTCCATTAAGTAATATACAAACTAGTATGATACAGTAATGGCCTCTAGGGCATATACACTAACAATCTCCCACTTGCACTAAGGCCATGTACGGGTGTATCGAAGACCTATCATCTCGATCAGCCGCTCGAACTGAGTCTGGGGTAGGGCCTTCATGAGTGGATCTGCAGTGTTATCTTCTGAATTTACTCTCTTTACCTCGATCTCCCGGCGATCAATGATCTCCCTGATCAGGTAGAACCGCCTCAAAATGTGCCTGGACTTCTGATGGGACCTGGGTTCCTTCGCTAAAGCTATAGCGCCGTTGTTGTCACAATACAGCGGTATTGGATCAACACTGGTAGGAACCACCTGAAGTTCCGTGAGGAACTTCTTCATCCAGACAGCTTCCTTTGCGGCATCGCAAGCAGCTATGTACTCCGCTTCCATGGTTGAGTCAGCAACGGTTTCCTGCTTGGAACTCTTCCAGCAAACCGCCCCTCCATTGAGGGTAAAGACATAACCCGACATGGACTTGGAGTCATCCTTGTCACTCTGGAAGCTGGAGTCAGCAAAGGCCTCAATCTGGAGGTCTTTTCCGCCATACACCAAGAACATCTCCTTAGTCCTTCTCAGGTACTTGAGAATGTTCTTTACTGCTATCCAGTGTTTCTTCCCTGGGTTCGACTGATACCGGCTTACAACGCTCAATGCGTATGCTACATCTGGTCTGGTACATAACATCGCATACATAATAGAGCCTACCGCAGATGCGTAGGGTATTGATGACATGCGAGCCCTTTCCAAATCAGTCTTGGGAGACATCTCTTTGGAGAGGGTGATTCCGTGACAAGCCGGTAGATTACCGCTCTTGGAATCTTCCATACTGAATCGTTTCAGTATGGTGTCGATGTACCTTGACTGTGAAAGTCCCAACATCCTCTTAGATCTATCACGATAGATCTGGATCCCTAGAATGTAGCTGGCATCGCCCAGGTCCTTCATGGAGAACCTCTGCGACAAGAATCCTTTGACTGACTGTAGCATAGGAATATCATTTCCTATTAGGAGAATGTCATCGACGTACAAGACGAGGAATACCACATTTCTCCCTACAATCTTACTGTAAATGCATGGTTCATCTGGGTTTTTGACAAAGTCGAATTCTTTGACAGTATCATCAAAGCAGATGTTCCAACTCCGCGATGCCTGCTTAAGTGCATAGATGGACTTGAGCAACTTGCACACTTTACCGCTGCTCCCACTCTGAATGAATCCCTCTGGCTGATCCATATAGACGCACTCTTCCAAATTTCCATTTAGGAAAGCCGTCTTTACGTCCATCTGCCAGATCTCATAATCGTGGAAAGCAGCAATGGCAAGAAGGATCCGAATGGATTTAAGCATGGCTACCGGAGAAAAGGTCTCGTCATAGTCCAAACCAGGTCTTTGACGAAAACCCTTTGCAACGAGCCTAGCTTTATAGGTTTCAACCTGCCCATCTACACCAATCTTCTTTCTGAAGATCCATTTGCAGCCTATGGGTTTTACCCCTTCTGGAGCAAAGTCCAAAGTCCAAACTTTGTTGGTGTACATGGACTCCATCTCGGTCCGCATTGCATCCAGCCATTTTACCGAGTCACCGCTCTGAATGGCTTGCTGGAAGCTAGTAGGCACATCATAATTAACTGTGAAATCCTCTCTATCCCCGTCTATGAGAAAACCGAAGTATCTCTCAGGCGGATGAGACTGCCTACTACTTCTGCGGAGCGGCGTAGGAATGTCCGGTTCTCCTGAAACGTCTGGTTCATCCAAGCTTTCAGTAACAGCTTGTGGTTCTGGAATTTCTTCCAGTTCTATTGCGCCCCCACTTATCTAATTTTCCAAAAATTCAGTTTCCAAGAAGTGGGCATGCGGAGAAACAAAAACTTTTTGTTCTTCTGCGGAATAGAAAAGATACCCTCTGGAGTTCTTTGGGTATCCCACAAACTTACACAGTACTGAGCGTGCCTCGAGCTTGTCCGCATGCTGCTTTTTTACAAAAGCTGGACATCCCCATACCTTAAGATACTTCAGACAGGGTTTCTTCCCACTCCACATCTGATATGGGGTGGTAGGAACAGTCTTGGTTGGAGCCTTGTTCAAGAGATATGCAGCTGCTTCTAGTGCATAACCCCAGAAAGATCGCGGTAACTCAGCCTTACTCATCATGGAACGAACCATATCCAATAGGGTCCGATTCCGCCTTTCCGATACACCGTTGTGTTGTGGTGTGTATGGAGGAGTAAGTTGAGAGAGAATTCCATTCTCTTTTAAGTAGCCCAGAAACTCGGCACTCAAGTATTCTCCACCTCGATCCGATCTTAGAATCTTGATACTTTTGCCGGTTTGTTTTTCAACTTCATTCTTGTATTCTTGAAATTTCCCAAAGGCCTCGGATTTGTGCTTCATTAAGAAGACATGTCCATACCTAGAGAAATCATCTGTGAAAGTAATAAAGTATGAATAACCACTTCGCGCATGTGTAGACATTGGACCACACACATCACTGTGTATAAGTCCTAAGAGCTTGCTCGCTCTTTCTCCGCGTCCAGTGAACGGAGTCTTTGTCATCTTTCCCATGAGACAAGATTCACAAGTGGTATAAGACTGATACTCGAACGGATTCAAGTACCCTTCTTTATGTAACTTAGTTAATCGTGTCTCATTAATGTGACCCAGTCTACAATGCCATAAGAAAGCCTTATTTGTTTCCGGAGACTTTCTTTTAAGTGTGTTATGGACACTGAAAATCTGAGCTTGATTTAACACGTATATTCCGTTCTGTAATATACCTGACCCAATCAGAACTTGATTTAGGTGGATGTGTACTACATCGCTTACAAAAGTAAATTCATATCCTTCCTTAGAAAGTAAGGATACAGATATGATATTACAAGTCGCATCTGGTATATACAAACAGTTACGCAAAATCAATATCTGCCCAGTTGTCAGTCCAAGATGATATTCCCCTACGGATTCAGCATCCATGCTCATTCCGTTAGCAACCCTGAGAGTCATATCACCTTTCCTGATAACCCTACGGTTTCTCAGAGCCTGTAACGAATTACAGATATGAGATCCTGATCCGGTATCTAATACCCAGGAAGTAGGGTTAACTGACATACAGTTCTCAATCACAAACACACTCGAAGCCGAAGCCACAACAAGCTTCGAATTCTGGCTACTGGCTTTGCAAGCCCTGCAATCCTTCTGCCAATGTTCATTCCCGTTACAATAGGAACATCCCTCTTTAATCATATCCAGTCCCGAAACTTTTGCCCTTCCTTTTCCTTCTTCTTCCCTGGTTTCCTTCAGGGTATAAGCAGAGGGCAGGGACTGTAGAATTAGGTCAGTACTTGACCCATTCTCCAACGTGGTCTCCAGGTCCGTGAGCTCAAAATAGCTGGTCTCTGTAAGGACGTTGCCCCCTACAGATGACCCGACAGCCAACCTCGCTTGAAGCAATTCGTTCGAGGTCTCATATCTTGCGATACGAGATTGCTCTCCATATAAAACTTTGTTATGGAGGAAGATAGAAACTGAGTCCATCTTCTCGTGCTGCCTCTGGTTTGCACCATCAACTGAGGCTAACACGAGGCACTTGGCTTTCGCACAATCCTTTTCCGATGTCCTGCGGATGTGAACATCCGTGACAGGGGAAACTGGACCTGAGATGGCAGGGATTTGATTAGTTAAGAGGTGTCCCAGCTTGTCATGGGCAATGGACAACTGGACAGACCTTTGCCAGTCAAAACAGTCAGGTTCAGTCATCTTTTTATCTAGATGTAACCTAGGTGTGGTCACAGGGTCGCTACAATTAAGAGAGAGAGAAGAATACACTCAGCATGATGCTCTTGCAAGTTTAGATTGGTTTTAAATTTGTCTAAACAGGATGGCTCCCACTGTCTCTCGAATCCCTCCTCAAACCAAAAAGGAAGAATTAGTCAGGATCAATCTCACCGTACAATTCTTGCTTAACCGTTTAGCCAGGCTGGTGTCGGTACTTCGAGGGAGGTTTTCCAACGCTTTCGCGAAGTTCCTTAATTTAAGAACCTCTTTTCCCTGGGGGCGTAGCCCCGCTAACACCTTTCTAGACACCTACTTGGTTTATAGCATTGATCGTTAAGTGAGAAATTTCCCGAGGAGTAGCATATACTCACAGTAGGATCAGGATCCAAATATCATTGCGTGACAAAACTGAAGGAATCCTACCAGAATCATCACACTCCAAATGGTATGCAGTGCTAGCAAGTTTCAGTTCTTTTGAAACTCCCGATGTGGATTTTTGCCCCATGCTCTTATGACCTTGACGAAGGTCAACAAATCATAAGTCACATGTCAAGTTCTACCCGTCATTATCCAGGTTAATTTGAACCCACCCGTATATACCCTTGACAAAGGTCAACAAGGTAATACGACTGTCCCAAACCAACGCATCTATCTATGCTACATATGAACACCCAACAGCTACCAATCACTATGCCTTGACGAAGGTCAACAAACATAGCTTGAATACTATTGAATATTCATATGAAACGACGGAGGGCTACGAATGGTTTTGGCGAAACCTTGAACGTAGTAAACTTGATATAATCGAAGGAACGAAATAGCTTTTAAAAGGAGTGGCTCAAGCTCCGCATTTAAAAGTTAGTTTTGAAAAGAACCGAGTGGTTTTTCGAAAGTGTTCCAACGACTTTTACTTGGTTTATTTTCTTGCATTAGTTCTTTTAATGCGTGATATTCTTGCATTAGTTCTTTTAATGCGTCCCATCATTTAATCCTACCATTGCAGAAAACAACCAAAATATGACGTACGCTTATGCCATTCGCATTCGCCACGGGGCCCCGTCATTACCCGTTAGGTTACTTAACTAATGACAGAGCGGGGGCTGGGCTAGCGCGGCTGTAAAACATAAGCAACGCCTAAATAATATCATACATAGATATATTGCAATGATAGCCATTTCAGATCACAGATGAACACATTGGATATACTAGAAACCCGCAATTCGTACGAGCCTATAACGAAAAGCAGATTACACAGTCGCGGTGAATAGCCAATACCCCACCCAAGACCCCTACGGGTGCGGCAAACTACCCGCCAAGTACCCGAAGCGAAGCAACCTCCCTCAACCCCGTGAGTAGGCCACTCGGCACTTCGGCATACCCGGTAGTTTGTGCACCCCCTCCATGGGTCTATCCTAGGAGCAAAAACAGTAAAAAGAAATTATACAATGACGGCTACAACCCCGACCCGGTTGTGCGGCCATACAAATAATTATTACATCAATTTACAAATTTACATGAATTGAAAGAAAAGAAAACTCTCGTCTCACAACCCCCGGCTATTCACCCGCGACAATCCAATGAATTCATATACACAAACCAATAACATTACAGATCACAGATTTGTATAACCCCCACTAATCGACATATAGCGATTAGCAGACGTTCAATACAAATATCACATTACAGAAAAACCCATCAGCTTAAGTCTTTTAGAAGTTCGATCAAAAATACGGATTTATAGGCCCCCAATACAAAATTTTCGTTCTGGAAAATCTGGGCAGAAAATACATATTCCAAAAATCCCAAAACAACCCTATAAGCACTCTGCAAGAAGATTTTTCCCCGACCGAGTTAACTCGGCCGCGGAACCGCGGCGGGAGCATGCTCCCGCCGCGTTTCCGCGGCACATTGAACGATTCAGGGGACGAAATTTCTTGGGTGTTCACACAAAAGCCTAAGCCGATTTTTAAGATAAAATTTATCAATTTTTGAACAGAAAAAAATTCGGCAGAAACTTAACAGTTTTGGGTTCGTTTTGCGACTTTTCTTTGATCGATCTTCTAGCTACTTTGCTAACATGTTAGATAGAGTTTAACTAGGCTCTGATACCACTGTAAGTCCATGCTACCTCTCCCGGTACTTTCGGGCATGCGGAATTTGATGAAAAACAATTTTCTTAGAGGTGGTAACATGGACTTAAAGACCCGGATCTTTGTTAAACATCTAACTAACAACCTAACTAGGAGTTGCTAACTACTCGGTTAGGGGGTTTATACCTTTCTTATCTCGAACTCCTTCTTCTTCAAGCCTTGATGGTTGTCCGGATCGGCTTCTCCCCGTCGTCTCCTTGCGCCGAAGATAGATCCACCTGAAAGCTTCAACCTTTGGCTCCTTCTTCGAACTTTGAAGAAACTAGTTCACTCTGTTTGCTAAACCTTGTGAACTAGAGTGAGTAGAGAAGAGTTTGTATGGGATTTTATCTATGGTTCTTGGTTCTCAACTCATGAAACAAGTGAACCATAGACTAAGAGAGGGAGAGCAAGAGGAAGGAGATGAGAGCTCAAAAACAAGAGAGAGAGAGAGAGCATGAAAGAATGAGAGAAGACTTTTCTCATTTGGCCCCCATAATCCAAAAGCATCATAACACATCATATCAATCAAGTATTATGTGATGGTTTAAGCAACCATAGCCATATCATTTCATGCACTCATTTTGCACAAAAGAGCAAGCAAGCAAAAGTCTTTGCCATGAAATGATAGCTATTGTTATCATGATGGTCAACTAGTCAAGCCTAGTCAACCGGTCAACAAAGTCAACAAAGTCAACAAGTCAACAATGTCAACCCCTCAATAACCATGTCACCATAATACTTAATTAATATCATTGTTAATCACATATCATATTCTCATTAGGGTTGAGCAAAAAGTCAATAGTCAACGGTCAACTTTCAACAACCCTAATGAGAATTCTCTGCCTCTGTCTCTCCGTCAACTGTGCATACACACCCGCATCCGCGTTCCGAGGAACACGAATGCATACTGGATAAATCCAATCCCAAAAGGTACACTAGGATCTGGCTTAAATCAAAGCCCATTAGTGTAAACTGTCCGGACACTTTACGTGCACAAGTGCACGGATGTGACCGAACCCTGTCGCAAAACCATGCGACCTGTCGCAAAACCATGTGACCTCTACTCTTTTGCCTAAAGGCGAACAGCTTTCTGTGTGGGACTCTAAAGACTCGACACTACGCTGGCAGTGCGTTTAACCACAGACCGCAAGCGGCACTAGCTGTGCGTAACGGTCCCCAGGTAGATGCCGACAAGAAGACTGACGAGGCGAAACCCATCTGAACTCCTACTGAGCCTGAATGTGACATTCTCCGTACAGTCCGGTCTGTTCGTCTGATACATCGCATGGCGGGCCTAGGGGGCGGTAAACGTCAGTCCCCCAATAGCGGTTCAAGTCATGTCGGAGTGAAGCCCAAAACACCCTGAGATAACACTGGAAGCCTACCGGTATATCTCGTTTGCCCTGGCCAGGGACTACTCGTGTAATGGCTCTCCTAGACACAGCGCGATGTCAACCCCCAATACCGGGAGAGACGAATCCTGTCTAACCGTCACTGCCTCCAAGTGCCTCGGGACTGCACCCAACTACTACCTGTTTGCACGACTCCTTTGAGCCGTGGTAGGGTAGTAATCAAAGTGCAGTGGGAACACACTCGAGGTGAAGTGACAGTGTCAAGTCAGCGGACTAAGCTGTACTCATGTCACCTGGGAACTGATAACTGACGATAGGCATAATACCAACTAGTCAGTTCCCGACGAGTCCTGTCCAGTGTACCCGTAACCTAACGAGCACCCGCATACTATCTCAAGTACGACGTACTGACGGCTGTGGGATAGACCGTCTCCCACACTGGGATGAGAAGCGCATGCGCTAGTCTACTCCGGAGTATCGATGCCCTGTCTCGATATTCCTGCGACTAGGGACCTGCATAAGGATGTGCTTATAGATTACCCATCCCCCACTAGTGTGACTGCCATCACAACGCTGGTAATCAAGCAAAGATCCTAAGGGCTCCACTAATGTGTATAGGTGATATACTAAAATAAACACATGTACACATTGAAGTAGAAACAAACCAAGTAGCATACTACTATTTTGAGCAAGATTGTTTATACAAGGTGAATATCTCAAGCTTCCATTAAGTAATATACAAACTAGTATGATACAGTAATGGCCTCTAGGGCATATACACTAACATATTTATCGTAACAAAATAAAATAATGCAATTAACATATATCGCATATATATCAATGTATTAGCCGAGTGAGAAAAAGAATCTTTTAGTGAGCTAATATTAGTTAATGTAATTTAATATATCATATATATTATTATACATTAAACGATCGAATCAACACTTGATCCGACAATCCGGCTATATCGCATATAACCGACTAATATGATGACCCGGCTATATCACATATACCCGGCCGATATCTCATATTGCGAGAATCCAATACGGTATCACATACCGCATTATCCTCGGTCCCGCACATATCACATATGTGCTCCTACTCCATTTTGCCTGAGCCAAGAAACCTCTGTGTAGGACTCTATAAAATCGTCAATACGCCGGTAGTAGGTGATGATCATATCAAACACCCAAAAGCTGCATGCGGTCAGCTAAATGTAACAGCTACCCAGGTATTGAGCGCTCAGAAGATCAACAAGCAAGCCTGTACATTCTCCTGTGAATCCAATCAGTAACACACCCGTACAGTCCGGTCTCGTCGTCTGATATGTCGCATATCTCGCCTAGGGATGGTAAACGTCAGACCCCAGTAGCTCGATAAGTCATGTCGATATGAGGTCTATAACAGTTCGAGAAACTACTAATAACACTTACCAGTAAATCTCAGCAACCCTGGCCAGGGATTTCCAGTTATAGCCAATTGAACACAGCACAACATCAACTCCCTATACCGGTAGAGACAAATCCCCTCCTATCGCTATTGCCTCCATGTGATTCGGGACTGTACCCAAAAGCCACCTTTTTGCACGCCCTCTTGGACATGGTATGATGGAAATCAAAGCACAGTGGGAATCACACAAGATTCTATGATGATCTCGGGTCAACAGACAACTCTGTACCAGTGTCACCGGAGAACTGTCATCTGACGTGAGGTATAATACCATCTGGGAGTTCTCGGCGAGTCCGTCCAGTATACCCAGTCTCCACTGAGCACCCGTACACCATCCTTGATGTCAAACACCGATGGATATGGGATCATCCATCACCCATCATATGGGTCAAGATGCGTATACGCTAGTCTACTCTGGTGTATCGATGCCCTGTCTCGATACACCCTCGACTAGGAACAGTTATAAGATGTACTCGTCGACTACCGTGGCCCCACTAGTATGATCTCATCATAGTCCTAGTAGTCGAGTACATATCCTAAGGGCTTTATCAACATGTAACATAGAGACAATCAGAGTACATGTTAAGATAAAGTACAACCAGATAGCATACTATCATGTCGAGGAAGAAAGTCCTCCCTATATATGTGCAAGCATCCATTACAATATACATCGTATGTACAGTAATGGCCTCTAGGGCATACATATAACTAACAATCTCCCACTTGCACTAGGGCCTTCTGTTGTGGTATCACATACCCAACAATTAGCTATGGTTGAAGTATCTCATACTCAACGATCCCATAAAAGTCTCTACTGGGAAAAAAACCTTTGTGAGTGGATCGGCGTTGTTGTTCTCTGTGTCTACTCTCTGGGAAAAAAACCTTTGTGAGTGGATCGGCGTTGTTGTTCTCTGTGTCTACTCTCCTAACCTCGATCTCCCTAGAGATCAACCATCTCCATGATCAGGTGATACTGCCTAAGAATTATATCTGGATTTCTGATGGGACGGTAGTTCCTTGGCTAAAACCACAATTCCATTGTCACACAATGGCAGGAACGAAGTTCATCTCATGAACTTATATATCCAGACTGCCTCTTTGGTAGTATCCTTGGTTACAATGTATCTTGCCTTTAATCGTCTAGTAAGTCACGGTATTTAGCTTGGAACTCTTCCAACATACCGTCCCACTACTAAGGGTAAAGACAATGCCTGCGACTGACATTCAGTCGTCCTTATCACCCTGGAACCTTTTCAATGATTCTCCCCATGATCGATTGATACCATCTCACTACAACTAGTGAGTATCCTAACATCCAATTAAATCTATCTCATAGATCCAAAACCCAGGATTTAGGAGGTATCATTTTGATCCTATATGGAGAGTCTTTGTGATAAGCGGAGATTGACCGATCGTAGCATAGGAAACTCCTTCCCTATCAACAGTATGTCATCCACGTACTCTACGAGGATTACCACCATACTCTCTACTACCTTTTTTTGTATATATAAGGTTCATCTACCATTTTGATGAAGTCAAACTCTTTGACTACCACATCAAAACAGACGTTCCAACTCCGCGATGCCTGCTTTATCATATAAAACATCTTGCATACGTTTCCGCTGCTCCCACTGTCTACGAAGCCCTCTGGCTGTGTACTTATAGACGCTCTCTTCCAAATCATCATTTAGAAAAGCTGTCATGACACCCAACCGCCAGATATCGTAGTCATGGTATGTAGCCGTCGCAAGTAGGATCTAGATGGACTTAAGCATAGCTTTGAAAGTCTCAACTTTTCCATGTACAACAAGTAATCTTCTCAAGATATACTTGCTCCTGATGGGGATTTAACCCTTCAGATAAAGCAACCAAAGTCTATACTTTGTTGGTGTATAAGGATTCCATCTTAGATCGATAAGCATACAGTCATTCTTACAGAGTCTCACTTCTGATGGCCAGCTCGAAACTAGTTGGGTCATCATCTCATGATGCAAACCTCACTCCCACTGTCATAGAGAAACCGAAGTATCTCTCAGGTGGGTGAGGAACCCTACTAGATCGGCGGAGAGGCTGAGGTTTGTTGGTTACTATTGAATCATTTGGTTCTATCAATTCATCTGTTGTAGTTTGTATAGCTGGAACTCCTTCCAGTTCTACCTCATGACCACTAATTTCTTCACAAGAAATTCCCTTTCACAACGGTAGCATGTTGAGAAACAAAACATTTTTGTTCCTCAATTAGGTAGAAGATATTCCCTTGCGTATGCTTGGGATATCCAACAAACTTCTACAAATCTGACTTTGCCTCGAACTTGTCCGGATTTTGCTTTTTAGACATAGGCCGGACAACCCCAAATCTTAACAAACTTAAGATATGGGCTCTTCCCTTTCCATATCACATATGAAATGGTAGGCAACTGATTTGATTGGAACCCTATTCAATAGGTATGCAGCTTCTCAAGTGCATAACTCCCAAAAGGAAATAGGAAACTCAGTAGTACTCATCATAGAGCGCACCATATCAAATAGGGTGTGATTGCTCTGCCCCGATAAACCGACGTGCTGTGGTGTATACGAAGGAGTAATGCTGAGAAGGAATCTTATTCTCCTTTAGAATAGTCCAGAAATTCTGTGCTCAAGTATTCTCCTCCTTGATCTCATCAAAGGACATAATACTTATACCCGTTTTTGGTTCTCTACTTCTAACTTATATTCCGTGAATATCTCAAAAGCCTCGGACTTGTGTTTCAACAGGAACATATGTCTGAATCTTGAGAGAACATCAGAGAATGTAATGAAGTACAAAGAACAGGTCTTGGCATGTGTAGACATGGGACCTTCATACATCAGCATGTATCAATCCCAAGAGTTCATTAACTCTTTCTCTGTTTCCAATAAACGGAGCTGTGGTCATCTTATCTCTGTGACATAGCCAGCAAGTTTCACAAGATGTAAATTCAAACTAATTTAAATATGCATCTTTATGTAACTTCAGCTAGTCGGGTCGCATTGATATGACCTAGTCTACAATGCCTCAAGAAGGATTCATTCATTTCTGAACTCTTCCTCTTGTGTGTGTTCTGTATACTAAGAACCGTGGTTTGATTTTTAACGTCAATGATTTTAGATAACGTGCCTGAACTGATCAACCCTTGATATAGGAAATGTTCAAAACATTATCCAACAAAACAAAATTATATCCTTCTTTACTAATAAAGAGATTGATATGATGTTGTATATTAGGTTCGGTATCTAATAACATTTGTTCAGAATCAATGTATTCTGGTAATACAGGGTGATAGTGACCAACAGACTTGGCTGCAACACTTGCACGGTTTCTATCTCATGAAACTTATCACCCGTTCTCAGTCCTCTACCTTTCAGTAGCCCATGTAACAGATTACATTTGCGGGATCCTGATCCGGTATCTCATACCCAGGACATAAAGGATACTGAGAAACAGTTCTCTGTAATGAACACACCCGAAGATGATGCATCAACATGCACTTTCTTCGTTTGGGCGGCACGGGAAATCGGGTATTCCCTAATTTCCTGCTCTGTCTTATTACAATTATAAGTTGGAGCGGGACCAACATTCCCCAGCTCAGTATAACAAGCGGGTTCGGTCAATACATCCGTATTATTATCTTGATTAAGGCGTGATATGGTCGCTACCTGGAAAGAGAGAAAAGAAAACACTCAGCGTATGCTCTTGCAAGATTAGATTGGTTATCTAATATATCTAATCATGATGTCTCCCACTGTTTTAGTCAAATCTTCCTTCAAACCCTAAAAGGAAAGACTAGTCGGGATTAATTTCACGCTACAAGTTTGCCAATCTTTCAGCCAGGCCAGTGACGGTACTTTGAGGGAGGTCCCCCGTGCTTTCGCACGAACCTAATTAAAGTAAACCTCGTTTTCTTAGGGGCGTAACCCCGTTGACACCTTTCTAGACACCTACTTGATCGGCTAATTGTAATGTATAAAACTCTCCCAGGAGTAACTCTTACTCGCAGCGGGTATCGGGATCCAACTATCTCATAGAAGGTATGCAATCTCATTGCAAATTTCAACACTTGAAATTCCCAATAATATTTTGCCGCAAGCGATCTATGACCTTGACCGAGTCAACAAACCATAGACCGCAAGTAAAGTTCAACCCGTCATTTCCCGATTGAATTAAACCCACCCGCACGACCCTTGACCGTGTCAACAAGGCCGCACGACTACCCTAATCCAATCGCATCATATGCTTTGCAGATAAGCACTAATCTGCTACCGCACACTACGCCTTGACTGAGTCAACAAACGCAGCACGAATACTAACTATTACTTATCTGAAATGACGGAGGGCTACGACAGGTTTTTAAGAAAACCCTTTGCGTAATGAACTTTATATCGTTGTAGAATCGACTGATTTTAAATGGAGTGCTTTCGAGGCTTTTCTAGTTTTGCTAAAGAGGTCACTCCCGGTGAAGGGATCATCGGCTCTTTCCTCATCGAATAAGGTGCAGGATATATCATATATATCACTATGCATAGCAAGAACTATAGAAGCAATCAAAAGACAAACCTAGTTTGTAGCATCTGCTAGTTTCACTAAAGAGGTCACTCCCGGTGAAGGGATCTCGGCACTTTCCTTATCGAATAAGGTGCCGAATGTTCTACAAGGAACACCGCTATGCAAAGCAAGAACTTGAGCTACCAGTTTTTAAACAAGTTTCTACAACATTTTTAGGTTTCTTTTTAGTTTCATTAATCTCATTAATGAAGTCCCATTTTATTATGCTTCACAAGTATCACATTTGAAATGAAATCTGCAATATAACATATATCTCATATATATAATATAAACATTCGTCTCAGGCAGTAATATGATCTCATCACAGAACATTGCAGCAGAAGAACATATATGAAATATTGGATATACTAGGACGTCCGTGTTTTCAATACGAGCCTGTATAAAACACGGATTCCACGGTCGCGATGAATAGCCAAACCCACATCCCTAGACCCCTACGAGAGCGGCAAGCAACACTGCCAATTCTAGGGTTAGGAGACCCGGTCTCGACTCCTCGAGATAGTCTCCCACTAGACCCTAGAACCCGGTTACTTTTGCTCCTCGCCTTGGGTCTACCTAATGCGGAAAAGTAAATAATATACAATGGTGACATCATCCTCATCCCGGAAGTGCCCCAATAAAAGAATATTACATACAAATGAATTTTACATGAATGAAAAAGAAAAACTCTCATCTCACATAAAATCCCCGGCTATTCAAAACGCGAAGATCCAATATAACATATCACAGCAACACATAATATCTCATATCATCAACATAAGCAAGTATGCGTATCCCGATTGTCGTTGATGTATAGAAACGAAGCCGGCGATACACCACATACTACGCTTACGGTCACAGAAAAGAAAGTGTAAAACTACAACAGTTGGAATCCGCAACCTCCTTAGACATCGCAAGCCTAACCAAATGAATTCCTTAGACATCGCATGCCTAACAATTGTAAACCCCGCATTTTAGTCTCATTATCGAAAACTCTTTTCAATATCAAGTTGGGCAATTCAACAAGATTCCCGACTTCCTGATCGAATGCTCGTCGCAAACTTTAGTAGATGGACGCACCCCCGGATGCCCTCGACGAAGTGCACTAAGGCGGAACACCGCTGCCGCGAGCACCCGAACGGATGCTTTTGGCGACGGGGTTTTCCTACAGTCACTTGGTCAGGGCTATGGGGCATGGCTGTCTGTTAAGTTTACCCGGCGAGTATCCGCGTACGCTACGTGATTGCGACGGACTTTTGATCACATCAAAATTCCGTGGCAACCGATCATCTGAGACTAAACTGCTAGATTTATAAAATTCAAATTAGTTATCTCATAACTACTTGTGGATTCCAAATATTGTATCACATTCCAGATAAATAGACAATGTTAAACTTTCCGATCGAATAATCAAACATCCAAGTTTTCCCAAATAGTTCTCAACACTTGAAATTAGTTTAAAAACATCCATCACATGCTACAGTACCAATGGTCCAGCCGTAGAAGGGTCAAGCCAACGCCTCACATGTGGCACGCCGTACTGCCACAAACCCTAAGGTTCAGAGGCAGTTCAAGACGGTCATATAATCGAGTTAAGGTGTAACGTCGTCAAAATAATAAAATATGATTTTTGGGAAATTTTATAATTTAATATTATTTTAATGAATATTTTAATATTCTGGTATAATTAAATACAAATAAATAGGGAAAAATTATGGAAAATTCTAAAATAAGGTATTTTAAGGAATTATGCCATTTTAAATTTTTTAAGATTAGTTATATGCTAATTTAGTGCTAATCGCGATTAAGAATCGCTAATTGGATTTTTAGCATTTTTGTGCAAAAATGTGCACATATCATTTTCCACACTTGTTACACTTGTGTTACATTTCTTTTGCCATGGTTCTTTTGGGTTCACTATTGGAGTGAGAAGACTTTAGTGAGGAAAAGAAAGGAAAAAGAAAAGGTAAGTGATGATGAGAGAGAGAGAGTAGGTGGCTTTTGGACATTTGACCCTTTCCTTCATCATTTTCCCTTCTCATTTTCTCTCCCCTCTCCCTTGTTGCTGCTGCTACCCTCTCCCTCACTCTCACCCTCTTCATGAAACCCTAGATCCATCATGAAAACAAAGCCAAAACCTCATTCCCACTTCACAAAACTTACTCCCAAGCTCACTAGCTACACATTGAACCTAGCAAGATTGGATTTGGAGGACTTTGAGCAACTCAAGAATTTTCTTGAGTTGCCAAAGGAGGTAATTTCTGCACCTATAGAGTAGTATTTCAATTCCTTGTGCATCCATACTAGTTTTGTATCGATATTGTGATGTTTGTGGATTTTAGAGAATTCAAGTTAGGGTTTAGGGTAAAACTGAAACTTAAGATGAAATTGAGGATCGTGGTGACCTTAGAATCCCTTGTGTGATGCTAATTTGAACCCAAACCTGAACTTGAAACCAGAATACGGAATTACGGAATCGATATCGGGGAAAACTGTAAATCTGGAGGTGTTTTGTGGAATCTGCTATTACCCCGAGACCCTAAAAATGAAACTGAGTTGACTGTGAGATGTGCAGGCACCATAGAACCATCACCCCAAACCCTAGCCCCCAACTCCATTTCCTGGCCGCCAATTCTCCCATTCTGGCCGCAATTTGCGGCCAGAGCAGGGTGGATTTGCCTCGTTTTCTGTGCATGCCCATATTTCCTCTAGTATTGACCCTGGGTACTTCTAGTTTTGACTGATTCCATCTAGGGTGAAATCTGGGTTGATTTTCCTATGTTGGTGTATGTTTTACGACTTGATTTAGCATGGATTTTGGTGTTTTGTGATTCATTCCGGTCGGGTGGCGTTTGGACGTCAACGACAAGTGGATATTGATTGTGTTTACATGCGAGTCGATAGGTTATTACCTATGTGGGTAGCGTGTGCTATTTTGGTTTCCGATGTGATTTTCATGTGCTTTAGCGTTGTGATATACTTGTAGGTACCCTACGAGATGTTGAGGCAAAGAAGATGAAGATGGCGACATCGGCACCGACACATGAGAAGCAAGGTGAGTAGATTTATATCTACGGGGAGAAGTCGGGTGGATGGCGTATAGCACCCCCGCAGTCCGTGGTGATGTATACGAATACGTATACACAAATATATTTATTATGTGTTGTTTAGGGTAATTGGTGGTAATAATGGATTATTGGTGATAAGGATGTATTGGTTGAGTAGTGCGAACCGTAGAGTAGTGGTTGCACCCACGCTCACACATACACACATACTTGCATTCATTCTTTCATTTATTTGTGCGCATATGATGGTGCGTATATCTACACATGGGTATGGGACTATGTGTTTATATACGTGGTTTGAGGATGATACGTGGGTTTGAGATGATATTTGATGTGAGGCCGTGAGATCGGCGATGTGACATAGTTCGTTCTTGAGGTGCGATATGATAGTTTTAGCGGGCCTCTGGGCATGTGTTTTACCCCGCATTCATATTCTTATAGATGGTATCGATTTGTACTAGACTTAGAGTAGTACTCCAGATTATGCGATCTGATGATGGTGATACCTGATATGTGATGAGATAGTGTGATATTGACCCCTACCCAGCTATTGGGATACCATACGACGATTTACCGTACGAGCCGATATTGATGAAAGATCCGCACTCATGACTCAAGGATATCTTACGATACGTTATTGAGGCGGGATCACCGACTATTATATCTATATCCATCGACTCAGATTTAGGTGGTTTCCATACCCCTCTCTTTTGACTTGACTGTGGGTTCGTAGTTCGCATAGTAGGCGTTAGACTAGACCCGAGTCATACCTATTTCAAAACTAACGAATCGGGGATATTTTAAAGATAAGCAAAAAGGGTTTGTACGGATATTTAAAAAGGCGCATCTTTTCTTAAAACATCGTAGCCCTTATTTTACCAAAAGCCCTGATTCGTCTTATTTCAAAAGGCAAGGTTGCATGATATAGCTACTGAGGCAGATTCTCTACTGTTGCGTTGATTACTTGATTCCGCACATTCATGCTGTTTGTATTGCATCGCTTATATTGTTGATATATTTCAGTCATGCTGCTAGGACACCAGCACCATTATCGATGATGCGTATGTTCCACGTACACTGTTGCCGGCTCACACACTTCATCATCGATAATTGCCATGTCACTACACTGCAGTACTGTTGCATTCAGGATATGACCCTTGCATGACATATTGATATGCTTACCTTTCTGCTATATGTCGCATACATGCTGCTTTCTGATTATACACATTGAGATATGCTGTTTCCATGATATTTCTGGTTTTTGGGAACCGTGGGTGTTTTCAAAGAGGATATGTATTTGTTTTGAAAACCCGGTTACCCTTGATATGATATTTCAGTGCGTCCACCATGTGTTTTCTCGGTGCTGAGAGCGACATGTGTAACCCGAATCGAGGAGTGGACGAGCCAATTGCGGGTACAAGGTGGACCCGGTATGGTTCCCCTCGGCAAGATGATCGATGAGCTTTGCCGATTGAGCCTGGAGGTGGGCGAGTACCTACCGGTGATTTTGTTGGACCTGGCGGTTATCTGGAGGATACCGACCGGAGTCGATAGTTGGATATGGCGTACTGCCGGGGCCGAGGGCGATACCGCAGACAGAGCCTGTGGGACGATCCGGACTGACGGAGCCCGATATATGAGGATTTACGTGCCGATGCTGGGCACAGTTTTCATGATGTTTTCGAGTGCCGATGCTGGGCACTCCGGTTCCATGATTTTGACGTGTCGCGAGGGACACAGGTGGTTTATATCCTCATATTTCCATGCATATGCTGATGATATTTACATGCATGATGGTTATTATCATTGGGTGACGAGTGGACGGGATCCACGTGTATACAGACTTGATTGCATTGAGCATACCTCATATTCTTGACATGCTATTACCTGAGGCACTGGCACGAGCACTTGTCCTTACACTCATGTAGAGATTACATTGCCAGTTAGTATGCTTCTGCTTTATTCATATTGAGGTTTATTTATATCTGATCGTATTGACCTAGGATGGGTCATGCATTCGATCTCTGCTTGTAGATATTTTCTATTCACGAGTTGGCAACTCACCCCCGTTGTGCCACAGTCCTTGCAGGTTTTGCCGTACAGATTCCCTAGCGGCATTTCTGGCACACTGCTTCCATACGGGTGACTTGCGTTAGTAGGTGGGTTCTTTTGTATCAGAACCGCCATTATTCATGTATTATTTATTGTATCTAGAATTTCCATCAACCAAAACTTGTATATTGTTTCAGACTTAGAAAACAGTGTTGTATTATTTCGACCTTAGAGTCGCGCTAGTAGTATTATGGTTTTCTGGCTGTTTTGAGTTTCTTTTTGGGTTTTGATCCTCGCCCTTTGGCGTTGTATATTATTATTGCTTGCGTGGTTGTGACCGTCGATTGACGAAGAGCTAGCTCCCGCTTGGGGATGCCTTTTATCATTTCATATATATTATTCTTGTTGTACCCCGTTCGGGGCCAGTTTTTTCAAAGGAAACTCTGCCGAAATTTTCAGGAAAGGTTACACATTTAAAAAATGCATATTCGGCTTAGTTATTTAAAAACTTTGATTTCCAAACATGATTTCCTTACTTTTCAAAACCAGTTTTCCTTATTTACTCTTTAAATGGTTTTAGATTGCTGGGCTTTTGGCTTACTTGGATCAGATGGGGTCCTATAGACTTCATATGGTTCAAGGTCCAGTCACGTGCTCTTTCGGGTCGTGACAAAGTTGGTATCAGAGCGCTAGGTTGACCTTGGTTCGAGTCTGAGTTTGACTATGTGGAGCCTAGGGCGTTATTTATATACGGAACTTAGGCTTGACCTTACGGAACTTAGACTTAGTCGAGGGGGTATTAAACCCGAACTTTCGTCGTGTAGGATGACCCTTGGTTGATGGAATAGGTGACTAAAGTAGAGTGACGTACCGTGGGTATGTTCTGCGGCATACTTACGACACGCCACTCCGCTTAAGAAACCTTAGGTTGTACATTTCCTTGCACCGTATTATATTCCTTCCTATGATCTATCTTCATCGATACTGGTTATGGTTTTGCTGCCGCAACTGCACGGGCAGAGTGAGCTACGGCTCGAGTTGTGTCAGCATGAGCTCGTCGGGGACGAGGGCTGACCGGGGCGTGATTCCAGAGACATACGGTTGCATTGAGGCTTCGTATTTTGTATTTCCGCACTTTGAGCGTTTGACAGATCGCTGTTGCGAGATTTCTCGGATGTACCGGACGGTACCAGAGGATTGAGCCACTGATAGAGGCCAGCCAGGATGTGATGACCGTTGATGTATCGCTTATTCATGATGGTTGAGGCGCTGCTTAGTGTACCGACGAATGAGCCAGTTGTTGCTGCGAGTGATTAGATATCGCCCAGATGATTGGAGCTACTGCAGCATGAGCATATTCTTAGAGATATGATAGTGAGTCGCTAGTCACCGAGGATGAATGACTAGGACATGTGGTTCGTTCGCTTACCCCGATGCGAGGTCATCAGGTAGATTGATTTCAGCTAGAGATGACTTCACGCAGATTCGTTGAGAGTCGATTGAGACGATCGAATGTCAGGAACCCATTTTCCAAGTTTAAAGTATTCGGAAAGACATGCAAGCGATTCTATGGACCCTCTAGAAGAATGAAACCCTAACTCGACTTAATGACCGTGTGAAAGCCTTTGAACCTTAGGGTTTGCGGCAGTTCCTCGGCGCCATTAGTGAGGCTTGGGTTTGCCCTTCTACGGCTGGACCACCGATGCTGTGGTATGTACTCGATACTATTAAACTGTACCCGAGATGTTAAGCTCTTGGGGGATTGTGAGGTTCTGACGAGTCGATCGGATGGTTTGACATCTTTCGGATATTGTGATGGGACACTGCTTGGAAGACTCCAGATACGAGCATAGCCGTCGGAGCGCAGTCCGTGTAGCCACGATGAGATGAGTCCAAATCAGTCGATAGTGGAGCAAGGTGGAGTAAATAATTTGCACGAGATTTCGACGAGATGACGTTTCAGTCCGCTGACATCAGAGATGCGATATGCACGCTGAGGACGTGTTCGGCTAGATATCTTCTACTGAGGGATGAAGATACTGAGTTCGTGATTTCGAGTCCGTGTTAGAGACTTCGGGTGGACCGTAGCCGAGGACATTGCAGTGTGCAGATAATGTAGCGTTCTGAAAATCGTTTCGGTGAAATTTCGAAAAAATCGGTAAAATAAAGGGGTTTTCTGTAAAAAGTCAAAATATAAATATCTTATTATAAAAATTAAATATACATATTCTAGCTATGTAATTGCTATTATTTGGTGTTTATTGAGCCGCTGGTGAAATTTCAAATTTTCTGAAAAAAATATTATTTTATTATTATTTTAAGCCGTCACTAATACATTTAATTAGGGAAAATTACAAATTGGAATGAGTTGAAACAAATTTTGTGCATCATAAAACATTAAATAAAAATTTGTCATGTGGTTTTTGGAACGAAATCATTTGCCAAAACGGTTTAGAAATTATTGAAGAAAAAAGGCTTTTTTTTTAGCGTAAATGGATGTTTGGGGTATTGTATTTATCATTTTTTATCACCCCACACCCGTACCCACACCCACACACCCCCATTTACTCCTCCCCTTAATCAAATTCAGCAGCCCCCATTTTTTCCCCCACTTGAATTTCAAAGGAAAAGAAATGATAGAAAAGAACAGAAAATGGATGAATTAGGTGGACTTTTGACTTTATGTTGACTTGGACTTTCCTCTCTTGTATTTTCTCTACCTCCCTCTCTCTCCTCACTCCCAATTCTGGCCGAAATTCTCCCCCTCCCAACAGCAGCAGCCCCCCCAAACCCCACTCTTTTCTTCATCAAAAAAAATCCACAAATCACTTCAAAATCCATGCAAATTCAAATCTAAATCCAAATCCGACTCTTACCCATTATTCCTTAGCATTTCAAGCATGGATTGGGGTGACAAGAGAGCATTTTGGATGGCTAGATTTCAAATGGGATCTACAAAATTGTGGAGGTATAATGTTAACCTTGTAGTTAAATTGTTGATTAATACTTATGTTAGCTTAGTTAAGTGTTAAAGTGGTTGAATTGCTAGTTATAAATCTTCAAGTTAGGGTTTGGAAATTCTAGAATTTAGGTTTTAAAATCAAGTTAGGGTTTTGTGAGATTGGTGTATGGTTATGTGATGTATTTTGTATCTTAGGGCATGCAAAATGTAATCTTGTTGCTTAGTGCTAATTGTAACATTAAAATATCCAATTTAGCTTTATTTAAGCAAACTACTTTTTAGCTTTTGGTTCCAAATGGGTGATTTAAAATCTAATTAAGGTTTTGATGACTTTATTAACATTATAAAATGTAGTTTAATGCTTTAAATCATGCAAATCCAAACTAGTTTGTTGTATGTGCATTTTGCTATAAAATGGTCGAAATTGGTTAAAATTGCAAACTAGTTTTTGTAAATATTGTGTTAAATCGAGAATTAAAATATGGTTAGGGTTTCATCATATCTTAAAAATTATATTGAGTGGTTTAACCATTTAAAATATGCAAAACCAAGTTTAATTGTAAAATTATGAATTTTACATTAAAAAGTGTTAAAATTGATATTTTTGCAAACTAGGATTTTGGAAATTATGCAAATTTATGTGATTAAATTATGGAAATGGTTTTATTGACGTATTTAAGTTATTTAATAAGTATTATGGCCGCTAGAATTGTTTAAACATCGAGTTTTGTACTAAAACGGGTAATTTTGCTTGCTAGTTTTTCGGAAAAACGGCTTTTAGAGTGAATTTGTGGTTTTCGTGAGTTTTAACCTATTTTATATTAAAATTAGTGTTCGTGAATGTGCAAATGAGTGTATTTGGGTTTTTCTCGATGGTCTGGCGTTTGTACGCCGACGTTGAGGGTTTTTGGGTCGATTTGTGAAAGCAACCATAGGTTTTGACCTATGTGGGATTCGTGCGTCGTTTTGATCATGAGTCGGATTTTAATGAGATATGGTGCGTTATGATATGTAGGTACCCCCATGTGGACTTCGAGACGACAAGCAAGCGCGTGACAACGTCGGCACCGGCTAGCGAGGACCAGGTGAGTAGATTTATATCTACGGGGAGAAGTCGGGTGGATGGCGTATAGCACCCCCGCAGTCCGTGGTGGTGTATACAGATGCGTATACACACCAACAATTATTATATGTTATTTAGGATTAATAACGATGCTTAGGATGGATATTGGTGTGTTGGACTATTTTTAGTGTTGCGACACATACACACATACATACTTGCATACATTCCTATTGATATGTACTCATGGGATTCTTTATAGTTATGTGTTCACATGGGTATGGGACTATGTGTTCGCATACGGATTGAGGATGATACTTGGGATTGAGCTGAGTCGATGAGATTCGATTTGAGGCCGTGAGATCGGTGATATAGCAGGGTTCGTATCTTAGATACGACATGACGTTGTAGCTGGTCCTTGACGTAGTGTTTCACACACGTCCATGCATACGTAGGCGGTATCAGTATGGTACTATACGTAGATCAGTACCCCGATCATGATATTTGATAAAGAGGATACCAGGTGAATAGTATGATGAATATGATATTGACCCGTACCCAGATTTGGGATGCCGTACGACAGATTTACGTACGAGCTATATTGATGATTGATCCGCACTCTTGACTTGGGATGCCTGATTATAGATATGGTATCGGATATGATATTATTGAGGCGGGATCACCGACTATACATATACAGGTATGTATATGTATCGACTCAGATGATAGGCGGTTTCCTTACCTGTAGTTCAGCTTGTTAGTTCAGCCGTATAGTTTAGTGTAGTTGTTAGATTAGATTAGACTTCTTACCTATTTCAAAAACTAACGAATCGTGGGCATTTTTAAAGACAGCTCAAGGGAATCTACGGATATTTCAAAAACGACGTATCCTTTCATAAAAACACCGTAGCCCTATTTTCAAAACCCCATGATTCGTGTTATTTCAAAAGGCACCATTCGTAGGACTTATATTAGATTATTGTAGATTAGTTATCGTTGTGTCTAGTATTCAGCTCCCGCACATTATTGCTGTTCGCTCTGCCTCGCATATTTATTTTGCTGCATATTCCATTATTGATATCATGCTGTTAGGACACCAGCACCATTACCGATGATGCGTATGTACCACGTACACCTACTTGCCGGCTCACACACATCTTCATCGGTAATTGCCATGTCACGTACACTTTAGAGAATATAATTGCTTGACTTAGATTGTTAGCTGGTAGTTTTGACATGATATTAGTGTACTTCTCTTATATGCCATATTAGACATTGTAGTTATTACCTACCACTTCATGCATACGGTTATTCAGTTGTTCATGCCTAGTTCATTATCATTGACATATGCACTTGTGATGATTTCTTGAGATTTATGATATTTCTGGATTTCGGGGAAAGCCGCAAAATTTACAACTTATGATCTTTTAAAATATAAAATGTTGCGGTTTTCTAGTGATGTAAAGTGTCCACCATGAGTTTGCTGTGGTTTTGGAGATCCGTGTCGAGGAGTGGAGGAACCGTCACGGGTACATGGTGGGCCCGGTATGGTACCCCGGGGCAAGAGGAATGTGGTGTTGATGTTGAGCCTGGCTGGGGAGCACTACCTACCGGTGATATTACCCGACGCGTCGGATATCCGGAGGATACCGTCGTGGTCTTGAGATGGATGGTAGGGGCCGGTCCGGACTGACGGCGCCCTAGATTTTGAGCTTGAGACATTCATATTTCGAGACAGTGAGATTTATGTTTTGTGTCGATGCTAGACACTGTTGATACTGATTTCATTATGATACCTCAGTTTAAAAAAACGAAGGAAATCTCACTAATTTATGAAAACAGTTTCTTCATTTACATGTATTCTGTTTCATGCATTCATACCTCATTCATATGATATATTGCTACCTGAGGCACTGACACGGGCACATGAAATATTACTCGGGTTAGATATTACCCTAGTCATTGTTATAGGCTGCCTGTTATACTTATATTTGAGGATATATTATGATCATTGACCTAGGTTGCGTTATTTATGCGATTTCTGTGCGTAGATGTTTTTCTATTCACGAGTTGGCAACTCACCCCCGTTGTGCCCCAGTTTCTTGCAGGTTGCCGTATAGGTTTCCTTACGGCTTTGCGGGCATAGTTCATTCGGGTGATTTGCTAGTAGGTGGGTTTACTTGTATCATACCCCCATTATTTACCTTGTATGATATTATTCAGTTGTATCTAGTAAATTCCATCAACCAAACATGTATCTATTGAGATAGAGACCAGTGTTGTTATTCTTTCGACCTTAGAGTCGCTCGTTATATTTCTGGTGGTTTTGAGTTCCCTTTTGAGTTTTTGATCCTCGCTGTTGGCGTTGTATATTATATTGCTTGTGTGGTTGTGACCGTCGATTGACGAAGAGCTAGCTCCCGCTTGGGGATGCCTTTTATTGATTTCGTATACTATTCATGTTGTATCACGTTTGGGAGCCACTATTTACAAAGGAGACTCTGCCGAAATTTTCAGTAAATTTTGATGTTCTTAAAAACCGCATAATTCGGCTTATGCTATTAAAACTAATTGTTTTAAATTGGTTTTCCTTCACTCTACTACTTTTCTTGGTTTGGATTTCTGGGTTTTCTGTTTACTTAGATTACGTACGTCTCGAGACGTTCGTAGTTTAAGTGCCGGTCATGTTCCGTACTTTCGGGCCGTGACAAAGTTGGTATCAGAGTGTTGGGTTTTACCTTCGGAGCGTAGGATGACCCTTGGTTAATGGAATAGGTGACTAAAGTAGAGTGACGTACCGTTGGTATGTTCCGCGGCATATTTACGACACGCCACTCCACTTATGAAGCCTTAGGATGTACATTTCCTTGTTCAGTATTATATTCCTTCCTGATCCAGCCTCATCAGTACCAGTTATGGTTTTTCTGCCACGATTATGGGCAGGGAGAGCTACAGCTAGAGTTGCGGTCAGCACAAGCTCGTCACGAACGAGGACTGACCAGGGCGAAATTCCGGCGACACACGATTGCAGAGATGTGTCTTTTTACTGTGTTTCCGCGCCGCGAGCGTTTGGCGGATCGCCTTTATGAGGTTACTCGGATGTGCCGATCGACACTAGAGGATTGAGCCACTGACAGAGGCCAGCCAGATTTTGATGACCGTTGGTGTGTTGCTTACTCCTGATGATTGAGGCACTGTTCAGCGTGCAGACGAGCGAGCCAGTTGTTGCTGCGAGCGATGAGATATCGTCCCATATGTTGGAACTATGGCGGGGCGAGTTGTACGAATAGATGATAGAAGGTCGCTAGTCACCCGATGATGAATGACTAGGACAGGTGGTTCGTTCGCTTACCCCGATGCGAGGTCATCAGATAGATTGATTCCAGCTGGAGACGAATTCACGCGGAGACGTTGAGAGTCGACAGAGACGATCGAATGTCAGAAACCTATTATTCCAAGTTTTAAGTAGTCGGAAAGACATGCAGGCAATTCTATGGTCCCTCTAGAAGAATGAAACCCTAACTCGACTTAATGACCGTGTGAAAGCCTTTGAACCTTCGGATTTGCGGCAGTTCTACGGCACCATTAGTGAGGCTTGGGTTTGCCCTTCTACGGCTGGACCACCAATGCTGTGGTATGTACTCGATACTATTAAACTGTGCCCAAGAGGTTGAGCTCTTGGGGGGATTATGAGGTTTTGACGACTCGATCGGATGACTCGACTTAATTCGGATGCTAGGTGGTGAGATGCATTCTTGGGAGACTCCAGATACGAGGATAGTCGTTGGAGCTCAGTCCATGCAGCCGCGACGAGACTAGTCCAAAGCAGACGACATTAGAGAAAAGTGAAGTAAGAGGTTCGTACCAGATCTAAATGAGATGACGTTCCACTCCGCCGACATCAGAGATGCGATGCGCATGCCGAGGCAGAGTACTGGATATACCTTCCAGAAGGAGTCGCGATGGGTATGCAGCCGTTACAGAGCAAGATGCAGATATAGGAAAGGACAATGACTTCCGGACAGTTGGCAGAGACAAGACATGGAAGAGACCGTGAGCAGGATTCCTTTCAGGACACTGCTGCAATGATACTTGCACCCAGGATCAGATGTATCACGTACATTCAGAGACCCAGAGGCCGACGCCAGTAATATGCTGTCTTACGAGTGGTCGCGATGATTGACCAAGAGATGACCAGAGAAGTGCCAGAACGGAATCGTCCCCGTTAGCACACCTGACAGGACCGATGAGCCGATGGACCAAAAGATGGGTAATTCACAGTGAAGACCTTGACCCAGGAGTGGTCATGGTTACGCATGCCAGCAGGACAGAGTTCATGATCATCGACGAGACGTCCCACTAGTGACCGCTACAGTTGGCCGAGATTCTTAGAGAATGCACTTGAGCGGTACTATTCCGCCATTATTGATTCCGATGTTTTGGGTGATTTATTCGTATGATTTGATTTTTGATGATTGAGAATTTACGATTCCTGCACAGTGTTGCACTTGATATCGTTTTCGTGCTTGGGTTTCACATGTTTGTGATTTTACGGTTTCAGACATTTGAGTTGATTTTGTGCGTATGCACGCACACGATTTCGTTCCTGCACTCTGTATAGTTTATATATGCTTGCAGTGCAGTGATACGCCTTTTGTGCACTTAGATGCACTGGACTTCGATTTTGATTGTGATACTCGATATTTATTTTGTGCACCTTGTGCACCTGATTGATTTTGCGCACGTTCGGCGCTTGATATTGGATTTCATGATTTCGTGCACGATAGATGCACCTGATTTGAATTTTCGCGCATGTCTTGAGATGCGATTTTGGTGCACACCAGATGCACTAAATCGAGATTTTTCGTGCATGTCAGATGCACCTGATTTTGCTGTCAGGCACACATGTTGCCTATGACAGATGTTTCGTGCACACCCGATGCACTTAGATGTTGTTTCTGTGCGCATGTATGGCACATTCATGGATTTTGATTTCCGTGCGCACCAGACGCACGTAGTATTCATGTGCATATTTTGGGATTTTTCTTATAGAGCAGTACGTTTTTATGATATTGCTATGTGTTTCCGTACTGAGCAGGACTAGTCAGAGGACAGTACCTGAATACATTTTGCATGCATTGATAGTTATTGAAGGGATTTCCAAAAAGCGAGCTATAGCCTCAGTATTTACCTACGTGTCTGATATGACACGAAATGTTTAAAACAAGGAGACCCTTCTAAATTGTTTCCAAAACGGCGGAACGTACATTTCAAACAAAGGTATATATGTATATAGTTATTTTCTTATGGTAGACGTCCGCCACTGTGCAGTGTTATACGCGTTGCACAGCGACTTAAAGAGATTTGGCATGCATTTCCTTCAGATACTTACAGATATAGATTCGATATTTACATGCATAGTTTCGAGTTATATCATATTGGTTTGATTTGGATTTGGCATTGATGTCTTCTCCATGACTCCGATGATTGTGGGATGCTTGACGGAGTTTTGATTTGAGTTATATACTCATTTTTTTTTTCAAGCGCATGCACTGCGCTACGATTTGTTTTATGTATTTACAGTTTCGGAGCCCCGACGACTTGATGGTTTTTCTTAGATGTTATAGTATTTGGGGAGGTTTGAATTTAAATTCGGGGACCGAATTTCTTTAAGGGGGGAAGATTGTAGCGTTTTGAAAATCGTTTCGGTGAAATTTCGAAAAAATCGGTAAAATAAAGGGGTTTTCTGTAAAAAGTCAAAATACAAATATCTTATTATAAAAATTAAATATACATATTCTAGCTATGTAATTTCTATTATTTGGTGTTTATTGAGCCGCTGGTGAAATTTTAAATTTTCTGAAAAAAATATTATTTTATTATTATTTTAAGCCGTCACTAATACATTTAATTAGGGAAAATTACAAATTGGAATGAGTTGAAACAAATTTTGTGCATCATAAAACATTAAATAAAAATTTGTCATGTGGTTTTTGGAACGAAATCATTTGCCAAAACGGTTTAGAAATTATTGAAGAAAAAAGGCTTTTTTTTTAGCGTAAATGGATGTTTGGGGTATTGTATTTATCATTTTTTATCACCCCACACCCGTACCCACACCCACACACCCCCATTTACTCCTCCCCTTAACCAAATTCAGCAACCCCCATTTTTTTCCCCACTTGAATTTCAAAGGAAAAGAAATGATAGAAAAGAAAAGAAAATGGATGAATTAGGTGGACTTTTGACTTTATGTTGACTTGGACTTTCCTCCCTTGTATTTTCTCTACCTCCCTCTCTCTCCTCACTCCCAATTCTGGCCGAAATTCTCCCCCTCCCAACAGCAGCAGCCCCCCCAAATCCCACTCTTTTCTTCATCAAAAAAAATCCACAAATCACTTCAAAATCCATGCAAATTCAAATCTAAATCCAAATCCGACTCTTACCCATTATTCCTTAGCATTTCAAGCATGGATTGGGGTGACAAGAGAGCATTTTGGATGGCTAGATTTCAAATGGGATCTACAAAATTGTGGAGGTATAATGTTAACCTTGTAGTTAAATTGTTGATTAATACTTATGTTAGCTTAGTTAAGTGTTAAAGTGGTTGAATTGCTAGTTATAAATCTTCAAGTTAGGGTTTGGAAATTCTAGAATTTAGGTTTTAAAATCAAGTTAGGGTTTTGTGAGATTGGTGTATGGTTATGTGATGTATTTTGTATCTTAGGGCATGCAAAATGTAATCTTGTTGCTTAGTGCTAATTGTAACATTAAAATATCCAATTTAGCTTTATTTAAGCAAACTACTTTTTAGCTTTTGGTTCCAAATGGGTGATTTAAAATCTAATTAAGGTTTTGATGACTTTATTAACATTATAAAATGTAGTTTAATGCTTTAAATCATGCAAATCCCAACTAGTTTGTTGTATGTGCATTTTGCTATAAAATGGTCGAAATTGGTTAAAATTGCAAACTAGTTTTTTGTAAATATTGTGTTAAATCAAGAATTAAAATATGGTTAGGGTTTCATCATATCTTAAAAATTATATTGAGTGGTTTAACCATTTAAAATATGCAAAACCAAGTTTAATTGTAAAATTATGAATTTTACATTAAAAAGTGTTAAAATTGATATTTTTGCAAACTAGGATTTTGGAAATTATGCAAATTTATGTGATTAAATTATGGAAATGGTTTTATTGACTTATTTAAGTTATTTAATAAGTATTATGGCCGCTAGAATTGTTTAAACATCGAGTTTTGTACTAAAACGGGTAATTTTGCTTGCTAGTTTTTCGGAAAAACGGCTTTTAGAGTGAATTTGGGGTTTTCGTGAGTTTTAACCTATTTTATATTAAAATTAGTGTTCGTGAATGTGCAAATGAGTGTATTTGGGTTTTTCTCGATGGTCTGGCGTTTGTACGCCGACGTTGAGGGTTTTTGGGTCGATTTGTGAAAGCAACCATAGGTTTTGACCTATGTGGGATTCGTGCGTCGTTTTGATCATGAGTCGGATTTTAATGAGATATGGTGCGTTATGATATGTAGGTACCCCCATGTGGACTTCGAGACGACAAGCAAGCGCGTGACAACGTCGGCACCGGCTAGCGAGGACCAGGTGAGTAGATTTATATCTACGGGGAGAAGTCGGGTGGATGGCGTATAGCACCCCCGCAGTCCGTGGTGGTGTATACAGATGCGTATACACACCAACAATTATTATATGTTATTTAGGATTAATAACGATGCTTAGGATGGATATTGGTGTGTTGGACTATTTTTAGTGTTGCGACACATACACACATACATACTTGCATACATTCCTATTGATATGTACTCATGGGATTCTTTATAGTTATGTGTTCACATGGGTATGGGACTATGTGTTCGCATACGGATTGAGGATGATACTTGGGATTGAGCTGAGTCGATGAGATTCGATTTGAGGCCGTGAGATCGGTGATATAGCAGGGTTCGTATCTTAGATACGACATGACGTTGTAGCGGGTCCTTGACGTAGTGTTTCACACACGTCCATGCATACGTAGGCGGTATCAGTATGGTACTATACGTAGATCAGTACCCCGATCATGATATTTGATAAAGAGGATACCAGGTGAATAGTATGATGAATATGATATTGACCCGTACCCAGATTTGGGATGCCGTACGACAGATTTACGTACGAGCTATATTGATGATTGATCCGCACTCTTGACTTGGGATGCCTGATTATAGATATGGTATCGGATATGATATTATTGAGGCGGGATCACCGACTATACATATACAGGTATGTATATGTATCGACTCAGATGATAGGCGGTTTCCTTACCTGTAGTTCAGCTTGTTAGTTCAGCCGTATAGTTTAGTGTAGTTGTTAGATTAGATTAGACTTCTTACCTATTTCAAAAACTAACGAATCGTGGGCATTTTTAAAGACAGCTCAAGGGAATCTACGGATATTTCAAAAACGACATATCCTTTCATAAAAACACCGTAGCCCTATTTTCAAAACCCCATGATTCGTGTTATTTCAAAAGGCACCATTCGTAGGACTTATATTAGATTATTGTAGATTAGTTATCGTTGTGTCTAGTATTCAGCTCCCGCACATTATTGCTGTTCGCTCTGCCTCGCATATTTATTTTGCTGCATATTCCATTATTGATATCATGCTGTTAGGACACCAGCACCATTACCGATGATGCGTATGTACCACGTACACCTACTTGCCGGCTCACACACATCTTCATCGGTAATTGCCATGTCACGTACACTTTAGAGAATATAATTGCTTGACTTAGATTGTTAGCTGGTAGTTTTGACATGATATTAGTGTACTTCTCTTATATGCCATATTAGACATTGTAGTTATTACCTACCACTTCATGCATACGGTTATTCAGTTGTTCATGCCTAGTTCATTATCATTGACATATGCACTTGTGATGATTTCTTGAGATTTATGATATTTCTGGATTTCGGGGAAAGCCGCAAAATTTACAACTTATGATCTTTTAAAATATAAAATGTTGCGGTTTTCTAGTGATGTAAAGTGTCCACCATGAGTTTGCTGTGGTTTTGGAGATCCGTGTCGAGGAGTGGAGGAACCGTCACGGGTACATGGTGGGCCCGGTATGGTACCCCGGGGCAAGAGGAATGTGGTGTTGACGTTGAGCCTGGCTGGGGAGCACTACCTACCGGTGATATTACCCGACGCGTCGGATATCCGAAGGATACCGTCGTGGTCTTGAGATGGATGGTAGGGGCCGGTCCGGACTGACGGCGCCCTAGATTTTGAGCTTGAGACATTCATATTTCGAGACAGTGAGATTTATGTTTTGTGTCGATGCTAGACACTGTTGATACTGATTTCATTATGATACCTCAGTTTAAAAATACGAAGGAAATCTCACTAATTTATGAAAACAGTTTCTTCATTTACATGTATTCTGTTTCATGCATTCATACCTCATTCATATGATATATTGCTACCTGAGGCACTGACACGGGCACATGAAATATTACTCGGGTTAGATATTACCCTAGTCATTGTTATAGGCTGCCTGTTATACTTATATTTGAGGATATATTATTGTTGGATATATGTATGCCCTAGAGGCCATTATGTGATAGTTGATGTATCTATACATGTATATATATTCAGTTTACATTCTTGCTCGACATGATAGTATGCTATCTGGTTTCTCTTTATCCGACATGTTGATTTGATCATGCTTTTATTTCATTCATACATGCTGATAAAGCCCTAAGGATATCGGCTTGACTACTCTGATTATGATGCAGATCATACTAGTGGGACATCTGTAGTCTATAAGCATATCCTGAAATGTCCCTAGTCGGAGGTGTATCGAGACGGGGCATCGATATACCAGTGTAGACTAGCGTATATGATACTAGGCCCATGTGATGGGCGAAGGATGTTCCCACATTCGTCGATGTTTGACATCAAGATCATATACGGGTGCTCAGTGGTGACTGGGTACACTGGACGGACTCGCCGAGAACTCCTATATGGTATTATATCTATCGTCGAATAGCAGTTCTCAGGTGACACTGGTACAGGTTAGTCTGTAGACCCGAGATCGTCATGGAGTCTTGTGTGTTCTCCCACTGTACTTTGATTGCCACCCTACCACGGCTCTACTGAGTCGTGCAAACAGGTGGCCATTGGGTACAGTCCCGAGACACACGAAGGCAATGAGCGATAGGAGGGGTTTCGTCTCTCCCGGTATTGGGAGTTGATGCTGTGCTGTGCTCGACTGGTTATAACAGCAAGTCCCTGGCCAGGGCTGCTGAGATTTACTGATAAGTGTTATCAGTAGTTTCTCGATCTGTTATAGACCATTCACCGACATGACTTATTGAGTTATTGGGGTCGACGTGACCATCCCTAGGCTCGATATGCAGCATATCTGACGAAGAGACCGGACTGTACGGTAGTGTTGCCAGATGGCTCGATGGGAGTTGTAGCAGGTTCGCTTGTTGTCTTCTGATCGCTCAATACCCGGGTGGCCGTTACGTTTAGCTAACCTCTTGCGGCTTGAGGGCACTTGATTTGATCATTACCCTCTGCCGGAGTATTGACGAGTCTTAGAGTCCCACAGAGGAGTTACCCAGTCCAGGCGAAACGTTGTGGTGCGCATATGCGATATGCGCATACACCCGATTGAAATGTGTGTATATGATACCGAACATTGATCGGGTGAATTGCTTTTGGTGGGGTCATATGAGATATGACCGGATTGATAAATCAAGTGTTGATTTATCATTTAACCATAAGTTGTCTCACTTGAAACCTTTCTAGGGTTTGATGGATGTATGCATGCATGAATGTGTTTCTATTTTTCTTTTCTAGTTTCATGCACATGAAGATGTGCATACATGTACACATACATACATCAAACCATCATGGTTGATTATATATGGAAATGGTGGCAATATAAGCTTCACACCATTGATTAAATTATGGATAATTATTTAATTTTGGTTTTAAAAGAAAATGAAAAGGAAAGGATAATTATGATAGTTTCTACATGCTTCTTCTAACCTAACCATGTTCACCTACCACTAAACCATGGTTATCTTTTCCTTTATCATTCTAAACCCAAGTTAAATTAATCATCCATCTTTTAATCATGGTTGGAGTCAAGAAGGATTAAATATATATAGTGATATTTATTTTCTTTTATGAGTTAACCAATGGGTTATCATTTTATCTCTTGAAAGAAAAAGCCACCATTTTCATCCTCCTTCTTCTTCTTCTCTCTAGTTCTTTTCTAGTGAGTGATACACAACAAAAGAAAGGTTTTTGAAGTGAGATTCAAAGCCACAACAACATTCTACACAAGCTTAGCCGTTTTGTTTAGAGTGTTATCTTCGGTTTGACGAAGTAGTGAGCTTGGACGGATATCTCCGCGGTGGATCATCGTGGACATAAAAGGACACCAAGAGGACCTCGTCTCAACACCAAAGAGCCCAAGGAGCGAATCAAAAACGGGAGCTACAAAGGTTGTAGCATTCAAACCCTTATTTTTGTTAGCTTAAAGTTTAATAAACCTAACTTTCTAGGATCGATTCCTATGCTTGTTAGTTTAGCACCATAAAAATGAAAACTTTAGGTCATGTGATGCTTGTAATCTCTTCATAGGGTGCTAATCTAACCTTACATTGGTATCAGAGCCGACCTAGAACGTTAGGCGACCTTTTTGCGAAGTGAAAAGTCCGATCGAAACATAATACGGAAATATGGGATGCTTTCTGGAAATTTTTTTAAAACTGATCTTTTTCAGAATTAAAAATTCTCAAAAAATAGAGCAGGTAAAAATTAAGAGATCTGGAAAATTCGTACCCATGAATAGTAAAGTTGACCGCGGAAGCGCGGCACAAGCTTGCTTGTGCCGCGCTTCCGCGGCGGAATGAGGGGCTCTCTGGTAATTTTTTGCACAGTAATTTTCTTTACCTGCTACAGTACTTTTTGAGAGTATTTAATCTGAATCTGATGTTGAAAATTCTGGAGGTAGTTTTGAATTCGTCGTTTCGATCGGAATTTTCATTTCGTATTTCTTTTCCGGGTAAACTAGAAAGTTTTGAAATGTTTGAACGAATATCATTTACTCAATATTCACGGGGTTTAAATAGTTTGGAGATGTGTGCAAGTCTTTTTGCGGTGGTCCCTCTAGAAGACAACAAACCTTAACTCGATTATGTGACCGTCTCGAACTGCCCTTTGAACCTTAGGGTTTGGGGCAGTACGGCGTGCCACATGTGAGGCGTTGGCTTGACCCTTCTACGGCTGGACCGCCGCTACTGTGTCACACTCCGGATCTTTAAACCCTGCTCAAGTGTTGAGCTTTAGTGAATCTTGGGTGCTTGACAGTTCGTTCGAAAACTTTAATACTGTCTGTTTATCTGGAATGTGATACAATATGTGGAATTCAAATAGTGTAGACATGAAATACGAAATATGTGATATTTCGCATTTATGATGTCTAATGAGAATCTGGATTCCAAATATTGTAGTTTTACACTTTCTTTTCTGCGACCGTAAGTGTAGTATGTTAGATATCGCCGGTTTCGTTGCTATACATCAACGACAATCGGGGTACGCATACTTGCTTACGTTGATGATATATGATATTATGTGTTGCTGAGATATGATGTGCAGGATTGTCGCGATCGAATAGCCGGGGGGTTTTTTGTGAGATGAGAGTTTTATATTTTCATTCATGTAAATTCAAATGTAATGTAATATTCTTTTATTTGGGGCACTTCCAGGTTGCGGTTGTGTCACCAGTGTTGTATATTATTTACTTTTCCGCATTAGGATGGACCCAAGGAGGGGAGCACAGGTGACCGGGTTCTGGGGTTCAGTGGGAGGCCATCTCGAGGAGTCGAGACCGGGTCTCCTAAACTCCAGGATTGGTAGGGTCACTTGCTGCTCTCGTAGGGGTCCAGGGTGTGGGCTTGGCTATTCATCGCGACTGTGGAATCCGTATTTTCTATTCTGGCTAAATACTAAATACGGACGTCCTAGTATATCCCACGTTATATCTATATTTCTGCTGCCTGTGTTCTGTGATATCTGAGACGAATGACTTATTATATATATATGATATATAGTAGACGTTGCTTATGTTTTACACCCGCGCTAGTCCCGTCCCGGTATGCCGTTAGTTAAGTAACCTAACGGTGCATAGCGGAACATTGCGGCGAATGCGGATGGCATAAGCGTACGTGTTATTTTCGTTTCTTTTCTGTGATTGGCTTAAGGACTTAAATGATGGGATTACATTAATGTGATTAATGTAAAGAAAATAAACCTAAAAGATGTTGTAGAATCGGATTTAAAAACTACTCGGCTATTTATGAAAAAGCTATATTTCAAAAACTGCGGAGCTTAAGCCACTCCTTTTGAAAACTGTTTGATTCTACAACGATATCAAGTTCAAAGCGTTAAAGATTTTCTTAAAAATCATTCGCAACCCTCCGTCATTTTAGGAAGTAGAGTACTTAGTATTCGTGCTACGTTTGTTGACTTTAGTTAAGGCGTAGTGTACGGTAGCTAAGTGATGTCTTCCTACTATGCATATGATGCAGATTAATTAGGACATTCATGCGACTTTGTTGACCATAGTTAAGGGTCAAATGGGTGGGTCTAATTGATCAAGAAATGACGGGTAGAACTTGACTGGTACTTATGATTTGTTGACCATAGTTAAGGTCATAAGTACTAGGGGTAAAAATTACATCGGGAATTTCAAGTGTTGAAATTTGCAATGAGATTGCATACCTTCCATGTGATGGTTGGATCCCGATCCCACTGTGGGCAATAGTTGCTCCTAGGAGAGTTTTACAGTTTACAATTAGCTAACTCATTAGGTGTCTAGAAAGGTGTTAACGGGGCTCCGCCTCTGGGAAAACGAGGTTTACTCTAATTAGGTCCGTGCGAAAGCACGGGGAACCTCCCTCAAAGTACCGACACTGGCCTGGCTGAACGGTTAGCGAAGTTGTAGACTGTAATTAATCCTGGCTAGTTTTTCTTTTTAAGGTTTGAAAGAAAAACTTGATAAAAAGCAGTGGGAAACATCGATTAGACAAGATAATAAACCAATCTAATCTGTGCAAGAGCTTTCGCTGAGTGTATTCTTTTCTCTCTCTTAATGGCAGATACCAAATGACTGGACTTAAGCTTCTATTAGATAAGAACAAACTGAATGGAACCAACTATAAAGACTGGCTAAGGAATCTGAAGATCGCCTTGACATATGATAAAGTATCATATGTCCTTACGGCTTCAGCCCCGCCCGTCCCAGGCCCAAAATCTTCAGTTGCGGACATTGAAGTCCGCAAGACATGGGACGCTGACTGTGCCATGGCAAAATGCCTCGCGCTTGCATCGATGGACAACATACATCAAAAGCAGCACGAGGACATGGACATTCACGGGATTTTACTCCATACAAAGGAGTTGTATGGGGAGCAGTCCCGCGTATTACGATACGAGGCATCAAAGAAACTGTTTCACATGCGGATGGCCCCTGGCACACCAGTAGCAGACCATGTTTTGAAGATGATAGCTCTTATAGAAGAGCTTGAGGACCTCGGATGGACTATGGACAATGAACAATATATCGATATTATTCTGCAGTCCCTCCCCTCCACCTTTGCTCAGTTCATAGTGAACTTCAACATGCATGGCATGGAGAAGGACCTCCCTGAACTCCTTAATATGTTAAGGAGTGCAGAGAGCACTATGAAGTCGGCAAAGACTCCCGTTATGACGATTGGACAGTCTTCTTCTTCTCGCCCGAAAGCTAAGGCCAAGGGAAAGAAAAAGAAGAAACCCACTAATCCTAAGGGTGGAGTCAAAAAGGCGAAGGGAAAGGGAAAGTCCACGGCTGGAGACCCAGGGAAAGGCGAGTGTTTTCATTGCCACAAGACAGGACACTGGAAGCGCAACTGCACAGAGTACCTAAGTCTCAAGAAGAAGCATGGTGATGCTTCCGCTTCAGGTGCGTTTGTGACTGAAAACTGTTTTTCTATAAACTCTGCTTCCTGGGTATTGGATACCGGTTCAGGTTCTCACATTTGCAATTCTATGCAGGGGTTGAGAAATAGCAAGGTTTTGAAGACAGGTGACCATACTCTCCGCGTTGGAAATGGTTCCAATGTACATACAGTCGCAGTGGGAGAGTATCACTTGGGGTTGCCGTCTGGATGTATTTTGATTTTGAATCCATGTTATTTTGTACCTGATATGTTGTGTAATATTATATCTGTTTCTTTGTTGGACAATGAAGGGTATAATTTTGTATTACAAAACAATGTTATGAACATTTACCTGAATCAAATGTTGGTTGGGTATGGTACACTTAATAACGGAATATATGTCCTAAATCAACACACAGTTTTCAGTATACAACACACTAATAAAAGAAAACTTTCAGAATTAAATGAAGCTTTTCTTTGGCATTGTAGACTTGGTCATATTAACGAAACAAGACTAAACAAGTTACACAAAGATGGATATTTAAATCCTTTTGAATATAAATCTTATGCGACTTGCCAGTCTTGTATCAAGGGTAAAATGACCAAAACTCCGTTTACTGGACACGGAGAAAGAGCTACTCAGCTCCTGGGCCTCATACATAGTGATGTATGTGGGCCTATGTCTACACAGGCTAGAGGCGGTTTTTCATACTTCATTACATTCACCGATGATTTCTCAAGATTCGGTCATGTATTTTTATTAAAGCATAAATCCGACGCTTTCGAGAAGTTCGTTGAATATAAACAAGAAGTAGAAAAACAAACCGGCTTGAGTATTAAGATGCTTCGATCAGATCGAGGTGGTGAGTATCTCAGTGCAGAATTTGCAAACTTCCTAAAAGAGAATGGGATTCTCTCTCAGCTCACTCCTCCTTACACACCACAGCACAACGGTGTGTCAGAACGACGGAATAGGACCCTATTAGATATGGTCCGGTCCATGATGAGTGACGCTGAGTTACCAGTCTCGTTTTGGGGGCATGCGTTGGAGACTGCAGCGTTTCTGCTAAACAGGGTTCCGACCAAAGCTGTGTCTACCACGCCATATGAGATATGGAATGGGAAGAGACCATCTCTTAAGCGAATTAAGATTTGGGGTTGCCCGGCCTATGTTAAAAAGCAGAATCCGGACAAACTCGAGACACGGTCAGTCATGTGTAACTTTGTGGGATATCCAAAGAATTCTTATGGGTATCTGTTCTACCACAAAGAGGAACAAAAGGTGTTTGTTTCTCAGTATGCCACATTCTTGGAAAAAGAGTTTTTCACGGATAGAGATGATGGCAAGGTGGTAGATCTAGAAGAGGTTCTAGAGACACAAACTACGAATGACGATTTGGTCGAACCGGCTGTTACAACAGAAACTGAAGAACCTCGGCCACTCCGGAGGTCTGGTAGGACTTCTCGCCCACCGGAGAGGTACTACGGTTTCCTCATTGATGGTGACAGAGAAGACTGTATCATAGATGATGATGATCCTACCAGTTTTCAGCAAGCTATCACGAGTGGTGACTCTGTGAAGTGGCTGGATGCCATGAGATCCGAAATGGAGTCTATGTACACCAACAAAGTATGGACTTTGGACGCTGTACCCCCTGGGGTAAAACCTGTAGGGTGCAAATGGATCTTTAAAAGAAAGATTGGTGTGGATGGGCAGGTAGAGACCTATAAGGCAAGACTTGTGGCGAAAGGTTTTCGTCAAAGACCAGGATTGGACTATGACGAAACTTTTTCGCCCGTAGCCATGCTTAAATCTATTCGGATCCTACTTGCTATTGCTGCTCACTACGACTATGAAATCTGGCAGATGGACGTTAAAACAGCATTTCTAAATGGAGATTTAGAAGAATGCGTTTATATGGATCAGCCAGAGGGCTTCATTGACAGTGGGAGCAGCGAGAAAGCATGTAGATTGCTTAAATCCATATATGGGTTAAAGCAGGCATCTCGGAGTTGGAACATCTGTTTCGATGATGTTATCAAAGAGTTTGATTTCATCAAAAATCCTGATGAACCTTGTGTTTATAGGAAGGCTGTAGGAAGAGCTGTCACATTCCTCGTATTGTACGTGGATGACATTCTTCTGATAGGAAATGATATTCCTATGCTACAGTCGGTCAAATCATTCTTATCACTGAGGTTCTCCATGAAGGACCTGGGTGATGCCACATACATCCTGGGCATAAGGATCTATAGAGATAGATCCAAAAAGTTATTGGGATTGTCCCAAACCAGGTACATCAACACCATCCTAAAAAGGTTTAGCATGGAAGACTCCAAGCGGGGTGCCTTACCCGCTTGCCATGGAGTCACTCTCTCCAAGGATTCTTGTCCAAAGACCGATGAAGAGAGAGCTCGCATGAGCATTATACCTTATGCTTCGGCAGTAGGATCTATAATGTATGCGATGTTATGTACACGCCCAGATGTAGCTTATGCACTTAGTGTTGTAAGCAGGTATCAATCCAACCCAGGGGAGAACCACTGGACAGCTGTGAAGAACATTCTTAAGTACTTGCGAAGGACTAAAGAATTATTCTTGGTGTATGGTAACAAGGATCTCCAAATGGAGGCCTTTACCGATTCGAGCTTCCAGAGCGATAAGGATGACAGCAAATCTATCTCAGGGTTTGTATTCACCCTCAATGGAGGGGCGGTAAGTTGGAAGAGTTCCAAACAAGATACCGTTGCAGACTCTACGATGGAAGCTGAGTACATTGCTGCAAATGATGCCGCCAAGGAAGCAGTCTGGATGAAGAAGTTCGTCTTGGAGCTAGGAGTAGTTCCAACCATTATTGATCCAATACCTTTGTATTGTGACAATAATGGGGCGATGGCGTTAGCCAAGGAACCCTGATCCCATCAGCGATCCAGACACATCCTGAGGCGCTTTCATTTGATCCGGGAGATTGTAGATCGCCGCGAGATCGAGATTAAGAGAGTAGACACAAAGAACAACGCCGCGGATCCATTCACCAAGGCCCTCCCTCAGCCGCAGCATGAGCGACTCTTTGAGATGTTGGGTATGAGATACGCCAATAACTGGCCTTAGTGCAAGTGGGAGATTGTTGGATATATGTATGCCCTAGAGGCCATTATGTGATAGTTGATGTATCTATACATGTATATATATTCAGTTTACATTCTTGCTCGACATGATAGTATGCTATCTGGTTTCTCTTTATCCGACATGTTGATTTGATCATGCTTTTATTTCATTCATACATGCTGATAAAGCCCTAAGGATATCGGCTTGACTACTCTGATTATGATGCAGATCATACTAGTGGGACATCTGTAGTCTATAAGCATATCCTGAAATGTCCCTAGTCGGAGGTGTATCGAGACGGGGCATCGATATACCAGTGTAGACTAGCGTATATGATACTAGGCCCATGTGATGGGCGACGGATGTTCCCACATTCGTCGATGTTTGACATCAAGATCATATACGGGTGCTCAGTGGTGACTGGGTACACTGGACGGACTCGCCGAGAACTCCTATATGGTATTATATCTATCGTCGAATAGCAGTTCTCAGGTGACACTGGTACAGGTTAGTCTGTAGACCCGAGATCGTCATGGAGTCTTGTGTGTTCTCCCACTGTACTTTGATTGCCACCCTACCACGGCTCTACTGAGTCGTGCAAACAGGTGGCCATTGGGTACAGTCCCGAGACACACGAAGGCAATGAGCGATAGGAGGGGTTTCGTCTCTCCCGGTATTGGGAGTTGATGCTGTGCTGTGCTCGACTGGTTATAACAGCAAGTCCCTGGCCAGGGCTGCTGAGATTTACTGATAAGTGTTATCAGTAGTTTCTCGATCTGTTATAGACCATTCACCGACATGACTTATTGAGTTATTGGGGTCGACGTGACCATCCCTAGGCTCGATATGCAGCATATCTGACGAAGAGACCGGACTGTACGGTAGTGTTGCCAGATGGCTCGATGGGAGTTGTAGCAGGTTCGCTTGTTGTCTTCTGATCGCTCAATACCCGGGTGGCCGTTACGTTTAGCTAACCTCTTGCGGCTTGAGGGCACTTGATTTGATCATTACCCTCTGCCGGAGTATTGACGAGTCTTAGAGTCCCACAGAGGAGTTACCCAGTCCAGGCGAAACGTTGTGGTGCGCATATGCGATATGCGCATACACCCGATTGAAATGTGTGTATATGATACCGAACATTGATCGGGTGAATTGCTTTTGGTGGGGTCATATGAGATATGACCGGATTGATAAATCAAGTGTTGATTTATCATTTAACCATAAGTTGTCTCACTTGAAACCTTTCTAGGGTTTGATGGATGTATGCATGCATGAATGTGTTTCTATTTTTCTTTTCTAGTTTCATGCACATGAAGATGTGCATACATGTACACATACATACATCAAACCATCATGGTTGATTATATATGGAAATGGTGGCAATATAAGCTTCACACCATTGATTAAATTATGGATAATTATTTAATTTTGGTTTTAAAAGAAAATGAAAAGGAAAGGATAATTATGATAGTTTCTACATGCTTCTTCTAACCTAACCATGTTCACCTACCACTAAACCATGGTTATCTTTTCCTTTATCATTCTAAACCCAAGTTAAATTAATCATCCATCTTTTAATCATGGTTGGAGTCAAGAAGGATTAAATATATATAGTGATATTTATTTTCTTTTATGAGTTAACCAATGGGTTATCATTTTATCTCTTGAAAGAAAAAGCCACCATTTTCATCCTCCTTCTTCTTCTTCTCTCTAGTTCTTTTCTAGTGAGTGATACACAACAAAAGAAAGGTTTTTGAAGTGAGATTCAAAGCCACAACAACATTCTACACAAGCTTAGCCGTTTTGTTTAGAGTGTTATCTTCGGTTTGACGAAGTAGTGAGCTTGGACGGATATCTCCGCGGTGGATCATCGTGGACATAAAAGGACACCAAGAGGACCTCGTCTCAACACCAAAGAGCCCAAGGAGCGAATCAAAAACGGGAGCTACAAAGGTTGTAGCATTCAAACCCTTATTTTTGTTAGCTTAAAGTTTAATAAACCTATCTTTCTAGGATCGATTCCTATGCTTGTTAGTTTAGCACCATAAAAATGAAAACTTTAGGTCATGTGATGCTTGTAATCTCTTCATAGGGTGCTAATCTAACCTTACAATTATGATCATTGACCTAGGTTGCGTTATTTATGCGATTTCTGTGCGTAGATGTTTTTCTATTCACGAGTTGGCAACTCACCCCCGTTGTGCCCCAGTTTCTTGCAGGTTGCCGTACAGGTTTCCTTACGGCTTTGCGGGCATAGTTCATTCGGGTGATTTGCTAGTAGGTGGGTTTACTTGTATCATACCCCCATTATTTACCTTGTATGATATTATTCAGTTGTATCTAGTAAATTCCATCAACCAAACATGTATCTATTGAGATAGAGACCAGTGTTGTTATTCTTTCGACCTTAGAGTCGCTCGTTATATTTCTGGTGGTTTTGAGTTCCCTTTTGAGTTTTTGATCCTCGCTGTTGGCGTTGTATATTATATTGCTTGTGTGGTTGTGACCGTCGATTGACGAAGAGCTAGCTCCCGCTTGGGGATGCCTTTTATTGATTTCGTATACTATTCATGTTGTATCCCGTTTGGGAGCCACTATTTACAAAGGAGACTCTGCCGAAATTTTCAGTAAATTTTGATGTTCTTAAAAACCGCATAATTCGGCTTATGCTATTAAAACTACTTGTTTTAAATTGGTTTTCCTTCACTCTACTACTTTTCTTGGTTTGGATTTCTGGGTTTTCTGTTTACTTAGATTACGTACGTCTCGAGACGTTCGTAGTTTAAGTGCCGGTCATGTTCCGTACTTTCGGGCCGTGACAGACAAAGACGCGACGTCGAATGGTCGATGATACAGACAAGCGGGACAAGAAGTTCGTGCGAGAGGCAGACGATCTGTTACTACACCCCGTTAAGATTAAAGGCCGGACATGCATACAGAGGCGCAGAGATGCGACCAGCTTCCGAGGAGATGTTGTACTAAGGACGCAGAGGTCCAGAGAGCGAGAAAAGATTACGCCAGAGTACCAGCCTCCTTACAGTTTGTCTTAGGCAAGATCAGAAGAGACCTTGAGTAGGATTCCTTCCAGTACACTGCTGCAATAAGAGTTGCACCCAGGATCGGATGTGTGATGTGCATTCAGAGGACCCGAGGTCGGCGCCAGAGATGTGTTGCTTTACGAGCGGTCGTGAGGATTGACCGAGAGATGACCAGGAAAGTGCCAGAACGGAATCGTTCCTGTCAGCACACCTGACCGGGCCGATGAGCCGATGGATTGCGAGATTGGTAATCTACAGGAAAGATCAGGAACCAGAGGCAGAGGACGCCAGCCGCGAGCAAGAGGCAAGTAGATATCTTGAACCCCTAGCATCGGATGTTCCGGTACCTTCTCGACCCTGAAGAAGGATATACCGACGGCGGTATTTATGATTTGTGATTTTGTGATTTGATTATCACGTATCCGTTGCTTTGGATTTCGGTATTTTGGGCGATCTATTCGCGTGATTTAGTCTTGATGACTGAGTTTCATGATATTTGATTTTGTGCACCATGGTTGCACTTACTGGGTATTTATACCTTGCACATAGTTATTACTCTTGAGGTGTTGATTGCGATTTCATGCCTATTTTATGCTGGTGATTTGATTTATGCTTCCAGCATAGTTTCATGTACTTTTGGTATTTCGATTTTGCACTCGGTATAGCTTATATGTGCTTGTAGTGCTTGATATGTGTTTTGTGCACGCAGTTGCACACGTTTATGATTTTCTTCATATCTGGGTACACTTGGTGTTGCTGCTTACGTATTTGAGTTATTGCTTGGTATTTGTGCATGGGATGCACCAGTTCTATACTTCGTGCGTTGTCGCACCAGTTTTGTGTTTCTTGCATTTACGCATCAGATTTATATTTCGTGCCTTTGTTGCACTGGATTTATATTTTGTGCATTACGATTGCACCTGACTTCGATTTGATGCCTTTCGGTATGTCGATTTTGATTGTGATATTGATGTGGATTCTTGCACTCCGTGCTTTTGACTGGACTTACGCATATTCGGTATTGCTATTGGATTTTGTGATTCCATGCATGTTGAGTGCGCAGGGTTTAGATTTTCATTCGTGCACGATGGATGCACCGATTTGGATTTTCGCGCATGTTGGGCGCATGTTTTTAGATACGATTTTGGGGCACACCAGATGCACTAAATCGAGATTCTTCGTGCATGTCAGATGCACCTGTTTTGGCTGTCAGGCACACACGTTGCCTATGACAGATGCTTCGTGCACACCCGTTGCACCTAGATGTGGTTTTGTGCACCTGTTTAGCACATATATGGATTTTGATTTCCGTGCGCACCAGACGCACAGGGTGGTGTTATGTGCATTTTTTGAGATTTATTCCTTTTGGAGCAGTACATTTTTATGATATTGGATATTGTTTTCATACTGAGCAGGACTAGTCGGTGGACAGTACCTGGATATATTTTGCATGCATCGATAGTTATCAGAGGGATTTCCGAAAAGCGAGCTATAGTCTCAGTATATACCTACGTGTCCGATATGACACGAAACGTTTTAAAAACAAGGAAACCCTTCTGATTATTTTCAAAATGGCGGAACGTGCTTATTAAACAAAGGATATATACACACATATATAGTTATTTTCTTATAAGAAACGTCCGCCACTGTGCAGTGTTACGCGCATCGCACAACGACTTAAAAAGATTTGGCATACATTTGCATCCATATCATATTTACATGTATAGATTGGATGTCTACATGTATAGTCTTGATCCATATCATATTGGTTTTGTATTGGATTTGACATTTGTGTCTTTACCTTGACTCCGATGATTGCGAGATGCTTGACGGAGTTTCGATTTTAAGTTTTCTGCGCATGCATTGCGCAGTGACGTTTTATGTATTGATGATTTCGGAGCCCCGACGACTTGGAATTTGTATTGAAATATTTTAGCATTTGGGGGTTTAAATTTAAATTCGGTGACCGAATTTCTTTAAGGGGGGTAGATTGTAACGTCTTCAAAATAATAAAATATGATTTTTGGGAAATTTTATAATTTAATATTATTTTAATGAATATTTTAATATTCTGGTATAATTAAATACAAATAAATGGGGAAAAATTATGGAAAATTCTAAAATAAGGTATTTTAAGGAATTATGCCATTTTAAAGTTTTTAAGATTAGTTATATGCTAATTTAGTGCTAATCGCGATTAAGAATCGCTAATTGGATTTTTAGCATTTTTGTGCAAAAATGTGCACATATCATTTTCCACACTTGTTACACTTGTGTTACATTTCTTTTGTCATGGTTCTTTTGGGTTCACTATTGGAGTGAGAAGAGTTTAGTGAGGAAAAGAAAGGAAAAAGAAAAGGTAAGTGATGATGAGAGAGAGAGAGTAGGTGGCTTTTGGACATTTGACCCTTTCCTTCATCATTTTCCCTTCTCATTTTCTCTCCCCTCTCCCTTGTTGCTGCTGCTACCCTCTCCCTCACTCCCACCCTCTTCATGAAACCCTAGATCCATCATGAAAACAAAGCCAAAACCTCATTCCCACTTCACAAAACTTACTCCCAAGCTCACTAGCTACACATTGAACCTAGCAAGATTGGATTTGGAGGACTTTGAGCAACTCAAGAATTTTCTTGAGTTGCCAAAGGAGGTAATTTCTGCACCTATAGAGTAGTATTTCAATTCCTTGTGCATCCATACTAGTTTTGTAGCGATATTGTGATGTTTGTGGATTTTAGAGAATTCAAGTTAGGGTTTAGGGTAAAACTGAAACTTAAGATGAAATTGAGGATCGTGGTGACCTTAGAATCCCTTGTGTGATGCTAATTTGAACCCAAACCTGAACTTGAAACCAGAATACGGAATTACGGAATCGATATCGGGGAAAACTGTAAATCTGGAGGTGTTTTGTGGAATCTGCTATTACCCCGAGACCCTAAAAATGAAACTGAGTTGACTGTGAGATGTGCAGGCACCATAGAACCATTACCCCAAACCCTAGCCCCCAACTCCATTTCCTGGCCGCCAATTCTCCCATTCTGGCCGCAATTTGCGGCCAGAGCAGGGTGGATTTGCCTCGTTTTCTGTGCATGCACCTATTTCCTCTAGTATTGACCCTGGGTACTTCTAGTTTTGACTGATTCCATCTAGGGTGAAATCTGGGTTGATTTTCCTATGCTGGTGTATGTTTTACGACTTGATTTAGCATGGATTTTGGTGTTTTGTGATTCATTCCGGTCGGGTGGCGTTTGGACGTCAACGACAAGTGGATATTGATTGTGTTTACATGCGAGTCGATAGGTTTTTACCTATGCGGGTAGCGTGTGCTATTTTGGTTTCCGATGTGATTTTCATGTGCTTTAGCGTTGTGATATACTTGTAGGTACCCTACGAGATGTTGAGGCAAAGAAGATGAAGATGGCGACATCGGCACCGACACATGAGAAGCAAGGTGAGTAGATTTATATCTACGGGGAGAAGTCGGGTGGATGGCGTATAGCATCCCCGCAGTCCGTGGTGATGTATACGAATACGTATACACACATATATTTATTATGTGTTGTTTAGGGTAATTGGTGGTAATAATGGATTATTGGTGATAAGGATGTATTGGTTGAGTAGTGCGAACCGTAGAGTAGTGGTTGCACCCACACTCACACATACACACATACTTGCATTCATTCTTTCATTTATTTGTGCGCATATGATGGTGCGTATATCTACACATGGGTATGGGACTATGTGTTTATATACGGGGTTTGAGGATGATACGTGGGTTTGAGATGATATTTGATGGGCCGTGAGATCGGCGATGTGACATAGTTCGTTCTTGAGGTGCGATATGATAGTTTTAGCGGGCCTCTGGGCATGTGTTTTACCCCGCATTCATATTCTTATAGATGGTATCGATTTGTACTAGACTTAGAGTAGTACTCCAGATTATGCGATCTGATGATGGTGATACCTGATATGTGATGAGATAGTGTGATATTGACCCCTACCCAGCTATTGGGATACCATACGACGATTTACCGTACGAGCCGATATTGATGAAAGATCCGCACTCATGACTCGAGGATATCTTACGATACGTTATTGAGGCGGGATCACCGACTATTATATCTATATCCATCGACTCAGATTTAGGTGGTTTCCATACCCCTCTCTTTTGACTTGACTGTGGGTTCGTAGTTCGCATAGTAGGCGTTAGACTAGACCCGAGTCATACCTATTTCAAAACTAACGAATCGGGGATATTTTAAAGATAAGCAAAAAGGGTTTGTACGGATATTTAAAAAGGCGCATCTTTTCTTAAAACACCGTAGCCCTTATTTTACCAAAAGCCCTGATTCGTCTTATTTCAAAAGGCAAGGTTGCATGATATAGCTACTGAGGCAGGTTCTCTACTGTTGCGTTGATTACTTAATTCCGCACATTCATGCTGTTTGTATTGCATCGCTTATATTGTTGATATATTTCAGTCATGCTGCTAGGACACCAGCACCATTATTGATGATGCGTATGTTCCACGTACACTGTTGCCGGCTCACACACTTCATCATCGATAATTGCCATGTCACTACACTGTAGTACTGTTGCATTCAGGATATGACCCTTGCATGACATATTGATATGCTTACCTTTCTGCTATATGTCGCATAAATGCTGCTTTCTGATTATACACATTGAGATATGTTGTTTCCATGATATTTCGGGTTTTTGGGAACCGTGGGTGTTTTCAAAGAGGATATGTATTTGTTTTGAAAACCCGGTTACCCTTGATATGATATTTCAGTGCGTCCACCATGTGTTTTCTCGGTGCTGAGAGCGACATGTGTAACCCGAATCGAGGAGTGGACGAGCCAATTGCGGGTACATGGTGGACCCGGTATGGTTCCCCTCGGCAAGATGATCGATGAGCTTTGCCGATTGAGCCTGGAGGCGGGCGAGTACCTACCGGTGATTTTGTTGGACCTGGCGGTTATCCGGAGGATACCGACCGGAGTCGATAGTTGGATATGGCGTACTGCCGGGGCCGAGGGCCGATACCGCAGACAGAGCCTGTGGGCCGATCCGGACTGACGGAGCCCGATATATGAGGATTTACGTGCCGATGTTGGGCACAGTTTTCATGATGTTTTCGAGTGCCGATGCTGGGCACTCCGGTTCCATGATTTTGACGTGTCGCGAGGGACACAGGTGGTTTATATCCTCATATTTCCATGCATATGCTGATGATATTTACATGCATGATGGTTATTGTCATTGGGTGACGAGTGGACGGGATCCACGTGTATACAGACTTGATTGCATTGAGCATACCTCATATTCTTGACATGCTATTACCTGAGGCACTGGCACGAGCACTTGTCCTTACACTCATGTAGAGATTACATTGCCAGTTAGCATGCTTCAGCTTTATTCATATTGAGGTTTATTTATATCTGATCGTATTGACCTAGGATGGGTCATGCATTCGATCTCTGCTTGTAGATATTTTCTATTCACGAGTTGGCAACTCACCCCCGTTGTGCCACAGTCCTTGCAGGTTTTGCCGTACAGATTCCCTAGCGGCATTTCTGGCTCACTGCTTCCATACGGGTGACTTGCGTTGGTAGGTGGGTTTTTTTGTATCAGAACCGCCATTGTTCATGTATTATTTATTGTATCTAGAATTTCCATCAACCAAAACTTGTATATTGTTTCAGACTTAGAAAACAGTGTTGTATTATTTCGACCTTAGAGTCGCGCTAGTAGTATTACGGTTTTCTGCTGTTTTCAGTTTCTTTTTGGGTTTTGATCCTCGCCCTTCGGCGTTGTATATTATTATTGCTTGCGTGGTTGTGACCGTCGATTGACGAAGAGCTAGCTCCCGCTTGGGGATGCCTTTTATCATTTCATATATATTATTCTTGTTGTACCCCGTTCGGGGCCAGTTTTTACAAAGGAAACTCTGCCGAAATTTTCAGGAAAGGTTACACATTTAAAAAATGCATATTCGGCTTAGTTATTTAAAAACTTTGATTTCCAAACATGATTTCCTTACTTTTCAAAACCAGTTTTCCTTATTTACTCTTTAAATGGTTTTAGATTGCTGGGCTTTTGGCTTACTTGGATCAGATGGGGTCCTATAGACTTCATATGGTTCAAGGGCCAGTCACGTGCTCTTTCGGGTCATGACATAAGGTTTGTTGTCTTCTAGAGGGTCCACCGCGTTACTTGCACGATTTAGAACATTCCTAAACTACGAAAAAATCCAACGCTTGGAAATTTTCCGGCAGGGAAAAAAGTGAGTTATTGATATCCGTTCGAACTTTTTTACACGTTCTAAAAATTACCCGGACTTTCTAAACAAAGTTAAATTATCCGATCGAATCAATGAGTCCCCAATAAAACCCAGAAAACTCAACACTTGAGTGGAATTAAAAAATTCCCAGAAAGAAATGACAAGAAAGGACCTAAGAATAAATATATGAAGTTCCAGGGACTAATTCAAAATTTTTGCCGCGGAACCGCCGCCAAACCCTTGGTTTAGCCGCGGTTCCGCGGTCATATAAGAGCATTAGTGGGCCATACTTCACAGTAATTCTTAGTTTTTCCTGCTTAATTTTCTGAGCATTTTTAATTCATAAAAAATCACATTTTTGAAAATTGTCTAGAGAAGGGTTCGTATCGGGGTATCCGGGTTCGATCAGACTTTAAACTTCGCTCAGACTTCGTCGAAAGATCTAGCTTGGCTCTGATAGCACTGTAGGGATGCTGGGCACTGCCACAAGGGTCTACGAGGCATCAACCATGCCCGATTAAAATTTTAGCCGTGCCGAACAACCCAAAGCCGGATCTTTAAACTAGAGTTTATGCGAAAACACATGTTAAACACTTTAACACTAAGTGAGAGGGATTACAACCTTTGTAGATCAGGTCCTTCACTTCATAAGCTCCGTGTTGAGGTCCCTTCGCTGCGATCATCGTGTTCCGGACTCTCGAGAGGATCCGTGAAGAGAAAGATGCAAGCTTGCTTCCGATATTCGATAACATAGATAATCTATCTTGAAGTTTCATTAACACAAGCTAGCACTCACAAAGTAAAGTGAACACTCTCATCTAAAGGGCAAGGGTAGATGAGGATGATGAAGTAGGATTTTTGCTCTCTTTTATTTTCTTTTTCTCACTCATTTTTCATCACTTAGAAAAAGCTAGAAAGATTTTTCCATGAAAGAAAGAAGGAAGAAGAAGATGAATAATCATAAGAATTATTTTGTGATGAATAATAAAAAGTTAAATATGATGAATAATGCAACCATGGTCAACTAAACCCATGTAGAGAATTAACAAGGGCTAGGGTTTGGGTTGGGTTAAAAGTGAGTCACTTGAAAATATTAAGAATAATATCTTTTCCAAGACAAAAGAAAAGCTTCTAGAATCTACTAGAAGTCTTAACCCTAATCCAAACCCTAATCATGTTCAAACTCCATAAAACATGTTGCATTAATAACCATATCATGTTACAATATTATATATCACATATATAATATTTATCGTAACAAAATAAAATAATACAATTAACATATATCGCATATATATCAATGTATTACCCGAGTGAGAAAAAGAATCTTTTAGTGAGCTAATATTAATTAATGTAATTTAATATATCATATATATTATTATACATTAAACTATCGAATCAACACTTGATCCGACAATCCGGCTATATCGCATATAACCGATTAATACGATGACCCGGCTATATCACATATACCCGACCGATATCTCATATCGCGAGAATCCAATACGGTATCACATACCGCATTATCCTCAGTCCCGCACATATCACATATGTGCTCCTACTCCGTTTTGCCTAAGCCAAGAAACCTCTGTGTAGGACTCTAAAGAATCGTCAATACGCCGGCAGTAGGTGATAATCATATCAAACACCCACAAGCTGCAAGCGGTCAGCTAAATGTAACAGCTACCCAGGTATTGAGCGCTCAGAAGATCAACAAGGAAGCCTGTACATTCTCCTGTGAATCCAATCAATAACACTCCTGTACAGTCCGGTCTCGTCGTCTGATATGTCGTATATCTCGCCTAGGGGTGGTAAACGTCAGACCCCAGTAGCTCGATAAGTCGTGTCGATATGAGGTCTATAACAGTTCGAGAAACTACTGATAACACTTACCAGTAAATCTCAGCAACCCTGGCCAGGGATTTCCAGTTATAGCTAATCGAACACAGCACAACATCAACTCCCTATACCGGGAGAGACGAATCCCCTCCTATCGCTCATTGCCTCCATGTGATTCGGGACTGTAACCAAAAGCCACCTTTTTGCACGCCCTCTTGGACGTGGTATGATGGAAATCAAAGCACAGTGGGAATAACCCAAGACTCTATGACGATCTCGGATCAACAGACTACTCTGTACCAGTGTCACCGGAGAACTGCCATCTGACGTGAGGTATAATACCATCTGGGAGTTCTCGGCGAGTCCGTCCAGTGTACCCAGTCTCCACTGAGCACCCGTACACCATCCTTGATGTCAAACACCGATGGATATAGGATCATCCATCGCCCATCATATGGGTCAAGATGCGTATACGCTAGTTTACTCTGGTGTATCGATGCCCTGTCTCGATACACCCTCGACTAAGAACAGTTATAGGATGTACTTGTCGACTACCGTGGCCGCACTTGTATGATCTCATCATAGTCCTAGTAGTCGAATACATATCATAAGGGCTTTATCAACATGTAACAAAGAGACAATCAGAGTACATGTTAAGATAAAGTACAACCAGATAGCATACTATCATGTCGAGCAAGAAATTCCTCCCTATATATGTCCAAGCATCCATTACAATATACATCGTATGTACAGTAATGGCCTCTAGGGCATACATATAACTAACACCTTGAGATTTTGAAGCTCTTGAAAGAAGGCCCGTTGTCAGAAATGATCTTTCTTGGTGTACCGAAGCGGTATAGAATATTATGTCTGAAGAACGTCAGCATATCTTCTGTTTTGACTTCTTTTAGCGGGACAGCTTCAGCCCATCTGGAGAAGTAGTTTGTCACAGCCAATATGAACATGTGGCCTCTGGATCATGGAGGATTAATTAGGCCAACTATGTCGGTGCCCTAAACTTCGAAAAGCCACGACGCCACCATAGGATGCAATGGATTGGGATGCTTATGAATGAAATCACCGTGAATTTGGCAGAGATGGCATTTCTTTCCATACTCTTCGCAATCCCTTATCATTGTGGGCCTGTAATATCCAAGCCGTTTGATCTGAAGCCGTATTTTGGGGCCGGACTGGTGAGCCCCGCAGACGCCCGTGTGAACTTATTTCATGACTTTTAGGGCTTCGGCCGATGACAGACATCTGAGCCAAAGTTAGTCATATGATCTACGGTATAGCGTATTATTTACAAACACGTATCGGAGAGCTCTCTTTCTCAGCTGAATCCTCACAGATTTTTCGTCGGGCAGCTTGTCGTATCGGAGGTACTCTATGAAGAGTTCTCTCCAATCGGGCTCGTCTTGGATGATCGAAACTTCTTCGGCAGGATTGTTCTCTTGTTCTATGCTTTCTTCTTCACGCAAAGAGACTGGAGGCAGAATTTGCCGGCTTCTGACTGTAATTAGATTTTCGTCCATGTCAGGATCGGCTGGCTCTTTAGCTAGGCGAGCGAGTATGTCGGCTTTTCCGTTCAACGCTCTAGGGGCTCTCATTAGTTCAATGTGAGTGAACCATTTCATGAGTTCCACCACTCGGCTTCTATATCGAGATAACTCAGGTTTGTATATCTTATAGTCTCCACTTACTTGGTTGCCAACAAGCTGGGAGTCACCGTAAACCCGTAGCCGAAGGATTTCCATTTCTATGGCGAGCTCCAGACCAGCTATCAGAGCTTTGTACTCAGCCTCATTGTTTGTGAGAGGCTTGGTGAGAGCAAAAGAACGCCGTAGGGTTCCCATCGATGGCGTGATGAACACCAATCCTATCCCTGCTTTTATCTGCGGGATGCTTGATTTTCCGGAGCTCCTCATTGATGAGGCTCCATCGAAGTAGAGCTCCCAACATGGCTCATCTTTCTCGAGGTGCAGCACTTGTTCGTCGGGTAACTCGCGATTGAGCAGTGACCTTTCTGGTACGGGATGAGCAGCAAGGAAATCTGCAAGAGCTTGCCTTTTACTGCTTTCTGAGGAATATAAACTATGTCAAACTCAAGTAGCATGACAGCCCACCTTGCCATTCTACCGGCTAGGCTTGCTTCGGTCATTAAGTGTTTGAGCGGGTCGACCTGTTAGTTATATGTATGCCCTAGAGGCTATTACTGTACGTGTGATGTATATTGTAGTGGATACTTGAACATATATAGGGAGGACTTTCTTTCTCAACATGATAGTATACTATCTGGTTTCTCTTTATCTTAACATGTACACTTATTGTCTCTCTATTACATGTTGATAAAGCCCTTAGGATGAGTACTTGACTACCAGGATTATGATGCGGATCATACTAGTGGGGCAGAGGTAGTCGGCAAGTACATCCTTCAAATGTTCCTAGTCATGGGAGTATCGAGACAGGGCATCGATACTCCAGAGTAGACTAGCGTATGCGCTTCTTGACCCATATGATGGGCGATGGATGATCCCATATCTATTGGTGTTTGACATCAGAGAAGGTATACGGGTGCTCAGTAGAGACTGGGTACACTGAATGGACTCCCCGAGAACTCCTAGATGGTATTATACCTATCGTCAGATAGCAGTTCTCTGGTGACACTGGTACAGGTTAGCCCTTCGACCCGAGATCATCATAGAGTCTTGTGTGATTCCCACTGTGCTTTGATTTCCACCTTACCACGTTCAAGAGATCGTGCAAAACAGTGGTTTTTGGGTACAGTCCTGAGTCACATGGAGGCAATGTGCGATATGAGGGGATTTCGTCTCTCCCGGTATTGGGGGTTGATGTTGCACTATGCTTGATTGGTCGTAACAGGAAATCCCTGGCCACGGTTGCTGAGATCTACTGGTAAGTGTTATCAGTATTTTCTCGAACTGTTATGGACCTTGCATCGGCATGACTTATCAGGCTATTGGGGTCTGACGTTATACCACCCCCAGGCTGTGATATGCGACATATCAGACGAAGAGACCGGACTGTATGGTAGTGTTACTAATTGGATTTGCAAGAGTATGAGCAGGCTTGCTTGTTGATTTTCTGATCGCTCAATACCCGGGTGGCCGTTACGTTTAACAGACAGCTTGCGGCTTATGGGTGTTTGATATGATCATCACCTACTGCCGGCGTATTGATGAGTCTTTAGAGTCCTACACAGAGGTTTCCTGGTTAATGCGAAACGAAGTAGAAGCACATATGTGATATGTGCGGGACCGATATTAATCCTCATATGTGATACCGCATTCTATTCTCGCGATATGTGATATTGGACGGTTCTATGTGATATAGCCGGGTTATCGGATCAAGTGTTGATTCAATAGATTGTTACATTTCATATTAGTCAGTTGTGTGTGATATAGCCGGATTATTAAATCAAGTGTTGATTTGATAATTTAATGTATAATTATACATTTGATATATTAACTTACATTAACTAATATTTGCTCACTAAACATTTCTATTTCTCACTTGTGTGCATATAATATATATGTGATATATATTATTGTACATTTATTTGTGTCATGCTTGATGACACATGCTTCATGGGGGTATGAGACTTACACTATAGTTAGGATAATCCTAGGGTTTTTATTTATTAAAGTGATTTAAAATTGGTAGAATTATAAATGGCTAGAAGCTTTGAGAAAGCTTGTGGATAACCATTGACTAAGTCCAATATTTTTGTTTTTCTAAAGATATTTATTAACCTAACCATTATCCTTTACCATGGTTTATTCTCTACATGGGTTAGCGTATGACACTAACTCACCCACGGTTCATATTCTCACCTCATATGAGTTCATTCTCATTCTTTACTTGAGCTTCTTCTTGATTGAGAAAAAGCTTGCTAGCTTTTTTCTAAGTGAGAAAATATTGTGAGAAAATTAAATCTAAAGTGAGCAAAATTCTTACTTCATCATCCTCTACTATATTAGCCATTTAGTTTAGCGTGTTTGCTTCACTAATCTACCTTTAGTGAAGTGGTAGCATGAGCTTGAGTCTCCTCGACGTAGATTATCTTCGGCCTCGAAGAATTTGAGCAAGCTTGTTCATTTTTTCATGTGAACCTTTTCTAGAGTCCGGGAGTTCACTACTTGGAGCGAAGGGACTACTACACGGAGCTTTAGAAGTGAAGGACCGGTCTACAAAGGTTGTATTCCTCATTCACTTAGATGTTAAGATGTTAATATTGCTAGTTTGTTTAAATCTCTAGTTAAGATTCTAGGGTTAGGGTTCTTTAGTACGGCAAATTTTTGAAGACGGCATGGACGATGCCTCCCGAAACCTTGCTGCCGTGCTAGGTAACCCTGCAGTGGTATCAGAGCCAAGCTAGATATTTAAATGATGTTTGTTAGATTACGAAACCGAAACTACTTCGAAACTTGAAACCCTAGATCCATTTTCTGTCGAATTTTAAATGGCCTCTAAAAATGTTTTTAGCAACTGCAAAATGTTGTTTGAGATATGACATGAACACAGAGAAAATTTGAAGGGGTTTGCTTGGAATTTGGCCGATCACATGACCACAAAAACTGAGGTGGCCGACCCTAGTTCTGTATTTTGGCTTCAAATTATTTCAGTGTTCCAGGCTCTGGGTTTTGGTGTTTGAGGTGCTGCTAGTTTTTGCTAAATTTGCATGTGATATTAACTTTCTGCAAAGGCAATTCGGAGTGTTTCTGAATCGTAATTCTAACATCTATTCGGGTTGTTTAGAAGACGTTAAAAAGTTTGAACGGATATCAATAACCCAATTTTTCCCCGCTGGAAATTTTCCAACAGTTGGATTTTTCCGAGTTTAAAATCATCAGAAAATCATGCAAGTGATTTTGTGGACCTTCTATAAGAACGATACCCAAACTTGACTTTTTGGATCGTGGAACCACGGTTATACCCTAGCGTTTGCGGCAGTTTCGCGGCGATATGAGTGAGGCATGGGTCGGCCCTTCTACGGATGGTTCATGGGAGCTGTGGCATGTTTTGGGTACTTTTTGAACTCCGCTCAAGTGTTGAGCTCTTTGGAAAAGTTTGGGTGTTTGTTTATTCAATCGAAAAGTTTAATATCGTCTAGCTATCTGTGATTGTGATACAATATTTGGAATCCACAAAATTAGTTATGAGATAACTAGTTTGAATTTTATAAATCTAGCAATTTAGTCTCATTGATCGGTTGCCACGGAATTTTGATGTGGATCAAAAGTCCATCGCAATTACGTAGTGAACGCGGATACTCGCTGGGTAACCTTACTAGATAGCCACACCCCATAGCCCCGACCAAGTGACTGTAAGAGAATCCCGTCGCCAAAAGCATCCGTTCGGGTGCTCGCGGCCGCGGTGTTCCGCCTTAGTGCACTTCATCGACGGTATCGGGGGTGCGGACGTCTAATAAAGTTTCCGAAGAGCATTCGATCAGATTATCGGGAATCTTGTTGAATTACCCGACTGGTTATTTAAAAGTGTTTTCAATATCGAGACTAAAATGCAGGGTTTATAATTGTTAGGCATGTGATGTCTAAGGAATTCATTTGGTTAGGCATGAAATCCAAAGTATGAGATACATTAGGTTTATGATGTCTAAGGTGGTTGCGGATTCCAATTGTTGTAGTTTTTCACTTTCTTTTCTGCGACCGTAAGTGTAATATGTGGTGTATCACCGGTTTCGTTGCTATATGTCAACGACAATTGGGATACGCATATTTACTTACGTTTATGACATGTGATGTTATGTGCTGCTGTGATATGTAATATTGGATCGTCGTGTTTTGAATAGCCATGTTTTTTTTATGTGAGATGAGAGTTTTTCATTTTCATTCATGTCGTCATCATCATTTGACCATTCGCTGGCTTCACCAACATAGATCATGGCATGCCTTAGAATCAGGCTGGATGAAACCTATGCCCCGTCTATCTGGAATCGTCCATCGATGAGTGTTCGGACCTGAGGTGGATGCCATAGCCCTTCATAAAACATTGCTTCGGTCTCCGTTTGATATAACCGGCATCCACACCTTTTGAAATATTCCTGCATCTCGGGCGCATAGTATCTGGGATTGAGGACGGCTCTTATGCCTCTTTTATAGGGAAGGCACGCAACTGACAAATCGTCCGGGTGCATAACAGGATTTGACCTATAAAACAGGATGCCCTTCTATCCACTTTTCCTTCCGGGAACGTAGAATGTTTTCAGCTAGTCCACGGTGGAGACTGACAATGCATCGAGCTCTTTGCACATCTGCTCCGGCACCCTTGTGACGGTTAGGGACCCTTCTGTATCTTCGAAGGTCTCTCGTAGCTTTGCTTGTTGCGTGGGGGCCCGATTTGCACAGCTGTTGCAAGACGGATTCTCTTCTTCTGATTCTTCAGTGTCACTGCCTATACGAGGGCGAATTTTGCTGTCGGATGAGCCTTCAATATCGGACTCGTCCGTATCGCTACCGAAATGAGGGTGCGTTTTACGGAAGGACGGACTTCCAGCATCGGACTCATCAGTGTCACTGCCGAAATACGGACGCACATGGAGGTTTCTGCTTTTGAAAGTGACAGCCGGCTCAGACTTGCTTTTGAGCTTCGGAGCCGTTTTGTCATTGGCCAGCTGCAGCTCAGCACTTTGGAGGTTCACAAAGTACCGAGAATCTTCATATCGGACTTCATGCACACCGAACGGCTGAATGTCTCCGTCAATGCGTCTTTCTTTGCCATTTTTAGTATACTTCATGTATTGATGGAGAGTTGACGGAATGATGCCGTAATTGTGGAGCCACGGCCGTCCCAAGAGAATTTTATAATACGTGTCAGCGTCGATCACATATATCTTATCTTCGGTTTGCAGATCCCCAAATTTGATAGGCAAAGCTATGGATCCCAGAACTTGCTGGCAATTTTGGTTGAAGCCTTGAATAACAATACTTTCCCTTGACAGTTGTCGGACATCCATTGATAGACTTTTCAGAGTCCGCAAGTTCATGATGTTCACTAAGGATCCCGGATAAATCAATATGCGATTAATCCGATCTCCGTCGCTGTACCCGGTCACGTAAAGCGACCGATTATGCTCAGCCGTTCCCAATAGCAAGACTTCGTCCTTAAACATGACCGTGGAGGAATGCAGAGCGTACTGGGTTTCCTTCATATTAATTTCTACAAAGCGAACCTCATACCGCTCAGGGTTTTGTAGAGCGTGAATAAGAACATCTCTAAGCTCTTTAGATAGTACCAAGGCATCATAGATGCTCAGGAGAGACGGAAGATTTCGGAGTTGAGCCAAGACATTATAGTCCACCGAGGAAGGACTCGAATTTTCATGAGTCGGCTCTCCGCCATCTTCTTCATTAGCGACTTATTTTTCCTTCCCTTTTGGGGTGTTGCCCTAATTCGGCGGTAGAGCCCTGGCTTTTGAGCTGGATTTGGTTGGCCTTTGTGGCGAGCTCCTCGTCCTCTTCGGGAAAACAGAGCTCCTCCTCAGAATCACTGCCCAGATGGATGGCGTAGCAGGTCACTATAGGGATCTCTTCATTGGAGTCTTCTTCTAGCACCTTCGGAATCTCAGCTGCTTCTACAGGGAAGAACTCTTTCAATTGAATTAGAGTTCTTTCTTTTTGTTCATAGTCTTCAAGGGAATCGATATATTTTTGAATGGTCGATCTCCTTGCAGACTCCTTTTCACATAGAGCTGCACTTTTCTTCTTCTTGAGCTTTTTGGATTTTGAGCCGAATTGGCAGTTGGAATGGTGGGCTTCTTCTGCCCTTCCCATTCTGTTCTGGGCTCTTTCCAAAGTAACTTTAGCATCTTCTTCGTCTTATTAGATATGTGCGTCCTCCACGGAGGTTGCGGTGAGTCAGTTTCATTTCTCAAGGAAGTGGGTTCGGCTGTCTGCTCCTAGAAGGCTTCAGCTTCTGTATGTATAAAATTGGTGGTTGCAACTTGATTGTTTACCAACACACTCTTGGACAGCTCGATCTCTCCAGCCTTGTACTTCTTCTCGACCCAGTCTTTGACGATATAGCAATCTTCGATCGCATGGCTCACTACTCGGTGGTACGGGCAATACAGGGGATTGTCGGTCATTTTTGCTTCGTGGGGTCTTTTCGACTTCGGCAATTGTAGACCATTGTTCAAGGCATCTTTGAATATCTTGCGGACCTTGTCCCTTCTGAAAGAGTAAACCTTGTTCTTTTTCTCCTCTAGGGAAGGGCCTTCTCCTCCCAGCAATGGCTTTCGAGACCAGTTGGTTTTGGAATCGCCTGCCTTTCACTTGTCTTCATTGGCGGACGCATTGAAGACATTGGTACTGCTGGAATTCCCGCTTCTACGGTTGTCATCCCTCTTGCTCTTCCAATTCTTATCTCTCTGAGAGTCCGTGGTAGACTCTTGCTTTGAGCGTTCCGGCATTTAGACTTTCCTGGTCAGCTCCTGAAACGTCTTGAGGCCTGCTGTACATAAGAATGGGACCATCCAATTACTGAGGTTCCCAATGAGAAGGCTGTTCAGTCGAAAATACTGCACTTTCAACACGACAATTTCCTTATTCTTTATAATCATCTAAAGGTGTTTGGTATAAATATAACACATATTAGAAGTTTGTCTGGAAAAGATCATTTAACATGTGATGTACATTATAACCGGCATTATGAAGGAAATTGTGTGTAAATATTTCACGCATAATATTCTATATCTCAACATTCTTCATTGGGATTGTGTGCAGAAAATTATCTCAGGACAGATATCGGAATCGCAAATTCGCCGACAAAATACAGGGAATCAAAGAATTAAAATCTTGTAGAGATTCATAAGAGATAAAAAGATTCTAGATATCACCTGAATACCCATGTACCAACACCAAGACACACAAGAGAAATGAAGCATTGATCTCATCAAACGACCACGGATCCGCGGCCAAGTCAGGCCGATCCGCCGCGGATCCGCGGCCGAGTTGTGGCGTCGGGCGACGAGATTTTTTCCAGAAGCTCCCCTATAGCTCCTTATCTTGTTGAGACGCTTCATTATAACAACCCTGTTCTGAAAACTTCCCTACAACAGCCTAGCTTCTTGAGCAAGTTTGATAACTACCTAATTCTAGAAGCTTCTCTACAACTACCTAGCTTCTTGGGGAAGATTAGCCTAGCTTCTAGTGGAAGATTGGTGAAGGGCTATAAAAAGAACCTAAGTCTTCATGTTGAGGGTTAGCTAATTTAGGGACACATTTGAGTTACACAACTTGTGATCCCAACACCAATCCAAGATCAAAATCAAGAATCATTGAGAAATTCATCGAGCGATTCAATTAAGATCCTTTACGCGAAGCCGATCATCATCCGAGCACGTGATCCTTGACGGTCCAAGACTCATGGTGATCGAGCGAAGCGAAGATCGACAGAACATTTACATCTTCAAGGGAGTGATCGAGAGCTATTCTTCTAGTAATCTCGGATTGAAGAAATTGTAAATTGTGAAGAAGATTTAATAAAGGTGATCATTCTTTTGTAATTGCTTTCTTTAAATTCTTGCATTATGAAATTTCTAATTCTTGATTCTTTTATTTTCATGATGTGTGAGTAAATCTCCGCTTGCTAAGGATTCAAAGGAATTTGGTAGATCAAATGGTGATAAAATCCTATACACATCTTTAGTCTTATAAGAATTATGAACTTTAGGAAAAAAAATCGTTAATGACCAAATTTGGAGCGAGATCACCGTTCTTGATAATTTCGTTGCAATTTGGGATTAAATGATTGATGATTCTTTTTGCTAAAAGCCAGATTTGAATGATGATCAATGAAATGACAAGGGATAGTGAAGGAGAAACCCTAGTTTCTTCAATAGATCCCTGTTCGGCACGATTTATTACATTTCAGTGCCGCTCATTTCCTATCATTTTGTCAATAAACAGTGCTATTTTATCTCTGTCTGCTCATTAGTACAGAATACAGGTACACAGGAAAAAACACTGGAGATGATACACAACATGAACAGAAATAACGATTTTTAGCCGGAACTGCAAACAGGACAAATAACAGATCAGGATATTAAGTTTTGCAAACAAAATATTGTTGTGTACAAATAAATATTTAGTTGTGGTCCAACATGATACTGTAGGGTTGCTAGGCACGCGCACAAGGGTCTACAAGGCATCAACCATGCCCGAATAAAAATTTAGCCGTGCCGAACTACCCGAATACGGAACTTTAAACTAGAGATTAGGCGAAAAACAACATGCTAAACAATTTAACACTAAGTGAGAGGGATCACAACCTTTGTAGATCCGGTCCTTCACTTCATATGCTCCGTGTTGTGGTCCCTTCGCTGCGATCATCGGGTTCCGGGCTCTCGAGAGGTTCCACGAAGAGAATGACGCAACCTTTGCTTCCGATCTTCGATACTACGATGATCTACCTCAAAGTTTCTTTAACACAAGCTAACACTCATGAAATGATGTGAACACCCTCATCTAAATGGCAAGGGAAGATGAGGATGATGAAGTAGGAATTTTGCTCTATTTATTTATCTTTTTCTCACTATTATTCATCACCTTTGAAAAACTAGCAAGCTTTTCCATGAAAGAAAATGGAAGAAGAAGAAGAATAGTGTTCCATTCTCTTTTGTGATGAATAAGAAAGGATTAATATGAAGAATAATGCAACCATGGTTCACTTAACCATTGTAGAGAATTGACTAGGGTTAGGGTTTTGGGTAAAGTTAAAGCATGAGTCATGAACAAATATCTTTCACAAAACAAAACAAATCCTTCTAGAAACTTCTAGAAAGATTAACCCTAATCCGAACCCTAATCAAGTTTAAACTCCACTAAACGAGTTGAATTAGTTATCATATCATGTTACGATATTATATATCACATATATAATATTTACCGTAACAAAATAAAATAATACAATTAACATATATCGCATATATATCAATGTATTACCCGAGTGAGAAAAAGAATCTTTTAGTGAGCAAATATTAGTTAATGTCATTTAATATATCATATATATTATTATACATCAAATTATCGAATCAACACTTGATCCGACAATCCGGCTATATCGCATATAACCGACTAATATTTATCCGTACCGATTCATCGAATCAACACTTGATCCGATGACCCGGCTGATATCAAATATCGCGAGAATACAATACGATATCACATACCGCATTATCCTCGGTCCCGCACATATCACATATGTGCTCCTACTCCGTTTTGCCTGAGTCAAAAAACCTCTGTGTAGGACTCTAAAGAATCGTCAATACGCCGGCAGTAGGTGATGATCATATCAAACACCCACAAGCTGCAAGCGGTCAGCTAAACGTAACAGCTACCCAGGTATTGAGCGCTCAGAAGATCAACAAGCAAGCCTGTACATTCTCCTGTGGATCCAAACAGTAACACTCCCGTACAGTCCGGTCTCGTCGTCTGATATGTCGCATATCTCGCCTAGGGGTGGTAAAACGTCAGACCCCAGTAGCTCGATAAGTCGTGTCGATATGAGGTCTATAACAGTTCGAGAAACTACCGATAACACTTACCAGTAAATCTCAGCAACCCTGGCCAGGGATTTCCGGTTATAGCCAATCGAACACAGCACAACATCAACTCCCTATACCGGGAGAGACGAATCCCCTCCTATCGCTCATTGCCTCCATGTGATTCGGGACTGTACCCAAAAGCCACCTTTTTGCACGCCCTCTTGGACGTGGTATGATGGAAATCAAAGCACAGTGGGAACCACACAAGACTCTATGACGATCTCGGGTCAACAGACTACTCTGTACCAGTGTCACCGGAGAACTGCCATCTGACGTATGGTATAATACCATCTGGGAGTTCTCGGCGAGTCCGTCCAGTGTACCCAGTCTCCACTGAGCACCCGTACACCATCCTTGATGTCAAACACCGATGGATATGGGATCATCCATCGCCCATCATATGGGTCAAGATGCGTATACGCTAGTCTACTCTGGTGCATCGATGCCCTGTCTCGATACACCCACGACTAGGAACAGTTATAGGATGTACTCGTCGACTACCGTGGCCCCACTAGTATGATCTCATCATAGTCCCAGTAGTCGAGTACATATCCTAAGGGCTTTATCAACATGTAACATAGAGACAATCAGAGTACATGTTAAGATAAAGTACAACCAGATAGCATACTATCATGTCGAGCAAGAAAGTCCTCCCTATATATGTCCTAGCATCCACTACAATATACATCGTATGTACAGTAATGGCCTCTAGGGCATAAATATAACTAACAATCTCCCACTTGCACTAGGGCCATCTGTTATGGTATCGCATACCCAACAATTAGCTGCGGTCGAAGTATCTCATACTCAACCATCCCATAAAAGTCTCTACTGGGAAAAAGGCCTTTGTGAGTGGATCCGCGCTGTTGTCCTCTGTGTCTACTCTCCTAACCTCGATCTCCCTGGAGATCAACCATCTCCATGATCAGGTGATACTGCCTAAGAATTATATCTGGATTTTTGATGGGACGGTAGTTCCTTGGCTAAAGCCACAACTCCATTGTCACACAATGGTAGGAACGAAGTTCATCTTATGAACTTATATATATCCAGACTGCCTCTTTGGTAGCATCCTTTGTAACGATGTATCTTGCCTTTAATCGTCTAGTATGTCACGGTATCTAGCTTGGAATTCTTCCAACATACCGTCCCTCCACTGAGGGTATAGACAAGCCTGCGACTGATATTCAGTCGTCCTTATCACTCTGGAACCATTCCAGTGATTCTCCCCAGGATCGATTGATACCATCTCACTACAACTAGTGAGTATCCTAACATCCAATTAGATCTATCTCATAGATCCAAAACCTAGGATTTAGTAGGTATCACATTTGATCCTATATGGAGAATCCTTGTGATAAGCGGAGATTGACCGAGCGTAGCATAGGAAACTCCTTCCCTATCAAGAGTATGTCATCCACGTACTCTACGAGGATTACCACCATACTCTCTACTACCTTTTCGTATATACAAGGTTCATCTACCATTTTGATGAAGTCAAAAACTCTTTGACTACCACATCAAAACAGATGTTCCAACTCCGCGATGCCTGCTTTATCATATAAAACATCTTGCACACGTTTCCGCTGCTCCCATTGTCTACGAAGCCCTCTGGCTGTGTACTTATAGACGCTATCTTCTAAATCATCATTTAGAAAAGCAGTCATGACACCCAACCACCAGATATCGTAGTCATGGTATGTAGCCGTGGCAAGTAGGATCTGGATGGACTTAAGCATAGATCCTTAGAAAAAGGTTTCAACATAATCCATACCTGGTCTATGATGCAAACCTTTAACAAGTCTAGCTTTGAAAGTCTCAACTTTTCCATGTACACCAAGTAATCTTCTCAAGATATACTTGCTCCTGATGGGGATTTAACCCTTCAGATAAAGCAACCAAAGTCCATACTTTGTTGGTGTATAAGGATTCCATCTCAGATCGATAAGCATCCAGCCATTCTTACAGAGTCCCACTCCTGATGGCTAGCTCGAAACTAGTTGGGTCATCATCTCATGATGCAATCCTCGCTCCCACTGTCATAGAGAAACTGAAGTATCTCTCAGGTGGGTGAGGAACCCTACTAGATCGGCGGAGAGGCTGAGGTTCGTTGGAAACTATTGAATCCTTTGGTTCTACCAAATCATCAGCTGTAGTTTGTATAGCTGGAACATTTCCAGTTCTACATTACAGACCTTGCCTCGAGCTTGTCCGGATTTTGCTTTTAGACACAAGCCGGACAACCCCAAATCTTAACAAACTTAAGATATGGGCTCTTCCCATTCCATATCACATATGAAGTGGTAGGCAACTGATTTGATTTGAACCCTATTCAATAGGTATGCAGCTTCTCAAGCGCATAACTCCCAAAAGAAAATAGGAAACTCAGTAGTACTCATCATAGAGCACACCATATCTAATAGGGTGAGTTTGCTCCGCCCCGATATACCATCGTGCCATGGTGTATACGGAGGAGTAACGCTGAGAGAGAATCTCATTCTCCTTTAGAATAGTCCAGGAATTCCGTGCTCAAGTATTCTTCTCCTTAATCTCATCAAAGGACATAATACTTATACCCGTATTTTGGTTCTCTACTTCTAACTTATATTCTGTGAATATCTCAAAAGGTTCGGACTTGTTTCAGCAGGAACACATGTCTGAATCTTGAGAGATTATCAGAGAACGTAATGAAGTAAAAAGAACCAGTCTTGGCATGTGTAGACAGGGGACCTTCATACATCAGCATGTATCAATCCCAAAAGTTCACTAACTCTTTCTCTGTTTCCAATAAACAGAGTTGTGGTCATCTTATCTTTGTGACATGACCGGCAAGTTTCACAAGATGTAAATTCAAACTAATTTAAATATGCATCTATATGTAACTTCAGCCAGTCGTGTCGCATTGATATGACCTAGTCTACAATACCTCAAGAAGGATTCATTCATTTCTGAACTCTTCTTCTTGTGTATGTTCCGTATACTAAGAACTGTAGTTTGATTTAGAACATCAATGCTTTTAGATAACGTGCCTGAACCGATCAACTCTTGATATAGGAAATGTTCAAAAACATTATCCATACTATACAAAATTATATCCTTTCTTTACTAATAAAGAAAAAGATATGATGTTGTATATCAGGTTCGGTATCTAATAACATTCGTTCAGAATCAATGTATTCTAGTAATACAGGGTGATAGTGACCAACAGACTTGGCTGCAACACTTGCACCGTTTTCTGTCTCATGAAACTTATCACCCGTTCTCAGTTCTCTACCTTTCTGTAGCCCATGTAACAAATTACATATACGGGATCCTGATCCGGTATCACATACCCACGACGTAAAGGATACTGAGAAACAGTTCTCTGTTAATGAACACACCCGAAGACGATGCATCAACATGCACTTTCTTCGTTTGGGAGGCACGGGAAATCTGGTATTCCCCAATTTCCTGCTCTGTCTTATAACAATTATAAGTTGGAGCGGGACCAACGTTCCCCAGCTCAGTATAACAAGCGGGTTCAGTCAATATATCCGTTTTATTATCTTGATTAAGGCGTGATTTGGTCGCTATCTGGAGAGAGAGAGAAGAAAACACTCAGCGTATGCTCTTGCAAGATTAGATTGGTTATCTAATATATCTAATCAGGATGTCTCCCACTGTTTTAGTCAAATCTTCCTTCAAACCCTAAAAGGAAAGACTAGCCGGGATTAATTACACGCTACAAGTTCGCCAATCTTTCAGCCAGGCCAGTGTCGGTACTTTGAGGGAGGTCCCCCGTGCTTTCGCACGAACCTAATTAATGTAAACCTCGTTTTCCCAGAGACGTAACCCCGTTAACACCTTTCTAGACACCTACTTGATCGGCTAATTGTAATGTGTAAAACTCTCCCAGGAGTAACTCTTACTCGCAGCGGGTATCGGGATTCAACTATCTTATAGAAGGTATGCAATCTCATTGCAAATTTCAACACTTGAAATTCCCAATAATATTTTACCCCAAGCGTCCTATGACCTTGACAAAGGCCAACAAACCATAGGCTGCTAGTCAAGTTCAACCCGTCATTTCTTAATTGTATTAAACCCACCCGCACGGCCCTTGACAAAGGCCAACAAGGTCGCACGACTACCCTAATCCAATCTGCATCATATGCATAAGCAGATAAGTACTATTCAGCTACCGCACACTACGCCTTGACAAAGGCCAACAAACGCAGCACGAATACTAAACAGTCCTTATCTGAAATGACGGAGGGCTACGACGGGTTTTTCAGAAAACCCTTTGCGTAATGAACTTGATATCGTTGTAGAATCGAGTGATTTTAAATGGAGTGTTTTTGAGGCTTTTCTAGTTTTGCTAAAGGGGTCACTCCCGGTGAAGGGATCGTCGGCCCTTTCCTCATCGAATAAGGTGCAGGATATATCACATATACCACTATGCAAAACAGAAACTATAGAAGCAATCAAAAGACAAACCGAGTTTGTAGCATCTGCCAGTTATTGTTAAAGGAGTCACTCCCGGTGAAGGGATCTCGGTCCTTTCCTTATCGAATAAGGTGCTGGATGTTCTACAAGGAACACCGCTATGCAAAGCAAGAACTGTAGCTACCAGTTTTTATAAACAAGTTTCTACAACATCTTAGGTTTCTTTTATTTCATTAATCTCATTAATGAAGTCCCATTTTTAATTATGCTTCACAAGTATCTCTTTTGAAACGAAATCTGCAATATAACATATATCTCATATATATAATATATAAACATTCGTCTCAGGCAGTAATATGATCTCATCACAGAACATTGCAGCAGAAGAACATATATGAAATATTGGATATACTAGGACGTCCGTGTTTTCAATACGAGCCTGTATAAAACACGGATTCCACGGTCGCGATGAATAGCCAAACCCACATCCCTAGACCCCTACGAGAGCGGCAAGTAACACTGCCAATTCTAGGGTTAGGAGACCCGGTCTCGACTCCTCGAGATGGTCTCCCACTGGACCCTAGAACCCGGTTACTTGTGCTCCCCGCCTTGGGTCTACCTAATGCGGAAAAGTAAATAATATACAACGGTGACATCTTCCGCTACCTGGAAGTGCCCCAATAAAGAATATTACATACAAATGAATTTTACATGAATGAAAAAGAAAAACTCTCATCTCACATAAAACCCCCGGCTATTCAAACGCGACGATCTAATACAACATATCACAGCAACACATAATATCTCATATCATCAACGTAAGCAAGTATGCGTATCCCGATTGTCGTTGATGTATAGCAACGAAGCCGGCGATACCCCACATACTACGCTTACGGTCACAGAAAAGAAAGTGTAAAACTACAACAGTTGGAATCCGCAACCTCTTTAGACATCGCATGCCTAACCAAATGAATTCCTTAGACATCACATGCCTAACAATTATAAACCCCGCATTTTAGTCTCATTATCGAAAACACTTTTCAATATCAAGTCGGCCAATTCAACAAGATTCCCGACGTCCTGATCGAATGCTCGTCGCAAACTTTAGTAGACGGCCGCACCCCCGATACCGTCGACGAAGTGCACCAAGGCGGAACACCGCTACCGCGAGCACCCTAACGGATGCTTTCGGCGACGGGGTTCTCCTACAGTCATTTGGTCGGGGCTATGGAGTGAGGCTGCCTATTAAGTTTACCCGGCGAGTATCCGCGTACGCTACGTGATTGCGACGGACTTTTGATCACATCAAAATTCCGTGGCAACCGATCATCTGAGACTAAACTGCTATGTTTATAATATTCAAATTAGTTATCTCATAACTACCTGTGGATTCCAAATATTGTATCACATTCCAGATAAATAGAAAAAGTTAAACTTTCCGATCGAATCATCAAGCACCCAAGATTTCCCCAATATATCTCAACACTTGAAATCAGTTTAAAAACGTCCATCACATGCCACAGTACCAATGGTCCAGCCGTATAAGGGTCAAGCCAACGCCTCACATGTGGCACACCGTACTGCCCCAAACCCTAAGGTTCAAAGGGCAGTTCAAGACGATCACATAATCGAGTTAAGGTTTGTTGTCTTCTAGAGGGTCCATTGAGTTACTTGCACGACTTAGAACATTCTTAAACACGAGGAAAAATCCAACTTTTGAAAAATTTTCCGACAGGGGAAAAAGTGAGTTATTGATATCCGTTCGAACATTTTAACAGTTTCTAAAAGTTATCCGGAAAACCACATAGACAAAATTTGATACCCCGATCGAAACACCGAATCCCCAAAACAACTCCAGAAAATTCAACTCTTGAAAAGATATTGAAAATTCCCAGAAAACCCAGAAAATTAAAATAGGAATTACTGTGCAATAATTGGGAGGTGACGTCATCACCTTGCCGCGGAACCGCCGCAGAAGCTGGGCTTCTGCCGCGGTTTCGCGCTCTGTTGGATGAATTGTTCGCCTGAGTTTGCACAGTAATTCTTATAATTATTTATTGAATTTTTTGGGCATTTTTAATACGGAAAAATCCACGATTTAAAATCCGGACAGAGAGCATGCTAGGTTTGGGTTTTCGGGTTCGTTCGGACTTCAAATTCCGTCTAGACTTCGCCTAAAGCTCTAGCTTGGCTCTGATACCACTGTAGGGTTGCTAGGCACGCGCACAAGGGTCTACAAGGCATCAACCATGCCCGAATAAAAATTTAGCCGTGCCGAACTACCCGAATACGGAACTTTAAACTAGAGATTAGGCGAAAAACAACATGCTAAACAATTTAACACTAAGTGAGAGGGATCACAACCTTTGTAGATCCGGTCCTTCACTTCATATGCTCCGTGTTGTGGTCCCTTCGCTGCGATCATCGGGTTCCGGGCTCTCGAGAGGTTCCACGAAGAGAATGACGCAACCTTTGCTTCCGATCTTCGATACTACGATGATCTACCTCGAAGTTTCTTTAACACAAGCTAACACTCATGAAATGATGTGAACACCCTCATCTAAATGGCAAGGGAAGATGAGGATGATAAAGTAGGAATTTTGCTCTATTTATTTATCTTTTTCTCACTATTATTCATCACCTTTGAAAAACTAGCAAGCTTTTCCATGAAAGAAAATGGAGGAAGAAGAAGAATAGTGTTCCATTCTCTTTTGTGATGAATAAGAAAGGATTAATATGAAGAATAATGCAACCATGGTTCACTTAACCATTGTAGAGAATTGACTAGGGTTAGGGTTTTGGGTAAAGTTAAAGCATGAGTCATGAACAAATATCTTTCACAAAACAAAACAAATCCTTCTAGAAACTTCTAGAAAGATTAACCCTAATCCGAACCCTAATCAAGTTTAAACTCCACTAAACGAGTTGCATTAGTTATCATATCATGTTACGATATTATATATCACATATATAATATTTACCGTAACAAAATAAAATAATACAATTAACATATATCGCATATATATCAATGTATTACCCGAGTGTGAAAAAGAATCTTTTAGTGAGCAAATATTAGTTAATTTCATTTAATATATCATATATATTATTATACATCAAATTATCGAATCAACACTTGATCCGACAATCCGGCTATATCGCATATAACCGACTAATATTTATCCGTACCGATTCATCGAATCAACACTTGATCCGATGACCCGGCTGATATCAAATATCGCGAGAATACAATACGATATCACATACCGCATTATCCTCGGTCCCGCACATATCACATATGTGCTCCTACTCCGTTTTGCCTGAGTCAAGAAACCTCTGTGTAGGACTCTAAAGAATCGTCAATACGCCGGCAGTAGGTGATGATCATATCAAACACCCACAAGCTGCAAGCGGTCAGCTAAACGTAACAGCTACCCAGGTATTGAGCGCTCAGAAGATCAACAAGCAAGCCTGTACATTCTCCTGTGGATCCAAACAGTAACACTCCCGTACAGTCCGGTCTCGTCGTCTGATATGCCGCATATCTCGCCTAGGGGTGGTAAAACGTCAGACCCCAGTAGCTCGATAAGTCGTGTCGATATGAGGTCTATAACAGTTCGAGAAACTACCGATAACACTTACCAGTAAATCTCAGCAACCCTGGCCAGGGATTTCCGGTTATAGCCAATCGAACACAGCACAACATCAACTCCCTATACCGGGAGAGACGAATCCCCTCCTATCGCTCATTGCCTCCATGTGATTCGGGACTGTACCCAAAAGCCACCTTTTTGCACGCCCTCTTGGACGTGGTATGATGGAAATCAAAGCACAGTGGGAACCACACAAGACTCTATGACGATCTCGGGTCAACAGACTACTCTGTACCAGTGTCACCGGATAACTGCCATCTGACGTATGGTATAATACCATCTGGGAGTTCTCGGCGAGTCCGTCCAGTGTACCCAGTCTCCACTGAGCACCCGTACACCATCCTTGATGTCAAACACCGATGGATATGGGATCATCCATCGCCCATCATATGGGTCAAGATGCGTATACGCTAGTCTACTCTGGTGCATCGATGCCCTGTCTCGATACACCCACGACTAGGAACAGTTATAGGATGTACTCGTCGACTACCGTGGCCCCACTAGTATGATCTCATCATAGTCCCAGTAGTCGAGTACATATCCTAAGGGCTTTATCAACATGTAACATAGAGACAATCAGAGTACATGTTAAGATAAAGTACAACCAGATAGCATACTATCATGTCGAGCAAGAAAGTCCTCCCTATATATGTCCTAGCATCCACTACAATATACATCGTATGTACAGTAATGGCCTCTAGGGCATACATATAACTAACAGATACAATATCAAAACTCATGTTTGAACCATCATGGATCAAGTGGGCATGAGCTATCATGAGGCATCAAGTTGCAAACACCATCATGGTGTCTTGCAAGTGGTGTAAGCAAGTGGGTATGGTTCAATGTATTTGGAAAAGTTGTGATTTGAAGTATGAACACACATACACCCACTTGATCCTTCTCTGTGATTTAGCTCCAGATTGCACATATGTGTTAATTAAAAAGAATTGCAATTACAGAGAGATGCCCAAGTGACCAAAAGACTACTGAAGAAAGATGGGCCCGACTCTCCATTTCTTGGCCGCAGATTTAATCATCTTGGCCGCAATTTGCGGCCAAGTTGTGGCCAAATGGGCTCGTGCTCTTTGTGTGGGTCCCTGGTGGTCATGTCAGTCCAGTGTCATATGCAACTTTTGATTTTGGGTTGCCTATAAATAGCAGATCACAGATATAGTTCTGGGAGGCTTTTGGAGTGAGAATACAGTTTGTAACATTTGATAGCTTCCTCTTCTTCCTTCTTTGAGCTCTTATTTGAGAGCTCCATTAAGGAGGTTGAGGTTTTTATCTAACTTGTAGCTCTAATCCATCCATTTTGTTAATAAAGACTTGCACTTTCTTTTTGTTTAAACTTCTTGTTCTTGTGTTTTTTTATCTTGTCTTTCTTTTTGTTTCTTGTTCTATTGTGAAATGTGTGAGTAGTTCTTATTGGTTGTGGTGATGGTGAGGATGTGAGATGAATGGCTTTGCTTTCCTCCTCCTCTTGTGATTGTTTAATAAGCTTAACTTTATGATTCTAACTTAAAGATTGATTCATATATTGATGTGTTATGGTATTTTGAAACCATGGTTACTTGTAACCTCTTCATATACCATATTCACTCCCCTTCCCTATTTAACAATGTTTAAGATAGAATCAAGTTGGTGTTAAGTTTGCTAAGTTTGGACACGGTATTTTGTGCCCGAGTGCTTGACAAACCCTCGGTTTTCATATACCGTATACCATCAAAAACCCTTAGCAAAGTTAACACCAATACTATTTGCTCTCACTAACCACTTTGTGTTTTTGTTGTTGACATATGCTTGTTAAGACTTGTACTTAGCATTGATACCTCAAGCGCGGACATACAAACGGTAAGTGAACAAAACGGACATCGTTTCGTGCCTTGTGGAGAATATCTGAAGTTGACGACTTGTGCATCGCAACCGCTTCGACAAGTCGTGCTTCATGCGGGGATCAATGTAAAGACGGACAACTCATGATCAAGGGTGCGTCGAAGCAATCGCCGCAATTCAACCATCCGAGCCAAAGCCACGGCCGCTTTTTCTTCTTAACTTAGTTTTCATGTTTTCGTATTTTAATTTCTTTGTGACAAACCAAACACCAATTCTTTTGTTTCTCAAATCTTAAGCAACAAAACTTAATCACCAATTCCCTGTGGATCGACCCGTCTTTGTCGGCTAGCTACAACGTGCCGTAAACTTGCGGTTTATAAATTTTAAAACGAGACCGAGCTCGCGTGCGCATTATTTCCAAAACTGATTCTATTTCCAAAACATACGCGTTTGCACGCACGGGTGGTTTCCCAACAAGTTTTTGGCGCCGTTGCCGGGGAGTTGGTAGTCATTAGGTATTGTTATTTCTGGTTCGTACTAACAAACTAACTACTAACTAAAAATTCTTTCAAGGCTAACAAAACTAACTTTTCTAACTTTTTGTTCTTTGTCTTTTTGATCTGCTGTCACACTGATATTAATTATAGGATTTTGCATATAACATTGGGACACTAATAGGACAAGAACCACACAGTGAAAAGTTGGAGCACCAACTCAAACAATTGGCCGCCGAAATATTGCTTCTGGCCGCAAATTGCGGCCCGATGTCACCCAATTGCTCCAAATTTTTGCGTTTTGTTCCTATGACATATTTTTTGATCCATTGGTATATGCAAAATTTCATAATTGTGTGTATGCAGGAATTGGGGCATACGTATCGCTTTTGACACTAAATATCGTATTTTTCAAACATTTCAGTTTTTCGCGGAATTACGACCAGCGATCGTGCGGAGCAAGGTTCAAATTCAATTTCAAGACGTTAGCGAAGTACAGTGCCAAAGATCCGAGTAGTTTGACCCGCGCAAGCTAACATTCAACGATTCGGATCACTTTCAAAGTGGTTTTCTTAAACCAAATCATATCGGTACGTATTTTCTAACACCTTCGCTCAAATCCGAAACAATCCAATTTTCTATCTTTTGCAGGATTCTCCGCACAATTTTTGTAGGGTTATTAGGCACTCTCACAAAGGTCTATAAGGCATCAACCATGCCCGATTCAAAATTTAGACGTTCCGAATAACCCTAACCAAGATCTTAGACTAGAGATTAGGCGAAACAAAGCATGTAAATATATTTACATTTAAGAGTTATGGATTACAACCTTTGTAGTCCGTTCCTTCACTTCTAAAGCTCCGTGTTGAGGTCCCTTCGCTACGATCATCGAGTATCTGGACTCTAGAGAGGCTCCACAAAATAAAGATGCAAGCTTGCTTCCGATCTTCGATAACTAAGATGATCTACCTTGAAGAAACTCAAACCCAAGCTCTTGCTTTGCTAATCAAGTATTAGCAAAGCAAACACCCTAATCTATGCGGCTAGAATAGATAAGGCTGATGAAGTAGGAATTTAGCTCTCATTTATTTTCGATTTCTCACTCATTTTCATCACCTTTGAAAAAGCTAGAAAGCTTTTCAAGGAAGAAGAAGAAGAAGAAGAAGATCAAAATCCTTTTGTGATGAATAATGAAAACTCAAGTGAGGTTAGAAATGCAACCATGGGTTAAGTATGAAGATTTAACCCATGTAGAGATTTAACTATTGTTAAAGGGTTGGGTTGGGTTAAAGAAATATAACAAAATATCACATAATATCAAGGTCAAAGTCAAAGCTTCAAGAAGCTTCTTGAAAGCTTCATGAATGTTTAACCCTAATCCAAACCCTAACCATATTTAAACTCCACAAAACATGTTTCATTTATAACCATAACATGTTACAATATTACATATCACATATACAATATTTATTGTAACAAAATAAAATAATACAATTAACATATATTGCATATATATCAATGTATTACCCGAGTGAGAAAAAGAATCTTTTTGTGAGCTTATACTAGTTAATGTAATTTAATGTATCATATATATAATTATACATTAATTTATCGAATCATTACTTGATCCGATAATCCGGCTATTTCACAAATAACCGACTAATATAATCTGTATCAGTCATCGAATCAACACTTGATCCGATGATCCGGCTATATCACATATACCCGGCCGATATCTCATATCACGAGAATCTAATACGGTATCGCATACATATATTATTCTCGGTCCGGCACATATCACATATGTGCTCCTACTCCGTTTTTCCTGAGTCAAGAAACCCATGTGTAGGACTCTAAAGAATCGTCAATACGCCGGCAGTAGGTGATGATCATATCAAACACCCACAAGCTGCAAGCGGTCAGCTAAACGTAACAGCCACCCAGGTATTGAGCGATCAGAAGATCAACAAGCAAGCCTGTCCATTCTCCTGCGAATCCAATCAGTAACACTTTCGTACAGTCCGGTCTCTTCGTCTGATATGTCGCATATCTCGCCTAGGGGTGGTAAACGTCAAACCCCAGTAGCTTGATAAGTCGTGTTGATATGAGGTCTATAACAGTTCGAGAAACTACTGATAACATTTACCAGTAAATCTCAGCAACCCTAGCCAGGGATTTCCAGTTATAGCCAATTGAACACAGCGCAACATCAACACCCTCTACCGGGAGAGACGAATCCCCTCCTATCGCTCATTGCCTCCATGTGATTCGGGACTGTACCCAAAAGCCATCTTTTTGCACACCCTCTTGGACCTGGTATGATGGAAATCAAAGCACAGTGGGAATCACACAAGACTCTATGACGATCTCGGGTCTACAGACTACTCTGTACCAGTGTCACCAGAGAACTGCCATCTGACGTGAGGTATAATACCATCTGGGAGTTCTCGGCGAGTCCGTCCAGTGTACCCAATCTCCACTGAGCACCCGTATACCTTCTCTGATGTCAAACACCAATGGATGTGGGATCATCCATTGCCCATCATATAGGTCAAGAAGCGCATACGCTAGTCTACTCTGGAGTATCGATGCCCTGTCAAGAAGCGCATACACTATGAACATTTGAAGGATGTACTTGGCGACTACACTGTCCCCACTAGTATAATCCGCATCATAGTCCTGGTAGTCAAGTACTCATCCTAAGGGCTTTATCAACATGTAACATAGAGACAATCAGAGTACATGTTAAGATAAAGAGCAACCAGATAGCGTATTATCATGTCGAGCAAGAAATTCCTCCCTATATATGTCTAAGCATCCACTACAATATGCATCGTATCTACATTAGTGCCCTCTAGGGCATACATATAACTAACAATCTCCCACTTGCTCTAGGGCCATCTGTTGTGGTATCGCATACCCAACAATTAGCTGTGGTTGAAGTATCTCATACTCAACCTTCCCATAAAAGTATCTACTGGGAAAAAGGCCTTTGTGAGTGGATCTGCGCTGTTGTCCTCTGTGTCTACTCTCCTAACCTCGATCTTCCTGGAGATCAACCATCTGTATGATCAGGTGATACTGCCTAAGATTTATATCTGGATTTCTGATGGGACGGAGGTTCCTTGGCATAAGTCACACAATGGTTGGAACGAAGTTCATCTCATGAACTAAAATATATCAGGACTTCCTCTTTGGTAGCATCTTTGGTAACGATGTATCTTGCCTTTAATCGTCTAGTAAGTCACGGTATCTAGCTTGGAACTCTTCTAACATACCGTCCCTTCACTGAGGGTAAAGACAATGCCTGCGACTGACATTCAGTCGTCCTTATCACCCTGGAACCATTACATTGATTCTCCCCAGGATCTATTGATACCATCTCACTACAACTAGTGAGAATCCTAACATCTAATTAGATCTATCCCATAGATCCATAACCCAAGATTTAGGAGGTATCACCTTGATCCTATATAGAGAATCTTTGTGATAAGAGGAGATTGACCGAGCGTAGCATAGGAAACTTCTTCCCTATCAAGAGTATGTTATCCACGTACTCTACGAGGATCACCACCATACTCTCTACTACCTTTTTGTATATACAAGGTTCATCTACAATTTTGATGAAGTCAAACTCTTTGACTACCACATCAAAACAAACGTTCCAACTCCGCGATGCCTGATTTACCACATAAAACATCTTTCTCACGTTTCCGCTGCTCCCACTATCTACGAAGCCCTCTGGCTTTGTACTTATAGACGCTTTCTTCCAAATCATCATTTAGAAAAGCAGTCATGACACCCAACCGCCAGATATCGTAGTCATGGTATATAGCCGTGGCAAGTAGGATCTGGATGGACTTAAGCATAGCTTTGAAAGTCTCAACTTTTCCATGTACACCAAGTAATCTTCTCAAGATATACTTGCTCCTCATAGGGATTTAACCCTTCAGATAAAGCAACCAAAGTCCATACTTTGTTGGTGTATAAAGATTCCATCTCAGATCGCTAAGCATCCAGCCATTCTTACAGAGTCCCACTCTTGATGGCCTGCTCGAAACTAGTTAGGCCATCATCTCATGATGCAATCCTCGCTCCTACTGTCATAGAGAAAACCGAAGTATCTCTCAGGTGGATAAGGAACCCTACTAGATCGGCGGAGAGGCTGAGGTTCGTTAGAATCTATTGAATCCTTTGGTTCTACCAAATCATCAGCTGCAGTTTGTATAGCTGGAACTCTTTCCAGTTCTACCTCATGACCACTAATTTCTTCATTAGAAATTCCCTTTCACAAAGGTGGCATGCTGAGAAACAAAACATCTTTTGTTCCTCGGTTAGGTAGAAGATATTCCCTTTTGAATGCTTGGGATATCCAACAAACTTCTACAGAACTGACTTTGCCTCGAGCTTGTCCGGATTTTGCTTTTAGACATAGGCCGGACAACCCCAAATCTTAACATCCTTAAGATATGGGCTCTTCCCATATCATATCACATATGGAGTGGTTGGCATCTGATTTGATTGTAACCCTATTCAATAGGTATGCAGCTTCTCAAGTGCATAACCCCCAAAAGGAAATAGGAAACTCAGTAGTACTCATCATAGAGCACACCATATCACATAGGGTGTGATTGCTCCGTCCCGATACACCGACGTGCTGTGGTGTATACGGAGGTGTAATGCTGAGAGAGAATCTCATTCTCCTTTAGAATAGTCCAGGAATCCCGTGCACAAGTATTCTCCTCCTTGATCTCATCAAAGGACATAATACTTATACCCGTTTTGGTTCTCTACTTCTAACTCATATTCATTGAATTTCTCAAAAGGTTCAGACTTGTGTTTCAACAGGAACATATGTCCGAACCTTGAGAGATAATCAGTGAATGTAATGAAGTAAAAAGAACCGGTCTTGGCATGTGTAGACAGGGGACCTTACATACATCATCATGTATCATTCCTAAGAGTTCACTAACTCTTTCTCTGTTTCCAATAAACAGAGTTGTGGTCATTTTATCTTTGTGACATGACCGGCAAGTTTCATAAGATGTAAATTCAAGCTAATTTAAATATGCATCTAAATGTAACTTCAGCTAGTCGGGTCGCATTGATATGACCTAGTCTATAATGCCTCAAGAAGGATTCGTTCATTTCTGAACTCTTCCTCTTGTGTATGTTCTGTACATTAAGAACTGTGGTTTGATTTAGAACGTCTATACTTTTAGATAACGTGCCTGATCCGATCAACTCTTGATATAGGAAATGTTCAAAACATTATCCAGCAATACAAAATTATATCCTTCTTTAATAAATAAAGAGACTTGATATGATGTTGTATATCAGGTTCGGTATCTAATAATATTCGTTCAGAATCAATGTATTCTGGTAATACAGGGTGATAACTACTAACAGACTTGGCTGCAACACTTGCACCGTTTCTATCTTATGAAATTTATCACCCGTTCTCAGTTCTCTACCTATCTGTAGCCCATGTAACAAATTACATATGTGGGATCCTGATCCGGTATCAAATACCCAGGACGTAAAGGATATTAAGAAATAGTTCTGTGTAATGAACACACCCGAAGAAGATGCATCAACATGTACTTTCTTCGTTTGGGCGGCACGGGAAATATGGTAATCCCCTATTTCCTGCTCTGTCTTATAACAATTATAAGTTGGAGCGGGACCAACGTTCCCTAGTGCAGTATAACAAGCGGGTTCGGTCAATACATCCGTATTATTATCTTGATTAAGGCGTGGCATAGTCGTAACTTGGAGAGAGAGAAGAAAACACTCAGCGTGCGCTTTTACAAGATTAGATTGGTTATCAATTTATCTAATCAGGATGTCTCCCACTGTTTTTAGTCAAATCTTCCTTCAAACCCTAAAAGGAAAGACTAACCGGGATTAATTACACCCTACAAGTTCGCCAATCTTTCAGCCAGGCCAGTGCCCGTACTTTGAGGGAGATTCCCCACGCTTTCGCAAAGACCTAATTAAAGTAAACCTCATTTTCCCAGGGGCGTAACCCCGTTGACACCTTTCTAGACACCTACTTAATCGGCTAATTGTAATGTGTAAAACTCTCCCGGGAGTAACTCTTACTCGCAGCGGGTATCGGGATCCAACTATCTCATAGAAGGTATGCAATCTCATTGCAAATTTCAACACTTGAAATTCCTAATAATATTTTACCCCGAGCGATCTATGACCTTGACAAGATCAACAAACAATAGACCGCAAGTCTAGTTCAACCCGTCATTTCCCGATTGAATTAAACCCATCCGCATGACCCTTGACAAGGTCAACAAAGTCACACGACTACCCTAACTCAATCGCATCATATGCTTTTGCAAATAAGCATAAATAGCTACCGCACACTACGTCTTGACAAGGTCAACAAACGCAGTACGAATACTATGAAGTACTTATCTGAAATGACGGAGGGCTACGACAGGTTTTTAAGAAAACCCTTTGCGTAATGAACTTGATATCGTTGTAGAATCGAGTGATTTTAAATGGAATGTTTTTTAGGCCTTTTCTAGTTTTGATAAAGAGGTCACTCCCGGTGAAGGGATCATTTGCTCTTTCCTTATCGAATAAGGTGCAGGATATTTCACAAATACCGCTGTGCAAAGTAAAACTATAGAAGCAATCAGAAGACAAACCGTGTTTGTAGCATCTGCTAGTTTCGCTAAAGAGATCACTCCCGGTGAAGGGATCTCGGCTCTTTCCTTATCGAATAAGGTGCTGGATGTTCAACAAGGAACACCGCAACGCAAAGCAAGAAGTGGAGCTACCAGTTTTTTTAAAGAAGTTTCTACAACATCTTTAGGTTTCTTTTATTTCATTAATCTCATTAATGAAGTCAAATTTTATTATGTTTCACAAGCATCACATTTGAAACGAAATCTGTAATATAACATATATCTCATATATATAATATAAACATTCGTCTCACGCAGTAATATGATCTCATCACAGAACATTGCAGCAGAAGAACATATATGAAATATTGGATATACTAGGATGTCCGTGTTTTTAATACGAGCCTGTATAAAACACGGATTCCACGGTAGCGATGAATAGCCAAACCCACATCCCTAGACCCCTACGAGAGCGGAAAGCAACACTGCCAATTCTAGGGTTAAGAGACCCGGTCTCGACTACTTGAGATGGTCTCCCACTGGACCCTAGAAGCAGGTTACTTGTGCTCCCCGCCTTGGGTCTACCTAATGCGGAAAAGTAAATAGTATACAATGGTGACATCATCCTCAGCACGGAAGTGCCCCAATAAAAGAATATTACATACAAATGAATTTTACATGAAGAAAAAAGAAAAACTCTCATCTCACATAAAACCCCCGGCTATTCAAAACGCGACGATCCAATATGACATATCACAGCAACACATAATATCTCATATTATCAACGTAAGCAAGTATGCGTATCCCGATTGTCGTTGATGTATAGCAACGAAGCTGGCGATACACCACATACTACGCTTACGGTCACAGAAAAGAAAGTGTAGAACTACAACAGTTGGAATCCGCAACCTCCTTAGACATCGTATGCCTAACTAAATGAATTCCTTAGACATCGCATGCCTAACAATTATAAACTACGCATTTTAGTCTCATTATCGAAAACGCTTTTCAATATCAAGTCGGCCAATTCAACAAGATTCCCGACATCCTGATCGAATGCTCGTCGCAAACTTTAGTAGACAGCCGCACCCCCGGATGTCGTCGACGAAGTGCACTAAGGAGGAACATCACTGCCGCGAGCACCCGAACGGATGCTGTTGGCGACGGGGTTTGTTCATATCAGATTTTTGCATTTTTATACCGCCCAATTTTTATCATATTGCTTATCGGTAGGTACTCTTGAGCCGTGTTTGCTAGTCAATTGCAAGATACAGGTTCTCGGTTCTAAACGATGAAATTCATGGAAAAGCACGACAAAATCCGGGTTCCTGCCAACCATAGATAAAACACGGGTCTCCGCTCTCTTTCCGTATGTTTCCACACACCAGCTTGAGAGACAAAATGGCAAATCGATTGTCATCTTCATGCACAAAGCACAATGGCAACACCAAGTCCAAGAAATCTACGCGGAGCTCAAGAAAATCATGACAAAAAGATCCATATCCAATCACCTTTTGATCAACAGAAATTCTGAGAAAAATCATATACCAGACTAAATGGCACTGCAAAACAGGAAAAGCCACCCAAAAATAAAGAACCAAGTCCTCTAAAGTGCCGCGGTTCCGCGGCATTAGCAGGCTTAGGCCGCGGAACCGCGGCCGTACGGTGTCGGCAGCGCGTCATCTTTCAGGGGTACTTTGGACTTTTTATGAAGAGGCAGAATTTTGCCCTAGGTTTTCATTTTCCAACCTATAAATAGCCCAGAACATTGTGAGTGAATGGTGCATAATCTTGTATTTTAGGTTTTAGAATACTTGTTGTTCTTCTTCCTCTTCTCATCTCTTCTCCATTAAAAACTTGTAGTGAGCTTTTGTGAGTGAAGAATGATGAATAAAGAAGTTCTTTTTGTTATTATATTTGTCGTGCTCTTGTTATGTTAATTGCTTGTAATCTTCAATTGATAATTTAGTTGTTGTTATTTATTGTTGTTTCTTTCTTATTCTCTTTTCGTTTATCCTTAAACAACCATGATGCTTACGTTTGATCCTTGCCAAGGTGAGGTCGCAAATAGCTAGTTGTTATCTTCTAATCTCTTTCTTTCTATCTTCCTCCTTTGTTTTATTTTTCGTTCTTCTTGAATGGGTGAGTAGTTTCCATACTTGTTAGGGTAGGATAAGGGAAGTTTGAGAGAAGGAAATCTCTCTCACTCTTTCCTTGCCCAACATCTTAAATCGAACTCCCGTTAATTGAACCACAATCCGCTCCTTACGGCACCCTATCCTACATGATAGCGGTGATTCCGTAGTGAGACCGGTTGTGGTTGAATTAACCGGAGGTTAAGGCTAAGAGCCAAGAACGGACGGACAAGCACCAAAAGGAAGAACTTATGCGTTGGAAAGCCTAGCTTATACTCGCAAGTTCCTTCCTAGTCGTGCTAATCCCCGTTGTTGCCGATTACCGTAACACCGATATTAAGAGTGGCAACGAAAGAAGTGAGCGACTCCTAACTCAAACTAACCTAATCCTATCCCTAACAAGCTCTCTTTACATATCATTTTAACACTTAGTTAATCACAAACAAATCTGGACTTTTGGACTTAACTCGTTAAAGCACATAGAAAAAGATTCCCATCTTCCTGCGGACGACCCGTACTCAACCGGCTAGCTACAAGCGAAACCGTTTTGATTGCGGTAATTAACTATACTTGAACACGCAGAAACTCCAACAATCAAATGGCGCCGTTGCCGGGGAGACGGTAGTTTATTTCTTTGTGTAATTTTGGGTTAACTTGTGAATATAAATCTAACCGAAAAACAAAACATACATTGTAAAAAAAACCTTCTTGTTATTTTTGATTAGTTTTTGTGCAAGTGTGCAGGAACAAAAGACGGTCGAGTTCAGTGCCAAAGACGTGGGAAGTTAGACCCACATCTCGCGGCTACACCGCGATGGATCAAAACGAAGCAAACGGTCTACTGTAAAAATCTGGAGCAGATACAGTGAGCAAATCCAGATTCAGCAAATCCAGACAAGCAGAGGACAACCACAGCAGCACACCCAAAATTTTTTGAAGCCCAATCCCTCCTTACAGCCGCGGAACCGCGGCCTTAGCACGTGTTTGGCTGCGGAACCGCGGCCATTTGTTGGCTTCAGTGGCCCAAATTTTTGGTAACTCTCTCTCTCCTCTTCCCCACTCCTCAGGACTCCACTAAACTGTGTTTTCTGCAGTATTCTTTGCGCAAATTCTCTCCCCCTTCCAATAAACTGTTTTTGTGCAGGATTCTTTGCGCCGCGCTAAAAAATAAAAAAAATTGTTTGCAGTTGATTTGTTACTGCTTTGCATTTATTAATACGGACTTTAAGGGGCTTGAAACCAATTCAGATTGGGTTGGGATTTCATCACCCTTCCCAGGACCCCAGAAATCACAAAAAGCATATGCATTGACCATTGTTAATTAAAAAATACTAGACTCGGCCCTAAGGACTTCACGCTCAATAGGACAGAGGACTAGTTACAGGCATCGACCGTTTATCCTATCCTGACTTTTGCGGTGTCTAGGCAAGTGTGTCGAAGGCAAGTGGTTAATTAATTAGGACCACTAATTACGTAGTGGGAATCCTCCCACTTACCTGGCACTTACCTGGCCGTAATTGTTGGAGAAGAGGCGGTTTGAGGTCCTGTTTCTAGCCCTTTGGAACAGTTAGGAGCTGTCTAGCTGACCTAGGTGACCCTAGATCTAGGTGTGATTGTGCATATCTTGTTTGTGATTGCTTGAAGCCGTAAGTCCGTACATATTTCTGTAAAGCTCTTTCTAAAAAAAAAGGAAAAAATCAAAATCTTTTATAAAAACTTGCCTTTTGTCGCCAAAATCCATTTTTCACCCACCAACCATCGTATTTCTCCATTGACGTTTTCTTACCCTCACCTTCTCCGCTTTGACTATACTAAACTCGTTTAGTGTATGTCCGCTTGGACTCGGGACACTAGCGCCCGCCTCGTCCGCGTTACGTTAGTCGCTACCGACTACGCGATCGACTCAGACGTCGAAACTCCGTCCACGCCTCTTTCACCCTTACCTTTGCCGGCCAACACCGACGTTGACCTGAATTCTGTTCATACATCTTCACCTTCACCATCACCAACCTCTTCTTCCGCGATGTTAGGATTTAATCCAAACATCTCTTTGACTGCCCCAGGTTTGACTCCACCTCCTATGGAGGCAAATAACCCACCACCACCGCCTGTTGTAGCGCCGCAGCGAATCGCGCTCCAGGATCGTTTCTATCCCACCCGTTCTGCACTTCCCACCTGTCTTTCTCTTCCACCGGCCAATGTGGATAACTTTGAAATTAAGCCCCACTTCATTAACATGCTTCCGCGATTTCATGGGCTTGAATCTGAAGATGCCTATATCTTCATCAACAAATTTCAAAACGTTTGTGCCATGATGAAAACCACCCAGCTGTCGGACGATGCTATACGTCTACGGGTCATTCCGTTCACTTTATGCGATCTTGCTGAAAAATGGCTGTATAGCACCGCTTCCCACTCCATAACCAGTTGGGACGAGTTTGTTAAAGCGTTTCTCAAAAAATTCTATCCGAATCATAAAACCGCAAGGATCCGTAACGAAATCAACCAATTCTCCCAGCTTCCTACTGAACCCTTCTGGAAGTGCTTTAACCGGTATAAAGACCTTCTTGTTCAGTGCCCTCACCACGGTATAGAGAAATGGCAACTTTGCCAAACCTTATACGAGGGCCTGATCCCAGCAACCAAGCAGTTGTCGGAAACCATTTGTCAGGGCCACTTCCTATCGAAATCTGACGAGGAAGCGTGGAAATTCTTCGACGACCTTGCGGAACAGACGCTACAATGGGAGAGCACCAGACCGACTTCTTCTTCTTCTACCTCCACTTCTACCGGTCAGTCTAGGGTAAGAATTCACCAACTTGATGTCTCTATTGCGATGAAAGCTGAAATGGCTGCAATAACAAGAAAACTTGAAGCGATAGAGAGCAAATTTTCTTCTCCTGCTCCTGCCCCTATTCTTCCCCTTCGTACCATTTGCGCTTGTTGTTCCGATCCTTCTCACTTAACCGAAGAGTGTCCTTAGAATCCACCATCTCAAGGACATGATCAGGTTAATGCTTCATTTCAGCAAAGTCCGAGGAATGATCCATACTCTTCCACCTACAATCCCGGTTGGAGGAACCATCCCAATTTCGCCTGGAATCAGAATCAGTATCAATTCCAAGGCAACAATTTCCAGAGGCCCCCTCCTCCGCAACAACAAGCGCAACAACAAACTCAACATCAGTTTCAGCAGCCCTTCCAACCCCAACCTTTTCAAAATCAGACGAACAACTTTGCACCCAACAATTCTTTTCCTCAAAACAATTTTGTTCCGTCAAACAACGATAAGGTTTCCTCGCTCAAACGAAGTCTGGAGGCGTTCGTTAAACAATCGACATAATCCACCGCCAACATCTAGTCTTCCATTCAGTCCTTGGTGCAACACACTGCCGCTCACGGGCAAAGCATCAAAACCATCGAAGCCCAGATAGCACAACTAAATGCGGCCTTAAACGAGCAAGAGAAGGGGAAGCTCCCGTCCCAGCCACTCCCAAATCCTGGTCACCCACATAATGTACATGTTGCTCTTGAACAACAGAACCATAATGTGAGTGCCGTGACTACATTGAGATCGGGAAGGATGCTGCAAAACAACATTGGCACACGGATCGACGATGACACCCCGGCCGCTTCTTCTTCTTCTTCTTCTGCTTCCTCGTCTTCTGAGCCTATTCTCCATTCTTCAAAAGGCTCTCCTTCTTCTTCTGCTCTGAACGGACACACTTCTCACTCCACGAAAACACCAGTTCTGGGATCCATTCCAGCTCCACAATCTCCTCCACCAGCATTGGACTCAACCAATTTTAAAAACGTTCCATTTCCAAACCGGTTGAAGTCCACTAAACAAAATCCACAAATGGAGAAGATTCTGGAGTTGTTTAAGCAGGTTAACATTAACATTCCCCTTTTAGATGCTGTCCAACAAGTCCCGTCCTACGCAAAAATCTTAAAGGACTTGTGCACGAAAAAGAGGAAATCTCAGGTAACCAAGAAAGTTTTCTTTGCTAGTGCTGTGAGTGATGCTCTTACCCACTCTTTACCACAAAAAACAGAAGGACCCTGGCTGTCCTACGATTTCTATTACCATTGGGGATAAGAACATCAACCGCGCACTATTAGATCTTGGTGCCAGTGTTAACCTGCTTCCATACTCAGTATACGAGCAATTAGGCGTAGGAGAGCTGAAACCCACACACTGTACTCTCCAAATGGCCGACCGATCGATCACCCATCCTAGGGGTGAGCTAGAGGATGTGTTAATCAAAGTTGGGGACTTCATATTCCCCGTTGACTTCATTGTATTAGACACACAGCCTGTAGCCAACCCCCGGAATCAAATTCCGGTGATACTCGGTCGCCCATTCCTTGCAACCTCAAATGCTGTGATCAATTGTCGCAATGGTTCAATAAACCTATCTTTTGGAAATATGACGATTGAACTCAACATTTTTAGGTTGGGGAATCAGCCCACCGAACCTAATGCTCATATACTGGACGTTTGCTCGATCCAGGAGATCACACCAGAAGAGTGTGAATTCGAGGAGTTTCTGTTCGATCACGATAACCTTAACGCCACTAGTGCGTTCCTCTTCGAACCTGCTGCTGTTTTTGCGCCCGACAATGACTACGAGTGTTTCACTTTCTCGAACGATCTTAGCCACTCACCACCCGAGTTTGAATCCTTCGAATTTCCGGATGAGTTACCTGAACCATCCAACTCGGTCGCTTACACTCGTTTTGAACCTTTGCTGGAATCTTTTGAGTTCGAGACCTTTTCACCAATCTTGCCGTCAATCGTTTCACCTCCAACGCTCGAACTCAAGCCTTTGCCGTCTCACCTTAAGTATGCTTACTTGGGTAAGAACGAGACCCTCCCGGTTATCATCTCGGCTTTTCTAGCTCCCGAGCAAGAGAAAGCCCTTCTTGCGGTCTTGCACAGCAATAGGCAAGCTTTTGGCTGGTCCATGGCGGACATCAAGGTGATTAGTCCCCTGATCGTTGAACATCACATTCATCTGATGGATGATGCCAAACCAGCCAGGGATCCACAAAGACGTCTCAACCCAGTCATGAAAGAGGCTGTGAAGAAGGAGATCGTAAAATGTCTGGATAGTGGTATCATTTACCCTATCTCTGATAGCCAGTGGGTTAGCCCCATTCACGTTGTCCCCAAGAAATCAGGTATAACGGTCATCACTAACGAGGCGAACGAGTTAATCCCTACTCGCACCCAAACTGGGTGGCGAGTATGCATCGATTACAGAAAACTCAACGCCGCAACGCGGAAGGACCACTTTCCGCTACCTTTCATTGACCAAATGCTTGAACGATTGGCTGGACACGAGTACTACTGCTTTCTTGATGGCTACTCCGGCTATAATCAAATTCCCATCGCTGAAAAAGACCAGGACAAGACCACCTTCACTTGTCCTTTCGGCACCTTTGCATATCGTCGCATGCCCTTTGGGTTATGCAATGCGTCCGCTACCTTCCAGCGGTGTATGATGGGAATCTTCTCAGACATGGTGGAAAAATTTCTGGAGATCTTCATGGACGATTTCTCCATCTTCGGCGATTCCTTCAATGAGTGTTTGCTGCATCTTGACGCTATCCTTACCCGATGTAAGGACAAGAACCTCACTTTGAATTGGGAGAAGTGCCACTTCATGGTGCGCGAAGGTATTGTCTTAGGACATATCATTTCGCATAATGGCATAGAGGTTGACAAAGCGAAGATTGAGGTCATTTCCAATCCCCCTCCTCCCAGATGCGTCCGAGACATCCGAGCCTTCCTTGGTCATGCCGGTTTTTATAAACGGTTCATCAAGGACTTTAGCAAAATTGCTAGGCCCTTGACTCTTTTGCTGGCCAAGGACACGCCATTCGACTTCAACTTGAGCTGTGTGACTGCATTCGAGTCATTAAAAAGCTCACTCACTTCTGCTCCCGTTCTCTCTTCTCCTGACTGGACGCACCCATTTGAGATTATGTGCGATGCATCCGACTTTGCCATTGGTGCTGTCCTTGGACAACACATCAACAAGATGCCGCACATAATCTATTATGCTAGCCGAACCCTGAACGACGCCCAACTCAATTATACAACAACTGAGAAGGAATTCTTGGCTGTTGTATTTGCTTTAGAAAAGTTCAGGCCCTACCTCATCGGCTCTCCAGTCATTGTCTACATAGACCATTCTGCTCTGCGCCATCTTTTTGCGAAGAAAGATGCAAAATCTCGGCTAATACGTTGGATCCTCTTGCTTCAAGAGTCCGACCTTGTCATTAAGGACAAACGAGGATGTGAAAATGTAGTTGCCGACCATCTCTCACGACTTCCTTCTTCGCCTTCGCTTCCAATTCCGATCAACGACGTTTTCCCGGATGAACAGCTCTTGACAGTATCTTGCGAACCCTGGTTCGCAGATATTGTGAACTATTTGGCCACAGGATTACTACCGACTGAATGGTCAAGTCAGGACAGACTTCGCTTCTTATCCCAAGTAAAACACTTTTACTGGGACGAACCCTATCTGTTCAAGTACTGTCCCGACCAGATTATTCGTCGGTGTGTCCCTGACGATGAATTCAAGAGTGTGCTGTCATTTTGCCACGATCAAGCATGTGGCGGGCATTTTGGCCCCAAAAAGACAGTTGAGAAGATCTTGCAATGTGGTTTCTACTGGCCACAACTCATCAAAGACGCTCATGACTATTGCAAGACTTGCTCCCGGTGCCAACACATGAGCCGGATATCCCGGAGGAACAAGATGCCGCTCCAACCAATCTTGGTTGTGGAGATTTTCGATGTTTGGGGGATAGATTTCATGGGACCGTTTCCCAGCTCTTTCGGGAACTTGTACATCCTTCTTGCTGTTGATTACATCTCTAAGTGGGTCGAGGCTGTGCCAAGCCGGACTAACGACATCAAGGTTGTCGTTATGTTTCTTAAAGAAAACATTTTCTCCCGTTTTGGGCACCCCCGAGCGATCATTAGCGACAATGGAACTCATTTCTGCAATAAGACTTTCGAGGCCTTGATGCGGAAATATTCCATTAATCATAAGCTATCCACGCCCTATCACCCCTAAACCTGTGAGCAAGCCGAAGTTTCAAATCGGCAAATCAAGCAGATACTGGAGAAGACGGTTTCCAAGAACCGAAAGGATTGGTCGCTGAAACTCACTGATGCCCTTTGGGCATTTCAAACCGCTTATAAGACCGATCTTGGCATGTCTTCCTATCGGCTTGTGTACGGAAAGGCTTGCCACCTCCCTGTCGAAATAGAGCATCGCGCATTTTGGGCGATAAAAGAGCTGAATCTGTCTCTCGAAGATGCGGGCAGCCATCGGAAGCTGCAACTGAACGAATTGTGCGAGCTTAGGGATGAGGCTTACGATAACGCGGTTGTCGTTAAGAACCGAACGAAGGTGTTTCACGATAAACACCTTTTGCGCAAGACATTCGTACCTGGTCAACAGGTACTGCTTTACGACACCCAGTTACACTTCCATCCAGGAAAGCTCAGATCTCGCTGGAAAGGGACGTATTTTGTGTGGAATGTGTATCCGCATGGCGCTGTGGATTTAGAGAATCCAAAGGACGGTTCATTTTTCAAAGTAAATGGACACCGACTTAAACCGTACCTTAGCGCCGAACCAACAGATGAGCTCCTGGTCTTACAGGAGCCGGTTTACCCTGTATAATCTTCCTCTGCCTATCACCAAACTTCGGTTATCCTGCCAAGAACAGTGGACACTGTTCCAAATAAGTTTGGGGGTATGTATATACCATTTTGTACATATTTGTGGATATTCTTTTCCATTTTTGCTATTTTTCTTTTCTTTAAAAAAAACACAAAAAATAAAAAATAAAAAATAAAAAAATTGTGTATATCTAACCGACGAATTTGACCCTTCAAATGATCTCTTCATGCAATGACAGTGAGGACACTGTCCAGTTTAAGTTTGGGGGTACGCTCGGTACGCATTTCTAACCTTCGCATTCATATCTATATTTTGCATCTGCATACTAAAATCCATAAAAATCAGAAAATTTTCTAAAAAACATAAAAACTTTTTGTCAAGTTAGCTAGTGGGAGGACTCTGATTCAACATTTCGACGGTTTTGTTTGATAAAATAAGAATAACTACATCTTACTTTTAGATTTTGAAAACCTGAAAGATAACTCTCCTTTGAAGTTAACTATAGATGATATACGTCTTTACATCACACTACACGTGTCGTGAGTTTTGGAAATTAGATGATAATTCTTTTATGTCTAAAAACTTTTAAATAGATAAATGATTTTCTGAGGATCAAATAGGTTTGTTCTGAAATAAGTAATACCAAGAATAGTTTATGAAGTGAAGTGAATATAAAGGAATGTTATTGATGCCTTAATTGGAACTAAGTCTGAAAAATAACCCATCTGGAACTTGATTCGAATGATTACACACCTAACCCACTAAACACGTCTTTTATCCAAAAAATAACTGAACTGCCGGTTATATCTCCGTTCGTATTGAATCATCATGATTTTCACGCCAAATTGTCTTTTGTTTTTGGACTTAGGTAACTTGAGTAATTAAATCCGCTGGGGTGTTTCTACACCTAATGCCCTAAAGCCAATTGGTTTGGGTGCATTGGCCCAAAGCTCGCTAAGAAGCCTAGAAAGTCCAGATTAAAACAAAGTCAAGAAAGTGTTCTCTCCGAGTTAAAATTCCTAACGGTTCTTTGTGAGAGAATAATCTTGATAAAAGACAGGCTTTTATAAAAAAAATTTAGCGGAGATATGAAGGTTTTATTCTATGATAAAGACTATTGCACGTTCACAGAGGTGTGTATGAAATGAAAACAAGAAAAAGGTGGAGTGAAAAATAAGACCTATTTTCCTGTTAAGGAAGATAGAAATTCTGAAGTTGAAACTTTACTGGAAAACGAAACTTGAAAAATGCTTAACTCTTTATAAAAGTTATGTGATCCTTTCAAAATTTTTATCTGGGCTTTATTGTGTGACATGATGACTTAAATCGATCCTTCTGGAAACTTAACGACACTATTTGCATTGCACGTAAAGACATATAAAATCTATAGTTAAATAAGAAGCGAGGTGTGAAAAATAAAGGTTCGATAGTCTAGACTTAGGATAATAGAATTGTTATTTTCTGAAACAAAACTTTAGGGTTTGAATCTTAGTTATTTTGCAAAACTAGCTTGACCGGATTGTGTGGGTAGTATCTGCTGAAAACCCTCAGGAGACAACACTCCTACTAGGGGCACCTAGAGGTTTAACGGCTTGTTGCACGTGCTCAGTGCAATCGCGTTCCCTGCGAAAGTGAGGTTAGGAAATTTTTTGTGAATAAATTGGCTTTGCTCGGGATGAGAAAATGATAAGTTTGGGGGTATTTGTTCATATCAGATTTTTGCATTTTTATACCGCCCAATTTTTATCATATTGCTTATCGGTAGGTACTCTTGAGCCGTGTTTGCTAGTCAATTGCAGGATACAGGTTCTCGGCTCTAAACGATGAAATTCATGGAAAAGCATGACAAAATCCGGGTTCCTGCCAACCACAGATAAAACACGGTTCTCCGCTCTCTTTCCGTATGTTGCCACACACCAGCTTGAGAGACAAAATGGCAAATCGATTGTCATCTTCATGCACAAAGCACAATGGAAACACCAAGTCCAAGAAATCTACGCGGAGCTCAAGAAAATCATGACAAAAAGATCCATATCCAATCACCTTTTGATCAACAGAAATTCTGGAAAAATCGTGAAGAAATTCTGAGAAAAATCATATACCAGACTAAATGGCACAAAACAGGAAAAGCCACCCAAAAATAAAGAACCAAGTCCTCAAAAGTGCCGGGGTTCCGCGGCATTAGCAGGCTTAGGCCGTGGAACCGCGGCCGTACGGTGTCGGCAGCGTGTCATCTTTCAGGGGTACTTTGGACTTTTTATGAAGAGGCAGAATTTTGCCCTAGGTTTTCATTTTCCAGCCTATAAATAGCCCAGAACATTGTGAGTGAATGGTGCATAATCTTGTGTTTTAGGTTTTAGAATACTTGTTGTTCTTCTTCCTCTTCTCATCTCTTCTCCATTAAAAACTTGTAGTGAGCTTTTGTGAGTGAAGAATGATGAATAAAGAAGTTCTTTTTGTTATTATATTTGTCGTGCTCTTGTTATGTTAATTGCTTGTAATCTTCAATTGATAATTTAGGTGTTGTTATTTATTGTTGTTTCTTTCTTATTCTCTTTTCGTTTATCCTTAAACAACCATGATGCTTACGTTTGATCCTTGCCAAGGTGAGGTCGCAAATAGCTAGTTGTTATCTTCTAATCTCTTTCTTTCTATCTTCCTCCTTTGTTTTATTTTTCGTTCTTCTTGAATGGGTGAGTAGTTTCCATACTTGTTAGGGTAGGATAAGGGGAGTTTGAGAGAAGGAAATCTCTCTCACTCTTTCCTTGCCCAACATCTTAAATCGAACTCCCGTTAATTGAACCACAATCCGCTCCTTACGGCACCCTATCCTACATGATAGCGGTGATTCCGTAGTGAGACCGGTTGTGGTTGAATTAACCGGAGGTTAAGGCTAAGAGCCAAGAACGGACGGACAAGCACCAAAAGGAAGAACTTATGCGTTGGAAAGCCTAGCTTATACTCGCAAGTTCCTTCCTAGTCGTGCTAATCCCCGTTGTTGCCGATTACCGTAACACCGATATTAAGAGTGGCAACGAAAGAAGTGAGCGACTCCTAACTCAAACTAACCTAATCTTATCCCTAACAAGCTCTCTTTACATATCATTTTAACACTTAGTTAATCACAAACAAATCTGGACTTTTGGACTTAACTCGTTAAAACACATAGAAAAAGATTCCCATCTCCCTGCGGACGACCCGTACTCAACCGGCTAGCTACAAGCGAAACCGTTTTGATTGCGGTAATTAACTATACTTGAACACGCAGAAACTCCAACAATCAGGGTTCTCCTACAGTCACTTGGTCGGGGCTATAGGGAGTGGCTGTCTATTAAGCTTTTACCCGGCGAGTATCCGCGTACGCTACGTGATTGCGACGGACTTTTGATCACATCAAAATTCTGTGGCAACCGATCATCTGAGTCTGAACTGCTAGATTTATAACATTCAAATTAGTTATCTTATAACTACTTGTGGATTCCAAATATTATATCAAATGTACAAATAATACCAAACTGTACTACCATTGCATTCAGGCTATCCACCACGACAAATCCGCAACATCACAGCACAACACAGAATATCAACGTGAATGTCACGTTCGCAAATCCGTCTAAGAAGGCTATAGCAATTAGACAAGATTTACCGATCAAATGACATTCACGGTCGCAGATATAATGTAAATACTGTGAACTAACATATTTAAAATTTTCGATCGACAAAATTTCCCGAAGTGGGCCCCAAGCACAATTCCCAGTACTCAAAATAATCTGGGCCAAAACAAAAATTACCAGAAACCCCAATTCCAAGCCAGAGACCACTGCAGAAAATTTGGTGCAGTGGTACTACAGTAGTGCGGCAGAAATGCGACCAGAACAGGGTTAGTGCCGCGGTTCCGCGGCGGCACTGTAGAGTCATGCAACCAAATTTCTGCGGTGGTCTTAGAATTTTCTGCCTGATTTTTTGACATACCCAAAAAAAAATTGACAACAAAAAAATTTCGACAGAAACAGCATAAATTGAAATCGCGGTTTTGGAAATTTCATTCGATCGATGTTTTAAATACGTTAAAGCAAGCTAGTAAAGGTTAATGGCGTGTCTCTAATACCATGTAAGTCTACGGTAGCGCCCTGACCGTCTGTCCGAGGCCAAAATGCGAAAACGAAAACTTTTTCAAAACTTGAAACCGGCGCTATCGTATACTTTAAACCCGGATCGAACCATTAACCTACAACTAGCAACTAGAGAAAGGGTTGGAAAGCTATACCGATCGATCCGTGTCCTTCGGTCTTTGGCCACCATCCCAAGCTCCTTGCGGCATCTCCGATCTCCGGTCTTCTCGTCGAAAAGGGCACCACATCTTCGAGTCTTTTTACGGGCTCCCGCTTCATCCGAAGCAACTCGGGCATGAAGTTCGCTAGCCGACGTGTCCAAGGCGATGTAGAGAATGTGTGTGACAACTTTGTCTCTTGCATCCATTAAATGGATGGAGGTTGAAGATGAAGCCATCAATGGAGGTTGTGAGCTAGAGGAAGAAGAAGAAGAAGAAGCTTTCTTTTTTTTCTTTTGTTGTCTGTTGAAATGAGAGAGTGAGTGTAAGAATGAAAAATACAAGAGCTAACCCACAACCTTATGGCTACCGTTCTCTCTCATCCTCTCATTTCAACACACAAATCTATCACATAATGTGACATATGCACAATAAAAGAGACCATGAGTCACTAGATTGCATGTGTCACAATAAATGCACCTCATGATGATTTCTAGCTCACAAATTCCATTTGTAAACATTAACCCAAATGTTTACAACAATAAAAAGATACGGCAACATCTAAAGTAAACTCGTGACGGATCACAAGGATACCCCTCACCTGTATATACATACCTGCATCCGCATTCCGATCGAATGAGAATGCGATGAGACTAAAGTAATCCAACAAATCTAATGCTAGGATCCGGCTTAAACCAAAGCCCACTAGTATGATCCGCCCGATCATGATCCGTGCACTACTGCACGTATATAATCGAACCCAGCCATATATCATACGGCCTCTACTACGTTTCGCCCGAAACTTGAGAAACTGTCTGTGGGGGACTCTAAAGACTCGTTAATACTTTGGCTGTGGATTTAACCACTAGCACGTCAGTGGTACTAGCCGTACATAACGGGCTACCAGGTATTGACCAAAAGGGATGTCAATGAGTGAACTCATCCTGACACCCTACTGAGCCTGTCAGTGACAATATCCGTACAGTCCGGTCCGTTCGTCTATGAGCATCGCATGGCGGGCCTAGGGGGTTGGTAAAAGTTAGACCCCCAAAAGCAAGTCGTGTCGGAGTGTAGCCAAGAACTGTAACAACTGGGAATATATTAGTAACTAATTATATTTTAATAAGTGAAATTTTTAATAAAAGTTTACCAAATTGACTTTCAAATATTTTATCAAAATTAATAAAGATTTTTTTAGAATTTTCCTAAGCTTGCACAAATATGTGCATGTAACCTAGGGTTAAAATTGGGTTAAACCATATTTAGGCAACCATGGTGGCCCAACCACTCTTGTTAAGCTAATTGGTTATAAATTAAGAATTTGGTTTTCAAAAAAAATAAAGGGATCAATATTTCTTTTGGGGTTGACTTGGGTTGAGGAGAGAGAGGGCATGATGGGTGTCTTGTTAGCATTAAATGAGAGAGAGAGGTGGCTCTAGGATTGTGTCACACCCTATCCTTTTCAAAACTTTTTACTTACATTCCAAACCCTTATCACTCACATCCTTCTCACTCACACACCTCACCAATGCAACAGTAGCTAATATTTCAGCAGCAGCCCCATCTTCAAATCAGCCATTTCATCATTTCAAACAACAGCTACAATATTGAATCCAGCAGTAGCTGCTGCTATACTTCAGCCCCAAAAACATCAGCATACTAACATCAGCATCAGCTGCATCAGCAGCAGCACTCTCTTAACAAACAGCCCCAACTCCATATACAACACTCACACAACACAACAATAACACACCACCAACACCACAACAAACACAATCACAAAAACAACAGCAACTGCAGCAGCCAGAACAGCAACTCCTGCTTCTGGAGCAACAGCAGCAGCTCGGCTGGGGCAGCAGCACCCCAGCAGCTCCACCTCCTCTTCTTCTTCTCCTTCTCCTTGTTTGTGAGGTTCCAAGTGGGGTATAACTTCTAAACTCCTTCCTTGTTTGTTTAGTTGAGTAGAAATAGCTTCGTTTAGCGATAATTATACGTTTTTGTGCTTGTTTGGGTGATTTATGTGAAAGTGTGTTTAAGTGAGGTTGGTGTCGGGTAGACTAGCCTAAGTAAGTGTTGTTAAGGCCAAGTTAACCTAGGATAACCCCAGATTACACCAAAATACCCTCAGTTTTCTAATTGTACAAAACTTGACTTTTTTCAGCAAAACTTAGCTTTTTGAGATCTGCTATTACCCCTGTAAGTTCAGAATAAAATTGAGAGGACCATAACCTACTGGTGACACCCTGACCCCACCAACAGAGCCCGAACCCACCACTTCAACCCACGGCCGCCGGAATATTCTTTCTGGCCGCAAATTGCGGCCAGACCAGGGAGTTAGGAGCTAGGGGTTTTGGTACAGGTGTCTGCTATATTTTGTGGGTCCACAGTATATATACTTTTGTAATATTCTAGCCTGGGTAAAATCTGGGGTATTATGTCATTTTCTGGTATTTTAGTTTGCGCGATACGCGCGATACGCAAGTGGATTCTGTGATTCAGCGTATCGCGGCGTTTCGGATCGAGTTCTGCACACACACACACGTCCCAGCGTATCGCGCACACGCGCGTTAATTCACGATGCGAGTTTCTCGTTTCGTTCCGATATCGCATTTTACGAGATTTTTATATATTGGGATTCTTGTGTAAATTCCAGGTTCGCAGGCGGGTACGTCAGACGCCACCAAGAAAGGGAAGCAGGTGGTCGGCTATACTTAGCACGCGACCAGGTGAATAGATTTAATATCTACGGGGAAATCGTCCGTATGGCGTTAAGCGTCAGGGCGTGATAGGATGTTAGTTTTATGTGTTCATGTAGACATACTAGAGTAGCATACCTCCTTACATATATAAATATACTGATAGTATAGAACACCGCACTGTCACTAACGGTCCAAGTTGCACGAGCACGATTTATATACTGCACTCACACCGTTAGTGATTGCCATGACACTCACATTATAGGGTTGCTATAAACCGCATATTTGATTCTGCTTATTTGACGTTGTCATGATTCGCCGCATGCTATCATATGGGTATTCATACCATGCTCACTGTATGTGCACTTTCGTGAGTACCTTCATTGATATAACCCTACTTGGGCACATATGCATCATATGTCTACAGATGTGCACATGTACATTGCTATATTCACCTTGCATACTTATCCATGCACACATCCATACCGATACACATATTCATATGCTTCTTACATGGATGATATAGACTTGATTTAAAACTAAGGGGCCGCAAGCGATATTTTCAAAACTAGATCTTTCAAAAGAGCGGTTTTCCCTTCCTTTTACTCTTAGCGTCATACGACATGTTGCATGGATTACGCATTGTATTTGATTATGTGATTTCTGGATTTGGGAACCGGAGTACTAATTTAAGAAAATGTGCACTGTTTAAAAACCCGGTTTCCCTTGAAATGATATTTTAGTGCGTCCACCATGAGTTTTCTCAGTTCCAGAGAGTTTGTGTGAGTATACCCGATTCGAGGAGAGGTAGGCACCGATTGTGGGTACATGGTGGACCCGGTACGGTACCCCGGGGCGAGAAGACTCGTATTGTTAGACGGTGAGCCCGGCGGAGGGACTACTACCTACCGGTGATTGGTTAGACCTGGCGATTATCCGGAGGATACCGACCAGAGTCGATAGATGGATATAGGACGACGCGTACTGCCGAGGGCCGATTCCGCAGACGGAGCCCATGGGCATATCCGATGGACGGACGCCCCATACTGGAGGATTTGCGTGTCGATGCTGGACACGGCTGATTTTATGAGATTTGGGTGCCGATGTTGGGCACTCACGATTGTATGAGATTCATAGGATTTGAGGGCCGATGTGGATGACGGCGCTTGAGTTTTACTGGGATTTGGGTTTATAGATGGACACCGGTCATTTTTCCACGTTGATATTCCGTGTAGACACTATTTATTCCCATACTCAGCATTTAGTATTGACATCTCATCCTGTACCTAGTGTACTGATATAGTACGCATGCTATACATGATTATCGCATACCCTGCTCATGTTATATAGGGTTGTTAGATTCCATATCAGACATGATTATTGCACATCTTGCACATCATATGGAGAGACTTTTAGATTACATTTGTTTCCTGATGTGAGCATTCAGTTCATCATATAGATGTTATCTGTTGGCATAGGTTAGAGTATCGCAGCACGTGCATACTCGCGATTACCTTTATATGTATCTACTATTCACGAGTTGGCAACTCACCCCCGTTGTGCCGCAGTGCTTGCAGGTTGCCCTTTGGAGTAGTCGCGGCTGGCTGTTTACCGCATCTTTTGACACAGATACCATTACTGAGGCGTGTTAGCCCTTTTGCTATTAGGTGGGTTTTGTACGGTATCTGTTTACTTTTCAGTTACATCTTGATATATCTAGTACTCTCCATCTACTTCCATGTATTGACTTAGAGACAGTCGTGAGGACGATGTATGTTATTTGTACTCTGGTGTCGAGCTCGTTGTGAGCCGACTTTATTATGCAGTTTTACCTCTTATGATATTTGTTTTCACTTTACTGCTCATTCTTCGCTTCGGCCTCGTATATTATATTGAGGTGATTTCTCCGCCGTTGGGCGCGATTCTCCCATTGTGATACTCTATTTATTTCACATGTTACTTTTACTTATATCTCGCCTTTTACCCGATTTCGGGACAAACTTTTGGAAAAGGAGATGTTGTTAAAATTATTTAAATAATAACTTGAACCATAAAGGATTGCTACTAAACAACTTAAAGTTTTCTAAATGTTTTAACACTCCAAATTTTAATGGTTTTGTTTTCTGGGTTCGGCTTACTTAGTCATGCAACGCCTGTAGACGTTGCGTGGTTAAGTGTCGGTCACGGGCCGAACTTTGGGTCGTGACAAAGTTGGTATTAGAGCGTAGGTTTTACCTTCGGAGTGTAGGATGACCCTGGTATGATGGAGTAGGTAGCTGCAGCAGGGTGGCGTGGCGTGTGTATGTTCCGCGGCATACTCACGACACGGTATCCCGCCTAAGCGACCTTAGGACTTATTGATTAAAATTCCTACATGACTGTATACATTCTTGCGATTCGATTTCCGTATCCTTATCGAATCCTACCTTCCTTTTCAGCCACTATGCCGCCAAGGACTACGAAAGCACAGAGAGCGGCTGCGAGAGCCGAGGCTCATGTTGACTCGTCCGAGACGAGGACTGATCCGGGCAGTGCACCTGTTGCACCCGAGCAGACTATCCCTCCTATGACAGATCAGATCGCCACATTAGGGGCCGGTATGCAGGAGATGCGCCAGACGGTGGGATCCAGCATGCAGGAGATGCGTCAGATGATAGGGTCGCTAGTTGAGACGCTTCGAGCGCAGCGACCAGAGGTAGCTCCACCAGTCACGGGGACCGTGATGGTATCTACAGCATAGGCAGTTGCCCCTGCTGCCACGGAGGTGATTTCAGTATCGTTAGCAGAATTCATGAGGCTGAAGCCTCCGGTCTTCACAGGCACCGACGCAGCCGAGGACCCGCAGTCCTTCATTGATAGGATGGCCCGGATATGCCGTTCCCTTAGATGCTCAGATACGAGATGGGTCGAGTTCGCGAGCTTTCGCCTGGAAGGACTTGCGCAGAAATGGTGCGAATCGGTCGAGAAGGACAGAGCAGCAGGTCTTCCTCCTATGACCTGGACAGAGTTTGTGACGATCTTTATAGCCCGCTTCCTTCCCCAGAGTGTCAGGGATGCCCGAGCACGCAGATTTGAGTCCTTGCGCCAGACGCCAGAGATGACCGTGACGTGCTATTCACCGAGCTATCAGTTTATGCTCCGTACCTAGTGGCTACTGAGGAACTGCGAGTCAAGAGATTTGTCCGAGGCTTGCTTACCCCACTGTTCCTTGCGATCAGCGCACAGCATTACGAGACATATGCCGCAGCTGTAGATGCAGCCCTATTAGTCGAGGAGCGCCTTGCCGAGACTTCAGTAGTTGCAGGGCCGAAGAGGGTTCGTACTGACACGGCAGCTCAGAGACATCCGTTCAGACGCCCTGATAGACGTTATACAGGTGGCAGAGACTCGGGGCGAGGTCAGATGTTTAGCTCATACCCCCAAGAGGGTCAGCAGTCGTCCCGTGGATGCTTTGGATGTGGTAGTCCTCATCACCGCATCAGAGATTGTACCGAGACACGCCAGAGGGAGCCAGCCGTACCGCATGTCACACTTCCACCTTCTCCACCCCAGAGGGCGTTACCTGTTGTACCCACAGTTACTCCGCGTCAGACTCATGCATAGAGAGGCCATGGTCGCGGAGGATTTGTCCCTAGAGGACGAGGCGGCCGAGGCAGAGGACAGCCAGCTACCGGCAGAGTACAGCCAGCTGCTAGCAGGGGACCGCCAGTTATAGGTGGAGGACAGGCACGGGTTTTCGCGTTGACGCATCAGGACGCGCAGGTGTCCAATGCGGTGGTCTCAGGTACCTTATCAGTATGTACTGTTGATGCACGCGTATTATTCAATCCCGAATCCACGCACTCGTACGTTTCCACACTTTTTGTGCCGAGTTTGGGTAGAGAGTCTGGGTTGCTTGATCAGCCGCTTGTTGTGACCACTCCCGTGGAAGAGTCATTTATTGCTAGGCACGTGTTCCGATCCTGTGTTGTCCGTATTGGCGAGAGAGATTTTCCTGTCGACTTGATCCTTCTGGAGATGTTGGACTTCGACGTTCTTTTGGGCATGGATTGGTTGGCCACGTGCTATGCGTCTGTGGACTGCCGCGAGAAGACAGTTAGGTTTTGTTTTCCCGACGAGTCGACTTTTGTTGTGCAGGGTGACCATGGTGCCACCCCTCACCTTTTGATTTCTTCTCTTCGCGCTGGACAGCTTTTGAGGAAGGGATGTCAGGGGTTCCTAGCCTATGTTTCTGATATTAGGGCTACGGATGTTCCACTGGACCAGGTTCCGAGTGTATGTGAGTTTCCTAATGTATTCCCTAACGAGCTTCCTGGGCTACCGCCTGAGCGTGATGTTGTATTCTGTATTGATTTGATTCCCGGCATGGGGCCTATTTCTATACCGCCTTATCGGATGGCCCCGGCGGAGCTTAGTGAGTTGAAGAGTCAGTTACAAGATTTGCTGGACAAGGGACTCATTCGACCCAGTGTTTCTCATTGGGGTGCTCCGATCCTGTTCGTTAAGAAGAAGGATGGCAGCTTGCGTCTGTGTATCGACTACCGGCAGCTGAACCGGGTGACCGTGCGGAACAGATATCCGTTGCCACGCATCGACGACTTGTTCGACCAGCTTCAGAGGGCAGGATATTTTTCGAGGATCGATTTGCGATCAAGCTATCATCAGCTGAGAGTTCGACAGGAGGACATTCCGAAGACAGCTTTCCGTACGCGTTATGGCCATTATGAGTTTTTGGTGATGTCGTTCGGACTCACCAACGCGCCAGCAGCCTTCATGGACATGATGAACCATATATTAAGGCTGTATCTTGACTTGTTCATCATCGTATTCATTGACGATATCTTGGTGTATTCCCGGAGCAGAGAGGAGCACGTGCAGCACCTGCGGATCACACTGCAGACTTTGAGGGAGCACCGGCTGTATGCAAAATTCTCCAAGTGCGCGTTCTGGCTGGACAGCGTTGACTTCTTGGGTCACTTGATTATACGGGATGATATATGTGTAGACCCGAGGAAGGTCGAGGCCGTGCGGAGTTGGCCCAGACCTACATCCGTTACTGAGATACGTAGCTTTCTAGGACTGGCCGGCTACTACCGGCGATTTGTACATGATTTCTCCCGTATTGCTGCACCTTTGACCGGTTTGACCCGGAAGGGGGTTCCTTTCGTTTGGACGGAGGAGTGCGAGCACAGTTTCAAGCAGCTACGGACTTGTTTGACTACGGCGCCAGTGTTATCATTTCCTTCAGGATCAGGCGGGTTTGTAGTCTATTGTGACGCTTCACGAGTGGGGCTAGGGTGCGTATTGATGCAGCATGGCAGGGTGATCGCATATGCTTCCCGGCAATTGAAGAAATATGAACAGAACTACCCCACCCACGATTTGGAGATGGCCGCAGTGGTCTTTGCACTTAAGATCTGGCGACATTACCTCTATAGCGAGTCGTGCCAGATATTCACTGATCACAAGAGCTTAAAGTATATATTTCAGCAGCGAGACCTGAATCTCCGACAGCGCCGTTGGATGGAACTGGTGAAGGACTATGACTGCGAGATCTTGTATCACCTGGGCAAGGCTAATATAGTAGCGGATGCTTTGAGCAGGAGGCCCGAGGGTAGTCTATCATGTTTGAGTGCAGTACAGAGGTAGTCGTCGGCAGATTGGCAGATATTATGCGACAGCCGAGTGCAGTTCGAGCTCACGCAGATAGGGGGACAGCTTGCGCACGTTCGTGCACGCCCACAGCTGCTTGACCGTATATATGAGGCACAGCGCAGGGATGACCGTTGCTCAGAGATCGTGGCACAGATTGGACAGGGCAGATTCTCCGAGTTCGTGATCGATGATCAGGGGATATTACGACTTGGGTCTAGACTGTGCGTACCAGATGCTGAGGGATTGCGGCGCGATATTCTCGAGGAGGCACACCGATCGGTGTACAGTGTCCACCCCGGTTCCACCAAGATGTACCATGATATGAGAGAGGTCTACTGGTGGGACGGAATGAAGTGGGACATCGCAGATTTCGTATCGAGATGCCTGACTTGTCAGCAAGTCAAGGCCGAGCATCAGAGGCCCGCAGGAGAGCTACAGCCGTTACCCATTCCGGAGTGGAAATGGGAACAGATCTCGATGGATTTTGTTGTGGGGCTACCCAGGACTAGGCGAGGGTATGACTCCATTTCTGTGATCGTGGATCGTTTGACAAAAGCGGCTCACTTCCTGCCGGTGAAGACGACTTTCGGATTTGCTCAGTACGCCCAGATTTATATCGATGAGATTGTACGACTACATGGGGTCCCAACGTGTATTGTGTCCGACCGAGGCACCCAGTTTACCAGCAGATTATGGCAGAGACTTCAGGAGGCTTTGGGCACTCGTTTGAGTTTCAGCATGGCATTTCATCCGCAGACCGACGGACAGTCAGAGCGGACCATTCAGACTCTCGAGGACATGCTCCAAGCATGCGTTTTAGATTTTGGTGGTAGCTGGGATCATCATTTACCCTTGATAGATTTCTCCTACAGCAATAGCTTCCAGGACACTATTCAGATGGCACCTTTCGAGGCTTTGTATGGGAGGAGATGTAGATTGCCCGTCTGTTGGACAGAGCTCAGCGAGAGCAGTATTTTGGGGCCACAGATCGTATAGGAGACGATCGAGAAGATACAGCTGATTCGAGACAGGATGAAGACAACTCAGAGTAGGCAGAAATCGTATGCTAACAGGCGCCGCCGCAGATTAGAGTTCACAGTTGGCGATCACGTTTTCCTGAGGGTCTCTCCGATGAAGGGAGTGATGAGGTTTGGACGGAAGGGGAAGCTTAGCCCAAGATTCATAGGTCCTTTCGAGATCCTCGAGCGTGTCGGCGCCGTAGCATATCGTTTGGCTCTTCCACCCAGTCTTTCAGATATTCATCCCGTCTTCCACGTAACGATGCTACGCAGATATCTTCATGACCCTTCCCACACGATCCAGCATCCGACAGTACAGCTTGAGCCCGACCTTTCATTCACCGTGCAGCCAGTGGAGATATTGGACCGGCAGGTAAGGAAACTTCGATCTAGGGTCCTGCCGTCGGTGAAGGTTCTTTGGCGTAGCCCGAATGGTGAGGAGATCACTTGGGAGACCGAGGGGGAGATGCGGAAGAAATTCCCTCGTCTCTTTGAAGGTACGCGTAGTTATATATTTTAAATTCAGGGACGAATTTTCTTAAGGGGGGAAGACTGTAACAACTGGGAATATATTAGTAACTAATTATATTTTAATAAGTGGAATTTTTAATAAAAGTTTACCAAATTGACTTTCAAATATTTTATCAAAATTAATAAAGATTTTTTTAGAATTTTCCTAAGCTTGCACAAACATGTGCATGTAACCTAGGGTTAAAATTGGGTTAAACCATATTTAGGCAACCATGGTGGTCCAACCCGTCTTGTTAAGCTAATTGGTTTTAAATTAAGAATTTGGTTTTCAAAAAAAATAAAGGGATCAATATTTCTTTTGGGGTTGACTTGGGTTGAGGAGAGAGAGGGCATGATGGGCGTCTTGTTAGCATTAAATGAGAGAGAGAGAGGTGGCTCTAGGATTGTGTCACACCCTATCCTTTTCAAAACTTTTTACTTACATTCCAAACCCTTATCACTCACATCCTTCTCACTCACACACCACACTAATGCAACAGTAGCTGATGTTTCAGCAGCAGCCCCATCTTCAAATCAGCCATTTCATCATTTCAAACAACAGCTACAATCTTGAATCCAGCAGTAGCTGCTGCTATACTTCAGCCCCAAACACATCAGCATACTAACATCAGCATCAGCTGCATCAGCAGCAGAACTCCCTTAACAAACAGCCCAACTCCATATACAACACTCACACAACACAACAACAACACACCACAAACACCACAACAAACACAATCACAAAAACAACAGCAACTGCAGCAGCCAGAACAGCAGCTCCTGCTTCTGGAGCAATAGCAGCAGCTCGGCTGGGGCAGCAGCTCCACCTCCTCTTCTTCTCCTTCTCCTTGTTTGTGAGGTTCCTGGTGGGGTATAACTTCTAAACTCCTTCCTTGTTTGCTTAGTTGTGTAGAAATAGCTTCGTTTAGCGATAATTATACGTTTTTGTGCTTGTTTGGGTGATTTATGTGAAAGTGTGTTTAAGTGAGGTTGGTGTCGGTTAGACTAGCCTAAGTAAGTGTTGTTAAGGCCAAGTTAACCTAGGATAACCCCAGATTACACCAAAATACCCTCAGTTTTCTAATTGTACAAAACTTGACGTTTTTCAGCAAAACTTAGCTTTTTGAGATCTGCTGTTACCCCTGTAAGTTAAGAATAAAATTGAGTGGACCATAGCCTACTGGTGACACCCTGACACCACCAACAGAGCCCGAACCCACCACTTCAACCCACGGCCGCCGGAATATTCTTTCTGGCCGCAAATTGCGGCCAGACCAGGGAGTTAGGAGCTAGGGTTTTTGGTACAGGTGTCTGCTACATTTTGTGGGTCCATGGTATATATAGTTTTGTAATATTCTAACCAGGGTAAAATCTGGGGCAGTATGTCGTTTTCTGGTATTTTAGTTTGCGCGATACGCGCGATACGCAAGTGGATTCTGTGATTCAGCGTATCGCGGCGTATCGGATCGAGTTCTGCACACACACACGTCCCAGCGTATCGCGCGCACGCGCATTAATTCGCGACGCGGGTTTCTTGTTTCGTTCCGATATCGCGTTTTACGAGATTTTGATATATTGGGATTCTTTTGTAAATTCCAGGTTCGTAGGCGGGTACGTCAGACGCCGCCAGGAAAGGGAAGCAGGTTGTCGGCTATACTTAGCACGCGACCAGGTGAGTAGATTTAACATCTACGGGGAAATCGCCCGTATGGCGTTAAGCGTCAGGGCGTGATAGGATGTTAGTTTTATGTGTTCATGTAGACATACTAGAGTAGCATACCTTCTTACATATATAGATATACTGATAGTATAGAACACCGCACTGTCACTAACGGTCTAAGTTGCACGAGCACGATTTATATGCTGCACTCACACCGTTAGTGATTGCCATGACACTCACATTATAGGGTTGCTATAAATCGCATATTTGATTCTGCTTATTTGACGTTGTCATGATTCGCCGCATGCTATCATATGGGTATTCATACCATGCACACTGTATGTGCACTTTCGTGAGTACCTTCATTGATATAACCCTACTTGGGCACATATGCATCATATGTGCACATGTACATTGCTATATTCACCTTGCATACTTATCCATGCACACATCCATACCGATACACATATTCATATGCTACATACATGTATGATATAGACTTGATTTAAAACTAAGGGGCCGCAGGCGATATTTTCAAAACTAGATCTTTCAAAAGAGCGGTTTTCCCTTCCTTTTACTCTTAGCGTCATACGACATGTTGCATGGATTACGCATTGTATTTGATTATGTGATTTCTGGATTTGGGAACCGGAGTACTAATTTAAGAAAATGCGCACTGTTTAAAAACCCGGTTTCCCTTGAAATGATATTTTAGTGCGTCCACCATGAGTTTTCTTAGTTCCAGAGAGCTTGTGTGAGTATACCCGATTCGAGGAGAGGTAGGCACCGATTGCGGGTACATGGTGTACCCGGTACGGTACCCCAGGGCAAGAAGACTCGTATTGTTCGACGGTGTGCCCGGCGGAGGGACTACTACCTACCGGTGATTGGTTAGACCTGGTGATTATCCGGAGGATACCGACCAGAGTCGATACATGGATACGGGACGACGCGTACTGCCGAGGGCCGAGGGCCGATTCCGCAGACGGAGCCCGTGGGCAGATCCGATGGACGGACGCCTCATACTGGAGGATTTGCGTGTCGATGCTGGACACGGCTGATTTTATGAGATTTGGGTGCCGATATTGGGCACTCACGATTGTATGAGATTCACAGGATTTGAGGGCCGATGTGGATGACGGAGCCTGAGTTTTACTGGGATTTGGGTTTATTGATGGACAACGGTCATTTTTCCACGTTGATATTCCGTGTAGACACTATTTATTCCCATACTCAGCATTTTGTATTGATATCTCATCCTGTACCTAGTGTACTGATATAGTACGCATGCTATACATGATTATCGCATACCCTGCTCATGTTATATAGGGTTGTTAGATTCCATATCAGACATGATTATTGCACATCTTGCACATCATATGGAGAGACTTTTAGATTACATTTGTTGCCTGATGTGAGCATTCAGTTCAACATATAGATGTTATCTGTTGGCATAGGTTAAAGTATCGCAGCACGTGCATACTCGCGATTACCTTTATATGTTATCTACTATTCACGAGTTGGCAACTCACCCCCGTTGTGCCACAGTGCTTGCAGGTTGCCCTTTGGAGTAGTCGCGGCTGGCTGTTTACCGCATCTTTTGACACAGATACCATTGCTGAGGCGTGTTAGCCCTTTTGCTATTAGGTGGGTTTTGTACGGTATCTGTTTACTTTTCAGTTACATCTTGATGTATCTAGTACTCTCCATCTACTTTTATGTATTGACTTAGAGACAGTCGTGAGGACGATGTATGTTATTTGTACTCTGGTGTCGAGCTCGTTGTGAGCCGACTTTATTATGCAGTTTTACCTCTTATGATATTTGTTTTCACTTTACTGCTCATTCTTCGCTTCGGCGTCGTATATTATATTTAGATGATTTCTCCGCCGTTGGGCGCGATTCTCCCATTGTGATACTCTATTTATTTCACATGTTACTTTTACTTATATCTCGCCTTTTACCCGATTTCGGGACAAACTTTTGGAAAAGGAAATGTTGTTAAAATTATTTAAATAATAACTTGAACCATAAAGGATTGCTACTAAACAACTTAAAGTTTTCTAAATGTTTTAACACTCCAAATTTTAATGGTTTTGTTTTCTGGGTTCGGCTTACTTAGTCATGCAACGCCTGCAGACGTTGCGTGGTTAAGTGCCGGTCACGGGCCGAACTTTTGGTCGTGACAAGAACACCCTGAGATACTAATGGAATACCTACCAGTAAATCTTCTGCCTTGGCCAAGGACTTCGTGTAATGGCTCTCCTAGACACAGCGCGATCTCACCCCCAATACCGAGAGAGACGAAACCCCTGCCGATCCGCTCACTTCCTCCATGTGGCTCGGGACTGTACCCAACTAAAACCTGTTTGCACGACTCCTTTGAGCCGTGGTAGGGTAGTAATCAAAGCACAGTGGGAACTCACATGAGACAAATGACGATCTCAGTTCGATGAACTAACCTGTACACATGTCACCAGGGAACTGCTATCTGACGTCAGGTATAATACCAACTAGCATGTTCCCGGCGAGTCCTGTCCGGTGTACTCATAACATAATGAGCACCTGTATACATCTTAGGTGAACCAACTGACACCAATGGCTTGTGAGACCGGCCACCGCCCCTCGTCGGTGTCTCGACTGTATACACTAGCTGTAGCGTCTTGAAAAGTCGTTTTGGTGTTTTCCTGAAAATCGGTGAAAATTCGGTATTTTTCCGAAAACCGTCTTTCTCGTTATTTTGCAGTTTAGGGCTAATTATACTTAAAATGGATAGGTAATTGCTTGTTTTTAGTATCTAATGAGTTAATTATGAAATTCTGGTCGTTTAAAAATTTTCCCTAATTTTTCATTTTTTTAATATTATTTTAAGCCGGTAAGAAAATACATTAAATTAGCGATAAATACAAATTTTTCCGGGCTAATTTTAATCTTTAAAATTATGATAATTAAAATCTAGTTGTAACATAAATTTTTAGTATTTTATTTTGATTTTTAACAAATTTTTATTATAGGAAGCGAAATTATTGAATTTTAAGCTATAACTTGCAATTTTTGACTTGTAGAGGGCCTTTTTGCATAAAATTTCTTTTGTAAAACCTCTCTCTCTCTTCCCTCAGCCCTAGGATAGCCCCACCTTGTTCAAGTCCAGAAATTTCTGGCCTCATGTTGGTTTCTTTCTTGTGTTGAAAATGGGGTTGTTTATGAATTTATTTTAAATATTGTTGTTGAAGTATGGTGCTTTGACCTTTAGGAGAGTTGACCAATGACTTTTCCTACACACCCACACCCTCCCCCTTACCTCATTCTGGCCGAAACCTGCACTCCCTCTTCTTCATCTCTTTTCTTTTCATTTTTCTTCAAATTTCTTCAAGAAAACACATCAAAATCCATAATTAATTCAAAAATCCAAACAAAATCCTTATGCTATCATTATCCTTAGCCATTCTTGCTTGAATCTTGGAGCTAGGAAGCCATCCTTAGAGGCAAATCACATGCTTGATCCATAGATCTTGAGGTATAATTTCCATCAAGTTACTTTCTTTTTGCTAAATTCCTTTAATTATATGGTTTTAGTGTTAAAAGTTTAGTTAATTTCTAATCTAGTTTATAAAAGAGTAGTTTGTTTTAAACTAGGGTTTGTTAGCACACCATTATGTGGTTAATTAAATTTATTTTGCTTGCTAGTTCCTACACAACCAAATCAAAGAAGTTACCTTGTTTATGTAGTCTTCAAATTATGCTAATTTAGTTAATTTTAATGTGTGAAATTGGTTTGTAATTGTTGTTTTATGAAAATCAAGAAAGGGTTCATGTATGGAAAATGGGTTGTGAAGCATGATTAATGAGTTGAATTAAGGTTTAGAAACCATTATTTAGTTGATTAAATCTAATTTGTTATCTAGTTGTTTTGCTAACCTAATCTAGAAGGTTAACTTGCTAATTGAGTTATAAATTAGTGTTAATTTAAGGTTTTCATATATAGTTTGGATTATGAATTGCTAGGTTATATAATTCAAGTAATGGTTGTTTATGGAAAATAGGTTTTGAATCTTTGCTAATGTGTTGTAATTATAGTGTTTGTAGATTGCTTGTTGTGTGGTTGGATTGTGATAACCGTATCGCTAAGTTTCGATTTTTGCGCCAAAATTTGCTAGTTTGTGCTTACTAGGTTTTAATTAAAATTATTTGGTGAATTATTTGTGATACCTTGGGGATGTTTTTAGCATCTCCTATGACGTTTAGGATGCGTGAGTGCGGTTTTTTTGTGTAGTCGGGTATTAGTTTTGCCGGGCGACCAAATCGGCGTTTTTTGGCAGTTTTTGCGATTTCGCGTGTGTTCCGCGCACTTTGTGCACGTTGTACCTAGCTAGCGAACATTAGTAGTTTCGTTGGGGTTTTGCGTCGTTTTTGATATGTAACCTTATGTTGGTATTGATGTAAATTCCAGGTTCGGTCGCGGAGATGTCAGACGCGACGCGAAAGGGGAAGGCGGTGATTGGACACAGCTAGCCAGGGATTCCGGTGAGTAGATGTAACATCTACGGGGGACTATCGTTGGATGGCGCAAGCCGCCCGATAGTTTTAGTAACTTACAAGATCCTTAGTGATGTTAGTAATTAGGGGTGAAATACTTATTTGACTATTTGCTGCATCCATGCATTATATTGACATACCTATACGAAACCATTTTATAGGACACCTGCACCATTGCCATGGTTTTTATATGCAGCACGAGCACTATTCATGCTTACACACACACCCTGGTAATTGCCATGCCACCACACTAGATAACCTTTAAATTTAAACCTTTTACTAATTGATACTTAAACTTGTGCTATTGCCTTTAATTCCTTAAAATGAAACCGTAGGATTGCTATTCATGTGCATGTACTTCATCATATTAATTGTTCATGCTTAATCCATTAATCACACATCGCAACTTGATTATTGACACCATATGCATTCATTATCACTGATATATGCACTTATGAGGATTTCTTGAGATTTTATGATATTGCTGGATTTCGGGGGAAAGCCGCAAAATTTCTAAACTTATTATATTTTTAAAATATGTAAATTGCGGTTTTCTAGTGATGTAAGTGTCGTCCACCATGAGTTTGCTATGGTTTTGGAAATCCGTGTCGAGGAGTGGAGGAACCGGCACGGGTACATGGTGGGCCCGGTAAGGTACCCCGGGGCAAGAGGAATGTGGTGTTGACGTTGAGCCTGGCAGGGGACGGATTACCTACCGGTGACTGTTTGGGACGGCGGATATCCAGAGGATACTGACCGTGGCCGCTAGATGATGAGATATTGATATTTGAGATGGGTCAGCCGGACGGCTGAGGCCAGAGATACATTTATGAGATTTGAGACAGCTTTTGGGTGTCGTTGCTGGACACCGGTTCTCGTCGATTCTTTGAGTATTATGCTGGCATTCTAAAAGAGTTTCAAAAACAAAAAGAGATAAATGTTTCTTATATATACCTATTGAGACCTCAGATATTCATGTTGCATACATATTCGTACACTGATGTTGTATACACACCTGCTAGTGCACCCATTCATACCTGTATTTTAGATGCTAGGATGCTTGTGTGCATGCATACGATAGCCTTTGTAGGTGTTATTTATTACTCACGAGTTGGCAACTCACCCCCGTTGTGCCACAGTCTTTTGCAGGTCCGCTCCGTCAGTTCAGTAGCGGCGGGCGCACTTGTTCTTTTGCCTCCTTTGCCTGGACTGGAGGTTTTGCTCTTAAGTGGGTTATGTTACTATTTTTGTACCACCTTGTATATTCTTTGTATCTAGTGCACTCCATCTACTGTTTCTACCCTTATTATTGTATATTGACCTAGAGATGAGACTGTGAGGTTGTGGACTTTTATGCTGTATTTTGGGGTCGAGCTCACTTGAGTCGACATGATGTTTTTCTTATGCTTCATTATGATTATTATGCTTGTTGTCATTTTATATTGCGTGGGATTGTGACCGCCTTGTGGCGAAGAGCTAGCTCCCGCTTGGGGATGCCCTATTTTGTTGGATTCATATATATTTTGTTGTACCCATTTTGGGGGCCAGTATTTACAAAGGAGACTCTGCCGAAATTTTCGGAAAAATTGGTATTGTTTTTAAAAAGTGTTTTACATGACTTATTTGATAAATTCGCTTTCAATTGATTGGGTTTTCTTCACTCTTTTGCTTAATTGGTTTTGTTTTCTGGGCTTTGGCTTACTTATTTTACGGACGTCTTTAGACGTTTCGTAAACTTAAGTGCCAGTCACGTTCCGTACCCTGCGGGTCGTGACACTAGCCTACTAATGGAGTATCGATGCCCAGTCTCGAACCTCCCACGACTAGGAACCTTTTAAGGATGTGCTTATAGACCCCGGCTCCCACGTATATGATCGCCATCATACTGCTGGTAGTCAAGCAAGAATCCTAAGGGCTCTATCAATGTGTAATAGTGATCTGTATGGTCACCTAAAGCAGTAAACGATGATAAAGACAAACCATGGTAGCATACTATTCTCTATCAATGTGTAATAGTGAACAACAATGTCACCTAAAGCATGTACACGATGATAAAGACAAACCAGATAGTATACAATCCTCTCGAGTAAGACTGTCCTACCGGCATAAGTCATCCCTCAATCATTGCAATCATGTGCCTGTGATCCAATAATTGACTCTGAGGGCACTATATCCAACAATCATGCGATGATAGTTGGATCCCGATTCCCACTGATGAGTTACTTTACTCTTCGGTTGATTCCGACTAATTCTTCTTTCAGGTTTGGAGAAGAATTTGAGGATACAGTGGGAGACTTTCAGGTTAGAGTGCACACAGAGTGTTTCTTTTCTCTCTCTCTTTCACTGCAACCATGACCCGACCCTAGACTATAACTCAGTGACCAAGTTAACCGAACTTTCTTAAAGCACTGGCTTTTGGATTGTCTGAGTTGCATACATCATTGCCACTCTTTCTCTTACCCTTTGCATTTCTCCAGAACACCTCGTATCGCTACGAACATCCACTTCCATTGGATAAATCCATCGTATGGTTATATACGAACTCGAAAGAATTTCTTCGAGGATTGATTCTAGTTCTGGAGAGATTGAATAGGACTATTCAGTTGTCTTTTCCTTTTACCTTCTCTCAGGTTGTGAGGACTCCTAGGATTAGGAGTGGGTACACCTATTACGCTTATTGGATAGTCTTCTTCCAAACCATAGGCAGGTGCCGAAAGGTAGAGAATGAAGAAAACCAATTAGCCTAAGTAGGGTGTGCAGAAGGTAATAAGTAAAGACATAAAGAGGGATCAGAAAGAGGGCAAAGTAAAATGCGACTGCTATCATTCACGACCAAACCACATATTTCATCGCCACTCCTACTTCACCTTTGTATTTCTCGAGAACACCTCGTATCACTACGAACATCCAATCGTATTGGATAAATCCATCGTATGGTTATATACGAACTCGAAGGAACTTTTTCGAGGATGGATTCTGGTTCAGGAGAAATAGAATAAGGTTTATTCAGTTGTATTTTATCATCACCTTCTCTCAGGTTGCGAGTACTCCTAGGATTAGGAGAGTACACCTATTATGCTTATTGGATAGTCTTCTTTCAGACCATAGGCTGGTGCCGAACGGTAGGGAAGGAAGAAAACCATTTAAGCCTAATGAAGGTGTACAGAAGGTAACGACCAAAGACAAATAAAGTGATTTGGAGAGATGGCAAAGAAATATACGGTGACAGTCGTGAATCTGATAATGGAAGAGGCATTACTATGAATACCCGGATACCCCTTCGTAACATTTTCATGTTTTAATTTCACTATGCATTGTTAATAGAAAACTGTTTTCCCAATTAGACCCTTGCTCCAGGGTATGTATTTACCAGGTTTGATTCTCACATGGTTTTACAGATGATGAGTGGGAATAAGTTATTGGGAATTAGGTGACCATCCTCATTATATCGGAATTCGTTGTAATTGGTGATATTGAGGAAATCTCCTGGGTACAGTTTTCAACCTACGACGCACAGGGTTTGAGTTATTCAACTCAAGGGACTTATACAAAGTATTGTATGTTGTCCAGTGTCCATTAGGAAAAAGGGGAAGGTCCTCGTACTTGTAGCGTTTTGAAAATCGTTTTGGTGAAATTTCGGAAAATCGGTAAAATAAGGGGGTTTTCTGTAAAAAGTCAAAATGCAAATATCTTATTATAAAAATTAAATATACATATTCTAGCTATGTAATTTCTAGTATTTGGTGTTTATTGAGCCACTAGTGAAATTTCAAATTTTCTGGAAAAAAATTTATTTTATTATTATTTTAAGCCGTCACTAATACATTTAATTAGGGAAAATTACAAATTGGAATGAGTTGAAACAAATTTTGTGCATCATGACACATTAAATAAAATTTTATCATGTGGTTTTTGAAATGAAATCGTTTGCCAAAACGGTTTAGAAAATATTGAAGAAAAAAGGCTTTTTTGTGTAAATGGAGATTTGGGGTATAATATTTATCATTTTCCCTCATCCCACACACACAGCCACACTCACCCACCCCCACTTCCATTGTGGCCGAACCCTTGCTGCCCCCAATTCCCCACTTGAGAAAAGAAAAGTCCAAGCAAACAACAAAAGAGAAGAATGAATAAAGAAAAAGTGTATAAGTGTTGACTTTGGGGTATGGGTTTTGTTTGACTTTTGCCACAAACCCCATTCTCTCTCTCTCTCCTCACTCATCCCCTCCCCATCTGGCCGAGACCTCCCCATGATCAGCCCCCAATTTTACCACTTCATTTCCAACACAAAATTGCTCTCAAATTCAAGAAAAATCAAATTAAAACCTCACAAATCCCAAATCCAACATTTACCCATTATTCGTTAACCAATCTAGCGTGGATCTTGGTGCATGGAAGCAAGTTTTGGAGGCTAAAATTTCAAGTTTGATCTTTTGATTTGTGGAGGTAAATCCTAACCCCAATGTTTAATTGTTAGTTAAATGCTTTGAATCAACTAATTAGGTGTGTAATTATGGCTCTAATTTCAAAATTTAATATTCAAGAGAAGGATTAAATTACGGTTAGGGTTTTATCTCTTAATCATGTTTACTTTGAGTAGTCTAACATCTTAAGATTTACAAAACCTAATATAGGTTCTAATTTGTTAATTGTTAAAATTAAATTGTCCTAATTATGATTGGTTTGCAAACTAGATTTTTTTAATTAATATAAAGTAGCGAGATTAAAATCTAGTTAATGGTTGTGTGGCTTAGTTAAGATGTTTTAATGAGAATTATGGCCACTAGAATTGTTAAAATATTTAAATTTGATTCAAATACCAAGTTTTGAGCTAAAATGGAAAATTTTGCTAATTTTGTTAACTAGGTTTTTAAAATATATATATTTTGGTGAGATAAAAATCTAATTAGGGTATTCATGGCATTATTAACATTTTAAAATGTAGTTTAATACTTTAGTTCATGAAAATCCAAGCTAGATTGTAGTTTGTGCATTTTTTCTATAAAATTGTTAAAATTTAGGTATTTTGTAAACTAGAATTTTAGGGTTTTTGGAATTTAATGAGATTAAATTATGGGAATTGTTTTTATGACTTATTTAAGATATTTAGTGAATATTGTGGCCGCTAGATTCGTTTATACATCGAGTTTTGTACTAAAACGGTGATTTGTGCTTGCTAGATTTTCGGGAAAATGACTTTTTAAGTGAAATTGGGGTTTTTGTGAATTTTAAGCTATTTTATATTATAATTAGTGCTTGTAATTGTACAAATGAGTGTGTTGGGAGTTTTCTCGATGGTTTGGCGTTTGTACGCCGACGTCGAGGGTTTTTGGGTCGATTTGTGAAAGCGACCATAGGTTTTGACCTATGTGGGATTCGTGCGTCATTTTGGTCATGAGTCGGATTTTAATGCGATATAGTGCGTTATGATATGTAGGTACCCCATGTGGACTTCGAGACGACAAGCAAGCGCGTGGCGACGTCGGCACCGGCTAGCGAGGACCAGGTAAGTAAATTTATATCTACGGGGAGAAGTCGGGTGGATGGCGTATAGCACCCCCGCAGTCCGTGGTGGTGTATACGGATGCGTATACACACCAACATTTATTATATGTTATTTGGGATTAATAACGATGTTAGGATGGATATTGGTGTGTTGGATTACTTTAGTGTTGTGAACCCTAGGGTAGTGTTGCACTACACATACACACATACATACTTGCATACATTCCTATTTATATGTGCTCATGGGATTCTTTATAGTTATGTGTTCACATGGGTATGGGACTATGTGTTCACATACGGATTTGAGGATGATACTTGGGATTGAGCTGAGTCGATGAGATTTGTTTTGTGGTTGTGATATCGGTGATATGGCAGGATTCGTACTTGAGGTATGTCCTGGTGTTATAGCGGATCTTGGGGCGGCGATACGGGTGAATAGTGTTATAAATAAAATGGTCGACATGTGATCATGATATGAGGTATGATATGCTAGGATATTGATATTAGGCCGTATCGGGCGATGTATACCCCTTGATGATGATATGTGCTGACGATATCGGTTTGTCCGAGATTGTCGATCAGTAGTCAGATCATGAGTATATTGAGGATATTAGTATTGTACTAGACATAGGTCAGTACCCTAGACTATGATCTTGGATAAAGAGGATACCAGAGGAATAGTGTGAGCAATGTGATATTAACCCGTACCCAGATTTGGGGATGCCGTACGACGGATTTACGTACGAGCTATATTTTGATGATTGATCCGCACTCTTGACTTGGGATGTCTGATTATAGATATGGTATCGGATATGATATTATTGAGGCGGGATCACCGAATAATATATATACAGGTATGTATATGTATCGACTCAGATGTTAGGCGGTTTCCTTACCTGCAGTCCAGCTTGTTAACTTAGTCCTTTAGTTTAGTTTAGTTGTTAGATTAGATTCGATTCTTACCTATTTCAAAAACTAACGAATCGTGGGTATTTTAAAAGACAGCCGAAGGGATCCTACGAATATTTCAAAAGACGTATCTTTTCATAAAAACACCGTAGCCCCTATTTTCAAAACCCCATGATTCGTGTTATTTCAAAAGGCACCATTTGTAGGACTTATATTAGATTAATGCAGATTAGTTATAGTTGCGTCTAGTATTCAGCTCCCGCTCATTATTGTGGTTCGCTTCGCATCGCATGCTTATATTATGGTTCATACTCCATTATTGATATCATGCTGTTAGGACACCAGCACCATTACCGATGATGCGTATGTACCACGTACACTTACTTGCCGGCTCACACACATCTTCATCGGTAATTTCCATGTCACGTACACCTTAGAAAATATTATAGCTTGACATAGCCTGTTAGCTAATAGTTTAGACATGATATTAGTGTACTTGCCTTATATGTTAGTTTAGACATTGCAGTTATTACCTGCTACTTCATGCATACTGTTATTCATTGTTATGCCGCATTCATGGATTCTCATGCATATATTCACTATTTTACGTGTTATTGAGGTTTTGGATTCGGATTTCCATGAGATTTTCTGGATTTGGAGGAAAACCGCAAAAACATAAATAAACCTTTTCTCCCTTTTAAAATAAAAAGTGCGGTTTTCCCATGATGTATGAGTCGTCCACCATGAGTTTGCTGATGGATTTCGAGACCCGATTCGAGGAGTGGAGGAACCGTTTCGGGTACATGGTGGGCCCGGTGCGGTACCCCGGGGCAAGAGGATCGTGTTGTTGACGTTGAGCCTGGCAGGGGAGCACTACCGACCGGTGATTTTTCCCGACGCGTCGGATATCCGAAGGATACCGTCGTGGTCTTGAGATGGATGGTAGGGGCCGGTCTGGATTGACGGCGCCCTAGATATTGTGATTGAGATTTTGAGATATTGAGGTACAGAGATTGTGATACAGAGATATCGAGATATTTGGACACTTGTTTTGTGTCGATGCTGGGCACTGTTTTATGCTGATTTCATTTATGGTACCTCACTTTTAAAATACAGAAATCTCACTGATTTATGAAAGCAGTTTTCTTCGGTACATGCATTCTGTTTCATGCATTCATACATTGCTACCTGAGGCACTGACACGGGCACATGGATTTACACTTGGGTTATATATTTGCCCTAACCATTGTTATGGGTTGCTGGTTATATATTTGAGGATATATTATGATCATTGACCTAGGGTTGCGTTATTTATGCGATTTCTTTTCGTAGATGTTTTTATATTCACGAGTTGGCAACTCACCCCCGTTGTGCCCCAGTTTCTTGCAGGTTTGCCGTACAGGTTTCATTACGGCTTTGCGGGCATAGTTTCCTTCGGGTGATTTGCTAGTAGGTGGGTTTACTTGTATCGTACCCCCATTATATATCTTGTATATCATTATTCTGTTGTATCTAGAAGTTCCATCAACCAAACATGTATTTATTTTGAGATAGAGACCAGTGATGTTATTCCTTCGACCTTAGAGTCGCGCGTTATATTTCTGTGGTTTTCTTGTGGTTTTGAGTTTCCTTTTGAATTTTGATCATCGCCGTTGGCTTTGTATATTATATTGCTTGTGTGGTTGTGACCGTCGATTGACGAAGAGCTAGCTCCCGCTTGGGGATGCCTTTTCATTGATTTCGTATACTATTCATGTTGTATCCCGTTTGGGGGCCAGTATTTACAAAGGAGACTCTGCCGAAATTTTCAGGAAATTTTTGATGTTTTTAGAAACCCGCATAATTCGGCTTATGCTATTAAAACTACTTATTTAAATTGGTTTTCCTTCACTCTACTACTTTTCTTCTTGCATTTCTGGGTTTTCGGCTTACTTGGATTACGTACGCCTCGAGACGTTTCGTAGTTTAAGTGCCGGTCATGTTCCGTACTTTCGGGACGTGACAGTACTATATTCTGTTAGCTTATGAATTCTCTAGTTTTAGACAAGTGTTTCATAGAAATACAAGGTCTAAATTTTGAGAAGTTATAGGTGTAAGAATAAAGTAGAGAACCACGTGTTGCAGGTATCAGGATTCTTCAAGGTGATCGAAGATATAGATACTTGTGTATGGTATTCAGTTGATAATAATGGTTTTGAGAAACTTATTTCTCTTTCGGGTTACTCATAATTGGATGCACTCCTAAGTTAAATAATGCTGATCGGTCTCTCTCCATTTAGTTAACATGCACTAGAGACAGCTGCATGATTTGAATCTGGTTCCAATTAAATTTGTGACTTTTTTTCTATATTAGATGTATATAGAATCAATTTATATCTTAACGATGTTAAGGTATAGGGAGTCGTCCGGCGGATGCTTAAAACCAGAATCTGGATAAACTCAAGGCACGTTTCAGTAATGGCTGTTTGTGGGTTATCCCGGGCTTTGACGAGGGTTAACTTTCTACCATCTGGAAGATCAATAGTGATATTGTTCTTGACTCGCCACAGTTTCAGTAAAATGGATTTTTTCAGAAAACAATAGTGGGAGTATGGTAGAACTGAAAGTGATTCCAAAACCGCAAACGATTACTGAAAATTTGATAGAACCTAAAGATTCAATCAGGTTTGACATTCCATTAGCCACTCCGCAGATATGGTGAGTAACCTCAGGCACCTGAGAGGTACTCCAGTAGCCTCAAGGACGGTGACAGGGAGGTTCTTGTTTACCCAGACTTGACACTACTGCTGTTCCAGACTATGAGACCCGGCAGGAGAAAGAGTATAGCGTCGTTCTAAACTAGCTTTAGAAGTGCACGTCTATATGACTCTGCCAGAGGGTTGTCGTAATCAGTGGGAGCAGCGGAATTGTAGTGGATAAGTAGCTTGTGTCTATTTATAGACTAAAGCGGATATAGCGAAGATACATCATCTATTTATGATGTGACAGTCATAGGTTTTGACTTCATCAGAATAGGGGATGAATCTATTAAGAAGATAGTAGGGTATGATGTCTTGATATTTAGGATGACATTCTCTTTGTAGGAAGTGAAATTCTTATACTACAATACCACGGCTCGAGTGTGTTCCCACTGTACTTTGATTACTACAATACCACGGCTCAAAGGAGTCGTGCAAACAGGTAGTAATTGGGTGCAGTCCCGAAGCACTTGGAGGCAGTGATAGTTAGACAGGATTCGTCTCTCCTGGTATTGGGAGTTGATATCGCGCTGTGTCATGGAGAGCCATTACACATAGTCGTCCCTGGCCAGGGCAAGCGAGATATACTGGTAGGATTCCAGTGTTATCTCAGGGTGTTTTAGGCTACACTCCGACACGACTTGTACCGATATTAGGGGACTGACGTTTACCGCCCCCTAGGACCGCCATGCGATATTCTCAGACGAATAGACCGGACTGTACGAAGATTGTCACATTCAGGCTCAGTAGGAGTTCAGATGGGTTTCACCTCGTCCGTCTTCTTATCGGCATCTACGTGGGGGCCGTTACGCACAGCTAGTGCCGCTTGCGGTCTGTGGTTAAACCCACTGCCAGCGTAGTGTCGAGTCTTTAGAGTCTCACACAGAGAGCTATTCGCCTTTAGGAAAAAAAGTAGAGGTTGCATGGTTTTGCGACAGGGTTCGGTCACATCCGTGCACTTGTGCACGTTTAGTGTCCGGGCAGTTATCACTAGCGGGCTTTGGTTTAAGCCAGATCCTAGTGTACGTTTTGGGATTGGTTTTATCTCGTTTGTATTCGTGTTCCTCGGAACGCGGATGCGGGTGTGTATGCACGGTTGACAAAGAGACAGGCAGAGGATTCTCATTAGGGTTGTTGACTGTTGACTTTTGCTAAACCCTAATGAGAATAAGAAATATGATTAATGATAAAATTAATTAAGTATTATTATGCCATGGTTGGGTTGAAAGGTTGACTTTGTTGACTTGTTGACTTTGTTGACCGGCTGACTAGGTTGGACTTGTTGACCATCATCATTACAATGGCTATCATTTCATGGCAAAGACTTTTTGCTTGCTTGTTATTCTTTGCAAAATGAGTGCATGAAATGATATTTCCATTTGACTTGAACCATCACATAATACTCAATTACTATTATTGTTATGATTACTTTGGATTATGAGAGCAAGGGTGTCACGACCCGCAAAGTACGGAACGCGACCGGCACTTAAGTTACGAAACGTCTCAAGGCGTCCGTAAAATAAGTAAGCCGAAGCCCAGAATACAAAACCCAATTAAGATTTTAGAGTGAAGGAAAACCAATTTATTTACAACACTTTACTCCAATAAACCACATCAAGTCCGTTTTAAACAACTTTTCCTTTTACCAAAAATTCCAGCAGAATTTCCTTTGAAAAACGAGCCCCAAAATGGGTACAACAGGAATATAAATGAATAACAGAAATATGGCATCCCCAAGCGGGAGCTAGCTCTTCGCCTTAAGGAGGTCATAAATCCCACGCAATGTAAAATACAATGTGCATAAGTAAGCATGAAAGCACATATAACATAATATGTCGACTCGAGTGAGCTCGACCCCAAATATAACATATCATCCACATGTCTCACAACCTCGCCTCTAGGTCAATATACAATAATCCAAATAACTGGTGCACTGAAATAGTAGTAAATGGAGTACTCTAGATACAATGAACATAAATAAGGTGGTACAAAATGATAACAACCCACCTAAGAGCAAAAGCCTCGAGTCCAGGCAAAAAGAGCAAAAGAGGCAAAAGTATCCGCCGCTGCAGTGCTGACGGAACGGACCTGCAGAAAAGCTGTGGCACAACGGGGGTGAGTTGCCAGCTCGTGAGTAATAAATAACATTTACAAAGGCTATCGCATGCATGTACACGAGTATCCTAGCATCCCTAAACAGGTATGGCTATATGTACAAGCAGGTATGTATGCATCATCAGTGTACTAACAAATATGTATGTCACATGGATGAAATAACAGGTATGTATGCCACATGAATATACTATCATGTATGTATGCTATATGAGTCAACTCAAGATCTCATCATGTAGGTATAAGAATTGTTCCTTCTTTTGTTTTTGAAACTCTTTTTAAAACCTCAGCATAATATCCATGAAATCAATAAATCCGTGTCCAGCAACGACACCTCAAAACTGTCTAAATCTCATATATCCATGTCAAGTATCTCTGGCATCAGCCATCCGGCTGATCCATTTCAAATATCAATATCCCAATCCAGCGGCCACAGTCGGTGTCCTCTGGATATCCGCCGTGCCAAATGAAGTCACCGGTAGGTAATCCGTCCCCTGCCAGGCTCAACGCCATCTCCTGCGATCTTCTTGCCCCGGGGTACCGTACCGGGCCCACCATGTACCCGAGACGGTTCATCCACCTCCTCGAAACGGGTCTCAAAAACCACAGCAAACTCATGGTGGACGACACTTTACATCTCTAGAAAACCACAACTTTTATATTTGAAAAGGTTATAAGTTTGAAATCTTGCGGCTTTCCCCCGAAATCCAGAAATATCATAAATCTCATGAAATCATCATGGATGCATATTTCAATGATAATGGATTCCTATGGTATCAATTTGCAATGTATGATTTATACTAGGCATGAGCAATAGAATTAATAATACATATGCACGAGTATAGTAATTCTTATGATTTCTTTTTAAATATTTTATCGCAATAGCGCAGGTTTAAGCAATTAACATGTTTCGGATTTATACTTATCTAGTGTCGTGACATAGCAATTGCCGGGGTGTGTGTGTCCACATGAATAGTCCTCGTGCTGCATATCAAAACCTGGTAATGGTGCATGTGCCCTACAATGAGTTCGCGTATATAGGTATAACATATGGATCTAACTGCAGCAAATGTCATGCGAGTATTATTATTCTAATGTCACATATAAATATCAAGGTTTACTATTTTCAAGTTCACTAAATTTATCGGGCGACTTGCGCCATCCAAACGATCGTCCCCCGTAGATGTTAAATCTACTCACCCGTGATCCCACGCTAGGTGTGTCCGACTACCTGCTTTCCTTTCTCCGTTGCGCTTGAAGTCCCTGCCAGCGAACCTGGAATTTACAAAAGTCACATACATCAGGAAAATCCTGCAAAAGCACGATATATCGATAAAAGGATACGTGTGCGTGAAACTAAACGCGCGTGCACACTGTAAGTCGATGTACTACACCCCAATACTTGTGGGGAGGCGGAATTTTCAAAAACGAACTTGTTTAGTGAACGAACATCGACTAACCGCTTGAATCGAAGCTAAACTATAAATAACCAAACACAAAGTGTTTCTAAACTACTGTGTTTAGGGATTATACCTAATGAACCAACTCCTTCGTCTTTACGAACTCCTTGTTCTCCTCGGCCTTCTCGAAGTAGTAGACGATCCACCCGAGAGCAAAACTCCAAGCTTAGCCTCTAAACTTGAGGCAACTAACCTTCTTGGATTGCTAATCAAAGAAGATAGATTGAGATAGAGTGATGGTTATGGATTGTTTAGTCTTACTAACCCTTGTACTCAACTCATGAGAGGGGAGGATTAGTCTTTTGAAGAGAGAGAGCTTGAGGAGAGAGAATGTGTAGATAATAATGAGATGAGATTATTGAGTATCATAATAAATATGAAGCATTCTCTTTTATGAAGAAAAGAATAATACATGATGAATAAGCATGCTTCACAAATATCTAATGGTGATTCATTATCATGAGTCATTAAGCATTTATGATGCTTTAATGACATGAATGAATCACCCTCATGACTCACTAATCTCATTCATTGCATATGACACCTAAACCTCCTTAGTCACCACTTCTAGAAGCTTCTCGCACAATTACGAGAACGCCCCTCCAATCCGCAAAAATACGGAAAAACTTTAGACTGTAAAAATCCAATAACCTGATACCAGTAACTGGCTTAAACCAAAGCCGACTGGTAAAAACTATCCGAAAGTCGTACGCGCGTAAACGCACGTATGCGTCCGAACCCTTGTCGTAAAACCATACGACCTCTATATCGTTTTGCCTGGAATAGGAAACTCTCTGTGTGGGACTCTAGAGACTCGACTACTACGCTGGCAGTGGGTTTGACCACAGACCGCAAGCGGCACTAGCTGTACGTAACGGTCCCCAGGTAGTTGTCGATAAGAAGGCCGATGAGGAAACCCATCCGAACTCCTCCTGAGTCTGATGTGACAATCTCCATACAGTCCGGTCCGTTCGTCCAAGACTATCGCATATCCGGCCTAGGGGGCGGCAAGCGTCAGTCCCCTAATAGCGGTATAAGTCGTGTCGGAGGGAAGCCCATTACACCCTGAGAAACTACTGGAACCTACCAGCAAATCTCGCTTGCCCTGGCCAGGGACTTTGCGTAATGGCTCTCTGACACAGCGCGATATCAACTCCCAATACCGGGAGGGACGAATCCTGTCTAACCGCCACTGCCTCCAAGTGCTCGGGACTGCACCCAACTGCTACCTGTTTGCACGACTCCTTTGAGCCGTGGTAGGGTAGCAATCTAAGAACAGTGGGACACACTCGAGGCGAAGTAGCAGTGTCAAGTCTGCGGACTATGCTGTACTCATGTCACCTGGGAACTGTCCACTGACGACTGGTATAAAACCAACCAACAGTTCCCTGTGAGTCCTGTCCGGTGTACCCATAACCCAACGAGCACCTGTATACTATCTCCAGTACGACGTACTGACGGATGTGGGACAGACCATCTCCCCAACTGGGATGAGAAGCGTACACACTAGTCTACTCCGGAGTACCGATGCTCTGTCTCGATAATCCAACGACTAGGGACCTGAATAAGGATGTGCTTGTAGACTACCCAGCCCCCACTAGTGTGACTGCCATCACAACGCTGGTAGTCAAGCAAGATCCTAAGAGCTCTATCAATACATATACTCACATATTAAGATAGAAAAACCAAGTAGCATACTACCATGTTTAGCAAGACTGTTATATACATGTGAATATCCCAAGCTTCCATTAAGTAATATACAAACTAGTATGATACAGTAATGGCCTTCTAGGGTATAAACACTAACAATCTCCCACTTGCACTAGGGCCATGTACTGGCATATCGAAGACCAATGATCTCGAGTAGCCTCTCGAACTGAATCTGAGGTAGGGCCTTCGTGAATGGATCAGCAATGTTCTCTTCTGAAGTAACTCTCCGAACCTCGATCTCCTGACGATCAATGATCTCCCTGATCAGGTGATACCGCCTCAAGATGTGTCTGGACTTCTGATGGGACCTTGGTTCCTTCGCTAAAGCTATAGCTCCGTTGTTGACGCAATACAGAGGTATTGGATCAACTATGGTAGGAACCACCTGAAGTTCTGTTAGGAACTTCTTCATCCAGACTGCTTCTTTTGCGGCATCGCAAGCAGCTATATACTCCGCTTCCATCGTCGAGTCAGCAACGGTGTCCTGCTTGGAGCTCTTCCAGCACACCGCCCCTCCATTGAGGGTAAAGACATAACCCGACATGGACTTGGAATCGTCCTTATCACTCTGGAAGCCGGAATCAGCAAAGGCCTCCAACCTGAGGTCTTTTCCGCCGTAAACCAAGAACATCCCCTTAGTCCTCCTCAGGTACTTGAGAATGTTCTTTACTGCTATCCAGTGCTTCTCCCCTGGGTCTGATTGATACCGGCTTACCACGCTTAGTGCGAAAGCTACATCTGGTCTGGTGCACAACATCGCATACATTATAGAGCCTACCGCAGAAGCGTAGGGTATAATAGACATGCGTTCCCTTTCCAAATCAGTCTTGGGAGACATCTCTTTGGAGAGGGTGATTCCGTGACAAGCCGGTAGATTACCGCGCTTAGAATCTTCCATACTAAATCTTTTCAGTACAGTGTCGATATACCTGGACTGCGAAAGTCCCAACATCCTCTTGGATCTATCACGATAGATCCGGATCCCCAGAATGTAAAATGCATCACCCAGGTCTTTCATGGAGAACCTGTGTGACAAGAATCCTTTGACAGATTGTAGCATAGGAATGTCATTTCCTATCAATAGAATGTCATCCACGTACAAGACGAGGAATACGACACTTCTGGCTACAACTTTACTATATATGCACGGTTCATCTGGATTTTTGATAAAGTCATATTCTTTGACTGTCTCATCAAAACAGATGTTCCAACTCCGCGATGCCTGCTTTAGTCCATAAATAGACTTAAGAAGCTTGCATACTTTCCCGCTGCTCCCACTCTGATTGAAACCCTCTGGCTGATCCATATAAACGCTCTCTTCTAAATTTCCATTCAGAAAAGCCGTCTTTACGTCCATCTGCCAGATTTCATAATCATGGAAGGCAGCAATAGCAAGAAGGACCCGAATGGATTAGAGCATAGCCACTGGAGAAAAAGTTTCGTCATAGTCCAAACCAGGTCTTTGACGAAAACCCTTTGCAACAAGTCTAGCCTTATAGGTTTCCACCTGTCCATCTACACCAATCTTTTTCTTGAAGATCCATTTGCATCCTATGGGTTTTACCCCATCTGGAGCAAAGTCCAAAGTCCATACTTTGTTGGTGTACATGGACTCCATTTCGGTCCGTATTGCATCTAGCCATCGTACCGAGTCGCCGCTCTGGATGGCCTGCTGGAAGTCAGTAGGTCCATCATCTTCTATGATGCAATCCTCTCTATCCCCGTCTATGAGAAAACCGTAGTATCTCTTAGGCGGATGAGACGGCCTACTACTCCTGCGGAGGGGTGCAGGAATGTCCTGTACTTCTTGAACTTCTGGTTCTACCAAACTTTCAGTAGCAGTTTGTGGTTCTGGAATTTCTTCCAGTTCTACTACGCTCCCACTCTTCTGATTTTCTAAAAATTCAGTTTCTAAGAAGCGGGCATGACGAGAAACAAAAACCTTTTGTTCCTCTGCGTAATAGAAACAATATCCTGTAGAGTTCTTTGGATATCCCACAAACTTACACTCTACTGAGCGTGCCTCGAGCTTGTCCGGATGCTGCTTTTTTACAAAAGCTGGACATCCCCACGTCTTCAGGTACTGAAGATAGGGTTTCTTCCCACTCCACATCTGATATGGTGTGGTAGGCACAGTTTTGGTTGGAACTCTGTTCAAAAGATGTATCGCTGATTCTAGCGCATAACCCTAGAAAGATCGCGGTAACTCAGCATTACTCATCATGGATCGTACCATATCCAATAGGGTTCGATTCCGTCTCTCCGATACACCGTTGTGTTGTGGAGTGTATGGAGGAGTAAGCTGAGAGAGAATTCCTTTCTCTTTTAGGTAACCTAGGAACTCGGCACTTAAGTATTCTCCACCTCGATCAGATCTCAGTGTCTTAATACTTTTGCCTGTTTGGTTTTCCGCTTCACTCTTGTATTCCAGGAATTTCTCAAAGGCTTCGGATTTATGCTTCATTAAGAAGACATGTCCAAACCTAGAGAAATCATCTGTAAAAGTAATGAAGTATGAATAACCACCTCTTGCATGTGTAGACATTGGACCACATACATCGCTGTGTATGAGTCCTAAGAGCTCGCTCGCTCTTACTCCTTGTCCAGTAAATGGAGTCTTTGTCATCTTTCCTTTGAGACAAGATTGACAAGTGTCATAAGTTTGATATTCGAACGATTCCAAATATCCTTCTCTATGCAACTTAGTCAACCTTCTCTCATTGATGTGACCCAGCCTACAATGCCATAAGAAAGCTTTATTTAAATCTGGAGACTTTCTTTTTAGTGTTCTGGACATTGAAAATTTGGAGTTGGTTTAAAACATATATACCGTTATTTAATGTACCGGACCCAATCAAACCATGATTAAGGTGGATGTTGACAACATCTCTTACAAACGTGAAATCATAACCTTTATTTGATAACAAGGAAACTGATATGATATTACACGTTAAGCTTGGTACAAAATAACAGTTATGTAAAACCAAAATGTGTCCACTCGTCAATCCTAGGTGATAATCCCCGACGGACGCAGCTCCCATGCTAGCTCCGTTAGCAACCTTTAGGGTCATATCACCTTCCTTCAGCACTCTACAGTTTCTCAGTGCCTGCAATGAATTGCAAATATGAGATCCTGATCCGGTATCCAATACCCAGGAAGTAGAGTTGATTGACAGACAATTCTCAATTACAAACACACCTGAAGTCGAAGCCACAGCTTGCTTCGGTTCCTGGTTCTTGGCGTTCCACGCCTTGCAATCCTTCTTCCAGTGCCCTTTCCTGTGACAATGGAAGCACTCATCCTGGCCAACTACCGGTACCGCAAGCTTTTTCTTTCCCTTCCCTCCCACCTTAGTAACACCTCCTCTAGGTCTGGGTGCGGCCTTCTTCTTCCTTCCTTTGGCCCTTGCCTTGGACCCGGAAGAAGATGTACCGCCAACAAACATAGCGGGTGTTTCCCTTGAATTCTTCAAGGTGCCCTATGCACTCCTTAACATGTTCAGGAGTTCCGGAAGTTCAACTTCTTTTCTTTGAATGTTGAAGTTCAGGATAAACTGGGCGTAGGTGGAAGGAAGGGACTGGAGAATAAGATCTGTATAGAGCTCATTATCCAAAGTCATCCCCAGGTCTGCGAGCTCTTCTATATAGCCGATCATCTTTAGGACATGTTCTCCTACCGATGACCCAACAGCCAACCTCGCTCGAAACAAGTTCTTTGAGGTCTCGTATCTTGCTATACGAGATTGCTCTCCATAAAGTTCCTTTGTATGGAGAAATATGCCATCAAGGTCCATATCCTCGTGCCTCCTCTGATGTTCATTGTTCATCGAGGCAAGCACGATGCACTTGGCTTTCGCGCAATCTAAATCCCAGGTTTTGCGGATTTCCTTATCCGCATTGCTGGATTTGGGACCAGGGACAGCAGGTGCCGTAGCGGTGAGGACGTACCCCAGTTTGTCATAGGTCAAAGCCATTTTGACATTCCGCAGCCAATCTTTATAGTTTGGCCCTGTCAGTATATTTTTCTCTAAAAGTAACTTAAGTCCAGTCATTTTCAGGGTCGCTGCAATTAGGAGAGAGAGAAGAAAACTCTTTAGCATGATGCTCTTGCAAGTTTAGAGTGGTTTTTAGTTTATCTAAACTGGATGGCTCCCACTGTTTCTCGAATCCTTCCTCAAACCATAAAAGAAGAATTAGACAGGACTATTCTCACCGTACAATACTTGCTTAACCGTTCAGCCAGGCCAGTGTCGATACTTCGAGGGAGGTTTTCCAACGCTTTCGCGAAGTTCCTTAATTAAATAACCTCTTTTCTCTGGGGGCGTAACCCCGCTGACACTTTTCTGGACACCTACTTGGTTTATAGCATTGATCGTTAAGTGGCGAATATCCTGATAAGTAGCATATACTCACAGTAGGATCGGGATCCAAATATCATCGTATGATAATGTTGAAGGAATCCTACCAACATTCATCAAACTCCAAATGGTATGCATCTCTTTGCAAATTTCAGTTTCTTTAGAAATTCCCGATATAAGTTTTTGCCCCATGCACTTATGACCTTGACGTATGCCAACAAATCATAAGTCACATGTCAAGTTCTGCCCATCATTATCTTGTTAATTTGAACCCACCCGTATATACCCTTGACGTATGCCAACAAGGTAATGCGACTATCCCAAACCAACACATCTATCTATGCAACAAATGAATACCCCAGCAGCTACCAAACACTATGCCTTGACGTATGCCAACAAGCATAGCTTGAATACTACTGACCATCTATAAGAAATGACGGAGGGCTACGACTGGTTTTGGCGAAACCGTGAACGTAGTGAACTTGATATAACCGAAGGAACCTGATAGCTTTTAAAAGGAGTGGTTAAGGCTCCGCATTTAAAAATATCTGTTTTAAAATTAACCGAGTGGTTTCTTTTAAATTGTTCCAACGATTAAAACTTTGGTTTATTTTCTTTGCATTATAGATAATGCGTCCCATCATTAACCTATCATTGCAGAAAACAACGAAAATACAACGTCCTCTTATGCCATCCGCATTCGCCACGGGGTCCCGTCATTACCCGTTAGGTTACTTAACTAACGACAGAGCGGGGGCTGGGCTAGCGCGGGTGTAAAACATAAGTGACGTCTAAATAGCTATCATATATATAGATAGTTTACATTCGTCTGACGCAATGATATACATTCCAGAACACAAATGAACCTAATTGGATTTGCAAGCAATCTGTATTTCTTTTGAGCCTGCAAGAAAAGACAGATTACACAGTTGTGATGAATAGCCATTACCCCACCCTCGACCCCTACGGGTACGGCAAACTACCCACCCGGCAGTTTGTGTACCCCACCTTGGGTCAGTCCTAGGAGCAAAAACAGTAAAATGAAATAATACATCGGTGGCTACAACCGCAACCTGGATGTGCCCCGCAAAATAATATTACAACAAATTACATTTACAACAAATGAATTAAATAATAACCCATTGCTAAATCCCGGCTATACACCACAACAGTCCAATTACAGTTCATATGCACAAACAGATAAAACCATTTCAGAAATGTGCAACCCCCTGCCAACTGACATACTAGGAGTTAGGGGAGGTTTACGAACACATTAAACAATCACAGATATAATCCAATATGAAAATACTGTACAATTTCGATCGATTAAACGCATTTAACATTGCTCCAATACTGCTCTGTAAACTGGAAACCTGAGCAAAATTAAAATATTCCAGAAAATCCCAAATATAACAGAGAAGCAACACAGGAAATTTGGGTTCCTGACTCGGCAACTCGGCGGCGGAAGCGCGGCGGATCGGTGCGATCCGCCGCGGTTCCGCGGCCGCGTTGCCGATTCAGGAGCTCAAATTTCTTGGCTGTTCTTTTGGTGTCTTTTCAAGCTTTCTGAACTTACCTGAAAAAATTTTGGACTTCATTTAAATTTCGACAGAAACTTGACAGTTTTTAGGGTTTTCCGGCTTCGTTTTTCCGTTCGAAATTCGTACAAATTTGCAATTAAGTTATTTATTGTTTAGCGAGGCTCTGATACCACTGTAATTCGATGTACTACACCCCAATACTTGTGGGGAGGCGGAATTTTCAAAAACGAACTTGTTTAGTGAACGAACATCGACTAACTGCTTGAATCGAAGCTAAACTATAAATAACCAAACACAAAGTGTTTCTAAACTACTGTGTTTAGGGATTATACCTAATGAACCAACTCCTTCGTCTTTACGAACTCCTTGTTCTCCTCGGCCTTCTCGAAGTAGTAGACGATCCACCCGAGAGCAAAACTCCAAGCTTAGCCTCTAAACTTGAGGCAACTAACCTTCTTGGATTGCTAATCAAAGAAGATAGATTGCGATAGAGTGATGGTTATGGATTGTTTAGTCTTACTAACCCTTGTACTCAACTCATGAGAGAGGAGGATTAGTCTTTTGAAGAGAGAGAGCTTGAGGAGAGAGAATGTGTAGATAATAATGAGATGAGATTATTGAGTATCATAATAAATATGAAGCATTCTCTTTTATGAAGAAAAGAATAATACATGATGAATAAGCATGCTTCACAAATATCTAATGGTGATTCATTATCATGAGTCATTAAGCATTTATGATGCTTTAATGACATGAATGAATCACCCTCATGACTCACTAATCTCATTCATTGCATATGACACCTAAACCTCCTTAGTCACCACTTCTAGAAGCTTCTCGCACAATTACGAGAACGCCCCTCCAATCCGCAAAAATACGGAAAAACTTTAGACTGTAAAAATCCAATAACCTGATACCAGTAACTGGCTTAAACCAAAGCCGACTGGTAAAAACTGTCCGAAAGTCGTACGCGCGTAAACGCACGTATGCGTCCGAACCCTTGTCGTAAAACCATACGACCTATATATCGTTTCGCCTGGAATAGGAAACTCTCTGTGTGGGACTCTAGAAACTCGACTACTACGCTGGCAGTGGGTTTAACCACAGACCGCAAGCGGCACTAGCTGTACGTAACGGTCCCCAGGTAGTTGTCGATAAGAAGGCCGATGAGGAAACCCATCCGAACTCCTACTGAGTCTGATGTGACAATCTCCATACAGTCCGGTCCGTTCGTCCAAGACTATCGCATATCCGGCCTAGGGGGCGGCAAGCGTCAGTCCCCTAATAGCGGTATAATTCGTGTCGGAGGGAAGCCCATTACACCCTGAGAAACTACTGGAACCTACCAGCAAATCTCGCTTGCCCTGGCCAGGGACTTTGCGTAATGGCTCTCTGACACAGCGCGATATCAACTCCCAATACCGGGAGGGACGAATCCTGTCTAACCGCCACTGCCTCCAAGTGCTCGGGACTGCACCCAACTGCTACCTGTTTGCATGTCTCCTTTGAGCCGTGGTAGGGTAGCAATCTAAGAACAGTGGGACACACTCGAGGCGAAGTAGCAGTGTCAAGTCTGCGGACTATGCTGTACTCATGTCACCTGGGAACTGTCCACTGACGACTGGTATAAAACCAACCAACAGTTCCCTGTGAGTCCTGTCCGATGTACCCGTAACCCAACGAGCACCTGTATACTATCTCCAGTACGACGTACTGACGGCTGTGGGACAGACCATCTCCCCAACTGGGATGAGAAGCGTACACACTAGTCTACTCCGGAGTACCGATGCTCTGTCTCGATAATCCAACGACTAGGGACCTGAATAAGGATGTGCTTGTAGACTACTCAGCCCCCACTAGTGTGACTGCCATCACAACGCTGGTAGTCAAGCAAGATCCTAAGAGCTCTATCAATACGTATACTCACATATTAAGATAGAAAAACCAAGTAGAATACTACCATGTTTAGCAAGACTGTTATATACATGTGAATATCCCAAGCTTCCATTAAGTAATATACAAACTAGTATGATACAGTAATGGCCTAATAGGGCATAAACACTAACACACACGACACGTCGCGACGCGCACAAACCCACCAGAACCTACTCTGACACGCTGTGTCGCGCAGTGCGCCACAGAACCACGCGTATCACGCGCGTGTCGCACGAGACTTAAAACATCGAAAACACGCTATTAGCTCCAGATTTTGCCTCTGGACCTAACTTAAAAAGTTGCAAGTACCAGCAGACTAATCTACCCATAAGAACCCTACACCCAAAAATCCAATACCCCACCCCCTACTCTGTGTGTGTGTCTCTGCTAAGGTCACTGTGCTACAGTCTTCACAATTTTATTTATAAGGGCTCGGGTCAACAGCAGAATTTACATAATCTAAAAGTCGCTAAAACTGCTAAATTACGCCAAGTCGGATAAATCGGGTATCATGTGAAATCTGGAACCAAACTTGGGTGTTCTAGTCTCAACAGTACCTAATAGGGCTACTCTAACCAACACTACCATTACTTTGCCAATATTCCCCTAATTTACCCAAAATTACCACTAAAGTATATAATAATCACTAAATTAAGCTAGATAACCATAACTTTAGCAATATAAGGTTATCTATCTGACACTACTAGGCTAAAACAGACTAACTAACACCTAAAAGGGTTCATTAAGCTACAAGCACTCTAATGTAACTAGATCTAACATCACAACACAATTCTAGCACTAAAACTCCATTAAAACACTAAACTAGCTAAACAAACACATAATCTAAGCAACATGGAAAGAGTTTAGGAATTATACCCCCCTAGGAACCTCACAAACAAGGAGAATGAGAAGAAGGAGGGAGTGTGAGCTGCTGCTAAAGCTCCTGGTGCAGCAAAACTCAACCGGAATGAGCTGAACTGTGTCTGATCTGCCTCACTGTTTAACTGGCTGAAGCTGTTTCAGTTGCTTCGTTTTGGAGCTGAAATGTTGCTGTTGCTGTTGTTGTTTGTTGCAGTGGCAAGGGTTGAGGTAATGTTAAGGGAAGGATTGTGTGTTGTGGGGGAGGTGTTATGTAAAGAGTTGGGTCTGATGTAGTAGCTGTTGCTGATGATGTTCTGAAGAAGGGCTGAAGCTGATGTAACAGCTGATGTACAGGGGCTGGTGTGCTGTTGTAGCTGCTGAAGCTAAGGGTTAAGTAGCTGTTGCTGATGATGATGTTGTTGGGAGCTGATGTTAGAGATGGGGTTTTGCTTCAGCTGCTGATGCTGATGAAAAGGCTGAAGCTGATGTTATGATGTTGGTTTGGAGGCTGATGGTGTGCTGTTTTGGCTGAAATGGTAGCTGAAAAGATGATAATTGGGCTGATGTGCTGTTGTTTTTTGTGGCTAGGCTGATGTGAGTGTGTGAGTTCATGAAGTGGGCTGTTGCAATGATGTTAGGGATGTTTGTGCAGCAGTTGTGTGCTGTTTCAGCTAAAACTGAGGCTGTTTTGAAATGTTTTTGTGCTGAAATGGTGGCTGAAAAGCTGATTCAGGGTGTTTTTGTGCTGAAATGATGGCTGAAAAGCTGATTCAGGGTGTTTTTGGGGCAGAAATGGTGGCTGAAAAGCTGATTCAGGGTGTTTTTGGGGCTGAAATGGTGGCTGAAAAGCTGATTCAGGGTGTTTTTGTGCTGAAATGATGGCTGAAAAGCTGATTCAGGGTGTTTTTGTGCTGAAATGATGCTGCTGCAGTCCCAAGCTGATGCTGCAATTGCTGATGCTGATGCAGTGAAGGTTGTGGTGTTGTGTTGATGTTTTGTTGGGGCTGAAGCAGCTGCTGTTTCAGCAGTTGTTGCTGATGTGGGCTTGAGTGAGAGGGTGATGGGTATACTAAAAAGTTGTGAAATGAAAATGGAGGTGACACATCCTTAAAGTCATCATTCTTCCTCATACAAACAAAAGCTATCATGATACACATCACATCTCTCTCTCTCTCTCTCTCTCTCTCTCTCAAGCAAGTCAACCTACACCCTAAACACCCTTGGTCAAAACCAAAAACCTTTAATTAACCTAATTAGCCTAATCAAGTGTGTTAGACCACCATGGTTAGCTTAAACATGGTTAACCCACAAGCTCAATTATATGGCAAACCCTAGTCTTAACCCTAGTTAACGTGCATAAGTGTGTGTGGTCGAGATAAAATCCTACTAAAATAATCATAAAACCAGATAAATTACTAGAATCCTGTTTTGGTAAACTTTTTTTTTACCAAAAACCCCACATTAACACATAATTACCACTAACCCTAATCTCAGGTGTTACAGTCTTCCCCCTTAAGAAAATTCGTCCCCGAATTTTTAAAAAAAAAACATGCAACAACGCGTACCTTCAAACAAATGAGGGAATTTCTTCCGCATCTCACCCTCGGCCTCCTAAGTGATCTCCTCACTATCCGGGCTGCGCCAAAGAACCTTCACAGACGGCAAGACTTTTGATCGAAGTTTCTTCACCTGCCGATCCAATATCTCAACTGGCTGCACGGTGAACGAAAGGTCGGGCTCAAGCTGAACGGTCTGATGCTGAATCGTGTGGGAAGGGTCATGAAGATATCGGCGTAGCATCGACACGTGGAAGACGGGGTGAACATCTGAAAAGCTGGGTGGAAGAGCCAAACGATATGCAACAGCGCCGACACGCTCGAGGATCTCGAAGGGACCTACGAATCTAGGGCTAAGCTTTCCCTTTCGCCCAAATCGCATCACGCCCTTCATCGGAGAGACCCTCAGAATAACATGGTCGCCAACTGCGAACTCTAGTCTGCGACGGCGCCTGTCTGCATACGATTTCTGCCTGCTCTGAGCTGCTCTCATCCGATCTCGAATCAGCTGTATTTTCTCGGTCGTCTCCTGCACGATCTGTGGCCCAAAAATACTGTTCTCGCTCAGCTCGGTCCAACAGACGAGCGATCTACATCTCCTCCCATACAAAGCCTCGAAAGGTGCCATCTGAATAGTATCCTGGAAGCTGTTGTTGTAGGAGAACTCCACTAGAGGTAAATGACGATCCCAGCTACCACCAAAGTCCAAAACACACGCTCGGAGCATATCCTCGAGAGTCTGAATGGTCCGCTCCGACTGTCCGTCGGTCTGCGGATGAAATGCTGTGCTGAAACTCAAACGAGTGCCCAATGCCTCCTGAAGTCTCTGCTATAGTCGGATGGTAAACTGGGTGCCTCGATCTGATACTATACAAGTCGGTACGCCATGTAACCGCACGATCTCGTTGATGTAAATCTGGGCATACTGAGCAAAACTGAAAGTGGCCTTCACTGGCAGGAAGTGAGCCGCTTTCGTCAATCGATCCACGATCACCCAAATGGAGTCGTACCCTCGACTGGTCCTGGGTAGACCCACAACGAAGTCCATCGAAATCTGCTCCCATTTCCACTCCGGAATGGGCAAAGGCTGCAACTCTCCTGCTGGCCTCTGGTGCTCGGCCTTGACTTGATGACAAGTCAGGCATCTTGATACGAAGTCTATGACGTCCCTCTTCATCCCGTCCCACCAATAGACATCTCTCAAGTCACGGTACATCTTGGTGGAACATGGATGAACGCTGTATGTGGATCTATGCGCCTCCTCAAGAATCTTACGTCGCAGTCCCTCCGAATCTGGTATGCACAATCGAGTTCCAAATCGTAGTACTCCCTGATCGTCGATCGTGAACTCGGACTCTCTGCCCTGCTTAATCTGCTCCATGATCTCTGAAAGACGGTCATCACTGGGCTGTGCCTCTCGAATGTGGTCAAGTAACTGCGGACGTGCACGAACATGCGCAAGCTGTCCCCCTGTCGGAGTGAACTCGAACTCAACTCGGCTGTCGCATAAAATCTGCTAATCTGCTGACGACTGCCTCTGCACTGCGTGCAAACAGGATAGACTACCCCCGGGCCACTTGCTCAAAGCATCCGCCACTACATTCGCCTTGCCCGGGTGGTACAAGATCTCACAGTCATAGTTTTTCACCAGCTCCATCCAACGACGCTGTCTGAGGTTCAGGTCTCGCTGCTGAAATATATACTTTAAGCTCTTGTGGTCAGTGAATATTTGGCACGACTCGCCGTATAGGTAATGTCTCCATATCTTTAGTGCAAAGACCACTGCAGCCATTTCCAAATCGTGAGTGGGGTAGTTCAGTTGATGTTTCTTCAATTGCCGCGAAGCATACGCGATCACCCTGTCATGCTGCATCAATACGCATCCTAACCCCAGCCGTGAAGCGTCACAATAAACCATGAATCCACCTGATCCTGAAGGCAATGACAATACCGGCGCCGTAGTCAAACAAGTCCGTAGCTGCTGAAAACTGTGTTCGCACTCCCCCGTCCAAACGAAAGGAACTCCCTTCCGGGTCAAACCGGTCAAAGGTGCAGCAATACAGGAGAAATCCTGAACGAATCGCCTGTAGTAGCCAGCCAAGCCTAGAAAACTACGGATCTCTGTAACCGATGTCGGTCTGGGCCACTGCTGAACAGCCTCGATCTTCTTCGGGTCCACACATATGCCATCTCTCGTAATCACGTGACCCAAGAAACCAACGCTGTCCAACCAGAATGCATACTTGGAAAATTTTGCAAAAATCTGGTGCTCCCTCAAGGTCTGCAAAGTAATCCGTAAATGCTGCTCGTGCTCCTCTCGGCTCCGGGAATACACCAAAATATCATCAATGAACACTATGATGAACAAGTCGAGATACGGTCTGAAGGTACGGTTCATCAAATCCATAAATGCTGCGGGGGCGTTGGTGAGTCCGAACGACATCACCAGAAACTCATAGTGGCCATAGCGCGTACGGAAAGCTGTCTTCGATATATCCTCCTGTCGGACTCGCAGCTAATGGTATCCTGATCGCAAGTCGATCCTCGAAAAATAACCCGCACCCTGGAGCTAATCGAACAAATCATCAATGCGTGGCAACGGATATCTGTTCCGCACGGTAACTTTCTTCAGCTGGCGGTAGTCGATACATAAGCGTAGACTTCCGTCCTTCTTCTTGACAAACAGGACCGGAGCACCCCATGGAGAAACACTGGGCCGAATAAGTCCCTTATCTAACAAGTCTTGCAGCTGAACCTTCAATTCTCTAAGCTCTGTCGGGGCCATCCGATAGGGCGGTATGGAAATAGGCCCCGAGTCGGGAATCAAATCAATACAGAACTCGACATCGCGCTCAGGCGGCAATCTTGGCAGCTCATCAGGGAAAACATCGGGGAACTCGCATACAATCGGAACCTGGTCCAATGGAATATCTGTAGCTCTAGTATCGCAAACATAAGCTAGAAATCCCCGACATCCCTTCCTCAATAGCTGATCAGCGCGAAGAGAAGAAATCAATATGTGAGGGGCGGCACCACGGTCCCCCTGCACAACAAAAGCCGACTCTCCGGGAAAACAAAATCTAACTGTCTTCTCGCGGCAGTCCACCGACGCATAGCACATGGCTAACCAATCCATGCCCAAAAGAACGTCGAAGTCCAACATCTCCAGAAGGATCAAGTCGACAGGCAGCTCTCGCTCGCCAATACGAACGGTACAGGATCGGAACACGTGCCTAGCAACAAATGACTCTCCCACGGGAGTGGTCACAACAAGCGGCTGATCAAGCAAACCGGACTCTCTACCCAAACTCGGCACGAAGTGTGTGGAAATGTATGAGTGCGTAGATCCGGGATCAAACAACACGTGTGCGTCAACAGAGCATACTGATAGGGTACCTGTAATGACGGCATTGGATGCCTGTGCATCCTGGGGTGTCAACGCAAATACTCGGGCCTGACCTCCTCCAATAGCGGGCTGACCTCGGCCTCGGCCTCTGCCTCCTCGTCCTCTCTGGATCGGTCCGCCGCGTCCACGGCCTCTGGGTGCACCTAACTGGCGTGGATCATCGCCCGTGGCAGGAAGTAGAGCTCTCTGAGGAGGGGGCGGTGATGGTGGTAGGGTCATATGAGGAACTGTCGCCGCTCCCTGTCGTCTCGCTGGACAATCTCTAACATGATGGTGCAGACTCCCGCACCCATAACATCCTGGCGACGCCTGCTGTCCCTGTGGATACGAACCATACAGCTGACCTCGTCCAAACCCCCTGTCGGCCCTATCTTTCGGAAAGAATCTGGCATGCTGCTTCTGATCTGCCGTGCCGGTACGAATCCTCTTCGTCCTGGGAACGGCCGAAGTCGCTGAAATACATGCCTCCATCCGCAACGCCGTATCCATATCCGCTGAATAGATATCGAAATGCTGGGCGCCAACGGCAAGATATAGCTGGGCATCCAGTCCCTGTATGAACCTCTTCACCCTCTTCGCTTCGGTATCCACCAGATACGGAGCATATCGGGACAACTGTGTAAACTGGACGTCATACTCAGACACCGTCATCCCTGGAGTCTTGATCAAGGCCTCGAAACTACGAGCTCTGGCATCACGAACGCTCTCCGGAAGGAAACGGGCTAGAAAGACTGCTGTGAATTCGGTCCAGGTCATGGGCGGTAGACCTGCAGCTCGACCTCTCAAAACCGACTCCCACCATATCTGTGTGAGACCCTCTAGTCGGAAACTCGCAAGTTCTACCCAGCGATCATCAGAACATCTCAGCGAACGGCAGATCCTGGCCAAACTGTCAAGGAACGTCTGCGGGTCCTCTGCTGCATCGGTACCCGTGAAGACTGGAGGTCGCAGCCTCATGAACTCCTGTAGCGAAACCGGAATGGCCACGGTGGTAGTGGTAGGAGCAGGTATCATAGTAGTCTGGGATATAGTAGGTACGTCCTCCGGCCTTGGTGCACGACCGGCCGCAACTAAGGATCCTACCATCTGACGTAGCTCCTGCATACTCCCTATCATCTGTCGCAGCTCCTCCATACTGGACTCAAGCCTATCCATACGGCCTGGGGAAGGCGGATCAGTCTGTCCGTGCGGCGTAGCATACCACCCTGCTCAGTTCTAGTCTCGGACGAGCCAGCTCGAATCTCGTCTCGGGCGGCAGCCCTCTGCGCTCTGGTAGCCCTCTGCGGTATAGCGACTGGTACAGGAAATGGGACAATAAGAACGGTGCAATAGAATCGTAGGATACACGGAATTGAAGAAGGAATTTCAAGCAAGTATATCCTAAAGTCACACAGGCGGAGTACCGTATCGCAAGTATGCCGCGGACATACAAACGCTATGCTACCCTGCTTAAGTCACTTACTCCATCTACTAAGGGTCATCCTACACTCGGAAAGGTAAAACCTATCGCTCTGATACCAACTTTGTCACGACCCGCAAAGTACGGAACGCGACCGGCACTTAAGTTACGAAACGTCTCAAGACGTCCGTAAAATAAGTAAGACGAAGCCCAGAATACAAAACCCGATTAAGATTATAGAGTGAAGGAAAACCAATTTATTTAAAACACTTTACTCCAATAAACCACATCAAGTCCGTTTTAAACAACTTTTCCTTTTACCAAAAATTCCGGCAGAATTTCCTTTGAAAAACGAGCCCCAAAACGGGTACAACAGGAATATAAATGAATAACAGAAAAATGGCATCCCCAAGCGGGAGCTAGCACTTCGCCCTAAGGCGGTCACAAATCCCACGCAATGTAAAATACAATGTGCATAAGTAAGCATGAAAGCACAGATAACATAATATGTCGACTCGAGTGAGCTCAACCCCAAATATAACATATCATCCACAAGTCTCACAACCTCGCCTCTAGGTCAATATACAATAATCCAAATAACTGGTGCACTGAAATAGTAGTAAATGGAGTACTCTAGATACAATGAACATAAATAAGGTGGTACAAAATGATAACAACCCACCTAAGAGCAAAAGCCTCGAGTCCAGGCAAAAAGAGCAAAAGAGGCAAAAGTATCCGCCGCTGCAGTGCTGACGGAACGGACCTGCAGAAAAGTTGTGGCACAACGGGGGTGAGTTGCCAGCTCGTGAGTAATAAATAACATTTACAAAGGCTATCGTATGCATGTACACGAGTATCCTAGCATCCCTAAACAGGTATGGCTATATGTACTAGCAGGTATGTATGCATCATCAGTGTACTAACAAATATGTATGTCACATGGATGAAATAACAAGTATGTATGCCACATGAATATACTATCATGTATGTATGCTATATGAGTCAACCCAAGATCTCATCATGTAGGTATAAGAATTGTTCCTTCTTTTGTTTTTGAAACTCTTTTTAAAACCTCAGCATAATATCCATGAAATCAATAAATCCGTGTCCAGCAACGACACCTCAAAACTGTCTAAATCTCATATATCCATATCAAGTATCTCTGGCATCAGCCATCCGGCTGATCCATTTCAAATATCAATATCCTAATCCAGCGGCCACGGTCGGTGTCCTCTGGATATCCGCCGTGCCAAATGAAGTCACCGGTAGGTAATCCGTCCCCTGCCAGGCTCAACGCCATCTCCTGCGATCTTCTTGCCCCGGGGTACCGTACCGGGCCCACCATGTACCCGAGATGGTTCATCCACCTCTTCGAAATGGGTCTCGAAAACCACAGCAAACTCATGGTGGACGACACTTTACATCTCTAGAAAACCACAACTTTTATATTTGAAAAGGTTATAAGTTTGAAATCTTGCGGCTTTCCCCCGAAATCCAGAAATATCATAAATCTCATGAAATCATCATGGATGCATATTTCAATGATAATGGATGCCTATGGTATCAATTTGCAATGTATGATTTATACTAGGCATGAGCTATTGAATTAATAATACATATGCACGAGTATAGTAATTCTTATGATTTCTTTTTAAATATTTTATCGCAATAGCACAGGTTTAAGCAATTAACATGTTTCGGATTTATAGTTATCTAGTGTCGTGACATAGCAATTACCGGGGGGGGGTGTCCATATGAATAGTGCTCGTGCTGCATATAAAAACCTGGTAATGGTGCATGTGCCCTACAATGAGTTCGCGTATATGGGTATAACATATGGATCTAACTGCAGCAAATGTCATGCGAGTATTATTATTCTAATGTCACAAGTAAATATCAAGGTTTACTATTTTCAAGTTCACTAAATTTATCGGGCGACTTGCGCCATCCAAACGATCGTCTCCCGTAGATGTTAATTCTACTCACCCGTGATCCCACGCTAGGTGTGTCCGACCACCTGCTTTCCTTTCTCCGCTGCGCTTGAAGTCCCTGCCGGCGAACCTGGAATTTACAAAAGTCACATACATCAGGAAAATCCTGCAAAAGCACGATATATCGCTAAAAAGATACGTGTGCGTGAAAGTAAACGCGCGTGCACATGACACGTCGCGACGCGCACAAACCCACCAGAACCTACTCTGACACGCTGTGTAGCGCAGCGCGCCACAGAACCACGCGTATCACGCGCGTGTCGCACGAGACTTAAAACATCGAAAACACGCTATTAGCTCCAGATTTTGCCTCTGGACCTAACTTAAAAAGTTGCAAGTACCAGCAGACTAATCTACCCATAAGAACCCTACACCCAAAAATCCAATACCCCACCCCCTACTCTGTGTATGTGTCTCTGCTAAGGTCACTGTGCTACAGTCTTCACAATTTTATTTATAAGGGCTCGGGTCAACAGCAGAATTTACATAGGCTAAAAGTCGCTAAAACTGCTAAATTACGCCAAGTCGGATAAATCGGGTATCATGTGAAATCTGGAACCAAACTTGGGTGTTCTAGTCTCAACAGTACCTAATAGGGCTACTCTAACCAACACTACCATTACTTTGCCAATATTCCCCTAATTTACCCAAAATTACCACTAAAGTATATAATAATCATTAAATTAAGCTAGATAACCATAACTTTAGCAATATAAGGTTATCTATCTGACACTACTAGGCTAAAACAGACTAACTAACACCTAAAAGGGTTCATTAAGCTACAAGCACTCTAATGTAACTAGATCTAACATCACAACACAATTCTAGCACTAAAACTCTATTAAAACACTAAACAAGCTAAACAAACACGTAATCTAAGCAACATGGAAAGAGTTTAGGAATTATACCCCCCTAGGAACCTCACAAACAAGGAGAAGGAGAAGAAGGAGGGAGTATGAGCTGCTGCTAAAGCTCCTGGTGCAGCAAAACTCAACCGGAATGAGCTGAACTGTGTCTGATCTGCCTCACTGTTTAACTGGCTGAAGCTGTTTCAGTTGCTTCGTTTTGGAGCTGAAATGTTGCTGTTGCTGTTGTTGTTTGTTGCAGTGGCAAGGGTTGAGGTAATGTTAAGGGAAGGATTGTGTGTTGTGGGGGAGGTGTTATGTAAAGAGTTGGGTCTGATGTAGTAGCTGTTGCTGATGATGTTCTGAAGAAGGGCTGAAGCTGATGTAACAGCTGATGTACAGGGGCTGGTGTGCTGTTGTAGCTGCTGAAGCTAAGGGTTAAGTAGCTGTTGCTGATGATGATGTTGTTGGGAGCTGATGTTAGAGATGGGGTTTTGCTTCAGCTGCTGATGCTGATGAAAAGGCTGAAGCTGATGTTATGATGTTGGTTTGGAGGCTGATGGTGTGCTGTTTTGGCTGAAATGGTGGCTGAAAAGATGATAATTGGGCTGATGTGCTGTTGTTTTTGGTGGCTAGGCTGATGTGAGTGTGTGAGTTCATGAAGTGGGCTGTTGCAATGATGTTAGGGCTGTTTGTGCAGCAGTTATGTGCTGTTTCAGCTGAAACTGAGGCTGTTTTGAAATGTTATTGTGCTGAAATGGTGGCTGAAAAGCTGATTCAGGGTGTTTTTGTGCTGAAATGATGGCTGAAAAGCTGATTCAGGGTGTTTTTGGGGCTGAAATGGTGGCTGAAAAGCTGACTCAGGGTGTTTTTGTGCTGAAATGATGGCTGAAAAGCTGATTCAGGGTGTTTTTTTGCTGAAATGATGCTGCTGCAGTCCCAAGCTGATGCTGCAACTGCTGATGCTGATGCAGTGAAGGTTGTGGTGTTGTGTTGATGTTTTGTTGGGGCTGAAGCAGCTGCTGTTTCAGCAGTTGGTGCTGATGTGGGCTTGAGTGAGAGGGTGATGGGTATACTAAAAGTTGTGAAATGAAAATGGAGGTGACACATCCTTAAAGTCATCATTCTTCCTCTTACAAACAAAAGCTATCATGATACACATCACATCCCTCTCTCTCTCTCAAGCAAGTCAACCTACACCCTAAACACCCTTGGTCAAAACCAAAAACCTTTAATTAACCTAATTCGCCTAATCAAGTGTGTTAGACCACCATGGTTAGCTTAAACATGGTTAACCCACAAGCTCAATTATATGGCAAACCCTAGTCTTATCCCTAGTTAACGTGCACAAGTGTGTGTGGTCGAGATAAAATCCTACTAAAATAACCGTAAAACCAGATAAATTACTAGAATCCCGTTTTGGTAAACCTTTTTTTTTTAACCAAAAACCCCACATTAACATACAATTACCACTAACCCTAATCTCAGGTGTTACAAAGGGTGAGAAAGTGTCACGACCCGAAATTGGCCCGTGACGGCCCTAGTACTACGCAACGCCCTAAGACGTAACGTAGTAAAAGAAAGCCAAAACCCAGAAATCTAAACCATAAAAATATGGAAAAGATAATATAAGTTTTTGAAACATTTGAAATCGCAACCCAAATTCTTTAAAAGTCCTACTTTATTTCTTTAAATTTTGGCAACACCCTTTTTTGTAAAAACTAACCCAAGATGAATACAACACAAAAATATGAAGCTATAGCGAAGAAATAAGGACAATAGAGAGAAGCTGTATATAAAAGACAACAACCCCACACATAATATACAATAACGTCCTCACCAAGTCTCTAAGTAAACAATACAATAGTAGATGGAGAGTACAAAATACAACGAGTGTACAATATGAAATACAGATAATCATCTAACCCACCTAAGCAAAATGGTACTGTGAGCTGATGCGGTATCTGTAGCAAAAGATGATAGATGGATACTAAATAGCCTGCCTCGACTACTCTGGGGAACAACCTGAAACACCTGTGGCACAACGGGGGTGAGTTGCCAACTCGTGAATAGTAGATAACATATGCAGGTAATCGCAGGAATGTACGTACAGCATGAATCTAAGATATGTGATTACAGTAATAACATGTCATGCAAATGCAAAATAATGGAAAGTACACTAATAGGTACAATCAATGTGTGAAGCGATGGTGACATGATAATAGTATGCAATAGGGATATGAGAAAGTAGATATGCAACTATCATAAGGGTACACTAACAGGTACTACCAATATATGAACTGTGCATAAAATAGGTAAGTGTGAGGTATGGGGTGGAATATGTCATTTCCACGGAAACCTGACATCGTGGTAGGATCACAATCCATCAAGACGCTCAAATCCCAAATCCTCAAATCAGCCCCCAAACTGGGGTCTCACATCATATAAGTCTCACATCACCTCAATGTACAATATCGAGTAATCCCCTATATCTCGAATGTACAAATCAACAATCTCCTTCATAACCATTATCCAATCTCAATGAATCACATATATCCCAAGTCGAATCTCAAGTAAGTTTCTAACATACTAAGGTATATATATATTTGCAGAAATAAATATGATGGGGGCAATACACATATATTAGCGTCCCATTCCACTAATATTGGTGTAAGGGTATATATAACAACGGCTAATCCCCTGTTATATATACAAAGGTATTACAAGAAATATCATGAAAATAATGTGCCAAGCATCGACACAGAAATCCTGATAGGTACGTATCATATGCTGTCCCGAAAGCACGAGTGCCTAGCTCTGACCCTCGCCTTTCGACGTATGCATACGTGCATGACTCCCAACGGTGTCTCCATGACCCCCGCTGAGTCATCAGTACTGTCACCGGTAGGTACTAGCCCGCCTCCAGGCTCAATCGGCAAAATCCATTGATCTTCTTACCGAGGGGAACCATACCGGGCCCCACCATGTACCCTCTACGGCCTCGACGCCTTCTCGTAGGGATATATACATATCAGCACCGATAAAGCTCATGGTGGATGCGCAAATATCATATCAAGGAAACCGGGTTTTTCAATGTATGCATAATTTCATGAACTCCCGCGGTTCCCAAATCCAGAAAACATCATCTAAAATCCCAATAACAATGCGCAAATCCAGGAATAAATATATGCGATATATCTGAAATGCGAGCATATAAATGAGAATATGTAGCTGAAACCAGATGTATGCGAAACCAATAAGGTACAGCTAAGTAACACCAGTAAAGGTAAATATATGATTGCATCTGAACATGTGTGTAACATACAGGTGTAGCAATGTATAGGTACCTACCTATAGGAACTGATGCCGTATACCCCCCTGGGTATAAGTAAAATATGTGGGATATCCCCCCCGGTATAACTAAAATATGTGCAAGGTATACCTGTAGCTGTATCGCAAGGTGTATATGTACCTATCACTAAAGGTTTGATACACTATAGGTATACCGATAAGCTAGATGTCATGTGTGATAAGCAATAGAATCTATAAGGGTTAGTGTGTGACATGGCAATTATTGACGGTGTGTGTGTAGCGTACAATCCGTGCTCGTGCAATATGAACCGTCAATAATATGTGCAGTGTCCTACGGGTGCTAGTCACAGTATAACTATATCAAGGAAATAAAGTAAAGGCGCAATTCTACAATGACGTAGAATGTGTGACAGGTATTTGAATCCTAGCCCAGACGCATAACGCCATGCGGGCGATTCCCCTGTAGATGTTAAATCTACTCACCTACACTCCACGCTAGGTGAATCCTACCATCTGTTCCCCCCTGTAGTAGTGTCCGTAGTCCCTGCCTGCAAACCTGCAAATAAGACACGGAAATCATATATAAGCAACATATCTCGCAAAACGCGATATCGAACCAAAACGAGAAACTCGCGTCGCGAACTAAACGCGCGTGTGCACGATACGCTGAAACGTGTGTGTACGCGTCTAAAACCATCGCGACACGCCGCGATACGCTGGATCACAGAACCCTCTCACGTATCGCGCGTATCGCGCGTATCGCGCAAACAAACGGACATGGAAAACGATATATAGTCCCAGATTTTCCTACAGATTAAATATTACAAAACTATACATGCCAAGACACTAGACAACACAGCAGAGAACCCTAGCCAAGACCCCAACACCCCTGTCCCCTTCCTGGCTGCAATTGCGGCCAGATTGGATTAATTGGCGGCCTGGGTAGGGAGAAGGTGGCTCGTGCTCTTGTGGTGAAATCCAGACCTAGGTAGCATATTCCAGTTTCCTCAATTTTGTTCTGAAGGGTCCGGGTCAAAAGCAGATTCCAAATTGCCAACATATCGCTTTAAAATCACCAATTTGCACAATAGGCAAACCCTATGGTATTTTAGTGTAATCTGGGGTTAAACTTAGTTAAGGTGACCCTAACAATACTTAAATAGATAGGGTTTGTCAACACAATCATCACTTAGACAATATCTCACACAAATCACCATAATTAGCACAAAACTAGCTAATTAACACAAACCGACGCTACTCACTGCACAACTTAGGCAAACTAGGAACTTGGGTTCAGAAAGTATACCCTATAGAGCCCTAGAAGGCAGGAGAAAGAGGTGAAAGGAGCTGCTACAGCTGCTGGTGATGTTGGTGCTTGTTGCTGCTGCTGAAGTTGCTTGTGTTGTTGATGCTGATGCTGTTACTTCTACTGCTGCCCTTGCTTCTGGTGCTGCCTCTGCTGCTGAAGCTGCTGATGCTGATGCCTCTGCTATTGCTGCTGCCTGCTCGAGCTGGTGTTGTTGGTGTTGTCTCGAGCTCGAGATGCTGCTAGCTGTTGCTGTTGCTAATGAGGCTGCTGCTACTGCTGTTGTCTGCTGCTGCTCCTTCTCTGCTGCTGCTGCTTTAGTTGTTGTTGTTGTTGTTGTTGTTTTAGCTGCTGCTGCTGAGGCTGAGTGTGTGTGTGTGTGAGGAGAGTGAGAGATGAGTGATATGAGAGTGAGAAAATGAGAGTAAGGCTAGAACCCTTCCCTCTCTCCTTCTCTCTCATCATAATGAAGGCATGGGCAAAGCCATGATGCCCCATCATGCATTCTCTCTCTCTCTCTCACCAAGGTCAACATTCAAACAATATTTAAAATTCCATTTCATTTTAAAAACAACCATATACAAATAAAAACCCAAAAGCACCTAATACAATATTAAACTAGATTAGGGAATGGCTAGTTCACCATGTTGCTAATCATGGTTAACCCTCCAAAACAACCCTAGTTATCATGCACAAGTGTGTGTGTGCCTAACAAAATTCTAATAAAATACTCATTAAATAGGATAAAATATTTAAAACGTAATTTGGTAAACTTTTTATTGAAAACTACATATAAAAATATAATTAGCCACAAAACACATTCTAAGGTGTTAGAGAAAGGTCTTGCTCATTCTTTCATTTTGCTTTCTCTCTCATGAAAGCTCTCTCATTCTCAAGCTCTCCCTCTTCCTCTTGCTCTCTCTCTAGTTCAAGGCAAAAACCTCTCATGTGTTGAGAATCATTTGCCTTGGAGATAAAAACCCAAAACACTTCTCTACTCATCCTAGTACACAAAGTCTAGCAAGCCAAGTGTTCTAGTTTCCTCTAGTTTGAGGTTGAAGCCAAAGGTAGAAGCTTTCGGGTGTAGGGTTGCTGGGAACACGCACAAGGGTCTACGAGGCATCAACCATGCCCGATTTAAAAATTAGCCGTGCCGAACAACCCGAAGCCGGATCTTTAAACTAGAGATTAGGCGAAAACAAGCATGCTAAACATTTTAACACTAAGTGAGAGGGATTACAACCTTTGTAGATCCGGTCCTTCACTTCATATGCTCCGTGTTGTGGTCCCTTCGCTGCGATCATCGGGATCCGGACTCTCGAGAGGTTCCACGAAGAGAAAGATGCAACCTTTGCTTCCGAACTTCGATACTAAGATGATCTACCTTGAAGTTTCTTTAACACAAGCTAACACTCATGAAATGATGTGAACACCCTCATCTAAATGGAAAGGGAAGATGAGGATGATGAAGTAGGATTTTTGCTCTCTTTATTTATCTTTTTCTCATATTTATTCATTACAAATATCAAAACAAGAAAGCTTTGCAAGAAGAACTCAAGGAAGAAGAAGAATAGTAATTTTTTTATTCCTTTTGTGATGAATAGAAAGAATTAATATGATAAATAATGCAACCATGGTCAACTAAACTCATGTAGAGAATTAACTAGGGTTAGGGTTTGGGTTGGGTTAAAGCATGAGTCACTTGAAAATATCTATCACAAAACAAAACCAAAACCTTCTAGAATCATCTAGAAAGCTTAACCCTAATCCAAACCCTAATCATGTTTAAACTCCACTAAACATGTTGCATTAGTTATCATATCATGTTACAATATTATATATCACATATATAATATTTATCGTAACAAAATAAAATAATACAATTAACATATATCGAATATATATCAATGTATTACCCGAGTGAGAAAAAGAATCTTTTAGTGAGCTAATATTAGTTAATGTAATTTAATATATCATATATATTATTATACATTAAATTATCGAATCAACACTTGATCCGACAATCCGGCTATATCGTATATAACCGACTAATATTTATCCGTACCGATTCATCGAATCAACACTTGATCCGATGACCCGGCTGATATCAAATATCGCGAGAATATAATACGGTATCACATATCGCATTATCCTCGGTCCCGCACATATCACATATGTGCTCCTACTCCGTTTTGCCTGAGCCAAGAAACCTCTGTGTAGGACTCTAAAGAATCGTCAATACGCCGGCAGTAGGTGATGATCATATCAAACACCCACAAGCTGCAAGCGGTCAGCTAAACGTAACAGCTACCCAGGTATTGAGCGCTCAGAAGATCAACAAGCAAGCTTGTACATTCTCCTGTGAATCCAAACAGTAACACTCCCGTACAGTCCGGTCTCGTCGTCTGATATGTTGCATATCTCGCCTAGGGGTGGTAAACGTCAGACCCCAGTAGCTCGATAAGTCGTGTCGATATGAGGTCTATAACAGTTCGAGAAACTACTGATAACACTTACCAGTAAATCTCAACAACCCTGGCCAGGGATTTCAGGTTATAGCCAATCGAACACAGCACAACATCAACTCCCTATACCGGGAGAGACGAATCCCCTCCTATCGCTCATTGCCTCCATGTGATTCGGGACTGTACCCAAAAGCCACCTTTTTGCACACCCTCTTGGACGTGGTATGATGGAAATCAAAGCACAGTAGGAATCACACAAGACTCTATGACGATCTCGGGTCAACAGACTACTCTGTACCAGTGTCACCGGAGAACTGCCATCTGACGTGAGGTATAATACCATCTGAGAGTTCTCGGCGAGTCCGTCCAGTGTACCCAGTCTCTACTGAGCACCCGTACACCATCCTTGATGTCAAACACCGATGGATATGGGATCATCCATCTCCCATCATATGGGTCAAGATGCGTATACGCTAGTCTACTCTGGTGTATCGATGCCCTGTCTCGATACACCCTCGACTAGGAACAGTTATAGGATGTACTCGTCCACTACCGTGGCCCCACTAGTATGATCTCATCATAGTCCCAGTAGTTGAGTACACATCCTAAGGGCTTTATCAACATGTAATATAGAGACAATCAGAATACATGTTAAGATAAAGTACAACCAGATAGCATACTATCATGTCGAGCAAGAAAGTCCTCCCTAAATATGTCCAAGCATCCACTACAATATACATCGTATGTACAGTAATGGCCTCTAGGGCATACATATAACTAACAATCTCCCACTTGCACTAGGGCCATCTGTTGTGGTATCACATACACAATAATTAGCTGTGGTATAAGTATCTCATACTCAACCATCCCATAAAAGTCTCTACTGGGAAAAAGGCCTTTGTGAGTGGATCCGCGCTGTTGTCCTCTGTGTCTACTCTCCTAACCTCGATCTCCCTGGAGATCAACCATCTCCATGATCAGGTGATACTGCCTAAGAATTATATCTGGATTTCTGATGGGACGGTAGTTCCTTGGCTAAAGCCACAACTCCATTGTCACACAATGGTAGGAACGAAGTTCATCTCATGAACTTATATATATCCAGACTGCCTCTTTGGTAGCATCCTTGGTAACGATGTATCTTGCCTTTAATCTTCTAGTATGTCACGGTATCTAGCTTGGAACTCTTCCAACATACCGTCCCTCCACTGAGGGTAAAGACAATGCCTGCGACTGACATTCAGTCGTTCTTATCACCTTGGAACCTTTCCGGTGATTCTCCCCAGGATCGATTGATACCATCTCACTACAACTAGTGAGTATCCTAACATCCAATTAGATCTATCTCATAGATCCAAGAACCCAGGATTTAGGAGGTATCACTTTGATCCTATAAGGAGAATCCTTGTGATAAGCGGAGATTGACCGAGCGTAGCATAGGAAACTCCTTCCTATCAAGAGTATGCCATCCACGTACTCTACGAGGATCACCACCATACTCTCTACTACCTTTTTGTATATACAAGGTTCATCTACCATTTTAATGAAGTCAAACTCTTTGACTACCACATCAAAACAGATGTTCCAACTCCGCGATGCCTGTTTTATCATATAAAACATCTTGCACACGTTTCCGCTGCTCCCACTGTCTACGAAGCCCTCTGGCTGTGTACTTATAGACGTTCTCTTCTAAAAGATCACTTAAAAAAGCAGTCATGACACCCAACCACCAGATATCGTAGTCATGGTATGTAGCCGTGGCAAGTAGGATCTGGATGGACTTAAGCATAGCTCCTTAGAAAAGGTTTCATCATAATCCATACCTGGTCAATGATGCAAACCTTTAACAAGTCTAGCTTTGAAAGTCTCAACTTTTCCATGTACACCAAGTAATCTTCTCAAGATATACTTGCTCCTGATGGGGATTTAACCCTTCAGATAAAGCAAACAAAGTCCATACTTTGTTGGTGTATAAGGATTCCATCTCAGATCGATAAGCATCCAGCCATTCTTACAGAGTCCCACTCCTGATGGCCAGCCCGAAACTAGTTGGTTCATCATCTCATGATGCAATCCTCTCTCCCACTGTCATAGAGAAACCGAAGTATCTCTCAGGTGGGTGAGGAACCCTACTAGATCGGCGGAGAGGCTGAGGTTCGTTGGAAACTATTGAATCCTTTGGTTCTACCAAATCATCAGCTGCAATTTGTATAGCTGGAACATTTCCAGTTCTACATAACAGACCTTGCCTCGAGCTTGTCCAGATTTTTCTTTCAGACATAGGCCGGACAACCCCAAATCTTAACAAACTTAAGATATGGGCTCTTCCCTTTCTATATCACATATGAAATGGTAGGCAACTGATTTGATTTGAACCCTATTCAATAGGTTTGCAACTTCACAAGTGCATAACTCCCTAAAGGAAATAGGAAACTCAGTAGTACTCATCTTAGAGCACACCATATCATATAGGGTGCTATTGCTCCGCCCCGATACACCGACGTGCTGTGGTGTATTCGAAGGAGTAATGCTGAGAGAGAATCTCATTCTCCTTTAGAATAGTCCAGGAATTCCGTGCTCAAGTATTCTCCTCCTTGATCACATCAAAGGACATAATACTTTTACCCGTATTTTGGTTCTCTACTTCTGACTTGTATTCTATGAATATCTCAAAAGGTTCGGACTTGTGTTTCAACAGGAACATATGTCTGAATCTTGAGAGATTATCAGAGAATGTAATGAAGTACAAAGAACCGGTCTTGGCATGTGTAGACAGGGGACCTTCATACATCGGCATGTATCAATCCTAAGAGTTCACTAACTCTTTCTCTGTTTCCAATAAACAGAGCTATGGTCATCTTATCTTTGTGACATGACTGGCAAGTTTCACAAGATGTAAATTCAAACAGATTTAAATGTGCATCTCAATGTAACTTAGCTAGTCGGGTCGCATTGACATGACCTAGTCTACAATACCTCAAGAAGGATTCATTCATTTCTGAACTCTTCCTCTTGTGTGTGTTCTGTATACTAAGAACTGTAGTTTGATTTAGAACGTCATTGCTTTTAGATAACGTGCCTGAACCGATCAACTCTTGATATAGGAAATGTTCAAAACATTATCCAATAATACAAAATTATATCTTTCTTTACTAATAAAGAGACCGATATGATTTTGTATATCAGGTTCGGTATCTAATAACATTCGTTCAGAATCAATGTATTCTGGTAATACAGTGTGATAGTGACCAACAGACTTGGCTGCAACACTTGCACCGTTTTCTGTCTCATGAAACTTATCACCCGTTCTCAGTTCTCTACCTTTCTGTAGCTCATGTAACAGATTACATATGCGGGATCTTGATCCGGTATCACATACCCAGGACGTAAAGGATACTGAGAAACAGTTCTGTGTAATGAACACACCCGAAGATGATGCATCAACATGCACTTTCTTCGTTTGGGCGGCACGGGAATTCTGGTAATCCCCAATTTCCTGCTCTGTCTTATAACAATTATAAGTTGGAGCGGGACCAACGTTCCCCAGCTCAGTATAACAAGCGGGTTCGGTCAATACATCTGTTTTATTATCTTGATTAAGGCGTGATATGGTCGCTACCTGGAGAGAGAGAGAAGAAAACACTCAGCGTATGCTCTTGCAAGATTAGATTGGTTATCTAATATATCTAATCAGGATGTCTCCCACTGTTTTAATCAAATCTTCCTTCAAACCCTAAAAGGAAAGACTAGCCGGGATTAATTACACGGTACAAGTTCGCCAATCTTTCAGCCAGGCCAGTGTCGGTACTTTGAGGGAGGTCCCCCGTGCTTTCGCACGAACCTAATTAAAGTAAACCTCGTTTTCCCAGAGGCGTAACCCCGTTAACACCTTTCTAGACACCTACTTGATCGGCTAATTGTAATGTGTAAAACTCTCCCAGGAGTAACTCTTACTCGCAGCGGGTATCGGGATCCAACTATCTCATAGAAGATATGCAATCTCATTGCAAATTTCAACACTTGAAATTCCCGATAATATTTTTCCCCTAGCGATCTATGACCTTAACTAAGTCAACAAACCATAAATCGCAAGTCAAGTTCAACCCGTACATTTCCCGATTGAATTAAACCCACCTGTACGACCCTTAACTGAGTCAACAAAGCCGTACGAATACCTTAATCCAATCACATCTCATGTTTTAGCAGATAAACATTACTTAGCTACCGTATACTATGCCTTAACTAAGTCAACAAACAAAGCACGAATACTAAATAATATCTATCTGAAATGACGGAGGGCTACGCAGGTTTTTCAGAAAACCCTGAGCGTAATGAACTTGATATCGTTGTAGAATCGAGTGATTTTAAATGGAGTGTTTTTGAGGCTTTTCTAGTTTTGCTAAAGGGGTCACTCCCGGTGAAGGGATCGTCGGCCCTTTCCTCATCGAATAAGGTGCAGGATATTTCACAAATACCACTATGCAAAGCAAGAAACTATAGAAGCAATCAAAAGACAAACCGAGAGTTGTAGCATCTGCTAGTTATTGCTAAAGGAGTCACTCCCAGTGAAGGGATCTCGGTCCTTTCCTTATCGAATAAGGTGCAGGATGTTCTACAAGGAACACCGCTATGCAAAGCAAGAACCGTAGCTACCAGTTTTTTTAAAACAAGTTTCTACAACATCTTAGGTTTCTTTTATTTCATTAATCTCATTAATGAAGTCCCATTTTATTATGCTTCACAAGCATCTCTTTTGAAACGAAATCTGCAATATAACATATATCTCATATATATAATATAAACATTCGTCACAGGCAGTAATATGATCTCATCACAGAACATTGCAGCAGAAGAACATATATAAAATATTGGATATACTAGGACGTCCGTGCTTTCAATACGAGCCTGTACAAAACACGGATTCCACGGTCGCGATGAATAGCCAAACCCACTTCCCTAGACCCCTACGAGAGCGGCAAGCAACACTGCCAATTCTAGGGTTAGGAGACCCGGTCCCGACTCCTCGAGATGGTCTCCCACTGGACCCTAGAACCCGGTTACTTGTGCTCCCCTCCTTGGGTCTACCTAATGCGGAAAAGTAAATAATATACAACGGTGACATCTTCCGCAACCTGGAAGTGCCCCAATAAAAGAATATTACATACAAATGAATTTTACATGAATGAAAAAGAAAAAATCTCATCTCACATAAAACCCCCGGCTATTCAAACGCGACGATCCAATACAACATATCACAGCAACACATAATATCTCATATCATCAACGTAAGCAAGTATGCGTATCCCGATTGTCGTTGATGTATAGCAACAAAGCCGGCGATACACCACACACTACGCTTACGGTCACAGAAAAGAAAGTGTAAAACTACAACAGTTGGAATCCGCAACCTCCTTAGACATCGCATGCCTAACCAAATGAATTCCTTAGACATCACATGCCTAACAATTATAAACCCCGCATTTTAGTCTCATTATCGAAAACTCTTTTCAATATCAAGTCGGGCAATTCAACAAGATTCCCGACGTCCTGATCGAATGCTCGTCGCAAACTTTAGTAGATAAACGTACCCCTGAAGCCGTCGACAAAGTGCACCAAGGCGGAACACCGCTACCGCGAGCACCCGAACGGATGCTTTCGGCGACATAGTTCTCCTACAGTCACTTGGTCGGGGCTATGGGGCGTGGCTGTCTATTAAGTTTACCCGGCGAGTATCCGCGTACGCTACGTGATTGCGACGGACTTTTGATCACATCAAAATTCCGTGGCAACCGATCATCTGAGACTAAACTGCTATGTTTATAATATTCAAATTAGTTATCTCATAACTACCTGTGGATTCCAATTATTGTACCACATTCCAGATAAATAGAAAAAGTTAAACTTTCCGATCGAATCATCAAGCACCCAAGATTTCCCCAATATATCTCAATACTTGAAATCAGTTTAAAAACATCCATTACATGCCACAGTACCAATGGTCCAGCCGTAGAAGGGTCAAGCCAACGCCTCACATGTGGCACGCCGTACTGCCCCAAACCCTAAGGTTCAAAAGGCAGTTCAAGACGGTCACATAATCGAGTTAAGGTTTGTTGTCTTCTAGAGGGTCCACCGAGTTACTTGCACGACTTAGAACATTCTTAAACACGAGAAAAAATCCAACTTTTGAAAAATTTTCCGACAGGGGAAAAAGTGAGTTATTGATATCCGTTCGAACTTTTTAACAGTTTCTAAAATTATCCGGAAAGACTAAACAAAGTTATAATATCCGATCGAATCTTTAAGTCCCCAATACAACCCAGATAATTCAACAGTTGAATAAAAAAAATAAAAATTTCCAGAAGACTCAGCACTTGAAGACAAGAATTACTGTGCAAGCCACGTGGTGTAACTCACCAAAATGGCCGCGGAACCGCCGCGAAACCCAGGGTGGGGCCGCGGTTCCGCGGCTCTTTTGTCGAGTCAGCAACACGTGCTTCACAGTAACTCATCGAATTCCCTGCTGAATTTTTTGGCAATTTTTAATTCACAAAAATCCAAATTTTCAGAAAATTTCCAGAGAAGGGTTCGTGTCGGGGTTTTCGGGTTCGATCGGACTTTAAACTTCGTCTAGACTTCGCCTAAAGCTCTAGCTTGGCTCTGATACCACTGTAGGGTTGCTGGGCACGCGCACAAGGGTCTACGAGGCATCAACCATGCCCGATTTAAAAATTAGCCGTGCCGAACAACCCGAAGCCGGATCTTTAAACTAGAGATTAGGCGAAAACAAGCATGCTAAACATTTTAACACTAAGTGAGAGGGATTACAACCTTTGTAGATCCGGTCCTTCACTTCATATGCTCCGTGTTGTGGTCCCTTCGCTGCGATCATCGGGATCCGGACTCTCGAGAGGTTCCACGAAGAGAAAGACGCAACCTTTGCTTCCGATCTTCGATACTAAGATGATCTACCTTGAAGTTTCTTTAACACAAGCTAACACTCATGAAATGATGTGAACACCCTCATCTAAATGGCAAGGGAAGATGAGGATGATGAAGTAGGATTTTTGCTCTCTTTATTTATCTTTTTCTCATATTTATTCATCACAAATATCAAAACAAGAAAGCTTTTCAAGAAGAACTCAAGGAAGAAGAAGAATAGTAATTTTTTTATTCCTTTTGTGATGAATAGAAAGAATTAATATGATAAATAATGCAACCATGGTCAACTAAACTCATGTAGAGAATTAACTAGGGTTAGGGTTTGGGTTGGGTTAAAGCATGAGTCACTTGAAAATATCTATCACAAAACAAAACCAAAACCTTCTAGAATCATCTAGAAAGCTTAACCCTAATCCAAACCCTAATCATGTTTAAACTCCACTAAACATGTTGCATTAGTTATCATATCATGTTACAATATTATATATCACATATATAATATTTATCGTAACAAAATAAAATAATACAATTAACATATATCGAATATATATCAATGTATTACCCGAGTGAGAAAAAGAATCTTTTAGTGAGCTAATATTAGTTAATGTAATTTAATATATCATATATATTATTATACATTAAATTATCGAATCAACACTTGATCCGACAATCCGGCTATATCGTATATAACCGACTAATATTTATCCGTACCGATTCATCGAATCAACACTTGATCCGATGACCCGGCTGATATCAAATATCGTGAGAATATAATACGGTATCACATATCGCATTATCCTTGGTCCCGCACATATCACATATGTGCTCCTACTCCGTTTTGCCTGAGCCAAGAAACCTCTGTGTAGGACTCTAAAGAATCGTCAATACGCCGGCAGTAGGTGATGATCATATCAAACACCCACAAGCTGCAAGCGGTCAGCTAAACGTAACAGCTACCCAGGTATTGAGCGCTCAGAAGATCAACAAGCAAGCTTGTACATTCTCCTGTGAATCCAAACAGTAACACTCCCGTACAGTCCGGTCTCGTCGTCTGATATGTTGCATATCTCGCCTAGGGGTGGTAAACGTCAGACCCCAGTAGCTCGATAAGTCGTGTCGATATGAGGTCTATAACAGTTCGAGAAACTACTGATAACACTTACCAGTAAATCTCAACAACCCTGGCCAGGGATTTCAGGTTATAGCCAATCGAACACAGCACAACATCAACTCCCTATACCGGGAGAGACGAATCCCCTCCTATCGCTCATTGCCTCCATGTGATTCGGGACTGTACCCAAAAGCCACCTTTTTGCACGCCCACTTGGACGTGGTATGATGGAAATCAAAGCACAGTAGGAATCACACAAGACTCTATGACGATCTCGGGTCAACAGACTACTCTGTACCAGTGTCACCGGAGAACTGCCATCTGACGTGAGGTATAATACCATCTGGGAGTTCTCGGCGAGTCCGTCCAGTGTACCCAGTCTCTACTGAGCACCCGTACACCATCCTTGATGTCAAACACCGATGGATATGGGATCATCCATCGCCCATCATATGGGTCAAGATGCGTATACGCTAGTCTACTCTGGTGTATCGATGCCCTGTCTCGATACACCCTCGACTAGGAACAGTTATAGGATGTACTCGTCGACTACCGTGGCCCCACTAGTATGATCTCATCATAGTCCCAGTAGTTGAGTACACATCCTAAGGGCTTTATCAACATGTAATATAGAGACAATCAGAATACATGTTAAGATAAAGTACAACCAGATAGCATACTATCATGTCGAGCAAGAAAGTCCTCCCTAAATATGTCCAAGCATCCACTACAATATACATCGTATGTACAGTAATGGCCTCTAGGGCATACATATAACTAACATCGGGTGGATCCACCGAGTAGGTAACACTCCTAGTTAGGTTGTTAGTTAGTTGTTTAACAAAGACCCGTATTTGGAGTCCATGTTACCACCAAAGAAAAATCGTTTTTCACCATTTCCGCAACCCCAAAGAACCGGGGACGGGTAACGTGGACTTACAGTGGTATCAGAGCCTAGTTAAACAATATCTAACATGTTAGCAATGTAAGTCCATGTCACGCACCCCACGAACTTGCGGGGAGGCGGAATATATGAAAAACGATTATCAAAGCTTCGTAACACGGACTTGAGCGCATGAATCGTTATCTAAACAATTTCTAGCTAACTATTAAAGGTTTAACTACTCGGATTCGAAGTTATACCTCACGTTACATGTCCTTCGGGTCTTCATCGCTGTCCTCCACACCTCGTAGGCTCCTTGGAACATCGGCACCTCTACGGCCTCCTCGAGTCAAAGAAGATCCACCCGAAAGCTCCTACGCCAAGCTTGATCTCAAACTTGAGATAACTAGGTTGCTTAAAGTGCTAATCTAACCTACCTAGGGGATATAGAGTGAGGTTATGGATGTATTAGTCTTGCTAACCCTTGATCTCTACACATGAGAGGTTAGGGTTAGGGTTTGAAGAGAGAGTGAGCTTGAGGAGAAAGAAGGTGAAGATGATAATGAAATGAGATAATGATGTATCATAATATATATGAAGCATTATTTATTTATCCAAAAATGAAATAATAGAATTAACAACCATGCTTCATAAATATATATGAGTGATTCATCTCCATGAGTCATTAAGCATTTATGATGCATTAATGACATGGATGAATCACACAAATGAGTCACGAATCTCATTTAATGCAATGCCACCTTACCCCCCCCCCCCAAGTCACCATGCTTCTAGAAGCTTCCCGACAAATTACGAGAACGCCCCTCTGTTAGTTATATGTATGCCCTAGAGGCCATTACTATACATAGGATGTATATTGTAGTGGATGCTTGGACACATATAGGGAGGACTTTCTTGCTCGACATGATAGTATGCTATCTAGTTACTCTTTACCTTAACGTGTATACTGATTGTCTCTATGTTACATGTTGGTAAAGCCCTTAGGATGTGTACTTGACTACCTGGACTATGATATGGATCATACTAGTGGGGACATGGTAGTCCATAAGTACATCCTTCAAGGTCCCTAGTCGTGGGTGTATCGAGACGGGGCATCGATATACTAGAGTAGACTAGCGTATGCCTTCTCGACCCATACAGATGGGCGATGGATGATCCCATATCCATTGGTGTTTGACATCAGAGATGATATACGGATGCTCAGTGGAGACTGGGTACACTGGACGGACTCGCCGAGAACTCCCAGATGGTATTATACCTTACGTCAGATGGCAGTTTTCTGGTAACACTGGTACAGGTTAGTCTGTAGACCCGAGATCGTCATAGAGTCTTGTGTGATTCCCACTGTGCTTTGATTTCCACCTTACCACGTCCAAGAGGGCGTGCAAAACGGTGGTTTTTGGGTACAGTCTCGAGTCATATGGAGGCAATGAACGATAGGAGGGGTTTCGTCTCTCCCGGCATTGGGGGTTGATGTTGCGCTATGCTCGATTGGCCATAACAGGGAAGTCCCTGGCCAGGGCTGGTTTAAAGGTTTACTGGTAAGTGTTACCAGTAGTTTCTCGACCCGTTATGAGCCTCTCATCGGCATGACTTATCGGTTATTGGGGTCTGACGTTTACCACCCCTAGACTTGATATGCGACATATCAGACGAGGAGACCGGACAGTACGGTAGTGTCACTATCAGGCTTTTTGCAGGAGTTGGAGCGGGCTTGCTTGCTGATCTTCTGATCGCTCAATACCCGGGTAGCCGTTACGTCCAGCTAGTACCGCTGACGGCTTGTGGGTGTTTGATATGATCATCACCCACTGCCGGCGTATTGACGAGTCTTCAGAGTCCTACATAGAGGTTGTACTGGCTCAGGCAAAACGAGATAGGAGCGCATATGTGATATGTGCGGGACCGAGAATGATGCGAGTATGTGATACCGTATTCAATTCTCGCGATGATTGTATCGATTGGTTGTATGCGATATAACCTAGTTATCGAATCAAGGATTGATTCGATAAGTCGATACATTGATATTAGTCGGTTATATGCGATATGACCGGATCGTTAAATCAAGTGTTGATTTAATGATTTAATGTATAATTATATATTTGATATATTACTTTACATTAACTAGTATTGGTTCACTAAAGAATTTATTTTTCTCACTTGTGCACAAGTTAATATATATGTGATATATATTTATAAGTGTACAAATTGTATCATGCTTGTTGATACAACTATCATGGGTGTAGAATACTTATACCATACTAATTATATTTGTTAGGTTTTTATATTTAAAGTAATTCTAAAACAAAGTGATAATGGTTTAAGTGCATGAAGCTTCATGAAGCTTGTAGGTGCATTGACCAATGTCAACTTGTTTTGTTTTTACTTTGGATATTCATAAACCTAACCACTATAATTTACAATGGTTGTGTCTCTACTTGAGTTAAGTATATGATACTTACTCACCATTGTTAACACTCACTCTCTTGATAAGTTTCATTCTCACTTTGAGTTCTTCTTCTTCTTCCGTCAATCTCTTTTCTAGGGTTTGATAAAGAGAGTGATTCTTTGTGAGAAAAGAAATTCTAAAGTGTACCCATTTCCTATCTCACCATCCTCTACTAGACTAGCACTTTAATTTAGGGTGTTTGCTTCACTAATTCTATGGTTAGTGAGGTAGAAGCTTGAGTCCGTATTCCCTCGACGTAGATCATCTTCGGCATCGAAGACTTCAAGCGATCCCGTTGCAACTTTCTCATGGAGCCGTCCGAGAGTCCGGGAGCCGATGATCGCAGCGAAGGGACGTCGTCACGGAGCTTTGGAAGTGGAGGACTGGATCTACAAAGGTTGTAGTTCTTTCCTTTAGTGTAAATGTGATTTACTTGCCATAGTTTTCGCCTAATATCTAGTTAACGATCTTGCTTTGGGTTGTTAGGCACCTAAATTTTTTAATCCGGCATGGTCGATGCCTTGTAGAGCCTCCTTAGTGTGCCTAGTAACCCTACACCCTCCAATCCGTGAAAACACGGAAAAACTTTAGACTGTATAAATCCAATAACCCGATACTAGAATCTGGCTTAAACCAAAGCCGGCTAGTAAAAACTGTCCGAAAAGTCGTACGTGCGTAAACACACGTACCCGTCCGAACCCTTGTCGTAAAACCATACGACCTCTATATCGTTTCTCCTGGAGTAGGGAAACTCTCTGTGTGGGACTCTAAAAACTCGACACTACGCTGGCAGTGGGTTTAACCACAGACCGCAAGCGGCACTAGCTGTACGTAACGGTCCCCAGGTAGATGTCGATAAGAAGGCCGATGAGTAAACTCATCCGAACTCCCACTGAGCCTGATGTGATAATCTCCGTACAGTCCGGTCTGTTCGTCTAAGACTATCGCATATCGAGCCTAAGGGGCGGCAAGCGTCAGTCCCCTAATAGCTGTATAAGTCGTGTCGGAGCGTAGCCCATTACACCCTGAGAAGCTACTGGAACCTACCAGTATATCTCGCTTGCCCTAGCTAGGGACTTTGCGTAATGGCACTCTGACACAGCGCGACATCATCTCCCAATACCGGGAGAGACGAATCCTGTCTAACCACTACTGCCTCCAAGTGCTCGGGACTGCACCCAACTGCTACCTGTTTGCACGACTCCTTTGAGCCGTGGTAGGGTAGCAATCTAAGAACAGTGGGACACACTCGAGGCGAAGTAGCAGTGTCAAGTCTGCGGACTATGCTGTACTCATGTCACCTGGGAACTGTTAACTGACGACGGGTATAATACCAACCAACAGTTCCCCTGTGAGTCCTGTCCGGTGTACCCGTAACCTAACGAGCACCTGTATACTATCTCCAGTACGACGTACTGATGGCTGTGGGACAGACCATCTCCCCAACTGGGATGAGAACCGTACACACTTAGTCTACTCCAGAATATCGATGCCCTATCTCGATAATCCAACGACCAGGGACATGTATAGGATGTTCCTTACAGACTACCCAGCCCCCACTAGTGTGACTGCCATCGCAACGCCGGTAATCAAGCAAAGATCCTATGGGCTCTACTAATATGTATAAGTGATACGTTACAAGAAACATATGCACATATTAAACTAGACACAAACCAAGTAGCATACTACCATTTTTAGCAAGACTGTATATACAACTGTGAATATCCCAAGCTTCCATTAAGTAATATACATACAAGTATGATACAATAATGGCCCCTAGGGCATATACACTAACAATCTCCCACTTGCACTAGGGCCATGAGCTGGCATATCGTAGACCTATCATCTCGAATAGCCTCTCGAACTGCGTCTGAGGAAGGGCCTTTGTGAATGGATCAGCAATGTTATTCTCCGTCTCTACTCTCTTCACCTCGATCTCCCGGCGATCGACGATCTTCCTGATCAGGTGATACCGCCTTAAGATGTTTCTGGACTTCTGATGGGACCTGGGTTCCTTCGCTAAAGCTATAGCGCCGTTGTTGTCGCAATACAGAGGTATTGGACCAACACTGGAAGGAACCACCTGAAGTTCTGTGAGGAACTTCTTCATCCAGACAGCTTCTTTTGCGGCATCGCAAGCAGCTATGTACTCCGCTTCCATTGTTGAGTCAGCAACAGTCTCATGTTTGGAACTCTTCCAACAGACCGCCCCTTCTTTGAGGGTAAAGACATAACCCGGCATGGACTTGGAGTCATCTTTGTCACTCTGGAAGCCGGAGTCGGCAAAGGCCTCCATCTGGAGGTCTTTGCTGCCATACACCAAGAACATCTCCTTAGTCCTCCTCAGGTACTTGAGAATGTTCTTTACTGCTATCCAGTGATTCTCTCCTGGGTTTGCCTGATACCGGCTTACAACCCTCAATGCGTATGCTATATCTGGTCTGGTACATAACATCGCATACATTATAGAGCCTACTGCTGAAGCGTAGGGTATAATCGACATGCGATCCCTTTCCAAATCAGTCTTGGGAGACATCTCTTTGGAGAGGGTGATTCCGTGACAAGCCGGTAAGTTACCGCGCTTAGAATCTTCCATACTGAATCTCTTTACTATGGTGTCTATGTACCTGGACTGCGAAAGTCCCAACATCCTCTTTGATCTATCATGATAGATCCGGATCCCCAGAATGTAGGTGGCATCACCCAGGTCTTTCATTGAGAATTTATGTGACAAGAATCTTTTGACTGACTGTAACATAGGAATATCATTTCCCATTAGAAGAATGTCATCCACGTACAAGACAAGGAATACTACAGCTCTCCCTACAATCTTACTGTATATGCATGGTTCATCTGGATTTTTGATAAAGTCAAATTCTTTGACAGCATCATCAAAACAGATGTTCCAACTCCGCGATGCCTGCTTTAGTCCATAAATGGACTTAAGCAGCTTGCATACTTTACCGCTGCTCCCACTCTGAATGAATCCTTCTGGCTGATCCATATAGACGCTCTCTTCCAAATTTCCATTTAGAAAAGCCGTCTTTACGTCCATCTACCATATCTCATAATCGTGGAAGGCAGCAATAGCAAGAAGGACCCGAATGGATTTAAGCATATCCACTGGAGAAAAGGTTTCGTCATAATCCAAACTAGGTCTTTGACGGAAACCCTTTGCAACAAGTCTAGCCTTATAGGTTTCAACCTGTCTATCTACACTAATCTTCTTTTTGAAGATCCATTTGCATCCTACGGGTTTTACCCCATCTGGAGCAATGTCCAAAGTACATACTTTGTTAGTGTACATGGACTCCATTTCGGTCCGCATTGCATCCAGCCATTTTACTGAGTCACTGCTCTGAATGGCTTGCTGGAAGCTAGTAGGGTCATCTTCATCAATGACACAATCCTCTCTATCCCCATCTATGAGAAAACCGTAGTATCTCTCAGGCGGATGAGACGACCTACTACTCCTGCGGAGGGGTGCGGGAATGTCCAGTTCTTCTTGAACTTCTGGTTCTACCATACTTTCAGTAGTAGTTTGTGGTTCTGGAATTTCTTCCAGTTCTATTGCGCTCCCACTCTTCTGATTTTCCAAAAATTCAGTTTCCAAGAAGCAGGCATGACGAGAAACAAAAACCTTTTGTTCCTCTGCGTAATAGAAATAATATCCCTTGGAGTTCTTTGGATATCCCACAAACTTACACTTTACTGAGCGTGCCTCGAGCTTGTCCGCATGCTGCTTTTTTACAAAAGCTGGACATCCCCATGTCTTAAAATGTTTTAGACAGGGTTTCTTCCCACTCCACATCTGATATGGTGTGGTAGGCACAGTTTTGGTAGGAACCTGATTCAAAAGATATGCAGCTGATTCTAGTGCATATCCCCAGAAAAATCGTGGTAACTCAGCGTTACTCATCATGGAACGAACCATATCCAATAGGGTTCGATTCCTCATTTCCGATACACCGTTATGTTGTGGCGTGTATGGAGGAGTAAGCTGAGAGAGAATTCCATTCTCTTTTAAGTAACCCAGGAACTCGGCACTTAAGTATTCACCACCTCGATCAGATCTCAATGTCTTTATACTCTTGCCTGTTTGTTTTTCCACTTCATTCTTGTATTCTTGGAATTTCTCAAAAGCCTCGGATTTATGCTTCATTAAGAAGACATATCCATACCTAGAGAAATCATCTGTAAAAGTAATGAAGTAGGAATAACCACCTTGCGCATGTGTAGACATTGGACCGCACACGTCACTGTGTACGAGTCCCTGTTAGTAGTATGTATGCCCTAGAGGCCAGTATTGTACAGATGATGTATATTATATTGGATGCTTGGACATATATAGAGATGACTTTCTTGCTCGATATGATAGTATGCTATCTGGTTACTCTTTATCTTAACATGTACACTAGTCTCTTTCTACTGTCTTATAGTTACATGTTGGTAAAGCCCTTAGGATGTGTACTTGACTACCTGGACTATGATGCAGATCATACTAGTGGGGACATGGTAGTCCATAAGTACATCCTTCAAGGTCCCTAGTCGTGGGTGTATCGAGACGGGGCATCGATATACCAGAGTAGACTAGCGTATACGCTTCTCGACCCATGTGATGGGCGATGGATGATCCCATATCCATTGGTGTTTGACATCAGAGATGGTATACGGGTGCTCAGTGGAGACTGGGTACACTGGACGGACTCGCCGAGAACTCCCAGATGGTATTATACCTCACGTCAGATGGCAGTTCTCAGGTGACACTTGTACAGGTTAGTCTGTAGACCCGAGATCGTCATAGAGTCTTGTGTGATTCCCACTGTGCTTTGATCTCCACCTTACCACGTCCATGAGGGCGTGCAAAACGGTGGTCTTTGGGTACAGTCCCGAGTCACATGGAGGCAATGAGCGATAGGAGGGGTTTCGTCTCTCCCGGTATTGGGAGTTGATGTTGCGTTGTGCTCGATTGGCCGTAACAGGGAAGTCCCTGGCCAGGGCTGATCAGAGATTTGCTGGTAAGTGTTACCAGTAGTTTCTCGACCCGTTATGAGCCTCACATCGGCACGACTTATCGGTTATTGGGGTCTGACGTATACCACCCCTAGACTTGATATGCGACGTATCAGACGAAGAGACCGGACTGTACGGTAAGTGTTACTGGTCGGATTCGCAGGAGTGTGAGCGGGCTAGCTCGTCGATCTTCTGATCGCTCAATACCCGGGTGGCCGTTACGTTTAGCAGACCGCTTGCGGCTTGTGGGTGCTTAATATGATCATCATCTGCTACCGGCGTATTGACGAGTCTTTAGAGTCCTACACAGAGGTTTCCTAGCTCAAGCGAAACGAAATAGGAGTGCATATGAGATATGTGCGGGACCGAGAATAATGCGTGTATGTGATACCGTATTTGATTCTCGCGATAAATGTTTCGATTGGTTGTATGAGATATGACCTAGTTATCGAATCATTGATTCGATAAATCGATGCATTGAATACTAGTCGGTCGTGTGCGACATGACCGGATCATTGAATCAAGTGTTGATTTAATGATTTAATGTATAATTATATATTTGGTATATTACTTTTCATTAACTAGTATTGGTTCACTTTAAAGGGATTTTTCTCACTTGGATTGCACATTGTATATGTGATATACTTTTGTGCACTTTTTTGTATCATGTTTGATGATACTTGATCATATGGTTAAGTGAATAGAATTAAACCATGGTTATTATGATAATTAGGGTTTTGCATATTTATTTATTCATTTATTTGTTCATTTGTTTAATTGGAAATGATTTAAATTAGTATGGTGGCTTTCTTTGTCTTTTAGTTGAAACTTCATGAAGCTTTGACTTCTTGACCTTTCATGTCATCATGCTTAACCCTAACCCATCTATTAACCATGGTCTATTCTCTACACTTAACCATTGTTAGAATTATTATAAGTATTCCTTTTTCTTTTTATTTTAAAAAGACTTATCATATTTCTTGCTCATCTTCTTCTTCTTCTTCAAGTGAGAAACCTAGATGCCATTAATGGCAACTTGAGATCTAGTGAGAGAAATCCAAATCTAAAGTGAACCCACCTCCTATTTCTTCATCCTCTACCTCTTGCCAAGTGGTTTTGGGTGTTTTCTTCACAAGTTTCACTACTTGGTGAAGTCGAAGCTTGAACTAGTGCAACCTCGACGTAGATCGTCTTTGACATGAAGCCGACGACCTAGCTCGCCCGTTTTCCCGATGAAGCCGACGGAGGAGTCTAGGATTCATGATGTACAGCGAGAAGACTTCGTTGCGGAGCCGTGGAGGTGGATATCCGGATCTACAAAGGTTGTAATTTCCGTATCCTAGTAGTTAAGTGTTAATTAGTTTACTTTTCGCCTAGATTTCTAGCAACGATCCGTAGTCTAGGGTTTCCCGGCACCATTTTTTTGAAATTGGCATGTTCGATACCTTGTGAGACCTCTATAGGATGCCTAGGAACCTTTCACTGGTATCAGAGCCTAGCTAGAGCAATAGGCGAAGTTTAGACGGAATTTGAAACCCGATCGAACCGAAATCCTACCCGGAATATGCTCTCTGGACTTTTTCCGAAAATGCGGATTTTTGTGTATTAAAAATGCCTAAAAATTCAATAAATAATTATAAGAATTACTGTGCAAACTCAGGCGAAAGATTCATCTAAACGGCGGCGGAACCGTGGCAGAAGCCCAGCTTCTGCGGCGGTTCCGCGGTCCCCTAGTGACGTCATCACATCTTTTCTGCACAGTAATTCCTATTTAATTATTCTGGATTTTCTGGGAATATTTAAAATTTATTCCAGAGTTGAATGTTCTGGGTTGTTTTGGGGATTCGATTGTTTGATCGGATTATCAGATTTTGTCTATGTAGTTTTCCGGATAACTTTAGAATATGTTAAAAAGTTCGACCGGATATAAATACCCAATTTTTCCCCTGTCGGGAAATTTCCAAGTGTTGGATTTTTCCGTAGTTTAACGACGTTCTAAGTAGTGCAAGTAACGCAATGGACCCTCTAGAAGACAACAAACCTTAACTCGATTATGTGACCGTCTTGAACTTCCCTTTGAACCTTCGGGTTTGGGGCAGTACGGCGTGCCACATGTGAGGCGTTGGCTTGACCCTTCTACGGCTGGACCGTTGGTACTGAGGCACGAACTGAATGTTGCTAGACTTATTTCATGTGTTGGACTGTATCGGGAAAACTTGGGTATTCGACTGTTCGATCGGAAAGTTTAACATTTTCTGTTTATCTGGAATGTGATACAATAATTGGAATTCACAAACAGTTATGAGATAACTGAATGAATGTTATAAATCTAGCAGTTTAGTCCCACAAGATATTGAAAAGAGTTTTCGATAATGAGACTAAAATGCGGGATTTATATCTGTTAGGCATGTGATGTCTAAGTATTTCATTTGATTAGGCATACGATGTCTAAAGAAGTTGCGGATTCCAATTGTTGTAGTTTTACACTTTCTTTTCTGTGACCGTAAGTATAGTATGTTCATATCGCCGGTTTCGTTGCTATACGTCAACGACAATTGGGGTATGCATACTTACTTACGTTGATGACATGTGATGTTATGTGTTGCTGGATATGTTATATTGGATCGTCGTATTCGAATAGCCGGGGGTTTTTATGTGAGATGAGTGTTTTTCATTTTAATTCATGTAAAAACTTGTATGTAATATTCTTATATTTGGGGCACTTCCAGGTAGCGGAAGTTGTCACCCTTTGTATATTATTTACTTTTCCGCATTAGGATAGACCCAAGGAGGGGAGCACAAGTAACCGGGTTCTGGGGTCCAGTGGGAGACCAACTCGAGGAGTCGAGTCTGGGTCTCCTAACCCTAGAATTGGCAGGGTTGCTTGCCGCTCTCGTAGGGGTCTAGGGGTGTGGGTTTGGCTATTCATCACGACCGTGGAATCCGTGTTTTATACTGGCTCGTATTGAAAACACGGACGTCCTAGTATATCCAATATTTCATATGTTTATTCTGCTGCGATATCTGTGTTGTGACTCTGTGATGGATATAGTATATAGTATATATGATATATTATATAGACGTTACTTATGTTTTACACCCGCGCTAGCCCTGCCCTGCTCTGTCGTTAGTTACCTAACCTAACGGTGCACGAGGGGACATCGAGACGAATGCGGATGGCATAGTGTACGTCATATCTATATGTGATGTTTAGGTATTTAAATGATGGGACTTCATTAATGTGATTAATGAAAGATAAGAAACCTAAGATGTTGTAGAATCGAATTTTAAAATAAAACAGGTAGCTACAGTTCTTGCTTTGCACAGCGGTATATATGATATACCCCGCACCTTATTCGATGACGAAAGGACCGAGATCCCTTCACCGGGAGTGACTCCTTTAGCAATAACTGGCAGATGCTACAGACTCGGTTTGCTTTTGACTGCTTTTGGGTTTTTTCTTTGCACAGCGATATATATGATATATCCCGCACCTCATTCGACGAGGAAAGGACCGAGATCCCTTCGCCGGGAGTGACTCCTTTAGCAAAACTAGATAAGCCTCAAAATCACTCCATTTCAAAACTTCATTTGATTCTACAACGATATCAAGTTCATTACGCAATAGGTTTTCAGAAAAACCTGCGTAGCCCTCCGTCATTTCAGATAGGTTACATATAGTATTCGTGCTACATTTGTTGGCTTTCTTCAAGGTGTAGTGTGCGGTAGCTATGTGCTGTTTATCTGCTGCATATGATGCGACTGGATTAGGGTAGTCGTACGGCTTTGTTGGCTTTCGTCAAGGGTCGTGCGGGTGGGTTTGATTCAGTCAAGAAATGTACGGGTTGAACTTGACTAGCGGGCTGTGGTTTGTTGGCTTTCGTCAAGGTCATAGCACGCTAGGGGCAAAACCATTATCGGGAATTTCAAGTGTTGAAATTTGCAATGAGATTGCATACCTTCTATGAGATAGTTGGATCCCGATACCCACTGCGAGTAAGAGTTACTCCTGGGAGAGTTTTACACATTGCAATTAGCTGATCAAGTAGGTGTCAACGGGGTTACGCCTCTGGGAAAACGAGGTTTACATTAATTAGGTTCGTGCGAAAGCACGGGGGACCTCCCTCAAAGTAACGACACTGGCCTGGCTGAAAGATTAGCGAACTTGTAGTGTGTAATTAATCCCGGCTAGTCTTTCCTTTTAGGGTTTGGAGGAAGATTTGATAAAAAGCAGTGGGAGCCATCCTGATTAGATAAGATAATAACCAATCTGATCTTGCACGAGCATACGCTAAAGTGTTTTCTTCTCTCTCTCTCCAGGTAGCGACCAGTTCATGCCTTAATCAAGATAATAATATGGATGTATTGACCGAACCCGCATGTTATACTGTGCTGGGGAACGTTGGTTCCGTTCTTTCTTATAAGAGTTATAGGAATGAACAGGATATAGGGGAATACCAGGATTCCCATGCCACCCGAATGAAGAAAGTACATGTTGATGCATTTTCTTCGGGTGTGTTCGTTACTGAGAACTGTTTCTCTATTTGCTCTACGTCCTGGGTATTGGATACCGGGTCGGGATCCCATATATGTAATCAGTTACATGGGCTAAGGAAAGGTAGAGAACTTGGAGAAGGTGATAAAGACATTAGAGTTGGAAATGGTGCAATTGTTGCAGCTAAGACTGTCGGGGAATATCACCTTGTATTACCAACTGGTAATACATTGGTTCTGAACGAATGCTATTACATGCCGAACCTGATATGCAACATTATATCGGTTTCTTTATTAAGTAAAGAGGGATACAATTTTGTATTACAGGACAATGTTATGAACATTTTCCGTAACCAAAAGTTGGTTGGATCAGGCACGTTATGCAATGGCATTTATGTTCTAAATCAATCAACAGTTCTGAGCATAACAAACACACACAAGAGGAAGAGTTCTGAACTCAACGAATCCTTCTTGTGGCATTGTAGACTGGGTCACATCAATGTGACACGACTGGCTAAGTTGCATAAGGATGGATATTTGAAACCTTTCGAATTTTCATCTTATGACACTTGCCAGTCATGTCTCAAAGGCAAGATGACCAAAACTCCATTTACGGGACACGGAGAAAGAGTTACCGAACTCTTGGGACTAATACATAGCGATGTATGTGGTCCCATGTCTACACATGCCAGGGATGGTTCTTCGTACTTCATTACATTCACTGACGATCTCTCAAGATACGGACATGTGTACTTGATAAGACACAAGTCTGAAGCTTTTGAGAAATTTAGAGAATATAAACAAGAAGTCGAAAACCAAACTGGAAAAAGTATTAAAATCCTTCGATCTGATCGAGGAGGTGAATACTTGAGCAATGAATTCCTGGACTTCCTAAAAGAGAATGGGATTCTCTCTCAGCTGACTCCTCCATATACACCACAGCACAACGGTGTATCAGAACGGAGGAACCGCACCTTATTAGATATGGTGCGCTCTATGATGAGCACAACTGAGTTACCTATTTCCTTCTGGGGGTATGCGCTTAAGACAGCCATACATCTATTGAATATGGTCCCCACCAAATCTGTGCCTACCACTCCATATGAGATATGGAAAGGGAAGAGACCATGTCTTAACTATGTTAAGATATGGGGTTGTCCAGCCTATGTCAAACGACAAAATCCGGACAAACTCGAGGCACGGTCTGTTCTATGCAAATTTGTAGGATATCCCAAGAATTCTCAAGGGTATATCTTCTACCACCCTGAGGACCAAAGAATGTTTGTTTCTCGGCATGCCACCTTTTTAGAAAAGGAATTTCTTGAAAAAGAGATTAGTGGTCATGAGGTAGAACTGGAAGAAGTTCCAGCTACAGAAGCTGCAACAGAAGATCTGGTGGAACCAGAGGATTCCGTAGTTCCCGATGAACCCCAGCCACTCCGCCGATCTAGTAGGGTTCCTCGCCAACCTGAGAGATACTACGGTTTTCTCATAGATGGTGGGAGCGAGGATTGCATCATGGAGGATGATGACCCAACTAGCTTCGAGCAGGCCATCACGAGTGGGGACTCAGTGAAATGGCTGGATGCTATGCGGTCCGAGATGGAATCCATGTACACCAACAAAGTATGGACTTTGGACGTTGCTCCTGAAGGGGTAAAACCCATTGGGAGCAAGTGGATCTTCAAGAAGAAACTTGGTGTAGATGGGAAAGTGGAGACTTTCAAAGCTAGACTTGTAGCAAAGGGTTTTCGTCAAAGACCAGGTGTGGACTATGACGAGACCTTTTCTCCAGTGGCTATGCTTAAATCCATCCAGATCATGCTTGCCATCGCTGCATATCATGATTACGAAATCTGGCAAATGGATGTTAAGACCGCCTTTCTAAATGGTGATTTAGAAGAGTGCGTGTACATGACTCAGCCAGAGGGCTTCGTAGACAGTGGGAGCAGCGGAAAGGTGTGCAAGCTGCTTAAATCCATTTATGGATTGAAGCAAGCATCGCGGAGTTGGAACATCTGCTTTGACGTCGTTATCAAAGAGTTTGATTTCGTCAAAAATCCAGATGAACCTTGTATCTACAGGAAGGTGGCAGAGAGTAAGGTTGTCTTCCTCGTATTGTACGTGGACGACATACTCTTGATAGAAAATGATATTCCTATGCTGCAATCGGTCAAGCTCTTCTTATCACAAAGATTCTCAATGAAAGATCTTGGTGATGCCTCCTGCATATTGGGAATTAGGATCTATAGAGATAGATCCAAAAGGATTTTGGGATTGTCCCAATCCAGGTACATTGACACCATACTAAAGAGGTTTAGTATGGAAGAGTCCAAGCGTGGGAACTTACCCACGATCTCTGGAGTCACTCTCTCCAAAGAGATGTCTCCCAAGACTGATTTGGAGAGAGCTCGCATGCAAGGGATACCCTATGCTTCGGCAGTAGGCTCTATCATATATGCGATGCTATGTACCAGACCCGATGTAGCATACTCACTAAGTATAGTGAGCAGGTATCAAGCTGATCCTGGAGAGAGTCACTGGACAGCTGTGAAGAGCATTCTCAAGTACTTACGAAGGACTAGAAATATGTTCTTGGTGTATGGTAACGGAGAGCTCCAAGTAGAGTCCTTTACCGATTCGAGCTTCCAGAGTGATAAGGACGACTCTAAGTCGCAGTCGGGCTTTGTCTTTACCCTTTACGGAGGGGCGGTTAGCTGGAAGAGTTCCAAGCAGGAAACCGTGGCGGACTCGACAATGGAGGCTGAATACATCGCTGCCAACGATGCTGCCAAAGAGGTTGTCTGGATCAAGAAGTTCATTACTGAACTTGGAGTGGTTCCATCCATTGAGCATCCAATACCTTTGTATTGCGATAACAATGGAGCAGTGGCTTTGGCCAAGGAACCCAGGTCCCATCAGCGGTCCAGGCATATTCTGAGGCGGTATCACCTGATCCGGGAGATAGTTGATCGCCGGGAGATCGAGGTCAGGAGAGTTGACACGAAGAACAACACGGCGGATCAACTCACGAAGGCCATTCCCCAGACACAGTTTGAGAGACTCTTCGGGATGCTCGGTATGCGATACTACAGCAGCTGGCCCTAGTGCAAGTGGGAGATTGTTAGTAGTATGTATGCCCTAGAGGCCAGTATTGTACAGATGATGTATATTATATTGGATGCTTGGACATATATAGAGATGACTTTCTTGCTCGATATGATAGTATGCTATCTGGTTACTCTTTATCTTAACATGTACACTAGTCTCTTTCTACTGTCTTATAGTTACATGTTGGTAAAGCCCTTAGGATGTGTACTTGACTACCTGGACTATGATGCAGATCATACTAGTGGGGACATGGTAGTCCATAAGTACATCCTTCAAGGTCCCTAGTCGTGGGTGTATCGAGACGGGGCATCGATATACCAGAGTAGACTAGCGTATACGCTTCTCGACCCATGTGATGGGCGATGGATGATCCCATATCCATTGGTGTTTGACATCAGAGATGGTATACGGGTGCTCAGTGGAGACTGGGTACACTGGACGGACTCGCCGAGAACTCCCAGATGGTATTATACCTCACGTCAGATGGCAGTTCTCAGGTGACACTTGTACAGGTTAGTCTGTAGACCCGAGATCGTCATAGAGTCTTGTGTGATTCCCACTGTGCTTTGATCTCCGCCTTACCACGTCCATGAGGGCGTGCAAAACGGTGGTCTTTGGGTACAGTCCCGAGTCACATGGAGGCAATGAGCGATAGGAGGGGTTTCGTCTCTCCCGGTATTGGGAGTTGATGTTGCGCTGTGCTCGATTGGCCGTAACAGGGAAGTCCCTGGCCAGGGCTGATCAGAGATTTGCTGGTAAGTGTTACCAGTAGTTTCTCGACCCGTTATGAGCCTCACATCGGCACGACTTATCGGTTATTGGGGTCTGACGTATACCACCCCTAGACTTGATATGCGACGTATCAGACGAAGAGACCGGACTGTACGGTAAGTGTTACTGGTCAGATTCGCAGGAGTGTGAGCGGGCTAGCTCGTCGATCTTCTGATCGCTCAATACCCGGGTGGCCGTTACGTTTAGCAGACCGCTTGCGGCTTGTGGGTGCTTAATATGATCATCATCTGCTACCGGCGTATTGACGAGTCTTTAGAGTCCTACACAGAGGTTTCCTAGCTCAAGCGAAACGAAATAGGAGTGCATATGAGATATGTGCGGGACCGAGAATAATGCGTGTATGTGATACCGTATTTGATTCTCGCGATAAATGTTTCGATTGGTTGTATGAGATATGACCTAGTTATCGAATCATTGATTCGATAAATCGATGCATTGAATACTAGTCGGTCGTGTGCGACATGACCGGATCATTGAATCAAGTGTTGATTTAATGATTTAATGTATAATTATATATTTGATATATTACTTTGCATTAACTAGTATTGGTTCACTTTAAACGGATTTTTCTCACTTGGATTGCACATTGTATATGTGATATACTTTTGTGCACTTTTTTGTATCATGTTTGATGATACTTGATCATATGGTTAAGTGAATAGAATTAAACCATGGTTATTATGATAATTAGGGTTTTGCATATTTATTTATTCATTTATTTGTTCATTTGTTTAATTGGAAATGATTTAAATTAGTATGGTGGCTTTCTTTGTCTTTTAGTTGAAACTTCATGAAGCTTTGACTTCTTGACCTTTCATGTCATCATGCTTAACCCTAACCAATCTATTAACCATGGTCTATTCTCTACACTTAACCATTGTTAGAATTATGATAAGTATTCCTTTTTCTTTTTATTTTAAAAAGACTTATCATATTTCTTGCTCATCTTCTTCTTCTTCTTCAAGTGAGAAACCTAGATGCCATTAATGGCAACTTGAGATCTAGTGAGAGAAATCCAAATCTAAAGTGAACCCACCTCCTATTTCTTCATCCTCTACCTCTTGCCAAGTGGTTTTGGGTGTTTTCTTCACAAGTTTCACTACTTGGTGAAGTCGAAGCTTGAACTAGTGCAACCTCGACGTAGATCGTCTTTGACACGAAGCCGACGACCTAGCTCGCCTGTTTTCCCGATGAAGCCGACGGAGGAGTCTAGGATTCATGATGTACAGCGAGAAGACTTCGTTGCGGAGCCGTGGAGGTGGATATCCGGATCTACAAAGGTTGTAATTTCCGTATCCTAGTAGTTAAGTGTTAACTAGTTTACTTTTTGCCTAGATTTCTAGCAACGATCCGTAGTCTAGGGTTTCCCGGCACCATTTTTTTGAAATTGGCATGTTCGATGCCTTGTGAGACCTCTATAGGGTGCCTAGGAACCTTTCAGTCCCAAGAGCTCGCTTGCTCTTACTCCGTGTCCAGTGAACGGAGTCTTTGTCATCTTTCCCATGAGACAAGATTCACAAGTAGCATAAGATTTATATTCGAACGGATTCAAATATCCTTCTCTATGTAACTTAGTCAACCTTCTCTCATTGATGTGACCTAGTCTACAGTGCCATAAGAAAGCCTGATTTATATCTGGAGACTTTCTTTTAAGTGTGTTCTGGACACTGAAAATCTGAGCTTGATTTAATACGTATATTCCGTTTTGTAATGTACCTGACCCAATCAGAACTTGATTTAGGTGGATGTGAACCACATCACTTACAAAAGTAAAATCATATCCTTCCATAGAAAGTAAGGATACAGATATGATATTACAAGTTATTCCTTGTACATAAAAACAGTTACGCAGAATCAATATCTGCCCAGTTGTCAGTCCAAGATGATATTCCCCTACGGATTCAGCGTCTATGCTCATTCCGTTAGCAACCGTGAGGATCATATCACCTATCCCGATAACCCTACGGTTTCTCAGAGCCTGTAATGAATTACAGATGTGAGATCCTGACCCGGTATCCAATACCCAGGAAGTAGGGTTAACTGACATACAGTTCTCTATTACAAACACACTTGAAGCTGAAGCCACAACATGCTTCGTATCCTGGCTACTGGCTTCTAAAGCCCTGCAATCATTCTGCCAATGTTCATTCCTGTAACAATAGGAACATCCCTTTTTTACTATATCCAGTCCCGAAACTTTTGCCTTTCTCTTTCCTTCTCCTTCCCTGGTTTCCTTCAGGGTAGGAGGCAGAGACTGTAGAATCAAGTCAGTATTTGACTCGTTTCCCAATGCGGTCTCCAGGTCCTGGAGCTCATCAATACAGCTAGTCATTGTAAGGACGTTGTCCCCTACAGATGACCCGTCAGCCATCCTCGCTTGAATTAATTCGTTCGAGGTTTCATATCTAGTGATATGAGATTGCTCTCCATATAAATCTTTATTATGGAGAAAGATGGAAACTAAGTCCATCTTCTCGTGCTGCTTCTGGTATACACCATCAACTGAAGCTAACACGAGGCACTTAGCTTTCGCTTTATCTTTTTCCCTTGTCTGACGGATATCCATATCCGCGACAGTGGAAACTGGACCTGGGACGGCGGGATCTTGAGTAGTAATAGGGTGGTCCAGCTTGTTATAGCTAATGGACATCTGGACAGATCTTTGCCAGTCATATAAGTCAGATTCAGTCAATTTGTTATCTAGATGTAACCTAGGTGTGGTCACAAGGTCGCTGCAATTAAGAGAGAGAGAAGAAAACATTTTAGCATGATGCTGTTGCAAGTTTAGATTGGTTTTAAGTTAATCTAAACAGGATGGCTCCCACTGTTTCTCGAATCCTTCCTCAAACCATAAAAGAAGAATTAGTCAGGACAATTCTCACCGTACAATACTTGCTTAACCGTTCAGCCAGGCCAGTGTCGATACTTCAAGGGAGGTTTTCCAACGCTTTCGCGAAGTTTCTTAATTAAATAACCTCTTTTCTCTGGGGGCGTAGCCCCGCTGACACCTTTCTAGGCACCTACTTGGTTTATAGCATTGATCGTTTAAGTGACGAATCTCCTGATAAGTAGCTTGTACTCACAGTAGGATCGGGATCCAAAATATCATCGTATGATAATGTTGAAGGAATCCTACCAACATTCATCAAACTCCAAAATGGTATGCATCTCTCTGCAAATTTCAGTTTCTTTAGAAATTCCCGATGTGGATTTTTGCCCCATGCTCTTATGATCTTGACTGAGGGCCAACAAATCATAAGTCACATGTCAAGTTCTACCCGTCATTGTCCAGGTTAATTTGAACCCACCCGTACATACTCTTGACTAAGGGCCAACAAAATAATACGACTGTCCCAAACCAACGCATCTATCTATGCAACAAATGAATACCCCAGCAGCTACCAAACACTATGCCTTGACTAAGGGCCAACAAACATAACTTGAATACTATTGACCATCCATAAGAAATGACGGAGGGCTACGAATGGTTTTGGCAAAACCGTGAACGTAGTGAACTTGATATAATCGAAGGAACCTGATACCTTTTTAAAAGAAGTGATTAAAGCTCCGCAATTAAAAATTCTGCTCTTTTAAAATAACCGAGTGGTTTCTTTTAAATTTGTTCCAACGATTAAACTTTGGTTTATTTTCTTTGCATTATAATAATGTGTCCCATCATTTATCCTATCGTTGCAGAAAACAACGAAAATTCCACGCCCTTTTATGCCATCCGCATTCGCCACTGGGTCCCGTCATCACCCGTTAGGTTACTTCACTAACGACAGAGCGGGGGCTGGGCTAGCACGGGTGTAAAACATAAGTGACGTCTAATAGCTATCATATATAGATATTGTACATTCGTCAGACGCAATAATAAGCATTCCAGATCACGGATGAACTTTATTGGATTTACTAGCAATCCGCATTTGCTTTGAGCCTGCAATAAAAGACGGATTACACAGTTGTGAGGAATAGCCATTACCCCACCCTAGACCCCTACGGGTACGGCAAACTACCCGCCAAGTGCCCGAAGTGAAGCGGTCTCCCTCAACAACGTGAGTAGGCCACTAAACACTTCAAAGTACCCGGTAGTTTGTGCACCCCACCTTGGGTCTATCCTAGGAGCAAAAACAGTAAAAAGAAATAATACAACAGTGGCTACAACCGCAACCTGGATGTGCCCCGCAAAAGAATATTACATCATATTATATTTACATTGAATGAATGAATATTAAACACGTCTCAAACCCCAGCTAATCATCACAACACTCCAACACAGTTCATATACACAAACAGTAAACATTACAGAAATGTGCAACCCCCTGCCAACCGACATACTAGCAGTTAGGGGAGGTTTACGAACACATTAAACATTACAGATAAAAACCTAATTAGCAAATATCTTAGAAAATCGATCGAATATCATATTCCGTGTCTACCCCAAAAGCAAACCTTTACTGAAGAAACCTGGGTAGAAACAGAACATACAGGAAACCAAAACACCATTAAATATGAATAACAGAGCAAATCCGAGTCAACTCGGCGTTGACTCGGCGGCGGATCCGCGGCCAAAAGCACCTTCTTGCCGCGGATCCGCGGTCGTTTTGCCGAGTTAGGGGCTCGTATTTTCCCAGTATTCTTATATTTCGCTGCTGTGAATTTTAAGGCATATCAAATAATTTTTCAGACATGTTTAAAATTAACAGAAACTTAGGGATCCCGGGGTTTCGTTTTCGTGTTTTCCGTCGATCGAACTTCTAATTAGTTGCTAACAAGCTAGTAATGGTTTAGTTGGCTCTGATACCACTGTAAGTCCATGTCACGCACCCCACGAACTTGCGGGGAGGCGGAATATATGAAAAACGATTATCAAAGCTTCGTAACACGGACTTGAGCGCATGAATCGTTATCTAAACCATTGCTAACTAACTATTAGAGGTTTAACTACTCGGATTCGAAATTATACCTCACGTTATATGTCCTTCGGGTCTTCATCGCTGTCCTCCATTCCTCGTAGGCTCCTTGGAACATCGGCACTTCTACGGCCTCCTTGAGTCAAAGACGATCCACCCGAAAGCTCCTACGCCAAGCTTGATCTCAAACTTGAGATAACTAAGTTGCTTAAAGTGCTAATCTAAGCTACCTAGGGGATATAGAGTGAGGTTATGGATGTATTAGTCTAGCTAACCCTTGATCTCAACACATGAGAGGTTAGGGTTAGGGTTTGAAGAGAGAGTGAGCTTGAGGAGAGAGAAGGTGAAGATGATAATGAAATGAGATAATGATGTATCATAATATATATGAAGCATTATTTATTTATCCAAAAATGAAATAATAGAATTAACAACCATGCTTCATAAATATCTATGAGTGATTCATCTCCATGAGTCATTAAGCATTTATGATGCATTAATGACATGGATGAATCACACAAATGAGTCACTAATCTCATTTAATGCAATGCCACCTTACCCCCCCCAAGTCACCATGCTTCTAGAAGCTTCCCGACAAATTAAGAGAACGCCCCTCCAATCCGTGAAAACACGGAAAAACTTTAGACTGTATAAATCCAATAACCCGATACTAGAATCTGGCTTAAACCAAAGCCGGCTAGTAAAAACTGTTCGAAAAGTCGTATGTGCGTAAACACACGTACCCGTCCGAACCCTTGTCGTAAAACCATACGACCTCTATATCGTTTCGCCTGGAGTAGGGAAACACTCTGTGTGGGACTCTAAAGACTCGACACTACGCTGGCAGTGGGTTTAACCACAGACCGCAACACTAGCTGTACGTAACGGTCCCCAGGTAGATGTCGATAAGAAGGCCGATGAGTAAACTCATCCGAACTCCCACTGAGCCTGATGTGACAATCTCCGTACAGTCCGGTCTGTTCGTCTAAGACTATCGCATATCGAGCCTAGGGGGCGGCAAGCGTCAGTCCCCTAATAGCTGTATAAGTCGTGTCGGAGCGTAGCCCATTACACCCTGAGAAGCTACTGGAACCTACCAGTATATCTCGCTTGCCCTGGCCAGGGACTTTGCGTAATGGCTCTCTGACACAGCGCGACATCATCTCCCAATACCGGGAGAGACGAATCATATCTAACCATTACTGCCTCCAAGTGCTCGGGACTGCACCCAACTGCTACATGTTTGCACGACTCCTTTGAGCCGTGGTAGGGTAGCAATCTAAGAACAGTGGGACACACTCGAGGCGAAGTAGCAGTGTCAAGTCTACGGACTATGCTGTACTCATGTCACCTGGGAACTGTTAACTGACGACGGGTATAATACCAACCAACAGTTCCCCTGCGAGTCCTGTCCGGTGTACCCGTAACCTAACGAGCACCTGTATACTATCTCCAGTACGACGTACTGATGGCTGTGGGACAGACCATCTCCCCAACTGGGATGAGAAGCGTACACACTTAGTCTACTCCGGAATATCGATGCCCTATCTCAATAATCCAACGACCAGGGTGTAAGTCAATGTGCAACACCCCACGACTTGCGGGGAGGCGGAAATATAAAAAACGATCTTGTTCTTTGCTTAAACATCGACTAACCGCATGAATCGAAGCTACACGATAACTAACATCAAACATAGGAGTTAACAACTACTATGTAAAGGGATTATACCTAAAGAACCGTGTCCTTCGTCTTTACGAACTCCACCTCCTCCTCGGCCTTCTCCAAGTAGTAGACGATCCACCACGAGAGCCAAACTCCAAGCTTTGCCTCTAAACTTGAGGCAACTAGGTATCTTTAAGTGCTAATCAAAGTACCTAGATGAAATAGAGTATGGTTATGGATTAAGTAGTCTAACTAATCCTTATACTCAACACATGAGAGGGGAGGATTAGGGTTTGAAGAGAGAGAGCTTGAAGAGAGAGAAGAAGAACATAATAATGAAATGAGAAAATGAGTTATCATAATATATATCAAGCATTTTATTTTATCAAGAAAAGGAAAGATAATGATTTACAACCATGCTTGATAAATATCTAATGGTGATTCATCTCCATGAGTCTGTTAGTTATATGTATGCCCTAGAGGCCATTACTGTACATACGATGTATATTGTAGTGGATGCTAGGACATATATAAGGAGGACTTTCTTGCTCGACATGATAGTATGCTATCTGGTTGTACTTTATCTTAACATGTACTCTGATTGTCTCTATGTTACATGTTGATAAAGCCCTTAGGATATGTACTCGACTACTGGGACTATGATGAGATCATACTAGTGGGGCCACGGTAGTCGACGAGTACATCCTATAACTGTTCCTAGTCGAGGGTGTATCGAGACAGGGCATCGATGCACCAGAGTAGACTAGCGTATACGCATCTTGACCCATATGATGGGCGATGGATGATCCCATATCCATCGGTGTTTGACATCAAGGATGGTGTACGGGTGCTCAGTGGAGACTGGGTACACTGGACGGACTCGCCGAGAACTCCCAGATGGTATTATACCATACGTCAGATGGCAGTTCTCCGGTGACACTGGTACAGAGTAGTCTGTTGACCCGAGATCGTCATAGAGTCTTGTGTGATTCCCACTGTGCTTTGATTTCCATCATACCACGTCCAAGAGGGCGTACAAAAAGGTGGCTTTTAGGTACAGTCCCGAATCACATGGAGGCAATGAGCGATAGGAGGGGATTCGTCTCTCCCGGTATAGGGAGTTGATGTTGTGCTGTGTTCGATTGGCTATAACCGGAAATCCCTGGCCAGGGTTGCTGAGATTTACTGGTAAGTGTTATCGGTAGTTTCTCGAACTGTTATAGACCTCATATCGACACGACTTATCGAGCTACTGGGGTCTGACGTTTACCACCCCTAGGCGAGATATGCGACATATCAGACGACGAGACCGGACTGTACGGGAGTGTTACTGTTTGGATCCACAGGAGAATGTACAGGCTTGCTTGTTGATCTTCTGAGCGCTCAATACCTGGGTAGCTGTTACGTTTAGCTGACCGCTTGCAGCTTGTGGGCGTTTGATATGATCATCACCTACTGCCGGCGTATTGACGATTCTTTAGAGTCCTACACAGAGGTTTCTTGACTCAGGCAAAACGGAGTAGGAGCACATATGTGATATGTGCGGGACCGAGGATAATGCGATATGTGATATCGTATTGTATTCTCGCGATATTTGATATCAGCCGGGTCATCGGATCAAGTGTTGATTCGATGAATCGGTACGGATAAATATTAGTCGGTTATATGCGATATAGCCGGATTGTCGGATCAAGTGTTGATTCGATAATTTAATGTATAATAATATATATGATATATTAAATGACATTAACTAATATTTGCTCACTAAAAGATTCTTTTTCTCACTCGGGTAATACATTGATGTATATGCGATATATGTTAATTGTATTATTTTATTTTGTTACGGTAAATATTATATATGTGATATATAATATTGTAACATGATATGATAACTAATGCAACTCGTTTAGTGGAGTTTAAACTTGATTAGGGTTCGGATTAGGGTTAATCTTTCTAGAAGTTTCTAGAAGGATTTGTTTTGTTTTGTGAAAGATATTTGTTCATGACTCATGCTTTAACTTTACCCAAAACCCTAACCCTAGTCAATTCTCTACATTGGTTAAGTGAACCATGGTTGCATTATTCTTCATATTAATCCTTTCTTATTCATCACAAAAGAGGATGGAACACTATTCTTCTTCTTCCTCCATTTTCTTTCATGGAAAAACCTTTCTTGATTTTTCCAAGTGATGAATAATAGTGAGAAAATGATAAATAAATAGAGCAAAATTCCTACTTCATCATCCTCATCTTCCCTTGCCATTTAGATTAGGGTGTTCACATCATTTCATGAGTGTTAGCTTGTGTTAAAGAAACTTCGAGGTAGATCATCGTAGTATCGAAGATCGGAAGCAAAGGTTGCGTCATTCTCTTCGTGGAACCTCTCGAGAGCCCGGAACCCGATGATCGCAGCGAAGGGACCACAACATGGAGCATATGAAGTGAAGGACCGGGTCTACAAAGGTTGTAATCCGTCTCACTTAGTGTTAAATTGTTTAGCATGCAAGTTATCGCCTAATCTCTAGTTTAAAGTTCCGTATTCGGGTCGTTCGGCACGGCTAAAATTTTATTCGGGCATGGTTGATGCCTCGTAGATCCTTGTGCGCGTGCCTAGCAACCCTACAGTGGTATCAGAGCCAAGCTAGAGCTTTAGGCGAAGTCTAGACGAAGTTTAAAGTCCGATCGAACCTGGAAAACCCGAAACCCAAAACTCCAAAATGCTCTCTGGAAATTTTCTGAAAATTTGGATTTTTGTCAATTAAAAGTTTCTAAAAAATTCAGCAGGGTCTAATTAGAATTACTGTGAAATTCGAGGGGGTAATTCGTCAAAAGTGCGGCGGAACCGCGGCAGAAGCCTGGCTTCTGCGGCGGTTCCGCGGCCACTTGATGACGTCACCCCTCCTATCTGGCACAGTAATTCCAATTACACAGTGCTGAGTTCTCTGGAATGTTTTAATTTTTATTCTACAGTTGAGTTTTCTGGAGTTGTTTTGGGGATTCGATGTTTCGATCGGAGTATTAGATTTTGTCTATGTGGCTTTCCGGATATCTTATAGAAACTGTTAAAAAGTTCGAACGGATATCAATAACTCACTTTTTCCCCTGTCGGAAATTTTTTCAAAAGTTGGATTTTTTCTACTGTTTAAGAATGTTCTAAGTCATGCAAGTAACTCGGTGGACCCTCTAGAAGACAACAAACCTTAACTCGATTATGTGACCGTCTTGAACTGCCCTTTGAACCTTAGGGTTTGGGGCAGTACGGCGTGCCACATGTGAGGCGTTGGCTTGACCCTTCTACGGCTGGATCATTGGTACTGTGGCATGTAATGGATGTTTTTAAACTGTTTTCAAGTGTTGAAATATATTGGGGAAATCTTGGGTGCTTGATGATTCGATCGGAAAGTTTAACTTTTTCTATTTATCTGGAATGTGATACAATAATTGGAATTCACAAGTAGTTATGAGATAACTAAAATGAATGTTATAAATCTAGCGGTTTAGTCTCAGTTGATCGGTTGCCACGGAATTTTGATGTGATCAAAAGTCCGTCGCAATCACGTAGCGTACGCGGATACTCGCCGGGTAAACTTAATAGGCAGCCTCACTCCATAGCCCCGACCAAGTGACTGTAGGAGAACCCCGTCGCCGAAAGCATCCGTTCGGGTGCTCCCGGTAGCGGTGTTCCGCCTTAGTGCACTTCGTCGACGGTATCGGGGGTGCGGCCGTCTACTAAAGTTTGCGACGAGCATTCGATCAGGACGTCGGGAATCTTGTTGAATTGGCCGACTTGGTATTGAAAAGAGTTTTCGATAAGGAGACTAAAATGCGGGGTTTATAATAGTTAGGCATGCGATGTCTAAGGAATTCATTTGGTTAGGCATGCGATGTCTAAGGAGATTGCGGATTCCAACTGTTGTAGTTTTACACTTTCTTTTCTGTGACCGTAAGCGTAGTATGTAGTGTATCGCCGGCTTCGTTGCTATACATCAACGACAATCGGGATACGCATACTTGCTTACGTTGATGATATGAGATATTATGTGTTGCTGTGATATGTTGTATTAGATCGTCGCGTTTGAATAGCCGGGGGTTTTATGTGAGATGAGAGTTTTTTCTTTTTCATTCATGTAAAATTCATTTGTATGTAATATTCTTTATTGGGGCACTTCCAGGTAGCGGAAGATGTCACCGTTGTATATTATTTACTTTTCCGCATTAGGTAGACCCAAGGAGGGGAGCACAAGTAACCGGGTTCTAGGGTCCAGTGGGAGACCATCTCGAGGAGTCGAGACCGGGTCTCCTAACCCTAGAATTGGCAGTGTTACTTGCCGCTCTCGTAGGGGTCTAGGGATGTGGGTTTGGCTATTCATCGCGACCGTGGAATCCGTGTTTTATACAGGCTCGTATTAAAAACACGGACGTCCTAGTATATCCAATATTTCATATATGTTTCTTCTGCTGCAATGTTCTGTGATGAGATCATATTACTGCCTGAGACGAATATTTATATATTATATATATGAGATATATGTTATATTGCAGATTTCGTTTCAAAAGAGATGCTTACGAAGCATAATAAAATGGGACTTCATTAATGAGATTAATGAAATAAAAGAAACCTAAGATGTTGTAGAAACTTGTTTATAAAAACTGGTAGCTCTAGTTGTTGCTTTGCATAGCGGTGTTCCTTGTAGAACATCCAGCACCTTATTCGATAAGGAAAGGACCGAGATCCCTTCACCGGGAGTGACTCCTTTAGCAAAAACTAGCAGATGCTACAAACTCGGTTTGTCTTTTGATTGCTTCTATAGTTCTTGCTTTGCACAGCGGTATATATGATATATCCTGCACCTTATTCGATGAGGAAAGGGCCGACGATCCCTTCACCGGGAGTGACCCCTTTAGCAAAACTAGAAAAGCCTCAAAAGCACTCCATTTAAAATCACTCGATTCTACAACGATATCAAGTTCATTACGCAATAGGTTTTCAGAAAAACCTGTCGTAGCTCTCCGTCATTTCAGATAAGTTGTATATAGTATTCGTGCTGCATTTGTTGGCTTTCGTCAAGGTGCAGTGTGCAGTAGCTATATGCTCCTTATCTGCTAGCATACGATGCGATTGGATTAGGGTAGTCGTGCGGCTTTGTTGGCTTTCGTCAAGGGTCGTGCGGGTGGGTTTAATTCAATCAAGAAATGTACGGGTTGAACTTGACTAGCGGGCTATGGTTTGTTGGCTTTCGTCAAGGTCATAGCACGTTAGGGGCAAAATATTATTGGGAATTTCAAGTGTTGAAATTTGCAATGAGATTGCATACCTTCTATGAGATAGTTGGATCCCGATACCCGCTGCGAGTAAGAGTTACTCCTGGGAGAATTTTACACATTACAATTAGCCGATCAAGTAGGTGTCTAGAAAGGTGTTAACGGGGTTACGCCTCTGGAAAAACGAGGTTTACTGTAATTAGGTTCGTGCGAAAGCACGGGGGACCTCCCTCAAAGTACCGACACTGGCCTGGCTGAAAGATTGGCGAACTTGTAGCGTGTAATTAATCCCGGCTAATCTATCCTTTTGGGGTTTGAAGGAAGATTTGATTAAAACAGTGGGAGACATCCTGATTAGATATATTATATAACCAATCTAATCTTGCAAGAGCATACGCTGAGTGTTTTCTTCTCTCTCTCTCCAGAAAGCGACCATATCACGCCTTAATCAAGATAATAAAACGGATATATTGACCGAACCCGCTTGTTATACTGAGCTGGGGAACGTTGGTCCCGCTCCAACTTATAATTGTTATAAGATAGAGCAGGAAATTGGGGAATACCGGATTTCCCGTGCCGCCCAAACGAAGAAAGTGCATGCTGATGCATCATCTTCGGGTGTGTTCTTTACACAGAACTGTTTCTCAAATATCCTTTACGTCCTGGGTATGAGATACCGGATCAGGATCCCGCATATGTAATCTGTTACATGGGCTACAGATAGGTAGAGAACTGAGAACGGGTGATAAGTTTCATGAGGCAGAAAACGGTGCAAGTGTTGTAGCCAAGTCTGTTGGTCACTGTCACCCTGTATTACCAAAATACATTGATTCTGAACAAATGTTATTAGATACCGAACCTGATATACAAAATCATATCAGTCTTTTTATTAGTAAAGAAAGGATATAATTTTGTACTGTTGGATAATGTTTTGAACATTTCCTATATCAATAGTTGATCGGTTCAGGCACGTTATCTAAAAGCATTGACGTTCTAAATCAAACTACAGTCTTAGTACAAGGAACACACACAAGAGGAAGAGTTCAGAAATGAACGAATCCTTCTTGAGGCATTGTAGACTAGGTCATATCAATGCGACCCGACTGGCTGAAGTTACATAAAGATGCATATTTAAATTAGTTTGAATTTACATCTTGTGAAACTTGCCGGTCATGTCACAAAGATAAGATGACCACAGCTCTGTTTATTGGAAACAGAGAAAGAGTTAGTGAACTTTTGGGATTGATACATGCTGATGTATGAAAGTCCCCTGTCTACACATGCCAAGACCGGTTCTTTTTACTTCATTACATTCTCTGATAATCTCTCAAGATTCAGACATATGTTCCTGTTGAAACACAAGTCCAAACCTTTTGAGATATTCACAGAATATAAGTTAGAAGTAGAGAACCAAAATACGGGTAAAAGTATTATGTCCTTTGATGAGATCAAGGAGGAGAATACTTGAGCACGGAATTCCTGGACTATTCTAAAGGAGAATGAGATTCTCTCTCAGCATTACTCCCTCGTATATACCATAGCACGATGGTATATCGGGGCGGAGCAACAACACCTTATGTGATATGGTGTGCTCTATGATGAGTACTACTGAGTATCCTATTTCCTTTAGGGAGATATGCACTTATGAAGTTGCATACCTATTGAATAGGGTTCAAATCAAATCAGTTGCCTACCACTTCATATGTGATATGGAAAGGGAAGAGCCTATACCTTAAGTTTATTAAGATTTGGGGTTGTCCGGCCTATGTCTGAAAGCAAAATCCGAACAAGCTCGAGGCAAGGTCTGTTATGTAGAACTGGAATGGTTCCAGCTATACAAACTGCAGCTGATGATTTGGTAGAACCAAAGGATTCAATAGTTTCCAACGAACCTCAGCCTCTCCGCCGATCTAGTAGGGTTCCTCACCCACCTGAGAGATACTTCGGTTTCTCTATGACAGTGGGAGCGAGGATTGCATCATGAGATGATGACCCAGCTAGTTTCGAGCTGGCTATCAGGAGTGGGGCTCTGTAAGAATGGCTGGATGCTTATCGATCTGAGATGGAATCCTTATACACCAACAAAGTATGGACTTTGGTTGCTTTGTCTGAAGGGTTAGATCCCCATCAGGAGCGAGTATATCTTGAGAAGATTACTTGGTGTACATGGAAAAGTTGAGACTTTCAAAGCTATGTTTAAGTCCATCCAGATCCTACTTGCCACGGCTATATACCATGACTACGATATCTGGTGGTTGGGTGTCATGACTGCTTTTCTAAATGATGTTTTAGAAAAGAGTGTCTATAAGTACACAGCCAGAGGGCTTCGTAGACAGTGGGAGCAGCGGAAACGTGTGCAAGATGTTTTATATGATAAAGCAGGCATCGCGGAGTTGGAACATCTGTTTTGATGTGGTAGTCAAAGAGTTTGACTTCATCAAAATGGTAGATAAACCTTGTATATACAAAAAGGTAGTAGAGAGTATGGTGGTGATCCTCGTAGAGTACGTGGATGACATACTCTTGATAGGGAAGGAGTTTCCTATGCTACGCTCGGTTAATCTCCGCTTATCACAAGGATTCTCCATATAGGATCAAAGTGATACCTACTAAATCCTAGGTTTTGGATCTATGAGATAGATCTAATTGGATGTTAGGATACTCACTAGTTGTAGTGAGATGGTATCAATCAATCCTGGGGAGAATCACTGGAAAGGTTCCAGGGTGATAAGTACGACTGAATGTCAATCGCAGGCATTGTCTATACCCTCAGTGGAGGGACGATATGTTGGAAGAGTTCCATGCTAGATACCGTGACATACTAGACGATTAAAGGCAAGATACATCGTTACCAAGGATGCTACCAAAGAGGCAGTCTGGATATATATAAGTTCATAAGATGAACTTTGTTCCTACCATTGTGTGACAATGGAGTTGTGGCTTATGCCAAGGAACTACCGTCCCATCAGAAATCCAGATATAATTCTTAGGCAGTATCACCTGATCATGGAGATGGTTGATCTCCAGGGAGATCGAGGTTAGGAGAGTAGACACAGAGGACAACAGTGCGGATCCACTCACGAAGGCCTTTTTCCCAGTAGAGACTCTTATGGGATGGTTGAGTATGAGATACTACAACCGCAGCTAATTGTTGGGTATGCGATACCATAACAGATGGCCCTAGTGCAAGTGGGAGATTGTTAGTTATATGTATGCCCTAGAGGCCATTACTGTACATACGATGTATATTGTAGTGGATGCTAGGACATATATAAGGAGGACTTTCTTGCTCGACATGATAGTATGCTATCTGGTTGTACTTTATCTTAACATGTACTCTGATTGTCTCTATGTTACATGTTGATAAAGCCCTTAGGATATGTACTCGACTACTGGGACTATGATGAGATCATACTAGTGGGGCCACGGTAGTCGACGAGTACATCCTATAACTGTTCCTAGTCGAGGGTGTATCGAGATAGGGCATCGATGCACCAGAGTAGACTAGCGTATACGCATCTTGACCCATATGATGGGCGATGGATGATCCCATATCCATCGGTGTTTGACATCAAGGATGGTGTACGGGTGCTCAGTGGAGACTGGGTACACTGGACGGACTCGCCGAGAACTCCCAGATGGTATTATACCATACGTCAGATGGCAGTTCTCCGGTGACACTGGTACAGAGTAGTCTGTTGACCCGAGATCGTCATAGAGTCTTGTGTGATTCCCACTGTGCTTTGATTTCCATCATACCACGTCCAAGAGGGCGTACAAAAAGGTGGCTTTTAGGTACAGTCCCGAATCACATGGAGGCAATGAGCGATAGGAGGGGATTCGTCTCTCCCGGTATAGGGAGTTGATGTTGTGCTGTGTTCGATTGGCTATAACCGGAAATCCCTGGCCAGGGTTGCTGAGATTTACTGGTAAGTGTTATCGGTAGTTTCTCGAACTGTTATAGACCTCATATCGACACGACTTATCGAGCTACTGGGGTCTGACGTTTACCACCCCTAGGCGAGATATGCGACATATCAGACGACGAGACCGGACTGTACGGGAGTGTTACTGTTTGGATCCACAGGAGAATGTACAGGCTTGCTTGTTGATCTTCTGAGCGCTCAATACCTGGGTAGCTGTTACGTTTAGCTGACCGCTTGCAGCTTGTGGGCGTTTGATATGATCATCACCTACTGCCGGCGTATTGACGATTCTTTAGAGTCCTACACAGAGGTTTCTTGACTCAGGCAAAACGGAGTAGGAGCACATATGTGATATGTGCGGGACCGAGGATAATGCGATATGTGATATCGTATTGTATTCTCGCGATATTTGATATCAGCCGGGTCATCGGATCAAGTGTTGATTCGATGAATCGGTACGGATAAATATTAGTCGGTTATATGCGATATAGCCGGATTGTCGGATCAAGTGTTGATTCGATAATTTAATGTATAATAATATATATGATATATTAAATGACATTAACTAATATTTGCTCACTAAAAGATTCTTTTTCTCACTCGGGTAATACATTGATGTATATGCGATATATGTTAATTGTATTATTTTATTTTGTTACGGTAAATATTATATATGTGATATATAATATTGTAACATGATATGATAACTAATGCAACTCGTTTAGTGGAGTTTAAACTTGATTAGGGTTCGGATTAGGGTTAATCTTTCTAGAAGTTTCTAGAAGGATTTGTTTTGTTTTGTGAAAGATATTTGTTCATGACTCATGCTTTAACTTTACCCAAAACCCTAACCCTAGTCAATTCTCTACATTGGTTAAGTGAACCATGGTTGCATTATTCTTCATATTAATCCTTTCTTATTCATCACAAAAGAGGATGGAACACTATTCTTCTTCTTCCTCCATTTTCTTTCATGGAAAAACCTTTCTTGATTTTTCCAAGTGATGAATAATAGTGAGAAAATGATAAATAAATAGAGCAAAATTCCTACTTCATCATCCTCATCTTCCCTTGCCATTTAGATTAGGGTGTTCACATCATTTCATGAGTGTTAGCTTGTGTTAAAGAAACTTCGAGGTAGATCATCGTAGTATCGAAGATCGGAAGCAAAGGTTGCGTCATTCTCTTCGTGGAACCTCTCGAGAGCCCGGAACCCGATGATCGCAGCGAAGGGACCACAACATGGAGCATATGAAGTGAAGGACCGGGTCTACAAAGGTTGTAATCCGTCTCACTTAGTGTTAAATTGTTTAGCATGCAAGTTATCGCCTAATCTCTAGTTTAAAGTTCCGTATTCGGGTCGTTCGGCACGGCTAAATTTTTATTCGGGCATGGTTGATGCCTCGTAGACCCTTGTGCGCGTGCCTAGCAACCCTACAGAGTCATTAAGCAATTATGAAGCATTAATGACATAGATGAATCATCCATATGACTCACTAATCTCATTTAATGTATATGCCATCTTAACCTCCTTAGTCACCATCTTCTAGAAGCTTCTCGCGCAATTACGAGAACGCCCCTCTTATCCGTGAAAACACGGAAAAACTTTAGACTGTATAAATCCAATAACCGGATACTAGTAACTGGCTAAAACAAAAGCCGACTAGTAAAAACTGTCCGAAAGTCGTACGTGCATAAACACACGTATGCGTCCGAACCCTTGTCGTAAAACCATACGACCTCTATATCGTTTCTCCTAGAGTAGGGAAACTCTCTGCGTGGGACTCTAGAGACTCGACTACTACGCTGGCAGTGGGTTTAACCACAGACCGCAAGCGGCACTAGCTGTACGTAACGGTCCCCAGGTACATGTCGATAAGAAGGCCGATGAGGAAACCCATCTGAACTCCTACTGAGTCTGATGTGACAATCTCCGTACAGTCCGGTCTGTTCGTCTAAGACTATCGCATATCGGGCCTAGGGGGCGGCAAGCGTCAGTCCCCTAATAGCGGTATAAGTCGTGTCGGAGCGAAGCCCATTACACCCTGAGAAACTACTGGAACCTACCAGCAAATCTTGCTTGCCCTGGCCAGGGACTTTGCGTAATGGCTCTCTGACACAGCGTGATATCAACCCCCAATACCGGGAGAGACGAATCCTGTCTAACCGCCACTGCCTCCAAGTGATCGGGACTGCACCCAACTGCTACCTGTTTGCACGACTCCTTTGAGCCGTGGTAGGGTAGCAATCTAAGAACAGTGGGACACACTCGAGGCGAAGTAGCAGTGTCAAGTCTGCGGACTATGCTGTACTCATGTCACCTGGGAACTGTTCACTGACGACTGGTATAAAACCAACCAACAGTTCCCTGTGAGTCCTGTCCGGTGTACCCGTAACCTAATGAGCACCTCCATACTATCTCCAGTACGACGTACTGACGGCTGTGGGACAGACCATCTCCCCAACTGGGATAAGAAGTGTACACACTAGTCTACTCCGGAGTATCGATGCTCTGTCTCGATAATCCAACGACTAGGGACCTGAATAAGGATGTGCTTGTAGACTACCCAGCCCCCACTAGTGTGATTGCCATCACAATGCTGGTAGTCAAGCAAGATCCTAAGAGCTCTATCAATACGTATACTCACATATTAAGATAGAAAAAACCAAGTAGCATACTACCATGTTTAGCAAGACTGTTATATACATGTGAATATCCCAAGCTTCCATTAAGTAATATACAAACTAGTATGATACAATAATGGCCCCTAGGGCACGTAGGGACATGTATAGGATGTTGCTTACAGACTACCTAGCCCCCACTAGTGTGACTGCCATCACAACGCTGGTAATCAAGCAAAGATCCTATAGGCTCTACTAATATGTATAGTGATACGTTACAGGAAACATATGCACATATTAAAGTAGACACAAACCAAGTAGCATACTACCATTTTTAGCAAGACTGTATATACAACTGTGAATATGCCAAGCTTCCATTAAGTAATATACATACAAGTATGATACAATAATGGCCCCTAGGGCATATACACTAACAAGCAAAGTAACTAGAAGTTCGATCGGAGAAAAAAACCGCAAAACACCGCGAAATATCAACTTTCTGCCGATTTTTATTTCTGTTCAAAAAATAATAAATCTTACACTAAAAATCAGCTCAGGATTTTTAAAACCCACACAAGAAAATTGGTCCACCGACTCGGTCAAAGCGCCGCGGAAAAGCGGCAGGAGCATGCTCCCGCCGCGGATTCGCGGCCGAGTTGACTCGGTCGTGGCATAATTTTCCTGCAGTGTTTTTCTAAGGCTGTTTTGGGATTTTTACAATATGATTTTTCTGCCCAGATTTTCCAGAAAGCAAAATTTGTTTTTGGGGCTTAAAATCCGTATTTTGATCGAACTTCTAAAAAATTAAGCTAACGGGTATATATCTGTGATGTGATATATGTATTGAACGTCTGCTAATCGCTATACGTCGATTAGTGGGGGTTATACATATCTGTGATCTGTAATGTTGATGGTATGTGTATATGAATTCGTTGGATTGTCGCGGATGAATAACCGGGGGGTTGTGAGATGAGAGTTTTCTTTATCTTTCAATTCATGTAATTTGTAATTGATGTAATATTATTTATATGGCCGCACAACCGGGATGAGGTTGTAGCCGTCATTGTATAATTTCTTTTACTGTTTTTGCTCCTAGGATAGACCCATGGAGGGGGTGCACAAACTACCGGGTACCTCGAAGTGCCGAGTGGCCTACTCACGTTGTTGAGGGAGGTTGCTTCACTTCGGGTATTTGGCGGGTAGTTTGCCGCACCCGTAGGGGTCTAGGGTGGGGTATTGGCTATTCATCGCGACCGTGTCATCCGCTTTTCGTTACAGGATCGTACGGAATGCGGATTCCTAGTATATCCAATGTGTTCATCTGTGATCTGGAATGGCTATCATTGCATCTGACGAATGTATATATCTATATATGATATCTATTTAGACGTTGCTTATGTTTTGCATCCGCGCTAGTCCAGCCCACGCTCTGTCGTTAATTAAGTAACCTAACGGGTAATGACGGGGCCCCGTGGCGAATGCGGATGGCATAAGCGTACGTCATATTTTCGTTGTTTTCTGCAATGGTAGGATTAAATGATGGGACGCATTAAATTAATGCAAGAAAATAAACCAAAGTAAAGTCGTTGGAACAATTTCAAAAAACCACTCGGTTTCTTTTCAAAAACAACTTTTAAACGCGGAGCTTAAGCCACTCCTTTTAAAAGCTATCAAGGTTCCTTCGTTTATATCAAGTTCACTACGTTCACGGTTTCGCCAAAACCATTCGTAGCTGTAACGTTTTGAAAATCGTTTCAGTGAAATTTCGAAAAAAAACGGTAAAATAAGGGGGTTTTCTGTAAAAAGTCAAAATACAAATATCTTATTATAAAAATTAAATATACATATTCTAGCTATGTAATTGCTAGTATTTGGTGTTTATTGAGCCACTGGTGAAATTTTAAATTTTCTGAAAAAAATATTATTTTAATATTATTTTAAGTCGTCATTAATATATTTAATTAGGGAAAATTACAAATTGGAATGAGTTGAAACAAATTTTGTGCATCATAAAACTTTAAATAAAATTTTATCATGTGGTTTTTGAAACGAAATCGTTTGCCAAAACGGTTTAGAAAATATCGGAAAAAAAAGGCTTTTTTTAGTATAAATGGATGTTGGGGGTATTGTATTTGTCATTTTCCTTCACCCCACACTCACACACCCCTACTTTCCATCATTGGCCGAACCCATGGCAGCCCCACACCCACACATCTCACACTTCTAGTTTAGTTTGAAATGAAACAATATGTAAGGAAAAAGAAAATGAAAGAATGCATATATTAGGTATGGGCTTGTTTGACTTGGTCAATTCTTGACTTCTTAACCTCACCAATTTCTCTCTCCCCTCACCCCCCTCATCAGGCCGAGCCCCCCCCCCTTCTCCCAACAGCAGCAGCCCCCCCCCCAAATCCCACTCAATTTTGCATCAAAAGAATCCACAAAACCACTTCAAAATCCATACAAATTCAATTTTAAATCCAAATCTAACTCCTACCCATTATTCTTTATCTCATCAAGCATGGATCTAGGAGCTTGGAGGCCATTTTGGGAGGCTAGATTTCAAGCTTGGTCTCATGATTTTGTGAGGTATAAATCCCAAGTCAAATTTAAATTGTTGGATAGTTTCTTTGATCAAAGTCAATTAAGTTTAAATGTGATTCTAATTGGGATTTAGTTTGTAATGGAAAGAGTTTGAGATCAAGTTAGGTTGTGATCATGTGTTCATGGTTGTGTGATGTTTTTTTTAGCATCTTAAGCCATGCAACTTAAATTTGTTACTTATTGCCAATTGTAACATGTAAAATGTCCAAATGAAAATATTTTGGAAACTAGGTTTTAGGATAGATGTAATTAGATGAAATAAAAATTTGGTTATGGTTAGTGTGGCTTAGTTAAGATATTTTATGAGCATTTTGACCACTAGATTTGTTAAAATATCGTGTTTTGAAGTAAAACGGGTATTTGTCGCTTACTAGGTTCTTGGGTTAAATCGATTTTATTTTAGTTTGGGGTTTTTGTGAATTTTAGCCTATTTTATATTATAATTAGTGTTTGTGAATGTGCAAATGAGTGTGCTTGGGGTTTTTCTCGATAGTTTGGCGTTTGTACACCGACGTCGAGGGTTTTTGGGTTGATTTGTGAAAGCAACCATAGGTTTTGACCTATGTGGGATTCGTGAGTCGTTTTGGTCATGAGTCGGATTTTAATGCGATACGGTGCATTATGATATGTAGGTATCCCATATGGACTTCGAGACGACAAGCAAACGAGTGGCGACGTCGGCACCGGCGAGCGAGGACCAGGTGAGTAGATTTATATCTACGGGGAGAAGTCGGGTGGATGGCGTATAGCACCCCCGCAGTCCGTGGTGGTGTATACGGATGCGTATACACACCAACAATTATTGTATGTTTTTGGGATTAATAACGATGTTTAGGATGGATATTGATGTGTTGGATTATTTTAGTGTTGCGAACCCTAGGGTAGTGTTGCACTACACATACACACATACATACTTGCATACATTCCTATTTATATATGCTCATGGGATTCTTTATAGTTATGTGTTCACATGGGTATGGGACTATGTGTTCATATACGGATTTGAGGATAGTGTTTGGGATTTGAGACAAGTCGATGGGATTTGATTCAAGGCCGTGAGATCGGTGATTTGGCAGGGTCCGTATTTGAGATACGACATGACGTTGTAGCGGGTCCTTTGACGTAGTGTTTCACACACGTGCATGCATACGTAGGTGGTATCAGCATTGTACTACATAGATCAGTACCCGGATTACGATCTTTGATAAAGGGGATACCAGATGAATAGTGTGTTGAATGTGATATTGACCCGTACCCAGATTTGGGATGCCGTACGACGGATTTACGTACGAGCTATATATTGATGATTGATCCGCACTCTTAACTTGGGATGTCTGATTATAGATATAGTATCGGATATGATATTATTGAGGCGGGATCACCGACTAATATATATACAGGTACGTATATGTATCGACTCAGATGTTAGGCGGTTTCCTTACCTGTAGTCCAGCTTGTTAGCTTAGCCCTTTAGTTTAGTTTAGTTGTTAGATTAGAATCGATTCTTACCTATTTCAAAAACTAACGAATCGTGGGTTTTTTAAATGACAGCCCAAGGGATCCTACGGATATTTTCAAAAGACGTATCTTTTCATAAAAACCACCGTAGCCCTATTTTCAAACCCCGCGATTCGTGTTATTTCAAATGGCACCATTGTTTAATTTTTAGCTCCCGCTCATTTTGGTTGCTCGCTCCGCATCGCATATTTACATTGTTATTTCATATTGCATTGTTGACATTATGCTGTTAGGACACCAGCACCATTACCGATGATGCGTATGTACCACATACACTTACTTGCCGGCTCACACACATCTTCATCGGTAATTGCCATGTCACGTACACCTTAGAAAATATTGTTGCTGAACTTAGCTTGATAACCAGTAGTTTGACATAATATTAGTGTACATACCTTATATGCCAGCTTAGATATTGTAGTTATTACTTGTCGCTTCATGCATACTGTTATTCATTCTCATGTTTATATTCATGGTTTTATATACTATTGATGATTCGGATTCCCATGATATTTTCTGGATTTGGAGGAAAACCGCAAAACATATATAAACTGATTTCTCTCTTTTTTTATAAAAGTGTGGTTTTTCCCATGATGTATGAGTCGTCCACCATGAGTTTGCTGATGGATTTCGAGACCCGATTCGAGGAGACGGATGAACCGTTTCGGGTACATGGTAGACCCGGTAAGGTACCCCGGGGCAAGAAGCGCGTGATGATGACGATGTGAGCCTGGCAGGGGAGCACTACCTACCGGTGATTTTACCCGACGCGTCGGATATCCGGAGGATACCGTCGTGGTCTTGAGATGGATGGTAAGGGCCGGTCTGGACTGACGACGCCCTAGATATTGTGATCGAGACATTGAGATTTCGAGATATTGAGGTACAGAGACTGTGATATAGAGATATCGAGATATTGGGATTACGTTTTGTGCCGATGCTAGGCACTGTTTTATGCTGATTTCATTATGATACCTCATTTTAAAAACACAAGGAAATCTCACTAAATTATGAAAACAGTTCTTCATTTACATGTATTCTGTTTCCATGCATTCATACCTCATTCATATGATATATTGCTACCTGAGGCACTGACACGGGCACATGAGATTATACTCGGGTTAGATTTTACCCTAGCCTTGTTATAGGTTGCATGTTATATATATATTTGAGGATATATATTATGATCATTGACCTAGGTTGCGTTATTTATGCGATTTCTGTGCGTAGATGTTTTTCTATTCACGAGTTGGCAACTCACCCCCGTTGTGCCCCAGTTTCTTGCAGGTTTGCCGTACAGGTTTCTTTACGGCTTGCGGGCATAGTTTCCTTCGGGTGATTTGCTAGTAGGTGGGTTTACTTGTATCGTACCCCCCATTATATAACTTGTATATTATTACTCTGTTGTATCTAGAAGTTCCATCAACCAAACATGTATTTATTTGAGATAGAGACCAGTGATGTTATTCCTTCGACCTTAGAGTCGCGCGTTATATTTCTGCGGTTTTCTTGTGGTTTTGAGTTTCCTTTTGGATTTTGATCCTCGCCGTTGGCGTTGTATATTATATTGCTTGTGTGGTTGTGACCGTCGATTGACGAAGAGCTAGCTCCCGCTTGGGGATGCCTTTTTATTGATTTCGTATACTATTCATGTTGTATCCCGTTTGGGGGCCAGTATTTACAAAGGAGACTCTGCCGAAATTTTCAGTAAATTTTGATGTTCTTAAAAACCGCATAATTCGGCGTATGCTATTAAAACTACTTATTTTAAATTGGTTTTCCTTCACTCTACTACTTTTTTGGTTTAGATTTCTGGGTTTTCGGCTTACTTAGATTACGTACGCCTCGAGACGTTTCGTAGTTTAAGTGCCGGTCATGTTCCATCTTTCGGGACGTGACAAAGTTGGTATCAGAGCGTTAGATTTTACCTTCGGAGCGTAGGATGACCCTTGGTTGATGGAATAGGTGACTAAAGTAGAGTGACGTACCGTGGGTATGTTCCGCGGCATATTTACGATACGCTACTCCACTTAAGAAGCCTTAGGATGTACATTTCTTTGCTCGGTATTATATTCATCCTGATCTAGCCTCATCGGTACCAGTTTGGTTTTGCTGCCACGATTACGGGCAGGGAGAGCTACGGCTAGAGTTGCGGTCAGCATGAGCTCGTCAAGAATGAGGACTGACCAGGGCATGGTTTCGGTGACACACGGTTGCAGAGATATGTCTTTTCATTGTGTTTTCGCGCCACGAGCGTTGGGTGGATTGCTGTATGAGATTACTCGGACGTGCCGATTTGCACCAGAGGATTGAGCCAATGATAGAGGCCAGCCAGATTTCGATGACCGTTGGCGTATTGCTTATTCATGATGATTGAGGCGCTGTTCAGCGTGCAGACGAGTGAGCCAGTTATTGCTGCGAACGACGAGATATCGCCCCAGATGTTGGAGCTATTGCAGTACGAGTTGTACTAAGAGATTATAGAAGGTCGCTAGTCACCGAGGATGAATGACTAGGACGTGTGGTTCGTTCGCTACCCCGATGCGAGGTCATCAGATAGATTGATTCCAGCTAGAGACGACTTCACGCGGAGACGTTGAGAGTCGACAGAGACGATCGAGTGTCAGAAACCTATTATTCCAAGTTTAAAGTATTCGGAAAGACATGCAGGCAATTCTATGGTCCCTCTAGAAGAATGAAACCCTAACTCGACATAATGACCGTGTGAAAGCCTTTGAACCTTCGGATTTGCGGCAGTTCCACGGCGCCATTAGTGAGGCTTGGGTTTGCCCTTCTACGGCTGGACCACCGATGCTGTGGTATATATATTCGATACTATTAAACTGTACCAAGATGTTGAGCTCTTGGGGGATTATGAGGTTTCGACGAATCGATCGAATGGTTCGACTTCAATCGGATGCTAGGTGGTGAGATGCTTTCTTGGAAGACTCCAGATACGAGGATAGCCGTTGGAGCTCAGTCCATATAGCCGCGACGAGACGAGTCCAAAGCAGACGACATTAGAGAAAAGTGAAGTAAGAGGTTCGTACCAGATCTAGATGAGATGACGTTCCACTCCGCCGACCTCAGAGATGCGATGCGCATGCCGAGGCATGGTACTTGGATTTACCTTCTAGAAGGAGTCGCGATGAGTATGCAGTCGTTCCAGAGCAAGATGCAGATATAGGAAAGGACGATGACTTCCGGACAGTTGGCAGAGACGAGACATGGAAGAGACCGTGAGCAGGATTCCTTCCAGGACACTGCTGCAAGGATACTTGCACCCAGGATCAGATGTGTCACGTACATTCAGAGAGCCAGAGGCCGACGCCAGTGATATACTGTCTTATGAGTGGTCGTGATGATTGACCGAGAGATGACCAGAGAAGTGCCAGAACGGAATCATCCCCGTTAGCACACCAGACAGGGCCGATGAGCCGATGGACCAAGAGATTGGTAATTCACAGTGAAGACCTTGACCCAGGAGTGGTCATTGTTACCCACACCAGCAGACCAGAGTTCATGATCATCGACGAGACGTCCCACTAGTGACCGCGACAGTTGGCCCGAGATTCTTAGAGGATGTGCTTGAGCGGTACTATTCCGCCATTATTGATTTCGATGTTTTGGGTGATTTATTCGCATGATTTGATTTTGATGATTGAGGATTTACGATCTTTGCATAGTGTTGCACTTGATATCGTTTTCGTGCTTTGGTTTCACATGTTTGTGATTTTACGGTTTTAGACATTTGAGTTGATTTTGTGCGTATGCACGCACACGATTTGGTTCCTGCACTCTGTATAGTTTATATATGCTTGCAGTGCAGTGATACGCCTTTTGTGCACTTAGATGCACTGGACTTCGAGTTCGACTGTGATACTCGATATTTGTTTTGTGCACCTTGTGCACCTAATTTGATTTTGCGCATGTTCGGCGCTTGATATTGGATTTCATGATTTTGTGCATGATGGATGCCCCTGGTTTTGGGTTTTCGCGCATGTTGAGCGCATGTCTTGAGATGCGATTTTGGTGCACACCAGATGCACTAAATCGAGATTTTTTTTCGTGCATGTCAGATGCACCTGATTTTGCTGTCAGGCACACATGTTGCCTACGACAGATGTTTCGTGCACACCCGATGCACTTAGATGTTGTTTCTGTGCATATGTATGGCACATATTTGGATTTTGATTTCCGTGCGCACCAGACGCACGTAGTATTCATACGCGTATTTTGGGATTGATTTTTTTTCTTATAGAGCAGTATGTTTTTATGATATTGCTATGTGTTTTCGTACTGAGCAGGACTAGTTAAAGGACAGTACCTGAATATATTTTGCATGCATTGATAGTTATTGAAGGGATTTCCAAAAAGCGAGCTATAGCCTCAGTATTTACCTACGTGTCTGATATGACACGAAATGTTTAAAACAAGGAGACCCTTCTAAATTGTTTCCAAAACGGCGGAACGTACATTTCAAACAAAGGTATATATGTATATAGTTATTTTCTTATGATAGACGTCCGCCATTGTGCAGTGTTATACGCGTGCACAGCGACTTAAAGAGATTTGGCATGCATTTCCTTCAGATACTTACATATATAGATTCGATATTTACATGTATAGTTTCGAGTTATATCATATTGGTTTTGCTTTGGATTTGGCATTGATGTCTTCCCCATGACTCCGATGATTGCGAGATGCTTGACGGAGTTGTGATTTGAGTTATATGCTCATTTTTCATGCGCATGCGCTGCGCTACGATTTGTTTTATGTATTTACAATTTCGGAACCCCGACGACTTGATGGTTTTGGTTTAGATGTTTTAGTATTTGGGGAGAGTTTTAATTTAAATTCGGGGACCGAATTTCTTTAAGGGGGGAAGATTGTAACGTTTTGAAAATCGTTTCGGTGAAATTTCGAAAAAAAAACGGTAAAATAAGATGGTTTTCTGTAAAAAGTCAAAATACAAATATCTTATTATAAAAATTAAATATACATATTCTAGCTATGTAATTGCTAGTATTTGGTGTTTATTGAGCCACTGGTGAAATTTCAAATTTTCTGAAAAAAATATTATTTTAATATTATTTTAAGCCGTCACTAATACATTTAATTAGGGAAAATTACAAATTGGAATGAGTTGAAACAAATTTTGTGCATCATAAAACTTTAAATAAAATTTTATCATGTGGTTTTTGAAACGAAATCGTTTGCCAAAACGGTTTAGAAAATATCGAAGAAAAAAAAGGCTTTTTTTTAGTATAAATGGATGTTGGGGGTATTGTATTTGTCATTTTCCTTCACCCCACACTCACACACCCCTACTTTCCATCATTGGCCGAACCCATGGCAGCCCCACACCCACACATCTCACACTTCTAGTTTAGTTTGAAATGAAACAATATGTAAGGAAAAAGAAAATGAAAGAATGCATATATTAGGTATGGGCTTGTTTGACTTGGTCAATTCTTGACTTCTTAACCTCACCAATTTCTCTCTCCCCTCACCCCCCTCATCAGGCCGAGCCCCCCCTTCTCCCAACAGCAGCAGCCCCCCTAAATCCCACTCAATTTTGCATCAAAAGAATCCACAAAACCACTTCAAAATCCATACAAATTCAATTCTAAATCCAAATCTAACTCCTACCCATTATTCTTTATCTCATCAAGTATGGATCTAGGAGCTTGGAGGCCATTTTGGGAGGCTAGATTTCAAGCTTGGTCTCTTGATTTTGTGAGGTATAAATCCCAAGCCAAATTTAAATTGTTGGATAGTTTCTTTGATCAAAGTCAATTAAGTTTAAATGTGATTCTAATTAGGATTTAGTTTGTAATGGAAAGAGTTTGAGATCAAGTTAGGTTGTGATCATGTGTTCATGGTTGTGTGATGTTTTTTTTAGCATCTTAAGCCATGCAACTTAAATTTGTTACTTATTGCCAATTGTAACATGTAAAATGTCCAAATGAAAATATTTTGGAAACTAGGTTTTAGGATAGATGTAATTAGATGAAATAAAAATTTGGTTATGGTTAGTGTGGCTTAGTTAAGATATTTTATGAGCATTTTGACCACTAGATTTGTTAAAATATCGTGTTTTGAAGTAAAACGGGTATTTGTCGCTTACTAGGTTCTTGGGTTAAATCGATTTTATTTTAGTTTGGGGTTTTTGTGAATTTTAGCCAATTTTATATTATAATTAGTGTTTGTGAATGTGCAAATGAGTGTGCTTGGGGTTTTTCTCGATAGTTTGGCGTTTTTACGCCGACGTCGAGGGTTTTTGGGTTGATTTGTGAAAGCAACCATAGGTTTTGACCTATGTGGGATTCGTGAGTCGTTTTGGTCATGAGTCGGATTTTAATGCGATACGGTGCGTTATGATATGTAGGTACCCCATGTGGACTTCGAGACGACAAGCAAGCGAGTGGTGACGTCGGCACCGGCGAGCGAGGACCAGGTGAGTAGATTTATATCTACGGGGAGAAGTCGGGTGGATGGCGTATAGCACCCCCGCAGTCCGTGGTGGTGTATACGGATACGTATACACACCAACAATTATTGTATGTTTTTGGGATTAATAACGATGTTTAGGATGGATATTGATGTGTTGGATTATTTTAGGGTTGCGAACCCTAAGGTAGTGTTGCACTACACATACACACATACATATTTGCATACATTCCTATTTATATGTGCTCATGGGATTCTTTATAGTTATGTGTTCATATGGGTATGGGACTATGTGTTCATATACGGATTTGAGGATAGTGTTTGTCATTTGAGACGAGTCGATGGGATTTGATTTGAGGCCGTGAGATCGGTGATTTGGCAGGGTTCGTATTTGAGATACGACATGACGTTGTAGCGGGTCCTTTGACGTAGTATTTCAAACACGTGCATGCATACGTAGGTGGTATCAGCATTGTACTACATAGATCAGTACCCGGATTACGATCTTTGATAAAGGGGATACCAGATGAATAGTGTGTTGAATGTGATATTGACCCGTACCCAGATTTGGGATGCCGTACGACGGATTTACGTACGAGCTATATATTGATGATTGATCCGCACTCTTGACTTAGGATGTCTGATTATAGATATAGTATCGGATATGATATTATTGAGGCGGGATCACCGACTAATATATATACAGATACGTATATGTATCGACTCAGATGTTAGGCGGTTTCCTTACCTGTAGTCCAGCTTGTTAGCTTAGCCCTTTAGTTTAGTTTAGTTGTTAGATTAGATTCGATTCTTACCTATTTCAAAAACTAACGAATCGTGGGTATTTTAAAAGACAGCCCAAGGGATCCTACAGATATTTTCAAAAGACGTATCTTTTCATAAAAACCACCGTAGCCCTATTTTCAAACCCCGCGATTCGTGTTATTTCAAATGGCACCATTGTTTAATTTTTAGCTCCCGCTCATTTTGGTTGCTCGCTCCGCATCGCATATTTACATTGTTATTTCATATTGCATTGTTGACATTATGCTGTTAGGACACCAGCACCATTACCGATGATGCGTATGTACCACATACACTTACTTGCCGGCTCACACACATCTTCATCGGTAATTGCCATGTCACGTACACCTTAGAAAATATTGTTGCTGAACTTAGCTTGATAACCAGTAGTTTGACATAATATTAGTGTACATACCTTATATGCCAGCTTAGATATTGTAGTTATTACTTGTCGCTTCATGCATACTGTTATTCATTCTCATGCTTATATTCATGGTTTTACATACTATTGATGATTCGGATTCCCATGATATTTTCTGGATTTGGAGGAAAACCGCAAAACATATATAAACTGATTTCTCTCTTTTTTTATAAAAGTGCGGTTTTTCCCATGATGTATGAGTCATCCACCATGAGTTTGCTGATGGATTTCGAGACCCGATTCGAGGAGACGGATGAACCGTTTCGGGTACATGGTGGACCCGGTAAGGTACCCCTGGGCAAGAAGCGTGTGATGATGACGATGTGAGCCTGGCAGGGGAGCACTACCTACCGGTGATTTTACCCGACGCGTCGGATATCCGTAGGATACCGTCGTGGTCTTGAGATGGATGGTAGGGGCCGGTCTGGACTGACGGCGCCCTAGATATTGTGATCGAGACATTTTCGAGATATTGAGGTACAGAGACTGTGATACAGAGATATCGAGATATTGGGATTACGTTTTGTGCCGATGCTAGGCACTGTTTTATGCTGATTTCATTATGATACCTCATTTTAAAAATACAAGGAAATCTCACTAAATTATGAAAACAGTTCTTCATTTACATGTATTCTGTTTCCATGCATTCATACCTCATTCATATGATATATTGCTACCTGAGGCACTGACACGGGCACATGAGATTATACTCGGGTTAGATTTTACCCTAGCCTTGTTATAGGTTGCATGTTATATATATATTTGAGGATATATATTATGATCATTGACCTAGGTTGCGTTATTTATGCGATTTCTGTGCGTAGATGTTTTTCTATTCACGAGTTGGCAACTCACCCCCGTTGTGCCCCAGTTTCTTGCAGGTTTGCCATACAGGTTTCTTTACGGCTTGCGGGCATAGTTTCCTTCAGGTGATTTGCTAGTAGGTGGGTTTACTTATATCGTATCCCCCATTATATAACATGTATATTATTACTCTGTTGTATCTAGAAGTTCCATCAACCAAACATGTATTTATTTGAGATAGAGACCAGTGATGTTATTCCTTCGACCTTAGAGTCGCGCGTTATATTTCTGCGGTTTTCTTGGGGTTTTGAGTTTCCTTTTGGATTTTGATCCTCGCCGTTGGCGTTGTATATTATATTGCTTGTGTGGTTGTGACCGTCGATTGACGAAGAGCTGGCTCCCGCTTGGGGATGCCTTTTTATTGATTTCGTATACTATTCATGTTGTATCCCGTTTGGGGGCCAGTATTTACAAAGGAGACTCTGCCGAAATTTTCAGTAAATTTTGATGTTCTTAAAAACTGAAATTAGTGTTCCTAGGCACACTAATGAGGTCTCACAAGTGATCAAACATGCCCAATTTAAAAATTTCCATGTGCCTACAAACCCTAATACGGATCGTTAACTAGATGTATAGGCGATGCAAGCAAGTAAACGAATTTATTGCAAAAGGAAAGTGACTACAACCTTTGTAGATCCGGTCCTCCACTTCCTTAGCTCCATGATGATGTCCCTCCGCTGTACCTTTTGGATCCCGGACTCTCGCGGTGGTTTCATCGAAAGAATGATCGGGCTAGGTCGTCGACTTCGATGCCGAAGATGATCTACGTCGAGGCAACTCAAGATCAAGCTCCAACTTCACCAAGTCATGAAACTTGTGAAGAAAACACCCTATACTACTTGTCAAGTGGTAGAGGATGAAGAAATAGGAAGTGGGTTCACTTTAGAATTGGATTTCTCACTCTTTTTCTCAAGTTGCCATTGATGGAAACAAGCTTTCTTCTTTTGTTGATGATGAAGAAGAAGAAGAAAAAGAATTATGATAAGTATTTTCCAAATAGAAAATAAAATGAATACTTATCATATACCAACCATGGTTAAGTGTAGAGACTAAACTAGGGTTAGGTGAATGGTTAGGTTAAGGGAAGCAAACAAAATGGTCAAGCTTTCAACACTTCATGAAGCTTCATGAAAGAAACAAAGAAAGCCACCATTTCTATTTATCTTTTCCAAAATAAATAAACAAAATAAATAAATGAATAAGTAAACAAAACCCTAACCATTCATATAACCATGGTTTAATCATACACACAAACTCAAGTTAGCATGTATCATCAAACATGATACAAACAAGTGCACAAAAGTATATCACATATACAACTTGTGTACTTAAAGTGAGAAAATCCATTTAAAGTGAACAAATACTAGTTAATGCAAATTATTATATCAAATATATAATTATGCATTAAATCATTAAATCAATACTTGATTTAACGATCCGGTCATATCGCATATAACCGACTAGTATCAAATGTATCGACTTATCGAATCAATCCTTGATTCGATAACTAGGTTATATCGCATACAACCATTCGATACATTCATCGCAAGAATAGAATACGGTATCACATACACCCATTATTCTCGGTCCCACACATATCTTATATGCGCTCCTATTTCGTTTCGCTTGAGCCAGGAAACCTCTGTGTAGGACTCTAAAGACTCGTCAATACGCCGGCAGCAGGTGATGATCATATCAAACACCCACAAGCCGCAAGCGGTCTGCTAAACGTAACGGCCACCCGGGTATTGAGCGATCAGAAGATCGACGAGCAAGCCCGCTCACACTCCTGTGAATCCAACCAGTAACACTTACCGTACAGTCCGGTCTGTTCGTCTGATATGTCGCATATCTCGTCTAGGGGTGGTAAACGTCAGACCCCAATAGCTTGATAAGTCATGCTGACGTAAGGTCCATAACAATCGTGAAACTACTGATAACTCTTACCAGTATATCACTGTAACCCTGGCCAGGGATTTCCTGTTATGGCCAGTCGTGCATAGCGCAACATCAACCCCCAATACCGGGAGAGACGAATCCCCTCCTATCGCTCATTGCCTCCATGTGAATCGGGACTGTAACCAAAAACCACCTGTTTGCACGACTCAGTAGAGCCGTGGTAGGGTGGAAATCAAAGCACAGTGGGAGACACACAAGACTCTATGACGATCTCGGGTCAATAGACTAAGCTGTACCAATGTCACCAGAGAACTACCATCTGACGTGAGGTATAATACCATCTGGGAGTTCTCGGTGAGTCCGTTCAGTGTACCCAGTCTCCACTGAGCACCCGCATACCATCTCCGATGTCAAACACCAATGGATATGGGATCATCCATCGCCCATCACATGGGTCGAAAAGATATACGCTAGTCTACTCTGGAATATCGATGCCCCGTCTCGATATTCACACGACTAGGAACAATGAAGGATGTACTCATCGACTACCCAGGCCCCACTAGTATGATCTGCATCATAGTCCTGGAAGTCGAGTACACATCCTAAGGGCTTTATCAACATGTAATCAGAGAGACAGAAAGTATACATGTTAAGATAAAGAGCAACCAGATAGCGTACTATCATGTCGAGCAAGAAAGTCCTACCTATATATGTCCCAGCATCCACTACAATATACATCCAATGTACAGTAATGGCCTCTAGGGCATACATATAACTAACAATCTCCCACTTGCACTAGGGCCATCTGTAGAGTAGTTGTAGTATCTAATACACAACCATCCCCTAAAAGTCTCTCTTTGAGAAAAGGCCTTCGTGAGTGGATCCGCCGTGTTGTCCTCTGAGTCTACTCTCCTAACCTCGATCAACCTGGAGATCAACTATCTCCATGATCAGGTGATGCTGCCTCAGAATATGTCTGGGTCACTGATGGGACCAGGGTTCCAGGGCCAAAGCCACACTTCCATTGTCACACAATGGTAGGAACCTAGTTCATCTTATGAACCAATATACACCCAAACTGCCTCTTTGGTAGTATCTTTAATAGCGATGTTACCAGCCTTTATCGTCTAGTTTGCCACGGTATTTAGCTTGGAACTCTTTCAACATACCGTCCCTTTACTGAGGGTAAAGACAATGCCTGCGACTGACATTCAGTTGTCCTTATCACCCTGGAACTTTTCCAGTGATTCTCCCCAGGATCAACTGATACAATCTTACTACAGCTAGTGAGAATCCTAATATCCATTTAGATCTATCTCATAGACCCAAATCCCAGGATTTAGGAGGTATCACTTTGATCCTATTTGGAGAATCCTTGTGATAACAGGAGATTGACCGTGCGTAGTATAGGAAACTATTTTCCTATCAAGAGTATGTTGTCCACGTACAATACGAGGACGGCCACCTTACTCTCTACTACCATTTTGTATATACAAGGTTCATCTACCATTTTGATGAAGTCAAACTCTTTGACTACCACATCAAAACAGATGTTCCAACTCCGCGATGCCTGCTTTATCCTGTAAAGCAACTTGCACACGTTTCCGCTACTCCCACTGTTTGCGAAGCCCTCTGGCTGTGTACTTATAGACGTTCTCTTCTAAAACATCATTTAGAAAAGTAGTCATGGCACCCAACCACCAGATATCGTAGCTATGGTATATAGCAATGGCAAGTAGGATCTGGATGGACTTAAGCATAGTCTCTGGAAAAGGTTTCATCATTATCCACTCCTGGTCGATGACGAAAACCTTTAACAAGTCTAGCTTTGAAAGACTCAACTTTTCCATCGACACCAAGTAATCTTCTCAAGATATACTTGCTCTTGATGGGGATTTAACCCTTCAGATATCGCAACCAAAGTCCATACTTTGTTGGTGTACATGGATTCCATCTCAGATCGCTAAGCATCCAGCCATTCTTACAGAGTCACCACTCTCGATGGACTGCTCGAATCTAGTTGGGTCATCATCTCATGATGCAATCCTCGCTCCCACTGTCATCGAGAAACCGAAGTATCTCTTAAGCGGATGAGGAACCCTACCAGATCGGCGGAGAGGCTGAGGTTCGTCGGGAACTATTGAATCCTTTGGTTCTGTCAAATCATCAGCAGTTTTGTATAGCTGGAACCTTTCCAGTTCTACAGAACTGTCCTTGCCTCGATCTTGTCCGGATTTTGCTTTAGACATAGGCCGAACAATCCTGAATCTTAACTTACTTAAGATACAGGATCTTCCCATACCATATCTCATATGGAGTGGTAGGCACTGATTTGATTCGAACCCAATTCAATAGGTATGCAGCTTCTCAAGTGCACAACCCCAAAAGGAAATAGGTAACTCAGTAATACTCATCATAGAGCACACGATATCTAATATTGTGCGATTGCTCCGCCCCGATACACCGTTGTGCTGTGGTGTATTCAAAGGAGTAATACTGAGAGAGAATCTCATTTTCTTTTAGAATAGTCCAGGAATGCCATGCACAAGTATTCTCCTCCCTGATCTTATCATAGGACATAATACTTATACCCGTATTGATTCCCTACTTCTATCTTATATTCTGTGAATATCTCAAAAAGTTTGGACTCATGTTTCAACAGGAACATATGACTGAATCTTGAGAGATCATCAGAGAATATAATGAAGTACAAAGAACCGGTCCTGGCATGTGTAGACAGGAGACCTTACATACATCATCATATATCAGTCCCAAGAGTTTACTAACTCTTTCTCTGTTTCTAATAAACAGAGCTATGGTCATCTAATCTTTGTGACATGACTGGCAAGTTTCACAAGATGTAAATTCAAACTGATTTAAATATACATCTAAAATGTAACTTCAGCCAGTCGGGTCGCATTGATGTGACCTAGTCTATAATGCCTCAAGAAGAATTCGTTCATTTCTGAACTCTTCCTCTTGTGTGTGTTCTATATACTAAGAACTGTAGTTTTATTTAGAACGTCAATGCTTTTAGATAACGTTCCTGAACCGATCAACTTTTGATATAGGAAATGTTCAAAACATTATCCATCAATACAAAATTTTATCATTTCTTTACTAATAAAGAGACTGATATGATTTTGTATATCAAGTTCGGTATCTAATAGCATTTGTTCAGAATCAATGTAATGGTAATACAAGGTGACAGTGACCAACAGACTTGGCTGCAACACTTGCCCCGTTTTCTGTCTCATGAAACTTATCACCTGTTCTCAGTTTTCTACCTTTTTGTAGCCCTATGTAACAGATTACATATCTGGGATCCTGATCCGGTATCAAATACCCAGGATTCAGAGGATACTAAGAAACAGTTCTTTATAATGAACACACCCGAAGGAGATGCATCTCATGCACTTTCTTCGTTTGGGCGGCATAGGAATTCTGGTATTCCCCTATTTCCTGCTCTGTCTTATAACAATTATAAGTTGGAGCGGGACCAACGTTCCCCGGCTCAGTATAACAAGCGGGTTCGGTCAATATATCTGTTTTATTATCTTGATTAAGGCGTGATATGGTCGCTACCTGGAGAGAGAGAGAGAAGAAAACACTCTGCGTGCGCTCTTGCAAGATCAGATTGGTTATATATTTTATCTAATCAGGATGGCTCCCACTGTTTTTATCAAATCTTCCTTCAAACCCTAAAAGGAAAGATTAGCCGGGATTAATTACACTCTACAAGTTCGCTAATCTTTCAGCCAGGCCAGTGTCGGTACTTTGAGGGAAGTTCCCCGTACTTTCGCACGGACCTAATTACAGTAAACCTCGTTTTCCCATAGGCGTAACCCCGTTGACACCTTTCTAGACACCTTCTTGATCGGCTAATTGTAAAGTGCAAAACTCTCCCAGGAGTAACAATTACTCGCAGTGGGTATCGGGATCCAACTATCACATAGAAGGTATGCAATCTCATTGCAAATTTCAACACTTGAAACTCCCGATAAAGATTTTTACCCCTAGTACTTATGACCTTAACTATGGTCAACAAATCATAAGTACTAGTCAAGTTCTACCCGTCATTTCGTGATTAATTAGACCCACCCACACGACCCTTAACTAAGGTCAACAAAGTCATGCGACTGTCCTAATTAATCGTATCATATGCGGTGTAGGAAGACATCACTTAGCTACCGTACACTGTGCCTTAACTAAGGTCAACAAACACAGCACGAATACTAAGTACTCTACTTCCTACAATGACGGAGGGTTGCGAATGGTTTTTATGAAAAACCTTTAACGCTTTGAACTTGATCTCGTTGCGGAATCAAATGGTTTTTAAATGGAATGTTTTTTAGGCTTTTCTAGTTTTGCTAAAGGGGTCACTCCCGGTGAAGGGATCGTCGGCCCTTTCCTCGTCGAATGAGGTGCGGGATATATCATATATATCACTGTGCAAAGCAGAAACTATAGAAGCGATCAAAAGACAAACCGAGTGTGTAGCATCTGCCGGTTTTTGCTAAAGGAGTCACTCCCGGTGAAGGGATCTCGGTCCTTTCCTCATCGAATAAGGTGCAGGATGTTCTATAAGGAACACCGCGATGCAAAGCAAGAACTGTAGCTACCTTTTTTATTTTGAAATTCGATTCCACAACATCTTTTAGGTTTATTTTCTTTCATTAATCTCATTAATGAATATCCCATCATTTAAGTCCACCTAAACATCACAGATAAATATAACGTACGCTTATGCCATCCGCATTCGCCTCGATGTCCCGTCTGCACCGTTAGGTTAGGTAACTAACGCCAGAGCAAGGCAGGGCTAGCGCGGGTGTAAAACATAAGCAACGTCTATATAATATATCATATATACTATATATAATATCTATCTGAACACATCACATGATCACATCACAGATAACACAGCAGAAGAATCATATGAAACATTGGATATACTAAGACGTCCGTGTTTTTAATACGAGCCAGTATAAAACACGGATTCCACGGTCGTGATGAATAGCCAATCCCACACCCCTAGACCCCTACGAGAGCGGCAAGCAACCCTACTAATTCTAGGGTTAGGAGACCCGGACTCGACTCCTCGAGATGGCCTCCCACTGGACCCTAGAACCCGGTTACTTATGCTCCCCTCCTTGGGTCTATCCTAATGCGGAAAAGTAAATAATATACAAATGGTGACATCATCCGCAACCTGGAAATGCCCCAATAAAAGAATATTACATACAAGTTTTTACATGAATGAAAATGAAAAAACACTCATCTCACATAAAAACCCCCGGCCATTCAAAGACGACAATCCAATATAACATATCCAGCAACACATAACATCACATGTCATCAACGAAAGTAAATATGTGCATCCCAATTGTCGTTGACATATAGCAACGAAACCGGCGATATCACATATTACACTTACGGTCACAGAAAAGAAAGTGTAAAACTACAACAGTTGGAATCCCCAACGTTCATAGACATCGCATGCCTAATCAAATGAAATACTTAGACATCGCATGCCTAACAATTATAAACCCTGCATTTTAGTCTCATTATCGAAAACTCTTTTCAATATCAAGTCGGGCAATTCAACAAGATTCCCGACATGCTGATCGAATGTTCGTCGCAAACTTTAGTAGACGGCTGCACCCCCGATACCTTCGACGAAGTGCACCAAGGCGGAACACCGCTGCCGCGATCACCCGAACGGATGCTTTCGGCGACGGGGTTCTCCTACAGTCACTTGGTCGAGGCTATGGGGTGTAGCTGTCTATTAAGTTTACCCGGCGAGTATTCGCGTACGCTACGTGATTGCGACGGACTTTTGATCACATCAAAATTCCGTGGCAACCGATCAAGTGAGACTAAAGTGCTATGTTTATAACATTCAAATCAGTTATCTCATAACTGCTTGTGGATTCCAATTATTGTATCACATTCCGGATAAATAGAAAATGTTAAACATTCCGATCGAACAATCGAACACCCAAGTTTTCCCGATACAGCTCAACACATGAAATAAGTCTAAAAACATTCAGTTCATGCCTCAGTACCAACGGTCCAGCCGTAGAAGGGTCAAGTCAACGCCTCACATGTGGCACGCCGTACTGCCCCAAACCCTAAGGTTCAAAGGGCAGTTCAAGACGGTCACATAATCGAGTTAAGGTTTGTTGTCTTCTAGAGGGACCATCGCATTACTTGCACTACTTAGAACGTCATTAAACTACGGAAAAGTCCAACAATTGGAAATTTCCCGGCAGGGGAAAAAATGGGTATTTATATCCGGTCGAACCTTTTAACATACTCTAAAACTATCCGGAAAAACACATAGACAAAGTTTGATAATCCGATCGAATCTACGAATTCCCAATACAACCCAGAAAACTCAACTCTTGAGTTCAGATTAAAAATTCCCAGGAAAACCAGCACTGCAAAATAGGAATTACTGTGCAAAATACATTGAACAAGGAGACCGTATGGCCGTGGAACCGCCGCACGAGCCATGCTCGTGCCGCGGAACTGCGGCGGTTTGATGGAATTAGGCGATCGAATTTCACAGTAACTCTTACAATCTCCTGCTGATTTTTCTGCATATTTTTAATTAGTAAAAATCCCCGATTTCAAAAAATGTACAGAGAGCATTTTTGAGTTAGGGTTTCGGTTCGATCGGACTTCTAACTCCGTCTACGCATCGCCTAAGGCTCTAGCTAGTCTCTGATACCACTGTAGGGTTCCTAGGCACACTAATGAGGTCTCACAAGTGATCAAACATGCCCAATTTAAAAATTTCCATGTGCCTACAAACCCTAATACGGATCGTTAACTAGATGTATAGGCGATGCAAGCAAGTAAACGAATTTATTGCAAAAGGAAAGTGACTACAACCTTTGTAGATCCGGTCCTCCACTTCCTTAGCTCCACGATGAAGTCCCTCCGCTGTACCTTTTGGATCCCGGACTCTCGCGGTGGTTTCATCGAAAGAATGATCGGGCTAGGTCGTCGACTTCGATTCCGAAGATGATCTACGTCGAGGCAACTCAAGATCAAGCTCCAACTTCACCAAGTCATGAAACTTGTGAAGAAAACACCCTATACTACTTGGCAAGTGGTAGAGGATGAAGAAATAGGAAGTGGGTTCACTTTAGAATTGGATTTCTCACTCTTTTTCTCAAGTTGCCATTGATGGAAACAAGCTTTCTTCTTTTGTTGATGATGAAGAAGAAGAAGAAAAAGAATTATGATAAGTATTTTCCAAATAGAAAATAAAATGAATACTTATCATATACCAACCATGGTTAAGTGTAGAGACTAAACTAGGGTTAGGTGAATGGTTAGGTTAAGGGAAGCAAACAAAATGGTCAAGCTTTCAACACTTCATGAAGCTTCATGAAAGAAACAAAGAAAGCCACCATTTCTATTTATCTTTTCCAAAATAAATAAACAAAATAAATAAATGAATAAGTAAACAAAACCCTAACCATTCATATAACCATGGTTTAATCATACACACAAACTCAAGTTAGCATGTATCATCAAACATGATACAAACAAGTGCACAAAAGTATATCACATATACAACTTGTGTACTTAAATTGAGAAAATCCATTTAAAGTGAACAAATACTAGTTAATGCAAATTATTATATCAAATATATAATTATGCATTAAATCATTAAATCAATACTTGATTTAACGATCCGGTCATATCGCATATAACCGACTAGTATCAAATGTATCGACTTATCGAATCAATCCTTGATTCGATAACTAGGTTATATCGCATACAACCATTCGATACATTCATCGCGAGAATAGAATACGGTATCACATACACCCATTATTCTCGGTCCCACACATATCTTATATGCGCTCCTATTTCGTTTCGCTTGAGCCAGGAAACCTCTGTGTAGGACTCTAAAGACTCGTCAATACGCCGGCAGCAGGTGATGATCATATCAAACACCCACAAGCCGCAAGCGGTCTGCTAAACGTAACGGCCACCCGGGTATTGAGCGATCAGAAGATCGACGAGCAAGCCCGCTCACACTCCTGTGAATCCAACCAGTAACACTTACCGTACAGTCCGGTCTGTTCGTCTGATATGTCGCATATCTCGCCTAGGGGTGGTAAATGTCAGACCCCAATAGCTTGATAAGTCATGCCGACGTAAGGTCCATAACAATCGTGAAACTACTGATAACTCTTACCAGTATATCACTGCAACCCTGGCCAGGGATTTCCTATTATGTCCAGTCGTGCATAGCGCAACATCAACCCCCAATACCGGGAGAGACGAATCCCCTCCTATCGCTCATTGCCTCTATGTGAATCGGGACTGTAACCAAAAACCACCTGTTTGCACGACTCAGTAGAGCCGTGGTAGGGTGGAAATCAAAGCACAGTGGGAGACACACAAGACTCTATGACGATCTCGGGTCAACAGACTAAGTTGTACCAATGTCACCAGAGAACTGCCATCTGACGTGAGGTATAATACCATCTGGGAGTTCTCGGCGAGTCCGTTCAGTATACCCAGTCTCCACTGAGCACCCGCATACCATCTCCGATGTCAAACACCAATGGATATGGGATCATCCATCGCCCATCACATGGGTCGAGAAGATATACGCTAGTCTACTCTGGAATATCGATGCCCCGTCTCGATATTCACACGACTAGGAACAATGAAGGATGTACTCATCGACTACCCAGGCCCCACTAGTATGATCTGCATCATAGTCCTGGAAGTCGAGTACACATCCTAAGGGCTTTATCAACATGTAATCAGAGAGACAGAAAGTATACATGTTAAGATAAAGAGCAACCAGATAGCGTACTATCATGTCGAGCAAGAAAGTCCTACCTATATATGTCCCAGCATCCACTACAATATACATCCAATGTACAGTAATGGCCTCTAGGGCATACATATAACTAACAGTTTGGACTTTGGACTTTTCTCCGGAAGGGGTAAAACCCGTAGGCTGCAAATGGATCTTCAGAAAGAAGATTGGTGTAGATGGGCAGGTTGAAACCTATAAAGCTAGGCTTGTTGCAAAGGGTTTTCGTCAAAGACCTGGTTTAGACTATGACGATACCTTTTCTCCGGTGGCTATGCTCAAATCCATTCGGATCCTTCTTGCCATTGCTGCCTTCCACGATTATGAAATCTGGCAGATGGACGTAAAGATGGCTTTCCTAAATGGAAATTTGGAAGAGTGCGTCTATATGGATCAGCCAGAGGGATTCATTCAGAGTGGGAGCAGCGGTAAAGTGTGCAAGTTGCTCAAGTCCATCTATGGACTGAAGCAGGCATCGCGAAGTTGGAACATCTGCTTTGATGATACTGTCAAAGAATTCGACTTTATCAAAAACCCAGATGAACCATGCATTTACAGTAAGATTGTAGGGAGAAATGTGGTATTCCTCGTCTTGTACGTGGATGACATTCTCCTAATAGGAAATGATATTCCTATGCTACAGTCAGTCAAAGGATTCTTGTCATAAAGGTTCTCCATGAAGGACCTGGGCGATGCCAACTACATTCTGGGGATCCAGATCTATCGTGATAGATCTAAGAGGATGTTGGGACTTTCACAGTCCAGGTACATTGACACCATACTGAAACGATTCAATATGGAAGATTCCAAGCGCGGTAATCTACCGGCTTGTCACGGAATCACCCTCTCCAAAGAGATGTCTCCCAAGACTGATTTGGAAAGAGCTCGCATGTCATCAATACCCTACGCATCTGTGGTAGGCTCTATTATGTATGCGATGTTGTGTACCAGACCAGATGTAGCATACGCATTGAGCGTTGTAAGCCGGTATCAGTCGGACCCAAGAGAGAAGCACTGGATAGCGGTAAAGAACATTCTTAAGTACCTGAGAAGGACTAAGGAGATGTTCTTGGTGTATGGCGGAAATGACCTCCAGATCGAGGCCTTTGCTGACTCCAGCTTCCAGAGTGACAAGGATGACTCCAAGTCCATGTCGGGTTATGTCTTTACCCTCAATGGAGGGGCGGTTTGCTGGAAGAGCTCCAAACAGGAAACCGTTGCTAACTCAACTATGGAAGCGGAGTACATAGCTGCTTGCGATGCCGCAAAAGAAGCTGTCTGGATGAAGAAGTTCCTCACAGAACTTCAGGTGGTTCCTTCCAGTGTTGGTCCAATACCTCTGTATTGTGACAACAACAGCGCTATAGCTTTAGCGAAGGAACCCAGGTCCCATCAGAAGTCCAGACACATCTTAAGGCGGTATCACCTGATCGGGGAGATTGTAGATCGCCGGGAGATCGAGGTGAAAAGAGTAGAGACAGAGAATAACATTGTTGATCCATTCACAAAGGCCCTTCCTCAGACGCAGTTCAAAAGGCTATTCGAGATGATAGGTCTATGATATGCCAGCTCATGGCCCTAGTGCAAGTGGGAGATTGTTAGTGTATATGCCCTAGGGGCCATTAATGTATCATACTAGATTGTATATTACTTAATGGAAGCTTGGGATATTCACAGTTATATATACAGTCTTGCTAATAATGGTAGTATGCTACTTGGTTTGTTTCTACTTTAATGTGTACATGTGTTTCTTTTAGTATATCACCTATACACATTAATGGAGCCCTTAGGATCTTTGCTTGATTACCAGCATTTTGATGGCAGTCACACTCGTGGGGGCTGGGTAATCCATAAGCACATCCTTATACAGGTCCCTAGTCATAGGACTATCGAGACAGGGCATCGATACTCCGGAGTAGACTAGCATATGCGCTTCTCATCCCAGCTGGGGAGACGGTTTGTCCCACAGCCGTCAGTACGTCGTACTTGAGATAGTATGCGGGTGCTCGTTAGGTTACGAGTATACTGGACAGGACTTGTTGGGAACTGATTGGTTGGTACTATACCTATCGTCAGTTATCAATTCCCAGGTGACATGAGTACAGCTTAGTCCGCTGACTTGACACTGTCACTTCGCCTCGAGTGTGTTCCTACTGTACTTTGATTACTACCCTACCACAGCTCAAAGGAGTCGTGCAAATAGGTAGTAGTTGGGTGCAGTCCCGAAGCACTTGGAGGTAGTGACGGTTAGACAGGATTCGTCTCTCCCGGTATTGGGAGTTGATATCGCACTGTGTCATGGAGAGCCATTACACATAGTCGTCCCTGGCCAGGGCAAACGAGATATACTGGTAGGATTCCAGTGTTATCTCAGGGTGTTTTGGGCTACACTCCGACACGACTTATACCGCTATTAGGGGACTGACGTTTACCGCCCCCCTAGGCCCTCCATGCGATATTCTCAGACGAACAGACCGGACTGTACGGAGATTGTCACATTCAGGCTCAATAGGAGTTCAGATGGGTTTCACCTCGTCCGTCTTCTTATCGGCATCTACCTGGGGGTCGTTACGCACAGCTAGTGCCGCTTGCGGTCTGTGGTTAAACCCACTGCCAGCGTAGTGTCGAGTCTTTAGAGTGTTAGTGTTTATGCCCTAGAAGGCCATTACTGTATCATACTAGCTTGTATATTACTTAATGGAAGCTTGGGATATTCACATGTATATAACAGTCTTGCTAAAACATGGTAGTATGCTACTTGGTTTTTCTATCTTAATATGTGAGTGTACGTATTGATAGAGCTCTTAGGATCTTGCTTGTCTACCAGCGTTGTGATGGCAGTCACACTAGTGGGGGCTGGGTAGTCTACAAGCACATCCTTATTCAGGTCCCTGGTCGTTGGATTATCGAGACAGAGCATCGATACTCCGGAGTAGACTGGTGTGTACGCTTCTCATCCCAGTTGGGGAGATGGTCTGTCCCACAGCCGTCAGTACTTCATACTGGAGATAGTATGCAGGTGCTCGTTAGGTTACGGGTACACCGGACAGGACTCACAGGGAACTGTTGGTTGGTTTGATACCAGTCGTCAGTGAACAGTTCCCAGGTGACATGAGTACAGCGTAGTCCGCAGACTTGACACTGCTACTTCGCCTCGAGTGTGTCCCACTGTTCTTAGATTGCTACCCTACCACGGCTCAAAGGAGTCGTGCAAACAGGTAGCAGTTGGGTGCAGTCCCGAGCACTTGGAGGAAGTGGCGGTTAGACAGGATTCGTCCCTCCCGGTATTGGGAGTAGATATCGTGCTGTGTCAGAGAGCCATTACGCAAAGTCCCTGTCCAGGGCAAGCGAGATTTGCTGGTAGGTTCCAGTAGTTTCTCAGGGTGTAATGGGCTTCCCTCCGACACGACTTATACCGCTATTAGGGGACTGACGCTTGCCGCCCCCCTAGGCCCGATATGCGATAGTCTTGGACGAACGGACCGGACTGTATGGAGATTGTTACATCAGACTCAGTAGGAGTTCGGATGGGTTTTCTCATCGGCCTTCTTATCGACAACTACCTGGGGACCGTTACGTACAGCTAGTGCCGCTTGCGGTCTGTGGTTAAACCCACTGCCAGCGTAGTAGTCGAGTCTCTAGAGTCCCACACAGAGAGTTTCTTACTCCAGGAGAAACGATATAGAGGTTGCATGGTTTTGCGACAAAGGGTTCGGACGCATACGTGCGTTTACGCGCGTACGACTTTCGGACAGTTTTTACCAGTCGGCTTTGGTTTAAGCCAGTTACTGGTATCCGGTTATTGGATTTTTACAGTCTAAAGTTTTTCCGTATTTTTGCGGATTGGAGGGGCGTTCTCGTAATTGTACGAGAATGTAACGTCTTCAAAATAATAAAATATGATTTTTGGGAAATTTTATAATTTAATATTATTTTAATGAATATTTTAATATTCTGGTATAATTAAATACAGATAAATGGGGAAAAATTATGGAAAATTCTAAAATAAGGTATTTTAAGGAATTGCCTCGTTTTCTGTGCATGCCCCCATTTCCTCTAGTTTTGACCCTGAGTATGTCTAGTTTTGACTGATTCCATCTAGGGTGAAATCTGGGTTGATTTTCCTATGTTGGTGTATAATTTGGGACTTGTTTTAGCATGGATTTTGGTATTTGGTGATTCATTCCTGTCGGGTGGCGTTTGGACGTCAACGACAAGTGGATTTTGATTGTGTTTACATGCGAGTCGATAGGTTTTTACCTATGCGGGTAGCGTGTGCTATTTTGGTTTCCGATGTGATTTTCATGTGCTTTAGCATTGTGATATACTTGTAGGTACCCCGCGTGATGTTGAGGCAAAGGAGGTGAAGATAGCGACATCGGCTTTGGCACACGAGAAGCAATGTGAGTAGATTTATATCTACGGGGAGAAGTCGGGTGGATGGCGTATAGCACCCCCGCAGTCCGTGGTGATGTATACGAATACGTATACACACGAATATTTATTATGTGTTGTTTAGGGTTATTGATGGTAATAATGATATTTTGATGATAAGAATATATTGGTTTAGTATAGTGCGAACCCTAGAGTAGTGGTTGCACTCACACATACATTTACACACATACTTGCATTCATTCTTTCATTTATTAGAGTGCATATGATGGTGCGTATATCTACACATGGGTATGGGACTATGTGTTTATATACGGGATTTGAGGATGATACGTGGTTTGAGATGATACTTGATGTGAGGCCGTGAGATCGGCGATGTGACATAGCTTGTCTTCGAGGTGCGATATGATAGTTTTAGCGGGCCTTTGGACATGTGCTTTACCCGCATTCATATTTTTATAGATGGTATCGATCTGTACTAGACTTAGAGTAGTACCCCAGATTATGCGATCTGATGATAGTGATACCTGATATGTGATGAGGTACTGTGATATTGACCCCTACCCAGCTATTGGGATGCCGTACGACGATCTACCGTACGAGCCGATATTGATGATAGATCCGCACTCATGACTCGAGGATATCTTACGATATGTTATTGAGACGGGATCACCGACTATCATATATATATATATATATATATATTGACTCAGATTAGGTGGTTTCTTACCCCTCCTGTCTAGATTACTTAGTAGACATTAGACTGGACCGAGTCATACCTATTTCAAACTAACGAATCGGGGATATTTTAAAGATAGGCAGAAGGGTCATACGGATATTTTCAAATGATGTATCTTTTCTTAATACACCGTCGCCCTTGTTTTTCCAAAAGCCCTGATTCGTCTTATTTCAATTGGCACCCCTGCATGACTTGTACAGATTGGTGTAGATTCTTTACTTTTGCGTTGATTATTCGATTCCGCATATTCATGCTATTTGCATTGCATCGCTTGTACTGTGGTTATATTTCAGTCATGCTGCTAGGACACCAGCACCATTATCGATGATGCATATGTTCCACGTACACTTGTTGCCGGCTCACACACTCATCATCGATAATTGCCATGTCACTACACTGTAGTACTATTGCATTCAGTATATGATCCTTGCATGACATGATGATATGCATACCTTCCTTTACATGTCGCATACTTCATGCTTTTGATTATACGCATTGAGATATGTTGTTTCTATGATATTTCTGGATTTGGGAACCGAGAGTGTTTCAAAAGAGAATATGTCATTGCTTTAAAAACCCGGTTACCCTTGATATGATATTTCAGTGCGTCCACCATGTGTTTTCTCGGTACTGAGAGCGACATGTGAAACCCGAATCGAGGAGTGGATGAGCCGATTGCAGGTACATGGTGGACCCGGTATGGTTCCCCTCGGCAAGATGATCGATGAGCTTTGCCGATTGAGCCTGGAGGCGGGCGAGTACCTACCGGTGATTGGTTGGACGTGGCGGTTATCCGGAGGATACTGACCAGAGTCGATGGATAGATTTGGGCGTCCTGCCGGGGCCGAGGGCCGATACCGCAGACAGAGCCAGCGGGCCGATCCGGACTGACAGAGCCCGATATATGAGGATTTACGTGCCGATGCTGGGCACAGTTTTCATGATGTTTTCGAGTGCCGATGCTGGGCACTCCGGTTCCATGATTTTGACGTGTCGTGAGGGACACGGGTGGGTTATATCCTCATATTTCCATGCACAGGTTTCATGATATTTACTTGCATGATGGTTATTGTCATTGGGTGACGAGTGGACGGGATCCACGTGTGTGCAGATTTGATTACATTGATCATACCTCATATTCATGACATGCTATTACCTGAGGCACTAGCACGAGCACTTGGCACTACACTCATGTATAGAGATTACATTGCCAGTTTAGCATGCTTCAGCTTTATTCATATTGAGGTTTATTTATATCTGATCGTATTGACCTAGGATGGGTCATGCATTCGATCTCTGCTTGTAGATATTTTCTATTCACGAGTTGGCAACTCACCCCCGTTGTGCCCCAGTCCTTGCAGGTTTTTGCCGTACAGATTTCATAGCGGCATTTCTGGCACACTGCTTCCTTATGGGTGACTTGCTTGGATAGGTGGGTTCTTTTGTATCAGAACCGCCATTGTTCGTGTATCATTTATTGTATCTAGAATTTCCATCAACCAAAACTTGTATTATTTCGACCTTAGAGTCGCGCTAGTAGTATTACGGTTTTCTGGCTGTTTTGAGTTTCTTTTTTTTTGGGTTTTGATCCTCGCCCTTTGGCGTTGTATATTATTATTGCTTGCGTGGTTGTGACCGTCGATGGACGAAGAGCTAGCTCCCGCTTGGGGATGCCTTATATCATGTTATATATATTATTCTTGTTGTACCCCGTTCGGGGCCAGTTTTTACAAAGGAAACTCTGCCGAAATTTTCAGGAAAGGTTACACATTTTTAAAAAATGCATATTCGGCTTAGTTATTTAAAAACTTTGATTTCCAAACATGATTTCCTTACTTTTCAAAAACAGTTTTCCTTATTTACTCTTTAAATGGTTTTAGATTGCTGGGCTTTTGGCTTACTTGGATCAGATGGGGTCCTATAGACTTCATATGGTTCAAGGTTAGTTGCCTCAAGTTTAGAGGTTTAGCTTGGAGTTTTGCTCTCGGGTGGATCGTCTACTACCTAGAGAAGGCCGAGGAGAACAAGGAGATCGTAAAGACGAAGGACTAGTTTCGATAGGTATAATCCCTAAGCATAGTAGTTTAGAACAACTATATGTTTGGTTAGTTATCGTTTAGCTTCGATTTAAGCGGTTAGTCGATGTTCGTTCTTCAAACATGATCGTTTTTGAAAATTCCGCCTCCCCACAAGTACTGGGGTGAAGTACATCGACTTACAGTGGTATCAGAGCCTCGCTAAACAATAAATAACTTGATTGCAAATTTGTACGAATTTCGAACGGAAAAACGAAGCCGGAAAACCCTAAATCTGTTCAGTTTCTGTCGAACTTAAAATGAAGTCCAAAAATTTTTCAGGTGTGCTCAGAAAGCTAGAAAAGAGTCCAGGAGAACACCCATGAAATTCGAGCCCATGACTCGGCTAAAGCGCCGCGGAAGGGCGGCGGATCCCACCGATCCGCCGCGCTTCCGCGGTCGAGTTGCCGAGTCATGGACTCATCTTTCATGTGTGGGTCCTTTCTGGTGTTTGGGGTTTACTGGAATATTTTAATTTTGCTCAGGTTTCCAGTATACAAAGCAGATTTTGGAGCAATATTAAAGATGTTTAATCGATCGAAATTGTACAGTATTTGCATATTGGATTATATCTGTGATTGTTTAATGTGTTCGTAAACCTCCCCTAACTGCTAGTATGTCGGTTGGCAGGGGGTTGCACATTTCTGAAATGGTTATATCTGTTTGTGCATATAAACTGTATTGGACTGTTGTGGTGTTTAGCCGGGGTTTAGCAATGGGTTATTGTTTAATTCATTTGTTGTAAATGCAATTTGTTGTAATATTATTTTGCGGGGCACATCCAGGTTGCGGTTGTAGCCACCGTTGTATTATTTCTTTTTACTGTTTTTGCTCCTAGGACTGACCCAAGGTGGGGTACACAAACTGCCGGGTGGGTAGTTTGCCGTACCCGTAGGGGTCGAGGGTGGGGTAACGGCTATTCATCACAACTGTGTAATCTGTCTTTTCTTGCAGGCTCAAAAGAAATACAGATTGCTTGCAAATCCAATATTGTTTATCTGTGTTCTGGAATGAATATCATTGCGTCAGACGAATGTAAAATATCTATATATAATGTAGCTATTTAGACGTCACTTATGTTTTACACCCGCGCTAGCCCAGCCCCCGCTCTGTCGTTAGTTAAGTAACCTAACGGGTGATGACGGGACCCCGTGGCGAATGCGGGTGGCATAAGAGGACGTTGTATTTTCGTTGTTATCTGCAATGATAGGTTAATGATGGGACGCATTATCTATAATGCAAAGAAAATAAACCAAGTTTAAATCGTTGGAACAATTTAAAAGAAACCACTCGGTTATTTTAAAAACAGATATTTTTAAATGCGGAGATTTAACCACTCCTTTTAAAAGCTATCAGGTTCCTTCGGTTATATCAAGTTCACTACGTTCACGGTTTCGCCAAAACCAGTCGTAGCCCTCCGTCATTTCTTATGAATGGTCAGTAGTATTCAAGCTATGTTTGTTTGGCCCTTAGTCAAGACATAGTGATTGGTAGCTGCTGGGGTATTCATTTGTTGCATAGATAGATGAGTTGGTTTGGGACAGTCGTATTACTTTGTTTGGCCCTTAGTCAAGAGTATACGGATGGGTTCAAATCAACAGGATAATGATGGGCAGAACTTGACATGTGACTTATGATTTGTTGGCCCTTAGTCAAGATCATAAGAGCATGGGGCAAAAATCAATATCGGGAATTTCTAAAGAAACTGAAATTTGCAAAGAGATGCATACCATTTTGAGTTTGATGAATGTTAGTAGCATTCCTACAACATTATCAGACGATGATATTTGGATCCCGATCCTACTGTGAGTATATGCTACTTATCAGGATATTCGTCACTTAACGATCAATGCTATAAACCTAGTAGGTGTCCAGAAAAGTGTCAGCGGGGTTACGCCCCCAGAGAAAAGAGGTTATTTAATTAAGGAACTTCGCGAAAGCGTTGGAAAACCTCCCTCGAAGTACCGACACCAGCCTGGATGAACGGTTAAGCAAGTATTGTACGGTGAGAATAGTCCTGGCTAATTCTTCTTTTATGGTTTGAGAAAGGATTCGAGAAACAGTGGGAGCCATCCAGTTTAGATAAACTAAAAACCACTCTAAACTTGCAAGAGCATCATGCTAAAGAGTTTTCTTCTCTCTCTCCTATTTGCAGCGACCCTGAAAATGACTGGACTTAAGTTACTTTTAGAGAAAAATATACTGACAGGGCCAAACTATAAAGATTGGCTGCGGAATGTCAAAATGGCTTTGACCTATGACAAACTGGGGTACGTCCTCACCGCTACGGCACCTGCTGTCCCTGGTCCTAAATCCAGCAATGCGGATAAGGAAATCCGCAAAACCTGGGATTTAGATTGCGCGAGAGCCAAGTGCATCGTGCTTGCCTCGATGAACAATGAACATCAGAGGAGGCACGAGGATATGTCCCTAGATGGCATATTTCTCCATACAAAGGAACTTTATGGAGAGCAATCTCGTATTGCTAGATACGAGACCTCTAAGAACTTGTTTCGAGCGAGGTTGGCTGTCGGGTCATCGGTAGGTGAACATGTCCTACAGATGATCGGCTATATTGAAGAGCTCGCAGACCTTGGGACGACTTTGGATAATGAGCTCTATACAGACCTTATTCTCCAGTCCCTTCCTCACACCTACGCCCAGTTTATCCTGAACTTCAACCTTCAAAGAAAAGAAGTTGAACTTCCGGAACTCCTGAACATGTTAAGGAGTGCAGAGGGCACCTTGAAGACATCAAGGGAAACACCCGCTATGTTTGTTGGCGGTTCATCTTTTTCCGGGTCCAAGGCTAGGGCCAAAGGAAGGAAGAAGAAGGCCGCACCCAAACCTAGAGGAGGTATTAGTAAGGTGGGAGGGAAGGGAAAGAAAAAGAAAGCAGTACCGATAGTTGGTCAGGATGAGTGCTTCCATTGTCACAGGAAAGGGCACTGGAAGAAGGATTGCAAGGCGTGGAACGCCAAGAACCAGGAACCGAAGCAAGCTGTGGCTTCGACTTCAGGTGTGTTTGTAATTGAGAATTGTCTGTCGATCAACTCTACTTCCTGGGTATTGGATACCGGATCAGGATCTCATATTTGCAATTCATTGCAGGCACTGAGAAACCGTAGAGTGCTGAAGGAAGGTGATATGACCCTAAAGGTTGCTAACGGAGCTAGCGTGGGAGCTGCGTCCGTCGGGGACTATCACCTAGGATTGACGAGTGGACATATTTTGGTTTTACATAACTGTTATTTTGTACCAAGCTTAACGTGTAATATCATATCAGTTTCCTTGTTATCAAATAAAGGTTATGATTTCACGTTTGTAAGAGATGTTGTTCACATCCACCTTAATCATGGTTTGATTGAGTCCGGTACATTAAATAACGGCATATATGTTTTAAACCAACTCCAAATTTTCAATGTCCAGAACACACTAAAAAGAAAGTCTCCAAATTTAAATAAAGCTTTCTTATGGCATTGTAGACTGGGTCACATCAATGAGAGAAGGTTGAATAAGTTGCATAGAGAAGGATATTTGGACTCGTTCGAATATCAATCTTATGACACTTGTCAATCTTGTCTCAAAGGAAAGATGACAAAGACTCCATTCACTGGACAAGGAGTAAGAGCGAGCGAGCTCTTAGGACTCATACACAGCGATGTATGTGGTCCAATGTCTACACATGCGAGAGGTGGTTATTCCTACTTCATTACTTTTACAGATGATTTCTCTAGGTATGGATATGTTTTCTTAATGAAGCATAAATCAGAGGCCTTTGAGAAATTCCTGGAATTCAAGAGTGAAGCGGAAAACCAAACAGGCAAAAGTATTAAGACACTAAGATCTGATCGAGGTGGAGAATACTTAAGTGCCGAGTTCCTAGGTTACCTAAAAGAGAAAGGAATTCTCTCTCAGCTTACTCCTCCATACACTCCACAGCACAACGGTGTATCGGAGAGACGGAATCGAACCCTATTGGATATGGTACGATCCATGATGAGTAATGCTGAGTTACCGCGATCTTTCTGGGGTTATGCGCTAGAATCAGCGGCATATCTTTTGAACCAGGTTCCAACCAAGACTGTGCCTACAACACCATATTAGATGTGGAGTGGGAAGAAACCCTGTCTAAAACATTTTAGGACATGGGGGTGTCCAGCTTTTGTAAAAAAGCAGCATGTGGACAAGCTCGAGGCACGTTCAGTACAATGTAAGCTGGTGTGATATCCAAAGAACTCCAAGGGATATTATTTCTATTACGCAGAGGAACAAAAGGTTTTTGTTTCTCGTCATGCCCACTTCTTAGAAACTGAATTTTTAGAAAATCAGAAGAGTGGGAACGAAATAGAACTGGAAGAAATTCCAGAACCACAAGCTGCTACTGAAAGTTTGGTAGAACCAGAGGTTCAAGAAGAACAGAACATTCCCACACCCCTCCGCAGGAGTAGTAGGCCGTCTCATCCGCCTGAGAGATACTACGGTTTTCTCATAGACGGGGATAGAGAGGATTGCATCATAGAAGATGATGAACCTACTGACTTCCGACAGGCCATCCAGAGCGGCGACTCGGTACGATGGCTAGATGCAATGCGAACCGAAATGGAGTCCATGTACACCAACAAAGTATGGACTTTGGACTTTGCTCCAGATGGGGTAAAACCCATAGGATGCAAGTGGATATTCAAGAAAAAGATTGGTGTAGATGGACAGGTGGAAACCTATAAGGCTAGACTTGTTGCAAAGGGTTTTCGTCAAAGACCTGGTTTGGACTATGACGAAACTTTTTCTCCAGTGGCTATGCTCAAATCCATTCGGGTCCTTCTTGCTATTGCTGCCTTCCATGATTATGAAATCTGGCAGATGGACGTAAAGACGGCTTTTCTGAATGGAAATTTAGAAGAGAGCGTCTATATGGATCAGCCAGAGGGTTTCAATCAGAGTGAGAGCAGCGGGAAAGTTTGCAAGCTGCTTAAGTCCATTTATGGACTAAAGCAGGCATCGCGGAGTTGGAACATCTGTTTTGATGAGACAGTCAAAGAATATGACTTTATCAAAAATCCAGATGAACCGTGCATATATAGTAAAGTTGTGGCCAGAAGTGTCGTATTCCTCGTCTTGTACGTGGATGACATTCTATTGATAGGAAATGATATTCCTATGCTACAATCTGTCAAAGGATTCTTGTCACACAGGTTCTCCATGAAAGACCTGGATGATGCCTCTTACATTCTGGGGATCCGGATCTATCGTGATAGATCCAAGAGGATGTTGGGACTTTCGCAGTCCAGGTATATCGACACTGTACTGAAAAGATTCAGTATGGAAGATTCTAAGCGCGGTAATCTACCGGCTTGTCACGGAATCACCCTCTCCAAAGAGATGTCTCCCAAGACTGATTTGGAAAGGGAACGCATGTCTATTATACCCTACGCTTCTGCGGTAGGCTCTATAATGTATGCGATGTTGTGTACCAGACCAGATGTAGCTTACGCACTGAGCGTGGTAAGCCGGTATCAGTCAGACCCAGGGGAGAATCACTGGATAGCAGTAAAGAACATTCTCAAGTACCTGAGGAGGACTAAGGAGATGTTCTTGGTTTACGGCGGAAAAGACCTCAGGTTGGAGGCCTTTGCTGATTCCGGCTTCCAGAGTGATAAGGACGATTCCAATTCCATGTCGGGTTATGTCTTTACCCTCAATGGAGGGGCGGTGTGCTGGAAGAGCTCCAAGCAGGACACCGTTGCTGACTCGACGATGGAAGCGGAGTATATAGCTGCTTGCGATGCCGCAAAAGAAGCAGTCTGGATGAAGAAGTTCCTAACAGAACTTCAGGTGGTTCCTACCATAGTTGATCCAATACCTCTGTATTACGACAACAACGGAGCTATAGCTTTAGCAAAGGAACCAAGGTCCCATCAGAAGTCCAGACACATCTTGAGGCGGTATCACCTGATCAGGGAGATCATTGATCGTCAGGAGATCGAGGTTCGGAGAGTTGCTTCAGAAGAGAACATTGCTGATCCATTCACGAAGGCCCTTCCTCAGATTCAGTTCGAGAGGCTGCTCGAGATCATTGGTCTACGATATGCCAGTACATGGCCCTAGTGCAAGTGGGAGATTGTTAGTGTTTATGCCCTAGAAGGCCATTACTGTATCATACTAGCTTGTATATTACTTAATGGAAGCTTGGGATATTCACATGTATATAACAGTCTTGCTAAAACATGGTAGTATGCTACTTGGTTTTTCTATCTTAATATGTGAGTGTACGTATTGATAGAGCTCTTAGGATCTTGCTTGTCTACCAGCGTTGTGATGGCAGTCACACTAGTGGGGGCTGGGTAGTCTACAAGCACATCCTTATTCAGGTCCCTGGTCGTTGGATTATCGAGACAGAGCATCGATACTCCGGAGTAGACTGGTGTGTACGCTTCTCATCCCAGTTGGGGAGATGGTCTGTCCCACAGCCGTCAGTACGTCGTACTGGAGATAGTATGCAGGTGCTCGTTAGGTTACGGGTACACCGGACAGGACTCACAGGGAACTGTTGTTTGGTTTGATACCAGTCGTCAGTGAACAGTTCCCAGGTGACATGAGTACAGCGTAGTCCGCAGACTTGACACTGCTACTTCACCTCGAGTGTGTCCCACTGTTCTTAGATTGCTACCCTACCACGGCTCAAAGGAGTCGTGCAAACAGGTAGCAGTTGGGTGCAGTCCCGAGCACTTGGAGGCAGTGGCGGTTAGACAGGATTCGTCCCTCCCGGTATTGGGAGTAGATATCGTGCTGTGTCAGAGAGCCATTACGCAAAGTCCCTGGCCAGGGCAAGCGAGATTTGCTGGTAGGTTCCAGTAGTTTCTCAGGGTGTAATGGGCTTCCCTCCGACATGACTTATACCGCTATTAGGGGACTGACGCTTGCCGCCCCCCTAGGCCCGATATGCGATAGTCTTGGACGAACGGACCGGACTGTATGGAGATTGTCACATCAGACTCAGTAGGAGTTCGGATGGGTTTTCTCATCGGCCTTCTTATCGACAACTACCTGGGGACCGTTACGTACAGCTAGTGCCGCTTGCGGTCTGTGGTTAAACCCACTGCCAGCGTAGTAGTCGAGTCTCTAGAGTCCCACACAGAGAGTTTCCTACTCCAGGCGAAACGATATAGAGGTTGCATGGTTTTGCGACAAAGGGTTCGGACGCATACGTGCGTTTACGCGCGTACGACTTTCGGACAGTTTTTACCGGTCGGCTTTGGTTTAAGCCAGTTACTGGTATCCGGTTATTGGATTTTTACAGTCTAAAGTTTTTCCGTATTTTTGCGGATTGGAGGGGCGTTCTCGTAATTGTACGAGAAGCTTCTAGAAGTGGTGACTAAGGAGGTTTAGGTGTCATTTGCATTAAATGAGTTTAGTGAGTCATGAGGGTGATTCATGCATATCATTAAAGCATGATAAATGCTTAATGAGTCATGGTTATGAATCACCACTAGATATTTATGAAACTTCATTATTCATCATTTAGTTTTTCTTTTATGGATGAATTTTAAAGGTTCATATATATTATGATAGATTTACTATTCTCATAAGATAATTTCTCACCTTCTCTCTCCTCAAGCTCTCATCTTCAAACCCTAATCCTTACACCTCATGAGTTGAGATCAAAGGATTAGTTAGACTAAACAATCCATAACCATCACTCTATTTCATTCTAGCTTCTTTGATTAGCAATCCAAGAAGGTTAGTTGCCTCAAGTTTAGAGGTTTAGCTTGGAGTTTTGCTCTCGGGTGGATCGTCTACTACCTAGAGAAGGCCGAGGAGAACAAGGAGATCGTAAAGACGAAGGACTAGTTTCGATAGGTATAATCCCTAAGCATAGTAGTTTAGAACAACTATATGTTTGGTTAGTTATCGTTTAGCTTCGATTTAAGCGGTTAGTCGATGTTCGTTCTTCAAACATGATCGTTTTTGAAAATTCCGCCTCCCCACAAGTACTGGGGTGAAGTACATCGACTTACATAGAGTCCCACACAGAGAGCTATTCGCCTTTAGGCAAAAGAGTAGAGGTCGCATGGTTTTGCGACAGGGTTCGGTCACATCCGTGCACTTGTACACGTTTAGTGTCCGGGAAGTTATCACTAGCGGGCTTTGGTTTAAGCCAGATCCTAGTGTACGTTTTGGGATTGGTTTTATCTCGTTTGTATTCGTGTTCCTCGGAACGCGGATGCGGGTATGTATGCACGGTTGACAGAGAGACAGAGGCAGAGGATTCTCATTAGGGTTGTTGACTGTTGACTTTTGCTAAACCCTAATGAGAATAAGAAATATGATTAATGATAATATTAATTAAGTATTATTGTGCCATGGTTGGGTTGACCGGTTGACTTTGTTGACTTGTTGACTTTGTTGACCGGTTGACTAGGTTGGACTTGTTGACCATCATCATTACAATGGCTATCATTTCATGGCAAAGACTTTTTGCTTGCTTGTTATTCTTTGCAAAATGAGTGCATGAAATAATATTGCCATTTGACTTGAACCATCACATAATACTCAATTACTATTATTGTTATGATTACTTTGGATTATGAGAGCAAGGGTGAGAAAGGTCTTGCTCATTCTTTCATTTTGCTTTCTCTCTCATGAAAGCTCTCTCATCCTCAAGCTCTCCCTCTTCCTCTTGCTCTCTCTCTAGTTCAAGGCAAAAACCTCTCATCTGTTGAGAATCATTTGCCTTGGAGATAAAAACCCAAAACACTTCTCTACTCATCCTAGTACACAAAGTCTAGCAAGCCAAGTGTTCTAGTTTCCTCTAGTTTGAGGTTGAAGCCAAAAATGGAAGCTTTCGGGTGGATCCATCTTGGGCGCAAGGAGACGACGAGGTGAGGCCGATCCGACTACCGCAAGGAGTTGAAGAGAAGGAGTTCAAGTTAAGGTATAACCCCCTAACCGAGTAGGTAACACTCCTAGTTAGGTTGTTAGTTAGTTGTTTAACAAAGATCCGTATTTTGAGTCCATGTTACCACCAAAGAAAAATCGTTTTTCACCATTTCCGCAACCCCAAAGAACCGGGGACGGGTAACGTGGACTTACAAGGTGGTCCAATCAGATACTGAGGAAGTCAAGGCGCAGCATACTGATTAAGTTCAGTAGACGATACAGTCTAAGAGGTTTGCTGGATTTGGAGTTCATTTGTGAACTGGGTCCCATCAGATATCCAGACATATTCTAAGACGGGTATTGCTCATTTCGGGAGATAGTTTTCTCCGTGAAGTTGAGATAAAGAGAGACATAGAAAGATACACTGGAGCGGATCCACTCACTGAGGTTATTTCTCGAACGCAATAGTTTTACAAACGAGGTTTGTGAAACTGATTAGTAGAGGAGTTGGGTGTTCGGTATCACACGGGCTGTGAGTATGCGACATCGCAATAATTAGCCTTAAGTGCAAGTGGGAGATTGTTGGCTATAGTGCCCTCAAGGCAATTATCATAATCCCAGACAGGTGATCATGATGATTGAGGGAGGACCTATACCGATAAAACAGTCTTACTCGAGATGATAGTATGCTATCTGATTTTTCTTTATCATCATGTACATGTTAATAGAGCCCATAGGATTCTTGCTTGACTACCAGCATTGTGATGGCGATCACATACGTGGGAGCTGGGGGTCTATAAGCACATCCTTAAATGTCCCTAGTCGTGGGAGTATCGAGATTGGGCATCGATACTCCAGTGTAGACTGATGTATACTTATCTAAACCCTGACGAGGGGCGGTGGCCGGTCTCACAAGCCATTGGTGTTAGTTGTTCGCCTAAGATAGTATGCAGGTGCTCATTGGGTTATGAGTATACTGGACGGACTCGCCGGGAACATGCTAGTTGGTATTATACCTATTGTCAGATAGCAGTTCCCTGGTGACATGTGTACAGGTTAGTCTGTCGACCTGAGATAGTCATTTGTCTCGTGTGAGTTCCCACTGTGCTTTGATTACTACCCTACCAAGGCTCAAAAGAGTCGTGCAAACAGGTTTTAGTTGGGTACAGTCCCGAGCCACATGGGGGCAGTGAGCAGATCGTCAGGGATTCATCACTCCCGGTATTGGGGGTTGATGTCGCGCAGTGCACGGGTGGCCATCACTAGAAATCCTCGGCCGGGGATGTAAGAATTACCGATCCAGGATCGATAGTTTCTCAGGTAGTGATGGATTTCATACCGACACGAATTATCACGTTGTTAGGGGTCTGACTTTATGCACCCCCTAAACTCGATATGTGATACTCTTAGACAAACAAACCAAACTGTACGGATATTGTCACTGATAAGCTCAGTAGGGGTTTGGATGAGTTTGCTCGTCGGCCTTCCTTTCGCTCAATACCTGGGTAGCCGTTACGTACAGCTAGTGCCGCTGACGTGCTTGTGGTTAAACCCACTGCCAGCGTATTGAAAAGTCTTTAGAGTCCCATACAGAGGGTTTTCACGGTTCAGGCGATATGGTGTAGGTGATGTATGTTGGTACATACAGGTGTCCGATTGAATATGTGCACAGGTTGCGCAGACTTTAATCGGACAGTTAATAATACTAGAGGCTTAGTATTAAGCCAGATTGTTAAATCAAGTTTTGATTTAATAATTTACATATGTATTTATATATATGTATTCTAGTATTATTGCTCACTATTTATTCTCTCTCTTTGGCTATTCGTATTTTCGTACGAATACGCATATGTGTATTTCGATACATGTACCGGGAAGCATTCCGTATTTATACGGAATGGATTCTAGAAGATGCCACCTCATTATTGATTTTCTTTAGAAAATCACATGTTTTTAATGAGGTGGAAATGGTGACATGGCAAAGCATGGGCTTTAGGTCAAAACATGGCTTTTGTGCATGTTGTGATTGGTATGGGTTGAATTGTTTATTGCTAAATGAATAAGTTTTTTTTTTGGTGTGCATTATTGTGGAGGGTGGAAAGGGGCCGGCCACTTGGTAGGGGGAAAATGGGGCTTTGCTCTTAAGGCTTGATCTAATGATTTTCGTGGATGTGTTTATCGAATCAAATAGTAAAGAAATCACAACCAAAAATATTTGACCGCAATCAAACAACGGTGTCAGTTGAAGTTAATGAATGAGTGCGGATCGTCCTCAGGGATCTCGAGATTCGTTTGTATTTTTATTTGTTTGAAATGAATTGTTAAGCAACAATAAGAGAAAACACGATTCAATTGATTGATTTGTATTCGTGTGTCACTAATCTTTTCTAAAGAATCAAGAACTATAAACAACAAGAATCGGGTTTCAATGGTATTTTCCAAACGACAATCAAAACTGATAAAGAGGCTCGTAGGAATCGATAGGATCTTTAGATGTGTTGTAGTCTACAATATTTCGTATTCTTGTCCTTCGAAGAATTGATGCTAGATCAATAGTTATCGACGAGAATTAGGGTTTTCTTGATGAAATTAAAGTTTCATCTCTTAACCCTTGCTCTTTCGAGGATACCATTTATATTCTAGCCTCTAGCAATTTCAAGAATCGATCGGATCACCCCAATCTCGAGCGATGTTGATCAAGAAAGCATCGCATCGAATTGGGTTGTCGATTCTTGAACTTGCTAGGGTTTACAATCTCGTGGGATTCAAGAATTGATTACAAATTTGCTACATCATCATACTAAAGATCTTCTCGACTCCTTAACGAGCGGAGTTTTACTCGCGCATCACCACATAGACAATATTCAAGAACAGTAAAGATAACATGATGCGGAATTTTAAAGAAAACAAGAATGGAGAAAATATCACCTTTTATTTAATCAACAATTGTCAATACATTCTTTCAAGATCTACAAGAAGAAAGAAAATCGATCGTTGACTCGGCTTCGCTCGACTCCGTGGATCGTGGATCTACTTTTGATCTCTTGCCCGATGGAAGATCGGCTCGGCTCATAAAAGGGTTGAAGGAATCTTGCTTGGCTTGCACTCAAGATCTTGAATTGTGGTTGGATTTAGGGTTAGGGTTTCCTACAAGATTTCTCACTAATCTTGAGGAAGAAGAAGATGGAGAAAGAGAGAATGGCTAAGATCTAAGATGTTGAATCTTTTTCTCTCTATGGTAACATGATATCCTCCTCATGAATGAGTCAAGGGTCCTATTTATAGAACTAGGTTTAGGTTTGAATTAGACTTTCCCTCCCAAAGTTTGTTGACAAGTTTGTTGGGGTTTAGCTTAGGGTTTAAGCAAGGGTTTAGGAAAGTTCTAGAAAGATTAGGGTAGTTTGGGAATTTGCTGATCTGGTGAAAGTATCTGGAATCTTCTGGAAGTTTGTGTACATTTATGATCTGAGGGCACTGAAACAGGAGTTTTGGTGAAGTTTGAGGAGCTAAGTCCCTGGGCCCGCCGCGCAACCGCCGCGTGAGGTGGGGTTTGGCCGCCCTTCCGCCGCGCATTGGTGGCCTTGGGATTGGTGCTTTCTGCAGTTGCTTTGTACTGCTGTATGGGTTATTCTTTGATGTTCAGAATTGCAGTTGCCCTTCTGTGTTGATACCAGATTTGCTTTCAATGAGTTTACGAGCAATTGTAATGGTCGAGCAATGAATTGATCGAGCAAGTATCTCTTTTCCTGCATAGACTTCAAAATAGGGGTTGCAAGATATAGAAAATATGCTATGTAATGCAATGCAGTTAATTTCCCTAGAATTTCCGGTTTTAAGGTCGAATACATGTAATTTGATATTTTGCGACCAATTAGATAATATGTGAATTATGAATACCGTACTCTCCTATATGTATGCAGATGACAAGGAAATTGCCGGTTAAAATATGCAGTATTTTCGACTGATCAAGGCTCTCACTCTCTTACTCTCTCTTGATTCATTCATTCACACACCTAAAAAGAAACTTAGCCATTTTTAGCTCATGCCTTTGATCATCACCTCCCCATCATCTTGTTAGGTTTACCTAGCACCCCATGAAAGGTTTGGAAGCATCACATGTCATAAAGATTAGATTTTTATGGTGCTAAGTAAGCATACAAAGGATCTATCCTAGAAAATTAGGGTTTCTAAACTTTACAGGTAGTAAAGACTAGGGTTTTGAGAGTACAACCTTTGTAGCTCCCTACGCTAGACTCCTTGGCCACTTGAGGGTTGGAGGAGGGTTCGCTTGAGCTCTCCTAGTGTCCACGACGATCCACCCGAAGCTCCTTGTCCAAGCTAACAACTTCACTAGATCAAGTGGAGGAAATGAAGCTAACACTCTAAACAAGTGGGCTAGACTTGTGTAGAATGATGTTGTGGTGGCTTTTCTCACTTCAAAAACCTATCTTGATGAGTGTTTTGCTCACTATAGAAAACTAGAGAGCAAAGGAAGAAGGAGGAAGAAGATGATGGCTTTTCTTTTAACAAGAGTAAAAGATTAACTCATGAAAAGAAAATGAAAATATATAAATATATATTTATCACTTCTCATCTCAAACCATGGTTAAATGTTTAAGATATTATTTAATTTGAGTTAAAACACAAAGAGAAGGTTAATCCAAGGTTAGAAGTAGGTGAGCATGGTTAGGTTAAGGAAGAGTGTAGAATACAACCATTTATTAACCTTTTCCTCTTTTCTTTTATTTTAACAAAAAAATAAATAATATGTTAGTTATATGTATGCCCTAGAAGCCATTACTGTACATACGATGTATATTGTAGTGGATGCTAGGACATATATAAGGAGGACTTTCTTGCTCGACATGATAGTATGCTATCTGGTTGTACTTTATCTTAACATGTACTCTGATTGTCTCTATGTTACATGTTGATAAAGCCCTTAGGATATGTACTCGACTACTGGGACTATGATGAGATCATACTAGTGGGGCCACGGTAGTCGACGAGTACATCCTATAACTGTTCCTAGTCGTGGGTGTATCGAGACAGGGCATCGATGCACCAGTGTAGACTAGCGTATACGCATCTTGACCCATATGATGGGCGATGGATGATCCCATATCCATTGGTGTTTGACATCAAGGATGGTGTACGGGTGCTCAGTGTAGACTGGGTACACTGGACGGACTCGCCGAGAACTCCCAGATGGTATTATACCATACGTCAGATGGCAGTTCTCCGGTGACACTGGTACAGAGTAGTCTGTTGACCCGAGATCGTCATAGAGTCTTGTGTGGTTCCCACTGTGCTTTGATTTCCATCATACCACGTCCAAGAGGGCGTGCAAAAAGGTGGCTTTTGGGTACAGTCCCGAATCACATGGAGGCAATGAGCGATAGGAGGGGATTCGTCTCTCCCGGTATAGGGAGTTGATGTTGTGCTGTGTTCGATTGGCTATAACCGGAAATCCCTGGCCAGGGTTGCTGAGATTTACTGGTAAGTGTTATCGGTAGTTTCTCGAACTGTTATAGACCTCATATCGACACGACTTATCGAGCTACTGGGGTCTGACGTTTACCACCCCTAGGCGAGATATGCAACATATCAGACGACGAGACCGGACTGTACGGGAGTGTTACTGTTTGGATCCACAGGAGAATGTACAGGCTTGCTTGTTGATCTTCTGAGCGCTCAATACCTGGGTAGCTGTTACGTTTAGCTGACCGCTTGCAGCTTGTGGGTGTTTGATATGATCATCACCTACTGCCGGCGTATTGACGATTCTTTAGAGTCCTACACAGAGGTTTCTTGACTCAGGCAAAACGGAGTAGGAGCACATATGTGATATGTGCGGGACCGAGGATAATACGGTATGTGATATCGTATTATATTCTCGCGATATTTGATATCAGCCGGGTCATCGGATCAAGTGTTGATTCGATGAATCGGTACGGATAAATATTAGTCGGTTATATGCGATATAGCCGGATTGTCGGATCAAGTGTTGATTCGATAATTTAATGTATAATAATATATATGATATATTAAATGACATTAACTAATATTTGCTCACTAAAAGATTCTTTTTCTCACTCGGGTAATACATTGATATATATGCGATATATGTTAATTGTATTATTTTATTATGTTACGATAAATATTATATATATGATATATAATATTGTAACATGATATGATAAATAATGCAACTTGTTTAGTGGAGTTTAAACTTGATTAGGGTTCGGATTAGGGTTAAACTTTCTAGATGTTTCTAGAAGGTTTTCTTTTTGTCATGTGTAAGATATTTACAAATGACTCATTCTTTTAATTACCCAAAACCCTAACCCTAGTCAATTCTCTACTTTGGTTAAGTGAACCATGGTTGCTTTATTCTTCATGTTAATCCTTTCTTATTCATCACAAAAGGAAATGGAACACTATTCTTCTTCTTCCTCCATTTTCTTTCATGGAAAAACCTTTCTTGATTTTTCCAAGTGATGAATAATAGTGAGAAAATGATAAATAAATAGAGCAAAATTCCAACTTCATCATCCTCATCTTCCCTTGCCATTTAGATGAGGGTGTTCACATCATTTCATGAGTGTTAGCTTGTGTTAAAGAAACTTCGAGGTAAATCATCGTAGTATCGAAGATCGGAAGCAAAGGTTGCGTCATTCTCTTCGTGGAACCTCTCGAGAGCCCGGAACCCGATGATCGCAGCGAAGGGACCACAACACGGAGCATATGAAGTGAAGGACCGGATCTACAAAGGTTGTGATCCCTCTCACTTAGTGTTAAATTGTTTAGCATGTTGTTTTTCGCCTAATCTCTAGTTTAAAGTTCCGTATTCGGGTAGTTCGGCACGGCTAAATTTTTATTCGGGCATGGTTGATACCTCGTAGATCCTTGTGCGCGTGCCTAGCAACCCTACAGTGGTATCAGAGCCAAGCTAGAGCTTTAGGCGAAGTCTAGACGGAATTTGAAGTCCGAACGAACCCGAAAACCCAAACCTGACATGCTCTCTGTCCGGATTTTAAATCGTGGATTTTTTCGTATTAAAAATGCCCAAAAAATTCAATAAATAATTATAAGAATTACTGTGCAAACTCAGGCGAACAATTCATCCAACAGAGCGCGGAACCGCGGCAGAAGCCCAGCTTCTGCGGCGGTTCCGCGGCAAGGTGATGACGTCACCTCCCAATTGTTGCACAGTAATTCCTATTTTAATTTTCTGGGTTTTCTGGGAATTTTCAATAGTTTTCAAGAGTTGAATTTTATGGAGTTGTTTTGGGGATTCGGTGTTTCGATCGGGGTATCAAATTTTGTCTATGTGGTTTTCCGGATAACTTTTAGAAACTGTTAAAATGTTCGAACGGATATCAATAACTCACTTTTTCCCCTGTCGGAAAATTTTTCAAAAGTTGGATTTTTCCTCGTGTTTAAGAATGTTCTAAGTCGTGCAAGTAACTCGATGGACCCTCTAGAAGACAACAAACCTTAACTCGATTATGTGACCGTCTTGAACTGCCCTTTGAACCTTAGGGTTTGGGGCAGTACGGCGTGCCACATGTGAGGCGTTGGCTTGACCCTTCTACGGCTGGATCATTGGTACTGTGGCATGTAATGGATGTTTTTAAACTGTTTTCAAGTGTTGAAATATATTGGGGAAATCTTGGGTGCTTGATGATTCGATCGGAAAGTTTAACTTTTTCTATTTATCTGGATTGTGATACAATAATTTGAATTCACAAGTAGTTATGAGATAACTAAAATGAATGTTATAAATCTAGCGGTTTAGTCTCAGTTGATCGGTTGCTACGGAATTTTGATGTGATCAAAAGTCCGTCGCAATCACGTAGTGTACGCGAATACTCGCCGGGTAAACTTAATAGACAGCCTCACTCCATAGCCCCGACCAAGTGACCGTAGGAGAACCCCGTCACCGAAAGCATCCGTTCGGGTGCTCCCGGTAGCGGTGTTCCGCCTTGGTGCACTTCGTCGACGGTATCGGGGGTGCGGCCGTCTACTAAAGTTTGCGACGAGCATTCGATCAGGACGTCGGGAATCTTGTTGAATTGGCCGACATGGTATTGAAAAGAGTTTTCGATAAATGAGACTAAAATGCGGGGTTTATAATTGTTAGGCATGTGATGTCTAAGGAATTCATTTGGTTAGGCATGCGATGTCTAAGGTAGTTGCGGATTCCAGCTGTTGTAGTTTTACACTTTCTTTTCTGTGACCGTAAGCGTAGTATGTGGTGTATCGCCGGCTTCGGTGCTATACATCAACGACAATCGGGATACGCATACTTGCTTACGTTGATGATATGAGATATTATGTGTTGCTGTGATATGTTGTATTGGATCGTCGCGTTTGAATAGCCGGGGTTTTATGTGAGATGAGAGTTTTTCTTTTTCATTCATGTAAAATTCATTTGTATGTAATATTCTTTTATTGGGGCACTTCCAGGTAGCGGAAGATGTCACCGATGTATATTATTTACTTTTCCGCATTAGGTAGACCCAAGGCGGGGAGCACAAGTAACCGGGTTCTAGGGTCCAGTGGGAGACCATCTCAAGGAGTCGAGACCGGGTCTCCTAACCCTAGAATTGGCAGTGTTACTTGCCGCTCTCGTAGGGGTCTAGGGATGTGGGTTTGGCTATTCATCGCGACCGTGGAATCCGTGTTTTATACAGGCTCGTATTGAAAACACGGACGTCCTAGTATATCCAATATTTCATATATGTTCTTCTGCTGCAATGTTCTGTGATGAGATTATATTACTGCCTGAGACGAATGTTTATATATTATATATATGAGATATATGTTATATTGCAGATTTCGTTTCAAAAGAGATGCTTACGAAGCATAATTAAAATGGGACTTCATTAATGAGATTAATGAAATAAAAGAAACCTAAGATGTTGTAGAAACTTGTTTATAAAACTGGTAGCTACAGTTCTTGCTTTGCATAGCGGTGTTCCTTGTAGAACATCCAGCACCTTATTCGATAAGGAAAGGACCGAGATCCCTTCACCGGGAGTGACTCCTTTAGCAATAACTGGCAGATGCTACAACCCTCGGTTTGTCTTTTGATTGCTTCTATAGTTCTTGCTTTGCACAGCGGTATATATGATATATCCTGCACCTTATTCGATGAGGAAAGGGCCGACGATCCCTTCACCGGGAGTAACCCCTTTAGCAAAACTAGAAAAGCCTCAAAAGCACTCCATTTAAAAATCACTCGATTCTACAACGATATCAAGTTCATTACGCAAAGGGTTTTCTTAAAAACCTGTCGTAGCCCTCCGTCATTTCAGATAAGTCCTACTTAGTATTCGTGCTACGTTTGTTGACCTCCGTCAAGGCGTAGTGTGCGGTAGCTGACTAGTATTTATCTGCTTATGCATATGATGCAGATTGGATTAGGGTAGTCGTGCGGCCTTGTTGACCTCCGTCAAGGGTCGTGCGGGTGGGTTTAATTCAATCAGGAAATGACGGGTTGAACTTGACTAGTAGCCTATGGTTTGTTGACCTCCGTCAAGGTCATAGGACGCTAGGGGTAAAATATTATTGGGAATTTCAAGTGTTGAAATTTGCAATGAGATTGCATACCTTCTATGTGATAGTTAGATCCCGATACCCGCTGCGAGTAAGAGTTACTCCTGGGAGAGTTTTACACATTACAATTAGCCGATCAAGTAGGTGTCTAGAAAGGTGTTAACGGGGTTACGCCTCTGGGAAAACGAGGTTTACTGTAATTAGGTTCGTGCGAAAGCACGGGGGACCTCCCTCAAAGTACCGACACTGGCCTGGCTGAAAGATTGGCGAACATGTAGCGTGTAATTAATCCCGGCTAGTCTTTCCTTTTAGGGTTTGAAGGAAGATTTGACTAAAACAGTGGGAGACATCCTGATTAGATATATTATATAACCAATCTAATCTTGCAAGAGCATACGCTGAGTGTTTTCTTCTCTCTCTCTCCAGATAGCGACCATATCACGCCTTAATCAAGATAATAAAACGGATATATTGACTGAACCCGCTTGTTATACTGAGCTGGGGAACGTTGGTCCCGCTCCAACTTATAATTGTTATAAGACAGAGCAGGAAATTGGGGAATACCAGATTTACCGTGCCGCCCAAACGAAGAAAGTGCATGCTGATGCATCATCTTCGGGTGTGTTCATTACACAGAACTTTTTCTCAGTATCCTTTACGTCCTGGGTATGTGATACCGGATCAGGATCCCGCATATGTAATCTGTTACATAGGGCTTCAGAGAGGTAGAGAACTGAGAACGGGTGATAAGTTTCATGAGACAGAAAACGGTGCAAGTGTTGTAGCCAAGTATGTTGGTCACTGTCACCCTGTATTACCAGAATACATTAATTCTGAACGAATGTTATTAGATACCGAACCTGATATACAAAATCATATCAGTTTCTTTATTAGTAAAGAAAGGATATAATTTTGTATTGTTGGATAATGTTTTGAACATTTCCTATATCAATAGTTGATCGGTTCAGGCACGTTATCTAAAAGCATTGATGTTCTAAATCAAACTACAGTTCTTAGTATAAGGAACATACACAAGAGGAAGAGTTCAGAAATGAACGAATCCTTCTTGAGGTATTGTAGACTAGGTCATATCAATGCCACCAGACTGGCTGAAGTTACATAAAGATGCATATTTAAATTAGTTTTAATTTACATCTTGTGAAACTTGCCAATCATGTCACAAAGAAAAGATGACCACAGCTCTGTTTATTGGAAACAGAGAAAGAGTTAGTGAACTTTTAGGACTGATACATGCTGATGTATGAAAGTCCCCTGTCTACACATGCCAAGATCGGTTCTTTGTACTTCATTACATTCTCTGATAATCTCTCAAGATTCAGACATATGTTCCTGTTGAAACACAAGTCCGAACCTTTTGAGATATTCACAGAATATAAGTTAGAAGTAGAGAACCAAAATACGTGTATAAGTATTATGTCCTTTGATGAGATCAAGGAGGAGAATACTTGAGCACGGAATTCCTGGATTATTCTAAAGGAGAATGAGATTCTCTCTCAGCATTACTCCTCCGTATACACCATAGCACGATGGTATATCGGGGCGGAGCAAACTCACCCTATGTGATATGGTGTGCTCTATGATGAGTACTACTGAGCTTCCTATTTCCTTTTGGGAGTTATGCACTTGAGAAGCTGCATACCTATTGAATAGGGTTCGAATCAAATCAGTTGCCTACCACTTCATATGTGATATGGAATGGGAAGAGCCCATATCTTAAGTTTGTTAAGATTTGGGGTTGTCCGGCCTATGTCTAAAAGCAAAATCCGGACAAGCTCGAGGCAAGGTCTGTTATGTACAACTGGAAATGTTCCAGCTATAGAAATTGCAGCTGATGATTTGGTAGAACCAAAGGATTCAATAGTTTCCAACGAACCTCAGCCTCTCCGCCGATCTAGTAGGGTTCCTCACCCACCTGAGAGATACTTCGGTTTCTCTATGACAGTGGGAGCGAGGATTGCATCATGAGATGATGACCCAACTAGTTTCGTGCTGGCCATCAAGAGTGCGACTCTGTAAGAATGGCTGGATGCTTATCGATCTGAGATGGAATCCTTATACACCAACAAAGTATGGACTTTGTTTGCTTTATCTGAAGGGTTAGATCCCCATCAGGAGCGAGTATATCTTGAGAAGATTACTTGGTGTACATGGAAAAGTTGAGACTTTCAAAGCTATGCTTAAGTCCATTCAGATCCTACTTGCCACGGCTACATACCATGACTACGATATCTGGTGGTTGGGTGTCATGACTGCTTTTCTAAATGATGTTTAGAAGATAGCGTTTATAAGTACACAGCCAGAGGGCTTCGTAGACAGTGGGAGCAGCGGAAACGTGTGCAAGATGTTTTATATGATAAAACAGGCATCGCGGAGTTGGAACATCTGTTTTGATATGGTAGTCAAAGAGTTTGACTTCATCAAAATGGTAGATGAACCTTGTATATACGAAAAGGTAGTAGAGAGTATGGTGGTGATCCTTGTAGAGTACGTGGATGACATACTCTTGATAGGGAAGGAGTTTCCTATGCTACGCTTGGTCAATCTCCGCTTATCACAAGGATTCTCCATATAGGATCAAATATGATACCTCCTAAATCCTGGGTTTTGAATCTATGAGATAGATCTAAATGGATGTTAGGATACTCACTAGTTATAGTGAAATGGTATCAATCGATCCTGGGGAGAATCACTGGAAAGGTTCCAGGGTGATAAGTACGACTGAATGTCAGTCGCAGGCTTGTCTATACCCTCAGTAGAGGGACGGTATGTTGGAAGAGTTCCAAGCCAGATACCGTGATATACTAGACGATTAAAGGCAAGATACATCGTTACCAAGGATACTACCAAAGAGAAAGTCTGGATATATATAAGTTCATAAGATGAACTTCGTTCCTACCATTGTGTGACAATGGAGTTGTGGCTTTAGCCAAGGAACTACCGTCCCATCAGAAATCCAGAAATAATTCTCAGGCAGTATCACCTGATCATGGAGATGGTTGATCTCCAGGGAGATCGAGGTTAGGAGAGTAGACACAGAGGACAACAGCGCGGATCCACTCACAAAGGCCTTTTTCCCAGTAGAGACTCTTATGGGATGGTTGAGTATGAGATACTACAACCGCAGCTAATTGTTGGGTATGCGATACCATAACAGATGGCCCTAGTGCAAGTGGGAGATTGTTAGTTATATGTATGCCCTAGAGGCCATTACTGTACATACGATGTATATTGTAGTGGATGCTAGGACATATATAAGGAGGACTTTCTTGCTCGACATGATAGTATGCTATCTGGTTGTACTTTATCTTAACATGTACTCTGATTGTCTCTATGTTACATGTTGATAAAGCCCTTAGGATATGTACTCGACTACTGGGACTATGATGAGATCATACTAGTGGGGCCACGGTAGTCGATGAGTACATCCTATAACTGTTCCTAGTCGTGGGTGTATCGAGACAGGGCATCGATGCACCAGTGTAGACTAGCGTAAACGCATCTTGACCCATATGATGGGCGATGGATGATCCCATATCCATCGGTGTTTGACATCAAGGATGGTGTACGGGTGCTCAGTGTAGACTGGGTACACTGGACGGACTCGCCGAGAACTCCCAGATGGTATTATACCATACGTCAGATGGCAGTTCCCCGGTGACACTGGTACAGAGTAGTCTGTTGACCCGAGATCGTCATAGAGTCTTGTGTGATTCCCACTGTGCTTTGATTTCCATCATACCACGTCCAAGAGGGCGTGCAAAAAGGTGGCTTTTGTGTACAGTCCCGAATCACATGGACGCAATGAGCGATAGGAGGGGATTCGTCTCTCCCGGTATAGGGAGTTGATGTTGTGCTGTGTTCGATTGGCTATAACCGGAAATCCCTGGCCAGGGTTGCTGAGATTTACTGGTAAGTGTTATCGGTAGTTTCTCGAACTGTTATAGACTTCATATCGACACGACTTATCGAGCTACTGGGGTCTGACGTTTACCACCCCTAGGCGAGATATGCAACATATCAGACGACGAGACCGGACTGTACGGGAGTGTTACTGTTTGGATCCACAGGAGAATGTACAGGCTTGCTTGTTGATCTTCTGAGCGCTCAATACCTGGGTAGCTGTTACGTTTAGCTGACCGCTTGCAGCTTGTGGGTGTTTGATATGATCATCACCTACTGCCGGCGTATTGACGATTCTTTAGAGTCCTACACAGAGGTTTCTTGACTCAGGAAAAACGGAGTAGGAGCACATATGTGATATGTGCGGGACCGAGGATAATACGGTATGTGATATCGTATTATATTCTCGCGATATTTGATATCAGCCGGGTCATCGGATCAAGTGTTGATTCGATGAATCGGTACGGATAAATATTAGTCGGTTATATGCGATATAGCCGGATTGTCGGATCAAGTGTTGATTCGATAATTTAATGTATAATAATATATATGATATATTAAATGACATTAACTAATATTTGCTCACTAAAAGATTCTTTTTCTCACTCGGGTAATACATTGATATATATGCGATATATGTTAATTGTATTATTTTATTATGTTACGATAAATATTATATATGTGAAATATAATATTGTAACATGATATGATAAATAATGCAACTTGTTTAGTGGAGTTTAAACTTGATTAGGGTTCGGATTAGGGTTAAACTTTCTAGATGTTTCTAGAAGGTTTTCTTTTTGTCATGTGTAAGATATTTACAAATGACTCATTCTTTTAATTACCCAAAACCCTAACCCTAGTCAATTCTCTACATTGGTTAAGTGAACCATGGTTGCTTTATTCTTCATGTTAATCCTTTCTTATTCATCACAGAAGGAAATGGAACACTATTCTTCTTCTTCCTCCATTTTCTTTCATGGAAAAACCTTTCTTGATTTTTCCAAGTGATGAATAATAGTGAGAAAATGATAAATAAATAGAGCAAAATTCCTACTTCATCATCCTCATCTTCCCTTGCCATTTAGATGAGGGTGTTCACATCATTTCATGAGTGTTAGCTTGTGTTAAAGAAACTTCGAGGTAGATCATCGTAGTATCGAAGATCGGAAGCAAAGGTTGCGTCATTCTCTTCGTGGAACCTCTCGAGAGCCCGGAACCCGATGATCGCAGCGAAGGGACCACAACACGGAGCATATGAAGTGAAGGACCGGATCTACAAAGGTTGTGATCCCTCTCACTTAGTGTTAAATTGTTTAGCATGTTGTTTTTCGCCTAATCTCTAGTTTAAAGTTCCGTATTCGGGTAGTTCGGCACGGCTAAATTTTTATTCGGGCATGGTTGATGCCTCGTAGACCCTTGTGCGCGTGCCTAGCAACCCTACATAATAATCCATACATATAAACCATGGTGTGAGTCTTATATTGCCACCATTTTCAATGTATAAACAACCATGAAGGATGATGTATGTATGTATGTGTGTATGCACATCCATATGTGCATGAATCTAGAAAGAAAACATACATGCATGCATACATCCATCAAATAGAAGAAAAGATTTCAAGTGAGAAACTAATGGTTAAATGATAAATCAACACTTGATTTATCAATCCGGCCATATCACATACGACCTAACCAAAAGCAAGCCGCCCGATTAATATACGGTATCCCATATGCGCATTTTAACCGGGTCCATGCGCATATCGCATATGCGCACCACAATGTTTCGCCTGGACTAGGTAACTCCTTTGTGGGACTCAAAGACTCGTCAATACGCCGGTAGTGGGTGATGATCATATCAAGCACCCCCAAGCCGCAAGCGGTCAGCTAAACGTAACGGCCACCCGGGTATTGAGCGATCAGAAGAAAACAAATGAACCTGCTACAACTCCCGTCGAGCCAACCGGCAACACTACCCATGCAATCCGGTCTCCTCGTCTGATATGTCGCATATCAAGTCTAGGGGTGGTAAACGTCAGACCCCAATAACCGATAAGTCGTGCCGATGTGAGGCTCATAACGGGTCGAGAAACTACTGGTAACACTTACCAGTAAATCTCTAATCAGCCCTGGCCAGGGACTTCCCTGTTACGGCCAATCGAACACAGTGCAACATCAACCCCCAATACCGGGAGAGACGAAACCCCTCCTATCGCTCATTGCCTCCATGTGACTCGGGACTGTACCCAAAAACCACATTTTGCACGCCCTCATGGACGTGGTAAGGTGGAAATCAAAGCACAGTGGGAATCACACAAGACTCTATGACGATCTCGGGTCTACAGACTAACCTGCACAAGTGTCACCTGAGAACTGCCATCTGACGTGAGGTATAATACCATCTGGGAGTTCTCAGCGAGTCCGTCCAGTGTACCCAGTCTCTACTGAGCACCCGTATACCATCTCTGATGTCAAACACCAATGGATATGGGATCATCCATCATCCATCTCATGGGTCGAGAAGCGTATACGCTAGTCTACACTGGTATATCGATGCCCCGTCTCGATACACCCACGACTAGGGACCTTGAAGGATGTACTTATGGACTACCATATCCCCACTAGTATGATCCTCATCATAGTCCAGGTAGTCAAGTACACATCCTAAGGGCTTTACCAACATGTAACTATAAGACGGTATAAAGAGACTAGTATACATGTTAAGATAAAGAGCAACCAGATAGCATACTATGATATCGAGCAAGAAAGTCATCTCCATATATGTCCAAGCATCCAATATAATATACATCATTTGTACAATACTGGCCTCTAGGGCATATATAAAACTAACAATCTCCCACTTGCACTAGGGCCAGCTGCTGTAGTATCGCATACCGAGCATCCCGAAGAGTCTCTCAAACTGTATCTGGAAAATGGCCTTCGTGAGTGGATCCGCTGTGTTATTCTTCGTGTCAACCCTCCTGACCTCGATCTCCCGGCGATCAACTATCTCCCGGATCAGGTGATACCGCCTCAGAATATGCCTGGATCGCTGATGGGACCTGGGTTCCTTGGCCAAAGCCACCGCTCCATTGTTATCGCAATACAAAGGTATTGGATGCTTAATGGATGGAACCACTCCAAGTTCAGTAATGAACTTCTTGATCCAGACAGCCTCTTTGGCAGCATCATTGGCAGCGATGTATTCAGTCTCCATCGTCGAGTCTGCCACGGTTTCCTGCTTGGAACTCTTCCAGCTAACCGCCCCTCCGTAAAGGGTAAAGACAAATCCCGACTGCGACTTAGAGTCGTCCTTATCACTCTGGAAGCTCGAATCGGTAAAGGACTCCACTTGGAGTTCTCCGTTACCATACACCAAGAGCATCTCTTTAGTCTTTCGTAAGTACTTGAGAATGCTCTTCACAACTGTCCAGTGACTCTCTCCAGGATCAGCTTGATACCTGCTCACTACACTTAGTGAGTATGCTACATCGGGTCTGGTACATAGCATCGCGTACATGATAGAGCCTACAGCCGAAGCATAGGGTATCCCTTGCATGCGAGCTCTCTCTAAATCATTCTTGGGAGACATCTCTTTGGAGAGAGTGACTCCAAAGATTGTGGGTAAGTTCCCACGCTTGGATTCTTCCATACTAAACCTCTTTAGTATGGTATCAATGTACCTGGATTGGGACAATCCCAATATCCGTTTGGATCTATCTCTATAGATCCTAATTCCCAATATGCAGGAGGCATCACCAAAATCTTTCATTGAGAATCTTTGTGATAAGAAGAGCTTGACCGATTGCAGCATAGGAATGTCATTTCCTATCAAGAGTATGTCGTCCACGTACAATACGAGGAAGACAACCTTACTCTCTGCCACCTTCTTGTAGATACAAGGTTCATCTACGTTTTTGACGAAATCAAACTCTTTGATAACGACGTCAAAGCAGATGTTCCAACTCCGCGATGCTTGCTTTAATCCATAAATGGATTTAAGCAGCTTGCACACCTTCCCGCTGCTTCCACTATCTACGAAGCCCTCTGGCTGAGTCATGTACACGCACTCTTCTAAATCACCGTTTAGAAAGGCGGTCTTAACATCCATTTGCCAGATTTCGTAATCATGATATGCAGTGATGGCAAGCATGATCCGGATGGATTTAAGCATAGCCACTGGAGAAAAGGTTTCGTCATAGTCCACACCTGGTCTTTGACGAAAACCCTTTGCAACAAGTCTAGCTTTGAAAGTCTCCACCTTCCCATCTACACCAAGTTTTTTCTTGAAGATCCACTTGCTCCCAATGGGTTTTACCCCTTCAGGAGCAACTTCCAAAGTCCATACTTTGTTGGTGTACATGGATTTCATCTCGGACCGCATTGCATCCAGCCATTTCACTGAGTCCCTACTCGTGATGGCCTGCTGGAAGCTAGTTGGGTCATCATCCTCCATGATGCAATCCTCGCTTCCACCATCAACGAGAAAACCGTAGTATCTCTCAGGTGGGTGAGGAACCCTACTAGATCTGCGGAGTGGCTGGGGTTGATCGGGAACTACTGAATCCTCTGGTTCCACCAGATCTTCTGTTGCAGCTTTTGTAGCTGGAACCTCTTCCAGTTCTACCTCATGACCACTAATCTCTTTTGCAAGAAATTCCTTTTCTAAAAAGGTGGCATGCCGAGAAACAAACACTCTTTGTTCCTCAGTGTGATAGAAGATATACCATTGTGAATTCTTGGGATATCCTATAAATTTGCATAGAACAGACCGTGCCTCGAGTTTGTCCGGATTTTGTCGTTTGACATAGGCTGGACAACCCCATATCTTAACATAGTTAAGACATGGCCTCTTCCCTTTCCATATCTCATATGGAGTGGTAGGCACAGATTTGGTGGGGACCATATTCAATAGATGTATGGCTGTCTCTAGCGCATACCCCCAGAAGGAAATAGGTAACTCAGCTGTGCTCATCATAGAGCGCACCATATCTAATAGGGTGTGGTTCCTCCGTTCTGATACACCGTTGTGCTGTGGTGTATATGGAGGAGTCAGCTGAGAGAGAATCCCATTCTCTTTTAGGAAGTCCAGGAATTCAATGCTCAAGTATTCACCTCCTCGATCAGATCGTAGGATTTTAATACTTTTTCCGCTTTGGTTCTCGACTTCTTGTTTATATTCTTTAAATTTCTCAAAAGCTTCAGACTTGTGTCTTATCAAGAACACATGTTCGTATCTTGAGAGATCGTCAGTGAATGTAATGAAGTACGAAGAACCATCCCTGGCATGTGTAAACATGGGACCGCATACATCACTATAAATCAGTCCCAAGAGTTCGGTAACTCTTTCTCCGTGTCCCGTAAACGGAGCTTTGGTCATCTTGCCTTTAAGACATGACTGGCAAGTGTCATAAGATGAAAATTCGAACGGTTTCAAATATCCATCCTTATGCAACTTAGCTAGTCGTGTCGTATTGATGTGACCCAGTCTACAATGCCACAAGAAGGATTCGTTCATTTCTGAACTTTTCCTCTTGTGTGTGTTTGTTATGCTCAGAACTGTTGATTGATTTAGAACATAAATGCCATTGCACAACGTGCCTGATCCCACCAACTTTTGGTTACGGAAAATGTTCATAACATTATCCTGTAATACAAAATTATATCCCTCTTTACTCAATAAAGAAACCGATATAATGTTGCATATCAGGTTCGGCATGTAATAGCATTCGTTCAGAATCAATGTATTACCAGTTGGTAGTACAAGGTGATATTCCCCGACGGTTTTAGCTGCAACAATTGCACCATTTCCAACTCTTATGTCTTTATCACCTTCTCCAAGTTCTCTACCTTTCTTAAGCCCATGTAACTGATTACATATATGGGATCCTGACCCGGTATCCAATACCCAGGGTGTAGAGGAAATGGAGAAACAGTTCTCTGTAACGAACACACCCGAAGAAAATGCATCATCATGTACTTTCTTCATTCGGGTGGTATGGGAATCCTGGTATTCCCCTATGTCCTGTTCAGTCCTATAACTCTTATAAGAAAGAACGGAACCAACGTTCCCCAGCACAGTATAACATGCGGGTTCGGTCAATACATCCATATTATTATCTTGATTAAGGCATGACATGGTCGCTACCTGGAGAGAGAGAGAGAAGAAAACACTTTAGCGTATGCTCTAGCAAGATCAGATTGGTTATTATCTTATCTAATCAGGATGGCTCCCACTGTTTTTATCAAATCTTCCTTCAAACCCTAAAAGGAAAGACTAGCCGGGATTAATTACACCCTACAACTTCGCCGATCTTTCAGCCAGGCCAGTGTCGGTATTTTGAGGGAGGTTCCCCGTGCTTTCGCACGGACCTAATTAAAGTAAACCTCGTTTTCCCAGAGGCGTAACCCCGTTGACACCTTTCTAGACACCTGATCGCACGCTTTTAGCGTGTCGGATGTTCAAAGTTCTAAAGTTATAACCGCGATCAGGACGGTGTCGCTATGCAGCTAGCCGGTTGAGCACGGGTCGATCCACAGGGAGATAATTGTATGTCCGTTCTTGTCTTAGACGAGTCAATGAAGAATATGTATGTTAGTGTATATGCCTTAGAGGCCATTACTGTATCATACTAGTTTGTATATTACTTGATGGAAGCTTGGGATATTCACAGTTGTATATACAATCTTGCTCGAAATGGTAGTATGCTACTTGGTTTGTCTCTGCTTTAATATGTGCATGTGTTTATTTTAGCATATCGCTGATATACATATTAGTAGAGCCCTTAGGATTATTGCTTGATTACCAGCGTTGTGATGGCGCTCACACTCGTGGGAGCTGGGTAATCCATAAGCACATCCTTATACAGGTCCCTAGTCGTTGGACTATCGAGACAGGGCATCGATACTCCGGAGTAGACTAGCGTATGCGCTTCTCATCCCAGTGTGGGAGACGGTCTGTCCCACAGCCGTCAGTACGTCGTGCTTGAGATAGTATACGGGTGCTCGTTAGGTTACGAGTACACTGGACAGGACTCGTCGGAAACTGTTGGTTGGTATTATACCTATCGTCAGTTATCAGTTCCCAGGTGACATGAGTACAGCTTAGTCCGCTGACTTGACACTGTCACTTCGCCTCGAGTGTGTTCCCACTGCACTTTGATTACTACCCTACCACGGCTCAAAGGAGTCGTGCAAACAGGTAGTTTTTGGGTGCAGTCCCGAAGCACTTGGAGGCAGTAACGGTTAGACAGGATTCGTCTCTCCCGGTATTGGGGGTTGACATCGCGCTGTGTCTAGGAAGCCATTACACAAGTAGTCCCTGGCCAGGGCAAGCGAGATATACTGGTAGGTTTCCAGTGTTATCTCAGGGTGTTCTAGGCTACACTCCGACACGACTTGTACCGCTATTAGGGGACTGACGTTCACCGCCCCCCTAGGCCCGCCATGCGATGTATCAGATGAACAGACCGGACTGTACGGAGACTGTCACATACAGGCTCAGTAGGAGTTCAGATGGGGTTCACCTCGTCAGTCTTCTTATCGGAATCTACCTGGGGACCGTTACGTACAGCTAGTGTCGCTTGCGGTCTGTGGTTAAACCCACTGCCAGCGTAGTGTCGAGTCTTTAGAGTCCCACACAGAGAGCTATTCGCCTTTAGGCAAAATGAGTAGAGGTCGCATGGTTTTGCGACAGGGTTCGTTCACATCCGCGCACTTGTGCACGTTTGTTGTCCGGACAGCTTATACTAGCGGGCTTTGGTTTAAGCCAGATCCTAGTATATGATTTGGGATTGGTTTTATCTCATGGTATTCGTGTTCCTCGGATCACGAATATGTTAGTGTATATGTTAGTTATATGTATGCCCTAGAGGCCATTACTGTACATATGATGTATATTGTAGTGGATGCTAGGACATATATAGGGAGGACTTTCTTGCTCGACATGATAGTATGCTATCTGGTTGTACTTTATCTTAACATGTACTCTGATTGTCTCTATATTACATGTTGATAAAGCCCTTAGGATATGTACTCGACTACTGGGACTATGATGAGATCATACTAGTGGGGCCACGGTAGTCGACGAGTACATCCTATAACTGTTCCTAGTCGAGGGTGTATCGAGACAGGGCATCGATACACCAGAGTAGACTAGCGTATACGCATCTTGACCCATATGATGGGCGATGGATGATCCCATATCCATCGGTGTTTGACATCAAGGATGGTGTACGGGTGCTCAGTGGAGACTGGGTACACTGGACGGACTCGCCGAGAACTCCCAGATGGTATTATACCATACGTCAGATGTCAGTTCTCTGGTGACACTGGTACAGAGTAGTCTGTTGACCCGAGATCGTCATAGAGTCTTGTGTGATTCCCACTGTGCTTTGATTTCCATCATACCACGTCCAAGAGGACGTGCAAAAAGGTGGTTTTTGGGTACAGTCCCGAATCACATGGAGGCAATGAGCGATAGGAGGGGATTCGTCTCTCCCGGTATAGGGAGTTGATGTTGTGCTGTGTTCGATTGGCTATAACCGGAAATCCCTGGCCAAGGTTGCTGAGATTTACTGGTAAGTGTTATCAGTAGTTTCTCGAACTGTTATAGACCTCAAATCGACACGACTTATCGAGCTACTGGGGTCTGACGTTTACCACCCCTAGGCGAGATATGCGACATATCAGACGACGAGACCGGACTGTACGGAAGTGTTACTGTTTGGATCCACAGGAGAATGTACAGGCTTGCTTGTTTATCTTCTGAGCGCTCAATACCTGGGTAGCTGTTACGTTTAGCTGACCGCTTGCAGCTTGTGGGTGTTTGATATGATCATCACCTACTGCCGGCGTATTGACGATTCTTTAGAGTCCTACACAGAGGTTTCTTGACTCAGGCAAAACGGAGTAGGAGCACATATGTGATATGTGCGGGACCGAGGATAATGCGATATGTGATACCGTATTCTATTCTCACGATATTTGATATCAGCCGGGTCGTCGGATCAAGTGTTGATTCGATGAATCGGTACGGATAAATATTAGCCGGTTATATGCGATATAGCCGGATTGTCGGATCAAGTGTTGATTCGATAATTTAATGTATAATAATATATGTGATATATTAAATTGCATTAACTAATATTTGCTCACTAAAAGATTCTTTTTCTCACTCGGGTAATACATTGATATATATGCGATATATGTTAATTGTATTATTTTATTTTGTTACGGTAAATATTATATATGTGATATATAATATTGTAACATGATATGATAACTAATGCAACTCGTTTAGTGGAGTTTAAACTTGATTAGGGTTCGGATTAGGGTTAATCTTTCTAGAAGTTTCTAGAAGGATTTGTTTTGTTTTGTGAAAGATATTTGTTCATGACTCATTCTTTTATTTACCCAAAACCCTAACCCTAGTCAATTCTCTACATTGGTTAAGTGAACCATGGTTGCATAATTCTATCATATCTCCTTTTCCTATTCATCACAAAGTGATCAAGATTATTCATTCTTCTTCTTCCTCCATTTTCTTTCATGGAAAAACCTTTCTTGATTTTTCCAAGTGATGAATAATAGTGAGAAAATGATAAATAAATAGAGCAAAATTCCTACTTCATCATCCTCATCTTCCCTTGCAATTTAGATGAGGGTGTTCACATCATTTCATGAGTGTTAGCTTGTGTTAAAGAAACTTCGAGGTAGATCATCGTAGTATCGAAGATCGGAAGCAAAGGTTTCGCCTTTCTCTTCGTGGAACCTCTCGAGAGCCCGGAACCCGATGATTGCAGCGAAGGGACCACAACACGGAGCATATGAAGTGAAGGGCCGGATCTACAAAGGTTGTAATCCCTCTCACTTAGTGTTAAAGTTGTTAACATGCAAGTTATCGCCTAATCTCTAGTTTAAAGTTCCGTATTCGGGTTGTTCGGCACGGCTAAATTTTATTCGGGCATGGTTGATGCCTCATAGACCCTTGTGTGCGTGCCTAGCAACCCTACAGTGGTATCAGAGCCAAGCTAGAGCTTTAGGCGAAGTCTAGACGAAGTTTGAAGAACGATCGAACCCGGAAAACCCGAACAAACCCCTTTTCTGGAAATTTTTCCAAAACTGTGATTTTTCAATATTAAAAATATCCAGAAAAACAAGCAGGGTTTTTTATGAAAAACTGTGAAAAACGGAGCTCTAACACCGTCATAACGGCGGGGAACCGCGGCCAAAGCCCACGTGGCGCGGCGGTTCCGCGGCGACACTGTTGAATTGTTGACTCCTTTTTGCACAGTAATTTCTTTTATTCAGTGCTGAGTTCTCTGGGAATTTTTAATGTTTATTCAAGTGTTGAATTTTCTGGAGTTGTTTTTGGGGATTCGGTGTTTCGATCGGGGTATCAAATTTTGTCTATGTGGTTTTCCGGATAACTTTTAGAAACTGTTAAAAAGTTCGAACGGATATCAATAACTCACTTTTTCCCCTGTCGGAAAATTTTTCAAAAGTTGGATTTTTTCTCGTGTTTATGAATGTTCTAAGTCGTGCAAGTAACTCGATGGACCCTCTAGAAGACAACAAACCTTAACTCGATTATGTGACCGTCTTGAACTGCCCTTTGAACCTTAGGGTTTGGGGCAGTACGGCGTGCCACATGTGAGGCGTTGGCTTGACCCTTCTACGGCTGGACCATTGGTACTGTGGCATGTAATGGATGTTTTTAAACTGATTTCAAGTGTTGAGATATATTGGGGAAATCTTGGGTGCTTGATGATTCGATCGGAAAGTTTAACTTTTTCTATTTATCTGGAATGTGATACAATAATTGGAATTCACAAGTAGTTATGAGATAACTAAAATGAATGTTATAAATCTAGCGCTTTAGTCTCAGTTGATCGGTTGCCACGGAATTTTGATGTGATCAAAAGTCCGTCGCAATCACGTAGTGTACGCGGATACTCGCCGGGTAAACTTAATAGACAGCCTCACTCCATAGCCCCGACCAAGTGACTGTAGGAGAACCCCGTCGCCGAAAGCATCCGTTCGGGTGCTCCCGGTAGCGGTGTTCCGCCTTGGTGCACTTCGTCGACGGTATCAGGGGTGCGGCCGTCTACTAAAGTTTGCGACGAGCATTCGATCAGGACGTTGGGAATCTTGTTGAATTGCCCGACTTGGTATTAAAAAGAGTTTTCGATAAATGAGACTAAAATGCGGGGTTTATAAATGTTAGGCATGTGATGTCTAAGGAATTTATTTGGTTAGGCATGCGATGTCTAAAGAGGTTGCGGATTCCAACTGTTGTAGTTTTACACTTTCTTTTCTGTGACCGTAAGCGTAGTATGTGGAGTATCGCCGGCTTCGTTGCTATACATCAACGACAATCGGGATACGCATACTTGCTTACGTTGATGATATATGATATTATGTGTTGCTGTGATATGTTCTATTGGATCGTCGCGTTTGAATAGCCGGGGGTTTTATGTGAGATGAGAGTTTTTCTTTTTCATTCATGTAAAATTCATTTGTATGTAATATTCTTTTATTGGGGCACTTCCAGGTAGCGGAAGATGTCACCGTTGTATATTATTTACTTTTCCGCATTAGGTAGACCCAAGGTGGGGAGTACAAGTAACCGGGTTCTAGGGTCCAGTGGGAGACCATCTCGAGGAGTCGAGACCGGGTCTCCTAACCCTAGAATTGGCGGTGTTACTTGCCGCTCTCGTAGGGGTCTAGGGATGTGGGTTTGGCTATTCATCGCGACCGTGGAATCCGTGTTTTATACAGGCTCGTATTAAAAACACGGACGTCCTAGTATATCCAATATTTCATATATGTTTCTTCTGCTGCAATGTTCTGTGATGAGATCATATTACTGCCTGAGACGAATGTTTATATTTTATATATGAGATATATGTTAAATTGCAGATTTCGTTTCAAAAGAGATGCTTATGAAGCATAATAAAATGGGACTTCATTAATGAGATTAATGAAATAAAAGAAACCTAAGATGTTGTAGAAACTTGTTTATAAAAACTGGTAGCTACAGTTCTTGCTTTGCATAGCGGTGTTCCTTGTAGAACATCCAGCACCTTATTCGATAAGGAAAGGACCGAGATCCCTTCACCGGGAGTGACTCCTTTAGCAATAACTGGCAGATGCTACAAACTCGGTTTGTCTTTTGATTGCTTCTATAGTTCTTGCTTTGCACAGCGGTATATGTGATATATCCTGCACCTTATTCGATGAGGAAAGGGCCGACGATCCCTTCACCGGGAGTGACCCCTTTAGCAAAACTAGAAAAGCCTCAAATACACTCCATTTAAAATCACTCGATTCTACAACGATATCAAGTTCATTACGCAAAGGGTTTTCTTAAAAACCTGTCGTAGCCCTCCGTCATTTCAGATAAGTACTAGTTAGTATTCGTGCTACGTTTGTTGGCTTCCGTCAAGGCGTAGTGTGCGGTAGCTGATTAGTGCTTATCTGTATAAGCATATGATGCGATTGAGTTAGGGTAGTCGTGCGACTTTGTTGGCCTACGTCAAGGGTCGTGCGGGTGGGTTTAATTCAATCAAGAAATGAACGGGTTGAACTTAACTAGCGGACTATGAGAGTTTGGCCTTCGTCAAGGTCATAGGACGCTAGGGGCAAAATATTATCGGGAATTTCAAGTGTTGGAATTTGCAATGAGATTGCATACCTTCTATTAGATAGTTGGATCCCGATACCCGCTGCGAGTAAGAGTTACTCCTGGGAGAGTTTTACACATTACAATTAGCCGATCAAGTAGGTGTCTAGAAAGGTGTTAACGGGGTTACGCCTCTGGGAAAACGAGGTTTACTTTAATTAGGTTCGTGCGAAAGCACGGGGGGACCTCCCTCAAAGTACCGACACTGGCCTGGCTGAAAGATTGGCGAACTTGTAGCGTGTAATTAATCCCGGCTAGTCTTTCCTTTTAGGGTTTGAAGGAAGATTTGACTAAAACAGTGGGAGACATCCTGATTAGATATATTAGATAACCAATCTAATCTTGCAAGAGCATACGCTGAGTGTTTTCTTCTCTCTCTCCAGGTAGCGACCATATCACGCCTTAATCAAGATAATAAAACGGATATATTGACCGAACCCGCTTATTATACTAAGCTGGGGAACGTTGGTCCCGCTCCAACTTATAATTGTTATAAGACAGAGCAGGAAATTGGGGAATACCAGATTTCCCGTGCCGCCCAAACGAAGAAAGTGCATGCTGATGCATCATCTTCGGGTGTGTTCATTACAGAGAACTGTTTCTCAGTATCCTTTACGTCCTGGGTATGCGATACCGGATCAGGATCCCGCTTATGTAATCTGTTACATGGGCTACAGATAGGTAAAGAACTGAGAACGGGTGATAAGTTTCATGAGACAGAAAACGGTGCAAGTGTTGCAGCCAAGTCTGTTGGTCACTGTCACCCTGTATTACCAGAATACATTGATTCTGAACGAATGTTATTAGATACCGAACCTGATATAAAAAATCATGTCAGTCTCTTTATTAGTAAAGAAAGGATATAATTTTGTAATGTTGGATAATGTTTTGAACATTTCCTATATCAAGAGTTGATCGGTTCAGGCACGTTATCTAAAAGCATTGACGTTCTAAATCAAATTACAGTTCTTAGTATACAGAACACACACAAGAGGAAGAGTTCAGAAATGAACGAATCATTCTTGAGGCATTGTAGACTAGGTCATATCAATGCGACCCGACTGGCTGAAGTTACATATAGATGCATATTTAAATTAGTTTGAATTTACATCTTGTGAAACTTGCATGTCATGTCACAAAGATAAGATGACCACAGCTCTGTTTATTGGAAACAGAGAAAGAGTTAGTGAACTCTTGGGATTGATACATGTTGATGTATGAAAGGTCCCCTGTCTACACATGCCAGGACCGGTTCTTTGTACTTCATTACATTCTCTGATAATCTCTCAAGATTCAGACATATGTTCCTGTTGAAACACAAGTCCGAACCTTTTGAGATATTCACAGAATATAAGAAGTAGAGAACCAAAATACGGGTATAAGTATTATGTCCTTTGATGAGATCAAGGAGGAGAATACTTGAGCACGGAATTCCTGGACTATTCTAAAGGAGAATGAGATTCTCTCTCAGCATTACTCCTCCGTATACACCATAGCACGATGGTATATCGGGGCGGAGCAAACTCACCCTATGTGATATGGTGTGCTTTATGATGAGTACTACTGAGTTTCCTGTTTCCTTTTTGGGAGTTATGCACTTGAGAAGCTGCATACCTATTGAATAGGGTTCAAATCAAATCAGTTGCCTACAACTTCATATGTGATATGGAAAGGGAAGAGCTCATATCTTAAGTTTGTTAAGATTTGGGGTTGTCCGGCCTATGTCTAAAGGCAAAATCCGGACAAGCTCGAGGCAAGGTCTGTTATGTAGAACTGAAATGGTTCCAGCTATACAAACTGCAGCTGATGACTTGGTAGAACCGAAGGATTCAATAGTTTCCAACGAACCTCAGCCTCTCCGCCGATCTAGCAGGGTTCCTCACCCTCCTGAGAGATACTTCGGTTTCTCTATGACAGTGGGAGCGAGGATTGCATCATGAGATGATGACTCAACTAGTTTCGAGCTGGCCATCAGGAGTGGGACTCTGTAAGAATGGCTGGATGCTTATCGATCTGAGATGGAATCCTTATACACCAACAAAGTATGGACTTTGGTTGCTTTATCTGAAGGGTTAAATCCCCATCAGGAGCGAGTATATCTTGAGAAGATTACTTGGTGTGCATGGAAAAGTTGAGACTTTCAAAGCTATGCTTAAGTCCATCCAGATCCTACTTGCCACGGCTACATACCATGACTACGATATCTGGTGGTTGGGTGTCATGACTGCTTTTCTAAATAATGTTTAGAAGAGAGCGTCCATAAGTACACAGCCAGAGGGCTTCGTAGATAGTGGGAGCAGCGGAAACGTGTGCAAGATGTTTTATATGATAAAACAGGCATCGCGGAGTTGGAACATCTGTTTTGATATGGTAGTCAAAGAGTTTGACTTCATCAAAATGGTAGATGAACCTTGTATATACAAAAAGGTAGTAGGGAGTATGGTGGTGATCCTCGTAGAGTACGTGGATGACATACTCTTGATAGGGAAGGAGTTTCCTATGCTACGCTCGGTCAATCTCCGCTTATCACAAGGATTCTCCATATAGGATCAAAGTGATACCTCCTAAATCCTAGGTTTTGGATCCATGAGATAGATCTAATTGGATGTTAGGATACTCACTAGTTGTAGTGAAATGGTATCAATCGATCCTGGGGAGAATCACTGGAAAGGTTCCAGGGTGATAAGTACGACTGAATGTCAGTCGCAGGCTTGTCTATACCCTCAGTAGAGGGATGGTATGTTGGAAGAGTTCCAAGCTAGATACCGTGACATACTAGAAGATTAAAGGCAAGATACATCGTTACCAAGGATACTACCAAAGAGGCAGTCTGGATATATATAAGTTCATAAGATGAACTTCGTTCCTGCCATTGTGTGACAATGGAGTTGTGGCTTTAGCCAAGGAACTACCGTCCCATCAGATATCCAGATTTAATTCTTAGGCAGTATCACCTGATCATGGAGATGGTTGATCTCCAGGGAGATCGAGGTTAGGAGAGTAGACACGGAGGACAACAGCGCGGATCCACTCACAAAGGCCTTTTTCCCTGTAGAGACTTTTATGGGATGGTTGAGTATGAGATACATCAACCGCAGCTAATTGTTGGGTATGCGATACCATAACAGATGGCCCTAGTGCAAGTGTGAGATTGTTAGTTATATGTATGCCCTAGAGGCCATTACTGTACATATGATGTATATTGTAGTGGATGCTAGGACATATATAGGGAGGACTTTCTTGCTCGACATGATAGTATGCTATCTGGTTGTACTTTATCTTAACATGTACTCTGATTGTCTCTATATTACATGTTGATAAAGCCCTTAGGATATGTACTCGACTACTGGGACTATGATGAGATCATACTAGTGGGGCCACGGTAGTCGACGAGTACATCCTATAACTGTTCCTAGTCGAGGGTGTATCGAGACAGGGCATCGATGCACCAGAATAGACTAGCGTATACGCATCTTGACCCATATGATGGGCGATGGATGATCCCATATCCATCGGTGTTTGACATCAAGGATGGTGTACGGGTGCTCAGTGGAGACTGGGTACACTGGACGGACTCGCCGAGAACTCCCAGATGGTATTATACCATACGTCAGATGGCAGTTCTCTGGTGACACTGGTACAGAGTAGTCTGTTGACCCGAGATCGTCATAGAGTCTTGTGTGATTCCCACTGTGCTTTGATTTCCATCATACCACGTCCAAGAGGGCGTGCAAAAAGGTGGCTTTTGGGTACAGTCCCGAATCACATGGAGGCAATGAGCGATAGGAGGGGATTCGTCTCTCCCGGTATAGGGAGTTGATGTTGTGCTGTGTTCGATTGGCTATAACCGGAAATCCCTGGCCAGGGTTGCTGAGATTTACTGGTAAGTGTTATCAGTAGTTTCTCGAACTGTTATAGACCTCAAATCGACACGACTTATCGAGCTACTGGGGTCTGACGTTTACCACCCCTAGGCGAGATATGCGACATATCAGACGACGAGACCGGACTGTACGGGAGTGTTACTGTTTGGATCCACAGGAGAATGTGCAGGCTTGCTTGTTGATCTTCTGAGCGCTCAATACCTGGGTAGCTGTTACGTTTAGCTGACCGCTTGCAGCTTGTGGGTGTTTGATATGATCATCACCTACTGCCGGCGTATTGACGATTCTTTAGAGTCCTACACATAGGTTTCTTGACTCAGGCAAAACGGAGTAGGAGCACATATGTGATATGTGCGGGACCGAGGATAATGCGATATGTGATACCGTATTCTATTCTCGCGATATTTGATATCAGCCGGGTCGTCGGATCAAGTGTTGATTCGATGAATCGGTACGGATAAATATTAGCCTGTTATATGCGATATAGCCGGATTGTCGGATCAAGTGTTGATTCGATAATTTAATGTATAATAATATATGTGATATATTAAATTGCATTAACTAATATTTGCTCACTAAAAGATTCTTTTTCTCACTCGGGTAATACATTGATATATATGCGATATATGTTAATTGTATTATTTTATTTTGTTACGGTAAATATTATATATGTGATATATAATATTGTAACATGATATGATAACTAATGCAACTCGTTTAGTGGAGTTTAAACTTGATTAGGGTTCGGATTAGGGTTAATCTTTCTAGAAGTTTCTAGAAGGATTTGTTTTGTTTTGTGAAAGATATTTGTTCATGACTCATTCTTTTATTTACCAAAAACCCTAACCCTAGTCAATTCTCTACATTGGTTAAGTGAACCATGGTTGCATAATTCTATCATATCTCCTTTTCCTATTCATCACAAAGTGATCAAGATTATTCATTCTTCTTCTTCCTCCATTTTCTTTCATGGAAAACCTTTCTTGATTTTTCCAAGTGATGAATAATAGTGAGAAAATGATAAATAAATAGAGCAAAATTCCTACTTCATCATCCTCATCTTCCCTTGCCATTTAGATGAGGGTGTTCACATCATTTCATGAGTGTTAGCTTGTGTTAAAGAAACTTCGAGGTAGATCATCGTAGTATCGAAGATCGGAAGCAAAGGTTGCGCCTTTCTCTTCGTGGAACCTCTCGAGAGCCCGGAACCCGATGATTGCAGCGAAGGGACCACAACACGGAGCATATGAAGTGAAGGGCCGGATCTACAAAGGTTGTAATCCCTCTCACTTAGTGTTAAAGTTGTTAACATGCAAGTTATCGCCTAATCTCTAGTTTAAAGTTCCGTATTCGGGTTGTTCGGCACGGCTAAATTTTATTCGGGCATGGTTGATGCCTCGTAGACCCTTGTGCGCGTGCCTAGCAACCCTACAGTATATGCCCTAGAGGCCATTACTGTATCATACTAGTTTGTATATTACTTAATGGAAGCTTGGGATATTCACCTTGTATATACAATCTTGCTCAAAATAGTAGTATGCTACTTGGTTTGTTTCTACTTCAATGTGTACATGTGTTTATTTTTGTATATCGCCTATACACATTAGTGGAGCCCTTAGGATCTTTGCTTGATTACCAGCGATGTGATGGCCGTCACACTAGTGGGGCTGGGTAATCTATAAGCACATCCTTATGCAGGTCCCTGGTCGCAGGACTATCGAGACAGGGCATCGATACTCCGGAGTAGACCAGCGCATGCGCTTCTCATCCCAGTGTGGGAGACGGTCTGTCCCACAGCCGTCAGTACGTCGTACTTGAGATAGTATGCGGGTGCTCGTTAGGTTACGGGTACACTGGACAGGACTCGTCGGGAACTGATTAGTTGGTATTATGCCTATCGTCAGTTATCAGTTCCCAGGTGACATGAGTACAGCTTAGTCCGCTGACTTGACACTGTCACTTCGCCTCGAGTGTGTTCCCACTGTATTTTGATCACTACCCTACCACGGCTCAAAGGAGTCATGCAAACAGGTGGTGGTTGGGTGCAGTCCCGAAGCACTTGGAGGCAGTGACGGTTAGACAGGATTCGTCTCTCCCGGTATTGGGGGTTGACATCGCGTTGTGTCTAGGAGAGCCATTACACGAGTAGTCCCTGGCCAGGGCAAACGAGATATACTGGTAGGCTTCCAGTGTTATCTCAGGGTGTTTTGGGCTTCGCTCCGGCACGACTTGTACCGCTATTGGGGGACTGACGTTTACCGCCCCCTAGGCCCTCCATGCGATGTATCAGACGAACAGACCGGACTGTACGGAGAATGTCACACTCAGGCTCAGTAGGAGTTCAGATGGGTTTCGCCTCGTCGGTCTTCTTATCGGCATTACCTGGGGACCGTTACGCACAGCTAGTGCCGCTTGCGGTCTGTGGTTAAACCCACTGCCAGCGTAGTGTCGAGTCTTTAGAGTCCCACACAGAAAGCTTTTCGCCTTTAGGCAAAAGAGTAGAGGTCGCATGGTATTGCGACAGGTCGCATGGTTTTGCGACAGGGTTCGGTCACATCCGTGCACTTGTGCACGTACAGTGTCCGGACGGTTTACACTAGCGGGCTTTGGTTTAAGCCAGATCCTAGTGTACCTTATGGGATTGGATTTATCCAGTTTGCATTCGTGTTCCTCGGAACGCGGATGCGGGTGTGTATGCACAGTTGACAGGGAGGCACAGACAGCGGATTCTCATTAGGGTTGTTGACAGTTGACCGTTGACTTTTTGACTTTTTGCTCAACCCTAATGAGAATATGATATGTGATTAACTATTATATTAATTAAGTATTATGGTGACTGGTTGTTGACTTTTGTTGACTTTGTTGACTTGTTGACTTTTGTTGACTTGTTGACTTTGTTGATCGGTTGACTAGGCTTGACTAGTTGACCATCATGATAACCATAGCCATCATTTCATGGCAAAGACTTTTACTTGCTTGCTCATTTGTGTCAAATGAGTGCATGATATGATATGGTTATGGTTGCTTCAACCATCACATAAGACTTTTTTGATATGATGAGTTATGATTACTTTGGATTATGAGAGGGTGAGAGACAAAAGAGAGCCTCATTCTTTCTTGCTCATTCTCTCTCTTGTTCTTGAGCTCTCTTGCTTTGCTCTCACCCTCATCCTCTTGCTCCCTCTCTTGACTCTATGGTTCATATCTCTCATGTGTTGAGAATCAAGAACCATAGATAAAATCCCATTCTAATTCTTCTCTACTCATTCTAGTTCACTAGGTTTAGCAAACCAAGTGAACTAGTTTCTTCAAAGAACGAAGAAGGAGCTAAAGGTTGGAGCTTTCAGGTGGATCTATCTTCGGCGTACGGAGACGACGAGAAGAAGCCAATCGGACCACCATCGGAGCTTGAAGACGAAGGAGTTCAAGACAAGCTAGGTATAACCCCCTAACCGAGTAGCTAGAAACTCATAGTTAGGATGTTAGATAGATGTTTAACCAAGATCCGGGTTATAGGTCCATATTACCACCTCCGTAAAAATTGTTTTTTACCAAATTCCGCATTCCCGAAAGTACCGGGAGAGGTAGCATGGACTTACAGTGGTATCAGAGCCTAGTTAAACTCTATCTAGCATGTTAGCAAGTAACTAGAAGATCGATCAACGAAAAAGTCCCGAAACGAACCCCGGAATTTTAAACTTTCTGTCGATTTTAAAAGTGCTGGAAAAGTTTTTTGAAACACACCAAAAATCGGCTCAGGCTTTTCTGTGGGCACCCACCAAAAATGGTCCAACGTTCGAGTCAAAGCGCCGCGGAAACGCGGCGGGAGCACGCTCCCGCCGCGGAAACGCGGCGGGAGCACGCTCCCGCCGCGGATCCGCGGCCGAGTTGACTCGGCCGAGGTCAATTTTTGGTGCAGTGTTTTTATGGGGGTATTTTGGGATTTTTGGAATATATATTTTCAACCCAGATTTTCCAGAACGAAAATTTTATTTTAGGGTCCCGAAAATCCGTATTTTTGATCGAACTTCTAAAAGACTTAAGCTAACGGGTTTTTCTGTAATGTGATATTTGTATTGAACGTCTACTAATCGCTATATGTCGATTAGTGGGGGTTATACAAATCTGTGATCTGTAATGTGCTGGAATGTGTATATAAATATGTTGGATTGTCGCGGGTGAATAGCCGGGGGTTGTGAGACAAGAGTTTTCTTTTCTTTCAATTCATGTAAATTTGTAAATTGATGTAATAATTATTTGTATGGCCGCACAACCGGGTCGGGGTTGTAGCCGTCATTGTATAATTTCTTTTTACTGTTTTTGCTCCTAGGATAGACCCATGGAGGGGTGCACAAACTACCGGGTATGCCGAAGTGTCGAGTGGCCTACTCATGGAGATGAAGGAGGTTGCTACGCTTCGGGTACTTGGCGGGTAGTTTGCCGCACCCGTAGGGGTCTTGGATGGGGTATTGGCTATTCACCGCGACCGTGTTATCTGTTTTTGTTACAGGCTCGTACAAATTACAGATTCCTAGTATATCCAATGTATTTATCTGTGATCTAAAATGTTTATCATTGCAGTATATCTATATATGATATTATTTAAGCGTTGCTTATGTTTTACAGACGCGCTAGCCCAGCCCCCGCTCTGTCGTTAGTTAAGTAACCTAACGGGTAATGACGGGGCCCAGTGGCAAATGCGAATGGCATAAGCGTACGTCATATTTTGGTTGTTTTCTGCAATGGTAGGATTAAATGATGGGACGCATTAAAAGAACTAATGCAAGAATATCACGCATTAAAAGAACTAATGCAAGATGATAAACCAAGTTAAAGTCGTTGGAACACTTTCGAAAAACCACTCGGTTCTTTTCAAAACAAACTTTTAAAATACGGAGTTTGAGCCACTCCATTTAAAAGCTATCTTGTTCCATCGACCAAATCAAGTTCACTACGTTCACGGTTTTGCCAAAACCATTCGTAGCCCTCCGTCGTTTCACATGAATAGTCAATAGTATTCAAGCTGTGTTTGTTGGCCAAAGTCAAGGCATAGTGATTGGTAGCTGTTGGGTATTCATGTGCAGCATAGATAGATACGTTGGTTTGGAACAGTCGTACTGCCTTGTTGGCCAAACTCAAGGGTATGTGCGGGTGGATTCAAATTAACCTGGAGAACGACGGGTAGAACTTGACATGTGACTTATGATTTGTTGGCCAAAGTCAAGGTCATAAGAGCATGGGGCAAAAATCCACATCGGGAGTTTCATAAGTACTGAAACTTGCTAGATTTGCATACCATTTGGAGTGTGATGATTCTGGTAGGATTCCTTCAGTTTCGTCACGCGATGATATTTGGATCCCGATCCTACTGTGAGTATATGCTACTCCTCGGGAAATTTCTCGCTAAACGATCAATGCTATAAACCTAGTAGGTGCCTAGAAAGGTGTTAGCGGGGCTACGCCCCCAGGGAAAAGAGGTTCTTTAATTAAGGAACTTCGCGAAAGCGTTGGAAAACCTCCCTCGAAGTACCGACACCAGCCTGGCCGAACGGTTAAGCAAGTATTGTACGGTGGGATTGATCCCAACTAATTCTTCCTTTATGGTTTGAGGAGGGATTCGAGAAACAGTGGGAGCCATCCTGTTTAGACAAATTAAAAACCACTCTAAACTTGCAAGAGCATCATGTTGAGTGTTTCTTCTTCTCTCCAAATTGCAGCGACCAATCAACATGACTGGACTTAAGTTACTCCTAGATAAAAACAAACTGACAGGGCCAAACTACAAAGATTGGCTCAGGAATGTCAAGATAGCAATCACTTACGACAAGCTGGGGTATCTTCTTACCACCAAAGCTCCCCCTGTCCCTGGTCCAACTTCCAGCGTCGCGGATAAGGAAATCCGCAAGACTTGGGAGATTGATAGCGCGAAGGCCAAGTGCCTCGTGCTTGCCTCGATGGACAACGAACATCAGAGGAGGCACGAGAATATGGACTTGGAATCCATATTGCTTCATACAAAAGAACTGTATGGAGAGCAATCTCGTATCGCAAGATACGAAGCGTCGAAAAAGTTGTTTTCGACAAGAATGGCCGTCGGATCATCAGTAGCCAAGCACGTGCTAAAGATGATCGGCTACATTGAGGAGCTCGCGGACCTAGGGATCACATTGGAGAGTGAGCTATATACGGATATAGTTCTCCAGTATCTTCCTTCCACTTACCCCCAGTTTATACTGAACTTCAACTTACAAGAAAAAGAGGTTGAACTTTCAGAGCTCCTCAACATGCTGAGGAGCGCAGAGGGCACCCTACAGAAAGGTAGGGAAACATCCACTTTGTTTGTAGGGGGATCATCTTCTTCTAGGTCCAAGGCGAAAGCCAAGGGAAAGAAGAAGAAAGCCCCCGCCAAACCGAGGGGCGGTGTTAGTAAAGTGGATATGAAGGGAAAAGCAAAAGCAACAAAGTTGGAAGGAAAGCTTGTGGATAAGGAAGAATGCTTCTATTGTCATAAGAAAGGACATTGGAAGAATGATTGCAGGGCCTGGAAGGCCAGAACACAGGAATTGAAGCAGGTTGCAGCTTCAGCTTCAGGTGTGTATGTTATTGAAAACAGTCTTTCAATAAACTCTACTTCCTGGGTATTGGATACCGGATCAGGATCTCATATCTGTAATTCTTTGCAGGCGTTAAGAAACCGTAGTGTTTTGAAAGCAGGTGACATGACCCTCAGAGTTGCGAACGGAGCTAGCATGGATGCTAAAGCCGTGGGGGGCTATCACCTGGGAATGTCAGATGGACATGTTTTGGTTTTGCGTAATTGCTTTTTTGTACCCAACGCAACTTGTAATATCATTTCTGTATCTTTAGTTTCTAAAGAAGGTTATGAATTTGCGTTTGTAAGTAATGTTGTAAACATTCACCTTAATCAAGTTTTGATTGGGTCAGGTACATTGAGTAATGGTATATACGTGTTAAACCAACCACAGATTTTTAATGTCCAGAATACACACAAAAGAAAGTCTCCAGAAATAAATCAGACTTTCTTATGGCATTGTAGATTGGGTCACATCAATGAGAGAAGGTTGACGAAGTTACATACAGAAGGGTATTTGAATGCGTTCGAATATCAGTCGTATGCCACTTGTCAATCCTGTCTCAAAGGAAAGATGACAAAGACTCCGTTTACTGGACATGGAGTAAGAGCGAGCGAGCTCTTGGGACTCGTACACAGTGACGTGTGCGGTCCAATGTCTACACATGCCCGAAGCGGACATTCTTACTTCATTACTTTTACGGATGACTTCTCAAGGTACGGTTATGTCTTCTTAATGAAACATAAGTCTGAGGCCTTTGGAAAATTCCAGGAGTATAAGAATGAAGTAGAGAAATAGACCGGCAAAAGTATTAAGATTCTAAGATCGGATCGAGGTGGAGAATACTTAAGTGCCGAGTTCCTGGACTATTTAAAAGAGAACGGAATTCTCTCTCAGCTTACTCCTCCATACACCCCGCAACATAACGGTGTATCGGAGAGACGGAACCGCACCCTATTGGATATGGTGCGGTCCATGATGGGTAACGCTGAGTTACCGCGATCATTCTGGGGGTATGCGCTAGAATCAGCTGCGTACCTTTTGAACCGAGTTCCGACTAAGACTGTGCCTTCCACACCATATGAAATGTGGTGTGGGAAGAGACCCTATCTTAAGCACATTAAGACATGGGGATGTCCGGCTTTTGTCAAAAAGCAGCTTGCGGACAAGCTCGAGGCACGCTCAGTACAGTGCAAGTTTATGGGGTATCCAAAGAACTCAAAAGGATATTTCTTCTACTGTGAAGAGGAACAAAAAGTTCTTGTTTCTCGTCATGCCTACTTCTTGGAAACTGAGTTTTTGGAAAACCAGATAAGTGGGAGCACAGTAGAACTGGAAGAGATTCCAGAACCACGGACTATTACTGAAAGTTTAGTGGAACCAGAGGGTTCGGAAGAACAGGACATTCCTACGCCACTCCGCAGAAGTAGTAGGCAGTCTCATCCGCCCGAGAGATACTACGGTTTTCTCATAGACGGGGATAGAGAGGATTGCATCATAGATTATGATGAGCCTACTAGCTTCCAGCAGGCCGTTCAGAGCATTGACTCAGTGAAATGGCTGGATGCAATGCGGACCGAAATGGAGTCCATGTACACCAACAAGGTATGGACGTTGGACATTGCTCCAGACGGGGTAAAACCCGTAGGATGCAAGTGGATCTTCAAAAGGAAGATTGGTGTAGATGGACAGGTTGAGACCTATAAAGCAAGGCTGGTAGCAAAGGGTTTTCGTCAAAGACCTGGCTTGGACTATGACGAAACCTTCTCTCCAGTAGCCATGCTGAAATCCATTCGGATCCTTCTTGCCATTGCTGCCTTCCACGATTATGAGATCTGGCAGATGGACGTAAAGACAGCTTTTCTAAATGGAAATTTAGAGGAGTGTGTCTATATGGACCAGCTAGAGGGTTTCATTCAGAGTGGGAGCAGCGGAAAGGTGTGCAAGTTGCTTAAGTCCATCTATGGACTAAAGCAGGCATCGCGGAGTTGGAACATCTGCTTTGATGAGACGGTCAAAGAATTTGGCTTTATCAAAAATCCAGATGAACCATGCATCTATAGTAGATTTGTAGCGAGAACTGTAGTATTCCTCGTTTTGTACGTGGATGACATTCTCTTAATAGGAAATGACATTCCTATGCTGCAATCTGTCAAGGGGTTCTTGTCACACAGGTTCTCCATGAAAGACCTGGGTGATGCCTCGTACATTCTGGGTATCCGGATCTACCGTGACAGATCCAAGAGGATATTAGGACTTTCACAGTCCAGGTACATCGACACCATACTGAAGAGATTCAGTATGGAAGATTCCAAGCGCGGTAACCTACCGGCTTGTCACGGGATCACCCTCTCTAAAGAGATGTCTCCCAAGACTGATTTGGAGAGGGATCGCATGTCTATTATACCCTACGCTTCTGCGGTAGGCTCTATAATGTATGCGATGTTGTGTACCAGACCGGATGTAGCTTATGCACTGAGTGTGGTAAGCCGGTATCAGTCAAACCCTGGGGAGAAACATTGGATAGCGGTAAAGAACATTCTCAAATACCTGAGAAGGACTAAGGAGATGTTCTTGGTGTATGGCGGAAAGGACCTCCAGATCGAGGCCTTTGCTGACTCCAGCTTCCAGAGTGACAAGGATGATTCCAAGTCCATGTCGGGTTTTGTCTTCACCCTCAATGGAGGGGCGGTATGTTGGAAGAGCTCCAAACAGGAAACCGTTGCAGACTCGACGATGGAAGCGGAATACATCGCTGCATCGGATGCCGCAAAAGAAGCTGTCTGGATGAGGAAGTTCTTGAAAGAACTTCAGGTGGTTCCGTCCATTGTTGATCCAATACCTCTGTATTGCGACAATAACGCGGCTATAGCTTTAGCGAAGGAACCCAGGTCCCATCAGAGATCCAGGCACATCTTGAGGCGGTATCACCTGATCAGGGAGATCGTGGATCGCCAGAAGATCGAGGTACGGAGAGTCGCTTCAGAAGATAACACTGCAGATCCATTCACCAAGGCCCTGCCCCAGACTCAGTTCGAGCGGCTGATCGAGATGATAGGTCTTCGATACGCCAGTACATGGCCTTAGTGCAAGTGGGAGATTGTTAGTGTATATGCCCTAGAGGCCATTACTGTATCATACTAGTTTGTATATTACTTAATGGAAGCTTGGGATATTCACCTTGTATATACAATCTTGCTCAAAATAGTAGTATGCTACTTGGTTTGTTTCTACTTCAATGTGTACATGTGTTTATTTTTGTATATCGCCTATACACATTAGTGGAGCCCTTAGGATCTTTGCTTGATTACCAGCGATGTGATGGCCGTCACACTAGTGGGGCTGGGTAATCTATAAGCACATCCTTATGCAGGTCCCTGGTCGCAGGACTATCGAGACAGGGCATCGATACTCCGGAGTAGACCAGCGCATGCGCTTTTCATCCCAGTGTGGGAGACGGTCTGTCCCACAGCCGTCAGTACGTCGTACTTGAGATAGTATGCGGGTGCTCGTTAGGTTACGGGTACACTGGACAGGACTCGTCGAGAACTGATTAGTTGGTATTATGCCTATCGTCAGTTATCAGTTCCCAGGTGACATGAGTACAGCTTAGTCCGCTGACTTGACACTGTCACTTCGCCTCGAGTGTGTTCCCACTGTACTTTGATCACTACCCTACCACGGCTTAAAGGAGTCGTGCAAACAGGTGGTGGTTGGGTGCAGTCCCGAAACACTTGGAGGCAGTGACGGTTAGACAGGATTCGTCTCTCCCGGTATTGGGGGTTGACATCGCGCTGTGTCTAGGAGAGCCATTACACGAGTAGTCCCTGGCCAGGGCAAACGAGATATACTGGTAGGCTTCCAGTGTTATCTCAGGGTGTTTTAGGCTTCGCTCCGGCACGACTTGTACCGCTATTGGGGGACTGACGTTTACCGCCCCCTAGGCCCTCCATGCGATGTATCAGACGAACAGACCGGACTGTACGGAGAATGTCACACTCAGGCTCAGTAGGAGTTCAGATGGGTTTCGCCTCGTCGGTCTTCTTATCGGCATTACCTGGGGACCGTTACGCACAGCTAGTGCCGCTTGCGGTCTATGGTTAAACCCACTGCCAGCGTAGTGTCGAGTCTTTAGAGTCCCACACAGAAAGCTTTTCGCCTTTAGGCAAAAGAGTAGAGCATGGTTTTGCGATAGGGTTCGGTCACATCCGTGCACTTGTGCACGTACAGTGTCCGGACGGTTTACACTAGCGGGCTTTGGTTTAAGCCAGATCCTAGTGTACCTTATGGGATTGGATTTATCCAGTTTGCATTCGTGTTCCTCGGAATGCGGATGCGGGTGTGTATGCACAGTTGACAGGGAGGCACAGACAGCGGATTCTCATTAGGGTTGTTGACAGTTGACCGTTGACTTTTTGACTTTTTGCTCAACCCTAATGAGAATATGATATGTGATTAACTATTATATTAATTAAGTATTATGGTGACTTGGTTGTTGACTTTTGTTGACTTGTTGACTTTTGTTGACTTGTTGACTTTGTTGACCGGTTGACTAGGCTTGACTAGTTGACCATCATGATAACCATAGCCATCATTTCATGGCAAAGACTTTTACTTGCTTGCTCATTTGTGTCAAATGAGTGCATGATATGATATGGTTATGGTTGCTTCAACCATCACATAAGACTTTTTTGATATGATGAGTTATGATTACTTTGGATTATGAGAGGGTGAGAGACAAAAGAGAGCCTCATTCTTTCTTGCTCATTCTCTCTCTTGTTCTTGAGCTCTCTTGCTTTGCTCTCACCCTCATCCTCTTGCTCCCTCTCTTGACTCTATGGTTCATATCTCTCATGTGTTGAGAATCAAGAACCATAGATAAAATCCCATTCTAATTCTTCTCTACTCATTCTAGTTCACTAGGTTTAGCAAACCAAGTGAACTAGTTTCTTCAAAGAACGAAGAAGGAGTTAAAGGTTGGAGCTTTCAGGTGGATCTATCTTCGGCGTACGGAGACGACGAGAAGAAGCCAATCGGACCACCATCGGAGCTTGAAGACGAAGGAGTTCAAGACAAGCTAGGTATAACCCCCTAACCGAGTAGCTAGAAACTCATAGTTAGGATGTTAGATAGATGTTTAACCAAGATCCGGGTTATAGGTCCATGTTACCACCTCCGTAAAAATTGTTTTTTACCAAATTCCGCATTCCCGAAAGTACCGGGAGAGGTAGCATGGACTTACAGAATACGGGTGCGTATGCACAGTTGCTTGAGACAGAGGGAGAGGACTTTGATTAGGGTTAATGACCATTGTCATTTTATTAACCCTAATGCTTATGTGTGTATTATGGTTAATTGATATTAGTTTAATATAATTGTGTATGGTTATGGTTGTTGACCATTTGACTATCTTGACTTGTTGACCTTAGTTGACATGTTGACCATCATCATTCCATATAAAAGATACTCTTTGATCCTTGCAATTAGCATTAAATATGAAATGATAATGGTCATGTCTTGATTAAGCCATGACAATTATCTCACTAATTATCTAATTATAATAATTCACACATATATGTGAGAATGGTTGTTTATTCTCTCATTCTATCATTTTACTTTCTCTCTCTTGTTCTTCCTCTTCCTCAAGCTCTCCCCTCTCATGTGTTGAGAAACACTAGAGCTTGAGAAAAAACCCTTCTTGATAATCTCTACTCTCATCTAGAGTTCTAGGATTAGCACTTCTAGCACCCTAGTTACTTCTAGCTTGGAGTTGAAGCCAAAGGTTGAGGCTTTCGGGTGGATCTTTCTTCGACGTGAGAAGACGACAAAGGTGACCTCTTTCTACTACTCCAAGGAGCAAGGAGAGAAGGACATAAAGCCCTAGGTATAACCATTCTACCCTTAGCTAGTTTCTAGTTAGCTTTAGCTTGTTTTTGTTTAGCAAAGATCCTTCTTTGTCTAGTCCATGTTGCCTATAGTTGATAAAAATTTGATTTTTATTCCGTTTTCCGCCTCCCCGTAAGCACCGGGGTGGGCAACGTGGACTTACAATGTATATATTTGTTCAAATCTAACCTATGTGTTTATATGCAAGTATAAAGTTGTTAAGAAAAAGATACGAAAGTGTAAGCTAAGGATATCCGCACTCAAAACCTTTGAGCCGAGTCTTGACCAATTGAAGCTAGAGCAATCGGCAACAACGTGGATTAGGGTACTTAAGCACGGTAGTCATGGAATCCGGCTTATTGACCCTTGTCCGTCCGTTCTTGTCTCTTGCTTTCGCCTCCGGCCAAACCGAACGCAACCGGTCGCGGTTAGGAATCACCGTTACCTTGGTAGGGTAGGGTGCCTAACGGAGCGCTTGCGTAACGTTTGGGCGGAGTTCAAAGGAAAATAACGGAAAAAGGAATTGAGCAAAGAAACATTAACTTATAATATCGTATTTATTCTTAACAACAATAATTACAACCATTCACAAAACAAACCAAAAAGAGCAAAAGAAAAGATAAACAAAGAAAAGAAAAGATTACAAGGAAGTAATTAAAAGTTCATGGAATTTAAGTGCATGAAAGTAAAGCAAGTATTAAAGTGCAAGAAAGTAAATGAGCAGGAAATGAAACTAGGAACCATAGAACCAAATACAAGACATGGGTTCAATAACCAAATCTTAAACTTGCAAGCTCACTTAAGAAGTTGCAAGATCAAGAAAAGGCAAAGAACTCATGGAGAATGAAGCACAAAAGAGAGAACAAAATGATACAATTCCTTGAGATCAATGACCAAAGCTTAAACTTGCAAGCTCACTTAAGAGGTTGCAAGATCAAGTTAAGGTAGAGAGCTCAAGGGGGAAGATAAGCAAAAAGAATGATACAAAAACCCTCATCTTCATTTAACATCCACTCAAAAGCTCTCACAACAATTTAATGGAGGAAAGATGAAGAAGAAGAAGAAGAAGAAAACTAAAAGCTAACAAAAAGAGGGCATGAGAATGAACATCCATGGCTTGGCAAGTTCTGGGCTATTTATAGGCAGGAAACAGAGAACCTAGGGAAACATTCTGGCACTATATGAATTGTCCAAACTAACCCCAAAATTTCATCCACTATGGAGCCTATATGGCCGCGGTTCCACGGCCTAAGCGTGCTTATGCCGCGGAACCGCGGCCATAAAGAGGGCTTGAGCCTTCATCTTTTGTCGTGTGCCCTAGTTGTCTGTACTCTTTAGTGTGGCATATGTTGTTTCTCATAATCTCTTCACAATTCTTCCAGAATTTTAGTAGATCAAAAGGTGATGTGATGTGGATCTATTGCCATGATTTCCTCGAGCTCCGCGTAGATATGTTGGATCTTGTGTTGACATTGAGCTTTGTGCACGAAAATGACATCGATTTGCCATTTTGTCCCTTAAACTGGTGTGCCGCAACACGGATAGAGAGCGGAGACCCGTGTTTTATCTGTGGTTGGCAGTAATCCGGAATTTGTCATACTTTTCCATGAATTTCACTGTTTAGAGCTGAGAACCAGTATCCTGCATTTAACTAGCAAACACGGCTCAAGAGTACCTACCGATAAACAAACGAGCGTAAGAATAGGCGGTATAAAATACAATATTCTGGTATGAACAACACCTACTTGATCGGCTAATTGTCCTGTGTAAAACTCTCCCAAGAGTAACAATTACTCGCAGTGGGTATCGGGATCCAACTATCTCATAGAAGGTATGCAATCTCATTGCAAATTTCAACACTTGAAATTCCCGATAATATTTTTCCCCTAACGTGCTATGACCTTGACGAAAGCCAACAAACCATAGCCCGCTAGTCAAGTTCAACCCGTACATTTCTTGACTGAATTAAACCCACCCGCACGACCCTTGACGAAAGCCAACAAAGCCGTACGACTACCCTAATCCAGTCGCATCATATGCAGCAGATAAGCAGTATATAGCTACCGCACACTACACCTTGACGAAAGCCAACAAATGTAGCACGAATACTATATACAACTTATCTGAAATGACGGAGGGCTACGACAGGTTTTTTCTGAAAACCTATTGCGTAATGAACTTGATATTGTTGTAGAATCATATGAATTTTGAAATGGAGTGATTTTGAGGCTTTTATTAGTTTTGCTAAAGAGGTCACTCCCGGTGAAGGGATCTCGGCTCTTTCCTCATCGAATAAGGTGCGGGATATATCATATATATCATTGTGCAAAGCAAAACTCCAAAAGCAATCAAAAACCAAACCGAGTTTTGTAGCATCTGCCAGTTTTGCTAAAGAGGTCACTCCCGGTGAAGGGATCTCGGCTCTTTCCCCATCGAATAAGGTGCAGGGTATATCATATATACTGCTATGCAAAGCAAGACTGTAGCTACCCTTTTATTTGAAAATTTGATTCTACAACATCTTTTAGGTTTCTTTTCTTTCATTAATCACATTAATGAAGTTCCATCATTTAAGTCACCTAAACATCACAGATAAATACGACGTACACTTATGCCATCCGCATTCGCCTCGATGTCCCCTCGTGCACCGTTAGGTTAGGTAACTAACGACAGAGCAGGGCAGGGCTAGTGCGGGTGTAAAACATAAGTAACGTCTATATAATATATCATATATACTATATATTGTATCCATCACAACATATCAAATGATCACATCACAGATATCGCAGCAGAAACATAGATATAATGTGGGATATACTAGGACGTCCGTATTTAGTATTTAGCCAACAATAGAAAATATGGATTCCACAGTCGCGATGAATAGCCAAGCCCACACCCTGGACCCCTACGAGAGCGGCAAGCGACCCTACCAATTCTGGAGTTTAGGAGACCCGGTCTCGACTCCTCGAGATGGCCTCCCACTGAACCCCAGAACCCGGTCACCTGTGCTCCCCTCCTTGGGTCCATCCTAATGCGGAAAAGTAAATAATATACAACACTGGTGGCATCGACCTCAACCCGGAAGTGCCCCAAATAAAAGAATATTACATTACATTTGAATTTACATGAATGAAAATATAAAACTCTCATCTCACATAAAAAAAACCCGGCTATTCAATCGCGACAATCCTGCACATCATATCTCAGCAACACATAATATCTCATATCATCAACGTAAGTAAGTATGCATACACTAATCGTCGTCGATGTATAGCAACGACAATCGGTAAATACATACTACACTTACGGTCACAGAAAAGAAAGTGTAAAACTGCAATATCTAGAATCCACATTCTTTTTAGACATCGTAAATGCGAAATATCACATATTTCGTATTTCATATCTAGCTATATGAATTCCACACATTGCATCACATTCCAGATAAATAGATGGTATTAAAGTTTTCGAACGAACGATCAAATACCCAAGATTCCCTAAAGCTCAACACTTGAGCGGAGTTCAAAAACCCGGGGTGTGACACAGAAGTAGCGGTCCAACCGTAGAAGGTTCAAACCAATGCCTCACATGTGGCACGCCGTACTGCCCCAAACCCTAAGGTTCAAAGGGCAGTTCAAGACGATCACATAATCGAGTTAAGGTTTGTTGTCTTCTAGAGGGTCCACCACAAAACTTGCACATATCTCCAAAAGATTTAAACCCCATGAAAAGTGAGCAAATGATACTCGTTCGAACACTTCAATACTTTCTAATTTACCCGGAAAAGCCACGAAATGAAAATTCCGATCGAATCATCGAGTCCAAAACCATCTCCAGAATATTCAGTACTAGATTCAGATTAAACATACCCAAAAATGTACACAAGCATGTAGAAGAAAAACCATGTAAAAACGAGGCAGTGAATCACCTATACGGCCACGGAGCCGCGGCCTAAACAAGCTTTTGCCGCGGTTCCGCGGCAGGATTTACTGTTCACTGCTTCGTATTTCACAGTTTGTCTTAGATTTTCCTGCTGTATTTTTTAAGTATTTTTAATTCTGAAAAATGACACATTTTGAAAAATTTCCAGAGAGGGTCCAGAAATTCCGTATTTTGATCCGATCGGAGTTTTTACTTCGTTAAAGTGTCGCCTAATGTTCTAGGTCGGCTCTGATACCAATGTTAGGTTTACCTAGCACCCTATGAAAGGTTTGGAAGCATCACATGTCACAAAGATTAGATTTTTATGGTGCTAAGTAAGCATACAAAAGATCTATCCTAGAAAATTAGGGTTTCTAAACTTTACAAGTAGCAAAGACTAGGGTTTTGAGAGTACAACCTTTGTAGCTCCCTACGCTAGACTTATTGGCCACTTGAGGGTTGGAGGAGGGTTCGCTTGAGGTCTCCTAGTGTTCACGACGATCCACTCGAAGCTCCTTGTCCAAGCTAACAACTTCACTAGATCAAGTGAAGGAAATGAAGCTAACACTCTAAACAAGCGGGCTAGACTTGTGTAGAATGATGTTGTGGTGGCTTTTCTCACTTCAAAAACCTATCTTGATGAGTGTTTTACTCACTATAGAAAACTAGAGAGCAAAGGAAGAAGGAGGAAGAAGATGATGGCTTTTCTTTTAACAAGAGTAAAAGATTAACTCATGAAAAGAAAATGAAAATATATGTATATATATTTATCACTTCTCATCTCAAACCATGGTTAAATGTTTAAGATATTATTTAATTTGAGTTAAAACACAAAGAGAAGGTTAATCCATGGTTAGAAGTAGGTGAGCATGATTAGGTTAAGGAAGAGTGTAGAATACAACCATTTATTAACCTTTTCCTCTTTTCTTTTGTTTTAACAAAAAAAAATAATAATAATCCATACATATAAACCATGGTGTGAGTCTTATATTGCCACCATTTTCAATGTATAAACAACCATGAAGGATGATGTATGTATGTATGTGTGTATGCACATCCATATATGCATGAATCTAGAAAGAAAACATACATGCATGCATACATCCATCAAATACAAGAAAAGATTTCAAGTGAGAAACTAATGGTTAAATGATAAATCAACACTTGATTTATCAATCTGGCCATATCACATACGACCTAACCAAAAGCAAGCCGCCCGATTAATATACGGTATCCCATACGCGCATTTTAACCGGGTCCATGCGCATATCGCATATGCGCACCACAACGTTTCGCCTGGACTAGGTAACTCCTTTGTGGGACTCTAAGACTCGTCAATACGCCGGTAGTGGATGATGATCATATCAAGCACCCCCAAGCCGCAAGCGGTCAGCTAAACGTAACGGCCACCCGGGTATTGAGCGATCAGAAGAAAACAAGCGAACCTGTTACAACTCCCGTCGAGCCAACCGGCAACACTACCCGTGCAGTCCGGTCTCCTCGTCTGATATGTCGCATATCAAGTCTAGTGGTAGTAAACGTCAGACCCCAATAACCGATAAGTCGTGCCGATGTGAGGCTCATAACGGGTCGAGAAACTACTGGTAACACTTACCAGTAAATCTCTAATCAGCCCTGGCCAGGGACTTCCCTGTTACGGCCAATCGAACACAGTGCAACATCAACCCCCAATACCGGGAGAGACGAAACCCCTCCTATCGCTCATTGCCTCCATGTGACTCAGGACTGTACCCAAAAACCACCGTTTTGCACGCCCTCATGGACGTGGTAAGGTGGAAATCAAAGCACAGTGGGAATCACACAAGACTCTATGACGATCTCGGGTCTACAGACTAACCTGCACAAGTGTCACCTGAGAACTGCCATCTGACGTGAGGTATAATACCATCTGGGAGTTCTCGGCGAGTCCGTCCAGTGTACCCAGTCTCCACTGAGCACCCGTATACCATCTCTGATGTCAAACACCAATGGATATGGGATCATCCATCGCCCATCTCATGGGTCGAGAAGCGTATACGCTAGTCTACACTGGTATATCGATGCCCCGTCTCGATACACCCACGACTAGGGACCTTGAAGGATGTACTTATGGACTACCATGTCCCCACTAGTATGATCCTCATCATAGTCCAGGTAGTCAAGTACACATCCTAAGGGCTTACCAACATGTAATTATAAGACAGTATAAAGAGACTAGTATACATGTTAAGATAAAGAGCAACCAGATAGCATACTATCATATCGAGCAAGAAAGTCATCTCCATATATGTCCAAGAATCCAATATAATATACATCATTTGTACAATACTGGCCTCTAGGGCATACATACAACTAACACTTCTATGGTTGCTCCATGAGTTTTGAGTATGAGAGAAAAATATGGTGAAACTATCATACACCCCCCACTCTCCACTACTAGCAATTTTGAAGAGTCGGTTGGTCCGCTTGGCGAACCTGAAGCTTGTGTCGTTTCCCTCAGGTGGATCATCGGAGATAAAGGAAGACCGACGACCAAAGTCGATCCGCATCACTAGGTGCTTGGAATTGGTTGAAGACCCGAAGGACTTGGTTCATTAGGTATAACCGTTCTATCTCCTTTTGTTAGCTTGCTAGTTTTAGGGTTAATGGTTTCGATCTTAGAAATCAGGTAATGGTAGCGCCGGAATTTAGGGGGAAAAATTTCCGCATTTGGCCACGGTTCGATGGTCGGGGCGCTCCCGTAACCCAACAGCCATAATAGGAAATCCCTAGCCAGGGTTGCTGAGATTTACTGGTAAGTGTTATCAGTAGTTTCTCGAACCGTTATGGACCTTGCATCGGCATGACTTATCAGGCTATTGGGGCCTGACGTTATATCACCCCCAGGCTGTGATATACGACATATGAGACGAAGAGACCGGACTGTACGATAGTGTTATTGATTGGATTCGCAGGTGTATGAGCAGGCTTGCTTGTTGATCTTCTGATCGCTCAATACCCGGGTGGCCGTTATGTTTAGCAGACCGCTTGCGGCTTGTGGGTATTTGATATGATCATCACCTACTGCCGGCGTATTGACGAGTCTTTAGAGTCCTACACAGAGATTTCCTGGTTCATGCAAAACGGAGTAGGAGCACATATGTGATATGTGCGGGACCGAGATTAATACGAGTATGTGATACCGTATTCTATTCTTGCGATATGTGATATCGGTCGGTTATATATGATATAGCCGGGTTATCGGATCAAATGTTGATTCGATAAGTTGATTCATATGATATTAGTCGGTTGTATGTGATATAGCCGGATTATTAAATCAAGTGTTGATTTGATAATTTAATGTATAATTATATATTTGATATATTAATTCACATTAACTAATATTTGCTCACTAAACATTTCTTTTTCTCGCTTGTGTGCATATAATATATATGTGATATATATTAATGTACATTTTATTGTGTCATGTTTGATGATACATGAAACATGGGTGTATGAGACATACACTATAGTTAGGATAATCCTAGGGTTTTTATTTATCAAAGAAATTCAAAATGATGGATATTTGGCATGGCTACAAGCTTGTAGAAGCTTATGGATAACTATTGACCAAGTCCACTCTTTTTGTTTTCCTTGAGATATTTATAAACCTAACCATTATTCTCAACCCTATTTAAGTCTCTACATTGGTTAGTATATGATACTAACTCACCCATGGTTTATATTTGTTAGTGTATATGCCCTAGAGGCCATTACTGTATCATACTAGTTTGTATATTACTTAATGGAAGCTTGGGATATTCACAGTTGTATATACAATCTTGCTCGAAATGGTAGTATGCTACTTGGTTTGTCTCTGCTTTAATATGTGCATGTGTTTCTTTTAGCATATCGCGGATATACATATTAGTAGAGCCCTTAGGATCTTTGCTTGATTACCAGCGTTGTGATGGCGCTCACACTCGTGGGAGCTGGGTAATCCATAAGCACATCCTTATACAGGTCCCTAGTCGTTGGACTATCGAGACAGGGCATCGATACTCCGGAGTAGACTAGCGTATGCGCTTCTCATCCCAGTGTAGGAGACGGTCTGTCCCACAGCCGTCAGTACGTCGTACTTGAGATAGTATGCGGGTGCTCGTTAGGTTACGAGTACACTGGACAGGACTTGTCGGGGACTGTTGGTTGGTATTATACCTATCGTCAGTTATCAGTTCCCAGGTGACATGAGTACAGCTTAGTCCGCTGACTTGACACTGTCACTTCACCTCGAGTATGTTCCCACTGCACTTTGATTACTACCCTACCACGGCTCAAAGGAGTCGTGTAAACAGGTAGTTTTTGGGTGCAGTCCCGAAGCACTTGGAGGCAGTGACGGTTAGACAGGATTCGTCTCTCCCGGTATTGGGGGTTGACATCGCGCTGTGTCCAGGAGAGCCATTACACGAGTAGTCCCTGGCCAGGGCAAGCGAGATATACTGGTAGGTTTTCAGTGTTATCTCAGGGTGTTCTGGGCTACACTCCGACACGACTTGTACCGCTATTAGGGGACTGACGTTCACCGCCCCCCTAGGCCCACCATGCGATGTATCAGACGAACAGACCGGACTGTACGGAGACTGTCACATACAGGCTCAGTAGGAGTTCAGATGGGGTTCACCTCGTCAGTCTTCTTATCGGCATCTACCTGGGGACCGTTACGTACAGCTAGTGCCGCTTGTGGTCTGTGGTTAAACCCACTGCCAGCGTAGTGTCGAGTCTTTAGAGTCCCACACAGAGAGCTATTCGCCTTTAGGCAAAATGAGTAGAGGTCGCATGGTTTTGCGACAGGGTTCGTTCACATCCGCGCACTTGTGCACGTTTGCTATCCGGACAGCTTATACTAGCGGGCTTTGGTTTAAGCCGAATCCTAGTATATGATTTGGGATTGGTTTTTTCTCATTGTATTCGTGTTCCTCGGATCACGAATACGGGTGCGTATGCATAGTTGCTTGAGACAGAAGAAGAGGACTTTGATTAGGGTTAATGACTATTGTCATTTTATTAACCCTAATGCTTATGTGTGCATTATAGTTAATTGATATTAGTTTAATATAATTGTGCATGGTTGTGGTTGTTGACCATTTGACTATCTTGACTTGTTGACCTTAGTTGACATGTTGACCATCATCATTCCATATAAAAGATGCTCTTTGATCCTTGCAATTAGCATTAAATATGAAATGATAATGGTCATGTCATGATTAACCATGACAATTATCTAGCTAATTATCAATTTAAAGTAATTCACACATATATGTGAGAATGGTTATTATTCTCTCATTCTATCATTTACTTTATCTCTCTTGTTCTTCCTCTCCCTCAAGCTCTCCCCTCTCATGTGTTGAGAAACACTTGAGCTTGAGAAAAACCCCTTCTTGATAATCTGTACTCTCATCTAGGGTTCAAGGATTAGCACTTCTTGCACCCTAGTTACTTCTAGCTTGGAGTTGAAGCCAAAGGTTGAGGCTTTCGGGTGGATCTTTCTTCGACGTGAGAAGACGACAAAGGTGACCTCTTTCCACTACTCCAAGGAGCAAGGAGAGAAGGACATAAAGCCCTAGGTATAACCTTCCAAACACTTAGCTAGTTTCTAGTTAGCTTTAGCTTGTTTTCGTTTAGCAAAGATCCTTCTTTGTCTAGTCCATGTTGCCTAAAGTCATAAAAATTTGATTTTTATGACGTTTTCCGCCTCCCCGTAAGCACCGGGGTGGGCAACGTGGACTTACAATATTCTCACCGCATGAGTTCATTCTCTCATTCTTCACTTAATCATCTTCTTCTTCATTGAGAAAGCTCTCTAGCTTTTGAAAATGGTGAGAAAATTAAAACTAAAGTGAGCTCATTTCCTACTTCATCATGCTCTACTATTAGCTATTTAGTTTAGGGTGTTTTCTTCACTAAACCCTAATTTAGTGAAGAGGTAGCATGAGCTTGAGTCTTCTCGACGTAGATCATCTTCGGCCTCGAAGACTTCGAGCAAGCTTGCATCTTTCACCTTGTGTATCCTCTCAAGAGTTCGGGAGATCATTACTCGCAGCGAAGGGACGTCTACACCGAGCATTTGAAGTGAAGGACCAGTCTACAAAGTTTGTATTCTGCATTCACTTAGTTGTAAAGTTATTTGCATGTTGTTTTGTTTAAACTCTAGTTAAGATTCTAGGGTTAGGGTTCTTTAGTTCGGCAATTTTTTGAAAATGGCATGGACGGTGCCTCCCGAAACCTTGTTGCCTTGCTAAGTAACCCTACACCGTAGACTTATACTTTTATGTTCATTTCACTAAATGGATATGTAGGATTGTTAGTTATATATGCATACCTCACTGCATCATGATTCATGCATAGCTTCTAGCCGTATTTCGCATGGTATATACTACCGTATCATAGATTTCTATCATCACCGGCATATTTATATATTGTGATTCTTCTCGAGAATTTCAGTATTGATGGGATTTCTGGATTTTTGGAAAAACCGCAAGAATTTTATAAACCTGTTATCGCTTTAAAAATGCAAGTTGCGGTTTTCTCGTGATATGATGTATGTGTCGTCCACCATGAGTTTTCCTGATTTATGTTGGCTTTCGAGACCCGATTCAAGAAGATGGATAAACTGTTTCAGGTATATGGTGGACCCGGTATGGTACCCCGGGGCGAGAGTGGTTTTGTGGGGATGACGATGAGCCTGGAAGGGGCAGACTACCTACCGGTGATGTCTGACGCGGCGGATATCTGGAGGATATCGACGTGGTCATGTGATTTGATGATATGGGTCGATCCGGACTGACGGAACCCTAGACATTGAGATATTGAGACATTAAGACATTGAGATATTGAGACATTGAGATATTGGGATTTGTATATATCGTGTCGATGCTTGACACGGATTTTCTGGTGATCTCATTGTTGATACTTCGGTTTATTGCATAGAGGTTTTTCTAAGATAAGAATCAATATTTTCTCATACCAGGCATTTTCAGGTTTCGTGTTTGATGGTGCATTCATATTGCATTCATGCTAGTACATCGTGTTATATTGATATGCGTAGGTTGTGACGCATTTGCTTGCATGCTTACGATAGCCATATTAGATGTTATTTACTACTCACGAGTTGGCAACTCACCCCCGTTGTGCCACAGTATCTTGCAGGTCTGACCCGTCAGCACAGTAGCGGCGGGCGTACTTCCTCTTTTTGCTTCATTGCTTCGATTTGCAGTTTTGCTCATGGGTAGGTTGCGGGGATATTTTATTCCATCATGTATATTATGTTGTATCTAGTATACTCCATCTACCCTTGTATATTTGACTAGACAGTGAGACTCGTGAGACTTGTATTTGTGGTGTTTGGTGTCGATGCTCACTTGAGCCGACATGGATGTGCTTATTTCTTGCTTTTAGATGCTTATTGTGCACTTTTGATATACATATTGCTTGTGGTTGTGATTCCGCCATTGACGAAGAGCAAGCTCCCTCTTGGGGATGCCTTATTCATCATTTATATGTATTTTCATGTGTTGTACCCGTTTGAGGGCCAGTATTTACAAAGGAGACTCTACCGAAATTTTCGGGAAAATATGATGTTGCTTTTAAATGTTTGATGCCACTTATTTTGTTAAAACCATTTTCTTTAAAACAAGTTTTCCTTCACTCTAATTATTAAACGGTTTAGTTTTCTAGGCTATGGCTTACTTAGATTACGTTGCGCCTTGAGACGTTTCGTAGTTTAATTGCCAGTCACGTTCCGTATCTTCGGGTCGTGACACGATGTGAGGCTCATAACGGGTCGAGAAACTACTGATAACATTTACTAGTAAATCTCATCATCAGCCCTAACCAGGGACTTCCTATTATAGCCAATCGAGCATAGCGCAACATCAACTCCCAATACGACGAAACCCCTCCTATCGCTCATTGCCTCCATATGACTCGGTAATGTAACCAAAACCCACCTGTTTGCACGACTCCTTTCAGCCGTGGTAGAGAGGAAATCAAAGCACAGTGGGAACCACACAAGACTCTATGATGATCTTGGGTCTACAGACTAACCTGTACCAATGTCACCAGAGAACTGCTATCTGACGATAAGTATAATACCATCTATGAGTGCTCGGCGAGTCCTGTTCGGTGTACCCATTCTCCAATGAGAACATGTGTACAATCTCTGATGTCAAACACCAATGGTTGTGGGATCAACCATCGCCCTATACAGGGTCAAGAAACGTACAAACTAGTCTACTTTGGAATATCGATGCCCTGTCTCGATAATCCCTCGATTAGGAACAATTAAAGGATGTACTTGTGGACTACCCTAGCCCCACTAGTATGATCTCCATCATAGTCCTGGTAGTTAAGTACACATCCTAAGGGCTTTATCAACATGTAACAGAGAGACAGTATAAGTATACAAGTGTACATGTTAAGATAAAAACCAACCAGATAGCATACTATCATGTCGAGCAAGAAAGTCCTCTCTATATATGTCCAAGCATCCACTATAATATACAATCATGTACAATAATGGCCTCTAGGGCATACATATAACTAACATTTTTATCCCGCAAGCGTTTTTATCTCGCAAGTATTTTATCTCACGGGTATTTTTATCTCTGAAGCCTTTTTCTCCCGCAAACATTTTTATCTAGCAAGTGTTTTTAGCTCGCCTTCGGAGTGCTTCTATTTTAATAAGCATTGGGCGAGCACGACGTAAGAGCTAAGCCAAGCATAGGCAGACCGGTGTCCACCCTTTCCCCGGAGTCCAGGCGACGATCGTGCATCGAGTATGAATCAACCAATAGCCAAGGGTAGGGCCCTTCCTTTCCCCGGAGTCGAGGCGAAGATCGTGCATCGAGTGTGAATCGAGCGATAGGCAGGGGTAGGCAGACCGGTGCCCCTTATATCTAGGTCTTGAGCGGGATGAACAGGGAACTAATAGGATATCTCTTAACAAGGGATTTGGATCCGCGGATTGGCCGGGCAGGAAGCTACCCTCAGCGGATGAGCCAAGCAGGAAGCTACTCGGCTGCCTCTTGTCGAGGGCTTTGGATCTGCGGATTGGCCGGGAAGGAAGCTGCCCTTAGCGGATGAACCGAGCAGAAAGCTACTCGGCTGCCTCTTGTCGAGGGCTTTGGATCCGCGGATACGCCGGGCAAGAAGCCACGGCGGGGCAAGAAGATGCCCACAACGGATGAGCCGAGCAGGAAGATACTCGGCTGCCTCTTGTCGAGGGCTTTGGATCCACGGATTGGCCTGGCAGGAAGCTTCCCTCGGCGGATGAGCCGAGCAGGAAGCTACTCGGCTGCCTCTTGTCGAGGGCTTTGGATCCGCGGATTGGCCGGACAGGATGCTGCCCTCAGCGGATGAGCCGAGCGGGAAGCTACTCGACTGCCTCTTGTCGAGGGCTTTGAATCTGCGAATTGGCCGGGAAGGAAGATGCCCTTAGCGGATGAGCCGAGCAGGAAGCTACTCGGCTGCCTCTTGTCGAGGGCTTTGGATCCGCGGATTGGCCGGGCAGGAAGCCGCAGCGGGGCAGGAAGATGCCCTCAGTAGATGAGCCGAGCAGGAAGATACCCGGCTGCCTCTTGTCGAGGGCTTTGGATCTGCGGATTGGCCGGGCAGGAAGCTTCCCTCAGCAGATGAGCCGAGTAGGAAGCTACTCAGCTGCCTCTTGTAGAGGGCTTTAGATCCGCGGATTTGCCGGGCAGGAAGTTGCCCTCAGCGGATGAGCCAAGCAGGAAGCTACTCGGCTGCCTCTTGTCGAGGGCTTTCTGAATTCTATAGTTTTTCTTTGGGATGTCGTTCAACCTTCCGTGACCCATATAGGGGGAATGGTGACCGTCACGGATGACAGGAAGCAGTGAGTCGCATGATATCGGTGTTGCTTTTGGGCGTGGTCATATTAAGGATAGCGCTGATTTTCTCTGGGTTTGCCTCGATTACTTGATGGGTAACCATAAAACTGAGGAATTTCCCGCTCGTGATGTCGAACGCGCATTTAGCTGGATTCAGCTTCATCTTGTATTTTTGCATGACATCGAATGCTTCGCCGAGGTCCGTAGCGTGTACGGCTGACGAGGCGGATTTTACAAGCATGTCTTCGACGTAGACTTCCATGTTTTTCCCGATCTATGCTTTGAACAGTTTGTTGACCAGTCGATGTTAGTTATATGTATGCCCTAAAGGCCATTACTGTACATTGGATGTATATTGTAGTGGATGCTGGGACATATATAGGTAGGACTTTCTTGCTCGACATGATGGTATGGTATCTGGTTGCTCTTTATCTTAACATGTATACTTTCTGTCTCTCTGTTACATGTTGATAAAGCCCTTAGGATGTGTACTCGACTTCCAGGACTATGATGTAGATCATACTAGTGGGGCCTGGGTAGTCAATGAGTACATCCTTCAATGTTCCTAATCGTGGGAATATCGAGACGGGGCATCGATATTGCAGAGTAGACTAGCGTATATCTTCTCGACCCATGTGATGGGCGATGGATGATCCCATATCCATTGGTGTTTGACATCGGAGATGGTATGCGGGTGCTCAGTGGAGACTGGGTACACTGAACGGACTCGCCGAGAACTCCCAGATGGTATTATACCTCACGTCAGATGGCAGTTCTCTGGTGACACTGGTACAGCTTAGTCTGTTGACCCGAGATCGTCATAGAGTCTTGTATGTCTCCCACTGTGCTTTGATTTCCACCCTACCACGGCTCTACTGAGTTGTGCAAACAGGTGGTTTTTAGGTACAGTCCCGATTCACATGGAGGCAATGAGCGATAGGAGGGGATTCGTCTCTCCCGGTATTTGGGGTTGATGTTGCGCTATGCTCGACTGGCCATAACCGGAAATCGCTGGCCAGGGTTGCAGTGATATACTGGTAAGAGTTATCAGTAGTTTCACACTTGTTATGGACCTTACGTCGGCATGACTTATCAAGCTACTGGGGTCTGACGTTTACCACCCCTAGGCGAGATATGCGACATATCAGACAAACAGACCGGACTGTACGGTAAGTGTTACTGGTTGGATTCATAGGAGTGTGAGCGGGCTTGCTCGTTGATCTTCTGATCGCTCAATACCCGGGTGGCCGTTACGTTTAGCAGACCGCTTGCGGCTTGTGGATGTTTGATATGATCATCACCTGCTGCCGGCGTATTGACGAGTCTTTAGAGTCCTACATAGAGGTTTCCTGGCTCAACCGAAACGAAATAGGAGCGCATATGAGATATGTGCGGGACCGAGAATAATACCAGTATATGATACTGAATTCTATTCTCGCGATTTGTATCATCGGACGGTTATATAAGATATAGCCGGGTTACCGAATCAAATGTTGATTCGATATATTGATACACTTGATATTAGTCGGTTATATGTAGTTTGACCGGATCATTAAATCAAATGTTGATTTAATGATTTAATGTATAATTATATATTTGATATATTACTTTACATTAACTAGTATTTGTTCACTTAAGATTATTTTCTCACTTGAATGTGCACATTGTATATATGATATATTTTTGTGCACTTGATTGTATCATGTTTGATGATACATGCAAACTTGGGTGTGTGTATGGTTTGAACCATATTTAGGTGAATGGTTAGGGTTTTAATTTATTTATTCATTTATTTATTTATTCTTTTTAGCAAGAAATAAAATGGTGGCTTTCTTTGGATTTTATTTGAAGCTTCATGAAGCTTTGAAAAGTTCAACCATTTTTGTTTTTTGCTTAACCTAACCATTTGCCTAAACCCTAGTTTATTCTCTACATGAGTTTACTAACCCATGGTTGCTATATGATAAGGCATCACTTGATTTTCTATTTTTTGATAATTCTTTTCCATTCTTTTCTTCTTCATCTTCTTCATGAAGAGAAGAGAACCTAGCTAGAAATTTCTAAGTGATGAATCCAAGTGAGAAATCAAAATCCAAAGTGAACTCACTTCCTATTTCTTCATTCTCTACCACTTGCCATGTTGTATAGGGTGTTTTCTTCACAAGTTTCATGACCTAGTGAAGATGGAGCTTGAGTTAAAGTTGCCTCGACATAGATCATCTTCGGCATCGAAGTCATCGACCTAGCCCGTCCATTTCTCCGATGAAACCGACAATAGAGTCCGGGATTCCGATGATCGCAGCGGAGGGACGTCAACACGGAGCTAGAGAAGTGGAGGGCCGAATCTGCAAAGGTTGTAGTCTCTTTCATTTAGCAATAAAGTTGTTTACTTGCTTGTTTCGCCTTACCTCTAGTAACGATCTTAGTTTAGGGTTTCTCGGCACATGGAATTTTTGAATTGGACGTGGTTGATCAGTTGTAGAACCTCATGAGTGTGCCTAGGAACCCTACAGTGGTATCAGAGCCTAGCTAGATCCTTAGGCGAAGTGTAGACGAAGTTAGAAACCCGATCGAACCCGAAACCCTAATCCAAAACCGTTCTCTGTACATTTTTTCAAATCGTGGAATTTTGTGAATTAAAAATATGCAGAAAAATCAGCAGGGTTTTCTAGGATTTACTATGCAAAACGAGCTTCTAAATCGATCAAGTCGCCGCGGAACCGCGGCACGAGCATGGCTTGTGAGGCGGTTCCGCGGCCGTACGGTCGCCTCTTTCATCGAATTTTGCACAGTAATTCCTATATTGTAGTGCTGTTTTTTCTGGAAATTTTTAATCTGTACTCAAGAGTTGAGTTTTCTGGGTTGTTTTGGGAGTTTGTAGATTTGATCGGATTGTCTAACTTTGTCTATGTGTTTTTCCGGATTATTTTAGAACATGTTAAAAAGTTCGACCGGATATAAATACCTAATTTTCCCCTGCCGGGAAATTTCCAACTGTTGGATTTTTCCGTAGTTTAAAAACGTTCTAAGTAGTGCAAGTAACGCGATGGACCCTCTAGAAGACTACAAACCTTAACTCGATTATGTGACCGTCTTGAACTGCCCATTGAACCTTAGGGTTTGGGACTGTACGGCGTGCCACATGTGAGGCGTTGGCTTGACCCTTCTACGGCTGGACCGTTGCTACTGTGGCATGAAGTGGATGTTTTTAAACTTATTTCATGTGTTGAGCTGTTTCGGGAAAACTTGGGTGTTTGAATGTTCGATCGGAAAGTTTAACATTTTCTATTTATCTGGAATGTGATACAATATTTGGAATCCACAAGTAGTTATGAGATAACTGAATGAATATTATAAACATAGCAGTTTAGTCTCACTTGATCGGTTGCCACGGAATTTTGATGCGATCAAAAATCCGTCGCAATCACGTAGCGTACGCGGATACTCGCCGGGTAAACTTAATAGACAGCCACGCCCCATAGCCCCGACCAAGTGACTGTAGGAGAACCCCGTCGCCGAAAGCATCCATTCGGGTGCTCGCGGCAGCGGTGTTCCGCCTTGGTGCACTTCGTCGACGATATCGGGGGTGCGGCCGTCTACTGAAGTTTGCGACGAGCGTTCATTCAGGATGTCGGGAATCTTGTTGAATTGCCCGACTTGATATTGAAAAGTGTTTTCGATATTGAGACTAAAATGCGGGGTTTATAATTGTTAGGCATGCGATGTCTAAAGAGTTTGCGGATTCCAACTGTTGTAGTTTTACACTTTCTTTTCTGTGACCGTAAGTGTAATATGTGATATCGCCGGTTTCGTTGCTATATGTCAACGACAATTGGGATGCGCATATTTACTTACGTTGATGACATGTGATGTTATGTGTTGCTGGATATGTTATATTGGATCGTCGTGTGTTATATTGGATCGTTGTGTTTGAATAGCCGGGGGGGTTTTATGTGAGATGAGTGTTTTTCATTTTCATTCATGTAAAAACTTGTATGTAATATTCTTTTATTGGGGCACTTCCAGGTTGCGGATGATGTCACCATTTGTATATTATTTACTTTTCCGCATTAGGATAGACCCAAGGAGGGGAGCACAAGTAACCGGGTTCTAGGGTCCAGTGGGAGACCAACTCGAGGAGTCGAGTCCGGGTCTCCTAACCCTAGAATTGGTAGGGTTGCTTGCCGCTCTCGTAGGGGTCTAGGGGTGTGGGATTGGCTATTCATCACGACCGTGGAATCCGTGTTTTATACAGGCTCAATATAAAACACGGACGTCCTAGTATATCCAATATTTCATATGATATTTTCTGCTGCGTTATCTGTGATGTGATCATGTGATATGTTCAGATAGATATTGTATATAGTATATATGATATATTATATAGACGTTGCTTATGTTTTACACCCGCGCTAGCCCTGCCTCGCTCTGGCGTTAGTTACCTAACCTAACGGTGCAGACGGGACATCGAGACGAATACGGATGGCATAAGCGTACGTTATATTTATCTGTGATGTTTAGGTGGACTTAAATGATGGGACATTCATTAATGAGATTAATGAAAGAAAATAAGCCTAAAAGATGTTGTGGAATCGAATTTCAAAAATAAAAACAGGTAGCTACATGTTAGTGTATATGCCCTAGAGGCCATTACTGTATCATACTAGTTTGTATATTACTTAATGGAAGCTTGGGATATTCACAGTTGTATATACAATCTTGCTCGAAATGGTAGTATGCTACTTGGTTTGTCTCTGCTTTAATATGTGCATGTGTTTCTTTTAGCATATTGCTGGTATACATATTAGTAGAGCCCTTAGGATCTTTGCTTGATTACCAGCGTTGTGATGGCGCACGCACTCGTGGGAGCTGGGTAATCTATAAGCACATCCTTATACAGGTCCCTGGTCGTTGGACTATCGAGACAGGGCATCGATACTCCGGAGTAGACTAGCGTATGCGCTTCTCATCCCAGTGTGGGAGACGGTCTGTCCCACAGCCGTTAGTACGTCGTACTTGGGATAGTATGCGGGTGCTCGTTAGGTTACGAGTACACTGGACAGGACTCGTCGGGAACTGTTGGTTGGTAATATACCTATCGTCAGTTATCAGTTCCCAGGTGACATGAGTACAGCTTAGTCCGCTGACTTGACACTATCACTTCGCCTCGAGTGTGTTCCCACTGCACTTTGATTACTACCCTACCACGGCTCAGAGGAGTCGTGCAAACAGGTAGTCTTTGGGTGCAGTCCCGAAGCACTTGGAGGCAGTGACGGTTAGACAGGATTCGTCTCTTTCGGTATTGGGGGTTGACATCGCGCTGTGTCCAGGAGAGCCATTACACGAGTAGTCCCTGGCCAGGGCAAGCGAGATATACTGGTAGGCTTCCAGTGTTATCTCAGGGTGTTCTGGGCTTCACTCCGACACGACTTGTACCGCTATTAGGGGACTGACGTTCACCGCCCCTCTAGGCCCGCCATGCGATGTATCAGACGAACAGACCGGACTGTACGGAGACTGTCATATACAGGCTCAGTAGGAGTGCAGATGGGGTTCACCTCGTCAGTCTTCTTATCGACATCTACCTGGGGACCGTTACGTACAGCTAGTGCCGCTTGCGGTCTGTGGTTAAACCCACTGCCAGCGTAGTGTCGAGTCTTTAGAGTCCCACACAGAGAGCTATTCGCCTTTAGGCAAAACGAGTAGAGGTCGCATGGTTTTTGCGACAGGGTTCGTTCGCATCCGCGCACTTGTGCACGTTCGCTGTCCGGACAGTTTATACTAGCGGGCTTTGGTTTAAGCCGGATCCTAGTATATGATTTGAGATTGGTTTTTCTCATTGTGTTCGTGTTCCTCGGATCACGAATGCGGGTGCGTATGCACAGTTGCTTGAGATTGAGGGAGAGGACCTTGTTTAGGGTTAATGACTATTGTCATTTTATTAACCCTATTGCTTTTGTGTGTATTATTGTTAATTAATAATTAGCTTAATTATTGTGCATGGTTGTTGTTGTTGACCTTTTGACTTCATTGACTTGTTGACCAAGTTGACAATTTGACCATGATCATTTCATTTGGAAGATGCTCTTTGATCCTTGCAATTTGCATTAATGGTGAAATGATAATGGTCACCTCTTGATTAAACCATGACAATTTTCTAGCTAATTATGGAATTAAAATATTACACACATATTAGTGAGAATGGCTCACTAATATTTCATTCTATGATATCTTTTCTCTCTTGCTCATCCTCTCCCTCAAGCTCTCTCCCTCTCATGTGTTGAGAAACAAAAAGTTTGAGATAAACCTTCACTTGATCTTCTCTACTCACTTCTAGGGTTCAAGTCTTAGCATTTCTTGCACTCTAGTTACTCCTAGCTTGGAGTTGAAGCTAAAGGTCGAGGCTTTCGGGTGGATCGTTCTTTGACGGAAGAAGACAAGCAAGGTGAGGCCTTTCTACCATTCCGACGAGCAAGGAGAGAAGGAGTTCGAGCTCAAGGTATAACCTTTCTACAACTTAACTAGTTGTTAGTTTGTTTTAGCTAGTTTTCGTTTAGTAAAGATCCTCACAAGCAAGGTCCATGTTGCCTAAGTCATTAAAAATCCAATTTTTATTATGTTTTCCGCCTCCCCATAAGGACCGGGGTGGGCAACGTGGACTTACAGTGGTATCAGAGCCTAACTAAACTCAAACTAGCTAGGTAGTGAAGTGTAACGAAGTTTCGAAACCGGAAAATCCAAAAACCAAACTTTGCAAAACCCAAGTTTCTGTTAATTTTTTCTCTGGTCAAAATGACATTTGTTATATACCAAAAATTATCTCAGGGTTTTGTGTGAAAAACCACCAAATACGAACCAGAGAGGAGATCAGAGGAGCGCGGATCCGCGGCAAGAGGAAGCTCCTGCCGCGGAAGCGCGGCCGTCTTGTCCCCTCTCTGCATCGTTTTTGGTGCAGTATGTTTCTGTGTTGGTATTGGGATTTTTAGGATATGTTATATGTTCCCAGATTTTCCAGAACTAAAATTTACTTTTGCGGGCCTATAAATCCGTATTTTTCGGAACTTCACTACGCTTTAACTACATCGGTTATATCTGTAATGCTTGCATGTATTGAACGTCGGCTAATCGCTATAAGACGATTAGTCGGGGTTATACATGATCTGTGATTGTTGTTGGTTTGTGGATATGAATGGATTGGATTGTCGCGGGTGAATGGCCGGGGTGGATGTGAGATGAGCGTTGTTTTTCTTTCATTCATTTGTAACATGTAAATTGATGTAATAATATTCTTTGTATGGCCGCACAACCGGGTCGGGGTTGTAGCCGTCATTGTATAATTCTTTTTACTGTTTTTGCTCCTATGATAGACCCATGGAGGGGGTGCACAAACTACCGGGTATCTCGAAGTGCCGAGTGGCCTACTCACGGTGGTGAGGGAGGTTGCTTCGCTTCGGGTGCTTGGCGGGTAGTTTGCCACACCCGTAGGGGTCTTGGGTGGGGTATTGGCTATTCACCGCGACCGTGTAATCCGCTTTGCGTTGCAGGCTCGAACGCATTGCGGATTCCTAGTATATCCAATGTATTCATCTGTGATCTGTAATATCTATCATTGTTGTATATTTATATATAATAACTATTTAGGCGTTGCTTATGTTTTACAGCCGCGCTAGCCCAGCCCCCGCTCTGTCGTTAGTTAAGTAACCTAACGGGTGATGACGGGGCCCCGTGGCGAATGCGAATGGCATAAGCGTACGTCATATTTTGGTTGTTTTCTGCAATGGTAGGATTAAATGATGGGACGCATTAAAAGAACTAATGCAAGAAATAAACCAAGTAAAAGTCGATTAGAACACTTTGAAAACCACTCGGTTCTTTTCAAAACTAAACTTTTAAACGCGGAGCTTGAACCACTCCTTTTAAAAGCTATCTCGTTCCATCGATTATATCAAGTTCACTACGTTCACGGTTTCGCCAAAACCATTCGTAGCCCTCCGTCATTCCACATGAATGGTCAAAAGTATTCAAGCTGTGTATTTTGGCCAAAGTCAAGGCATAGTGATAGGTAGCGTTTGGGCATTCATGTGCAGCATAGATAGATGCGTTGATTTGGGACAGTCGTGCTGCCATTTTGGCCAAAGTCAAGGGTAGGTACGGGTGGGTCTAAATTAACCAGGAGAATGACGGGTAGAACTTGACATGTGACTTATGATATTTTGGCCAAAGTCAAGGTCATAAGAGCATGGGGCAAAAATCCACATCGGGAGTTTCATAAGTACTGAAACTTGCTAGATTTGCATACCATTTGGAGTGTGGTGATTCTGGTAGGATTCCTTCAGTTTCGTCACGCGATGATATTTGGATCCCGATCCTACTGTGAGTATATGCTACTCCTCGGGAAAACTCTCACTTAACGATCAATGCTATAAACCTGGTAGGTGCCTAGAAAGGTGTTAGCGGGGTTACGCCCACAGGGAAAAGAGGTTACTTAATTAAGGAACTTCGCGAAAGCGTTGGAAAACCTCCCTCGAAGTACCGACACTGGCCTGGCTAAACGGTTAAGCAAGTATTGTACGGTGAGAATGATTCCGGCTAATCCTTTTCTTTATGGTTTGAGAAGGGATTCGAGAAACAGTGGGAGCCATCCAGTTTAGACAAACTAAAAACCACTCTAAACTTGCAAGAGCATCATGCTAAAGTGTTTCTTTTCTCTCTCCTAATTGCAGCGACCATTCAACATGACCGGACTTAAGTTACTGTTAGATAAAAATATATTGACAGGGCCAAACTACAAAGATTGGCTCAGGAATGTCAAGATGGCGATCACTTATGACAAGCTGGGGTATATACTTACCACCAAAGCTCCCCCTGTCCCAGGTCCCACCTCCAGCGTCGCGGATGTAGAAATCCGTAAGACATGGGAGATAGATTGCGCGAGGACCAGATGCCTCGTACTAGCCTCGATGGACAACGAACATCAGAGGAGGCACGAGAATATGGACCTAGAGTCCATATTTCTCCATACAAAAGAACTGTATGGAGAGCAGTTTCGTATCGCTAGATACGAAGTGTCGAAGAAGCTTTTTTCGGCAAGGTTGGCCGTCGGATCATCGGTAGCGGACCACGTGCTTAAGATGATCGGCTACATAGAGGAGCTCGCGGACCTTGGGACCACGTTGGAGAATGAACTCTATACCGATTTGATTCTCCAGTCCCTTCCTTCCACTTACGCCCAGTTCGTTCTTAACTTCAACATGCAAGGAAAGGAGGTTGAACTTGCCGAACTTCTGAACATGTTGAGGACTGCTGAAGGCACCCTACAGAAGGGTAGGGAGACATCCACTTTGTTTGTAGGAGGATCTTCCTCTTCTAGGTCCAGGGCGAAAGCCAAGGGCAAGAAGAAGAAAGCCCCCGCCAAACCAAGAGGCGGTGTCGGTAAAGTGGATACGAAGGGAAAGGGTAAAGCAACAAAAGTAGCGGGGAAGATGGTGGGGAAGGAAGAATGCTTCTATTGTCACAAAAGTGGTCACTGGAAACAGGATTGCAAGGCTTGGAAAGCCAGAACACAGGATTTGAAGCGAGTTGCAGCTTCAGCTTCAGGTGTGTATGTTATTGAAAACTGTCTATCAATAAACTCTACATCCTGGGTATTGGATACCGGATCAGGATCTCATATCTGTAATTCTTTGCAGGCGTTGAGAAAGCGTAGAGTTTTGAAGGCAGGTGACATGACCCTCAGAGTTGCGAACGGTGCTAGCATGGATGCAGAGGCCGTGGGGGACTATCACCTGGGATTACCAGATGGACACTTTTTGGTTTTGCGTAGTTGTTATTATGTACCAAATGCAACCTGTAATATCATTTCTGTATCTTTATTATCTAAAGAAGGTTATGAATTTGCATTTGTAAGTAATGTAGTGAACATTCACCTTAATCAAGTTTTGATTGGGTCAGGTACATTAAACAACGGTATTTACGTTTTAAACCAACCACAGGTTTTCAATATCCAGAATACACACAAAAGAAAGTCTCCAGAAATTAATAAAACTTTCTTATGGCATTGTAGACTGGGTCACATCAATGAGAGAAGATTGACTAAGTTACATACTGAAGGATATTTGGATCCGTTCGAATATCAATCGTATGCAACTTGTCAATCCTGTCTCAAAGGAAAGATGACAAAGGCTCCGTTTTCTGGACACGGAGCAAGAGCGAGCGAGCTCTTGGGACTCGTACACAGCGACGTGTGCGGTCCAATGTCTACACATGCGCGAAGCGGTTTTTCTTACTTCATTACCTTTACGGATGATTTTTCAAGGTACGGTTATGTTTTCTTAATGAAACATAAATCCGAGGCTTTTGAAAAATTCCAGGAATATAAGAATGAAGTAGAAAAACAAACCGGCAAAAGTATCAAGATCCTAAGATCGGATCGAGGAGGAGAATACTTAAGTGCCGAATTCCTGAACTACTTAAAAGAGAATGGAATTCTCTCTCAGCTTACTCCTCCATACACTCCGCAACATAATGGTGTATCGGAGAGAAGGAACCGGACCCTATTGGATATGGTACGGTCCATGATGAGTAACGCTGAGTTACCGCGATCGTTCTGGGGATATGCGCTAGAATCAGCAGCATACCTTTTGAACCGAGTTCCAACTAAGACTGTGCCTACTACACCATATGAAATGTGGTGTGGGAAGAGACCCCATCTTAATCACATTAAGACATGGGGATGTCCAGCTTTTGTAAAAAAGCAGCATGCGGACAAGCTCGAGGCACGCTCAGTACAGTGCAAGTTTGTGGGATATCCGAAGAACTCCAAGGGATATTACTTCTATTGCGAAGAGGAACAAAAAGTCCTTGTTTCTCGCCATGCCCACTTTCTAGAACATCAGTTCATAGAAAAAGAATTAAGTGGGAACGCAATAGAACTGGAAGAAATTCCAGAACCGCAAGCTATTACTGAAAGCTTAGTAGAGCCAGAGGGTTCGAAAGATCAAGACATTCCCGTGCCACTCCGCAGGAGTAGTAGGCAGTCTCATCCGCCCGAGAGGTACTACGGTTTTCTCATTGACGGGGATAGAGAGGACTGCATCCTAGATTGTGATGAGCCTACTAGCTTCCAGCAAGCCATTCAGAGCATCGACTCGGTGAAATGGCTGGATGCAATGCGGACCGAAATGGAGTCCATGTACACCAACAAAGTATGGACGTTGGACATTGCTCCAGACGGGGTAAAACCCGTAGGATGCAAGTGGATCTTCAAAAGGAAGATTGGTGTAGATGGACAGGTTGAGACCTATAAAGCTAGACTGGTAGCAAAGGGTTTTCGTCAGCGACCTGGTTTGGACTATGACGAAACCTTTTCTCCAGTAGCTATGCTGAAATCCATTCGGATCCTTCTTGCCATCGCTGCTTTCCACGACTATGAAATTTGGCAGATGGACGTAAAGACAGCTTTTCTAAATGGTCATTTAGAGGAGTGTGTCTATATGGACCAGCCAGAGGGTTTCATTCAGGGTGGGAGCAGCGGAAAGGTGTGCAAGTTGCTCAAGTCCATTTATGGACTCAAGCAGGCATCGCGGAGTTGGAACATCTGCTTTGATGAGACGGTCAAAGAATTTGGCTTTATCAAAAATCCAGATGAACCATGCATCTATTGTAGATTTGTAGCGAGAACTGTAGTATTCCTCGTTTTATACGTGGATGACATTCTCTTAATAAGAAATGACATTCCTATGCTACAATCTGTCAAGGGGTTCTTGTCACACAGGTTCTCCATGAAAGACCTGGGTGATGCCTCATACATTCTGGGTATCCGGATCTACCGTGACAGATCCAAGAGGATATTAGGACTCTCACAGTCCAGGTACATCGACACCATACTGAAGAGATTCAGTATGGAAGATTCCAAGCGCGGTAATCTACCGGCTTGTCACGGGATCACCCTCTCCAAAGAGATGTATCCCAAGACTGATTTAGAGAGGGATCGCATGTCTATTATACCCTACGCTTCTGCGGTAGGCTCTATAATGTATGCGATGTTGTGTACCAGACCGGATGTGGCTTATGCACTGAGTGTGGTAAGCAGGTATCAGTCAAACCCTGGGGAGAAACATTGGATAGCAGTAAAGAACATTCTCAAGTACCTGGAAGGACTAAAGAGATGTTCTTGGTGTATGGCGGAAAAGACCTGCAGATTGAGGCCTTTGCTGACTCCAGCTTCCAGAGTGACAAGGATGATTCCAAGTCCATGTCGGGTTTTGTCTTTACCCTCAATGGAGGGGCGGTGTGTTGGAAGAGCTCCAAACAGAAAACCGTTGCTGACTCGACTATGGAAGCGGAATACATCGCTGCATCTGATGCCGCAAAAGAAGCTGTCTGGATGAGGAAGTTCTTGAAAGAACTTCAGGTGGTTCCGTCCATTGTTGACCCAATACCTCTGTATTGCGACAACAACGGGGCTATAGCTTTAGCGAAGGAACCCAGGTCCCATCAGAAATCCAGACACATCTTAAGGCGGTATCACCTGATCAGGGAGATTGTGGATCGCCAGGAGATCGAGGTCCGGAGAGTTGCATCAGAGGATAACACAGCAGATCCATTCACCAAGGCCTTGCCCCAGACTCAGTTCGAGCGGCTGATCGAGATGATAGGTCTTCGATACGCCAGTACATGGCCTTAGTGCAAGTGGGAGATTGTTAGTGTATATGCCCTAGAGGCCATTACTGTATCATACTAGTTTGTATATTACTTAATGGAAGCTTGGGATATTCACAGTTGTATATACAATCTTGCTCGAAATGGTAGTATGCTACTTGGTTTGTCTCTGCTTTAATATGTGCATGTGTTTCTTTTAGCATATTGCTGGTATACATATTAGTAGAGCCCTTAGGATCTTTGCTTGATTACCAGCGTTGTGATGGCGCTCGCACTCGTGGGAGCTGGGTAATCTATAAGCACATCCTTATACAGGTCCCTGGTCGTTGGACTATCGAGACAGGGCATCGATACTCCGGAGTAGACTAGCGTATGCGCTTCTCATCCCAGTGTGGGAGACGGTCTGTCCCACAGCCGTTAGTACGTCGTACTTGGGATAGTATGCGGGTGCTCGTTAGGTTACGAGTACACTGGACAGGACTCGTCGGGAACTGTTGGTTGGTAATATACCTATCGTCAGTTATCAGTTCCCAGGTGACATGAGTACAGCTTAGTCCGCTGACTTGACACTATCACTTCGCCTCGAGTGTGTTCCCACTGCACTTTGATTACTACCCTACCACAGCTCAGAGGAGTCGTGCAAACAGGTAGTCTTTGGGTGCAGTCCCGAAGCACTTGGAGGCAGTGACGGTTAGACAGGATTCGTCTCTCCCGGTATTGGGGGTTGACATCGCGCTGTGTCCAGGAGAGCCATTACACGAGTAGTCCCTGGCCAGGGCAAGCGAGATATACTGGTAGGCTTCCAGTGTTATCTCAGGGTGTTCTGGGCTTCACTCCGACACGACTTGTACCGCTATTAGGGGACTGACGTTCACCGCCCCCCTAGGCCCGCCATGCGATGTATCAGACGAACAGACCGGACTGTACGGAGACTGTCACATACAGGCTCAGTAGGAGTGCAGATGGGGTTCACCTCGTCAGTCTTCTTATCGACATCTACCTGGGGACCGTTACGTACAGCTAGTGCCGCTTGCGGTCTGTGGTTAAACCCACTGCCAGCGTAGTGTCGAGTCTTTAGAGTCCCACACAGAGAGCTATTCGCCTTTAGGCAAAACGAGTAGAGGTCGCATGGTTTTTGCGACAGGGTTCGTTCGCATCCGCGCACTTGTGCACGTTCGCTGTCCGGACAGTTTATACTAGCGGGCTTTGGTTTAAGCCGGATCCTAGTATATGATTTGAGATTGGTTTTTCTCATTGTGTTCGTGTTCCTCGGATCACGAATGCGGGTGCGCATGCACAGTTGCTTGAGATTGAGGGAGAGGACCTTGTTTAGGGTTAATGACTATTGTCATTTTATTAACCCTATTGCTTTTGTGTGTATTATTGTTAATTAATAATTAGCTTAATTATTGTGCATGGTTGTTGTTGTTGACCTTTTGACTTCATTGACTTGTTGACCAAGTTGACAATTTGACCATGATCATTTCATTTGGAAGATGCTCTTTGATCCTTGCAATTTGCATTAATGGTGAAATGATAATGGTCACCTCTTGATTAAACCATGACAATTTTCTAGCTAATTATGGAATTAAAATATTACACACATATTAGTGAGAATGGCTCACTAATATTTCATTCTATGATATCTTTTCTCTCTCTTGCTCATCCTCTCCCTCAAGCTCTCTCCCTCTCATGTGTTGAGAAACAAAAAGCTTGAGATAAACCTTCACTTGATCTTCTCTACTCACTTCTAGGGTTCAAGTCTTAGCATTTCTTGCACTCTAGTTACTCCTAGCTTGGAGTTGAAGCTAAAGGTCGAGGCTTTCGGGTGGATCGTTCTTTGACGGAAGAAGACAAGCAAGCTGAGGCCTTTCTACCATTCCGACGAGCAAGGAGAGAAGGAGTTCGAGCTCAAGGTATAACCTTTCTACAACTTAACTAGTTGTTAGTTTGTTTTAGCTAGTTTTCGTTTAGTAAAGATCCTCACAAGCAAGGTCCATGTTGCCTAAGTCATTAAAAATCCAATTTTTATTATGTTTTCCGCCTCCCCGTAAGGACCGGGGTGGGCAACGTGGACTTACACTACAGTTCTTGCTTTGCATCGCGGTATTCCTAGTAGAACATCCTGCACCTTATTCGATAAGGAAAGGACCGAGATCCCTTCACCGGGAGTGACTCCTTTAGCAATAACTGGCAGATGCTACAACCCTCGGTTTGTCTTTTGATTGCTTCTATAGTTCTTGCTTTGCACAGCGGTATATATGATATATCCCGCACCTTATTCGATGAGGAAAGGGCCGACGATCCCTTCACCGGGAGTGACCCCTTTAGCAAAACTATAAAAGCCTCAAAAACATTCCATTTAAAAACCATTTGATTCCGCAACGAGATCAAGTTCAAAGCGTTAAAGGTTTTCTTAAAAACCATCCGCAACCCTCTGTCATTTTAGGAAGTAGAGTACTTAGTATTCATGCTACGTTTGCCGACCATAGCCGAGGCGTAGTGTACAGTAGCTAAGTGATGTCTTCCTATACAGCATATGATGCGATTAGTTAGGACAGTCATGTGGCTTTGTTGACCTTAGCCAAAGGTCATGTGGGTGGGTCTAATTAATCACGAAATGACGGATAGAACTTGACTAGTGCTTATGATTTGTTGACCTTAGCCAAGGTCATAGGTGCTAGGGGTAAAAACCATTATCGGGAGTTTCAAGTGTTGAAATTTGCAATGAGATTGCATACCTTCTATGTGATAGTTGGATCCCGATACCCACTACGAGTAATTGTTACTCCTGGGAGAGTTTTGCACTTTACAATTATGTTGCGCCACGGCAGCGCCCCGGCCTCGTACTCGAGGCCAAAATGCGGAATCAAAAATTTTCCTTACTCGGAAACCGGCGCTACCGCGGACAAAGAAAACCCGGATCGTTTACCATTAACCTAATGCTAGCAATCAAGAGATGGGAAGAAAAGTATACCGAGTGATCCGAGTCCTCCGGTCTTCTCTTTATCATCCCGATCTCCCGCGGAAAGTCTTGGCTCCACATCGTCGCCTCCTCGCCGGAAGGGCACCACATCGCCTGCGTCTTTTACGGGCTCCCGCCTCAATACCGAGGCAACTCGGGCATGAAGCCGGCAACTCGACATGCTCAAGATATGCTGTAGAATGTGTAGTAGATCATGCTAGTCTCATTTGGGGTTTGTTGTTGCCTTGATGGAGGAATGGGGTTAGGAAAAATGGTGCTTTCATTTTTCCAAAACAAGAAGAAGAAGGAGATGAAGAATTCCTCACATAACCAAGATGAACTCTCTCATTCTTTTCTTTCTCTCAAATGTTCTTTCTTTCATCAAGTGTGAATGATAATGTGGTGGAGGAATGAGAATACCAACCATAAGAAGGGAGGTGAGTGTAGGATAAAGAGAATGGTGACTATATCCTAAACATCATCATCACAAACTTACATCAACATTCAACTCATATCTAATCATAATAAAGCATGAAAAGATGAAGGAAAAGAATGGAATAAAAAGATGCTATCATAATTAATCATCTTGCAAATAAACCCTCCACAATGTGTTATTTGCAAACTTGCAAATAACCCCCTCCATCGGAAAAGTCCGGCCGGGAAAGAACAAAGGAAAACCGGCCGGAACGGAATGCAAACTGGCAACTCCAGAAAACTGGTCCCGTAATAAATTACAGGAAAATCCCGATACTGTGCATACACACCCGCATCTGTATTCCGTCCGGATACAAATGCAATGAGACAAAATCTACACTGTACTAAACTAGGACCGGCTTAAGCCAAAGCCGGCTAGTAATATCCGTTCGATCCTGATCCGTGCAATACCGCACGTATCAGATCGAACCCTGCCATATCTCCATACGGCCTCTACAGCGTTTCGCCCGAAAGCTTGAGTAACTGTAAGTGTGGTGGACTCTAAAGACTCGTCAATACTATGGCTGTGGATTTAACCACTAGCACGTCAGAGGTATTAGCCAATACGTGACGGACCACCAGCTATTGACCAAAAGGGACGTCGATGAGCGAACTCATCCTGACACCCTACTGAGCCTGTCAGTGACAATATCCGTACAGTCCGGTCCGTTCGTCTATGAGCATCGCATGTCGGGCCTAGGGGGTTGGTAAAAGTCAGACCCCCAAAAGCGGTACAAGTCGTGTCGGAGTGTAGCCCAGAACGCCCTGAGATACTACTGGAATACCTACCAGTAAATCTCCTGCCTCGGCCGAGGGCTTTGCGTAATGGCTCTCCTAGACACAGCGCGACCTCACCCCCAATACCGGGAGAGACGAACCCCTGAAGATCCGCTCACTGCCTCCATGTGGCTCGGGACTGTACCCAACTAAAACCTGTTTGCACGACTCCTTTGAGCCGTGGTAGGGTAGTAATCAAAGTACAGTGGGAACTCACACGAGACAAATGACAATCCCCAGGTCGATGAACTAACCTGTACACATGTCACCAGGGAACTGCTATCTGACGTCAGGTATAAAACCAACTAGCATGTTCCCGGCGAGTCCTGTCCGGTGTACTCATAACCCAATGAGCACCTGTATACATCTTAGGTGAACCAACCGACACCAGTGGCTTGTGAGACCGGCCACCGCCCCTCGTCGGGGTCTCGACTGTATACACTAGTCTACTCTGGAGTATCGATGCCCTGTCTCGAAACTCCTACAACTAGGGACCTTTTAAGGATGTGCTTATAGACTCCAGCTCTCACTTATATGATCGCCCTCATACTGCTGGCAGTCAAGCAAGAATCCTAGGGGCTCTATCAACGTGTAATAGCGACCTGTCAGGTCACCTAAAGCAGTACACGATGATAAAGGTAAACCAGATAGCAAACTATCATCTCGAGTAAGACTGTTCTACCGGGATAGGTCCTCCCTCAATCATTGCAATCACGTGCCTGTGATCCAATAATTGACTCTGAGGGCACTATCTCCAACAATCTCCCACTTGCACTCAAGGCTAATTATTGCGATGTCGCATACTCACAGCCTGTGTGATACGAACACCCAACTCCCCTACTAGTCAGTCTCACAAAATCCGTTTGCGAAACTATTGCGTTCGAGGAATAGCCTTAGTGAGTGGATCCGCCTAGAAGTTTCTTTCTATGTCTCTCTATATCTCAAGTTCGTGGAGAAAGCCATCTCCCGAAATGAGCAATACCTGTCTTAGAATGTCTCGATGTCTGATGGGACCTAGCTCATAAATGAACTCCAAATCCAAACTTCTTAGACTGTATCGTCAACTGAACTTAATCAGTATCCTGCGCCATGCTACCCTCAGTATTGCCTCGGACCACCTGTCCAAAATACTGCCCCTCGTCAGAGGGAAAACTATAACTCTGACAACCTCCTTGTCGTCCATGTCACCTTGGAAGCCTGGAATGATAACTGTCTTCCGAATGAGGCTGTCGTTATCATATCCCTAGAACATCCACTTATGTTCTAAAACTGCTTCCGACTGTTCCTCCAGGATTGGATCAATATCAACTTATTGCATCTACTGCAAGAACAACATCTGGTGTGGTACTTGACCTTTCATGATTGACTCAATTGCCTAAGCAAGTGATCTGCCAATCATGCGCATCCCTCTCTACTTTAGTCTATAAGACACCTTTAGAGAGGGTGACTCCATCACCTGCAGGTACACTACCGTGCCAGGAGTCGTCCATTCTAAATACTCTTAGAATGCTGTCAAAGTACCCTGATTGGGAAACCACCCAAATCTAGATCTAAAACCATAGATCTAGTAACCAGTATGTCTGATATAATGTCCAAGTCCTTTGTGGAGAAACCACTGTGTGACGACCAAAGTATAACCGATCTTAGTTTAGGAATATCACTTCCTACTACCTTCTCAACAGATCCATCCCCTATTCTGATGACGTCAAACCTATGACTGTTACATCAGAAATAGATGATCTATCTCCGCTACATCTGCTTTAGTCTATAAATAGACATAAGCCCGATGTCCACCAATGCTTCCGCTGCTCCCACTGACTACGACAACCCTCTGGCAGAGTCATATACACGTACACTTCTGAAGCTAGTTCAGAACGACGCTATACTCATCCTCCTGCCGGGTCTCGCAGCCTGGAACAACAGCAATGGCAAGTGTGGGTAAACAAGAACTTCCCTGTCACCGTCCTTGAGGCTACCGGAGTACCTCTCGGGTGCCTGAAGTTACCCACTATACCTGCGGAGTGGCCAATGGAATGTTAAATCAGATTGAATCTTTAGGTTCCTTATCAAATCTTCAGTAATCGTTTGCGGTTCTGGAATCACTTCCAGTTCTACCATACTCCCACTGCTGTTTCTGAAAAAGTCCATTTTTTGTTAAAACTGTGGCGAGTCAAGATGGTAGAAAATCAACCCTCGTCATAGCCTGGGTCAACCCACAAACAGCCATTACAGAAATGTGCCTTGAGTTATCCAGAGTCTGGTTTTAATCATAAGCCGGACAACTCCCCGTACCTTAACAACGTTAAGATATGAACTGTTCTACATCCAATATAGAACCAGAGGCACTGATTTAATTTAACCAGATTCAAATCATGCAGCTGTCTCCAGTGCATGTCAACTAAATGGAGAGAGGCCGATCAGCGTTACTCAACTTAGGAATGCTTCCAATTATGAGTAACCTGAAAGAGAAGCAATTTCTCTTTATCATTACTATCAACTGAATACCATACACAAGTATCTACATCTTCGATCACTTTGAAGAATCCCGATACTTGCTACACCTGGTTCTCTACTCTATTCAAATACCTATAACTCCTCAAAACTTAGACCCTGTGTTTCAACGAAACACATGTCTAAGAACTAGAGAAGTTAAAAGTAAACAGAATATAGTATGAGGACCAACCCCTCTGTCCTAATGGACACTGGACAACATACAATACTCTGTATAAGTCCACTGAGTCTAATAACTCTTTCACTGTGTGTCGTAGGTTGAAAACTGTACTTATGGTTAAGAAGAATTACACCGCTGTTTAATGCTCCTTACCTAACCATCCACTGATATAGGTAAATGTCATCGACATAATATCAAAAGGTATATCTCACTCTATGAAAATAGACGTACAGATATATCAATTTGAAATTGGTGCACAACAGCGGATATTCAAAACCAAATATTTGCCGACCGGCAAACAGCCCAGATGATCTCCTCAAATATCACCGATTACAACGAATCCCGATATAATGAGGATGATCACCCAATTCCCAATAACTTACTCCCACTCATCATCTATAAAACCATACAAATGTGAGAATCATACCTGGTAAATACATACCCTGGAGCAAGTGTCTAATCGGGAAATCAGTTTTCATTTAACAGTACACAGTGAAACTGAAACATTGATATGTTTCGTTGGGGTATCCTGGTATTCCTAGTAATGCCTCTTCCATTATCCAGATTCACAACTGTAACCGTATAATTCTTTGCCACCTCTCTAAATCCCTTTCTATGTCTTTAGTCATTACCTTCTGTACACCCCTTTAGGCCAAATGGTTTTCTTCCTTCCCTACCGTTCGGCACCAGCCTATGGTTTGGAAGAAGACTATCCAATAAGCATAATGGGTGTACTGTCCCAATCCTAGGAACACTCGCAATGCGAGAGAAGGTGAAGATAAAAGACACCTGAATGTACTTTATTCCTATTTCTCCTGAACCAGAATCCATCCCTGAACTGGAACAAGTTCCTTTCGAGTTCGTATATAACCATACGATGGAGTATCCAATAAACTGTGGATCTTCGTAGTGATACGGAGTGTCCTGGAGAAATACAAAGGTGATTTAGGATTGGCGAAGAAATACTTGGTTTGGTCGTGAATATCAGTCGCAATTTATTTTGCCCTCCTACTGATCCCTTGCTTTGTCTTAACTTAATACCTTCTGCACACCATCGTTATGCTAATTGGTTTTCTTCATTCCCTACCGGTCGGCACCAGCCTAAGGTTTGGAAGAAGACTATCCAATTTGCGTAATAGGTGTACTATCTCCTAAACCAAGGAGTACTCGCAATGAGAGAAGGTGAAAAGAAAAGACAACTGAATAATCCTATTCGTTTTCTCCAGAACCAGAAACCATCCTCGATGTCCTTCGAGTTCGTATATAACCATACGATGGTTTTGTCCAATGGAAGTGGATGTTCGCAGTAATACGGGGTGTCCTGGAGAAAAGGGTAAAAGTAGGAGTGGCAATGGGGTCTACAACTCTGACAATCCAAAAGCCTGTGTTAAGAAGGTTCGGTCAACTTGGTCACTGAGTCATAGTCTTAGGGTCGGGTCAATGGTCGCTGCCAAAGAGAGAAAGAAAAGAAACACTCAGCGTGCACTCTAACCTAGATCAGAATGGTTATCACTTTGTCTAATCTGGAAACCTCCCACTGTACCTCAAATTCTCCTCCAAACCTGAAAGAAGAACTAGTCGGGGTCACCCGAGGAGTAAACTAACTCATCAGTGGGAATCGGGATCCTACTATCATCGCATGATAACTTGACGGAATCCACTCAAGTCACCACACTCCAGAAGGTATGCGCATGCTTGGCAAGTTTCAGTTCTTTTGAAACTCCCGATGTGATTTTTTACCCCTAGGACTCAAGTGACCTTGACGGAGTCAACAAATCAAAGAGTCCTAGTCAAGTTCATCCCGTCATTATCTGGATTGCATTAAACCCACTCGTGCGTGCCCTTGACGGAGTCAACAAGGCCGCACGACTGTCCTAACCAATCCCATTTATGCAACAAACAAACACCACTTAGCTACCGTACACTACGCCTTGACGGAGTCAACAAACGCAGCACGTATACTAAATAATACTCATAAGAAATGACGGAGGGCTACGAATGGTTTTTGGCGAAAAACCTTTAACGTAATGAACTTGATATCGTTGAAGGAACTGCATAGCCTTTTATAAAAATATAGTGACGAAAACCTTTACTAAAGAGGTCACTCCCGGTGAAGGGATCTCGGCTCTTTCCCCGTAGAATGAGGTGCAGGATATTCCAACTGAATACCACGATGCAAAGCAAAAGTAATCGGCTATAGTGAAGTTAATGCCCTGACGTAAACTTCTGTCCAAGGGGTCACTCCCGGTGAAGGGATCTCGGCCCTTGCCTCGTCGACTGAGGAGCAGGATATTCCAAATGAATACCACGATGCAAAACAAAAGTGAACGTCCTTGCAATAACAGCTTTTTGAAAAATGTTCCAACAACATCAGAATAGGTTTGTTTAGCTTGCATTGATCCGAATCAACGCAGTCCCATCATATGATCACACCACAAAGAACGAAAATATACTGATGTACGTATATGCCATCCGCATTCGCCACTGGGTCCCGTCATCACCCGTTAGGTTACTTAACTAATGACAGAGCGGGGACTGGACTAGCGCGGATGCAAAACATATACAACATCTACTAATATATATACCAATATATTATTTTCGCTCAAGGCGTGATAAAATGCAACATCACAGAAATGTACAGCATCACAGAACAATACAGATATCTGGAAGCCCCGGGTTTCACAGAGCCGCTGCTGAAACCCGACGTTCCCCTGGTCGTGTGGATAGCCTGTGCAATGAAATCCTAGACCCCTACGGGCGCGGCAAGTCACCCGCCAAAACCTGAAGCGAGGCAGCCCCCTCCAGCACCGTGAATGGACCACCCAGCACTTCACGGAATCCGGTAACTTGGGCACCCTCCTGGGTCAACCTGTACCCCCTACGAGTGCGGCGAATAGCCCGCCAATCCTAGAGTGAAGCCCCCTCCGTCTCAATGCCATGAGATGCGGGCCCGTTGCCCTCTAGAACCCGGCTATTCGTGCACCCCTCCGCGGGGTAATCCTAGTACAGAAAGTAAAATATACATATACCGGGTACATCGACCGCAACCAGGTCGTGCCCCAAAAGAATAATACAAACAGGCAGTGACGGCAGTCCACATGTCGGACGCTCGCCCCGCAATATCAAATGTACATAATACAACAAAACTGTACTAGCATTGCATCCAGGCTATCCCCACCGACCGATCCGCAACAACACAGCATAAACATAGAACATCAACGTGAAAATCACGTTCGCAAATCCCTCTAACCGGGCTATAGCAGTTAGACGGGATTTACCGATCAAGTGACATTCACGGTCGCAGATATAATGTAAATACTGTGAAATAATGTGTTTAAAAATATCCGATCGATCAAACAATTAACAAGTGGGCCCCCAAGAAAAACTGTAGCACTCACAGAAAAACTGGGCCCAATTTTAATATTCCAAAACCCCTAATTATAGCCCAGAAGCCCACTGGGGAAATTCGAAGCAGTGACCCCACCAACCTGCGGCGGAACCGCGGCAACAAGGGGGGTTCTGCCGCGGTTCCGCGCTCTTGTTGAGGGATCATTGTCTCGAATTTTCCCAGAGTTCTTAGAACTCCCTGCACATCATTCTGAGACCACCTGAAAAATTTTTAGACTTCAAAAAATTTCAACAGAAACTGATGTGAAGGAAAAATACGGTTTTTGGAAATTTTGGTCGATCGGAAATGCAAACACATTCGAACAAGCTAGGAAAGGTTAATGGCGTGGCTCTGATACCATGTTGCGCCACGGCAGCGCCCCGGCCTCGTACTCGAGGCCAAAATGCGGAATCAAAAATTTTCCTTACTCGGAAACCGGCGCTACCGCGGACAAAGAAAACCCGGATCGTTTACCATTAACCTAATGCTAGCAATCAAGAGATGGGAAGAAAAGTATACCGAGTGATCCGAGTCCTCCGGTCTTCTCTTTATCATCCCGATCTCCCGCGGAAAGTCTTGGCTCCACATCGTCGCCTCCTCGCCGGAAGGGCACCACATCGCCTGCGTCTTTTACGGGCTCCCGCCTCAATACCGAGGCAACTCGGGCATGAAGCCGGCAACTCGACATGCTCAAGATATGCTGTAGAATGTGTAGTAGATCATGCTAGTCTCATTTGGGGTTTGTTGTTGCCTTGATGGAGGAATGGGGTTAGGAAAAATGGTGCTTTCATTTTTCCAAAACAAGAAGAAGAAGGAGATGAAGAATTCCTCACATAACCAAGATGAACTCTCTCATTCTTTTCTTTCTCTCAAGTGTTCTTTCTTTCATCAAGTGTGAATGATAATGTGGTGGAGGAATGAGAATACCAACCATAAGAAGGGAGGTGAGTGTAGGATAAAGAGAATGGTGACTATATCCTAAACATCATCATCACAAACTTACATCAACATTCAACTCATATCTAATCATAATAAAGCATGAAAAGATGAAGGAAAAGAATGGAATAAAAAGATGCTATCATAATTAATCATCTTGCAAATAAACCCTCCACAATGTGTTATTTGCAAACTTGCAAATAACCCCCTCCATCGGAAAAGTCCGGCCGGGAAAGAACAAAGGAAAACCGGCCGGAACGGAATGCAAACTGGCAACTCCAGAAAACTGGTCCCGTAATAAATTACAGGAAAACCCCGATACTGTGCATACACACCCGCATCTGTATTCCGTCCGGATACAAATGCAATGAGACAAAATCTACACTGTACTAAACTAGGACCGGCTTAAGCCAAAGCCGGCTAGTAATATCCGTTCGATCCTGATCCGTGCAATACCGCACGTATCATATCGAACCCTGCCATATCTCCATACAGCCTCTACAGCGTTTCGCCCGAAAGCTTGAGTAACTGTAAGTGTGGTGGACTCTAAAGACTCGTCAATATTATGGCTGTGGATTTAACCACTAGCACGTCAGAGGTATTAGCCAATACGTGACGGACCACCAGCTATTGACCAAAAGGGACGTCGATGAGCGAACTCATCCTGACACCCTACTGAGCCTGTCAGTGACAATATCCGTACAGTCCGGTCCGTTCGTCTATGAGCATCGCATGTCGGGCCAGGGGGTTGGTAAAAGTCAGACCCCCAAAAGCGGTACAAGTCGTGTCGGAGTGTAGCCCAGAACGCCCTGAGATACTACTGGAATACCTACCAGTAAATCTCCTGCCTCGGCCGAGGGCTTTGCGTAATGGCTCTCCTAGACACAGCGCGACCTCACCCCCAATACCGGGAGAGACGAACCCCTGAAGATCCGCTCACTGCCTCCATGTGGCTCGGGACTGAACCCAACTAAAACCTGTTTGCACGACTCCTTTGAGCCGTGGTAGGGTAGTAATCAAAGTACAGTGGGAACTCACACGAGACAAATGACAATCCCCAGGTCGATGAACTAACCTGTACACATGTCACCAGGGAACTGCTATCTGACGTCAGGTATAAAACCAACTAGCATGTTCCCGGCGAGTCCTGTCCGGTGTACTCATAACCCAATGAGCACCTGTATACATCTTAGGTGAACCAACCGACACCAGTGGCTTGTGAGACCGGCCACCGCCCCTCGTCGGGGTCTCGACTGTATACACTAGTCTACTCTGGAGTATCGATGCCCTGTCTCGAAACTCCTACAACTAGGGACCTTTTAAGGATGTGCTTATAGACTCCAGCTCTCACTTATATGATCGCCCTCATACTGCTGGCAGTCAAGCAAGAATCCTAGGGGCTCTATCAACGTGTAATAGCGACCTGTCAGGTCACCTAAAGCAGTACACGATAATAAAGGTAAACCAGATAGCAAACTATCATCTCGAGTAAGACTGTTCTACCGGGATAGGTCCTCCCTCAATCATTGCAATCACGTGCCTGTGATCCAATAATTGACTCTGAGGGCACTATCTCCAACAACAATTAGCCGATCAAGTAGGTGTCTAGAAAGGTGTCAACGGGGTTACGCCTCTGGGAAAACGAGGTTTATTTTAATTAGGTCCGTGCGAAAGCACGGGGAACCTCCCTCAAAGTACCGACACTGGCCTGGCTGAAAGATTGGCGAACTTGTAGAGTGTAATTAATCCCGGCTAGTCTTTCCTTTTAGGGTTTGAAGGAAGATTTGATAAAAACAGTGGGAGCCATCCTGATTAGATAAAATATATAACCAATCTAATCTTGCAAGAGCGCACGCAGAGTGTTTTCTTCTCTCTCTCCAGGTAGTGACCATATCACGCCTTAATCAAGATAATAATATGGATGTATTGACCGAACCCACTTGTTATACTGAGCTGGGGAACGTTGGTCCCGCTCCAACTTATAATTTTTATAAGACCGAGCAGGAATTAGGGGAATACCAGGATTCCCATGCCGCCCAAACGAAGAAAGTGCATGAGATGCATCTCCTTCGGGTGTGTTCATTACAAAGAACTGTTTCTCAGTATCCTCTACATCCTGGGTATTTGATACCAGATCAGGATCCCGCATATGTAATTTGTTACATGGGCTACAGAAAGGTAAAGAACTGGGAACGGGTGATGAGTTTCATGAGACAGAAAACGGTGCAAGTGTTGCGGCCAAGTCTGTTGGTCACTGTCACCCTGTATTACCAATACATTGATTCTGAACAAATGCTATTAGATACCGAACCTGATATACAAAATCATATCAGTCTCTTTATAAGTAAAGAAACGATAAAATTTTGTATTGTTGGATAATGTTTTGAACATTTCCTATATCAAAAGTTGATCGGTTCAGGCACGTTATCTAAAAGCATTGATGTTCTGAATCAAACTACAGTTCTTAGTATACGGAACACACACAAGAGGAAGAGTTCAGAAATGAATGAATCCTTCTTGAGGCATTGTAGACTAGGTCATATCAATGCGACCCGACTGGCTGAAGTTACATTTAGATGCATATTTAAATTAATTTGAATTTACATCTTATGAAACTTGCCAGTCATGTCACAGAGATAAGATGACCATAGCTCTGTTTACTGGAAACAGAGAAAGAGTTAGTGAACTCTTGGGATGATACATGATGATGTACCTAAAGTCCCCTGTCTACACATGCCAGGACCGGTTCTTTGTACTTCATTACATTCTCTGATGATCTCTCAAGATTCAGTCATATGTTCCTATTGAAACATAAGTCCGAAGTTTTTGAGATATTCACAGAATATAAGTTAGAAGTAGAGAACCAAAAACCGGGTATAAGTATTATGTCCTATGATAAGATCAGGGAGGAGAATACTTGTGCATAAAATTCCTAGACTATTCTAAAGGAGAATGAGATTCTCTCTCAGCATTACTCCTCTGTATACACCACAGCACAACGGTATATCGGGGCGGAGCAATCGCACCGTATTAGATATTGTGTGCTCTATGATGAGTACTACTGAGTTACCTATTTCCTTTTGGGGTTGTGCACTTGAGAAGCTGCATACCTATTGAATTGGGTTCGAATCAAATCAGTGCCTACCACTCCATATAAGATATGGTATGGGAAGAGCCTATCTCTTAAGTAAGTTAAGATTTGGGATTGTCCGGCCTATGTCAAAAGCAAAATCCGGACAAGATCGAGGCAAGGTCAGTTCTGTAGAACTGGAAAGGTTCCAGCTATACAAAACTGCAGCTGATGATTTGACAGAACCAAAGGATTCAATAGTCCCCAACGAACCTCAGCCTCTCCGCCGATCTGGTAGGGTTCCTCATCTGTCTGAGAGATACTTCGGTTTCTCGATGACAGTGGGAGCGAGGATTGCATCATGAGATGATGACCCAACTAGTTTCGAGCAGGCCATCAAGAGTGGGGACTCTGTAAGAATGGCTGGATGCTTAGTGATCTGAGATGGAATCCATGTACACCAACAAAGTATGGACTTTGGTTGCTATATCTAAAGGATTAAATCCCCATCAGGAGCAAGTATATCTTGAGAAGATTACTTGGTGTAGATAGAAAAGTTGAGACTTTCAAAGCTAGACTTGTTAAAGATTTTCGTCATCGACCAGGCGTGGATAATGATGAAACCTTTTCCAGGGACTATGCTTAGGTCCATCCAGATCCTACTCGCCATTGCTACATACCATGACTACGATATCTGGTGGTTGGGTGCCATGACTACTTTTCTAAATAATGATTTAGAAGAGAACGTCTATAAGAACATAGCCAGAGGGCTTCGTAAACAGTGGGAGCAGCGGAAACGTGTACAAGTTGCTTTATACAATAAAGCAGGCATCACGGAGTTGGAACATCTGTTTTGATGTGGTAGTCAAAAAGTTTGACTTCATCAAAATGGTAGATAAACCTTGTATATACAAAACGATAGTAGAGAGTAAGTTGGTCATCCTCGTATTGTACGTGGACAACATACTCTTGATAAGAAAAAAAAGTTTCTTATGCTACGCACGGTCAATCTCCTCTTATCACAAGGATTCTCCAAATAGGATAAAGGTGATACCTCCTAAATCTAGGGATTTGGATCTATGAGATAGATCTAAATGGATGTTAGGGTTCTCACTAGGTTTAGTGATACAGTATCAATCGATCCTGGGGAGAATCACTGGAAAGGTTTCAGGGTGATAAGGACGACTGAATGTCAGTCGCAGGTATTGTCTTTACCCTCAGTAAAGGGACGGTATGTTGGAAGAGTTCCAAGCTAGATATCGTGGCAAACTAGACGATGAAGGCTGGTAACATCGCTATTAAAGATACTACCAAAGAGGCAGTTTGGGTGTATATTGGTTCATGAGATGAACTAAGTTCCTACCATTGTGTGACAATGGAAGTGTGGCTTTGGCCCAGGAACCCTGGTCCCATCAGTGACCCAAACATATTCTGAGGCAGCAGCACCTGATCATGGAGATAGTTGATCTCCAGGGTGAACGAGGTTAGGAGAGTAGACTCAGAGGACAACACGGCGGATCCAATCACAAAGGCCTTTTCCCAAAGAGAGACTTATATGGGATGGTTGAGTATTAGATACTACAACCACTGCTACAGATGGCCCTAGTGCAAGTGGGAGATTGTTAGTTATATGTATGCCCTAGAGGCCATTACTGTACATTGGATGTATATTGTAGTGGATGCTGGGACATATATAGGTAGGACTTTCTTGCTCGACATGATAGTATGCTATCTGGTTGCTCTTTATCTTAACATGTATACTTTCTGTCTCTCTATTACATGTTGATAAAGCCCTTAGGATGTGTACTCGACTTCCAGGACTATGATGTAGATCATACTAGTGGGGCATGGGTAGTCCATGAGTACATCCTTCAATGTTCCTAGTCGTGGGAATATCGAGATGGGGCATCGATATTCCAGAGTAGAGTAGCGTATATCTTCTCGACCCATATGATGGGCGATGGATGATCCCATATCCATTGGTGTTTGACATCGGAGATGGTATGCGGGTGCTCAGTGGAGACTGGGTACACTGAACGGACTCGCCGAGAACTCCCAGATGGTATTATACCTCACGTCAGATGGCAGTTCTCTGGTGACACTGGTACAGCTTAGTCTGTTGACCCGAGATCGTCATAGAGTTTTGTGTGTCTCCCACTGTGCTTTGATTTCCACCCTACCACGGCTCTACTTAGTTGTGCAAACAGGTGGTTTTTGGGTACAGTCCCGATTCACATGGAGGCAATGAGCTATAGGAGGGGATTCTTCTCTCCCAGTATTGGGGGTTGATGTTGCGCTATGCTCGACTGGCTATAACCGGAAATCCCTGGCCAGGGTTGCAGTGATATACTGGTAAGAGTTATCAGTAGTTTCACACTTGTTATGGACCTTACGTCGGCATGACTTATCAAGCTACTGGGGTCTGACGTTTACCACCCCTAGGCGAGATATGCGACATATCAGACAAACAGACCGGACTGTACGGTAAGTGTTATTGGTTGGATTCACAGGAGTGTGAGCGGGCTTGCTCGTTGATCTTCTGATCGCTCAATACCCGGGTGTCCGTTACGTTTAGCAGACCGCTTGCGGCTTGTGGATGTTTGATATGATCATCACCTGCTACCAGCGTATTGACGAGTCTTTAGAGTCCTACACAGAGGTTTCCTGGCTCAAGCGAAACGAAATAGGAGCGCATATGAGATATGTGCGGGACCGAGAATAATACCAGTATATGATACTGAATTCTATTCTCGCGATTTGTATCATCGGACGGTTATATAAGATATAGCCGGGTTACCGAATCAAATGTTGATTCGATATATTGATACACTTGATATTAGTCGGTTATATGTAGTATGACCGGATCATTAAATCAAATGTTGATTTAATGATTTAATGTATAATTATATATTTGATATATTACTTTACATTAACTAGTATTTGTTCACTTAAGATTATTTTCTCACTTGAATGTGCACATTGTATATATGATATATTTTTGTGCACTTGATTGTATCATGTTTGATGATACATGCAAACTTGGGTGTGTGTATGCTTTGAACCATATTTAGGTAAATGGTTAGGGTTTTAATTTATTTATTCATTTATTTATTTATTCTTTTTAGCAAGAAATAAAATGGTGGCTTTCTTTGGATTTTATTTGAAGCTTCATGAAGCTTTGAAAAGTTCAACCATTTTTGTTTTTTGCTTAACCTAACCATTTGCCTAAACCCTAGTTTATTCTCTACATGAGTTTACTAACCCATGGTTGCTATATGATAAGGCATCACTTGATTTTCTATTTTTTGATAATTCTTTTCCATTCTTTTCTTCTTCATCTTCTTCATGAAGAGAAGAGAACCTAGCTAGAAATTTCTAAGTGATGAATCCAAGTGAGAAATCAAAATCCAAAGTGAACTCACTTCCTATTTCTTCATTCTCTACCACTTGCCATGTTGTATAGGGTGTTTTCTTCACAAGTTTCATGACCTAGTGAAGATGGAGCTTGAGTTAAAGTTGCCTCGACATAGATCATCTTCGGCATCGAAGTCATCGACCTAGCCCGCCCATTTCTCCGATGAAACCGACAATAGAGTCCGGGATTCCGATGATCGCAGCGGAGGGACGTCAACACGGAGCTAGAGAAGTGGAGGACCGGATCTGCAAAGGTTGTAGTCTCTTTCATTTAGCAATAAAGTTGTTTACTTGCTTGTTTCGCCTTACCTCTAGTAACGATCTTAGTTTAGGGTTTCTCGGCACATGGAATTTTTGAATTGGACGTGGTTGATCAGTTGTAGAACCTCATGAGTATGCCTAGGAACCCTACAGTCGCTGGTACGTGGCCCCGGCGTTCTTGAGTCCGAAAGGCATTACCCTGTAGCAGTATATCCCCCGATTCGTGGTGAAGGCTGTCAGCTCTTCGTCGGCCGGGTTTATTCGGATCTGATTATAACCGGAGAAAGCATCCATGAAGCTTAGCAGTTCATGGCCGGCCAAGCTGTCCACTAGCTGGTCTACGCGAGGAAGTGGGTAATTTTCTTTGGGGCAAACCTCGTTCAGGTCTGTGATATCGACGTACATGTGCCATTTCTCTTTTGCCTTCTTGACCATGACTACGTTCGCCAGCCAGTCTAAGTAGTCCGGGTTTCTGATGAAGTTGGCAATAAGCAATCGATCCACCTCGTCCTCTATCGCATTCTGTTTAATCGGCGCAAAACTTCTTTTCTTTTATCGGATCAGCCTAGCTTTCAGGTCGACCCCGAGCTTGTGGGAGATCACCTCGAGGTTGATCCCGAGCATGTCCGCCGAAGTCCAAGCAAACAGATCTGAGTCATCTCGGAGAAACCGGATCAGGCCTTCGCGGATGTTCCCTGTCAAGAGAGAGCCGATCCGAACTGTCCGGCCGTCGACTCCCTCTGTGAGGGGAACTTCTACTAACGCTTCTACCGGGGCACCTCGAACTTCCTTACGGTCATCACGGGTATCTAAAGACCCCTAAGGATCATGTGTGTCTTCAAAATCATCTCCTTGCTCTCCGGTGGGGGACGTTAAAGTGAGGCAGATCCTAGCGGTTTGTTGGTCCCCTTAGGCTTGGCCTATTCCCCCATTATCTAAAGGGAATTTAAATGCAAGATGGTAAGTCGAGATCTGAACCCGGAGGGCATTTAAGGTGGGGCATCTTAGGAGAATGTTGTGGGATGATGGGACCTTAGCAACGAGGAAATTCACCGGTACGGTTCGCGTCTTGCCCGTTTCCCCAATGTTGAGGTGGAGGGTGACTGATCTCTCGGCCAGGACTGAATAGTTGGTGAACCAGGAGAGAACGTGGGAGGTCGGCTGAAGGTCGGATGAATCTAATCCCATACGCTGGAAACAGTCATAGAACAGGATATCCGCTGAGCTCCCTGAATCGACCAATATTCTCCGGACCTCATAGTGGTGAACACGGGCCGATATCACAAGAGGGTCATTGTGAGGAAGTGATATGCCATGAAGGTCTTCGTCGGTGAAGATGATCGGGTCATCTTTCCTGCATTTCTTGTGGGATGGATCACTTATGCCCCCGACTGGCAGGAGATGGTGGTTCCCCTTACTTTCCAGAGTTGGATCCGTCAAAATGACCATGATTTGCCTGATTGTTAACTCTCCGGGTGGGGTTTGTTCTTTTTGCTCTCGCTCCGTCTGTCACTTGTCTCGTAGGTATTTCACCAGGTGGCCAGAGCGGATCAATTCCTCGATGTAATCACGGAGCTGCTTGCAGCTCTCAGTCGGGTGACCCTGCGACCTGTGATAGGCGCAGTACGGGCCGCGGAGCCGCTTTCCCATCCTCTAGGTAGCTGGTGGGAGCTTAAAGAACCTCTCGCATTTAACCTCCTCTAACAACTCATTCTAGGAAATGTTCAGAGGAGTGTATTCCTGGAACCTTGGGGAATAAGGTTTCGGATGATCGACTTTCTTTTTCTCTTCCCTGTCCCGTCTTTTCCGGTCTTCTTGGTCGCCTCTGGGCAGGTTGGAGTTCACCTTTGACTCGAGTTGGATTTCTCGCTCAGTCCATGCTTTCACTTCGGCCATAGTCTTAGGTTGCGCCAATGCAAAAGAGCGGAGCCACTCTTTATGCTTAAGACCTAACCTCAGCACGGTGATAACTGTTTCGTCACGGTGCTCGGGAACTTCTAGAAGGGCATTGTAGAAGCGAGTGACATACCACTTGAAGGATTCCTTGTCTCCGCTCTTGACAGTGAATAGATAGTCGGCCGTCTTTTTCTGTCCTCGGTTACCGACGAAATGACCGAGAAATTGGGTAGCCAGCTCGTCAAAAGTCGAGGCAGAGCGCGGTGCAAGCCCTCCGAACCAATCCCGACCAGCTCGGATAAGGGTAGTGGGGAAGGCCTTACGTTGAGCCGCATCCGAGTTGTCTTGGAAGCTCATGGCGGCCGTGAACGCGTCCAAGTGGTCCTTCGGGTCGAACTTTCCATCAAAAAGAGGCACTTTGGACGGTTTGTTCCTGGACGAGACACGTTCGGCAAGGAATCGTTCAGTAAACGGTCTTACGAGTGAATCAGCGGATTACTTCTCCCCTTCGCCGGCCGTGTGGTCGTCCTGTCATATGTCCTCAATCTTCTTTTCGAGGGCCTCGATCCGTTGGTTGTATCCCGAGGATTCTCCATAGTCGGAACGCCGGCTATCTCTTCTCCGGGCTTGCGCGACGGTGCGGCTTCAATTTCGCTCTATCATATTTCTTAAATTCTCGGGTGAGGCCTTTCTTGAGTAGTCCCGACGTTTGCCGTTTGCGCGGCCTCGACAGTAGTGGGGGCGTCGGTCGTGCCTGGAACCAGGCGAACTAACCGATGCCTCCTCAGGGGGTGAGACAACGCGGCGGGCGGCGGAACGATGGCTTGTTCTCCCCTCAGATCGGGACATTGAGCTGTCCGGCACCCATCGGGTCATTGAATCATTCCCCGCATGTAGGTTTTAATTGCCGGAATCGGCGCGCCGGTGTTCGTTAACATCAGGGTGAGTGCGATTGAGGTCAAGGACCTGAGTGCGTGTTCCCGCCAGCATGCGTACATCCCCATCCTGGGAAAGGAGAACTGTGGTTTGGTGGGCGTGGTCGGCTGCTTGAACGCGCGCGAGCACGTCCACCATCGCCGTAAGCCTATCGATCCTAGCGGATAAGGCATTGATGACGTTAGGAGGGGGAGTAGGACCGCTCCCGCCTCCGTTATGAGCGACGGGACGGCTTGGGCTGGGATCGTCGCGGTTATCGCTTGCCATTGAATCGAGGGCGGGGGATCAACTTTTTGTGGTGGAAAATTCCTTAGTTTCCCACAAACGGCGCCAGCTAATGGAGGTGGAGATCTCCCTCAAATGTTTTCCTCCGTCGATCTTGTAGCAAGCATTCTTGAACGGTTGAGATTGACAGTGGAAATTGGATGTGTGGATCTCAATGGGTTGTTGTTGTTGACGTCGAGCTACCTGCAGGAGAAGTCCCGGGGTAGGTGACCACCGTAGGACCCTCCGACGATCAAGTAAGTACCGAGGTATAAAGGCAGGGTAGCAGCGTATTGGAATTGATTTTGACTTACCCGAATCGTCTGGAAGAGGGGGTTTATATAGCGGTCGCGTGAAGGCCATCCGGTGCGATATTCCCGCCGTCCATTACGGCCTTACGGCACGTTCGCGTTGGTGGCGGGATACGCCCATTAATAGCGAGATACACTCATTAACGAAGAAACGTGCCAGTGTGGGATGCGGGACATGGAACGGCAGAAATCTCATTCTGGCGAGATACGCGGAGCCGTTACGAGGGCGCTTGGGCTCTGTGCTCCTGGTTGGACATGGAGGCCGAGGAGTCTCAGCTCGATAGATAACTCGGAGTCGAGCGAGGAGGCCGAGGAGTCTCAGCTCGTTAAATAGCTCGGAGTCGAGCGAGGAGACCAAGGATGCCCGGCTGCCTAATTACATTGGGGTACTCCGAGGAGGCTTTTCCGAAAGGTCGGGTGCCACCTCGTCCCGGGGTCCCGAGGAAGATTAATAATGTGTCACACTGATTCCCCGTCATAGCCCCAGGGGTCCAAATGGTACACGCTGACGACACATCACCTCCCACGTGTCGCAATCCAGAGTATTCCCGTTCATGAGCCAGACTACAAGCGAGAAAGGATCGGGATGTGGGAAAGAAAGGAACAACACAAACTAAGGCGACATGATAAAGAAGAAGCGCACAAAACAACATAGGTGTCTCTTGGCAAAGAGTCAAGAAGAGAGCCAGACTTCACATTCAAGACGAGGGAGGAGCAAGAGGTTAGAGGGAGAGAGATGCTTAATTTGTGTCGAGAGGACAATATAGGAGACACGTGGAATGAGGACGTGCAGCGCGAGAGTACATGTTCGGGGATTTCGGGAGACATTCTTCTTCGAGATTTTCTTTTCTTTTCCTTTCTTTTTTTTTGGGTTTCCTTTTGTTCTTTTTTCTTTTCTTTTTTCCCCAAATTTTGCAGTTATATTTCGATGTAGTGTGTAGCATGTGATGTAGGGGTTTATACTTTTGAGGTAAGAGGCCACGCGTAGGAGCCTTGCAAATGCCAATGCGAAGCTGGCACTGACAGCTGGGGCCCGCCTCAGGTGGCCCTGTCTGTCAGCCCCTGCTTCGCAGGTGCCAAATGCAGGGGCTCTTATCTCTTTCATTCTTTCTTTCATTCTTTCTTTTAATAATCTCTTTTTGATGTACCAGTTTGGTACAACTTTGTTTTAAAGATATACGGCCATGCCAACCATTGGTAGGGTTTGAAGTAGCCCATAAAAGAGACCGGGGTTCGAGCCCGGTAACACTTGATAAGAGGATTGCTAATTTATCACATCTACTATTTCAACAAAACAAAAAAAAAACTTGCTTTTAGTCAAATTCACTTGCCCGTGGAATGAAAAGGAAGGGATTAGACCCAGCCACTTACATTGCAAGATCCTGAGACCAGGTCTCTCCCATTTCATTTCAAATTCATGACTTGAAACTGAGTTAGTTACAGAATGCATGCAATATCGTTCAAATCAATTATTTGAACCAGCCATACGAAAAAGAGGAACTTTGATTACGCAAGCGATGCAGATCACATCAACTTCGGTTTGATCCTGCAAAAGCCTTTTCCACTTGTAGTTAGTAGAACACCAAGAAGCAACGTAAAAAACTAGATAATATTTGAATTTCTGTATTATATTGTGTGCACATGAAATCAAATAAGATTAATAAATTAAGCAATAATATTAGCAGGAAATAGAATACCTTGATACAATTACACACGGAATAAAAACTGAGCTCAATAATTAAGTTTGTCAGCTAAAATAATATCATATTACTTGATACCTACTGCAGCTCAGGTAAAAAGGAAGAGTGGATATGCACACCAAAATTTATAAATAATTTGGATTGCAAAACCAGATAAGAAAATAAAATAAAGCAATTCACATGATGTCATAATTATGAAGTGCAATTAACTATATCAATCAAACAATTCTTGCCCTTTTACAGACCAAAGCTCACTGCTACTAATCTCTAAAAGTACGGTATTTCTGAAGGTTGTCACTTAACTGGAAAGCATCATATAATGCAACTACCTTTTTGCAAGAAAGCCACTCAAGCCATCTCCTTCAATGCAGTTTTTGGATTAATGCCCACATTTTTATTTGAGAGAAACTATTGCTTGAAACCTGCAGCATGAATAAAGTCTAAAGGTTATGTAGGCTATGATGTTTCTGAGGCTTTTCAGGGGTTGTTTCCCTACCTTCGGGCTTGGCAGGCTTTGTAGCCAAGATTTTACATATCGGCATCGTGTTGTTTTTACTTAAAAGCTTTAAAGATGAATGGACCTTCACATCTTGGATGAGAACTCGATCTCCGATATCTAAATTTGTCAAATCAACCTCGATTTTTGGAGGAACGTGCTCGGTTGGGCAGAGGTATTTCAGACTAGTCCTTATTTTTTGCAGGTAGCCCCCTGTATTCAACCAAGAACAAAATATGCTAGTTGATTTTAGAAATAGAAATAGTTCATGAAGGGAAAAAAAATTTAGGAAAGAAGCTATCATGCAAACTCATCAGTTACTGTAGATAGCCTAGAACATACTCCTTGGTTGTTGAAAAACAGCATAAAATTGGAAAAAGGGAGTTTCTGATTGATTATTAAGGATTAGTGCTCCATCTTTATGAAACAGAGACTTGTTACAGAATGAGCATGATCTCATAGACAACTCCATTATTTTCTCTCATGTAGGTCTCTTTTGTGGGATAATAAAAAGGAAGTTCTTTTTCACTTATTACCCTAAGGTTCTGACTCTACCGAGTTTTAGAAATTTCTCCTATGGACAGGTAACAAAATGTTCATATTTCATTGAAATCTTCATAAGTTTTCTACATGCTTTCAAAATAGATCTTGCTTACAAGGAGAAGATACTAGCCCTAACAGGAGTGCACATTATGCTTGTATGATCATAATTTGTCTACTAAGTACTCCGAAAAACATATTTCATCATCCCATGATGTGAGTCCTTTCCCAACACGGTTTAAATAGGTCCTCCAGCAAAAACAATTAATTGCAATCAGTTTTCTAATTCCTCAACTAAAGAGATTATGCAAAACCAATAACATAATTGCATCTATGATACGATGATCACAAATATATAATATCTTACTCAAATTTTAATTTGCACTAACAATTCCAGTCATGCATTCCTCTGATATAAACCATAGTTTACAAGGAGAAGATACTAGCCCTAACAATTCCAGTCATGCATTCCAGTCATGGACTCTCTAGAAGAACGATACCCAAACTCGACTTTTTCACCACGGAACCGCGGCCAAACCCTAGGGTTTACAGCAGTTCTACGGTGCTATGAGTGAGGCATGGATCGGCCCTTCTACGGTTGGTCCATAGGCACTATGGCATGTTCTGAGTATTTTTAAACTGTGCTCAAGTGTTGAGCTCTTTGGGAAATTTTGGGTGTTTGTTGATTCGATCGGTATGTTTAACATCGTCTATCTATCTGTGGAATGTGATACAATATTTGGAATCTACACTAATTAGTTTTGTGAAAATTGATTAGTTGCTTGTAAATATAACATTTCGGTCTCGGTTGGAATCGGGAATCTTATTGAATTACTCGATTTCTTTTGAAAAGATGTTTTCATAAGTGAGACCCAAATGTAAGATTTACAAAGTTAGGCATGAAATCCGTGATATGAGATATTCCGGATTCATGATGTCTAAGGGATGTGTCGATTCCAAATGTTGTAGTTTGACATTTTCTTTTCTGCGACTGTAAGTGTAATATGTGGTGTATCGCCGGTTTCGTTGCTATATGTCAACGACAATTGGGATACGCATATTTACTTACGTTGATGACATGTGATATTATGTGTTGCTGGGATATGTTATATTGGATCGTCGTATTTTGAATAGCCGGGGGGTTTTGCGTGAGATGAGAGTTTTTCATTTTCATTCATGTAAAAACTTGTATGTGATATTCTTTTATTGGGGCACTTCCGGGTTGAGGATGATGCAACCCTTGTTGTATATTATTTACTTTTCCGCATTAGGATAGACCCAAGGCGGGGAGCACAAGTAACCGGGTTTTAGAGTCCAGTGGGAGACCATCTCGAGGAGTCGCGTCCGAGTCTCCTAACTCTAGAATTGGTGGGGTTGCTTGCCGCTCTCGTAGAGATCTAGGGATGTGGGTTTGGGTATTCATCGCGACCGTGGAATCCGTGTTTTCACTGGCTTAATATAAACACGGACATCCTAATATATCCAATATTTCATATGTAGACTTCTGCTGCTGATATTCTGTGATATGATCATTTTATATGCTTAAGACGAATGCTTTATTATTATATATATGATATATAATAAACGTTGCTTATGTTTTGCACCCGCGCTAGTCCCGTCCCGCTATGCCGTTAGTTAAGTAACCTAACGGTGCATAACGGGATACTGTGGCAAATGCGGATGGCATAAAGCATACGTTGTATTTTCGTTTCTTCTGTGATGCTTAGGAAGCATAAATGATGGGACTTCATTAATGAGATTAATGAAAAGAAATAAACCTAAATATGCTGTGGAATCAAATTTTCAAAAAGGGTAGCTTTAGATTTTGCTTTGCATAGCGATATTCCTTGTAGAATATCCAGCACCTCATTCGATGAGGAAAGAGCCGAGATCCCTTCACCGGGAATGACCTCTTTAGCAAAACTAGCAAAACCTCAAAAACGCTCCTTTTCAAAATCACTTGTTTCTACAACGATATCAAGTTCATTACGCAAAAGATTTTCTTAAAAACCTGTCGTAGCCTTCCGTCATTTCAGATAAGTACTACTTAGTATTCGTGCTACGTTTGTTGGCCTCCGTCAAGGCGTAGTGTGCGGTAGCTAACTAGTGCTTATCTGCAGCATATGATGCGATTGGATTAGAGTAGTCGTGCGACTTTGTTGGTCTCCGTCAAGGGTCGTGCGGGTGGGTTTAATTCAATAATGAAATGTACGGGATGAACTTGACTAGCAGCCTATGCTTTGTTGGCCTCCGTCAAGATCATAAGACGCTATGGGCAAAATATTATTGGAAATTTCAAGTGTTGAAATTTTCAATGAGATTGCATACCTTATATGAGATAGTTGGATCCCGATACCCAATTCGAGTAAGAGTTACTCCTGTGAGAGTTTTACACATCACAATTAGCCGATCAAGTAGGTGTCTAGAAATGTGTTAACGGGGTTACGCCCATGGAAAAACGAGGTTTATTTTAATTAGGTCCGTGCGAAAACATGGGGAACCTCCCTCAAAGTACCGACACTGGCCTGGCTGAAAGATTGGCGAACTTATAAGGTGTAATTAATCCCGGCTAGTCTTATTTTTTAGGGTTTGAAGGAAGATTTGATAAAAAACAGTGAGAGCCATCCTGATTAGATAAGATAATAATCAATCTAATCTTGCAAGAGCATACGCTAAGTGTTTTCTTCTCTCTCCAGGCGGCGACCGTGTCAGGACTTAATCAAGATAATAATATGGATGTATTGACCGAACCAGATTATTATAGTGAGCTGGGGAACGTTGGTTCCGCTCTAACTTATAATTGTTATAAGTCCAAGCAAGAAATAAGGGAATATCCGGATTTCCACGCCACCCAAACGAAGAATGAGCATGTTGATGCAACTTCTTCGGATGTGTTAGTTACCGAGAACTGATTCTCAGTACACTCTTGTAACGTCTTCAAAATAATAAAATATGATTTTTGGGAAATTTTATAATTTAATATTATTTTAATGAATATTTTAATATTCTGGTATAATTAAATACAAATAAATGGAGAAAAATTACGGAAAATTCTAAAATAAGGTATTTTATGGAATTATTCCATTTTAAAGTTTTTAAGATTAGTTATATGCTAATTTAGTGCTAATCGCGATTAAGAATCGCTAATTGGATTTTTAGCATTTTTGTGCAAAAATGTGCACATATCATTTTCCACACTTGTTACACTTGTGTTACATTCTTTGGCCATGGTTTTTCTTTTGGGTCTACTATTCAAGTGAGAAGAGTTTAGAAAAGAAAAGAAAAAGGGTAAGTGATGATGAGAGAGAGAGGTAGGTGGCTTTTGGACATTTGACCCTTTCCTTCATCATTTTCCCTTCTCTCTCCCCTCTCCCTTGTTGCTGCTGCTGCCCTCTCCCTCACTCTCACCCTCTTCATGAAACCCTAGATCCATCATGAAAACAAAGCCAAAACCTCATTCCCACTTCACAAAAAGTGTTCCCGAGCTCACTAGCTTCACATTGAACCTAGCAAGATTGGATTTGGTGGACTTTGAGCAACTCAAGAATTTTCTTGAGTTGCCAAAGGAGGTAATTTCTGCACCTATAGAGTAGTATTTCAATTCCTTGTGCATCCATACTAGTTTCATATCGATATTGTGATGTTTGTGGATATTGGAGAATTCAAGTTAGGGTTTAGGGTAAAACTGAAACTTAAGATGAAATTGAGGATCGTGGTGACCTTAGAATCCCTTGTGTGATGCTAATTTGAACCCAAACCTGAACTTGAAACCAGAATACGGAATTACGGAATCGATATCGGGGAAAAACGGTAAATCTGGAACTGTTTTGTGTAATCTGCTATTACCCCGAGACTCTAAAAATGAAACTGAGTTGACAGTGAGATGTGCAGGCACCAGAGAACCATCACCCCAAACCCTAGCCCCCAACTCCACTCTGAGGCAGCCAATTTCTCCATTCTGGCCGCAATTTGCGGCCAGATCAGGAGGGAAATGCCTCGTTTTGCGTGCATGCCCCTATTTCCTTTAGTATTGACCCTGGGTACTTCTAGTTTTGACCGATTCCATCTAGGGTGAAATCTGGGTTGATTTCCTATGTTGGTGTATGATTTACGACTTGATTTAGCGTGGATTTTGGTATTTGGTGATTCATTACTGTCGGGTGGCATTTGGACGTCAACGACAAGTGGATATTGAACGTGTTTACATGCGAGTCGATAGGTTTTTACCTATGCGGGTAGCGTGTGCTATTTTGGTTTCCGATGTGATTTTCATGTGCTTTAGCGTTGTGATATACTTGTAGGTACCCTACGAGATGTTGAGGCAAAGAAGATGAAGATGGCGACATCGGCACCGACACATGAGAAGCAAGGTGAGTAGATTTATATCTACGGGGAGAAGTCGGGTGGATGGCGTATAGCACCCCCGCAGTCCGTGGTGATGTATACGAATACGTATACACACATATATTTATTATGTGTTGTTTAGGGTAATTGGTGGTAATAATGGATTATTGGTGATAAGGATGTATTGGTTGAGTGGTGTGGATCCTAGAGTAGTGGTTGCACCCACACTCACACATACACACATACTTGCATACATTCTTTCATATATCTGTGCGCATATGATGGTGGGTATATCTACACATGGGTATGGGACTATGTGTTTATATACGGGTTTTGAGGATGATACGTGGGATTGAGATGAGTCGATGAGATTCGATTGAGGCCGTGAGATTTGGCGACATGACAGAGTCGTATTGGAGATGTGACATGATGGTTTTAGCGGGCCTTTGGGCATGTGTTTTACCCCGCATTCATATTTATATAGATGGTATCGATTTGTACTAGACTTAGAGTAGTACTCCAAATTATGCGATCTGATGATGGTGATACCTGATATGTGATGAGATAGTGTGATATTGACCCCTACCCAGCTATTGGGATACCGTACGACGATTTACCGTACGAGCCGATATTGATGAAAGATCCGCACTCATGACTCGAGGATATCTTACGATACGTTATTGATGCGGGATCACCGACTATTATATCTATATCTATCGACTCAGATTTAGGTGGTTTCATACCCCTCCTGTCTAGATTACTTAGTAGACATTGGACTAGACCGAGTCATACCTATTTCAAAACTAACGAATCGGGGATATTTTAAAGATCAACAAAAGGGTTTATACGGATATTTAAAAAGGCGCATCTTTTCTTAAAACACCGTAGCCCTTATTTTACCAAAAGCCCTGATTCGTCTTATTTCAAAAGGCAAGGTTGCATGATATAGCTATTGGTGTAGATTCTCTACTGTTGCGTTGATTACTTGATTCCGCACATTCATGCTGTTTGTATTGCATCGCTTATATTGTTGATATATTTCAGTCATGCTGCTAGGACACCAGCACCATTATCGATGATGCGTATGTTCCACGTACACTGTTGCCGGCTCACACACTTCATCATCGATAATTGCCATGTCACTACACTGTAGTACTGTTGCATTCAGGATATGACCCTTGCATGACATATTGATATGCTTACCTTTCTGCTATATGTCGCATACATGCTGCTTTCTGATTATACGCATTGAGATATATTTCTGGTTTTTGGGAACCGTGGGTGTTTTCAAAGAGGATATGTATTTGTTTTGAAAACCCGGTTACCCTTGATATGATATTTCAGTACGTCCACCATGTGTTTTCTCGGTGCTGAGAGCGACATGTGTAACCCGAATCGAGGAATGGACGAGCCGATTGCGGGTACATGGTGGACCCGGTATGGTTCCCCTCGGCAAGATGATCGATGAGCTTTGCCGATTGAGTCTGGAGGCGGGCGAGTACCTACCGGTGATTTTGTTGGACCTGGCGGTTATCCGGAGGATACCGCCCGGAGTCGATAGTTGGATATGGCGTACTGCCGGGGCCGAGGGCCGATACCGCAGACAGAGCCTGTGGGCCGATCCGGACTGACGGAGCCCGATATATGAGGATTTACGTGCCGATGCTGGGCACAGTTTTCATGATGTTTTCGAGTGCCGATGCTGGGCACTCCGGTTCCATGATTTTGACGTGTCGCGAGGGACACAGGTGGTTTATATCCTCATATTTCCATGCATATGCTGATGATATTTACATGCATGATGGTTATTGTCATTGGGTGACGAGTGGACGGGATCCACGTGTGTGCAGATTTGTTTACATTGATTGTACCTCATATTCATGATATGCTATTACCTGAGGCACTGGCACGAGCACTTGTCATTACACTCATGTAGAGGTTACATTGCCAGTTTAGCATGCTTCAACTTTATTCATATTGAGGTTTATTTATATCTGATCGTATTGACCTAGGATGGGTCATGCATTCGATCTCTGCTTGTAGATATTTTCTATTCACGAGTTGGCAACTCACCCCCGTTGTGCCACAGTCCTTGCAGGTTTTGCCGTACAGATTCCATAGCGGCATTTCTGGCACACTGCTTCCATACGGGTGACTTGCGTTGGTAGGTGGGTTCTTTTGTATCAGAACCGCCATTGTTCATGTATTATTATTGTATCTAGTCATTCCATCAACCAAAACTTGTATATTGTTTCAGACTTAGAAAACGGTGTTGTATTATTTCGACCTTAGAGTCGTGCTTGTAGTATTACGGTTTTCTGGCTGTTTTGAGTTCTTTTTGGATTTGATCCTCGCCCTTTGGCGTTGTATATTTTTATTGCTTGCGTGGTTGTGACCGTCGATTGACGAAGAGCTAGCTCCCGTTTAGGGATGCCTTTTATCTTTCCTTATATATTATTCTTGTTGTACCCCGTTCGGGGCCAGTTTTTACAAAGGAAACTCTGCCGAAATTTTCAGGAAAGGTTACACATTTTAAAAATACACATTCGGCTTAGTTATTTAAAAACTTTGATTTTCGAAACATGATTTCCTTACTTTTCAAAACCAGTTTTCCTTATTTACTCTTTAAATGGTTTTAGATTGCTGGGCTTTTGGGCTTACTTGGATCAGATGGGGTCCTATAGACTTCATATGGTTCAAGGGCCAGTCACGTGCTCTTTCGGGTCGTGACAAAGTTGGTATCAGAGCGCTAGGTTGACCTTGGTTCGAGTCTGAGTTTGACTATGTGGAGCCTAGGGCGTTATTTATATACGGAACTTAGGCTTGACCTTACGGAACTTAGACTTAGTCGAGGGGGTATTAAACCCGAACTTTCGTCGTGTAGGATGACCCTTGGTTGATGGAATAGGTGACTAAAGTAGAGTGACGTACCGTGGGTATGTTCCGCGGCATACTTACGACACGCCACTCCGCTTAAGAAACCTTAGGTTGTATATTTCCTTGCACAGTATTATATTCCTTCCTATGATCTACCTTCATCGGTACTGATTGTGGTTTTGCTACCGCGATTGCACGGGCAGAGTGAGCTACGGCTCGAGTTGCGTCAGCATGAGCTCGTTGGGGACGAGGGCTGACCGGGGCGTGATTCCAGAGACATACGGTTGCATTGAGGCTTCGTATTTTGTGTTTCCGCACTTTGAGCGTTTGACAGATCGCTGTTGCGAGATTTCTCGGATGTACCGGACGGTACCAGAGGATTGAGCCACTGATAGAGGCCAGCCAGGATGTGATGACCGTTGATGTATCGCTTATTCATGATGGTTGAGGCGCTGCTTAGCGTACCGACGAATGAGCCAGTTGTTGCTGCGAATGATGAGATATCGCCCAGATGATTGGAGCTACTGCAAGCATATTCTTAGAGATATGATAGTGAGTCGCTAGTCACCGAGGATTAATGACTAGGACATGTGGTTCGTTCGCTTACCCCGATGCGAGGTCATCAGGTAGATTGATTCCAGCTAGAGACGACTTCACGCAGGTTCGTTGAGAGTCGGTTGAGACGATCGAATGTGAGGAACCCATTTTTCAAGTTTAAAGTATTCGGAAAGACATGCAAGCGATTCTATGGACCCTCTAGAAGAATGAAACCCTAACTCGACTTAATGACCGTGTGAAAGCCTTTGAACCTTAGGGTTTGCGGCAGTTCCTCGACGCCATTAGTGAGGCTTGGGTTTGCCCTTCTACGGCTGGACCACCGATGCTGTGGTATGTACTCGATACTATTAAACTGTACCCGAGATGTTGAGCTCTTGGGGGATTGTGAGGTTCTGACGAGTCGATCGGATGATTCGACATCATTCGGATAGCATGTGATGGGACACTGCTTGGGAGACTCCAGATACGAGCATAGCCGTCGGAGCGCAGTCCGTGTAGCCACGATGAGATGAGTCCGAATCAGTCGATAGTGGAGCAAGGTGGAGTAAAGAGTTTGCACGAGATTTCGACGAGATGACGTTCACTCCGCTGACATCAGAGATGCGATATGCACGCTGAGGACGTGTTCGGCTAGATATCTTCTACTGAGTGATGAAGATACCGAGTTCGTGATTTCGAGTCCGTGTTAGAGACTTCGGATGGACCGTAGCCGAGGACATCGCAGTGCGCAGATAAAGACGCGACGTCGAATGGTCGATGATACAGACAAGCGGGACAAGAAGTTCCTGCGAGAGGCAGACGAGCTGTTACTACACCCCGTTAAGATTAAAGGCCGGACATGCATACAGAGGCGCAGAGATGCGACCAGCTTCCGAGGAGATGTTGTACTAAGGACGCAGAGGTCCAGAGAGCGAGAAAAGATTACGCCAGAGTACCAGCCTCCTTACAGTTTAGCTTAGGCAAGATCAGAAGAGGCCTTGAGTAGGATTCCTTCCAGTACACTGCTGCAATAAGAGTTGCACCCAGGATCGGATGTGTGATGTGCATTCAGAGGACCCGAGGTCGGCGCCAGAGATGTGCTGCTTTACGAGCGGTCGTGAGGATTGACCGAGAGATGACCAGGAAAGTGCAAGAACGGAATCGTTCCTGTCAGTACACCTGACCGGGCCGATGAGCCGATGGATTGCGAGATTGATAATCTATAGGAAAGATAAGGAACCAGAGGCAGAGGACGCCAGCCGCGAGCAAGAGGCAAGTAGATATCTTGCGCCGCTAGCATCGGATGTTCCGGTACCTTCTCGACCCTGAAGGAGAACATACCGACGACGGTAATTATGATTTGTGATTTTGTGATTTGATTATCACGTATCCGTTACTTGGATTTCGGTATTTTGAGCGATCTATTCGCATGATTTAGTCTCGATGACCGAGTTTCATGATATTTGATTTTGTGCACCATGGTTGCACCTACTGGATATTTATACCTTGTACATAGTTATTACTCTTGAGCTGTTGATTGCGATTTCATGCCTATTTTATGCCGGTGATTTGATTTACGCTTCCAGCATAGTTTCATGTACTTTTGGTATTTCGATTTTGCACTCGGTATAGCTTATATGTGCTTGTAGTGCATCGATATGTGTTTTGTGCACGCAGCTGCACACGTTTATGATTTTCTTCATATCTGGATACACTTGGTGTTGCTGCTTACGTATTTGAGTTATTGCTTGGTATTTGTGCATGGGATGCACCAGTTCTATACTTCGTGCGTTTGTCGCGCCAGTTTTATGTTTCTTGTGTTTATCGCATCAGATTTATATTTCGTGCCTTTGTTGCACCGGATTTATATTTTGTGCATTACGATTGCGCCTGACTTTGATTTGATGCCTTTCGGTATGTCGATTTTGATTGTGATATTGAGGTGGATTCTTGCACTCCGTGCTTTTGACTGGACTTACGCATATTCGGCGTTGCTATTGGATTTTTGTGATTCCGCGCATATTGAGTGCGCAGGGTCTAGATTTTCATTCGTGCACGATGGGTGCACCGATTTGGATTTTCGCGCATGTTGGGCGCATGTTTTGATATACGATTTTGGGGCATACCCGATGCACTAAATCGAGATTCTTCGTGCATGTCAGATGCACCGGATTTCTGGCTGTCAGGCACACCCGTTGCCTATGACAGATGTTTCGTGCACACCCGTTGCACCTAGATGTTCTTTTGTGCACCTGTATGGCACATATATGGATTTTGATTTCCGTGCGCACCAGACGCACAGGGTGGTGTAATGTGCATTTTTGGGATTTATTCCTTTGGGAGCAGTATTTTTTTTATGATATTGGATATTTGTTTTCATACTGAGCAGGACTAGTCAGAGGACAGTACCATGATATATTTTGCATGCATTGATAGTTCGAAGGGATTTCCAAGAGCGAGCTATAGTCTCGGTGTATATATACCTACGTGTCCGATATGACACGGAACGTTTTAAAAACAGGAAACCCTTCTAAATTGTTTTCAAAACGGCGGAACGTCTATTAAACAAAAGATATATATATATACGTATATAGTTATTTTCTTGTGAAAAACGTCCGCCACTGTGCAGTGTTACGCGCATCGCACAGCGACTTAAAAGATTGGGCATGCATTTTCATCAGCTATTCACATGTATAGATTGGATGTCTACATGTATAGTTCTGATTTATATCATATTGATTTTGTATTGGATTTGACATTGTGTCGTTACCATGACTCCGATGATTGCGGATGCTTGATGGAGTGTTTCTTTTGAGTTGTCTGCTCAGTACTCATGCGCATGCATTGCGCTATGATGTTTTATGTATAGATGATTCGGAGCCCCGATGACTTAGAATTTGTATTGAAATATTTTAGTATTTGGGGGTTTTAAATTTAAATTCGGGGACCGAATTTCTTTAAAGGGGATAGATTGTAACGTCTTCAAAATAATAAAATATGATTTTTGGGAAATTTTATAATTTAATATTATTTTAATGAATATTTTAATATTCTGGTATAATTAAATACAAATAAATGGGGAAAATTACGGAAAATTCTAAAATAAGGTATTTTATGGAATTATTCCATTTTAAAGTTTTTAAGATTAGTTATATGCTAATTTAGTGCTAATCGCGATTAAGAATCGCTAATTGGATTTTTAGCATTTTTGTGCAAAAATGTGCACATATCATTTTCCACACTTGTTACACTTGTGTTACATTCTTTGGCCATGGTTTTTCTTTTGGGTCTACTATTCAAGTGAGAAGAGTTTAGAAAAGCAAAGAAAAAGGGTAAGTGATGATGAGAGAAAGAGTAGGTGGCTTTTGGACATTTGACCATTTCCTTCATCATTTTCCCTTCTCATTTTCTCTCCCCTCTCCCTTGTTGCTGCTGCTGCCCTCTCCCTCACTCTCACCCTCTTCATGAAACCCTAGATCCATCATGAAAATAAAGCCAAAACCTCATTCCCACTTCACAAAAAGTATTCCCGAGCTCACTAGCTTCACATTGAACCTAGCAAGATTGGATTTGGTGGACTTTGAGCAACTCAAGAATTTTCTTGAGTTGCCAAAGGAGGTAATTTCTGCACCTATAGAGTAGTATTTCAATTCCTTGTGCATCCATACTAGTTTCATATCGATATTGTGATGTTTGTGGATATTGGAGAATTCAAGTTAGGGTTTAGGGTAAAACTGAAACTTAAGATGAAATTGAGGATCGTGGTGACCTTAGAATCCCTTGTGTGATGCTAATTTGAACTCAAACCTGAACTTGAAACCAGAATACGGAATTACGGAATCGATATCGGGAAAAAACGGTAAATCTGGAACTGTTTTGTGTAATCTGCTATTACCCCGAGACTCTAAAAATGAAACTGAGTTGAAAGTGAGATGTGCAGGCACCAGAGAACCATCACCCCAAACCCTAGCCCCCAACTCCACTTTGAGGCCGCCAATTTCTCCATTCTGGCCGCAATTTGCGGCCAGATCAGGAGGGAAATGCCTCGTTTTGCGTGCATGCCCATATTTCCTCTAGTATTGACCCTGGGTACTTCTAGTTTTGACTGATTCCATCTAGGGTGAAATCTGGGTTGATTTTCCTATGTTGGTGTATGATTTACGACTTGATTTAGCGTGGATTTTGGTATTTGGTGATTCATTGCTGTCGGGTGGCGTTTGGACGTCAACGACAAGTGGATATTGAACGTGTTTACATGCGAGTCGATAGGTTTTTACCTATGCGGGTAGCGTGTGCTATTTTGGTTTCCGATGTGATTTTTATGTGCTTTAGCGTTGTGATATACTTGTAGGTACCCTACGAGATGTTGAGGCAAAGAAGATGAAGATGGCGACATCGGCACCGACACATGAGAAGCAAGGTGAGTAGATTTATATCTATGGGGAGAAGTCGGGTGGATGGCGTATAGCACCCCCGCAGTCCGTGGTGATGTATACGAATACGTATACACACATATATTTATTATGTGTTGTTTAGGGTAATTGGTGGTAATAATGGATTATTGGTGATAAGGATGTATTGGTTGAGTAGTGCGGATCCTAGAGTAGTGGTTGCACCCACACTCACACATACACACATACTTGCATACATTCTTTCATATATCTGTGCGCATATGATGGTGGGTATATCTACACATGGGTATGGGACTATATGTTTATATACGGGTTTTGAGGATGATACGTGGGATTGAGATGAGTCGATGAGATTCGATTGAGGCCGTTAGATTTGGCGACATGACAGAGTCGTATTGGAGATGTGACATGATGGTTTTAGCGGGCCTTTGGGCATGTGTTTTACCCCTCATTCATATTTATATAGATGATATCGATTTGTACTAGACTTAGAGTAGTACTCCAAATTATGCGATCTGATGATGGTGATACCTGATATGTGATGAGATAGTGTGATATTGACCCCTACCCAGCTATTGGGATACCGTACGACGATTTACCGTACGAGCCGATATTGATGAAAGATCCGCACTCATGACTCGAGGATATCTTATGATACGTTATTGATGCGGGATCACCGACTATTATATCTATATCTATCGACTCAGATTTAGGTGGTTTCATACCCCTCCTGTCTAGATTACTTAGTAGACATTGGACTAGACCGAGTCATACCTATTTCAAAACTAACGAATCGGGTATATTTTAAAGATCAGCAAAAGGGTTTATACGGATATTTAAAAAGGCGCATCTTTTCTTAAAACACCGTAGCCCTTATTTTACCAAAAGCCCTGATTCGTCTTATTTCAAAAGGCAAGGTTGCATGATATAGCTATTGGTGTAGATTCTCTACTGTTGCGTTGATTACTTGATTCCGCACATTCATGCTGTTTGTATTGCATCGCTTATATTGTTGATATATTTCAGTCATGCTGCTAGGACACCAGCACCATTATCGATGATGCGTATGTTCCACATACACTGTTGCCGGCTCACACACTTCATCATCGATAATTGCCATGTCACTACACTGTATTACTGTTGCATTCAGGATATGACCCTTGCATGACATATTGATATGCTTACCTTTCTGCTATATGTCGCATACATGCTGCTTTCTGATTATACGCATTGAGATATGCTGTTTCCATGATATTTCTGGTTTTTGGGAACCGTGGGTGTTTTCAAAGAGGATATGTATTTGTTTTGAAAACCCGGTTACCCTTGATATGATATTTCAGTGCGTCCACCATGTGTTTTCTCGGTGCTGAGAGCGACATGTGTAACCCGAATCGAGGAATGGACGAGCCGATTGCGGGTACATGGTGGACCCGGTATGGTTCCCCTCGGCAAGATGATCGATGAGCTTTGCCGATTGAGTCTGGAGGCGGGCGAGTACCTACCGGTGATTTTGTTGGACCTGGCGGTTATCCGGAGGATACCGACCGGAGTCGATAGTTGGATATGGCGTACTGCCGGGGCCGAGGGCCGATACCGCAGACAGAGCCTGTGGGCCGATCCGGACTGACGGAGCCCGATATATGAGGATTTACGTGCCGATGCTGGGCACAGTTTTCATGATGTTTTCGAGTGCCGATGTTGGGCACTCCGGTTCCATGATTTTGACGTGTCGCGAGGGACACAGGTGGTTTATATCCTCATATTTCCATGCATATGCTGATGATATTTACATGCATGATGGTTATTGTCATTGGGTGACGAGTGGACGGGATCCACGTGTGTGCAGATTTGTTTACATTGATTGTACCTCATATTCATGATATGCTATTACCTGAGGCACTGGCACGAGCACTTGTCATTACACTCATGTAGAGGTTACATTGCCAGTTTAGCATGCTTCAGCTTTATTCATATTGAGGTTTATTTATATCTGATCGTATTGACCTAGGATGGGTCATGCATTCGATCTCTGCTTGTAGATATTTTCTATTCACGAGTTGGCAACTCACCCCCGTTGTGCCACAGTCCTTGCAGGTTTTGCCGTACAGATTCCATAGCGGCATTTCTGACACACTGCTTCCATACGGGTGACTTGCGTTGGTAGGTGGGTTCTTTTGTATCAGAACCGCCATTGTTCATGTATTATTATTGTATCTAGTCATTCCATCAACCAAAACTTGTATATTGTTTCAGACTTAGAAAACGGTGTTGTATTATTTCGACCTTAGAGTCGCGCTTGTAGTATTACGGTTTTCTGGCTGTTTTGAGTTCTTTTTGGATTTGATCCTCGCCCTTTGGCGTTGTATATTTTTATTGCTTGCGTGGTTGTGACCGTCGATTGACGAAGAGCTAGCTCCCGCTTGGGGATGCCTTTTATCTTTTCTTATATATTATTCTTGTTGTACCCCGTTCGGGGCCAGTTTTTACAAAGGAAACTCTGCCGAAATTTTCAGGAAAGGTTACACATTTTAAAAATACACATTCGGCTTAGTTATTTAAAAACTTTGATTTTCGAAACATGATTTCCTTACTTTTCAAAACCAGTTTTCCTTATTTACTCTTTAAATGGTTTTAGATTGCTGGGCTTTTGGGCTTACTTGGATCAGATGGGGTCCTATAGACTTCATATGGTTCAAGGGCCAGTCACGTGCTCTTTCGGGTCGTGACAAAGTTGGTATCAGAGCGCTAGGTTGACCTTGGTTCGAGTCTGAGTTTGACTATGTGGAGCCTAGGGCGTTATTTATATACGGAACTTAGGCTTGACCTTACGGAACTTAGACTTAGTCGAGGGGGTATTAAACCCGAACTTTCGTCGTGTAGGATGACCCTTGGTTGATGGAATAGGTGACTAAAGTAGAGTGACGTACCGTGGGTATGTTCCGCGGCATACTTACGACACGCCACTCCGCTTAAGAAACCTTAGGTTGTATATTTCCTTGCACAGTATTATATTCCTTCCTATGATCTACCTTCATCGGTACTGGTTGTGGTTTTGCTGCCGCGATTGCACGGGCAGAGTGAGCTACGGCTCGAGTTGTGTCAGCATGAGCTCGTTGGGGACGAGGGCTGACCGGGGCGTGATTCCAGAGACATACGGTTGCATTGAGGCTTCGTATTTTGTGTTTCCGCACTTTGAGCGTTTGACAGATTGCTGTTGCGAGATTTCTCGGATGTACCGGACGGTACCAGAGGATTGAGCCACTGATAGAGGCCAGCCAGGATGTGATGACCGTTGATGTATCGCTTATTCATGATGGTTGAGGCGCTGCTTAGCGTACCGACGAATGAGCCAGTTGTTGCTGCGAATGATGAGATATCGCCCAGATGATTGGAGCTACTGCAGCATGAGCATATTCTTAGAGATATGATAGTGAGTCGCTAGTCACCGAGGATTAATGACTAGGACATGTGGTTCGTTCGCTTACCCCGATGCGAGGTCATCAGGTAGATTGATTCCAGCTAGAGACGACTTCACGCAGGTTCGTTGAGAGTCGGTTGAGACGATCGAATGTCAGGAACCCATTTTTCAAGTTTAAAGTATTCGGAAAGACATGCAAGCGATTCTATGGACCCTCTAGAAGAATGAAACCCTAACTCGACTTAATGACCGTGTGAAAGCCTTTGAACCTTAGGGTTTGCGGCAGTTCCTCGGCGCCATTAGTGAGGCTTGGATTTGCCCTTCTACGGCTGGACCACCGATGCTGTGGTATGTACTCGATACTATTAAACTGTACCCGAGATGTTGAGCTCTTGGGGGATTGTGAGGTTCTGACGAGTCGATCGGATGATTCGACATCATTCGGATAGCATGTGATGGGACACTGCTTGGGAGACTCCAGATACGAGCATAGCCGTCGGAGCGCAGTCCGTGTAGCCACGATGAGATGAGTCCGAATCAGTCGATAGTGGAGCAAGGTGGAGTAAAGAGTTTGCACGAGATTTCGACGAGATGACGTTTCACTCCGCTGACATCAGAGATGCGATATGCACGCTGAGGACGTGTTCGGCTAGATATCTTCTACTGAGTGATGAAGATACCGAGTTCGTGATTTCGAGTCCGTGTTAGAGACTTCGGATGGACCGTAGCCGAGGACATCGCAGTGCGCAGATAAAGACACGACGTCGAATGGTCGATGATACAGACAAGCGGGACAAGAAGTTCCTGCGAGAGGCATACGAGCTGTTACTACACCCCGTTAAGATTAAAGGCCGGACATGCATACAGAGGCGCAGAGATGCGACCAGCTTCCGAGGAGATGTTGTACTAAGGACGCAGAGGTCCAGAGAGCGAGAAAAGATTACGCCAGAGTACCAGCCTCCTTACAGTTTAGCTTAGGCAAGATCAGAAGAGGCCTTGAGTAGGATTCCTTCCAGTACACTGCTGCAATAAGAGTTGCACCCAGGATCGGATGTGTGATGTGCATTCAGAGGACCCGAGGTCGGCGCCAGAGATGTGCTGCTTTACGAGCGGTCGTGAGGATTGACCGAGAGATGACCAGGAAAGTGCAAGAACGGAATCGTTCCTGTCAGTACACCTGACCGGGCCGATGAGCCGATGGATTGCGAGATTGATAATCTATAGGAAAGATAAGGAACCAGAGGCAGAGGACGCCAGCCGCGAGCAAGAGGCAAGTAGATATCTTGCGCCGCTAGCATCGGATGTTCCGGTACCTTCTCGACCCTGAAGGAGGATATACCGACGACGGTAATTATGATTTGTGATTTTGTGATTTGATTATCACGTATCCGTTACTTTGGATTTCGGTATTTTGGGCGATCTATTCGCATGATTTAGTCTCGATGACCGAGTTTCATGATATTTGATTTTGTGCACCATGGTTGCACCTACTGGGTATTTATACCTTGTACATAGTTATTACTCTTGAGCTGTTGATTGCGATTTCATGCATATTTTATGCCGGTGATTTGATTTACGCTTTCAGCATAGTTTCATGTACTTTTGGTATTTCGATTTTGCACTCGGTATAGCTTATATGTGCTTGTAGTGCATCGATATGTGTTTTGTGCACGCAGCTGCACACGTTTATGATTTTCTTCATATCTGGATACACTTGGTGTTGCTGCTTACGTATTTGAGTTATTGCTTGGTATTTGTGCATGGGATGCACCAGTTCTATACTTCGTGCGTTTGTCGCGCCAGTTTTATGTTTCTTGCGTTTATCGCATCAGATTTATATTTCGTGCCTTTGTTGCACCGGATTTATATTTTGTGCATTACGATTGCGCCTGACTTCGATTTGATGCCTTTCGGTATGTCGATTTTGATTGTGATATTGAGGTGGATTCTTGCACTCCGTGCTTTTGACTGGACTTACGCATATTCGGCGTTGCTATTGGATTTTTGTGATTCCGCGCATATTGAGTGCACAGGGTCTAGATTTTCATTCGTGCACGATGGGTGCACCGATTTGGATTTTCGCGCATGTTGGGCGCATGTTTTGATATACGATTTTGGGGCACACCCGATGCACTAAATCGAGATTCTTCGTACATGTCAGATGCACCGGATTTCTGGCTGTCAGGCACACCCGTTGCCTATGACAGATGTTTCGTGCACACCCGTTGCACCTAGATGTTGTTTTGTGCACCTGTATGGCACATATATGGATTTTGATTTCCGTGCGCACCAGACGCACAGGGTGGTGTTATGTGCATTTTTGGGATTTATTCCTTTGGTTGCAGTATTTTTTTTATGATATTGGATATTTGTTTTCATACTGAGCAGGACTAGTCAGAGGACAGTACCTGGATATATTTTGCATGCATTGATAGTTCGAAGGGATTTCCAAGAGCGAGCTATAGTCTCGGTGTATATATACCTACGTGTCCGATATGACACGGAACGTTTTAAAAACAGGAAACCCTTCTAAATTGTTTTCAAAACGGCGGAACGTACCTATTAAACAAAGGATATATATATATATACGTATATAGTTATTTTCTTGTGAAAAACGTCCGCCACTGTGCAGTGTTACGCGCATCGCACAGCGACTTAAAAGATTGGGCATGCATTTTCATCAGCTATTCACATGTATAGATTGGATGTCTACATGTATAGTTCTGATTTATATCATATTGATTTTGTATTGGATTTGACATTGTGTCGTTATCATGACTCCGATGATTGCGGATGCTTGATGGAGTGTTGCTTTTGAGTTGTCTGTTCAGTACTCATGCGCATGCATTGCGCTATGATGTTTTATGTATAGATGATTTCGGAGCCCCGATGACTTAGAATTTGTATTGAAATATTTTAGTATTTGGGGGTTTTAAATTTAAATTCGGGGACCGAATTTCTTTAAGGAGGGTAGATTGTAACGTCTTCAAAATAATAAAATATGATTTTTGGGAAATTTTATAATTTAATATTATTTTAATGAATATTTTAATATTCTGGTATAATTAAATACAAATAAATGGGGAAAATTACGGAAAATTCTAAAAATAAGGTATTTTATGGAATTATTCCATTTTAAAGTTTTTAAGATTAGTTATATGCTAATTTAGTGCTAATCGCGATTAAGAATCGCTAATTGGATTTTTAGCATTTTTGGGCAAAAATGTGCATATATCATTTTCCACACTTGTTACACTTGTGTTACATTCTTTGGCCATGGTTTTTCTTTTGGGTCTACTATTCAAGTGAGAAGAGTTTAGAAAAGAAAAGAAAAAGGGTAAGTGATGATGAGAGAGAGAGAGTAGGTGGCTTTTGGACATTTGACCCTTTCCTTCATCATTTTCCCTTCTCATTTTCTCTCCCCTCTCCCTTGTTGCTGCTGCTGCCCTCTCCCTCACTCTCACCCTCTTCATGAAACCCTAGATCCATCATGAAAACAAAGCCAAAACCTCATTCCCACTTCACAAAAAGTGTTCCCGAGCTCACTAGCTTCACATTGAACCTAGCAAGATTGGATTTGGTGGACTTTGAGCAACTCAAGAATTTTCTTGAGTTGCCAAAGGAGGTAATTTCTGCACCTATAGAGTAGTATTTCAATTCCTTGTGCATCCATACTAGTTTCATATCGATATTGTGATGTTTGTGGATATTGGAGAATTCAAGTTAGGGTTTAGGTTAAAACTGAAACTTAAGATGAAATTGAGGATCGTGGTGACCTTAGAATCCCTTGTGTGATGCTAATTTGAACCCAAACCTGAACTTGAAACCAGAATACGGAATTACGGAATCGATATCGGGGAAAAACGGTAAATCTGGAACTGTTTTGTGTAATCTGCTATTACCCCGAGACTCTAAAAATGAAACTGAGTTGAAAGTGAGATGTGCAGGCACCAGAGAACCATCACCCCAAACCCTAGCCCCCAACTCCACTTTGAGGCCGCCAATTTCTCCATTCTGGCCGCAATTTGCGGCCAGATCAGGAGGGAAATGCCTCGTTTTGCGTGCATGCCCCTATTTCCTCTAGTATTGACCCTGGGTACTTCTAGTTTTGACTGATTCCATCTAGGGTGAAATCTGAGTTGATTTTCCTATGTTGGTGTATGATTTACGACTTGATTTAGCGTGGATTTTGGTATTTGGTGATTCATTGCTGTCGGGTGGCGTTTGGACGTCAACGACAAGTGGATATTGAACGTGTTTACATGCGAGTCGATAGGTTTTTACCTATGCGGGTAGCGTGTGCTATTTTGGTTTCCGATGTGATTTTTATGTGCTTTAGCGTTGTGATATACTTGTAGGTACCCTACGAGATGTTGAGGCAAAGAAGATGAAGATGGCGACATCGGCACCGACACATGAGAAGCAAGGTGAGTAGATTTATATCTACGGGGAGAAGTCGGGTGGATGGCGTATAGCACCCCCGCAGTCCGTGGTGATGTATACGAATACGTATACACACATATATTTATTATGTGTTGTTTAGGGTAATTGGTGGTAATAATGGATTATTGGTGATAAGGATGTATTGGTTGAGTGGTGTGGATCCTAGAGTAGTGGTTGCACCCACACTCACACATACACACATACTTGCATACATTCTTTCATATATCTGTGCGCATATGATGGTGGGTATATCTACACATGGGTATGGGACTATGTGTTTATATACGGGTTTTGAGGATGATACGTGGGATTGAGATGAGTCGATGAGATTCGATTGAGGCCGTGAGATTTGGCGACATGACAGAGTCGTATTGGAGATGTGACATGATGGTTTTAGCGGGCCTTTGGGCATGTGTTTTACCCCGCATTCATATTTATATAGATGGTATCGATTTGTACTAGACTTAGAGTAGTACTCCAAATTATGCGATCTGATGATGGTGATACCTGATATGTGATGAGATAGTGTGATATTGACCCCTACCCAGCTATTGGGATACCGTACGACGATTTACCGTACGAGCCGATATTGATGAAAGATCCGCACTCATGACTCGAGGATATCTTACGATACGTTATTGATGCGGGATCACCGACTATTATATCTATATCTATCGACTCAGATTTAGGTGGTTTCATACCCCTCCTGTCTAGATTACTTAGTAGACATTGGACTAGACCGAGTCATACCTATTTCAAAACTAACGAATCGGGGATATTTTAAAAATCAGCAAAAGGGTTTATACGGATATTTAAAAAGGCGCATCTTTTCTTAAAACACCGTAGCCCTTATTTTACCAAAAGTCCCGATTCGTCTTATTTCAAAAGGCAAGGTTGCATGATATAGCTATTGGTGTAGATTCTCTACTGTTGCGTTGATTACTTGATTCCGCACATTCATGCTGTTTGTATTGCATCGCTTATATTGTTGATATATTTCAGTCATGCTGCTAGGACACCAGCACCATTATCGATGATGCGTATGTTCCACGTACACTGTTGCCGGCTCACACACTTCATCATCGATAATTGCCATGTCACTAAACTGTAGTACTGTTGTATTCAGGATATGACCCTTGCATGACATATTGATATGCTTACCTTTCTGCTATATGTCGCATACATGCTGCTTTCTGATTATACGCATTGAGATATGTTGTTTCCATGATATTTCTGGTTTTGGGGAACCGTGGGTGTATTCAAAGAGGATATGTATTTGTTTTGAAAACCCGGTTACCCTTGATATGATATTTCAGTGCGTCCACCATGTGTTTTCTCGGTGCTGAGAGCGACATGTGTAACCCGAATCGAGGAATGGACGAGCCGATTGCGGGTACATGGTGGATCCGGTATGGTTCCCCTCGGCAAGATGATCGATGAGCTTTGCCGATTGAGTCTGGAGGCGGGCGAGTACCTACCAGTGATTTTGTTGGACCTGGCGGTTATCCGGAGGATACCGACCGGAGTCGATAGTTGGATATGGCGTACTGCCGGGGCCGAAGGCCGATACCGCAGACAGAGCCTGTGGGCCGATCCGGACTGACGGAGCCCGATATATGAGGATTTACGTGCCGATGCTGGGCACAGTTTTCATGATGTTTTCGAGTGCCGATGCTGGGCACTCCGGTTCCATGATTTTGACGTGTCGCGAGGGACACAGGTGGTTTATATCCCCATATTTCCATGCATATGCTGATGATATTTACATGCATGATGGTTATTGTCATTGGGTGACGAGTGGACGGGATCCACGTGTGTGCAGATTTGTTTACATTGATTGTACCTCATATTCATGATATGCTATTACCTGAGGCACTGGCACGAGCACTTTTCATTACACTCATGTAGAGGTTACATTGCCAGTTTAGCATGCTTCAGCTTTATTCATATTGAGGTTTATTTATATCTGATCGTATTGACCTAGGATGGGTCATGCATTCGATCTCTGCTTGTAGATATTTTCTATTCACGAATTGGCAACTCACCCCCGTTGTGCCACAGTCCTTGCAGGTTTTGCCGTACAGATTCCATAGCGGCATTTCTGGCACACTGCTTCCATACGGGTGACTTGCGTTGGTAGGTGGGTTCTTTTGTATCAGAACCGCCATTGTTCATGTATTATTATTGTATCTAATCATTCCATCAACCAAAACTTGTATATTGTTTCAGACTTAGAAAACGGTGTTGTATTATTTCGACCTTAGAGTCGCGCTTGTAGTATTACGGTTTTCTGGCTGTTTTGAGTTCTTTTTGGATTTGATCCTCGCCCTTTGGCGTTGTATATTTTTATTGCTTGCGTGGTTGTGACCGTCGATTGACGAAGAGCTAGCTCCCGCTTGGGGATGCCTTTTATCTTTCCTTATATATTATTCTTGTTGTACCCCGTTCGGGGCCAGTTTTTACAAAGGAATCTCTGCCGAAATTTTCAGGAAAGGTTACACATTTTAAAAATACACATTCGGCTTAGTTATTTAAAAACTTTGATTTTCGAAACATGATTTCCTTACTTTTTAAAACCAGTTTTCCTTATTTACTCTTTAAATGGTTTTAGATTGCTGGGCTTTTGGGCTTACTTGGATCAGATGGGGTCCTATAGACTTCATATGGTTCAAGGGCCAGTCACGTGCTCTTTCGGGTTGTGACAACTCTACGTCCTGGGTATTAGATACCGGATCGGGATCCCACATATGTAATATGTTACTTGGGCTAAGGAAAGGTAGAGAACTGGGAATAGGCAATCATTCTGTAAGAGTAGGGAATGGTGCAAATGTTGCGGCCAAAGCAGTTGGCGAATATCATCTCGTATTACCAAATGGTAATACATTGATTCTGAACGAATGCTATTACATACCGAACCTGATATGCAATATTATATCGGTTTCTTTATTAAGTAGAGAAGGATATAATTTTGTATTACAGGATAATGTTATGAACATCTTCCTGAATCAAAAGTTGATTGGATCAGGCTCGCTAAGTAATGGCATATACGTTCTAAATCAAACCACAGTTCTTAACGTACAAAACACACACAATAGGAAGAGTTCAGAAATGAACGAATCCTTCTTGTGGCATTGTAGACTAGGTTATAGCAATGCGACACGACTAGCTAAATTATATAAGGATGGATATTTGAATCCGTTCGAATTATCATCTTATGAAACTTGCCAGTCATGTCTGAAAGGAAAGATGACCAAAACTCCGTTTATTGGACAAGGAGAAAGAGTTACGGAACTCTTGGGACTGATACATAGTGATGTATACGGTCCCATGTCTACACATTCCAGGAATGGTTCCTCGTACTTCATTACATTCACTGACGATCTCTCAAGATACGGACATATGTTCCTGTTGAAACACAAGTCTGAAACTTTTGAGAAATTCAAAGAATATAAGCATGAAGTCGAGAACCAGACGGGTAAAAGTAATAAAATCCTACGATCTGATCGGGGAGGTGAATACTTGAGCACGGAATTCCGTGACTATCTAAAAGAGAATTGGATTCTCTCTCAGCTTACTACTCCGTATACACCGTAGCACAACGGTGTATCGGAGCGGAAGAATCGCACCATATTGGATATGGTGCACTCTATGATGAGCACCGCTGAGTTACCTGTTTCCTTTTGGGGTTATGCGCTTGAGACAGCAGCATACCTATTGAATAGAGTTCCAACCAAATCAGTGCCTACAACTCCATATGAGATATGGAAGGGGAAGAGACAGTATCTTAATTTTGTTAAGATATAGGGTTGTCCGGCATATGTGAAAACACAACATCCGGACAAACTCGAGGCAAGGTCTTTTCTATGTAAGTTTATTGGATATCCCAAACATTCGCGAGGGTATATCTTATACCACACCGAGGAACAAAAGGTATTTGTTTCTCGACATGCCACCTTTTTAAAAAAGGAATTTCTTGAAAAAGAAATTTGTGGCAAGGAGATAAAACTGGAAGAAGTTCCAGCTATACAAACTACGACAGAAGATTTGGTAGAACCAGAGAATTCGATAGTTCCCAACGAACCTCGGCCTCTCCGCCGATCTAGTAGGGTTTCTCATCCACCTAAGAGATACTACGGTTTTCTCATCGATGGTGGGAGCGAGGATTGCATAATGGAAGATGATGACCCAACTAGCTTCAAACAGGCCATCACGAGTGGGGACTCTGTGAAATAGCTGGATGCAATACGATCTGAGATGGAATCCATGTATACCAAGAAAGTATGGACTTTGGAAAGTTGCTCCCGAAGGGGTAAAACCCATTGGGAGCAAATGGATCTTTAAGAAGAAACTTGGTGTAGATGGAAAAGTTGAGACTTTCAAAGCTAGACTTGTTGCAAAAGGTTTTCGTCAACGACCAGGTGTGGATTATGATGAAATCTTTTCTCCGGTGGCTATGCTTAAGTCCATCCGGTTCCTACTTGCCATCGCTGCATGCCATGACTACGAAATCTGGCAGATGGATGTTAAGACCGCCTTTCTTAATGGTGATTTAGAAGAGAGCGTGTACATGACTCAGCCAGAGGGCTTCGTGGACAGTGGGATCGGCGGAAAGGTGTGCAAGCGGCTTAAATCAATCTACGGGTCGAAGCAGGCATCGCGGAGATGGAACATCTGTTTTGATGTGGTAGTCAAAGAGTTTGACTTCATCAAAAACGTAGATGAACCTTGTATATACAAGTAGGTGGCAGAGAGTAGGTCATCTTCCTCGTATTGTACGTGGATGACATACTCTTGATAGAAAATGATGTTCCTATGCTGCACTCGGTCAAGCTCTTCTTATCACAACGATTCTCAATGAAAGATCTAGGTGATGCCTCCTACATCTTAAGGATTAAGATCTATAGAGATAGATCTAAACGGATGTTGGGATTGTCCCAATCCAGGTACATCGACACCATACTAAAGAGGTTTAGTATGGAGGATTCCAAACGTGGGAATTTACCCACGATCTCAGGAATCACTCTCTCCAAAAAGATGTCTCCCAAGACTGATTTGGAGAGAGCTCGCATCCAAGGGATACCCTATGCTTCGGCAGTAGGCTCTATCATGTACACGATGTTATGTACCAATGTAGCATACTCACTAAGTGTAGTGAGTAGGTATCAATCAGATCCTGGGAAGAATCACTGGACAGCTGTGAAGAGCAGTCTTAAGTACCTGAGAAGGACTAAAGAAATATTCTTGGTGTATGGTAACGGTGAACTTCAAATGAAGTCCTTTACCGATTCAAGCTTCCAGAGTGATAAGAACGACTCTAAGTCGGTCTCGGGTTTTGTCTTCACGCTCAATGGAGGGGCGGTTTGTTGGAAGAGTTCCAAGCAAGAAACCGTGGCAGACTCGACGATGGAGGCTGAAAATATCGCTGCCAACGATGCTGCCAAAGAGGCTGTCTGGATGAATAAGTTCATAACTGAACTTGGAGTGGTTCAGTCCATTAAGCATCTAATACCTTTGTATTGTGATAACAATGGAGCAGTGGCTTTGGCCAAGAAACCCAGGTCCCATCAGCGATCCAGGCATATTCTGAAGCAGTATCACCTGATCCGAGAGATAGTTAATCGCCGGGAGATCGAGGTCAGGAGAGTTGACACGAAGAATAACACGGCGGATCCACTCACCAAGGGCATACCCTAGATACAATTTGAGAGACTCTTCGGGATGTTGGGTATGAGATACTACAACTGGCCTTAGTGCAAATGGGAGATTGTTAGTTATATGTATGCCCTAGAGGCCATTATTATACATGATTGTATATTATAGTAGATGCTTGGACATATAGATAGAGGACTTTCTTGTTCGACATAATAGTATGCTATATGATTGCTCTTTGTCTTAACGTGTAGACTTGTATTGTGATATTGTCTTGCTCTCACATGTTGATAAAGCCCTTAAGATGTGTACTTGACTACCAGGACTATGATGGAGATCATACTAGTAGGGCCAGGGTAGTCCACAAGTTCATCCTTTAATGGTTCCTATTCGTGGATATATCGAGACAGGGCATCGATATTCCAGAGTAGACTAGCGTATACGCTTCTTAACCCATATGATGGACGATGGATGATCCCACATCCATTGGTGTTTGACATCAAAGATGGTATACGGGTGCTCAGTGGAGACTGGATACACTGAACAGGACTCGCCGAGAACTCCTAGATGGTATTATACCTAACGTCAGATAGCAGTTCTCTGGTGACACTGGTACAGGTTAGTCTGTAGACCCGAGATCGTCATGGAGTCTTGTGTGATTCCCACTGAGCTTTGATTTCCACCTTACCACGTTCAAGAAAACGTGCAAAACGGTGGTTTTTGGGTACAGTCCCGAGTCACATGGAGGCAATGAGCGATAGGAGAGGATTCGTCTCTCCCGGTATTGGGGGTTGATGTTGCGCTGTGCTCGATTGGCTATAACAGGAAGTCCCTGGCCAGGACTGATACGGAGATTTACTTGTAAGTGTTATCAGTAGTTTCTCGACCCGTTATGAGCCGCACATCGGCACAACTTATCAAGTTACTGAGGTCTGACGTTTACCACCCTTAGACTAGATATGCGGCATATCAGGTGAAGAAACCGAACTGTACGGTAGTGTTACTGACAGACTTTGCGAGAGTTTAGACAAACTTGCTCGCTGATCTGATCGCTCAATACCCGGGTAGCCGTTACGTCCAGCTAGTACAGCTGGCGGCTTGTGGATGACTGATATGATCATCACCTACTGTCGGCGTATTGACGAGTCTTTAGAGTCCTACACAGAGGTTTTCTGGCTCAGGTGAAACGAAGTAGGAGTACATATGTGATATTTGCGGGACCGAGATTAATACGTGTATGTGATACTGTATTCTATTCTCGCGGTATGTGATATCGGTCAGTTATATGTGATATAGCCGGGTTATCGAATCAAGTGTTGATTCGATAAGTTGATACATATGATATTAGTCGGTTATATGTGATATAGCCGGATTATTAAATCAAGTGTTGATTTAATGATTTAATATATAATTGTATATTTGATATATTAAATTACATTAACTAATATTAGCTCACTTGAGCATTTCTTTATCTCACTTATGCATTTAATATATATGTGATACATATTAATTGTGTTTCTTTTTGTGTCATACTTGATGATACATGCTACATGGGTGTATGAGACTCACACCATACTTATGATAATGTGGGGTTTATTTATTTAAAGTAAATCAAAAATTAGTTGGAAATTGGTCACATGGTTTAAGCTTAGTGGAAGCTTGTAGAACCATTGACTCAGTCCACTAGTTTTGTTTTACATTAGATATTTATTAACCCAACCATTATCTTAAGCCATGGTTAAGTCTCTACAAGAGTTATATGAGATATTTCTCACCCATGGTTGCCATAACATTATTAGCTTCATCTTCTTCTTCATCAAGAGTGAGCTCTCTAGGTTTTGAGAAAGTGAAGAAAATTAGTGAGAAAAATATTTCTAAAGTGAGCAAAATTTCTACTTCATCAACCTACACTAGATTAGTCATTTAGTTTAGTTTATTTGCTTCACTAATTCTAATTAGCGAAGAGGTAGCTTGAGTTAGTGTCTCCTCGACGTAGATCATCTTCGGCCTCGAAGACTTCAAGCAAGCTTGTTCATTTCACCTAGTAGAGCCTTACTAGAGTCCGGAAGACCACTACTTGGAGTGAGGGGACTTCTACACGGAGCTATTGGAGTGAAGGACCGGTCTACAAAGGTTGTATTCCTTGTTCACTTAGATGTAAAATTGTTTACATGCATGGTTCGTCTAAATCTCTAGTTAAGATTCTATGTTAGGGTTTTTTAGCGCGGCAAATTTTTGAAAACGGCATGGTCGATGCCTCCTGAAACCTAGTAGTCGTGCAAGGAAACCCTACAGAATATAGCAAGAGATGACGTCGAAGTGGACGATAATGAAGACGGATGGAACAAGAGGTTCGTGCGAGATGTTAATGAGCTGTTGTTGCTCCCCGATGATGCCAGAGGAGTTATATGTAGGAAGAGGCGTTGGATACGGCCAATTCCAGAGGTAAGCAGTGATGAGGACGCAGCTGTCCGATTATGAGAAAAAGAGTTAAGCAAGAGTGCCAACCTCCGTATAATTCGGCATAGATGAGATCGGAAGAGACCTTGAGTAGGTTCTTTTCAGGACACTGTAGCGATAGAGATTTGTACCCAGGATCGATTGTATCGTGCGTATTCAGAGGGCTAGATGCCGCCATCACCAGTGACGTGCTGCTTTACGAGTAGTCATGATAATTGGCCAAGAGAGGATCAGCGGAGTGCCAGAGTGGATTGTTCCGTTAGTACACCTGACCGGACCGACGAGCCGAAGGATTGCGAGATTTGTAATCCAGAGAGAAAACGGGGACCCAGAAACCGAAGACGCCAGACTGTGAGCAGGATGCAAGTAGATGTTTTTTCTCTGCCAGCTTTGGACGCACCGGCATTTTACGATATTGTAGGAGGTGTACCTCAATATCATTTATTGCGATTTGTGTTTCGTGATCCGAGTATCACACTTTTATCGCTTGGATTTGAGTTTCGATGATTGAGTTTCATGATATTGTTTTCGTACACCATGGCTGCACCTACTGGAGATTTACATTTTGTGCATAGTTATTGCACTCGATTTATGTTATACACCGTTACCTCGGCTTGCGATTTGTGCATATCTATTGTACTTGAGATTGATTTTGTGCCTTCGCTGCACGTATTTATAATTCCATGGATTTCGATACTGTCGATTTGATTTTGTGAATGTTGGATGCACTTGATTGAGATTTTTATTCGTGCATGTTGGATGCACTCGATTGAGATTTTTATTCGTGCGTGTCGGATGCATTCGATTGAGATTTTCATTCATGCATGTCGGATGCACTCGATTGAGATTTTCATTCGTGCATGCTAGTTGCACTGGATTGAGATTTTCGTGCACTATAGATGCACTTGATGTTGTTGTCGTGCACATCCGTTGCACTTGACAGATACTTTCGTGCACACCCATTGCACTTAGTTTTGCTTTTGTGCACATTCGTGGCACTTGTATTGGATTTGATTTTCCGTACGCACCAGTCGCACGTGATATTGGATATGCCTTTTGAGACTGATTTTACTCATGAGTATCGTATTTTTCATGTTGGGTACTATATTATATAGTAGCCGAGTAGGACTGATCTGAGGACAGTGCCTAAGTACTTTTGTATGCATTAAAAGTTTGCCAAGAGGTTTTCAAAAAATGAACTATAGCCTCGCTATTTCTTATGTGTCCATGAGTGACATGAACTTTTACAAAAGAAAACCTTCTGGGATATTTCAAAAGACGGGACGTATAATTTTAGCAAAAACATATATATATACTACTTTACCATTGAGCGTCCGCCATTTGTGCCGTGAGCTACGCATTGCACGGCGATTCGGAAAAGATTGTGTATGTGTTTTATCCAGTTTTTAGAAGAATTTAAAAGGACGTGTACTATATACGTATTATGATTTTAACTATAGTATATTGGATTTCAGTAGTGAATTTCGATATATGTATCTCCATTGTAACTTGGATGATTGCGTGACGCTTGACAGGGTTCGATTTTGAGTTTCACACTCGTTTTCATGCGCACACGATGCGCTGTGATATTCTGAGAATTCCGTGATTTCGGAGCCCCGTTGATTTGAACCGATTATTGAAATGTTTTAGTATTTGGGGGTTTAAATTTAAATTCGGAGACCGAATTTATTTAAGGGGGGAAGATTGTAACATTTCAGAAATATAAAATATTATTTTTGGAATTTAAATATTAAAATAATATATTTCGCGAAAACTATTCGATTTGCGAATAGGGTTTTTTTCGTAAAATGGTACAAGTATATACAAATATTTGGAATATAAGTGGAGATTAAAATGATTTATTTATTAAAAAGATATTTATCGGATTTTGGGATTTTTATAATTAATAATATGCAAGTTTAAAGTAAACTTGATTAGTGTCCTACTAATCACGATTAAGCCAAATCCGTATTTTTATATTTTCCATGGCTAGTGCACCATATCATGTTGCATTTTGTTCATTTGTATTTGTGACTTGTGATTATTTAGGAAAAAAAGAGAAAGAAAAGAAAAGAGAGAATAATTGAGGAAAGAGAGGGGGCACATGATGGCATGTGATGAGAGAGAGACGAGACTATAGCTACACCTTGACCCTTTCTCCATTTTCTTTCCTTTATCCTTCATTATTTCTCTTCCTCCTCCATCTCCTCTTCCACCTCCTTTACCTTCATGGTTCATCCCAAAACTCTCTCAAAACCCCATACTCCCTTCATTAAAAATGATCCTCACCTCATCCTACACCCCTTAGCAAGTCCAAGTTTAGATTTTGAAGACTTTAGGCATCTAGGGTTTTTCTTGAGTTGCTTCCAAGAGCTATAATTTCCACTTCTCATCTTGTAATTAGTTTCATTACCTTCTAGTTTAGTTTAGTGTTCGATTTAGCATGTTTAGTGATCTTGAAATTTTCCAGGTTGATGTTTAGTAGGTGTTGGGACTTGTAAGTGGTAAATTGAGGTGTAGTGAGTGTTTGCAAGACCTTAGTGTTAATGTTATGGCCAAGACCAAAGACTAGAGCCCAATACACAGACTTAGAATTTCCCGACGTCGGATCTGTGACGGATTGTGGTGATCTAATAGAATCTGGGATGACCCGGGACCACCATAAATTAAGTTGCCATTACTGAGAGACGAACAGGCAACCTAGAACCTACCCTAGAAAACCTGAGCCCCTCCCTTTTATGTTAGGCCGCAGATTTATTCCTCATGGCCAGAAATTGCGGCCACAATGTGATAGATTGTGTTGGATTTTGGTGTATGGTTCCCTTATCTGATATCTAGAGCAACCCTATATGCAAAATTCCCCAGTTTGACTGAGGGTAGAATCTTGAAGCGATTTCTTTAGTTGCTGCATTTCGTGTTATGCGATTTCTGAACTTGGGTTTTGGTATTTGATATCGTATTTGGTCGTTGGACGTTTGTACGTCAACGACAAGGATTATTTGGTTGTTCTTGCATGCGTAAACTATAGGTTCTAACCTATGAACACTTCGCATGCCGTATCGGTTTTCCGGACTTGGTTTTAATAACGTTATGATGTGTTGATATGTAGGTACCCTCGCGTGGACTTCCGAGATAACGAAGCACATCGACTTCGACTAAACAAGAAGTTTAGCAAGTGAGTAAATTTATATCTACGAGGAAAGTCGGGTGGATGGCGTATAGCACCCCCGCAATTATAAAATGGAAACCGATATATAGAATATAGTCGGAGAAACCTATACTAGGCATAGTCACAAATTCGGGATTCGGCAATAATTCGGCGAGGTCGAAAATTCGGATTCAGTGAACTATTCGGAAAAAATCGGCAGGTATTTGGAAAAGATTCAGTAAGTGTTCGGGAAATGTTCGGGAAGGTTTTCGAGAAAAAAATTAATATATGAGACGCTAGATTTTGATTTCGTGAATTATTTGCTGTTTTTTGAATTATTCGCTTTTTTGAATAATTCGTGAATTATTCGCCGCGTTCGGTGACGGCGAATAATTCGCAGATTTAATCGGCAGTGACATAATTCGCGAATTCGCCGAATAATTCGTGAATTATGTGACTATAATACTAGAAACCTACGGAAGTGATTAAAAGATTTAGTGTGAAATGACATGATAGATAAGGATTTCTCGGATTGATATATGAGGATATGAAATGTGGATGTGAATCACGATATATATGTAATTGGAGAGAATAAGTATGAGATTTATATTGGCATGATATGAGATCGATAAATACGACATGAGATTAAGATAAATGTGTTGTGAAATTAATAAGATATGACGTATATGCAAGATGACTTGATGTGAGATATTGACGTGATGAAAAGAGAATATGATGATATAAGATGACTTGACTTAATATGTCGATATATGGATGCGAGGCGAGATGAGAATATACATACTTTTGCCAAGACATGATACGAGATTGATACGGATGTGACTTGAGATATATGTGTATATATATATTTATGAAAATAATGAATGATATGCCGTACGAGACTTTAGATCCGTACCCTCATTGTTGTATAGGTTGATAGAATCTCTATTTTGTTTAATACCGTCGTAAGATGGATTACCGTACGCAATGAGTTTTACCGGATGTTTGATTCATACCCTTGACTCGAGGATGCCGTACAATGGATTATACCGTACGTGATGCTATAAGGCTGGATTGCCGATTGATAGATTCATCGACTCGGTTATGTTATAGATATTTTAATCCCTTTCTACTCTGCTTTAGTTAGTCTCTTATGTAGATGTTAGATTAGATACGTATACTTTATAATATTGCGCTTACGGTTACTTTTCTGCTACGTTTATGATATTCTCATTGCATTACATATACATGTGCTTCCATTATTTGTTATGATATCGTCTGCTAGTACATCTGCACAATTATCGATGATGCGTATGTTACACTTACACAGATTTGCCGGCTCACACACTTCATCATCGATAATTGATATGCCACTTACACAGTAGAATTGTTATATCACGCTATTACTCTTAATTATTCAGTACCATCATATGACACGTTAGATATACTTGATATGCTCGCATTACTGTTCTATCTTGCATACATCGCACTTTATGGTTATATGTATTGATTTACCGATTTCATGCGATTTCTGGATTTGAGAACCGTGAATATATTTCAAAAGAAAACTATATGTTGCTTTAAAAGCGTGGTTTCTCTAGATATGATATTTCGAGGCGTCCACCATGAGTTTTCTCGGTTCTGAGCTATGTGATACCTGATTTGAGGAGCTGAATGAGCCGTCTGCGGGTACATGGTGGACCCGGTATGGTATCCCAGGCAAGAAATGTATGTTGTGCAGTAGACGATGAGCCTAGCAGAAGGACTGCTACCTACCAGTGATATTTTTGGACCCGGCGGTTATCCGGAGGATACCGACCGGAGTCGTGAGATGGATATGAGGGCCGATCTGAGTATGCGGCGCCTGAGATGAGATAGTTATGAGAGCCGATCTGAGTATGCGGCGTCTGAGATATGAGGATTTACGTGTCGATGCTGGACACGGGTTTCATGATATTTCAAGTGTCGATATTGGACACTCAGGTTCCATGATTTTGATGGGTCGTTGATGGACACACGTGGTTGATATCCTCATACATACAGGCATATGTTTTCATGACGATTCGAGTGTCGACGTTGGACACTCAGGTTCCATGATTTTGATGTGTCGTTGATGGATACACATGGTTGATATCCCCATACATACAGGCATATGTTTCAGATGTTAGTTATATATATGTCATTCGCATTGATTCGATTGTTGACATATAGGCATACATGGTCACCCTAGATATCATAGTATTACTTTTATGATATAGTATTGTTAGTGTATATGCCCTAGAGGCCATTACTGTATCATACTAGTATGTATATTACTTGATGGAAGCTTGGGATATTCACAGTTATATATATACAATCTTGCTCGAAATGGTAGTATGCTACTTGGTTTGTCTCTGCTTTAATATGTGCATGTGTTTCTTTTAGCATATTGCTGGTATACATATTAGTAGAGCCCTTAGGATCTTTGCTTGATTACCGGCGTTGTGATGGCGATCACACTCGTGGGAGCTGGGTAATCTATAAGCACATCCTTATACAGGTCCCTGGTCGTTGGACTATCGAGACAGGGCATCGATACTCCGGAGTAGACCAGCGTATGCGCTTCTCATCCCAGTCTGGGAGACGGTCTGTCCCACAGCCGTTAGTACGTCGTACTTGGGATAGTATGCGGGTGCTCGTTAGGTTACGAGTACACTGGACAGGACTCGTCGGGAACTGTTGGTTGGTAATATACCTATCGTCAGTTATCAGTTCCCAGGTGACATGAGTACAGCTTAGTCCGCTGACTTGACACTGTCACTTCGCCTCGAGTGTGTTCCCACTGCTCTTTGATTGCTACCCTACCACGGCTCTACTGAGTCGTGCAAACAGGTAGCAGTTGGGAGCAGTCCCGAAGCACTTGGAGGCAGTGACGGTTAGACAGGATTCGTCTCTCCCGGTATTGGGGGTTGACATCGCGCTGTGTCTAGGAGAGCCATTACACGAGTAGTCCCTGGCCAGGGCAAGCGAGATATACTGGTAGGCTTCCAGTGTTATCTCAGGGTGTTCTGGGCTTCACTCCGACACGACTTGTACCGCTATTAGGGGACTGACGTTCACCGCCCCCCTAGGCCCGCCATGCGATGTATCAGACGAACAGACCGGACTGTACGGAGATTGTCACATACAGGCTCAGTAGGAGTGCAGATGGGGTTCACCTCGTCAGTCTTCTTATCGACATCTACCTGGGGACCGTTACGTACAGCTAGTGCCGCTTGCGGTCTGTGGTTAAACCCACTGCCAGCGTAGTGTCGAGTCTTTAGAGTCCCACACAGAGAGCTATTCGTCTTTAGGCAAAACGAGTAGAGGTCGCATGGTTTTGCGACAGGGTTCGTTCGCATCCACGCACTTGTGCACGGTTGCTGTCCGGACAGTTTATACTAGCGGGCTTTGGTTTAAGCCAGATCCTAGTATATGATTTGAGATTGGTTTTTCTCATTGTGTTCGTGTTCCTCGGATCACGAATGCGGGTGCGTATGCACGGTTGCTTGAGATTGAGGGAGAGGACCTTGTTTAGGGTTAATGACTATTGTCATTTTATTAACCCTATTGTTTTTGTGTGGATTATAGTTAATTGATAATTAGCTTAATAAATTGTGCATGGTTGTTGTTGACATTTTGACTTCGTTGACTTGTTGACCTTGTTGACTACTTGACCATCATCATTTGTTTTGGAAGATGCTCTTTGATCTTTGCAAAATTGAAATGATAATGGTCATGTCATGATTTATCATGACAATTTTCAAGCTAATTATCTAATTAAAATTATCCACACATATTAGTGAGAATGGCTCACTATTATTATCATTCTATCATATCTTTTCTCTCTCTTGCTCATCCTCTCCCTCAAGCTCTCTCCCTCTCATGTGTTGAGAAACAAAAAGCTTGAGAAAAACCTTCACTTGATCTTCTCTACTCACTTCTAGGGTTCAAGTCTTAGCATTTCTTGAACTCTAGTTACTCCTAGCTTGGAGTTGAAGCTAAAGGTGGTGGCTTTCAAGTGGATCTTTCTTTGACGGAAGGAGACTAGCAAGGTGGGGCCTTTCTACCGTTCCGACGGGCTAGGAGAGAAGGACTAAAGACCAAAGGTATAACCTTTCCATCACTTAGCTACTTTGTAGTTAGGGTTAGCTAGTTTTAGTTTAGCAAAGATCCTCACAAGCTCGGTCCATGTTGCCTAAGTCGATAAAAATCCGATTTTTATTATGTTTTCCGCCTCCCCGTAAGCACCGGGGTGGGCAACGTGGACCTAACACTGGTATCAGAGCCTAACTAAACTCAAACTAGCTAGGTAGTGAAGTGTAACGAAGTTTCGAAACCGAAAAATCCAAAAACCGAACTTTGAAAAACCCTAGTTTCTGTTGAAATTTTTTCTGCTCAAAATAGAAAACTTTATATTTGTAAATTCATCTCAGGGTTTTTTAAAAACACCCATGAAAAACGAGGCAGAGAATCATCTAAACCGCCGCGCTTCCGCCGCACGAGGTAGGCTCGTGCCGCGGAAGCGCCGCGGTTTGATGACGTCACTGCATCGTTTTTCGTGCAGTGTCTTTCTGTATTGTTTTTGGGATTTTTAAGATATATATTATATGCCCAGATTTTCCAGAACTAAAATTTGCTTTTGTGGGCCTATAAATCCGTATTTCTTCGGAACTTCACTACGCTTTAACTACATCGGTTATATCTGTAATGCTTGCATGTATTAAACGTCGGCTAATCGCTATAAGACGATTAGTCGGGGTTATACATGATCTGTGATTGTTGTTGTTGGTTTGTGGATATGAATGGATTGGATTGTCGCGGGTGAATGGCCGGGGTTGGATGTGAGATGAGCGTTGTTTTTCTTTCATTCATTTGTAACATGTAAATTGATGTAATAATATTCTTTGTATGGCCGCACAACCGGGTCGGGGTTGTTGCCGTCATTGTATAATTCTTTTTACTGTTTTTGCTCCTAGGATAGACCCATGGAGGGGGTGCACAAACTACCGGGTACTCGAAGTGCCGAGTGGCCTACTCACGGTGGTGAGGGAGGTTGCTTCGCTTCGGGTGCTTGGCGGGTAGTTTGCCGCACCCGTAGGGGTCTTGGGTGGGGTATTGGCTATTCACCGCGACCGTGTAATCCGCTTTGCGTTGCAGGCTCGAACGCATTGCGGATTCCTAGTATATCAAATGTATTCATCTGTGATCTGTAATGTCTATCATTGCTGTATATATATATAAATAACTATTTAGGCGTTGCTTATGTTTTACAGCCGCGCTAGCCCAGCCCCCGCTCTGTCGTTAGTTAAGTAACCTAACGGGTGATGACGGGGCCCCGTGGCGAATGCGAATGGCATAAGCGTACGTCATATTTTGGTTGTTTTCTGCAATGGTAGGATTTAAATGATGGGACGCATTAAAAGAACTAATGCAAGAAAATAAACCAAAAAGACGTTGTTGGAACGATTTTTCAAAAAGCTGTTATTACAAGGACGTTCATTTTTGTTTTGCATCGCGGTATTCGGTTATGAATGCCCTGCACCTCAGTCGACGAGGCAAGGGCCGAGATCCCTTCACCGGGAGTGACCCCTTGGACAAAAGTTTGCGTCAGGGTAATAACTTCACTATAGTCGATTATTCTTGCTTTGCATCGAGGTATTCAATTTGGAATATCCTGCACCTCATACGACGAGGAAAGAGCCGAGATCCCTTCGCAGGGAGTGACCTCTTTAGCAAAAAGTTTTCGTCACTATATTTTCAGAAAACTGTATCATGTTCCTTCAACGATATCAAGTTCATTACGTTAACGGGTTTTTCGCCAAAAACCCAGCCGTAGCCCTCCGTCGTTTCTTATAAGTTATACTTAGTATTCGTGCTGCGTTTGTTGACTGTGTCAAGGCGCAGTGAACGGTAGCTAAGTGTTGCTTATTTGCTGGATACAAAGTGATTGGTTAGGACATTTGTGTAACCTTGTTGACTGTGTCAAGGGTTATACAGGTGGGTTTAATGCAATCAAGACAACGACGGGATGAACTTGACTAGGACTCTCTGATTTGTTGACTGTGTCAAGATCACTTGGGTCCTAGGGGCAAAAACCACATCGGGAGTTTCAAAAGAACTGAAACTTGCAGATTTAGCATACCTTCTCGAGTGTGGTGACTAGAGTGGATTCCATCTAGGTTATCACACAATGACAGTTGGATCCCGATCCCACTGATGAGTTGGTTTACTCTCGGGAGATTATTTCACTTAACGATCAATGCTATAAACCTAGTAGGTGTCTAGAAAGGTGTTAGCGGGGTTACGCCCCCAGGGAAAAGAGGTTATTTAATTAAGGAACTTCGCGAAAGCGTTGGAAAACCTCCCTCGAAGTACCAACACTAGCCTGGCTGAAAGGTTAAGCAAGTATTGTGACGTGAATTAATACCCGGCTAATTCTTCTTTTAAAGGTTTTAAGAAGAATTTGAGGAAACAGTGGGAGACATCCTGGTTAGATAAATTAATAAACCAATCTAATCTTGCAAGAGCATACGCTGAGTGTTTCTTTTCTCTCTCTCCAGGCAGCAACCATTTCACGCCCTAATCAAGATAATAAAATGTATTGCTTGACCGATCCGAATTCTTATTCGGGACTGGGGAAAGTTGGTTCAGCTCTAACTTATGACAACAGTCATGAGTATGAGAATAGGAAAGAGGAAAGTATGGATTTCCAGGATACCCAGGCGAAGAAGAAGCATGGTTTTGCATCTACTTCAGGTGTTCTTGTAATTGAGAACTGTTTTACGGTCAGCCCTACCTCCTGGGTACTTGATACCGGATCAGGATCTCATATCTGTAATTTATTACAAGGACTGAGAAAAAGTAGGAAAGTTGCACCGGGTGATATGTCGCTCAGAGTAGCGAACGGAGCACAAGTTTATACGGCAGCCGTCGGTGAATATCACCTAGTATTGCCAAATGGCAAGACTATGATTTTGAACGATTGCTACTATGTACCCTCCATGGTTTGCAACATCATATCAGTGTCTTTACTTGATAAAGATAGATATACCTTTGTTCTTGAAAAGAATATCATGAACATTTACCTTGATAAGGTACTGGTTGCAGAGGGTACACTGTTTAATGGTATCTACGTTCTAAATCAGAATACAGTTCTCAATATACAAAACACACGCAAGAGGAAGAATTCAGATACGAATGAATCCTACTTGTGGCATTGTAGACTTGGTCATATCGGAGAGAAAAGACTGAGTAAGTTGCATAAAGATGGACTCTTGGATACGTTCGAGTTTTCATCTTATGAAACTTGTCAGTCTTGTCTCAAAGGGAAGATGACCAAATCTCCGTTCACCGGACATGGAGAAAGAGCAGCAGAGCTCTTGGGACTCGTACACAGTGATGTATGCGGTCCGATGTCTATACATGCAAGGGGTGGGTTCTCGTACTTCATCACATTCACTGACGATCTCTCTAGGTTCGGATATGTGTATCTGATGAAACACAAATCTGAAGCTTTTGAGAAATTCAAGGAATTCAGAAACGAAGTAGAGAACCAGACAGGTAAAAGTATCAAGATCCTCCGGTCAGACAGGGGAGGGGAGTACTTAAGCACGGAATTCCTAGATTACTTAAAAGAGAATGGAATTCTCTCTCAGCTTACTCCTCCTTATACACCACAGCACAACGGTGTTTCGGAGCGGAGGAATCGTACCCTACTGGATATGGTTCGCTCCATGATGAGTAATGCCGAGTTACCTCTTTCATTCTGGGGATATGCACTTCAAACTGCAGCACATCTATTGAATCAAGTTCCATCCAAATCCGTGCCTAAGACTCCGTATGAAATATGGAGTGGTAAGAGTTTGTATCTTAAACGTATTAAGATTTGGGGTTGCCCAGCTTATGTCAAAAAGCAGAACCCAGACAAACTTGAGGCACGGGCAGTTTTGTGTAAGTTTGTGGGATACCCAAAAGATTCAAGTGGGTATCTGTTCTACCATGCAGAGGAACAGAAGATAATTGTTTCAAGAAATGCCACATTTTTAGAAAAAGAATTTCTTGTTAAAAACATTAGTGGCAGCACGGTAGAACTGGATGAAATTCCAGAAACACAAACTTTAACAAAAGATTTGGTGGAACCGCTAGATTCAATAACCCCAAGCGAACCTCAGCCACTCCGCAGATCTGGTAGGATTTCTCATCCGCCCGAGAGATACTACGGTTTTCTCATTGACGGGGATCGAGAGGATTGCATCTTGGAAGAAGATGACCCTACCAGTTTCAGGCAGGCCATTATCAGTAGGGACTCTGATAAGTGGCAGGAAGCAATGCAATCCGAAATGGAGTCCATGTACGCCAATAAAGTGTGGACCTTAGATATTGCTCCAGACGGGGTAAAACCCGTAGGATGCAAATGGATCTACAAAAGGAAACTTGGTGTAGATGGGCAGGTGGAGACCTATAAAGCTAGACTCGTTGCAAAAGGTTTTCGTCAAAGACCTGGTTTGGACTATGACGAGACTTTTTCTCCGGTGGCTATGCTCAAATCCATTCGGATCCTACTTGCCATTGCTGCCTTCCATGACTATGAAATCTGGCAGATGGATGTTAAAACGGCTTTCCTAAACGGTTGTTTGGAAGAGTGCGTTTACATGGATCAACCAGAAGGTTTCGTAGACAGTGGGAGCAGCGGAAAGGTGTGCAAGTTGCTTAAATCCATTTATGGATTAAAGCAGGCATCGCGGAGCTGGAACATCTGTTTTGATGAGGTAATCAAGGAATTTGATTTCATCAAGAACGAAGATGAACCCCGTGTATATAAGAAGATTGTAGGACGAACTGTCGTATTCCTAGTCTTGTACGTGGACGACATTCTTTTGATAGGAAATGACATTCCTATGCTACAATCGGTCAAGCTGTTTTTGTCACAAAGGTTCTCCATGAAGGACCTGGGTGATGCCTCGTACATTCTGGGGATCAAGATCTATAGAGATAGATCCAAGAAACTGTTGGGACTTTCACAGTCCAGGTACATAGAGACCGTACTAAAGAGATTTAGTATGGAGGGTTCCAAGCGCGGTAACATACCCGCATTGCACGGAATTACCCTCTCCAAGAAGATGTCTCCTAAGACTGACGAGGAGAGGGTTCGCATGAGCACTATACCCTACGCTTCGGCGGTAGGATCTATAATGTATGCGATGCTATGTACAAGACCAGATGTAGCTTACGCATTGAGCACGGTAAGCCGGTATCAGTCAGACCCAGGGGAGGACCACTGGACAGCAGTGAAGAACATTCTCAAGTACCTGAGAAGGACTAAGGAGATGTTCCTGGTTTACGGTAATGGAGACCTCAGGGTCGAGTCCTTTACCGATTCAAGCTTCCAGAGTGACAAAGATGACAGCAAGTCCGTCTCGGGTTTTGTGTTTACCCTCAACGGAGGGGCGGTATGTTGGAGGAGTTCCAAGCAGGATACCGTCGCAGACTCGACGATGGAAGCTGAATACATTGCTGCAAGCGATGCCGCAAAAGAGGCGGTCTGGATTAAGAAGTTCATTAGTGAACTTCAGGTGGTTCCGTCCATTGTTGACCCAATACCTTTGTATTGCGATAACAATGGGGCTATAGCTTTAGCGAAGGAACCAAGGTCCCATCAGAAATCCAGGCACATCTTAAGGCGGTATCACCTGATCAGGGAGATCATTGATCGACAGGAGATCCAGGTACGGAGAGTGGACACAAAGGACAACACTGCGGACCCATTCACGAAGGCTTTACCCCAGACTCAGTTCGAGCGGCTGATCGAGATGATAGGTCTTCGATACGCCAGTACATGGCCTTAGTGCAAGTGGGAGATTGTTAGTGTATATGCCCTAGAGGCCATTACTGTATCATACTAGTATGTATATTACTTGATGGAAGCTTGGGATATTCACAGTTATATATATACAATCTTGCTCGAAATGGTAGTATGCTACTTGGTTTGTCTCTGCTTTAATATGTGCATGTGTTTCTTTTAGCATATTGCTGGTATACATATTAGTAGAGCCCTTAGGATCTTTGCTTGATTACCGGCGTTGTGATGGCGATCACACTCGTGGGAGCTGGGTAATCTATAAGCACATCCTTATACAGGTCCCTGGTCGTTGGACTATCGAGACAGGGCATCGATACTCCGGAGTAGACCAGCGTATGCGCTTCTCATCCCAGTCTGGGAGACGGTCTGTCCCACAGCCGTTAGTACGTCGTACTTAGGATAGTATGCGGGTGCTCGTTAGGTTACGAGTACACTGGACAGGACTCGTCGGGAACTGTTGGTTGGTAATATACCTATCGTCAGTTATCAGTTCCCAGGTGACATGAGTACAGCTTAGTCCGCTGACTTGACACTGTCACTTCGCCTCGAGTGTGTTCCCACTGCTCTTTGATTGCTACCCTACCACGGCTCTACTGAGTCGTGCAAACAGGTAGCAGTTGGGAGCAGTCCCGAAGCACTTGGAGGCAGTGACGGTTAGACAGGATTCGTCTCTCCCGGTATTGGGGGTTGACATCGCGCTGTGTCTAGGAGAGCCATTACACGAGTAGTCCCTGGCCAGGGCAAGCGAGATATACTGGTAGGCTTCCAGTGTTATCTCAGGGTGTTCTGGGCTTCACTCCGACACGACTTGTACCGCTATTAGGGGACTGACGTTCACCGCCCCCCTAGGCCCGCCATGCGATGTATCAGACGAACAGACCGGACTGTACGGAGATTGTCACATACAGGCTCAGTAGGAGTGCAGATGGGGTTCACCTCGTCAGTCTTCTTATCGACATCTACCTGGGGACCGTTACGTACAGCTAGTGCCGCTTGCGGTCTGTGGTTAAACCCACTGCCAGCGTAGTGTCGAGTCTTTAGAGTCCCACACAGAGAGCTATTCGCCTTTAGGCAAAACGAGTAGAGGTCGCATGGTTTTGCGACAGGGTTCGTTCGCATCCGCGCACTTGTGCACGGTTGCTGTCCGGACAGTTTATACTAGCGGGCTTTGGTTTAAGCCAGATCCTAGTATATGATTTGAGATTGGTTTTTCTCATTGTGTTCGTGTTCCTCGGATCACGAATGCGGGTGCGTATGCACGGTTGCTTGAGATTGAGGGAGAGGACCTTGTTTAGGGTTAATGACTATTGTCATTTTATTAACCCTATTGTTTTTGTGTGGATTATAGTTAAATGATAATTAGCTTAATAAATTGTGCATGGTTGTTGTTGACATTTTGACTTCGTTGACTTGTTGACCTTGTTGACTACTTGACCATCATCATTTGTTTTGGAAGATGCTCTTTGATCTTTGCAAAATTGAAATGATAATGGTCATGTCATGATTTATCATGACAATTTTCAAGCTAATTATCTAATTAAAATTATCCACACATATTAGTGAGAATGGCTCACTATTATTATCATTCTATCATATCTTTTCTCTCTCTTGCTCATCCTCTCCCTCAAGCTCTCTCCCTCTCATGTGTTGAGAAACAAAAAGCTTGAGAAAAACCTTCACTTGATCTTCTCTACTCACTTCTAGGGTTCAAGTCTTAGCATTTCTTGAACTCTAGTTACTCCTAGCTTGGAGTTGAAGCTAAAGGTGGTGGCTTTCAAGTGGATCTTTCTTTGACGGAAGGAGACTAGCAAGGTGAGGCCTTTCTACCGTTCCGACGGGCTAGGAGAGAAGGACTAAAGACCAAAGGTATAACCTTTCCATCACTTAGCTACTTTGTAGTTAGGGTTAGCTAGTTTTAGTTTAGCAAAGATCCTCACAAGCTCGGTCCATGTTGCCTAAGTCGATAAAAATCCGATTTTTATTATGTTTTCCGCCTTCCCGTAAGCACCGGGGTGGGCAACGTGGACCTAACAAGTATGACCTAAGAAATCATTGTTTTATTCGATTTCTACCTGCTGATATTTTCTACGCGTGAATTGGCAACTCACCCTCGTTGTGCCACAGTTCTTGCAGGTTTGACCGTTTGGAATCAGTAGCAGTATCGCTGGCACACAGCTTCATCCAGGGTGTTTTGCTTTGGTAGGTGGGACACATATTGGATCGTGCCCACTCTCGTACTTATATTTTGTTGTATCTAGATAAGCTTCATCAATCAGAACTAGAAATTGTATATTAGTAGACTAGAAAGACTTGAGTTGCGAGACTTAGAGTGATGGGTGTATGTTCGCTTCTTTGAGGTTTTCGATGTCTTGCTTTATTATTCTTTCTGTGTTGATCTTCGTCGTTGGGCGTCGTATATATCTCTTGCTTACTTACGTGGTTGTGTTTCCGCCAATTGGCGAAGAGCTAGCTCCCGCTTGGGATGCCTATATATATTGCTTGTATGTGGTTTTGGATCAAAATATACAAGCGAGGTGTTGCCCAAATTTTTAAAGACGAAAAAAAGAAAATTTTGTTTTCAACTATAGTATAATCCACTTGCATTTTCATGTTTCATTATCTATGCATTTAAAGAAAAAACTTGATTTCATTATACCTTTATTTTAAAACTGTACCTCCACTATTTTCTGCAAAAAGATTTATATTTTCTGGGCTTCGGCTTACTTGAATTACGTTACGCCTTTAGACGTTGCGTGATTTAAATGCCGGTCACGTGCTAATTTACGGGTCGTGACAGAAATATGCTTAGATAGTATATGGTATTTATCAAGAAAACATTTATAGAACTTTGCATTTTCAATTAAATTTAGCCTTATATATTCATTTCAAACCACTTTGTTCTTCAATATCAAGCTAGAAATTCGAACTAATCAACATATTTCCAAGCTCATCTAAGTACCAAGTCTTGTTCCGTCATGCTTCTTTGGTACCAAAGGATGCCAATGTTTGATTATTGGTAGAAATTACTGTATATTTTAAATGCTCCTACCCTAAGTTTTCAGATTATGAATTAAGCTCACAATACTTTGTCCATCGCGTTTAACATCAAACTTTCTATCTACAACTATTTGCATTATGAAGTTGTCAATAATGAAGTCTATATTGCCTCATTAAGCATAAGAGAAGATCTACAAAATATTGTCATTCCACTTAGTGCAGATGGATGGGGTCTATTAGACCAGTGATCATACATACATGCACCCCATTATCAGACTCCGGCATATAAATATTAAAATATGCATGTTAAATTTAATTTCATGGATTATAAATTTAGGGAACTGCAATCAAGACATGCAACTTGGAGTCTTGACAATAATTAAAATAAATATTTGCATACCAAAGGTTCAGAAACCATGAAAATAAACTGATAAGACTTCTACAGACGTTAACTCATTGCTAAAATGACTCAAGAACTTATTTAAGATCCAAGAGAACCAACCCTTAAATATACATCTTATTATTAAAAAATTGTAAAACAAAGTTCAAATACTTCCATGATTTCTTTGACATAATAATGTCGCATAATTTGATATAAGCAAGAAAAATGACGAAGTGTTGTAACTCTAACAAAAATATAACACATTAATATATTTTTGTGGCCGACAGACTTTGGCATTAATCAGTTTCTTCCCCTAGATAACACAAGTTGAAAATTGATTAAGATTATGATGATGAATCTCAATTTGCGATATCTAACTCAGTTCCCTATTAATTTCCAATATATAACAAAAAATCAGAATTGAAAGTCATTAACTGCAACCAAAATAATCCATCACTATCATTCCTTGGTTTCGGAAAAATGTGATAGTAACTTATATGCCAGCAGACAGTTACACTTCAAACTACACAGTGAATTAACAAGCGTCCAAGTTAACAAAGACCCAACAAGAAGGCTTGTTAATCTACGACTAAAAATGAATCACTATGTTGTAAATATACTTTCATTCAAAATCAACAGAATCCTATGATGCTTTCGAAATTGTTCGGCAAAATGCCTGATTTATCTCTATACTTCAAACCTTACAATGCCTTCAAACAGAGCTACATTGTAAACATAGTTTGAGAGCAATGTTAATATACAACAATTATATGAAACTATACCGTAAATACTCTCCCATTTCATATTTAGAAAACCCTACACTGCCTTCAAATGGTTCAAGAAATTTACGACTTCATCTCCACACTCGAACCCATAATGTTCTACACTAAATCATAACGAAATAAACCAGTATTAATGGGAAAAATAATAGAAAAATAAACAGAGGGAAAATATCAAACCTTTTTTGAGCCTAGGACAATCTTTAACCCCTTTATAAAACACCGGCACAAGCACCGTCATCTCTGATCCCTCATCCGCCCATGCCATCACCAGATTCATTACCTCCCCAGTATCCTCCTTCTTATGCACCTAAAATGCAAACAAAATTAAAAAAGCAAAAGCAAAAACCCTAACCCTAATCATATCAACACAAATATAATGAATCCAACAATCGAATCGATACCTTGATGGGAAGCACGGTCCCGGATTGGAGAACAACAGAGGATCCAGGACCAGCGTGCACCTGTAAATTGAACACGGTGGAGCAAACGTAGGGGTAGTTCTTGATGAGCGAATGGATTTGTTTGGCGTCGGCGGTGAGCAGCTGCTTCCTCGAAGCGCCGCCTCTCGATTCGGACGGATCGAGAACGACGGCAGGGATCCGGCCCTGAGCTCGCTCTTTGACGGCGAGCCTGTGGCCCTTGTGCTCTCTTGGGATCGCTTGGATCGTTTGGTAGCTGTTGATTCGATTGAATCGAGATGGAAGAGACGACGCCGCTGCCGCTTTTTTCAGTAAGGTGGCACCGGCGCCGACAAGCCGCCACTTCATTGTTGATGGTTTTGGGTTTTGGGAGTGGTGTTTGGGGTTTTATGAACGGCTCGATCAAGGATACAGAGAGATTTTGTAATGGCTTAAATTGCCCAAATATACCATGGCTTTTCAGTAATTTGGGGTTCCTGCTCTGCATTTCTCTACCGTGATGAGCTGCAGCCTTTGGAGTCTCTACATGACTCGTAAAATCATGGCCCCACTGTTTCACACTGTTATGAACCGTCGGATTTGGGAAGGATGGAATCCGTATCCGACTTTTCATTCGTTTCACAAATAAATATCCTATATTTTCTAAATTGCAAATAAATAATTCAATATACTAATTGTCACGATCCGAAATTGGCACGTGACGGCCCTAATACTACGCAACGTCTACATGCGTAACGCAGTAAAAGAAAACCAAAACCCAGAAATCTAAACTATTAAAAGACAAGAAAAAGATAAGAAACATTGTTTAAACCTTAAAAAAAAATCTCAACTATAAATTCTTTAAGTCCAATTTTCTTTCTTGAAAATTTCGGCAGTACCTCCTTTATAAAAATCAACCCCAAAAATGGGTACAACATAAATATAAAGTAAAGCATCCCCAACGGGAGCAAATCCACGCCCAAAGACGGAAAACAACCACCACAACAAATATACGACGCCGTAGCGAAGAAATAGAAGACGATAGAAAGGAAACTGTATAAAAGACAACAAGTCACAACATAATATACAACATCGTTCTCACCAAGTCTCTAAATCAATATGAAAATAGTAGATGGAGAGTACAGGGATACAACGAATATACAATACAACGAATAACTACAAAACCCACCTAAGCAAACTGCACACTGTGAGCTGATGCGGTATCCGTAGCAAAAGATGATAAGATATGTGATAATAGCCTGCCTCTGACTATCATGAGGAACACCTGCAAACACTGTGGTACAACGGGGGTGAGTTGTCAACTCGTGAATAGTAAATAACATATGGAGGTAATCGCGAGTATGCACGTACAGCGCGAATCTAATACAAGCATCTAAGCAATGAATAGTCATATGTAATGCAATAATCATGAAAAAGTACACTAGCAGGTACAATTAATACATGAAGCAATAATATGACGATATGTAGGTAACAGTCATGTAAGGTACTCTATCAGGTACTACAAGTACATGAAAAAATGATATGAATAAAGGTATGTAAATGCAACAGTCATGGAAGGTACTCTAACAGGTACTACTAATACATGAAGCGGTGCATAAACAATAAATGTGGAGTATGGAATGAAATATGTCATTTCCACGGAATCATGACATCGTGGTAGGATCGCAATCCATCAAGACAAAACCAAATCTCAATTCCTCAAATCAGCCCCAAATTGGCTTTCATATTGTTAGTTATATGTATGCCCTAGAGGCCATTACTGTGTTAGTGTTTATGCCCTAGAAGGCCATTACTGTATCATACTAGTTTGTATATTACTTAATGGAAGCTTGGAATATTCACATGTATATAACAGTCTTGCTAAACATGGTAGTATGCTACTTGGTTTTTCTATCTTAATATGTGAGTAAACGTATTGATAGAGCTCTTAGGATCTTGCTTGACTACCAGCGTTGTGATGGCAGTCACACTAGTGGGGGCTGGGTAGTCTACAAGCACATCCTTATTTAGGTCCCTAGTCGTAGGATTATCGAGACAGGGTATCGATACTCCGGAGTAGACTAGTGTGTACGCTTCTCATCCCAGTTGGGGAGATGGTCTGTCCCACAGCCGTCAGTACGTCGTACTGGAGATAGTATGTAGGTGCTCGTTAGGTTACGGGTACACCGGACAGGACTCACAGGGAACTGTTGGTTGGTTTTATACCAGTCATCAGTGAACAGTTCCCAGGTGACATGAGTACAGCATAGTCCGCAGACTTGACACTGTTACTTCGCCTCGAGTGTGTCCCACTGTTCTTAGATTGCTACCCTACCACGGCTCAAAGGAGTCGTGCAAACAGGTAGCAGTTGGGTGCAGTCCCGAGCACTTGGAGGCAGTGGCGGTTAGACAGGATTCGTCTCTCCCGGTATTAGGGGTTGATATCGCGCTGTGTCAGAGAGCCATTACGCAAAGTCCCTGGCCAGGGCAAGCGAGATTTGCTGGTAGGTTCCAGTAGTTTCTCAGGGTGTAATGGGCTTCACTCCGACACGACTTATACCGCTATTAGGGGACTGACGCTTGCCGCCCCCCTAGGCCCGATATGCGATAGTCTTAGACGAACGGACCGGACTGTATGGAGATTGTCACATCTGACTCAGTAGGAGTTCGGATGGGTTTCCTCATCGGCCTTCTTATCGACATCTACCTGGGGACCGTTACGTACAGCTAGTGCCGCTTGCGGTCTGTGGTTAAACCCACTGCCAGCGTAGTAGTCGAGTCTCTAGAGTCCCACACAGAGAGTTTCCCTACTCCATGCGAAACGATATAGAGGTCGTATGGTTTTACGACAAGGGTACGGACACATACGTGTGTTTACGCACGTACGACTTTCGGACGGTTTTTACTAGTCGGCTTTGGTTTAAGCCAGTTTCTAGTATCCGGTTATTGAATTTATACAGTCTAAAGTTTTTCTGTGTTTTCACGGATAGGAGGGGCGTTCTCTTAATTGCGCGAGAAGCTTCTAGAAGATGGTGACTTGGGGGTTAAGGTGGTATATGCATTAAATAAGATTAGTGAGTCATTTGAGTGATTCATCCAAGTCATTAATGCATCATAAATGCTTAATGACTTATGGAGATGAATCACCATTTTATATTTATTAAGCATGATGATTAATCATTCATTTTCTTTTGTTGATAAATCATAATGGTTGATATATATTATGATAGCTCATTTTCTCATCTCAATCCTTTTAGCTCACTTTCTCTCTCCTCAAGCTCTCCCTCTTCAAACCCTAATCCTCCTCTCTCATGTGTTGAGTACAAGGATTAGATTAGACTACTTAATCCTTAACCAATCTCTATATCACCTAGGTTGCTTAGATTAGCGGTTTAAGAAACCTAGTTACCTCTAGTTTGAGGTGAAGCTTGTAGTAAAGCTCTCGGGTGGATCTTCTACTACTTAGAGAAGGCCGGAGAGGACGTGGAGAACGACAAGACGAAGGACTCGGATCTTTAGGTATAATCACTTTTCATAGTAGTTGTTAACTTCTATGTTTGTGTAAGTGCACGGCGGCGCCCCGGCCGTCAATCCGACGCCGGAATGCGGAAGCAATGCTTAACTTTAATTTTTCAAACCGGCACCACCGCGCACTAACAACCCGGATCGTGCCATTAAACTAGTCCTAGCTAACTACAAGATGGGGAAGAGAAATATACCGAGCGATCCGTGTCCTCCGGTCTTCTCCCCGTCGTCCCGATCTCCCGCGGAATGTCCGGTCTCCACCTCCTCGCCGGAAGGGCACCACGTCGCCTGTTTCTTTTATGGGCTCCCACCTCTATACCGAGGCAATTCGGGCACGAAGTTGGCGAGTCGACGTGCCCAAGGTTTGCTGTAGGATGTGTATAGAACTCATGTCTCATTTGGGGCAGTGGATGTTGCCTTTGTGGTGGAGGAAATGAACTGTGAACTTTTGTGGAGGAACTTGGGGATTTTTCTAGCATCAAGAGAGCAAAAATCCCCACTACAAAAATGGGCAGCCCCTCCTCATCTTTGGCCGGCCATGCTTGTGGATGGGATGAAAATGAGAGAGAGAGAGAGAGAGAGAGAGAAGTCCAAGGGAATGTGTATCAACAATGATGCAAGAAAAGAATGATGATCAAAAGCAATGATCACAACCACATCCACACTCAACCACAACCATCATCAAAACCATGTCATACAAAAGTCAAGCCATGATGGATAAATCAAGTCAATGGATGGTGCACCATCATGATGCAACAAAATGTAAAGAACACCCTCCACAAATGCTTTTGGCAGTTAGGAGCGGTCTAGAGCCTTGACCTAGGTGACCATTAGATTTAGGGTTGCTTGTTGCATTTGTTGTGATTTGCATCATTTTTTCAAAAATTCGTATATTTTTCAAAACAAACACCAATCGCATTCATTCATTTCCTCTAATTATATTCACGCTGCCACTTGTACTAAACCCTTTTAGTACAAGATAGGCTGGACACGGGATTCTAGTTCCCGTTTAGTCCGCGTTTCCCCGATCGACTCCAAAGTCGGTATTTCTACATTTACCTCTTCTTTACCCACCACCACACCCATTTCGATGGATCCTTCTCCATCGAACTTCTTTACCACTAATCTGCCGTCGTCCGTTGGTGCGCAGAATCCACCCCGCATCTCTCTCCAAGAGAGGTGCTATCATATGCGAGGTCCTCTTTCGACCTGCTTATCCATTCCACCAGCCAACAGGGACAATTTTGAGATTAAACCCCAATACATCAACTTTCTACCCAAATACCACGGTCTCGAGACTGAAGACGCATATGTCTTTATCACCAAATTTGAAAATGTATGCGCAATGATGGGTACGTCACAACTTTCTGTGGATGCTATGCGTCTACGTCTTCTTCCATTTACCTTGTGCGATATAGCCGAGAAGTGGCTGTATAACACTACCGCACATTCCATTGCAAATTGGGAAGAATTCGTTGCAGCATTCCTTAAGAAATTCTACCCTAATCACAAGACAGCTCGAGTCTGTAGCGAAATAAATCAATTCACCCAGCTTCCAAATGAACCATTTTCAAAATGTCTTGACCGCTTCAAAGATCTGTTGGTTCAATGTCCACATCACGGAATCCCGAGATGGGAACTGTGCCGAATCATATATGAGGGCATTAATCCTAACACAAAACAGACCCTTGAATTAATGTGTCAAGGCAACTTCATGACCAAAGATGATGGGGAAGCCTGGAAATTTTTAGAAGATTTCGCTGAAAAATCTTTACAGTGTGAGTCAATCATCTAGGGGGAAATAACCAATCGGATGTTTCCATAGGAGTTAGAGCTGACATTTCAGCTATGCAAAAGAAACTCGAGACTATGGAAAACAAATTTTTAGCCGCCGCCCTAAATCAAATGTCACTCTCCAAAACTGTATGTGGATGATGTTCTGATCCTTCTCATTTGACGGAAGAATGTCCACTAAATTCTCCGTTTCAAGGTCATGCCAATGCTGCTTTTCAAAGACCTAGAAAAGATCCATTTTCTTCCATATATAATCAGGGTTGGAGGAATCACCCTAACTTTGCTTAGAACCAATCACAATCTCAAAACACGGTTCCAACCCAAAACAATTTCCAAAGGGCTCCTCCACCATAACAGTAACCACTTCCATTGAGTCGGCACCCCTTCCAAGCACAAAACTTTCAAAATCCGGTCAACACACCTGCACCGTCTAATCCTTTGCAGTTGACCGGGACTGATGAATCCTCTTCATTTGCACAATACATGAATTTGGTCCTAACAAATATCATGCAAGTATCGACTGAAATGAAGTCTTCTGTCGATGACATGAAAAGAAATATTGTCTCTCAAAATGAGACTATAAAATCGATGGAAGAAGAAATTGCACGATTAAAAGCCGAAATGAGTGCAAGAGAGAAATGGAAACTTCCAGCTCAACCTTTGCCCAATCCTGGGTATTTACATCATGTGAATGCAATCACGTCGAGATCTGGAAGAGTGCTTGACAATCACGTTGGGGAAGAGATTGATGACACAGAAAAATCTATCGATGATACCCCGGCTGAGACCTTTCCTTCCACTTCTACTTCTAATTCTAACCCCAGTTCGTCTACCCTACCATTTTCTTCCGGGCCTATTCTCCGTTTTCCCCAAGGCTCGACACCTCAGCCCAGCTCTTCTAGTCCACCGAAAATGATCCCCACTCCTATTCTTAGATCGTTTCCACCCACACGATCTTCTCCAATGTTGGACCCCGACCTTTTTGCTCAAGCTCCTTACCCGAATCGATTAAGGGGAAACAGACCAAGTCCACAAATGGAGAAGATCACTGAAATCTTGAAACAGGTTAACATCAACATCCCTCTTCTAGATGCAATCCAACAAGTCCCCGCTTATGCGAAAACTCTTAAGGACTTGTGCACTAGAAAGAAGAAGACTCAAGTGCCCAAGAAGATATTCATGGCAAAGACTGTAGACACGGCTTTCCCTCAACAATTACCGAGGAAATGTAAGGATCCTGGCTATCCTACGATTTCCATTTCTATTGGGGAGAAACACATCAACCGTGCTCTACTAGACATTGGCGCAAGTGTTAACCTGCTTCCTTTCTCGGTATACGAGCAGTTAGGGATCGGAAAGTTGAAACCAGCTCCTTGCACTCTCCAGATGGCTGACCGATCAAGCACCAAACCTAGGGGTGAACTGGAGGATGTGTTAATAAAAATCGGGGAATTTGTATTCCCTGTGGACTTTATTGTAATTGATACACAGCCTGTAGCGAACCCACGGAATCAAATTCCGGTGATTTTAGGTCGCCCCTTTTTGGCCACTTCCAATGCTATCATCAACTGCCGTAATGGTTCTATGATCTTATCCTTCGGGAATAGGTCAATAGAGCTGAACATTTACAAGTTGGGAAGTGTACCCTCCGAACCTACTGCTCAGGTCTGTTCTGTCGAATTAATGGATGTCGACAGCAGCGAATTTGATGATCCTCATGATACTGATCTTGACTCTTTTCATACGTTGTTGTTTGACCCAATTATGTATCATACACATACGGACTCTTCCACCGAGATGTCCGGGTCAACAACTAACACTGATTATGAATTGTTTTTAGAGTCTGAAGATCACCCCGCACTTTGTGATGACATTATTCTTCGGGGTATTGATGAGACTTTTGAGGAAATCTTCGCTGATGAACTCGCATTTTTGAATGACACGGGTGTTGAGATGAATCATCTCCCAAACAATGAAATTGAACCTCCACCCCTTCTTCTGAACTGTAAAAAGAATGCGAGCAATCCATTACATTCACTGCATTGTCTCTCCAAAATGAGACGCACACACATTTTATTCCACCACTTACCCTTTCCCCACTTCTTCTTCCACCAACCTGAGCACTACATTGATAAAATCTTCGAATGGTTGGTGCTAACTTTCGGTCTTTGCAAAGTTTGGTATCGACCAATGATTCTTGACCCCATCATGTGATTTTCAAAGATTAACATGGCTTAACTCAAGTTTGGGGGGGGGGGGTATTTTCTAGCTCCTGAAAAGAAAATTTTTACTGAAAATGATGAGCCAAGAATAAGTTTGGGGGAGGATTTTCACGATCATATAAATATATTGCCCCCGTTAATAAATTTCCTCCCAAGCTTACAGGTTTTTTAGATTTAGCGGATGGCAACAGTGAGGACACTGTTGAAAACAAGTTTGGGGGAGGTTTGTGCTTATTTTCGCATCATTTGCATCATACTTTGCATAAGCACAAAACATTTTAAAACCTATAAAAAAAAAATTTTAAAAATCAAAAAAAAAAAATTTGTATATAAATAAGATAATAAAAGATCAGATAGTGAAAAATTGCATCCAAAAGATTAGAAAAATTTAAGAAAACCTAGAAAATTAGAAGTTTTCTTATACGAACTAGTAATAAGTAGTTATGAGCCGTTGTCCCAAGGGTTTGTAAGATTAAGGAAGTCACTAATCTGAGGATAAAAATAAGTCTGAAAAATAGTTTCTATTCTGGAATCCAAACATTTTGAACGTTGATACCCTACTATACGCACTTACACACGTCTTGAAACTCGGGATAGTAGAGGATACCTTGAAATGCTCTTGTCTAAAAGCCGATGTATGAAGGAAATAAAAAAATGCATAAAATATAAAGTGGTGAGAAAAATGAACACTGGTTTTGTTATCGCCAAGGCATCAATAAAAAAATATAGCGAGGGTGCCTCTTAACTTAGTGCCTTAGACCAACTGGTCTGGGAGTCACTGCTAAGCCTTATGTGGTGCAAGACGAGAAAATACACCTAATAAGCAAGCACATGAGTAATCGGTCGGTTAGTACCTCAAGAAGTATTAAGGTCGCATGAAAGTGTGTGAGCAAATTCATCTAAATATTCATCAAATTAAAAAGTACTGAGGCAGATGGACAAGAGTATGATAGCTTGAATTGAATTCTCCGGGTGTAGGGATGTCTTTTACACATACGTAGGGTTATATGATCGATGTTTGGAAGAAAGATAGGAATGAAGAATAAAGACGATGTTTTATTGAGGGATGATGTGATTTCTAACATTTTTTCATGACTATTAAGATAGGGCTCATGACAACCGAAAAGCTAATATAGTTGGAAACTCTAATTTTCAAAGTCTTTCTTTTACAATTCTTGTCTTTATATGTAACTTTCACGGTCTTCCTTTTATTATTGGATTTTGTGGGTGCAATCCGCTGAAAACCCTCAGGAGACAACACTCCTACTAGGGACACCTAGAGGTTTAAAGGCTTGTTGCACGTGCTCAGTGCAATCGTGTTGCCTACGAAAGTGTGCTAGTTAGGTTTTCTTTTTCTTTATTTTCTCCTTCTCTTTTTAATAAAACAATTTGCTCGAGACGACCAAAAATAAGTTTGGGGGAATTTGATCAGTCGAAAATAATGTATTTTTAACACGTCAATTTCCCTACCATTTGCATTCATCTAAAGATATTCAGGTTAAGTATTGCATATATTAGCAAAACAGTCGTAAAATACCAGATTACCTGTGTTGTATACTAAAACCGGCATTTTAAGGGAAATTGACTGTTTATCATGGCATCGCATCATCCTTGTATAGCGCAACACTTGTTTCGAAGTTTGTGCAGGAAATTCCAGGAGAAAAGCCAAATCTGTGAAAATAATACGCCAACTCCAAGTCTTGAGATATGGCAATGAACTAGAGGGAATTATAAGATTCCACATATCAGAAAAATACATCAAGAAGTCATCAGAAATCCCCTCTGGAAAATTGAAGCATTAAGGCTCCTATTGGGCCGCGGATCCGCGGCCGTATTTCCACGTCATCAGAAAAGCTCTGCACCATTATTCTTCACTCAATGCCTACATCTAATCAAGCTATGGCAAATTCTAGAATTCTCCAGAGTCTTCTGCCAGATCAGCAAGTTCCTTATTCAAGCTAAACTTCCAAGCTTCCAAAACAAGCCAAGTAACTACCTTAAAGCCTAGAAGCTTCTCCCTAACCTCCAAGCTTATGAAGGAAGCTAACCCTAACTAACTAACTCTAGAATCTTCCTCCTAACAACCAAGCTTACAAGGGAAGCTAACCTAATCCAAGCTTACAAAGGATGCTAACCATTCTTAAGGCTATAAAAGGGATCCTAAGGCTTCACTTCTAAGGTTGTTCGGTTGTTCATTACATCCATCCCCAATACAAGTTGAGTGACACGACTTGTAAACCCTAATCCCCAATTCAAAATCCAAAGCCAAAATCAAGAACTTCGAGTACCAAATCAAGCATGAAGCCTTCGATCCTTTAGAAAGCGACGCCGGACTTCATCGGAGCAAGTGATCTAAGGAGATCCGCGACTCAAGGAGATGAGCGAAGCCGAAATCGACGATCGAGTTCTTTCCTCTTGTAGATCTTGAGAGAATTGTAACGAAATTGTTGATAAATAAAAGTGAAATTCTTTATCTTGCTTTCTTTAAAATTCTTTCATCATGATTCGATCTCAATTTGTGATTGTGTGTCTTGGTTTGATGTTTGAGTAAAACTCCGCTCGTGAAGGAGTCGAGACGATCAATAAATGATGATTAGATTCTTATACAATCCTTAAGTTCTGCGAGTTTGTAAACCCTAGCAAATTGAAGAATCGATGACCTAGTTTCGATGCAATACTTTCTTGATTGTGTTCGCTCGAAATTAGGGATCCACGATCGATTCTTGAATTTACTAGAGGCTAGAATGTGAATGATATCGACGAAAGGACAAGGGATAGAAGATGAAACTTTAGTTTCCACAAGAAATCTCTAATTCTCGTTGATCATCATCGATTTAGTATCAATTCATCGATGGATAAGAATATGTAATAAATAAATATCATCACATCTATAGATCCGATCGATTCCTACGAGCCTCACTTCGATTCTTGATTCTTGGATTGGATATCATCACTTCTTGATTCTTGATTTTTAATGTTTTCTTGTTAATTAGATTAGATCTAGATGATTCTTGAATTCATTTTACAAATCTTGAATTGAATTGTCTTTTCTCTTTTTCTTTAAATTTTGGACTCATCTAATTCGAAATACGAATGGATCTCACTTTCCCTGTGGACGATCCGCACTCGCTAACGCGCTACAATCGACACCGTTATTGATTGCGGTCAAAATATTTTTGGTTGTGATTTCTATACATTTTCTACATACACATTGAGAATTCGTTTCAATCAGCCAGAGCAGATCAATTCCTCGATATAGTCACGGAGCTGCTTGCAGCTCTCAGTCGGTGACCCTGCGACCTGGGATAGGAGCAGTACGGGTCGCGGAGCCGCTTACCCATCTTCTAGGTAGCTGGTGGGAGCTTAAAGAACCTCTCGCCTTTAACCTCCTATAACAGCTCATTCTAGGAAATGTTTAGAAGAGTGTACTCCTGGAACCTTGGGGAATAAGGTTTCGGATGATCGACTTTCTTTTTCTTTTCCCTGTCCCGTCTTTTCCGGTCTTCTTGGTCGCCTTTGGGCAGGTTGGAGTTCACCTCTGACTCGAGTTGGATTTCTCGCTCGGTCCATGCTTTCACTTCGGCCATGGTCTTAGGTTGCGCCAATGCAAAAGAGCGAAGCCACTCTTTGTGCTTAAGACCTAACCTCAGCACGGTGATAACTGTTTTGTCACGGTGCTCGGGAACTTCCAGAAGGGCATTGTAGAAGCAAGTGACATACCACTTGAAGGATTCCTTGTCTCCGCTCTTGACAGTGAATAGATAGTCGGCCGTCTTTTTCTGTCGTCGGTTACCGACGAAATGACCGAGAAATTAGGTAGCCAGCTCGTCAAAGGTCGAGACGGAGCGCGGCGCAAGCCCTCGGAACCAATCCCGACCAGCTCGGATAAGGGTAGTGGGGAAGGCCTTACGTTGAGCCGCATCCGAGTTGTCTTGGAAGCTCATGGCGACCGTGAACACGTCCAAATGGTCCTTCGGGTCGAACTTTCCATCAAAAAGAGGCACTTTGGACGGTTTGTTCCTAGACGAGACACGTTCGGCAAGGAGTCGTTCAGTATACGGTCTTACGAGTGAATCAGCGGAGTACTTCTCCCCTTTGCCGGCAGTGTGGCCGTCCTGTCGTATGTCCTCAATCTTCTTTTCGACGGCCTCGATCCGTTGGTGGTACCCCGAGGATTCTCCATAGTCGGAACGCCAGCTATCTCTGCTCCGGGCTTACGCGACAGTGCGGCTTCAATTTCGCTCTATCATATTTCTTAAATCCTCGGGTAAGGCCTTTCTTGAGTAGTCCCGACGTTCGCTGTTTGCGCGGCCTCAACGGGAGTGGGGGCGCCGGTCGTGCATGGAACCAGGCGAACTAACCGACGCCTCCTCAGGGGGTGAGACAACACGGCGGGTGGCGGAACGATGGCATGTTCTCCCCTCAGATCGGGACGTTGAACTGTCCGGCGCCCATCGGGTCATTGAATCATTCCCCGCATGTAGGTTTTAATTGTCGGAATCGACGCGCCGGTGTTCGTTAACATCATGGTGAGTGCGATTGAGGTCAAGGACCTGAGTGCGTGTTCCCGCCAGCATGCGTACATCCCCATCCCGGGAAAGGAGAACTGCGGTTTGGTGGGCATGGTCGGCCGCTTGAACGCGGGCGAGCACGTTCACCATCGCCGTAAGCCTATCGATCCTAGCGGATAAGGCATTGATGACGTTATGAGGGGAAGTAGGACCGCTCCCGCCTACGTTATGGGCGACGGGACGGCTTGGGCTGGGATCGTCGCGGTTATCGCTTGCCTTTGAATCGAGGGTGAGGGATCAACTTTTTGTGGTGGAAAAGTCCTTAGTTTCCCACAAACGGCGCCAGCTAATGGAGGTGGAGATCTCTCTCAAATGTTGTCCTCCGTCGATCTTGTTGCAAGCATTCTTGAACGGTTGAGATTGACAGTGGAAATTGGATGTGTGGATCTCAATGGGTTATTGTTGTTGACGCCGAGCTACCTGCAAGAGAAGTCCCGGAGTAGGTGACCACCGTAGGACCCTCCGACGATCAAGTAAGTACCGAGGTATAAAAGCAGGGTAGCAGCGTATTGGAATTGATTTTGACTTACCCGAATCGTCTGGAAGAGGGGGCTTATATAGCGGTCGCGTGAAGGCCATCCGGCGCGAGATTCCCGCCGTCCGTTACAGCCTTACGGCACGTTCGCGTTGGTGGCGGGATACGCCCATTAATAGCGAGATACGCTCGTTAACGGAGAAACGTGCCAGTGTGGGATGCGGGACATGGAGCGACGGAAATCTCGTTCTGGCGAGATACGTGGAGCCGTTACGGGGGCGCTTGGGCTCTGTGCTCCTGGTTGGACATGGAGGCCGAGGAGTCTCAGCTCGATAGATTACTCGGAGTCGAGCGAGGAGGCCGAGGAGTCTCAGCTCGTTAGATAGCTCGGAGTCGAGCGAGGAGACCAAGGATGCCCGGCTGCCTAATTACATTGGGGGGGTACTCCGGGGAGGCTTTTCCGAAAGGTCGGGTGTCACCTCGTCCCGGGGTCCCGAGGAAGATTAATAATGTGTCACATTGATTCCCCGTCATACCTCCAGGGGTCCAAAGGGTACACGCTGACGACACATCACCTCCCACGTGTCGCCATCCAGAGTATTCCCGTTCATGAGCCAGACTACAAGCTAGAAAGGACCGGGATGTGGGAAAGAAAGGAACAACACAAACTAAGGCGACATGATAAAGAAGGAGCGCACAAAACGACATAGGTGTCGCTTGGGAAAGAGTCAAGAAGGGAGCCACACTTCACATTCAAGACGAGGGAGGAGCAAGAGGTTAGAGGGAGAGAGATGCTTAATTTGTGTCGAGAGGACAATATAGGAGACACGTGGCATGAGGGCGTGTAGAGCGAGAGTACATGTTCGAGGCATTCTTCTTCGAGATTTTCTTTTCTTTTCCTTTCTTATTTTTTTGGGTTTCCTTTTGTTCTTTTTTCTTTTCTTTTTTCCCCCAATTTTGCAGTTATATTTCGATGTAGTGTGTAGCATGTGATGTAGGGGTTTATACTGCGAAGCTGGCACTGACAGCTGGGGCCCGCCTCAGGTAGCCCTATCTGTCAGCCCCTGCTTCGCAGGTGCCAAATGCAGGGGCTCTTATCTTGTTCTCCCTTTCTTTCTTTCATTCTTCCTTTCTTCCTTTTAATAATCTCTTTTTGATGTACCAGTTTGGTATAACTTTTGATATACGGGCATGCCAACCATTGGTGGGGTTTGAAGTAGCCGATTGAGGAGACCGGGGTTCGAGCCCGGTAACACTTGATGAGACGATGGCTAATTTATCACACCTATTATTTCAACAAAAAAAAAACTTGCTTTTAGTCAAATTCACTTGCCCGTGGAATGAAAAGGAAGGGATTAGACCCAGCCACTTACATTGCAAGATCCTGAGACCAGGTCTCTACATTTCATTTCAAATTCATGACTTAAAACTGAGTTAGTTACAGAATGCATGCAATATCGTTCAAATCAATTATTTGAACCAGCCATACGAAAAAGAGGAACTTTGATTACGCAAGCGATGCAGATCACATCAACTTCGGTTTGATCCTGCAAAAGCCTTTTTCACTTGTAGTTAGTAGAACACCAAGAAGCAATGTAAAAAAGTAGATAATATTTGAATTTCTGTATTATTGTGTGCACATGAAATCAAATAAGATTAATAAATTAAGCAATAATATTAGCAGGAAATTGAATACCGTGATACAATTACACAGGGAATAAAAACTGAGCTCAATAATTAAGTTTGTCAGCTAAAATAATATCATATTACTCGATACCTACTGCAGCTCAGATAAAAAAGAAGAGTGGATATGCACACCAAAATTTATAAATAATTTGGATTGCAAAACCAGATAAGAAAATAAAATAAAGCAATTCACATGATGTCATAATTATGAAGTGCAATTAACTATATCAATCAAACAATTCTTGCCCTTTTACAGACCAAAGCTCACTGCTACTAATCTCTAAAAGTTCGGTATTTCTGAAGGTTGTCACTTAACTGGAAAGCATCATATAACGCGACTACCTTTTTAGCAAGAAAGCCACTCAAGCCATCTCCTTCAATGCAGTTTTTGGATTAATGCCCACATTTTTATTTGAGAGAAACTATTGCTTGAAACCTGCAGCATGAATAAAGTCTAAAGGTTATGTAGGCTATGGTGTTTCTGAGGCTTTTCAGGGGTTGTTTCCCTACCTTCGGGCTTGGCAGGCTTTGTAGCCAAGATTTTACATATCGGCATCGTGTTGTTTTTACTTAAAAGCTTTAAAGATGAATGGACCTTCACATCTTGCATGAGAACTCGATCTCCGATATCTAAATTTGTCAAATCAACCTCGATTTTTGGAGGAACGTGCTCGGTTGGGCAGAGGTATTTCAGACTAGTCCTTATTTTTTGCAGGTAGCCCCCTGTATTCAACCAAGAACAAAATATGCTAGTTGATTTTAGAAATAGAAATAGTTCATGAAGGGAAAAAAATTTAGGAAAGAAGCTATAATGCAAACTCATCAGTTACTGTAGATAGCCTAGAACATGCTCCTTTGTTGTTGAAAAACAGCATAAAATTGGAAAAAGGGAGTTTCTGATTGATTATTAAGGATTAGTGCTCCATCTTTATGAAACAGAGACTTGTTACAGAATGAGCATGATCTCATAGACAACTCCATTATTTTCTCTCATGTAGGTCTCTTTTGTGGGATAATAAAAAGGAAGTTCTTTTTCACTTATTACCCTAAGGTTCTGACTCTACCGAGTTTTAGAAATTTCTCCTGTGGACAGGTAAAAAAATGTTCATATTTCATTGAAATCTTCATAAGTTTTCTACATGCTTTCAAAATAGATCTTGCTTACAAGGAGAAGATACTAGCCCTAACAGGAGTGCACATTATGCTTGTATGATCATAATTTGTCTACTAAGTACTCCGAAAAACATATTTCATCATCCCATGATGTGAGTCCTTTCCCAACACGGTTTAAATAGATCCTCCAGCAAAAACAATTAATTGCAATCAGTTTTCTAATTCCTCAACTAAAGAGATTATGCAAAACCAATAACATAATTGCATCTATGATACGATGATCACAAATATATAATATCTTACTCAAATTTTATTTTGCACTAACAATTCCAGTCATGCATTCCTCTGATATAAACCATAGTTTACAAGGAGAAGATACTAGCCCTAACAATTCCAGTCATGCATTCCAGTGATGGACTCTCTAGAAGAACGATACCCAAACTCGACTTTTTCACCACGGAACCGCGGCCAAACCTTAGGGTTTACGGCAGTTCTACGGTGCTATGAGTGAGGCATGGATCGGCCCTTCTACGGTTGGTCCATAGGCACTATGGCATGTTCTGAGTATTTTTAAACTGTGCTCAAGTGTTGAGCTCTTTGGGAAATTTTGGGTGTTTGTTGATTCGATCGGTATGTTTAACATCGTCTATCTATCTGTGGAATGTGATACAATATTTGGAATCTACACTAATTGGTTTTGTGAAAATTGATTAGTTGCTTGTAAATATAACATTTCGGTCTCGGTTGGAATCGGGAATCTTGTTGAATTACTCGATTTTTTTTGAAAAGATGTTTTCATAAGTGAGACCCAAATGTAAGATTTACAAAGTTAGGCATGAAATCCGTGATATGAGATATTCCGGATTCATGATGTCTAAGGGATGTGTCGATTCCAAATGTTGTAGTTTGACATTTTCTTTTCTGCGACTGTAAGTGTAATATGTGGTGTATCGCCGGTTTCGTTACTATATGTCAACGACAATTGGGATACGCATATTTACTTACGTTGATGACATGTGATATTATGTGTTGCTGGGATATATTATATTGGATCGTCGTATTTTGAATAGCCGGGGGGTTTTGCCTGAGATGAGAGTTTTTCATTTTCATTCATGTAAAAACTTGTATGTGATATTCTTTTATTGGGGCACTTCCGGGTTGAGGATGATGCAACCCTTGTATATTATTTACTTTTCCGCATTAGGATAGACCCAAGACGGAGAGCACAAGTAACCGGGTTCTAGAATCCAATGGGAGACTATCTCGAGGAGTCGCGTCCGAGTCTCCTAACTCTAGAATTGGTGGGGTTGCTTGCCGCTCTCGTAGAGATCTAGGGATGTGGGTTTGGGTATTCATCGCGACCGTGGAATCCGTGTTTTCACTGGCTTAATATAAACACGTACATCCTAATATATCCAATATTTCATATTTAGACTTCTGCTGCTGATATTCTGTGATATGATCATTTTATATGCTTGAGACGAATGTTTTATTATTATATATATGATATATAATAAACGTTGCTTATGTTTTGCACTCGCGCTAGTCCCGTCCCGCTATGCCGTTAGTTAAGTAACCTAACGGTGCATAACGGGACACTGTGGCAAATGCGGATGGCATAAACATACGTTGTATTTTCGTTTCTTCTGTGATGCTTAGGAAGCATAAATGATGGGACTTCATTAATGAGATTAATGAAAAGAAATAAACCTAAAGATGCTGTGGAATCAAATTTTCAAAAAGGGTAGCTTTAGATTTTGCTTTGCATAGCGATATTCCTTGTAGAATATCCAGCACCTCATTCGATGAGGAAAGAGCCGAGACCCCTTCACCGGGAGTGACCTCTTTAGCAAAACTAGCAAAACCTCAAAAACGCTCCTTTTCAAAATCACTTGTTTCTACAACGATATCAAGTTCATTACGCAAAAGATTTTCTTAAAAACTTGTCGTAGCCTTCCGTCATTTCAGATAAGTACTACTTAGTATTCGTGCTACGTTTGTTGGCCTCCGTCAAGGCGTAGTGTGCGGTAGCTAACTAGTGCTTATCTGCAGCATATGATGCGATTGGATTAGAGTAGTCGTGCGACTTTGTTGGTCTCCGTCAAGGGTCGTGCGGGTGGGTTTAATTCAATAATGAAATGTACGGGATGAACTTGACTAGCAGCCTATGCTTTGTTGGCCTCCGTCAAGGTCATAGGACGCTATGGGCAAAATATTATTGGGAATTTCAAGTGTTGAAATTTTCAATGAGATTGCATACCTTCTATGAGATAGTTGGATCCCGATACCCACTGCGAGTAAGAGTTACTCCTGGGAGAGTTTTACACATCACAATTAGCCGATCAAGTAGGTGTCTAGAAATGTGTTAACGGGGTTACGCACATGGAAAAACGAGGTTTATTTTAATTAGGTCCGTGCGAAAACACGGGAAACCTCCCTCAAAGTACCAACACTGGCCTGGCTGAAAGATTGGCGAACTTATAAGGTGTAATTAATCCCGGCTAGTCTTATTTTTTAGGGTTTGAAGGAAAATTTGATAAAAACAGTGAGAGCCATCCTGATTAGATAAGATAATAATCAATCTAATTTTGCAAGAGCATACGCTAAGTGTTTTCTTCTCTCTCCAGGCAGCGACCGTGTCAGGCCTTAATCAAGATAATAATATGGATGTATTGACCGAACCAGATTATTATAGTGAGATGGGGAACGTTGGTTCCGCTCCAACTTATAATTGTTATAAGTCCAAGCAGGAAATAAGCGAATATCCGGATTTCCACGCCACCCAAACGAAGAATGAGCATGTTGATGCATCTTCTTCGGATATGTTAGTTACCGAGAACTGATTCTCAGTACACTCTAGTCCTGGGTATTAGATACCGGATCGGGATCCCACATATGTAATATGTTACTTGGGCTAAGGAAAGGTAGAGAACTGGGAATAGGTAATCATTCTGTAAGAGTAGGGAATGGTGCAAATGTTGCGGCCAAAGCAGTTGGCGAATATCACCTTGTATTACCAAATGGTAATACATTGATTCTGAACGAATGCTATTACATACCGAACCTGATATGCAATATTATATCAGTTTCTTTATTAAGTAAAGAAGGATATAATTTTGTATTACAGGATAATGTTATGAACATCTTCCCGAATCAAAAGTTGATTGGATCAGGCTCGCTAAGTAATGGCATATACGTTCTAAATCAAACCACAGTTCTTAACGTACAAAACACACACAATAGGAAGAGTTCAGAAATCAACGAATCCTTCTTGTGGCATTGTAGACTAGGTTATAGCAATGCGACACGACTAGCTAAGTTATATAAGGATGGATATTTGAATCCGTTCGAATTATCATCTTATGAAACTTGTCAGTCATGTCTGAAAGGAAAGATGACCAAAACTCCGTTTATTGGACAAGGAGAAAGAGTTACGAAACTCTTGGGACTGATACATAGTGATGTATACGGTCCCATGTCTACACATTCCAGGAATGGTTCCTCGTATTTCATTACATTCACTGACGATCTCTCAAGATACGAACATGTGTTCCTGTTGAAACACAAGTCTGAAACATATGAGAAATTCAAAGAATATAAGCATGAAGTCGAGAACCAGACGGGTAAAAGTAATAAAATCCTACGATCTGATCGGGAAGGTGAATACTTGAGCACGGAATTCCGTGACTATCTAAAAGAGAATTGGATTCTCTCTCAGCTTACTGCTCCGTATACACCGTAGCACAGCGGTGTATCGGAGCGGAAGAATCGCACCATATTGGATATGGTGCACTCTATGATGAGCACCGCTGAGTTACCTGTTTCCTTTTGGGGTTATGCGCTTGAGACAGCAGCATACCTATTGAATATAGTTCCAACCAAATCAGTGCATACAACTCCATATGAGATATGGAAGGGGAAGAGACAGTATCTTAATTTTGTTAAGATATGGGGTTGTCCGGCATAAGTGAAAACACAACATCCGGACAAACTCGAGGCAAGGTCTTTTCTATGTAAGTTTATTGGATATCCCAAACATTCGCGAGGGTATATCTTATACCATACCGAGGAACAAAAGGTGTTTGTTTCTCGACATGCTACATTTTTAGAAAAGGAATTTCTTGAAAAAGAAATTTGTGGCAAGGAGATAAAACTGGAAGAAGTTCCAGCTATACAAACTACGACAGAAGATTTGGTAGAACCAGAGAATTCGATAGTTCCCAACGAACCTCGGCCTCTTCGCCGATCTAGTAGGGTTCCTCATCCACCTAAGAAATACTACGGTTTTCTCATCGATAGTGGGAGCGAGGATTGCATAATGGAAGATGATGACCCAACTAGCTTCAAACAGGCCATCACGAGTGGAGACTCTGTGAAATGGCTGGATGCAATGCGATCTGAGATGGAATCCATGTACACCAAGAAAGTATGGACATTGGAAAGTTGCTCCCGAAGGGGTAAAACCTATTGGGAGCAAATGGATCTTTAAGAAGAAACTTGGTGTAGATGGAAAAGTTGAGACTTTCAAAGCTAGACTTGTTGCAAAAGGTTTTCGTCAACGACCAGGTGTGGATTATGATGAAATCTTTTCTCCGGTGGCTATGCTTAAGTCCATCCGGATCCTACTTGCCATCGCTGCATGCCATGACTACGAAATCTGGCAGATGGATGTTAAGACCGCCTTTCTTAATGGTGATTTAGAAGAGAGCGTGTACATGACTCAGCCAGAGGGCTTCGTGGACAGTGGGAGCGGCGGAAAGGTGTGCAAGCGGCTTAAATCAATCTACGGGTTGAAGCAGGCATCGCGGAGTTGGAACATCTGTTTTGATGTGGTAGTCAAAGAGTTTGACTTCATCAAAAACGTAGATAAACCTTGTATATACAAGAAGGTGTCAGAGAGTAGGTCATCTTCCTCGTATTGTACGTGGATGACATACTCTTGATAGAAAATGATGTTCCTATACTGCATTCGGTCAAGCTCTTCTTATCACAACGATTCTCAATGAAAGATCTAGGTGATGGCTCCTACATCTTAGGGATTAAGATCTATAGAGATAGATCTAAACAGATGTTGGGATTGTCCCAATCCAGGTACATCGATACCATACTAAAGAGGTTTAGTATGGAGGATTCCAAACGTGGGAATTTACCCACGATCTCAGGAATCACTCTCTCCAAAGAGATGTCTCCCAAGACTGATTTGGAGAGAGCTCGCATCCAAAGGATACCCTATGCTTCGGCAGTAAGCTCTATCATGTACACGATGTTATGTACCAATGTAGCATACTCACTAAGTGTAGTGAGTAAGTATCAATCAGATCCTGGGGAGAATCACTGGACAGCTGTGAAGAGCATTCTTAAGTACCTGAGAAGGACTAAAGAAATATTCTTGGTGTATGGTAACGGTGAACTCCAAATGAAGTCCTTTACCGATTCGAGCTTCCAGAGTGATAAGAACGACTCTAAGTCGGTCTCGGGTTTTGTCTTCACGCTCAATGGAGGGGTGGTTTGTTGGAAGAGTTCCAAGCAAGAAACCGTGGCAGACTCGACGATGGAGGCTGAATATATCGCTGCCAATGATGCTGCCAAAGAGGCTGTCTGGATGAAGAAGTTCATAACTGAACTTGGAGTGGTTCAGTCCATTAAGCATCTAATACCTTTGTATTGTGATAACAATGGAGCAGTGGCTTTGGCCAAGAAACCCAGGTCCCATCAGCGATCCAGGCATATTCTGAAGCAGTATCACCTGATCCGAGAGATAGTTAATCGCCGGGAGATCGAGGTCAGGAGAGTTGACACGAAGAATAACACGGCGGATCCACTCACCAAGGCCATACCCTAGATACAATTTGAGAGACTCTTCGGGATGTTGGGTATGAGATACTACAACTGGCCTTAGTGCAAATGGGAGATTGTTAGTTATATGTATGCCCTAGAGGCCATTATTATACATGATTGTATATTATAGTAGATGCTTGGACATATATAGAGAGGACTTTCTTGTTCAACATAATAGTATGCTATATGATTGCTCTTTGTCTTAACGTGTAGACTTGTATTGTGATATTGTCTTGCTCTCACATGTTGATAAAGCCCTTAAGATGTGTACTTGACTACCAGGACTATAATGGAGATCATACTGGTAGGGCCAGGGTAGTCCACAAGTTCATCCTTTAATGGTTCCTATTCGTGGATATATCGAGACAGGGCATCGATATTCCAGAGTAGACTAGCGTATACGCTTCTTAACCCATATGATGGGCGATGGATGATCCCACATCCATTGGTGTTTGACATCAAAGATGGTATGCGGGTGCTCAGTGGAGACTGGATACACTGAACCGGACTCGCCGAGAACTCCTAGATGGTATTATACCTAACGTCAGATAGCAGTTCTTTGGTGACACTGGTACAGGTTAGTCTGTAGACCCGAGATCGTCATGGAGTCTTGTGTGATTCCCACTGAGCTTTGATTTCCACCTTACCACGTTCAAGAAAACGTGCAAAACGGTGGTTTTTGGGTACAGTCCCGAGTCACATGGAGGCAATGAGCGATAGGAGAGGATTCGTCTCTCCCGGTATTGGGGGTTGATGTTGCGCTGTGCTCGATTGGCTATAACAGGAAGTCTCTGGCCAGGACTGATACGGAGATTTACTTGTAAGTGTTATCAGTAGTTTCTCGACCCGTTATGAGCCGCACATCGGCACGACTTATCAAGTTACTGAGGTCTGACGTTTACCACCCTTAGACTAGATATGCGACATATCAGGTGAAGAAACCGAACTGTACGGTAGTGTTACTGACAGACTTTGCGAGAGTTTAGACAAACTTGCTTGTTGATCTTCTGATCGCTCAATACCCGGGTAGCCGTTACGTCCAGCTAGTACAGCTGACGGCTTGTGGATGACTGATATGATCATCACCTACTGTCGGCGTATTGACGAGTCTTTAGAGTTTTACACAGAGGTTTTCTGGCTCAGGTGAAACGAAGTAGGAGTACATATGTGATATTTGCGGGACCGAGATTAATATGTGTATGTGATACTGTATTCTATTCTCGCGATATGTGATATCGGTCAGTTGTATGTGATATAGCCGGGTTATCGAATCAAGTGTTGATTCGATAAGTTGATACATATGATATTAGTCGGTTATATGTGATATAGCCGAATTATTAAATCAAGTGTTGATTTAATGATTTAATGTATAATTATATATTTGATATATTAAATTACATTAACTAATATTAGCTCACTTGAGCATTTCTTTATCTCACTTATGCATTTAATATATATGTGATATATATTAATTGTGTTTCTTTTTGTGTCATGCTTGATGATACATGCTACATGGGTGTATGAGACTCACACCATACTTATGATAATGTGGGGTTTATTTATTTAAAGTAAATCAAAAATTAGTTGGAAATTGGTCACATGGTTTAAGCTTAGTGGAAGCTTGTAGAACCATTGACTCAGTCCACTAGTTTTGTTTTACATTAGATATTTATTAACCCAACCATTACCTTAAGCCATGGTTAAGTCTCTACAAGAGTTATATGAGATATTTCTCACCCATGGTTGCCATAACATTATTGGCTTCATCTTCTTCTTCATCAAAAGTGAGCTCTCTAGGTTTTGAGAAGGTGAAGAAAATTAGTGAGAAAAATATTTCTAAAGTGAGCAAAATTCCTACTTCATCAACCTACACTAGATTAGTCATTTAGTTTAGTTTATTTGCTTCACTAATTTCTAATTAGCGAAGAAGTAGCTTGAGTTAGTGTCTCCTCGACGTAGATCATCTTCGGCCTCGAAGACTTCAAGCAAGCTTGTTCATTTCACCTAGTGGAGCCTTACTAGAGTCCGGGAGACCACTACTTGGAGTGAGGGGACTTCTACACGGAGCTATTGGAGTGAAGGACCGGTCTACAAAGATTGTATTCCTTATTCACTTAGATGTAAAATTGTTTACATGCATGGTTCGTCTAAATCTCTACTTAAGATTCTAGATTAGGGTTTTTTAGCGCGGCAAATTTTTGAAAATGGCATGGTCGATGCCTCCTGAAACCTAGTAGCCGTGCAAGGAAACCCTACAGAATATAGCAAGAGATGACGTCGAAGTGGACGATAATGAAGACGGATGGAACAAGAGGTTCGTGCGAGATGTTAATGAGCTGTTGTTGCTCCCCGATGATACCAGAGGAGTTATATGTAGGAAGAGGCGTTGGATACGGCCAATTCCAGAGGTAAGCAGTGATGATGACGCAGCTGTCCGATTATGAGAAAAAGAGTTAAGCAAAAGTGCCAACCTCCGTATAATTCGGCATAGATGAGATCGGAAAAGACCTTGAGTAGGTTCTTTTCAGGACACTGCAGCGATAGAGATTTGTACCCAGGATCGATTGTATCGTGCGTATTCAGAGGGCCAGATGCCGCCATCACCAGTGACGTGCTGCTTTACGAGTAGTCATGATAATTGGCCAAGAGAGGATCAGCGGAGTGCCAGAGTGGATTGTTCCGTTAGTACACCTGACCGGACCGACGAGCCGAAGGATTGCGAGATTTGTAATCCAGAGAGAAAACGGGGACCCAGAAACCGAAGACGCCAGACTGTGAGCAGGATGCAAGTAGATGTTTTTTCTCTGCCAGCTTTGGACGCACCGGCATTTTACGATATTGTAGGAAGTGTACATCAATATCATTTATTGCGATTTGTGTTTCGTGATCCGAGTATCACACTTTTATCGCTTGGATTTGAGTTTCGATGATTGAGTTTCATGATATTGTTTTCGTACACCATGGCTGCACCTACTGGAGATTTACATTTTGTGCATAGTTATTGCACTCGATTTATGTTATACACCGTTACCTCGGTTTGCGATTTGTGCATATCTATTGTACTTGAGATTGATTTTGTGCCTTCGCTGCACGTATTTATAATTCCGTGGATTTCGATACTGTCGGTTTGATTTTATGAATGTTGGATGCACTTGATTGAGATTTTTATTCGTGCATGTTGGATGCACTCGATTGAGATTTTTATTCGTGCGTGTCGGATGCACTCGATTGAGATTTTCATTCGTGCATGTCGGATGCACTCGATTGAGATTTTCATTCGTGCATGCTAGTTGCACTGGATTGAGATTTTCGTGCACTATAGATGCACTTGTTGTTGTTGTCGTGCACATCCGTTGCACTTGACAGATACTTTCGTGCACACCCATTGCACTTAGTTTTGCTTTTGTGCACATTCGTGGCACTTGTATTGGATTTGATTTTCCGTACGCACCAGTCGCACGTGATATTGGATACGCCTTTTGAGACTGATTTTACTCATGAGTATCGTATTTTTCATGTTGGGTACTATATTATATAGTAGCCGAGCAGGACTGATCTGAGGACAGTGCCTAAGTACTTTTGTATGCATTAAAAGTTTGCCAAGAGGTTTTCAAAAAATGAACTATAGCCTCGCTATTTCTTATGTGTTCATGAGTGACATGAACTTTTACAAAAGAAAACCTTCTGGGATATTTCAAAAGACGGGACGTATAATTTTAGCAAAAACATATATATATACTACTTTACCATTGAGCGTCCGCCATTTGTGCCGTGAGCTACGCATTGCACGGCGATTCGGAAAAGATTGTGTATGTGTTTTATCCAGTTTTTAGAGGAATTTAAAAGGACGTGTACTATATACGTATTATGATTTTAACTATAGTATATTGGATTTCAGTAGTGAATTTCGATATCTGTATCTCCATTGTAACTCGGATGATTGCGTGACGCTTGACAGGGTTCGATTTTGAGTTTCACACTCGTTTTCATGCGCACTCGATGCGCTGTGATATTCTGAGAATTCCATGATTTCGGAGCCCCGTTGATTTAAACCGATTATTGAAATGTTTTAGTATTTGGGGGTTTAAATTTAAATTCGGAGACCGAATTTATTTAAGGGGGGAAGATTGTAACATTTAAGAAATATAAAATATTATTTTTAGAATTTAAATATTAAAATAATATATTTCGCGAAAACTATTCGATTTGCGAATAGGGTTTTTTTCGTAAAATGGTACAAGTATATACCAATATTTGAAATATAAGTGGAGATTAAAATGATTTATTTATTAAAAAGATATTTATCGGATTTTAGAATTTTTATAATTAATAATATGCAAGTTTAAAGTAAACTTGATTAGTGTCCTACTAATCACAATTAAGCCAAATCAGTATTTTTATATTTTGCATGGCTAGTGCACCATATCATGTTGCATTTTGTTCATTTGTATTTGTGACTTGTGATTATTTAGGAAAAAAAGAGAAAGAAAAGAAAAGAGACAATAATTGAGGAAAGAGAGGGGGCACATGATGGCATGTGATGAGAGAGAGACGAGACTATAGCTACACCTTGACCCTTTCTCCATTTTCTTTTCTTTATCCTTCATTATTTCTCTTCCTCCTCCATCTCCTCTTCCACCTCCTTTACCTCCATGGTTCATCCCAAAACTCTCTCAAAACCCGATACTCCCTTCATTAAAAATGATCCTCACCTCATCCTACACCCCTTAGCAAGTCCAAGTTTAGATTTTGAAGACTTTAGGCATCTAGGGTTTTTCTTGAGTTGCTTCCAAGAGCTATAATTTCCACTTCTCATCTTGTAATTAGTTTCATTACCTTCTAGTTTAGTTTAGTGTTCGATTTAGCATGTTTAGTGATCTTGAAATTTTCCAGGTTGATGTTTAGTAGGTGTTGGGACTTGTAAGTGGTAAATTGAGGTGTAGTGAGTGTTTGTAAGACCTTAGTGTTTATGTTATGGCCAAGACCAGAGACTAGAGCCCAATACACTGACTTAGAATTTCCCGACGTCGGATCTGTGACGGATTGTGGTGATCTAATAGAATCTGGGATGACCCGAGACCACCATAAATTAAGTTGCCATTACTGAGAGACAAACAGGCAACCTAGAACCTACCCTAGAAAACCTGAGCCCCTCCCCTTTATGTTAGGCCGCAGATTTATTCCTCATGGCCAGAAATTGCGGCCACAATGTGATGGATTGTGTTGGATTTTGGTGTATGGTTCCCTTATCTGATATCTAGAGCAACCCTATATGCAAAATTCCCCAGTTTGACCGCGGGTAGAATCTTGAAGCGATTTCTTTAGTTGCTGCATTTCGTGTTATGCGATTTCTGAACTTGGGTTTTGGTATTTGATATCGTATTTGGTCGTTGGACGTTTGTACGTCAACGACAAGGGTTATTTGATTGTTCTTGCATGCGTAAACTATAGATTCTAACCTATGAACACTTCGCATGCCGTATCGGTTTTCCGGACTTGGTTTTAATAACGTTATGATGTGTTGATATGTAGGTACCCTCGCGTGGACTTCCGAGATAATGAAGCACATCGACTTCGGCTAAACAAGAAGTTTAGCAAGTGAGTAAATTTATATCTACGAGGAAAGTCGGGTGGATGGCGTATAGCACCCCCGCAATTATAAAATGGAAACCGATATATAGAATATAGTCGGAGAAACCTATACTAGGCATAGTCACAAATTCGGGATTCGGCAATAATTCGGCGAGGTCGAAAATTCGGATTCAGTGAACTATTCGGAAAAAATCGGCAGGTATTTGGAAAAGATTCAGTAAGTGTTCGGGAAATGTTCGGGAAGGATTTCGAGCAAAATATTAATATATGAGACGCTAGATTTTGATTTCGTGAATTATTTGCTGTTTTTTGAATTATTCGCTTTTTTTGAATTATTCGTGAATTATTCGCCGCGTTCGGTGACGGCGAATAATTCGCAGATTTAATCGGCAGTGACATAATTCGCGAATTCGCCGAATAATTCGTGAATTATGTGACTATAATACTAGAAACCTACGGAAGTGATTAAAAGATTTAGTGTGAAATGACATGATAGATAAGGATGTCTCGGATTGATATACGAGGATATGAAATGTGGATGTGAATCACGATATATATGTAATTGGAGAGAATAAGTATGAGATTTATATGTAAGGTTAGATTAGCACCCTATGAAGAGATTACAAGCATCACATGACCTAAAGTTTTCATTTTTATGGTGCTAAACTAACAAGCATAGGAATCGATCCTAGAAAGTTAGGTATATTAAACTTTAAGCTAACAAAAATAAGGGTTTGAATGCTACAACCTTTGTAGCTCCCGTTTTTGATTCGCTCCTTGGGCTCTTTGGTGTTGAGACGAGGTCCTCTTGGTGTCCTTTTATGTCCACGATGATCCACCGCGGAGATATCCGTCCAAGCTCACTACTTCGTCAAACCGAAGATAACACTCTAAACAAAACGGCTAAGCTTGTGTAGAATGTTGTTGTGGCTTTGAATCTCACTTCAAAAACCTTTCTTTTGTTGTGTATCACTCACTAGAAAAGAACTAGAGAGAAGAAGAAGAAGGAGGATGAAAATGGTGGCTTTTTCTTTCAAGAGATAAAATGATAACCCATTGGTTAACTCATAAAAGAAAATAAATATCACTATATATATTTAATCCTTCTTGACTCCAACCATGATTAAAAGATGGATGATTAATTTAACTTGGGTTTAGAATGATAAAGGAAAAGATAACCATGGTTTAGTGGTAGGTGAACATGGTTAGGTTAGAAGAAGCATGTAGAAACTATCATAATTATCCTTTCCTTTTCATTTTCTTTTAAAACCAAAATTAAATAATTATCCATAATTTAATCAATGGTGTGAAGCTTATATTGCCACCATTTCCATATATAATCAACCATGATGGTTTGATGTATGTATGTGTACATGTATGCACATCTTCATGTGCATGAAACTAGAAAAGAAAAATAGAAACACATTCATGCATGCATACATCCATCAAACCCTAGAAAGGTTTCAAGTGAGACAACTTATGGTTAAATGATAAATCAACACTTGATTTATCAATCCGGTCATATCTCATATGACCCCACCAAAAGCAATTCACCCGATCAATGTTCGGTATCATATACACACATTTCAATCGGGTGTATGCGCATATCGCATATGCGCACCACAACGTTTCGCCTGGACTGGGTAACTCCTCTGTGGGACTCTAAGACTCGTCAATACTCCGGCAGAGGGTAATGATCAAATCAAGTGCCCTCAAGCCGCAAGAGGTTAGCTAAACGTAACGGCCACCCGGGTATTGAGCGATCAGAAGACAACAAGCGAACCTGCTACAACTCCCATCGAGCCATCTGGCAACACTACCGTACAGTCCGGTCTCTTCGTCAGATATGCTGCATATCGAGCCTAGGGATGGTCACGTCGACCCCAATAACTCAATAAGTCATGTCGGTGAATGGTCTATAACAGATCGAGAAACTACTGATAACACTTATCAGTAAATCTCAGCAGCCCTGGCCAGGGACTTGCTGTTATAACCAGTCGAGCACAGCACAGCATCAACTCCCAATACCGGGAGAGACGAAACCCCTCCTATCGCTCATTGCCTTCGTGTGTCTCGGGACTGTACCCAATGGCCACCTGTTTGCACGACTCAGTAGAGCCGTGGTAGGGTGGCAATCAAAGTACAGTGGGAGAACACACAAGACTCCATGACGATCTCGGGTCTACAGACTAACCTGTACCAGTGTCACCTGAGAACTGCTATTCGACGATAGATATAATACCATATAGGAGTTCTCGGCGAGTCCGTCCAGTGTACCCAGTCACCACTGAGCACCCGTATATGATCTTGATGTCAAACATCGACGAATGTGGGAACATCCGTCGCCCATCACATGGGCCTAGTATCATATACGCTAGTCTACACTAGTATATCGATGCCCCGTCTCGATACACCTCCGACTAGGGACATTTCAGGATATGCTTATAGACTACAGATGTCCCGCTAGTATGATCTGCATCATAATCAGAGTAGTCAAGCCGATATCCTTAGGGCTTTATCAGCATGTATGAATGAAATAAAAGCATGATCAAATCAACATGTCGGATAAAGAGAAACCAGATAGCATACTATCATGTCGAGCAAGAATGTAAACTGAATATATATACATGTATAGATACATCAACTATCACATAATGGCCTCTAGGGCATACATATATCCAACAATCTCCCACTTGCACTAAGGCCAGTTATTGGCGTATCTCATACCCAACATCTCAAAGAGTCGCTCATGCTGCGGCTGAGGGAGGGCCTTGGTGAATGGATCCGCGGCGTTGTTCTTTGTGTCTACTCTCTTAATCTCGATCTCGCGGCGATCTACAATCTCCCGGATCAAATGAAAGCGCCTCAGGATGTGTCTGGATCGCTGATGGGATCTGGGTTCCTTGGCTAACGCCATCGCCCCATTATTGTCACAATACAAAGGTATTGGATCAATAATGGTTGGAACTACTCCTAGCTCCAAGACGAACTTCTTCATCCAGACTGCTTCCTTGGCGGCATCATTTGCAGCAATGTACTCAGCTTCCATCGTAGAGTCTGCAACGGTATCTTGTTTGGAACTCTTCCAACTTACCGCCCCTCCATTGAGGGTGAATACAAACCCTGAGATAGATTTGCTGTCATCCTTATCGCTCTGGAAGCTCGAATCGGTAAAGGCCTCCATTTGGAGATCCTTGTTACCATACACCAAGAATAATTCTTTAGTCCTTCGCAAGTACTTAAGAATGTTCTTCACAGCTGTCCAGTGGTTCTCCCCTGGGTTGGATTGATACCTGCTTACAACACTAAGTGCATAAGCTACATCTGGGCGTGTACATAACATCGCATACATTATAGATCCTACTGCCGAAGCATAAGGTATAATGCTCATGCGAGCTCTCTCTTCATCGGTCTTTGGACAAGAATCCTTGGAGAGAGTGACTCCATGGCAAGCGGGTAAGGCACCCCGCTTGGAGTCTTCCATGCTAAACCTTTTTAGGATGGTGTTGATGTACCTGGTTTGGGACAATCCCAATAACTTTTTGGATCTATCTCTATAGATCCTTATGCCCAGGATGTATGTGGCATCACACAGGTCCTTCATGGAGAACCTCAGTGATAAGAATGATTTGACCGACTGTAGCATAGGAATATCATTTCCTATCAGAAGAATGTCATCCACGTACAATACGAGGAATGTGACAGCTCTTCCTACAGCCTTCCTATAAACACAAGGTTCATCAGGATTTTTGATGAAATCAAACTCTTTGATAACATCATCGAAACAGATGTTCCAACTCCGAGATGCCTGCTTTAACCCATATATGGATTTAAGCAATCTACATGCTTTCTCGCTGCTCCCACTGTCAATGAAGCCCTCTGGCTGATCCATATAAACGCATTCTTCTAAATCTCCATTTAGAAATGCTGTTTTAACGTCCATCTGCCAGATTTCATAGTCGTAGTGAGCAGCAATAGCAAGTAGGATCCGAATAGATTTAAGCATGGCTACGGGCGAAAAAGTTTCGTCATAGTCCAATCCTGGTCTTTGACGAAAACCTTTCGCCACAAGTCTTGCCTTATAGGTCTCTACCTGCCCATCCACACCAATCTTTCTTTTAAAGATCCATTTGCACCCTACAGGTTTTACCCCAGGGGGTACAACGTCCAAAGTCCATACTTTGTTGGTGTACATAGACTCCATTTCGGATCTCATGGCATCCAGCCACTTCACAGAGTCACCACTCGTGATAGCTTGCTGAAAACTGGTAGGATCATCATCATCTATGATACAGTCTTCTCTGTCACCATCAATGAGGAAACCGTGGTACCTCTCCGGTGGGCGAGAAGTCCTACCAGACCTCCGGAGTGGCCGAGGTTCTTCAGTTTCTGTTGTAACAGCCGGTTCGACCAAATCGTCATTCGTAGTTTGTGTCTCTAGAACCTCTTCTAGATCTACCACCTTGCCATCATCTCTATCCGTGAAAAACTCTTTTTCCAAGAATGTGGCATACTGAGAAACAAACACCTTTTGTTCCTCTTTGTGGTAGAACAGATACCCATAAGAATTCTTTGGATATCCCACAAAGTTACACACGACTGACCGTGTCTCGAGTTTGTCCGGATTCTGCTTTTTAACATAGGCCGGGCAACCCCAAATCTTAATTCGCTTAAGAGATGGTCTCTTCCCATTCCATATCTCATATGGCGTGGTAGACACAGCTTTGGTCGGAACCCTGTTTAGCAGAAACGCTGCAGTCTCCAACGCATGCCCCCAAAACGAGACTGGTAACTCAGCGTCACTCATCATGGACCGGACCATATCTAATAGGGTCCTATTCCGTCGTTCTGACACACCGTTGTGCTGTGGTGTGTAAGGAGGAGTGAGCTGAGAGAGAATCCCATTCTCTTTTAGGAAGTTTGCAAATTCTGCACTGAGATACTCACCACCTCGATCTGATCGAAGCATCTTAATACTCAAGCCGGTTTGTTTTTCTACTTCTTGTTTATATTCAACGAACTTCTCGAAAGCGTCGGATTTATGCTTTAATAAAAATACATGACCGAATCTTGAGAAATCATCGGTGAATGTAATGAAGTATGAAAAACCGCCTCTAGCCTGTGTAGACATAGGCCCACATACATCACTATGTATGAGGCCCAGGAGCTGAGTAGCTCTTTCTCCGTGTCCAGTAAACGGAGTTTTGGTCATTTTACCCTTGATACAAGACTGGCAAGTCGCATAAGATTTATATTCAAAAGGATTTAAATATCCATCTTTGTGTAACTTGTTTAGTCTTGTTTCGTTAATATGACCAAGTCTACAATGCCAAAGAAAAGCTTCATTTAATTCTGAAAGTTTTCTTTTATTAGTGTGTTGTATACTGAAAACTGTGTGTTGATTTAGGACATATATTCCGTTATTAAGTGTACCATACCCAACCAACATTTGATTCAGGTAAATGTTCATAACATTGTTTTGTAATACAAAATTGTACCCTTCATTGTCCAACAAAGAAACAGATATAATATTACACAACATATCAGGTACAAAATAACATGGATTCAAAATCAAAATACATCCAGACGGCAACCCCAAGTGATACTCTCCCACTGCGACTGTATGTACATTGGAACCATTTCCAACGCGGAGAGTATGGTCACCTGTCTTCAAAACCTTGCTATTTCTCAACCCCTGCATAGAATTGCAAATGTGAGAACCTGAACCGGTATCCAATACCCAGGAAGCAGAGTTTATAGAAAAACAGTTTTCAGTCACAAACGCACCTGAAGCGGAAGCATCACCATGCTTCTTCTTGAGACTTAGGTACTCTGTGCAGTTGCGCTTCCAGTGTCCTGTCTTGTGGCAATGAAAACACTCGCCTTTCCCTGGGTCTCCAGCCGTGGACTTTCCCTTTCCCTTCGCCTTTTTGACTCCACCCTTAGGATTAGTGGGTTTCTTCTTTTTCTTTCCCTTGGCCTTAGCTTTCGGGCGAGAAGAAGAAGACTGTCCAATCGTCATAACGGGAGTCTTTGCCGACTTCATAGTGCTCTCTGCACTCCTTAACATATTAAGGAGTTCAGGGAGGTCCTTCTCCATGCCATGCATGTTGAAGTTCACTATGAACTGAGCAAAGGTGGAGGGGAGGGACTGCAGAATAATATCGATATATTTTTCATTGTCCATAGTCCATCCGAGGTCCTCAAGCTCTTCTATAAGAGCTATCATCTTCAAAACATGGTCTGCTACTGGTGTGCCAGGGGCCATCCGCATGTGAAACAGTTTCTTTGATGCCTCGTATCGTAATACGCGGGACTGCTCCCCATACAACTCCTTTGTATGGAGTAAAATCCCGTGAATGTCCATGTCCTCGTGCTGCTTTTGATGTATGTTGTCCATCGATGCAAGCGCGAGGCATTTTGCCATGGCACAGTCAGCGTCCCATGTCTTGCGGACTTCAATGTCCGCAACTGAAGATTTTGGGCCTGGGACGGGCGGGGCTGAAGCCGTAAGGACATATGATACTTTATCATATGTCAAGGCGATCTTCAGATTCCTTAGCCAGTCTTTATAGTTGGTTCCATTCAGTTTGTTCTTATCTAAAAGAAGCTTAAGTCCAGTCATTTGGTATCTGCCATTAAGAGAGAGAAAAGAATACACTCAGCGAAAGCTCTTGCACAGATTAGATTGGTTTATTATCTTGTCTAATCGATGTTTCCCACTGCTTTTTATCAAGTTTTTCTTTCAAACCTTAAAAAGAAAAACTAGCCAGGATTAATTACAGTCTACAACTTCGCTAACCGTTCAGCCAGGCCAGTGTCGGTACTTTGAGGGAGGTTCCCCGTGCTTTCGCACGGACCTAATTAGAGTAAACCTCGTTTTCCCAGAGGCGGAGCCCCGTTAACACCTTTCTAGACACCTAATGAGTTAGCTAATTGTAAACTGTAAAACTCTCCTAGGAGCAACTATTGCCCACAGTGGGATCGGGATCCAACCATCACATGGAAGGTATGCAATCTCATTGCAAATTTCAACACTTGAAATTCCCGATGTAATTTTTACCCCTAGTACTTATGACCTTAACTATGGTCAACAAATCATAAGTACCAGTCAAGTTCTACCCGTCATTTCTTGATCAATTAGACCCACCCATTTGACCCTTAACTATGGTCAACAAAGTCGCATGAATGTCCTAATTAATCTGCATCATATGCATAGTAGGAAGACATCACTTAGCTACCGTACACTACGCCTTAACTAAAGTCAACAAACGTAGCACGAATACTAAGTACTCTACTTCCTAAAATGACGGAGGGTTGCGAATGATTTTTAAGAAAATCTTTAACGCTTTGAACTTGATATCGTTGTAGAATCAAACAGTTTTCAAAAGGAGTGGCTTAAGCTCCGCAGTTTTTGAAATATAGCTTTTTCATAAATAGCCGAGTAGTTTTTAAATCCGATTCTACAACATCTTTTAGGTTTATTTTCTTTACATTAATCACATTAATGTAATCCCATCATTTAAGTCCTTAAGCCAATCACAGAAAAGAAACGAAAATAACACGTACGCTTATGCCATCCGCATTCGCCGCAATGTTCCGCTATGCACCGTTAGGTTACTTAACTAACGGCATACCGGGACGGGACTAGCGCGGGTGTAAAACATAAGCAACGTCTACTATATATCATATATATATAATAAGTCATTCGTCTCAGATATCACAGAACACAGGCAGCAGAAATATAGATATAACGTGGGATATACTAGGACGTCCGTATTTAGTATTTAGCCAGAATAGAAAATACGGATTCCACAGTCGCGATGAATAGCCAAGCCCACACCCTGGACCCCTACGAGAGCAGCAAGTGACCCTACCAATCCTGGAGTTTAGGAGACCCGGTCTCGACTCCTCGAGATGGCCTCCCACTGAACCCCAGAACCCGGTCACCTGTGCTCCCCTCCTTGGGTCCATCCTAATGCGGAAAAGTAAATAATATACAACACTGGTGACACAACCGCAACCTGGAAGTGCCCCAAATAAAAGAATATTACATTACATTTGAATTTACATGAATGAAAATATAAAACTCTCATCTCACAAAAAACCCCCCGGCTATTCGATCGCGACAATCCTGCACATCATATCTCAGCAACACATAATATCATATATCATCAACGTAAGCAAGTATGCGTACCCCGATTGTCGTTGATGTATAGCAACGAAACCGGCGATATCTAACATACTACACTTACGGTCGCAGAAAAGAAAGTGTAAAACTACAATATTTGGAATCCAGATTCTCATTAGACATCATAAATGCGAAATATCACATATTTCGTATTTCATGTCTACACTATTTGAATTCCACATATTGTATCACATTCCAGATAAACAGACAGTATTAAAGTTTTCGAACGAACTGTCAAGCACCCAAGATTCACTAAAGCTCAACACTTGAGCAGGGTTCAAAGATCCGGAGTGTGACACAGTAGCGGCGGTCCAGCCGTAGAAGGGTCAAGCCAACGCCTCACATGTGGCACGCCGTACTGCCCCAAACCCTAAGGTTCAAAGGGCAGTTCGAGACGGTCACATAATCGAGTTAAGGTTTGTTGTCTTCTAGAGGGACCACCGCAAAAAGACTTGCACACATCTCCAAACTATTTAAACCCCGTGAATATTGAGTAAATGATATTCGTTCAAACATTTCAAAACTTTCTAGTTTACCCGGAAAAGAAATACGAAATGAAAATTCCGATCGAAACGACGAATTCAAAACTACCTCCAGAATTTTCAACATCAGATTCAGATTAAATACTCTCAAAAAGTACTGTAGCAGGTAAAGAAAATTACTGTGCAAAAAATTACCAGAGAGCCCCTCATTCCGCCGCGGAAGCGCGGCACAAGCAAGCTTGTGCCGCGCTTCCGCGGTCAACTTTACTGTTCATGGGTACGAATTTTCCAGATCTCTTAATTTTTACCTGCTCTATTTTTTGAGAATTTTTAATTCTGAAAAAGATCAGTTTTAAAAAAATTTCCAGAAAGCATCCCATATTTCCGTATTATGTTTCGATCGGACTTTTCACTTCGCAAAAAGGTCGCCTAACGTTCTAGGTCGGCTCTGATACCAATGTAAGGTTAGATTAGCACCCTATGAAGAGATTACAAGCATCACATGACCTAAAGTTTTTATTTTTATGGTGCTAAACTAACAAGCATAGGAATCGATCCTAGAAAGTTAGGTATATTAAACTTTAAGCTAACAAAAATAAGGGTTTGAATGCTACAACCTTTGTAGCTCCCGTTTTTGATTCGCTCCTTGGGCTCTTTGGTGTTGAGACGAGGTCCTCTTGGTGTCCTTTTATGTCCACGATGATCCACCGCGGAGATATCCGTCCAAGCTCACTACTTCGTCAAACCGAAGATAACACTCTAAACAAAACGGCTAAGCTTGTGTAGAATGTTGTTGTGGCTTTGAATCTCACTTCAAAAACCTTTCTTTTGTTGTGTATCACTCACTAGAAAAGAACTAGAGAGAAGAAGAAGAAGGAGGATGAAAATGGTGGCTTTTTCTTTCAAGAGATAAAATGATAACCCATTGGTTAACTCATAAAAGAAAATAAATATCACTATATATATTTAATCCTTCTTGACTCCAACCATGATTAAAAGATGGATGATTAATTTAACTTGGGTTTAGAATGATAAAGGAAAAGATAACCATGGTTTAGTGGTAGGTGAACATGGTTAGGTTAGAAGAAGCATGTAGAAACTATCATAATTATCCTTTCCTTTTCATTTTCTTTTAAAACCAAAATTAAATAATTATCCATAATTTAATCAATGGTGTGAAGCTTATATTGCCACCATTTCCATATATAATCAACCATGATGGTTTGATGTATGTATGTGTACATGTATGCACATCTTCATGTGCATGAAACTAGAAAAGAAAAATAGAAACACATTCATGCATGCATACATCCATCAAACCCTAGAAAGGTTTCAAGTGAGACAACTTATGGTTAAATGATAAATCAACACTTGATTTATCAATCCGGTCATATCTCATATGACCCCACCAAAAGCAATTCACCCGATCAATGTTCGGTATCATATACACACATTTCAATCGGGTGTATGCGCATATCGCATATGCGCACCACAACGTTTCGCCTGGACTGGGTAACTCCTCTGTGGGACTCTAAGACTCGTCAATACTCCGGCAGAGGGTAATGATCAAATCAAGTGCCCTCAAGCCGCAAGAGGTTAGCTAAACGTAACGGCCACCCGGGTATTGAGCGATCAGAAGACAACAAGCGAACCTGCTACAACTCCCATCGAGCCATCTGGCAACACTACCGTACAGTCCGGTCTCTTCGTCAGATATGCTGCATATCGAGCCTAGGGATGGTCACGTCGACCCCAATAACTCAATAAGTCATGTCGGTGAATGGTCTATAACAGATCGAGAAACTACTGATAACACTTATCAGTAAATCTCAGCAGCCCTGGCCAGGGACTTGCTGTTATAACCAGTCGAGCACAGCACAGCATCAACTCCCAATACCGGGAGAGACGAAACCCCTCCTATCGCTCATTGCCTTCGTGTGTCTCGGGACTGTACCCAATGGCCACCTGTTTGCACGACTCAGTAGAGCCGTGGTAGGGTGGCAATCAAAGTACAGTGGGAGAACACACAAGACTCCATGACGATCTCGGGTCTACAGACTAACCTGTACCAGTGTCACCTGAGAACTGCTATTCGACGATAGATATAATACCATATAGGAGTTCTCGGCGAGTCCGTCCAGTGTACCCAGTCACCACTGAGCACCCGTATATGATCTTGATGTCAAACATCGACGAATGTGGGAACATCCGTCGCCCATCACATGGGCCTAGTATCATATACGCTAGTCTACACTAGTATATCGATGCCCCGTCTCGATACACCTCCGACTAGGGACATTTCAGGATATGCTTATAGACTACAGATGTCCCACTAGTATGATCTGCATCATAATCAGAGTAGTCAAGCCGATATCCTTAGGGCTTTATCAGCATGTATGAATGAAATAAAAGCATGATCAAATCAACATGTCGGATAAAGAGAAACCAGATAGCATACTATCATGTCGAGCAAGAATGTAAACTGAATATATATACATGTATAGATACATCAACTATCACATAATGGCCTCTAGGGCATACATATATCCAACATTATAGTGGCATGATATGAGATCGATAAATACGACATGAGATTGGGATAAATGTGTTGTGAAATTAATAAGATATGATGTATATGCAAGATGACTTGATGTGAGATATTGACGTGATGAAAAGAGAATATGATGATATAAGATGACTTGACTTAATATGTCGATATATGGATGCGAAACGATATGAGAATATACATACTTTTGCCAAGACATGATACGAGATTGATACGGATGTGACTTGAGATATATGTGTATATATATATTTATGAAAATAATGAATGATATGTCGTACGAGACTTTAGATCCGTACCCTCATTGTTGTATAGGTTGATAGAATCTCTATTTTGTTTAATACCGTCGTACGATGGATTACCGTACGCAATGAATTTTACCGGATGTTTGATTCATACCCTTGACTCGAGGATGCCGTACAATGGATTATACCGTACGTGATGCTATGAGGCTGGATTGCCGATTGATAGATTCATCGACTCGGTTATGTTATAGATATTTTAATCCCTTTCTACTCTGCTTTAGTTAGTCTCTTATGTAGATGTTAGATTAGATACGTATACTTTATAATATTGCGCTTACGGTTACTTTTCTGCTACGTTTATGATATTCTCATTGCATTACATATACATGTGCTTCCATTATTTGTTATGATATCGTCTGCTAGTACATCTGCACAATTATCGATGATGCGTATGTTACACTTACACAGATTTGCCGGCTCACACACTTCATCATCGATAATTGATATGCCACTTACACAGTAAAATTGCTTTATCACGCTATTACTCTTAATTGTTCAGTACCATCATATGACACGTTTGATATACTTGATATGCTCACATTACTGTTCTATCTTGCATACATCGCACTTTATGGTTATATGTATTGAATTACCGATTTCATGCAATTTCTGGATTTGAGAACCGCGAATATATTTCAAAAGGAAACTATATGTTGCTTTAAAAGCGTGGTTTCTCTATATATGATATTTCGAGGCGTCCACCATGAATTTTCTCGGTTCTGAGCCATGTGATACCCGATTTGAGGAGCTGGATGAGCCGTCTGCGGGTACATGGTGGACCCGGTATGGTATCCCAGGCAAGAAAGGTATGTTGTGCAGTAGACAATGAGCCTAGCAGAGGGACTGCTACCTACCAGTGATATTTTTGGACCCGGCGGTTATCCGGAGGATACCGACCGGAGTCGTGAGATGGATATGAGGGCCGATCTGAGTATGCGGTGCCTGAGATGAGATAGTTATGAGAGCCGATCTGAGTATGCGGCGTCTGAGATATGAGAATTTACGTGTCGATGCTGGACACTGGTTTCATGATATTTCGAGTGTCGATATTGGACACTCAGGTTCCATGATTTTGATGGGTCGTTGATGGACACACGTGGTTGATATCCTCATACATACAGGCATATGTTTTCATGACGATTCGAGTGTCGACGTTGGACACTCAGGTTCCATGATTTTGATGTGTCGTTGATGGATACACATGGTTGATATCCCCATACATACAGGCATATGTTTCAGATGTTAGTTATATATATGTCATTCGCATTGATTCGATTGTTGATATATAGGCATACATGGTCACCCTAGATATCATAGTATTACTTTTATGATATAGTATGACCTAAGAAATCATTGTTTTATTCGATTTCTACCTGCTGATGTTTTCTACGCGTGAATTGGCAACTCACCCTCGTTGTGCCACAGTTCTTGCAGGTTTGACCGTTTGGGATCAGTAGCGGTATCGCTGGCACACAGCTTCATCCAGGGTGTTTTGCTTTGGTAGGTGGGACACATATTGGATCGTGCCCACTCTCGTACTTATATTCTGTTGTATCTAAATAAGCTTCATCAATCAGAACTAGAAATTGTATATTAGCAGACTAGAAAGACTTGAGTTGCGAGACTTAGAGTGATGGGTGTATGTTCGCTTCTTTGAGGTTTTCGATGTCTTGCTTTATTATTCTTTCTGTGTTGATCTTCGTCATTGGACGTCGTATATATCTCTTGCTTACTTGCGTGGTTGTGTTTCCGCCAATTGGCGAAGAGCTAGCTCCCGCTTGGGATGCCTATATATATTGCTTGTATGTGGTTTTGGATCAAAATATACAAGCGAGGTGTTGCCCAAATTTTTAAAGACGAAAAAAAGAAAATTTTGTTTTCAACTATAGTATAATCCACTTGCATTTTCATGTTTCATTATCTATGCATTTAAAGAAAAAACTTGATTACATTATACCTTTATTTTAAAACTGTACCTCCACTATTTTCCGCAAAAAGATTTAGATTTTCTGGGCTTAGGCTTACTTGAATTACATTACGCCTTTAGACGTTGCGTGATTTAAGTGCCGGTCACGTGCTAATTTACGGGTCGTGACAGAAATATGCTTAGATAGTATATGGTATTTATCAAGAAAACATTTATAGAACTTTGCATTTTCAATTAAATTTAGCCTTATATATTCATTTCAAACCACTTTGTTCTTCAATATCAAGCTAGAAATTCGAACTAATCAACATATTTCCAAGCTCATTTAAGTACCAAGTCTTTTCCGTCATGCTTCTTTGGTACCGAAGGATTCCAATGTTTGATTATTGGTAGAAATTACTGTATATTTTAAATGCTCCTACCCTAAGTTTTCAGATTATGAATTAAGCTCACAATACTTTGTCCATCGTGTTTAACATCAAACTTTCTATCTACAACTATTTGCATTATGAAGTTGTCAATAATGAAGTCTATATTGCCTCATTAAGCATAAGAGAAGATCTACAATATATTGTCATTCCACTTAGTGCAGATGGATGGGGTCTATTAGACCAGTGATCATACATACATGCACCCCATTATCAGACTCCGGCATATAAATATTAAAATATGCATGTTAAATTTAATTTCATGGATTATAAATTTAGGGAACTGCAATCAAGACATGCAACTTGGAGTCTTGACAATAATTAAAATAAATATTTGCATACCAAAGGTTCAGAAACCATGAAAATAAACTGATAAGACTTCTACAGACGTTAACTCATTGTTAAAATGACTCAAGAACTTATTTAAGATCCAAGAGAAGCAACCCTTAAATATACATCTTATTATTAAAAAATTGTAAAACAAAGTTCAAATACTACCATGATTTCTGTGACATAATAATGTCGCATAATTTGATATAAGCAAGAAAAATGACGAAGTGTTGTAACTCTAACAAAAATATAACACATTAATATATTTTTTGTGGCCGACAGACTTTAGCATTAATCAGTTTCTTCCCCTAGATAACACAAGTTGAAAATTGATTAAGATTATGATGATGAATCTCAATTTGCGAGATCTAACTCAGTTCCCTATTAATTTCCAATATATAACAAACAATCAGAATTGAAAGTCATTAACTGCAACCAAAATAATCCATCACTATCATTCCTTGGTTTCGGAAAAAATGTGATAGTAACTAATATGCCAGGAGACAGTTACACTTCAAACTACACAGTCAATTAACAAGCGTCCAAGTTAACAAAGACCCAACAAGAAGGCTTGTTAATCTACGACTAAAAATGAATCACTATGTTGTAAATATACTCTCATTCAAAATCAACAGAATCCTATGATGCTTTCGAAATTGTTCGACAAAATGCCTGATTTATCTCTATACTTCAAACCTTACAATGCCTTCAAACAGAGCTACATTGTAAACATAGTTTGAGAGCAATGTTAATATACAACAATTATATGAAACTATACCGTAAATACTCTCCCATTTCATATTTAGAAAACCCTACACTGCCTTCAAATGGTTCAAGAAATTTTCGACTTCATCTCCACACTCGAACCCATAATGTTCTACACTAAATCATAACGAAATAAACCAGTATTAATGGGAAAAATAATAGAAAAATAAACAGAGGGAAAATATCAAACCTTTTTTGAGCCCAGGACAATCTTTAACCCCTTTATAAAACACCGGCACAAGCACCGTCATCTCTGATCCCTCATCCGCCCATGCCATCACCAGATTCATTACCTCCCCAGTATCCTCCTTCTTATGCACCTAAAATGCAAACAAAATCAAAAAAGCAAAAGCAAAAACCCTAACCCTAATCATATCAACACAAATATAATGAATCCAACAATCGAATCGATACCTTGATGGGAAGCACGGTCCCGGATTGGAGAACAACAGAGGATCCAGGACCAGCGTGCACCAGTAAATTGAACACGGTGGAGCAAACGTAGGGGTAGTTCTTGATGAGCGAATGGATTTGTTTGGCGTCGGCGGTGAGCAGCTGCTTCCTCGAAGCGCCGCCTCTCGATTCGGACGGATCGAGAACGACGGCAGGGATCCGGCCCTGAGCTCGCTCTTTGACGGCGAGCCTGTGGCCCTTGTGCTCTCTTGGGATCGCTTGGATCGTTTGGTAGCTGTTGATTCGATTGAATCGAGATGGAAGAGACGACGCCGCTGCCGCTTTTTTCAGTAAGGTGGCACCGGCGCCGACAAGCCGCCACTTCATTGTTGATGGTTTTGGGTTTTGGGTTTTGGGAGTGCTGTTTGGGGTTTTATGAACGGCTCGATCAAGGATAGAGAGAGATTTTGTAATTGCTTAAATTGCCCAAATATACCATGGCTTTTCAGTAATTTGGGGTTCCTGCTCTGCATTTCTCTACCGTGATGAGCTGCAGCCTTTGGATTCTCTACATGACTCGTAAAATCATGGCCCCACTGTTTCACACTATTATGAACCGTCCGATTTGGGAAGGATGGAATCCGTATCCGACTTTTCATTTGTTTCACAAATAAATATCCTATATTTTCTAAATTGCAAATAAATAATTCAATATACTAATTTTTGGTGTGCTTTTTTTTTTAATGCAACGAAGCCCACGGGCCCCGCGTGTCTCTTTTCGAAGCACTAAAAGGAAGATCCGGGTTCGATCCCGGATCCTCCCATAAACTCTTATTGTCCACCACTGGGCTACATGCCCTGCACAATTCACAACTTTTGGTGTGCTTGACACTATCAATTTTGATCTCTACAATAAAAAATACAAAAGAACCAATTTCATTTAGCTTAAATACGTTTTCCCCAATTTATGCAATATTATAAAAGGTTATATTATGGGAAAAACTTTCATTTAGAACAATATGTTCCAAGGAAGAAAAATACTTGTCACCTAGGATTTGGTGTACCTTAATTTGTGAAATATTTTGGTAAAAATGTAAGTTTCAAAATATAAGGGGGTATTATGCGAAAAGTTGCCTATTATAAAACCTGAAGGTTGAAGGTATTTATTCAGAAAAATTCCTAGATTTATGAATTTTCTTAAAAATGGATTTTTTTTAAAAAAATAATATAAAAAATAAGGGAAACTATTTCGAGCCCGATTAGGAGAAGAGACTTATTTTTAAAACCCATATATTTCTAAAATCGTCAAAAAAAACCATTACTCCGAAAATACGAACGATTGAAGCCCAAAATGACTTCTACGTAAAATAATTAGGATATTTTTCCAAAAATCGCAGCTTTATACTTATTCTTGTTAGCAATCGGTGCTGTGGTCGCAACACTTATGAACCGCGGCGGAAATTTAGAACAAAAATTCTTACAACATAGTACCAATTGCAAACCAAAAATCATTCAAATACTAATACTTGCACTAAATCAAGAGAGCAAAGCAAAAGGGTTAGGTGGCTACAACCTTTATAACATGTCCATTCTCTAGTAGAAGAACCATAGGTAAGCTCCATCACATCCAGAATGAGCTTGGTGTAAGTCCATATCGTGCACCCCACGTGTTCGTGGGGAGGCGGAATTTGCAAAAAATAATTTTTACGGGCTTCGCAACACCGACTAGAACCAAGGATCGTCCATAAACCCTAAATAGCAAACAATATGAGATTTAACTACTCGAAAAGAATGTTACCTCATGATACAAGTCCTTTGGGTCTTCTCCGCTGTCCTCCTCGTTATCGTAGGCTCCAAGGATCGATCCGGATCGTAGCTTCCTCGTCGGCTTTCTCGAGTCAAAGACGATCCACCCAAGAGTCTATAGTCCGAGCTCTAACCTCAAATCTGAGGTAACTAGGGCAACTAGCTTGCTAAACTAGATGGCATAGGTGATGTAGAGAATGAAGATGGATTTATTTGTCTCTTGAAACCCTAGTTTACTCAACTCATGAGACGTTAAGGGTTTTTGATGTGAGGAAGAAGAAGAGAGCTAGCTTGAGAAAAGAGAAATGGTTTTTGATAATGATAATAGAAAAATGAGATGGCTCACTTGATATGACTACAAGCATGGCAAGAAAATATCTCACCTAAAATATCTAGTACCTCAAAATATCTCACAAGAAATATCTAGTCAAAGAGTCAAACCAAGTCAAATGGTCAAACCAAGTCAAGTAGTCAAAACAAGCAGCCATGCCACAATTATCATTTACAAATATAACAAATACGTTTCTCCACCTCATAATTGTTTTAATCAAGTCAATGGTCAAAACCCTAATGAGGTGTCTCCTTCTATGCCCCTCTCATCCGTATATACATACCCGCATCCGTGTTCCGAGAAACACGAATACAAAGAGACGAAACTAATCCATCAATATAATACTAGGATCCGGCTTAAACCAAAGCCCACTAGTATTATCCGCCCGAACATCATACGCGCACAAGTGTACGTACGTGATCGAAGCCCTGTCGTAAAACCATATGGGCTCTACATCTTTCGCCCGATGCAGGGAAACTCTCTATGTGGGACTCTAAAGACTCGACAGTACGCTGGCAGTGGGTTTAACCACAAGCCGCAAGCGGTATTAGCTGCACGTAACGGCTACCCAGGTATCTGTCGATAAGAAGGCCGATGAGGAAACCCATCTGAACTCCTACTGAGCCTGAATGCGACAATCTTTGTACAGTCCGGTCTTTTCTTCTTAGAGTATCGCATATCGGGCCTAGAGGGCGGCAATCGTCAGACCCCTAATAGCGCAATAAGTCGTGTCGGAGAGTAGCCCAATACACCCTGAGAAACTACTGGAATACCTACCAGTAAATCTCGCTTACCTTGGCCAAGGACTTTATGTAATGGCCTTCCGAACACAGCACGATATCAACCCCCAATACCGGGAGAGACGAATCCTATCTAACCGCCACTGCCTCCAAGTGCTTCGGGACTGCACCCAACTACCACCTGTTTGCATGACTCCTTTTGTTGGGTTACAGCAGCGCCCCGGCTATTTCGGGGCGTGACACGTGATCACAAAACAGTATTTGTTAACATGTTAAGATAAAGTGAAACCAGATAGCATACTATCATATCGAGCAAGAAAGTCCTCTCTATATATATCCAAGCATCCACTATAATATACATCATATGTACAACAATGGCCTCTAGGGCATATATATAACTAACAATCTCCCACTTGCACTAAGGCCAGCTGTTGTAGTATCTCATACCCAACATCCCGAAGAGTCTCTCAAATTGTATCTGAGGAATGGACTTTGTGAGTGGATCCGCAGTATTGTCCTTCATATCAACTCTCCTGACCTCGATCTCCCGGATCAGGTGATACTGCCTCAGAGTATGTCTGGACTTCTGATGGGACCTGGGTCCATTGGCCAAAGCCACAGCTCCATTGTTATCACAATACAGAGGTATTGGATACTCAATGGATGGAACCACACCAAGTTCATTGATAAACTTCTTTATCCAGACAGCCTCTTTGGCAGCATCGTTGGCAGCGATATATTCAGCCTCCATCGTCGAGTCTGCCACGGTTTCCTGTTTGGAACTCTTCCAACACACCGCCCCTCCATTGAGGGTAAAGACAAATCCCGAGTGCGACTTAGAGTCGTCCTTATCACTCTGGAAGCTCGAATCGGTAAAGGACTCCACCTGGAGTTCTCTGTTACCATACACCAAGAACATCTCTTTAGTCCTTCTCAAGTACTTGAGAATGTTCTTCACAGCTGTCCAGTGATTCTTTCCAGGATCTGCTTGATACCTACTCACTATACTTAGTGAGTATACTACATCGGGTCTGGTACATAACATCGTGTACATGATAGAGCCTATTGCCGAAGCATAGGGTATCCCTTGCATGCGAGCTCTTTCCAAATCAGTCTTGGGAGACATCTCTTTGGAGAGAGTGAGTCCAGAGATCGTGGGTAAATTCCCACGCTTGGATTCTTCCATACTAAACCTCTTTAGTATGGTGTTAATGTACCTGGATTGGGACAATCCCAGTATCCGTCTAGATCTATCTCTATAGATCTTAATTCCCAAAATGCAGGAGGCATCACCTAGATCTTTCATTGAGAATCTATGTGATAAGAAGAGCTTGACCGAGTGCAGCATAGGAACATCATTTCCTATCAAGAGTATGTCATCCACATACAATACGAGGAAGACAACCTTACTCTCTGCCACCTTCTTGTATATATAAGGTTCATCTATGTTTTTTGATGAAGTCAAACTCTTTGACTACCACATCAAAACAGATGTTCCAACTCCGCGATGCCTGCTTTAACCCATAGATGGATTTAAGCGGCTTGCATACCTTCCTGCTGCTCCCACTGTCTACGAAGCCCTCTGGCTGAGTCATGTACACCCACTCATCTAAATCACCATTTAGAAAGGCGGTCTTAACATCCATTTGCCAGATTTCATAGTCATGGTATGCAGCAATGGCAAGTAAGATCCGGATGGACTTAAGCATAGCCACTGGTGAAAAGGTTTCGTCATAATCCACACCTGGTCATTGACGAAAACCCTTTGCAACAAGTCTAGCTTTGAAAGTCTCAACTTTTCCATCTACACCAAGTTTCTTCTTAAAAATCCATTTGCTCACAATGGGTTTTACTCCTTCAGGAGCAATTTCTAAAGTCCATACTTTGTTGGTGTACATGGATTCCATCTCAGATCGCATTGCATCCATCCATTTCACAGAGTCACCACTCGTGATGGCCTGCTCGAAATTAGTCGGGTAATTATCTTCCATGATGCAATCCTTGCTCCCACCATCGATGAGAAAACCGTAGTATCTCTCAGGTGGATGAGGAACCCTACTAGATCGGCGGAGAGGCAGGAGTTCGTCGGGAACTACTGAATCCTCTGGTTCCACTAAATCTTCAGTTGCAGTTTGTGTCGCCGGAACTTCTTCCAGTTCTACCTCATTGCCACTAATTTCTTTTGCAAGAAATTCATTTTCTAAAAAGGTGCCATGTTGAGTAACAAACACCTTTTGCTCCTTACTGTGGTAGAAAAAGTATCTATAAGAATTCTTCGGATATCCTACAAACTTGCAGAGAACTGATCGTGCCTCGAGTTTGTCCGGATTTTGCTTTTTGACATAAGCCAGACAACCCCATATCTTAACTCGTTTAAGATAAGGTCTCTTCCCACTCCATATCTCATATGGTGTGGTGGGTATAGATTTAGATAGAACTTGATTCAATAGGTATGTTGCTGTCTCAAGCACATAACCCCAAAAGGAAATAGGCAACTCAGCGGTGCTCATCATAGAGCGCACCATATCTAATAGGGTGCGATTCCTCCTCTCCGATACACCATTATGCTGTTGTGTATAAGGAGGAGTAAGCTGAGAGAGAATTCCATTCTCTTTTAGATAGTCCAGGAACTCATTGCTCAAGTATTCTCCTCCTCGATCAAATCGAAGGATCTTAATACTTTTTCCCCTTTGGTTCTCTACTTCGTGCTTATATTCCCTGAATTTCTCAAAAACTTCAGACTTGTGTTTCAATAGGAACACATGTCTGTATCTTAAGAGATCTTCAGTGAATGTAATGAAGTACGAGGAACCATTCCTGGCATGTGTAGACATGGGACCGCATACATCACTATGTATCAGTCCCAAGAGTTCTGTAACTCTTTCTCCGTGTCCACTAAACGGAGTTTTCATCATTTTGCCTTTGAGACATGAATGGCAAGTTTCATAAGATGATAATTCGAACGCATTTAAATAACCATCTTTATGTAACTTAGCTAGTCGTGCCGCATTGATATGACCAAGTCTACAATGCCACAAGAAGGATTCGTTCATTTCTGAACTTTTCCTCTTGTGTGTGTTCTGTATATTAAGAACTGTGTTTTGATTTAGAACGTGTATGCCATTATTTAACGAGCCTGATCCAATCAACTTTTGATTTAGGAAGATGTTCATAACATTATCCTGTATTACAAAATTATATCCTTCTTTACTTAATAAAGAAACTGATATAATGTTGCATATTATGTTCAGTATATAATAGCATTCGTTCAGAATCAATGTATTACCACTTGGTAATACAAGGTGATATTCGCCAACTGCTTTGGCTGCAACATTTGCACCATTCCCTACTCTTACGGAATGATCACCCATTCCCAGTTTTCTACCTTTCTTTAGCCGTGCAATATATTGCATATGTGGGATCCCGATCCGGTATCTAATGCCCAGGACGTAAAGTGAAGTGAGAAACAGTTCTCGGTAACTAACACATCCGAAGAAGATACATCAACATGTTTATTCTTCGTTTGGGCGGCGTGTGAATTCTGGTATTCTCCTACTTCCTGTTCAGTCTTATAACAATTATAAGAAAGAACGGAACCAACGTTCCCCTGCTCAGTATAACAAGCGGGTTCGGTTAATACATCCATATTATTATCTTGATTAAGGCCTGATATGGTCGCTACCTGGAGAGAGAGAGAGAGAAGAAAAACACTTTAGCGTGCGCTCTTACAAGATTAGATTGGTTATTATCTTATCTAATCAGGATGGCTCTCACTGTTTTAATCAAATCTTCCTTCAAACCCTAAAAGGTAAGATTAGCCGAGATTAATTACACCTTACAAGTTCGCCAATCTTTCAGCCAGATCAGTGTTGGTACTTTGAGGGAGGTTCCCCGTGCTTTCGCACGGACCTAATTAAAATAAACCTCGTTTTCCCAGAGGCATAACCCCGTTAACACCTTTCTAGATACCTACTTGATCGGCTGATTGTCCTGTGTAAAATTCTCCCAGGAGTAATACTCGCAGTGGGTATCGGGATCCATCTATCTCATAGAAGGTATGCAATCTCATTGCAAATTTCAACACTTGAAATTCCTGATATTATTCTGCCCCTAGCGATCTATGACCTTAACAAGGTCAACAAACCATAAATCGCAAGTCAAGTTTAACCCGTCATTTCCCGATTGAATTAAACCCACCCGCATGACCCTTGACAAGGTCAACAAGTCCGCACGAATACCCTAATCCAATCGCATCTCATGTTTTAGCAGATAAACACTAATTAGCTACCGTACACTACGCCTTGACAAGGTCAACAAACGCAGCACGAATACTAAGTAGGATTTATCTGAAATGACGGAGGGCTACGCAGGTTTTTCAGAAAACCTATTGCGTAATGAACTTGATATCGTTGTAGAAACAGGTGATTTTGAAAATGAGTGTTTTTTAGGCTTTTCTAGTTTCGCTAAAGAGGTCACTCCCGGTGAAGAGATCTCGGCTCTTTCCTCATCGAATAAGGTGCATAATATTTCATAAATACCGATGTGCAAAGCAAGAACTATAGAAGCAACCAAAAACTAAACCGTGAGTTTGTAGCATCTGCCAGTTTTGCTAAAGAGGTCACTCCCGGTGAAGAGGTCTCGGCTCTTTCCTTATCGAATAAGGTGCTGGATATTCTTCAAGGAATACCGCTATGCAAAGCAAAAACAGTAGCTACCCTTTTTGAAAATTTGATTCTACAACATCTTTTAGGTTTCTTTTCTTTTATTAATCTCATTAATAAAACCCATCATTTAAACTTCCTAAGCATCACAGAAGAAACGAAAGCAGCAATATTTATATATTAACATATAGTATAAGCATTCGTCTCAGGCAGTAGTATGATCTCATCACAGAACATTGCAGCAGAAGTCAACATATGAAATATTGGATATACCAGGACATCCGTGTTTTATTTTGAGCCTATATAAAACACGGATTCCACAGTCGCGATGAATAGCCAAACCCACATCCCTAGACCCCTATGAGAACGGCAAGTAACCCTGCCAATTCTAGGGTTAGGAGACCCGGTCTCGACTCCTCGAGATGGCCTCCCACTGGACCCTAAAACCCGGTTACTTGTGCTCTCCGCCTTGGGTCTATCCTAATGCGGAAAAGTAAATAATATACAATGGTGACATCATCCTCAACCCGGAAGTGCCCCAATAAAAGAATATTACATACAAATGAATTTTACATGAATGAAAAAGAAAACTCTCATCTCACTTCAAACTACCAGCTATTCAATACACAACGATCCAATATAACATATCACAGCAACACATAAATATCACAGATAATTAGGCGAAGTTAGATAATTCGACAGACACAACGAATTCCTAAAATACCCCAGTGAGCTCAACACTTGAGCAGAAAATAAAAATTCCCGGTAGCATGCCCCAGCACCTATAGACCGTCGTTGAAGTGCCCGTCCCAAGCCTCCACAGTGGCGCTGCGGAACCGCCGCCAAAACCAGGTTTTGGCCGCGGTTACGCGGTCACTGTAGTGAGTTAGGGATTCTTTCTTCAGGTGAGTCCATAAAATTCCTTGTATGATTTTCTGAGTATTTTTAATATGAAAAATTTTAACTTTTGAAAAAATTTCCAGCAAGGGGTCAATTCTCGGTGTGTCGGGGTTCGATCGGACTTCTAACTTCGTCTAGACGACGCCTAATGCTCTAGCTTGGCTCTGATACCACCATAGGGTTAGCTTAGCACCTTGTGAAGGTTTTGGCAAGTATCAATCATGCTACTTTAAAATTTTGGGGTGCTAAACAAACCCTAACCAAGATCTTAACTAGAAAATTCGGGTTAACTATGCATGTAAACAACTTTACATCTAAGAGAGAGGGATTACAACCTTTGTAGTCCATTCCTTCGCTTCATAAGCTCCGAGTAGTAGTCCCTTTGCCGCGATCCATGATCTGCCAGACTCAAGAGAGGCTCCACAAGTCGAATGATCCATTCTTGCTTGAAGTCTTCCTTTTCGAAGATGATCTACCTTGAAGAATCTCAAGATCAAGCTTTCACTTTTCTAATCAAGTATTAGTGAAGTGAACACCCTAATCTAAGTGTCTAGAATAGATGAGGATGATGAAGTAGGAATTTTGCTCTCTTTTGTTTTCATTTTCTCACTTTAAATCATCACAAGTCAAAAAGTTAGAAAGCTTTTTCAAGGAGGAGGAAGAAGAAGAAATCTTTTGTGATGAATAATGAATTATTGTTATGGTTACAAATGACAACCATGAGTTAATAAATGAAGGCCTTAACTCATGTAGAGAATAAACTAGAGTTAAGGGTTTGGGTTGGGTTAACAAAATATCTTCACAAAATATCAAGCTAGAAAACAAAAAGGAAAGCTTCATGAAACTTCATGAAAAAGCTAACCCAAATCCAAAACCTAACTTTGTTTAAACTTAACAACCATGTTGCATTTGTAACCCTAACTTGTTACAATATTATATATCACATATACAATATATTTTGTAACAAAAGAAAATAATACAATTAACATATATCGCATATACATCAATGTATTATGCAGTGAGAAAATGAATCAATAAAGCGAGCTTATATTAGTTAACATAATGTAATATATCACATATATAATTATACATTAAATTATCGAATCAACTCTTGATCCGACAATCCAGCTATATTGTAGGGTTGCTAGGCACACGCACAAGGGTCTACGAGGCATCAACCATGCCCGATTTAAAATTTAGCCGTGCCGAACAACCCAAAGCCGGATCTTTAAACTAGAGATTAGGCGAAAACAAGCATGTTAAACATTTTAACACTAAGTGAGAGGGATTACAACCTTTGTAGATCCGGTCCTTCACTTCTAAAGCTCCGTGTTGAGGTCCCTTCACTGCGATCATCGTGTTCCGGACTCTCGAGAGGCTCCACGAAGAGAAAGATGCAAGCTTGCTTCCGATCTTCGATAACAAAGATGATCTTCCTTGAAGTTTCATTAACACAAGCTCTCACTCACTAAATGAAGTGAACACTCTCATCTAAAGGGCAAGGGTAGATGAGAATGATGAAGTAGGATTTTTGCTCTCATTTGTTTTCTTATTCTCACTCATTTTTCATCACAGAATCAAAGCTAGAAAGCTTTTCAAGAAGGAACTCAAGGAAGAAGAAGAATGAATAATAGTCAATTATTTTGTGATGAATAATGAAAACATAATAATGATGAATAATGCAACCATGGTTAACTAAACCTTTGTAGAGATTTAACTAGGGCTAGGGTTTGGGTTGGGTTAAAGCATGAGTCACTTGAAAATATCTTTACAAAAACAAAAAGGAAACCTTCTAGAAGCATCAAGAAGGAACTAACCCAAAACAAACCCTAACCTTGTTTAATCTCCACTAAACATGTTGCATTAGTAATCATATCATATTACAATATTATATATCACATATATAATATTTATTGTAACAAAATAAAATAATACAATTAACATATATCGCATATATATCAATATATTACCCGAGTGAGAAAAAAGAATCTTTTAGTAAGCTAATATTAGTTAATGTAATTTAATATATCATATATATTATTATACATTAAATTATCGAATCAACACTTGATCCGACAATATGGCTATATCGTATATAACCGACTAATATCTCATTTACCGATTCATCGAATCAACACTTGATCCGATGACCCGGCTGATATCAAATATCGCGAGAATAGAATACGGTATCTCATATTGCATTATCCTCGGTCCCGCACATATCACATATGTGCTCCTACTCCGTTTTGCCTGAGTCAAGAAACCTCTGTGTAGGACTCTAAAGAATCGTCAATACGCCGGCAGTAGGTGATGATCATATCAAACACCCACAAGCTGCAAGCGGTTAGCTAAACGTAACAGCCACCCAGGTATTGAGCGCTCAGAAGATCAACAAGCAAGCCTGTACATTCTCCTACGAATCCAATCAGTAACACTCCTGTACAGTCCGGTCTCGTCGTCTGATATGTCGTATATCTCGCCTAGGGGTGGTAAACGTCAGACCCTGGTAGCTCGATAAGTCGTGTCGATATGAGGTCTATAACAGTTCGAGAAACTACTGATAACACTTACCAGTAAATCTCAGCAACCCTGGTTAGGGATTTCCAGTTATAGCCAATCGAACACAGCACAACATCAACTCCCTATACCGGGAGAGACGAATCCCCTCCTATCGCTCATTGCCTCCATGTGATTCGGGACTGTACCCAAAAGCCACCTTTTTGCACGCCCTCTTGGACGTGGTATGATGGAAATCAAAGCACAGTGGGAATCACACAAGACTCTATGACGATCTCAGGTCAACAAACTACTCTGTACCAGTGTCACCGGAGAACTGCCATCTGACGTGAGGTATAATACCATCTGGGTGTTCTCGGCGAGTCCGTCCAGTGTATCCAGTCTCCACTGAGCACCCGTACACCATCCTTGATGTCAAACACTGATGGATATGGGATCATCCATCGCCCATCATATGGGTCAAGATGCGTATACGCTAGTCTACTCCGGTGCATCGATGCCCTGTCTCGATACACCCTCGACTAGGAACAGTTATAGGATGTACTCGTCGACTACCGTGGCCCCACTAGTATGATCTCATCATAGTCCCAGTAGTCGAGTACATATCCTAAGGGCTTTATCAACATGTAACATAGAGACAATCAGAGTACATGTTAAGATAAAGTACAACCAGATAGCGTACTATCATGTCGAGCAAGAAAGTCCTCCCTAGATATGTCCAAGCATCCACTACAATATACATCGTATGTATAGTAATGGCCTCTAGGGCATACATATAACTAACATATACTGCATATAACCGACTAATATAATATGTACCAATTCATCGAATCAACACTTAATCTGATGACCTGGCCATATCAAATATACCCGGCCGATATCTCATATCACGAGAATAGAATACGGTATCTCATATCGTATTATTCTCGGTCCCGCACATATCACATATGTGCTCCTACTCCGTTTTGCCTGAGCCAGGAAACCTCTGTGTAGGACTCTAAAGAATTGTCAATACGCCGGCAGCAGGTGATGATCATATCAAACACCCACAAGCTACAAGCGGTCAGCTAAACGTAACAGCCACCCATGTATTGAGCAATCAGAAGATCAACAAGCAAGCCTGTACATTCTCCTGCAAATCCAATCAGTAACACTCCCGTACAGTCCGATCTCTTCGTCTGATATGTTGCATATCTAGTCTAGGGGTGGTAAACGCCAGACCCCAGTAACCGATAAGTCGTGTCGATGTAAGGCTCATAACGGGTCGAGAAACTACTGATAACACTTACCAGTAAATCTTCATATCAGCCCCGGCCAGGGACTTTTAGTTATAGCCAATCGAACACAGCACAACATCAACTCCCCATACCGGGAGAGACGAAACACCTCCTATCGCTCATTGCCTCCATGTGATTCGGGACTTATTGGATATCTTGCCCTCAGAGTCAATTATTGGATCACAGCCACGTGATTGCAATGATTGAGGGAGGACCTATACCGGTAGGACAGTCTTACTCAAGATGATAGTATGCTATCTGGTTTATCTTTATCATCGTGTACTGCTTTAGGTGACCTTACAGGTTACTATTGCGCGTTGATAGAGCCCTTAGGATTCTTGCTTGACGGCCAGCAATATGATGGCGATCATATACGTGGGAGCTGGGGTCTATAAGCACATCCTTAAAAGGTCCCTAGTTGTGGGAGTTTTCGAGACAGGGCATCGATACTTCAGAGTAGACTAGTGTATACAGTCGAGACCCCGACGAGGGGCGGTGGCCGGTCTCACAAGCCACTGGTGTCAGTTGGTTCACCTAAGATGTATACAGGTGCTCATTGGGTTATGAGTACACCGGACATGACTCGCCGGAAACATGCTAATTGGTATTATACCTAGCGTCAGATAGCAGTTCCCTGGTGACATGTGTACAGGTTAGTTCATCGACCTGAGATCGTCATTTTTCTCGTGTGAGTTCTCACTGTACTTTGATTACTACCCTACCACGGCTCAAAAGAGTCGTGCAAACAGGTTTTAGTTGGGTACAGTCCCGAGCCACATGGAGACAGTGAGCGGATCTGCAGGGGTTCGTCTCTCCCGGTATTGGGAGTGAGATCGCGCTGTGTCTAGGAGAGCCATTACACGAAGTCCTTAGCCAAGGCAGGAGATTTACTGGTAGGTATTCCAGTAGTATCTCAGGGTGTTCTGGGCTACACTCCGACACGACTTGTACCGCTTTTAGGGGTCTGACTTTTACCAACCCCCTAGGCCCGCCATGCGATGCTCATAGAAGAACGGACCAGACTGTACGGATATTGTCACTGACAGGCTCAGTAGGGTGTCAGGATGAGTTCACTCATCGACCTCCCATTTGGTCAATACTTGGTAGCCCGTTACGTACGGCTAATACCTCTGACGTGCTAGTGGTTAAATCCACAGCCAAAGTATTGACGAGTCTTTAGAGTCCACCACAGACAGTTTCTCAAGTTTCGGGCGAAACGCTGTAGAGGCCGTATGGATTTATGGCAGAGTTCGAACGTGGGCGTGCACTTGTGCACGTGTTATGGTTCGGACGGATAATACTAGCGGGCTTTGGTTTAAGCCGGATTCTAGTATTATACAGTGTAGATTTTGTCTCATTGCATTTGTATTCGGTCAAAATACAAATGCGGGTATGTATATACAGTCGCAGGGTTTTCCTGTAATTTATTATGGGATCGTTTTTTTGAAGTTGCCAGTTTGCATTCCGTTTCGGCCATTTTCTTTTCTTTCTTTCTTTGGCTGAAAATTGATGGGATTGGTGATGGGAATGATTTGGACAATGGATGTGAGGCTTGCTTTTTGACTTATAGTCACCATTTCTTTGCTCCTACACTTACCTCCCTTCATGATATCCCTCTCTCTTTTCTTTGGCCGGCCATGAGATTGGGGAGCCTCTAATTCATTTTGGTGTGGAAGAAATTGATCTCATTTCGTTCACACAAAATTCCATAGCTTCATTTCAAAGTTCATCTCCAAAGATTTTTCCTCCACATCAAAATGGCAACTTCTAATAACCCCTCAAGACATAGCATTCTACACTCTGTCTACAGCAATCTTGGACACGTCGGCTAGCCAACTTCTTGTCCGAGTTGCCTCGGTTATGAGGTGGGAGCCCGTAAAAGGACTTCTCGATGTGGTGCCCTTTCCGACGAGGAGAACAAGACCGGAGATGCCGCGAGGAGATCGGGATGGTGGCCGAAGACCGAAGGACACGGATCGCTCGGTATAGCTCTCTACCCCTTCTCTAGATAGCTAGTAGTAGGTTAATGGTCCGATCCGGGTTTATAGTCCGCGGTAGCGCCAGTTTCTAATCTTAGAAAAGTTTTTGTTTCCGCATTTTGGCCTCGGACAGACGGCCGGGGCGCTACCGTAGACTTACATGGTATCAGAGCCACGTCATTAACCTTTACTAGCTTGCTCTAACGTGTTCAGAACTCGATCGAACGAAATTTCCAAAAACCACAGTTTCAAATATGCACTTTCTGTCGAATTTTATTTGCGCTCGAAATTTTTTTTTGTACATTGTAGAAATATGTGCAGGCTTTTTCAAGAGAACTGAAGAAATTTGGTCGGCTGATTTCACTGTAGCGCGGCGGATCCGCAGCCGTAACCACGTTTTGGCCACGGATCCGCCGCCGTACTGTAGCCACAGTGCACCAGATTTCTTCAGTAGGTCTCTGTTTTGGAATTGGGGTTTTTGGTATATTCTATTTGGGCCCAGATTTATTTTGAGTGCTACAGTTGTGCTTGGGGCCCACTTCGGGAATTTAGTCGATCGAAAATTTTAAACATGTTAGTTCACAGTATTTACATTATATCTGCGACCGTGAATGTCACTTGATCGGTAAATCCTGTCTACCTACTATAGCCCTTTTAGACGGATTTGCGAACGTGACATTCACGTTGATGTTCAGTGTTGTGTTGTGATGTTGCGGATTTGTCATGGTGGATAGCCTGGATGCAATGTTAGTACAGTTTGGTTGTATATGTACATTTGATATTGCGGGGCGAGCGTCCGACATGTGGACTGCCGTCACTGCCTGTTTGTATATTATTCTTTTGGGGCATGACCGGGGCTGAGTTCGATGTACCCGTTGTATATTTTACTTTCTGTACTAGGATTACCCCGCAGAGGGATGCACGGGTAGCCGGGTTCTAGAGGGCAACGGGCCTGCATCTCATGGCTTTGAGACGGAGGGGGCTTTACTCTAGAATTGGCGGGTTGTTCGCCGCACTCGTAGGGGGTATAGGTTGACCCAAAGAGGGGTGCTCAAGTTACCGGATTCCGTGAAGTGCTGGGTGGTCCATTCACGTTGATGAAGGGGGCTGCCTCGCTTCAGGTTTTAGCGGGTAACTTGCCGCGCCCGTAGGGGTCTAGGATTTCATTGCATGGGCTATCCACACGACCAGAGGAACGTCGGGTTTCAATAGCGGCTCTATGAAACCCGGGGATCCCAGATATCTGTATTGTTCTGTGATGCTTATTACATTTCTGTGATGTTGCATTTTATCACGCCTTGAGCGATTATTATATATTGATATATATACTAGTAGATGTTGTATATGTTTTGCACCCGCGCTAGTCCAGTCTCCGCTCTGTCGTTAGTTAAGTAACCTAACGGGTGATGACGGGACCCAGTGGCGAATGCGGGTGGCATATACGTACATCGTATTTTCGTTCTTTATTGGTGTGATCAATTGATGGGACTGCGTTGATTCGGATCAATGCAAGCTAAGCAAACCTATTCTGATGTTGTTGGAACAATTTTCAAAAAGCTGTTATTGCAGGGACGTTCTTTTTTGTTTTGCACAGTGGTATTCCGTTATGAATATCCAGCACCTCAGTCGACGAGGCAAGGGCCGAGATCCCTTCACCGGGAGTGACCCCTTGGACAGAACTTTGCGTCAGTGCAATAACTTCACTATAGTCGATTGCATTTGCTTTGCATCGTGGTATTCAGTTGGAATATCCTGCACCTCATTCTACGGGGAAAGAGCCGAGATCCCTTCACCGGGAGTGACCTCTTTAGCAAAGGTTTTCGTCACTATATTTTTATAAAAAGCTATCTGGTTCCTTCAACGATATCAAGCTCATTACGTTAAAGGTTTTTCGCCAAAAACCATTCGTAGCCCTCCCTGTCCCGCTTAACCTGTAACACCTGAGTCTGTGTTCAGTAGTAGTTGCGTGTTAATGTGGGGTCTTTTGGTAAAAAGTTTACCAAAACAGCTCATTTCAACCCCACATATCAGCCCATTTCAACAACATCACATCAGCCAAAGAAAAATCAGCCTTATATCATCATTTCAGCCACCAAAAGTCAACTTTAGCAACTCCTATAACCCCATAGCTCAGCCGTAGCTGCTGCAACAGCAGCACCAACATCACATCAGCCCAATTTCTGCCCAATTTCAGCCATAAGGTCAGCTATAGCTGCTGCAACAGCCACTAGAAAACAGCAGCAGCATCACCTCATACCAGCCCATAGCATCATACCAGCCCATAGTTTCAACACAAAACACCACACACCACACCACGACAACACTCACAGCAACACGTTTCAGCTACAACACTCACATCAGCAACATTTCAGCTCCAAAACAAAACATCAACTTCATCAGCCTATAACATCAGCAACACATTTTCAGCAGCAACAGCTGTTACATCAGCCCCAACTCTTTACATAAACCCTCCCCCACAATCACACAACCCTTCCCACAATCATACTACCATCCCTGCTGCTGCTACTGCTTCAAACAGCAACACAAATAACACTAAACTACAGAACCAGAGCAACAGCATCAGCTTCTCTGAAACAGCATCAGCTTTAGCAACAGCAGTTGCACATCAGCTCCGTTCCAGCCAAGTTTGCAGCATCAGGAGCTGTAGCAACAGCACACACTCTTCTACTTCCTCTCTTCTCCTTCATCTAGGGTCTTTTGAGGTATAACCCCCTTAACCCGACTCTAAATTGCTAAAGTTATGGTCATCTAGCTTAGTTGGTGTTTATTGCATGCTTTAGTGGTAATTTTGGGTGAATTAAGAGAATTTTGGGAATGTAATTGTTGTGATGGTTAGAGTAGCCCTATTAGGTGCTGTTGAGACTAGAACACCCAAGTTTGGTTCCAGATTTCATAAAAATACCCGATTTATCCGACTTGGCGTAAATTAGCAGTTTTAGTGACTTTTTAGCCTTTCTGAAATCTGCTTTTGACCCGATCCACTCAGGTAAAAATTGAGAAGACTATAGCATAGTGAGACTAGCAGAGACACACACACAAAGCATGGGGACCCACCTCACATTGGAGGCCGCCGGTTTATTCATTCTGGCCGCAATTTGCGGCCAGAGTAGGGGGTAGGGTGTTGGATTTTTGGGAGTAGGGTCATGCTGGGTAGGTTAGTCTGTTGGTATCTGTAACTTTTTAAGTTTGGTCCAGAGGCAAAATCTGGAGCTAATAACGTGTTTCAGATGTTTTAAGTCTCGTGCGACATGTGCGTGATACGCGTGGTTCTGTGGCGCGCTGCGCGACACAGCGCGTCGACGTAGGTTCTGGTGGGTTTGTGCGCGTCGCGACGTGTCGTGTGCACGCGCATTTAGTTTCACGCACGCGTATCCTTTTTATAGATATATCGTGTTTTGCAGGATTTTTCCTTATATGGTGACTTTTGTAAATTCTAGGTTCGCCGGCAGAGACTTCGAGCGCAGCGGAGAAAGGGAAGTAGGTGGTCGGACATACCTAACACGGGACCACGGATCAGTAGATTTAACATCTACGGGGGACGATCGTTTGGATGGCGCAAGTCGCCCGATAGATTTAGTTAACTGGAAAATAGTAAACTTGATATTTACTTGTGACATTAGAATAATAATACTTGCATGATAATTGCTGCAATTAGATCAACATGTTGTACCCATATACGCAAACTCATTTGTAAGACACGTGCACCATTACCAGGTTTTTATATGCAGCACGGGCACTATTCATGTGGACACACACCCTGGTAATTGCCATGTCACGACACTAGATAACTGCAAATCTGAAACATGTTAATTGCTTAGAACTGTGCTATTGCAATAAATATTAAAATGAAATCATAAGAATTGCTATCCTCGTGCATGTGCATTAATTCACTTGCTCATGCTTAGTATAAATCATACATTGCAAATTGATACCTTATGCATTCATTATCATTGACATATGCACCCATGATGATTTCATGAGATTTATGATATTTCTGGATTTTGGGGAAAGCCGCAAGATTTTCAAACTTACGATCTTTTAAATATAAAGGTTGCGGTTTTCTAGTGATGTAAAGTGTCGTCCACCATGAGTTTGCTATGGTTTTCTAGACCCGTTTCGAGGAGGTGGATAAACCGTCTCGGGTACATGGTGGGCCCGGTACGGTACCCCGGGGCAAGAAGATCGCAGATGATGGCGTTGAGCCTGGCAGGGGACGGATTACCTATCGGTGACTTCATTTGGCATGGCGGATATCCAGAGGATACCGACCGTGGCCGCTAGATTGAGATATGGATATTTGACATGGATCAGCCGGATGGCTGAGGCCAGAGATGCTTGACATGGATATATGAGATTTAGACAGATTTGAGGTGTCGTTGCTGGACACAGATTTTATTGATTTCGTGGATATTATGCTGATGTTTAAAAGAAGTTTTCAAAATAAATGAAGGAACAATTTTTATACCTTCATGATGAGATCTTGAGTTGACTCATGTGGCATACATACTTGTTATCGCATCCATGTGACATACTAGTTAGAACCCTGAGGATGCATACATACCTGCTAGTACATATAGCCATACATGTTTTAGAGATGCTAGAATACTTGTGTGCATGCATACGATAGCCTTAGTAAATGTTATTTATTACTCACGAGCTGGCAACTCATCCCCGTTGTGCCCCAGCTTTTCTGCAGGTCCGTTCCGTCAGCACTGTAGCGGCGGACACTTTTGCTCATTTTGCCCTTTTTGCCCGGACTCGAGGCTTTTGCTCATAGGTGGGTTATCATTTTGTACCACCTTATATATATGCTCATTGTATCTAGAGTACTCCATCTACTACTGCTGCCACTGCTACTACTACTATTTCAGCTGTACCAGTTATTTGGATTACTGTATATTGACCTAGAGACGAGGTTGTGAGACTTGGGGATATTATGATATGTTATTTGGGGTCGAGCTCACTTGAGTCGACATGTTATTTTACCCATGCTTCATACTTATTTATGCATATTGTTGTTTTACATTGCGTGGGAATTGTGACCGCCTTGAGGCGAAGAGCTAGCTCCCGCTTGGGGATGCCATATTCATGTTATTTATTTTTCGGTTTTGCGCCCGTTTGGGGCCTGGTTTACAAAGGAAATTCTGCGGGAATTTTGGAAAGAGGAAGGTTATTTTAAAAAGGGACTTGATGTGGATTAATGGTGAAAAATGTTTTAAATAAATTGGTTTTCTTTCACTCAAATTCTTAATTGGGTTTTGTATTCTGGGCTTCGGCTTACTTATTTTACGGACGCCTTGAGACGTTTCGTAACTTAAGTGCCGGTCGCGTTCCGTACCTTACGGGTCGTGACAAAGTTGGTATCAAAGCGATAGGTTTCACCTTTTCGAGTGTAGGATGACCCTTAGTAGATGGAGTAAGTGACTTAAGCAGGGTAGCGTAGCGTACGTATGTCCGCGGCATACTTGCGATGCGGTACTCCGCCTAGGTGACTTTAGGATATACTTGCTTGAAATTCCTTCTTCAATTCCGTGTATCCTACGATCTTATTGCACCGATCTTATTTTCCTGTTCTTGTACCAGCTACTATGCCGCCAAAGACTACCAGAGCGCAGAGGGCTGCCGCCCGAGACGAGATTCGAGCTGGCTCGTCCGAGACTAGGACTGAGCAGGGTAGTATGCCTACACCACAGGGACAAACTGATCTGCCTTCCCCAGGCCGTGTGGATAGGCTGGAGACTGGTATGGAGGAGCTGCGACAGATGATGGGGAGTATGCAGGAGCTACGTCAGATGGTGGGATCCTTCGTTGCGGCCAGTCGTGCACCGAGGCCGGAGGACGTACCCACTACATTCCAGACTACTATGATACCTGCTCCTACTACTACCACCATGACCATTCCGGTTTCGCTACAGGAGTTCATGAGGCTGAGACCTCCAGTCTTCATGGGTACCGATGTAGCAGAGGACCCGCAGACGTTCCTTGACAGTTTGGCCAGAATCTGCCGCTCGCTGAGCTGTTCTGATGACCGATGGGTAGAGCTGGCGAGTTTCCGACTAGAGGGCCTCGCACAGATATGGTGGGAGTCCGTTCTGAGAGGTCGAGCTGCAGGTTTATCGTCCATGACCTGGACCGAGTTCACAGCAGTTTTTCTAGCCCGTTTCCTTCCGGAAAGCGTTCGTGATACCAGAGCTCGTAGTTTTGAGACCTTGATCAAGACACCAAGGATGGCGATGTCTGAGTATGACGTCCAGTTTACACAGTTGTCCCGATATGCTCCGTATCTGGTGGATACCGAAGCAAAGAGGGTGAAGAGGTTCATACAGGGACTTGATGCCCAACTATATCTTGCCATTGGCGCCCAGCAATTCGACACTTATTCAGCGGCTATGGATACGGCATTGCGGATGGAGGCACGTATTTCAGCAACTTCAGCTGTTACCGGGCCGAAGAGGATTCGTACTGGCATGCCAGATCAGAGGCAGCATGCCAGATTCCTTCCGAGAGATAGGGCCGGCAGAGGGTTTGGACGCGGTCAGCTGTATGGATCATACACACAGGGACAGCAGTCATCGCCAGGATGTTATGGGTGCGGGAGTCTGCACCATCGTGTTAGAGATTGTCCAGCGAGACGACAGGGAGCGGCGACAGTTCCGCATGTGACCCTACCACCATCACCGCCCCCTCCTCAGAGAGCTTTACTTCCTGCCACAAACAATGCTCCACGTCAGCTAGGTGCAACCAGAGGCCGTGGGCGCGGCGGACCGATCCAGAGAGGACGAGGAGGCAGAGGTCGAGGCCAAGGACAGCCCGCTATCGGTGGAGGACAGGCCCGAGTGTTCGCTTTGACACAGCAGGATGCGCAGGCATTCAACGCCGTTGTGACAGGTACCTTGCCAGTTTGTTCTTTCGATGCACGGGTATTATTCGACCCAGGTTCCACACATTCGTATGTCTCTTCACACTTTGCACCGATGATGGGTCGTGAGTCGTCGTCGTTAGATCAGCCGCTTGTTGTGACCACTCCTGTGGGAGAGTCATTTGTTGCTTGGTACGTGTTCCGATCCTGTACCGTTCGTATTGGCGAGCGAGAGCTGCCTGTCGACTTGATCCTTCTTGAGATGTTGGACTTCGACGTCCTTTTGGGTATGGATTGGTTAGCCACGTGCTATGCGTCTGTGGAATGCCGCGAGAAGACAGTTAGATTTTGTTTTCCCGGCGAGTCGGTTTTTGTTGTGAAGGGGGACCGTGGTGTCACCCCTCACATGTTGATTTCTTCTCTTCACGCTGTTCAGCTGTTGAGGAAGGGGTGTCAGGGATTCTTGGCTTATGTCAGTGATACTAGAGCTACATATGTTCCGTTGGACCAGGTCCCGGTTGTTTGTGAGTTCCCTGATGTTTTCCCTGATGAGCTTCCTGGACTGCCGCCTGAGCGCTGTTAGTTATATGTATGCCCTAGAGGCCATTACTATACACAGGATGTATATTGTAGTGGATGCTTGGACATATATAGGGAGGACTTTCTTGCTCGACATGATAGTATGCTATCTGGTTGATCTTTACCTTAACGTGTACACTGATTGTCTCTCTGTTACATGTTGGTAAAGCCCTTAGGATGTGTACTTGACTACCTAGACTATGATGCGGATCATACTAGTGGGGACATGGTAGTCCATAAGTACATCCTTCAAGGTCCCTAGTCGTGGGTGTATCGAGACGGGGCATCGATATACCAGAGTAGACTAGCGTATACCTTCTCGACCCATACAGATGGGCGATGGATGATCCCATATCCATTGGTGTTTGACATAAGAGATTATATACGGGTGCTCAGTGAAGACTGGGTACACTGGACGGACTCGCCGAGAACTCCCAGATGGTATTATACCTTACGTCAGATGGCAGTTCTCTGGTGACACTGGTACAGAGTAGTCTGTTGACCCGAGATCGTCATAGAGTCTTGTGTGGTTCCCAATGTGCTTTGATTTCCACCTTACCACGTCCAAGAGGGCGTGCAAAACGGTGGCTTTTGGGTACAGTCCCGAATCACATGGAGGCAATGAGCGATAGGAGGGGATTCGTCTCTCCCGGTATAGGGAGTTGATGTTGCACTGTGTTCGATTGGCTATAACCGGAAATCCCTGGCCAGGGTTGTTGAGATTTACTGGTAAGTGTTACCAGTAGTTTCTCGAACTGTTATAGACCTCATATCGACACGACTTATCGAGCTATTGGGGTCTGACGTTTACCACCCCTAGGCGAGATATGCGACATATCAGACGACGAGACCGGACTGTACGGTAAGTGTTACTGGTTGGATTCACTGGAGTGTGAGCGGGCTTGCTCGTCGATCTTCTGATCGCTCAATACCCGGGTGGCCGTTACGTTTAGCATACCGCTTGCGGCTTGTGGGTGTTTGATATGATCATCATCTGCTACCGGCGTATTGACGAGTCTTTAGAGTCCTACACAGAGGTTTCCTGGCTCAAGCGAAACGAAATAGGAGCGCATATGAGATATGTGCGGGACCGAGAATAATACCAGTATGTGATACTGTATTCGATTCTCGCGATTTGTGACATTGATCGGTTATATGCGATATAGCCGGGATATCGGATCAAGTGTTGATTCGATAAGATGTTACTGTTGATATTAGTCGGTTATATGTGATATGACCGGATCATTAAGTCAAGTGTTGATTTAATGATTTAATGTATAATTATATATTTGATATATCACTTTACATTAACTAATATAGGTTCATTTAAAAGGATTTTCTCACTTGATTTGCACATTGTATATGTGATATACTTTAGTGCACTTGATTGTATCATGTTTGATGATACATGCTCACTTGGGTTTGTGTAAAGATTAAACCATGGTTATATGAATGGTTAGGGTTTTGTTTTCTTATTCATTTATCCATTTATTGATTTATTTATTTATTTGTTTATTCATTTTGGAAATGATAAGAAAAGAATGGTGGCTTTATTTGTAGTTTAGTTGAAGCTTCATGAAGGTTTGACCAAAGCTACCATTCTTGTCTTCTTCTCATAACCCTAACCATTCAACTAATCTTGGTTAATTCTCTACACATTACCATGGTTAATATTATGATAAGAATGATTTTATTAATCTTTTGGGATTAACTTATCATAATGTTATCTTCTTCTTCTTCATCTTCTTCAATGAAGAAAGCTTGACTTCATCAATGGTGATTGATGAAAAAGAGTGAGAAATCCAATTCTAAAGTGAACCCACCTCCTATTTCTTCATCCTCTACCTCTTGCCAAGTAGTAGAGTGTGTTTTCTTCACAAGTTTCATGACTTGGTGAAGTTGGAGCTTGATCTAGTGATGCCTCGACGTAGATCATCTTCGGCATCGACATCGACGACCTAGCCCGCCCATTTCTCCGATGAAGCCGATGCTAGAGTCCGGGATTCATTTTGGACAGCGGAGAGACATCATTGTGGAGCTATGGAGGTGAAGGACCGGATCTACAAAGGTTGTATTTCCGTTCTTTTAGTTATATTGTTAACTAGTTTCTTTTGTCGCCTAAACTTCTAGCCAACGATCCGTATTAGGGTTTCTCGGCACCGTAATTTTTGAAATTGGCATGGTTGATGCCTTGTGAGACCTCTTGGTGTGCCTAGGAACCCTGCAGTGGTATCAGAGCCTAGCTAGAGCCTTAGGCGAAGCGTAGACGAAGTTTGAAACCCGAACGAACCGAAACCCTAACACAAACCATGCTCTCTGGACTTTTTCTAAAAACTGGGTTTTTTCCAGATTAAAAATTTCTATTAAATTCAGCAGGGTCCTATTAGAATTACTGTGAAATTCGTGGGGCTAATTCGTCAAAAGTGCGGCGGAACCGCGGCAGAAGCATGGCTTCTGCGGCGGTTCCGCGGCACTTGATGACGTCACCCTTCCTATTTTGCACAGTAATTCCTCTTTCACAGTGCTGAGTTTTATGAGAATTTTTAATAATTATTCAAGAGTTGAATTTTCTGGGGTTGTTTTGGAGCTTCGATAATTCGATCGGATTATCAGACTTTGTCTATGTGGCTTTCCGGATATTTTAGAATATGTTAAAAGGTTCGACCGGATATAAATACCCAATTTTTCCTCTGCCGGGAAATTTCCAAGTGTTGGATTTTTCCATAGCTTAATGACGTTCTAAGTAGTGCAAGTAACGCGATGGTCCCTCTAGAAGACAACAAACCTTAACTCGATTATGTGACCGTCTTGAACTGCCCTTTGAACCTTCGGGTTTGGGGCAGTACGGCGTGCCACATGTGAGGCGTTGGCTTGACCCTTCTACGGCTGGACCGTTGGTACTGAGGCACGAACTGAATGTTGTTAGACTTGTTTCATGTGTTGATCAGTATCGGGAAAACTTGGGTGTTCGATTGTTCGATCGGAAAGTTTAACATTTTCTGTTTATCTGGAATGTGATACAATAATTGGAATTCACAAGAAGTTATGAGATAACTGAATGAATGTTATAAACACAACACTTTAGTCTCAGTTGATCGGTTGCTACGGAATTTTGAAGTGATCAAAAGTCCGTCGCAATCACGTAGCGTACGCGGATACTCGCCGGGTAAACTTAATAGACAGCCTCACTCCAATAGCCCCGACCAAGTGACTGTAGGAGAACCCCGTCGCCGAAAGCATCCGTTCGGGTGCTCGCGGCAGCGGTGTTCCGCCTTGGTGCACTTCGTCGACGGTATCAGGGGTGCGGCCGCCTACTAAAGTTTGCGACGAGCATTCGATCAGTTTTTCGGGAATCTTGTTGGATTGCCCGACTTGATATTGAAAAGTGTTTTCGATAATGAGACTAAAATGCGGGGTTTATAATTGTTAGGCATGTGATGTCTACAGAATTCATTTGGCCAGGCATGCGATGTCTAAAGAGATTGCGGATTCCAACTGTTGTAGTTTTACACTTTCTTTTCTGTGACCGTAAGTGTAATATGTGATATCGCCGGTTTCGTTGCTATATGTCAACGACAATTGGGATGCACATATTTACTTACGTTGATGACATGTGATGTTATGTGTTGCTGGATATGTTATATTGGATCGTCGTGGTTGAATAGCCGGGGGTTTTTATGTGAGATGAGAGTTTTTCATTTACATTCATGTAAAAACTTGTATGTAATATTATTTTATTGGGGCACTTCCAGGTAGCGGAAGTTGTCACCATTTGTATATTATTTACTTTTTCGCACTAGGATAGACCCAAGGAGGAGGGCACAAGTAACCGGGTTCTGGATTCCAGTGGGAGACCTACTCGAAGAGTCGAGTCCGGGTCTCCTAACTCTAGAATTGGTAGGGTTGCTTGCCGCTCTCGTAGGGGTCTAGGGGTGTGGGTTTGGCTATTCATCACGACCGTGGAATCCGTGTTTTATACTGGCTCGTATTGAAAACACGGACGTCCTAGTATATCCAATATTTCATATGATATTTTCTGCTGCGATATCTGTGATGTGATCATGTGATGTTCTGTGATGGATACAGTATATAGTATATATGATATATTATATAGACATTACTTATGTTTTACACCCGCGCTAGCCCTGCCCCGCTCTGCCGTTAGTTACCTAACCTAAAGGTGCACGAGGGGACATCGAGGCGAATGCGGATGGCATAAGTGTACGTCGTATTTATCTGTGATGTTTAGGTTTTTAAATGATGGGACTTCATTAATGAGATTAATGAAATAAAAGAAACCTAAGATGTTGTAGAATCGAATTTCAAAATAAAACAGGTAGCTACAGTTCTTGCTTTGCACAGCGGTATATATGATATATCCTGCACCTTATTCGATAAGGAAAGGACCGAGATCCCTTCACCGGGAGTGACTCCTTTAGCAATAACTGGCATATGCTACACACTCGGTTTGTCTTTTGATTGCTTTTAAGAGTTCTGCTTTGCACAGTGATATATATGATATATCCCGCATCTCATTCGACGAGGAATGGACCGACGATCCCTTCACCGGGAGTGACTCCTTTAGCAAAACTAGAAAAGCCTCAAAAACACTCCATTTCAAAATTCATTTGATCCTACAACGATATCAAGTTCATTACGCAATAGGTTTTCAGAAAAACCTGTCGTAGCCCTCCGTCATTTCAGATAAGTACCAGTTAGTATTCGTGCTGCGGTAGTTTGGCCTCCGTCAAGGCGTAGTGTACGGTAGCTAACTAGTGCTTATCTGCTAGCATATGATGCGGTTGGATTAGGGTATTCGTACGGCGTTGTTTGGCCTCCGTCAAGGGTCGTGCGGGTGGGTTTAATTCAATCAGGAAATGACGGGTTGAACTTGACTAGCGGACTATAGGTAGTTTGGCCTCCGTCAAGGTCATAGGACGCTAGGGGCAAAATATTATCGGGAATTTCAAGTGTTGAAATTTGCAATGAGATTGCATACCTTCTATGAGATAGTTGGATCCCGATACCCGCTGCGAGTAAGAGTTACTCCTGGGAGAGTCTTACACATTACAATTAGCCGATCAAGTAGGTGTCTAGAAAGGTGTCAACGGGGTTACGCCTCTGGAAAAACGAGGTTTACATTAATTAGGTTCGTGCGAAAGCACGGGGGACCTCCCTCAAAGTACCGACACTGGCCTGGCTGAAAGATTGGTGAACTTGTAGCGTGTAATTAATCCCGGCTAGTCTTTCCTTTTAGGGTTTGAAGGAAGATTTGATAAAAAGCAGTGGGAGCCATCCTGATTAGATAAAATAATAACCAATCTATTCTTGCAAGAGCGCACGCTGAGTGTATTCTTCTCTCTCTCTCCAGGTAGCGACCATGTCACGCCTTAATCAAGATAATAAAAATACGGATTATTGACCGAACCCTCTTGTTATACTGAGCTGGGGAACGTTGGTCCCGCTCCAACTTATAATTGTTATAAGGCAGAGCAGGAAATTGGGGAATACCAGATTTCCCGTGCCGCCCAAACGAAGAGAGTGCATGCTGATGCATCATCTTCGGGTGTGTTCATTATACAGAACTGTTTCTCAATGTCCTTTACGTCCTGGGTATATGATACCGGATCAGGATCCCAGATATGTAATATGTTACATGGGCTACAGATAGGTAAAGAACTCAGAACGGGTGATAAGTTTCATGAGGCAGAAAACAGGGCAAGAGTTGCAGCCAAGTCTGTCGGTCACTGTCACCCTGTATTACCAGAATACATTCATTCTGAACGAATGTTATTAGATACCGAACCTGATATACAAAATCATATCAGTCTCTTTATTAGTAAAGAAATGATAAAATTTTGTATTGTTGGATAATGTTTTGAACATTTCCTATATCAAAAGTTGATCGGTTCAGGCACGTTATCTAAAAGCATTGATGTTCTAAATCAAACTACAGTTCTTAGTATACGGAACACACATAAGAGGAAGAGTTCAGAAATGAACGGATCCTTCTTGAGGCATTGTAGACTAGGTCATATCAATGCGACCCGACTGGCTAAAGTTACATTTAGATGCATATTTAAATAAGTTTGAATTTACATCTTGTGAAACTTGCTAGTCATGTCACAGAGATAAGATGACCATAGCTCTGTTTACTGGAAACAGAGAAAGAGTTAGTGAACTCTTGGGATGATACATGTTGATGTATGTAGATCCCCAGTCTACAAATGCCAAGACCGGTCCTTTGTACTTCATTACATTCTCTGATAATCCCTCAAGATTCAGACATATGTTCCTGTTGAAACACAAGTCCGAACCTTTTGAGATATTCACAGAATATAAGATAGAAGTAGAGAACCAAAATACGGGTATAAGTATTATGTCCTTTGATGTGATCGAGGAGGAGAATACTTGAGCATGGAATTCCTGGACTATTCTAAAGGAGAATGAGATTCTCTCTCAGCATTACTCCTCCGTATACACCATAGCACGATGGTATATCGGGGCGGAGCAATCACACCCTATATGATAAGGTGTGCTCTATGATGAATACTACTGAGTTACCTTTTTCCTGTTGGGAGTTATGCACTTGAGAAGCTGCATACCTATTGAATAGGGTTCAAATCAAATCAGTTGCCTACCACTTCATATGTGATATGGAAAGGGAAGAGCCCATATCTTAAGTTAGTTAAGATTTGGGGTTGTCCGGCCTATGTCTAAAGGCAAAATCCGGACAAGCTCGAGGCAAGATCTGTTATGTAGAACTGGAAATGTTCCTGCTATACAAACTGGCAGCTGATGATTTGACAGAACCAAAGGATTCAGTAGATTCCAACGAACCTCAGCCTCTCCGCCGATCTAGTAGGGTTTCTCACCCACCTGAGAGTTACTTCGGTTTCTCTATGACAGTGGGAGCGAGGAATGCATCATGAGATGATGACCCAACTAGTTTCGAGCTGGCCATCAGGAGTGAGACTCTGTAAGAATGGCTGGATGCTTAGCGATCTGAGACGGAATCCTTATACACCAACAAAGTATGGACTTTGGCTGCTATATCTGAAGGGTTAAATCCCCATCAGAAGCAAGTATATCTTGAGAAGATTACTTGGTGTAGATGGAAAAGTTGAGACTTTCAAAGCTAGACTTGTTAAAGGTTTTCGTCATCGACCAGGCGTGGATAATGATGAAACCTTTTTCAAGTAGCTATGCTTAAGTCCATCCAGATCCTACTTGCCACGGCTACATACCATGACTACGATATCTGGCGGTTGGGTGCCATGACTGCTTTTCTAAATCATGATTTAGACGAGAGCGTCTATAAGTACATAGCCAGAGGGCCTCGTAGACAGTGGGAGCAGCGGAAACGTGAGCAAGATGTTTTATGTAATAAAGCAGGCATCGCGGAGTTGGAACGTCTGTTTTGATGTGTTAGTCAAAGAGTTTGACATCATCAAAATGGTAGATGAACCTTGTATATACAAAAAGGTAGTAGGGAGTATGGTGGTGATCCTCGTAGAGTACGTGGATGACATACTCCTGATAGGGAAGGAGTTTCCTATGCTACGCTTGGTCAATCTCCGCTTATCACAAGGATTCTCCAGATAGGATCAAAGTGATACCTCCTCTATCCTGAGCTTTCATCTATGAGATAGATGTTATTTGGGTGTTAGTATACTCACTAGCTGTAGTGAGATGGTATCAATTGATCCTGGGGAGAATCACTGGAAAGGTTCCAGGGTGATAAAGACGACTGAGTGTCAGTCACAGGCATTGTCTTTACCCTCAGCGCAGGGACGGTATGTTGGAAGAGTTCCAAGCTAGATACCGTGGCATACTAGACGATAAAGGCTAGATACATCGCTACTTAAGATGCTACCAAAGAGGAAGTCTGGGTGTATATTTGTTCATGAGATGAACTTAGTTCCTCCCATTGTGTGACAATGGAGTTGTGGCTTATGCCAAGGAACGTCCGTCCCATCAGTGATCCAGACATATTCTAAGGCAGTATCACCTGATCATGGAGATGGTTGATCTCTAAGGGATCGAGGTTAGGAGAGTAGACTCAGAGGACAACACGGCGGATCCACTCACGAAGGCCTATTCCCAGAGAGAGACTTTTATGGGATGGTTGAGTATGAGATACTACAACCACTGCTACAGATGGCCCTAGTGCAAGTGGGAGATTGTTAGTTATATGTATGCCCTAGAGGCCATTACTATACACAGGATGTATATTGTAGTGGATGCTTGGACATATATAGGGATGACTTTCTTGCTCGACATGATAGTATGCTATCTGGTTGATCTTTACCTTAACGTGTACACTGATTGTCTCTCTGTTACATGTTGGTAAAGCCCTTAGGATGTGTACTTGACTACCTAGACTATGATGCGGATCATACTAGTGGGGACATGGTAGTCCATAAGTACATCCTTCAAGGTCCCTAGTCGTGGGTGTATCGAGACGGGGCATCGATATACCAGAGTAGACTAGCGTATACCTTCTCGACCCATACAGATGGGCGATGGATGATCCCATATCCATTGGTGTTTGACATAAGAGATTATATACGGGTGCTCAGTGAAGACTGGGTACACTGGACGGACTCGCCGAGAACTCCCAGATGGTATTATACCTTACGTCAGATGGCAGTTCTCTGGTGACACTGGTACAGAGTAGTCTGTTGACCTGAGATCGTCATAGAGTCTTGTGTGGTTCCCAATGTGCTTTGATTTCCACCTTACCACGTCCAAGAGGGCGTGCAAAACGGTGGCTTTTGGGTATAGTCCCGAATCACATGGAGGCAACGAGCGATAGGAGGGGATTCGTCTCTCCCGGTATAGGGAGTTGATGTTGCACTGTGTTCGATTGGCTATAACCGGAAATCCCTGGCCAGGGTTGTTGAGATTTACTGGTAAGTGTTACCAGTAGTTTCTCAAACTGTTATAGACCTCATATCGACACGACTTATCGAGCTATTGGGGTCTGACGTTTACCACCCCTAGGCGAGATATGCGACATATCAGACGACGAGACCGGACTGTACGGTAAGTGTTACTGGTTGGATTCACTGGAGTGTGAGCGGGCTTGCTCGTTGATCTTCTGATCGCTCAATACCCGGGTGGCCGTTACGTTTAGCAGACCGCTTGCGGCTTGTGGGTGTTTGATATGATCATCATCTGCTACCGGCGTATTGACGAGTCTTTAGAGTCCTACACAGAGGTTTCCTGGCTCAAGCGAAACGAAATAGGAGCGCATATAAGATATGTGCGGGACCGAGAATAATACCAGTATGCGATACTGTATTCGATTCTCACGATTTGTGACTTTGATCGGTTATATGCGATATAGCCGGGATATCGGATCAAGTGTTGATTCGATAAGATGTTACTGTTGATATTAGTCGGTTATATGTGATATGACCGGATCATTAAGTCAAGTGTTGATTTAATGATTTAATGTATAATTATATATTTGATATATCACTTTACATTAACTAATATAGGTTCATTTAAAAGGATTTTCTCACTTGATTTGCACATTGTATATGTGATATACTTTAGTGCACTTGATTGTATCATGTTTAATGATACATGCTCACTTAGGTTTGTGTAAAGATTAAACCATGGTTATATGAATGGTTAGGGTTTTGTTTTCTTATTCATTTATCCATTTATTGATTTATTTATTTATTTGTTTATTCATTTTGGAAATGATAAGAAAAGAATGGTGGCTTTATTTGTAGTTTAGTTGAAGCTTCATGAAGGTTTGACCAAAGCTACCATTCTTGTCTTCTTCTTATAACCCTAACCATTCAACTAACCTTGGTTAATTCTCTACACATTACCATGGTTAATATTATGATAAGAATGATTTTATTAATCTTTTGGGATTAACTTATCATAATGTTATCTTCTTCTTCTTCATCTTCTTCAATGAAGAAAGCTTGACTTCATCAATGGTGATTGATGAAAAAGAGTGAGAAATCCAATTCTAAAGTGAACCCACCTCCTATTTCTTCATCCTCTACCTCTTGCCAAGTAGTAGAGTGTGTTTTCTTCACAAGTTTCATGACTTGGTGAAGTTGGAGCTTGATCTAGTGATGCCTCGACGTAGATCATCTTCGGCATCGACATCGACGACCTAGCCCGCCCATTTCTCCGATGAAGCCGATGCTAGAGTCCGGGATTCATTTTGGACAGAGGAGAGACATCATTGTGGAGCTATGGAGGTGAAGGACCGGATCTACAAAGGTTGTATTTCCGTTCTTTTAGTTATATTGTTAACTAGTTTCTTTTGTCGCCTAAACTTCTAGCCAACGATCCGTATTAGGGTTTCTCGGCACCGTAATTTTTGAAATTGGCATGGTTGATGCCTTGTGAGACCTCTTGGTGTGCCTAGGAACCCTGCAAGCGCGATGTCGAGTTCTGTATCGATTTGATTCCCGGCTCAGGGCCTATTTCAATACCGCCTTATCGAATGGCCCCGGCGGAACTTAGTGAATTGAAGGTTCAGCTGCAAGATTTGTTAGATAAGGGCCTTATTCGACCTAGCGTTTCTCCATGGGGTGCTCCGGTCCTGTTTGTCAAGAAGAAGGACAGAAGTTTACGCTTATGTATCGACTACCGCCAGCTGAACAAGGTTACCGTACGGAACAGATATCCGTTGCCACGCATTGATGATTTGTTCGACCAGCTTCAGGGTGCGGGATATTTTTCTCGGATCGACTTGCGATCGGGGTACCATCAGCTGCGAGTCCGACAGGAGGATGTACCGAAGACAGCCTTCCGTACACGCTATGGCCACTATGAATTTCTGGTGATGTCGTTCGGACTCACCAACGCCCCAGCTGCATTCATGGATTTGATGAACCGTACATTCAGGCCGTATCTCGACTTGTTCATCATTGTGTTCATCGATGATATTTTGGTGTATTCCCGGAGCCGAAAGGAGCACGAGCAGCATTTGCGGATTACTTTGCAGACCTTGAGGGAGCACCAGCTTTTTGTAAAATTTTCCAAGTGTGCATTCTGGTTGGACAGCGTTGGTTTCTTGGGTCACGTGATTACGATAGACGGCATATGCGTGGACCCAAAGAAGATCGAGGCCGTCCAGCAGTGGCCCAGACCGACATCGGTTACGGAGATCCGTAGTTTTCTAGGCCTTACAGGCTACTACAGGCGATTTGTACAGGATTTCTCCCGTATTGCTGCACCTTTGACCGGTTTGACCCGGAAAGGAGTTCCTTTCGTTTGGACGGAGGAGTGCGAGCACAGTTTTCAGCAGCTACGGACCTGTTTGACTACGGCACCGGTATTATCATTGCCTTCAGGATCAGGGGGATTCGTGGTTTATTGTGACGTTTCACGGGTGGGGCTAGGATGTGTATTGATGCAGCATGACAGGGTGATCGCGTATGCTTCGCGGCAACTGAAGAAACATGAACAGAACTATCCCACTCACGATTTGGAGATGGCTGCAGTGGTCTTTGCACTTAAGATCTGGCGACATTACCTATACGGCGAGTCGTGCCAGATATTCACTGACCACAAGAGCTTAAAATATATATTTCAGCAGCGAGACCTGAATCTGAGACAGCGTCGTTGGATGGAGCTGGTGAAAGACTATGACTGTGAGATCTTATACCACCCGGGCAAGGCAAATGTAGTAGCGGATGCTCTGAGCAGGAGGCCCGGGGGTAGTCTATCTTATATGTGCGCAGTGCAGAGGTAGTCGTCAGCAGATTGGCAGGTTTTATGCGACAGCCGAGTTAAGTTCGAGTTCACTCCGACAGGGGGACAACTTGTGCATATTCGTGCACGTCCGCAGTTACTTGACCGTATTCGAGAGGCACAATCCAGTGATGACCGACTCTCAGAGATCATGGAGCAGATTAGGCAGGGCAAAGATTCCGAGTTCATGATCGACGACCAGGGAGTACTACGATTTGTGACTCGATTGTGCGTACCAGATTCCGAGGGGCTGCGACGTGAGATTCTTGACGAGGCGCATAGATCTACATACAGCGTTCATCAGGTTCCACCAAGATGTACCTTGATTTGAGAGATGTCTATTGGTGGGACAGGATGAAGAGGGATGTCACCGACTTCGTATCAAGATGCCTGACTTGTCAGCAAGTCAAGGCCGAGCACCAGAGGCCAGCAGGAGAGTTGCAGCCTTTGCCCATTCCAGAGTGGAAATGGGAGCAGATTTCGATGGACTTTGTTGTGGGTCTACCCAGGACCAGTCGAGGGTACGACTCCATTTGGGTGATCGTGGATCGATTGACGAAAGCGGCTCACTTCCTGCCAGTGAAGACCACTTTAAGCTTCGCTCAGTATGCCCAGCTTTACATCGACGAGATCGTACGATTGCATGGCGTACAGACTTGTATCGTGTCAGATCGAGGCACCCAGTTTACCAGCCGACTATGGCAAAGACTTCAGGAGGCATTGGGCACTCGTTTGAGTTTCAGCACAGCATTTCATCCGCAGACCGACGGACAATCAGAGCGGACCATTCAGACTCTCGAGGACATGCTTCGAGCGTGTGTTTTAGACTTCGGAGGTAGCTGGGATCATCATTTACCTTTAGTGGAGTTCTCCTACAACACCAGCTTCCAGGATACTATTCAGATGGCACCTTTCGAGGCATTGTATGGGAGGAGATGCAGATCGCCCGTCTGTTGGACTGAGCTGTGCGAGAACAGTATTTTTGGGCCGCAGGTCGTGCAGGAGACGACCGAGAAAGTGCAGTTGATTCGAGACCGGATGAGAGCAGCTCAGAGCAGGCAGAAATCGTATGCAGATAGGCGCCATCGCAGATTAGAGTTCACGGTTGGCGATCATGTCTTTCTGAGGGTCTCTCCGATGAATGGCGTGATGCGATTTGGGCGAAAGGGAAAGCTTAGCCCTAGATTCGTAGGTCCCTTCGAGATTCTCGAGCGCATCGGCGCTGTTGCATATCGTTTGGCGCTTCCACCCAGCTTTTCAGATGTTCACCCCGTCTTGCACGTGTCAATGCTACGCAGATATCTTCATGACCCTTCCCACACGATTCAGCATCAGACCGTTCAGCTTGAGCCCGACCTTTCGTTCATCGTGCAGCCAGTTGAGATATTAGATCGGCAGGTGAAGAAACTTCGATCAAAAGTCCTGTCGTCGGTAAGGGTTCTTTGGCGCAGCCCGAATGGTGAGGAGATCACTTGGGAGGCCGAGGGAGAGATGCGGAAGAAATTCCCTTATCTTTTTTTGAAGGTGCGCGTAGTTGCATATTTTAAAATTCGGGGACGAATTTTCTTAAGGGGGGAAGACTGTAACACCTGAGTCTGTGTTTAGTAGTAGTTGCGTGTTAATGTGGGGTCTTTTGGTAAAAAGTTTACCAAAACAGCTCATTTCAACCCCACATATCAGCCCATTTCAACAACATCACATCAGCCAAAGAAAAATCAGCCTTATATCATCATTTCAGCCACCAAAAGTCAACTTTAGCAACTCCTATAACCCCATAGCTCAGCCGTAGCTGCTGCAACAGCAGCACCAACATCACATCAGCCCAATTTCTGCCCAATTTCAGCCATAAGGTCAGCTATAGCTGCTGCAACAGCCACTAAAAAACAGCAGCAGCATCACCTCATACCAGCCCATAGCATCATACCAGCCCATAGTTTCAACACAAAACACCACACACCACACTACGACAACACTCACAGCAACACGTTTCAGCTACAACACTCACATCAGCGACATTTCAGCTCCAAAACAAAACATCAACTTCATCAGCCTATAACATCAGCAACACATTTTCAGCAGCAACAGCTGTTACATCAGCCCCAACTCTTTACATAAACCCTCCCCCACAATCACACAACCCTTCCCACAATCATACTACCATCCCTGCTGCTGCTACTGCTTCAAACAGCAACACAAATAACACTAAACCACAGAACCAGAGCAACAGCATCAGCTTCTCTGAAACAGCATCAGCTTTAGCAACAACAGTTGCACATCAGCTCCGTTCCAGCCAAGTTTGCAGCATCAGGAGCTGTAGCAACAACACACACTCTTATACTTCCTCTCTTCTCCTTCATCTAGGGTCTTTTAAGGTATAACCCCCTTAACCCGACTCTAAATTGCTAAAGTTATGGTCATCTAGCTTAGTTGGTGTTTATTGCATGCTTTAGTGGTAATTTTGGGTGAATTAAGAGAATTTTGGGAATGTAATGGTTGTGATGGTTAGAGTAGCCCTATTAGGTGCTGTTGAGACTAGAACACCCACGTTTGGTTCCAGATTTCATAAAAATACCCGATTTATCCGACTTGGCGTAAATTAGCAGTTTTAGTGACTTTTTAGCCTTTCTGAAATCTGCTTTTGACCCGATCCACTCAGGTAAAAATTGAGAAGACTATAGCATAGTGAGACTAGCAGAGATACACACACAAAGCACGGGGACCCACCTCACATTGGAGGCCGCCGGTTTATTCATTCTGGCCGCAATTTGCGGCCAGAGTAGGGGGTAGGGTGTTGGATTTTTGGGAGTATGGTCATGCTGGGTAGGTTAGTCTGTTGGTATCTGTAACTTTTTAAGTTTGGTCCAGAGGCAAAATCTGGAGCTAATAACGTGTTTCCGATGTTTTAAGTCTCGTGCGACATGTGCGTGATACGCGTGGTTCTGTGGCGCGCTGCGCGACACAGCGCGTCGGCGTAGGTTCTGGTGGGTTTGTGCGCGTCGCGACGTGTCGTGTGCACGCGCGTTTAGTTTCACGCACGCGTATCCTTTTTATAGATATATCGTGTTTTGCAGGATTTTTCCTTATATGGTGACTTTTTTAAATTCTAGGTTCGCCGGCAGGGACTTCGAGCGCAGCGGAGAAAGGGAAGTAGGTGGTCGGACATACCTAACACGGGACCACAGATGAGTAGATTTAACATCTACGGGGGACGATCGTTTGGATGGCGCAAGTCGCCCGATAGATTTAGTTAACTGGAAAATAGTAAACTTGATATTTACTTGTGACATTAGAATAATAATACTTGCATGATAATTGCTGCAATTAGATCAACATGTTGTACCCATATACGCAAACTCATTTGTAAGACACGTGCACCATTACCAGGTTTTTATATGCAGCACGGGCACTATTCATGTGGACACACACCCTGGTAATTGCCATGTCACGACACTAGATAACTGCAAATCTGAAACATGTTAATTGCTTAGAACTGTGCTATTGCAATAAATATTAAAATGAAATCATAAGAATTGCTATCCTCGTGCATGTGCATTAATTCACTTGCTCATGCTTAGTATAAATCATACATTGCAAATTGATACCTTATGCATTCATTATCATTGACATATGCACCCATGATGATTTCATGAGATTTATGATATTTCTGGATTTTGGGGAAAGCCGCAAGATTTTCAAACTTACGATCTTTTAAATATAAAGGTTGCGGTTTTCTAGTGATGTAAAGTGTCGTCCACCATGAGTTTGCTATGGTTTTCTAGACCCATTTCGAGGAGGTGGATGAACCGTCTCGGGTACATGGTGGGCCCGGTACGGTACCCCGGGGCAAGAAGATCGCAGATGATGGCGTTGAGCCTGGCAGGGGACGGATTACCTATAGGTGACTTCATTTGGCATGGCGGATATCCAGAGGATACCGACCGTGGCCGTTAGATTGAGATATGGATATTTGACATGGATCAGCCGGATGGCTGAGGCCAGAGATGCTTGACATGGATATATGAGATTTAGACAGATTTGAGGTGTCGTTGCTGGACACGGATTTTATTGATTTCGTGGATATTATGCTGATGTTTAAAAGAAGTTTTCAAAATAAATGAAGGAACAATTTTTATACCTTCATGATGAGATCTTGAGTTGACTCATGTGGCATACATACTTGTTATCGCATCCATGTGACATACTAGTTAGAACCTTGAGGATGCATACATACCTGCTAGTACATATAGCCATACATGTTTTAGAGATGCTAGAATACTTGTGTGCATGCATACGATAGCCTTAGTAAATGTTATTTATTACTCACGAGCTGGCAACTCATCCCCGTTGTGCCCCAGCTTTTCTGCAGGTCCGTTCCGTCAGCACTGTAGCGGCGGACACTTTTGCTCATTTTGCCCTTTTTGCTCGGACTCGAGGCTTTTGCTCATAGGTGGGTTATCATTTTGTACCACCTTATATATATGCTCATTGTATCTAGAGTACTCCATCTACTACTGCTGCCACTGCTACTACTACTATTTCAGCTGTACCAGTTATTTGGATTACTGTATATTGACCTAGAGACGAGGTTGTGAGACTTGGGGATATTATGATATGTTATTTGGGGTCGAGCTCACTTGAGTCGACATGTTATTTTACCCATGCTTCATACTTATTTATGCATATTGTTGTTTTACATTGCGTGGGAATTGTGACCGCCTTGAGGCGAAGAGCTAGCTCCCGCTTGGGGATGCCATATTCATGTTATTTATTTTTCGGTTTTGCGCCCGTTTGGGGCCTGGTTTACAAAGGAAATTCTGCGGGAATTTTGGAAAGAGGAAGGTTATTTTAAAAAGGGACTTGATGTGGATTAATGGTGAAAAATGTTTTAAATAAATTGGTTTTCTTTCACTCAAATTCTTAATTGGGTTTTGTATTCTGGGCTTCGGCTTACTTATTTTACGGACGCCTTGAGACGTTTCGTAACTTAAGTGCCGGTCGCGTTCCGTACCTTGCGGGTCGTGACATAACCGGGGGCGGAGTGACATGCGATGGCGTCGATAAGGCCGAAGTTGGTCATTTCAGACGGCTAGCACTTAGTATTCATGCTATGTTTGATGGCCAAACTCAAGGCATAGTGTATGGTAGCTATTTGTTACTTTTCTGTTGTATAGATAGATGCGTTGGTTTGGGACAGTCGTACTGCCTTGTTGGCCAAAGTCAAGGGTAGGTATGAGTGGGTTCAAATTAACCTGGATAATGACGGGTAGAACTTGACATGTGACTTATGATTTGTTAGACAAAGTCAAGGTCATAAGAGCATGGGGTAAAAATCACATCGGGAGTTTCTAAAGAAACTGAAACTTGCCAGATATGCGCATACCTTCTGGAGTGTGATAACGTGAGTGGATTCCATCACATTATCATGCGATGATAGTTGGATCCCGATTCCCACTGATGTGTTGGTTTACTCCTCCGGTGATCCCGACTAATTCTTCTTTCAGGTTTGGAGGAGAGTTTGAGGTGACGGTGGGAGGTTTCCTGATTAGATAAATTGGTAACCATTCTGATCTAGGTTAGAGTGCACGCTGAGTGTTTCTTTTCTCTCTCTCTTTGGCAGCGACCATGACCCGACCCTTGACTATGACTCGGTGATCAAGTTAACCGAACTTTCTTAAAAACACTGGCTTTTGGATTGTCAGAGTTGCATACCTCATTGCCACTCCTACTTTTACCCTTTTCTCCAGAACACCCCGTATTACTACGAATGTCCACTTCCATTGGATAAAACCATCGTATGGTTATATAAGAACTCGAAGGAACTTGTTCCAGATTCGAGGATGGTTTCCGGTTCTGGAGAAAACGAATAGGACTATTCAGTTGTCTTTTCCTTTTACCTTCTCTCAGGTTGCGAGTGCTCCTTGGTTTAGGACGGTACACCTGTTATGCTAATTGGATAGTCTTCTTCCAAACCATAGGCAGGTGCCGAACGGTGGGGAATGAAGAAAACCAATTAGCCTAATGATGGTGTATAGAAGGTATTAAGTTAAGAAAAATAAAGGGATTAGTAAGAGGGCAAAATAAATTGCGACTGCTATTCACGACCTAACTAAGTATTTCTTCGCCAATCCTACATCACCTTTGTATTTCTCCAGAACACTCCGTATCACTACGAAGATCCACAGTTATTTGTATATTCCATCGTATGGTTATATACGAACTCGAAGGAACTTGTTCCAGTTCGGGGATGGATTCTGGTTCAGGAGAAATAGGAATAAAGTTTATTCAGTTGTCTTTTATCTTCACCTTCTCTCAGGTTACGAGCTCAGGTTACGAGTACTCCTAGGATTAGGAGAGTACACCCATTATGCTTATTGGATAGTCTTCTTCCAAACCATAGGCTGGTGCCGAACGGTAGGGAAGGAAGAAAACCATTTGGCCTAAAGGGGTGTACAGAAGGTAATGATTAAAGACATATAAAGGGATTTGGAGAGATGGCAAAGAAATATACGGTTACAGTTGTGAATCTGGATAATGGAAGATGCATTACTAGGAATACCCGGACACCCCTACGAAACATTTCAATGTTTCAGTTTCACTGTGTACAGTTAAAAGAAAACTGATTTCCCAATTAGCCCTTGCTCCAGGGTATGTATTTACCAGCTATGATTCTCACATCTGTATGGTTTTACAGATGATGAGTGGGAGTAAGTTATTGGAAATTAGGTGATCATCCTCATTATATCGGGATTCGTTGTAATTGGTGATATTTGATGAAATCGTCTGGGTAGTTTGCCAGACGGCAAATATTTGGTTCTGAATATCCGCTGTTATACACCAATTTCAAATTGATATATCTGTAAGTCTATTTTATAGAGTGAGATATACCTTTTTGAAATTATGTCCATGACATTTACTTATATCAGTGGATGGTTAGGTAAGGAGTATTAAACAGCGGTGTAATTCTTCTTGACCATAAGTACAGTTTTCAACCTACGACACACGGGGAATGAGTTATTAGACTCAGGGGACTTATACAGAGTATTGTATGTTGTCCAGTGTCTATTAGGACTGAGGGGTCGGTACTCGTACTATATTCTGTTTACTTGTGACTTCTCTAGTTCTTAGACATGTGTTTCGTAGAAATGCAAGGTCTAAGTTTTAAGAAGTTATAGGTATAAGAATAAAGTAGAGAACCAGGTGTTGCAAGTATCAGGATTATTCAAGGTGATCGAAGATGTAGATACTTGTGTATGGTATTCAGTTAATAGTAATGATTAAGAGAACTTGATTCTCTTTCAGGTTACTCATAATTGGATGCATTCCTAAGTTGAGTAACGCTGATCGGCCTCTTTCCATTTAGTTGACATGCACTGGAAACAGCTGCATGATTTGAATCTGGTTCCAATTAAATCAGTGCCTCTATTTCTATATAGGATATAGAATAGTTCATATCTTAACAATGTTAAGGTACGGCGAGTTGTTCGGCTTACGCTTAAAACCAGACTCTGGATAACTCAAGGCACGTTTCTGTAATGGCTGTTTGTGGGTTGACCCGGGCTATGACGAGGGTTGACTTTCTACCATCTGGAAGATCAATAGTGATATTGTTCTTGACTCGCCACAAGTTTTAGTAAAATGGATTTTTTCAGAAAACGGTAGTGGGAGTATGGTAGAACTGGAAGTGATTCCAGAACCGCAAACGATTACTGAAAATTTAATAGGACCTAAAGATTTAATCTGGTTTAACATTCCATTGGCCACTCCGCAGATATGGTGGGTAACCTCAGGCACTCGAGAGGTATTTCGGTATGCTCAAAGACGGTGACAGGGAGGTTCTTGTTCACCCAGACTTGCCATTGCTGTTGTTCCAGACTGTGAGACCCGGCAGGAGGATGAGTATAGCGTCATTCTAAACTAGCTTTAGAGGTGTACGTGTATATGACTCTGCCAGAGGGTTGTCGTAGTCAATGGGAGCAGCGGAAGCATAGTGGACAAGTAGCTTATGTCTATTTATGGACTAAAGAAGATATAGCGGAGATAGATCATCTATTTCTGATGTGACAGTCATAGGTTTGACTTCATCAGAATAGGGGATGGATCTGTTAAGAAGGTAGTAGGGTGTAATGTCCTGGTATTTGG